>OX454319.1:48934064-51813196 GCA_949715965.1 Dysmachus trigonus | reverse complement strand
GTGTACACCTGGATACGCGGATTACATCTTGAACATCTTCAAAACATTCAGGTTCTTCTCTCTGCAGTACTCCACTGCTATAAATTTTTTATTTCACCCACATTCGCGGGCTTGTCTGCTCTGAGACACCGGGGAGCCACTTCCACACTATGATTAATCTTCCCAATTACTCCATTGAACTTAAATTTTCAGTAAATAGCTCCTTAATAAATAGCAGAGGTTAGAGGATGGATGTGAATCCCACCACGTGTAAAAGTGAAAGTGGGTCTCACGTCTCATGAGATACAGTATTCAGGTTTCGTATCGGAAGCAAAAGAAGTAACTTATGGGAAATAAATTGAGCGTATCATTTTAATTCGACAAATAATAACTATGTGGACTAGTGTCACATTGATATTTTAAATTTTTATTTTTATTATGGTTATACTAGTTACGCTTTTGCTAAAGATGAGTTGTTATTAATCTGTGTAAAATTGCCGAATTAAATTTTGTTTCGGAGTGAGTTGAATTGTCTTTCGGTATCAAGTAACAAAAATTCATAGATTCATTCATAAATTCGAAACTAATTAAATATAATTGAAAAACACAACTTGCACTAGTTACAAGCCACATGGAGCAATTTCCTAGACACTGAATGCACCTAATACCGGCCACCAGCGATAAAATAGAAAACTATTGAACCCATTGCACTGCAATTTGAGATGTGTACTCAGAATTAACTTCCTATAAACATTACATAATTATAAAATCAGTACTATCCAAGATATTCAAAAAAATATGTCATAAACAAATTGTTTTGTTAGCTAGAAAACTCACTGAAACAAGTAAACAAGTTTCACGGATAATTAATGCCCTAGACTCTAGGGTATTCTTTATGATGAATGAATTTCCATGAAACTTGTTTCAATGAGTTTTTAATAGCTAAAATTTTAATATTGAAAGTTTATAAGTAGGCACATGCTAAACTAAACATGCAAAACTAAAAACCAGCCATGAGTGGCCGGCATCTAGTGATTTCTGCATTAGGTGCCGGCCACTAGATTTTTATGTTAATTATTTTTATTTAATCTGATTTTTTGAACTTTTCGCGATTAAACGAAAACATTTTGGGGATCTAGAAATAGAATAATACTATATTATACCAAAAACCATCGCTTCAGTTCTTGCTTAGAGAACAAGAAAAATGCTTTTCTACACAGCTTGAAGTTTAAATTTTGAATTAATGAGAAATTTATGGACATATCAAAAGAAAATGGCCGGTAATTAAACCCGGCCGAAAGGTATATTTACCCTACTGTGTACACAGCTGAAAATTTTAGTATAAATTTAATTATTTTGGGGGCTCAATAGCTCGGTTCATAGCTCGGTTCGAAGCATAACGCGTTGGCTGCGTGCCAGGAAGACGCTAGAGGTTGTAGGTTCCATTCCCACCAGAAACCCTGGTCACAAAAAAGTGGTATTATAATGGGCCTATAATGCCTTAAGTGTATCTTCGGACAGCCACATCAATCTACATCTATAAATAATTGTAAACATTTTCGTATTAATAAAGAATTTTATTATTGATTTTATATGATATTGATATTATAATCTCAAAATATGAAAAACATTTACAAAAGCGTTTGTATAAAATATACGCAAGTATAGTATATACAGTGAAACCTGGTTAAGTGGGACCTGGATAAGTGAGAAACCTCTATTATTGGGAGTTGCAATGAGGTCCCGGTCCTTTTTCATTAAATTACCTCTGTTAATGGAACTTTTTGAACCTGGTTAAATGAGATTTGAATTCTAAGACTTTTTCGAAGTTTACCTCTATAATTGAGACTCTGTAGCTCAATTACCTGTATAAGTGAGACAAATTAATCAGGTTTTAACACGTTTTGACATGTTTGTTTACATACATTTCGCGTCGTCTTTCGCGCATGCTTTGTTTGTCAGTACTATCTCAGGTTTTGACCTAAAAACAAGGGAATAAAAGTGTACAAAATGTCCGAACGTAAATATAAAACGATATCAGTATCTGAAATTTATACCTTCTATCAGATTATGATTGTAGAAAGTCGCGTGATGAACTGTGTAGGGAGAATAACATACCAAAGTCAACCCTGTGTAGAATTATTAAATTCATAACACCAAAAATACGCATTTTTATTAACATTTCCACCTCTAAAAATGGAATAACGGCACATTTCGACCTCTGTAAGCGGGGGCCTCTGTAAATGAGACAACTATAATTTTAAACCTGCTTAATTGGAAAACTGGATTATTGGAAACCCTCAATAATTGGTACATATGTCTTGGTCCCTTGAGATCCCAATTAACCAGGTTTCACTGTAGTTTATATTACGATAATATTATAATAGTTATAAGAATTTCAGATAGAAATAATTTATATATGTATAATAATTAGTGGCATCTAATTTATCTTTCTTCGCATAAATTAGTTAATAAGAGTCAGCACGAAAACCTGACTGATGTTAATCCAGTACTTATCAATCACTTACTCCCGCAAACAAATCTTTAGCTCTCCTAGAACATATGTGCTCTCTGGTCTATCTATATCATCTATATGTGCTCTCTGGTCTATCTATACCATCTGCCAGTTCGCTACGTGATCTAGGTGTTTTCCGTGATATATTGATCATATCATAAGCAGAGCTAACTCAGCCCTTGGTTTGGTCAAACGCTAGTCTAAGAAATTCGTACTTTATCTAAACCCTTACGTCAGTAAATCTCTACATTGTCTTTGCTAGGCCACTACTAGAGCATTCCTGTCAGGTCTGGTCTCCCACCCAATCTACGTTCATTAGCAAGATTGAGTCAATTCAACCTTTATGTGACCTTCAGGGCTAGGTCAAGATCATGGCCAAGATCAGCGTTGTGGTTAAGGACACATTCGGACGTAAAACTTCCACTCTTTCCAAATCCGCAGTAACAATGTAGGTTCCCTTTTAAAGAGCCCTCTTGACCTTGATCTGACGTTCGAGGTCATGGTTAATATCATATTCGGACGCAAAATTTTCCGCTCTTTCCATTTCCGTGGTAAAAAATATTGGTTCCAATTTAAAAAAGTCAACTTCTCCTTGAAATGACCTTGAAAGCAATGGTCAAGGTCAAATCCACGGCCACCATTAAATAGCCAGGGAAAATTCCTAAAACTTTCGTCTAAAACTTTGTTCTTCAAAATGCATTCCACGAAAGTTATTTAGCCGTTTCCATAGTTTTGGATCACTCTGTATAATACCATATTATATCCCACAAATACCACACACACTTTTTTCATATGTCTTACATATAGGGGGAGTCCGGGAGAGTTTAGTAGGTGGGAGACAATAGCCACTGCTCACAGAATCTTTGTGGAACTAGATATTGCGACGTTACGACATTTCTTAGACTCCTTAGGCGTCTCCCACCTCGCTCACTCGACGCGGTTGCGATCGGCAGTTTGGTTTAGAAGTGAGAAGTGACAACAAATTTTCGTGCCCGGAAGTAAATTTTTTCAATTTTCGATATTTGATTTCTGTTTCTTACTGTGAATAGATTCCAGCATGTCATTTATATACATCGTAAGTGTAATTATCCTAGTAACATTTACGGCATACAGCTTTTACTTAAGTGTCATAGTTTTTTATAAAAATGTAATAACTTACAGCTTGGCG
Source organism: Dysmachus trigonus (assembly GCA_949715965.1). Lineage (NCBI taxonomy): Eukaryota > Metazoa > Arthropoda > Insecta > Diptera > Asilidae > Dysmachus > Dysmachus trigonus. The sequence goes on along the minus strand of OX454319.1, from coordinate 51,809,534 downwards.
TGGGGTGGGAGACATTACCCTGGCGTCGGGAGGAGACTTTACCCAGGGTAATCTCTCTCGTCGTTTCTCCCGCAATAATATTTTTTATTTAAAAAAGGAAGACTGATAAAGATTATGATTTTTTTTTGATGTAGATTTAATTATGTTGTTTTCAATTTTATTTTTGTTCTTAATTTTGAGAGTAATTTTTGTTTTGCTGACAACATACAAGGTTTCCTACATTAGACTGATTTGTAATACCTACTTTTAAGGTTTAACTACTTACAATGTTTATTACCTAGTTATGTAAAAGATAGAAAAGGTTCAGACAATTATTTTTGCAATAAAAGTACCTAAATTACCTTAGATTTTTCTCCATGTTGATGAGATATTGTTAAATGTTAAGATATTGTTGTAGACAGACTGAAATAATTTTTATAGTAGGTATTACTGTTGGTTGTGAAACTTGTAATTAATATTGTTGCTTTATATAAAACATATAGTTTTTGTTAAAAAGGGTTTCTAATAATAAGTTTATAAACACTCACTATTGTAAAAGTAACTATATTAAAAAATATATGTGATACTAGTTAATTCCTCACTTATGTATCTCAAAGACAACTCAAAGTACCTTCCTCTTGTTTTCATTTACCTCGTAATACTATGTGCCATATTTTTATGATTAAATTTCTTTATAGAAATATAATTTGTAATGATTATTTTGCCTATTTTCAAACCCGGGTAAAGGCTCCCTACTTGGGGGGTCAAGTCTCCCACCCAGACGGGAGATATTAGCCGAATGTCACTTAGGTAGAAATCGTTAATTACTCATAAACTATTAATGATTGATCAAACTTTATTAAGAGAAAATATAGCTAAATAATGCAGCTTAAGATACAATTTATAGAAAAAAGCGATTTGTAAGTATAGAAAGATTTATGAGCATTTTAGTGGAAGGCGGGTAAACTCTCCCGGACTCCCCCTACATAATTGTAAAACTTATAATACATCTACATGTGGAAAATGGAAAAGCTATAATCGCATAAAAGTTAATAAAGACTATATTTCTAAAAGCTTTATAATTGCTAATTAGGGCTCGGATTTATTTTTTTTTGTTAATTTCTTAATGAAAGAGCTCAGCAGAGCGCATATTTGGCTTCAGTTTTCGGAGGAACAAAAACATTTTATTGCACAAGTTGAGATTTATTTGGGGTGTGCGAATAATTCCACAGTGCCTTTATTTTTATTAATTTTATACAACCACACGTACAGATTGTAAGAGACTGCCAAAAAAGAGTAAACAGAATGATTTTAAAGTAATACGCCCAAGTATCTAGATGTGCTCTCGAATTAAATGAAAGAGCTACTTCCCTACTTCCTTTTTTTGACAAGACCAAGCACCTGTCGATTGAGGTTCCTCAGTTTGCAGGGAGAATTTGTCGAGGGGCACAGCTTTTAAGTGATGATAGTTGGTGCCGTAATGAATGATACTTCTGCAGAACCACCCTAGACAGCTTGCTCTGACCTCCGTTGGAGTTTAAGCCCCCTAACAGCGTTCGAGTCTCATTTAAGCAGGAATTAGGCTACCCAGGGGGGTTGCGATAAAACCCTTTAAAGCTGCCCCTTGAGCAGTGAAGATTTCAAATAATTTTTTGAACAAAATCTAGAACGTAGCTCCCAGGTGCCTTTAATATTTAAACTGGCCGATAAAACAAGAACTTTTGTCCCAGCTTGTCCCAAAATTTTGAGAACAGGAAGCAGGAAACTTTCACAATAAATGGTAATAAAACAAGAGTCCTAGGAGCAGCCAGTCGTTTAGCTCCCGAGGCCAATTGGCTTAAATATGATTTTAATTTAAAACAAAAGATAAGCCGAAATAGTCTCAGTTCGGGTCTCCCATTGAAATTGCCCTACAGCGGCACAAATACTCTGCCTGATGTTTGTGGAGGCACTTGAGAGCAACGTTGAGGCCATTAGCCAGGACGTGTCCTTAAGATACAACTGCTCCAAAGATTTCCCAGTAATTGTATTTCTCGACAGGTCAATGAGTATGTCATAACTTGCAGCCCTTATTTCCTTTCCGCCTGGCCGCACGCCCCTAAGCCAGCCGCCGACCGACTACGCTCTCTGCCGCCAGCAGAGGCTCTCTGGCGAGGACGGCTGCGTGTACCGGCCAATTTCTTATCGCAGTTCGTGTTCGTCCATACAACTCGTCCTCATTATTCGGGTATTCCCATCAGCACAAAAACATCATATAATTCGTTCTATAATCCCCCGCGGGAAGCTGAGGAGCACATTCCCCGCCCGCTTCTGCCCCATACCTGCTCCATCCAGCCCAGGACAGTAGACCAATCTGCTGCTTAGCTCCATGGAACATCCCGAGCCCGGCGGCGACCAGCAAGGAGCCCTCATCCCTTCTGCGCTTCACTTAACTGCCTTTGTGCTCCAATAGACCGTCTTGGGCCCTTGATACAAAATTGGCGTGTTGCACCGACGAACGACTGCGATGCCATCTTACGTCCTCATTCAAATTTAGCACGCAAATGAGGAGCAATCTTCACCGCCTCCCGCTCGCTGATGAAATGGATTAAGTCGCGCCATGTAATTTGACATGTAATTAAAGCACACCTACTCCCTCGGGATGTAGGTGGAGGCGCAGAACCCCCACTTTCTGGACCTGGTTTATGTATCAGGCAGCCCTGGAGGAATAAAGCATGAACCGGGGTTCGGGCCAGTCATAAATTGTGTCTAGGGTTGCCAAACATACAATGTAAAACCTTCATGGAAAAACTGAAGACCATCGTAAAAATGCGCATTGTATGTCTTAAATGTCAATCAAGCCAAATTGTTGAAATTTACGTTTACATCCGTACCACCGGTGGCCCGCACTAGACTGCCTCATCGGGAGGCGCGTACCACAGGTGGCTCACATCAGCTTTGCGTAACTCATAATAAATAAAACTATTATGTCTTAATAAACGTATAGTAAAAGGAAACTGCACTTTTGAAGTTTTGCTAAACAACATTTTGTGCAAGGCGCGGCCAGATAAAGCAAAATGCGATTTTAACTGCCGCCCGATGCAGTGAAATACAAAAAACTGCGCCGGCGTCAACGAATTTGAAAAAACGATACTCTTATTGAACCACCAGGGTATCTGTACCACGTAACGTAGAGTGTTAAATTTTAATATATTTATGGGTGTGGCATTAGATCAAACTGAAGACGGACAATTAAACTTTATTTTTCGCGAATAAGAATACGTAAGTAAGTAAGTATAGTAAGTAAATACGTTTACATTGCATTATTTCTGAACAAACAATGAATTAGTAAATATTTTGATTGTTTTAATAAAAAATGTAAAATTTACTCTTTTATATTCTTTCTTAGTGCACAATTTTTTTTCATGCGCATCTTATGGTAACTCTAATTTCTTCTTACTATTCTCAGCGGACACTATTCCAACCCCATACCCCTCCAAAACGCAGAATCGCTGCTTAAACTACATTGTGCCGGGCTCCATTGCCGTCGTGATGCTTTCCTTTTTTTCCGTTATTTATGTGAAATTTCGTCTTAGTTTTTTCCTTTTTTTCGCTGCCCGACATCTCACAAAAAGGGCAGTAGCATGAGAATAAGCGTATTTGTCGGTGACATTTTTCTTTCCTGCGGAAGCTCTCGTTGGAGATTCAGCTCCAACTTGGAGGTATAATTGCTGCCCCTAAATCCTCCCAACTTGTTCAGAGACACTGAAGGCGACCGAATACATCCCACTGGATGACAATGATTTTTGCAAAAATAAAATAAAAACCAAGAAAAAAATCTTTTTTTTTTTTTTTTTTTTTTTTTTTTTTCAAAAAGCGCGCTCACTACACAAAAAGGCAGAAACAATTCCCCGAGGGACCGAGAAAAGTGTTCGCAGCCGGGATGGAATTTTGAAATTGAGTCTGGACCCAGATGAAATTCTCTGAGGTGCATGGAGGAGGAAGGAAACGGGCTGCTGCTTCTAGTTTTCCTATTGTTCTCTATCTGACAACACGGATCAAAGATGGTGAATAATGATACACTCCGGACATTACACAGCTTTGAACCAAAAGAGCATAATTAAAATTTCTAGAGGAGTTCACCACTTTTTTTCTGAGGACATTGAGAGATTCGAGAGATAAAATTTGAGAGGTGCAAATTGCACTTAGCACCGTGCAATGCATACAACCCCCTTTGAAGCTAGAAAGTTATGCTGGATAGGATTTTCCACTTAATGAATAAGCAAATGAAAAATTAATAATAGTCAAATTTATCACTACGAATTTTCACTTTAAAACAAACATTTACGTTTTGTTAAAATTTTTTGATAGAGAATTTTATTAATAAAAATTCCAAATTCCTAAATTCCAACTAACCAACCAAAACACATGAATTTTTTTTTCTAAAACTAAGAAAATGGTTACTATAAATACCATTTGAAGAGGTACTTGCTTTAAAATATAAGACATAGATTTATGCAAAATATTCTTAGTAATATGCAATATGTTACCAATTTAAACACAATGTTTCTAGTTTTTGGAGAATTTGCTTAAAAGTAGAATAAGCTAATCTGAAAAGTAACCCGAGTGAAAATCAACGGTGGTTATACCTCGGCTTCGACCACTGCACGCTATCTGCAGTGTTTTTGAAAAATGTGGAACGTGAAAATATTTGTTAAAAAAGGATGCGGCCAAAGGTGCGACCGTGGTAGCCTATAATAGAGTGAGAGCCAGGGCCTGTCAGACATACGTTAATTCATTATTGTAGAGAACAATGTTTGGGGGGTACAAACCTCCAATAATGGTGCGTTCGGCAGGTATCAGGTAAATAGAGGTTTAGTTAATGAGCTCTCTCACGTTTAAGTATAAAAGCTGAAATTTATATAGACTCTTCAAATAACCATTTTAAGTCAATTGTCAAAAAGCCAGACCCATCCGAAGGGTCTAACACCCCCCCAGGGGGCCTCGGTAGCTCAGTGCTATGAGAGCCGGGCTGCCATTCTCGAGGTCGTGGGTTCGATTCCCACTGGTCTTGGCCACTTTGGAGAGAGGCCCATGTCTCAGGTAGTAGCTTGGCTGTACATGTGGTCGGCCCTACTGCTGAGGCCGTGGGTTCGAATCCAACTTGGTCAATTGATCACTCTGGCCCATTTCTCCCCACACCTAGTTATTCCTTTCCTGGGCGTAGCTCGTACAAAAGACCTCTTAGGTCGCAGTGCGCACCCGCATGGGTCGCCCTCCTCCTTAAAAAAAAAAAAAAAAAAACACACCCCCCCCCCCCCCCCCCCCCCCCCCCAGACGCAAAAAGGTAAAAGGTCAAATGCGCCAAGAAAGCATTACCCAGGTATATGTATGAATTTAAAGAAGATTGGTCATTGATTGTTACTATGCAAGCTAGAATAAAAACCTTATTTTATAATAAAGGAGGTTCGACACCCTAAGTGTTAGTTTTTTAATAAAGTGTTTAGTTTTTTTTTAAATAAAATTTTTTTTAAAAAATACCCTGTCTATATACTTTTGTCACAATAGTGTATATAGTGTGTGAAGAAAACGGCTCCTGCTTTTATTTGCAATTTTTTCTAATTTTACTTTTGTCACTGATGTTACAAGTTCACCTTCTACCACGACACGCAGCAATATTATGCAATATAAAATCCATAGAGTTTTAAATATTTATGCAGCATTCGCTTAAAACGCAATGTTATTTTGGTTCAATTCCCGGACTATCCCTTCTTCTACCATACCCTAACGGCTTGAGCTACTGTCCAGCCGGATTTTTATTTTTACTACATTTATCCAACAACGAATATAGCGTCGGTTGTAAATTCCCTAATCATTTCTATAGGTTGCACAAGTATTATATGAAGCAGTTAGGTAAATTATACAATGATGAATGCATTTAACACTTATACAAACGTTTTCCCCAAATTCTGTAACAATTCAACAAAGTTATTTTAGGTGATTTGCCTCATTTTAGGAAGCCGTAGCCTGGTACAAAATAACAAAATACTAGTGAAATTTTTACCTAACTATAAATTTCCATACAAAATATTTAACCCTAGCTAGTTTAGGTAATTTTACAATAGTTGTCAAAAGACACTTAGAATACCCTAAGTAGGTACCCTAAAAATCGTCAAATATAAACAAATTTATTTTGTATAATGTATATCATTAATATTTTTATCAGCTCTACTAACTGCTTCCGTCCAGGCATTGGATATGTTCAAATTACAATATTAAGTCACACTTCCGCAGGATGCTTGGCTAAACCAACGGGAAAGTCCAATAAAAGGTCCTCATTTACTAATCTTTAGCAATTTCAATTACCGCACGAAGAAAATCCGTCGAGTGCGAACCCCATTGTTTTGACCTCCCCGCGACCCAGAAGGCCTAGACGCGGTTACAACAAAAGTTCTAGCGTCGCCTGATATGGCCCTAACTCGGCTGTATCTTGTGATGTAAGCCGCCCGTAATTGGTTCCTTCTGTTTATCGTAAAGTTAATTTCGATAAAAGAGTCTGCGGCAAATCAATTTAATCATATTAGCTGACATTTTGTATCCCCAAAGTTGCCGCAACCACAAAGGAGTAAAGATCCCCCGGTTTAAGTTGGTGGGGTTGGAGGAGTATGACGGTTGGCGAAAAATTTGGGACGCCCAGGGGCACGGTTAAATCGAATTATTAGTCCATTGACACAGGGTTCCTCGTTAGCTTGCGGAGGTAAGGCCGCATTCAGCTTAAAATAATATAAAGCCGCCCTGTGAGGAATACGTCGGGCTACGTCCGGACGTTAGGGCGCCCGCTGTTTCTGTGTTCGGTGGCCCGCAAAAGGCTCCCCGTCGAATGGCTTTCCATCTCCGGGGCGAGACTGGATTACGTGGGAGACAAAGAAGTCAATGCGGAGGGCTGCACAGTAACGGCTGATTAGGAAGAAAACAGCGCTATTTTTCACTGGAAGAAAGGAAAAACGGGAGGTCATCTGCTGGCGGAAGGTAAACACCTCAACAGCAGGAGCCCCAAAATTATTCAAGACGCTCAAGTGTTCTTTTTCTCCCTTTTTGCACGGAAACGTGAGCTGTTTCGTTCTTTCGAGGGAATTCCCCGGCTAAGAGCATGGGTTCAGTCGATACAGTTGAGGCCTATGCCTTACCTCCTAATCTCTCAATTTGCTCAGGGGCTGGCGTGTTAATAGGAGCTTCGCTAAGCCGGCGAGATTGAAGACGGGGAAGCATTAGAACTATTTACTCCTTGGAGATTAGAGGGATCTGGCCCACACAAACAACTAATTTTTGCACCAACCACTTGATTGACAGTCTTTTGGGACGAGTCCGCCCTTTGCTCCTGCGCTAGAACAGCCCCTTGGCAGCATGCGGGCTCTTTTACGTGCTAAATTAGTTCAGAATTTCTTCTGAGACTCAAACTGCCTATAGTAAAGGAACATCTGATGGTGAATGAAAGACTCGAGAAATAGAGTATTGCGCCTGTCAAGTACCTAGGTACCATCATAAAAAATATCATTAATTAATTATGAAATTTTGCTAGTGAATAAAAGCTACGTTTTTTAAGAGGAAATTATTCCTTGAATTAGTATTTATTAATTATCAGTTACACGTAACAGAGAGTTACAACTTTCTAAAAAATTTCAGTTCAAGATTTGAAGTTTTTGCATTTATAAAAATAGACGCAACTCAATGCACTCATTTCAAATTTATTGCTCGGGATACAAGAAAAAACGAAGCTAAAAAAACTAACAAGGAGGGGGCACGACCTTGGGGAAATGGATTTGAATGAAATTTTGCGTAGTAGTAGTATTTCATGTCGGTATACTAGCAATAAAATATTTCCGTCCAATGCCCAGTAGTAGCGGAAAAAAACGCCCCCAAATTTCACCGTATACTATATACAATACATATATAAGTTACGTTGAATTTCCTGCACGTATGGAATTGTAAAAGTTTACGTTGTTGAAGTTTTCAAAATTATCAAATTGTATAATACCTAAAGGATGGACCACCGGCTGGTTTCTTTTTAAAAATGCTATAAAATTAACAGTGTTCAATATCTTGCAAAATTTGCTGATTTTTTAAGAGTAAATCTTCCGACTAGTTATGGAATATAATTTCTTTTGTCTCAGCTGGCTTGGCCAATTCTATCAATCGAATTTTGTAGCGCATTTATGATGGTTAGGGGCGCTCTTTCACGTACGCTATACGCTAATATTGTGCTTAAGTGCCTGATTCGTTTCTGGATTGTCCGCATAATATCGATCTTTAAAGGCAACCCACGAAAAAAATTCTAAAGGCATCAAATTACAGCTGCGCGGTAGCCATGACAAATCTCCAAAACGGCTGATTAATATATTATTGAAGTTAGTGCCCGAAAAATCGATTATTGCATGGCTTGTGTAGCACATAGCCCCATCCTGCTGATTTTTGTCGATTTTTGGCCAAAAAAATTTAATATATCGTCTTTTTAGCGCACTCTCCGTTGACCGTAACATTGTTACCATTTTCATCTTCAAAGAGAAATGGGCCAAGAATTCCACCACTCAAAAAACTATACCAGACAGTCACACGCTGAGGACAGCCTTCTCTACTACTAGGTGTAGGTTTCCTGAGCCGCAAATATGACTTGTTTACATAGCCGCAGAGATCAAAATTCGCCTCATCCGAAAATATAATTTTTGTAGCAAAATCGACATTACTTTCGAGTTTTTCTAAAGCCAAAACAGAGAAACAAAACGCAAGCAAAACGAGCGTACAGCAAGTTCATTTGGTGCATTATTTCGACCGAAACCTTTCAAAATTTGCACAGCACTCATTTTGCTACCCTGTGCACAGAAAATTATAATTGGCGTACAAATATAAAGTGCATTTAAGCACTTAGACACACAAAAACCTTTAGTTGACTTATTACTGTCTATTCATATATAGCAAATACAAATAATTGAGAATATTCCTAATTAATATGTCTTTTGGATGATCAAATAATTTTTTTCTTTTTTAGAATTTCAACCATGTGATTATGGCACTTTAATGGCGTCAATAGCTCGGTTAGTAACGCGACGCTTTGAACTGCGAGCCAGCAAGGCACTATAGGTTATGGGTTCAATTCCCATGAGAAACCCGGGTCACAAAAAGTGTTATCACAATGGGCCTATAATGGCCTGAATGTGTCTTCAGAAAGCCACATCAATCTACATCTCTCTTGTGACACTTTATCCTTTTCACCTTTGCATTGAATCTTTAACTAAAATTTCCAATTTTGAATTCGTAAGGGTTTTGGTTACCGTCAATTTTAGAAAGGCACTGCTTAATTTTCGACTTTTACAATCTTGATTCCTATACATAATTGAAATGATGTAGACATTTTCATTATGCCCTTTTTTCTTCTGGAATTTTTTTTTCGATTTGGCCTTATACTATCTATTTATGTATTATATCTTTAAAAAAATATTCCCAGTACCTTTGCATCTTTGTCCCATTTGCAGTAAAACAAAGCGCCAAGAATAGCAGCAACGCCTTCAAGTGCAACTTTTGTGTCTTTGCGCAATATGAATGGGGCTTCGTGCCTAATCCACAGCTCGCAAAGTGCAAGCGGCACTCTGGCCAAACTCAAATAACAAAGTTTCACGAACTTCTGTTCAAGCATACTATTTTGGGGCTACATTTTCATCCAGCCGGCCCCGCAGGTCCCACCTTCCCTCATCCAGCTGCGGCCGTTGTGGGGAGCAGTGATGTCTTCTGCGCTTAAGCTAATCAAAAACTTTCGTGACATGAGGCGCGTGCAAAATCCAATTGGTGACTAAAGAAAATTATTCCGCTTCCATGCCAATCATTTTCACAAGTTAATTTCTGATAGGATTTGCTCTGGAAACTTTCGAGATTTTATTATTATCAAGGTAGCGCCGGGGCTGTCATCCCGATCCCTGCGCAGGAGGCGCAGCGATGGGCGCTCCTGGTGTGGCCACCCGGGAGTTTTCGGGAAATTTCTCACCTCTAACGGGGGTGGATCTCAAAGGCAGGAGGAATTGGGACGATATGCTTGGGATAATGCTTGAGGCGGCAGGAAACTTGCTGGAAAATTAAATTGGAAGAAGACCACAATCGAATTACATTCGTATCATCCTAATGAAGAGCCTGCCCACTGCTCCCCCCAAATAATTGGGCGGAGTGGTGCGATGCTCTGTAAAAGAACCCCTAATTTGGGGTTGTAGGGATCCTGTCACTGAAAAATTCGATTTAAATGAACACGCAAATCGCATCAATCAAAACAGGCTTAAAACTTTTGATATACCACGTACGAGGGACTCGAACGTAATTGACCATGAAGTACTCATTGGGTTTAAAATATGTCACAAGATAAGGAAGATAATGGCAATTCTGAAAAATTAGTTTATTAGACAGAGCATGAACATAAGAAGATGGATGATAAGATTGGGCTTATAAAAAATCTTTATTAGGGCTTCAATTTATCTAAAATAAGAAGAATTTTATACATAATCTTTAAGTCTCGAACCGTATTCTAAAGATACTTACTAAAATTGATATATCTGTCTGTCCTTAATTTTAAAAATCATTTTAATAGACCTACTTTACTCCTTTGCCTCAAATCTAAATGAAGTTGTAAAATATTTATTTATTTATTTATTTATTTATTTATTCATCAACAGGTACAAAAACCATCTGACGTTACAAAAGAAATATACCATGCTAAGCAATACAATACAATTCAATATTAAGAATTATATAGTCGTCTTTTTAGTTCCAATTTATCACAATGAAAGTCGATCACTGAAAAACAGGCATTATAATCTCCTGACATAGCCGATAATGGTTCAAAAACACCGTAATTGGTTCTGTGTTTAGATACATAAAGGAAATTTTGTCCTCTAGTCAATCGGGGGCGTGAGTTAATATCCAGAAGTCGTAAAAGATTAGGAGAGTCTACATTGCCAGCAACGATATCGTGCAAGAACATAACCCCGGCAACATCTCTGCGCTTTGAAAGAGACGGCAGATCCAAGAGTTTTAATCTGTTTTCATATGGAGGGAGATTGGTAGGATCGGACCATCGTAAATGCCGAAGAGCAAACCGTAAAAAATGTTTTTGCACCGCCTCGATGCGTATTATGTTCGCATTATAGTGTGGTCTCCACATTACGGAAGCATATTCTAAAATAGGGCGAACAAAAGCACAAAATAAAATTTTTAAAATGTGCGGGTCAGTAAAGTCAACAGACCAACGCTTAATGAAGCCTAACGTTGAATTGGCTCTATTAATTATATTATCAATATGCCCTCGAAAATCAAATTTAGAATTAATCAGTATCCCAAGATCCACAACACTCTCCCTACGGGACACGGGCTTTTCGTACAATTCGTAGGGAAACTCTATGATGGAGGATTTCCTACAAAATGAAATAAAATTGCACTTTCTAATATTTAATTTTAAGTGATTTTTTGAGCACCACTCCGCAAATATTGAAAGATCGCCCTGTAGGAATTGAGCATCACGAGAACATTCAATAGTTTTAAAGATTTTCAAATCATCAGCATACGCCAAAACATGAGTATTACGGAGCAAGGGAAACAAATCATTGACAAATATGACAAAAAGTAATGGACCAAGGTGACTACCCTGTGGAACTCCAGACAAAACAGAAATAGGGGCAGAAAAGGTAGACGAAAATTTAACCTTGAAGGAGCGGTCAGTAAGATATGACTGAATCCATAGAACGAGATCAGTGGGAAAGCCAAGTCGGAGCAGTTTAAAAATTAGCACCTTATGAGAAAGCTTGTCAAATGCTTTACTAAAGTCAGTATACACACAGTCAACTTGTTTAAACTTCTCAAGATTAGAGAGACAGAATATATTACATATATTATCTAATTTGGTAATATGTACATGATAAACGGTTAAGAAGAAGATTTGTGCAACGCCGACTTCAAAAACAATTGTATGTAAGTTTACTCATTTTTAGTTATTTATTTTAAGTACAATGGGAAAAATGTTGTTGGTTGAAATTACCACAAAATGTTGTAAAAGAACAATTTTCGTATTCTGGTATTTAGAAAAAAACAAATTCTGTCCTTAAATTGGCTTGAATTGTCATTTTAAATAGTTCAAAATTGTTATAAAAAATACAATGCATTACTGGTATTTTATAACCGTTTTTTGGTTAAGAACCACATTTCTGTTAAATTTAATCGTGTATGTTGTTAAAATACCATAAGGGGGTAGTACACTTCTATTTTTTGAAAAAATAGATGTTTTCAAAAACATCAAATTTGTATACTATATACCTCCAAAAGTAGTTTACAATATGTTAAATCGATTGAAAAGGCATTGCCGAATAAGCGTAAGATATTTTTTTTTTCAGAATTATCTGCGAATGAAACTTTAACTTTAAAAGCGTTTTTCTCGAAACTACGTTTTTTGACCTGGTTGGCAGTTTTTTGAAAAAACTACTGGTCCGATTGGGCTCAAATGCGGACTTATTCTACATATGTTTGCTTATGGTGTGAACCATTATTATTAATATAGGTTAATATTGAACCCTTTTTTTATAAATATTTTAATAAAAAAAAAAATAACGTTAAAAAATTAAAAATTCCGCCATTTTGTTGTTTTCTTGCCAAAATACTTCATCGTGGTTCACACGATAGCAGCTGACTTATAATTTAATATGTGCTTTGAATTTTTTGTTTTAGACGTTCCAGAGCTGATTTCTTACCAACCAGTTTGAAAAGGGTTTTTTTTAGGCAGCCATATTACTGCCGTACAAACGCCAGAAATTTCGAAAAAATTATTTTTGTTTTCTTTGATACATATATTTTAATGTGTAAAATGTTCAAATGATTCAATAAATTTTTCTATAAAAAAAAAAAAAACACTTTTAAAAAATGCAAAAAAGAAGTGTACTGCCCTCTTAAATCAATTAAGAAAACCAATTGAATTGTTACTTAACCGCTTCGTGGGTTAAAACAACCAATTTCCTACTTAATCATTTAAACACGTCGTTGTTTTAACACTAGAACTACCGGCGCTCAAGCTTGTAATTTTGATAATTTTTGGTATCTTTAAAGTAATATGTTTTCACATTTAAATTAATAATTATAAATGGAAATAGGTTCGCGATATGTCGTAATTTTGAACCTTAATAAGATTTGGTATTACTCTTAAGAGATATTTTCAAAAAATATGATTAATTCAAGCAAGAAATTTAGTACCGGTCAATTTGACCGGTCTTGGTAGTTCTAGTGTTAAATAACAATTTCGCAGTTACTGTTTTAACATGTCATTATGATTATCTTGAGGTCACTGATTTGAAATGTTATCAAAATTTACAAATCCAAGATGGCGGATCCAATATGGCGACCAATATTACTCGATTTCAACGAATTTTAATGAAAATTAGTACAATGATTATCTCAAGGTCACTGATTTTGAATGTTATCAAAATTTACAAATCCAAGATGGCGGTCCCAATATGGCGGCAAAGATTTCTCGATTTCAACGGATTTTAGTGAAAATTGGTACAATGATTATTCTGAGGCCACTATTTTGGAATATTATCAAAATTTCCAAATCCAAGATGGCGACCAAAATTTCTCGATTTCAACGGATTTTAATGGAAATTGGTACAATGATTGTTCTGAGGCTACAAGTTTCGAATATAATCAAAATTTGTAAAACCAAAATGGCGGATCCAATATGGAAACCAAATGTCTCAATTTCAATGGATTTTAATTAAAATTAGTACAATGATTATTCCGGAGCCAATCGAATTTTATCAAAATTATCAAATCCAAAATGGCGACCAAAACGGCTCGATTTCAACGGATTGTAATGGAAATTAGTACAGTGATTATTCTGAAACCACTAATATTGAATATTATCAAAATTTCCAAATGCAAGATGGCGGACCCAACATGACGTTCAGAATGTCTCGATTTCGATGGATTTAAATGAAAATTGGTAGAATGAAATTTCGAATAATATTAAAATTTGTAAATTCAAGATGGCAGGTCCAATATGAGACCAAATGTCTCGATTTCAACAGATTTTAATGAAAATTAGTACAAGGATTATTCTGAGGCCACTAATTTCGAATATTAGCAAAATTTCTAAATTCAATATGTCGGATGCAACATGGCGACCAAAACTTCTCGATTTCAACGGATTTTAATGAAAATTGCTAGAATGATTATTTTAAAGCTAATAATTTTGAAAATTATTAAGATTTGGAAATTCAAGATGGCGGATCTATAAAAGGGTTTTCGGGTTGAAACTATTTCTAGGATACAACAAACTAGAACATTTAAGAAGTGTTTAATTAGCAAGTATTTACCCAACGCCGGGTGAAACCGGGTAACCCAGCTAGAAAGTTCATATAATAAACGACATGAAGACATATACAGGGTGATTCAGATCAAGGTGCCGCGGAGTATACCACGTGATTCCTTGAGGTGAGCTGATAAAAAAATCGTTCCACATACCCACTATTTCTCAGTTGACCTTACTTTGAAGGTGTATTAAAGAGTAAAATTTGTTCAGTATTTTTGATATTTTGCAATTATGAGCAAAGGTAATTTATCCAAATCAGTAATTGATACGAGATTTTTGTAGTTTTCACTATGTTAGTTTCAAATGAAGAATATGCGGATATGTACTTAATTTTTGGGGAAGCTAGAAGAAGTATTAAACTAAAAATTGTGTTCTTAAAGTAATTCAGCATGTGTTGAATTGTTGTACTAAATGGCTGGCTTCGCTAGCGTAAATTGCAGTAAGTGATTAAGCATCAATTTAAGGGACTCAATCTAAGGAAGTAATCAATTAAACTCCGCATCTATCACCGGAGCCAATGTGGTGCTCATTAATGTAAAATCGATTATCAATTAGCCACAAGTTTGCACTAAAGAAATTCCTGTCCTTGTTTAGAACTACATACGTATAACTAGGCTGAGCGATGTATATTTGCGATATGCACGCTATGCAACTCATGGCCATTTTATCCCACAAGTTTCGCAGTCTCGAGTCTGGACCACGGGACAACATCATGAGAGGAAAGTTTGTGGGAAAAAGCGACTAAATCGCTACGCCATGCCACCACCGCACCGGTCCGGTTATGACACGTAGGGTCCAGCCTGCCTCACAACTTTCGGGAACTCGTCTTATTGCGTAATTAATTTAATGAGATTAAATCGCAGGACGCCGTAATTGTACATGGTTTGTTTGTAAAAACATACTTTACAAGGTGGACGGTCAACCGCAATCCAGCGCAGGACTTAAATTATTCGAGGAGCGATTTATGGAGCCCCGGTACAGTTGGCAAGAAGACCCTCAGATGTGCTCAAGCTTGCTATTCATTCCTTTTAAAAAATTAATTACTTTTGGGAAAAATTCCTTACAGAGAAGTAATAGACAAATGGGCAAACAATGTTGGACACTCCGTCGGGTCGTAAGTGCTCAACGGAAAAAGATCAACATGTGGAAGGACGTTGGACTGTGAAGAGGCAGAAAGCGACATAATTCGCTAATGACCGTACCGCTTGGTCCTTTAAAAGGCTGCTTTAAAGAGGACTGGTCCTCTGCTAGGTGTCAACAATTGAATTCGTCAATTTGTTGGTGTTTCGCCAGCCGGTCGGTAGTGTAACGCAAATTTAATTTAATTTCCGAGTCGAATTTACAGTCATAACCCAATGGAGCCCACTCCTTTCATCCCGGAAACGCATGGACTCAGGACTGTCGCTGCACTTGTGCCTAAGAGGTTAACCGGGTGAACTGAATGAAGATGGCTGTTACAAGGGATGCTGGGGATAGAGGCTCAAATATCCAAATTCCTGCTCATCTGATGGAAGCTGCCCATGTTGGACACATGAGCAAAAGGCCAAAGTGGGCTGAGTGCCAGCTTGTATGATCTGCAAAATTTCGTGCTTTACACGGAGGACCGGCCAGCAAGGCCGGCGGCAGGGCATGCAATTTTGCCTGAATATATTACACATTTACGATTTGCTGAGAACACTAAAGAGAACCCGAACAGCAAATAAAGTGCGTAATTCGCAGGCTCCCTGTGGATCCCTGCGCTGGCAAGAAGGCTTGTCTGTTCAGCTTCACAGAGAAATAGGATTTACCTAGTGCTTGCCCTTGATAAAGCACATTTGCTTAATTGCATCATTACGCATGCACACAAGTATATCTAAGTATCTGCTCATGATTCTAAGGTGATGCCTTGATGCACCAAAGTGATGTATAAGACGAAACCCTTACTAGTTAACCATCTCTTGTCAATAAACGACTACCTGTGCTGTGTTGCCCTAATTCACACTCTGGTGCCCGACTAAAGTTTCCAGCACAAATAAATCCCAGTTTGCTTTAATCAGTAGCACTAGTAAAGCTTATAATTAATAATTGAAGATGAGATTTGATTGGAAGTACATTTGGAAGGTCGGCCTGCACCAGGTTTATGGCTGGGACACGTCCAAATGATTCAAGTTGTCTTGAATTTGCTAGATTAATTATTTAGTAGTTCAGAGCTGTCAAACTGCATGGATTTCGTGTCGTGAGGATAGAGATAAAGAGCGCAGTGTAATGCGATTTGATTCCCTTTGGGACCATGGGCTAGCTAGTTATTGAGCCGGCTTCTTCTGGCGTCTTAGAAAATATCTCTTAATATCTCTTAAGGGGACATTCTCATTGAAATGGACAAAAAAAACGACTTTTTTTGGAATTTGTTCTTTAAACCCTATGGCATTTATTTAAAAAACTGTTTTGATATATTGAATATATAGGCACTGAAGTATACAAAAAAAAAAAAAAAGAGGGTGTTGTACGAAAAGTCCCTTTTTAGCTGGTACCAGTTCCTGCGGTCTTTTAATCTTTTTAATTTTTTTAGGACTGTTTTTCTAAAAATTTTAAAAATTGGCCTTGTTTTGGGGGGAAAATACGTGTATAAGAAAGAGGGTAGGGTACTTTTATGATTTTTTTAAATCTATCGAGCTGAGTTTGAGATATCACTGGTACCAGGTGAAAAATGGTAGTTTCGAGAAAAACGCGTTTAAAGTGTTTGTGCGACGCTCCAAATCTATAGCAACCGGTATATATCGTTACGTATATATAGCTATAACTTTCGTTTTGTTTCGAATTTCTCACAACGGTTTGAGAACAGCATTTCTATGATGTTAAGGAATACTTTTATGTAAAAAAAAAAAAATCGATTTATTTTCACTTCCAATGAGAATGTCCCCTTAATAGCTAATAAACTAATATTGTGTTTACTTTACGAAAAAAAAATGCAAGAATAATTTTTTGTACAAAATTGTATGGTCTTTCTAATGAAATTGGTCCAATTCATGTATGATTATTTTTTCACGAGATACAGACAAAAACGCCTGGTGATTTTCTGGTGATTTTCTGGTGATTTTCTGGTGATATTCTTTCCCATGTCATTCTTATGGAAAGCAAAAAAGTTCGATGAGCCACCAGTAAATATTGATATTATGAGCTGGGGTTGGGCCAGGACTTTTTTTTCCTGTCCTAGCAACGATTCAACCTGCTTGAAGAAAACGAAAAAAAAATTTGAATCACCCTAATATATACATATACAGCGTGATCCAAAAGTATGGAAACGGCTAAATAACTTTCGAGGAATGCATTTTGGAGAAAAAAGTTGTAGACAAAAGTTTTAGGAATTTTCCTCAGCTATTCAATGGTGGCCTTAGATTTGACCTTGACCATGGCCTTGAAGGTAATTTCAAGGTCAAGTTGACTTTTTAAATTGGAACCCTTATTTTTGACCACGAAAATGGAAAGAGCGGAAAATTTTACGTCCAAGTATGACCTTTACCATGACCTCGAAGGTCATATCAAGGTCAAAATGGCTCTTTAAAGAGGAACCTGCATTGTTACTGCGGATTTGCAAAGATTAGAAGTTTTGCGTCCAAATGTGATCTTGACCACAACCTTGACCTTGAACATGACCTTGGCAATGACCTTGAAGGTTATATCAAGGTCAAGGTGGTTTTTTGAAGGGGAAACCATGTTTTTGACCACGGAAATGGAAAGAGCGGAAAGGTTAACGACCGACCATGGTGAAGTCGATTAAGGCAAGGTCAAGTGTGTCGTGGTCAAGGTCACATCCGGGCGCAAAACTTCTGCTCTTTCCAAATCCGCAGTAACAATGCAGGTTCCCCTTTAAAGAACCATCTTGACCTTGATATGACCTTCAAGGTCATGGTCAAGGTCATAATCGGACGTTAACTTTTCCGCTCTTTCCATTCCCGTGGTCAAAAACATGGTTTCCCCTTCAAAAAACCACCTTGACCTTGCTATAACCTTCAAGGTCATTGCCAAGGCCATGTTCAAGGTTAAGGTTGTGGTCAAGGTCACATTTGGACGCAAAACTTCCACTCTTTGCAAATTCGCAGTAACAATGCAGGTTCCTCTTTAAAGAGCCATTTTGACCTTGATATGACCTTCGAGGTCATGGTAAAGGTCATAGTTGGACGTAAAATTTTCCGCTCTTTCCATTTCCGTGGTAAAAAATAAGGTTTCCAATTTAAAAAGGTCAACTTGACCTTGAAATTACCTTCAAGGCCATGGTCAAGGTCAAATCTAAGGTCACCATTGAATAGCTGGGGAAAATTCCTGAAACTTTTATCTACAACTTTTTGCTCCAAAATGCATTCCTCGAAAGTTATTTAGCCGTTTCCATACTTTTGGATCACCCTGTATGAATATTGAACAATACCATAAGGCGTCACAAGGTATACTTTTAATTCGCTAATTTCAACCACCCTATTGGATAACAAATTAGCGTACTTTACAATTTCAAATCGATTTGAGAAACCTGTCGTACTCCAACGTGTGTTTTAAGTGCTATTTTATTGATAGTCCACCAAATTTTATCCATCGTCATTATTAATTTATTTTTTTTAACTAGTCTTCTCTAAAATTTAAAGAATATTTTCTTGAAAGTTTTATCCGTTTAATAGAGAAAATAGTAATCTCAAATCGATTGAAATTTCTTAAATTTGAAAGCAACCTCAACAAGTACCAAGACGATTTTAAAGAATTTGTTATACGAAGTTGGACATTTTATATATTTGAAAGGGCATTAGAATCACAAAACAAACAATAATATACTTCCAGTTATGTAGCGAAAGGAATTTCATTGTCAAAATTGTAAAGTTTTGCGATAATTAAGATAATATTATTTATATATAATATTATATAAAAGAATGATATATATTTGTTTATCTATTTTCTAATTTTAATTTGTACAGATTCAATTCTTAAAAGACCTCAAAATTTAGTACTCCTCTTTTTGTGCTCAATTGACTTTTAATTATCCGGTAATTGGTGTGTGTTTCAGCAAAAGGTCGAGTTACAGTAACACAAAATTCTTTTATCGCTTAATTGTAACCCCAACGTTTCACATGTAAAGCGTTTTGACTCAACTGTCGTAAAAACAAGGTCGAACTAGAAAAGTTGGAGAGAATAGCCACTTTGAACAGGAATACATTGAGTAACATTTTTAGCAAGTGCACCCCCAAGAAAGTTATCAGTCTCCACAATATTTTACAGCGATTCTCCCCAAAAAAACGAAGGCAAGACCTTCGAACGTCTTGCAAGCATACATCTTCATTTTTGCAAGTTGAGACAAATTCTTACGCCCGACTGTTCTGCGGCAATCAAAGCCGAGCGGTGCTTCTTCGTGGTATAACCTAAAGTGGGGCACTCAACATATAAGGCAGAAGTTTTCCCATACGACTCCCTAGATGGTTGCTCCTACGACATCGTCCAGTTGGTTTATTGCGCTTCGCCCTTTGCCTGCGTATAATGCAAACGGCGAACGACGTGTTTATAGCGCGTTATGAAAGTTATCATTTTGATTCTCTGTCCCGGTTGACGGCATCCAACACTCCACACATGTCACCATGAATCACAGGGAGACAGAAGCTCCTTTCCCAGTCCAGGACAGGTAGTGCGCCCTGTTACACCCTCGAAGAAATTCTCGAAACATCGCGTTAAATGGGGTTTTTTCCTGCGTCCTTGCGCTGAAAAGGTTTCCACTTTCACATTTTGTGGAGATCCTAAAAGCCCTCCCTTTCTCCCTTATCACTGCGAATTTGTAAGAACCTTCTCATCGCTCAAGTAAAAAAAAAAAAACCTCAGTGAAGTGCAGTGAAAATAATTTCCGCCACTGTCCGTCCCGTTCTCCGCAGTGTCTAGGAACTCTAAACTGCCTGCTCCAGAACATTAAAGGTAAAGGGGGGATTTTATTATCCTTAAAGGGCGATAAGCTGGAAGCCTTCCGTGTCATAATGCCACCGGGGTAAAATTTCGAAAAGGCTCCGCCACGAGATGAGCCCCAGCAAAGTCCCACGATTGACTTATATTTTGCAGCTGCAGTGCAACTTTATGCAATGTTTTTCTGTAATTATGCGCAGCTGAATGCCTTCGGGGCAGGACCAGCTGATTCCAGGCCAAATTAGTTGTGCCAGGGAATCCCGCATCTTCTTCCCCGGAGTTCCGGCTGCATTCTGTGAAAGTTCGCCTCAAACTCCGTCTGACTAAAGGGAGCACAGCAATGCCTAAAGCCCTTCAAGGTTCCTGTTAGTCTCGCCAACTTGCCCAAAACATTTACCAGTTGCTGGTTGCTTTTGATTTATTTACTACCCTGTAATTGGCCAAGTCGCTGCTGTCGGACTTTGAAGGCACTGCAGCATGCAAGGGAAGTCGATAGGAAGTAATTCGATCCTTCCACACCACTACTATTGGCAGACGTGTAAAGAGTCTGGAGCCCCAGGTCTTTTGATTTTGTTAACAAATGGCGAGATTTAAGGGACTAGGCTTAGCCAACATTTGAAATTTGTTTTATTTTCCAATTGATAAATCTCTTTAAAATAAAATGTGACAAGTTTCAACTTGATATATGTATGTAAAATTTACGTAGTTATTGAAGTAAACTTGTAGAAAATGTTTGAGCAATATTATGCAGCAACATCATAACTTAAAAGCGTTTTTCTGGAAACATACTTTCTGAAGTCATATTACTTGAACTTGAATAGATTGATTTTCTTCAAATTTTAAGGATATGCAACGTTCTCATTTGTTGGAAATGTGCAATGCAGTATATAATTGAAAAGTTAAAACGTTTTTAAACTTCGATACTGAAAGTATAAGAGACGCCATCTTGTTTCTAAATTGAAATTTTCTAAAACTATAGGGTGAGTCATCGACTGGTTTCTTTTTAAAAATTCTATAAAACAAAAACTTCTCAATATTTTTAAAACTTTGTCGATTTATTGAAAAGAGAATCATTTCGATTACTTATGGAATATGATTTTATTTGAATGACTGGCTCAGCTGGCTTGTTGTATCCTGTCAACCAAATTACAGCAAATTTTTCATGATTTAGGAATAGTGTCACGAATAGTTCGATCAATATTGTGTTTAAGTCCCTGAAATTCTGGAATATCAAGCATTACATCGATCTTTAATGATCCCCCACAAAAACAAAGTCCAGCGGGGTACACATTTGCATACAGTAGGCGCGATTGATGCATTATTTAGACTCAAAATTCTTTTCTAAATTCGCACTGTTTCGGCAACACAGTACTCACTTTGGAAATTAATTTTCTACATTTTCCAACATTCTTCAAGTGTAAGTTTATTCATTTCGTATCGTGGTTGTATGATACTGTGTTTCTGTTAATTTTTTGACCGCGAAAGAGCTGCTGTGTCAAAATAACATGAAAAAAAGAAATCAAAAGACTTTTACTCTTGATGAGCAATTGTATATTATTTAACTTTAAAGTCAATTATTAGCTTCAAACGTTCGGTTCAAGGCGGACTGAAAGCCCTGCCTTTACACAATATCGTATACATGTACTTTCAATTAAAAATCACTATCACTACTCGTCCCAAGAAAACTGATTCAAAATCTTGATAGATTTGTCATGCGTCTGGCCAAGTTTAGCCTTTTAAAATTATATCGATGTTTATTTGTAATTTCGCAATTCTGAAAAGAACACTTTATATTCTCTATATATTTAAGAAAGCAATATTTTTTACAAAAGAAAGTACCACTTAAATTTCATTCTCTAGTAGAACAGGTCGAAAACTTTATAACCATCCTACGTTTATAAATGTAGGTAATTACATTCAAATTCGTTTTCTACATTTTCTTTGAACTAAACTTAACGTAAATATTTTATACCCGCTTTTTTAGAAAGAATCCAACAAATGGAAATTTTAAAATTTAGAATCCGGTAATGGAAACTTTCTTCAAACAAATGCTGCATACTGCATACAAAAATCTAAAAATATTAATGTTTAATTCCTTGTGTCTGAAGTTTCCTTAATTTTCCAGAAGGTCAAACTCTTCTTCACTGACGCGATGAAAATGAATCGTGGACGGATCTAGCTATGATGCTTACAGCCAATTGCACTTTGCCAGTACATAGTTTAGTTAGGCTGTCTAATGGAGCCCAAGTGCTCCCTGTTTGGGGCACCACAATCTGCGAGTGGGCATTGTGATAGACAGATCACATCAATCACGATTTCACTTGGGGAGCTCTATCTGCTGAACGAACTGACGTCACAGGAAATGAAAACGCCGGAAAGGACCCGAAGGGACCATACTGCGGCGATATTGAGGAACGATACAGGGATAAGCTGCCTCGGGTATTAAAACCCCCTTTTGCGGCTGATTTGAATAATACTCCTCAGCTGATTATATTCAATGGCCTGATGCGGTCGGATGTTGATGATTGTTCTCGCATCGATTCGCTTCCAGCCCCATCCATCTTGGCCTTCCGTTCTCATAATAGCTAGGAAGTCGGTTCGCAAAAAAAAGGAAAGGCCTGTTCCACTCATTTTCTCCAAATTTATGTAACATGGAAGGAATTCGCAAAAAGGAGTTTCCCGATACAATCTAGAGTTTTTCTTAGGTTTTGATTGAATGGGCCAACGTAATGAGGGAAAATTGCTGGAAAACTTTGAAACTTGCGGGTGGATGTCACTTTAAATTGAACCATGCTCTGGGACCCGTGAGAAGGTTGAACCTTCTCAATGGCTTATGGCCCGGAAAAAGGGAAATGTAAAAAAAATGAGAATTCTTTTACAGGTACTACGAAAGCGACATTACCGTGACATGGTCTCAGCTATGTGCCGAAAAGTTTAGATTTGGGTTTGAGTAATATCACGTCTTTCAGCAGAGTTGCTAACTTTGACAGATTTTGGTGAAAGGGTTCCTCCAAACTCACTTTATTACCGTGTGTGAGAAAGGAGAGACCTTTTCTTTACATAAGCGGGCGTTTCTAGCCACCACCACTCTAAAGGGCGTCAAATTACCAACACTGATGCATGTTACAATACAGAGACTAAAATAAATTAAGATTTTAAAGAAAGAGTATAGCAGGATAAGCATGGGTCAGATGCCCCTCGGGAAAGTTAGGTTGATATTTTTACCATGAAATCACCTTCTTAAGAGAAACATTTTCCTAAGTTATCACACCTCTGCCCGCACTAGTTTTTAAAATAAAACAATTAATCGAATTTTGAAAAAAAATTTTTTTTTTTCTTATAACACAAAATTTTTTTGTGATCTTTTTTGCAAACACTAGATACACTAAAGAAGTATTAAACAAGACACTTTTAAGTGTTCGCAGTGATTTATATACCGAAATATCACAAATTAAAAATTTTCAAAAATAAAAATGTCACGTATTTTAAGAGACACTATCACGATTTTTTTTTTATAAATGACCCTTACTATGCTCTATAACAAAAATTTGTTCAAAATTTTCGCTAGGGTAGAACAGTGTTAGAAAAAATATTATTGCTATCCATATAGGGCAGGGGGTGGGAAGGAAGGGGACAGAAGCAAAAGTGAACCTTACAAGAAAAAATCCTTATAATTGGAAATTCTCTCATTCGATTTACTTGTTTAGACATGAATTCGAGACAAAAACAAAGTAAGCAAACACGCATCAACTTGTCGCATATTGCAGCGCACAACTAGGTGCTCGTAGGAAACAAATGTAATAATAAAGTGATGACTAGAAAAACAATAATATATGTATATAGTATAACAGTGTCGCAATTTGCTTAGTCTTTCCATTTTATAAATCACTGCGAAGACTTAAAAGTGTCTTGTTTAATACTTCTTTAGTGTATCTAGTGTTTGCAAAAAAGATCACAAAAAAATTTTGTGTTATAAGAAAAAAAAAATTTTTTTTCAAAATTCGATTAATTGTTTTATTTTAAAAACTAGCGCGGGCAGAGGTGTGATAACTTAGGAAAATGTTTCTCTTAAGAAGGTGATTTCATGATAAAAATATCAACCTAACTTTCCCAAGGGGCATCTGACCCATGCTTATCCTGCTATACTCTTATTATAATTCAGTAGGCTATGGAAAATCATGGGAATACGAGTAATACATTTTTGATACATGTAAGTTTGTTCTAAACGTAAAACATAAAATTAAAAAAAAAACTCTCATTTGTGGAAATTCTTACGCCATTTATTTAAAACCCTATCACCACCCGATAGATTTTGCTAACTTTGAATCTTAAATGAAGTTAAATTCTTAACCTCGCCATATTGTCTCAAACCCATACAATATAGTTTTGGTGAAGACTGTTACACATCCAAGAATTTTCTTCAATTTGCTTTTTGTTGTATCTACAATCAAATAATCCAGTATCAAAACAAATTCCTTGCATCTAATTTTTAACGCTCACAACTACAATGTCAAAATCACGGTACGTTTTGAGACTAATATTTTGTTTTCTGCAAATCAAGCCTTCTAAGGGTCCGAAATTACATACATATATTTTACAGAAAAAGTAATGCAACTTTGAAGAATAACGTTAAAGATATTAAATTATATATATCTTCTAAGTTCATAGTATGTACACAAATGCTTAAATTGTTTAAAATGTTGTTTTTCAAACGAAAGTTCAAATATCATATTCAAAAACTTGTATGCATAAGCGGTGTGAAATGGTGAAATATTTATAATACATATAATATATTGCGTATTATGAGAGATGAAAGAATTCCAGTTAATGCATATTTATGGTATGCACATAAATATCTTATAAAAGTTAAAATTAAACCATAATTCTTTAATATAGAACTCTTATATTATCTTTCTGTATGTCAGATTGAATTTTAAAGAAGACATCTAATATTTTAAATGTTATTATGAATTTACGAAAACTTTAATTGTCTTTCGATTGAATTTCATGAAAATTAAAGTCATATTTCCGCCTCTAGCGTCCTTCTATATTCCACCTTTCCCGACATTTCCTCCTCCTTACTACTTCTAATCTTTCACTCTTGCTTGAGTGGCCAAATACATATATAAAATTTACCATTCTGCTCGGTTTTTTGAAGGTTCAATGTGACACCGTAGCCGAGGAGCAGTCTTAGCGTCTTACCCTCTTCAGCCCTGTCACAGGACAAAAATAAAAAAGGAAAACATCCTGCGTAGGCAGGATTTACGAGTGCTTTGCGATTCGCACATTATTCCGGACTCTCCCCAAATATACGAAAATTGAAGAATTTATTTGTCGCCACAACTTGTGATAAGCAACCAGAGCCCGACCGAGGGCCTGGCATTTTCCTCGTACGACACTTTTCGCGGTCCAGTTTTGGAGCCCTGTCGTTACTCATTGGTTGCCCTTGTATTGACGAGGGGACGTGAGCTGAATTCAGATGGGGCCCCAACCAGCGGGAGATATGCAGAACAGACCCACCAGAGGACTCATTATGACCCGTACAGACTAAGTTAAGATCCATATCTCAAGAGATAAATTTCCTATATGAGGGCAATTCGCCGATTCGCCTCAAACGAGGAAAATATTAAAATTCGTTGCGGTATGACCCCAATTCAGGGAAAGCAGAACGGGAAAAGGTTTTTAACATTTCGTAATTTTGAACCTTAATAAGCTTTGACATACGTAGTGCAGTCCATGAGTTCTTAACCTAACATAGGAGAAAAGATCATAAATAGAAATTTTTTTACACTTTTCGGAACGTCTGATTACAGCTTCTAAGCCACCGTTAAAATATTATGCATCCTTGAAGTCAAAATGGTCGTACATTGCCTGTTTAATTTCATCTTAGCTGTTAAATTTTCTACCCTTTAAATCTCCCTTAAGTTTTGAGAACAAATAATAGTCCTACGAAGCCAAATCAGGACTATATGAAGAATGTTCAATCTCTGTAAAGCCATAATCGCAAACAATAGCTTTGGAAAGTGAAGCAGTGTGGATAGCATTATCACGAAGCAAGCGCACACCTCGGCTCATTTTTTTGCGCCTTATCTCGATAATTTTTGACGCAACTGCCTTAAGTAGTCAGAGTAATATCCCGCATTAACGACTGTATTCGATTCCTTGAAGTCAATCAAAAGAATTCCGTCGCAGTCCCAAAAAATTGTAGCCGTTACACAGCGCTAAGAATTCGAGGCATCTACCTTGCACAAATTTTTATTATACTCAAGTAGGATCCTTAGAAAACTTGTTTTGGAAATGCCGATCTGTGCTGCAATCTCCTTTGTTTTTAAGCATCTGTCACTTAGAACCATTTCTTCCACTAATTAAATGTTCTTTAATATTTTCTAGAGAAGTCACAGGTCCTCTTGCATGTGAGATGATTCTCGTCCCCAGTGAAACAACTTAGACCAGTTTTTTATTGTTGAAAATTATAGACATGAATCTGTCTTTAATTTGTTGGCGTTAAACCTTCTTTACTCCAAAACTTTTTAACAGCGCAATATTCAACTCGAATTATTTTTAAAATCACTTCTCTGAGTTTTCGTTCGAGCTCTCTACAAAGTTAAAGTTAAACATCACGGTCTTATTTTATAAAAATCGAAATTTCTCCTTAAGTACTTAATAGAGTGTCTGTTCCTTTCAAATACAATATAACCAATCCATTCTCCATGAATAGCGCAGTTGGAGAATTTGTTCCAGGATTTTGTATTTATTTGAGAAAATACAATTTTTGCCTAAATGCCCTTTGGATAATAAAATGAATTGAAATCAAGGTGTTGAATATATTACATTACTGACACAAATTGCAAATAATTTTTCGCCACTGTATATCGATTAATATGTATACATGCTCTCGCCAATCAATGAAAAAACACATTGATACTGAAGTGGGCAAAATCAAAGATAAAATTTGAAATTAATCCACTTTCTCTAGTTGAATTAAAATATTTATTTTTCTTTAAATTAACGAAATGATTTTATTTTTAAATTCGCTTATTTTTATTAATATTTAATTATTTTTTTAAAACATCTCTCCTTTTTTACGAATGACCAAACACTAATTATTTAATAAATTCGCCTGCGCTAATTTACGATTTCCCACTTTTCAAGGTATTTCCACAGAGGCAAAATTTGACTGAAACAAGTATAAGTAAAGTGACGTAACCAGTAGTAGTGGAATGCCGACACCACAATATGACTGATTAATAAGGAAATGCACTCGAGCCTATGAATACTTTTATTTAATAGATAAAATAGTAGTTTTCGGCTTTATTAAGATGGTGTCTTCATTCCAAGCATTCGATTGCTTCAAAGAAAGTTAGTATTTTAAGATAATGACATATTGATTAATTATGTAAATGTTCTCCACATTGATAAAATCTTCATTTAGTTAATATAGACAATTATAGACAAAATACAGATCATATTAAAAAATATATACGGAATTATTCTTTATTATAGACTAGCTGGGTTACCCGGTTTCACCCGGCGTTGGGTAAATACTTACTAATTAAACATTTCTCAAATTTTCTAGTTTTTTATATCCTAGAGATTGTTTCAACCCGAAAACCCTTTTATGGATCCGCCATCATGAATTTCCAAATCTTAATAATATTCAAAAATAGTGGCCTTAAAATAATCATTGTACAAATTTCCATTAAAATCCGTTGAAATCGAGAAATTTTGATCGCCATTTTGGATCCACCATCTTGAATTTGGAAATTTTGCTAGTATTCGAAATTAGTGGCCTCAGAATAATCATTGTACTAATTTTCATTAAAATCCGTTGAAATCGAGAGATTTGGTCTCATATTGGATCCGCCACCTTGGATTTACAAATTTTGATAATATTCGAAATTTTTAGCCTCATAATAATCATTGTACCAATTTTCATTAAAATCCGTCGAAATCGAGACATTCGGATCGTCAAGTTGGATCCGCCATCTTGGATTTTAAAATTTAGCTAATATTCAAAATTGGAGGCATCAGAATAATCATTGTACCAATTTCCATTAAAATCCGTTGAAATCGAGAAATTTTGGTCGCCATATTGGGTCCGCCATCTTGGATTTCTAAAGTTTGATAATATTCAAAATCAGTGACCTCAAAACAATCACTGTACTAATTTTCATTAAAATCCCTAGAAATCGAGAAATCTTGGTCGCCATATTGGATCCGCCATCTTGAACTTCTAAATTTGGAGAGCGGATTTGAAATCAACGTACCGTAAAACCCCTATGTACCTGTTTTCATGAAAAGTGCTTCAAATTTAAAATTTTTAGCCGCCATCTTGGATCCGCCATTTTGAAACCCTATGTATTATCCGAAAAAAAATTACCCTATATGGTACGTTGGAATATGTACTACCTGTGGACAAAAAATGAAAAATATCGATGCAAGCGTTTAGGCATGATTGAGCAACAAACAAACAAACAAACAAACAAACAAACAAACGAACTTTCATTTTTATATATATATAGGGATTTAAGTTATATTGTATTTAGTACGGTATTCAAAAATATGACTTCTATATAAAAATAACTATACAATTTACAATTTGGTTTCAACAGTAAATATTTTATAAGACTTCATGAAAAAGTTCTACTTTAATGAGAATCTAATTTTTGCTACACTAGCGATAAAAGCGTCATGTTTGTAAGACTATGATGGACGAAACTCCTTTCTATCCACTTTGGAGCCCTTTGGTAAGTACCAGCGACGCAAGTATCGAACAAAGCCGAAGGGGAACAAAAACAAAACGTCCAAAATATCATTAACTCGCTCTTTGCCCATGTTGACAAACTATCGTATTATCCGCACATGTTTGCTCTGCATTACCGACTTCCCTTCGGACAAACATGCTGTAGCCTTTACTCCGGATGGGTCGGTGGAGCGAATCGACGGCGGGATGGTTTGCCGGAACTCCATTTGGTCAGTTGACGGCAATTGGGGACACAGCGGCGTCATCGATGCGATGTTTGAGCTGCTGCTCCTTACTTTTCTCGCCACTGCGATAGATGCCCTTTTCGTAATAATTGATTCCATCGAGAAGAGTCGCCATGTTGAAGTTGCACAACACATCAATTTAACAGGACAACAAACGAAAACAGCGTAACATTTTTTTCATTTGAGATTTGATTTCCGAAAAAGAACTTCTCCATATGTAGAATACTTTCTTTACAAAGGATTGTTTCGTATTCATTTTATAATTATTAGACGTATTAAATATATTATCTCTAGTCAAAATATAATAATTATCTACACTGAATAAAATATTTCCAGTTGATTCAACAAGGATTCCTTGTTATTTTATCTGGTATGGATTTTCTGTTCCAATTAATTAGATCCTAGTTCATCTAATTATTTCAATGTCAATTTTACTATAGAATTGTTGAAATAAAGGGAATGAATGTCAATTTTACTAGAATACATTTGTTAATGTTTAAACAGGAGTTATTTTTATGGGTAGGTATAACTTAACATGGTCTGGTCAGTGTTTATTTCAAGATGCATGTGTAGTCGTTACTACACTGAGACAAAACAAAGTAGGATTAATATAAAACCTTATAATAAGAACTTTCAAATATGATATTGGTGTGATCTCGGGTCATGTTTTCGAAGTGTGCTTGAGGTTGTTTTAAGAATAAATTGAGCTAATGAAAAAATACTAATTAACTTGCGAAAACACTAATAATGTTAATAGTTCATTATATTCGTAATATTTATTAGTGTTTTCACTGCAATAATTTTCATTAGTTGTGATTTGCAATTGTGAGTGTCTTTCCATAAGGGCAATTTACAACTTCATCTACTGATAGTCATCAATTTCTATTTAATCTTAATCATTCCTGATTTTAAAAAATTACTAATCTCTTAGTTGAGATACCTGGTTGGTATTTAATAGCAAAACTCTGAGCAACTAGCCTTCTTGTTAGATGTACAATGAACCTCGTTGACTGAACTAATTCCGTCATATCGTTTCAACCAGATAGAAATAACAATTTATGGTAGCTTCATAATTTTTAAATATACTTCTCTTGTCTCTCTCTCTCTACAATCTTGTTAGATAAAAATCAAAAGAAAAAGTAGTTAACAGAACCATAATATTACCTACCTCGATTGGGTTCCGTATTCAAAAGTTCAAAATTTTGATGGGAATTGGAGTTTTCATTTCATTTCATTTCATGTTATTTCTCCAAAAAAAATTTTTTAATTTTTTCCTTCGTCACGCCTGAGCTTCTGAAGAAACCTATTTTTTTTTCGGACAATGCTGGACGGAGAAATCATGTACACCGTCAGCAAGGATTTTAAAAGGAGGGTCCCACTGAGCGACCCATACCTCCGCCATTTTTAATGTTATTTTGTTTTTCAATATTGGAAATTGTTTATAAATCTATTATATGCATACGTTAAATAAAGAATAATTCATATTTTTACTGGCCGAGTCAAAAAAAAAAAGTTTATTTTTATGACCATTTTTTCGAGCGTCAGGCTGGTAAAAACTCTGAAAAATATGCGTTTTCTTGAATATACATACTGTTACCTATAATTAAAAGATATCTAGTTTTGAGATATCTCGTAGGAAACGCTATACATGCCAATCGACTCCTTGGAGTGACCTGGCCATACTTTTATTGTCGACTGGTATAGCGTTTCCTGCGTTGAATCGGGCGTATATATACAATATATTTTGTCTTTTTTTTCGATTTCGTGAATGAGGGTTAAGTACGGTTGACACTATGCCTAATTTGTGTTGTTTGTTTGTTTTTATTTATTTTAATTCATATTACTTTCGCTGATGATTTAACGTTAAGCCAAACATCAATTGGGGTCCTCTATAAGTAGTCATGATAAGTCAAACGTTATAGTCAATTACGAAAATTCGAAAACGTTAAGCGCTTCCTAAATACATATATTCAAATGTTTAAAAATATCAAGATTTGGATGACACTAGCCTTAGGGAACGTACCCATACTACGTGACCCATTTTTCGCGACTTTTTAACCCCCTCCCCCCCCCCTCGGTAACCACCCGTAGTATATGCCTAGACCCCCCCCCCCCCCCCCCCCCCCCCTAAGTTTTCACGTAGTAATTCTTAAATATGGTTTAAAATCATGTTTTGCAAACATAAAGTTAATAAAGTTTATTTGGCTTTAATGATGTAAATCGGTTAATTTGGTGTTTACTGTCCACTTATCGAATTTACTCCATTTAATCCCTATCTACAATCGTGTTAATCACTCCAAATGTAACTATGTATATGTGGGGATCTTAATGTGAATTCTTTGAGGCAGTCTCCTATCACGAAACTCTAACAAAATATGACGAATTCCTTAAGGGGTAATACTACCTTGTGTGTATGAAATCAAGGGTAATTTTTGGATTTTGTTTTCATGACAATTTTTTTATATAATGTAATTTGATTTTGTGTACATGTTAACAAAAGTCATAAAGTACTTTAAACAAATTTTAACAATCTTTTGGATGCAAATCCAGATGGCGACAGGCGTCGCAGTTGAATCTTTTTTTTTCGTGATCTTCTTTAGCGTATCTCTAGCTTTTATAATTTTTTATCGATTGACGTGTAATTTTAACTGTAGCTTAATAATAATATTCTCTAGTAAAGTCTCCTCGGTTTTTAAAAACGATTTTGATTATGGGATTGCAAAGGTTTTAACGCACGTTATTAATCATTGTCTACCAACTTCACAATTTCCTACTCTATGGAAGCGAGCTACTGTAATACCTGTGCTCAAAAAAAGCGCTTCCTTGTGGACTTAGTGATTAACGAACTATTAGTATTATGTGCTTCCTTAGTAAAATATTTGAGAAATTGTTATATATGCAAATGACTCCGTACATAACCATTAAAAACTTGTTGTCTGTGTCCCAGTCGGGTTTTCGTAAGTTCTATAGTTGTAAAATGGCCGTGTTAAATGTGACAACAGATATATTTTGGAAGTTCTGCATAGTAACAATCTTACTATCTTGATTCTTTTAGACCATAGCAAATCTTTTGATACCGTGGACCATTTTAAGTTATGAAAAAGCTTTCTGAAAACTTTTTTCCTTTTACTGATATTAAACTATACACAGTTATCTTAGTTTGTAGCCTATTTCCTGCGTGTGTTGCAGGTTTTCATTATTGGTCAGCTTCTCTTCTGTCTTTACAAGACATAATGTTACAACTGAAAATATGTTATTGTATTGGGTTGTTACAAATGAAATGGCGGATTGTCTTTGGGAATTGTGAGATGTGTTGCAATTTTAATTTCAAATATTTTTCTATTTATTCTTTATACACTTCTTTATTAATTCTGGTTTTCATTTTTTGTTGTTATTTAAAACAAATTGTGCAGTCTACTCTGAATAGTCTTTCGATTTATTATCTCTTATATTTATATATAGATGATGGCGCTTGATCCCTAGAATTCCGTCGACGGCGATAGCCGGCGAAACCACGGAATATTAGTTTCGGTATATAAATATGAATCTTTTTAATTTCTGTGAGATATAAACAAACATTTTTGGTCCTAAATTTGCCGCCCCTAAAATCTGCCGCCCCTAAAATCTGCCGCCCCTAAAATCTGCCGCCGTAAGCTCCAGCCTGCTCAGCCTGCTGGTAAATCCACCACTGGTCACCCGTGATTTTAGAAAGCGCTAAACTCTGCGCGCCGTATTTGAATATAGCTCGAGATTTTCCTAGAGGATATTGACTACGTGACGAAAACCTAACCCCCCCCCCCCCCCCCCCCCCCCCCCTGTGACCAAGCGTGGTATTTTGAAGACCCCCCCCCTCCCCCTGAACGGGTCACGTAGTTTGGGTACGTTCCCTTAGGGTAAAAAATGTACTATTCAATCCCATGCGTTGTTACGTCGTATTTGTTGAAATTGCGGCAAGCAACCACCAAGACGCTGGCATTCATTAGCGCCGCTGGTAGACGACAAAAACCTTAGAGTTTTCCCTTTTTTGGACGCTTTAAAGTGCCTGATTTTGATTAGCAGCTGAAAAAGCCCACCGGGGAGCGTTTCTTGCACTCCGCCTGGGATGCGGGCAGCAGCAACATCCATTTTCCATCCCTTTGTTATAATTAAATGTGATGGGTCGTAAATCTTTAGCAGTTAACTAATTACTTGAGCAAAACGCAAGAAAACGCGGACCTGAGTTAAGGCGATTCACCAGTATAGGGATCCGGCGGCGTCTTATTTTTTGGGGCAAAAACGCGGATCCGAACGAACCTTTTTGTGCCGTCAATCAGGAGAGAGAAGTCTGATATTTTCGCCTTAAAAGGATTAAGAGTTGTCTATTTTAAGCGCCTTACGAGGAGCACAGTTGACAGAAAAATCAATGACCCTCGTGTGGCGAATTTTCCTGAATTTATAATATCCTTGAATCTTGATTAGCCTGGTTGCTGATTCTAAAAGAAGGAATTGTGCC
The DNA here is from genome assembly GCA_949715965.1 of Dysmachus trigonus. Taxonomy (NCBI): domain Eukaryota; kingdom Metazoa; phylum Arthropoda; class Insecta; order Diptera; family Asilidae; genus Dysmachus; species Dysmachus trigonus. The sequence goes on along the minus strand of OX454319.1, from coordinate 51,775,806 downwards.
AGGGACTCAGAGGCGTCCCGCAGAACCATTATTTTTCCGCAAATAATATACAAGAAAATTGTACTGAAAATTTAAAAAAACTCTATAATACAAAGGCTAATATGCTTAAAAACTGAGCAAAATCTCAGTAACAATTTTTATATAGAAAAACCGAGCTCAATCTAAATTTGAATAAGATAAAACTAAATATGTACATATAAATCGACATTAAGTTTCTGTTCAGTTTTTTGGAATGTGAACCAAAGCCCAATACAGCGAATGTAATAACCAATCCAACTTTTTTGTAGTGGGTGCTTTTTGAGCTAATAGAAGACTTTATCTCGATGAGTGCGCGCTCTATCGTATATACAACGGATTACTCAAAACATCACTGTTCGATGAATTGAGTCTAAGGGTGCCTACATTCAATAGCAGGAATAATAATATTTTCATGCCACCAAGAGCCTCGCTAGAAATATACTTCAATTCTCCAATGGTGCGCCTTCAAAGAAACCATGACAAAATCCAAGTTGGTCCTCTGTCATTTTAGCAGATTCAAACAGATTGTCCTTGAAATTTTAAGCGATTAAGTCAGTTTTCATTTAAATTTGTATACCTTTGTCAGCTATTGTATAATTGGAAATTTTTATTTCTGTACAAAGCTTACTTACTTACTAAATAAATAAATAAATAATAGTTGAAAGGGTTTAGCCGGATAAATATGACGAATCGGCCCCCAAATGGGAACCTATATCGAAACTTATGTTTTAACCCCTTGCGCTATAATTGTTTTTCTAGTTTGTTCTCGGCCAACTCTGATTTAATTTTTCTGGTTTTGATATCTCATGTTAGGTATGAAGTAATTGCTTGCAGTTATTTAAAGTTTAGTGTTTTATTAACAAAACGATTGTTTATAAAGAATGTATAGTATTTTTTAAATAAAACCGCTTCCCACTAATTTGTTTTATATATGAAGTGTCGCGGCAGACAGAGAGTTCTAGGAAAAAATAGTTTTGTCACGCCAGAGGTGACTTCAGAGTTTTAGGGGAAAATAGAGGTGACTTCACAGTGCAAAGGGTTAATATCGACTTGATGTACAAACACAATTTATGTGCATTTCGCGACCAGCTTTCGCTTTGACCTTGAGATATGGGAAAAAATGTACGGTTATTTTTTATGACTATTTTTCAAAGTAATATATCTCAAAATCTAATTAAACTAGAGAAGTGAGACTGAGTAATGCGAGGCTTTAGGTTACATTAGAGTGTATATCATATAATTTTTTAAATTTTTAGAATAAAATTTAATATAAAAAAAAATAAATAAATAAGTAAATCATAATATTTTTCCGTGTTCTCTGAGAGTTACAACCACCAAAATAATATATGTATTACTCATAAAATATGCGTAAGAAAAAAGTTGGTGCAACACTTCGGAAAAAAATAATATGTGATTCGCGCCTTGTAATGTATGTGTATAAACATAGGTCTATTCGTTGACTATCTTGTCACACCCCAGTGCGCCCTAGCTGCACTGGTTTTTAAACGTCAAATGCCAGTTCGGTGTTTTTTGAGAATCCTGTGGCACCCTGGGGCGTCCTGGTGCGCCTTGGTTTTACCAGATAAAATCCCGTGTAAACTCACGGTTAATGACGAATATCACTTTAATTGTTAACAGACACAGTATTTAAAGTGGAATTAACTCTTATTGCGGGCACAAGAACTTAATTTTAGCATTTCGATGTGAACATTATCAAAAAGAAGTGGTTTTATTTTAGAATTTGTGTGCAAAATGTCAGATGACAGTTCTCCTTTTTAACTCGGTGAGCATGAGGTGAAAAAAAGTTACGCCAAGAATTTGGCACGGTACGACATACCCATAATTTAATAAACCATAATATAGTTCTTATTATTTTTTATTAAATTTTGTTGATTTTATTTTGTAATGTAATGCTTTACTTAATGGAATTAAATTACAGAAGTTTTGAATTGTGAAATAATTATTATTTATTCACGTTTGTGTGTTAGAATCAGCCGTAGCAATCATTCTAGCACCCTATACTCTAGAGAAGTAAACTAATGTCAACACACAGAAACCACCCTTATCATTTAGTAGACTATAGTCCATGACCACTTACTGGAGCAATCGGAGCTATAACCCTAGTATCAACCCTGGTTAAGTGATTTCACCAATGTAATATATTAATTTTATAGTAATTTTTTTTATGATGAAATTTGGTGATATTTTTACTTAAAAAGGATCAATTATACGAATAAATTTTATATGAAGAAATTGGTGAATTTTTCGGGACGTTTTTGGATTTTTCAAAAATTGGTCACATCCAAAAAACCAAAAATAGTCCAAAAAATTCTGAAAAAATTTATATGTATTCTTTGGCTAATTTGAAGCATTTTCTGTTCTCTATATTTTTTTGTTTGTAAAGTTGTTCCTTTTCGTGTAAAAAAATTGCGAAATTTTTTATTACACTGCTGTACAAAATGCCCACTTTGCAAAAACCAAAGCAAAAAAAGCTTTCAAAACCATGGTTTGAGAAAGTTTAGACATTCGGACCGCGATTTCTGGTGATTATGTGATCATTTAATTGCAGCAACAACAAGATATAATCGACTTTGAAAAGAAAAATGACCAAATAGATCAGCATTTTTTTTAAAAAACCAAAAAAATAATAGGGTTTTTTAAGCTTTTATGCAAAACAAATACCAGATTCTGAAAGAGCATCCCCAAAAAACCTTTATATACGAATTTGGAAGAAAATCGCCCCAATTTGCTATTCGAATCATACAATTGAACTTGCGTGCACAAAATCCTCGTTTTGCGCATTAAGGGGTTAATAATCGCTTGTTGTCGATGAATATGAATAAAAATAACTGGTCAAAAGTGAAGACCATATTGCTTTGAAAGTTCTTTTAATAACAAATGCTATCAATTTTATTTTTATTAAAATATCTTAAAGAAAAGTCTTGTTTTATTATAAAAATTTTGCTAGACATTGCGCAAATTAAAAAACGAAACACTTTTTCAGAGCTGAAAATTGGCTCTTTTTAAACAGGGAGCTTCTTGCTAAACCGCATTCTAAAGAAAAATCCAAAACGTGTTCCGAGCTACAACCCTCTAGTTTACTCTGGAACTTTTCCCTGCAAACCCATGCCAAAGATATGCCCATCTAAAAGGTAGCACTTTTTCAAAATGCGAAAATTGAAAGTTTGGCGACTTTAACAGGAAAATAGTTCATACTAAATGTCGAACTAAACACTGTACCATATTCCGAAACTTTGTTTAATTTCCTTGTAAATGCAAGACAAAAGCACGCTCAGTGAACTTTCCATTTTCGCGACTTAAGGGGACATTTACTTTCTAAATCGAAAAAAGACACACTTTTAAAAAAAATTAATAATATTTATTGAAAAACGTTATTTTAAGTATTATAGTATATGTGTTGAAGAACATAAATAAAAAAAATGTTTGATGGGTTTTTACTGTTCATATCACCGGTAGAGGGCGCATTCCAAAAGTCACGTTTTAAAAGGTGAGACACTTCACTTTTCTTTCTAAAAAAATCAAATCAAAATTGAAAGTGGGTTATGTTCCTTAGACATTTTCCATCTTTCCTTGGAGTGAACTACCCCTGTAAAAAGGGTGGATTTATATATATATAAGTTTTTAGAGGTATATCCCCTTATATTTTGTATAAAAAAGCGTATGCAAATATGATGATTTTAACCTGAGAAATGTGTCTCATGAGTTCAAAAAATTTTGTTTCGAGAAAAACGCGGTTAAAGTTTTTATTCGATAATTTTAAAGTACGATAAGGGAAAGGCACCGCTACAGATGTGTCTATAACTTTTTTTATATATTGAATTTCTCGAAACGGTTTTGGGAGTATATTTCTGTGATGTTTTAGAACAAATTTATGAAAAACAATTTTAGACGATAGTATTTTTGAAAAGGACTGCCAATTTTCAGTTCTGAAATAGTGTCCCGGTTTTTAATTTACGCAGTGTACTATACTTTATTACTATAAATTACAGAAACATTATTTTTAAAGTGGTCTTATCAAACGAGTACACTATAAGTTTATAGTACTTTTAGGAATTAATCATTTTTATGTGTGTCAAAGGTAATATTTTGTCATATTTTGTTAGAGTTAACTAATAAGTTTGAGTATTACTCTTGCAAATAGTTAAAGATACGAAATTCTGAAATTTATATAATCGCAATCACAATACGATTGCAAACTAACAACATCAACAAACAGGGATGTGAATATTTAAACTTTTACCGTTTATTTTTTTCGTAATTACCCTATTATCAACCCCCTGATAAATTGTGCCTCCCTTTCCTCAGGCGAGCAGCCGTGACAGTAGCAGAGTCATAACGTTTACTTTAAACGCTACCGAAGTTGCAAAGGTACCGACGACACATGCTGAGAGATACGATGTTCATAAATTCAGGTGGCCTTACGACTGCAAATCAAGGCTAGAAATCTCCTGGTGGAGCCTCAACAAAATGTGCAGATTTGAGCAGACAACACCCCTCCGAGGATGGAGCATAAATTTTGGCGCATTTTGTCCCTTTGTACTCGAAGCGCGGGCAAGCAGGAGCGGGGCAGATGTAACGTATTTAACTGGCGCCTGTAGCATCTAAAAAAGAATTTTACCTACGCATATACGAGATATTGCGAAAGAGATCTCCCCAGGAACATGCGACGATACTTGAGGAACTTCTTAAGAAGCATGGTCCCCGAGGACGTCTTCTTGCTTCTGTCGCTAGGGCTGCGTAGTGGGGCACATGGGGCACGGTCTTACTTCCTGCGCGGCGGCTGTTTCGCAACTCTTCCGGAAAGGTGAAGCCATTAGCCCATTGTTTATGAGGGGCATGTCGCTTTCATTTTACGGCAAGAGTTTAAGAGTTTTAGGCCCTAAAGTGGCTCCAGTGACATGTTTTTCCCATTTTTTTTTCATCTAAACATTGCGACACTAACACAGAGATTTGCGAACGCGGGCATTATCATAATTGTAAAAGTTCGCGGATGTATACCATCTTAGCTGCCCGCCAGGGTATTGATTATACTGGTAGGAAAAAATTTACATGCCGCGTAATGCTTGTAAGCCACTCGAAGCGAAATTGAAAAACTTCTTCAACAGCACTAAATATCTGGAAGAGGTGTAAGTTTATGTCTCAAGTACTCTCGCCTTAAGTACAGTACTCAGGATAGATGAGGAGGAATTACATTAAAAATTGCCACAAAACTTCATCATGTACATCGATTACTCCATATTAAATTACATATTCAAAATACAGGTTAGCGCTACGGCAGCGACCCAACTTGAACGATTTTGTTGATATCGATCGTATACTATATACATAATTGAAGAAATATTATATGCATAATTTAAAAATGTGTGGTATTCTTATTTTAAAAAGATAACTTATCTATTCATAGACGGGAACCAATTCTTATATTGTAAAATTTCTTTCATAATTATAATTTCTGTGCGGTTTACTATGTATAAATAATTTTTTCAAGAAATAGATTAAAATTTTTAATGTTGCATTATACATTTTTGTTTGCGCAATTATTTCCTTATCAACTTTTGCAACTGGAAAGCACCAATTTTTTTGTCAATCGATATGATTGAAAGTATTTTTATGGTGGTAACTCATATTTACTGTAATACGTGCTTCAATTTAATTTCATCCAAAGCTTCGAAAAATGCTAGTCCGCTTGAATACGAAAGCTGCCTTCAAATTCACTATCTTACGCCTATATAGGAAGTATGAGTTTTGGATTATTTTCATTGCTTTCGTTCCACATCTTAATTTGTTTGTTTTGTTTTATCTAACAATAATATTTGGCGTGACTTAAGAGTTTCATAGCCATAATAGCTATTCACAATTTAATCCGCCTAATATTTCGCAGTAATTTTTGTATTAAATTGAAATTTATAAATAGCTATGCATTGGAACCATGTTTAATATTACCAAAATAATATCAAATTTTCAAACCCAATAATGTTTTTTACATCAAGTTTTGAAGTTAAGATGGGTAAAACCGTAGATAGTTGAGGTAGTGTTTCTACAATTAAGCTCAATAATCTATGCAATTTCCACACTACCTCAACTTCAAAGTGCAATATCTCAAGAAATATCGATGTTAGCGATTTGGTGTTCTACAAATTGAATTTTCTACAAGTTTGTCACTTACATTTTTTCTGCAGCTCTTGTTACTTACGAGATAGGGGGAAAAAAACGAGAATTTCATGAAAAAATTGGGTTTAGTGACCCGTACTACCTCGCTGGTGGGAGTTAGGGTTAAGCCGCAATGTAGAGCATTCAGTTCTTAAGAAACCCTATCACTGACCAAGATTACACCATAAAAGGCCTCTGAGCTGTAGAATTTTTAAGAAAAAAAATCAAAGTTTACATGGATTTTAAACGAGAAATCTTTGCACGCCTTGGTCGAGTACTTAGGCCGTTTTCGAATTCACATGCACTTGCACTTAAATCTATTTTTCTCAATAAAAGTTCTCCTAAATACTCCGAATAGTGCGTAGGGCGATCGAAAATACGCGTAGTTTGCTTTGCAATTGCACTATTTTATCTGTCGAAGTGTTCTCCAAAGTACACTAAAAATGGTTAGGGAATAGTGCAAGTGCATGCGAATTCGAAAACGGCCTTAATATTAATATTAAGGGCTCAAATTTTCTGAGAATTTTCTTTTAGGTATTTTCCACAAAATTTCGAGGTGGGAGTGAAAAAAAAATAGTCGCGAAAAAAAAGCACCCTAAATAACTGATAGATAAAGATCTAATGATGATCAAATATTTAAGAGAAATTATACAGAAATATTTTTTTTTTTAAACATTTTTTATGCATTCAAAATACGAATTCTATAGCGTTCACATCACCCTATTCGGACAATTTGATCTGTATCGTCGTGGTTGCTATAGCATTCATTGCATATAACTATTAAAATATAATATTCTGACTACTCTTACGAAATGTGTCTAGTTAAATTTCAGATATCAAAATTAATTTAAATAAATAGCCTGTTTATTTTTGCAGCTCACTGAAATTTTTAGCGTCCACGAACGTATTAATTAGAGATGCCACGAATAGTAATTTGGCCGAATACCGAATACCGAATATTCGGCGAGGCTCTAGGCCGAAGCGCCGAACATTCGGCAGCCGAATATTCGGCCACACTTAGTACTTTCCGCGGGCGACAAGTCACAACTGTCGCTACAGAAAATGTTCGTTCAGATGAAGGTGTGGAACAGAAAAATTCTGTTGCAAATGAACTTGATTTTTACATGGTATCTGTTCGTTTATATCGGACAGCAGACCCTTAAAAGTGGTGGTCAGCAAACGCGAAACAATATCCAACCCTTTCACAATTTGCTAAGATTTATTTATCATCTCCCGGTAGCAGTGTGTATAGTGAGCGGCTGTTTTCGGAAGCAGGTATAATTTATGAGGAAAAACGCAATCGCCTGCTATCAACAAACGCTGAAAAAATTGTTTTCATTCATCATAACTTACTACTGGTAGATTTTAAATATTAATTTGTTACCTCTTTTTTTTTTGGTTAAATAAATATATGTTTGTGAGTAATATTTTGAGTTCTTTTTTCATGATTTATTTGGTTATCCTTACTATATTTTATCATAAATACGAAATTAAATCTGTTTATCACGATTTCACGCCAAAACTGCTGAACCGATTTAAATGAAATTTGGTACACAGATACTCTAGAGCCTTAGAAAGGACATGGGCTATAATTTACGCGGACGAAGTCACGGGAAAACAGCTAGTAATAAAAAAATAATAAATAAATTGCTATTCGGTATTCGGCCGAATAGTTAACCATATTCGGCCGAATACCGAATAGTGAAAAAAAGTGGCCGAATAGCCGAATACCGAATAGTTGCCGAATATTCGTGGCATCTCTAGTATTAATTCGATCCAGACCTGGTTTTGAAAAAAAACGCAGGTAATATCTGCAGGAAAATTTGTTTTCAGCAAAATATCAGAAAAAAATAGAATTTCTTTCTGAGATTTTTTCTACTTTGCAAACATGTGTCGTAGATGTCGTAAAAGCCTTTACACTTGTCTGGTTGGACCAACATAAAGAGAGAGAGGAAGTAATTATTAAATATTCAAGGTTTCCCTTTTTTGTTATAATATTTTATTTTAGTATATTATATTTATTATTTTATTTTTAGTTTACAATTTAATTTAATTTTTGAAATATTTGCCTCCGAAAAACAAAATCTTTCCAGTTTTTTATAAAAGTCAATTTTTCTCTCAAAACCCGCCTACGCAATCCTACTAACATTTTCCACTTCTTTTCAAATACTACTACGTTGATAAACCGAGGCACCAGTGCGTGACGTAATGCAGTGACGCCGCATTACCCCCCCTCCAGTATTTTATTTTTTTAATAACAATATAAAGTAGCAGATCCACTACAAACATATCAGACAATAATTGCTCAGTGTTTGGAAAATATCCAGGTGGGTCAGCGATTGGTTGCAAAACTACAAAGCATTTTCGCGTGTTAATTTATTATGAAATTTGCAACAAAGTGATTCAGGAGACTTTAGAAAATTTCATCATTAAGAGGGGAAATCAGATTAGACAGTTCAAAAAATGTTTTTCTTTCTATTTCATAAATCGCCAACAAAACATCTGAATGTGTTTTCAAAATTTTAGAATGAAATTCCTAGTCTTTCCTAAGTTATTCGCTACTCGCGTTTTCGAAACCTTAAATGTGTTTATCTCAAAACAACAATTTTCCCATTTGTGTGTATGATTACTCAAAAACTAATTGAACGATCTTTTTAAAATTTTCTCTCCATTTACCTTGTTGAATTGTAGAGAATGTGAACTAACAGTTGGAATTGTCATTGATTACATTTTTTTTTCTTGCATAAAGCTGCAAAAAAGGATGAAAATTGATAACTTTTGTCTTTAAACTGTCACAAAAAATTCAATTTTCAACTTTTCTGACTATAGATTAGTCCATATACATGGAAAACATGTTGTTAGTACATTATTAATTAATAATTTTGTTTTGATTTAAAAATGACGACCCCAAGGATACACGCAAACGCAAACTAGAGAGTCGGGTGAAGACCTGCTCTGGAGAACTGATAATAAATCAGCGATTTCTGGCTGAAAATAATGGGGAAGGGCATTCAACTTTTTATACTCTCTTTTGAAGCGAGTTCTAAAGTTAGCTGCTATTTTTTAAACAAATTTAGGATCAGCTGTGGAAGCCGGATTATAATCATCACATTTTTTTTTAATTTACAGCATGCAACTCAGATTTTTATTTGAGTACGAAGAACTCTTGGAATTTATAGACACTTATCAAAACCATTCATTTTATGGAATTCCATAAAATGAATGTTCTGATAAGTGTCTATAAATTCCTTAACAAAACACTTATTTTCATTATACCCTTATATCCCTGAAGTTTGAGCTTTAAGACAATTGTAAAAAGCACGGCTTTTGTATTATTATGTAACAAGGTAAAAATAGGGATTTCTAGTACAAAAAGGAAGTAAGTAATACAAATAATTTCTCATCTCATTAATCTCTTAAATTATTTTCGTTATCAGATCAGCGACATTCTTAAGAAAAGCCGATATCCTTTTTCCCATAAGGGCATCTTAAAGTCAAGGGTGGCACACACGCCAGCAACTAAACAATTAGAAAAGTGTTCCGCTTGAGTCCGTCCCCCAAGAAGAACTGCTCCTCAAGAAAGCCACCTTTGTACCGGGCTCCCTCATGCGGGCAAAGGTAGCCAAGTGATCTGAAACAAGCCACCCATGCGTCCATCAGATAACTCACATCACATTCACAACTAATGCAGGACGCAAGGAGCAAAACAAAACAATTTACCTTCTGCCACAATAGGAGTCGGCAGAGGGCGCCCATATATCTACCCACATTCCCTTGGACCCAGGTCCGGGACCAAACCCGGCTTTTCCTTAATAAGTTCCGTTCCGAGATGAAAGAAGAGTCACTTTCTCCTTTTCAGAAAAAGGCAAAAGGCATATTTCTGTTTACGGTCGAAGATTCCCACCCGGGCGGGTCGGGCGGAGACCAACAACAACGCAAAGGGCTTCACCCAATCGTGCGGCAGGAGTATGTTCGGATGGTCCGCCTACAGCGGTTAAGACTGGAATTGCAGGCAACTTACATACATCCGAACACAAAAAAAAAGGCTGCAATGTACACGGTCATGCTTATACGAAGTCAAATAAAAAATCGGAACCGGGATAAAGTATCTTCGTATCTTTATGGGAAAGTGGCCTCTACCGGGCGAACAGCCCTTGATGTGATTTAATAAGACATGATAAACAACGAAAATTGATGCAATAAATTTCCATTTTAAATGTAATGATGTGAGCTTGTGAGTGGCATTCAGAGGGCATCGATAATCATGAAGATCTTAGGGGAGAGGGTAACTTACCAGAAACGAAACGTGGTCCATTTGCATTTCCGAAATTGCCTCCATGAAAGGTTGAGTCACCGCTGCCAGATACAACTGCTATTTCGTCCAACTCATGGCCTGGCGAAGAACTATTCCCAGACACTAGTCGCGTCGACGAAGTCCCAGCCGTGCTCTGAGACTCCTTGCGACCTCTTAGGGATAGGACCAGCCGTTTGGCTGTTGACATTACACTGCTAACTGAAAATAAGCAAAAAATGAATACTGTAAATCTTTTTTAGTATTTAGTTGAAAAAAGAAAAAGAAGATTAGTTTTTATCCTGCGATCAAAATACCAAAATTTCGGAAAAAAATTCAACTAAAATATCCGATTTTATATAAAATTTAAGGCTTTATGGGTAGCTAAATAAGCAAAATTGTCGTATTTGGTGTGATGAGAATATAACCGTGAGTGTAGAGCAGTACAGAGCAATGATGCACGACTTTTTGTTTTCAAAACTTACTGACATTGATGCTTACTCTCATTTCAACAGGACCGTGCTAGGTGCCATACAGCGACCGAAACAATCGATTTATTGAAAGAACAACTTGGCGATAATCCTATTTCAAGCAATAATCAATTGGCCATCAATATCGTGTGATTTGACACCGTTGGACTATTTTTTGTGAGGATATGTGAAGTTTGTGATATATGCTGATAAACCAGCTTCGATTGAGGCATTGGAAGTCAACATAAGCAGTGACATTGCGGATATACGGCTCCAAATACAGAAAAGTGATCAAAAATTCAAAAATCACCCGGGTTATCAATGAAATTTAGAATACGGAGGCCTTCATTTCAGATTCGCCACTTTGAATCCTCAAACCAGTAATATCCCAACCCTCCGTGTTACTCAATTTTGTTAGATTTTAAGAAAAGTTTTTATTATTAGTTTGAAGAAACACTTTTATTACCACTGCCGTATTTAGCCGGCATTCGTTGGACGCCCCGTGCGTACCAGCGCCGTATTTATCCTGCAGTTTTTAAATTATCCCAACTTTCATTTTTATTTATAATGCCTGCAAAATCTCTAAATATGCAAAACTTAACAAAGAAAATCCGAACAGCAGCTTACTACTATGAAATGTGTACATCGCGGCAAACTCTACCGTTCGGCGGATTGGACTGTGGTAAAGAAAGGGTTAAAATTAAAGATCAGACTTGAAATCATCAAATTGCCTTTCGTGAGATTTCAGTAAAATTTGGTATTAAAGGGCCATAATTTTGAATTTTCAAAATTCAGCACGGAATTTAAAATCAGTGGCCGAAAACACTCTTATTTCGCTATTCTTGAGATTTTAACGAAATTTAGTATTGACACTGCCACTTTTAGCTCAAAAAGAGACACAAAAAGAGTTCATATACCCATTTTTTTATACAAATCACAAAAATTTATCATTTTCATCTCAGTTTATCCACTTCTGTGGCGTCCTCCGCTCAATGATTTTAATAATAATGCCATGGACCAATTCGGACCTTGGGCTCTTCATCAGAGACTCGAAATGATTTTCCGGGAGTCGTCCCATGTGGTATTACAATGAGCCTTTTCACAGGCCTAAACGTGTCTTGCAGACAGCCACGTTAACCTAGAGAGTGAACATAATCGCTACACATGCATAAAAAGCAAATGTTTTAGTTTGAAGTAGTACCTTATTCTTTTTAAAAGTCGATTAAAAAGACTAATATTATAAAGTGCTAACCATCCCTAAAACCAAGGAGCTAATCAAGAACTTAATCATGAAGACTTGGCTCTAATAAAATAAAGATAAGATCTAATAAAAACGTATACATAGTTTCAATCACCGTACATATTATTTTTTGTCTATTTGATCTTGAATATACCTTGAACGCGACCTCATATGAACAAACAGACCTCGGATTCGGATTCAGCTACCCCAAAAATCTACATGTGATTGAGACTATTTGGAATGATTTTTGTCAATTTGATCTTGAACGCGATCTGATACTCGAAATCATCAACCCCAAAAACATAAAAAGTTGGTGGTCTGGTCGCTGGAAACGAAAACTTTTTTTTGTGTACCTTTGTAATTCACAAAATATGAAAATGAATTACATGTGTAACAAAACATACTCAATCCTATGGGATATTCATCGTGTGCTCTTATTTTTTCTTTTGACACATTCTTATAAGTGTATTTGAAGATTTCATCTTCAAATCTCCTAATTCCTTAACAGATTCTTTTCATACGCCCTTTCTTGGTTACTAATTCTCTTCAAGTATTTTTAAGAAATAATATGTGGAAGTGAAGTTCTTACCTAAAGCCTATTTTAATTTTCGTAAAATTTTTGGAAGGCCTTATAAGACAAATATTTTTTTGGGGGTCCTGGCCTTGACTTTGTTCAAACTTAAAGGGATATCTAAGATAGTAAATTACAAACATTGGCTGATCTGCCCATTCCAAATACTATTAATATGAACATTGTTTCCTTTAATGTTCCTTAGAAAAAGTTCATCTCGCAAGACAATGACAGAGTTAGCTGAACATATGATGAACTAATTCTCAACTGAAAATTCCTTGTAGTTATTAAAAAAAAAGAATTTTTGAGGACTGAAACAAGAGCAGTCTCAAATCTTTTTTCAATTCATACGAATTAATTTTTACTGGAATTTAAGGATCCCTCTTACCACAGAACTCAATTAGAACGATAACAGTTGGCAATAGATTCGTTAATGAATTAGATAGTTACTTTTTATACAAATTACGATGAAGGAAATAGTTTTTTTTTTTTCTCGGAAGGATACAAAGCTCTCTGCGGGGGCCGTACACACCCCATGCCCTTCACTGGCTATGCGCATGAATGACATTGCAAACAATGTCCAATGAATTTAGAGATACTTTCCCATTAAAATTCTTTACAAAATTTATTTTCATTGTATATTGTTTCGGGAATGTAAAAATTTCAAGTCGAAGTCCGCCATAGTTCAGATACTATAGATAGGTCGGTAAAGTAGGCTGAAAAAATGATTTGTAAATTATACAATACGAAATTAAACTCGCTTCTCTCTCTGGGCGCCACGATAACAAATTATATTTAATATTTTTAAAATACTTCGAAAAATCTTGCTGCTACTTGTCATTAAAATCGCTATGGCCTTATCCATAATTATAAATCTTGGCTGACTAATTTTTTTTTTTTTAAACAATGCTATGGGCAAAAAATTATATGTTTTTAAATTTTCACTTTAAATTTGTGTAAAAAATTCAGAATATTATACTTTGCGTCCATAGTGGTTGAGTAGATAAGGAGATAATATTGACATATTATAAGAATTAATTTTTTTTTTGCATAATCCGAATTTAGTAAAACGAGTGCAAAACTTACTATTTTCATAATTTATCAACAATTGTAATTGACGAAATTCTTAGTCAAACAACAGGATTGCAAAACTTTGTAAAGTTGTTTTTACGATCTCCTTTTTTGAGTGATTTCGTTTTTTTTTCCAACTCGTAATTTTTACTTTTTTACAATAATATTGGTTTTAAATTATTTCTTAAATGATCATTTTGCTTTTGAAATATTTTGAAAAACCCGTTTTTTTTCTAAATACTTTCATAAAGCGCAATTTTTTCATATTTAGAATATACAGGGTGTCCCAGAAATCAACGTCAAGCCGAAATCGAGCATTAGGCCAAGTCGTAACAGTTATCAGAAAAATATGAAAAAAAATCTTGGTCATGTACTTTTCAAATTATAAGGATTCAAAAATAAATCTTAAAAACTGACACCCTGTAATGATCTTTCAAGTCCTGTGACTGCAAATATTAACTTTTCGTCATTTTTTTTTCTACCGTATAACTATGAATAACCCTTCTGTCAAACACAGTTAAAAGTTAGAATATAACTGCCTCAGTTTCAAATAAAAAGTTAGATTTTTGCCCAACATTGAATGCAAAATAATTACATTACTCAACTTTAACCGACTGTACTGTAAAAAAAATGTACTACACTATTTTGGCAAGTAACATTAAAAGATGGCGCGTTTAGTCTGGATTCCAAAATGGTATGACACTTACTAATTGCTTCTTCATAATTAAGGAAAAAAAAATTTTTATGAATGTGACGTGACTTACTGCTTTAATAAGAGTGAGCGAGGATAGTGACGGTACCTTGATCAAAGGGTACCACTACTTAAAAAAGTAATTTGTTAGTTTTAGGTGCATTTGAAATAAAATTTAGTCGTTGGGTTTCCTTATGATTTTTATTCAATCAGATTTAATGTTCAATGTAACAAATGTTCAAACTGTTTGCCTTCAGCTGCAATGCAAGCTCTACACCTCTTTAAAAATGATCGCGTGATAAGACGGGCGTATCTTTTCGAGTTGATGTATTCAGCGGCTTCTGAAATTCTTTCGCGCAGTTCATCTAAATCTTGGATAGGTTTACAGTACACTTTCTCCTTTATCGTACCCCAGTAAAAGAAATCTATGGGGTTTAAGTCTGGTGAACGGGCCGGCCACGAAATTGTACCGCCCCGCCCAATCCACCTATCGGGGTATTCTCGATTGAGAAACTCTCGTACTGTGAGAGCATAATGCGCTGGGCAGCCATCTTGTTGATACCACATGTTGCCGTAAATGTTCAGTGGCACTTCTTCCAATAAATCTGGTAATTGGTTCTGTAAGAAGTCCAAATAAGCCTGGGCATTTAAGTTCTCCGGCAGCTCGATTGGACCAATAACTTTACCATTTAAAATTCCCGTCCACATGTTTACTTTAAACCGGTACTGCGATCTGTCCTCCCGCATCAAATTTGGATTTTCCACGTGCCATTCGTGCAAATTGTGGAGGTTCATGTAACCGTCCTTTTTAAATGTTGATTCATCGGACCATAGAATTTTTTCAAAGAATCGCGGATCCTCTCGGTACTTCTGCAACATCGTTCGACAAAATCGCACTCTCTCTGGGTGGTCTTGGGGTAGCAGACTTTGTACTCGTTGTACATGGTATGGATGAAACTCGTTTTTTTTTAAAATACGATGAGCAGTACTTTTGGGGACTCCAATGCTCTGTTGAATTCCACGTACTGAGATAGTTGGGTCTTCTTCAACTGCTTGCAAGACTTCGTCCTCGTAGGGCATGACGGGTCTTCCCTCGCTTACCATTTGAGTAGGGAATCGACCCTCTGATAATGACCGATGCAAATTAATAAAAACCCGATGATCGGGATAACGCTCAGCGTTTGGGTATCTCTCACGATACATTCTAGCTGCAGCATTGGCATTGCATAAGCATTCTCCATAAATGAGATGCATGTTGGCGTATTCCCGTGCGGTATATCGAGATGGCATGATAATACACTACACAAACACGGGATCACGATTAAAACAATTCAGTCAATACGAATACAGAAAGATGCGCAGTAAACGAAAGAGCGTAACGTACTGCAGTATTGCACAATGTGTCTACGCATCCCTGTTTTGCCAGATTAGCGTCTCTATCTGTTTCACTTACACATACGAAATAATGTATCAATACGTCTCGCTCTTAGATAGAAGTAGCGTCACCATCTGTCTCGCTCACACTTGATAAAGTAGCGTCACCATCTGTCTCGCTCACACTAGTCAAAATAACGTCCCTCTTCTGGTCGCTAATCACGCTGCAATCTATCAACTCAACTTGCGACGTCTGTAAGCAGCATTCATCTCGGTCGACATTGTATGAAATCCGACTTTATTCAAAAGTTTTTTTTTATTTTTTTTTATTAAGAAGTAGCAATTAGTAAGTGTCATACCATTTTGGAATCCAGACTAAACGCGCCATCTTTTAATGTTACTTGCCAAAATAGTGTAGTACATTTTTTTTACAGTACAGTCGGTTAAAGTTGGGTGATGTAATTATTTTGAATTCAATGTTGGGTAAAAATCTAAGATTTTCTTTGAAACTGAGGCAGTCATGTTTTAACTTTTAACTGTAATTGATAGAAAGGTTATTCGTAGTTACATTACAGAAAAAAAACTGAAGAAAAGTTAATATTCGCAGTCACAGGACTTGAAAGATCATCACATGGTGTCAGTTTTTAAGATTTATTTTTGAATCCTTATAATTTGAAAAGTACATGACCAAGATTTTTTTTCATATTTTTCTGATAACTGTTGGCGACTTGGCCTAATGCTCGATTTCGGCTTGACGTTGATTTCTGGGACACCCTGTATTGACAAAAGTCTGTGTTGATCGATTGAATATTTTTTGTTGGAATTTTCAAAAAATGTTCATGACATTTTACTCAATTATTTTTAGAAACAAAGAGCAAAATATCAAACAGCAACAAAAAAGCATGCTGCATTTGAAAAAAATCAAAAAAAGCGTTCTTTCTAACCCCTTATTTGAAGAAAATGTCAATCTAGATTTAAATAGTCGTCTTACAATAAAAAATTATGTTGTACCTTGTGCATAGTAAATTAACTAACAAAAAAAGTTATTTAACATTCACATTGTAAGTTAATCTAGAAATTGTTAGCAAAACAACAACAAACAACAATTGTTCCTTGTTCAAAGAAACCAACCTTATTGTGTGGCGCATTTTCAACCTACGATTTTTGTTATTTTATCAAGATTTTTGATTCGGTGTATGTGAGTAAAATATATACACATAAAATCTCTTGCTAAAATAGAGTTAAGTTAAAAATTGTTTCCACTTTAAATTGTCATAGAATGAACGGAGTATGAGGAAAAAAATCCTTTCATTTTCTAAAGTCTGAGCACAGCTACGGGTATGTCATATTCAAAAGGAAAAACATAAATAAAATAACCTTAAACGACGGCCTTAAAGGGATCCGAGAGGAAAAATTAAACCGTCGTTAGATAAACTATATGACCACGACATGGGGGTAAAAAGCCTCAAAAGAAAAACACTACAGCTTGGTATCCATTTGTTGCTTCTCAGGGATCCGGGATTCCTGCAAACCTGCCAAAAGGAATACTTACGAGCTTGTAAAAAGCCCTCGGGAATGAGATCCGGCCGCATGAAATTATACCGCCAATATAAAAGGGCCCACAACCGAGGCGCCCTAGTCCTCATTAGGACGGGAAACATTTAGCCCCAGCACCACTAGTGCTTTATTATATTCCGCTCTTCCCGGTAAGCACTTTGAATTTTCCCCGCACTCCTAAAAAGGTCGTTAGTACGAGTAATTCCACCTTTACTGCTTTTTTCGGTCCGGCTTCCTCTGGAGCGAAGCACACACATGGTCCAGGAGTGGTTTAAATTTCCTGACCAATAATGGTAATGGAATGAACCGACTCCAGCCTTATCTTCCCCCTCCCTCACTTCTTCCTCCTCCTCCGCCGTCATGCGGAAAAGAGGATCCGGACTACATCGATCCGAACGCCAGGCTTTTTCAGGTTCCGTACTCCGCTTAAGTATGACAGAGGAAGAGATTGATTGCTGGATAATGCTGGAAAATTTTTGCCAACCCCACCGGCGATGGGGGTGTAATTGATGAAAAACCAGAAAGAGGATGTGAGCGTATGCAGACCGGATGCTCATGTGCTCCAACAGTCCTGCAAATCTGGAAAGAAAATGTAGGCAATGCTGCGGTTCTGAAACACCAGGGATTCAGCCGCTCGAGACCATCGTACAAAAATTTCCTTTTGCTCGTTAAATCTGACACCGTAATGTCTGCTCGCTTTTCAGATAAAATTAAATTCAACCCTTTGTACGTACATTGGTGCAAATTTTCTGTTGCGTATATAAGATATAGGATCCAGAACGCCAAACACACATATAATTTTTAAACCAAATGGTCTAAACCTTAACATTGGTCTTAAACTACTTGGTTACCGAACAAATGACAGATCATATATATATATTTTTTTTTTCGGTAGATTAGATTAATTAGCTCCCGTTTTCGAGAAAATGCGTAGCTCTAATGAAAGTTTGAACTTTAAATCATTATATAAAAGTACGAAAGGCTTTCAAACTTTTTGAACCATTCCATTAAAATTCGCTTTTCTCCTTAAAGCGAATATTTCATACAATAAATAGTGAATGAACATTTTACCTGACGCACCCTTATGAAAAACATGTTCCCCAAGATGTTTAGTAAAGTTTTAAAGTTTTATTTTGCGAATTCATAATTTACGGAATACATTCTTTAGAAATAAATCTAGATTTATTTGGCAGCAGAAATCTAAGCCTCTGTGGTGAACTTTTTTTGCATTTTCAGCATAAAAGTCAATATGAATTCTAATTAAATACGTATCAGCATAATATATAATTTAAATGTGATATTAACCCATTAACAAGATACTACTTAATGTGAATAGTAAAAAAAAATGAAATATTAAATGGGCTTTTAATACTGGAAATAATGCATTTCTAGTAGAGATTCTATTTGTAGTCTATAGTAAAGCCGAAATTTAATTTTCTAGGATTTTAATACGCGTTTGGCGTATTAATTACTCTTAAAAATATTAAATAGTGCTTCTGATTGTTAAGGCTAATACTAATTTAATTTTTAAGCTTTATGAAAGAATCTTAATGTAGCAAAATGTTAAAAATAATTCCAATTCATTACTGGCCTTGGAATATTATCCCCAAATTTTTCTGTGTTTATAAGGTGTCAAATTTACGAAAATTCCCAAAAGTCGATTTCTTAGATAGGGAGACTCATAAAAGACTAGAAACACAGATGAAACTTGAAAAATAAAAAATATATCAGGAATACAAATGGAAACCGCCGTTTTCCAATAGATTGCGCCAGCAGTAAATGCTGTTCAAAAATGTCGGATCAAAAACGTCAAAAACGTTAGCCATCTCAGTCAGCAATTCCTCATCATTATACATATTGTGAATTTTTATCGGCATCATACTACTGTGATTGAAAAGTAAAGCGAATTTTGAATTTAAATTGCGCGGGTACATCGATTCGAGCAAATCTTCTTGTTTTTAGGTCACTCATATCTGTGCTTGTACGTCATTTGTTTGGTCAGTTTAGTTGTGTTTTCTGAGCAACTAAAAGTGAATTTTTCTATTTTTACAATGTGTAATTTTATTGAGGAAAGAAATTGCATTAAATTTTGTTTGCGGAATGAAATTTCTGCTGCAGTAACGTTTAGAATGCTGCAGAAGGCCTTCGGCGATCAGGTTTTGTCTGAAAGAAATGTTTACAAGTGGTATAAACAGTTTAAAGAAGGTAGAGAAAGCGTTGAAGGCAAAGAGCATCCCGGACGACCATCAACATCAATAACATGTCAATGAAATCAAAGATTTAGGGTGTGTGCCAACTTATCATTTCAAAAGCAGATTTGTATGAAAAAATCCATTTCGACTAGTCAGTTCGTTTTCGAAGGTTTGCGTTTGGCAGGTATCTCCTTTTCATTTGACAACCTGTTTAAATGTCATTTATGTTTCTAAGTTGTCTGGTGATAGTCGTACCAAATATTTGGAAAAAGAAAATATTCAAAAAGACGTAAGTTCAAATTATTGTAGTTTATATTTTTGTGACTTTATTTTTCTATTTCTGTATTAGTTTCACAGGATGATACCATCAAATTAATAAAAGCAAGGACCAGGCTGAACTATTTATTTACAAAAAAGACTTAATAAACAATAAAATAAGATACAAGAAATCTAAATCATCCATGTGTCACAAAGAACTATCAGTGAAAAGAAATTTCGGTAATTGGCACAGTTCAAATGTTCGAAGTGCCTGAGGAAAAGTAAAAAATTCGAAAAGTCAAGTTGGCACACGGCCTTAGTGCTCAAAAACGATCGGTTGACAATAAGAGACCTTGCTGATACTGTAAACATTTCATTTGGATCGGCCCAAACCATTTTGAAAGATCACTTGTGCTTGAGAAGAGTCACATCTCGATTGGTTCCAAAAACAATCAATTACTTGCACTGCACTGCATTGGTTCTTCGATACTTTTTCATCAAAAATTCCCTTTCTTCGCCATTTTGCGGAAAAAAATTAAATAGATGTTTATATATTCTTCAAAGCATTTACAATAAAGGCCTTTAAGCAGATTTTGTATTAGACTTACTATATTGCCATAAAAATTTGCCACACTTGTTGTGTATTTTTTGTCGCTAGCCAAGCGTAACTCAATAAATGTTAAGTGATAGCAAGAATACTTTAAAAATTGTTCTAAATAAATGTTGTTTTTAAAATTCGATAAAATAAATATCTTAAAAGACTTGAAATAAATAAACCGTACTAGAATTGTAATTATTTGTTTAATTCGTTATTTTCTTTCATGCTTAACATTTTATCCGCCAGGTAGAACGTAAATTGATGTTTCTTCTATCAGTTAAATGTAGAATCTTTCTTCAAGAAGGTCTACAGCAAAAGAAATATTTTAACATATTTTGAAGTAACCCCGAAATATTTAAAGGCATGTTCTTTGATTTACAAAAATAGGACTTTTCATTAACATATATTTCATTAAGTTAGGCAAATGAATTTTTGCAAGCGTCCGCCCGCCGTTCATGCAAAGAGAAAGCCTAGTGCCCTTAGCCGCTGGTCGGAAGAACGGAATAAATATGACGGGAATAATTAGGGCTGCGCAGAGATACGCACTGCGCCGAAATGTGTGCTACTTTGCATAGAAGTTGAGCTTAAATCACGGCCCCTTCAAGGACGTCCTTGCGGAGCCATTCACTGCCTGCTGTGGAGCAGGGAAGGAAGGCCGAGAAAGAATGAAATTCATTTCGCTGCTACATTTAATTATATTGCGGACGGTCGGTGCTCGAGTCCTCCCCGGGACGCTGGGAAGGAAAGGAACCGTATCAGCTTTCTCGCAGAATTCTTTTCTTGCATTTCGCCCTCCGAAAAGTTCTGGTCTAAGTAAAGTATACGTTTCGTCATATTTTTTTCCCATTTATTTTCCAAGCCCTGAAAGGAATTTGAAGGGAATTTATTCTGCCGCTGGTAGAGAGGCCTCCTAGTTAAGCTCTGAGATTTGTATCGACAGAGCTACACACAAAGCAGGAAAAAAACCTCCTGAGCAGATATATTATATGACAAATAGGATCTCATTAGAGAGTCCATGATTCATCCAACCGCTCCTTGGGGAGTGCTCTTGTGTTCAGGACGGCGCAACTCTGCCATTCGCGGCGCCTCTCATTTCCCTGTTACATTGGACCCCAGGACTAGCTCCCCACACGACAGCCCAGCCAGATGTCTGGCATCGCCTAATCCACAAGGACCCTGGACATTTACGGACGTGTCCTATGTTCACGGCAGTTGGGCAAACCCGCCAGAGGTATCTCACCTCTGTATGATGGCCACTCCCACATAAAATTCATAATTCCTGGGTTAGGTTCTGCCAGTCATTGTACCAAGTACGTCCTTAATTAGGACTTTTATATCAGCCTGGGGACTTTTTAGCAGGCTTGTGGGTTAAATTTTAAAGGTAATCCATAAAATTGAATATCTAGAGTTTTTGGAATTTCGGATCTCGAATGCTATCAAAACAAGAAAATTGGGATGCAATTAATTTCTACAATTAAAATGGCGAACTTTCAAAATTTACGGAATGTATTTGAATATAATTGATGGTGTATTTATATCAAAAGTGTACTACAACAAACTGATGAATATACAACGACCAAACACCACTTTCTATAATACACTATTTCAAAATTCATCTATACATCTCCCTATGAAAAGATTTAAAGGGGCTGAGGCTAGGCCAAAATCCACAACATTTGACCTAATGTCGCAAACTTCGAATTGTAGATAAAAAAAAAAAAAACACAAAAATTTTCATTCCGCTTTTTAGGACGGGCAATAGCGTGAAAAAAGTAACGATAATAGGTGAAAATAATTCCTTTAGCCATTACCCGTTGCCGTAGAGCTCCTTATTTCTTAATTTGTTTAAATTCCGCGTTAAAGTTTTAAAAAGTTCAATCTTTTTATCAATCTTTTCGTACGATAAAACCCTACAAAGAATTGCTCTTATTAAATAAGATAGCTTTTTTCATGTCAAGCTGTCAAGTTTTCACCGACATCTAAAAATGAGACTTATGAACGTCGGGCAGCTAAGTTCGGATGTTCGATATGTACTCCTGGACGTCAGCTATTTTTCTATTCGGCTCTACTGAACCGGCCTCTTAGATTATATTTGGATATTTCCTAACCTTTTTTGTATGGTAGCTTCTCATCGGCCAAAATGCTAACAATACATAAAAAGATTTCCCTACCCCCATGTTTGAAACTCTCAAACTAACGACCACAAATAATTTTTTTATTCTGACTCCTAACGGTTAGGAGTCCAAAGGGTATCTATAACAAGAGGGGACATTCGTGACGTTTTTTCTAATCCTTTTTCGATACCAATTCATCAAACCAGGGCGCTTTTAAAAATAACGTATTATGAAAAAATGCGCCACTTTATTGCTTACGTTACGCTGTAAAAGCTGTCTGTGAGAATTTTTTGGTGACTATTTCTCTCTCTATATTTCTTATAGGAATTTATAGAGGTACTAGCCTTGAGCTGCTATCTATTATCTAATAAGAAATTGTGCTGGACGTGTTTGCAGAGCTTGCATAAGGGTTGGAATTTTGAGAGAGTATTAAAGTGTCCCTTCTTGTTGTTATTGATATCCTTTGCTCCTAACAGACAAACAAGCTTTATAATTATGCCAAATTTAAAGTCGATGGCATGAAAAATAGCTGCAACACACACACAGATAGACAGGCGCCGTGTCTCAATATAAGCCTTCATATTTTAGGGAGAAGTTATAAAATAGTTTGGTTGGTAGCTGCAGATTAAATGATGTGATCAATTTAGAATCAAGTAATGGACTCTTGGCTTAAAACGTGTAATTACACAAAATAAAAATGTCCATTAACAGAAGTTTGTCATGCTTTACCCTTCGACACCCAAAATATATCCCACTTCTTTTTAATGAAGGAGACCATAGAAACACATATTTTTATGTCTCATATACGTTCAGATCTAAAGTCAAAAATTCTAGCAACGTCTTATTCAGTAGAGTCATCAATATCATTCAATAAAACAAAACAATTCAAAAAAGGACATTTCTTGATAAACTAACTTAATTTTTTCATTTTTCATATCACAACAGATAATGGCTGTATTTATTCGTCAGAAAAGGGGGGTTTCGTTCCATAGAAATTGGAAGATCATAAATATCATCTTTTTTCAACCCGAAAAATCACAAAACCATTTGTAAGTTTAATGTGACAAAAATTTCTTTAGTAGAGAATATGTAGTTTTTGAATTTGATTATGTACCTAATTGACATTTGAAAAAGTTTATCATAAATAAATTGTAACAAAACCGTTCCAAGAATCGATTTGTATATATTATTTAACGGATGTATTAAGGATTCCCCTAATACCAACATGAAACATTGGAAGCAGCCTTATTATTAATATGATGATGTAATGATGACAACAACATTAGCGAGTACAAAGCGTAGCTTTAGTCTAATTTGCATTCGGCACAGCTTCAAAGGTAATTATGGGTGCGCAAAATCCTAAATTGTCCGTTGTTTAATGCACATCAGGCACACAAAGGCACCCTACTTCCGGGAGCTGCATAACGTAGCCCCATAATTATGTTCACTGGACAAATACATTCGAGCTTTGTCGCGCTTCCAAAATTTGTATTTATTAAATGCAACACACTCTCGTCGCTGTTTATTAGCACGCTTCCATGCATTACTGTGACGAGGGATTGAGCTAGGACGTTGGTGTTTTAGGATGGCAAAGAAAAAACTTTAATACAATAAATCAATAAATCTACAGCTTTACATTTGAACAATTTTCGAAGCAAATCATTTCAATTGTGTATGCATTATAGATTCTATTGTACTAAATGATCTATTGTGTGAAATTTTCATGGATTATTGAGCTAAATTTTAGAAACACTACCTCAACTTCAAAGCCCAATATCTTAAGAAATATCGATGTTAGCGATTTGGTGTTCTAGAACTTTTTGGAGGAAATTGAATTTCCTACAAGTTTGTCGTTTACATTTTTTCTGTAGCTCTTGTTATTTACAAGATAGGGGCAAAAAAACGAGAATTTCATGAACAAATTGGATTAATGACCCGTACTACCTCGCTGGTTAGAGTTACGCCGCAATGAACACTTTTGTAGAGCATTCAATTCTTAAGAAACTCTATTATTTACCAAGATTATACCATAAAATGCCTCTGAGCTGTAGAGTTTTGAAGAAAAAAAATCAAAGTTTACGTGTATTTTATGCGGGAAATCTTTGTACGCCTTGGTCCAGCACTTAATATTAATATTAAGGGCGCCAATTTTCAGGGAAGTTTTGTTTAGGTATTTCCCACAAAATTTCGAGGTGGGACTGAAGAAAAAAAAATAGTCCCGAAAAGCACCCTAGTATGTAATGTATTCTCCAATATTCAAATTAATGCAATGTCTTCCCATTTAAGGAAATCAACTTGAGCTCAAAATGACCTTGAAGTCATGGTCAAGGTCAAATCCAAGCTCACCATCAAGTGAACACTTTTTTTCTCGAAAATCCACCCCTAACGACTTATTCTGCGGTCCTTGTACTTTTAATAAATCTTGGAGAAACGCAATCAGGACCTGTGGCATGCTACCTAATAAAGTTAAGACATTTTAGAACATCAGCGGCGTCAATAATCTAAATGAAAACTTTTCGCTAGAAAACTTAATTGATCATGAAGAATCCTCAAGTGGCAAGTATTTTTTCCATATTATTCCAAATAGTATGGGATGCGTTAAGTTTGAAAGCAAAGTATTGCGAGCTAGATGAATAGATCATAAACACCACTTTATTCCGAACAATTTTATATCGACTTTGATCTTGTAGGTTTTGATAGGAAATTGCAGTCACTTATTGAAGTGAGAATTCTAATCCCAATAATGTAGCTTGTATAATAATAAAAATTAGAATTAACTATTTTTGGTAACAGACGTATAACACTGTCATTAATTTAATAAATAAAAATAATAAAATTTGGAAGCAATTAGTGACATTGTTATTAGTTTTTAAACTCTGAAAATTTTAAACATGTTATGAGAGGTGGTTGAAAGCACATGGAATGGAGAAAGAGCTATGAATTCTGTATACATTAACCTGCCCATGGCTCCTAAACGACACATTTTAAGGGGGACTTTCGGGAACAAACCTTGATCGGTGGATTCCATAGAATCGATTGGCATATGTTGGAACACATCGTTACGAATTGTATATTATTTTTCTAACAATGTTTAGTTTAATTCCAAAAGACAATAATAGATATGTCCTCATAATTATCGACATTTCCAGCACACAGGGTGTCCCAAAACTAGTCGACTGTCATTTTCTAGCCTTTGCAGTTTTTCGAAAAACATTAATAGCGTTTGAAAAAGATAACATGAAGGTTTTATTTGAGTCTCCTCGTATGTAAAGTACAAACGGGAGAGATATTTCATTATTTAGAAAAGGTAAAACATATCCAGAGGTCAGTGGTACATATAATAAAAAAACACTTATGTAACAAGTAAATGTCAAAAAGTGCCTTGCCACTGGCTGACGCAACACATGTAAATATCTATATATTCTCACATTTTAAGAGTGTTTTCGCTCACAACTCTATGTGTTCCATACTTAGTACGAAATCGCCTATAAGCAACACAATACACTTTTCCTCTAGAATAAAAACACTCAACAAGATAAACTTTTTCTTCCATCATAAGGTCACTCATCTTGAAACCGCAGGTATGCTAACCTCAAAAGTACAGCCACTACTTAAATTGTAAAGAGGGAAAATATAAATTTTGTTTCAGCAACTACTTTTGGGGCACCCTGTACTAGGTCGCAAATGAGAAAATATTATTGGAATGAGTTTGTTGGCTAAACTTTTAAAAAAAATGGCAGATGAAATGAGAGGTGAAATTAGCCTTGCATGCACCCGAAGGGTTGATGATCAAAAAGGTTAACTCTTTTATAGGAGCTGCACCCAACTTTTCAATTTCCTCACCTTTCCGAAATGCATTATTTTTCAGGGTAGGGTCCGGAGAGCTCCTTTTGCCTTGAGTTAGAAGTTAATTCCATCGGAAGGCGCAAAAATTGCGATTATGTTTTTCATGGAAAGAGCGCGGCGCTGGGACCGGACATATTTCGGAAGGGTTCCTTCCCCGGCGGGGCGGGCGGCTAACTTACCTTCCACTCAATTCTGTTTGCACCTCTTCGGGAAGGGATTAACCGACCGTGACGGTAGTCGGGTAGCTCCGTGGAATGCGGATTAAAGTAATTTGACCTTCCAGCAATTACATGAAATTCCGGATCCTTTAGGGTCTTTCTTCAGCGAAAGAATATTTATAGGCGCCCAGAGAATTGGGCGATTGCTGTTCATTCCGCCCCTTTCGACGAACAGTTTTCACCCACCCCGCAAGGGGTACCAGACACAGATCTGCGGGGGTGAAGATTGGTCTAAGCGCGGATTAAAATTGTTTATAGCCACCAAGCTCCTCCCGCAAACCCCAGTCCGCAGACTTGCGAAAAATTCCGATGAAGTTGCGTTTTACAGCGAAAATTTTAGCTGAACTGAAAAAGTTCCCTTATCGCGCAATTAATTCGACCAGAGGCTTCTTGCGGGCAGATCTCCTTCTATCCTGCGGAGCTGAAAGTCTCGCAAAGTTTATCGGCGCTGGGGATGGCGAAAACTGAAATTTCCGCAAGTGCTACGAATGGGTGCTGCGGCGGCTTCTATAAGGTGAACGTTGTGTTCGGCAAATTGTGTGATGACCTGGTGACCATTTAAATCTCGTAAAACTTGAAGTGATTCATTAAATTTGCATCAAATACAAAGTTCCTGCCCGGCTCTCATCAGGTATTAGAGGGAGCCGGGCTGCTGTCGAGGGAGCATAAATTTAATGGTCGTCTCGGGGATGATTTTTGCAAATAAGACCCAAAAGGATTCATTGTGTCTACGCAGACTATGCATACTGAGATGATTCGCACAACTCAACTTTTAGGCGACTTAATATGCGAAGAAATTACCCTTTCACGTGATTGGCAAAGTGTAATAATTTTAAAGCTGAGCAGACCGCCAGGACCAATTTAAATGAATTTTATTATAAAACTACTCGTAACTGAAATATTCAGCTCTATTCAGAAGGTACTTAGATACTGTTTAGGTTTCAACATTTTAAAAAAATATATATTTTGTTCACGGCGTCATTATACAATAAACTTCCTATGAAAATCTCTTCCTTTTCTTTTTCCTTCACCTTTACCTTTAATTTCGGTACCCACCGAAAATAAAAATTTAAAAAACTATATACATAATTCTCCATACAATATATTTGTATTTTATTAATAAATTTTTAGCATCTAAATACTTTTGCAATAAAATGATTCAGGATATTATAATTGAACAGACAATAATTCCTGTTAAAAAATCTACAACAAAAATACTACTAAAAAAATTACCACCCAAAAAAATTTCACGTAAATTAAACTCTTCAACAGCCACCATAGAGCTGGTACTATTTCTTGTTCCGTTTGATATCATCGCGGAAAAAGAGCGATGAAATCCACATACTGCCTGGAGTTAAACGAGTTTTGGATAACTAATACCAAGCAGGTTGGATGCGCAAAAATCTGGGACAACACAATAAACACAGATACAAATATCTTTATGATCTTAGGTCACTTAAGTTCTCAATGTTCAAGTAAGAGTTACGCAGTATATTTCACATCCAGAATAGAATGGAAAGATAGTCATCTCAGTAATATGGTATATCCTCAGATAACAACTCCATGGCAGGAGGACCTGCATATCTCCCTATAATATAATAAGGAGGGTTCAAATATCTAAGCAAGGGTTGACTGTAGACAGTCAAAAATTCTCATAAAAAAGTCGACCACCGCTTAACCAAATGCACTTTCACCTGATACAAACTGCTGCCTCGCTTGTGTAATTGCGAGCTGGAGGAGGAAACCATAGTCCACTTTTTGCGTTCTTGTCTCCTCTATCTCAACATAAAACCAATATACTCAGCGCATTTACAGTAGCCACCAGCGAGCCAAACTTATGAGTCATGTTAGACGAACCAAAAGACTACGGCTCATGAAGGACAACGACATTAAAACAAACGCTGTCCTTCTCCCGAGGCATGTACAATGGACCACATGGTCTGAAATCTACATCTACAAAATGAATTCATGAAATTAATATTTAAAAATGGCTTCGAGATATGGACTGTTCTTGATGAAGCGCATTCTGTCAGTTAAATTTTGGGTCACTTTTTGGTGTAATGTCGGCCATATGTCAGGAATAACGTGAACAATGTTGGCTTCCAAGTTGTCAATTATTGATGTTTTATCATCATACACCAGTGACTTCACATAATCCCATAGGAAGTATTCGAAAGGTAACAACGAGATATTTCTCGAAAACACTTTATCGCCAAATTGTGATTTCAATAAATCGATGATTTATGGCGCTATATGGTACGTAGCGCTATCCTGTTGAAACAACACCTCACCAATATCATTCCATATTTTCGAAGAAATATTCATTGATCATTGTCCGGCAACGATCTCCATTGACCATACTGCGAGTCCCTGCCTTGTTTTTTAATGAATAGAGACCAAAGATGCCACAGCGTGTAAACCACACTCAACGGTGTATCTTTCTGAATGCAGGATTACTTGCCAGACTACACTGAACATAAATATCACATAGGTAGAGCTGTCAGAATGATAGCTCGGCTTGACATTTATCCCTATATGAAGTTTAATTACATTACTATTATTGACTACACGATACTCGTTTCATTTCTACTTCAAATCTACTTTGAGTAAATTGATATGAAATTAAGATATACAAGAAATATTTGACTTAATTATTTTTTAGTTACAAAAAGTAGGTAAATATAATTAAATAAATACATAATATATATATTAAATTTTATTAAATACAATGTATTAATTAATAAATAACACAAATTATGCATTGTTAATAATATTTTAATGACTTTTTAACTTTATACAAGGTATTATTCACCGAGATTCACAATTGACCTTGTATTATAGTATGAATGGATGAGCGCTACGCGCTCTCCGCCCTATGTCTCAAAAACGGGTGAGCGCATGAAAAAATGTTTGCGACAAAAATTTTGGCAAATTTTACGCTCTATAATTTTTATAATAGGTGTTAACATCATTGCAGCTGTAGAAACAGAGATAATCGCGAACACCCGATTTATGTAACCTTTGACCTTCAATAACTTACGACGCAGACACTAGATTTTATGAGACTTTTGACACAACTTTCAGCACGCCAAAATTAAGGTGTGTGCAAGTTTCCAGCTTATTATCTCTCATTCCGAGGTTGACCCATTTTTTTTGCTTAATTGACTGCACTAAACAAGCACTCATTTTGAAACACCATTAATAAATACATTAATTTGACACATAAAAAGAATAATTATGCAACTATTTAAATTTTTGACGGGCATTTAGAAAAAAATAATAATAATACAGAGTAGCAGGTACGATACGTCCGTGCCTTTGGCATGCATAAAATTAAGAAGGGTGAAAGAGCGTAAAAAAGAGCAAAGCTGTACTATCCAACACTAGGTCAATAAACATGAGAAATAAAAACGCCACCAGCGGCAATATGTAAATTCGCTAACAACCCCATTTCGCCCTAACTTTGAGCCTTACTTCGTGCCCCAGAAAAATGAAGCAGGCAACCGCAGCTCATGGTGCATTTAATACTCTCCTTCTATCATCTATCTGTCTATCTAATGGTGGGCATTAGGTAGGGTGCGAAAAAAACTGGAGTAATTTCGCTCTTAGGTGAGTTCCCCTTATTCATGCGCCCCGGGCGCCTCGTGAAGCCTCCCAGCAGGCAGGGCGAGTAACTGACTTATCATCGCCCCATGCAGCCTTCTTTTGGAAGATCGCAGAATGATGTGCCATATATGAGACATAAATAATCCCGCATCTGCAGGGTGCTGCAAACAGCCGGGAGCCCTGCCCTGTAAATTATGAATTTAATTTTTGCAGAATGGGCTTAAATTCACACGCAGCGCCCGCGATAGCGAATAAAGCAAATTTTGCGAGATTCTATTAAGATAAAGTAAGAGTAACTGGCTACAGTCTGGTGTGGGAAACTGACAGGGGTGTCATCTCTTTTGGGCGTCCTTATTTTTGCGGACGAAGATTAATATTTTCACCAGACTTGGTGGGAAGAGCTGAAACTATTATTCGGGTACAAGATCTCCCTAAATAAGAAATCAAGTTCCTTTCCCTAGAACGCAGCTTGGGTGAAAAGAAGAAAAAAATTTCAACTGCAAATACTTCAATCTTCGTTCGCCTTCCCCCAAAACAGGTCCCAAACTGTAAGGGCCGTTAAGCTGCAACGAGATGAATCATGGGGGCAATAATTAGAAAGGGTGATCAATCAGTTGATGACATCCTGTAAAATTTGCAAATCAGAGAAGCAACTGGGCGATGAAAAAGATCTGTGGTCCGTTGATGGATGATGCGAAAACGGAGCACAGCTCCACTTCAAAGGACTGCAGTTAGAAAGTACGAAGAAACGACGACGACACTCTGCAGGACTTTTATTCGCAAATTGATTGCACAACATCTCCCAGGGGAACTTAATTTTCCAGAAACCGTTTTTTCCCCTTTTAAATGAACCCATTAAAGCACAAAACCAGAATTTTGTGCCCGCAAGCTCAATTGCACGATTCGAATAGAAAATTGGGGATATTTTCTTCCAAAATCGTATATAAGGAGTTCTTGGCAGTGTTCTTTCACAATCTGGCATTTGTTTTAATAAAAAGCTTAAAAAACCCTATTAGTTTTTGAGTTTTTTGAAAAAAATGCTTAATTTTTTTGGTCTTTTTTCTTTTCAAAGTAGATTATCTTGAAGTTGCTGCTATTGAATGATCATATAACACCAGAAATCACGGTCCGAATGTTTAACCTTTCTCAAACCATGGTTTTGAAAGTTTTTTTTTTTTGCTTTGGTTTTTGCAAAATGGCCATTCGGTACAACAATGTAATAAAAAACTCCGCGATGTTTTTACACGAAAAGGATCAACTTTACAAAAAAAATTGTATAGAACTGAAAAAAAATTCCAAACAAAATTATGAACAAATTCACACATATATTTTAGAATAAAATTATTTTGAATAAAAAAAAAAAATATAGGATTTCAAAATGTTTGAAGCGTCGAAGAATTTTCTAAGGTGGGTTAAATCAGGCATACCTAAATTTTTTTAATTAGGGAACTGCTTTTGAAGTCGGAATCGGCAGTCGGCCATGATTGATCCGCCATCTTGATTCCGAAAAACCGTTTGATTTCAACGATCTTTAGAAATCATGGTATCAATTTCGAATAAAACACATTTAAATTACTAAAAATAAATCACCCAATTATCAAATTGATTCAATATAACTTCCATAAATTTCTCCAGCAAGTATTATATTCTTTTAGATATAAATGTAACACAAATAGCGACAAATAACTAAATATTTTCTTCTTCTTATTTGGTCTTTTGAACCAATCCAAATATCCCGCAAAATGAAGGACGGCACGGTAGAATTTATGTACAGGTGTCCCTCAAGTTACACGATTAATTGGTTCCGTGTAACTCGAAACCGGTTTCGAGTTACACGGAAGTGGAAACTCAGATTTAGCACTACTGTTAGTGACCTGTATATTCTACTTTTCAAGAGCAGGAAGCGAAAGGATTCCGCAGATAGCTAACATTGACGAATATATGATAAATCCTTATTATTTTGCCCTTTTTATGAAAATTGGTATAAAACCGTGTAACTCAAATAGCGTGTAACTTGAGGGAACGTCGCAATTTTTTTCCGTGTAACTCGAAAATCGTGCAACTCAAGTACCGTGTATCTCGAGGGATACCTGTAATTACCTTAAATATGCGAGAAAAAGCAAAATTCCTGGAGATCGTTCCCCTTCTAAATTCAACATTCCGCTAACTTTTCCCAAAATTAAGTTGTCCTCCAAGAAAACTCCCCCAAACTCAAAGAAAAAAAGAAGTTAGCGCTCATTACAGTCACGCTGCATCTTACCTGGAGGAGGAGAGACGACTCAAACGACTTTGTAGATTTTCCGAATAATTAGAGGCCATGTTCCCTACTTCGCATTCAGAGTTGTTTCGCCGTTACAGTTTTAAAATCAATAGAAGTTTGTCGACACCACGGCAATTTTGTCATACCACTTTCAGCGGTATCAAAACAAAATTGTGTGGACTTATTAAATTCCGGGCGCAATTTCAGCACACATAACACCGCAAAATCATAGACATGGTTCGAATATCACGATGATTTCTTGATAAAAGTACGCGTTTTGGTGGAGTGCTCCCCCATAGACGACATTTTAAAATTAGAAGATCTTTGAACTCGGCAAGGAAAATCGTAGTACCACCCCACACCTGGTTTTAAGGGCAGGAGGTCGATGGGGGAAGGGGAGGCATATTGAACCGACCGCCACTCCTAACACACAAAAATGCCATGGGAAAAATTTATTGGGGAATATTTAACGTTCCTTTGTAAACTTGGGGGACGGCATTCTCGCGCTTGAAATTCCATAGGAGCTCCACATTAGATAGAACTCATGTGGGGAGAAATAAACTGCGAGGCCGAAAACAGTGAAAGATGATTTATGAAGAAAGTGTAGAGTTGCCATGCTCCCCCGGGAGGCACACTATGTGACAACGTGGCAATGCGATGGAGCAGAGGGCATGCCAGCCAACGTGGAGTGGTGGGCGGCTTTGATTTCACCCCATTCCTTCCGAGCCGCCTTTGCTTTCGCTAAGGTTGATCCTGCCAGTCGCCGAAGAAACACCCCAAGTGGTGCACCCTTTCAAAGAAAGTGAATAAGCAAATCTCAACCGAAGAATGCCAGCGAAGCAAACAAATCGATTTCGTAGCAATTTGTTTTAATAAAGCCGAGAGGCGATTGTGTCACTTTTCAATTTGAAAATTCGTAAATTAAAGCGGCGGAAGACATCGCCGCCGCAGGCTCAAATCAATAAATGGGTGGCGGACTACCACACTGGAAAGTGGTTTACATTCTAATTTCTGATCTTTTTAGAAATTTTGGTCGCCATATAAAATCCGCAAACTTAAAATTAAAAATGTTGATGGTAGAATGAAATTACCAAGCACGAATTTTTGTTTCTTAATCCCACGAAGTTTAAAATAGTTGGCAGCCATCTGGGTCCATCATTTTGAGACCCTATATTTTATCAAAATAAATATTATACTAACTATTAGCGCAGGACATAAGCTATAGCTATGCCAAGTTTTCTTAAAATCCGCACAGTAGATTCGGCGTGAGGCGTGCAAAATTTTATCATCTTTCTTTGCTTAAGGGAGGGGTAGGATATTTTTTTTTTTTTTTTTTTAAATTTTCTCATATAAATGTATCGCCGCTTCGATCCGGCTTCGAGCTATTCCTGTGCTTTATAAATTCAGTGTTTAGACTTTAAACGCATTTTTCTCACACTTAGCATTTTCAAAGTCGGTGGACACTGTAACTCAAAATCTACTTGACCTATCCTCTTCAAATTTGACACACTCTTTAAGTACATAAAATACGTATATTATATTGTGTGTAAATTTTAAAATAAATTCAATTTACAATATGCTTAGGAAAAATTATCAAAAATATGCTTAAAACGAAGCGAATTAACCCACAATAATATGAATAGTTCAGTTAATCTACATTTTAGTTGAATTAAAATAGAAATAAATAAAAACACTATTTTTCTAAGACTATTTATAATAGTTATATTTACACTTAAGGTTCCACTTGATCTCAATTGCCTTAAGTATTCACAGGCGGCACACACTATTTCATCCGAAATATCGACCCATGTTTCTTCCAAAAACTTCTTAAAGTCTTCAAACTTCATCAATTTGATGCTCTTTAGTTTACTAAGCATGTGCAATATACCCAAATGCAAAAGCCTAGATGGTTTAAATCGGATGAATATGGAGGCCATTCATCCTTGC
This sequence comes from Dysmachus trigonus, assembly GCA_949715965.1. Classification (NCBI taxonomy): domain Eukaryota; kingdom Metazoa; phylum Arthropoda; class Insecta; order Diptera; family Asilidae; genus Dysmachus; species Dysmachus trigonus. Next base: position 51,741,313 of record OX454319.1, on the reverse strand, counting down.
CTATGAAGAAAGGCTAATTCACCGAACACCATTTCTGAACAAGTTTTGCTTGATGTGCTGGTGCATTGTCCTGCTGAAACACATAATTGAGCCGTTTATTTTGAATCAACATCAGTTCTTTCTTTTCAGTGTTAGTAGCCCTAAATCTGGGAAGGAAAGCCTTAACCTTTGCATATAATGCATCCAAGGGCATTCCAAATCTGTCGTTGCAGAAATCCTTCACCTCCTTGGCTCTCATCCACAGAGATACCGCCAGTGCCCGAGCCCGACGTGCCCCCCTCAATCAAGGTAGCAATTGTGTTAGTCCCCCTGACCACCTCTGAGAAAGACTTGCCGACCCCAGGGGCCCACGTAGCTCCCAACGAAGCCGAAACACGAGCCACTCCCAGAAGTTCTTCAGTCTCCCTTTTAACTTTTGCTATGTCTTTTCGAGCTTGTCTTATTTTTTTTTTTTTAAAGCTCTATTCTGCTGGGGCATCCCTTAAAACTAGCCGAATGACCGTGCGAGCCGCAGTTCTAACAGAAGAGAGCATCCTTACCCTTTTCCTTTTTTACCACGCATTCTCCAGGCTTATGCCCGCCACCACGCTTTACACACGTGTGCTTAAATGCGCAATTATTTGCCGAGTGGCCAAACCTCTACCAGTTATAGCATTGCATAGGGCCGTTCCTTCTGAAGCCCTCCCATCTGGCCCTATACTGAAGGACCTGCGATATCTTGGATGCGCTGACTTTATCCTCAGCACGCCTGAACATCACCAACAACCAAACCTTTTTTGCCAGTTCACTACCTCCGAATCTGGTCACTTTGTTTATGACCCATTCAGGGAATCTATTTTCAAGGTCTTCACGAACCTCATCAGAAGTGTATCCTGAATGTATTCCCTTAAATGTAACCGGAAAGGCCATGTTATCTCTAGGGGTGAAGGTAAAACCCCTGTCGGGAATATGTTTATTTGCAATTTTATTGACAGCATTTTTCCCGAAGAAAAACTGATCCCCCGGTTTGAGGATTATTATTATGTTCGTTGTTCCTTTTAATATTTTTATCTAATTTATTAATATCTATGTCATTGAGCTTGATATTGCTGATATTTATTTTGTGTTACGTTTGACCGGCTATTGGTAATAATTTTTTTTTTGCAATACTATTGCTGCCTACTTCTAGTTTGTGAGAATTATTCTTAATGTTAGGACTAAGCCTTAAAGAATTATCTTTGCCTCCCGGTGTCACCACAATTACCAGTGGGTTTTCCAGGTCGTTGTCTGGTATTCCTGAAGATCCTAAGGGCATGTCCCCCTCATTCCTCCTTTCTACCTCCTTCCTCGGAAAAGAAGTGACACCAGGAAGCTCAATGCTGTTGTCTATTATGACTTCACCTTTTAATGGGGAGAAACGGCCGCCAAACTTTTCTGTTTCCGACCGTTCGCAAAATCTTGCAGCTTCAATAAGGTAATTTATCCCAGCCTTGCAACTAGGTTAACACTGGAAGACGTCACTGTTCTATCCGCCGATGGAGCTGGAAAACAAAGAAACAGAAGAGAAGGCCCGCGAACGGCCACCATTTACAGCCGCCCCTGCCGCTGCTATTATTGTGGGATCTCCTCCCACAACCGCCGACTAAGCCCAGGCTCCGGCTCAGGCTGTAACTGTGGTTCCTAAATATTTCAGCTGAATGCGACGATCTTCTGGCTGTATGGGTTCGAGTTCAGCATGGCCACACGTAAAGAATGCCCTCGGCTCGGCGGCACCCCTATCTGCCAAGAACATAGCAGGCTCCACTCGATCCTCGCCCGCATCCTCCCTCGATATCACTCGGAACACCTCAGTGTCCTCCGCCCCAAACTCTATGTCGTCGTCTCGGACCACCGCCCCATCCTCAAACTCCTCGTTTCCGCTGGCAACGGTTGAGCCGCTATCGCAGTCCACCGAAGCATGCAGTATTAGGTACCGTTACCCGAAGCCGTTAATATGCCATTACCGGCAGGATCCAATCAAAGAAGAGGACCCAGTTGGCGAAGAAGGCGAGCGCCCGTACCTCGAGGCCTCCTCAAGGTCCTTTTTGGCCTCTTGCGCGGATTCGTCGGCCTATCCCCGCCAGCAACTCCCAAATTTCTTAGCTAGCCACCAAATTTCTTTTTTGACACCACATTCATCTGCAGCGCAAGATCCGGCCAACAACGCAGGCCCACTTCACCAACACTCTCATCTATGGCCAGTGCCGGATTTGGATGTGTGGGGGCCTATGGGCACAAAATGGTGGGGGCCCTAAAAAATTTCGCGTGGTCGGCGCCTAAGGCGCCAACCGCACTTAGTATAGTACCCCTTTTGCTGATTACCACTTAACTTTAATTTATTCAAAATATCTTTAACACCTTCAAAAAGTTACATACTTGAAATATATTTTATAAATTAAAAAAGTCATATTGCACACAGTTTTAAATATTCAGTATAAATGCATGGCTTCTTATTTTAGCACTTAGATGGTGGGGTCCTACTTAAGGAATTCAAAATTGGCAACATTTTTTTTTTATTTATTGATATAATATAACACATGATATTAAAATAAATTGTATATATAAATTCAAATACAAAATAATATAAAAGTAAATTAAATTGCCGAATATTTTACATTCACAAATACATCAATTATATTAGAATAAAAATTATAAATTTCTATTTATTTATTTATTATTTAGAGTCTGCACAAAAAGGCTTAACCTAAATTGCACAGTTTAGGTAGCGCACTCGGGTGCAAGCCCATATGGCGCTTGTACTTATAAAACTATGTGTTCTTAATCCTAGTTGCTAAGGTCTATTCCCTACGTACTTAATACCTACATGTTTATATATACATAAATTTTGGAAGAAAAATAATGTAGTAATACTGCTATTCTTTGGATTTGTACCGTTATTTTATATAAAAAAAAACAAAAAAGAAAGAAAAAAAAAAAAAACCTATACGCACTCGTCTATATACATATGTACATGTATCTATGCTATACTATAGGAGCGAGAGGATGCCAAGGCGGGACAGAATATGCAGGATTTTTGTAGGTTGCGCCGGGTCTAACAGCGATGAGAGTGGGGGAAGTTCACTACCATAGGTGGACCTGGTTTCCTCACACCTCAAAATGTGTTTCATTGTTAGAGGGCACTGGCATGTAGTGCATCCTCGCTGTGGCGTTTTGGTATAGATGTGACCCTTGGTGAAGAGTGTGTGACCAGTTCTGACCCGGAATATTTTTGTAGCTTCCTTCCTTGTTAGCTCCCTGCTGTAGTATGGTGGCTTGACTGTCGTCCAGTGCTCAGCAAGGAAGGTCGAATTTTGGCGCCATTCGTCCTCGATGACTTCTCGAATAGCATTGAGGCAAGATCTTGTAATAAATCCCACAAGGGGTGGGGTTATTGGGGCGGGGTCGTTAGGGAGCTGTTGTAGGGCGTTTTTAGCTGCTATGTCCGCCAGTTCATTGCCTGTGATCCCTACGTGACTAGGGACCCATTCAATCTTGATTTTCCCTTTCGAGGCAATAATGATCGTCCTGACTGTACTTAACAGCGGTTCGTCTGGCACGGGTTTATTTAATGCCTCCAGGGCTGCCATACAATCCGAGAAGATGATGGTGTTATTTCCTGATGCATGGGAATATTGTATTGCTTCCCATATTGCCAGAACTTCCGCTTCGAAGCTCGAGCTTAGGTTGTTGAGCTTGAAAGTCTGACTGGTAGGTGGTGATGTGTCTGGCAGGAAGATCACAATGGCTGCAGCGGCAGAATTGTCAACTTTCGACCCGTCGGTATAAATTTTTGTCCATCCCTGAAGCCCGGATATACGTTCCAGATGTCGCTGTTGGTGTTCTTCCGCTGTTTTCTTCTTCTTCATTTCGGAAATGATAGCGGCACGGCGTAGTTGATCGTGGACTGGTAGGTGGAATTCAGGGGAAACACAAGGGGTCGGGTATAAATTTCTAAATTAAGCCTTTTCTTGCTTTTTTTGCTTGAGATAGCAAATACTCTGAATCTCCACGCTGTATTGGAAACGCGCCTTTAAGGTATTAGACTTTCCGCGAATCGCTGCGAATTTTTGAAGTTTTCGCAGAATCTTTGAACACATCAATTTTCAAGAATTCAAAGCAGTTACACTGACTTATAGGAAATTAGACTTTTTTAAAGAATATACATCAAGAAAGGAAGTATTAATTTTACTCGTAATTTTATAATTATGAAGCTACAATGGTACTTTCATAACAGAGTATGATTTATAATAGTTTAAAAAATAAGTACATTGTCAATTATTTTAATTTACTTTGATTAAAATTTTTGATATACACTTAAAGTGCATAAACATTTCTAAGGCTTTATCGTTTATTATCGATTATTTTTTATAGGTAAACATGTTAAGTCAAGTTCAATAAAAATATCTTCAATAAAAATGTTGAAAAGTTTTTTTAGCCGTTCAGCTTTCATACAATTATTTTTTTTTTAACTCTTCTAAAATATTTAAGATTACAGTTGGTGGGGGCCCCAAGTTGGCAGTCTGGCAGATTATTACTGCACTATTGTCCGGCAGCCACCTCACGCTAATTATTTTTACAGCCAGGAATCAATTAAAACGCAGAAGGCAATTGCGACTCGGTCCCAAATGGGGCCCACGAGGCGTGGGTCGCAAAAGACACTCACTGGGCCAGAATATATATATTTTTTTTTATATCCAGTTTTAGCACAACAATTCACTAACTAATTGTTATTATTATTTGGTCCCTCAGTGGGACACAGTGCCACAATTAAGTTAATTAAATTCGAGAACAGAAAGTACAGTCACCAAAAACAATATATCTTTTAAATATTTGCTTTCACAATAAATGCTCGTCGCACAGAGCTCTAAACCAGGACGTCTTCACTCGACAACAGCCATACACAGAATGATCAAGTTCTTAAAGGGAAAATTGCTGTCTGATAAGTAATACATTCAAATTCAAAATTCATGAAAAGACTTGGGCTGATAATGCCCATTTTTGGCCCACCTCAGAGCCGATATTTATTTTTTAACTACATACTCATTTTATTTTGGAAATGCATATTTACAACAAGAAGGGACCTGTGGGACGTTTTCGACCTTTATACCGTTAGAAGAACGAAATTGGAAATTTTACAAGAAAAAGGTTTACTACTACTTAGAATTATTAGCGAAAGAAAAACATTTTTAGAGGAAAATTGGAACATCTCTATAGGATGCATATCACAAAAATATTTTATTACACATTGCCTTTTTCACGCCCACACACCAAGCACATTATATGATGATTTACATGATTTATTAAGGGGGTAACCCACTGTTGAAAAAAAAAAAATCGATTTTTTCTTTTTACATATTTCGATAGATTAGCACTTCAAGAATATGTGTGTAATTTTTCAGATCGATATCTAAATAATTGTCCTTTCTACAGCTCTCACAGTCTACCTCCGTTCAACTACGATTTCGGAGCGCGCACAGCCTTGTAGCCGCTCAAACAGCTGCCGCGTGTATTACCTATTATAATACTTTCTAAATGTATATTACATAATACACTAATACATAGTTCCTTATACTATTATTTATTAGAAGGTACCCACTATCACCTGGGATTCGCTGATTAAAGGTACGGACACACCAAAAGCGAAGCGAGCGAAGCGAGCGAAGCGGCGCGAATAATTTAAAATTTGGGAACATTCTGTCGCAGTAGACGCTTCGCTCATGTCGCGTTCTATTCGGACACTTCAATTGATTTGTACGGCACCCAAATTTTTTAAATTGTTCGCTTCGCTCGCGTCGCTTTTGGTGTGTCCGTACCTTAAGGGTTAGTTGAAATTTTTTTTACTAATGTCACATCATTTCTTTAAGAAAATTTTAAACGCGTTTTTCTCAAAACGCTCTTTTTCGGTGCGCGTCGTAAAATTGTGAAAAAACTTTTAGGCCGATTTACTTAAAATTTTGCATACACTTTTATTTAATATTTAACTATAGAAATAACCTATTATTAGAGTAAAAAAACAAATTTTGTTGATTTAAGATCAACTTTTTCGTGCTAAAACATAACGAAAATCGATACATCAATGTTCGAAAGTGCACTAAATCATGAGATTTTTTTTTTTTTGCTCCAACAATAGGTTATTTCTATACTTTATAACAAATATTGAAGGATTTTTCTTTGGTATAGATTTGCAGGTGCATACTTTGGCCAGGATTTTTCGAGGCGCAATTTGTATTTTTTTTTTTGGACTGCGTGCGCGCTGCATCGTGACGGCCGCCATTTTGTTCAAAAAAATTTTTTATAATCACAATATAAACTTTAGTCCTCTGTAAAGAAGTGTGGAAAAAATCAAAAAGATATCTCTGATAATTTTTTTTATCGATTTTTTAAAAAAAGTTCCATTTTTCGGGCTTCAACAGTGGATTACCCCCTTAAACAAAAATTTAATTATTTTAGTCGTTTCTAAAAGCTTAAATCGGTCCACCACTTTAAGAAGTCACTATAATTGCTTCTAATTTTTACTATTTAGATTATTTTACATTTAAAAGTTTATTTTATTCGTCATTATGTCACAATAGGGGAGAGGGTGGCAAGATGGGGTACTTAAGGTTTGAAGATCAATAAAAGAAAACTTTACGTAGTGAGACATTCCTATTTATGTTTTAATTAACAACTATTTATTACTCTTCTAATATTTGGTGAAATTAGGAACTTTTAATTATACATTTTAGAAAAAAAGATCAAAATAAAAATAAAGGTGTTTTGCCCCATCTTGCCCCATGGTGCTGGTAAGATGGGGTACCCCCTGAGGTAAGATGGGGTAATGAGAATTATCAGACAGAATGATGATTATTTCGACTGGCACAACTCGCAGATGTGGAAGGCTTCGTCATCATCATCGTCGATTCCGGCACAGCTATTATGTGCCCATTTTCCACAATTTGAGCATGATATCCACTCTTCAATGGAAGCGGAATATACTTCTATACACTACATAGGGGAGAAGTGGCATGAAAGAGCCAGTTTACTAAACGGAGCAAAAATATATACTTTTAATGAAAGAAATGATGATTTTTTTTTCTTCAATTATTATTCATTTATTAAAGTAGGTAATTTCATAGGAAAAAACCTTAAATACTATAAAAAAATCAACAAAATATTCATTTTTAAAAGATGTGTCTTTTGGCTCTTTCATAACATTTCGGTATTGAAAGAGCTACTAAAAGTTATGAAAGAGCCAGTCTGTATTATAAAGTGTAATTGTGAAAATTATGCAAAAATGATCATATAACCACCAGAAATCACGGTCCGAATGTATACACTTTCTCAAACCATGGTTTTGAGAGTTTTTTTTCGCTTTGGTTTTTGTAAAATGGCTATTTTGTACAGCAATGAAATAAAAATCTTCGCGATTTTTTTACACGAAAAGGATCAACTTTACAAAACAAATTTATATGACAAAAAGTGCTTATAATTAGCCAAGGAAAACATGTAAATTTTTTCAGAATTGTTTGGACTATTTTTGGTTTTTTGGATTTGGCCAATTTTTTAAAAATCCAAAAATGTCCCAAAAAATTCTGAAAAAATTCACACGTGTTCTTTGGCTAATTATAAACACTTTTTATCATGTAAAATTTATTCGTAGAATTGATCCTTTTTGAGTAAAAACATCATCAAGCCAGCTCTTTCAAGGCCCATTCACCCGGCTCTTTCATAACTTATTCTTTAAAAAAATATAACCTTCAAAATAACAATAATATCAAAACTTTTGTGGCTCAGCTTTTACGCAGCTGTAAGGCCAAATATATGCACAAACTCAATCTGCAATCCATTTGCCTATATTTGTTTACAATAAAATACCAAAAAACAAGTTAAATGAAGCAAAATATTTTTTTTTTGGTACCAAAAACTTTGACTCAATGTGCCGGCGTCCGTTACTTTCGGCGAACTGTCAAATGTTTGTGGGTGACGGGAAATCATTGTTGCCACTTAAAAATAAAATTACCAACCAAATCCGTTCCTAAACTACCAAAATAATGTAAGTGGCTCTTTCAAAACCTGGCTCCTTCATGCCACTTCTCCCCTACATGGTGTGTAGTCATTACCCCATCTTGCCTACCGTGCCATTTTCTAATAATAATTAAAAAAAAAAAGAAACAGTCGGCAATCTCAAGGAAACGCAATGTTTACCTTATTGCAGGTTAGTTTAAGCGTCAATAGCAGTCACACCTAACCAGCTAGTATTATTTAATAAACCACAGTCACGTGTCAAACTGGAAGAAAATGTGATAAGCACTTTGCAGTAAAACAGTTTTTTTAGATTATTTCGCCACGCGTACACTTGCGAACAAATAATGGCCGGACAACTGACAGGTGTCATGGCGGCGCATCGAACGATGCATGAACGAGCGTGATTGGTCAGTTTAAACTGTGAATTTCGCTGGGTACCCCGTCTTACCCGCTACCCCGTCTTACCCCCATCTCCCCTAATACTCTTTAAAATAATAACGATTCGCTTGAAATCATTAAATTGTTAATTTACAACCCTGACTTTCATTAATTTTTATTTTTTACCATGAACGAAATTAAAGGCCTTTAATATTGTTTTCATTAATATTAAGGCTAATACTAATAATAACCCCAGCTAGTGAGACAAAAATGGGCCTTATTAGCTCAGCTCCTATGCAATTGTTACAAAGCAAGTTTAAAATATTATATTATGTGTACCATTTATGAGTTCTGTAATTACTTCTCGTAAAAATAACCTATATAGATATTCGTAAATGCAAACAATATTATACATTATTTTCACATTCTATATTTTTAATTTATCTGAAAGTAATGGAAAATTTAATTATTTTAAGCAGTTATTTCAACTTTTGCATCCTAGTAAATATTGCATTATTGAATTAGAAAAACTATTAAAATAATTGATTTTGTATCCATTTTTATTAAAATCAACAAAAAGTTTTCGTTCCATGCATGGTTTTTAAAATAATAATTGATAAGTTTGAATTGAGTTCGGGAATTTCAAATCTAGTGCTCAATATTAAAAAGAAAAGCTGTACACAAAATTGTACTATATTAGAATATCAAACTTAAACCTCACAAATAAGTGAAAGTGGTAAATAAGTGTTGATTAAATCATTTAGTCAGATTTTAAAAATACTAATTTAGTATCAATTTTAGAAAGTTAAAATGAAACAACGTTTTCATAATCGTGCAAGCCTAAATTTGAATGTATTCTCATTTAATTTTACAAAAATTAACAAAAACTATTGTCAAAAGTTTGTGGCATTACATTCGAAATGCTTCCTAAGGTTGGTACACATACATACAATTATCAAACTTGGGAAAAATACTGTTCATTTTGGATTGATAACCTCTTCTTTTTGAAATCTGTTATTGTAAATACCTTCAAAACACCATAAGCTCTAACACGTAGGAAATAACTTTAGCCATAGAGTCGACTGTTATCTGATTTTACTCACGATATGGTGTATATCATAAGATTTTATCATACGTTTGAAATCGACACGTGAACCTGACATGTTAATCCACTGCTAGGCAATCATCGTCAAGCGATACAACAGGAGGAAGAAAAATTCGCTCCAAGTAAATGAATTTCTTAAATCATTTACTTCCATATACAATTCTTTTAATGAGCACTTCCCATTTATTTCCCTCAATATTTCCAACCAAACGCACAAAGAAAACTTTTAAAAATCTAGTTAATTAAATTTAAACCTCTTATTCATCCAGAATTGTATTGCTTACAAAAATAAATAATTTGAGACATATCGATTTACATTGCTCCAACTTACGTCACACTTATTGTTGATGCCTTTTTGTTTCGAGTTACGTTCTAACACACGACTTTTTCGAAAGAATGAAAATGAAAGCTGTGACACGTGAAAAGGTTAAAGTAAAGACGGAAGCAACGTCAAAATTGCTATACAAATTAATGAAATTTTCCAACAAGGGAGATAAGAAGTTTAATATGCATTTTATTATAAAGAATGTTCGGATATGATATTTAAAGGGATCATTCTCAAGTTAGTTGGATCAACCATAATATTTCTAAATTTTGAATTTTCGTAAATGATATATATATATGTATATACTAAATTTTAAATGTGCAGAATAAATTTTACATGTACTACTGTGAGCAAAAAGTAAAGCTAATTTGTTTATAACTTTTAAAACTTTTATTTATTCTTCCAAATCTATATCATCCCCTTCAAAGTAGCTCCCGCCCGATACACCTATGCCAGCGATTTTTCCAGTCCTCGAAAAACTTCTGAAACTCGATAATTGGAATGGCCATTTTTTGGTTTTTTTGTTTTATTTCAACAGTCGATTCAAAATGGTGTTTCCGATGCGGTCTTTTGAGCTTAGAGAATAGCCAGAAGTCACATGGAGCTAAATCGGGCGAATACGGTGGTTGTGGAACAACATGCATCGTATTTTTGATGAAAAACTCTCGAAGAGCCAGTGCAGTGCAGTGCAAGAAATTGAATGTTTTTGGAACCAATCAAGATGTGACTCAAGTCACTCAAGTACAAATCGTCTTTCAAAATGGTTTGGACCGATCCAAATGAAATATTTACAATATCAGCAAGGTCTCTAATTGTCAACCGACGATTTTTGAGCACCAAAGGACCCCGCATAAATTGTATGGAAACCGGGTCCCGGTCAAATTCGCTGAAACTTTGCAGAAAGGTAGTTCTCAACCTGCTGACCAAAAGTCTTAATGGGCGCGAAGTCATCCTATGATTAATTGCAGAGATATAGAGGGATGATGTGTGAGACAATTGCTGTAGACCCAAGTACGCTTCATGAAGTCTGTAGTCGCTTAACTCGGAAACCGAGGGCCCTAACAGAAATCTTTGAACACAAAGTTGTGAGTAGTTATCAAGACATATCACTACAACCATAAACATGTTCGGTTGACCTTGACGATGGACCTTAACCCACTAATGCGCAAAACGAGAATTTTGTGCATCCAAGTTCAATTATACGATTCGAATAGAAAATTGGGGCGATTTTCTTGCAAAATGGTATATAGGGGGTTTTTGGAGATGTTCTTTCAGAATCTGGCATTTGTTTTGAATAAAAGCTTCTAAAACGATCGCGTCATTTTTTTCAGAATTTTTTTCGACTATTTTTGGTTTTTTGGATTTGGCCAATTTTTGAAAAATCCAAAAATGTCCCGACAAATTCTGAAAAAATTCGCGTTTTTTGGCCTACTATAAGCACTTCTGTCCTATAAAATTTATTCGTAAAATTCATCCTTTTTTGAGTAAAAAAGCATGATAAAAAACTAAAAAAATATTTTTACTCAAAAAGGATCAACTTAACGAATAAATTTTATAGTATCACAGTAGTGATTACAATTATCATTTCATTTCTGGATAGTTTATGAAGGTAAATCACTCCCAGCAGCATCTGATTTAATCCCTGTAAGAATAGGAAGCAATAAAAAATATTAATAAAAATAAATCCTCGATAAAAACAACTTGAAGAAGATCTTATATGCGTAAAGAAATAAGTATGCGCTAGAAAAAAAATTAATATTACCTCTGAGGTTATTATATTTCCTCATTTTTGACTTAAATTAACATATTACAGTATTAGGTCCGATATTTCAAATCTAGATATACATATGTATATCTAAAAAATAATTCTTTTGTAAAAGATTGGACAATGTTTTATAATTAATGTTCTAATTATAGATTTAGTAACAAAGTACTTCTTTTATGGTACCGCCTACTGTTAAAAATCGAAATAAAAACAAAAATTTTGAAATTCCCAAAAACGTTTGCTGTAAATGCTATTCAATCATTAAATGAAGAACAAATGATAAATTTACTAAGACCAAGCGATTAAACCATTAATGAGTTAATTCTCACAAGATCATATAATAAAGGGTGATCCATCTGTTGATTTCTTTTTAAATTATATATTATTTTCGCACAGACAGCTCTTTTGCACTCAAAATAATTAATAAAAACACAGTATCGTATCACCGTGGTACGAAATAAATAGATTTACGCTTGAAAATATCGAAAATTTAATTCCGAACTGAGTGCTGTGTTGCCGAAACTGCAAAAATCAATTGATAGGATGGGCTAATGTCAAGCCAGTCAGGCAGCAATTTAAATGAAATCATATTCCATAATTAATCGGAAGGTACACTATTTTAAACACACCAACAAAATTTGAAAAATACAATATGTACTTTATAGCTTTTTTAAAAGGAAACCAGCCGATGGCCCACCCTTTAGATCATTCAAAATCGATGAACAAATTTGATAAGAATTTCTCCCAAGACTCCAGAGCCGGACTTGAATTGGTATATTGGTGTCAATGTACCATACCCATAAGAATATCAACGATTTTCTGGTGTCTCACTATAGTTACAGCCAGCTTTATTGTAAGCTCTGCTGTCGCTGTTGTTGATCACAACCAACAGGAAATTAATGTCAAAAATAAACAGACTCTTATCTCATAATAACAAAAACAAATAATTTAAAGCAAAAAGTTGTAATTTATATCATTTCGCAAGTGCTGCTAATTTTAAAAAGTAAAATAACAAAGTAGTCGAGTTAATTTCTTGGAAATTAGTTTACCGCCAGTCATTTCAATTGTTTCAATGAAACATTTTAAATTATCGAATGGCAAAAAATACATAAAAGATGTATGGTATAATGTTTGTTAGATAAAAAAAAAAAAAAAAACTACGATGTGAGATTCATGTCTTTATTTCAGCAGATTAGCTTAAGATATTTCTCTTTGACAAGAACATTAATCATAATAATCAGAATCACTCCACACCACTCCACTTTTTACGACATTGACTTTGAAAAACTCCCCAAATTTTAACTTCTGTATCAATGTAATCATTTTCATAAGATTCGAGTAAGAACACAAGAATAGAATCGTCCAGTCCACCTTTGAGAAAATAACTTTTTGACTCTATGAAATATATTACTTCGTACCGATTGATCTTAAAGTGGCTGTATTCCCTCTGAAATAATTTTAAACATGCTAAGAAATACATTCAAATTCGAAAAGATTTTTAAACTTACAGTCCCTGGGTATCCAAGGATTTGTTTATTCTTAATTAAAAACTTAGAGGATGCTTGCATCCGCCTGTTGAATATAAGAACTTCTCTCTCGTCTGCAGAACCACATTCGTATTTCAGTAGGAAGGGCTCCGATTCATTTCCTGTTGGTCCAACAAATCTACAACCAACTGTATCGGGTGTAAGCTTTTCATAGAAGTCTTCTGTTCCTGACCAAACCGAGCCGGAGATTAATATCAAAAGTAAAAAGATCCACATCTAAGGGGATAAGATAGTTGCAAAGACAATTTCGAAAGTGCTATTCAATTCTTATATAAATCCACACAAAAAACAAGTATAATTAATTAACTGTCTTCATAATTTTACATTGAGATGGAATTATGAAAGCAACTTTGTTGTGTGAAAAAAACTAAAAAACAAGGAAATAATGTTTTTATGAAGTAATTTTTGTAAAGTAGCTTAACAAATACCATTGTAATTTTGACTTTAGATTTTATATCGATAGTAACATTTTTTCCGCGGGGTCACACGCATGCAAAACTTATATGATAGGTATTTACACTTTAAATGCAGTTTTATATGTTTATATTTTGACCACCCATTGTACATATAAAAATATAAATATTCTACAAAAACACACTTATTCATTTTTGATAATTTCTTCGGACAAAACTTGTTTTTTCAAATTGTTAAAAATTGTACTAGCTATAAATTGCTTAACTACTCAAATCACTTTAAGCTTTTTAAATGGAAACCTCAAAAAATACATAAAAATGTATGCTTGTAATAATTTGATTTTTATCGGTTACTGGCAGATTATAAAAAGTGGATAAGTGTGGTTTTAATCCTGACCTCTTCATTTGAATTAGGAACAATAAGTAGTTACAATTAATAGATGGACAGACTGAAATTAAAAACGTTCCCTTTGGTAGTTAGAAAGAGTTTAACCAATCTTGTCAATCACTTGCGTGTGCCTGTATTTTGATTTCTTTTTTTATATTGTGTAATATTTATTGACAGATGTGGTAATATATTTTTTAAAGCTATAGTAGTTCCTTGAAAGTGGTCTGAGACACGTGTTCTTCTTTAAGTTGGAATTAACCTCAAACATTTTACATATTTTGTTTAAAATGGTGATCAAATGTCTAGTAATTGAAAAGCGAACTTCTTAGGATAAACAGTGAAAATCATTTTTATATAGAAACTGTAGTTTGGCTACTGCCGCTAATTTTTTGTCATATTTACGTCATAAGACCAAATATATTTTAGTTTGACAGATCAGACCACTTTTTCCTATCGCTGTGTGTGTGCACCGAATTACTTCATGGCTTGTAATTGATGAAGGATCGATCAATATGAAGCTCTATAATATTAATTTAATTTAATTTTATTTAAAATTGTTCACTAATTTTTCACACAACATAATTCGGTATAACTTTCATAATAACACTTTTATTATTTCAGTAAATTAATCATATCCTACTATTTCTAAAGTGTTGATAAACTCAGACAGTATTTTAACCAAAAGGGTGTTATAGTATTACACTAGCAATATTTCAAGACTGAAAAGTTTCTGCGTTTACTCGAACATTTATCACATTGGTTACAGTGCACAATAAAATGGCGAAATTTGAATTACTCAATTGTATGCTTTTACCACTAAATAGTCATACTTACTGATTAAACAGCTGAAATATGCTATGACGCGATTAGTGTCGTTAGCAGATGAACAAACAATTTGGAAGACTCAATTCTTAGGCAAATTTGAAATAGACTTTTGAAGCTCTTATTAGCTTTTTCATAAAGATTCTTTTAAAAGGCTTATAAAATATTTTTCACTAAACCATTCTTCGACCCTCTTTCAATGTAAAATAATGAAACCTTTAATTTAAGCCTTCGTTATATTATATTGCTTCTTATATCTTCATTCATAGAAATAGCTTTAAAAATATGCACACAAAATAGCTATGGTATGTAAAATATAATTAAACTATTTTAAAAACTAATTCAGTTTTCTGCATTTTAGGCCGCTATTATTCTAGTTTTAAGATATGAGAAAAATTTCAAGAAAACCGTATTTATAATTTCAAGAAAGCACTGAATTAAGGGAATATCGACGGGCTATTTTGACTAATATGACTATACTTGTAAGTTGCATAAACAAACATGACACAAATCCATTAACTCAGAAATCTAAATTTTTTTAGTGTATATATAGTATTATACATAGGCAATGTTTTCAACTAGAATCTAGCAAAATTCCAACTAGAGTTAACTTTCTATGATTTCCATTAATAAATCTAGTAAAAATGTAAATAATAAAATTCTATTAACTCTTTTCGACTAGGTTTATATCTAAATTAACTAAAATTCCAGGTATGTGCAATAAAATTCGTTTGTTTATTTTAACTAGAAATCGCTAGAATTTCAAATAAAAACACTAGAATTCCAATAGCTTTCTTAACTAGATTTATATCTAAATTTACTGAATATTTAAATATAAAAGCCAAAATTATATTTCCTTATTTTAGCTAGATATGTGTACATTCACAAATAACTAAATACCTAAAATCTATACTAAGACTGCTAGATTTTGTTGCTTAAAAGGCACTCTTCTTTTATTTAGATTAGTATTTTACATCCTAAAATTTTACGACATGTTTGATGTCGGCAAAGCACGAAAACTGATTGTTGACGATTTCTACACCTAAGAGAAATATTTTGTTTAGAAAATTAATTTCATTTAACTAGTTTTGCTTTGGTTTTCATCAAACAAGATTGATAATAAGCATGAACAGGAAGATTGTTTAAGAATTATATGAGGAAATTAATTCAGTCAACAAGGCCCATTATACATCGAATAATAAGACTAGTCGATCAGAGTTTTTCGATTAAACCATTTAAAGCAACCAAGTATCTCACTAACAAGGAGAAGGCACTTACTCGTCATCACCGATTTCGCTCAAATTTATAGCACATGTAGGGCTTGGCTACAAATGAAAGTACCCGAAGTGGGAACTCCAGATGGCCAAGCGTTTACAAAATAATTGTATACAAAAATTTTCAAGGGGCTCTAAATTCCATTCATTGTAGCACTTCCATTCATTGTTGCACTACTTGTGTAGTGATGAACACTTGGGCTTCAATGGTCAGTGGCGGGGAGGCTTTTTTTTCGGATCTTTCCCAATTTTTATAAGATTGGGGTCCGCAACGTTGTAATTGTAAAAATGCGACGTTTATAACCTGTGCTAGATGCAGAAATAATTACTGTTTCTATAATGCTTCTATAATGAATATCACCCCGCCAAATGTAAATCATCATCACTTAAAATAATAAAAGTTTGAATTTTAATGTACAAAGCCTTTTGGTATGCGCTTTAATTACAATCCTTTGCTTAAAAGTCCGCAATCCCAATTTTTATCCTTATCTATGCCTTTTGCATATAAATAAATAAAAAAAATAAAAAATTTATCACATCGCTATGACTATTTCTTGAAGAAAATTTTCTGTGCGGACGATGCAGTAGTGAAAGACAAATGAACAAGCACGTCGCTTTCTTTGATTCGTTGAGATCGTGCGGTATCCAAGGCGAAACAACTTTCCTATATCCCAGCTCTTGTAAATGTTGAAGAATCGTGGAATGACTACATCCGAGTTTGTTGGCTAATTCTCGTGACGACATATTAGGCTTTGTCTTTGTAAGTGCTCGCAGTTCTTCATCGCGATCGTCCACAGTATTCCTGTCGGACCTAGGTTCTTCTTCAAAAAATATATCGCCAGAACGGAAATGCTGATACCAACGGGATACCGTTGAATACGTTAGCCTTAAACGCACTACACATGTTAGCGGCTGCGGCTCTAGCAGAATGCCCTTACAAGTACTGGTAATATGTGATCGCTCGAAGTGTACTTCGATCCATCTTTGCTCATACAGTATGCGCAGAACAACTGACTCGCTTATAAACCCTTTGGCATGGATGAATCTAGACCAGTCTTACATTTACTACTCTCGAATGTTCTCGAACTTCGTTATTAGAAAAAATATTTTAATCGAAAACAAAATGTCGTAAGACTTTCTTACCAACCTAATACTAAAATACCGCAGCTTATAAATTTAATGCGCATATATTGCTATAACATAAAGATAAATATAAATATATTGTATCAATACCGAAACACATTAAGGCCTGTAAATATATTATAAATACTGAGATGTTAAACGTACCGTCATAAAATAAATATGAAAATACTATGCAGGTATTGTAAAACCGAAGCAATGTGAATATGCTGCATTAGTACTCAAATATATCGAAGCCATGTGAATTTATTATAATGATATGATATGAAGATAAATTGTCATACCGACGACAAGGCCATAAATAAATTGTGAAAATATAATAAGTGTAAATATGAAAGCCTATTAAAACAAAAATGTAAAACTAGTGTATTACCGATGTATTTATAGTAATAAGGAAATATGTAATAGAAAACAACCGAATAAACCGTTTTATTTTGTACACAATTGGTATTCTCACTCCAATGACCCTAGATATCTCGTCAGCTTCCAGAAACAATCTCAACACTCTTGAGAATAGAGATAGAAATACCAACCCAAGGAAATATTGTGATTAGAATCTGGCTAGACAATTACCTCGTCTTTAAAAACCAGGCCGACGAACTCATTGAAAAAGCTCAAAAAGCCTTCCAAAAGACCAGATACTTGTTCTTCAGCCAGCATCTTGAGCCTAGGATCAAGATAATCTATTATGAGGCACTGGTCAAGCCAATTATGACATATGGATGTCCGGTTTGGTTTAACATAAGTCAATATTAAATGGAAACAATCCGGGTGTTCGAAAGGAAATGCATCCGAGCTTGTCTTTCGAAATTTCGAATCCCGGATTCTGAATACCTATGGTATTATTCAAACTCAGAAATCTATGCGACGGCGCACCTGAGCATGATCGATAACTTCATCATAAAATTGATTCGACAACACGCTCTAACTAAGAGATATGGATCATGAAAATAATCTGATTTCGGGAGCATGTTACCCAAATAGGTTATACCACGAAAGATTTAGATTAAACGGCTTCATCCCTCCAGAGGCTTTTATATATCTACATAGATAGCGAAGGCATAATACAAAATTCAGAAGGTATTCCAATTAGAGACCATATATATAGAAGTGTGAAGAACAAAGCAAATGAATTCAATCCGAACAATTTACATGAAAACATGTTCCGATTCGGCAACAATACCCCAAAGGAGGATAAGGAAAAAGTCCTTAAGGCTACCTCCAAATTTTCGTGGCTTAAGGAGTAATAAGTTTTTGCCTGGAAAACGAAAAAGGTGTATATGTACTAAATAAAACAAAAATGAAATGTACTCTCGACAGCATGATATTAGGTTAGACTATTTTTGGTAGGGTAGTTAGTTTAAGTTAGAATAGAGTTCATTAGGTTTTACTTATTTATAAAATAAATATATATTAGATTTTAAGTATTTTGAAAAATTTTTCTCAAAAATAAATATTGTATAATATACAATAATTTAAGGGGGTAGTACACTTCTTAAGGCCTTTTTTTAAAGATTTTTTTTTTATAGTTAACTTTATTTTGATCTTGCAAACTTTTTATATATGATACAACTAATATTCAAGAATATTAAAAAAAAAATTTTTTTTTTTATTTCTTCATAGGGCCCTAATATCGCTGCCTGAAGGTGACCCCTTTTTAATCTGGCCGGCATGAAATCTCGACTCTGGAACGTCTTAAACAAACAATTCAAAGTGCATATTAAAATATAGATCAGTCGCTATCGTTCGAACTAGGATAAAAAATTTTGGTAAAAAAACAAGAAAACGACGGACTTTTTAATTTTTCGGTCAGTTTTTTTTGCAAAAAATTGTTTAAAAAAAGGGTTAAACATTAACCGATTTTCCAAATCCTAGTTCGGACGAGAACTACACATGAATAGAGTATCCCATAAAAATTTGAGCCCGATCAGACCAATAGTTTTTTCAAAATCATGTCGGCCAGGTCAAAAAACGTGGTTTTGAGAAAAACGCGTTTAAAGTTTTTATTCGATCATTTTAAGGTGCGATTAGCGTAAGGCACCGCTACAAATGTGTCTATAACTTTTTTTATATATCGAATTTCTCAAAACGGTTTTGGGAGAACATTTCTGTGATATATTAGAGCACATTTATGAAATAAAAAAAAAATCGATTTTTTCAAAAAAGAGAAGTGTACTACCCCCTTAAAGAAGAAGAAATTAGGGACTAAAAAGTAAAATGGAAATTAAATAGTATATATCTTTAGGATTTAGGTACAGGTGTTCGCTTATTGTTTTTAGGAAGGAAGTTTAGAAGAAGTACCTTATTAGCCCATATAGCCTAAAGAAATTCAATACTAGGCACTATTGCCAGAAAAAATGTTCAAATGTACTATATATTCATAAATAGAATTACACGAACACATACTAAGGTAGGTAGGTAATAAGGCCTGTCGGCTAATAAAGCCTAAGTAACAAAAATATAATTTAAAATGTTCGATGTCGCTCAAGGTCATAATCGCAGGAGCTCAACACTCATCGATGGCACCTGCAACTTTTTGCGACGCTTTAGCTCGCTCGCTGCCACTAGTGTAATGTCTTTCATTGTGAGGGGCGGTTGCGCAGCACGAATAATAAGAAATCGTCCAAATCAATCGTAAGTATTTTTTGTAATATTACACTTATATGTATATATAATTTTGCACTATAATTTTC
The DNA here is from genome assembly GCA_949715965.1 of Dysmachus trigonus. Taxonomy (NCBI): domain Eukaryota; kingdom Metazoa; phylum Arthropoda; class Insecta; order Diptera; family Asilidae; genus Dysmachus; species Dysmachus trigonus. The sequence goes on along the minus strand of OX454319.1, from coordinate 51,721,441 downwards.
TATTATTTCATGCTTCTACGACCTTTGATGTTTGAATAATATATCATGATCCGAATAATGTTCTTTTTAGTTTTTCTTTACGCACGTTACCAGCGGTTATTAAGGCCTACCAAATTTGACCATAGGCCTTATTATCCTCATTTTTTTGTATCAAAATCTTACTGTTTTACAGTTTATGTTATATCTTTTTCAAAATGTTAGGAATTCATGTAAATAAGTAATTACAACTGTTTATTTATTTATTCTTATTTTTATTGACTACAAACACGATACCCCCCAAACGAGCATTGTGGTCTGAAAATGACTTGGTGTCGGCTGTCCAGGCAGTTCTAATAGGAATGCTAAGCACCTGTAAAGCTGAAGGTATAAAGTTCCCAGAAGAACCATTAGAAATCAGCTCCAGACTGGTAGTTTGAGAAAAAAACACTAGGTCGAAAATCCTTACTCAGTGACGACCAGGAAGTTGATCTTGTTAGCAGAATTATGAGGTGCCTGTGATACCAAAGATTCTCCGACGCTTGGTCTATACATTTTGTGAGCTTAATAACATCAAGCACAACTTCAATCAATATGCTAGAGTTACTGGTAAAGATTGGTTTAAACCGCTTATGAAAAGCCATCCGGAAATATCTAGAAGAAAAGTTTAGTTTATGAACCCGGCCAGGGCACAAAAGTTTAATAAATTTATCCTTGATGACCTTGATGATCACTCCAAAAGACTGAATGAAGTTTATGATAATCTAGATTTGAAAAGTAATCCTGAAAGGATTTATAATATGGATGAGAAAGGTTGCTGTTTAACAATTCACCACCAGCAGACAAAAAAGATAAAAGAGTGCATTTACAAAAAAATCAAAGATGGGGGATAACACATTGAAAGTGTCACCATCGCGAAATGTGTAACTGCACTTGGTAGCGCTATACCACCAATGATCATATTTAAAGTTATACGTTTGAAGCCAGAATTATATGACAACTTTCCACCGGAATCATTGGTAGAAAAATCTACAAAGGGTTATATGACTAATGAACTTTTCAAAGAATTTTTGAAGCACCTAGCCAGGTACAAAAGTGCAGGAAAGTGGCTTTTAATATTTGATGTAGCAGCTTGTCACTTAGATCCAGGATGATACAGATAATTTTGAGTGTTCTGATGGCTGTTAAACAAAGAAAGTTGTTATGTTTAAGACTTTAAGCATGATTAATGTATATATATTATTATTGAACTCAATTACCAAATCTAAGAAGCCTATTTTGATTATTTATGTATGTCAAAGTCTTAGGCCTTATTATCCTACTATAGTATAATAAGGCCTACTGACAAGGTTTTCAAAAATGTTTAATTTTGTTTTAGTTTACGGCAGAAGTTGTTATTTTTAGTTTATACTTTATAGTAATTCATCTAAAGTTTCAATTAACATTAAAATTTGTTGATTCGGATACATACTTTTTATTTTATTTCAAATCTCCCTTAGCTAACCCTTATTACCCGCACCTACCTTATATATACATTGTAAAGAAAAGGTTATCTTGCATAGGGCTAAAACAATTCTTTCGTGAAAGTAGATTCATAAAAGGTTATTTCGCCATATTGCGGGGATTGCTAGCACACTGTGTACTAACTTGTTTTTGGGGGGGAAAAAACGAACAAAACAGAACAGTGCTTCGAAAGAGATTGTTACGCCACTTTTCAGTATTAAATCTACTAATTGGAACCCTGAAGAATTCAAAAAAAGAGTTTTGAATTATTTGGAAAACATCAGTTTTTAATTACCACAGCTTTGGAAAAGTAATAAACACAGCAAAAAACAGCTCAACCAATCCCCATTATCTGTAAAAGGACATTCGTAACTGCTCCTCCCCGTAAGCACCTTCTGTCAGCGCCTGAAAAGTTCATGGTAACGCAACGTGCGTAAAGGTATCAAAAGTCCGTACACTTTCGCACAGGTTTTACGGGCTCCAATTACTTTTAGCGACCGCAAAAAAGAGCACTCCTCGCTCGCCCCGCCCAACTGAATCTCGGTAACGAAATTACTTTTCCCCCAGGTCGCCTACTCGCGATTACACACTTTGTCACGGTTTTGAAGTGTCCTCGTAAACTCTTGGAGGAGGCTTTCTACGTGATAAGGGCCCGCTCATTATGTGAAAGACCCGTCCGTTCGAGAATCTTCCCCGGATAGACGTTGTCATTAAATTTTAAACGCTAAATGTTTGCGTTCCTCTTTTAATCCGGCCATTGCGTTAAGAGCACCATTAGAATTAATCATTTGGCCGTGGATGACTCGATGAGATAGAGGCATCCCTTCCCCCGCCCTTAAAATTTATTTGTTCCGTCAACCTACGAATACTAAAATTATTTCCCTCTATGGATTTGGTATTTTGGATATCCATCAAAACGGAAAATCCAAGTTATACAAAAACGACAAAAATAAAATTAACACTCGATTCGACGGTTCCATTCGACTAAATCCAGAAAAATATGCATACATAGTATGTAAATGTAAACTAGTCATGGAACGGAAATGATACGTGTCATTTTAATTTAATTTTGTGAATTAACTAGTTATTCCTTACCCACCATTGCCCGGAACAGAAGTCAAAAAGAGATACATACTATAAAAAGAAATCTATATGTAAATTAGACCTTCGGGGATTGTCATAAAAACAAATTAACTTCGCTATGGAAACCATTTGAAAAATTGTTTTTTCTAATTTCAATATGAGCCAATTTAAGTAGGTAGCTTTTTTTCTACTAACATTGAAAATTAGTTTTTGATTAACGTTTAATAGTCAAAATGATTTACAGTTCTGGAGTATCATATAAAGCTATTAAAGAAAAAAAAAAGGAAAAAAAGCACTGATAACTGCGTCCCAGTGGATAGAGTTCGCAAATTAAAATCAAAATACCAATTTAAATAAACTGAAAATTGCCGCAGATAAAGGACATTTTTTGACGCACGAGTTATCTCTTCTAAAATTTTGGATTTATGATTTATGGTTTGACCACGGCAAGCGTTGCCGGACATATTTATATTTTAATGTGTAACTATAAGATTTTTGTACATATTAGGAATCAAAACCCATATAAATTTTTTAATTTTCGTCGCTTAAGATGTAGAATTTTACAGTCTAACATCTTAAACACATTAGTCAAAATCTATACATGATTTGACATTACTTTGTTTTTAGTTCATGGACATTGATGGAGCTTAACTTACAAAGAAAATAGTCACCAAACATGCAAAGAATTTACTTTTCGTTATAAAATAGTATATTTAAAAAAACAAGACTTCGTAAAAAGTACAAATCGGGAAAATTATCTATAAATAAGAATTAACGTTTTGTTATCTTGTCTTTCTAATGTAGCTAACATATTTGGAATCAGTGTCTCCGAAAACTCCGAATTATCGATTTCCATAATTTTTAAAAAATCTGACAATTCATTACTTATCAAAATTTTAATTCATATTCAGCTTATCAGCTTTCGATAACTGTAGGCATTTTTGAAATCGGTTTTAAGTCATAAGTTCACAGTAGGAATTACAAACTCAAATTCTAGCATTTTAATTATATAGATAATAATTATATTAGTTAGTTCGTACAGAAATGTTGTATTTCAAAGAGTGCACATAAAATAATGCATAATGTCCAATAGATGAAATACCAATGATTTCTGAGAATTTAGAGTAACTAATTTTAACCAAGTGATCAACATTTGGAAATTATGATGCTAGATTAAGAAAAATCTACTGTCAAATGTGAAACTTTACGAAGTGTAAAGAAAAATGAGCTGAATAGAATTTTTGCTACATTCTAAAAAAATTTGGTGTAATTATACTCCATTATTGGTAGGAAATTGAATGCATTCCATAATGGAAGTAAGCTTATCCTTAAAAAAATTACGCAAATGCCTGTGTAAAAATACACTTGCCTTGTGTAAAATTATTTCACACATATGCATTTGCTCTAATGAATGGAAGGAAATACATAGTAGAAAGAAGGTTATTTTAATAACAAATATATAATATAATATGTTATTGTTTTTTAAGTATTTAATGAACTCATAAAAATGAGACACATAAACTTATGGTACACATAAACTTATGGTACATATAACAAAACCGTTTTCCTCGCCGTTGCATTCAAGTATTAAGATTAGTATGAATGAATAAATATCATATTTCATTTTTTTAAGTCCCTTAATCTAGTTATTTTACCTTTAATGGAAATTACACCCTTCAAACAAAATATTTTCGACAGCACTTATTAACTTTAAGGAATACCTACACTAAGAGATTGCGCATTCATTTTGTTTGAATGAGAGAATTTAGACCGTAAATCGTCAGTTTAACATAATTTTACATAATAATGTCAACCGTTAACACCAATTTGGTGGAAAAACACAGAATATTTATAAAGTCGAGTGAATATCACACTCAAAGCTTTAAAATTGTGTAATTTCATACTTTTATCTTAATTACACCAAAAATGTATACTTTTACGATCATAATCAATTTTTACACAACAAAGCATGTAAAATTGCTCAGATCAGTGAATTTACATTCAGTTTTTAGAGTGTAGTTTCAAAATTATCAAACACAAGATAACAAATGAAGTTTAAAATAAAACACTGAAAAGTATATTAAACTATTGTAATTTTTTGCATACTTTTAAAATATAGTACAACACTTTTTGTTTTCAATATTCAAAAGCTTTTTAGCTAGCAACTTAACTTTTAATTACGAGAAATTACACATACGAAAATGATGTGGACTTGCACAAAGAGATAAAAATAAGCAATTTAATGGAGGAAAGATGAAAAACAAATAATTATAAAAGTTTTATTCCTTAAAAATAATTCAACATTGATTTTCTCACAAAACAAGTGATAGTACATTTCTATAGGATTTTTCTTCCTTTTAAATTTTATTTTCCTCGAAAATGTTTATGAAGGGATATATTCGTTTACGGGTCCATAAGACTTATTACTTGTTCTACGACATAAAACAAAAACATCAAATTTGTCTCGCAGTTATTTTTGTCGTTTTTGCGCAGAAATGTTGTAAAAATTCTTATATTTAGTAGCAGGCATGACATATCATAAAATGATACCATTTTGGAAACAGTATATGTTCCAATATAAATCGACCATTTTATTTTAGTTTGTCGTTTCATATTTCATAACACCCATTAAACTTTCATAAGGGATTTATGTTAAATATAATTTTAGAATTTCTTTCTAGATTTTCTGTAAAATGTTCCACTGCGAAACGATGAAATTTCTCCTGTAAAAAAAATGTGCAAAAAGCTACAAGCTACAGTCTTTTGTCTCGATACCGAACACTACATATATCTTTGAGGAGTATTTTTAAATTTTCATTTCATGTATTTCAACAGCGTCAGTTGGACAATAAATTTTTGATGCCAACGTCTAAAGTTTCATATTTGTTTCATAAGTTTTACACTTTCAGCTTTATATTTGGAGCAATTGTCGAAACTGCGAATTATCCTCATTCCTCAACGAAATTAATTTTCTCCTGACGCTGCCAGGCCAGGCCGTAAAGCGCGCTAGCCGTGCAATTATGTACTCTGGAAGGTATGAGATTTACTTGCCTCATGTGGTCCTGCTGTCGCCAGGTGGATTGCATTAATAAATGCGAAACACAAATCTTCAAAACTGAATAAAAACTTCATTAATTCACGACGAGCAGTCCAGCGGAACGAATTTACTGCGCTAGCAAAATCTTGGACCACTGCAGGAGTGACGAGTGAGTGCTAAAATGTTAATATTCTTGCCGGAAAGAAGTATACTCCAGGGAACCCAGGAGTGCAGCTCCAGACTGAGATCCAGGTCTTAATTAAGAAGTGCAGAGGCACCTTCCAGGATAAAATTAAGCTGTTAAAATGCTCACCAGTGCGGCAAAGGGGCTTGCTTTCTTGTCCGGAAAATTTACATTTACGGGTAATAAAGGCAGCTGCACTGCAATTCTGGGTGAAAATTTAATAATCAAAGCATGTGGATACGTGCTGAGAAGGGTTTTCTATGAAGGAGTCCATTATGCGAAGTATTGGTGGCGCCCAGCTCTACCATTTGTCCTGACTCTGCCCCCAGACACCGGCCATCCTTCGGGAGACATAATAAACGCATTCCGTATTAATTACTGAATAATACCATGTCGGGATAGGATATTAAATTCAATGCTGGTAATTAAGTAATCGATAGCAGCCATCACGTAGATTTACAAGCCCATGAATTATGTAACGCCCGAAATAACCCGTTTTTGAAATTATGCACTGCCAATTTTGCCATTCAGGATGAACGAACGTGTTCGGTACCCCAAATATGCGAAACTTCCAGATTGCAGGATCATGTCATCAGATATGTTTACCCAGAGCGAGTGCAATTCCCCAGATGTAAAATGGCTTCTATTGTTTGTAATGTTTAGAAACATTGTTCGGTACATCTGCAAATCAATGTGCTTCATATTTCAATTGGCGATGCTTTTGAAATAAACGGTAGGCTATCGGCTGGTTTCTTTTTAAAAATCCTATAAAATAAACAAAGTTTCCAAAGTTTGTTGATTTACTGAAAAGATTCAATCTACCTCGGCTGGCTTGGCAGCAGCCCATCCTATCAATCCAAATTCACAAAATATTTTTAATGATTTAGGTCACTATTTCACAATTAGCTCGAAGAATAGTGTAGATGTAGATTGACGTGACTGTCCAAAGACACACTTATGCCATTATAGGCTCATTGTACCAGGGTTTCCAGGAATCGAACCGTGCATCTCAAAAATGGCTGATTACACGACTCCATCAAGCAAAACCTGGTCGCTTCCCGCTTCCCAGTGACCGCCAGAAGCGGTCAACCAAAATTACTTAAAACAAATATTGTGCCTGAAGCATTACTTATAATTTCAATACATATTTTGTTCCTTGTTAAGGATTCACAGCTATTTTTTTATTTACGTCTTACCACCTAGGCCCAGTGGAACGCAACTATTGTAGTTGTGAGTTCATAGAATTATGTCCACCTGTTTTTATTAATACACCAACTTAATTATATACAGAAGAGCATAGTACCACGGGAGTTGACTAGCGATAATTCCTTCATCCTGGGAATATCATTCTGGGTGCTTATTTGTGTTCCTGATTTTCCCGCATAAATCCTTGTGAGCACATTTGAAACTCGCCACAGGACCTATCCAAGCCTTGCTACATGGTGCCAAGCACTGGAGCAAAATTTTCACCGGAATAAATTCCCATTCAACTTTTGGCGAAAATTCAAAACGCGCATCCGAAATCTGATCCAAGCCACACGTCTAATTTTAGATAGGGCTGGGGGCTGGGATTGGGAGCAACCAGCTCATGTCTCTACCTAGGGCATGTGAATCTCAACAACAATTTACGATATGGAAATGTCTGTACTTTCTCCCTGTTGATTATTTATTTTGGGGCGATTCCAATGGACATTTAAATCGAATCCTTCCACCGAAGCCACTGCACGCTCTGGTCGCTGTTGGGGCTTATTTGAATACATATTTCGGCTTCTAACAGAACCACCGCGAGCTAGAATACCTTGCACAGCTCAAATGCTCCTTAATGACGACGGCCTTCGCTCCGGCCCCTGCCTAAGCGCAAAAACGCACTAATGATTTTATGGAAATTAAACCCAAAAACATAGAAATGCAGAATATTTCGGTTAATGAGTTCACGTGGTCAGCCGATAACAAGATGAGCTAAGCTGCCGTTGTGCGACCGCTGCTGACTATCAATCTTAATCATCCTCCTCTGTCCTCGCCAGTCCGTCTCGGCATACAGAGATGACCTAGAGACTCAAACTATAGATAGAAGCTATTGTTGCAGTATAGTATACGTTCTGTGGCTTTTGGCCATTGATTCGCCTGGCGTGTGAACAAGTAAGTTGTTTCGATGAAACAAACCTTATATTTAGATAATTTTTAATTAATTGACATGTAACTTATCAGGCCCTCACCCTATGATCAGGCTCCTTTTTTTTATTAAGGGTTCAACTACTAATTTACTCTCTTTCGTTGAGGAATTATAAGGCTTCGAATTTAAAAAAATTGTATTATAACACTTTATTTCATTCATTTATTTATATCAGTAATGATTTTTCAAAAGTAATATTTGATTCAAATGTTAAAATCCCTGAAAAAGGGTTAATTTCAATTTTAAATTCAAGTTGCAATACCCTGACCCTCCCGATTATCTCGATCGAGTATCATACAGTGAAATTTAACCTTTTTTTTTCTTTTTTTTTCTTTTTTTTTTTTAAAGAAGAGGGCGTCCCATACGGTTGTACACTGCGACCTAAGACGCCTTTTGTGCGAGGTACGCCTAAGGAAGGAATAACTAGGTGTGGGAGAAGTGGGCCAGAATGGTCAATTGACCAAGTTGAGATTCGAACCCACGGCCTCAGCAGTAGGGCTGACCACATGTCCCGCCAAGCTACTGGCTGAGACATGGACCTCTCCAAAGTGGCCAAAGACCAGTGGGAATCGAACCCACGACCTCAAGAATAGTAGCCCGGCTCTCATAACACAGAGCTATCGAGGCCCCGAAATTGAGGCTTACTTTGCGCAAGATTTCAAAGCATTAAATGGACAGGTGGCAAACATGCTCCCAATAAGTTATCCTACACTATTCATAATTTTCTTAATTAAAGGAAACACCTGGATGAGGGGCACGGCTGTCAGATTTTCATCCCAACATTTCGCTTTTCCAATGTTCTGTCCAAGTGAAATATGAAAAGAAAACCGAACTAATGAAATGTCTCATTTTTTGAAATCGTAGTAAAATCAACAAAAATACCCCTTCCGGGATCTATTAATTATATTAATTATATTTAAAGTATTTATAGATAGAAGATATTTACTTTTTCTGTTGTGAAAGAAGTCGGCGTTTTATTTCCAAGATACTGACATTGATAGTTTTTCGATTGCATTTAATTAACAAAACAATTAAAATCAAATAGTCCTTTTTTGCTTTTTTTTACGCACTGATACGTTGTTTTTTATTTGAAACAACTATGTATGTAATGTAAAATTAAACACCAACTTGCAAACAATGCACAGATTTTTTTAAATACAAGGTTCCCAACACTTTTAAAGCATTTTTTTTTATGTCGTTTCAAATTCAAGTCTACACTTTTTTTCAAATATTTTACAAGAAATTTAAATTATAAAATTCGATCAAAAATATATAATCGAGATTCATTTATATTTGTCACTTAATAACCTTTAAAATAATGTTTTAAATATACATACTTTTCGTATGTATTCGCGCAAGGGTATGTAACCCCTTAAGAAATCACTGTAAATGCTTCTAATTATTATTATGTATATTACTTTTCATCTAAAGTGTATTTTATCCATCATCATGTTACAATAATACTCTTAAAAATGAAAACGAGTCACTTGAATCACTTGATTTACAACTTCGAATTTCATTATTTTTTATTTTTTACCATGAACGAAATTAAAGATGTTCAATTTTGTTTTCATTAATATTAAGGCTAACATTGTAAAGAAAATTGAATGGCAACCCCCAGCTAGTAGATCAAAATTGGGTCTTATAAGCCTAGCTCCTTTTTTTCATTTGTGGCTTTCTTACACAATCAACAATAGCACAAAGAACGTCTTATGGCTCCATAATTAACTATTACTTCATAAATAAAACATGGACAAAACGTAGCTTCGCTGGTTAAATTAACTTACAAACTAAACTAACAAAATCCCAGAGAACAGCGGAAAGGACGCGACAAACGCAGCAGAGCCGCACTACCATCTTATCTTGCTCCGCGTCTGGCGGGCTCTTGCGACCGTCGGAATCGCCTGGCCTTGGATATATTTACGTTAAATCGTTTAATAAAAAATCAGTAAAAATTGGAACTTTGTAGGAAAATGTTTATCTTATGCCCCGAACAGAGCACATTTAGAATCACCTGGCAGGTGCGTCCGACCTTCAAAATTGCCTGGCAATTTTTTTTTTATATAGGGTAGAGCAGAAAGGACGGGCTTTTTTGTAAAAGTTAGTACTCAGACCCAGGTAGTAGGATGGTCATGTGGCAGGTGTCATTTTGTTTCTTAGCTCTCGCCATTTCGTTTTAGTCAAAATCATGGAGCCGTGGAAAGTACAACATAGTGTTTTCGCATACGATAGTTTTGTTCAGAATAACAAGTCTATACTTGCAGCTCAGTATGCGTTTCGTCACCATATCAGTCTCATGAGACTTCATCTGTTACACCATTTTACGGTGGGTTGGAGCACTTCGTAAACGAGGAACAATGATGAATAGAAGACCGCCAGGCGCTCCCCGCTTAGTAACTTAAAGTGGTCTATTTCCGACCACCTCCCTAATTGCGACCACTTCATATTTCTGCTAATAAGTTTTTTTCGATGCATGTAAACAAGTCAATGATTACTACAATATGTACCTGCATATCTCATATTATAGTAGTCGAGAATGGCCAATAATTGATTGCCATTTGTTTAATTTATCTTAGTAATTACTGCAGAAGTCCCATACATGTATAAAACTTTAGAAGATTGATTTTAAGTGTTTTTGCAATAGTTTTAAAGCATTGAGATTAGTACTTTACGTTTTTTCCCTCACATTTACCTTTTAGTAGTGTCCAAAGGCAATAGTTATTAAGAATTCTTATTATATGTTAACAAAAAACAATAAAATATTGTGGTCGGAAATAGGACAACGGAGTTGTGAGCAAAGTCCTAAAATGACCAGGGGTGCAAGCAATATTTGTACAATTGTCATTTATTCTAAAGAAAATACTTACTTGTCTGATTTTTCTTTCGTTTTTAATATTCAAATAATAGTAGAAAATTATATTCACTTTAAATACGAACGAAAGCATTTAAAAAGCATTAAAATTCGGAATTTGTAACTATAAGTTTAATTTTTTATTCTTTTATTTACACTTTTAAAATTATAAACGTTGATGACGCGACCGGGGCAGACTTCCCAGGTCATGCATTTTAGTTATATTGTCAATTGCCAATATACAAATTTCCAATTTTCTGAAAATACCGTTACTCGCAGAATTCAGTAGCTCTCCTATAGGGAGTAGAATGACTACTTCTTTAGGGAACATTTACATGAAAGTGTCCTCAAAAGGAGTAGCTTGAAGTATTTTTCAAAGCCTTAAAACCTATATTAATATATTTTTATTTCATAAATAAGTAAAACCTAATCTTAAATGTATACAATAACATCGAGAATCGATTCAATATTACACAATGCCACTGACAAACGTTAAGTTTCTCCTTAATGTTGTAATTTTACGGTAGAATATACTCTTAAAGTTATCAGCACCAAATTTTACTACGACTATGCACTCAATTTTCCCACTCTGAGGTATTTTCCTACAATGACTGTAAAATATATTGAATATTACAAGGTGAATCAAGTTTATTTAGTAGTAAATTGCGTAAATACAATTTTTTGTAAATATACTAACTTATTTAGACGAAATATGTATTTTTAACGAAAAATGGTAAATTTACTATATAAGGATACATTTTGAAAGAAAATTGTGGTATATTACACTTATTTTTAGAGTTACCAGAAATGAAAAACTTAAAGAATGACTTCTAAAAGTAGGCAAAAAGAGTGCAATAAAAATATAACTAACCGGGAGGTTAAAAGAATGCTCAAAAGCAAAATGTCTTGTCTTGTCGGGTTATGCTACGATGATGTCATGTATCATGTGTTATTTCATGTTATTTCGTGTCATGTCACGTGCCACAGCATATGTCATATCATGTGTCATGTTGTGTATCATGTCAATAATGTCATGTGCCATTTCATGTGTCAAGTCATAATGTCATGTAGCATGTCAAAGTAAACAAAACAGCCCATTGAAACAATAACAAATCAATCTTTCTGTCATAAAGAATCAATATAAATTACTTTAAAATTGTTCAGTCGTGTTAATTCTAAGTCATCCACCGAAAACACATAAACTTGCTAACGGTAAAATAGTTATTCCAATCGATTCAGTAGTTTCTAAGATTAATTATTACATATAAACAAATTCACTCACTATTTATATATTACTATAGATTGTATAACCTAAATCATCACTGAATTGGGACTGAATAATAAGGTAAATAATATATATCATTCTGTGACAGGAAACTAACCAAATACGTACTTAAAAAGTATAATGATTTTACATAGCCTTTATCTGGCCTTTTTAATGAAATAAAATCCAATAAAAATATAAATAAATCACAAAAATGATGCATAAATCTGCTGCTCAGAGAAGTGACTTTACTGCAAAGTCTGCAATTTTCTTTCCAATGCCAGTTTTTACTGAGCACAGACCAGCGATGTTTGAACTACAGGCCAATGAAATGAATAACTTCATAAAAACTAAAAAAGCTATTAAAGAATATAGTATATTCGGTGCAGCCATTACTATGAATGAATTTCCTTAAATTATAACTCATTCCCCTGCGTTAACTTCATCAGAGAAGGGTCCTGTAAGACACAACAAAAACAATAGGTTCTCGAGCTTAAAGCAATGAAAATTCCCCAGGAGTAAAATGCCCGGAACTTCCACAATTCCCGACGTCTGTCCAATTCTTACTTAAAATCTAAAGGAGCAACGACTCACGTTTTCTTTTCCCCAATCCAGAAATAGGGACGGGAGCTGTTTCGCATTTTGATGGCGGCAACAATTTATGAAAAATGAAAGTCGCGGCGGAAGCAATTGCTGATTCCACCAAGGATATAAAGAGACTGCTGGAACGCAGCCATTTTTCGCTATCGAAATCCAAGACCATAACTGGTTCCAGAATAAGACGAAACAAGCCGTATTTTAAGCAATAATTTTTTCCGGTCCTTTCTGGCGCGTTGTGCCTAGTTTCTGGTGCTTCTTTCTATTCTATCGCTAAATCGCCGCTGCGGACGCGCTTCCGTTTTATGTACAGCCTCAATGCGATCGTTAATCAGCGGACTTGGAGTTACTTCGTATTGTGTTTTGCATATTTTTGCATACTTGAAAAATTAAGGATATTTAGGAAGATTACGATAGGCCGACTTTTAAGTGCTATTGCGAGAGTAGTCGCAACCATTGCAAGTCTCGCAGACTATAAAAATTCTGAAATATATACATACATATTTCCAAGGCAGTTTCTCCTCACTTAATTGACCCGATGAACTCAATTGAAAGTTGGTAAAATGTTTTCCCAGCAATGCTAGGGCTCCCAACGGGAACAGGGAACAAAGTGAACCATTCTACAAAGTATTGCGCACAAAACTGTCGCAAATTGGCGGGTGACTCGCCAAATGTAAGAATTTATTGAACTTACTTCGATTGGCCTTTATCGCAATCGCAGAATTTTGCAGAGATTAAAAAATTGAATAAAAGGATAAAATGGACAAAACGTACTCCACAAGTACAAGATTCGAGTCGATTTGGCTTGCTGTTGTATTATAGTTCCTGCCCTGGAACAATACGAAACATTTGAAGCAAATGGATAAAATTGCCATCGCTAACGAGCACTGTATCCAATATCTGGATATACTATGGTGGTCAAAATTATTTGTGCATGAGCAAATTTGCATGAACGAGGAAACAAATTCCCTACAAACCTGTATTAGTATATGAGTAAATCAGAACAGTATCTTGCATTTAGAATCTGTATATTATACTTTTTATTTAGCAAAAACAAAAATTACATTTCTCTTACGAATTCTAAGAAATAACTGGAAATTGAAATGTTCAAAATTATTTGTGCAGCTTATTTCTGGTTCAAATTTATTTGTGCAGCTCTATTTTTCTTCTGAAAACTAACTGTACTTAAATATTTTTGGGATTTTAATTCTGGAATAAAAATTATCTGGATGTCAGTAAGTGTTCTTCGTGTTTTGCAAAAGGTTTGTGGTGTTAAAAATGCCTAAAAGTAAAGAACTTAGTAACGAAGACCGCGCAGCAATTACTGCCGAGTATTATAACGGTATTCCGGTAAGAGATTTAGCTATAAAGTATAAATGTCACAGGAATACCGTGTATTATCAAGTAAAAAAACGCAAAATAACCAAAAGTGTAAGAAACGTGCCTGGCAGGGGAAGAAATAGAGTGACCACTGAAAGAGAGGATATGAAAATAGTAAGGGCCATGAAGCTGAATCCTTTAGTAACACCAAGGAAAATTCTTCAGGACATAAACAGCAGTAGGCCGAGAAAGATCAGCAAAAGCACAGTTAGACGACGTCTTAAAGAAAAAGGAGTGAGAGCATACGTCATCGAAAAGAAGCCTTACATATCAGCAAAGAATAAATCTCGGAGGTTACAGTTTGCCTTGGAGCACGTTGACAAGCCATTGGCTTTTTGGCGTAATATATTATGGACAGATGAGTCCATATTCTCACTAGATGGTTCCTGGGGCCGAAAATTTTTTTATTCTAATCAGGCAGAAAAAGAAAAAAGAACTATTATAAAGCCAACTCGTCATTCAGCTGGTGGAGGGCTGATGATATGGGGATGCGTATCGTACAATGGTGTAGGACCTATAGCACTTCTTCGGGGGAAAGTCAATCAAAAAAAATATTTAAATGTGCTGAATGACTATGCTCTTATAGCTGGTGATAAATTGATTGGACGTAATTTCATTCTTATGCACGATAATGCGCCGATACATAAGGCCTGGAATATAAAAGAATTTTTAACACGTGTTGGTCAGAATGTCTTAGAATGGCCTGCGCAGAGTCCAGATTTGAATGTAATAGAAAATGTTTGGGCGCACCTGAAAAGAGAAATCCCTGTTCAAATTGGAAGACATGAAGAAGATACCTGGAAAGCCATAATTGAAGTCTGGAGCAATACATCTTTAGAATTCCTGAGGAATCTAATAGATTCCATGCCACGCCGCCTTCAAGAAGTCATTCAAGCACGAGGTGGAAACACATCATATTAATTACTTTATTTTATTGGTTTTGAGACAACATGAAAATAATATTTTCCTATTTTCCTAAGAAAGAAGAATTAATTTCAAATGCACAAATAAATTTGAACCAGAAATAAGCTGCACAAATAATTTTGAACATTTCAATTTCCAGTTATTTCTTAGAATTCGTAAGAGAAATGTAATTTTTGTTTTTGCTAAATAAAAAGTATAATATACAAATTCTAAATGCGAGATACTGTTCTGATTTACTCATATACTAATACAGGTTTGTAGGGAATTTGTTTCCTCGTTCATGCAAATTTGCTCATGCACAAATAATTTTGACCACCATAGTAGACCGGTATCTACCCGCAGCAGAAGTATCATATTATCTGGAGGATTTAACTAGCTGCTCTATTTGACGTCCTTATGATTCAGTAGTCAATTTAATATTAAGGGCCTCCCGTTCACCGTTTATTTTTGAGTAATGCTTTTGCCCTTTCCAGTTTTCTGCCCCCACCGTGCGCCCAAATAACTCGAGACCCCAAACAAAGTTATGGAGCGTACTGCAGTCTTTTATCGATCAGTGTCGGGCTAAAGATTGGTCTTTTTAAGAAGCAGAAAGCCATTTCGCTGACAATGGCCCTTAAATAATTCACGAGCTTCCTGCAGATATTGCGGTGATGCGATAACTTTCTTTTTTGTGTGGGGCAAAGGCAACCAGCTCTAAATATATATATATATATATATATATATGTATGTACAAAGTATTTTTTGAGGACAATTATTATTACTAAAGTATTTTTTGGGGACATTTGTATACTTCGGGGACTGACCCCACAATATTCCTATGTCCAAAGTATTATTTAAGGACATGTCGTTTTTATGTCCAAAGTATTATTTGAAGACGTGTTGTTTTTATATATATATATATTTTATATGAGAAAATGTCGTGTTTATGTCCAAAGTATTATTTGAAGACGTGTTGTTTATATATATATATATATATTTTATATGAGGAAATGTCGCGTTTATATTGAACGATTATTGTCAGACCCCTCTTTCCTGCTCGTATTTAATTTCAGTAGAATTATTTGAGGACATTTTATATTTTTTTTCTTCGTTCTTTCTCGGGACCTTGCTCGGCGGTCTCTAGAAATCAGCGGCGATTCACTGGCCAGACTTATCTTTCACATATCTACCCTCAGAACTCGGCCAAATCTTGACCGATTTTCTTCATTTAAATTTTATACGATAGCCCCACATGGGGACTTTAGTTGGATCCATACACCGCTCTTCTCTACTTAACCCTCGCCCTGTAAATTGTAGCGAAAGGAGCCGGGATCTGGATAATCTATTTTTCCATTTTCCGGCTAAACTACTCAACTGATTTTTCTCAAACTCCTTCACAACACTAACTCCTCCAGGGATTTTTACTCAGTCCTAAACTGAACCCCCCACGCCCCCCTTTTCATTCAACTTTTAGCGAAAGTAAATTTTTAAAATCTGTTTTTAAGGCAATGGCAAGGAAATATTTTCATTCGCATTCAGTGAACTCGGAGCACTTTTTTTTTGTTCGTTTTTCACTCTTCGTTTTATTTCGGCACCTTGCTCGGAGCAATTTTTTTTTTGCTTCTTCGTTCTTTTTCGGGACCTTGCTCGGCGGTCTCTAGAAATCAGCGGCGATTCACTGTCCAGACTTATCTTTCACATATCTACCCTCAGAACTCGGCCAAATCTTGACCGATTTTCTTCATTTAAATTTTATACGATAGCCCCACATGGGGACTTTAGTTGGATCCATACACCACTCTTCTCCACTTAACCCTCGCCCTGTAAATTGTAGCGAAAGGAGCCGGGATCTGGATAATCTATTTTTCCATTTTCCGGCTAAACTACTCAACTGATTTTTCTCAAACTTCTTCACAACACTAACTCCTCCAGGGACTTTTACTCAGTCCTAAACTGAACCCCCCACGCCCCCCTTTTCATTCAACTTTTAGCGAAAGTAAATTTTTAAAATCTGTTTTTAAGGCAATGGCAAGGAGTGAACTCGGAGCACTTTTTTTTTGTTCGTTTTTCACTCTTCGTTGTATTTCGGCACCTTGCTCGGAGCAATTTTTTTTTTGCTTCTTCGTTCTTTTTCGGGACCTTGCTCGGCGGTCTCTAGAAATCAGCGGCGATTCACTGTCCAGACTTATCTTTCACATATCTACCCTCAGAACTCGGCCAAATCTTGACCGATTTTCTTCATTTAAATTTTGTACGATAGCCCCACATGGGGACTTTAGTTGGATCCATACACCGCTCTTCTCCACTTACTCCTCGTACTGGTACTTGTAGCAAAATAAGCCAGGAGCTGGATAATCTACTTTTCCATTTTCCGGCTAAACTACTTAACTGATTTTTCTCAAACTTCTTCACAAGACTAACTCCTCCAGGGACTTTTACTCAGTCCTAAACTGAACCCTCCACGCCCCCCTTTTCATACAACTTTTAGTGAAAGTAAATTTTTAAAATCTATTTTTAAGGCAATGGCAAGGAAATATTTTCATTCAAATTCTCGATAGCGCTTAGCTCTTCCCTCCCTTGAGTCTTTCTTTGAACAGTCGCCGCACCTTTTTTAACTTATTGTGGGGTCCGGGAAAATAGAATCACCAGGCAATTAACACTGGCTAATCTACTCTTCAAGTTTCCACCCTCAGAACTCGGCCAAATCGTAACCGACTTTCTTAATTCAAATTTTGGATGATAGCTCATAATCATTGCCATCTCCGCATATTAACACTTGTCTCTTCCCTTCACCCCTTTCCCCCCAAATCGCTTCAAAAGGAGGACATCTCCAGAAAAGGTACTTTCCACATGCTGGCTCAGAACTTCTCCAGATGATGACCGATTTTCTTCATTCTAATTTTGTATGAAAGCCCCCCGTCGGCGCCATCTCTGCATTCTATTACTTATCTTTTCCCTTCACCCCTTTCCCCGCAAATCGCTTCCAAATTAGGCCATCTCTAGAAAAGTTAATTTTCCTCACAACTCCTCCAAATCTTAACCGATTTTCTTCATTTAAATTTCATATGAAAGCCCCCCGCGGCTGCCATCGCTGAATATTTATATTTATTTTCCCCGTTCACCCCTTTCCCCTCAAATAATTTCTTAAGGTGCAAATCTCTAGAAAAATTACTTTTCTGCATTCTGGCTCAGAACTCCTCTAAATAATAACCGATTTTCTCCATTTAAATTTTGTATGCAAGCCCCCCTTGTGCCATCTTCGTGTATTTATATTAATTTTTTCCATTCACCCCTTCCCCCGCGAATGATTTCTTAAGGTGGCCATCTCTAAAAAATTATGTTTCTACATTCTGGCTCACAACTCCTCAAAATTATAACCGATTTTCTTCATTTAAATTTTGTATGAAAGCTCCACGCGGCTGCCATCTTTGCATATTTATATTTATTTTCCACGTTTACCCCTTTCCCCTCAAATGATTTCTTAAAGTGTAAATCTCTAAAAAAATTACTTTTCTGCATTCTGGCTCAGAACTTCTCTAAATAATACTCAATTTTCTCCATTTAAATTTTGTATGAAAGCCCCCCCTGGGTGCCATCTCCGTGTATTTACATTTATTTTTTCCGTTCACCCCTTTCCCCCCGAATGATTTCTGAAGGTGGCCATCTCTAAAAAATTATGTTTCTACATTCTAGCTCACAACTCCTCCAAATTATAACCGATTTTCTTCATTTAAATTTCATATGAAAGCCCCCCGCGGCTGCAAATTTATATTTATTTTCCCCGTCCACCCCTTTCCCTTCAAATTATTTCTTTAAGTACCAATCTCTACAAAAATTACTTTTCTGCACAGTGGCGGACTAACAGTGGGGCGGAAAGGGCGGCCCGCCCCGGGCCTCCGGTCTTGGGGGGCCCCAAATGCCTTCGCGTTCCCCTGATCAAATCCTAAACAAGACTTTAAAAATGTACATAATTTGATCAAGATCAAAACACTACAGCCATCTAGACTTTTTACGCGGTACTAATATTCTTTTAACTTTGCAGAACGCGTCCAATATGCTGGGGGAATTCCCGTCTTTGCAGCGGGTACTTCCCCAGGAATCCCTGAATGAATGAAGTGCAAATAATTCACTCTTGTACGCCTACATTTACATTCTATTTACGTCGAAAAATAAACATTGGTCTCATTTAAAATACATATATTAAATTTCATTACGTTGATATTGATGCATATCATATGAATGCATAGACCAATTTATACAAGAATTGTCGACACGATATGGTTCATGGCCCCGTATCGTGTCGACAATTCAATAATATTTTCCAAATTATTGAAACAAAGTTTATGTTAGAAGCTTCAGATGACGCTCTAGCTGTAGCAGTTGACAATCTGATACAAATTTATGATGAATTTGACAAGGAGCAAGTTTCCCAAGAAATAAAAAGCTACCGCAGGCATGTAAAAGCCACCGATACGAGTATGGACGTTGCTGCCAAATGGAGAGCCCAAGAAATCCTTCAATTCATAATAAAATGGGACTTCAGTGAATCGTTACCCTGTATACTTCAATACTTCTTGACCATTTGCATCTCGGTTGCATCTTGCGAGAGGAGTTTTTCGAAACTTAAACTAATTAAAAATTATCTTCGATCTACAATGGACCAAGAGCGACTGATTAATCTAGCCGTGCTTTCAATAGAAAGAAAAATTTCCAAAGAAATCGATTTCACAAAAGTTATTGAGGAGTTCAGTAAATTGAAGGCACGAAAACACATATAACATGCTACAAAAAATAAAAAAACTATCTTTGATTTATTTTATCTAATTTTTTTTTTTTTTTTTTTTCGATCGATTCGTATTTTATTTTCCTCATCCATATCCATTCCATATTGTAGGTATGTATGTTTATTTAGCCTAAATAATTTAATTCGAATTTAAATTTCACTTGCCAGATTTTAACGAAATAAACATAAACACTTATTTATACATACAAATGTGAACTGAATAAAAAGCTTGTAAAACTACATTTTTTCTAAAGCTGGGGGCCTCATTCCGCTTTGCCGCCCCGGGCCTCTGCCGGGCTTAGTCCGCCACTGTTTCTGCATTCTGGCTCAGAACTCCTTTAAATAATAACCGATTTTCTCCATTTAAATTTTGTATGAAAGCCCCCTTTGGTGCCATCTTTGCATATTTATATTTATTATCCCCGTTCACCCCTTTCCCCTCAAATAATTTTTTAAGGTGCAAATCTCTAGAAAAATCACTTTTCTGCATTCTGGCTCAGAACTCCTCGAAATAATAACCGATTTTCTCCATTTAAATTTTGTATGAAAGCCCCGCTTGGGTGCCATCTCTATGTATTTATATTTATTTTTTCCGTTCACCCCTTTCCCCCCGAATGATTTCTTAAGGTGGCCATCTCTAAAAAATTATGTTTCTACATTCTAGTTCACAACTCCTCCAAATTATAACCGATTTTCTTCAATTAAATTTCGTATGAAAGCCCCCCGCGGCTGCCATCTCTGCAAATTTATATTTATTTTCCCCGTCCACCCCTTTCCCGTCAAATTATTTCTTTAAGTACCAATCTCTACAATAATTACTTTTCTGCATTCTGGCTCAGAACTCCTTTAAATAATAACCGATTTTCTCCATTTAAATTTTGTATGAAAGCCCCCTTGGGTGCCATCTTTGCATATTTATATTTATTTTCCCCGTTCACCCCTTTCCCCTCAAATGATTTCTTATGGTGCAAATCTCTAGAAAAATTACTTTTCTGCATTCTAGCTCAGAACTCCTCTAAATAATAACCGATTTTCTCCATTGAAATTCTGTATAAAAGCCCCCCATGTATACTATCTCCGCATATTATTACTTATTTTTTACGTCCACCCCTTTCCCCCCGAATGATTTCTTAAGGTGGCCATCTCTAAAAAAAATTATGTTTCTACATTCTGGCTCACAACTCCTCCAAATCATAACCGATTTTCTTCATTTAAATTTCGCATGAAAGCCCCCCGCGACTGCCATTTATGTATATTTATATTTATTTTCTCCGTTCACCCCTTTCCCTTTAAATTATTTCTTAAGGTGCCAATTTCTAGAACAATTACTTTTCTGAATCCTGGCTCAGAACTCCTCTAAATAATAACCGATTTTCTCCATTTAAATTTTGAATGAAAGCTCCCCATGCGTGCCATCTCCCTTATTACCCCTTTTCCCCTAAAATAATTTCTTAAGATAGCCATCCTAGAAAAATTATTGTTTTTCTGCATTCTGGCTCAGTTTTTATTTCTTTTTGTTTAAAACAAATTGCATCATCGTCATATTCTTTCCATTTATTTTCTTTTTTATGTATATACATATACTGTTATGATGAGGGCGCAAGCCGGATAGTCCGGTGGGCCAAGCCGACCAAACATCAACTACTAGTTTGTACTATAATGAACGTTAATGATACAAAAAATAAATTAATTAAAAAGAAAGTGGGTTTTCGCCATTTTCTTCTTATAAAAATGTTTCGATATCATGGAGGTAGCTGAATAAAATGTGTAAGATTAATTTCTAGCAAAGCAGAAACTTTAGGGTACTTAAATTTTTGTTTCATTTCATTTTTAGCTAGAACTATAGTCAGCGAATACTTATCCCTGCATATTATAGAAATTAAAGTTTGGTTGTTTGTTGCTCAATCACGCATAAGCCCTTGCTTCGGTTTTTTTCTTTGTTTGTCCAAAGATATACATATTTCAACTAAACAACTCGGATAATATATAGGGTTTCAAATTGCGAGTAAAAATTTTAAATTTGGAGGGATTTTCATGTAATCCATGGTTGTTTAAGGTGGAGAAAAAAATAAGTGATTTTTGAAGCCATCATGCATTAAGTTCCGTGATATACATACATCGAAAGTTATAGCGATTTCCCTAAAAAATGGTGAAGCAAGATGCCCGCGGAGAATATTTCCATAGGAAGACCTTAAAAACTGAGACCGAAAAACTGTTTTTGCAGAATTTTGTGTGAAAATTGGGGCGAAGGGGGTCGAAATTGGGGTCAGTGAAAGCTATCGGGTAAGCGAATGTTGTAGTGAAGTTTGAAGACATTCCGATAATTAGTTTAGACAGAATTTACAAAAATGTTTTTTTTTTAAACAGGCATTTTCTTTGAGCATTTTCGAGGGGAAAACGGAAACGGAAAAGAAAAGCGAAGTAATGCAGAGAAAGAACTCCCAATGAAATACTGTTTAAAATTTAAATCATTGAAATCGATGCAGAATTGGCTGAGATTTGGGCGTCGAAACTGGAAAGATATGAAAACTTTTCTCAATCAGCGTAATTCTGGTGTGGACGAAAAAAACAAAACAAAAAAGGGGTGAGGAACAAAAATGTGTGCAGGCAAATCTTTTGTAGGCACGTCGAATTAATTTGGAAATTTTGCAGTGGAATATTTGGATTGTTTAATTGATTGCTCGTATGATAATTAATTTGGGGGAATGAGCGATATGTCATTGGATCAGTATTGGGAAGGAGTTTAATATACGTAAAACTCAAGAACATTCGAGTAGGTCTTTATGCAATAATCGTAAATCGAAACTCGGGAGAAATTAAATTTTTGGGTAAAAAATTACCCGCTAGCACACACGGGGGCAGATTGGCGACAAACTATTAACAATAATGGAGAAAAAAATATAGATTAAGTTTCGGAAGACCTTGAAGTAGATATGGGTGAAAAAAAAAGTGGGATTAATTGAAAATTGGTGGAAAAAATTGAAAAGTAAAAATGGGGAATAATTTTAAAAAGAAGGTAAATGGTATAAATTTATTCGGGGGGATCAGGGGGTGATTTGTCCAAAATAATAAAAATTATGGAAATAAAGGGTGGGTGGGTAGATAACCACAAAATTATTAAAATTTCAAAAAAGTTTAGTTTTGTGGGAGAAAAGGAATAAAATGTGGGGTAAGTTTTGTTTTGTAAAGTTTAAGGGGCAATAAATTTATTCCGGGAGGTCAGGGGGTGATTTTTGGAAAATAATAAAAATAATGGGAATAATGGGCGGAATCTGTAGATAACTACAAAATTATTAAAATTTCAAAAAAGTTTAGTTTTGTAGGAGAAAAGGAATAAAATGTGGGGTAAGTTTTTTTTTTTTTTTTTTTTTTTTTTAAGTTTAAGGCCAATATAAAAAAAAGTAACAATATTAGGTAAAAGTGGTGTATGAGAAAAAGATGGAGAAAAAAATAAGTGAGTTTTGAAGCCATCATGCATTTAGTTCCGTTACATACATCGAAAGTTATAGCGATTTCCCTAAAAAATGGTGAAGCAAGATGCCCGCGGAGAATATTTCCATAGGAAGACCTTAAAAACTGACACCGAAAAACTGTTTTTGCAGAATTTTGTGTGAAAATTGGGGCGTAGGGGGTCGAAATTGGGGTTCAGTGAAAGCGAATGTTGTAGTAAAGTTTGAAGACATTCCGATAATTTGTTTAGACAGAATTTACAAAAATGTTTTTTTGAAACAGGCATTTTCATTGAGCATTTTCGAGGGAAAATCCTAAACGGAAAAGAAAAGCGAAGTAATGCAGAGAAAGAACTCCCAATGAAATACTGTTTAAAATTTAAATCATTGAAATCGATACAGAATTGGCTGAGATTTGGGCGTCGAAACTGGAAAGATATGAAAACTTTTCTCAATCAGCGTAATTCTGGTGTGAAGAAAAAAACAAAACAAAAAAAGGGGTGAGGAAAAAAGATGTATGCAAGCAAATCTTTTATGGGCACGTCGAATTAATTCGGAAATTTTGCAGTGGAATATTTGGAATTTTTAATTGATTGTTCGTATGATAATTAACTTGGGGGGATGAGCGATATGTCATTGGATCAGTATTAGGGAGGAGTTTAATATACGTAAAACTCAAGAACATTCGAGTAGGTCTTTATGCAATAATCGTAAATCGAAACTCGGGAGAAATTAATTTTTTGGGTGAAAAATTACCCGCTAGCACACACGGGGGCAGATTGGCGACAAACTATTAACAATAATGGAGAAAAAAATGTAGATTAAGTTTCGGAAGAGCTTGAAGTAGATGTGGGTGAAAAAAAAAGTGAGATTAATTGAAAATTGGTGGAAAAAATTGAAAAGTAAAAATAGGAAATAATTTTAAAAAGAAGGTAAATGGTATAAATTTATTCGGGGGGGTCAGGGGGTGATTTGTGAACAAATAAAAATTATGGGAATAAAAGGTGGAATCTCTAGATAACTACAAACTTACTAAAATTTCAAAAATTAGTTTTGTGGGAGAAAAGGAATAAAATGTGGGTAAGGTTTTTTTTTTTTTTATAATGTTTGAGGGGCAATATAAAAAAAAATAAAAATATTAGGTAAAAATGATGTATGAGAAAAAGGTGAAGAAAAAAAAAGTGATTTTTGAAGCCATCATGCGTTAAGTTCCGTTACGTACATAAAAAGTGATAGCGATTTCCCTAAAAAATGGTGAAGCAAGATGCCCGCGGAGAATATTTCCATAGGAAGACCTTAAAAATTGACACCGAAAAACTGTTTTTGCAGAATTCTGTGTGAAAATTGGGGCGTAGTGGGTCGAAATTGGGGTTCAGTGAAAGCTATCGGGTAAAATAATGTTGTAGTGAAGTTTGAAGACATTCCTATAATTAGTTCAGATAGAATTTGCAAAAATGTTTTTTTGAAACAGGCATTTTCTTTGAGCATTTTCGCGGGGAAAGGGTGAGCAAAAAAATATATAAACACACCTAAAGAAAGAGCTCCCCATGAAGTAATGTTTAAAATTTAAATAATTGAAATTGATGAACAATTGGCTGACATTTGGGTGTCGAAACCTGTAAGTAAATAAAGGCGAACGAATCAGCGGTATTTCTTGCACGATTCGGAATGTGTCGTCCCGTGGACGTGGGCGAGACTCGCCCCTCGTAATAAACAAAGGAAGCACGCTGAAGCTGTTGTGTAGGGCACGAACAGAGTGAGGAATTAGAAAAAGTGGTGAATTTGATTAGATTTTATAGATTAAATGAAATGTATTCTTTGGGGACATCGAAATGTAATAGCGAAGATTATATTTAAGGTATTTTTCGAGGACATGTCCTCGAAACATACGTTCTTGAAAGAGTCCTCATAGTTCGAAAAATCGCTATAACTTCTACAATATTGGAAAAAAATGAAAAACTTTAATGGCATATGGAAAGGAATTTAATTTTACACAGTATTCCATTGCAAAAATTGCATGTCCCAAAAAATACCTTGTGCATACATATATATATATATTTTTTTTTTTTTTTGAGGTAAATGAATGAAGGCATTTTTTTTTTCGCTGTAACACGGAAATGGAAGAGGTGTAGTAGACCTTGCGTTTATAAAGTATTGATTACCTTAGAAATATTTATTGATGTTAAAAAATAAACAATAATAGGATATTCAAGTACAAAAATAGCTCAGCTTAGGTATATAATCGTATTATATTATTTAGTATTTGCGACGTTTTAAAATGCCATACCTTTTCGACTTACATTGCTCTTTACCTCAGATTTGAGTTTTCTAGTCTCCAATTTGGAAAAATAAATCAATAATGTAATTGTGATAATAAAGCACCTATTATTTGCTCCCAACATCGAATATATTTTAGAGTTCAAACGAATACAACCTAAATTCTTTACACTCTAGATTTTCTATCGTAATACCATTTAAGAATACAAAGGATTAATCAGTTCTACTTAAATCATACCTGTAGACGGAAAAATAATTCGATTTTAGCGGATTAAGCATATATAAAATTTAAGGAACCATATAAATACTACAAACTTATCTTTACTTCTACAACAATCGTCGAATAAAGCTACCAACCTATTGAACCTAAATATTTGTTGTATATACATCGCTTTTAGGATGAAAATAGATAATTGAAGGTTTATAATATAACAACTTATGTATTAAATAACAAATCCGAACTAGACTATGTCAACTTCTCCGCCGATTGTTTGATATATGATAGAGGCGACATTTTCTATAAGCGTTAATGCATTCATATAGTGCTATTTATAGCTGCTTTTTCATAACTTTGGGGGACGATGGCAGAGAGGGGGAAGGGTATTTGGATGTTTCGTATTGGTTGAAATCGACTATATATTAATTATAGATAAAAACACAAAAAGAATTTCAAAGAAATTTCAAGTCCTTGGGCCTCCTCCTTTATCGATAGAAAATTTGTCGTTTTATTTTTCTTCTTTTGGTTCTTTAGCTTAGTTGGATATTAACTTTGACCTCTTTAACTATGTATGTTTCGATATGTATGTTTCTTCAAATAGAGCACTCTTCAACAGTCGATCTTCAGATTCTGATGTTGAAGTTTGGGAAATATATTAAGTTCTATATGGTTCTAAAATTTCAAGGCGATCGGACAATATTTATTAAACCAGCAATCAAAATTACATAAATTATTATCCTATTTTGCACAAATTTTTTTATTTTACGAAATTCGATGGGATTCTGAAGTTCCCATAGTTTATTTATTTATTTCTTCAATTTCATCAATCACTAACTGCTACAAAATACAAAGCGATACAGTCATAAACAAAAGGAAAAAGTAACCATAACTAAACCGATCCTTTAATTGTTGCTTAGAAATACATAGTTTTGATTAAAGTGAATTAGAATTTGACGTTGCATTTTCTTTATTTGGTGCCATACGTTATCCAAGTTTTTATATATAAATATATGATTTAATGTACAGAGTTTGAACTTATGACTATTTAACTATAACTGTGATACCTTATTTCGTGCATAGTGTAGTTTATTTTTGATTAGGAAAGAATACGGCGAGTAAAAACCTCTTTTTGTAAAATTTTTGTCTAATCTTAACCGGTCCTAACCTATTCTAAATTATTCTGATATTCATAAACCTATTTCGCAGCTTGTTGTTGTACATATTGCCCCTAGTTCATTTTTAATTTTATAATTATTGGGTTTAATTGCCACTTTTTAGTGCCCTAGATGAGATTAACTCAAAATTGGCTCTCTGGTGGAGTGTAAATACGCTTGCGCAGTTGAACTAAACCGGACAAACATAGAACGTCACTGCTTGAAATATTACTTTATAAATTATTATTTTATTTTTAATATTGAGGCTAGAGTTTCGGGTAATTAAAGGGCATAACAATTTGATTAATTTATTTATCTTTTTAAAGATGCGTTTCGTAATTCGTGCTATAATGCGTTATATGGAAGAAGCTCCGATTCCGCAAAGGACAGGAAGAGACAGAGACTTTAAACATGTCCAACAGTGCAGGAGAATTTATCGTGTCCTATATACGGCAAAAGCCAAGACAGTTCTGCAGATATGGCGCTTAATCTCCAGGCAAAGAAAAGGAAACAGCTTTAGTTGGCATAAGGCTGTCAGCGTATGACGGAAAGGCAAACGGATCATTCCAGTTAAGACCTCGAAGAGTGAAGCGCATAAATTATCGGACGCTTACACATATTACTTATATATGTACATACATTTTTTTAATCTTGACACGCAACTGATATTTTTAATAGTCTGATTTTCTACACATCTCAAGAGTGAATGAATAAATGTTTATTTTTCGAACCTTTTTCTAATATAAAATATATGCATGTTGTTTTATAGACCTAAATAAATATTATTCAATTATTTTTAATGGTTGTGTTAGGCACCAACTGCATACACCAATTTAAAACATTATTTTCAAAACAAGACCTAAGTAAATATGACTCAATTATTTTTAATGCTTCTGTTAGGCACCAACTACATACCAGAGTTGTAAAAGAATGCATTCTTTTAGGAATGCATTCCTTGAAGTCACTGAAAATTATTGCTTTTTTATGTTTGAAATCATTAACTTCACCTCGATACTGGGGTTTACAGAAACCAAATCGCCATTCATTTTGAAGTCATGAATGGTGCAATCATTTCAATAAATCAAAAGCTTGAAGTCATGAGAATGCAAAATCTTGAGATTTACTCACATTCTTTGAAGTACCATGTACATAAGTCATTTTCAGTCAATTGAATTCATTAACAATTTTACGTCGGCTGTTAAAAAAGGCCTTTATCTCACTAAATAAAAAAGCTATGATCCAAATATTTTTCAATATATTCTCCCAAGCTAGATATCTTACTATTTTACATTATAAAATTTGAATGACTTCATATGATATAAAATAATATTAGATAAAAACACATAAATTTAATTGATAGTATATACTATATATATTGACTTTAAGCTGAAATATTAAGTGAGTAAAATAATTTGAATGACTAATCTTTGACGTGTTATAATTGATTGGGCATGTTCAGGCATCACTTGAGTATTCCATGAGCGATTTAAAACAGTTTATTAAACGAATAAAAATTGAATAGTCTAACAAGAGGGGTATCAAGGTTGTGAATGCTTCGTCCAGTTAGGGGAGGGCCTCCTCAATGTGTACTTTAAGCGGCACTACGCCATTCGTTTTCATTCTCGAGAAAAATCGATTTAAAGTTTTTATTTTTTTCTTAAATAAAATCATTATAAAATATAACTACATACTTGGTAAAAATCATAAAAAAGCAATATCAGTTTTGATTCAAACTTTAAAAAAAATACGCTAAAAAATTATGACTGGTATAAGCCATTAAAAACTTTAAATTGATTTTTATAGAGAATAAAAACGAATGACTTTTTACCTAGGTACACATTGAGGAGGTCCTTCCCTATAACATACATATATAAAACTGGACGAAATCCGTGATTCAATACTGTAAGATTAATGTAAGATTAAAAGAATTGGTTAATTTTCGTTAAAAACAAGCATTTTTGCGCTAGGGGACGTTCCTAGGTCGTAAACAAAAAACAATATAGACATACTATATGGACTTTTTTATGGAGTACTTTGTGCTCTAAAAAAGGTTTAGCGACTTCTTGCCATATCTTGGTTAGTTTTGCAGAGTAAGCGGTGAAAAGTAAAAACAAAGTAGTTTTTCAAAACTTCAAAAATGTTCTTAAAGTTGAGTGGGCACTCTTTATAAAGTGGATTTTGGGCGATCGAGCTGATATATAAAATAAAAAGCAATAACAATTTATCTGGCAGCCTTCACTATCCGTGCACAGAAACCGTGATATATCAAATTAATTTTAACGGAAAAATACCCAACTCGATGTCCCCTACGCACTGATAGCAAATATTTGTTTTTTACTTGAGAATTAATGCAACCGAAATCAAATTCCCTTTAAGACTAATAGCTAAATTAAAATGCTCAAATGAAGGGTATACAGGAAAAACCAGAAATATCAAAATTCAAAAGAGCACATGAATTAATTTTCAAAAATTAACAATGTATTCTTCGATGATCAGATTATATGCACAAATGTTTATCAATATAAACCAGGGCTTCTTAAACTTTTGTCATTCACGACCCCATTTATGATTGCGAGTTTCTTGACGACCCCATACAAATATAAAAGAAAAATAAATTAATATTTTTTGATGATTTATTTATTAGGTAACAATATACATATACATATGAAAATATATAAGTTTAGAATTCGCAGCTTTTCTGCACAGTGTGACTTTTTCGTCTTACACTTCCCCCTTTGCTCGAGCTCAGCCCACGAACTCTGGCACGAATTTTGTTCGAGGGTTGTACCTCTATGTATTCCTCTGCTCTCTGCTCCCTTGTGGGAAGTCAGCGGCGCGCGGTTTATTCAACATGTATGATACCGACAAACGCACTAACAATGTATAGCCACAGTATAATAATAGCGATCATAGATCGTTTACTGCTGTCGGTGGAGATAGCTCAAAACCTTCAACAAATGCGCGTGTCTAGACGCTGCAAGTCCACTGTATTCCGCCAACTCTAGTGATGTTATAAAATGGTATATATTATATATAAATATTTGACATTAAAATCTCTCGCGACCGCAGAATTTTGCTACGCGACCCCAAATGGGGTCGCGACCCATAGTTTAAGAAGCCCTGATATAAACTAATTCTCGAAAAATAATTTCCTAATTTAATAAATTAAAATCATTTAGAACATTTCATTTCAAGAACTTTTTTAGTGACAAAGTGATAGCTTTTGTAAGAAATGATGGAACATTGCTATTATGGCCTAATTTTAAAAAATACCAATATTTAAGTATGTTAAGTGAATATTGAATATATTAGATGTACAACTTTGCTTCCGCCGTTTTTCGAATAGATGGCTGTAGTGGTGGAAATAAACAGATGTAGTGGTGAAAATAAACACATGTAGACGTCATAGAATAAGCTTCGGCATTTGCCAACATAACCCCATCGAAACATTAGCTGATTTGTGTCTGCATCGTGGCGATCCGAGATAAAAATTGATCCCTCACCAGGCCTAGCCCCAATCATCAATATGAACCCTCTTGGCCCAAAATTTAGGGGAGGTCCAAATAGCAAATTCGCGTGACCGAGGCTGAAAAGAAAAAGAGCGAAGGGACTGACGGACCAGAAAAAGTTTAAAATTAAGATAATATTTTCCAACTTTTTGACATTTTGGATTACTAAATTTACATTCAGCAGTTTTCCGGAATACGCAAGCTGCAAGACTTATTGTAAACATACTACGTATCTGAGTTTATCGGTATAGTCCCGTGTCATGTAACCCCATAGGAAATAGTCGAGAAATATCAGACTGCACGACCTTGGAGGTCAAATAACAAGGCCATTTCTCAACAAATCGATGGGTTGTGTTGCTGTATGGCACGTAATGCCATCCTGTTGAAACCACATCTCGGATTAATGTCATCCATATCTTCGAAAAAATATTCATTGATCATGGTCTGGTAATGATCTCTATTTATCCTAACGCGAGTTGCTGACTTATTTTAGAAGAAGGACCCATGATATCACCTGCGTGTAAACCACACCAAACATTTTCAGAATCATAGCTCGGATTGACAATTATCCTTATAGGAAATTCAACCTAAGCTTAAAAAAACACCCTTGATAATATATTAGTGGAAGAACATAAAACATAGTCTAATGTTAAGTGAAATGACTCGCCTACTTCTACTAATAACTAGGACGAAAATGTTGTTCCACTTGAGGGTAAGGGCACAAATGACTCAAGTATTTGCGCGTGCAATAGCCGTAAAATTTTACTCTGCTCACATTTGTCGTAAAATTTGCGAAGAAAGGCCCAGCTCTATCCTTCTGTTTTTCCTGGCTAAAAATACTTGAGAGAGTCCTAAAGTATCCACATGAATTCCTGTGCAAGGAGGGCCAGCGGGGAAGCGAAAAATTAATATAAGCGCGTGGAAAAACACCAACGCCAAGTACAGGGTGAGGTGTAGAGGCTGAATAAGCAGTTTTCACTTCCCGCCCACGAAGGGGTGCACTTTTGTCCACCACTAGCGGAGCGATTGTGTGAAAAACGACTCCAGTGACCCCTGCCTCCCCGCGTCGTTTAATTTAATTTATTGAGCAGCAGAATTACCCGAATGACGCAAGTGCCTGCTTCATCCTTGATGCTCGTTCGAATGTTTCGCCAGAGATAGGCCAGCGTCCTTTTCCCGCCCCGTGCACACACTCAAGCTCTAGCTTATATAAGCGGGCATTTCTCGAGCGCTTTTCCGGTCCACGTTCGGGGCGGAAAGGCCTGCCTCTCTCTTTTTCTCCTTTCCAACATACAACAAAGTGCAAACAAAAAGGGCGGCGGAGCGGTAGCCGTGTTTGCACTCATCCGATAAGCTTTTATCATAAATTTGGGTCAAATTATCAGACGCTATTGGGCCTCCAGAGGCCGTTCCTTGCGCCCCACGTGTTCCGCAATCTGCACTCCCTAGCTGGGGGTCGGAATATTCGAAGTAAACCGAAAATGTTTCGTCCCCCGGCACACCCAACAATGAGATCGAACTTTTAATTATTTACCCTGATGCTGACGTGTCCGGTAGACCGTGTCAGGAAAAGATCCCAACCGCGCGGAATCCCCGCTTAAACCGAAGCTCTGAGGCATACGGTCTATCGAGATGTAAGCTGATACGCGAAATTGAATAACTGGCAACGAAACCTTGCCGACTCACTACTGCCTACTGTTCAACAAAAGATTTGCAAAAAGAAAGGAAACATTGTAATTCTTATGAGCCATGGATAATGCTTTAACAGACCAGGTAAAATAAACCGGACGTTTCCAAAATCATCCAAATCTGTTATTTAAAAAACCTTTAAACTGCGATTTGATCACATAATGAACTAGAGGTATGTTCAATGTTTTTTACGACACGAGTTTTTAGGGTAAGAAATACATACCATGACTTACGGTTTCAACAGGACAGCGTAAAATATTTCACATCTCGTGTAATAACCACAATATTCTGTGATAATAATCATTAATAAATTCATTTACTTTAATGTCTAGTAATAATTTCATTTCTCTTAATATTTACTATGTCGTGCCGATATATCGCTTCTCTGTCTGCAAATGAAAAATTACAACTCAAAGTGTACTGTAGAAATCCATCTTATTTCCCAAAGTTATTTCGTCAAAATAATATTGTATTGGATTATAATTAACAGTGGCCAGACTTAAATCCAAACCAACATTAATGGATAGTTGTAAAGTTTTATTAATGCATAATTCCAATATGGGAAATCATGATATCTTTATGTGCATAAATCAATACTTGTCGTTATCGTTGATCATATCTATCATTAAAATATTTGTTACTTTAAAAACATTAAACGTGAAGTTTGTCTCAATTTCTCTATCGGTTTTTATTACTCTTAATTTAAGGGGGTAGTCCAGTGAAAAAAAATTTTTTTTTCGTTTTTTGTTTTTTTACTTAAATCTACTCTACTACACCTAGAAAATACTTCCTTAAAATATCTAAGCAAAATATTGAATAGTTTTAAAGATACAGAGAGTTTTCGAGAGACGTGTAATCCGAACGCTCGAAGGTCCCCTGGCGTGTTTCGGAGCAAGGAGGACTCTTGTATTTCTGTTTGCTTCGCCCATTTTTTTTCGGTTTATAATGGTCTAGGTCCTTCTGCTTTGTATTTAAGGTTAGTTATGTATGAAGGAGGCATCGCGTTATGTATGGAGCAGGCATCGCTGACTAAGGTAAAATTAATTTTTTTAGCTTTTTTCCACATAAAAAACTTTAAACGCGTTTTTCTCAAAACAGCATGTTTTGAATCGGCGGACGTCAGATCTCAGAGTCTTTCGCTCCGATTGATCTCAAAATTTAGCTGTATATTTCTTGATTGTGTATCTATCGTCGGAACTAGAATTATTAAAATCCATTGTTTATTTACAAAGTTATAAACAAATTAAGCACCCGAAAAACACCCGAAAAATTCGAAATGCCGCCATTTTGTTATTTTTTATTGAAAATTAATAATTCTAGTTCCGACGATAGCCAATGTTCTACAGATTAAAACCTCGTTTGAATTTTTTGTTTCAAATGAACCGTTGCAGAGATTCGACGTCCGCCAACAAAAAAAATTTTTTTTTGGAGCGGCCATTTTGTCGGGATGACTCATCGAAAACAAAAAAACAAAATTTTTTTTTGTATTTTAATAGTTGTACTATCATATGTCAAAAAGTTTTTTATTAAAAATTGACTTCTAATATGAAAAAAAAATCGCTGAAAAAACAGTCGTTTTCACTGGACTACCCCCTTAAGGCATGAATAATTTATTTCTTAAATACATGTTTTTGTTTCTTAATTACTCAAATATAGTAAATAAATTGTTCTTTAACAGTTACGCCATTCTATTGGGTTGGCGGGAAATGTCTGTCGCATTTTACTACCTCCAGATAATTTTACCTGTCAGGTCAAAACAAGCATGTAGAATGCGTCGTGTGGGGTCTTATCATTTAGCGTATTTCTCGTGGGATATAAAAGGACCACTTTCAATATCCCTCATCAGTTAGTTGTAAAGTACAGAGTGAATAAGATGGCAGTGGATATAGTGTATTTAAGACATTGCATTTTGTATGAGTTCCAGAAAGAAAAAGTTATGTGATACTTTAGGAAGTGAAGTTGTAAATGTTTGGGCCTGTCAAATATGATTTGCCAAATTTCGTTCAGGAGATTTCAGTCTCAAAGAAGATCGTCGATCTGGGCGGCCATCCAAGGTCGATAATGATATTAATTCGTTGCAGAGCAACCCCCATCCAACCTCTAGAGCATTGCAAAGGAATTAGGCATCCACCATTCGACTACTCAGGAACACATCAAACATCTTAGATTTGTCTTGAAGCAGAGTATTTTGGTTCTGCACAATTTGACTGAAAGAAATTTATCGGATCTGAGACACAATATAGAGCCGTTTTTGGACTAGCTCATTACGGGAAATGAAAAGTGGCTTCTGTACGAGAATATAAAGAGAAAAAAGTTTACTGCAAACCTGGAACATCCGCCACAATTATTGGAAAGCCAGATCTTCATTCACGGAATGTAATGCTCTGTTTGTGGTGGGATAGAAGAGGTCCAGTGTACTACGAATTAGTTAACAAGGGGAAAACCATCAATGCGGAATTTCTATTGTAACCAGCTTGATAAATTGAATGCAGCTAACAAGAAAAAGTCAGTATTAACGAACAGAAAAGGAATAGTGTTCCATCAGGATAATGCAAAACCACGTACTGCAATGGAAACGCAACAAAAGTTGAATGAGCTTGGATGGGAAGTTCTTAGTCACCCACCATATTCACCTGACATTGCTCCATCGGATTACTGTCTATTCCGATCGCTTCAGACTTATCTGACAGGAAAAAAATTTACTTCTTTCGAAGCTATCTCCAAGGCAGTTGCTGAATATTTTGAGTCGAAGGATGAAAACTTCTACGCTAGGGGGATCGACAAGTTGCCTGAAAGATGGCAACGAGTGGTTGCAAATAATGGACATTATATTATTGATTAAAATTAAATTAATGACATTTATTATTAAAACTGACTCAAATATTTTCTTTAAAATACGACAGAAGTTTCTCGCCAACCTGATATATTCCGATGAAAGATTATACATTCAGCTTAATATTTTTCAACTCAAAGAAACATAATTTATTCTTATTTGATATCTATGTATATTTTAACATTTGCTTTTCGTGGAACAGGGCCCCAAGCCATCGAAAATGTACTGCAAAATTGGGTTGACAGGATGGGCCAGGATATCAAACCAACCAAGGAAGCCATTTAAATAAAATCATATTCTATAACTAATCGGAAGATTTATTCTTTCCAATAAATCAACAACCTTTGAAAAATAATGAAAAGAGTTTATCTAATAGCATTTTTAAAATGAAACCAACCAATGGCCCACCAAAAATCTGTCAAAACATAATCAATAGATAAAAAACAGATATAGCTTGGTAAAAGAAAAGGAAAACATAAGACTTGAGAGCTTTAAGGTTAAATTTTAAAATTCTATTAGATATTCCTTTTAAAAAGACGACCTTTTTACAAATAATTACGAACTTTTGCCTTTGAACTATAAATAAATATTCTCGTTTGAGCATTGTCTTTTGCAATTTAAATTCTTAGAAACATTGTATCTAAGGCAATTCTTCCTAACGAGATAAAAAGAGATCTTGAAATTCTCCTCTGGAATACCGCGACGACCTAAGACACTTGAATGAATTTATCGTTGGAGTTTGTAATAAACAAAGGACAGAAGTAAACGTCACCAGCCTTGATAAATGAAAGTTTCAAAGCACACATTTATCAAATCGAACATATTGCAAAATAGCACCATTTTTAATGGCCCAGCCCAACCCCTCCAGATGAATGACATCAGTTATGCTACGCAGCGTGCAATTTGCTTTCTTTTAATATTTCCCCGTTTGGTTCGGACATTTCTGACACACTTTGTTGAGCTAAATTGTTGCTCTGTCCGGCTGGAAAGGCTCATCGACTTGACATTTCGCAGAAGGGTTTTAAGACTTTCTCGCTTCATTAATTACCGGTTTAATTGCATTTAACAATTTAATTACTTTTAATTAACTCCGATCCTCTCGAGGTGGCGCCAAATTGTGCACAGCGGGAAAATTAAATGTTTTACTCTCGAGCAATTACCGCTGGCACGCGTGATTTGCATCGCTCAATTAAATTTGCAACAAATGTCGGTAGAGGGTGCTGGAGCCCGCCAATTATATTCACAGCAATAAAAATACCCTTCACACCCGGGTAAGTGTTCCGACAAACACTCAACGCAATTGTGCTCCACGTTCTGTTTGCATAGCGTTAGGGCACGTTCAGAAAGTGCCACCGGAGCGCACCTAGGCCGTGTTCCCGCGAGTTGACGAGCCCATCGTCCTCTATCGTTCAAATATAGTTTACCTCGGCGAGAGGTGATC
The DNA here is from genome assembly GCA_949715965.1 of Dysmachus trigonus. Classification (NCBI taxonomy): domain Eukaryota; kingdom Metazoa; phylum Arthropoda; class Insecta; order Diptera; family Asilidae; genus Dysmachus; species Dysmachus trigonus. Next base: position 51,685,138 of record OX454319.1, on the reverse strand, counting down.
ACTATTCAGATTTCTGGGCTTCCTTGCGGTTGGCGTGGGCGGGGCGCAATTCTGCAAAGCCCCCTTACACCTGCCGGAGAGCACATGTGAGATTGAGTGCCGCGCTACAGGGTAGCTGTCAAGCTACGGAAAAGCACATCCGCCCATTTTGCGTTTTTTTCCTCATTTCACCTTTCTTTATCTTTTCTCAATGGTTCGAGGATTTTTTCCAGGAGAAATGGTGCGAATAAGATTTTATGGCACGTCTTTATAAATTTTCTTGAAGGGCATGGACGTAATCGTCTGCCTAACCGGGGAGCATTGCCACCGGCTCGAAGTTTGGGCTTTGGGGCTGCTCCGGTCGGTGGATGCGACAAAATTTCCCGCCACATCGCCGAACGCTAGAGCACCATCTATGCAATGTACATGAACTAATGCTGTGCTCAGAACCATTTCCTGCAGGAATTCCGCGAGGATCTCTTTCAGCTGGAAATGTTATTTGCCATTGATTCAGTTCCAATTGAGTTGAACATTTCTGAAGATATCTCAGCGCTGCGAGAATAAATTTTCCCATGCGGTACGCTACGAAAAAGCGAATATATGTGAAAAAAAGGAAGAAATTTATTTACATTTCATCGCCTCCGACACACAACGCTCTGCGGGGAAATAAAACAGATGCGAACTCCGATTTTATTTACTTGGCTTGTTTGCATACCTGAAATCTTAAGATAGTATATCGCAATCGCTGCGTAAATATTGAAAAATTCAACCGATTTACATCCTGTCGAACTTTTCTGGCTGGTACCGAGCAGCTTCAGTGCGGAAAAGTTGCACTTCTTAAATAAATTCAGAGCGCCTCCTTCAAAAGCAGAGAATCTTATTTATTTTATGAATAACTAAGGTTTGAAGCTCTCAACAGTCTTACTGTACATAGATAAGATGCGTATTTCATAAAATATCGGAAGAACCGTTTCAAGCTCTTCCCAAAAAATATATGAAATTTGTTTGTGTCTTACTCATTTATTTTTGGTACGAAATCCTTCATATATCTACTGTCTTTTATATATATATTTACTCATCTTCCCAAATTTATGAGCAAAGGTTGATCGAATTCAGCATTCCATTTAAAAGAACTCGAAAACTGATCAAGTCCGAGTTTGTTTTACGTATAGTATTCTACTCCACAAAGAAGGAAAACTGAAAATATGCATACATATCTGCTATATTTATTTCTATACATACAAAGATTGCAAGATTAATTTTTCAAAAATTAACTTTGGAGCTAAAATAATCAATTTTAAAGTACAAAATGTTTAGAAACTGGTATCACAAACCAATACTGTAATGATAACTTATAGACTAATGAAACGATCTTTCTATTTGTATGTAAAACATCACATATATTATTTCTAGAGAATGCTTCTTTTTGCGGCTCGCCCACCCAACCAGTATTAACAAATGAGGTGTAAGAAAAAAGACAATTTCCCAAAGCAGTAATACATTGCACTTTTACTTTATAAATACTAATGATTAGTTTAAAAAAACATGTTTAAAATATTTCACTTTTTCTATAACTCAGACTCATCATATGAGGTTTCTTAATTTTGTTAACAATGTTGAAAATGATGTTATGAATACTACACAACCTTCTAAGTTTCTCAATAATTTTAGAGTTAACATATCCTACTACCTACAACTTAATAAGTTTTTAAATAATAATTTTATAGTCAAGCGTGCCATTGTTTACTCTATCAGCACTTCACATTTTCTTCATGAAACATCATTTTTAAAATTTTAATTTGCATTTTTTGAAGCTTATTACTATGCGTTTTAGTACAGCCATCCCAGATAGGAGCATCATATACATAGTTAAACGGAAAATAACTTTATACACAATATACCTACTACTGTGATAAAAAAGTAAAGCTAATTTGTATATAACTTTGGAAATTTTTATTTATTCAAAGTGGTCCCCGCCCGACACAATACACCTATGCCAGCGATTTTTCCAATCCTCGAAACACTTCTGAAACTTGATAATTAAAATGGCCTTCAGTTCCTTCTTCGATCAGTCGATTCAAAACGGTGTCCCCGAAACAGTCTTTTGAGCTTAGAGAATAGCCAGAAGTCCCATGGAGCTAAGTCGGACGAATACGGTGGTTGTAGAACGACATGGATCGAATTTTTGATGAAAAAGTCTGGAAGAACCAATGCGAAATTGACGGTTTTTGGAACCAATCGAGATGTAACTCTTCTCAAGCACAACTGTTCTTTCAAAATGGTTTGGACCGATCCAAATGAAATGTTTACAGCATCAGCAAGGTCTCTAATTGTCAACCGACGATTTTTGAGCACCAAATCCTGGATTTCATTGGCATGTTGTTCATTGATTGATGTTGATGGTCGTCCAGGACACTGTTTGTCTTCAATGCTTTCTCTACCTTCTTTGAACTGTTTATGCCACTTGTAAACATTTTTTTCAGACAAAACCTGATCACAGAAGGCCTTCTGCAGCAGAAATTTCATTCCGCAAACAAAATTTAAGCGTTTTCAAATTCTCATGCACTTGCACTATTTCCTAATCATTTTTAGTGTACTTTGGAGAACATTTCAAATTCGACAGATAAAATAGTGCAGTTGCAAAGCAAACTACGCGTATTTTCGATTGTCCTACGCACTATTCGGAGTTTTTAGGAGAACTTTTAGTGAGAAAAATAGATTTAAGTACAAGTGCATGTGAATTCGAAAACGGCCTTAAGGGGGTAGTCCAGTGAAAACGACTGTTTTTTCAACGATTTTTTTTCATATTAGAAATTAATTTTTATTAAAAAACTTTCTGACATATGATAGTACAACTATTAAGCTACAAGAAAAAAAAATTTATTTTTTTTTTCGACGAGTCATCCCGACAAAATGGCCGCTCCAGAAAAAAAATTTTTTTGTTGGCGGACGTCGAATCTCTGCAACGGTTCATTTGAAACAAAAATTTCAAACGAGGTTTTAATCTGTAGAACATTGGCTATCGTCGGAACTAGAATTATTAATTTTCAATAACAAATAACAAAATGGCGGCATTTCGAATTTTTCGGGTGTTTTTCGGGTGCTTAATTTGTTTATAACTTTGTAAATAAACAATGGATCTTAATAATTCTAGTTCCGACGATAGACACACAATCAAGAAATATACAGCTAAATTTTGAGATCAATCGGAGCAAAAGACTCTGAGATCTGACGTCCGCCGAGTCAATAAATGCTGTTTTGAGAAAAACGCGTTTAAAGTTTTTTTTGCGGTAAAAAGCTAAAAAAATGAATTTTACCTTAGTCAGCGATGCCTGCTCCATACATAACGCAATGCCTGCTCCATACATAACTAACTTTAAATTACAAAGCAGAAGGACCTAAACCATTATAAACCGAAAAAAAAGGGCGGAGCAAACAGAAATACAAGAGTCCTCCTTGCTCCGAAACACGCCAGGGGACCTTCGAGCGCTCGGATTACACGTCTCTCGAAAACTCTCTGTATCTTTAAAACTATTCAATATTTTGCTTAGATATTTTAAGGGAGTATTTTCGAGGTGTAGTAGAGTCGATTTAAGCAAAAAAAAAAAAAAAATTAAAAACTTTTTTTTTCACTGGACTACCCCCTTAATATAACTTCTTTGCTCAATAAAATCAAACATTGTAAAAATCGAGAAATTCACTTTTAGTTGCTCAGAAAACACAACGAAACTAACCAAACAAATGACGTACTGGCGTGAAATTTTACACAGATATGAGTGACAATGCTGCCAACTTAAAAACAATAAGACTTGTTCGAATCGATGTACTCGCGCAATTTAAATTCAAAATTAGTAATTTATTTATATTCCACACAATAGGTCCGAATTGCGATCGGAAGAAAAAAGTAATCGAATTTATTACTTCAAAAATTCTCTTTAAAAATGCACCAAGCATACAGCAACAATGGGGGGTAAAAAGTAGCTTTATGTAAACGCAACCTAAAATACAATATAAAACAATTGCACCTGCTACATTTAAAGATTTCTCGAAATAATAATGACCCAGTCAATTAAAGCAATTAGCTTTTACTGGATTTAGAAGTCCATGAGATCCAATGAGTTGAAAAACAGAATACGAAGCTGCAGCTCCATATATCCAAAAAGGACAACGGAAAATACGCGTGCATTCATTTGAGCGAAAATCTCCATGAATTAATCAAAACACTGACAGGTAATATTCTGTTACTTGTTAACGCAAATTAATTTCGATCGCAGTTTCATTTCGACAAAAGAAAAGTACTGAAAATATCTGGGCGTACACTCACCTCTCCTGAAATAATTCCATTGGCATTCCTCACACTACACCGAATCGGAGAAATCACTTCAATTAATCGAATCAACGTCACCAGCAGGTACGTATGTCACGGTTCCGTAAACCACCACGCAGTCGGGCCACTTCAGCAACTTCAGTTCCTCTTGATAATCCCGAAAGTCAGAGACACATTCACGCTATATTGTTTCGAGTCAGATTTGGTGTTCAATTCCAATTTGAAACTGTTTCGAAATTAATTCTATTTACTGCTCGTCACACTCGGGGCTGAATATAACTCAGAAATTTGCACTTTACCCGCTACAGTGAGCTCAGTCAGAGCGCAGGTAACTTAATAGACACTAACGAAGTTCAAATCACAGCATCAGCGAAGAAAATTGGCGACCTTGAAGGGAAATATCAAAATGTTAATTTATGTAAAACATAGGTGTGTGCATGCGTTCGGCATTCGAAGATTTATTGATGCCCTATTACTCGGCATAATTCACACATTTCGCCGCATGTATATATACCTACATGGACGTATCCAGGCATAATCAAACTCTTATCGCCCCACATTTGCATATAATTAAATTACACCGATCCTCCTAGAGATAATGAATATTTAAGGATTCTCTGCGCTCGATGAAGCGGGGGAGGATTCTGAAGACGATTCACAGAAACATGTCAGTTTTACCCGCCCGGACTGTACAGGTACTCCTCAAATTACTGGGCAAAAGAGCCCCGGCAGTCCCAATAGTCGCAAAAATAGCAAACGAATCGATAAATTCAAGTGGAAGCCGCAAGACGAGGCTTCATTATCTGCTGGAGATATCAACAACGCAGTGCATGCGTACCCTAAACCGATTTGCACTGTGGAAATCCGAAGAGGATTGCGGGATAGAATGAAAGACTTCGACGGGAGCCACTTAATTAGGAGCATTGCTAATAAGCAATAAGCGGTGATGCAAGCTATTCAGGATATTAGTGAAATTCATGGATGGTTCAATTAGCACTTTGCGATGCAAAATGACTTTATTCATACATCCATCGAATACAAAAACTTGCATTTATCGATTTTAAAATTGCTAAAGTTGGTTAACTGCACAGGCAAAAGTAGCTCACTAAGTGGTTAAAAGATCTTTTTCCTTATCGTTTCATTATCAAAATAATGAAATCTGAAGTTCAAAGCTATTTTATTTTTTAAAAAAATATTACTATTACTACTTGCTAATTTCAATATTCAATCGTACAATTTTACCAACTGCTGGAAGTCGGTATGAAAATTCGACTGATATTAATGTAATGAAGACAATGAGTTTGCCTTGAATTTTTAGTATTGATTTAATCTTAGCCAGATTTTCATCACATCTGATAAAGTCGTAGGATTTAATAGTAAAACTTGAGAGATACTTTTTTGTTTCTTATTTTTTTCCATTCAGTTTTAAATTCGTCATTGTTACAATTGCATACTTAATTAGAAATATCTAAATTAAATTTTAATTATACTCATTTCATATCAACTCTCTACTAAAACCTCCCCGGCCTCCCTAGCCCTTTTATGCATATCTTGTACTTCCCCCCAAAAAAGTTGCATACGATCTTATAACTTCTTTGTTTTTTCGAAGCCAATTAAAAGCGCTGAAAATAGTACATGTTCGACTACATAGCATTAAAAGTACTCATCACAAACCTCTGAACGGTAGAATAGAATATATAATACGAATATTTAAAAAAAACAACAGGTGTCAACTTATATTCAAATAAAAGAAATTCAGAAAAAAATCGAAAAAACGAATACGTAAGATTGCTTTTAAATTTAACGTAATACCAAAGACTAGAGTTAATTGCACTATGGTGCAAATGGGTCTTGCATCATTGCAACCAATGAAAACATCAAACAATTCGCAACCGCACAACAACAATGTCGAAGCATAAACGTTTACAATACTTTTGCAAGACTTAAAACCATTGTATACTGCTTTAAAAATGTGTAAGACTAAAGACTGTGCTAAAGGACCATCTGTTGGTTTCTTTTTAAATAACACGTTATTTAAACACAAAGAGAAGAATTGACAGAAATATAGTACCATATCTCCGCGGTACGAAATGAATAAATTTACGCTTAAACAATGTTGAAAAATATTGAAAATTTATTTCCAAAGTGAGTGCTGTGTTGTCGAAATGAATGGGAATTTTTAAAACAACGTGTAAACAGATGGAGATGTGCCACGGCCACCACGCATTTAACGCCGTTGGATTTATTTTTTTTGGTATGTATTTGTCGATCGAGATCGATGTTAAGGTGCCAATCCAGAAATGATGTAGGCACTTAAAAACAATATTGATCGAGATATTTGTCCAATAAGGCCCCAAGCCAGTACAAATGTCCTACAAAATTGAGTTGACAGGAGCTGCCAAGTCAGTTGAGGGAACTATTTAAATGAAATCATATTCCATATGTAATGGGAAAGTTTACTCTTTTCAGTAAATCAACAAACTTTTAAAAATATCGAACAGTGCTTATTTTATAGCCTTTTAAAAAGAAACCCGTTATAACTTGTTATATTATTGTGTAATTCAAAAGTAGTTAAATCAGACGACTCTTGCAATTTTTTCCAAAAAATTACAATTAATTTAGAAAAAACAACATTTCTGGAAGAAATGGAATGGAAGGTAAAACAACAGCAACTGGAAGAAATTAAAAAGAAAACAAGAAGAATTAAAGTTGAGAAAACTGAAAATGGAAAAAAATAAAAGATTAAAACGTTTAAAAATATAGAAACAAGAAAGAATTCAAATGTAGAGATGAAACATAAGTATGGTGGAAAATAAAATTATTTGTCTTAAGCGAGGTTTAATTATTTCTTTATTAAATAATTTTTTATTCGAACATATTAAGTGAATACAAAGCGTTTTATTTCTTCGGAGTCAATCCTCATCCTTACTTCTTTGGAAATGCCAATTTTCTCCTTGAATAAATCGAACAATTTCTTAACATGTAAAATCTTTGACAGCCAATAACTGTTTTAAGTTTTTCCTAGATTTGTCAATTTTCAATAACGCAGGAGCGCTCATTTTTATTCGCAAAAAACTGTTTGGGATTACCCCTTAAATAACTATATACTGCAAAAAAGTTATACAGCTACAATATACAATCGTATGTAGAATGTTTTTCTTTATTGCAATTTTTGCTTTGTTCTTTTTCGATTTTCAATAAAGAAAATAAGACATGCAAACATATTGCAGTTTTTTAGTCTGTATCTCAAAATGTTATATATTTTACAGAATTTCTTTTTGTGAGCATTTGTACGATACGATACATAAATAGGACCTTAGTATTTAGATTCGACAAAATTCAACATTCTTTTGCCGAATTTTGTACTACTCAATACAATCCTAAACATATTTTGTACGAATGCAAAAATGTTTTGAGTGAAATTCTGTTTTGCTTTAGAAATCCTATATTTCTGAAATACAACAGGAAGAAAGTAAAAAGACATAATTTTTCCTTTATTTCAAAATATTAATTGTAGAATAAATGAGACACTTCTCTCTAAAGTAAACAGGATAAGAAATTTAAGCCTATTGCATTCAGAAAATAAGGCAAATGGTGGTATAAAATTCTGGACTAAATTTTGGATGAATTGTTTACCCGCACTATTCATTATGGAATAAATAGCTCAAGCTATAAATTGGAATATATGTATGTTAGTTAGTGATTCTCAAATAGTTTTCTATACGAACCAACAATGTTTTTTTACAAGAATAAATTAGGTGGAAATATACTAGAATGACTAATTTGTTTACAGGTGTCGATTTTCAAGTCAATAATGCTAGAAATTTTATTTCAAAATCTTTTGTGAAAAAATTTCTTTACTAGTGGCTTAAATAATATAATAAAATTTGAAAAAAAAAAAACAGTTTTAACAGTTTATTTGAAAGTAATGCCATATTTACAAAATACTCTCGCTTTTAAACCGGTTCATACATATTTAAGTCCAAGGAAAATGGAGTTAATTGCGAATAGGGGTAATTTTTACACCGTTTTAAATATATTAACGTTTGGTGGTTGCGATGCTTAGTATATTCTATATATATCTACCAAAATTCAAATAGACTTAGCAAATCTTTTGAGTTGTAACAAAAAAAAAAAATGCCAAAGCTTTTGCACGACTTTATACAAAGTCAATATTCATTTGAATAGTGGAATGACCACCAGAACTTAACCCTTTAGAATACCTCAACAAGAATTTTCGAAACAAAATTACCAGTGCAATGACCCTCGAGTGAAAAACGTTGGTGAACATGCGCAGCCCCATACCAAGTAAATCTAGCAGAAAGTCATACGTCTTTCAGTTGCTTTTGCCTTGAAAAGAGTTTCAAAGATGTGTGGCACCTTCATACGCGAAAAGCGTGAACACTTTGTCTTTGTTTTTTGTTTTTTGTACATTCAAAAGTAATTGTACGAAACGAAATGAAAGCCACTAGAGAGAAAAGGAATCGCCTTGAAATGAAAATCATTCAGATCAGGCAGGTTGGCAGCACTACATTAAATTCTAAGATTGCCCTAAAGTTTGTGCTCAAAAAGCATGCTTGTTGCCTGCACACAGCCGACCCCAGGATGCGGGGGAAAAGGAGTGAACGTAAAAGTTGCTCATTATATTTTGATCCCGAACATAGCTTTCATTCAGTTGTGAATGAGTCCCATACACTCCGCTCTCTGAATGTGTCTGTTTTTTGCAAATAAAGAAGCGAATTCTTCTTGCTTAGGATATTTAACTTGCAGTTGTGTTGGCATATTCCTTCCATGCCCAGTCGGCGCACGAACACAGCTCAAAAGTAATATTCCCCAAAAAAAAAAGGAAGAGGAAAAAATTAATTGTACAGAAAGGCGAATTTCAGGTATGAAGGAAATTGGGTTTGTGCCCAATGCTGTACACATATTGTGCCCAATTACTAAAACTATCGTTGTTCAGAATTCCCTTTTTGTCACCGTTTGAATCGCCAATAAAAGTTTGATTATGTGCGGCTGTAAATTTCTACAAAATTAATTAAACTCAAATTACCATGCAGCGCACAATGCTACAGCGGTCTCTCAGCAGAATCCGTCCGGCTCTTTGCTTATGTATGAAGCACGATAATGGTTCAATACTTTTACAATTTCAATTTCTGCTTAGTGTAATTTTTTAATTGTTTGTATCCTTATAGGCGGCAGTGGCAATTCAATATATGTACTCCATCTCGTTATCGTTATGTCTAAGTTGATTTTAACATTCTGTTTTTTTTTCCCTAAGTACTCATCCTTAGGCTTAATTCTGAAAAATCCTACTTACTTCACACATCTCACTTTATTAACTATTTTACTTAATGAGCTACGGGAGACGCAAACTATACTTAAAGACACTAAGATGGAAACAATTATTTTGCTACGACTAACTCACAACATATGCACATTAAATACAAACTGTTGCATTTTACTCGTTTCCGAATTTAATTACTTTTACTCTATCAACAAATTAATCGTTGGTAATTTTCAACTGACTCGGTCACTCAAGAAAAGAAAAGATTAAAAAAAAACAATTCGTTTATCGTTGCGATTATGCACTAATTTTTCACCATGCACTCAGCACGAATTAAACAGAATAATCACTTATAACTTCATTGTCGTTTTTATGGAATTACGTTTATAGAATTTTCCCCAGGCAGGGAAATTAAAAACCCTTTAAAGTTTTTCAAACTTTAGCAATAACTTTTGCCGACTATCAAAGGAAATTTCGAGGCAGACTTAGCCAGGCTAGGAATGTTTCACTCACTTAGGCTACTGCGTTACGGCACAGTCTCCGCCGTTTTCGTCGAGAACCAAGTGGAAAATTGAAATTGAAAAACTGAGAAAAGTCCAAAGCTGAGAGGTTCTTTTTCTTGCTTTTTTAAATTTTTTTTTTTTTTTATTTCTTGTTTCTTTATATAGTTAGAGAGAACCTTTCATACGCGGTGTGTCGTCGTTTTAGACCTCGCGGATAGGCAAACTGAACTGAAAACGATAAAACTGTACAGAAATTCCAATCCCGCCACCGTTGCCGTCATCATCTCAAACATATCTTGGTATTGTTGAAAATCTCTCGCTCAGTTGATGTAATAATTGCGCGCACGTTAGCTTTCTGCCTCCCAGATAAACCCGGCGTTCGAATGGAAAAGCTCATTATAAAGTCCATTTCGCACAACACAATTGAAAACCGAACATTCAAACCAAAAAAATTAAAAAAATATTAAAATAAATTAAATTCTACAGTACTCGATTAAATTAGTTAAAGCAGTCCACTAGAACCAATCGGTTCAAACCGAACATTCTGCCCAATAATTTTTGGTATAGCAACAGCAGGATCCAGCACTACTTAAACCCTCCGACTATAGCAGCAGTAGCACCAATATCGGACAAAGGACCGTCCAAGACTATATCACCGGCCGACCTTTCCAGTAAAATCTCTCGCTGGTATCCCTTGGTAATGGCATCCTTGCTCCCTTTCTGGATGCTCATGTGAGAGACTGCCGGGAGACATTTGTTTGGGGACAAAATTGCTCAAATCTCTGGGAAAAAAAGGCCTTCTGTTACTGCAAAACTTTCACCTGGAAAGCTTTCCATCCCTCTGGACGAAAAAAAGAATTGCTAGGAATGTTTCTGACGCAAATGGATTTTGCGCATTCACCTCCCGTAGCAAGGATATCTGAATTTCAATAGGGTTCCCAAGCCTGGTCCACTATTCGGAGGAAGGATGCCTTTCTAAAAACGAACTCCGAATTGTATACATCCTTTCCACACTAAAATAAATTCCCCCAATAAGTTTTGCAATGTAAAAAAGATTTTTCAAAATACAGGTGATATTCAAATCATCACCCGATCATTCAAATTAAAATTGTTTTCATTCAACATCGAAAATTGTTATTATACGACATCGACGTTATTTTTATTGGTTAATATGAACTTGCCAAATTCCTCATCCTGCATTCCTTCAAACTTATACCTTTAGGTTCTTGACTGGCTCATTCATTTTACGTACATGAAATCATCCAATAATAAACGTGAAGTCACAACATTTTTGATTTTAATGATACTTGATAAAAATCTTCGTTTAGATATCAACGATTTTAGACTCTAATTTCATCATTGGTTGCCAAAATCGTTCTATTAGCGATATCTGTCAATTATCAATTATGAAAGAGGAAAATCCACAAGGTATGTATAAGTATTGGATGTGCAGATAAATTCTACCAAAACACCCGGGAATACATATAAACACAACCCAGTAGGAAAAAGAAGGGGCTAAGAAGAAGTGATATAACTGCTTCTCGGGCAACTAGTAGTCCTTCCCGATTCGATTCTTTTCCTTCTTCTTTTTTACGCACGACGGCATTGGAGGTATGGGTTTCGACTTTCGTTTCCCTAATAACCAGGGATAGAAGAAGTTACTCTGATGCTGAATGACTATTAAATCTACTTTTTTTTCGGAGCGTCAATTTACAATTTATGCCAAAAACTCAATTTCAATATTTTTTAATAAGAATTTTTTTGAATACTCTTAAAAAGTTGTTCTTTAGTTCAGGCCTTCGCCCATTTACCTTACTTTTACCAGATCGATAAAAAAAAATCTTTAAAATGAGTCCAAAAAATGCATGATTAACTATACCCCCTCCTTAAATCAATCTTAATTTACTTAATTACTAAGTAAAAATTAGTTATTCTTTATATAACTTCTGATGTTTGAGTTTCGTTTCTTTTAACCATTTTTTTAATTTAAATGGACACTGCCCACCACCGAAATCCTTGTTAACCCACTGATTTCTGAGACAAAAAATTGTTTTTAAGGTTTCTCTAAAAATGAAGTCCCTTAAATGCTCATGCAAATCGTTCTCAATGTAATTTCCCCAATGAATACTTATTTGTTGAAAAACTTCTTCAATAAACTGTTCACTCGCATGACAAAAAAATTTTAATGTATTATTTAGGTTTTACCTTTAACCCTGAATTAGGTTCCTCGCCGTAAAAAGTTTAAGAGTCACTTTCTTGAAGGGTTCATTTTAGAGAAAGTGAGCTATCTTCTCACAAACACTGATCAGAGTAGTTCATAGAGTTTATTTGTATCTGTTTAAATTGAACACGTAGTAACGAAATATCCTGTAAATTTTTCATTCTTCTTTCTTGTTCACTTAATGATTTTTATTTTCATTCATAGACAGTTCCTCTATAATAGGAAATAAATTTTTATTTATGTACAAAATTATCATTGTAAATATGTAAATAAATAGTTCTAATATATGTTCATACTTTTGCAACAACAATCAAAAACACTATCATTGCAAATATATAAATAAGTAGTTTTAATGTATTTTTATACCTTTGCAATTATAAACAAACAAATTTATTAAACTGGAACTGTAGATGAGTTAAAAATTCGTTTCCCGTTCATTTTATACATATGTTGCTTAAAATACTCCCACATAAAAAGTGCGCCCGTCACATGAACATTTAGAGACCGGACCATACCCAATTGGGGTATTTCCACTGCATAATCCAAGAGACTAAGTAAATTGGCTGGTATTCCTTCCTTCTCCTGTCTAAAAAAAAAAAAATAATGGCATAAATCAAAAAACAAACCAACGACTACCAGATAGCTTACCCCAGAAGAAGAACACACTTATCCGGAAAATTGAAGTCCACGAAGCTCACACTATTTGAAGTCTGTTCGGCACCAACAATCCTATAGCCCTCCAATTTTCGATCTATCAAATAAGTCTGCAATTTCTCAGGCTTAACCTCCTGAATGTTAAGCCACTTTTCAGCAGTCATGCTAAAAATAAATATCTATTAAAGTTATTTTCCCATCTTAATTGTTTCTCGTACCTTAAAGACTGAAACTCTTTACACTTGACATGCTTCAAAGAATCGAGTACCAAATTATTTATGCCCAAAACTTCGCAGGTTCTAGCAATTCCCCCTAAGTTAGGAGTCTTCGATATCAAACTCGCAACAACAATCATTTTATGCTGCACTTCCTGTTTGCAAAATAAAAATAAAGTTTAAATAAATTGTTACCATTGTCAAGGATAGACTCACCAGCAGCACGTTATTGCTTGATGTGTCTTCAATGCCTGAATCTATATCGAATTGGACAGGATTCATTTTCTTCTGCACTTCTTCTATCGAATTGTTGCTTTCCTGTACTCTTTCCCTTGTACGTTCTACTTTTTCCTTGACAGAGGCTAGAGTTGACTGATCAGCATTTGTAAAATTCCTATATAATTCATCAGACGCCATATTAGTTATTCTTGGAATGTGAACAAGTATATTCCCCTCCTCCAAAATGTTGAGTCCATTCAAATTATTATAGCGAAAATCTTTTTTCAAATTTTCTTCGACAATCCCTTGTGTTAGGGTTTCCTCGATTGCATGATACAAATAAGAAGTTTCTAATTCTTCCACCCCGGATTTGTTAGCAGTTAAGTTTTTGTACATATGATACAAGGCGACCTGTGCATTTGTGCGAACTTGAAAATTTGCACCCATTGTCCACGGTGCAATCTTCTTCATACAACTCATAGTCAGATTGGACTCGTTAATTCTCATACACGCCAAGTAAGTGATGGAAAACAGAGAACACAGACTGCTTGGTGTATACTTTTTGGCCTAAACGACAAAAATAAATTTCCTTAACAATCCCAGTTTTACAGCATGAGCTATCTTCATGGTGAACATAAAATTCGCCTCGATTACTTGCAACTGGATAAGTCAAGCAATAAAGCATAAGATATCAAATCGAATTTCTCTGCTCCCAGAAAAAGGCTGAAAATTTATATATATAAGTACCTGGCACAGCAGCTCGATCAACGCTTCGCGTGGAATTCTGTCAGCAATAAGAAGCTCACCAATATATGTAACGTTGGTTTGATTGTTTTCCTGAAACACAATGTCCAAAAAACGTCTGTCCCAAACTTCATCTAGATTTTGTATCTTGGCCAATGCTTGAACGATCCTCAATTTCTGTCTATGATGCATGGAATCACCGAAATACCTCGACTTACGTGAACTCATAGCTTGGCTCATATTTAAGAGTTTATTCCTCAAATTGCCGAAAAAGATTTTAGCATCGCTGCTACATTGAGAGTGAATTTTTTGTAAAAGTTGGAAGACCTTATATCGTACTTCAGCAGCATTACCATCAGACAATCGAATATCATTCTGCAAGCAATAGTCGAATTCAATTCTGATCAATAAATATTCGTTAATTATTTATATAACACAAATATATAAGACAAACCTACTTTTGATCGCCAATCAAAGGCTTCCCAAAGAGTAGTCCATCAATAAACAAATCGACTAAGAAATCTTGATCGGAGAAATATCGATCTGGCCTTTTTATAGCAGTTGTTGTCGCATAAATGTGTTCCTGTAGAGCGTCGAATATGACCTTCAAGATAATTGGACTATTACGATCAAAATCCAACAATTTAATAACTCCTTGGAAAAATTCGTCTGAGCCTATTCGTTCTAAATACTGTAATACATCCTTAAACCTGTACGAAAATATACTAATTTTAGATCGCCGTTTATTCTTAAAACTAGGTATATAGATACAAAACACGATCCATTTTCATGCAAATGTATGGAGATTATTAGGGTTATTGATTTCGAATCGGCTACAACAATTTCAATATTCTAAATGCTGTATTCGATATAGCGACCAAGAACAGACTAAGTAGATTTCCAGGAAAAGTACTTTTTAGGTATTTTTGGTTTCGAACGTATAATAGTATCAACAATTTAGAGCTTCAAAATTTCGGATTAAATAAAACCAACAGTAATTTTTCTTCTCAAAGTCGATTATCTTGTCTTTGCTGCTATTGAATGATCATATAACCGCCAGAAATTGCGGTCCGGATGTCTATACTTTCTCAAACCATGCTTTTGAAAGTTTTTTTTTGCTTTGGTTTGGCCATTTTGTACAGCAATGTAAAACAAAATTTCGCAAGGAATAGGTACATGTAAATTTTTTTTCATGATAAAAAAACTTGGTAATATTTTTACTCAAAAAGGATCAATTATACGAATAAATTTTAGATGACAAAAAATGCTTATAATTAACAAAAGAATACGTGTGAATTCTTTCAGAATTTTCCGGGACATTTTTGGATTTTTCAAAAATTGGCCAAATTCAAAAAACCAAAAATAGTCCAAAAAATTCTGAAAATGTTCGACAACACTTAATCTCTCTGCCATTTATTGTTGTGTTTGGGTATCATCTTCATCCCAACAATCCTTGTAATTCGGCGTATTCGAATTTTTAAGTTGATCTGAGCGTTCCTTGTCCTTTAAGAGGTTTTTCTTGTCTAAAATGTTTAAAACATTATTTTCGGATACAAAGAAACAAGATATCGTTATGAAAATTTATAGGGAAGTTTACTAACATTATAAAAATACAAAAACAATGTTTTTGAAATTTTTTGGCTGCCCTATCAGAGCCATATAATTTTTTAAAAAAAGCACCAAAATTCGACGGTCGCGATGATTTCATCCGTCTGGATCATCTGGAAAAAAACGGGATATTATTATGTAATGAAGCCGCTAACGCATGAGCTAGGATGAACTTTTTTTATTAAAAAAAAAAACAAAATGGCGGACATTTTAAAAAAAAAACGACTTTTGAGGTCGGAAAATCGTGTGAAAATCGGAAAATGTTCATCCGATCGTTTAGATCCTAGTTTATGCGACAGCGGCCTCAATACAGAATAATATCCCGTTTTTTTCAGATGATCCAGACGGGTGAAATTAATCGATTTTTTTGATGCTTTTTGCAAAATATTATATGGCACTGATAGGGCAGCCAACAAATTTAAAACAATTTTATTTTTGTATTTTTATAATGTTAGTAAACATCCCTAAAACTTTCCATAACGATATCTTGTTCCTTTGTATCCGAAAACAATGTTTTACAAATTTTAGACAAGAAAGACCCCTTAAGTCAAAATCTTCAGTTTTAAACCTCCTAAACCAGCACACACAAGCGTCTTGAGTTGGAACATTGTCACCGTAGGTTTCAATGAGTATGCTTTCACTCGCGTTTTTCTTTTGATTTAACAAGAAAAGCGACTGACGTTTCGTGAAACAAGATCTTGGTCGCTGTCGGCTAATACTTGTATACCTAAAACCACCTGTTATGTATTCGTTAAAAAAAAAAAATCAACATGACAAAAATCAACGCCAAGTGTATTCCGCGTGAATTAACTGAAGATCACAAAATGTGCGAGTGGAGTATGCAAAAGGAAATTTGCGTGCATATAATTAGCAAACGAACCTTCTAAAAAACAATATCTTACATCTGTACAAAAATTTAAATTGTGTGGGCGGGTTTAATCCGAACAACCTAATAATAATAGAAATAATAACGATTGGTCAGATGTCGTTGGAATTAACTCACATGTGATACTTTTTGTGAGATTTTCTAGGATTACAGCACAACATTTGGTGAAAGATTTTTACTTTTTAATCGTTACAGAAAATATATTTCAGACGATTATCGATGAAACAAATACGTACGCTACGCAAATTCTGGCAACAAAGAAAAACGTACTACCAAGTGGTATTTAAAGTTAGCCATGGAATTGTTACTGAATACTTCGATCACAAATGCACTTGTGCTGTATAAAATAGCAAAAAAAAATCAAAGTGACTGCGATTAGAATGGCACTTGCAATGCACCTAATCCAATGTCGACACGAAAATTTACAATATTCATTCCCATCGGGAACAGCTACCAGGAAAAATTATGTCATGAAATTCAAAGTAAGCAAGGCCGGACTTGTCGAGCACGAAAATATTATAACAAGTGTTATAAGAAGAATGTTGCAAATTTTGGTACAAAAAAAGGGACTACGTGCTGTAAGGATTGCGACGGTCAGCCCCTTTTCTGTCTGAATTGTTTTAATACAGTACATCGGAATATATAATTTTGTAAAATATTATGTTATAATAACAATTTTTAATTGTTAAATGGTGCAATTTTTTTTGCACAATGTTCTTTACTTATTAACGTTGTTCGAAATTTTAAAAATTTGTTTAAATGAGATAAAAATATCATAAACTAAAAAAGGTAGTAGCGCTGGTTACGAATGAATATCATGGTCCCATTGTGAAGGCAAGGTCCGATCACGGGTGATCACCGTGGCAGTCAACGTGTTAATCATTTTTTTTTTATTATTAAGTTTTCTCAGAGAAACGAAAAACAATATTTTTTTGCCTCCTGACTGTTGAGCATGACTCCTTAACTTATGTCTTATGTAAAATCTAAAATTACTTACACTGCTCCACATTCTGAAATTCCACACTCTTGAACAACTTCCTTCAATTGTTCCAGAAAATCAGCATCTTTCACGGCTAAGAATCTTATTTCGGCAAGTGCACGGAATCCACTTTTGATGGCCTTTCCCTTCGCTCGTAAAAACAACCAATTAAAGCAGGATTTATTTATAAATCTTGACACTGGGCTCTTAGCAATCGTAGCAAAATAAATGTCAATAAATAATTGCTCTAATCGTTTTACTTCTTGGTTTATGAGATGATATCTCAAATTTTCGAAGTCATGTTCGAATTCAATTGGCTCGCAACCTTTTTTAAAAATCTTAACCAGCAACTGCGTAAAGTACTGCTCGCTGTTTACAGTAACATCATATTCCTCTAAAAATTCGGCATAATCTTCTACTAGCTCAGCGAGTTCTCGTAAAATATCCTGATCAATTTCATCTTCGGCAGTCATTTCTAGAATAGCAAGGAATTCCTGTGAACTGATGTCAGGATTAATAAACTCTCTTAGACATTTAATTTTGTCCTTAGTGCAGATATTTGCTTTTAAAACAATTTTAAAATAGTTGAATGGTAGATTAAGATCTTCGGTCCAATCAGATATTTTTTTCCTTAAAATGGTACTAGCAGAGCCCTCCAATCTTTCAATTTTATTATTCAACGTAGTACAAATATTAAAAAATTCATGTAAGGACACTTCTTGTAAATCATTTTCAAACATTTCAAAAAATTGTGTCTTTAATTTGTTCCTAATATCTTTATTTTGTATCAAGCGGATACAAGCAGATATTTCGATAAGTATGGCTGGTGGAACTATATCAGTATCGGTCTTAACACTCTCCAAAACAGTTAAAAGCGCGTGCATTGGAACGGCCTTCCAATTAATCAAGCAAAAGATACCCAAAATTCTTGGTACATCGCCTTCGAAAAAGTTTTTAGCAATTTTAAAAAATCCCGTATTTTGCACGTACAAGGAAGTATTGTTCATTGCATCCATTAAATATCGAAGAGTTTTGGAACTGAAGTGTGAACAATTATATATTTTTAAAACGTACTCAACTACATTTTTTAATACGACACTGTTCTTCTGCGTGAGAAGATCTGCTAGCAAAACCTCCTTCCAGAAAAAGGGTACTTTCACCTTTTCAAGCATTTCCAGTGAAGGTAAAATAAGATGTGTTTGTTTTTCCTCTAAATTTGCCAATACAGTAATTAATGCCCTCCATGACTTTCTGTATATCGCACTATTTTTCGGGTCCCATTCAAAGTATCCATCAACGAATACTCTGGAATTAATCTGGTCAGTTGAGGTGTATTCCAGAATCTTCTCCAAAATGTACAGGACCTTCTTTTTCTCATCACTTGCAACGCCGCGGTTAATCAATGCATTCAGTAAAATTCCCCAAAAAATAGGATCTGCATAAATCTTCAAAAGCTCCAAGAACGAATCAATAAACTGAGCTACAATATCTAAACTGCTTGTTTCGTCCTTACAGTTCTTTAATCGCTCCCAAATCTTCCATAACGTTTCGTTACATTTAAGGTCCTTAACCAAACAATGCGCACACATGAAGCTCCAAAGTCGAACGTCTTTGTCATCGGAAAATAGTCCAGAAATGACCAAATCGACAAGATCATCTGTAATTGACATAGGCTCTTCATCTTCTTGAGGTGCCTCGAAAGTTCTTAGTATCTGATGGACAAACCGAAGAAGTAAAACTGAGTCTGGCGCGGTTACAAATTCTCTGCTCATTTCAACGACAAATTTGAAACAGACACCTAGTGCTACATTCTGTTCGGTAAGTTTTATAGTTTGCTGCACGACAGATGTAAAAATATCAAAATTATGTGGTTGGTCCTTAAGTTCTTCAAAGAAGATCCTTCCCACATCGAGGACATCGTTAAGTGGTATCGGTTCAAATTCGGTTATTCCTCTCTTTAAATTGCTGGACAGTATGCAATTGTATATTTCTAAAGCTGGACTGTCAATGCTATTTTGCATAGCTTCTAGAAGAAAATCTATGTGCTGATCCATTGCTAAAGAAAAAAAAGTTATTTATATTTAGTTCAAAAACAATACTACGAATCGAAAAAGAATTTAAGGCACTAATATAATGTTCATTAAACAGATTAGTAGAACCTTTTTTTTTAAATATAAAATTCTCAACAAAAAGGGATTTCTTTCAGATGGAAAGATGTTCAAATAAATGTCCAATTTTGGACTTTCAGACTGAAGAAATAATGAATAAGTGATACCGATAAAATATAAACTAATCTGTTACGGACTGTGTTTTTTTTTTTTTTTTTTTTTTGCTTATTTCGAGCCATGTGATATACTATACACTTTGTCTATTTCTTACAATATGCGTTCATGCCATACAAAGTTAGAATTTGTTTATCCTTAACATTGAAATAATATATAATATTTTGGATTATACAGGGTGTGTTTTTTATCTTCAGACAATGAAATATCTTGATTGGATCTCATTATTTCGAAAAATAATTCAAACAAAAGTTTGAAGGTTTCGAGAGGATGAAATAATAGAGACGTTGAATTTGACATTGACTTTCAAGGTTATTTGAAGGTAACTTCAGGAATTTAAATGGGAAGCCCCACCTTTGACCCCGAAAACGGAAAGAGCAAGAAAACAGGAGGGTCAAAATCTATGCAAATGTGGCCTAATTTTTTTCGTCAAAAAAATTAAAATTTTTTTTTTTTTTATTTTCCCATCATCTATCATTATTTTCCAATCGATTTCTCCCTAAACGGAATGTTCTTCCACCTGCTACTCCCCTCCTGTATCCCGAAAAGTCAGAGCCGGAATATAGGTAACTCATACGTACCAATATGCCAGCAAAATTTCATCAAGATTGAAGAATTTGTTATCGATTTGCAACAGACGTCCCACTAGCCTACACTATAGTCATGTGTACACATATGTTTTTGGAAATCATAATTTTTCACATATATACGAGTGTTGCAGACCAAAAGCCCAATATTCGAAAATCGAATTATACCAAATCATGGCTTTAGTTTCTAAGAAGTTTTAATTATTAGATCTTATATTTGGTACAAATTCGGAGTTTATGGGGTGGCAAAATATCGGCCCTGGTAAAAATCCTACACGGTACCGAAGAAAAAAGTTAAATAAAACTTGCTTGAACCCTACTAATTTCGGCTTCAGATGATTTGGGAGTACCCATAGAATGATTTTATAATGTTATTAAAATCAAACCATCGGCACTTTTTTGACATACCTACAAAAAACCCATTTTTCTATATAACATGTATGAAATCTACTTTTGCGGATACTTTTCGTCTTGCGAAAAGTACAGAGCGGTCTTGATTTGTTCATAGGTGTTTACCATCTTTAAAGCTTTTAAGTAAAAAGTGTTTTTTGAGACGCAATTAATTAAATAAAATTAAATTTGTTTTGATAAATGATGGGTCAGCATCATATAACGTGTTTGGTGTGTGGCTGTGGAAAAGGCAGTGTGTAATTTTTTGTAAGATTTTCGCGCCTATTACCACTTGCGCGAGGAGTTTTTATTGAAGTTAGATTTCTCTTATAAGAATTATATTTCCCGCATGACATCTGCCCTGCATCACGAGCCGAGGCAATTCTGGAAGTTCGTGAATTCTAAACGTAACTCAGACGGCTACCCTTCAACCTTTACCTTTGGGGACAGTGAAGGCTCTGATCCTCTGACCATTGCTAATTTTTTTAGTGAACTCTTCAAGACTGCGTTCTTGGATAATAACTGTGATATTAGTTTTAATGATTTTATTCACTTGACGAAGCTTCCGCCGACTACTCTTGATACCAAAGATCTTGTAATTGACGAAGCTATGGTCCTAGAGAGAATATCAAAGCTCACTAACGGTTTTTCTTGTGGTCCCGATGGTATTCCTTCTTGTTTTGTGAAGAACTGTGGCATGTCCTTTGTTTCTGTTCTTTGTTATTTATTTAACTCTTCTATTGCCTCTGGGGTTTTTCCCAACGCGAAATTTCGAATATTGTTCCTCTTTACAAGAGTGGCGACAAATGTGACATTAAGAATTACAGGCCTATTGCTAATTTATGTTGTATCGCTAAAATCTTTGAAGCCTTGATCTGTGATGTTCTTAGTTTTCACTGTAAGCCCTTCTTGGGATCTTTCCAGCATGGTTTTCTGAAGGGTAAGTCTACAACTACCAATCTTGTAGAATTCGCCTCGTACTGCATTCCTGCCATTGAAGCTGGTAAGCAAGTCGACTGTATCTTCACCGACTTTAGCAAAGCCTTCGATAGAATCAATCAGATTCTAATTTATAAACTACACCTTCTTGGATTTCCACCTTTATTTGTTGCTTGGCTTGAATCTTACTTGTCTAATCGCACACAGCGTGTTATTTTTCGCGGTGTTTTATCTGAAAGCATTCGCAATACTTCTGGAGTGCCTCAGGGTAGCCATCTGGGACCTTTGCTATTTATCATTTACATAAATGATGTTGGCTTGCTTCTGAATCATTCGAAGATTCTTTGTTATGCAGACGATGCGAAGATTTTTCGCTTAACCTCCAATGAGTCTGATTGTCTTCTTCTAAATTCTGACTTAGACACTTTTTCTAATTGGTGTTCTATCAATCGCCTACCTCTTAACATTAGTAAGTGCACCGTGATGTCCTTCTCCCGAAAAAAATCACCTATTTCCTTCAACTATACTATAAGTGACTGTTCTCTATCTAGACTTGACAAAACCAAAGACTTAGGGGTGTGGCTCAACACCAGGTTTTCTTTTGATGACCATGTGGAGGCCATAGTCAGCAAAGCCAATTCTACCCTCGGCTTCGTTAAACGTTGGTCTAAAGAGTTTGACGACCCTTATATTACGAAACTCCTCTTTTGTACGTTCGTTAGGCCTATACTTGAATATGCCAGTCCAGTGTGGTCTCCGTATTACGCTGTACACATAAATCGTATTGAGTCGGTTCAGCGCAGGTTCATTCATTTTGCGCTTCGCGGCTTACCTTGGGTCAATAGACTTTTTCTTCCCCCCTATATGAATCGTCTTAATCTCCTCTCATTACAGACTCTTGAGCAGCGTAGAACTGACTCCGGAATTGCTTTTGCTCGTGATTGTTTGCGTGGTAGGATTAACTCGCCTGAGATTCTGTCTTCATTTCATATTTCTATCCCAACTCGCTCTTTGAGGGACTTCCGTTTCCTCCATGTTCCGTCTCACCGTACTAACTACGGATTTTTTGAACCCATTTCATCAATGTCGCACGCAGTTAATGAGAACTATTCTAATTTTGACTTTTTATAATTTCTTGTTGACCTGTTAATTAGTGATTTGTCTTTACACTCAATTTTATTTTGTAGTAGTCAGCTTTTGACGAACTTTTGTATAAATAAATAAATAAATAAATAATGCGTTCATAGAAAAGCTTTGTGATAAAACATTTTTGTGAGGTGCACTCTGTAGGAGTGTTCCAATATACGAGGGGTGATCTAAAAGTAATGATAATCGGATATTTGTAGAGCACATAAAAATATGAAAAAAATTTTTTTTGCTTCCTCATATATTTACTAGGTCAGCATAAAAAAATCATATAAATAGGCCACGATTCCCGGGAGGTACATTCATTTGAATACGCACAGTCGGAGAGAAAACATCAAAATGGAGAAAAACGAAATCAGAGCTGTCAAGTACCTCTGTTTGAAAAAAATTTCTACCAAAGACATACACAGCGACCTAGTGGAAACATTGGGGGACTCTGCTCCTCCATATTCCACAGTTGCGCGCTGAGCAAATGAGTTTAAGCTGGGTAGAACATCCACAGAAAATGAACATCGCGAGAGACGCCCATCCACGTCCCTCACTGCAGACAACGTGAAAAAAGTCGAAGATGTCATGTTGGCAGATCGAAGAGTGGCCATAAGGCATGTAGCTGAGGTCACAGGGATCTCATATGGCAGTGTTCAAAGAATCTTTGCGAACGAACTGCATATGAAAAAGGTCTCTTCGCGTTGGGTGACGAGAATGTTAACCGACGAGCAAAAGAAAAAACGAGGGTGAATCTCGAAAAGTTCCAAGCGGATCAGGAAAATTTTTTGTCTCGTTTCGTGACCATGGACGAGACCTGGATCCACCATTTTGATCCGGAAACCAAACAGCAGTCAATGACTTGGAAACGAGCCTCTTCCCCGACGCCGAAGAAATTGAAGGTGTCAAGTTCGGCAGGAAAGGTTATGGCGTCCATTTTTTGGGACGCTGAAGGAAATATTATGGTGGAATACTTGGAAAAGGGAGCCACTATTACGGGCTCTTACTACGCAGACCAAATAAGAAGATTGCGGGAGGCCATCAAGGAAAAACGATGAGGCAAACTGCGAGCTAGAGAGTTGTTTCACTAAGATAACGCACCGGCTCACAAAGCCGCCGCGCCGTCGCGATGGCTGCCATTCAAGAAACGGGATTCGAATTGCTCGAACACCCACCCTATTCGCCAGACCTGGCTCCCAGTGACTTTCACCTCTTTCCTCGGCTCAAGGAACACCTCCGAGGCAAAAAATTTGACGATGATAGCGAGGTGATGACTGCTGTAGAGGCGTTTTTGGAGGGTCAAGGCAAAGAATTTTTTCAAAGGGAATTATGGGTTTAGAAAAAAGATGGACTAAATGTATTGCCTTGCTAAAAGACTATGTAGAGAAATAAATTTTCTTTTAAACTAAAACTCCCTTATTTCATATTGATTATCATTACTTTTGGATCACCCCTCGTACCTCGAATGTGAAGATCTTGAGAATATTCTATTATGATGAATTTCTAATCACCGAAGAATAGTAATACCGAGAATAAAACAAGTTGTTTACATATCAAACAATCACGTAGTCATTAGCAACGCGGGTACATTTAGTTGAGGGGGAGAAGAAGAAGAAAAATTTCGTCGAAAAATGCTTGATCGTACTGAGTCCTCTATATGTTGTATGATCAGTTTTTGAGCAAAGCTGGGATCAAAATCTCAAGCTACAATATTGTGCTGCCGTATTGAGTTTCATTGGTTTAAAGCTCAAGCCAGCTTAAAAGTTCGTATTGTGTTTCTGCCCTCAAATATGTTTCAAGTGTTGGATCAAACGCTTGCATAAGTGCGTTCCAGTTAATGAAGAGTACTTTGAAGGGGACAATGTCTATTTTGATGAATAAATTTGTATTTTTAATAATAATAATATTATTAAAAATAAATTCCTGAAACTTCTTGATCAAGCCGATATCACATGCGAAGACACTGAAAAATAACCGGGAACAAACTTTTGTAATGTTTACATTTTATTCGAGTTCTTAGGTATGTGTCAGTGGGCCGGAGTGAACAATTCTGTACCACAGGTAAAAAAAATAGTATTTGCTAAATAGGCACAATAGTTGCACAGAGTAAAGCCTCTACTTCACCGCTACCTAGCACTTCTTTATCAAAAAATCTATTCTGTCGTCTCACTCAGCTAAACGGATGTAGCTAGAAATGTTTTTAAAAATTATTAAAATCACTTACCTACTGATTCTATAATATTTCAACTGCAAATTAAGAACTTGTCTTGATTGCCCGCAAAATTTAGACACAAAAACAAACACTTTGCCGGGTATACACTTGATACTCAGTTCAGATCCGATGCAAAATCAACCGGGTTACTGTCTGGAAAGTGGAAATTAGGGTGGGAAGTGTTCGCACGTGCTGCGCTGTCATGTCACCCTCAACTTGACAGTTCTAGTGTGTTTGAAGTTTCGCGGGGTTGCAAAAATAAGACTTTCTACAGTTTGAAGGAATAATGACTGAAAACGAACGGTGGGTGGACTTGGGGTTTGCTGAACAATGTGACCCGGAAGATGTCACAAACCGGTACTTCCCCAGCAAAATTGGAGGCAGACCTGCCTGGCTGGAGCTTACAAATTTACCTTCTGTGGAGGAAATCAATTGTCCCAAATGTAACGAGCCACGGGTGTTTTTGTGCCAGGTGAGTTTGTTTCTTTGATCGATTTTGCACTCCCTGTTTGTACCATAATTAACCTAACTACTTCAAATTCTTATTCTTATACCCAAACTAAGAAATCGGAAAAAAGGGAGCTGGAGACCCGAATTTGCCAGACGAAAATCGTCCAAGCCATTACATTCTTTAGAAATTTCAAAATAAGTTACAGTCTAACGAGCAAACAAACGTAAACACTAGCATGTCATATCGTTTCAGAATTTCCTCTAGGTGCTAAATCAAAATCTGGTGTAGGCCAAAAACATAAGCTCATTTTATGAAAGGTGAACGAAAATCTTGTTCGCAAAGTACCGTGTTATGCGAGGATTACCTTCACATTATTTCTAAAGACATAAACTGTAACTAAAATACACAAAAAGCCAGGGTGATCTAGATAATATTATTTTTAGATGTTCATTTACAAAAGCCAATAAGGGAAAATGTATGACACATTCATTTGATAAAGATACCAATGAAGTAAGAGTATAATATTACAGATTGCACAAATAAAATGCAATGCTGGGCTTTTAGCGATAATCAAAAACGTTGCATTAATGCAATGCCGGATATTTAAGTGGTGTCTACGCTACAGTAGTGAAACCGCGTAACTCTGTTAGTTTTTTAATTAGTTTTCAAAATATTTGTTATACCACCTTGAAAAAGATAATTTTGATCAAAACGCGAAAGCTCTCCAAAAGTTACAAGAATAGCCGTTAGGAACTACGCCTGTTTTAAACTTCTATATCTAATCCAATTTTGGAAATTTGTGCATTTACTTAAATTAAAGGATATAGAAAATACAGAAAATAAAGTAAGATGCTGTAAACTTTAAGAAAGAGATGAAATTATAAGTTTTAGAATTAAGGATTGTGTGCTAAAAACACTGTGGCCCAGCTCCGGTCGTACTTAAGTTATTCAAGTTAAGATTTAGAAAAACATAAATGAGTGCAGGTTTATTAAAAAAACTTGTCAGTTTAATAATTTCCCTTCTAAATAATTATCATCGTTATCATGATTATCATAACTCGCCGGCGAAAAGTCCTTTTTTTCTAGAGGGTCCAAATCAATGAAATCAACCCTAATCAATATATCAAAAATAGTACATTAGTCCAAAAGTTTGTTCGCTAATTTTTAGATTACCTTAATTCGGCTTATTAACAACAACTGCTGAATTGTGCAATCGGTTGCGGAAACTGAATTCTTGTACACCAAATGTTACCGTTTGTCTTTTAACAGTGCTTTGTACTACTATTTATGGAACTTTACATTTCAGGTTTATGCCCCAATAGAATCAAATGAGAACTGCTTTCACCGTACAATCTTCGTGTTCATTTGCAAAACGGAACAGTGCCAGGAGGCGAATTCAGCGAAGTGAGTGCAAATTAAACATTTCTTAATTTTTACATAGAATCATCTATCAACAGCTTTCTTAATTTTTCAGTAACCTTCTCGTATTTCGAAGCCAACTGCCCAGATTAAACGAATATTACTCTTCGGAGCCGCCAGCTGAAGATGAAAAATTGGTAAGATGAATATCTTCGTCTTGAAATCTTTTTGCTTTAACCAATTATTATTGCAGCCTCCGATTCCGCCTTTAGTTAAGCTCTGCTCTGTGTGTGGATGCCACGGCCCGAAACTATGCTCTCAGTGCAAGAAGACATCATATTGTGGCCAGAGTCACCAAAGAGTTGATTGGAAACACCACAAAAAAATCTGCCAAACAGATCAGACCAGCCCAGAACCCTATTCAAATAGTTTACTCTTCCAGGAGTTTGAGCTGGTAATGGAAAAAGAACCCTTGTCGGACACGTTTTCTAGCCAAAAGGAGGATGAAGAGGAGGCTGAAAGACGTCGCCTGAAGGAGTACGAGAAATTAGAACAATCTGGTAAAGTTGGAGACCTTAAAGATATTTCTGAATCCGAGTTGGCTCAGTATGTTGGCGCTACTGAAGATGATAAATTGTTCAGGAAGTTCAAGAAGAGAATAGCGTTAAGCCCAGATCAGGTGCTCCGATATGAGAGGGGCGGCAAGCCACTTTTTATTACTGATAACAATGTCCCAGACGAAATTGATATTCCTAAATGTGAGAACTGCGGAGCGAATCGGATTTTCGAATTCCAGATAATGCCTCAGCTGTTGAACGTGTTAAAAGATGACAAGCTCGACTGGGGTATAATGGCCGTCTACACCTGCCTGGATAGCTGTAGCACAAAGTCTGGATATCTCCGAGAATTCATTATCAAGCAAGACATTGTGAAATAAAAGAAATCTTTACTTGATATTTCTTGTCCTGTGAAAATTGTATTTACAAAATATATATATAAGCCTTAAAACTTGTATCGCCAAGTAAACCGAAACTTTGAAACCTAGACGAGAGCATGTGCTTTGCTGTAACCTGAGATATTCGCTCGTCTGTCTCGTTTAATTCAGTTTTATGATAGGGAAGTAGCGATGTTGGGAAAAATCGAAATCTGGTTGAGTTTTCGATTCCTTTTTATGGCCACTTGCTAAAAGTTTGGTGACAACGAAATTTATCTTTGCCACTTGTATCATTTGTGTCATCTGTAAAAGTAATTATTTTTTTTCTTGTTTATATTATTTTTCAAAAGGAAAATTATTTAAAAGCTAAATTTACCTCCTGATCCGGGTTCTGGATAGACTCGAGAATTGTCCTTGCTTGATGAAAATGCTTGGCGGCAGAAAGGAACAGTTCTGCCGAAGACAAACGCAGAAGAAGGGTCCTCATCTTCTTAAATTCGCTGTATGGTATTGGAGGCGGACTTCCAAGGTTGGCAAATGGAGCAAATCGATGATTGAAGCGAATTTTCTCATTATCAAATTTGGGCATAGGTTGACGAATCCTTTCGTCCTTTGTAAATGCTCCCATTGCCTGAAACATAAAATATTAATATCAGAGTGTTTTAAATTGCTAGACAAATATCACTGCAGAAATAGCGAAGAAATTTGTCTAACTGTTAGATTCAACTCAAAAAGAAAACAGTAGGAATTGTATTTCGAAATATCCTTGGCGACAAAGGACTTTTTTGTGTCATTTATATAAAAAAAAAAAAAAAGGATTTGAGTCTAATTTCTCGATCTAAGTGCAGGCAATTTCCCAATGTATGGGAAGAATATTCCTTCAAATATAAGTTTGGAAAATGTTAATGAAAGTCCCGAAGAATACTTCTAAAGCATGAAGCACATAGGTTGCTCCATTTAAATATAAATATTTCTCCACAGGAAACACCAGAAGACGGCAGCAAAATTAAAATTTTATAAAATTATTGTCAAAGTCATTTAAAGTGGGACTGTAATGTTAAAGAATAATGTTTCATAAGTAAATCATAAATGAGTTACCTTATAATAACCTCCGCACATATTCTGCATTGCATGATTATAAACAATTTCCCTCCTGTACGGTTTCTGTTGCTTCTTTTTCTTTGGTTTTGGCTTTCGTTGCTTTGTATTCCCTTTGCTCTGCTGTTCGACAAGAGTATCCTGCTCAATCAGAAGAGACTCAGCCCTTGTTAGCGCTGATACAATAAAACCAAACAAAAACTCAAAAAGATACCTGCATAGATTAGAATACATCAAAACGAAAAAAATAAAGGTATTTTATATCATATCGTACCAATAAATATACAAAAACTCGTGAACACTATACAACTCGAGCTCGAAACCTGACAAAAGGTAGAGGGACATTGCACGTAAGCAGTGGTACAAGGTCCACGTCCCAAAGTAAGCGATGTGTTGACCCGAAGTTTCAGTTTTCGCCAACATATTGAGGTATGAGTCCACTCGTCCCGCCTTATAATTTGGAGCAGAAAACACTTGTTAATAACCTTTTTTTCGAAAACTGTTCTAATCGTTTCATAATAGCTGAATAGTTTTATAATAAAATGTGGAAACCTTTTTCGAAATACGATGCGAATTTGTTCCTTCCATATCTTGTAGCTGAATCAAGTGTAAATGTTATACACAATTCGGCTATAAGAATGAATCGGATTCTTTATGGTATTATGGTTTACTTTCTGCAGCCGACTGTGCAATTCAGCAATTGCTCTTGTTAAGCTGAATTAAAAAAGCGTATGTCTTATGTGTCTATTTGAGTACTTACCTCTTCCTGCAAGTTGGCAAACCCCTCTTCGATCAGTCTTGCTAATTTGTCCCGCTGACGTGCCCTGTTGTAGCCCATTATCTGCAGGAAGTACACAAACGTGTGCATACTGACACAGTAGTTGAGAAAAGAGTCCACACAACTTTTTGCCTAAAAATTTATGAAAATTCTATTAACAGATAAACATCGACGATGAAAGATTGTAGAAATCGAATCGTAATGGCCACCACATAGGAATTAAATACAGTAGACTCCGTATAACGCGAATTCATACAACGCGCTAAAAATATTGGGGCGACTTTTTTATATAACGCGATTCTCGTACAAAGTGCAATTTATTGTCACGTTTGCTGTAGTTGAGAAGAGCATAGAGCTTATTATATCCACCGCTATCAATTTCTTCGTAATTTTTTTGTTACACGATTTTCTATAAGGCTATTTCATACAACGCGTAATGTATTAACCGCGTTATACGGGAATCTATTGTATGTTTAACAGTTAACTGAACTACATATAACAGCTGACGATAAAAACCTCTTAAGGGGAATCAAAGAAATGAATCTTACTTGTACATTATTTGCCAACGGATTCCTTGCCATAACCACGGGAGGTGCTATAAATGCTTTTATTGATTCCCTTAAGAATTCCTCAAAGGGAATAACTCCAAAAACGTGCTTTCTGCGATTCCCAAAAAATAAAATCTGAAGAACACTGCGGGACAACAAACACTGCCCAGACCTCTTGCTGAAGTCAATAAAGAAGTTCTATTGATTATAGTTAAATTAATAGGATTCAGTAAAAATGTCATTAAATTTACCAGTGCTGAATGATAGTCCTTTTGATGAATGGCCTTGCAAGCTAGCTTCAGCCGGTGCACCAGTTCTTCGAGAAAAGCAAGACTGGACGGACGATCCCTGATTTTAGCACTTCGTGGAAAAGTTGGCGGAAGATTCCTTTGATTAACTCGCGGTGAAAACCCCATGGGATTTGGTGCTTCAGCTTGGAATAAGATAAAAATAAAAACATTTCTTACACAGTGTTAATTTTTATCTCTAGGCTCACAGTTGGGATCTGGCTGTGTTCCCCTTTCAATAGTTTTTCTTATTAAGGGGACAAGCTCCAGAGCAGCATTCAAATGTTTTTGAATATCTGCAATTTCCGCTTCCCCAGGTGATACCTCTTTCTTAGGCCAAAAGAGATGCAATGATTGGAAGATAAAACGTAGGAAACGCAATCTGTGCATTACAGCCAGAGTATCCTAGAAATAATTTCGTGATTTTGCGTTGGACACAAGAGACTTAACCTAAAGAATTGTAGTTTGTAGTTCTCATATGCTACACCGAAAAAAAACATCTGAACGAATCGAACTTCAGAGCCTTTTAGTACCTCAAGATATCTCTCCCTTACCTCTGGATTCGCTTCGTTCTTCGACTTCTTGATCAGCTCATCCTCAGACTCCTTAAGAGTTGAGATAACTTTGGTTTCTGGGACGTGGTCAAAAAAGTTGAAACCTGAACTCCCGAACAGCTGAAAGTCCTCCTCTTCGTTAACATTCCCTCTAAAGAAATCACACAATAATTGATAATGAATGTAATAACCAAATAACCTACTCAATCACAAAGTCCTTAATTAGCGAAATGAGCTTCCTCACAGCCAGGCAGAACGTCCGAAGCGGTTTGTCCTCGATTGAATTCGGCGTGTGGAGGTAAAGACATGTAAAAAGTATCTGATCCAAGGAATGCCCCTCTAGCCAGGACACCAAGCAGGAGAAAAGGGCGTCGAACAGACCAATGAGCTCACTATTTTCAAGATCTGCTAATTTAAGAAGTCCAGCCTGAAGTGCAAAATGATTAGAGCTCCTTATTCAAACCCATTTGGCAGCAGTTTTACCCCAACAGCAGATTGAAACGTGTGCGGCGTGGGTTCGTTCTTGTTGAAACCCATTCCAACGTCCATTTTCGGGTCCATCATCTCGATCGCGGACATAGCTTCGAAGAGGCCAAAGACCTCATCGTGGATTAGTTCCCCCAGGGATAGCTCTATCAAATTTTGTTAGTGGAAGCGGCTCAAATGTGCTGAAGACAACCTTACCGGAACAGGCTTCAAAGAATTCCTTCGTAATGTCCTTCCAGTCGTACTCTGGGTAGTAGCGGCCACCAGTGCTAGGGTCATCATCCCGAATTTTGTCCTGGTCTCCACGCACGATTGCACCCAGGGGGTTCTTCGCAGGATTCTGGAGCTCCTCCGTCTGCCCTTTTGCTGGCGGCTCTATCGGCTCCCTGGAATCCCATATTTACTAGTTGAATTAATTTATTATACAGCCTCACCCTTTAGGGATATCGTCCTTGTGCATATTCGCCTCGTTCGATCCTTCAAATGCCTGCTTTTCTGTGAAGTTTTCTGAGTTTTCTAGTTTATTAAATTTTGCTCCCTTTCTGTCAATAATTTTACGTGCTATTCGCTGAAACGTCAATTTTAGTCAAATATTTTCCCGCCAGAGGCGCAACTGTTAGCACTATGAAGGTTTAAAACATGAAAACCAAGGAGAGGTTCTTGTTCCCCTGGATTTTGGCTGCACTGCAATGTATGTAACCGTCAATCAGAATTCAGGCTCATTCGCCCAAATCAAATTCAAGGCAGAGCTTGAAAGGACAAAGTTGGGAGAAGAGAAATATTTGCTAGTTAGGGGTTTTCTAGGTTGTGATTTTAAATTCGCTTTTCTAGTTTTCGAGATGAGGCGTTGCAAGATCAGTAATTTCAAATCTGCAACTGAAATTTAGTAATTAAATCAAAGCTTACCCAAGATTCAACAACAGCACAGAGCCCCCCAGAAATTTTGAAATCTAACTAAAAATTTACATGATTTTTTAAGAACAGAACAAGGGTTGAGCAGTCAGATGAGTAAAACTTCCGCTCTTCATCTTTGACAATAATGAAATATGTTAAAGACAAGTTTGTATCTTAGGCAAATCATTTTTTATTCCAATTTATCAATTTAATAAAATTATTTTAATGAAAATATGTGCAACTGTTCGACATATTCAGTTGCATTCAGTTGAGTTGAGTTTTATTTACATTTTAATTTTGTAATATTTAATTCTATAAAAGTATATTTTTATACAGGGTGTTCAGAGGTGGGAGGGAAATATTGCAGGAGGTGAAAGGTCAGATCGAGACAAGCAAAAAATCGTATGGGTTGGGGGGGGGGGGGGGGGAGGGGGGGGCATCTCGCACCGTTCGGCAGTTACAGGGTGATTCGTAAATCAGGATTTCGCCTTATATGGGAACCGCTCTTGTATTTTTATCTTTTTTTCTACGCATCGCAGCGGCCCCAAACCGATCTAAAAAAATTACTATTTCGAAGCCCTTTCCCAAAAGGTCAACACCACCCCCATATCCCCAACCCCTTGGCCACAACCCCCCCTGGAAGTTGAAAAAATTAACTTTTATTTCACGATTTTTCACCTTTCACCCCACTTTTCTCCGAAATTCATGTTATTAACATACCTACTTTTTATTTTTTTAAAGTTGTGTATCTAATTACCTTTCCCATCATCCGCAGAAGATACTGGGGGACCCCGAAGTCCCGTTCTAGCGCATTTAGCGCATCTCCCCACCTCACCGAGTTAAAGGTGTTGCGCACATCCAGAGTGACCAGCAGGCACACCGGACGGGAATAATGATTCCCGCATTCGGTGGCCCTGGCCGCGTCAAAAACCTCCTGGATAGCGTGGACCGTCGACCTCCCTTTCCGAAAGCCGTACTGTCTTTCGAAAAGATCTCCAGCGGCTACTACCGCCGCCTGGAGACGAGGCTTCTTCAGGAGCTTGCCGGCTGTGTCGCGCATACACAGCGGTCTGTACGACCCAGGGGACCCTGCCGGCCCCTTGCCCTTGCTGATCAGCACAAGCCTCGCTGCCTTCCAGCGAGACTTCGAGCCATATTACACGTAATATTAAGTTACACAATTATAAATAGTCAAGTGCTCAGATTGGGAATATTTACCTTATGAAAGATTGATGCTCTTCCAACGATGAAATGTCACCAAATGATGCAGTCGGTCAAAAGTATGCCTTCCCATTTAAGAAAATCAACTTTACGTCTAAATGACCTTCAAGGTTAAGATTAAGGTCAAATCCAAGGTCACCACCGAATAGCCAGGGACAAATGCTACAACTTTTGTACTTACCATGTTCTCCCGCAGAGTTATTCTGCTGTTCCGATACCTTTGCCACACCTCTTACGTTAGGCCTACATAGCTGATTTTTTTTAGGATAATAACGTGGATATGCGCAATTAAATAGACAAATGCAAAAAGATTGGGATAAATTTTGCTCACATTTTTAACAATTTTTCAATTCAACAAATCCTTTTTTTAGTATAGGTAAAAAATTGTTTTTCTTAACTAAGGCCTATAGAGCTGATCTTTTAGCGGATAACGACATGGTTTTGCGCAATATTTGATCCGTCCCTAATTTATATTAGATCCTTAACACTTTGACGGCCGCATTTTTCACAAAAATCTTTGCATTTGTCGCCGCACAGTGGTCTGAAATTACGAAAATGCGGGATTAAATAATTTCCGCTCTCCATTTACACACACAGCTATTTTTAAAAAACACCAATTTTTAAGTTTTTGAATATGCTGCATCTATTTTTGGGGTTATTTTCTATTTCAGGATTAAGGATTGAAGGGGTAAAGATAGAGAGGATAAGTCATCGTAAATAACAAAATGCATATCGTTTCATACGTTCTCAAGAACGCAAAGCTCATTTCTGTGGTTATTTTTTTATTTTTGGGCACACGGTGTGAAGATAGGAGGGGTAGTTTATTCAAAACTATAGCTATTAACAAGATGCTTATGGTATGTATGAGGCCCATGGCATTTGTGAGTTTTTTTTTGTAGTTCAATGCAAACATTGACTAACGAGGATCAGCTTTAATTTCTTTAAGGGGGTATTCTCATGTGACCACTTCGAAAAATCAATTTTTTTTTTTCATATTTCGATAGTAAAACCTATCGAAAATATGCTGTGAAAAATTCAGGCCGAAATTCCTAGTATTACATAAGTTACAACTCATAGTCGCCGACGCGCCGTAAGCGACTTGTTCTGCTCTTGAAACTTTAAACGCATTTTTCTCGAAACATCATTTTCTAAAACGGTCAGTGTCCTAACAAAAAAAGTATTCAACCGATTGCTTTGAAATTTATATATGTTCTTCTTCACATTAAGTTATCGTCCGTACCAGAATTGTTTATTTTCGAAAATATTTTCTTATTTTTTTTAACGATTTTTAACAAAAAAACCAAGATTTTCGTAACTTTTTTTTCTACAATCCGCCATTTTTTGTTTTTCCATGAAATTAATTAATTCTGGTAGGACGATAGCGACAGACCTACTGAACAATAATCCATTAGATTTTTTGATTTGAGACAACATGAACAGCCGCTATTACCCTGACCAGTGACCTGCTGTTTTTTTGGTGTCTAATTTAATTTAAAAAAAAATATATAAGAAATGTAAAATAAGAAAAAAAAATGTTTTTATACAGTTTAAGATATACATAAAAACATATAAAAAAATTAAAGTGATTGAATTTTATTGTCTTATAGAAAAAAATTCCCTAAAAAGAGGTAACATTTAAGCGTTTACATGAGAATAACCCCTTAACGGTAATTGGACACCCTATGAGCGTCACCGTTTAAATCGGTCTAACCTTTATACTACTATTGGAAAGATTAATGTATATACTTTTATTTGCTCTGCTACCTGGTACCTATTCTGCAAATATATTTAAGTAAAACTGTCAACAAATTGAAATCACGTACACGTGTTAAGATTGCATTTGCTGAAAATTTCATTGCAGTCAAATGGTTCCCGGAAAAATCATGGACAAACATACACAAAACAATACACGTTGTACTTTTTCGCAGTCGGTTTCATAAATTCTTTAACACCCTTAACGGAAGCAAACAGGTGTTGGAACCCGTCCGAGCGCACGTAAAAGCCCCGCGTGAATCGAGGTCACGAATATTGATTTTTTCGCAGGAGCAGGCACCTGACGAGTGGACATCAAAAAGGATTGTCGCCAGTTCGCCACGAAATTTGGATTAAAATGCACCGCGCGCCAGTTGAGGGCGATCTGATTAATGAGCACAACCTCGGGGCAGGAATAATTCGGAAAATATTCTATTTGACGGACTATGTCGGGCCGGTTGTAAATTTAAGCGGATATTGAAGACTCCAAGTACTTTCCTCTCGCGAAACGAAGAATTCTTGGGCAGACCCAGAAATACACCGGTAGGCGGGAGTGCTGCTTGAGCACCGACATTTCATGGGAACCGGAGAAATTGCGATTTTCATTATTGTTAGAAAGATACACGTTTTTTGAGTGCTGTTCGTTGCGTCATGTCGAAAGTAGCCGGAAAAAATGTAAGTGTGCTGCAAAAGCTTAAAGCTCACGGGAGTGATGTCACATGTGTGGAATTCTGGGGCAATGTACTTCTCATAACGGGATCTAGGTATAATGACAACCTTGCGTCGGAACGGTACCTATAGGACCAGCGGCTACAGATGTATTTTCTATTGCAGCGACAAAACCGTACGTGTCTGGAGGTGGGTCGTCGGCGACGGATTCGTCGAGGAGCCGTTCTCACCCCTGCTCGGCCACAAGTACGGGGTGACGAGTGTAAAAATATCCCCGCAGGTAAGCAACGCCGAGCTATCACGTGAGCATTTATATTTAGCTACTAACTACACTATAAATTAAGAATAATCGGCCTCCGTCTGCTCTGCTCCCGCGGCGATTTCGATCCGCAATTTCTGAAATTAAAATATTCTTACCGAAAGTTCCAAATGTCCTGGGACCCATGTTTTTCTTGGAAAATACGCAACGGCCAAAAAAATGTCCGGTGTAAAAGCTACATATTTTTTGAAGATCTATTAGCCTCCCACGGCTTAAGAACACCCACAGATTTATATGTTGAGAAATGTTACCCTGGCTGACAATTTTTAAAATTAACATCTAACAAACCCTTTTTTTGATAAATTGTTATTTTTAATAAAAGTACATTAAATAACACTATCTATTAAAACTTGTCTGACTGAGAATTTTTGTTAATTACCTTGTCCATGCCTGAGATAGATGTCAGAAACAACCGCGGACATCTGATAAAATCTGAAGTTTAAGACCTCTATGCATAAAAATTGATCTGCCATCAAAAATATGTTTTCTTATTATGTCTGACTTAACTTTTAAGCGTGTCGTGCCGTTTTTTTTTTTTTTTTTTTTTTTTTTTAATTAGCTTCTACGGTCCATCTTAATTTTTGTCTGTAATTAAATTTGATATCTCTCATATGCATAAAAATTGCTCTTTTTTACTATGACAGACTTTTTTTTAAGCGCCTCGACCACGTTTTTTTAATTAAATCATGTGATATGACCATTTCCAACCAAAAAGTTATAGTTCTAAATTAAAGTCTAAAATCCCTTTTATATATCTATCCTGACATCTACATCATGTATTCATTCAAAATAAATTAACAAAAATTTCCAGGCGTTCAATTTCATTTTTGAAAAAAGAATAGATGTTATTATATGTATATACTTTTTTGTTTTTTTTAATTATACATTATTTACCATAAATAAGGTAAAATTTAGGTCTTTTGAAAACTAAATTCATTTTGTTCACAAATTTCAAAAATTGATTAAAAATAGTAATTAACAAATTTCTATAGTCTGGCAAACGTAACACGTTTTTTACATGTTTTTCAGTAATTTTCACCTTTTATATTTGAGGTGTTTGATGGGCATGGGAGCTGAAACTATGTTCAATCCCGTAAAAATTGGCTCGGTCCTACTCTTCTTAGGAGCGGGGAGGGGATAACTTTAAAACCCCAAATCGGTTGAACCTTTTGAACCTTCTTTTATTACGTATTTCGATTATTATCTAAAGTTTGAAGGATTTAAAATTCTTATAGTTAAAAAAAAAAAGCGGTATTAAAATCAAATATTGTTGTTCAATAATTGGAGAGCTGATAGTGTTAACTTTTTAAATGGGAATAACTGTTTTTTAAAGATAATAAACTTTTAAACTTTTTCTTGAAAACACGCACAAAACCGAATAAACAGTTAAAAAAGAATTTGAAACCCTAAGAATTACAAATCTCAGTTAAATTTTTGGATTTCAATTGACGAATTCAATGTAGTGTGTTAATCTTCTAGAACTACTACATCAATTGCGCTGATGGAACTAACAACGGTATGACATCGTGACAGAAGCAGCTCAAATTTCCTTAAGCAGCAAAATTCTAGTCTGCCAATTTTAGGACGCCTAAGTAAACGTAGCTTCTTCTGAAGATTTTGTCATCGGATATGCGGATACTGTTGAAGTACTGAACGGGCATTGGCTGAAGTTTTAACTTTGTCCTTTTTTTGGCAAACGAGTGCCGCAGAATTTGATGCTTCGTGCAAGATGGATTTACGCTCTCATGTCGTCACTCGTGTGGTGCAGGCTATTAATTTTTTTTCATAATTTTCGGAATCTTTGAGAAAATTGCGGACTATCCAAGAATCTCTTATAATTTTTAATCGCAATTTCTCTATTTGGCAATTTTTCCTGCTTTGGCAAAAGGATTTTGTCCATTTATTCTTTTATCAGTATTTTACCATGACCCATGTTTGCTACAATGCGACAAAAATAGGAGTATAATAACTCTCACAAATAAACAGCAAAAGAAAAGCAAATAGAACACACTTTTATTAATTTGGAACCACCTCCACTCCTTAAATGTTTAAAACAGATTAGTGTGACAGTAATCAAGTATTCCTTTTTAAATGGCCCGAAAACTGAAAATGGGACTTTCCATCTGCCCATTTTTTTAATTTTTTATTCCCGTCATCGGGTAGCATGTAACAAGAGGTAAGAAATATTGTAATACTAGTTATCACGAAATATGAATAACGAATAAGTTATGATTTAAGTAAAATGTTCAAATGAGGGTAATTTCTATATTTCTATTTCACCATGAAAATTTCCATTTTTTCAAACTTTTGTAGAAAGTTTACTGAGTTTAAGGATCTTGGGGTCACTTTTGATAATAAGCTGACTTTCGATGCTCACATCCACGATATCTCCAAGAGATCCTATAGACTTGCTGGCTTTACTCTACGTACCTCAACCTATCTCCAAAATCTGACTACGGCGAGACTGCTATTCTTGACCCTTGTGCGAAGCATTCTTGAGTATTGTTGGTCTCAATATTGTCTCGCCTGTTTGGTCTCCGTATCATCAGAATAAAATTGATAAAATCGAATCTGTGCAAAGGAAATTCTCCCGCAGTCTCTTAAGAAAATTCGATAAACCATATGTTCCTTATCCTGATAGACTATCCTTACTTAACATATCCCCTCTTGTTGATAGGAGACTGTATATCGACGAGTGCACCTTATATCATATTTATCACAAGTATCTAAATACTATATTAGTGAACAACCTAAATGTGCGTATTCCTGTGCATGGAAGCAGAAGTAATGATGTCTTCTCACCACCTAGAGCTTTACTCGCTGTATATTATAACTCTCCCATGGTCAGGCTTCAACGTAACCATGACAAATTTCAATTTGGTCCTCTAAGCTGCTCTTTAGCTAGCTTCAAACATACTGTCCTTGTTAAACTAAACTCTTAATTTAGTCTTTGTAATTATATTCACGCGGAGTTACTTGGTGTAATTGGAAATTGTATTATTTCTGTACTTGGCTATTCAATAATAATAATAATAACAATAATATTCTTCAATGTCCGCGATAGTTTTCATTGAAAGCATTTGCTAAGAGCTATTATTCTTGCATTTTTTTAGATTTTTATAATTGGATTTAAAAAGATAATTAGTAGGCGCCTTAGTAGCCACTTTGAAAGGGAATATCTCCCGACTCAATGCTAAAATTAAAATGTCCCAGGATATTTTTGATGGCAATTTGATCGACGTATCCAACGATACTCTACTCGATAGAATTACTTTTTTTTATCTCTTCGCTTTTCAATGCATGGGAGAAGTATCGAAAACTAATGTTTTCTTTTCGAATTTATCAGTATACCTCCTCACACCAAATTTCATATCAAAACGTGCAAAACTGAGGAGGTAATAAGTCTGTGACCCACACACAGCAGACATAGTGAAATTATAAGGGTTCCTAGCTGGATACGAAACCCTAAGAAGTGGGTTCCTTTTTGAAATTTTAAAACAATCTCCCGTGTGGGCGGGCTAATTTTCACTTAACTGAATAGATCAGTAAAACGTATAAAGCATTTATACCGGAAATTTTTTGTCCGATATGTATTTTCCGAAAACGACGGATACACAGTATACATTAAGAAACCCATTAATGCGCATAACGAGCATTTTGTGCACGCACGTTCAATTATACGATTCGAATAGAAAATTGGGGCGATTTTCTTCCAAAATCGTATATAGAGGGTTTTTGGGGATGCTCTTTCAGAATCTGGTATTTTTTTTTGCATAAAACCTTCAAACGCACTTTTTTTTTTAAAGTGCTGATTGTTGTTTTCAAAGTCGATTATCTTGACGCTGCTGCTATTGAATAATCATATAACCACCAGAAATCGCGGTCCGAATGTCTAAATTTTCTCAAACCATGGTTTTGAAAGTTTTTTTTGCACTCAGCACTTTTTTTTAAAAACCCCAAAAAATAATATGGTTTTTGACGCTTCTATGCAAAACAAATACCAGATTCTGAAAGACATCCCCAAAAACCCCTCATTTACGATTTTCGAGCTATTCGAGTCGTACAATTGAACTTACGTGTACAAAATTGTCGTTTTGCTCATTAATGGGTTAATATCCACCTCCGTCTGCACCCTCCTGCGGCGATATCGATCCGCAATTTCTCAAATTAAAATCTATAAGGGAGTGAATGACCCTTTCCAGTGTGTCTTCAAGTCCTGGGCGAAGTGAGGCTCTTGCGACCACTGTTCACAATTTCATTAATTATTAATTACAAATTTTTGGAGGTGGTGTGACCTTGAAAGCCGCTTAGAAGCACTTACATGTCGTTGAGGTCGAACTGAATTATAGATGTACATAAAAGCAATTTCGAATTGGTTTTTTTCACAGCTAAGTTTACTTAATTATAATAATGCATGCGACAACCCAATCCAACTTTGTCACGAAAGGTCGGCAATTTATACATTGATGTTTAAATAATATTGTTAATTAGGGTTCTGCCCCAAAAAACAGTATCCTTATGGTCTGTATCTCACAGCTGTTTTTCTCAGAAATTACACTTTCCCCAAAATTCCAGGAATATTTTTTTCCTCTTATATTATTATATTATTCTTTTTTTTCATGAGGTTTGGTGAGGTAGATAGATAGATAAATTTAATCGTCAAATATACCGAATCTCAAGTGGGGTATTGTTGTGTATGTACTTTTAAAATACACTATAATCACGCATTAAGTTTTTAGGGGACCAGTAAAACAATTTCAGGGACTTTTACAAACTCAGCTTTTATTGAATAAATTTAAGACACACAATGGCTTCTCGAGTCCGACACCAAGTGAAGTTGAAGTGACTGCTCGACCGTTATTCACAACAGGGTTGCCATACTGAATACATAACATTTCCTCCCTCACCTAAGAAAAGAAAGCAACTCGCGAAGCCAGCGCAATTTATAAGCTTGGTGAAAACCTCAAGGGGATGCGCCGTGTGCGTGTAGATCTTCTGGGTAGATGTGGAGTAGTAACCACATCCTGTAGCGGTCCACCAACTGGAGCTGCATGTAGTTCCGGTGACGGTGGAACTGAAGATCGTTCCTGTGGTGATGTATCCACGTTGTCAGGATGAGTCTCTGCTGATCTCCTTAAATTGCCATAGAATGGTATTCGATGTGTCTGTCCTCGAACAGTGTTGTCTCGTTCTCGAAGTTGTGCACTAACAACCCGCTGATCCTCCACCTCACTCCCCCGATGATCACGGATTTGGTCCACGTGTCTCCTGAAGTGTGCACCAAAGTAATCAATCGTGTAATGGAGATCACCGAGGCGAGCAACTATTGTGCCTGGGATCCACTTGTCCATTCTAGGATTCCCGGATAGAAAATAAACCGACTGTGTTGGTTTGAATGAACGA
Source organism: Dysmachus trigonus (assembly GCA_949715965.1). NCBI lineage: Eukaryota > Metazoa > Arthropoda > Insecta > Diptera > Asilidae > Dysmachus > Dysmachus trigonus. Next base: position 51,643,225 of record OX454319.1, on the reverse strand, counting down.
AACGTAGAATCAAATCCAATACGTTGCCTTTCCATTATCCTTGTTCGGATATCATCCGGTCTAACCAAGTCCAAACGTGTACGCAAATTTCGTCCCAGGAAAAGCTGTGAAGGGAGTTGCCCCGTAGTCGTGTGTGGAGCCTTGCGGTACTGTCGAAGGAATTCGTTCAAATTTTTCCTCAGTGAAGTTGGTGTTGTTGACATAGTGTGGAGAGCGTCCTTGACCGTCTGCACATATCGTTCTGCTTGGCCGTTTGTCGATGGGTGATAAGGGGCAGTGAACTTGTGATATTTCACACCGATAACTTGTAGAAATCTTTTGAATTCAGCAGATGCGAACTGCGTTCCGTTGTCGGAGACAATAGTGACAGGTACTCCGTAAGCTGCGAAAAGCTCGTCCAGTATTGCAATGGTTGAACCTGCTGTGGTGGAGTTGGTTGTCTTCACCTCGATCCATTTGCTGTATGCATCAACAATTATTAGCAGCATGGTTCCAGCAATAGGTCCTGCATAATCTAGATGCACTCTTTCCCAGGGAGCCTTAGGATACTCCCAGTGATGTTCTCTAAACTTAGGTGGAACGTGCGCATGTACTGCACATTGATTGCATGATTTAGCAATGCGTTCTATGTCTTCATCTATATGTGGCCAAAAGACAAATGATCGTGCCATTCCCTTCATCTTGACTATGCCCACGTGTGCTGCATGTAAGTCATTCAGAATTATTTTTTGAAGCGATGGAGGCACGACGACTCTATGCTCGAGTAGCAGGCAATTAGCTGCTAAGGTGTATTTAACCTCTGGTGCTTTAAAACCATGTCTCGTCAGATCCTGTCCCGTCTCCAGCAATTGGACAATTCGACCTAGATGCTGATCTTTTCTAGTTTCTCGAGCGATATCGTCTGCTCGGATAGGAAGCTGTTCAATTTGACATACGATGAATTGATCGAATTCGTCAAACTCCGAAGTCTCTTCCTCCTCTCGTGAAATGAGCTGATTCACACTGTTTGTTTCTAATAGTGGAGCTCTTGAGCAATAGTCTGCGTTTGCATTATCTTTAGATGTCTTGTACACAATATCGTAGTCAAAATGAGACAAATAGTCTGCATAATTTGCCATTCGACTGATACACAGAATCGGTAATGACTTCTCTGGGTTTAGTATCTGTGTCAGCGGCTTATGATCTGTAATAAGCGTAAAGTGACGTGCATACAAGTAGTAGAAAAACTTCTGTACTGCCCAAACAATTGCCAGTGCTTCTTTATCGATCTGTGGATAACGCTGTTCCGTTGCATTCATCGTCCGACTTGCATAAGCAATGGGTCGCTCGCGTCCATCCTCCAAACGATGAGACAAAACGGCGCCTAACCCCGTCTTGCTAGCGTCAGTCGCCAATAATAATGGAAGTATAGGGTTATATGGCATAAGGACCTGCGGCGAGGTCAAAATTTCCTTGATGTTCTCATATGCTCTTTCAGCATCAGGGGTCCATGCGAATGGTTCGACACGTAGGATGTCTCGCAATGGTCGATCTCTAGTAGACAGATCTGGAACGAAAGAACTGTAATATGTAGCCTTACCCAAAAATAACTGTAGCTCTTCTGGTGTGGTCGGCTTTGGTGCGTTTCGTATTGCTTCGATGTGTTTGTTTGATTTGTGTATGCCTCTCGCGTCCACCCTGTGACCCAAAAATTCAACCGAGGGTGTAGCAAACACGCACTTCTTTCGATTGAGCTTCAATCCCCATGACTTAATTCGCTCCAGGGCTGCATTCAAAGTCAGCAAAAGAGCATTGAAATCCTCTGCGAAGATGAGTATGTCATCATAGAAATTCAAGACGTTCGGTAAATCTTGAAGTAATTCTTCCATCCTCCGCTGCCAAATAGCGGGTATACTTGCTGCACCATAAACTGCTCGAGTTGGGCGTACCAACCCATGAGTAGGAGTATTAAGTGTAAGGACCTCTGCAAACTCCTTATCAACTGGAAGGTGAGTGTATGCGTCCGTGACATCCAGATGGCAGAACAGCTTGGCACCTTTCATACGATTAAACAGGTGCTCTGCCCGTGGAATTGGATGCTCGTCAATGACGATACATGGATTCAACGTCGGTTTGTAGTTGCCTGTGATGCGTAACTTGCCATTTTCCTTAACTACGACGTGTGTTGTTGAAGCCCACTCCGAATGCTCGACTTTCTCATAAAATCCCGAAGCAATTTTGGCATCAATAACTTTGGCATATTCCTCTCTCAATGCCAGTGGTATTTCTCGGGCACGACAGAAAACTGGTTTCTTTCCCGGTTTTAAATGAACTTTAGCAGGGGGTCCGATTAATTTGCCTGGTGTATCGCTGAAAATATCGTTGTATCGAGCCAAAAGATGCTCGAGCTGACTCGATTGCTTCGCAGTTAGATACGGCCTCTCCGTGGACACTGTATGGATGTGCTCTGTTTCTGAAAATATTTTAGTGAAATTGATTTCGTTCACAAATTTAGCAATCCACTCTCGACCAAACAATGTTTCAAATTCCCCATCGATGACGTAAAGGTAAAGATTACGAGTACTTGCTCCCAATGTGACATCGACTGGAGTGCGGCCAATACAATGTATGCGGTGCCCCGTGTAACTCGCGAATTGTCTATCTGTTGGTTGCAAAACGCAGTTTGGTTTTATTGTTTTCAGCGTCTTCCTGCTAATGATTCCACATGGAGCCCCAGTATCTAGTTCCATTTCTAGATTGTGATCGTTTATCTGCACATTAATCATCCGTTTGCGTGGTGATTTCATTGTATGCGCATCGTCGATTTTGCTAAGACACTGCACTTCATCAAAGTGCTGGGCTGGTGATTCGGTCTGCTTGATGTGACCCGTTGTTTGCGTTGCCTCCTTTGCCTTGCAGACTTTGGCGATGTGTCCTTTCCTGCGACAATAGTTACAAAACGCATTGCGAAACTTACAGTTTATACGTGAATGTAGTCCTCCGCATCCTATACATGCCAATTGCTCAGTATGATTGCTTTGTCCGTTCCTCCTGCTAGTCCCGGATGAACGAGGGGCTGTAGACCAACGATGCATTGACATTTGTCGCTGTTGTCTTCCGTTGTGAGAGGTTGATTTACTGCGTGGTGACAGTTTCCCATTTTTAGTTTGAGGAGTCGTGTAGCCTAACCTATTCGTTGCTTCGCCCGACAATGCTGGGACCTCTAGCGATTTTACCTCTCTCGCCGTGTTGTGTGTCGCCTCGAGTGTGTGTGCAATTTCATACGCTTCGGTGAATGTAGATGGCTTCTTTGCGATAATTTCATCGCACATGTTGCGTGATGTGAGCCCATGTAACATTTGTTCTGTTAGCATTCGATCCAGGAATTCACCATAATCACAATATGTTGCAGCTTGTCTTAATCTCAAAGCGAAATCTGCGACTGATTCACCTTCACTTTGCTTGATTTTCCGAAACTTGATGCTTTCGGAGTATTTGTTTTTCACTATGTCGAAATGATCAATCAGCGTTTTTTTAATTTTGGCGTACGTGAGGTCTTCCGGCATCTGCGGACTTACTAACACTTTTAGAGCATCGATTAACTCCGTACCCATATAAACACGAGCATAATTTGCGTGTTCTTCCTCTGGAACTCTACTTAGTTGGAGAGCCCAATCAAAGCGCTTAAAATAGTCCTGAATTGTAGATTTATCGGATGATCGGAATTCAGCCATAGAAAACGGTGGCGTTCTTGATGACGCTGCAGCGGCTGCAGGAACTCTGTCCTGAGCATTTTCTCTGGCGGCGATGGCAATATTTTCTACCGATGCCTGCATTGCGTTGGCAAGCAACCTTGTCAGTTCTTGCAACAATTCCGGTGATAACGCCATTTTTTTCTTTTTTTAGACTGGTCGTATAATTCTTCCCTTGCGACGATGATTTTCCCTTTTTCTAGCGGGCGTAAACTCACCAAATCTGACACCAAATGTTGTGTATGTACTTTTAAAATACACTATAATCACGCATTAAGTTTTTAGGGGACCAGTAAAACAATTTCAGGGACTTTTACAAACTCAGCTTTTATTGAATAAATTTAAGACACACAATGGCTTCTCGAGTCCGACACCAAGTGAAGTTGAAGTGACTGCTCGACCGTTATTCACAACAGGGTTGCCATACTGAATACATAACAGGTATCAACTGAAAGGTCTTTCTTTACACATTCTAAAATTATTTATGGTTTTAAATCTCATAGTTTTGATAACAAATTCGTGAATTGCACATCATTCTCACAAACCCAACAACGCGTCACCCCTGAACTAAATCACACTTACGCTTCAAAAAATTATTATTAATGCAGTTATTAAAAGAATATTGCGCTACTTGATAGGTACATATTTAATTTTAATTATTTGAAGGAAATTGGATGAATAAACATTGAATTTAATTGAAAACTGAAAAACTCCGCTTCTATGAGTGTAGTGCGCTGCTAAAAAGTTAAAAGTAATATAAAACTTGGTCTTCAAATACATAATCCTACATTGTAAAACTATTCGAACAGCTAATTGTAACGGAAAATAATTTAAGACATCTGGTAGTGATGATGAGTGGTGGGAGTTGGCGGGCAATTTATAATCGATGTCTTGAGTGCAAATGATGGTGGTTATTTCTCGATTGGGGATATCAACATGATGTATGAGCCGCGGAAATACTATAAAAACCAAAACAAGTGCACATAGATAGCGCCACCTTCATTTGGCTTGCGGGACTTGTGCGAGAACGAGATAGTTAGAATTCGGTCAAAATTTGGTCTTATTTTCGAAATGAGTTTTCGTAAGAGATCAGCAATCCAGTTCTTATATGTCAGTGGTTGCAGCACAAAATGCTTGTGAAGACTTGTGAAGTTAGGGTAAGGAATTTTGAAAGTAATTTTGTTTTCTACCATGGCTTAAACGATTCCACTTTAATTGCGGATAAAGTCTTCGACTTTATTTTCATTTGCGGAATTTGCATTTCTGAGATACAACGCAAAGAAAAATTAAAATTTTCCCGCTGCGTTAAATTCATTTTTCACTTTTTTTTTTAATTCCCCTTTACTTGTGGAATCTGGAGAGATTATAAAAATAGTAAAAACTCATACTGTAAATAAATAAAAAAATAAATAAAATATCTATGCTGTGAATTAATTTGAAAAACCAAACGGAGGTAGTACGGATGCGCCGCAGTTCGCCTTGGCAAGGTGAACCGTCGTCTGCTGCAGTTTGCGGTTTAAGTACTGCTTTCTAATTAAAAAACTGCTTTCTAATTAAAAAATATTTGAAAATACGTCCTTAAAATTATTTATTTTATTCAGTTATTTTTGAAAATATTCATTATACTATGATGATAGTAGTGGTTTAATTAAACCAAAAAATTCAGATCAAGTTAAAAAAACTTCAAATATTCAAAGTTTTTATAAACAAAGCAGACAGAACCTGAGAATTTACCAGCAAACTTTGAGAATATGGAAAAGATAAAAGCGTGTAAAATTTGTAACATTTCAAAAAGATACGATAAAAAAATTTAAATTAAACTTACTAGAATAATAACACGGGCCGAAAATCGCTATGCTCTGCAGAAAGATCTTTCACATTCGCCGACTTTGATTTTAATGAAGATTTCTGTCCGGTAATAATATTTTGAATAGGTAGACTGCTTTCTGAGGGTTTTTGAGATGTCAGTTTTTTTTTTTTCAGAAAATGATATTTTTACTTGTAAGTTTTTCAGGAACAAATTCAAAGAAAGTGATTTTAAAATATTGTCAGAATAAATAAACCGTGTATAAAAAGAGACACGGTTTTTTCTCAGAACGCGTAATTTCAAAATCGTGTAAAAAAAAGAGGGGGGTACAATGCACGCGTAGGGATTTCGATGCGCAACCAAATTCAATGTTTCGATTTCACTTTGGTTCTAGGAACAACATTAAAAACGAGGAATGTTACTTCGTAATGTTTTATTTATAAGCGTCCGATGTGCTTTTGACACCGAATAGTTAACTTTTAGTATTTTCAATAATTTGGCGCATTCATTATAACGGCTTAACTTACAATGTTGACGACTGACGACAGTCTGGCAACAATGTAGTGTCGTGTGAACTGCATCCGAATGCGCGATTGTTCCCATTACTTCGTAGTCGTTCTTCTTTTGTTTCTTTATTTCTTCCTCCCCGAATATCCCTATCCCACATTGTCAAGTATTCCGTTCCTCTTATTCCTTCTAAGGAATAAATAGGGGAAAACTCCCTGAATAAAAATGAAAGACTCAACGGTCACTTTGCTGTCAAGCTTACATTAAGTTCCCGTTCCACAGCAACATCGATTTTTCATTCCTCCCAATTACCTCCCTGTTTTTTGTTATGACAGTTCGACTGAGTTGTCGCGAGCCGTGTTGCGAACGAATTGACGGAGTATTTCTTTTTTCATCGAACTTTTGAGTGAAAGTATCGCCGGATTTATGTCTCTTACAGTAATTTTAAGCAGCCATGGATCACAAGAAGGAATTGGACGCTTTATCAAATTACAACGCCCACAAAATCGATGTGTTAACGCCACATAAAATCTCGGTTGTTTTGTTGGTGCAGAACTACCTAAAGGTAAAATCACCTCTTCCTTGGAGTTATTTTAATTTCACTGAAACGTTCTAGGCTAAACAATATGCCACTGACATGGGAGTAACATACCCTGCGCAGGCTCGCAGAAAGTTTTGTATGCTGCTGCTGAAACTCATCCACTACCCAGAAATGACCTACAAGGACCTGCACAATTTGCTCACGTCCCCTCGTTATAAAATCGAAGAGAACCATCTGAAAGGCTTCGAGAAATTCATGAGCGACCTGAACACCCTTGGAATTGAGCATCTTTTTTACGCCTTCGATACGCAAAGCGTTATGGACAAACTTCTATCCGAGACGAACGCAATCAGCCAATGCGGCATCGTAGGGCTCTACATTCGACGCATCATCGTGACACTCGACCGAATGAGTTTTCCGGAGATCATGAGTTTGTACAAGAGCATCACAACGTACTACCAAAAAGGAATCCGGGCTCTGGCCATCTGTCCGGCGAACACCGAGACTCAAGAGGACTCTTTTCTGGATACGCAGACTGTGCACAGGGATAGAAATTTGCACAGCAAGTGGTCCATAAAGCAAGCAGAGTTGTTCATAGCTCAGCAGAATGTCCTGCTGGAGACGAACGAACTTAAAGCTCTACCTCCAATAGAATTACAGAATAAGCTGAATGAAATCATTCACGACAACCCGCTCCTCTCGCAGGCCCATTTCTTGACCTACATGAATAACCTTCGTCTAAGGGATCTTTTTAGTGCTTTGAACGCATTGCACAGATCATTTGATCGCAGCCCCGTGCAAACTTTTAATCCCACCGAGACGAAGGGGTTCCAATACGCCAGTCTAAATCTCGCTATAATGCACACGAACTTTGACCACAAAGAGGAGGCACTGGCCAGCTTAAAGGAGAGCATCATGATTGCACAGGAATGCGGGGATAAACATTGCCTAGAGCTAGCCAACGCCTGGTACTGCATTTTGAACAGCAAGAGCATCAAACCGAACGATAAATGCATTCCTGACCAGGCCGATCTTAACATGGTAATATCTTATTCGCTCAGCATCCAGTTCATCGTGAAAGTAGCAGCCCTCTGCGGGTACAAACCCTCCGAGCTATTCGAGCTGATGCTCAAGAGCGACGAGGTCAACTGCAGAAACTCGTTAATGGAGCTGGTTGCAAACGCATTGGCTCAACGCGCCGCACTTTGGACGCTTTATGGTAAAAACGAAGTTGCCTCAGTGTGTTCCCAGCTCCTATTAAAATTGAATAAATCTTGGGCCTTCGGCGACATTGGAAACAGCGAAAGCATCTGCCAAGTTCTGTGCTGCCTTGCGCTATGGTTCAGCCTGCAGGGGGAGTTCGCATTATGCGGGGTAGTGCTACACCATGCAAGGGAGCGATTCAGGCGGGATCCGCTCGCGAGGAATTGGATGATATGTGATTGTTACATTACTATCCAACAAGCTCTTTATAAATGTAAGTGGCAGGAAGGAATCAAGGCTTGCTGCCAGCTGTACATCTTTGACGAGCACGCCAGCATCCTACAGAGAGCTGCTCTGTGCATTGCTAGGAGGAATCTTCCCATAGCCAGAAGGATGCTAGATAAACTCCTAACATTCGATGCTTTGGACTCACTCACGTACGTTCGTGCACTTATCCTGCAGGCTTACTGCATGATAACGCCGGACCACATTGCCGCAGAGGTGGTCACCATCCTTAGCACTGCGCTCGCCTATGCCAAGGAGAAATTCTTGGAATACGAGGCTGCAATTGTCGACATGATGTTTGCTCGAGTACTGCTGGAAATGAACATGCCCCAGAAGGCGCTTGAGACCATTAAGGGGTGCATGGAGATGATTTTAACCAACGGTGGGATCTATGATCGAGCGAAAACTATGTTCCTTTTTGCCAAGTGCCTTGTAGCTTCTGCTCCAACTGCTGAGGAGAAAGTTAAGAGAATCTCAGATTGCATGGACATGATCAATGAGGCTGTCGAGTTTTTCAAAAAGTTGGAGTCTCACTCGAAAGTTAAAGATGTTTACATATTTTTGGCCACCATGTACAATGAAGTTCATCTTTTTACGGAAAGAAATAACTACGCTCGCATGTTCAAGCAGTATCATATTGAATTTCGTACTCCTAAGGAATATCTGAATGTTTTTTTCTAATAAATTTTCATTATTTAACAAGGTCTTATTTTTGTCTTATCTGTGCAAATAATCAAACTTACATCGGTTGCGTAACATCCTGTTTGAACGAAGAATTTTAAAGATTTTTTATTCATTGCTTTCATCTGCTAACTATAGTTAGATAGAAATGACATTTAAGGGGAAAAAGAAAAATGAAAAGTTTCTGTCCAAAAGTGTCTAAAATCATCAAAAAGAAATTTTTCATGTTTGTTGCGATGTTATTTTTTTCAAAAAACTTTATTGCCCAGTAACATGAATAAATAAATGCTTATACTTATGCATATATAAATACATGAATAAATATATCTATGTATGCATGGATTCCTATATCAAAACCCCCGGGAATACATATAAACACAAGCCGTGAAGTAGAAAATGCATACGTAGTGATGTAGTCCGAGAATCGCCGTGAAGTAACATTGCTTCTTATGGCGGATGATCCAAAGTATGCCACTCAACTCGCCTGAACTGCTAAACTATAATTTTTACGCGAAAATGATGTTCTACTAACTATAACTATGGAGGAATACCTTTCTAGTGATCTGAAAAACGTTATAGTGGCAAGAACAAAATATTAGAGTTTTTTGCACTTAAACACAACTCTAACCATTTCCTCGAACAAAACAGCAGCGGCAGGTCGACTTGACAGCACGACTTTCCGTGGTAATTTGTTCGATGGGCAGTAAGAGTAACTTTTGAGCTCAAATATCTTTAATATTTTGTTCTTACCCCTATAATGATTTTGGTACCATAAGAACGGTATTCCTCCCCAGTTACAGTCAGTAGAACATCACTTTTTCGTAAAAGCGATAGTTTAGCAGATTCGCCCTCTGGAGCGGAATGAATGGGCTCTACCGCCATAAGAAGCAATGTTATTTCTGTGCAATCATCGGACTACATGACCCTATACATGTGGTACTGAGCAGGTCTACTTCACGGCTTGTATTTATTATTCCCGGGGGTTTTGCCTATATACATAAATACATACATGCAAACATATGCATATTGGTCTTTAGTTATTATTTATCGTAATTTAATCAGGGTGTCCACTTTCTTGAATGTCAGGACGACGACGAAATTAATAACACATCAGGGTAGTCATTTCACGCCATTGCTTTTTATTGTTCACATTAATGATGCCTTTTTATTCTTGAGAAATTCACACATTCTTTGCTATGCAGATGACACCAAAATATTCCGTATTGTATCGGACGGAAATTAATGCGAACTTTTAAACTGTGACTCCTGACAATTCATCCTTATCCCAACTTGGCAAAACGAATGATGAGGTTTATTATTTAATTCCCGTTTATCTTTCAATAATCACTACAATCCTATTATTGCTAAAAGTAACTCCGCTTTGGGTTTTGTTTAGAAATGGTCTCAGGAGTTTACTGATCGTACTATAATGATCCTCTTTTTTTTTTTTTTTTTTGCACTTTGGTTCGTCCTGTATTGGAATATGCAAATCCGGTTTGGTTCCCTTTTCATGTAGTTCATATCAACTGCATTTAAAGCCGTCCAGCGTAGATTTGTACATTTTGCCTTCTGTGGTTTACATTGGGACCAACCTTCCGCATTTCCGCTTTATGAAAGTAGGCATCGATTTTTTCCTTTGAGGATGGATGTAAGAATGACTATTAATATTAATTCCTCTGACTTTCTGTCATCATACAGCATTTCTGTATCTCCCCACTCTTTTATGAACTATGACTTTTTCCATGTTCCTTGATATAGTACTAAATGCCTAAATTTGGTATAAGGGTTGCACCAGTGGCGGACTGAATTTAAAAGAATGTAAATACCTAACATTCTTTTAAATTCAGTGGCAAATTCTTAGATACATTTCAATATTATTTTTAAAATCTCGGATACATTTCAATATTATTTTTAAAATCGGGCATTTTTATTACCCCTCCCTGTTACAGCTGATATCGCTTCACACCAACCCCCGTAGCCTCAGATCAGTACCACTCTTCCGCCCCTCGCATCACCACACCAATTATGGCTTTTCCGAACCAATTTCCCGCATGATACGTAATACGTAAAGCCAACTCTTCACCATCGTTCGACTTCCACCTTTCCAAATCATCCCTTCGGAATGCCTTGAAACCCCCCCCTAGTTCTTAGTTTATTCATATATTCTAGCGTTTAAGTATGTATGCTTGTGTTTGTATGTATGTATAGCTGGTATTAAGCTGAATAAATAAATAAATAAATAAAGCAGGTTCAGATTGTTGGTTGCGCTATAAAGTCAACCAGAGAAAGTAAGACGTGGAAAGTTGTGGTTAACTTTAATTTTATTGTAATCTCAATATTCCTTCAAGGTCCCTCACTTTGGTCTGGTTCCATATAACTACGCCATACGTTATTAATGGGAGTATATGTGCAATATATATATATATAGTTCCTGATTTTCGGTAAGATATAATGATTTCTTCTTATTATTCCAGTAATTCCTGTCGCTCTCCTAATGATAATTATTCCCAAGTATTTATATTCGGCAAGATCATATACTTTGTCTTTGTATTTATTATGTACTATTTCGCCAATCTTCATACTTCAATCCAATCTTAACATTAGTGCAGTAATGTTGTGGATATATAGTAAGTAAAGCAGAAATCCCAGAATTGATCCTTGAGGGACACCAATATGTACTGTACATATATATCTTGGCTATACGCATAGTTGACTCTGGTTTTTATTCTTCTGTTTTGCCAATTAGATAAGTATTGCATTGAAGTTTTGAATAAATAGATAAATAAGCTCATAGTGGTCAGACATGCCAGGGTATAACCTGAATAAGTCTGGGACATTTTTTCCCAGTGGTTGTAAATGAAAAAAAATAAACATGCTTTACTCTAACATTTTAAACCAGACTCTCTTGAATAGATTTTTTTTTTGTTTTTGTTAATTGCAAATGGCCCTAAAGATCAAAAGTAAGGTAATTTTTTTTTCTCATTAGTAGTGGTAATCATTATTTTAATATTTACATTCACATACGTACATAATTTAAGTTGAACATTATCCTGGACTTCAATTTCTCAAAAAAATATGGGAAATGATTCTTAGATTTTTTGTGAATTGCAGAGATTCAAAACTCTTACTAAAACTGAATTGAAATCGTGATTATAATTGCTATACAAAACATTGAAGAAATCATTGATGAAGCCACCATTTTCCCAAAAAATCAGATCAATGATTATCAAAAGGTGCATTGACGTAATACAATTTCGCAGCTTTTTTTCGAAAGCCTGTTGAAGAAAAGAGTTGAAATGGATAATTGAAAAACGGAAAAAAATTGACGGGGGAATTGATGCAAAATTGAAGATACTTGAGATCTCTTCATTTATTACAATATTTTGAGAAGATTTGACGAAACTCATCATTATATTCACTGAGGAATGAAACTTACCCATCGTTTTAAGCAAAAATCAGGAAAAAAAACAGTTTAAAAACTAATATTTTTTCAGTAAAAAACTCCTAATATTACACTTATAAAAATATCATACGACATAAGAGTGTATTAACGGTAAAAAACTTCCAAAGGTCAATCTGTTAACAAAATTGACTTATTAGATTGATTTCCGAATCGTCAAAGGCATAAATAACTTAGTTAACACGTGAGCCATACTCCACGGTATTGCACATATGGCTCCAAATACATAATTTACTTTGAATAGAACTGAACCTTTGTTAAATCTAATGAACTATTCAACGTCTGTTTGCACCAAAGCGATTATTTTTCCATTTCTTTTACATGCTTACAATATTGACCGACCTTCTACTTTGAAAGTGGGAGGGAGGCAGCACTTTACTGAATGTTCCGTTATCGAATTAACTGCTATATATAAATAGAAAAGCGATTTATTAAATAAATAAATTGAAACCATTAGCCACGAAATTAAGCTGTAACAGTAAAAGAGCTAGGTAATTTGTCTCAGCTTTCTTTTTTGCATGAACTATATATTACATACTATATATTATATAAATAAATCAAAACTGTCCTCAAGCAGAATTCAAAGGTTACTACTTTACGCTAAGTTAAGGCTGTTTTCAAGAATTCAATTTCTGCAATTCAGTTTAATAAGAGTAATTGCAGAATTGCGTAATCGAACTGGCTTAGTCTAATAGTCTCACTTGTACTATGCTTGATGCTAGCATAAATAAGGAACGATAATTTTCGAAAGGATAAATTTAGCTGTTTGCATCCAAAGTTCTGATGAATTCTAAACATAATTAACCATCGATTCAGCGATATCTGGAGCTATACCAGGTAATACTATCTTAATTAAAAAGTTAAATATTTGCATTTCAGACAGAACCAATTCAAAGAATTAGCTGACATCATATCAATTTACAATTTTAACGATTTTTAAAGTACATCGGTGATACGTATTAATTAATAATAATGTATACAGAATTTGTATAAGGCCTGACCTTGTTATTGATTGTATCAGAATAATTCGTAGATTGTTTTATGATATCAATATTATTTTCATAAATGACAACCGCCTAAGCCTTGTGATTTCAAATCAAATTGTTACATCTGGACAATCATACCAGATCTTCATATATAACGCACATGGTATATGTGTTTAATAATGTTCGATTTCAAATCAATCAGATAAAAATCGTCAATATACGTTATAAACAAAATAAGGCCTAAGATAGACTTGCACTGATAAGTAATCGAAATGCAATTGACATATCATTTGAAAATCGAAAGTTAAATTTCAATTTTGGAGCAAAAAATTCATAGTAAAATATTTGGTTTTTACAATAGCTGTCGATGTATGTAAACATTCAGTTATTTGCAAATAGAAAATCTTCTCCAAAGCTGAGGGTTTTAAGTTTTTATTATTTAAATTAATATTATCATTTTACCAAATGTCACATACATATGTGGATAATGGAAAGAAGTGAAAGTTAAATAAAAGCAGTATAAAATTAAATGAACCAAGCAAATTTGGCAGTTAAATTAATTTTAGGATCAAACAGTCAAGTGCGAATTCTTCGAATTTGAATGATTTTATTACAAAAAATTCATTATTTTATTAATTAGATTGGACAATATTAATGCGTTGTTGGTACGGTAAATATTATTTTCTCGTATAATGATAAATGGACTCATATTAAGGCTCCTAATGAATAGAATAATATTTTCGAAGAAATCAAATCTAAAATTTTGGGAAATAAATAAATGCAATAATATTAAAATCACTAGATAATTTTAACAGTGAATTCTTCACAGGTTCTAATAAACCCCTTACTTACCATCCGCCATTTTGTAAAATGAAAATCTAATAGGATTTCTGTAATCAGCGACCTCAAAAACATAAGTAATGACTATCCGCATACACTACATTTGCAAAGGAAACATTTTTTGTTGTAATGGCGGCCATACTGAATCCGCCATCTTGAAAATATTTGTTACAAAAATTTTTATGTACTCTGCTATTGTTGTACCTTCCAAAGATATAGTATGAGTAACTTTAGAACGACATTTCTAAGAATAAATGAGTACTAAGTTTATGAAAAGTTGGAGAGCCGATGCTTCATTTTTAGGCATCTTTGGGCGGCCGTATTTAATTTTGGTGAAAATTTTTTCAAATCTGACCTCAGAAAGAGCAGGTCTTTTTACTTTACTTTTTATAGACGAAAAACCAATCGACTGTGAAATGTCCGCTTAGTCGTTAGTGGGTTAAACCAAACGACAAAATTATACAAAATGTTTAATTTTCATAGTCATAGATTCAAATAGGTTACAAATTAAATAATTTACAGGGTGTTTATACCAAAGTATAGTACACAGTATTTATATTAGGCTCTATCAACAGATATAATATTTATGATATTAAAAAAATTATAATAATACTCATTAAAAACTCTGATATAATCAATATTTTATTCCTGCACCAAATAATATACATATATATTTTATTCCTGTCGCAAATGATACAAATACATTATTATGGTAAGCTTGTTCAACTGGCCAACTCGATTATTATAAATTAATACTTGAACCGTAGAAAATTAAAAACTCTAGTTAACCGTAGTAATGGTATTTGCTAACACAGAATTTTTGTTTTTTTTAATATGTGGATTATTGCCAGGGTGGAGTTCTAGCGTCATCATCAGTAGACGGTACAATTATCCTCTGGGAAATATCAAATGGCGAAAAGACCGATACTTTATATCAAGAAAATGGAGAAGCCGTACGCGCATGCTGTTTCAGGTTAGTGACACATTTTAAAATAAGTTTTAGTAACCCTACTTAAACAATTAAAAAAAAAACAGCCCGGATGGCTCTGCAATAGCTTCTGCGGATGATAGTGGAACAGTTTGCATCTGGGGACAGAACAGAAATCTAATCAAGTAATAATCCCGATAATTTTATTATCCCTAAATAAGTAAATTGATTTTTATAGAATTTTACGATTCCACGAAGAAACCGTGTACACAGTGGCCTTTTCTTTCGATTCAAGTATTCTTCTAACAGCCTGCAACATGGGAAATATTCGGATAACACAAATAGATGCTGCATACGAAAATAGTTAGTCCAATGCTACAAATGTTTTAATACTCGTACTTAACAGATCTTTAATTTGACCTTCAGGTCCAACTAATGAGGCCGACTGCTCTATCGATAATGCACACGATCTAGGGGTACTATCAGCTGATTTTTGTAAACTAATACACAGAGATCGTAAGTTGATTCATAATTATTTTTGTAATAATCCTAATTATCCTATAAAACATTGTTTAATCTTACAGCCGCAAACACGGAGACAATAATTCATACCGCAGCGAGTTGTGGAAATGATCACACTGTTAAAATCTGGAGGATCTACTGCCTGCCAAAGAGCAAGGAGGCTACGAGCCCTTCTAGATTAGTGCCTATCACACCCTACGAGCACGAATCGGGAACATCGACCATCTACAACACGAGCGTGATGAACGCCGAGTGTACGCTCGTCATTCCAGCTCACGGATGTTCGGTCACTTGCGTCAGGTGAATGCGTACAAGTAGAAGTATAAAAAACAAAAAATTTTTTTAATGATCTGATTTAGATCTGGAATTTTTTATTGAATTGAATTTATTAAACCGCGACCTATAGCGAAGATTTTTATAACTTGCATTGCAATAAACGCATGAAATTGCCATGATATTTATGCATCCAAACTTCAAGTCTTTAACTGAAACAACAATCATATCGTTAAAAAAAACCCCCAGCTCTTGATTCCAACGGAAATAAAGCCTGTTCGAAATGTAGAAAATTTTAAAGCACGCTGAGCTATAACAGTATTTGGCGCGTTTCGGCGTTTCATCATATATATTATATCTTTTAATTCCCACCACGCTTTATCCATCATCTCACGATTAGAATATTCTTTCAAAGAGAAATTCCAAAAACACAATAAAATTGAACCGAAATTATTTTTTTGACGTTTGGCAACCTGCTTATTGGCAATTTCCAAAATTATTCAAATGCTGATCGAGCTTTCAAATTTTTACCGGTTTAAAAAAAATATCGTTCGAGGAGATGCTGAGGAGATGAAGAACTACGTTTGACTGCGTACCAGTACGATGTAAGTTTGTAGCTGGTAAATATAATTGAATTATAAAGAGCACCTGGAAGGAGAGCAATACCATTAAAATTTTTTCGTAAAATCCTAACTACTTCTTGCTTTGGTCTAATCCGGCACCTCCTTCTTATAATAATAGTTTTATAAAAACTATATACAATGCTTACCATGTACACTGTTTGTATTATGTTCATAAAACCCATAAACATCCTCCTGTCACAATCAAATTTTCAACCGTCGACCGCTGCATTCTGGCAGCAGAGCTGTAATGTAATGCATTTTTTTTGGAATGCATTATCATACTCAGTACTACTGCATTATCATACTCAGTACTACTGCAAATGCAAGACAAATTACTAGTAACATTGCCGGTATTGGTACTTCAAAAATTTTTGTTACCATTACTAAGTAATAGTATTAGTATTTATAATACTTAGCAATATCTAGCATTACTCAGCATTATCTGGCATTACTAAGACATACTTGGCATTATCTAACATTTCCTAACCGTACGTAGCATTACTTAGCAAACAAGTTTCATATATACGGCCGATGGTATTTCTATTTTGAAAATAATAATAACTTATCATAGATTTCAAAAATTAAAACTCGGGTCTTTATATGGAATTACATTTAATGAAAACTCTTTTCATCTGAATAAACTTATAATTAAATGTAATCATAAGGTAATTGAACTACATATACAGGGTGTTCAGAGGTGGGTGGTCAATACTGAAGGGGGTGAAAGGTCAGACCGAGACAAGCAAAAAATCGTATGGGTGGGGGGGGGGCATCTCGCACCGTTTGGCAGTTACAGGGTGATTCGTAAATCAGGATTTTGCCTTATATGGGAACCGCTCTTGTATTTTTATGTTTTTTTCTACGCATCGCAGCGGCCCCAAACTGATTTCAAAAAATCACTATTTGGAAGCCCTTTCCAAAACAGTTTACACCACCCCCCTATCCCCAACCCCTTGGCCACAATCCCCTCTGGAAGTTGAAAAAATTAACTTTTATTTCACGATTTTTCACCTTTCGCCCCACTTTTCTCTGAAATTCATGTTATTAACATACCTACCTTTTATTTTTTTTAAGTTGCCTATCTAATTACCTTTCCAAAAAGGTGCAACATGCCCAGGTAGGAAAAGGATACGAAAATTTATTTACAAAAATCCTTTTACAGAATATCATGATAATTCGAAGTTTTAGGAAATTATACTTAAGTTTACTAAAAAATACATTTTGTTCGCTTAAAAACTAATTACAATTAAAACGTTTGTCCTTTAAAAGCTGTTCAAAATGTTCTGCGCCAGTTTCGATGCATGCAAGTAGCCTTCGTCTTATTTCACGTTTGAGGTCTATGGTAGCCAGTCTCTCCCGTATTTTCGTGGCTGCAGTCACAATCCTGGTAACTAATTCTTCTCTGGTGTTGATTGGTCTTGAGTAAACTTCATCTTTCATCATTCCCTATAAGAAAAAGGCCAGTGGAGTAAGGTCCGGTGACCTAGCAGGCCAAGGAATCGGTCCACCTCGTCCAATCCAGCGCTCTGGGTAATGTTCATTCAACCTTGCCCTAACAATGTTCCCAGTATGCGCAGGTGCTCCGTCGAGCTGTAAATAAATTGCGCCTCTGGTGACCAGGGGGATGTCCTCCAACAGATCCGGAAGGGTATTCTCCAAAAAGTCCGAGTATAGCTGACTATTCAGCACTTGGGGCAAGATGAAGGGTCCTATCAACTGGTTGCCGATGATGCCAGACATTGACACTAAATCTTTGCTGGAAGGACCGACACCTGGTCCTATGTGGGTTCACATCTGACCAGGTGTGGAGGTTGTGTAAGTTTGTGATGCCATCCCGGGTGAATTGCGATTCATCCGTCCACAGAATTCGGTCTAGAAACCTTCTGTTTTCGATGTCAGACTCGAACAGCCAAGTGCAGAATTGCAATCGTCCTTCGGAATCTCCTTCCCTAGTGCTTGGACCGGGATATGGTGGTATGGATGTAGTCCCTCTCGGTTCACAACGGTCCAAACTCTCCCTGAAGACAATCCTGACCTTCGTGCGACCTGCCTGATGCTTATTACAGGGCTGTTCCTGACGATGTTGAGGATTTGTTGGTCGGGGTCCGCTGAATCGGCCGATTTTCCTGCTCGCGTTTCTGCTCTGGGGGCGGTTACACTTCCGGTTTCTTTTAACCTTCTGAAAGTCCTTGAAAATACCCTTCTGTTGTGTACCCGCCGATTCGGGAATCTCTTTTGGTATTCTCGTACGGCCTCACTATCACTTCCTTCTACTAAACCGTGCACGTAAATTATATCGGCATACTCGTCAACACTGAATTCTGCCATTTTATCTTAATTTTTTCTATTAAACACCCGTTCTTTTCGCTTGCTTCTTCAACTGTGGTCAATGTCCTTTCAAACTCACCCATTTTTATACCATAATTCATAGGAGGTATTAGAAACGGAGCGTCAGGATACTTAGGAGTCAATACTGGATATAATAATCTAATAACGCTATTTAACGAGATTACATTTATTATTTTATTACTGTTTTGCTGAAAAAATAAAAATGTATTACCTCTGTTTCCTAAACAAACATTTCCGAACTTGCTGTCATAAAAATTGTTTACTTAACGACATTTTCCATTATGGTGCAATAAAGTAATTAGGTACCTGTGAGGATGTTTTAATTTCAGGACTTTTGCAACCCTTTTCTACCTGGGCATGTTGCACCTTTTTGGAGAGGTAATTAGATAGGCAACTTAAAAAAAATAAAAAGTAGGTATGTTAATAACATGAATTTCGGAGAAAAGTGGGGCGAAATGTGAAAAATCGTGAAATAAAAGTTAATTTTTTCAACTTCCAGGGGGGATTGCGGCCAAGGGGTTGGGGATAGGGGGGTGGTGTAAACTTTTTTGGAAAGGGCTTCCAAATAGTGATTTTTTGAAATCAGTTTGGGGCCGCTGCGATGCGTAGAAAAAAAGATAAAAATACAAGAGCGGTTCCCATATAAGGCAAAATCCTGATTTACGAATCACCCTGTAACTGCCAAACGGTGCAAGATGCCCCCCCCACCCATACGATTTTTTGCTTGTCTCGGTCTGACCTTTCACCCCCTTCAGTATTGACCTCCCACCTCTGAACACCCTGTATATTGGATTTTCGAGACATGAATTAAAAAATACACAATTTACAACTATAAAAAAACTTTATTCTCCCTTTCTTAATATTTCCAGTATATTATGTAGTAGAAGAATTGTTCGTAGGATTTATGATTCATATGGATTAATGCTGGTGCTGGAGAATTGTTAAGTAATGCTGAGTTACTTTTGGGTAAAATTGTCAGGTAATGCTGAGTACTGTTAGGCAATGCTAGGTAATACTGACTCTGGTCTAGATCTTACGAAAACTTTCAACTCCGGCTACAATGGTGGTACAATCGTTATTTTTTAGTAAAAAAGTTTTTTTGTATATTTCAAATGAACAATTACTTTTTCTTTAAAAAAATTCTGAAAAATCGGCTTTATTCTCTAGTAAACAACATTTCTCAAAGCTGACTATTCCTCAGGCTTGAACTTAGAAAAGTTAAAAAAATTGCGTACTTTAAAATAAAAAGTTTGAATATTACACAAAATTTATGAACTATTTTGCAATAAAAAAAAATTATTTTTATTTATAATTCAAGTGCAAGGTACAATTTTAACGATATTGATCGGACATTTTTTGAGTTAACCCTGAGGTTAATTTCAAAAACTCAGTTCTGAGAAAAATACGTTATTCACAGATTATAACATTAAAAGAACTTATATTTTATGGAAAATAAATATATAAAATTTTGAAAATTCTAAAGATACTTTACCCCTTAAGCCCAATTAAAACTAATTATTTTTCCAGGTTCAATAGTCGTGGCACTATGCTCGTATCAGCAAGCCTGGATAAAACCGTGAAAATCTGGGACTTGCAGGGAAATTGCCTTCATACTTTAGCCGAACACACGCGTTACGTCAATTGCGTCGCTATAAATAGCGACTCGTCCTTGATCGCGTCAGGATCTAATGATCGCACTATCATTCTGTGGGACTTGACATCGTCTTTAACGATGGATTCGCATATCGCTGGCCTGAGATCGATCGTCTTCAATCTCGCTTCGAGCCAGATCGAAATACCACTCGAGCTCATTTGTCCTATAACCCACGAAATCATGACAAATCCTGTAACTGCAAGTGATGGATTCACCTACGAAAAATCAGCGATCATCGAGTGGTTCGATCGTGGCAAAAGCACTTCGCCGATGACGAACGAGGACCTAAGTACCTTAGATCTGGAGGAAAATACTGAATTGAAGCAGAAGATTGAGGGATTCTTGAAATCTTTGGACTTCGACACTTTCGACGGTACAGAGTATCCTGTCGACGAAGAGTAGCCCTTGGCACTACTGATCTTAGACGTTTTCTATTTACCTTTAGGACAAATTTTATACATTTTGCAATTTTTTTTATAAATCACTTTTCTTAGTCTCAAGTTTGTTACTGTTACTTGTACACATTTACTCGTTTTTATATTTACTGTGAGCAAACGAATAAAATAAAAATTCTAAGTATTTTGGTAGTTTCAATATGCCTAGCAAAAGATCCCTTACTTTAATGTAAAATGTCCTAACACACGTCTTCCTAAAATTCTTGTGCTACCATAATTTCAGAAAAACAACAACGTATCCCCTATTAGGGATAAATCTGGGCTGCTAGGTGCCCATTCTAGCAAACGAATGTTTACTTATTTATTTATTATACGGTAGAATACAGATATAGTCCAATTACAATCTACCGGTGAGGGTACTCTTAAGTAAAATATATATAAAACTAAATTCTAAATTAGGAAGAAGAAAATGCAAGTACACCTAATTCTCTTTTTACACGATTTTTTTGTACACGAATTTGATTTAACACGAGTTCAAAAGAAAAAAAATTTCTCATTTTACACGAATTGATTTGTTTTAACACGATTTTTAATATTCCAGGAATACGTAAACGTATGCGTTTATTGTCAGAAAGTGACAATGCATAAAATTTTTTTATGTCTTTATTATTTTAACTTCTTTTATATTAATAAATTTCAGATATAATTCCCTTTTTCCAAAGTAGAAGTTATTTTCTATAAAATATTTAATGAATTAAAATGTGTAAGCACGAAATAAATTAAGTGAACTCTAACAAGAACTTTTTAATATTGTTTAAACCTAATTCTCTTTTTACACGAATTTTTTTTTACACGTATTTTTTGGGAACGTATCTATCGTGTAAAAAGAGAATTAGGTGTAATTCATTTTTAAAAGTCGACATCATTAAGAATACAATCTACATATAACCATGCAATGTAAATATGGGCGTAGCAAGGGAAACATCTTTGCCCACCGTAGAAAAATCGACAGTGTTGAAGAATTACCATACTATCTAATTGTTTTTTAATTTTAAGATTCAATACCAATCCTAATTAGAAAATAGTGTCGAAAATCGGCGCGAGCAAGCGAAGAATCGCTAGCAGTTTAAAAGAAGATGCAGGCCGCTCACTTTTTCGGTTATTGTCATTGCGCGCGCTATACTACCCGTATTTCCAATCATTGGATTACAGTGTTCAATAAAAGCTAATTATTGTATTACAAGTTAAATAAATAAAATAATAACAAATAAATAAAAATAATAAAAGACGTCAGGTATGTTAGGTTTTTGTTTTTACTAAGTAAATTAGGATGTTGGCATCAAATTGAATCAATCGCCTGGCATAATTTTTTTTTTTTTATTATTAGGTTATTATTTGTTTGAGCTTGAATGAAAAGTAGGTACCTATCTGACTACTTACTAGCAACAGACTTGTTTACCGCGAGATTATCAAATACTGACACGTAGTATGTAGTACATTAATTAACCGACTTAAAAAAAAGAGGGGGTTCTCAAATAAAATGTTTTTTTTTTTGTATGTATTCCGTCGATATCTCTGCCGATTTTTTTCGATGATTTTTATATTCTTCGATAGGGTATGTTTTATGATTGGGCCCATACAAATTATATGAAAATCGGTGCAGTAATTTTTTAGAAAATTAACAAAAACAAGGAAAAGATTGCTTAAAATTCTAACTATAAATTTAATGACAAAGTACATTTTTTGTTATTTCATCCGTTTATGTTTTGATTCACACTCTTTTTTTTTCCTAGGTATAAAGAATGAGAAAATTTAAAGTCAGAACATTCTTTATAAAACCCGATTCATCGGTAATGAAATGAAAATGATAATGAAAAGATGAGAAATATTAGTAGTTCTAGTTCTTTTATACAACCTAAAGCATCAACAAGTACATCTGAAGAAATTCGCCCAAAAACTGAGGTAGATGGTACAGAGGATTTTATAAATACCAACTTTTCTAATTAAAAAAGAACGTATTAGATTTTCGCTTGGAAATGAGATATTTTTTCGCGTTAAAAAGTAGCTCTTGTCCTTCCCCAGGATACCATTCTATATTCTTGCCAAATTTTATCGAAATCATTTCAGCCGTTTAAGCGTCAAAAGGTCACAGACAGACAGACAGAGTTACTTTCGTATTTATAATACATATTAGTATAGAAGTATGAATTTAGCTGGAGTTAGACTTTCAACTTTACTTAGGAGTTAAGAAAGACGTTACATGGTAATAAGGAGAGTGAATGAGCTGCATTATTAAAAATATAAATTATAGAAAATATAAGAAATACTATAACAAAACAATTAGATGAACTGTTAGTAGTCAGTGTCCGTCTGAACAAAACAAAAAAATTTTTAAATGATTTAGGTAACCGAATAGGATAATATCGATATTATTAAATTCTTCATTATGGTTCTTTTGGATACGAAGCAATAGCGACTTGAACAATAGAATCGTTCGAGTAGTGGGAGTGTTGAACAGAGGTTGAGTAGTACAGCAACGGGGTGGGGGCAGTGGCGTGCGCACAGTGGGTGCCGAAAACAAAAAACTTTGGCTAGGCGCCAGAATTCGGATGGAATAAAAATTTGAAAGCAAACAAGGCTTACTGAAAAAATTTCAAAAAAAGACAATCAGAAATTTGTCAAAGATCAGTGATCTAAATTTGGTTTTTTTTTCATAAAAATTCTCAATTTTACGTTTTAAGACGTTTATTTTTAAACAATGGTTAAAAGACTATAAGAATGAAGAAGTTTCCATTAATTAAAACATTTCACACTTTGAGTGTATTTTATTCGATGGATTGCTACCTATTTTTGAAATTTGAAATTTTTCTTCCATTTCCCGAGTTGAAATTTTGCTTGTATTGAACTTCTGTATGATAATACAATATCCCTGATTGAAATTAAAGCTTCTTTTTTCTTTTAATCTTATAATTATATATATTTTTTTATTGTTTTTAATCAATTAAAAAATTGATATAGATCACATTACCCACTGTAATAAAAATAACTTTTGCAACATCTGCATCTTACATTTAAATTTTTAATTGATAAGAATGCGACTTTCAACTGCCGGAAATTTCTAAAACACTTGGTTTAAAAAATATTGAGGTATGAGTAGTCTGATGTTAAACAGTTAGCTAAAATCGCGAGTTATCACATCTTTATATCCACCAAGGAGACGCCATTTTAGATAATTTTGTGTGTTTAGGGCAAGTAATTGTTTGTTAGGCAACAATAAAGCCACAGATACGTCTGTAAATCTTTCGAGAATTGTTTCACATTATAGTACGTGATAGATAAGCTGTTATCTGATAAAGTTGACTAAATCTCAGTGCAATAAAATTAAGAATTTGCATGTTCATACCTGCTCTTCCACTTTTTCATGAGCAAAGTGCAACTTGGAAAGCTTTTGATCTGCTCATTAAAGTAGGTTTTATGTGAAAAGTTCTTTTTAATAAACTAACTGAAACGGAATATTTCTTAGGGTTAATAATTTTTATCAAACTCGAATTTAAAAATAATGATAATCACTTCAAACCTTGAGACATGGAAAATCTACAATAGGCTGAAAGTGTGAAGATATTATAAATAAAATTATTTATATGGTAACCATCAGCCTCAATTATTTCACGCGATTGTAGCTTCGTTATATTATATTATACGTAGCTAGAATAACCTTATCAGTTATCTCCATATTGAAGAAACTTTTCTTCGTGAGCTCTTTCATGTGGTAGGTGTGGTACTTTACTTTTGTGTTCCGGATTTGAAACTCTTCAGATGCGTCACTTAAATTTGTTTACCTTAATATAGTAGTTTATTTTTATGTTGGCGTACAAATTTATGTAAAACTGACTCGGACCCAATATTACATATATAAGATTCCCTGTTTCATATCCGAGAGAAAATTCTATCACATTTTTGTACATAAATAGGTTACCAATGTTTCGCATATTGAAATTGCTGACTTTATAATGAAGATAAGTCAATAAACCAGAATGCAGACACTGCAAATTCTAGTGTTTCCATTTAAAAAGACTATTTGATAATGTTTTAGTGTTTAAATTGATGTGTTCAATTTAAAAATGTTTTTGACCGTTTTAAATATTAAAACGTTTGAAGTGTTTTAGCTAGATTTGATCTCCGCTCCTTCCCTTTAAAATGCGTCCTCTCCCCTCAAAGTAGCCGTTGAAGGTTTTTTAGAGGTTCTTTATTTAAGCCCCATCGCAAGACATCGAACAAAGACTCATTCAAAAGAGGAGGAGAGAACCTTTCCAACCATATCCCGATATTGTTAGGATATCGATATGTCCAGACATGTAAAAGGCAAAGAGTCTCAAGCTCAAAAATTATTCAAATTTTTATTAAAAAATGGTGGTTTTATTCTGTTTTCATAAAAACTTTCTATGGAAAGGATTAATTATGGGAGTGGAGCTTTTCAAACAAAAATAGAATCATACCGATAACTCTATCCATTGAAAAATCATTAAAAAATAGCGTCATTAACTAGAAGTGGCTCTCAACATGTACCCCATTCCGTTCAATACTCTTACACGTCTTTTTAAAGATCTTTCGACAGCAGCTCCAAACGTACTATGCTCTAACTTCATCAAGCAGTATATATTCGATCCCACAATTGCTGTACGAAGTTTATGGGTTCTAGCACTAAAAAATCTTCGTTGGAGAAATTTTTTTGAATGAATGAATTTAAAAGCTAACTACCTCAACAGTATGACATACACCTCGCAGATAAGTTAGGTTTATCAGTCTGTCGAGCTCTACTGAGCTTCCATGCCTTTACAGGTTGTGATTATACAGCAGCTTTTGTTCGTAAAGGAAAAATTAAAGCCTACAACCTCCTATTACAAAATGAAGAATATCAAAATATGTTCGAGCATTTGATGGATCCAAAAGACATTAATACGAACCAACGGAATGTGGATGGCAATTGAATGAATCCAGTATACTTGAAACATTGTAGTACATTGGCTCATCTGCACCGTTGAAAGTTGAAGAAATTCTCAGTAATCAATAAAATGAGGAAGAAAGCGAAGAACCAGAAGAGGAAAGAAATTATAATTTTGATGGTAATAATTTGGATGATTATCAATAAATAATCTTGAATTAAATATAAAATTCTGTATCAACCTTAATTTATTGTATGATCAACTTCAATTAAAATTTTCCTATAATCCCTTTTTCCATACTAATGTGCATATAACTTAAAATCTAAGAAAGAAACCGGAGTTGGAGAAATTACATTTACTCCCAACAAATGACTTCCGTCATTTTCTAAGCCCGCATACCAAGATATTTTCGAATCTGGCATTAAAATGCGTAAAACGAAAAACAGTGATAACAGAGAAATTTTACCCCTTATCACACCATTCAAATAGGTATGCCGGACCTTTCCGGTCGGCTGGGTTTTTTCTAAATCTATATAAAATTTCGCACAAATTAACTTAAGATTGATCAAAATCCGCGATGACGGTAAAACATTGTGGCCATTGAATAATACAAAATTTAATTAAACATGTTTTCGGCTAATTAAATCAACGCCGACCAAGCCCATCTTATTCGTCTGAGTGAAAACTTTTCATTTCCACCAAACATTTTCAAATCCGCGATCACGGTACTTTCAGGATTGGTGGCTCCTCGCCTATTAGCGATGATGTCACCACAGAATCCTGAATTTTCTTCTTATATGTTGGTTTAAGATTTAAAGAGTTTACTCCATATCTGAAGTGAGCAACTGCGAAAACTGCAAAACTGATTGGCTTGTTAATATTTTCACTGTTTTAAGAAAAATATAATTATGTAATTTATAGCCAACAACTTTACCGATTGCAAAATAAAAATTTCTAGAAAGCCGACTCGTTTAGATCTCAAAGTTCATCTCGTCTATACCTTCTTTGCCCCAGATGATAGGGATAGGGTACAAATAAGGGGACAGAAAAAAAAAAAATATAAACAAATTAATTAATTAGGAATATATTTGATATCAAAATACTTTTTTATTTCATTTTTATAAATTTTTAATTTAAAATTTAATTTCTTTTAAAATGACGACATGAGAAGGCTCTAGGTGTATTTAAGAAAATACATGATCTATTTCTGAAATAAGTGTCTATATATCGTACATTAATACATACTTCACGACAAATGTATAACGTTTTTCGATATTGAAAACACCTTGCGCATTTTGACCGTTTTGATGAGAAGGAGATGAAAATGGAAGCTTTTATGTTAACGGAGCAAAGTCATAATAAATACTTTTTTTTAATCTCCTAATCTTCCACTGATTAAGCATACGTCGTCGATGAAAATTTCGAGAAAAATAAAAAAATAAAAGTGAGTAAAGTACTGATTTCGTTTTACCTCAGCACATAAATATGGTTGTCACTTTGAAAATGTTGAATTAATTTTGATGAAAGAAACCATAGAACCAATAATAATTTGATAAAAGAGGCTGTATAAAAAAAAGCGAGCGGTATCATGGCACTCGTGGTTATAGAGAAGGAAAAAACAGAGAGGTCAAATATTGTAATTTATAGTAAGTAGATATCAAATCAGAAGAGAGGAAGAAGATAGGTCAAGAAAAGACAACTAATAAGATTTAAATAATATCTAAACAACTTATATTATTTATAATCCTTGAAATAAACCTATATTTGTATAAATAATTTCCTATTAGTAAAAGCAGCTTCATAAATGTATAAATTGTTAACAACATTTCTTATTAGAAATTTTATATGTGTAGTACTTTAGGTTAAATAAGCAAATTATTTCGAATTAATTTTCATCAAATGCAGTCATTTTTTTGCTAACTCAGTCGTCTTGAAATTATTTAGACTTTTAAACGCATAGAGTAACGTGAATGACCTGATATCACACACTAACTCAAATTCGCTTAGAAACAAATATTTCAGGTCTTCAACAGACTGTTTGCTTTATTCCTCTCAGCAAGCTCCTAGGTGAAATATTATATTACTCCGGAAAGGTAGTATGTGCCGTTTAATAATAATTTTATCTGAATTATTAATAAAATTAAATGTAATCCAATTTTATAACTCACATAACAACTCTCACTTGGTGTAGATGGAAGTACTTAGGTTCTGTTACCTATTCTACCGTCAAGGGTATGCTAATATTCTAATTTTCCGTTACAATGTAGAAGAAAATGTTGATTGCGCTAAATGTATGAGAAGAATTAACCGATATTCGGTTTTGAGTAATTTTTAAGACCTTGTACATCATAGTCTGAATATTCAGTGACACACCACAGCTCCAACGCATCTTAGGACTAATACGAAAAGTAAACACCGCGAGATAGCTCAGTGATGTCTGCCACGAACAAGTGTGGACCCACTGATCACACCTCCACCTGTCTCCTCGTTCTCAAAGTTTCCCAGTGAGCATCTTCATAAAATTGTACAGCCAGCATTTACCTGAAATTCCGTGTGAACTACCTGTGCCACCCTATCTGTACACGTATCATGTAGACATTCGCTATCACTTTGTTATCTACCTGATTATCAGCATCTCTGTACGATCACACCTAGAAAAATTATGGCACACAGCCGTTTTTTGTGAAAAATACACCCATCTTTGCGGCAGTCCAATTACGACGTATAAAAGGAAGTTCATTAGTCTTGTGCAACTCAGTTCGACAAATAGTTTAAATCACCTAGAGCAATGGATCTTTTAGTAAGGTGAAAGGGCACCGTTTCAACTTTACACTTTCTGATCTTTGGAAAATCGCAATAAGTTACAATTAGTGAGTTTTAAATCATCCAACAAATTATGTTACAATTGTTAACTCAGTGGCATTTGTGTTTCAGTTTTCATATTAAGTCACGTGATCTGAAATTTGTATACCAAATTTTTCTATAGTAACGCGTTTCAATTTCGATCTTTTACGATAGGGCTCTTTTAAATTTACGGGAAATTTAGTTGCGACAGTGTAAAAAATATTTTAAAAATTTCTTGTCATGTGATCTGATATTCTGTCTTATCGTGGTTATCACTTTTTTTTAATAATATTTGCGTGCTCGTTCACGATATTGGTGGTTATCTTCACACACTTGCTATGTAATCTACCGATGTGTTCTTAAGGAATGTTATGTTCAGCATTAAGAGACTTTAAATGTTTTATAGTTTTGCCGCATAAAATTCTTGTACTGATACTAGATTTAGCTAATTTTTTAGCTTAAGAAATTATGTATTTATACATAAAACTGATTTTCTGAAATATGATCTACCAGTCCTTCTGCATTACAAATCCTACTCTTTATTTTTTTGTATTTAATATTAGTTATGTTTTCAATAATTTCGGTTTATTTCTTCCAATATATAAAATACATTTTAAATTACTATCCATTTTTTGAGTAAGAAGCATGACATATAAAAAGAAGTGGCAGAGGCATACTAAAGTGAATACAGTACAATACTACACCATTCGTCAGATTAGATTCACAAAATTGTGTAACATGCTTTCAACATCTCAGAATAGTCAAAAATTCATTTTATCAAAAATCATATAATAGTACCAAAGTCAGATCACCGGTCATTTGGACTCACAGAGTTAATATAAGTATGTCATAACCTTAAAAGAATAAGATTAGACCGAACATGTGGTAAAAAATATATTATTAATACAAAGTATAAGCACCTTAGTGTATACTTTTTTGTCAACAATAGTAAACTTAATGGCCATAAAATCCGGAATGCATTTAAAAAATAGACTGCCGCCTTTTGGTTTAAGATACCAAAGCCAAAACAGTTTATTTTTGCGTTAAGCGCATGATTTTAAAAATATATAAATCAAATACGAATCTCTTCCACAGAAAGTTCACTTATCGTTTTGTCACTCCAAACAAAATTATCAAATCTTAAGTCCTTAAGTAACTGTTAGCGGAACTTCAAAATCTAGCTACATACGAGTATGTAAATGCAATACTACATATATCACTGTAGCTCTCATCTGATAATTTAGCTTATGATTTGTAATAGTGTAGATAAAAAAAAAAAATAGGAAGAAGGCAGTCTTAACTCTTATGAGTTTTATTCTTATGTACAGAGTTTACTTTATACCTTATAAAAACATAGACTTCATTAGCAAAGAACGGAATCGGGTATATTATTGCATAAAGTCGCCTCCTATTATTTAGATGAAAAGACATACGCTGAAAGCAGATATAATTTCTACTTCACTAGTTTTTTCTTAATTTTATTATTAACTAATATTATTATTATAAAATAATTACGTTCTTACCAGTAAATATACACATTTACGTCCCCTACATGAATTTTCCTTCGATTATAATTCACACTTCAAACTTGAAGGGAAGGCATATAATCCAGGCAGAAACGAGTCCAAGGTATCGCTTCTCGGCCTTATGGCTAAGATCAAAGTGTAGTATCTGTTCTTATCAGCTTAACATCTGATAGATCCTCCATCGGAGGACAACAAATGTTAAACTGATTTTTGGAATATGACGGAGTGCTAGGGGCTTGCTCCACCTCTGTCACGGGTTGGCCTGGTATTGCACTATCGCCAGGATCGGCCCAATTTATTATTCTCAATACCAAGTAAAATTTGAAAATGATTTTTCAACTTTTTTGTTTTTATGGTTGTTGATTTCTATAAGATTTTTTGAATGTTCTGTAAAACTAAACTTGTTTCTTCTTCAAAGGAGGGAGTGCTTTACAACATTCGGTGACCGAAAATCCTAGTTCCGGCGATTCACGGAGGTATAACCAAGAGGAGGAATAAGTACACATACATTAAATTCGGTTAATTAGTTTTTGAGTTATCACATGGAAACTTTTGAAAAAAGTGATTTTTCAGGAAACCCTTTAAAGTTTCGAGTAGGGATATTTACAGGAATAAAAGTAAATATTTCCAACATACTGTTAATCAGCAATTCTAGGGCCATATAATAATCCTTCCTGATGTTCAAACATCTCTTGGTATCTCAGTATTATTCGTTCTTTTGGAAGATCTTGCCTCTATGGACTCCGATGAGTGTAGCTGAACAACCGAACAGCTGTGAAGCCCTGGTAGTTTTTCGGCCGGTGCGCGGTCATAACTTAACGAGTTTTCAAGATTTTTCTTGGGTGAATTTATGATTATAGAAAAAAAAACGATTTTCTGAAAATTTGTAATGAAAACAACCCCTTCGTATTTATAATTACAATAATATAATGATATAATATGACCCTTTTAACGCCAAAATAAAATGTTAGTATGGACTTTTATTATTTTCATAGAGAAAACGAAAACCATGCGACTCAAAAAACTTGAAATTTGGCATAGTAATACATCTCATTAATCCAAATACTTTGCATTATTTAACACTTTAAAATATTTATTTAAGAATTAAAGAGGAAGCAATTCACGTAGGGTATTATTTAGAATTATTTATTGTGTGAATACAAAATATATTTTTCCACAATTTTAAATAACATATTTAATAATATATAGTTTGAAAAATATGCGAAAATAGAGTATTTATTATTTTTAAAACAATATAAAAAAATCAGGGAATATTACGCCTTACTTGAAGTTTACAGGGAAATTATAATGAAAGTCCTAGGTATTATAGAATTCTAAAAAATATGGTATGCGCCAGAGTCAAACCTTGTTCTTGACCGGTTTTTCTTTTTTAAATACAAGATCACAAAAAACATTCGCAATTGTATTTAGCTGAGCCCTCGTGACAACAATTCAGAAATAGACCAAATTGAAAAACGAAACATCAGGCTAGAAATGGGGTAAAATCGTTTCCAACCAATTATCACTTGAATACTCGTATACTCCACATTCTTCAAGCACGAGTTGAAGAAATTGCATTTCTTTCCTTAGTTTGGACTGTTTTAAAAGAAGAAAAGTAGGAGAGATATTCAGTCAAAGCTCGCTCCATGTGGAGCTCTAATGGTTAATCTTAAAATTTTTAAAGAAAACTTTGTTTGTTGCAAGCTCCACTGTCAATCAGAAGAGAGCCCCCCAAAGATCTCCGTAACTTCGTAAGATGGTGGCCTGGTTTTATTTGGTTAGCTTGTTACCATGTTCCAGGAGAGCATGTAGACTGTTGCCGCAAGTATTATCAAGCCAAGCCACCTCAACACATTTGGAGCTTGAAGCGGATTTAATGAAAAGATAAAACAAAAAATTGATAATTATCTAGCTCGGTACTTTGTTTACTTGGTAAATATATACTCGAAACCTGCATGTACTCGCTAGCCTTCCGAGTTGGCACACAAGTTTAGGCAAATGAGGTTCCCATAATTTGGTGGCACTTGAAGAATTTAGCGAATTTAATTTCTACTATGATTGTTTGATATATTTTAATAACTATCGTTTAAATTTAACTTTGAGCTGGTCGGAAATTTAAGTTTTTCTCATTACTGATACATATATAAAAAAAAGGAAATGTCGAAGTTCTTTGAATTAAAATTGCTAAAAAAATAGATATGCATATCTTTTTACATTTTCTATAGTGTAAAGTAAAAACAAAAGTAATGCTTTATGAAACTGCAATTATTTAACAGTCAATGAGTAAAACTGTACAATTACAAGGCCTGAGTATTCTATAATTGATGTACAAGGCGGTGAGCAATGTAAGATATTTTATTGAGCATAACAAATTGGGCCGATCCTGGCGATGGTGCAATACCAGGCCAACCCGTGACAGAGGTGGAGCAAGCCCCTAGCACTCCGTCATATTCCAAAAATCAGTTTAACATTTGTTGTCCTCCGATGGAGGATCTATCAGATGTTAAGCTGATAAGAACAGATACTACACTTTGATCTTAGCCATAAGGCCGAGAAGCGATACATGTCCCAATGTCCGTCCGGAATATGTATCCTTCTTCGAGGTACTAAGAGTGAATTATATAACAGGACAAAAATATTTGATTCCAATAAGAATTAGTGTAAGGTAAGAGGTTCTCGTTCAAAGAATCTGTAACTTACCTATTGAACTTGTGATGTTATGCTATACTCATTTTTGGCTATAATCCCCTAGGCACTTTGATCATGATAATTTCCTTATAGTGCCGCACAGATAGAATGAGCCAACATAATGTCTTAATGCCGAAGTTGATAAGAAATGTAGATAACAACAATGCTTTCAGAAAGAAATAAAAAAACACGTAAAGAAGAAAACATGCCTTCACTTGCTCAATTTCAGGTATTTTTTGCAGGTATATTTTTGATTTAATGGCAAACACGACCAATTCATAAGCAAAACCTCTACCAAGGTACATACATATATCTGCCCTTATTCGTCCGAATTGCTTACCCGAAGTGTGATAAACGTATTTCTTTGGCGCTATGAGAATTTCAAGATAAGGGAAAATAAAATGTTGAAATTTGATAAAATTTTCATTTTCGTTTGCAGCTACCCTGGTTATCAGTCTCAGGTTGATTCTGAAATGGAGTCAGGTGTCGATTGAGCTCTTTAGGTAAGATTATGATAAAATGGAGTATTAACACATAAAGTAAGCATAATTTTAAAAATAAGTAATTTTTTCTTCAAAAGTTAACGTTTGAACGAATATGAAAATAAAGAGAGCTATCCGTCGACAGTAGGGTATTAGTTCACTGTCATGGAATTGCTCTCTTTATGTACTATTCGAGATTCATCGATGGATATGTATAATGGGTAGTTCTATATTTCAGTATTGTCGCCAAAAATATATTCATTAACAGGGTTCGAGAACTGCAGCCACATCAATTCAACATAACAGCAGCTCAACAACTCAACAACAACTCATCACAACTATATAACAGAACTGAAAAAGAAACTATAAGTGAAAACTTTCCTGGCATAATTTCATTAATTTAAATGGCTCACTTTAAAATTTAATTGCTCTTTCTTAAAGCAAAATAATAGCTTTAACAGCATTAAAAATATACGAAGTCTACAAATACAAAAGAATCTCTCTTCTCAAAATTATTTGTGCAATTTTTTTAGATCGATTCAGATGATGATATGCTTTTTCAACAGTTAATCGCCGTGAATGATTATATTAAAACATAAATAAATTTCCTTTTTATCCAAGACAAGTTTCTCCCTTTCGCATTGATGACAAAATGAAATCATTAAATATATAATTAGTATATAAAAGTATAGTTTTTGTGTGTTTTTGTTTGAAATTAAGAAATAAATGCTCAATTAAAGGTGTTTGCAGTATAAAAAAAAATATAATTTATCTTTTGTAAATAAATAAAGAATATAATCATCTTAATTTCTGACCTTTTATTAAAATATAAGAACTATAAAGTTATATTATCTCAACATAAAACAGTAATAACCCTAAAAGCTTACTCAAGTAACTTTTGAATCCCGTCCTGATATCTCAAAAATTAGCAGTTGGTAATAAACTAATAAATAAACAATTTAATATTTAAATGATCAACATGTTTGCCTAATTTCTTCATTTATAGGGAGGTGTTTACCAACCATTACCATTGATGAAATCTTTTGGTTTTCTTTTCTTTGGTATACTACTCTGATCAAAAAATAGTAAGACTTTTCCCATTTAAATCGTGCGGCCTTATCGAAACCAATAGCTTTTTTTCTTAGGGCTGGTAGCACTCTAATTGACATTTGCGTCAAATTTCATAGCAATATCTTCAGTAGTTAATGTGATAAGATTTTTTACTTACATCTAAAAAAGTCCATTTTTCGATTTTTAAAATGAGTGAAAAAGTTCAGCAAAGTTTCATTAAATTTTGCTTCAAAAATGGAATTTTGACTTCCGAAACGTTGGAAATGTTGAAAGAGATTTGCGGTGGCAATGCACTGTCCAATACACTTCGACGTTTACCGATGAACATCACGTCAAGGAAGTCAAGGATTCGGTGCTCAAAAATCGTTGATTGAAAACCCTCCATTTTTTCGAAAAAGAACGTCGTATTAATGTCTGTAAAACAGTGATTTCTGATTATCAAAACATCGTCAACCGCCCTATTCGCTTGATTAAGCTCCTATTTCTGGCTATTCCCGAAACTCAAAAAACCGCTCCGAGGATATCGTTTTGACTCGATCGAAGAGATACAAGCCGAATCGAAGAAGGTTTTGAAAGCCATTCCGGAAATCGACTACAACAATTTTTCGAAGATGGAATACAAAAACCTTCAACAAAACCATTTGAATCACTTTCTAAATATATCCAATCGCCTACAAAAACATCAAAATTGTAATTATAACATGAAAATTACGTTAAAAAATTAAAGAGGTTATTGAAATCTTTGAGTCAGATTTCATGATTTTGAAAAAGTTAAAGTTATTGGGCAGTAGGGGAGACTGGCCTAAAATGAAACACCTTAAGCTAAAGTGCGTATATTTTTTTATTTTTCAACAAAACGTAAAATATTTTTCGACAAAAACAAACATAAACATAAAATACATACACTGTATAAAAGTAAATATAAAATAAGTCTTTCTTTCCTGTGTAAATATGACTTCTAAAAAGGCCTTAAAGTATCATACGTACCCAAATGGTGTGGGTAAAATGACATAGTATATAGATTTAGTATCGATATTTGATTTTTATTTGCACACGTCGCAGACAAAGTGTGTAGCTCTTTTAGATAAGCCTGCACATGCATTGTGTGTCCATTTCTTGCACAAGATGCATTTAATCTACTTTTCACCAGACCTAGATCTGCATCAAAATCTGTATCTTATATAAGTAAAGCCAGGACGAATGATTACGTCGAAGAAAAACGGAGTTTTTGGAGTAACTTATATTATAATTGAGTGTTAAGCATAATTGTAAGTATATTTATCTGTTTAAAAAAGTGCTACTGAAAAAACAAACTTAACCGTGTCTATTCATAATAAAAATAGTATTTCATTTTACCCATATGATAAGTATGTCATTTTACCCTCAAACGTAGCATTTTGTTTTTTTGTAAAAAAAAATATTTCCAACGAACAAGAAAATAACACTTACACTCATACAACCCCTACCAAGAACTATAGTCCTCGCTGATGTCATAAGTTCTTCTCAAGCTTTCCCAGTTTTTTTATACCAACACTTTGATTTCTCTGATAATAATATATTATAGATGACTGAAAATAGGTTTTTAACTACTACTCTAATAAAAACAAAGGGATCTCACTAAAATTTTTACAGCAGCGTAGGTCGATACGCCTGCTTCCATGGATGGACTGCGGAAGACTGAACTAAAGCTAGAACTGGAGATACATGCAATGTGTCATTTTACCCTAGTATTTCATTTTAGGCCAGTCTCCCCTATCTGTGTTTTTCTTTTTAAAAGTATTTGAATGCAAAACCTATTGCTAAACACATTTAATATTAAAAAAAAAAACACTTTTGAAAATGTAATTATAACTTTACAAACTGATCTAATCTTATAAGTCAGAGAACTTAAATAAGATTTATGGAAATATGTCTGAGAAAAATTTTGCAAATATGCACCAAATGTAGCGAATATTGTTTTGGATCTACATACCTATGTAAATCGGCTTCTTCCCCCATTGTCACTTATTAGTAAGACACAAGTTTTAATGTGTTAAATGTCCAGATTTTAGTGGATTTTATTTAGATCGCGACCGATTTTTAAGAAAAAAGTCGATAATATATGAACAAAAGGTCCCCATTCCTGAAAAAATATTCTTCAGTTTTCTTTACGCATACTAAGGAAGGTGTTTTTGTCAACTTTGAATGGTAAAATTGCAACAGACAGGTCTTAATTAGAAGTGTTCCAAAATATGTATTCAGAATAAATTAAGAAGAAATTAAAAAGGTTTAAACGTAGCCAGAAACAAGAGTTTCCCAACCGGGCTCGAACCGGTGTCCTTTGGATCGGTAAGTTAGGAAATAAGAATGTTTGTAGTCATATATACATAATTAGCTATTTAGATTTGTTTTTACGGTTGAAATCAAATAAAGTGTGTAAACATTCGAAGAGAGTCATAACACCGTTGAATTTTCATAGCTTATAGTAAATTTTCATTTCCTCTTATTTACGTGTATTTTACATTAATAGAAATGAGAAATCTGCATCTATTCTTGTTTCTGACGAACACAAATTCATTCGAAATATGGTATTAGAAATTTTGAATCAGACTCGAAATGTTAGAGAACTCGAATTTCGTACCTTTTGAACGGATGTAAATTCCTTCTAAATCAAGAATAGCAGATTTTAATTAAAGCCTAAGCAAGGATCAAACGCATAAAAAATGCGGAAAATAAAAATTAATAACCACAATTGCTTTTATTCTGCACAAGACCTGTATCTTGTATTATAGGTTTAAGTCTTGGATATTTATCAATGTTCCAAGGTTCAAACCCAAGAATACCTACACTCTAAAAAATATATGTAATATTCCACAATATTCTTATGCAAACACTTATGTAGTAAATTTAAAAATTTTGATTAGAAATACATAGGTATTATTTCGTCTAAAATATTTAGAAAATGTACAACAAAATTGTAATATTGCAATTTTCTAGTAAAGGAGGAGGGTCAATAAGACTGGTTTTCAGCCCAAAGTTTTTGGCAGGAAGGGCTTGAAATTTCTTTGAAATTCCTTTTGAGTTTTTATCTATAATCAATATATAGTCGATTTCAACAAATACGAAACTTCCAAATACCTTCCCCTCTCTCTGCCATCCTCCAAAAGTTATGAAAAAGCAGCTATAAATAGCTTTATTGCATTAACGCTTATAGAAAATGTTGAAAAGTTGATATAGATAATGCATCTATACAACCAATCAAACATAAATACCCCTTCTCCCTCCTGGAGGTATGGTGGGAGGAGGAGGGTATTTCAATAGTGATATTTATAGCTGCTTTTTCATAACTTAGGGAGGGTGACAGAGAGGGGGGGAGGGTATTTGGAAGTTTCATATTGGTTGAAATCTACTATATATTGATTATAGATAAAAACCCAAAAAGAATTTCAAAGAAATTTCAAGTCCTTCCTGCCAAAAAAGTTGGGCCGAAAACTGGCCTTATTGACCCTCCTCCTTTGCTTGATTCGTCTTGCAATATTCGATACATTTTATACACATTGAGGAAAAAATAATTCAGAGGGCCTTTGTCAATCGGAAAACTGATGAAAATTCAGACAGGTCGAAATTTTGACACTATCGTGGTGAGTATAATTATCAGAATTTTGGAATAGTGTTTGAGAAAAAAGTCTAACAAAGTAGGCCAACAATAATAAGCTCAACTGCTTAACAGTTGACTGCCACGACGATCACCCATGACCGGATCTTGCCTTCTCAATGGGGCCACGGTAGTCAGCGGTAACCGACGCTACTAACTTAATTAATCTCCCGCAAGAAATCTCTGAATTTTCGTCCGCATTCAACTGTCAAAATTTCATCTCCATTTGGTACAGTAAATTTGTGAAATATAAATTCACCAGAGAACATTTTTTCACTTCAATTCACCTCGAGTAAAAAGTTTCCGATTGGCACAGACACTTTGTTAGATTTTTCCCTCAGCCACCATTCTAAAAATGGAGGAAGGAAGGAACTATGTATGTGCACTTGTTTTTGTTTTTTCTAGTATTTTCGCCTGTGATACGTCTTTTTGATACCCCCAATCGATAAATAAAAGTAAACACATACTTTTTGCACTATCATTTGCACCCACGACAGCCTTTACAAATTGCCTGCCAACTCTCACCATTCATCGCCCTCACCACATGACTCAAATATTCCGTTGCCATCAACTGTTAGAATAGTTTTACGATGCTCAACAGCTGACTACGGCATTTTGTGATACAACTTTTAGCGTTGCTTGGTATATATATGAGAAATATAAAGGTGAATCGAAGGCAGGTACAATTAAAAAAGTTTAATTATTTTTAATTTGCGTTAGTTTGAACGGTATTTTAGGGCATTTTTAATAGTATGATTTCCTCCGCGAGGTTTGAACCTGTACTAGAAATGGTCTTATTTTTCAGACGACGGTTAGCAGTCCAGTTCTTTCATGTCAATAGTTTTCATGAATACATAAGAATAATTAATTACATTCGTTTTTCTTGAAAGTTCCACAACTTGGGAAATTTATTTTTGTTTGAAGAATTGCTTTTGATTCAAGCATTTTACATGAATTAGTAAAAATAAGATATGCTAAATTAATATTTTTTCATATTTAACTTTTTCGCATTCCACACTTATTAACTAAAAATATATTCCACAGATAAAAGGACATTCATAAGTGCATATTATTAAAATAACATACCTACAATATAGAAGAATAAAAATAAATCAAGAATAGTTGTTATATTTATAGTTTTGATAACAAACAAAAGTTCAAATTGTTATTCCTAATAATTGTTTTAAATAAAGTATTTCAAATCAATCACATTTGTTTAGAAATCACTTGCATTGCACTCAACTACTCTGAAGCCACTGTGAAATGAGTTCTGTTGCCCATTCTTGAAGAACGTGCCACCGGCGAAACCGCATTCTCTCTCCGTCTAACTAATTCATTAAACTCAAGGGACACATAATTTTTCAGGAAATATTTTCCATACATCAGTAAAAAGTTCGCCATATTTTGTAAAAAGTGAACAATTCTTCGATCCATATTTTTTTCCAAATAAGCATCCTACTATCCTTCTTGAAAAACGATTGCTTTTATACAAAATTTACTAACCTTCGTGAAATTTCTTGCTAGAACATTTATTGTTCCAAAATTACTAAGAAACAATTTTACTTTAAAAAAGCGCGCTAATTGCAGTTTTATTATGTTATGTATTTCATCATTCGAGAAGTAAATCTTGGAGCTTTCACAATTAAAATGATTTTAAGTTTTTCATATTTTCACTCGCTTGCCTAATTATAGTATATGATGTATGGTATGTAATGTAATACAAAAGAAGCATTTCAAAATTTTCTATTGTAATTGTGATGAATTTTGATTTTCTTAATTAACTACAGGCTTAATTAAATCAAGAAAATATTTCATTTCATTATTTTTGTATGCAAGCTTAGCAATTATAAAAATCAGTGAAAATATTGCTAGATATTTGTACAGAGGCACACATATGAAGGGTGAATTAGGTTATTTTACAGTGAAGGTTATTTTCTCCTTTCTCTGCTCTAATACTGAATTGTTTTCATTTATTTTTGCAGAACTGTACGTCCATTTAAGAAAATTTAAGTTAATAGCAATGAAATTATTCCTTTTGAGTACCCTTCTGTGTAAATGTTCCCTAAAGAAGTAGTAATTTTGCTCCATACAGAAGTAATATTAAAATGCAGACAATTAAATCTATATTCCAATATATTTATATTACTATGCATATCAGTACATTTAATATTTTCACAAGTACTTAATGCAAATCCTCTGGTGAATTACATTTACTAATACCAATTTTACACATTGCTGCATCATTATCATACTTTGTTGTAAATTTGAAACGTTTAACGTTGGCAAATTTTGTTGTAAAATTTCTGAATTATTTTTTAGAGTATAATTTTAGTTGTCTCCTTATTAAGTATTGTCTTTTCTACACGTGGTCTTAGACTCAATATTAATTTTCTAATATAAGATAAGGCTACTTAAGTACAGAGTTGACTAAAAATTTAGTCAAACTCATACTTGGCAAATGGCACCCCTAAAAAGTGTTGAATCTCTTGCCAGAGAGAAATATACGCAAACTACAGTTTTCTAATGAACAGAGCCCCTTATCAGATAAGAAAGAGAAATCTCACAGGTAGAGCTTCTTGCTCCCTACCCCTTGTAGAATAGATCAAGACAAACTTGTTCTTAGAGTGCAAGAGAGAGCTATACCCCTCGAAAATATCTGGATCTGAATTCTCAAAACCTCTCAGCTTGTGGCGATCGCTTTCTTGAGTTTTGCAGTCGTGTTCTGTACGCGAAAACCGCTCACTGTGGCCTGCCCGCTGGGGATCTTCTGTTCTAATCGCGACACTCGCCCATTAAGTTTATTGCAAAGTAATTAATTGTGTGATAAGAGTAATAAAATTACATAAGATGGCATTCCGTGTTCTTTGCTTCACCAACAATGGCAAACAACTTGCTCGAGTTCTTGAAAGCACCTTCGTCCGATGCATGTCAACTGCAGGCCCAAAGAATATCGGCTTCATAGGACTTGGCAACATGGGTGGACATATGGCGAATAACTTGATCAAGAAGGTTTGTATCTATTCAGCTGTTTATCGAGTGATATGCAATTTTCAGGGGATAAAGGTCTTTAGTTATACCACTGAATAAAATCCACCTCAAACTCGATATATGGACAAGATCACATGTTGCCATGCAACAGCGCTTTAAAGTGAGGGGGTCATTTTACATTTACATATTTTACTGCAACATATTTTTAAGATGGAATGTAGACGA
This sequence comes from Dysmachus trigonus, assembly GCA_949715965.1. Classification (NCBI taxonomy): domain Eukaryota; kingdom Metazoa; phylum Arthropoda; class Insecta; order Diptera; family Asilidae; genus Dysmachus; species Dysmachus trigonus. The sequence continues at coordinate 51,602,039 of OX454319.1, read as the reverse complement.
TGCAAGAGTGCATTTCTGGTTTCTAAATTGCGTTTCAGTGGATATTTTACTCTTCATAAGATGTACGTAGATCCACCTCTGAGCCAATTTATTTTCATTAAGATTTTAATGCGAAGTTGTATCGAACGATTCGCCGGTGTTGTGACGTCACAAAATTTTTATTTTTATCAATACTTAGGAGGCACGTATGCTTATTACGGAAAAACAAGAGGCTCGACACTTTATAGATTTTATAGCACGAGGCAGTCATGACGGACGAAAAGTGAATTTAGCGCCAAAAAACTCGAAAAATCTTTGCATTCGGTTTTCAATTCGCTATTTCTATTGTTTCACAAAAAAGAATTGTGTTTGAATGTATGCCTACACAAAAATGTACAAAATCTATGAGACGATATGGAACTCTGCTGATTGCAGATAGAAAATGATACACGTAAAAAATTATGTAAGATGATAAGAGAGAATCACCAGTTTTGTCAGTAAAAATACTTTGTACTCGAAACTTGTCTTCCTTTCTATTAATTTGCATTTAAATTAAGTAATGATTACTAGTAAAGTATATTTCATTCATTATTTCAAGGAGCCGTCTATTAAAAGATTAAACAGATTTTGTTTAATAAAGTTTTGACGACTCGTTATACTAAATGTGAAGCCTTATCTGTACATAGTGGCATAAAATTGGTTTAATAATCATAAGAATTCATTACCAATGCCGTTATGAAATATTACTCAAGGTCACTCCATGCGTATATACCTTGTATATTTTAAGCGTAAGTAATCTTCACGACTAACCATTTTTTGATTAAGAGTTTGCAGAAACTTTTGATGGGGCATAAAATATACATAGTCAACTTGATTGATGAATTTTTTTTTCTAGTAAACAATTTGTTGTTGTAAAAATTGAATACATAGAGGTAGACTTGCATCCTATAATATAGTCCATTGAAGAATATTCTACAAACTTCCGAAATGTAAATATATAAGTACGAAAAGAGTGTTTGGCGTAGCCGCTTTGTTATGGAAAAAAAAGTGTCCTCGAAAATTGGTAGCTTAAGCTCGAGTTCCGAAAACGTCCAACCTCAAATTGGCCTCAACATTTTTCAGAACATTGATTGAAAATGTGTTCGACAACTCCCCAACATTGTATTTAGAAGATTATTTTTGTTTTGTTGAGAGCAGAACTAATATTTCAACATATTCGAAAATGAATTATGCAATTTTCCAAATTTTATTTAATTTGTTAATTATTTATTGTTAATAATAATGTTGGTAATGGATTTTATCAATATTTTTTAATTACGTGTTTTACGGCCGGAAAAATATTATTATTCATAACAATACGAAATTATAGCAAAGAACATTGTTTTCAACTCCTACTACTTAAATATGCCAAAAATCCAATGGTATATCATCTGATGTAACAGAGAATATTCAGCCGTAGCTTCTTGATCAAACACAATATTTCCGATCATAAATTATTAATCTACTGCTTTATTAAATCTATATATTACTGTAAATAGTAAGACTTTTCCCATTTAAATTGCGAGGGCTTACCCAAACAAATAGTTTTTTTTCTTAGGTTTGGTAGCACTCCAACTGATATATGTATCATATTCCATGCTAATATCTTCAGTAGTTAATAGAGTATATTTTTCGATTTTGAAAATGAGTTCAAATGTTCAGCAGAGAATTTACATTAAATTTTGCTTTAAAAATTTCGGGTTCCGAAACGTTGGAAATGTTGAAATACACCATGCACTGTGGAGCGAGTGTTTTTGATTGATATAAGTTGTTCAAAGAAGGCAGAGAACGTCCTTCGACGTCTACCGATGAACACCACTTCAAGAAAGTCCAGGTTTTGGTGCTCTCGTCGATCGACAACTACAGACCATGTTGACATTACGCAAATATCGTTTGGATCGATACAATCGATTTCGAAAGACCATTTGGGCCTCAGACGCGTCACATCTTGTTTGGTTCCAAAACCGTTCAATTTTTTCAAAAAATAGCGTCTTGTTAATGTCTGTGAAACAATTATTTCTGATTACCAAAACGTCATCAACCGCCCTATTCGCCTTATTTAGGTCCGTCTGTCTTCTGGCTATTCCTCAAAACTCAAAAAACCTTCCGAACTTTTTGACTCGTTTTGAAGGGTATTCTGGAAATCGAATTCAGCAACTGTTTCGAAGACTGGAAAAAACGTTGGCATAAGTATATTGTATCCGATGGCGATTTCTTTGAAGGGAATGAAATTTCCTGACCAAATCTAGGGTCACAAAATAACAGACGCAAGATGGCTACCAATAATTTTAAACTTCATGGGATTACCATGCAAATTGGTGCTTGGCAGTTTTTAGAGACACTGTTTTCAAATCTACTATTAAAATTTGGAATTTCAATATGGCGAATTCAATATAGACCCAAAATTTCTGAAATTCGGGGAATTTACTGAAATTTTGTACAAAGTGCATTACGGGACTTCTGAAGTTTGTGAAATTTAAAGCAGTTATATATTATGCCCTCTTTAACATTTATAATAAATTTGATCTCCATCTTCCATGTTTCAAATTCCAAGTTCCCCTAACATGAAAAATCCAATTTCTGTATGCGATATTATACAACAGCTACAAAATGATTTTAAGCTATATAATTTTAAGCTCATAACATAAAAGAAAAATGGATATTTCTTATAATTGTTGAGACATTTCTCTCAAGTTTTATCAATCAAATCAAATTTATCTATTTAACAAAGAGTAACATTATTTAACGTAGAGTAGGAATCAATGAAAAACTTCTATTTACCAAAGTTCGATTTATTTTTGGATATGTTCTTCTCTTAGCTCAATATAAAAACGTCTAATGCCTACAATTTACATGACAGAAATTGCCGAATTGTCCTAAAAGTAAGAACTATTAAATGGAAAATAGCGTGGGTGAGTGCGCTCCTATAAAAATCCAGAGTATAAGTCCAGAGTAAGTTCTTAGAATCAAATCAATTTTATATATTAAGACGAATGGACTTTTAACAGATTCAAAATTAATCGCAAAAGAAAACTTTTGTTGTACGTTGATTCACCCAATTTAATTTATTTTATGTTAAGTCTCATCCGAAAATTAATTTTTAACTTATGTATTGGATCTGTTACCTTTATGTATAATAACTTTTACAAAATTTATGATAGAGTGTTACTCAAGTTCAAGTTCAACTTCAATAAACCCTCAAAAACTTACGATAAGTAACAGTACTATACTGACAGGACAATCTATGGAATCACAACAAATTGGACATGCCATAAGGTTCCAATTTAGCTTTCTTTTTAGTTAGAATAGTTATGAACGATTTGTCTTTTATATTATACATTACTTATTTACATACATTTCTAAAAATACTATAATTCAGTATCTAAAAATATCGTCATAATAATGCTTTTGCAGGGCCACAAATTGAATGTATTCGATATCTCAAAAGATGCCTGCAACGCTCTCAAGTCCAAAGGAGCTACTGTTTTTGGAAACATTGAAGAATTATCCAAAAAGTCAGAATATGTTATCACGATGCTGCCCAACAACGACATCGTTTCGGAGACCTACCAAGAGATGGTCAAGAATGGAGCCAAGTCGGACACCATTTTTATTGATTCCAGCACCATCGACCCCAATGTGGCCAAATCCGTGCAGAAGTTGGTCAAATCTAAGGGGGCTCGGTTTGTGGACGCGCCTGTTTCCGGCGGGGTACCTGGTGCCGAGCAAGCCACTTTAACCTTTATGGTCGGTGGTACCGCCGACGAATTCAACAGCGTCAAGGGGGTGCTCGAATGCATGGGCAAGCGAATTACCCACTGCGGGGACTATGGAATGGGTCAGGCTGCCAAGGTAGGACCAACATTCTTCTAAATTTTAGCAATTTTAATTCTAAAACATTAATATACATATATGTACCATGCATACACGCGCAATTTTTGATCGATTACTGATTATAACCAATCAGTTGGGATTAACTTCATAATAACATAAAAAATTATTTAGCATTTTAAATTGAATAATGCGTCATCATAATTTTAGTTGGCTAAACAGCTACTATGTAAATGGATTAAAATTTCAATCGATTGAATATTTAATTGAACATTACGATTGAAAATATAATTGATTCATATTTCAATCGGTTACAAAAACAATCACCAAACAAGTACTGGGTTAATCAAATACAATGTTAGTCGATTGAATTTTTAGGTGAGTTTTGCGATTGCAAGTCTGATTTATTTATGTAACCGATTGAAGTATTAACTAATTCCATAATAGTAAAGCTCCACTACAAAATCAATCAATTGAAATATTGATCGATTAATTGAATAATTGATTAAAATTTTAGTTCAGCAAATGTGCACATTCCGACCTTAATTATGACACTTTATGACCTTGAATTCCGAGAGAAAGACAATCGGGGGAAAATAATAATTAGGCTCGAAATTTCACGTATTATGTTATATCTACGATTTTATCGCAAAATCTGAGAAAGATAATCAATATTTTACTTATCTCTATAAAGCCACAAAAATTATAAAACGAAAAATCAACTTAAAATGTTCGAAAATCATTTAAATATGGCAGTTTCGTCTAGTATAGTTTTTTTAATGACTCGGAGGAGGTAAACTCATAGAACCTTATTTATTTCAGACTATATAACAAAGAAAACGAGATAAAATTGAGCTTTTATCTGCCCGAGTCATTACGAGATAAAATACGAAAAAAATTCATTTGTATTGCCACTTTATGACAAACTTTGATTTGTTGTATCTGTGCAACAAATTAACTTAGAGAGTTAAGTTGTGCTTTGCAGTTTTATACAGTTTTTGAACAGCAACACGTGAAAAAAGGGGCCAATCTACTGTTTTTCCAATGTCTATCGCTTGGAATCCAAGAATACAAAATGGAATGCTACAATTTTAGTCCGGAATGAGCACTTTTAGTCAGTTCCCTTTTTTTGGGATTTCCCTGCTTAAATTTATAACAATTTTAATTTTTAAACAGCTGTGCAATAATATGATGCTAGGAATTTCGATGATTGGTATTTCGGAAGCCATGAACTTAGCAATCCGGCTGGGACTAGATGCAAAATTATTTATGGATATCGTAAACTCATCCACCGGACGATGCTGGTCCTCGGAAGTGTACAATCCTGTTCCCGGATTAGTTGACACTGCTCCAGCTAGCAACGATTACAAAGGGGGATTTTCAACAGATCTGATTACAAAGGTAGAGAATTTAAATTAATTGATTTTAATTTATTCTTATAATTTTTGTTAAACTGCAGGACTTGGGATTGGCTTCAGGAGTAGCGACAGCGTCTAATACACCAATTCCTCTTGGTGCGATGGCTCATCAAATTTACAGGACACTTAAGGCTAAAGGACTAGGAAATAAAGATTTTTCTGTGATTTATGATTTCTTAAAGAACGAAAAAAATAACTAAGAACAATGCTTGTGTTTTGTTCTTTATAAGTCGTACGATGCATTTATCATTTTTTATATAAGGCAAATAAAATGACTACGGATAACTTAGGGTTTTTAATATGGTTTGGATGCTTACAGACACATTCGTCTGAAACGGTGCTTAATTTGTGATAACGGACTGAAAAGATCAAATTGAAACAACGGGAAGCATGATATTATTATATACATATGATAGTATTCCTCGACTTCAAACGAGCTTTTGAGACAGTTGAACATGAATTATTACTATATAATGTGGGAAAATGTAGTATCAAAGGTAAAGATTTGAAATGGTTTCGTGAATTTATAACAGAATACAGAGAACAAAAGTGCGCTGTACAATATCCTCAGCGAGCCAGGTTAAGGTCGACGTGTCACGAGGTTTGGTATAGAGAACTCTCATGTTCAGCTTATACCTCATCGACATCAAGAAAGTAGGGGGTAGGGTTAATTCGCTTAATTTTGAGTATATGGTACATTGAATTTATTTAATTGTACACACAATAGAGCATCATTTCAAGAATATTCAATTAAATTTTTAGCCTAAAATATTAAGAAATAAACCATTGAGAGCAAATCTTTGGATACTCTTAAAAAAAAAAAAACAAGGCAGTTTGCGGTGGACATCAAAACTCATTACTGGATTATCTTAAATCAAAAAATCGGAAATATTTGGTTAGTTTATGAGTTTCTTGAGAGAATGACTTACAAAAAAAAAAAAATTTTACCATTTTTCAATTTTTGGCATCATTTTGAAGTACAAAAAACGAATTTAAACAGGAAAAGCCAGTAAAAATCAATCTATTTTTCATAGTAAAACTAATTATAATGCACAAAAAAAAATTATCTCGACGTCACTACCTCATATTTTATGTATGTACATAAAGAGTGTGCCAAATTTGAAGAGGATCGCTCAAGTAGATTTTGAGTAACAGTGTCTACCGACTTTGAACATGCTAAGTGGGAGAAAAACGCGTTTAAAGTATAAACAATTTATAAGGCACAGAATTAACTCGAAGCCGTATCGGAGGGACGGAAACTTACAACTCCATATATCTGTCAGTTTTACTTCAATCAACTTCAAATTATCAACCTCACAATAATCTTGAGATGTTCTACATTTATATAAGAAATTAAAACAAAAAAATTAATTGTTAAACATATTCTCTTCTCACGGATTTGAATGGATCGTTGCAGAAACGTTAATTTGTAGTCAAAAGTAACGGAGCACGGATTTTTCATGTGAAATTATAGATTGAAGAGAAAATGTTGTTAACATGTTTTGTTAGTACAGAATTTTTAACAGAAAATTAATGGAAATAACTTTAAATGTTTTCGCATTTTTCTTACTTTTGAAAGATGCGGCTTAAGAATTAAAACCCACAATTACAATAATTTACAATATACGCTTGGAACAAAAATTTACAAGGTTTCTATGCCTTTAAAAATTTTTACCAAATATGCTATTATTAAGGTTCTCTGGTTTCGAAAAGAAAAAAAAAATCCTTTAAATCATATTTTCGAGAAAAATCTGGCTAAAGATTTACAAAATTTGCATTTAAGACATTTTTACAGAAATTTTTTTCAAAATAACTCTTGAAATCAAAGTCTTGATTTTTAATTCTTAAAAGTCCCTAGAAGACTTATTTTTAAATCTTCAAATAAAAGTCCTTAAAAGAATTTTATTTTTAAGTATCAAATGAAAAGTTCCTGGAGGACTTGAAAATTTCTGGAAGGCTTTAATTTTTAAATCTCAAAATAAAAGTCATAAATCTTCAAATAAAATTCCCTAAGAACATTTTTATTTTGAAATCCTGAAATAAATGTCCTTAGAAGACTTTTATCCACCTATAAGTTTCATAAATGTAATATGGCTAATTAAATTAGTAATTGCTACATTTTATGAAAAGCTTAAATAAATAGATACATGAAGTTTCCAGCATCGCTGATTTCAATCAATATATTGTCCTAAAAAACCTATCTTGCAGATGCGTATAACAATTTATCTAATTTACTTATTTTTATAACGAACAGACCTTTCAGATCAATAAACCTCACAAATGTCATACTATTGCAGTTGCGGCATTTTGACACTCCACATGTGCTAGTTTGTTTATTTCTTGCAAGTGACAATTCCCGGATTTTGTAAGAGAAATGGGCGCTTTAGCAGAGGTAAATTGTATCTAAATAAACGCAAATGATTGTTAATTACCTCATTTCCCTAACTAGTTGGCAGGCGATGAAAATTACGGCGAGAGCGCTAGAACTTTTGTCTTTGAAGACGAGGGTCACACTTTGGGGAACGCACTTAAATCAATCATCAGTCGATAGTGAGTAAAATTGAAATGATTGGAAAGGATATATGTACATTAACCCTTATCACTCCAAGAATTTTATAGCATAGTTGTTAGCCGACCCCAGATTATAAAGTATTTATATTTATTTACTCCTAGTCTGGCAGTCGTTTTCATATGACGTGACATACAACTATTTTGCATAGAAATTCAGCTTTAAAAATTTGTCTCGGCTAGTCGTATCGTAAGAAAACAACTAGGATTTATTATTAAACATATATTTCTAAAGGTACCGTGAATATCAAAGCAAGCTTTCAGCAGAGTATAAATTAAAATAGGAAAATGCAAAAATTCTGAGTGAGACTGCCGGTTGGAGTACAACTCTAAATTTCATTTGGCAGTATGACTGCTGGATGGAGTGTTAACGGTTAATATATGAATACAAAAATATACAGTAAAGGCCCAAACAGAATAGGACGCTATAGCCTGGCGCAACCTCTGGGCAAAGAGTATCTATAACAAGAGAGAACACTCGAGCGGTTATTCCTTATCTTTTTTCGACCTTGGTGCCGTTACAGGAACGAAATGGGAATTTCTGCTAGAAATAGTAATAAAGAAGGCATAAGTAAGAGAGAGACGAAAATTTGGGGCGAAAAGTGGAACACTCCTGCAGGGTGCACCTCACAAAAATCGTTTATCACAAAACTTTTCTGTGAACACATTACAGTCAAGTCTCCTATAATGCGGTGTTTTTATAGCGCGATTCCCATATAACGCGGTGTGAAAAGTACGACAAGTTCTCCTATAACGCGATCTCTTTATAACGCGTTTTTGATACAAGAACATTCCAACAACTCAAATGGCTTGAAAAATTTATCTATGGCAACACTTATTCGATATGTTAAATTTTTGTATGTACATAGTTAATATTTGTGGTGTATTACCCTGTTTGTCAATTCTAGTTAATAGGGAATTTCCCTAAAAATGAACTAAAATTAAAGCGTTGCCCTCTTTTAATTAATTCTAAGATTGTCTTTAAATGTGTTAAATGTGTTCTGAGGTTCCATATAACGCGGTACGAATCATTTAATTTGCATTAATTCTGAGTTTCTTATAACGCGGTTTCCATAGAACGCGATTGCGGTTTCCATATAACGCGGTAGATTATTTTGATTTATCTTATTTTTATGTTTCTCAAAACGCGGTTTCCATAGAACGCATATCCTGATTTGAATTTATTTGAAGTCTCTCATAGCGCGGTTTCCATATAACGCGGTACGAATCAATCGCGTTATAGGAGACTTGACTGTACACGTTGCCTTTTCCACAGCTACACATCAAACACGTTATGTTATGCTTACCCATCATTTATCTAAAGCAATTTTTTTATTTAATTAATTGCGTTTAAAAAACCACTTTTTTACTTAAAAGCTTTTAAGCTTGGTCATATTTACGAACAAATCAAGACCACCCGGTACTTTTCGTAAGCGAGCAGCACACGAAAGAAATTCCGATCCAGGGGGCCCTTAAAAATGCAGAATGAAAAAATGTAAACAATATCGTCCGTATTTATGCTCGATGTGTGCTACCAGCCTCTTCCCCATGGGCGGAGTTACGGGAGGGCATGGGGGGGGCATTGCCCCCCCAAGATTTCAGACCGAAAATCGGAAAATTAGTTCACTGTTCGTTTTTCTTATACTTGATAAAAGTTTGCCCCCCCAATGGATGACCTCTAATTCCGCCCATGCTCTTCCCCCTTCTCCGATTTGGCATTTCATTGGAAGGGGAGGTAGAATTGAGTGACCGACACCAATGCAATCGTTCCAGGGCGCCTTTAAAAACCCATTATGAAAAAATGCGTCATTTTATTGCTTACGCTGTGGTGTCTGAGAATTTTTTGGTGAATATTTCTCTCTCTACATTTCTTATAAGAATTTGCAGAGCTATAGTAGCCCTGCCCTGACCTGCTTTATCTAATGGCAAAATTTGCTGGGTGTATTTTCGAGAAATGCATATGAGTTGGGCGATTCACATAAGTGACACTGAACTGTATATAAATAATATAACCCATCTGTGTGCGGGCACGATTTAGTACGAACCATTTTATAAATTGATAATGAATACGTCACATATTTGTGACACTGGACTCCAGGAAGAAATTCGGATCGTCACATATATGTGACGCTGGTAACGTAACCCTTTCGCTACCAGCGTTACATATGTGACGACCCGAATTTCTTCCTGGAGTCCAGCGTCACAACAAGGGCGCTAACTAGCGATTGCCCACGATGGCAATGTTAGACTAGCGTTAACTAGCGTATTCAGCTACACAGCTAGACTTCGTGGGCAATCGGTGACCGCCATTCTATTAACAAAACATTGAATGCATATGGAACTACTTTCTTGGGTACGAAATCAAATCCATACTTACGAATCTTGTAGCGTGTAATATTTCTTCAATAAATAATATATGAAAGAGCAATAATCCACAATAGCATTAAAATATAATATAATAACCAAATCACTTAATTTCAGTCCCGACGTGGAATTTTGTGGTTACACAATCCCCCACCCTGCAGAGAATAAAATGCACTTTCGCATCCAAGGAAATCCTGAGACAAAAGCTATTGATCTACTGCGGAAAGGATTAGAAGACTTAGAGAAAATCTGCGACCACACCATCGAAACCTTTGAAAGGGAGGTAGAAAATTTCAATTCTTCATAGTGTAATAAATAAAATAATTTTTGTTGAAATCAGTTTCTAGTATAAAATTTTATTATGTACCAAATGTTCGTTTAAATAAGCTCTGCGCGGATATACTGTGCCCGATAAATTTTGAGTAAAATATTGGGGGATTTCCTGGAATATTTAAAATTGTGGATCTAGTCAGAACAGTAAAAAATTAGGGAGTAATCCTCTTGGGGTCACGTGGGAACATCGATGTCTTTCTGATATTGTCAAGGCCCAAGTATAGCATCACGACTCTCTCCAGACCGATGCCACCGCCAGCATGGGGAGGGCAGCCAAACCGAAAGGCTTCGATATACGACGCAATCTTGGATATATCTGCAGAAAAACCAAAAATAAGCATTTTATACAATACGTTTTTTTTTTTTTCTTTTTTACCAATTCCATGGTGCTTAGCTCTTTCCGTTAAATAATCTGGATCGTGGATACGCTGTGCGCCCGAAAGGATCTCTTCACCTCGCATAAACATGTCGTAGGAGTTAGAACATTTGGAATTGTTTGGATCTGGCATCGTGTAAAATGGTCGCACAGCTAGAGGAAATTTATCCAAAATATAGAAGTCGGTGTCGAACTTGGCCTTGACTAGTCTTCCGAGAAGTTTCTCATTTGGTGTCGAAAGGTCCTCCTCATCATCCATTTCAACGCCTATACAGAAATATTAATACTTTATATTAATGTGTACTATTCAGATCAAAGTTTTGTTTTAGCGACGCTTGTTTTTAATTTTTTATTTGAAGAAAAGCAAATTTTATTTACATGTGTAGACAAGGATTACCTGCTTCCCTGAGCATTGCAACACCTTGTGCAAACTCCAAGATTAGAGGTGGCTCTAAGAACTTAAAAGGTTCAACCTTATATTGTTGCCCAACAGCTTCGATTTCTCGACTGTACCTAAATCGCACAAATAAGCTGGTTCAATTTTTACTCTAGTCGAACAAACCTGTCGCGGAGTCCTTTGAAAATGTCAGTAAACGTGTCGCCAATCGTCCTTACAACTTCATGATAGTGATATTTAAATGCCATTTCCAAATCTAATCCAACAAACTCTGTTAGATGCCGGTGGGTATTGGAATCTTCCGCCCTGAAAACTGCACCGACTGTAAAGACTTTGTCAAAATCAGCAGCAATTGCCATTTGCTTATACAGTTGAGGAGATTGTGCCAAATAAGCAGAATCTATAAAATTATATATAGAGTCTTAATTAAAAATATGTATATATATATATTTTACCTTTGAAGTAGCTAACAGTGAACACATTAGCGCCACCCTCACTAGCTGCAGAAATTATTTTTGGAGTATGGATTTCTGTGAAACCTTTCGAACGGAATAGAATATTAGTCATTTAAAATTTGTTAAATAAAAATATAATTTTTTGCTTTATGCAAATTCTTTATGTACCTTTTTCTGTTAAAATATCCCGGAACAGTTTACACACTCCTGCCTCAAGGCGGAAGATTGCTTGGTTGGCTGGAGTTCGTAAATCAAGTACACGATTGTCCAGACGAGTGTCTTGATTTACCCGGATTTTGAGACCTTCAGGATCCTAAAAAAATATTTTTAGGAAATAAGTCGAATCTACTCTAATTTTCAAAAATAATAAACTTATCTTTAGATACATTTCATGTGTTCTTTATAGACAATCGTTTCTTCATATAATTTATATTGGATTAAAGTTCCTATATACAGTAAGGAGCAAAATTTACAATTTTAATTTGAATTGAGGTAAAAAGCTGATTTTTGTTTGTAAAGTATTTTCAAAGCTTTATTTATAAAACAAAAATAGGACATCTTTCTTACCTAACTCATAAATTAAGAATTTCCACAGACTCCGTTTTTCACAATTTCTTTATTTTAGGAAAACAACCAATTTTTTTAAAAATATTTTGTCCACAGATCTTTACCATGTAAAGCCGCTTTGATTCGATTTGGCTGAATTTTATGCCACCCTTATTGCGCCCTATCCCTTAATTCATCTAAAGATGAAGAGGGTTCACCATAGTCACTGTGAAGTTGTGCTTTCATGTATGCTCACAAGGTTTCTATTGGATTCAAATCGGGGCTTTGTGCCGGCGTTTGCATTCAATTTTGCATGTCTTTCGCGGTATGTTAGAGATCCCGATCTTTCTGAAACACTATCTAATTTTCCGGAAGTGGCATATTTTTAACAACATTTCGAAGTTTCGTTTTCAATATACTGAGGTAAACTTCGTCATTATTCCATTGATATAATGGAGATTTCCAACAACGAATGTCGTAAAAAATCCCCAAAACATGCATAAGCATAGGCATGCTTAACTGTCTCTTTCACGGCTTGAGCGATTAAGGCGCGTTTCCAATACAGCGTGGAGATTCAGAGTATTTGCTATCTCTACACTTCACACGACAGAGTTGTATCTTTTGTCTCTTTAAAAATCTCACTCTGAATCCGAGAGTCGGCGTGAAAGTGGGACCTACTTCTACTTCCGCGCTGGAGATGTCGAAAGCTTTCGAACTTGATTTAATACGAGATGGCGCTGCTGCAAAGTTTCGTTCTTGGAATGCAAAATTGGCAAAAATATTGCTTCTTATATACGAAATAAATTTATTACTTGACTAATTTGTTTACAGAATATAATATTCTGCAGAATTGCTCGTTATTTTGGCAAAAATTAGTTATTCAAATTTGTATTTTCGGATGAGTTGCACTAAGTCATCTACAGATGGCTCGTATATTTTCGAACTACGTTTACAATCGACAATATATTTATGTAATGAGCTACTGCAAGGGTAGCTGCAACTTTATTTTCCATAATTTGAATTAATTTACAATATACAATCTTCACTCTTCACATAATATTGGACAAGAAAATTACAGGCAATAACCTGATTTCGAAAGCTCTGAATATTTCGAACATACTCTGTGCTGCCATTTGGAACGGGCCTACTTTGGCGCTGAACTCCACGCTGTATTGGAAACGCGCCTTTACCCTCCCGAGCCTTTTTAAGCCGCGTTTCCAATACAGCGTGGAGATTCAGAGTATTTGCTATCTCTACACTTCACACGACAGAGTTGTATCTTTTGTCTCTTTAAAAATCTCACTCTGAATCCGAGAGTCGGCGTGAAAGTGGGACCTACTTCTACTTCCGCGCTGGCGATGTCGAAAGCTTTCGAACTTGATTTAATACGAGATGGCGCTGCTGCAAAGTTTCTTTCTTGGAATGCAAAATTGACTAAATTATTGCTTCTTATATACGAAATAAATTTATTACTTGACTAATTTGTTTACAGAATATAATATTCTGTAGAATTGCTCGTTATTTTGGCAAAAATTAGTTATTGAAATTTGTGTTTTCGGATGAGTTGCACTAAGTCATCTACAGATGGCTCGTATATTTTCGAACTACTTTAATAATCGACAATTCTGAAATATATTTATGTAATGAGCTACTGCAAGGGTAGCTGCAACTTTATTTTCCACAATGTTAATTAATTTACAAGAATACAATCTTCACTCGTCACACGACATTTGCCAAAAAAATTACACATGATTTCGAAAGCTCTGAATATTTCGAACATACTCTGCGCTGCCATTTGGAACGGGCCTACTTTGGCGCTGAACTCCACGCTGTATTGGAAACGCGCATTTAAGGCTGGTTTTTTCTTCTTTTCAATTGCTTTAAAACTGAACCCGGCGCGCAGTCCTCACACTTTTTTTTATTGAAAGCTCTAGTTGCTGCAGCTGCACTAGAACTGTCTCCAGAGGTAACGTTTCTGAAAATATCTCTATCAGCTTAATCACTTAAACTCCTTGGAAATAATTTATCTGTAAAAAGCTCTTTTATCCTGCGGACTAAAGATTTTTGGGCGGCCACCTGCCGGTTTTTTTTTGCTTTAGAGCTTACTGCGTACTTACTTACTACGAAATTACAAAACTTGTTTTCTAGTGGTGGCTTTTTTATGCTTTGGTTCAGTTTTGTTCCTCACTGTCAGTGTTTATTATTTACCCCCTAGCTACACAGAGTTGCTATTAATAAACTTAATTTAAGCTTCATTTGATTTTTTGACCGATTTTCTTCAAAAATTCAATGTTATAATTTTTTTTCAAAACCAATTTTTCTTATGGGGATGTACTTTTAATGATTCTAATATATTTTAAAATCTTGGGTTTCTAGGGTTTTATACTTTAAAATCTCCAACCACAGTAATCGGTGGGATCTGTACTTACCTCAGCACCTTCAGGTCTAGAAGCATCTTCGATTTGCAAGGGTAGTTGCGCCTTTGCTTGAGAAACCAAGAAAATTTCGAGAACAGACAGCTCTATTTTCTGCTCAGTACACGCTTCAATCTTCGCAGAAACGGGAATTACTATGACCTTAACATCGATTATACTCTCCTTATGGATACTAAGATAATTCAATTATATAAAATTCTTACAATAGAAACAGACCACTTACTTTCCAGAGAATTTAACCATTTGCTTAGACACGTTCTCGTTAACAGCAATGATGCACTGGACCGTGCTGCTTTGCTGTCTCAGGATCAAAAAGCACTGCTTTCCTTTACTGCGGGATGTATGGACCCGTCCACGCACCCAAACATTGCCCTTGTTGACATAGTTGGAAAGATCGGAAACTTGTACGAAAGTCCTTTCTTCGTGCTTTTCCCTGGATTGAATCATTTGCATGGGGCCGTACTTGCCCTCAGAGTAGTCGGGCTCCGTTGCGACGGCATCACCTTTTCCTGCATTTGCAGCTGCTTTGTGCTCAGCTTTCTTGGCAGCCTTAGCAGCTTCTTTAGCTTGCTTTTTTGCAGCTTTTTTGGACTGCTGTTCTTCCCCACCATCAACTGCTACTTCATTTTCGGCCGCCATTGTACTGCTAAACAGAATTTAGTTATTAATTTTTCTGGAATTCATGCTTTCTTGTGTACTGTCACTTCGAAATAATAATAAAAGAGTGTTGCTGAAGACCGTCCACAATTTAGCAAATTTTGTCCAAGGATTTTGAGACAATGATGTTGATTTGTGGTTTCAATAGAACGGCGCTACGTGCCATATAGCGACAGAAACAATCGACTTATTGAAAGGACGATTTGGCTTAAATCTTATTTTGAGAAATGGACCTGTCAATTAACCACCAAGATCATGAGTATATGTAAAGTCTATGGTATATATTGACAAGCCAGCAAAAGTTAATATAAGACGTGCTATTGCGGATATATGGCCCCAAATGCTTTAAGAAATGGTCAAAAACTAGACCGATAGGATGCACTATGTAACTGGCAGCTGCGGTGCTCATATAGCCAAAATTGATTTTAAATATTAAATGTTAAAAAATTATCTTTCGAATAAAACCAAATTTATGGTCACTTGCTCAATGTACCTAGTCTAGCCATAAATATTGTTACATGGTTAGGCAACCCTGCAGGAAGGAACCGTCATATTCCATTTGTTAAAAATTGAGCTATTCGCCATAGTACAAAATCTAGAAAAAAAGGCGTTACGTAATACTTGAACGCTCCCTATCAGACAAGATTTTTTTTTAATTTGAATACTTGTGTTTTTAACCTTTCTTGATGTCTGCTTTTGATCTATAAAAATATTAAGATCTGTATTAAGTGAGGAATGTTGGATGCGACGTGAACTTAGGTGGATCCCCTTCGTTTGACATAAAAATATTAATAAAAGCACATCACATAATACCGTCACCGTTACAAATGTACCCACCCACAATTAACTTAAAAGAATCACCAACCTTTTCCTTTTTAAAGTTTATAAAATTCGTTGAATTTACAATTATGTAGTAGGTTTAAAACTAAATACTTCAGTACTTTTTATAGCTATTGAATCAGCTGTATTCGTAAATTGAAAAGGACACTCGTCCATTTGCCTATGTAAAAAACGTAAAAATCTCTAAATTGTGCTTAATCACATTCCATTCTGGTGAGTGTAAAAATGACTATATTACTGACATTTTGCCCGATCATTAAGAAAATTCAGCATTCATTAGCAAAGCCGGCTCCTTCACTCTTAAGAAAGTAAGGCATATCTTACTGCAAGGTTTTTCTAATATTCCATGCCGTTGAGAAATACTTGAAATATATAATGTAAGGATTTTGGCATTTATCAAGAACTTAAAAGAGCGAAATTTAAATGGGAAAACAAGTCCCTTGGCAATAATCATTTCGCCGTTTTAGTCTAGAAATTCTTTTTTTCAAAAAGTTTGCGGCTTTTTTAGAGATAACCGCAATTGATATGGGGGCACAAAATCAGACTAATCACAAGTAAAATCACAAGACACTCGAAATAAACCCCCAAACATCCAAAAATAGCCTCCCGCGGATAAGTACTTAACAGGCGTAAATTTGGCGAAAATTGCATCACTTGCAGCTTTCGCAGCACCGGGGAACATTTCTATCAATGTCTTTCCCTTTCAAAAGATTACAAAATCCTCAACAAGTTTTGATTCAAATTAAACATGTAATTGATTCGTTACCTTAAAAATATCTGTTTTCTCGACAACACACCGTTTTCACTACAGCTCCCACATCCGACACGTTTCTCGTGTCGGCTTGTCAAATTCTATGACAACTTTAAGTGGACTAAAAATGAGTAGATCAATGGAGATTATGTAGTAGGTGAGAGTAATATTAATTGAAAAAGCGAGATCTTCCCCAGTGACTGGCTTTATAATAATTGTACAAATAGCTTTGAACATTAAAATTCCTAAGTTTGATCCTAATTAAAGAGAACTGTTAACAAAATAAGCCGTTTGCGAATTGTTTTTGCACTCTCAATTGTACTAGACTTCTTACTTATGTTTTGTCTGACAAAACTCAGCTGTTTTCTGTCAATGAATATAAAGGTAAACATATCCTCCTGAACAAAACCAGAAGACACCATGGCAAATGAGTAGGTTTTTTACACTTTTTATATCTTAAACACGAAGTTTTTACCAATTCTTCCCGTTCAGCATCAAAATAATGCCCCGTGCCGTTGTCTGCGAAGATAGCACCCTGAAAGGTGACATCACAATTTCCAGCGGGTGTGTCATCCACCCTAGCGCCACAATAATCGCGGAATCGGGCCCCATAATCCTGGGGGAGAATTGTATCGTAGAGGAGTACGTCACAATCCTGCACAAGGTCCCGAAGGAGCATCCCGCCTACGATGAGCAGAAGACGCCGGTGCTGGTGATTGGGCCGAATAACGTCTTCGAAGTGGGCTGCACCGTGGAGGCCCTCAAGATCGGCGAGAAGAACGTATTTGAGTGTAAAAGCTACGTCTCCCCGAACGTTAGCATCTCGAATGGGTGCATTATTGGCGCTGGGTGCAGAATCGAAGGGGAGCACGATTTGGCTGAAAACACTGTGATTTATGGAAAGAACTGCCTTCATAGAGAAGCTATGGAGAAGCAAGGGGTGAGTTGAGCACACATTATTAGATATTATTTACTAGCTGAGTTATCCGGGCGCAATCATTCATCTAAAGAAAGCAAAACGTAATTAAAGAATAGCCTACTACTGAAAACTAGGGGCGCTAGGTGTACACTTTTGCGGAAGTTTAGGTCCCACATCTTGACAAGTCAGCAGAGAGCTCTCAAAAGTTAAAATAAAAATTTTAAAGTTTGTGAAACATACCAGGGATACTAAATCAAAATAGCTAGCAAGAAGAATTGAATTTATTTTTCCTAAAGGAAAAGATTTTTTCTAGCTAAGCAGCGTTTGAGGACTCGCCTTCATCTCTGCATAACCCTAGCTACTTCGCCTTTCTCTGTTGGAAATTTTAAAACTTCAATTATCATAATTATTCATTTTGAACATGTGCGTACTCCAAATTGTCCCTTATGGGGTATCAACATTTCAATCAAAAATTGTGTTCTCTTAAATTATTTTTTATGCTGTTCTTGTTCTACTCTGGATAGCAATAACAAAAGAACAATGCTTATGATTTTTTTTTAAAAGTAGGTTTAAAAAGTGTAATAACAAAATAACTAACTGGGAGAGTAAAAGAGTGCTCGAAAACTCAAATGAAAAGAAAGGCTTGTTCCGAAAAATGCTTCAAATCAAGGCCTAAAATTTAAGTCCAACCTTACATTTGAGGCGTTATTTTCGAAAGTGGTATAATTATAATTTTTTAACAACCATTTTAACAACTTCTCAAGTTAAATCTTCATAAGTTTTTTAAAAAGGAGACTTGCATATACATATACAACTTGTATAAATAACGGCTCATTTAATATCACGTAAAACAAATGTGATTTAATATAACAGCATGATCCTTTTTATTTTAATAATGGAATACTAGATTTTTCATTCACTTCTTACATATCTTTTGTCATGTCATGTACCATGTGTTGTGTCATGTTATATGTCATGTCATGTCACAGTAAACAAAAGAACAAACCCAAGCGAGACAAATTAATCTTGCGGTCATAGAACAATATTTTAAATTAGTTTTAAAATGTTCATTCGTGTCAATTTATAACCTATATCCGCTGGGAAGATATAAGCTTGTCAACGGTGAAAAAATTATTGAAATTGGTTCAGTAGTTTCTGAGATTATCTCTTACAAATTATCTTTTTATATATTAATACTAGCTGGCCCAGCAGACGTTGTACTGCCCTTTCCGGTACATTTTTATTATCCCCTGTGCGTTGACCAATATTTGATCGTGTTCTTTCTTTTCGCATGTTTCTACAAATAATATTATTAATATAAGAAAACAGTGTTTCCGTTTCATATCCCTAATTAATTTATTGAACAAACTTACATGTTGTTTAATATTAAGTAAACCGTTTTACACTTCACAAACATTGGAAGATTACCCGGTTTCATCACGTTAGATAAATACTTACTAATTAAACGCTTCTCAAATGTTCTAGTTTGTTATATCCTAGAAATTGATTCAACCCGAAAACCCTTTTATGGATCCGCCATCTTGAATATCCAAATCTTGATAATTTTTAAAATTAGTGGCATTAACACAATTATTGAATCCGTTGAAGTCGAGAAATTTGCATCACCATATTGGATCCGCCATCTTGGATTTGGAAATTTTGATAATATTTAAAATTAGTGGTATCAGAATAATCATTGTATAAATTTTCATTAGAATCTGTTAAAATCGAGACATTATGGTCTCCCTATTGGACCCGCCATCTTGGATTCACAAATTTTACTAATATTCGAAATTAGTGGCCTCAGAATAATCATTATACCAATTTTCATTAAAATCCGTCCAAATTGAGACATTTTGGTCGCTGTGTTGGATCCGCCATCTTGAATTTCGAAATTTTGATAACATTCAAATTAGGGGCCTAAAAATAATTATAGTACTAATTTCCATTAAAATCCGTTAAAATCGAGAAATTGTTGGTCACAATCTTGGATTTGGAAATCTCGATAATATTCTAAATTAGTTGCCTCAGAATAACCATTGTACTAATTTTCACTAAAATCCGTTGTAATTGAGACATTTTAATAGCCATGTTGGATCCGCCATCTTGGATTTGGAAATTTTGGTAATGTTCTAAATTAGTTTAATAAGAATAATCATTGTTATAATTTTCATTAAAATCCGTTGTAATGAAGACCATGTTGGATCCGTCATCTTGGATTTGGAAAATTTGATAATATTCAAAATCAGTGACCCAAAAACAATCATTGTACTAATTTTCATTAAAATCCGTTGAAATCGCGAACGCGCGAATGGTTAAAATCGCGAAGTATAAAATAAAAAATGCTATTAAAAAGTAGGGGTTGGTGGTAGAAGGGTAAAAATTTAGGACTAAATGTATTTTTTAATGCCACACCATAAAAAAATAACAAAAAAAAAATTTGTCCAAAAAATGAAAAAAAAATTTTTAGGGTGAGCCACCCTTAACACTTAGGGGTATAAAAATTAGTTATAAACCTATTCTCATACCTACTGAATATACATATTAAATTTCATCAAAATCGGTCAAGCCGTTTCGGAGGAGTATAACCACTAAAACTGTGACAGAAGAATTTTATATATGTATTAGATAGAAGTATAGATTATTTGCAGGAGGGAGCGGCAATACGTCTTGAGTGCTTAGACTAAATAATATTTATAAGAAGGGACACTTGTGATTTTTTCTTTATTTATTTCGACCTTAGTACCATCAGAGGAATGAACGAAGTAGGGTTTCGGTAAAAAGTTTTGTAACTCTGGGAAATAGTAGTCTTTGTTGTCCTGATAAAACTTTCAGATGCAACTTGGGTCTGAAAATCGACAGTTATGGAGTTATGGGAAATCCAAAGTGTGGAAAGGGCATTTTCCGGCTTCTACCAAAACACTCCAAATTTTGGCTGCTACAGATTAGGGGGCAACGCTGCGGAAGCGTTTAAAGTTGACGTTATTAATTTTTTCTGAACAGCTCAGCAGCAAATTGTGGAAAGAAATTTTGTTACGATATTTTAAGTGAGGTTCTAGAATTTTTATTGCCAAAAACAAATATAACAATATCAGTTGGCTGACCTCAAACAGCCGCAACTAATTTAGAATTTACGAAGACGCGCGCTGCATTGTCCCTAATTTTCGAGCTGCCACTGCCGCTGCTCTTTGGTCTGTTTCTGGCTTAAATGAAGGCCGCCCTGTACTTTTCTTAATCGAACAATGCACACAACAATATCCATCCCAGATCACCCTTAAAAATGCTCAGTGAGAAAATGTGAACAACCTCATCCATATTTATGTCCGGTGTGTGCTATCTGCCTGTTCCTCTTCTTCGATTCCAGTTACCTGTAATTTATCATTGCAAAGGGAGGTCGAATTGAGAGGCTAATACCAATGCAATCATCCCAGAGAGCCTTTAAAAATGCATTATAAAAAAAGCGTCCCTTTATTGCTTACGCTGTAAATGAGAATTTTTTGGTGACTCTTTTCTCTCTATATATTCCTTATAAGAATTTATAGGGGTAGTAGGCCTGACCTGCTTTATCTAATGGAAAATTTTTCTAGATGGATTTTTGAGAGCTTTTACTAACGCCAAAAATAGCTGTTATTTGATTAATAATGAAAAAAGACAAAGTTGTTATGCATAATGATAGCTAAAATCTTGTGCTTTTAGAAAATATTAGACTTTTTATTTTGAGACAAACTAAATCGTAGTCGGCGTTGAGAAGCAAATTTTCTATGGCTTCGCACTTCTCCCCATACACATATAAATATATTTTTTTTTTGCTTATTCATTTTCCAAATAAAATTCAATCCTAATACATTTTTATCTCTTACAGTCATTGTCCCTGCAGATAGACTATCTACGTAAAGTTTTACCGAACTATCACCATTTGAGGAAACCAACAGTCGACATAAAGAAGGTCAGAGGTCAAGTATAAGAGATAGTTCCATAGCTATTATCCATTAGATATGCTTGCTGTATGCTTCTTTTAAGTAATTTGATTACAGAAAAATACTGATTAATAAATGCTATTTCTTATTTATATTAAAATTGTAGTTCTTGGAACTTGAAAAGAAATATTTTTTGAATTAAATATGAGTTTCACCTAAAGTAGTATTATTTATTGCAAAACTGTTGGTGCCTCTTCTAAGGAGTTGCCAAAATTGGCTATTATTAAGTATAACTGAATATCCGTCACTAGCGGCAATCTGTGTTAAGTTGCATTATATTAATTTTTAATTTATACAAAAGTCTAGATTGTTTTTTTACTCAAGATATCACTGTAGTTTCATTTCTAAATAGATATTTGCTCGCAGAATATATGTATATTAACACTAAAAGTATGAACTTTTAAAATGTTCACAGTATGCCACATTAAGTGACATTTACATTCCTCATCCATCGATAGATTATTGTTATAAAGTAAAAGAAAAGTATTTCTTTACAAAAATATATTTTCATTCACTTTTAGTTTCAAATACAATAATTGAAAATCTCCATCTTTACAATATAAAATTCATACATCAAGTACTCCTGTAGAAAAATATTTAAAAAATTGACTTCGGGCCTAGAAAAGAGGTCCAAAATGAAATGTGATGATAAATAGATCAGCTGGGAGGCTAAAGTCTCGGAAGTTATTGCAAAGCTATGAGCTAAGGTTGATATATACGGAATACATCTAAGTAAGGCGTGCAATCTCTTATAATACACTGCAACTACATCGCATTTGACGAAAAAAATTTTCGTAAAAAATATAAACAAGAACTGGACAACAATAAAAAAAAAAAACTCCTGTACAAATTTGTACAAAGGGTTTAAGTACCCGGGAGAGCGGGGGAAAAAAGAAGATGTATCACAATGCTGTTTCTGTCTGGACGGCTAAATAAAATTGTGCGATGTCGGGAACAACTTATCCTGTAAAAAGCTTTAAAAATAACTAACAAAGGGTGCGATGGTATCGTCAGTGCTCAATAAGCCACTTTTGCGTCTGACTTGTCCGGTCACACTCATCCACCTGGACGTGGTCCTGACTCTGGAGGCCTCTGTGGTCAAGACACATTCCACTATTTATGTGGGTGAGCTGATTGTGGGAGTACTCCCATCGCTCATTATATTTGTCATTACTATGGCACGGTGCCATTACCACGAGGAATGGCGGGGAATCGCTCATCTGTACTGTAGCGCAGCTCTGCTCGTTTCGTAGGACACCTTCCCTTGTTAGAGAGAAGAATTGAGATCTTGTAACTTCCGGTTTGTGACAGAAGTAAAGGCCCAAGTTCAAGGGCTCCTCATTGTTCTGTTGCAGGTCATCAGCACAGAGATTTTTGGATATCGCCATAATTCTGTGAATTTGAGTAAATGAATTAATTTCGAAGGAGTACGTTTTAAATTGAATAAACTTACCTTCCATAAGCTCGCATATTTTTATTACCGATAAACTTCTCTGGGTAAACATTTCTCAGGTACCAATCAAAGTTCTTACATTTCAATTTCTTTCTCAGCATTTTGCGGTGTGTCACATCTCCAACTTCAACGTTATCCTGCATGTAAGGTATTGAAAATTTAAACTTGTGATATATTAAAAACAGTGGTAGAAGCAAAATAATAAAATCGCCACAAAACTAAGGTAGAAATCCATAAAGTTATGAGCATCTCTGTGTTTTGAAGTCAAGAAGGCAAATTACATTTGCTTCAACTTAACACACTCCGAACTTGAATTTTCAAAAAAGCTTTCGTAAAAGAATAAAAAGTAAAAATAAATATGACCAGAAAGAACTTTAATTTTTGATCCGTTTTCGGTACTAGCGGCACGGACCTCACTCTTTTTTGCCCCAAATGACTTAATGTATCTCAAAAATTATAAACGATTTTTAACATTAAAGGATATTGTTTAAAATGCCTCATTATTAAAATTAGTTTTATTTATAATTTAATTATAATTTAATAATAATAATAAATATTTTCGCTTGTGAAAAATAAGATAGTAAAATGTCCTAATGCAGCTAACGAGTAAGATAACCCGTAAAACATACACCTGCAGCAGATTTTTGTATTGTAAGACTTATAAAGGGTGTTTTTTTTTAAGAGGCGACTGATTTCCGATAGAGACAACGTCAAGCTGTCATTTGTTAGGACAATGTCATTTTTATTCGGTAAGGTATAACAAATCATCATGGAAAGATATACACCGCAGCAACGGCTTCAAATCGTGTCAACTCATTTCCGAAATAAGGGTTCAGTTATAAAAACTTATAGGGCACTTCGTGAATCTTATGGACCAAATAATCGCCGATCGTAGTGAATAAGAACACATCATCCACAAGAAGACCAGCTGTTGAAGTCAGTCTTGCTGAAGACTGGTATTTCGAAGGCGGAACTTGGGCTTTCTCCATCCACAAGTTGAAAAATTTTACCCAAAGGTCTTAGGACATTGATGTTGGCGAGTTATGGTTTCAACACGACGGCGCTACGTGCCATGCAGCGACCGAAACAATCGATTTATTGAAAGACAAATTAGGCTAAAATCTTTTTTCAAGAAATGGACTTGTCAATTGGCCAATAAGATCTTGTGATTTGACACAGCTGAACTATTTTTTTGTGGGGATGTGTGATCTATATTGATAAACCTGTTTGATTGACACATTGAAAGTCAACTTACGACCTGTCACTGGGGTTATACGGGCACAAATGCTCGGAAAAAGTGGAAAAATTGGACTGATAGGATGCGCTATGTGACTCCGCAGCGCCGCTCATATGCCCGGAATTGAATTTAAATAACATGCTCAATTTTTTTTTTTTTTTTTATATTTTGTTTAAATTCAAAATCCCACTGCCCTTAAAAAACACCTTTTATAACAAAGCCGATCGAGTAGGACTTAAACTCGCTCATTAAATGTACTTATCTGTACTTTAATTTCATTGAAAAAACCTGTAGATTTTAGAAGCATATAATTTTTTTTAAATTTGTAGTGCCACTGCTTGTTTAGGGGTTGGACACCGAGATCTAGTTTTTTGTTTTTTTAATTTGTTCACGACAATTTTTGTTCTACTTTTAAGAAGTCCAGATTATTTATTATTTTTTTAGAGTGTCTATTCAATCAGTTTTCATTTTAGTAAATCTCTTAACTCCCTAAATTTGACTCTTAAATTGGTAATAAGATTTTCCTAAGTTTGTGTATAGATACATTTGCCTGTTTGTTTACAGACACAACGTGGTGATAAAGGTTAAAATTATAGGGTGGGCCATCGGCTGGGTTCTTTTTCAAAAATGCTGTAAAATAAACCCTGTTCAATATTTTTCAAAGTTTGTTTATTTATTGAATAGACTACATAGTAGGACCGGTTGGTGCATTATTTCGACGGAAATTTATTTTCAAAATTCATACTGCACTCACTTTGAAAATAAGTTTTCAATATTCCCCTTAAATCATAGAGAGAAGGAATGGGACATATCATGCAAAATCCGTGTACGTGAGTGAACCATTTTCCTCTTAAAATTAGCTCTAGTGGGGAAAATGATTGGTGTACGCTAGCAATATTTTAAAAAAAATGTCCATTTTTTTAGCGCGAAAAAGCTGTCTGTGTCAAAATAACATGTTTAAATATAACCAACGGGTGGTCCACACTTTACAAACGCAATAAAATGTACTTTTAATTAAAAGAACTATTATTTTAGAGTAAAATCAAAATTATTATGCTTACCTTCAAGTCGGGTCGGTACATGTAGAAAAGATTGATATACTGATCCATCCAAACCTGTGCCATTCGAACTGTGTTAATTCCATGAGTATCACGATTATTAGGAAAGCTGAAAGTAGACTCTAGTTCTAATAGCTGCTAAAAGACATGACCGTTGCTATAATTTACCTGTAGGGATGGAAGTCTCTGAAGATATGGCCCACTCTCGAGCAGGGAATGGTCTCAATAGTTCCACCGCACTGCCAGATTCTAAAGGACATTTCAAGATTTTCGCCACCCCAACCGTCCATCTATCAGTTCGCAAAATGTTAAACGATATTTCTTTTGAAATTTTAAAAGGTATCATCACCTGTTCATCGTAGCTTCCAATTTCCCAGAAATAGTCCCTAGATATAGCGAACAGTCCACCTGCCATTGTTGGACTGTAAGTTGGACAAATTTCAGGCTCTGCTTTGCAGTCCCTTTTTTGGCGTTCACGCTCTCGTTTTGGTATGTCAATCCAGTCGAAGTGGCCACTCCACGAAAATCCTCCGACCTGAAAGTGCCTAAAGCCGTTTGAGCTGTACTGGAAGCCGCTAGCATCGATCACATCAATAATAGGAACTAAAACGCTTGTGCGCGATTCCTGGATTCTTTCGAGGAGCGGCTCCATCCACTGCTTAACACATTCGCAGTGGGCATCGAGGAACGTTAGAACTTCGCCCCGAGCGAGTCTAGCACCAGCCAATCTTGCTCTAATTAAGCCCAATCTGAAAAGTGACAGAAAAACGAAAAGCTACAAGATATTATAGTAGTATAGTGGAGTGGCGTAAGGTTCATATCTCGGAACCCAGTTTTAATAGATCAATTTATGTAAAATCTTGCCTTGCCTTTTTAATACTAAAATGTTCACCTAACTCTAATCAGTCAGTCGCTTTTGGATTTTTTATTATTTTTACGGAAGTCATAATTTTAAATCTCATAAAGATTGACATTCTCATAGATTTTTGAAAAGTATCAGG
This sequence comes from Dysmachus trigonus, assembly GCA_949715965.1. Taxonomy (NCBI): domain Eukaryota; kingdom Metazoa; phylum Arthropoda; class Insecta; order Diptera; family Asilidae; genus Dysmachus; species Dysmachus trigonus. Next base: position 51,575,405 of record OX454319.1, on the reverse strand, counting down.
TGTAAGTCTCCGAGAGTACCAGAAATGTCTGGCTTAGCCCATTGTATAAGATATATGCAGTACATTATATTTCACAACTGTTAAATATCTATCACTAGCCTAAATTGATTGAAGCTGCAGGTAGGGAAGTGCACACATACATATGCGTGAAAAACATTTCTCTTCTTTTGGCTTCGCCATAGTCGTGTAATAACAGTTTTCGAAAATCGCTACGAACTTCTGAGTTTACATATGTATATCATACAAATTGTTCATACAATTTAAAGTAATTTGTGACGTTAAATATGTGGTTGTCATTAAAAACTAAAGTATAGGGACATCTGTATGTCTAGCTGATACTGGTAAAATTGAAGCGCCTTTAAAAGTTTGTCAAAAAACGTATTGTTGCAATTTTGCAATCTATCCAAACGCAATTTTATTATTTTCGCGATTTTCATGATTTTTTAAAACATTTTATAGGGGGGAGAAAACGGTTCCCCATTATTTTTCTAGGCCTTTCTATATTATGTGGTATACCACATGGATCAACAAGTTTCAGGAATTTGTGCGACGGTGCATTATCGTGATGCAAAATCCACGAGTTGTTTGCTCACAAATCCGGTCTTTTTTGGCGAACCACTTCACGCAAACGTCTAATAACTCAAGAATAAAGCAAGAATTTATGATGCACAACACATTTGTAATACATGAAAACTCTGAGCATCACCTGCTTTTTCGACTGAAAACGACGTAGTTTTTTCGGTCTTGGCTCATTGAATGGATGTTGGCTCGGCTTCAGCCATCGAAATCATGTCTTTCGCGATGTCAGCGCGGTCCCTTTTGCATGAAATTCAGTTCTTTCGTCAGTTTTCGATGTCGAAGGCCTGCCACTCGTTCGTCATCCTCGACAGACTTACGTCGTTTATTTTCGAGTATCTTAATCTTAATCTTAATTTATGCTCGTTAGTACATCAACAAAAAATAGATAAACAATTAACCCTTAACGGACGAGAGGCGACTCTCAGTCGCCACGGTATTCCACGCGGCAGGACGAGTGGCGAGTGAGAGGCGACACTCGGTGTATGTAAATATAGATCAACAATCGAAATATAACGTTTTTATGAGATAATTTATAAGTAAGATCATTTTATTATATTATGTAAGTCACTCAACGCATTCGCAAAAATCGCTTCTTCCTGCTACCTCACCCGGTCGAAAAAGTCGTCGTCCGTTAAGGGGAGGTTCTCATCTAGAATCTTGAAATTTTCGATTTTTTTTTTATTTCATATTATTAAAGTTTAATATGTCTAGAATGTTGCTTTAAAATATTTAGTCGATCCGAGCACTAGAACGGATTCTACAGCCCATTGATTCTGGCGGTGTCATGATCGTAGTGGGGCGCTCAGCCTGTGCCGTGCCGTTCAATCACGATTATCTCGGAACTTTGTTTTTCAAGATTTTTCAAATTTGCGTACAAGATAACTCAAAAACGGTTCAACCGATCAACTTCTAGTTTCGTGCATATTAAAGTAAACAATTTTCTTCATAGAAAGAGTGGAGCACATTTTGAAAATTGTAACATTATCTCCTTTTTGTAAGTGATAAACTATGAAAAAAAACGGCCGAAAACGGCCTTAAAATTTCAAAATCGCGCCATTCCGTCAATTTTAATTTTTTTTTGAAAGTCGTCCAATCTTTCTGAGACAAATTTAGTCTAGTTTATAATAATGTCATCATTATTTGATTTCAGACCAATCTGCGACCCCTAAATTGTACGCAGCTGGGCCATTTTCGAAAAACATGCCTCCGGAGAAGTTGAATAACGGGCGCCATTTTGTTTTTTTTTTTTAATAAAAAATTTTTTTCGTACAGATAAATATACAATAAAAGATAATGCCAAATATCATTTCCCTATGTCTTGTCATTTGCCTTCAAAAAAATCACGAACTTTACCTACCTTTTGACGTTCTAGATGAGAGCCTCCCCTTAAGGGGGTAGTCCAGTGAAAACGACTGTTTTTCCAACGATTTTTTTTTCATATTAGAAATTAATTTTTATTAAAAACATTTTTGACATATGATAGTACACCTATTAAACTACAAAAAAAAAAATTTTCTTTTTCTTTTTCGATGAGTCATCCCGACAAAATGGCCGCTCCAAAAAAAAAATTTTTTTGTTGGCGGACGTCGAATCTCTGCAGCGGTTCATTTGAAACAAAAAATTCAAACGAGGTTTTAATCTGTAGAACATTGGCTATCGTCGGAACTAGAATTATTAATTTTCAATAAAAAATAACAAAATGGCGGCATTTTGAATTTTTCTGGTGTTTTTCGGGTGCTTAATTTGTTTATAACTTTGTAAATAAACAATGGATCTTAATAATTCTAGTTCCGACGATAGATACACAATCAAGAAATATACAGCTAAATTTTTAGATCAATCGGAGCAAAAGACTCTGAGATCTGACGTCCGCCGAGTCAAAAAATGCCGTTTTGAGAAAAACGCGTTTAAAGTTTTGTTTGCGGAAAAAAGCTAATTAAAAAAATTAAAAAAATTAATTTTACCTTAGTCAGCGATGCCTGCTCCATACTTTACGCGATGCCTGCTCCATACATAACTAACCTTAAATACAAAGCAGAAGGACCTAGACCGTTATAAACCGAAAAAAAATGGGCGCAGCAAACAGAAATACAAGAGTCCTCCTTGCTCCGAAACACGCCAGGGGACCTTCGAGCGCTCGGATTACACGTTTCTCGAAAACTCTCTGTATCTTTAAAACTATTCAATATTTTGTTTAGATATTTTAAGGGGGTATTTTCGAGGTGTAGTAGAGTAGATTTAAGCAAAAAAAAAAATTTGAAAAAAAATTTTTTTTTCACTGGACTACCCCCTTAAGGGTTAACATGGTTCTCGAATTCGACAATTTGCATTGATAAATATCGGGTAGCAAGAAGGAATTACCATAACATTAAAAAAGGTCAATTAGCTTTATCATAAAATTTTCAGGGTAGAACCAATAATGTTTGGTTCGGCGATGGATCAGCATCCCAAAAAGTCCTTAGGTAACACAAAATTTACTTGAAGTTTAAAGTTTTCGCCGCCATTTTGAAACTATATTTTATCCGAATAAAAATCAGCCTTTGAAGCCACCCAGATTTAAAATTTGTTCGCACCACAAGTATGCGACCGATCTTCCCAGAGAATTCTGTAGGGAAACAAAGGTTGACGGTATCATACAATTTTATTGCCATCGGAATTTCAGCTAATTTGGATAAGGGGAAATGTGTCAAATGCTGCGTTTTTTTAATGATCTGGATCCAGATCTAGATCCGGATCATTAAAAAAACGACAAGGGAAATTTATCCAGTGTGGGACCGAACCTATCTTCACTGCTTAAAAGTGTCAAACTTGAAAGAAAATTGGAATTGGATATTTGAGGTTGAAGCTGAGATTTGTAAGATTTCATTAACCCTAGACTACAAATCTTATTTCGAATTAATATATACTAATCATTCATCGTTTCGATGTACAGTTATTACCACAAGAGCGTAGCGTGAATATTTCAAAGAACGTGACATGAAGAAAGAAAAAAAAAAAGTGAAATAAAACTAATTTAATTGAACAAGGAAGCATTTTATTTAAAACATAGTCAATAGGGCCTGATTTAAGGAATGACACTTTGGACATTGGCCCGAGCGCCCGCACCATTATTTATTAAAAGGCAATGAGTAAGAGGAATTTGTGGAAGCATGAGCAGACTCTTGTTCTCCTCGAAATTATGTAAGAGACAAATTCTGTTGCCTTATGTGACGGAAAACTTTATAAAAAAAAAGAAGTGTACCAAAAAATTTAACGGAAGTTCGGTAACTTGTTAAAAAAGGTTATAATACCAAAAATTGCAACCAAATTGAAATTAGGTGAAAGAATATAAAGCGTTATCTGTCACTTCGATCACATTTCGAGCTTTCAATCTTTCGAATTTCGATCTTTCGATCATTCAATCCTCCATGTATACGTATGCTCGGGAAAGCAAATTCCACGCTTATATATACATGTTTTGTAAAATTTATGAATAATAAATTTTAAACAAAATCACAAGAAGTTGAATATGTAAATTTTGAATCCCTTAAGTAGGCCCCCACCAATGTTGCGACCACCAGCCCCCACAAACTAAAATCCAGCGCTGATAGTCAAGTAGCCATTGTTGTCAAGTATGGCCTGACACCGATGAAGCACGCTTGCTACAAGATTTTCCACATATGATTTAGGAAGGGATCGCCATATTGGTCTTATCTGCTGAGACAGTTGCTTCAATGTAAAGACACGCTTTTCCTGAAGCCCACACATGTTCAATCAAGCATAGGGCAATTGAGGTGGCAATGTTAAGCGCCGGATGTTATTTTCAGCTTTTGACCTTTGGGGTTTCCACAAAGAAACACCGCTCCAAAACGCGATACGGACGCTGTACTCATTTTTTTTTACTAAGTGTATTACATTCGAGAGCACACTCACACCTATAGCTGTGATATCCCAACTACGCATTACCTTCAACCGCGTCGCAGGTACAAGTGCCACGTTATACTGTACATATTTAAAACTCGATATATTGAAAATATGTTGTTGAATTTTAATCTAAAGGGTATTTTTTAGCTTAGATAGCACTTCCTATAGGACTAGTTGACAACCCGAGCTGTCATTCTGCTCAGCTCTATGTGATATTTATGTTCAGCATTAGTCTGGCAAGTAATCATAAATAGACTCACTGTTGAGGAATGGTGGAGAATTATACAAATTTACTTTGAAAATCTGTCGACGGTTCGCGAGACTTATAGACGACTTCATGATTTTCATAATGCACATAATCGTTGCTCATTTTTCCTAATATGCAAACTGTCGCTTCTGGAGTGAGACCAATCCAAAAGATACTCTAAAAACCTCATTACCTTCAGAAAAATGGACCGTTTGCTGCGGTTTACACGCTGATAATGGTAATGGTCCTTATTTCTTTAAAAACGAGGCAGGGGCTTGTGTTACGATCAATAGAAAGCATTACCGTACTATGATCAATGAATGGTTTCTTCGAAAATATGGATAACATTGATTCTGTCGAGATGTGATATCAACATGATGGCGCTACTTCCCATACAGTGATACAAACTATCCATTTATTGAAATTACGATTTGGCGATAAAGTGATTTCAAGAAATGGCCTCCAAGGTGGTGTTATCTGACCTCTGGAATATTTCTTACGGGTTTACCTGAAGTCACTGTTTATACTGATAAACCAATCAGCAACAATTGATAACTTGGGGGCCAACACTGTTCGTGTTATTCGTGACATACGGTCGATTTTGCTATGTAGGAAAAGTGATTCAAAATTGGACTGACAATTAAAAGAAAGTAAAGACTAGTCGCAGGGTCATATACCCGAAATCATTTTTAAATATTAATGTCATGAATTGGTCTTTCTCATAAAAAAGATGTTTCATCAAAAGTTAACTCTTTGTGGTAATTTTTTTAAAATTTAAAGTTCTATCGGGCTTAAAAACCAACCTTTTACTAATCAAATCGTCCGTCATTTCGACATGCATATTTTAAACTTGGTATATTCGCAAAAAGGTTAAATGCTGGCCCATTTTTCTAATAGATATATTATTTAAAATTAAAAAGCATAAACTTAAACAAGCCTTTGGAAAAAATTAATTAGAAAATATTCGCCGGGGTGTCCGTCGGAATGATGTTAAGGACAAACAGGCAGATAAGTGAAGTTAAATAAAAATCTTGTTAAAGCGGTAAATAATGGACAAATCTTTTAATATTGAATGTTAACTACACAATTCAAAAAAATTATGTTAAAATTGACTTCGTAGAACCGGGTTCCAAGGTTTTTGTATTTTATGCTCCAACGACACTCTACTAGTAGGCAATAGTGTGGTTACTCCGAACGAGTTTCGTTCGCTCAATGCTGGCGTGATCTAGTTTACGAGCTGCAGGAAAATCGATTGATTCGAAACCAACAAGTTCTGGGGGCCAGTGTAACCTGAATACCCAGCAGCCGTCTAGTTGGACGTGAACGAGGCAAAGACGAACACCCATGGGTGATGATTGGGTTCATAAATCGCGAAGCAGAGACGCGATGCATCCCAAATGCGACCCGGCCTCGTCGTCCGGCTCAGGTTTAAGTTTAATTGACATGTTTCTCTTGTTTTCACCTTCGTCTATAGGGCAAAGTAACTCCTTGTCCCGGCCCGGCAATTGTGGAGGTGTATCGCCTCCGCGGACCGTTTTCATCGCTTTCGCAGATTACATAATTCACCGCTTGGGGGAGGTTTGATTCAAGTTCACTTAGCTAATTACGCGACAATTGTGCAATATATGAAAACCGCTGAGATATGACTAATTTGGGGTGAGAGTTTTCGCGAAGCAGAAAATTGCGAAAATCCGCCGTGTTAGTGTGCCGCCGGCAGTCTGTTAGGGGCTCTGCTTAACGAGAGTCTGCTTTTTGTCATTGCTTTAGAAAATATGCGGTGCATTGGCGAGCTGTGTACTTGCTGGTAATTACGCTGTCGAAGTTTGAATTTGTAAAAAAACTGGAGCACAGCGGGCTATGGAATGCTAGGCAAGTTTTTGAATAGTTTTCCTTTGGTGTGCTTCAAATACTTGGAACGTGGAACGGAGCCCGAATAAAAATCAAAATTAAATTACAACTAATTTATCGAATGGAATTGAGATTGAAAAGAAAAGAGATCATGTAAGGTCTCAATATATAATATTATTTCTTCCTCCTAATGCAGAATAATACATCTTATTCAATTGCCTATACAAGATTATGGCCTTTTATAAATAAAAATCTGAGTACGTGCTAATGCTCAAGTATTCTCTAGTATCTATACTAAACAAAACTAGAGCATTTATTAGCATTTCCTAGCATCTGTACCGATTTTGAGCATTCTCTAGTATTCTGCCATGTTTTCACAAAGAAGAGTATGCTCAACTATAATCAAGCATTTTTAAGTTGGTCGGTGCGTAGATTGCAAGTGCTTAAGTATTCACGAGTAAGGTATTCGTAATTTATTCTTGATAGTAAAATACCATAAAGACAATGGAACAAAATCGTTCTCGGAAAAACTATGTTGAAAGAGGACATTATCCTGTGAAGTTATATTTCAACCAGTCATAAAGCTCTCTTGTTATAGGTCTTGAAGTTGTATACAGTATCATAGGAATTTTGCTGAAATTTGTTTCAATTATCATTATTACGAATGGACTCATTCCACTTTCAACAAAAACATTCCTGTGATAAAATTCTACAGTTTAACTTCTTTTGATTAATTTATGAGGAACTTTTACACCATTGACAGTGTGATTATAAATATAAAAAGAGGATATCTAAAACTATCAACTCGTTTTTTTTTTCTAAAAATTTGACCTAGACCAATTTTAAAAGCAATGGCTCATTTAATAACCACTAGATTTAATAACTTAACTATTAATTTTTATGAAAACTGCAAAATAGCGGAAAATCCATTGATCCGACAACTTGTCGATAGTTAAATAATAAAGTTTAGGTTAAGTAGGGACAGATTAGGCTAGAGAATTCACAAGGTTCTAGAAAAATAAAAATAAAAATAAAAAAACTTTTCCCAAAATCTTATATTAAAATTAAATTCTACCTTTGCGAAACTATTTATAAATATTATAGTTAAATGAAGAAGGACTTCTAGCACTCAACTTATTTGAAAAAATAAAATAAAAAAATCATCGATTTTTCCGTAAAAAAAAGAAAAGAGAACCAATCCTTAAAAAAGGCTTGAGTCAGTACGAAAGGGGAACAGATATAAGTATTGAAGAATGCGGAAACAGAGCTTAGTATTAGAGACATTAATTTGACCATGATGAGTTCTAGCAAATTTTCTCGATACTTATGTATTTTTTTTTTTGTGAAATTCTAGTTTTACCACCTACAGATGATAATAACAATTTTTTAAGTAAAAGATAGGTAGATGATACCCTATCTAAAAAATTAATATAAATCGATTCGTACTAAGGGACGTCTTATGAGAATGGTATACATATGTATATTATGAAATTAAATATTTTTCGTAACACTAGATATACTGAAGCTTTGTACACCATTGAAATTTCTTATATAAACCGGTCAAAATGACCGATATGGTAAGTAATTTATAACTACATCTGCTGATTTTTTCTTTTCTCTTCTTACTAATATCATCATACACAACCACGATTTTGTTTAAATTTTTATTTTCCAGGAGGATGAGACAACACTTTTGTATTTTTTAAATTGTATTGTTAATCGAAGATCATTCCACCTATTCAATTCGTATATTCGGATTCTACAAGTTATCTTTTATTCGATTGGGATCGATGGATTAAAAATATATTGGTAGTACGACTGACCTCTCAAAATTATACCTAAAATGACGGGGATCGATAAGGCCTTTTTACCGCCTCAAAATGAAGAAAATATATACTGTAAAAATATGGATATATTTTATATATAGTCTGTAAATAGACTTTCTGCCTGAAAACAAAATAGCATTGTAAGAAGAAAAAAATGAAGCAATGAGAATTCTTATAGTACGCGAGATTTGGTCCAAACACTTCTTTCAAAATCATTTTCTACAAATATTTGGGAATATCCTTGTAAAAGATCAATGTTATAGTGTTACTTGTTTTCATATAAAGCTAGTACACTAACAATATTGAAAATCTAAATTGGTTTTAGAGTTATTCGACGAAAACGAATTTATTCTTGATTCAGGATAACTTCGGTTTTCTGTATGCACAATTTTGATTATCTACGTCCAATCTTATGACACCAGAACTACAAAAAATAGGCACAAACCTTTACTATTTTCTTTTCTTTCTAAGTTTACTAAATGCATATAAAGTTTTAACTCCCGTGTATGAAGAGATTGAGAGATAAACAGGCAAAACGAATTTAATGAACCTGTCACAAGCCTAAAAACAATTGTTTTGAACTTTGCTGATTTTATTCGCCCTTCAGCAGTTGAAAGAAATTTGAAAGTTGACGATTCGATTAAAACTGCCATACAATAAGTTGGAGACACTTATGAAACTCGTTCAGTAAGGTGAATTTCCTTAATTTCGTGTTTTCCAGCTGTGCCATACTTAAAATTTAATTTCAAAAAGTTTTTGTACCGGAAACTTTCGTACTTAGTTTCATTTATTCCGCGCTGTGCAGCAAGCCTTTGGAAAAGTTTTCTTTATAACCCACCCCAGTAAGATGAGAGTTGCAAAGCCGTTTTAATTCTCCCGCAATTTTGCAACAACGGTGAGCCAGAATATTCATATCTCTGAATACATACTGAACATTTTAAAAGAGTAAATGTAAAGCTGGGAAGAAAGGATAAGTGAGAGTTATCCTCTTCCGATTCCATAAACGGGATCATTGTCGAGCCGAACGAACAATATTGCTCTGCAAATGGACCGTAACTCCGGAATAAAGGGCTTTCCCAGTTTGATAATTTTATAGAGAGTGCGATTTTATGCGGTGGAAATTTGTAGCAGCCCATGTAGTTGTTGTAAGATGCAATCGCTGCCTGATACACTCTGTCCCCGCAATAATAGAAACATTCGGCGGAATTCCGCGTGATAGTGTTGGGGCATTCGTTTTAAATTGGTTGCACCGCAAAGCTGGGCATGTTTGTAAACCGCAATCGGCCTATACCGCTCCGCGCTAACCCAACTGCAATCCGCGCGATTTTCCCATGAAGAAATAAAGAGCAATCCGCACTCTAGCGGTGCTGGTAGCAATTATGCAAATACGTCCCACTGCGGCAAAGCTGAGTTAGGGTGCGATTCGGATTGATTTAATAAGTTCTCAATCCGACTCGGTTGCCTCAATCAATTGACATGTAGATTCCGTCGAGGTGCGAAATAGTTTGTCTCGCGCCTTTTGTTTCGCACCTCTTTAAAGAGATAAACGGAAAAAAGATTGTTTGTAACGTTTCGATGTTTGCGCTTTTTGGCCAGATAGACCTGGATGGGTCAATGCTTCATGGTGTCGTCAGAAAGGTTGCGATGCGATCATCAGATTTCGTATTCTCTACTATACCATCTTAGAGGATGCCGTGTTAATTTTAATCGAAAGCTTGAATTATTTTGCTATTAAGTCAAGAGTGCACCGATGAGCTAATATGAAAATTTCCATGATTTTGTGATGCTTCTTCGTTGCTTATGGTGCAGCGTTAAATTGTTTTAAAATCTTCGAATGTTAAACGGGAGAGATTTATATGTATTATGTGCAAAAATTCAAAAAATAAAGGTATTTCATAAAAAGAGAGGTCTTTATAATTTTACAATAAGAAATATTTTTTTGTTAATATACAAGGAGTGCCAAAAAGTATAGTATTTGTTACTCAATCGAAAGAGGCCCTCATTTTTACAAATGGCGTCTTCTGTCAACGTGAAATTTACAGTTGTGCTGTAAATAGACACAAAATATACGAGATTAAACAATGGAACGTGTAGTAATTATGTAAATGTTCTTTCGGAATAATTTGTCAATGATTTTAACCAGGCTTTGAAAGTACCAGAAATGTGTATATGTTGTGCTTTCTGAAAAGTTCTATTCGTTTTTGCTGCGCTTGCTGAAATATGAAATGCTACTGACTATTGAAAGCTTTGCAATTTTTCTCAAAAACAGGTCCTTTTATGTTTTTCAATCAGGATTTAGAATATATTTTATGTTGACTGAGAAAAAAAGCTAATTCTACAGTCCAATTCCAATCAGCTCCAGCATTTCAAACCAGGCACTATTATTAATTAAAGGGATTCGGTTACTGACGGAGACAGGAGCACATAGCACGGCAAACGTTCAGTAGCATTTCACATGATAGCAATAAAAGTTAAACAGCGCAATCAGCTCAGCACTTCAGTTTCCAACAGCAGCAGCAAGCGCAACAAAGACGAATTGAACTTTTCAGAAAGCACAGCAAGTATAGCACAATTTTCTGTGCTGTTGCTTTCAAAACTTTATTTTAACACAACGTGCATTTCGGCTCAAATTTCCTCCGACATTAGATGAATTGGAAAACATGTGGTTCCAGCAGGACGGTGCCACTGCACACACAGCGCATGAGACAATGAACTTATTACGGGAGACTTCCCCTGACCGTGTTATCTCACATTTTGGAGATTTTCATTGGCCTGCAAAATCACCCGATATGACAGTTCCAGGTTTCTTTCTTTGCAGCTATTTGAAATCATTGGTTTATGTGAATAAATTCTGAGAAAAGTGACGAAAAATCCCATAAAAAGAGCCCAACTATGCATCAACTCTGGAGGAGCCCATTTGACTGGCATCATCTTCAGCACATAAAGAAACAAAATTGAAAGACCCAAATAAAAAGAAAAAAAAATTATCTTTTTTTAATTTATACAGAAAATTATAACCAAAACGAAGAGGATTATACTTTTTGACCCACCTTGTAGTATAGTTTAGCTTCATTTTCTCTTCAAATTGTAACTCGAATAAATTGATAGTCCCTCATAAGTCATATTATCCAATTAAATCCCAGATTGTAAAGACTTCTAGTTCTATTATCGCTGTAAATACTCTATAAATTTTCACACTGAGGAAAATATCGCATTTCAAGAACAAATATGCGCGATTTTAATTATCACGATTTGAAAATTGGTTGCGGATCGTTGTAAATTTACATTTAGGGTATTTTTTTGCTTTTTTTTAAATCTTTTCATATAACTGTACAACATCTCAAGATTATTGTGTTAAAATTTGAAATCGATTGGAGTAAAACTAATGGAGATATGGAGTTGTAAGTCTCCGCCGCTCCGATCCGGCTTCGAGCTATTCCTGTGCCTTATAAATTCAGTGTTTAGACTTTAAATGCGTTTTACTCCCACTTAGCATGTTCAAAGTCGCTAGACACTGTAACTCAAAATCTACGTGACCGATCCTCTTCAAATTTGACACACTCTTTAAGTACATAAAATATGAGGTAGAAGTGATGCCAAGATAATATTTTTTGTGCATTATAATTAGTTTTACTATGAACAATAGGTTGATTTTTACGGGTTTTTTCTTTTCAAATTCGTTTTTTGGACTTCAAAATGAAACTTGAAAAATCGTCAAATAAAACGACATCATTACTTCGAGAAAGTCATAAACTAACCAAATATTTTCGATTTTTTGATTTACTTAAGACAATTCAGTAATGAGTTCTGATGTCCACCGCAAACTGGCTTTTTTTTAAAGAGTATCCGTAGATTTGCTCTCAATGGTTTATTTCTTAATATTTTAAGCTAGAAATTTAATTGAATATTATTGAAATGATGCTTTATTATGTGTACAATTTTTAAATCAATTCAATGTACCATATGCTCAGAAAAAAATATCAAGAATTTGCTTAAAATGAAGCGGATTAACCCTAATTCTCGTCCTCAGCGGAACAACTTAGACAAGTTTTTTATTGTTGAAAATGACGGACATAAGTCACAGTAAACAGCTTCCAGTCTTTCTTTGATTTGTGTTGGCGTTAAATCTTCTTAGTTAAAAACTTTATAACAACACGATATTCAACTTCAGACATTTTTTAAAATCGCTTGGGTCAGTTGTCGTTCGAGCTCTGTTACAATTAAACGGATTACAGGGGCGACTTGAAACTTTGTGTTGAGAGAATTAAAAAGAACTTCATATTTCAGTGTTCCGTAGATATTTCAAATACAACAAACCACAACTAAATTGAGCGTTCCGGTGATAGTGATCAGGAAATTTGAGCGAATATATGCGCTAATGATGCAAATGGGTTAATGCATAATGTGTATAATATTATGAGGTTTTTTGAATACCTCATTACGAATTCGCATTCAGATTTTAAAAATTCAAAATAGCGAGTGTCACCAAATTTTAAATTTATCATCAGCAACTTTAGGACCCCTTTGGTGCCGAGTTCAGACCAAGTTATAAATTTTTTTTTGGAGCCGTCATTTTAGATTTTAGAAATCTATTATTGCATTCGTAACCAGCGACCCAACAAAATCCTTGTTATTTATTTTCGTAATACAGTGGTACCTCGAGATACGAGTTTAATTCGTTCCGTAACCTTGCTCGTATGTCAAATTGCTCGTATCTCAAAGCAATTTTCCCCATTGAAATTAATTGAAATGCCATTAATCCGTTCCAGCTCCCAAAACACCACCTCAGTTGTTTTTGTTAAGTGTTTTTGAATAAGAAATATGTATTTACAAGAAGAAACATTTATTTATAAATAACAAATACATATTCTATAAAAACATAATAAAAGAAAAAGTGAAGTGCTTACGGAAGCGCTTAATTTTCGTCACTGGTCTTCGCTTTTTTCGTCACGCTTTGCTCATTTTCACCTGCAGATCGTTTAAAAAAACAGTCCAAGGAGGTTTGTTTCTTCCTCCCTTTCAGGATAGTCTGAGGTGGGAGAAACTGTTAGACGCTGCACACGACCCCAATATGCGCCCCGCATGTTGGGGTCGTGTGCTGCGGTCTTGCTCTCATCTCAAAGCAAAATATCGCTCGCTCGGCGGCTCGTATCTCAAAACACTCGTATATTAGGGCACTCGTATATCGAGGTACCACTGTAATTCCTATAATTTCAAATTTTGCGTCTGCCATATTGGATCCGCTATTTGGAATTCCAAGAATCAAAGCTCCTCAGATAAAGCATATTGTAAGTTTCTCTAGAAAATGAATTCTTTCTGAACAAATGGTATCTTTTACTACTTTAATTATAAAATTTTTGAAAAATAGTACATAGGCACTTTAGCTATATTTTTATGTTCTCTCATGCCTTCACCACTAACAAAATGAAAATTTTGACCCAAATACGTAAAGCAGAAAACAACCAACGGAAATTTAAAGAAAAAAGTATTGCATTGGATATATTAATTATAGTATACAAATATTTCATTTTATATTTATAATATTTGGTATATGACAATAATACCATTACAATACAAATTCAAAATTGATCCTTTCGTGGGCAATACTAATTGCGCAGATAAATTCTGTTTAAATTGAAACACATGTCTTACTTAAGATTATAAATGAAACCATACTTATAGACTTTACACTATCTTTTATTTTAACTATTCAAAATGGTATTGTATATTTCTGTATATTTCAATCAAAATCTTATGTACCGGCTGCCATAACATAATCGAGACGAGCTTTTTAGAACTTTATTTGCAAAAGAAACTAATTCATATTTATAATCTTCAAGTATGAAAGTGTTATTTGTTTTCCACAAGTAACTACCACCTTAACATATTATGTGATTGTGGACTTTCTTTTTAGGAATGTCAATAATTTATTGTTTTTTGCTGCTTGACAAATTAAAATACTAGTTTTCTTTTGGCAGATTATTATTATTTAATTTTTTCTAAATAGGTATATGCATATTTACAAATATTACAATCCCATTAAAAAACAATGAGTTTTACTTTTGACCTATACATTAACTTTTTTCTATAATTGGTTAATGAATCGATTTCTATGCGATTTTATTCTGCACGTATGAAAACAGGTTTTTCGTGATTTGCGAATAAAATAAGAAACTGAGCACAAATCACTAATTCTGAGTGTAAGAAAAAAGGAATGAAGGATTGTAACAACTATCTTTGGATGTATGCTTTTCTGAGATCTGATACCGTGAATGCAGGACCGAACTGCGAACTAAAATTATAATAAAGGTTGTACAGTGCCAGTCTTTAGTATTGTTGTAAAAGTACACAGAAACCAATTTCAAATTCTTTCTTTTAACGCTACAATCATATTTCAGAAATTAATTCCGAGCATTGCGCTTAAATTCTCCGGCAAATATTTCTTATAAAAGCGGTGCTTACTTGGAACACCTTCAGAAAACAGTAGCAATAACAGCAAAGCATTTAAAGGTAACCGGCCTCCAATAAGCCAGCTTTAACTCCGGTGTTCACAATGAATTGAATTAATTTGGGTTTTAATTTTGTATTCTACTTGAGCTCAATTTACTTGGAAACCGGAGTTGGGGTTAAAAAGCAAACGTTAAGAAAAGTTATCTTAGTTATCTACCTCCTCATGAAAATGCTTGACGGAAGAGGAAAAAAAAAATAAATATAAAAGGCGAAGACGGAAAGTTGAATTCTCCCACAACATTAAAAATTGGATTAAAAAGTTTCTCAAGAATATTCATAGAAATTAGCAAGCAAAATTAGGTGCCGCACCTAGAAAGTGGGTTTTGGTCGTCGTCTTCCGGTATCGCTAGAGTTTGGGCTCCGTCTGCATATCTAAACGCATTGCCATTCACCTTTCGAATTTTTCCCCTCAACATTTTTTATGTATAGTCCCATGCATCTGACACTACATCTGGACATGCATTGAATGCGAGACGATGCAACACATGGCAATGTGGGGCCATCTTTTTTGCAGTTGGCGATCAAACAATTCGACTGTGGAACGACGACCTCGCGGATTTCGAAATTTTGTGACCCGACGGGTTTATCAGGTACCAATTAATATTTCTTTAAGGTGAAAATTCCCAAATTCATATTGGCGGGCAGTCGCATTGCCTCCGATCGTAGCGTTCCACAAAATTCGAAAAAGACAGCATAATATGGAGCATGCTGGCCATAACGAGTTTTTCGAGTTCCTTCTGGCCGCCGCTAAAAGCCAACAATTTTTGACCGACGTTAACGACGATGATGACGAGAAAAAGCCAGACCCGGAATAGTTTCGCATAAATTTAGAGGCATTCGCTGGAATTATATCGGCTCAAATTAGCATATTGCGCTCATCGCTAACTACTGACCTCTGTCCTTCCACTTGCCGCGGAAATCAAGTCGCATTCAACAGGTATCTATATCTCATGTATTTCATCTCAAGAGATCTTATACTCGCTGCCTCAAGGTCTGCACTGGACGTTATCCAGTCGTCGATCCTTTACCACTTTTCGAGTGATGCTTACTCCAAAGATACAGCATACATCGCGTATGGGTCGCTGAACCCATTTTAATTTTTATATTATTTATTATTCTTTTTTACCAGAGACTTCACCTTACCCGTGGCCGTGTACTTTTCCACAATCCAAGAAAAATTTCTTCTGCCCGAAAGTGGCGCAACAGTATCGGTTTTGCATTGTGCTCAGCTTCTCAGCTCAAATCCACAAATTATTCCGATCTTTCTAGGCGTCCGGATAACTTTCGCCGCATATTTAATTCCTCGCGGCCTTGTCTATGATATGTTTGCACAGCGACTCTAAGGAGATATTCCGGCACACAGATTAAATTTTATATCAGTTTTATTGGACTTTTTATTTCTTCACTTTTAAGGGGAGGTTCTCATCTAGAACGTCAAAAAGTAGGTAAAGTTCGTGATTTTTTTGAAGGCAAATGACAAGACATAGGGAAATGATATTTGGCATTATCTTTTATTGTATATTTATCTGTACGAAAAAATTTTTTTATTAAAAAAAAAAACAAAATGGCGCCCGTTATTCAACTTCTCCGGAGGCATGTTTTTCGAAAATGGCCCAGCTGCGTACAATTTAGGGGTCGCAGATTGGTCTGAAATCAAATAATGATGACATTATTATAAACTAGACTAAATTTGTCTCAGAAAGAGTGGACAACTTTCAAAAAAAATTTAAAATTGACGGAATGGCGCGATTTTGAAATTTTAAGGCCGTTTTCGGCCGTTTTTTTTCATAGTTTATCACTTACAAAAAGGAGATAATGTTACAATTTTCAAAATGTGCTCCACTCTTTCTATGAAGAAAATTGTTTACTTTAATATGCACGAAACTAGAAGTTGATCGGTTGAACCGTTTTTGAGTTATCTTGTACACAAATTTGAAAAATCTTGAAAAACAAAGTTCCGAGATAATCGTGATTGAAGTTAAAGTAACAGGCTGAGCGCCCCGCTACGATCATGACACCGCCACAATCAATGGGCTGTAGAATCCGTTCTAGTGCTCGGATCAACTAAATATTTTAAAGCAACATTCTAGACATATTAAACTTTAATAATATGAAATAAAAAAAAAATCGAAAATTTCAAGATTCTAGATGAGAACCTCCCCTTAAATCATGAAGAAAAGTGATATGAGACATATGTACTTACATATATCCCAGATTCAGAAATATTTTTAACCACAAATGACACAATGAAAAATCATTTTTTTTTTAAATGTGAAATGTGCACTCTACAAATTTTTTACTAAGTACTATAATAATAGGAAACTGTGTTCCCTACTATTTCTGTAGCAAATTTACAGGATAGAGTAATCGAAAATGACAATTCTAATTCTCATTTCTAATTATCAGCCTACATCTTTCAATAAACGAATAATTTTCAATTTCTAAATTTGGTTTTACATTAGATAATAAACAAATTAATTAATTAATCATATTCCCCAAAAAGCGGACACTACCCCATACAAATACATTATTTTTTCATTAAAACAAAAAATTGATTCTTTGATATCTGAGAATTAATTCGGAATTAATCAATTTTTTTTTCTCAGCACATTGGCACATCAAAACTATTATTCTGTTTCAGTTGCGTATGGCTTTTCTGCTGTCGCCTTTTTCTGTTTTTTCAGCTGTTTCGCGATCGTCATAATATTTTAAACGTGTTCTATTTGACGCAGGTTTCACGCTTTATTTTTTCTAAAACACAACTTGGCAACAACATTTTCGTGTTTTTATTAATTTTTTGGTAATGGAGGAAATACACCAGCTGAATATTCGGTAAACGGCTGTAGTACGCAAGTATCGCTTCTATTTGCTTAAACGCTTATCAAAAAATATCTTTTTCTTACTTCATAAAAAATGTATTATGTAATACAAAATCGCGTCGAAAGCATGTGTCAAATCGAAAAATCCACCTCCATCCATCAATTTACTAAGTAACCCAATTATTAAAACTAAACTAGTGTTGATGATTGCAGTCGGAGGACAATTTATTATAAATTTAAGTATATGTATAAAACAATTAAAAAAATTCTTAAACATTCATGAATTTTTTTCTCAAAAACGGCAATTTTATTCAAAAATTTGCAAAAGACATTTCTTACTTAGAATTTAATGCAGAATATCATAGTATTTTTTTATTCAAATTTCGTTCATTTTTGAAAAGTTGGCCGCCATATTGGATACGCCATTTTGAATTTTTCAAAACGCCAGGTCAATTTCTGAAGAGTAAAGATAGACCAAAAATTTAAGCCCAAAAACAATTTTCTAGGTCTCCATGATTTTTGGTCATTTAGGTGGCCCAGTTGACGTGGAATATCCCATATAATAAAAATCTAGATACATAAGTACTTCCTTTGTGAATTGAGATTAATATTAAATTAATGGACTGAAAAAAATGAAAATTAAATAAATCAAAAGAAAAAGGAAAACTAAAGTTCTAGGGAGATTTGAAAAAAAAAGTTGCTTCAAGATACAAAACGAAATTAATAACTAATAAACTAAAAGTAGAATAGTTAAATTATCTTATACTATCAAACGAACAAAGTTTGCATATACGTATTCGCACTCTCAAAAGCGGGTCTAAAAATATTTATGAAATTTTCAGAACAGAAGGTAAGAGATCAATCTAGCCTCATTTCTGGGAAAATTCGTTTAGCTAAATTATTATAGCCCAGCAAAGCTCACACGATTAGTTACTACTACGCAAGTCAATGGTCTTGAAATTGTGATAACATTGAAGATTTGGCCAGGTTTGAACCAGTTAAAGCAAGACTTGAACTATATTTAACTTTGGCTTGAGCCAAGTTTAAGCTAAGCTTAACCTCGTAAGAGATATCAGTACCTCTTTACCGAGCGAAGTTCAGTTTTCCCGACATTCCCTCATTTTGTCAAATGAAGCTGAATCTTTCAGGTTCCAGGAGGGTTTCGTCTTTTTATTAAGGGCCTTATTGTGAAAGTTGATTTCGCTCGAGCCGACTAGCTAAGATTCTGAAAATATTAATGTCACGCATGATTTTATTCAATAATACTTACATTTCTTCTTCTATAAGATATCAACTCAAAAAAACAACAAGATCCTATTTTTTATCGCCTAATGCACACTCGAAAGTACAGAAGATATCAATCCAAAGGTCTTGGTTTGGCTTTGCTTTTTTTTTTTTAGGGTTTGTAGGATGATCCCCTTAAAGGTTCAACTTCTAGTTAGGCCTATTTGGTACAGAATCAATGAGTGATGTTGCAGACAAGCCGATTAAAGGGATTTACGAGAATGAAAAAATGTCAGCGCTATTAAACATAATGAATGTGTTCAAGTTCTAACAAATAAATTCCTAAAACAAAAACAATTGTATTTATGCCTTAAATGTGGCCCCGTGACCAGCAACGCATCTTCAGAAATAGTTACAAGGCCAGTTGAAAAGTTCGAAAGATCGCTCAGCGCTATGATTTAACAGCTTTAGGAATTCCCAATTACAAGTGCTTAAAATCTTCGCTATTTTAAAGATTTAACGAGCAGATAGTAATATAAAGATAGATACTAAACGCCTCCGAAATGCTGCGAGATTACAAGACCAGATCACCTCTTACTTACTTTCTTAAAATTTGCCTTTTCTCTGAGTCGTAATTAGCGTCCCGCCTAGCGTAACGGAGGCGCACTCTAGAACAAATTCTTGCATTACACGGGAATGGAATGGAGCCTAAGTAGGAAGCGGTTCGAGTGCATCAAACCGCGCGGAGTTGGTCTAACCTTTGATATTTCTCGGTTTTCTTCAAGGAAGCACCTAAGTCTTTGCTACAAAGGTTTCGCTTGCAGCGGTCCGCTGCAGCTTGGATTATTATATTCCGCTGCCGAGAGGCGGCTCACGGAAGGTGCAATGGTTGTGAAACGGAGAGTGAAAGTGCGCGCGTCGCGCATACTTTGTCGCCGCTTGGGATCACCGAGAACCGCCGAAGCGGAAGCGCTAGCCCAGTGCATACCGTCACGTCTAGAGCTGGCTAAATTCTAGAACTGACTCACCTATGTTTCAGTCGGAGCACCTTAACCACGTCTTTGGGCAGCCGCGTCTCGATATAGTAGTCAAGCTTCCCGTGGAGTTCGCTGTTGCTGCTGCCGTCGTCGACAAGGATGATCTCCTTAAGAATTCTGCGATCGACAGTGTTGAGGACGCTGTGGACCGTTCGCAGAAGGACTGAGTAGGGCTCATTGTAGAATATAATGATGACACTGGTCGTGGGCAGCGTAGACAAGTCGTAGGATCTTTTTCGGCACAGTGGATTTCTGACTTCTGGAGTTGTTCTGTTGTAGCTTAAGTGCTCGCTCAGCTCCTCATTGAGGGCGATCTTCTTGAGTTGCCGGTCACCGATGATTTTCGCTTCGCCCTTCAAAGTCACCGGCTCCCCTTTATCGCCCAGGCCAGCCACCTGTTTGTTAAGGTCGGCCAAAATCATCCTCTCGTAGACGCTGGGGCTGCGCTGCTGCTCGGAGGATGATTCCCCGATGGAATTCTCACTCTCTAGCGCAGCATCCTCCAGACTCTTATTCGACACTTTTAGGTAAAACAGAAAACAAACGAGAACTGTGCCGAGGATTATGAATTTTCCGTACAACGACCGCCGAAGCCGAGGGAGCATGTTGATCCTCCTGTTGTTGCCCGGACCTGTGGACGCTAGGAGTTGTCACTGGTGCGCGCGAGTTACTAACTCTTTTCACTAAAGAACTAAGGGGGCTTATTCAGAACGTAAAATCTACCTGCCGACTGGCAAACGTTTCACTCAACTCATGGCACAGGTGTTACTGACGAAGGAGGCATTTTCCGAAAACGACGGAGAATTTCGTGGGCACCAACTCCTCTCACGAACACGTAACAAAGTCAACTGTCACCCGCCGAGTGTCAACTTCGCAGCGACAACTGTCAGCCGACTGAGGAAAGGTGCGAGGCGAAGGCCGCAGCGCAGACAAAACGAAAACAACACACGACCGCCGTGCCGGCGGGCGAACCAACAGGTTTTAGCCGGTATTGCAGTGCTTCGAAATTTACTCAAGCCAAACACCCTCCCGGCCTTTGTGATGGGCGCCATCTCCCAAGTTTTTCCGCTTCTGAAGAGTTTTCTACTTTGTCACTATGGGTCACTTTTATTGACACTGACGTTTCCAATTTTTTGAAACTGGCGGTTGTCGGGTGGGCTCAATCATATGTGATTTCAATTAGCTGGTGTTTTTAAGGCGATTATGCCAAAATGCACTTGCAAGAAAAGAAGGGTAGCATCAGCATGTCAATTAGAAGTATAGATAGGGGAGAGGGGGGCAGCTTTGAACGGGGGCAGTTTTGAATAAACGAATTAATAGGGTAAATTTAAACGCAACTTTAACAGTTTTGTCTTCGTTGCACGGGCAACACTAACCCACACAGCGGTCAGTTGTCATTTCTAGTCCGACACTAAACGTAAACAAGTGAGAAGGTTATTTTGTTTTCGGCAGTTAAAAGTAAATTGTTTTGAAATTCTTTGTAAGGATTTTACGATTACGTTTGAAGAAAGTGGTAAGTACAGTTCGGTTAATTTGATGGGATTCTCTATTACTTGTATGTTCAAGTAGGAATAATAGCAATGTTTGCCTGTATTGTCGGAAAAGAATTACTATTATATTTTAAAGTGCTGTTGGGGCAGTTTTGAACAAAATAAACGGGGCAGCTTTGAAACCAGATGTTTGTATAATTGGTAAATACCAAGTTGTCAAAAAAATTTCTCCTCCGATATTTAAATCCTCCTCAAAGCGGGTAGGAGCTTTCCTATTCCTAAAGTTGTTGAGAAAATTTAAAATTGATAAGTAGATAGGTACCTACATATTTTGAGATATATTTAATAGATGTGTTCATTAATTATAATAGGAGGTATAGATTGATGATTTCTTGTGATTATTAATATTATAAGAGGAGCTATAATAGTTTAAGAATAGATTGATAATTTTTGTGATTATTATTGTGCCATTTGAGTTATTGTCAAAGTTTTAAACCTGCTTAAGGAGAAGATTTAATAGATTGTTTTTCATTCTTAAGTTTTTTGTTCCGATTTTTTAATCTAAGATTCCTATTCTAATAATAGTTTAGTTTTGTTGGTAAGTTGAGACCATGAGACAGTCTCGTCTGGAGAAGAATCGAGCGACATTTGAAAGAAAATATAAAAGTGTTTTCAACCTAAGAAAGAAGTGTTTTTAACCTGTTCAATACTGCCCCAGGAGATAGTCCATTAGATTTATTTTTTGTGAAAAACTTTTATCATTATACTAGAAAATTAAAATATTATATATGTCCTAGTCTCTATGGTGTATTTGGCCTGTTATTTAAAATATGATTGTTATCTATATTATTTTATTCCTCCGTTAAACCGATTATTCAAAAGTACCCCAGGCGTGTTCAAACTTGCCTCACGTTCGGGGTAGTTTTGAACATTTCCCTTATGATACATACAAAGAGATTCCACATTTGTCGTTGGCATATTGATTATGCAAAAATACTAATTTTCATCCTTTATAATGTAGGAAATCAGGCAGTGAAAGCAAAATGTTCAAACTAGATAAAGTTTTGAGTTATCATGTTTTTTTTGAAAAAAGTTCAATGCTGCCCCCCTCTCCCCTATTATCCTTTTCAATAGTACAGCATAAAGGTAAAATCTACAGGGAGACGCTCACAGAGTGTACAATTATTGTTAAAAAATTAAAGTTGATCTTCGTTAGTCAATGTTTGAATTAAGCTACAAGAAAAATGCTCTGCACTCTCGAAAATATAAGAAACAATATGCATTTTGCTCCCACGTTTTCGTAATTTAAGGCCACTGTGCGGTGACAAGTGCAAAGCTTTTTGTGAAGAGTGCAGCTGCGAAAGTGTTATTTAGAAAATACCCTAAAAAGGCAGTTAAATTCTTGGTTATTTTATTTAATCATTTCATTAAGAATTTATACCTTCCTATTTACCTTGCTTGGAAGAAAGCCAAAGTTATTCCAATCCAAACAAATAATAAATCAAACGATGTGGGAAATTTCAGGCCTATACAACTATTTCTAATGTGGGCAAGCTAAGAAAATTAAGTGGCAACACTTTACGAATCATACACTTTAAAAATTGTATAGTGATATAATTAATGGACTAAAAAAAAGTAACAATGGCATGTTCAATAGAATGGAAAGAGCTTTTATTAGTGATATATGCAAAATTATTGCTAATTCTATTCCATCTTACAAACACAACTGACTGAAAAGTTGTACCTCAGGGATCAATTATAACAAAGTTATAAAATCTTTTTCTGTTGGATTTTGCCCGGGTAATAAATTAGACATTAGATAATGGTGACACTAGGTGTATTTGTTTACACTAAAGTTTTTACTGGCGGGTAAAAGTTTTTACTTGAAAACGTCTGTTAACGTCACGGAGGGGAAACTGAGCTCTG
Source organism: Dysmachus trigonus (assembly GCA_949715965.1). Classification (NCBI taxonomy): domain Eukaryota; kingdom Metazoa; phylum Arthropoda; class Insecta; order Diptera; family Asilidae; genus Dysmachus; species Dysmachus trigonus. The sequence goes on along the minus strand of OX454319.1, from coordinate 51,551,996 downwards.
GACGGCACTTCTCCTTTTACTAGATTTTACTCATGCTGTGAGACCAAGTAAATTTAGGTGAAATCACCGATTGCTTGTCATTTATGTGTTTCAATTTTGAGTTTCAATTCAGATAGAAGTTAGTTATTAAAAACATTTTAAATGAATAAAAAACATATTTCAAAATCCTCGAAAATATTAAATAAATGCATAACTTTTTCCTCTAACTACTTATTCATGTTTGACAATTTACATACACGAGTAAGATTTTGAAGGTGTAGTACAAGATAATTTTACCCAAAAGTTACCAGACAGACCTAGTATGAATGAGACTATTTCATTTGCAGTTGACACTTTATCATACTCTCAAAATAAGGACCCAATCACAGCTCTTAATAGGGTTCAAGCACATTTGTAAATTGAAGAATATTATAAGACCTGGGCAATTAGCATCAGTAAGAGAAAGACGGAAAAGATATGCTTTAGGAAAATTTCTGGAAGGAGGCTACCCGGGGTGGCTGGAAAATGTAGGAACCTGCAGATAAGAATGGGTGATACATTAGTTAACATTAAAGCCAGTATTAAATATCTTGGCGTCAATTTCGGTAATTTTGTCAAAGCCAATGAACAGGGAAAATAATAATAACCGAACTCATGTACCTTCTACAGTTCTAATACTTCCCTTGAGATATTCAGCTAGCGCTGAAGCAAAGCTATTGATACATCAATAATTAATTAGTCCTGTCAAGACCTATAGCTTCACAAGCTGGTTTTCCATCTCTTCACAATATGCTCAAAGATTGGAAATATTTGAAAGACAAACCCTTATGCTGTGTATTGGGAAAAGCATTGAGTCCTGCACTAGAAAGGACTCAAACAAATACATTTAAGAACATGCTGACATAATCCATATAATTATTTATATGATAAATTCTAGCGCTATGTTTCTTAAGATCTCTGCTTACCATGAACATACTTTTAAGTTAAAAAGTGGTATAATGATACTGCTGTATCGAATTTGTCAGACTCCTACAACTTACCTTTAACCTTCATAAATTACGAAAATAGTGATTTATTATTACACACGAATGGAAATGATAATGTGCTTAGATATTGTAAAACCTCCTCTTTATTCTCCAAAAACTGTAGGTAGAACCATAAGTATATAAGATATATAATAATATTATTAATGAGTTAATGACAACTAAAAGTCTTGTTTTTATCTTTCTCTCACTATTGGCTTCTTTATTACTATTTCCAGCAAAATTTTTCACTTCGTTCCTCTAATGGTATCAAGGTCGAAACAGATAACGAAAAACGTCACGAGTGTCCCTTCTTGTTATATATGTATATTCTTTGGATCAAACTACTTTACTCTATTACTGTGTGCGTGAGTCGGACTATTCACGATTTGTAATTGTAGAAGGTTTTTGCGAATAAAGAAATCTAAATTTGACTCTGCAATCGCTCGAGCGAGCAGATTTAGCAAATTACGCTCTGAGTGCTCGCGTAAAAGATCACAATTTGTGTCCACAATTCTCTGTACTCGGCTGTACGAGCGAGAAGAAGAAGAGTTAATTTATATAAATGTTTGTTCTGCATTCATTTTTACTACTGAAGTCGATTATTATGAGTACTATGCAAAACTAGCGGTCTATTGTATATAAATATGTCTGTGATGGAAACATGTCTCAAGTTTGCGCATATAACGAAATTAAAATCATCTTATAAATTTTCAGGTTCTTCAGTATTTTGCGAATTTATTCTGATTTTGAATTCAGTTTAACACGTGAAATATTTTGTGTCGACTTGGCAATGCCAATAGTCTTTACCTTGACTGTGCGATGGGGAAGTATTAACAAAGAAGAAGAGCGGATTCCTTTACCGGTATATTGAAAGTAAACAGAGCAGCGGGATAGAAATGTAATTTCGTGTCGGTATTTCGCCTAAAGACAATATTATTTACGGATAAGACTCGTACTATAATGTCATCCGCGTTTTAGTTTTTAGTGTGTTCATATTCTGTAAAATATTGTTAAACAAGTCGCCAATAAAAAACCTTGAATCTTGAATCTTGTAATTTCGTGGTGTTTTCAATGGTTAGCTTACACGAAATTGAAAGCTGGCTCTAGTCGGAGGATGGATGAATTTGACGACCCGTTCTTTGATTCTCAGAAGATAAATTTAATGTGCCGTTGTTGTTTGCTCGATCACGCGATCCTCCTAAATGTTTTTGAAGCTGGCATATCTGACAAATTACAAATTTGTGTGAATATTTCGGTTGCCAAAGACAGTGAACTACCAAAAAAAGTTTGTGAACCGTGTTTAAAAAAAATTATAGCCTATTACGACTTTCTTCAAACGTGTAAACGTTCGTATGCCACGCTCCGGAGCTGAGCAATCGCTTTGTAAAGAAAAAGTGCGGAAATGCGGAAGGACGCAGGAGGTAAGAGGACGAAGCCGGCTGGTAGTTTACAGTTTTCTCTTACCGATTTTGTTTTATTGCAGAAGTATTAGTTCCTTCAGTCGAACGTAATCTACATTGTACTGACAGCCGAAATTATATAGCGCAATTAAAGACGCAAATCTTAATTTATGCTTGAACTCTGATTTCTCAATCCGTACTAGGAATGGCGAAGTAAAATATTTCGAACCTGCAGAGAATACTTTCCCTAAGTACGTTATTAAAATCCGCGAGTTTAGGTGGCGTCTTAAGTGCGGAAGGAACTGCAGTAAGTGAGATAAACAGTGCCCAAGATGAAAACAACAGGACGATTGGAAAAACTATATATACCCAATGCAACGAGGTGGAAAAAGGTGAGTTGAAAAAAAAAAATTAAATTAAATATATAACAACTTTACGACTTAAAATTAAGTTTTAGTCCTGAAGGGGCTTGGTTGCTTCTTTAAAATCCAAATTTCTTTGATCACGTGGTTTTTTCTTTTAAACGGATTCACCTTAAGTTATATATTTTGAAGTAATGTACAATGGCCTATTTCCGACCGCATGCCTAATTCCGACCACTTTATATTTGTGCTAATAACTTTTTCCGATGCATGTAAACAAGTCAATGATTGTTACAACATGTGCCTGCATATCTCATGTAATAGTTGTCGAGAATGGCCAGTAATTGATTGCCATTTGTTTAATTTATTGAAATGATTACTGCAGATGTCCCATTCTTGTATAAAACTTTTAAAAAAATCCTTAAATCTGTCGTATTAATTTTAAGTGTTTTTGCAATAGTTTTAAAGCATTGAGATTAATACTTTACGTTTTTTCCCACATATTTACTTTTTAGTAGTGTCCAAAAGCAATATTTATAATAATATTTATAGTAATATTTCTTATAATTTGTTAATAAAAAACAATAAAATATTGTGGTCGGAAATAGGACAACGGAATTGTGAGCAAAGTTCTAATACAGACCAGTGGTCGGTGTAAGGCAGTTTGTGGAATACTTTAAAATTTAAAAAAAAGTATTATTTTTATTGTGCAATTATAAAAACCAAAAACCAATGACTTAAGGTACTAGTTCCCTCAAAATTGTCCAAAAACTCGAATTTTGTTTTTTTGCATTTTATGATACCTTATACCTTCAGAAATCATCTGCTATATTTTTACAAAGAAATTCGAAAAAATCGAAGAGCTACAGCAGTTTTAGTGCACGCGATTTTTTTTTATATACATACATAAATTAAATATATCGTAAAAAAACTTGTTTTTCTCGAAACTACATTTTTCAAAACGCCGAACAGTCAATCTCCGGATTGTCTGAACCGATTTGAATAAACCTTATAGCGTTTTGTTTGTTAAGGTCTATTGTAGGGCAATTAACCAGAAAATTCTGAAAAAGTGCATAAAAAGCATATTTGCAAATCGAACAAAGCGAAAAAAATGCGATTTTTTCAAATATTTTTTTCAAACATCCGCCATTTTTTTTTTTGTTACTGATTTTTTACTAAATGAGTTGAATTGCTTCATAAGATATCTTCCTTTTTAACATGCTTTTTGGTTTTTTTGTTTCGGACTTGCCGTTTCTGAGATTGAGTGTCCGCCATGGAACCCTCTTTTTTTGGACTGCTCATTTTTGAGAGCCCTCTATATGTATAATAAAGTACTAAAATAAGAAAAACAATTATCTTGTCAACTTCAAGACTTAAATATTCAAATAAAAAAAGATGTAGTTCGATTCATAATAAAGGAGCTGAAAGAGAAAATAAAGTTTAAATGTCTATTTTTACCTATGTTATATTTTTAGAATTTTTAAAATAAAAAGCCACGCACTAGACTTAACTTTTATATTTCTTTAGAGTACAAGCAACTGGTAGTTGTCAGCTTTAAGATTGCAGTAGAAGTGGGTGGTGTGATACCAAACTACAGCTTTGCTACCTAACAGTCTTGTTATGTACTTTAAGCTAGGTAGCAGTATATATTTGAACTAAAGTAAATGATCAACGAGTTATCTACTTTGAGGAATTGCCAAATGCAGCCTTGATATTACACCTCCCCCTTTTAGGAATTAATTAATGTGAAATTATAATTGGTAATTAATTAGTCTACTAAAAGTATTTAATTCAACTCTTATCGCTAAGATACTTCAACTTGAATTCAAAATTGTGTTTTTACAAATAAAAGTAATAATCAACAAGCCAACGATCTTCTTTTTCAGTTATACATGTAAGCCGCATACTTTGTGAATGGCTTGCTTACATCAAGTCCGACAACTTTTTCCTCTTCGACTTTTTTTGGAAATGGCACGCATGCGCGCAGACGACTCGCAAACATGTCGATCTGACGTAGCCATGTTTCCTAATACATGTAAATCTAATTTTACGAATACTTGTAGATTTTTATGTCTAAATCACGATAATCAACTTGTCCGACAAAAATAATGGCAAATTTGGGGAGTCCGACACCCCCAAAATGTCGATCTGACGAGGTTATGTTTCCTGATACATGTAAATCTAAATTTACGAATACTCGTAGATTTTTATGTCTAAATCATGATAATCAACTTGTCCGACAAAAATAATGGCAAATTCGGGGAGTCCGACACCCCCAAAATGTCGATCTGACGAGGTTATGTTTCCTGATACATGTATGTCGGACAAAATGATGTCTTGATTAAATAATGTTTTCTGAATGCTAAATTAGTGTTGTCCGACAAGTCCGGCAGGAAATAAAGCTAAGATTAGCAGAAATGGAGAAAATTTTTAATTTAATTTATTAATTATTTTATAAAAGAAATTTGACGCATATTTACGCACAAAAAAAGCGGATATTCCATTTAAAGGTATATATTATTGGTTGGTTTTCAGACAAAGTAATTTTATTTGAAAAAGGTTATTTAAATAAAACGAATTTCATTAAAATTAAATGAAAAAAATCATTTACGATAATACTGTGCGAAAAAATTAATTTATGCCATAATATGCGCAAAATGCTGTTTTGTGCATATTTTTGTGGGCGCAAAATGATGCTTTATGAAACATGTGCAAAAAATGAATAAAGTAAAAAAATAAGCATGTTTCAAATTCTTGTAAAAATGAATTTTATTTAACCAATTGGCATTTTTCGCATATCCTTGATGATTTGTATATATACAAATATATATACATACATAAATCTGTGTATAGACGTTTCATATTATATATACGTTTATATACACGTATAAATATATATACACGTTTCAAATTGTACATACGTTGAAATGGAGTTTGTAGAAATTAAAAAATTTGAATATTGTTATTTTAGAATTTTTTATATTAATTACCTTTCGTAATCCAAATATCTTTTTTTTACTACAAAATCTTTGTAGCAAGCGGAGTGGTATCCTATTGCTTCATTCTCACTAGTATCTGGCAAAATCACATTACTGTATTTGTGACCGTAGTGCACTCGAGCTTTTAAATAAATTTTACAAAGTTTTAAAATTTCCGGTGTAAACTGTTTCACTTCTTCTCTTTTTTTGCGAAAGTTAGGGTTTTCGCTATGTAAAACGTCACACAAAAAACACTCCATATTAAAAAGATAATAATTAAAAATTTGAAGGTAAATGTTCGAAAACGTAGTATAAAGCGAAAGAATGTAGCACATGTGTTCCACAGCAGTTACCGGTTTTTTAAAAGGCACGCTCAAAGGTGCGCTTTCATGGAAGCGTTAAGCCAGCGTTAAGCAACCATTTGGGCGCGTAAATTCAAATAAAATTAAAGAGCTTAGGTATATATTATAAGCTTAAAAATTGTATTTTTAATCATTTTTAAACTTTTCAATATTATTCAGAAATTAAAGTAATTTATAGTACATTAATTACCGATTACAATTAAATGTATCTTTGATATTAATTTTTTTTAATTTTTTATTATTTTTTGGAAGTTTTTGCCTTTATTTTTGTCGGACAAGTTGATTATCGTGATTTAGACATAAAAATCTACAAGTATTCGTAAATTTAGATTTACATGTATCAGGAAACATAACCTCGTCAGATCGACATTTTGGGGGTGTCGGACTCCCCGAATTTGCCATTATTTTTGTCGGACAAGTTGATTATCGTGATTTAGACATAAAAATCTACGAGTATTCGTAAATTTAGATTTACATGTATCAGGAAACATAACCTCGTCAGATCGACATTTTGGGGGTGTCGGACTCCCCAAATTTGCCATTATTTTTGTCGGACAAGTTGATTATCGTGATTTAGACATAAAAATCTACAAGTATTCGTAAAATTAGATTTACATGTATCAGGAAACATGGCTACGTCAGATCGACATGTTTGCGAGTCGTCTGCGCGCATGCGTGCCATTTCCAAAAAAAGTCGAAGAGGAAAAAGTTGTCGGACTTGATGTAAGCAAGCCATTCACAAAGTATGCGGCTTACATGTATAACTGAAAAAAAAGATCGTTGGCTTGTTGATTATAAAGTAAGTAAGTAATATACATTGTATAACTATTAGTTCAGCTTTTATCGACTAAGCATTTTAATTCAAAGATTAGAATATTTTAATCACAAAACCAAAGTATTTAAATCGCAACAGTAACGTATTTTAATTAGAAGATTCTAATAATTTATGCTAGTAAATTATTACTTCTGCTTTTTATGCTTGAAAAGATTCTTGGCCATTAAGCTCACGGATCTATAAATGTTTTCGTAAAACGGACGTATTCCGCCGAATTGTGGTACCATCTGTGAGTTGAATCCAGTAGGATCGTGGACTTTTATCTTTACGTTTTACTGTTGCCTCAACCCATGTGTCTCCATTTTTAAACCAAATAGTTTCACCAGTTTCAAAATTAGAATTTCTTATCTTAGAATTCCGGTCAAAATATTCTTTTGAATATGTACTTTTCCGTTCAAAATTTCTGTAAATATCAGTGGTATGGGTTGCTTTATATATGTGAGTTCGTCCTGGGATCAAAGTCCTTGTTTGCCTCCCCATCATGAGTTGTGTAGGAGTAAGGCCTATGTGCTTTATAGGGGTGTTACGATAATTTAGCAATGCGAGCCATAATTCTGTTTTACTCTCACTGCATTTCTGGAGTAGTCTTTTCGATACTTGGACCATTCGTTCAGCCAGCCCATTGGACTGCGGATATCGCGGGCTAGACGTTATCAGCTCAATGTCGTATTGATTACAAAATTGTAAGAACGAATGTGAACTAAAGGGAATATTATCTGCTATTATGACTTTTGGCAAACCGTGGCATGAAAAAATAGGTTTAAGTTTAAGTATGACCTCTAATGCAGATTTATTTCTAAGCAATACTACCTCCAAAAATTTGGAAAAATAATCACACACGATTAAATAGGCTTTTCCCCCAAATTCCATTATATCCATCCCAAGTTTGTTAAAGGGTAGCTTAGGAATATCGTGGGGTAGTAACGGCTCCTTTATATTAGAATTTCTGTATTTTTGACAGATTTTACAAGCTACTACTTGATTTTCAATATCTGCATCGATACCTGGCCAGTAAACTAAGCTCCTTGCTCGTGCTTTAGTCTTCTCTATACCTAAGTGTGGTTGGTGCAAGATATTTAGAACATAATTGCGTAGACTATTTGGGATAAATATGCGGTTGTTAAAAAAAATTAATCCACCATCAGTAATAAGTTCCCTCCTGTGTTTCCAAAAACATTTAAGGTCATTAGATAAGTTATTTTTAGATTTAGGCCATCCATGAAGCAAAGTTTCACGAAGTTCTTTTAATAAAATGTCGTTGGAGGTTTCATGAACAAGTAATTTTTTCTTTTCATTACTTACATTGATGCTATGGACTACTTCGTTTAAATTTGGAATTTCTACTTCTTTATCGTTACAGGAATCTCTTGATAGATAGTCTGCGATATGCATAAGCTTCCCTGGACTATGTTGAATATTAAGCTTATATTTTAGAAGGCTTAGCTTCATACGTTGGAGCTTAGCAGAAGGAACTTTACAAATTTCCTTTGACATGACACCCAGCAACAGCTTATGATCCGTTATTACCTTTACTTCTTGTCCATAGATGTACGAATGAAATTTTTTGCAACCAAAAACAATCGCCAAAAGCTCTTTTTCTACTTGGGAATAGTTTATCTCGGCCTCTGTAAGACTACGAGACGCAAAACAAATAGGTCTATTCTCTTGCATTAAGCATGCACCTAAACCATACTGAGATGCGTCAGCTTGGAGAACTAGGCCCTTTTTAATATCATAAGTTTTCAATATAGGTGCGTTAATAATTCTTTGTTTGATTTCTTCTAAGCATTTAGTATGATGTGGCAACCAATGAAATATTACATCTTTCTTTAAGAGATCTCTCATGGGTTTACAAATATTAGCAAGGTGCGGAATAAAGTTTCTCATATAATTGATAACTCCCAATAATTTTTGTAGTTGTTTTTTATCTTTAGGTGCACCGAGGGCTTCTATAGCTTTTGTGCGGGTTTTATCGACTTCGACTCCTTCTGCTGAAATAATGTGGCCCATATATTTGACTTGAGGAACGCAATATTGTAATTTACTTTCATTAAACTTAATATTCTTTTCACGTGCACGCGTTACGACTCGTTGCAATATTTGATCATGCTCCTCTTTAGTTGCAATTAATATATCATCTATATAGGTCACAACATTTGGAATTCCCGCAAAATTGGCTTCATTAAGCTTTTGAAAAACTTCTGGTGCGACTTTTATATCAAATGGTAGTCGCTTGAAACGGTAACATCCAAATGGAGTTACAAAAGTGCAGAGCTTACTGGATTCGGGATGTAGACCAACTTGAAAGTACCCCTCTTTTAGGTCTAACACCGTGAAGAATTTCTTATTAGCTAATCTAGCAGTAAGTTCTTCAAAAGTGGGAATGTAGTGTATGTGATCTTTAAGCGCTAGGTTAAGATCGCGTGGATCTAAACACACACGAAGTTTTTTGTTGGGCTTTTCTACAATAACTAGATTTGAAACCCATTCAGTAGCTTCAAGGACAGGTTCAATGATTCCTCGATTGCATAAATTATCTAGCTCTTTTTTAAGAGATTTCTGGAGAGAATATGGAATTCTTCGTGCAGGCCGTACTACAGGATTATATGATTCCTTCAATTCCATTTTAAAATTGTCGTAGAAGCAACCCATACCAGTAAAAATGTCGGAGTTATTATTTATGAAATCTTGTTTAGAGAATATGTTAATACTATTGACTCTTGTAATTAGATTTAAATCGATACAACCTTGTAGCCCTAAAATAGGAATGGTATCGGTTTCTACTATTAAAAAGGTTTGCAGCGATTTTGTTTTATTTACAGCGCACAGTAATTTTACTGAACCCAGCACATTAATTGGGACGCCCCCGTACGCCTCTAACTTAGTTGTACTTTTATTTATTTTTGCATTTGGTAATAATTTGAAATATTTAATTGGAAGCACATTGGTTTCGGCACCCGAATCTAATTTAAAGTTTAGGTTTTTACCTTCAATTTTCAAAATTTGGTACCACGCTTTATCCTTTTTATACGAAAAATTTTTTTGTTCCACCGTATCAATGAATAGGCTTTCAACACTCGATTCTACTGTGTTAGTCTTCAACTCACGTACCTGTTGTGTTCGGCATACTTTCGCAAAATGGTTCCATTTGTGGCACTTAGTACATTTTTTCCCTTGAGCTGGGCATTTTGAAGATCCATGAGCTTGACCGCAAGAATCGCACAATTTTTTGATGTTTACATTTTTTCTTCGATCATTGTTTTGACCTTGCCTATAATTATTTCGAAAATTGTGAATACTATTTTGTTTACTTGGTTTATTATAAGATACAGAGTTACCCTTATTTCTACTGTAGACTTCTGATTGATGGTTTGTTCGATGATCGGTTGAGACGTGGTCCAATGCCTTACTGGTTCCAGGATTTTGCATTTCCTTCGTCTGCTTTGATGTGACTTCGGCTGTTCGGGCTAGTTCAATCGCTTTGTCCAGGGTCAACTTGTCTGCTTCCAACAATTTCTTTTGTAGGGTTTTGTCATAAACGCCCATCACTATGCGATCGCGCAGCATTCGTGGTTCATCTGGGAAGTTGCACTTCTTCACAAGCTTCTTTATCTCCATCAGATAACTATCAAACGGTTCTTTGTCTTGCTGATTTCTGCCATGGAATACATAAGATTCGTAGACCTCGTTAGTTTTTTCTTTGCAAAAATCTTCAAATGACTGTATAACGTCCTTATAGACTTTCTTCTTAGCTTCATCCAAAGCAAAAGAATTAAAAACTTCTACTGCGTCTGGCCCCAAGGCGTTTAGGAAGACTGCTATTCGAACTGCTTCAGGCTTCTTTTCAAGCTCGATCGCCACACTAAATATTTCAAAATTTTGACGGAATTTTCGCCAGTTTTCTGCGATGTTCCCGTCCAAGTCTAGTTTCTCAACTGGCTTTATGTGGTCCATTTGTTTTATAAATATGTACCTTATTTCCTTCCTAGGTCTCCCACGTGGTTTTTTGGAAAGTTCTTGTTTTGCACTCTTTGCAACACCCATAAACTTTCTTTCCGAGCACTATGATTTTATTTTCGTAAAATGGTTTACTATTATTGCTTTTTAATCGGCTGCGCCATGTTATATTTTTAGAATTTTTAAAATAAAAAGCCACGCACTAGACTTAACTTTTATATTTCTTTAGAGTACAAGCAACTGGTAGTTGTCAGCTTTAAGATTGCAGTAGAAGTGGGTGGTGTGATACCAAACTACAGCTTTGCTACCTAACAGTCTTGTTATGTACTTTAAGCTAGGTAGCAGTATATATTTGAACTAAAGTAAATGATCAACGAGTTATCTACTTTGAGGAATTGCCAAATGCAGCCTTGATATTACAACCTATTCTACATTGAACTAGTACCTTAAGGCATTAGTTAAACTACCTTCCTTCCAATTTATGACCTACCACAAAATCGTTCAACGTAGTTAATTTAGTCAGAAATGCAAGCAATATTTGTACAATTGTCATTTATTCTAAAGAAGATACTTACTTGTCTGATTTTTCTTTCGTTTTTAATATTCAAATAGTGACAAATTATATTCACTTTAAATATGAACAAAAGCATTTAAAAATTCTTGACAAGTTTTGTAAATAATCTTATTTTTAATTTCACTTAAACCATCTAAAACGGTCGGCAATTAGGATATATGTTTTAATTAGTTTGCGCTTTTCCGACCTACTGGTCGGACATTAACCCATTAATGCGAAACGAGAGTTTTGTGCATGCACGTTCAATTGCACGATTCGAATAGAAAATTGGGGCGATTTTCTTCCAAAATTATATATAGGGGGTTTTTGGGGTAGCTCTTTCAGGATGGCTATTTTGTACGGCAATGTAATAACAAATTTTGGATTTTTTTGCACGAAAAGGATCAACTTTACAAAAAAATGTATAGAACAGAAAATGCTTGAAATTATCCAAAGCAAACGTGTGAATTTTTTCAGAATATTTTCGACTATTTTTGGTTTTTTGGATTTGGCCAATTCTTGGAAAATCCGAAAATGTCTAAACTAAAAACTAAACGCTTTTAGTGACGAAAATGCAAGTTCAAGTTAGGTTTCATATAAACTTACTATGAAAACATATCCGTTTAGTACGACTCCGGTTTAAGTGACTAACTGCTTATACCGATCTATTTTTTGTTCGCAATACCTACGCACAAACAATACCTAACCGCTCCGTGTCCCGGTTTTCTCCCCCTCTCTTACGTTCGTATGCTGTTTAGTGAGCTTAAATCAAATTGTTTTTCATCTGATGTGTCAAGGTCAAGGACTCATTACGTGCGCTAAAATGAGTTCCGAACTTGAAATATGTTATAGAGTATTGACAGATAAGAGCCACGTATTTTTTTTTATCCGCGGATACGCACATTTAGGGGGTGAAAACCACCCCTAAAGTTTACCCCCAAAAAAAGTTTTTCCTAAATATTTCAAGTTCTAATGAAATTTTTCGAATGAGACAATGTGGAATTTATGTCTCATAAATATAATAACCTTTTGTAAGTAATCCGGTTCCCGGGGGTGGCAACCCTTATTTTTTATTGCAGAAAAACTATTTTTTTTTTTTATATTTTCGGGTTACATAAATAACAGTTTTAGTTAAAAATCATTCAAAAATATTTTTTTTACATACGATTTTGAAAAATAAAGTTGACCTGTTTTTTCGTTTTCGTAAAAAAAGCTCCTCAAGGGGGTAAACAACCCCTAGCACTCATACGTAAATGATGTATATTCTTTTAGACATAAGTATTTTCGTGAAAACCAGTATTAAGGGGTTTTTGCAGTCGCTGATTACGAATCTGATGTTTAATTTAAAAAATTCAGATTAGCGGATCCAACATGTCGGACAAACTTTTGAAAAATACACCAATAAATGTGCGTATCCGCAGATAAAAAAAAATACGTGTCTCTTATTTTTCGATACTCTATAACATATTTCAATTTCATCAAAATCGGTGAGACACACCTGAGAACGTTTCCTTGTAAGTGTCGCCGGTCCCTTGAGGGTCGTTATATCCGGATTCTACTGTATTAGTCGCTTCGTTTAGGGAAAATAGATACTTAAGGAAGAAGTGAAAATAGATATGGAAAGTGATCGGAACTTTACGTTATAATATAATTTTATTTCTTTTCTGTTTATTTAAAACAATATTACCATTTATATATATGTTTTATTTGCTTGGTATATTTATTTTAAGATATTAAAATTAGTTGCACATGCAATTGTCCGACTGGAAAAGTCAAAAACCACTTTTGTACTATATTACTAATATTATTTGTGGTGCATATCGTCATTTCCAAAATAAACTGCGTATGTAGTTAGAAAATGCATAACAAGGCCAAAAATTAGCCTTATCAGCCGAGCTCTTCTGACATAAAAATAATGTATGGGAAAAAAGTTGCACTGATTTTTCCTTAAAACAGAGCCGGGCAAACTTCCTCTCCAAGGGAGCCGTATACCTGCTTAAATTTCGGGTCGCTCCATAAGCCCCATGAGTGCAAATGAAAGAAATATTCTTCTCTATGGAGTGGAGGGGACTTTAGATTGGAAAGGAGAAGAGAAGGATAGAAAGATGAGTTTTTCACTCGCCTCTGCAGGAGCAATAGAGCTGAGGGGAATCGACCTTGGGAGATGTCGGGAGCCAAAAGAGCCCGGCTCTGCCTTAAAGCAACAAATTATTGCCAGATGTTTACGGACAGCTGCAAAATAAAAAGCCGGACGTTAATGCCCGATTTTTAGTACTGATTCTGAGCCTAGATACATATTTAGTGCCTGAAATCCGTCAAATCTTAAGAAATAATTGAGGTTCCCGAGTAAAAATAATCTATAAATTTGAACATATCTACACTAGGTCTGGTACTCCTAAATTTTTAAAAGTTTACATGCATCCTCATCAGGGCTGCATAGCGGAAAAATACGTCTGCCACCAATACGCTAATACCCGTAGCGGACCGGTAACACGGTAACACAATAGTTGACGTCTGCCACGCTTGGATGCACGCGTTCATTATATAAAATTCTCCCTGTTCCAGTCCATTCCCGATCAAAACAAACAGAACATTTTACATCTCACATCTACATTGTTGATGTATACGAACGCATTTTGTCAGCCAACTGGTAAGTGGTTTGTTTGTCCATTGGAGAGTAGGCATAAGTGTTAAGAATCTCTTTCAACAAGGACGGCTCTGGGGTTATATATTTGCCTGATTCGTAATTTAGGTTACTAATAGAAAAAAAAAAAGGAAAAAAGACCAAATTTAAAAGTATAAAAGTATGTTTAGTACAGCACCTTCTTGATTCCATTTTTCCGATTTTATTTATTTTTTTTTCTGAAAAGCTAATATTGGAAATGTACAAAGGCTGATGGTCGTAAATCGCAGTATGAATATATGAAACTATTACAAACCTTATAAGATAGTGGTATAATAACTTTTTAATTTTAAAAAGCATAAGTCCATTGAAACAAAAAAAATTTCTTTTTAAAAAACACTACTTATATAAAATTTTACTTATAAAATCAAAAGATATTTATCTTTTATTCAGTTTTAAAGAAATGTTACATTCAAATCATATTTCGCAATTTAGATACACCTAATTCTGTTTTTACACAATAAATACGTTCCCGATAAATACCTACCTGTAGAAAAATATATTGTATTTATGGAAAATCCGAAGATTGGTTCCATACCTTAAGTAATCCGTAAAAACAATACGAAAAAACCATAAGGGAACTCTTTTAAGAGCCTTATAGTTTTTACGTGCTGCATATTTTATTTTATGAAGACAGCGCATAAAATAAAAATGTATTATATAAAGCAAATTTTTCATTTAAAAGAAAAAATGTCACTAATTCATCAATACCAAGTGGTAATAAGGTAGTAGATGTCTTAGAATGGGAATTAATCGTGTTAAATTAAAACAACTAGTGTAAAAAGAGAATGACATTTCTTTTATAATTGTGTTAAATTGTGTAAAAACCGTTCGTGTAAAAACAGAACTGAGTGTATAATATAATTCATTCTTCTTCAATTTGCGTATTTGGGAGGGATTTAAAATAATTAAGTTGTGCATGATGTATATAGTGTAATATGTCATTATATGGTTGTATTTTAGTGTTGAGATTGGTTTGAGGTAACTGAATTATACGTGAACTTTCCTTCCACTGTATATTAAAAACAAAGGTGGTGTTTGTTTTTTACGAGCCATAATTTTTTTTCTACTTCCAGTTACGAGACGTGATCGGTGTACCACTGCGGAAAATCATAAGCAATCTTATGTATGTCCAGAAGAAATATGCCCTCACATTCGCCGTAAAATGCGTAAATGCAACAATTATTGGAAAAAGAAAAAGTCTGCAATATGTGTGTTAAAAAATTTGAGCTCCAGTCTGATTTTGAGAATCACCTTACATTGCACCATGCTGAGCAAGAAATAAAATATCAGTGCAGTGAGTGCGGAAGAACTTTTGTGCGAAACACAAATTTGTGGTATCATATTAAGATTCACTCTGGCGAACGGCCACACAAGTGCCTTTCGTGTCTAAAAGCTTTTTTAACGAGAAGACAATTAAATGCACATCTTAGGACCCACACAAGGGTGAAGCCACCTTCAAAGGATTGCCCACATTGTGACAAGGATTGCCTTACTAGTAGTGAATTACGGGTTCATCTTTGGACGCATACTGGCGAGCGGCCATTTCAATGTAATATTTATTGCAGACGATCCTTACTCCTCAAGGTGCATTTGGGCGATCATATTCGTACTCATGCCGGAGAAAAGCCCTACCCATGTTCTGTTTGTGGTAGGTGTTTTACGAGTTTATCTTCTCGAAAGAAACATATGTTTTTACACACTGGAGAAAAACATTTTCGTTGTGATGTATGTCGAAAATGGTTCGCACGAGTTGGAATTTTGAACACGCACAAAAAAAGACACAAGATAGATTAATCTGATTAATATCTAGTTCAATGCTGAAATGATGGTTATAGAATTTCTGCGAAATTGATTCTGTAAATGTGAATTTGAATTTCCAGAGGTTGGTGTAGTTGTTTATACATATATTGAGCAATAGCATTTGTATATGTGAAGCAACTTTCGTAATAATGGACCCTAAAAATCTCGCCGTTCGGCTACGCTTAAACAGATAAAGCGATGTAGAACATTATTGGTCAATATTGGACTACAGAAGAGTCATGTTAACAAAATTGATAACTAAATCAGAGTATCGTCGATGTAACCGAAATGTAATCAATAGAGAGAGCCCGCCTAGGATTAATTACATTTCAAGGTTTGTATAAGATGACGTTTTAACAATAATTCTTTAGCGTTAAGTATTTTAATTGAAGAAGTCAGAAAAAACGCTTAGTCTAGATTCCATTTTTAAGATTTTAAGTTTAGTCTTGTTTTTCTTTTTCTTATGCAATACAGTCAACCCGTATTTGCATTTAGTGCTCCTTTTCTATCTTGATGAAAATATCCGCCTGTACTGGACGCACAACTACAAAAGAGAGAGCTACCACTATATCACGAAATTGCTTCAACTAAACCGACTTGTGTCCCATCCTATTCTCTATGATCTAAGACATGTTCGAACAAGATTTAATTGATTATTATTCCAAAAGCGCCTCTTTGGTTTTTATGGGTTTTTGTGTGGTATAAGTAGATAAATCAAACAATATTCTATATTTTTTTGATCGGTGTTAGTATACTGCAACTGTACTAAAAAATTACATTTTTAATGTGTATGATTATTTTGTGCTATTAACATTAAAGGAAATATCTAGAATACAGAAAATTCTTGAAAGTATTAATTACACTATGCAATTAGTCCCATCTTCCTAGTTTTTATCGTTTTTGAGAAAATTAAGTTTGAAAAATGACAGCTACCGTTTCAACTTTCTCGAATATTTCAAGGACAGGTCAAGGATCAAATACTACGTGTATTGTATTCTCTTGGAGTACTAATATCAGTACACATAATATTTCGTACGCCATGGGGGCCATTTTGCTATGTTTATCTCGCTCAGGCCCCTGCCACTTGTGTTCAAGGACGAATTTTTAGTGACCCCATCCGCTACGCGGCGCTGATGGTACTTGTAGGCGAACGATGGCGGGACTTTTGAAAATATTTTTTTTTCCCATATAATATCAGATAGTGGAAAATGTTTTCCATAAATTCTATGATGATCTTTAAGATCTTTTCGATCCAATTCCGAATCCATTTAATAAAATCCAAAAAATAAAAACAAAATTTGCACAACTTCGAAATCACAATTGCGATGACAACCATTCAAATAATCTGACATTCGCGCTCGTTCATCCTACAAGGACAGTATGCGCCACCTAGCGGAGTAGTTTCCGGTGGCGACAGAAAGCATTCACTTTTTTATGAAGGCTTTATAGAGAGTGATAGGGGGCTGATCTCGCTAGACGCTTTAGCTACAAACCTTTTTTCCCCCATATAAGTAATATTGGGAATGTTTGACTTACAAGGAAACGTTCTCAAGTGTGTCTCACCGATTTTGATGAAATTGAAATATGTTGTAGAGCATCGAAAAATAAGAGACACGTATTTTTTTTTATCTGCGGATACGCAAGTTTAGGGGGTGAAAACCACCCCTAAAGTTTACCCCCAAAAACAGTTTTTCTTAAATATCTCAAGTTCTAATGAATTTTTTCGAATGAAACAAAATGGAAATGATGTCTCGTAAATATACTAACCTTTTGTAAGTAATCCGGTCCCCGGGGGTTGCAACCCTTATTTTTTATTTCGGAATAAATTATATTTTTGCGTCACAAAAATAACAGTGTTAGTTCAAAATCAGTGACAAATATTTTTTTACATACGATTTTGAAAAACAAAATTGACCTGTTTTTGCGTTTTCCTGAAAAAAGCTTCTCAAGGGGGTAAACTACCCCTAGCACTAACACATCATGTATATACTTTCAGACATCAGTTTTTTTCGTGAAAACCAGTATTTAGGGGTTTTTGGAGTCGCTGACAATTTTTAAAAACAAAATTGACCTGTTTTTGCGTTTTCCTGAAAAAAGCTCCTCAAGGGGGTAAACTACCCCTAGTACTAACACATGATGTATATATTTTCAGATATCAGTTTTTTTCGTGAAAACCAGTATTAAGGGGTTTTTGGAGTCACTGATTACGAATCTGATATCAGATTTAAAAAATTCAAAATGGCGGATCCAACATGACGGACGGATTTTTGAAAAATACATACATTTTTATAAAAAGAACTATAAATAAAAGTTTTTGAGGTCGCTGATTACGAATCTGATGTTAGATTTAACAAATTCAAAATGGCGGGTCCAACATGGCGGACGAATTTTTTAAAAATACATCAATTTTTATAAAAAGAACTACAGTAGAGTCCGGATATAACGACTTCGTTTATAACGACCAACCGGTTATAGCGACGAAAATGCAAACTCAAGTTAGGTTTCATATAGACTTACTATGAAAACATGTCCGTTTAGTACGACTCCGGTTTAAGCGACCAACCGCTTATAGCGACCTATTTTGACAAGAAATCGTCCGCTTAGAACGACGCGCAGTGTTGTTTACAATACCTACGCACAAACAATACCTAACCGCCTGTTTTTTTGCATTTATTTTTAATTTTTGTATTTGAAAGTACAACTTTTCAAGAGTATCCAATAAACATTGTAGGTCGATTGGAGCAAAACTACCGGAGATACAGTGCCTCGACTTATAGTGGTTG
The DNA here is from genome assembly GCA_949715965.1 of Dysmachus trigonus. Classification (NCBI taxonomy): domain Eukaryota; kingdom Metazoa; phylum Arthropoda; class Insecta; order Diptera; family Asilidae; genus Dysmachus; species Dysmachus trigonus. The sequence goes on along the minus strand of OX454319.1, from coordinate 51,533,276 downwards.
CGAACAACTCAATGCTCTATTAAAACTTTAAAACGCGTTTTTCTCCCACTTAGAATGTTCAAAGTCGCTGGACACTGTAACTCAAAATCTACTTGACCGACCTTCTTCAAATTTGACACAGTCTTTAAGTACATAAAATATGAGGTAGTGAAGTCGAGATAATGTTTTTTTTTTGCATTATAATTAGTTTTACTATGACAAAGAGGCTGATTTTTACCGCTTTTTTCTTTTAAAATTCGTTTTTTTTTAATTTAAAATTAAGCCAAATATTGAAAAATCGTCCAAAAAAAAAAATCTCAACGTCATTAACTCGAGAAGCTCATAAACTAACCAAATATATTTGATTTTTTGATTTGAGATAATCCAGTAATGAGTTCTGATGTCCACCGCTTTTTTTTTTTTTAGAGGATCCAAAGATTTGCTCTCAATGGCTTATTTCTTAATAACTTAAGCAAAAATTTAATTGAATATTCTTGAAATGATACTTTATTATGTGTACAATTTACAATTAAATACACCTTACCTCCTCCCCCCTTAAAGTTATTTTTTGTTTATTTTAATATGAATTTGTTTTATTTATTTATAGAAATTAATCTAGCTATGTAGTAGGTATATTATTATTTCATAATTACAGTAATATTAATACATAAAAACAAGCTTAAATTCATTCATCGGTGTTCGTTCGTTTTGTGCGTCGTCCGGTTAATACGACTAAGTGTCGCCGGTCCCTTGAGGGTCGTTATATCCGGATTCTACTGTATAAATAAAGGTTTTTGAGGTCGCTGATTACGAATCTGATGTTAAATTTAAAAAATTCAAAATGGCGGATCCAACATGGTGAACAAACTTTTGAAAAATACATCAATTTTTATTAAAAATAATAAAAAAATTTTAAATTACAGTTTTAATACATTGGATCTAAATCGAAATTACGTTCTTCAATATCTTAAAAAAGTTACCATGTATTTTTTTTTTTTCTAATGCCATAATTGTAGTGAGCTATAAATTCCAAACTTCAAGTTACATGTTATAAATCTTAAACCTAATGAACCCAAAACTTATGCTTCATAGCCTGAAATTGTAGCCAGATCGAAGGGCAATATTTCAAAACAAAATATGCTAATCGAAGTGTTCGCCGTTTGCTTGGTATTTAACTTCAAACGTGATTATCATACATTTAAAAAACCTGTAATATTCCTGATGGATATACAAATGTACATAGGCGTTTCTCTGCATTCTATGTACACACATATATATGTGGTCTACCTCTGACGCGCTCTTTACAATAAACTGTGCTCTTTGAGAACTAATAGCAAACGAATTTGTAACTAATGTTAAACAGAGCGCTTTAACAGCTGGAATGCAAAATATATATAATTCTGATCAAAGCGGTTTTCAGTTGGAAGTCCATTCGGGAAGAACTTTGGCCATTGAAGGAGAGCAGAACGTGCAATGTATGGTGCAATCAATTTCAGCAACTAATCATAGCTATACTATTCAGCCATTAATATCTGGGGAAGGAAAGCTTTTATCACCGTTATATTTGGTTTTGAAAGAGCCAACTGGACATTTTGGTCCTATAGTAAAAAAAAATTTATTCCGACCTGACAATATTCATGTAGACTCTTCAAAATCAGGAAAACTAACTACAGGTAACATACACTTATAATTATATGGGACATTATTATAAAATTTTAATATTTCATTGTACACTTCAGATCACTTCAAAACATGGTTTAAAAATATTTATCTCCCTAACGTTGGATCTCATTCAATCCTTTTAATTGATTCGTGGAGCGGCCATTGTGACAAAATAATAGAACAAAATACTCCATCGAATAAAATAGTAGAAGTGAAAAAAATACCTACCGGTACTACGGGTAACATACAACCATTGGATGTATTTGGTTTCCGAATATGGAAAAATTACGTTCGACACTTCTCGGATAGCGTTACATTAATGAATTCGGATCTTAATTTACATTTAAGAAATAATATCATTAAATTGCAGTCATTAGTTCATAATCAACTCTCCTCGCCTCGGTATATAAATCTATTTAAGTACTCATGGTTTAAAAGTGGATATACCAATGAAAAGCCTGGACATTTTGAGAACCCTGTCGATTTTAGTTTTTGGAATTCTAGCAATACTAGATGTGAAGTGCAAGGCTGTAGAAACGTTGCTATAATTCGATATTCCTGGTGTAAAAAATCATTATGTTTAAAGCATTATTTTGAAGACTATCATCATCGTACACATTTTCACAGATGAATGCAGTTATGTATGAATGTTTTATATATATATAATTTTATAAATCTGACTTTAAATTTACAAATTGATTCATAATTAACGATATTAATAACCCCTGTTTATTAGTTTTTATCCAAATTGTAATACTTTTAAAACATATGTGCGCGATAATGAATCTATCATTTTTAATTATTCATTTACGATTGTAAATCCGTAATCAGCGAGCTCAAAAACTTTTCTTTATTGTTTTTTTAATAAAAATTGATGTATTTTTCAAAAGTTTGTTCACCATGTTGGATCCGCCATTTTGAAGTTTTTAAATTTAACATCAGATTCGGAATCAGCGACCTCAAAAACCTTTATTTATAGTTCTTTTTATAAAAATTGATGTATTTTTCAAAAATTCGTCCGCCATGTTGGACCCGCCATTTTGAATTTGTTAAATCTAACATCAGATTCGTAATCAACGACCTCAAAAACTTTTATTTATAGTTCTTTTTATAAAAATATATGTATTTTTCAAAAATCCGTCCGCCATGTTGGATCCGCCATTTTGAATTTTTCAAATCTGACATCAGATTCGTAATCAGCGACTCCAAAAACCCCTTAATACTGGTTTTCACGAAAAAAAACTGATATCTGAAAGTATATACATGATGTGTTAGTGTTAAGGGTAGTTTACCCCCTTGAGAAGCTTTTTTCAGGAAAACGCAAAAACAGGTCGATTTTGTTTTTCAAAATCGTATGTAAAAAAATATTTGTCAATGATTTTGAACTAACACTGTTATTTTTGTGACGCAAAAATATAATTTATTCCGAAATAAAAAATAAGGGTTGCAACCCCCGGGGACCGGATTACTTACAAAAGGTTAGTATATTTACGAGACATCATTTCCATTTTGTTTCATTCGAAAAAATTCATTAGAACTTGAGATATTTAAGAAAAACTGTTTTTGGGGGTAAACTTTAGGGGTGGTTTTCACCCCCTAAACTAGCGTATCCGCAGATAAAAAAAAATACGTGTCCCTTATTTTTCGATGCTCTACAACATATTTCAATTTCATCAAAATCGGTGAGACACACTTGAGAACGTTTCCTTGTTAGACATCCACTTCCCTTTAATGTTTAACACGTTGACGCCGGCGCAGTTTTTTGTATTTCACTTCATCGGGCGGCAGTTAAAATCGCATTTTGCTTTATTTGGCTGCACCTTGCACAAAATGCTGTCTAGCAAAACTTCAAAAGTGCAGTTTCCTTTTACTATACGTTTATGAAGACATAATAGTTTTATTTATTATGTGTTACGCAAAGCTGATGTGACCCACCGGTGCACCGCGGTGGTACGCGCCGCCCGATGAGACAGTCTAGTGCGGGCCACTGGTGGTACGCGCCGGCGTGAACGTTAACATTTCAATTTGTTTCCCTAGGTTTACTAGAGCTGGAGATATATTTGGCGATCAACATAAGTGATATGGTTTTCTTATTAGGGGTTGCAATAGAAATCGCAATCTTTCAATTATATATATAATCGTCCAATTGAAATACCAAATCGTTATATAAATTATGGCACACCTTATAATATTAACAAAGGTTGGCTCATAATGATTGTTTGTGTGCATTAATTTTGTACTCATAATTTCAATTGGCATAATCCTCTTTCAAGCTTTCCTAACACAGATGAAATAAATTGCTATAATAGAGTGAACAATGAAAAAAAAAATTAATTCAACAATGTTATCTTATGTGATACGGATTTTCTCTTCCAAACAACTAGATTCTAGTTCATTGAACTATTTTATTGTCAATTTTACTAGAATACATTTGTTAATTTTTAAACAGAAATCATGTCTATTTAACTTTCAATTCAGGTTAAATTGACTAGGTATTCTTCATAACTTAACGGGGTCAATGTTTGTTTCTATCAGCATGTATAGTCGTGAAGAAAACAGGGGGAACCTTATAATAAGAACTTTCAAATATGATTTTGATGTCATCGGGTCATGTTTTCGAAGTGTGTTTGAGGTTGATTTAAGGGGTTATATACAGTCAGGAGGCCCAAAAAAGTCGATTTTTCAAGAATTTTTCTTGAGATGACCTTTTAAGTTATTGATGTAAAAATCTGTGCACATATTATGGTAACTCTTGAGTGCATTTTAATGTTTTTTATTTGGAAAAATAATTATTTTAAAAGCTGCTACAGCTGATCTCCGGGAGCAACTGTAAAAAAAGGCGTCTTGCGGTGAGCACGATATCTCTGGACTGGATCATCCAAAATGAAAAAAACAAAAATATTTCGTCAGTGTATTTTTTGGACTTCCCTGTCCAATGAGTCATATATGACTCACAGGAACGTATTGGAATAAGTTCATGAGTCACAGGTGACTCATTTCTCTACACAATTGGAGGCACATTTTTCGGTATGAACGTGACGTGATATTTTTTTAAATCATACGTGGACATATAGCAAACCTAATGTTTATAATAATAAAAAAGAAAACTTCGCGATTTTTTTTTGTATAGTTGTCACTTAATCACTACAAGAAACTTGCAATAAATAAAACTCAAATACTGAAGGTGAGGATTTTATTCAAAGAAAATATTATAAAATCAAGTATGTTTCTCATTATAACATTCCCTACGTTCATGAGACACATGTGACTCAAAAAAAAAAAAACAAAACAACGGAAATGAGATTAATTTATTATAAATAATTTACGAAAATTATTTTTTATGGTATATAATGTTATTTAGCTTAACAATAAAAAAAAAATCTGAGGACATGGGGCAAGTTAAGGAAGTTGTTAAATAGCAGGTTTTACAATTTTTAAATACACTTCTCTGATCATGCTTACCAGTACGAATATTTCGTCAAACAAAAATGTTGATACAAATTGCACTTTAGTCAATACGATAATTCTAATTTTGTATGTAATAATGCCTGTTCAGGAGAAGGTTCTGTTGAAGAAAGTTATAATTCCTAAAACTTTAATCACCTAATCACTAATGATCACCTTTCGAATAATATTGGGTGTACAAATAAGTTTCCGACCTTTTCAGATAGGTGTCGTTAGTATCACTGCTTGCATATTATTCAATCGGGCAATACATGTTTTTCGGAGGTTAGATGTCAAGCTTGAATAATTACTAGTGAAATTTGTTCAATGCGTAAACAAGAATTATTTTCATGTAATTGAAAATGTCGAATTTTGTGCCGAAAAAACAACATTTGCGGGAAGTTTTACTTCATTATTTTTTGTTGAAGAAAAGTGCAGCGGAAACAAATCGTTTGCTTGTGGAAGTTTACGGTGAACATGCGCCATCGAAAACAACCTGCAAAGAGTGGTTTCAACGATTCAAAGTTGGTGATTTTGACGTAAGAGACAAAGAACGTGAAGGCAGACCAAGAAAATTTGAAGATACAGAATTGGAAGAATTGCTTGATGTGGACTCTTGTCAGACTGAAAAACAATTGGCAGAAGAGTTGAATATTACCCAACAATGTGTTTCGCAACGTATACGAGCCTTGGGATTGATTTCGAAGATGGGAGCTTGGGTGCCACACATGCTGAAAGAAAGGGACATGGAACGTCGGAAAACCATGTGCGAATTGTTGCTTCGACGACAACAAAGGAAGGGGTTTTTGCATCGGATCATCACTGGGGATGAAAAATGGATCCATTATGACAATCCAAAGCGTAAACGAGCGTGGGTCAAGCCCGGTGAACCAGGGCCGTCGACGCCAAAAGCAAATATCCATGGTTCGAAAGTGATGCTTTGCATTTGGTGGGATGTGAAGGGTGTCGTATATTATGAGCTGCTGAAACAGGGTGAAACCATTACGGGAGAAGTTTATCGACGACAACTGATGGCTTTAAAGCAAGCTCTAGCTGCAAAACGACCGGAATGGGACAACAGGCACAATAAAATTATTTTGCAACAGGATAACGCTAGGCCACATGTTGCTATACCTGTCAAAAACTACTTGGATGGGCAGAACTGGGAAATTCTACCCCACCCGCCGTATTCACCAGACATTGCTCCCTCTGACTACCACTTGTTCCGGTCGATGCAATCAGCCCTGGCACAGCAGCACTTCACTTCACATGAAAACGTGAAAAAATGGGTCGATGACTGGATCGCCTCGAAACCACAAGACTTCTTTTCCCGGGGAATCCGTTTATTGCCTGAACGATGGGAGAAGGTTATATCTTCCGAAGGAGCATATTTTGAATAAAATATTCTTTAATTTTCTACACGAACTAATGTCTTTTATTTCAGTAAAAAAGGTCGGAAACTTATTTGTACACCCAATACTTGCATCTTCGCCGATGGTTGGAAAGAGTGTTTTTATAGCGAGCAGAATTCTCTTTCGTGTATTGTCTTTAAAAAATCGTCTGTTCGACAGCTTCCCTTATATTTTCGTGAACGAACTTCAGTACTGAATATTTCAGCACCTCAGAACAATAAAATTAGCACATCCAAAATAAAACTCAACTTTTTAAATTTATAAGATACTTAAAACTTTCGGTATGGCACAGTTTTCTGCGAAAGTGATTGTACGCCGCGAAAATATATTTTACTACAAACGCAGTATTCCAATAATATTATAAGGGACATTCAGCTTCTGGTTTTCACTGCAGCCCTCAGTGACGACCGAAAGGGTTAAAATATGGCGCAGAATATATTTGACATATTGATTTGTCGGTACTATTTATAAATTTACACTTTACATAATCACTCTGCGGTGATAATTTGAAACATCACCAGAATGATAGGCACCAATCAAATTTCGTGAAGCCACCCCTGAAATTTTCTCTTTACAATTTTAGTTGTACTATATGTATATTGTATATGTTGTGTCTCGAAGAAGCATTTTTAATATTTCTGATATATGTTTTCTTTTATACTACGTACCAGATAATGTAATTCTGTCACTGATGAGCATCAGCACAATCATCATCATCAGCATCAACAAAAATTCAAGCCTTTGGAATTGGATTGTGAAGAAATATTCCCGAACCGTTTAATTTCGTCAGTCGGATCATCGACCTGGTAACTGCTATATTTTTACAACGATTTACTTTGGACAAAAGGTATTTATCAGCTTATTATAAATAGAAGCAGTGTCTATATATGTCTACGAATGTCGGATTAACTGTTAAGTTATTTTAAGAGACCTTCAAGTCGGGTCGTAACGTAATATCTTTCTTCAATTGAAAAAATGAAATCGACTAGTGCAAAAGTATTACCGTACAACGTTTAAATCAAATAATAGATGATTGGATTTTATTTGCTGTGCTTTTTATCTGCGCTATCGTAAAAGAGAAATAACCCTACGCTTATTTTTCAACATAATGAAATTTAGAAAAGAAACAATAAAAATAGCCTTAATTATTTTTTTTTAAATTAAGTAGCTGAAAACTTATGAAAAAATTTAAATTTTTTCATATTGAAGATAATTAAATTCGTAATATAATAATGAAACTCGTGAATAGTTTTGGGTAGATTGAAATAAAGTATTAAAATTAGTATATACTATAATTAGTACCTTTCAGTAATGTATTTAAGAATTTCTTGTAATGACAAAGATTTATTTTTATATGCAGCTATTTTAAAACTTTTTATAAGTGAAGTATCGAAAATACATCGAAAAATCATTTCATCAGTATATTTGGGCATGTAGAACGTAATATTGTCAGCTGATAAAATAACGAAAACATATTCTAACTAGACGGCCGTTTATTTTTGAAATTCGCCCACGAAATACTTATGTAGTAAACTTACAGCATGAGAAGCAGTCGATTATTTTACACAAATATTACTCGGGTAAATTTCTTGAGTAAAATCTGGTAATATTTTGTAAGAGGGGAAGTGCTGTCAATCGAAATTTTTTTTTAAAAGCGTATTTGTTGATTTTGATTGTCTCTCAAATCAAGGAAATCAATATTTGAATCATTTATCTTTTTATAAATGTAATAAGAATTCCATACAGAAATATCTAGTAGATGGAATAGAACCTTCTTGTACCAACGGATAGATTTTTTAGGTGAGGAATAGATATCATTTGATTACATCTGTCTATGCCAGACATATCTGCGTTGTAATTAACAATCTCTATTGGCTTTTTCTTCGAGATACTATATATACGAGGGGAGGTCAAAAAATTCGCGGAATGACAGGGAAGGATAATGAAATGAAACACTAAACTATTTTTCCTTTTCAATGTATTCCCCCTTAACCCTAATACATTTATTAGATCTGTCAAATAACTTATTAATACCGTCGAAAAAAAAGATTTGTCTTGGGCATCAAAATAGGCCGAAATTGCCGACTTCACTTCATCATCGTCGCCAAATTTTTTTCCACGCAGTTCTTTCTTCATTTTTGGAAACAAATAATAGTCGCTTGGGGCCAGGTCTGGGCTGTAGGGTGGGTGGTGCAGTTGTTCAAATCCGCAGCGGTGAATGGCAGCCGTCGCAACATGACTTGTGTGCACGGGCACATTTTCGTGCAAAAGGAGCACGCCTTTTGTAAGCTTTCCTCGCCTTTTTTCTTTAATAGCTTCTTTTAATTGATCTAGTAAAGAAGCGTAGTATTCTCCCGTTATGGAAACACCACGTTCCTTATAATCAATCAAAAGGATACCTTCTGTATCCCGAAAGATCGTCGCCATGATCTTTCTGGCCGATTGAGACACCTTAAACTTCTTAGGAGGGGGTGTGCCTTTTTTATGTCACTGCATCGACTCTTGCTTTGACTCAGGGTCATAATGGTGAACCCAAGTTTCATCGCCAGTTACAATTCGGGCCATAACTTCCTCCCTTTGTTCTCCAAAGTGGTCCAAAAACTCGCGACAACTTTCGACGCGTTCGCGTTTTTGATGCGAAGAAAGCATTCTCGGAACCCATCTTGCACAGACTTTAGTCATGCCAAGGTGTTGATGTAGGATGTTTAATATGGTTGTTTCTGATACTCCAACTAATGCTGCAAGCTGTTTTTTCTTTAGCCGGGCATCTTCCAATACAAGTTTTTCAACTTTTTCGATTATTTCTGGCGTGGTAGCCTCAATCGGCCGTCCAGGTCGGGGGTCTTCTTCAATGGAGTCCCTCCCTTGTTTGAAAAGGGCGTGCCATTTATAAATCATGGTTTTCCCAGGAGCGGAGTCTCCATAAACAGCTGACATCTCTTGAAAAATGGTTTGAGGTGTCTTTCCTTGTTTGGTGAGAAACTTAATAACAGCGCGATATTCAATTTTCTCCATACTTGCTAGTTTCTTCCCGATTGACTTGTTTACTCGTTGATAACTCAAAAGCAAATGACCCGATTAGGCTGAAACTTCGTATATATACTAACAATGAGTCACTCAATTAGCGCCTACCTGGATGAGTAACTCACCCTCGCCAACTCCGCCATTCCGCGAACTTTTTGACCTCCCCTCGTATTCTGTACGTCAATTATTTTGGGATGGTTTTCCGTTGTGATACAAAGCACGTCCTGTCTTTCCACTTTCTAACATAGACGTTGCCCTGTCTTCTCCATATATGTATGTTCTCCTCTTTTCAATTTTTTTTTGCATTACTACTTTTGGATTCATTTTGCGATTGGTACGTAAGATTCCAGTGGTATGAGTTTTCAAACTAAGTAATCGATTGCTCAGTCCGATACGATTATAGTAGTAGTCCATTAATAACGAATGACCTTTCGATAAATATGGTTCCATTAGTCTCATAACCACAGAATCCACTAGAGGCAAGGAAGATACCTCATTTGTTACTTTGCCTTTATATATATCTAGATTGAGAGCAGAGCCATCATGTGTACAAAGCTCATAGAATTTAATTCCGTACTTATTTTTCTCTAATTTAATAAATTGCCGAAAACTTAGTCTTCCTCGATACAGCATCATACATTCATCTAACGATAATTTTGTTTCCACGTTTGCGGTTTGAAATGAACTACATATTTACAAGCTTCAGAAGCTCGGAAATCTTAGATAGTCTGTCATTATTTGGTACGGATTCACAATTCAAGCAACGCAATAGATGTTCAAACCTGCGCCCTGTCATAGGTGCCCCGAAAATTGGATGATAACACAATGGATTGTTGGACCAGTTTGAACTAATTGTAGATGTCTTTATTTGAGACTGCAACAAACAGAGGCCAAAGAATACCTCCATTTCCTGAAAACTTGTTTCTTTGAAACTCTGTATCCGCCAATTTCTCGTATGCGGACGTGATAGTGACAGCAATTTTGCCCCATATTTATTTTTGCAACTAACTATTAAATTCATTATTTCTGTAGACCAAATTTTATCAAAAATCTCTTTCAAATCAAAATGAAAGTGTTGTATCTTCATTCCACAAGGTAGTTGTCTCATCTATCCCATTTGAAATATTTATGTTGTTAGAATCATCTGAATCAGATGATGATGATGATAAATCTATATTGTTTGACAAAAATATATTAGGGGTATTCTCTCTTGAGTTTCCGCTGAATTGTCCATGTCCTATCAAAAGGGTCTCCATCAAATTTACTGATTTCATTTTCAATTATAATCAGCGAAACATCTTAAAGATGCTTGTTTTTTTACTTGGCAAAATGCATATATCATATTATCCCAGCTTTTGTAGCATCGTTATTTGAAATAAAACTATCTAACGTATTAATATATTGCACATTTTGAAAAATATTAAAAGAGATACTTAAATTATTACTATTTTGTTGTTGAAATGAGTGGTCGACCTCAATTTGACTTAAACTCTGTATTTGACTTACAATACTAGTGACTGATAGTTGACATGCTTGATGACTAGGGCTACTAGCTTGTTATAAGGTAGTGTTTTCTGTTAAGGCAGATTCTTATTCTTTATCTTGGGTCTTATTGTTACTTTTTTCAGGTATGTACTGGTCAAATTGTTATTATAAGATGCTTTAGTAAGCTCTTGATGCTTTTTTAAAGTCATGTGTGAATATAAAGCGGAAACACCCATTATTTGAATTATAGCTTTGATTTAAGGGACTACTACCGGTTATAATTTTGAAAAATTCAATTTTTTTTTTTTTACATTTTTCAACTCAATATACCTTCAGAAATCACGTCTCAACATTTTATTTTGATATTCCCAAAAATATAAAAGTTACAGCAAATTAAGCGTGCCCGCCTATTATATATTTATAAGTAAAACAAAAACTTTAAACGTGATTTTCTCAAAATGACCTTTTATCATATGGCGGACACACTAACTCCGAATTGGCCCAACCGATTGGGCTCAAATTTGGAGTGCTTCTTTACTTGAGTATTCTGCACAGGAAAAAACCACAATATTAGTCAAAATTCAATCCAAAAAAATGTAGCAAGTGAAAACAAGTGAAAAAATAAGCGATTTTTTGAAAAAAATTTTCAAACGTCCGCCATTTTGTTTTTTTAATCATTTGTTGACATATTCTGGTTTTTTCCTACGTGAGGGACATTCCTTAATAAAATGCCGTTTGGTTTATTTGTTTCAGACTCTTCGTTTCTGAGATGAGTTGTCCGCCATGGGACGAGTCATTTTTTGAGCTACCAACTTCGGCGCCCTCTATAAACAAGGAAAAAAATGATAAAAATAAGAAAAAATTTTTTTTGTAATATTTGAAATAATTATTATCACCATGCAAAATTTGAAATTGATATATAATAAAGGAGCTGAGAAAACAATTATTGAAAATTATGCTGTTTTTTTGCAATCTAACCGGTAGTAGTCCCTTAAGAAATTTGATTAGCTCGCTAAGCCTGCTGTCAGATAAAAAACATCCAGCATGGTACTCATTTACTTTGCACAGCCAGCCATGGAAACACAGAAATTTATCTTTATCCAGCCAAAGAGGATTAAACCTACATTTTTCTTCCCATTGTTATAAACAATGTTGTAAAAATGAGAAAATATAATTAATTAATCGAAAAGCATAAAAAAGTTACCTACACGGAGAGAAATTTTAGCCCAACTTACCGCAGTTTATATACTTCCAGAGCTATATATATCAGCGATTTTGGAATAGTAACAAATTATAGTAGTTGAAGCCATATTCACATGGGAGTTTCACAAATTGTTAATGAGGCCATTCAAATAGGCTGATAAGCTATAAAATTATAAGCTTTTGTTATGTTGTAAATCAGTATGTAATATAGGTAGAATAATATTACAATATGGTGCCAGGAGCCATAAAATATAGGAAGGACGCAATTATTTTATATCATAATTACTGATATATATAGGAAATCTCCATATAATATTTGGCTGAAAGACGATTAAATATTGTAAATAATACAGTGCATATGGAACTCCTTGTTATATTTTTTAAGCCTCCTCGTTATGTGTAAGAGAAATTAGTCTTTTTCATAAGGTGCATTGCGCAACATATATTATACTTTAGACAGTGTAATAATAGATTGATTCCTATGCTGGGTTTTATTAAAAGATGGTCCCGTGAATTTTCTAATGTTCACTGTTTACAAACAGCTTTACTCTTCCTTTGTCCGGCCAATTCTTGAATACGCAAGTCAAGTTTGGTCTCCGTATTACCAAGTTCACATAGACAGCATCGAATCTGTCCAACGGAAATTTGTCCGTTTCGCCCTTAGAGAATTGCCATGGAGCAATCCAGTTATTCTCCCTCCATACAAGGACCGTTTTAAACTCCTTGACATGCATTCTCTGCAAAAACGTCGGGAAATCGCGGACGTTGTATGCTTTACATATTTTGCAATCAGAATTAAATCTTCCTGTAACCTTACTGCTTCCAACCGTTCGCCAACTAAAACTGAAGTTTGTTTATAATAAAGATTTCTTTTAAACAGCAAATTCTTTCGTTTATGTTCTGTAGTGATAGTTTCAAACGCATTGGTAACTTCCCTAAATGCAGAAGATACAACATGATTTATTTCTTGTTCTCCACTTACCAAACCATTTATGATATAATTTTATAGATTTGCAAAAATTGAAATTTTTAACCAATTTAAAAGAAATGTTATGATATTTTGAACTGATGTTTTGTGAATATTTTTGTTTCTGTATAAGTTAGTGACAATGTCTAAACAGGCTTCCTCTATTTTTTGTTTAAATTCATCATTATACGTATCTCTAGTATTAGTATGGCTTATAAGATCAATATTACATTCATCCTCACAATTTATTTTTCTATTTTGCTTATTTTTTTATTTGGAAGTATTTCTTTATTTCGTAGTTCTTGTGCAGAAAAATGTCTTACTAAGTGCTTCTTGAAACAAATTTTATTTCTAAAAATTCTTTCCCGTGGACAAGTATTGCAAATAAAGGTATTTTCTAGGAAATGGTATATATTTAAGTGAGCGATATATTTTTTTACCTCATTAAATGAGGCATCACATTTAAAACATTTCATGTTTTTTTTTTAGTATTAAATTAGAGGGTGAAGATGAAATAGACCTAGTCCAAAGTAAAAAGTGTAGAACTACGTCAGCAAGTACACTGCTTAACTAGTATCACTTATAAGAGAACTTACACACAAAACGTCCATCGTAATCAGTTTTAATTCCGTAAATGCACTGTTGGATGTATAACCAGACCAAGCAGCCAGCTGAAGGGAATTTAGCATTAAGGGGAGGTTCTCATCTAGAACGTCAAAAAGTAGGTAAAGTTCGTGATTTTTTTGGAGGCAAATGACAAGACATAGGGAAATGATATTTGGCATTATCTTTTATTGTACATTTATCTGTACGAAAAAATTTTTTTATTCAAAAAAAAAAAAAAAAAAAAAAAAAATGGCGCCCGTTATTCAACTTCTCCGGAGGCATGTTTTTCGAAAATTGCCCAGCTGTGTACAATTTAGGGGTCGCAGATTGGTCTGAAATCAAATAATGATGACATTATTATAAACTAGAATAAATTTGTCTCAGAAAGAGTGGACGACTTTAAAAAAAAAATTTAAAATTGACGGAATGGCGCGATTTTGAAATTTTAAGGCCGTTTTCGGCCGTTTTTTTTCATAGTTTATCACTTACAAAAAGGAGATAATGTTACAATTTTCAAAATGTGCTCCACTCTTTCTATGAAGAAAATTGTTTACTTTAATATGCACGAAACTAGAAGTTGATCGGTTGAACCGTTTTTGAGTTATCTTGTACACAAATTTGAAAAATCTTGAAAAACAAAGTTCCGAGATAATCGTGATTGAAGTTAAAGTAACAGGCTGAGCGCCCCGCTACGATCATGACACCGCCACAATCAATGGGCTGTAGAATCCGTTCTAGTGCTCGGATCAACTAAATATTTTAAAGCAACATTCTAGACATATTAAACTTTAATAATATGAAATAAAAAAAAAATCGAAAATTTCAAGATTCTTGATGAGAACCTCCCCTTAAGAGCACTAAATGACTTAAAACATAAATCGATGGCAGCCAGTGGATTTTCAAAAGAATACAGCACATCATCAATGGTCACATAAGAAGCAGTAATATTATCTGTAAATATGTAAAAGAAAATTTTAATTTTCTGTAAAACCACACTTCGCTTTCATTACCAAACATTTCCCCAGCTAAGACAACAATAGGTTGAAGAGTTTCCTTTTGTTTCCTTAGATTATCTTTAATCTTAGTTAATTCCGCATGGAGAAGATTTGCATTCTGTTTTAAAAAAAGGATTGTTTATAATAAAATACTTTTTGAACTATTGAACATTATTCTCACCTGTGTGTGTATAATAAAAAAGTGAAATATTTCTTCTTGAGTGTACTCCAGGCGTTTCCTTGATCCTGCCTTTTTCGCATAGACAGAAGAGCCCAGAAAACGAGGTAGTAGTAAGAATCCGGTTAGATCGTTCTCTCCTAGCTTTTTCAGTTCATCGGGACATTCCAACCTTGCCTTAATTATAAGTTTCTTGTTAATATCTGTCCACTCGGAAAACAGCTTATTTGATGAATTTGGGTAAAGTTGATCAAAATCATTGCACAAGAGGCACCACCCCTTTGGTGCCTTTAAAGCGGGAAAGGAATTTAAATATGTATGAATTGAGAATTGTGAAATTGTTGATTTTAATAGAATCATTCGGTAATGGAATGTCTCCTTCCAGTAAACAAGGATTTTTTCCCAGGGTTCCAAGTTGTTCTTTAAGAAAAATATTTTGCCAGTGATATCTACCGAGTTTTCAATTTCAATGATGCTCTCCATTTTGTTTGAAGTTGAAGGAATAAGGCTTCTCTTAATATTCTTTTTGAAACAGTCCCTCAATTTACCAGATGTTAATGCGTTATTAACATTAAAAGACCGCCATTTTGGATCCGTCATCAACAGATTTGAAAAAAACCTTTCGATTTCGGAATTCTAACATTTTGTGTTTTGTGATATGAAGTATTTTAAATTACATGCGAATATTTACTTACCAATAAATTTATCCAAGAGATGAGAAAATCCCCACGTTGTTAACAAATCCTGCATTAAACTCATCACTTCACATTCAGAACTAAGTAGAGCACAACACGTCCTCACGATTAAAGAACTCAGACTGAAATGATTGTGATGATCAGCGGTGGATCCTAGAGTGTGTGCGGTCACTCACAAAGCCAAAGTTTTGTAATGCATATGATAGATATTGTGTGTGTAGGGATTTTCGCAATGCACATAGCCAAGAGTAAAACGGCATTATGCACATAGGCGTGCGAGCAATTTTTAAAGGTTTTGTAACAATATGCTTAACGTTCTAGGTAATATATTTTAACGAACAGTAAAATATTTTTATATTATTGGTTCAGAATGAATTTCTCCCATGAAGCATTAGAATGTAAATTATGAACATGTGACATTATGTAATGCATATTAGAAAAAAAGCATTATATTGTTATTGTGCTGTTGGATATATTTTATAGCAATTTAACCTACAATTCATCTGAGGCTTTGTTATAAATACTCTGCACAGGATTATAAAAGCGGTTCTATGCGCATAAGCCTGAAGACTATGAAAATTTTTCTCCGTGTACTTTTATGATAATACAGATGATCTACAGTTGAACAGACGAATATAGAAACTGATCAAGTAATCGAAGTGTTTTTTGAAAAACATCAATCTGAAATAAATGAAAGTAAAATAACAAAGAATTAATACAATTAAAAAATTATTTTTTATTGTTTAATACATTGAAGACTACGAATAAGTCAGTTTATTAAAGTATATTAAAATGTCCCTTATATTATGATTATCTGTTAAGTTGTGAAGTTGTTTCCCTTAACATTATCTAATTGAGGTTAGAAGTTCTCTCGACTAATTACAAAAACACAATGCAAAAAAAGTAAAACTAACAATAGAAACTAGGTTTACATGTAAAGCAATTACTTTTTATTTATAACGAAAACAATGTTTACATCTGGATCTTTACGGAAAATGTTTAAATTCTCTGAGGCGTGTGTACACAGGGTCTTTTAAGGAACAGTCAAAATTTGAAGATCAAAGCCTGTGAATAAGATTTTAAGATCTCTCTCTGTCATCTCGGGAAAGTCAAGAATGTCGTTGGATGAAACATTTATAAACATAAGCTTTTTACGAAACCATCCGTTCTTCTCGGCTTCGTTAGCCAAGGTGTTTTCGGCATCTAATTGGTGCTTCATTCTCATTAGAATTTCTTCGGAACATTCGACATCTGATTGTAGCGGCTTCCCGAACTGGTTGTGCAAAAAAGCTGCAATTATAAAGTATAATCCAACCTTTGGAAGCAATTTATTATCAATTACTTTGTGTAGTAGTCGGTATTTGTGTTTAATTATACCATGCGCAGCTTCCACAGCCCAGCGAACTTTTATTACATAACGAGATTCATTTGCTACTTTAGTTAGCAACTGATTTCGCTTACCCTTTAAGGCTGGCCGAATCGAATCCAAATCGTAACGGTAGTATAACGTTTTCAAACGATTTTATGATCGATGATTTCGTATCGAAGTCAACATTCCTCGCAATTCAATAATATTTTCCCATTTTAAACCTGTAAAAAGATTTATTTGTTCTTCTGGTAAGAAAAAACCCCAAATCTATCAAGAATTGTAGCATCACATTCAATACAAAAACTTTCAAGTAGTTCCGATAGTTCAGAAGATTTTAATTCAGTAAAATTAGAATAAACTTGTAAAAGATCGCAATCAAAAACGCGATTTTTATTAAATGTTTTCGACAACACCGATTACTTTCCGGAATGTAAATCCTTTTTTTTTACATAGGATTGTAGTCTCGCTTGTTTCGGAATTACCGTTAGATCTTGAGCCTGATTAGTTCATTACATACACAACAATATTTATGCGTGGCAGTTCTTTGAATTTGAATATTAATTAATTCAACGTCTTCACATAGTTTAGCTTTTATGCGTATTGACATTATATTTTTAGCTAAATAACTAAATAAATAATAATAAGTAATGATACAAAAAATAAGAATCTAAGCAACTAAATTAAGGAGCTTTGAAAATGTATCTTGGCACGGAGAGAAAGAAGTTGTTGAAATTACCGAAAGTGGCTATCAAATCAACGATTTCCGGCTTTGATTTTCAGCTAATCGCATAAATGGTTGGATTTACAATTTTGTTGAATTGTTAAATCAACATCTCATAATGTTGAATTTACAGTGCAAAGTGCATTGAAAACTATCTCAATATTGATAGTTAAATCAACATATTTGTTTGTTGATATAATAGTTTTTTTTTTTTTTTTTTTTTTTTTTTTTTTTTTTTTTTTTTTTTGCAAAATCAACTACTCATAATATTTAAAACCAACAACCAATTTGTTGAATTTACAGTGTAAGGAACGTACCAAACCAATAATATATAAAGTTGTTCCAACAAATTTGTGCGTTGATAGAACCGCTTTTTTGTAAAATAATCTATTAAATAGATATTGAATTTGCAAATTTTCAAGTTTCAGAATTGCAGAATTAGCAACCGCTTTTGTTATTTTCGGCTCTTTGTGAACCATAAAATGTCTAAATATTCAACCGAAAATATATAAATTTTTAAACCGAAGAAAAAGAATGTTAACTCAAGGTAGAACAACGTTAATAAAAAAGATATGAGGAGGAAATAAAATTGTAGTATCTACATTATGTATATTGCATTTTGTTTATTCAATGACTCCAATTTTACATATTATATTCTGTATGGTTAATATGTACATGTAGTGTTTCAAATTTCTTTAATCACTTTCCCTTTCAAAGTAATATAAAAAAGAAAAGAACCACCCAAATTTACGAGCAAAATAAACTTATAATTAGACAAAGAAAAACATTCACATTCAATGGACTTGATCCAATTTGTAACTAATGTTTAAAAACATAAATTATATTCATCAATGTGCTTACAAATATTGTATTCTAAAATATTTTTTTCCATTTACAAGTGTATGAATATTAAATGGCGGACTTATAAACTTCGTTATGGGGAAAAATTCAACATGTTTTGTGTTTTTCTTTCCCACTAAATAGGATTGCAAATGTTCATTAAAACCTGTGACTTCAGTTGTTGAACAAATTACAAACATTTTTTCTTTAGCCAAATATAGTTCTTCAATTTGATAAATATGCTCTAAATTATCTTTATAAAGGAGGTAGTAATTTTGAGAATAATAAGTTCCTTTATAGTTTAAGCTTTTTATAGTTTTGCAGTCTTCTATTGTAAGATTATAATGAGTTAAATTATCTTTTACATCTTTATAAAATTTTGAATCTTTTATGTTATAATCGAGGTATTTTATTTCTTTTGTTTTCAAAAATATATCGTCATTATCAAGAAGTTGAAGACTAAAATGAAATTGAAATTTTACTGCAAGAGAATATGCAATATTTACACGTGAAGTTATAGCTTTAGTATAGGATTTGAGTTCTTGATGTTTACTCTCAAATCTGAATGACCACAAATATTTTAAGGGCCCTGCTTGACGTGCTATGGTTGAATAATGAAGCATTAGATGATGCTTTGGTTTAAGTGTTTCCTTGAATAAGGTTTGGAAAAGCTGATTATGCTCTTCTATTACATCACTTAATTGGAAAAGCATACTACAGGACATCTCAGGACTTAATACTGTATCAACAAGTTTGAGAAGTGAGAGTACATATTTCCATACATCATCCCCTTCAGGAATAAGATCGCCAATTATTAAAGGTAACAGCCATACAAAACACCAAACTTCTCGTGCTGACATTTGTAAATTATTTTTCTTTAAATTATCTAATGTAATAGGCACTGAAATGTTCCGCACTTCTCTTTCCTGATAGTCGAAATTTTGTTTTCGATAGTTAAGCAATTCTAATGTGAAAAGTCTGGCAGATATTATATAAAAATTTAAAACTTTACAAAGCCCATATTTGCATATACCCAGGAAGACATCGTGCATAATGTCGACCGAATAATTATTTGTTACATGAAAATGCTGTAAATTGTTAAGGAGACACTGGTTATAAATACCAGTCAATTGAGGGTCGCCTGAAGATATATCCTCTTCATAATTCTTTTCATTTCTCAAAGCACTGGGAATTTCCCTTGTACAAGCATGAGTTTTCTTTTTGTGTAACTTACAAAATCGGCAAAAAAAAATCGAATTAAATGATTCACTAAATCCTAGTATTGAATTTAAACCCAAGTTATCCCCTATTACTAAGGCTAATACAATGAATACTCGTTTCTTACCTAAATTTGTTTCAATATCTATGCCATCAATTTCCAGTTTTTTAAAAACTTCAATCAAAGGATGCAAAACTAATTTTTTTCCGAAAACTTTTATGTATTTGGATTTAACAAGCATTGCTACGAATATGTTTCGAAGTGAAGAAAGGCAATAGTCGGGTAATGAAGGAAAACTGTAGTAAAATGCTGAAATAGCGTTTTTGCCTGAATGCGATTCCAAAACGTCATCTATTTGAAAGTCATCATTGTATAAAAATATCGGCACTACAATTTTCCCTGAATATTTTGTTTCAATTTTTTTCCATTTTTCTCCATTAATGAAGTGTATAAGTTTTCCAAGTGAAGATATACGCTGCATGTTGTTTATTATTGTATCTAGAACTTTCGGCATTTCTAAAAATTTTTTTATTTGAAATTCTATTGGCATCAATATACCTGAAGACATATTTTCATCAAGGGATGGAATACCTTTTCTTAATATCATTGTTGTTTCATTATTTAAACAAAATGAAACGGGATCTTCATAAAACCCTAAATCTTTCAAAGCTTTAGTAAACCTATATTCTGTATTAATCCGTTGAAAACTAATAATGTATTTGTGGAACCTTTTTTCAAAAAGTAATAACGATTGAGTTGTAAAGTCGTTTTGTATCGAACGTTTAAAATCTTCAAAAATGTCTTTTAAGACGTCTTCAAGTAAGTGGGAGAATTCAATAACTTGACATCTCGCTAAAGAAGGTTTTCCGTATAACTATAACTATAAAGTTTTTTCATTGCTAAAAGATTAAGATCATTTTCAGATAAATTACTGTTACTTTCTATTTCTAATAACTGGTTCTCTTCATTGTTAACATTTAATGTCGAAATATCACTTAAGGGTAATAATGTTAATGGGGTTGTATTCATGTTATAATTATTATTCAATGTCTCACTTTCAAAACAGTCGGTGACATTATTTTGATGCTTATTTAACAAATGTCTCTTAAATGAATATATTGAGTTAAAATTTTGAAAACAACCATTTACAGCACATTTATAAGTCTTTTCATGTACATCACCTGTATGAAAGGATTTAATGTGTAAACAAAGCGTTGATGCACAATTAAATTTTGCTTTACATGTATAGCAAACGAACATTTTTTGTCTCAGCTGATTAATTTCTATGCATTAATTGAACCCATCAAATTGGCTACTCATGAAACTGGTTTGTCGTATTTAGTTTTTATGTTATAAAAAAAATGTTGAATAAAGTACCACACATTATGACACTCACGTGGATAAGACAAATTCAGAACGTGAAATACACTGAAGCAAGAATTTAACGCACTGAGAACAGAGTGATGTTTATATAAAATGTCATCAATATTGGTAAAACAAGTGCTTATAATACCACATTCAAGAACAATTATGATTAAAGGCTGAAGCGTTGAGCCTCTACTTTTACATTCTTCACTTCTTCTGTAAAGTTTTTCCTTCATCTCAGCTTCAGTATTGACCACGAGGAACATAGCACTGATTGAATCCTGTATAGAAGGTTTATACATTGAAGAACCGGAAGATGTTTTCAGTCTGTATCTATTTCCTGGTGGCAGCAGGTAGTGCAACGCTTCAAAAACTTTAAAATTGTTAAAATCTGAAAAATAAAAGAAAATGTAACATACTTATAATTTTAAGGGATCGCATTCGTACCTTCATTCTCGTCATTTGGTGAAAAGTTAATTTTTTTGTTTTTCACAGCAATCGCTATTATCTTTTCCCGTTTTACGCTCCATTCGGAGTAAAATATGCTGACAGCATCCTTATGTTCATATTCAAAATCTAATTGGATCTATAAAAAAAATATTTATTTTTGATTATTTAAACATGTTTAAAATTACCAATCTTTGCCCATAAGCATGTTTTAGCAAAGGCCACTCTTTAAGAATCTGAGTAATGTTTTGTCCCAAAGATGAACTTATTTCTTGCTTTCTCTGCTTATGCGTCAATTTCCACATCTCCTCAACAGTTGGCCATGGTTCTTGATTATGTAATAGCCATATTTTTTCTGAATCATTTGTCGTTTCTATGAAAAGATATTACGGTCACCAGTAAATATTTAATTTTAAAGATATTATTACCTGGTTGCAATACGTTTTCTTCAAACTTCCTCTTATAGTTTTTATTTTTTCTTAAGATAAGCCCTTTCTCTCTTAATTTTCTTACGGAATTTTGATATTTATTGTATAAAGCTCCTCTTGGGTGAGTGTTCTCAGTTCTTTCAATATAATATGAAGCCTTATTTTCACTTGGAAATAGGTCTATAATTTTTTCTGTTATCCTACAGAAGTCTTCAGTGCTGCAACGGATATTTTTTTGAATTATATGGTCTACAATGGCATTTATTATATCTTTCCTTTGCTGATTTTCCAAATGTTGATTTGTTTTGTAGTAACTAAATGCTTGTTGCGCCAAATAGTGTCCTTTCAATATGACTTCAATATCCTTAATGATTTATATGTAGACTAACTATTAAGATAAAACAAAAAAATTACCAAATCACTGCAAACTGAAACACTTGGTGATTGAGGAGCAAATGATGCCGAACTTAGAATTGATTCCTCTGAACATGAAATTTGCTTTTTTAACCAATCAGACACACTCGAATTCAGCGACAATGTATTTGTTAAAGGTGTGGTATTATAACCCTATATACAAAGATCATTTTTAAATAAAAAGAAAAAGTAATAAAATGTTTTTACATTTTGAATCCTCCACTCTATCAAGTTCTTTTTGAATTTTGTTCGAAGTCCAATTAATGGAATGAGCTCATTTATGTCACTCTCAGAAATGTGGGCAATTACCTCTTTGTCTACTTTATGCTCTAAAAAATAATTTTTTACATATAATCCCACCTAATAATAATACAATCACACTGTTAAATATATCCGCTAATTCTTCGTGTAGTCCCCAATGTCTCAGTATTTCTTCAATTTCTTCAGTCTTGGATGGTGTATCTGATATGGTAATATCATTGAGCAAACCAAATGATTGTCCAATTTCGTTTGTATTCAATAAAACTAAATTTTCCTGATTTGCCCTAGGCAAGTTGTATGCTACATTACTTAGCTCTGTATACATAGGTGATGGCGATAAAGATGCTATTTATATTATTGTGTTAATATTTATTCTTACAAATATTATTCAGGGCCTTGCGAATTGTAACTAAAATTTAGCCTTGGTTAATTTTTTCAAAACCTGCAAACTGACTTTCCAGCGTTTTTATTTTAAACAGAGATTTTACTGACTCTTTTTCACTGTTCACAATGTCAAAAAAACTAAAATGTAGCCTACTGTATTATTGATATTAGTAAATTTGACGAATTGGAAGTGTATATGCATTACCGACATCTTCCAACAATTTAGTAGGCATTTGTCAAAGTTTAAATTTTGATTTGAATTCGCACACCCTTTAGTAAGTATTGTCGTACTCAGATAATTGATTTATTTAAAAAAGTATTCAAATAAAATAAATCAACTTAACTTATACTTTACATTTTTCACAGGAAGTCGTTGTAAATTGATAAATGTTTCTACAAAATTCAAATATTACTATTATCTGTTTACAAGAAAAATGCACGACGAATTGTGCAAGTGGAACAATTGCTCACATCTAAGGTCAGACGAGTACTACGAATGATTCTATACAGATTTTTGTCCCGATAATCTGTGCGGTATGAAATAAAATAATAAATAAACTCACAGCAATCAGATTAAGCGAAAAAATTCACACGAAAAGTACTCAAAGTATGATTCAGCTGAGATCAAATAAAAACGTGTAAAAACAGACATAATTTCTTATAGCGGGTTACTTACTCAATATGTTGCATTCTTTTGAACCAGTTGCAGCGTCATCCATTTCACTGTGTCGCACTGTCACTTTAGTTTTAAATCAAAACTATCACTTTGGTCTTTATTTTATGTTTTGCACTACGCGATACAACGACCTGAACTCTTCGAATATTCCAAACAAATGATGCGTATAAAGGGCAGAATCGCATTAGGAAATAATAACGGAACTGCTTCGGCAGTAATAACCGAAAACTCTGTCAAATTTACCAATTCAGAAAAATCGCCGAGATGAACTCGGTAAAATTGACAAATTTCTTTGTAAATTACAACTGAAGAGGTAACGGTTTAAAAACATCCCTTTAAGTATTTCTCGGTAAAATCAACAAACTTGCTGTTGCTTTTGCAGAGTCTATTGTTAATGCAAAATCTTTCAGATCAACTAATTCGTCGGTTGAATTTACTAAACATTTGTAACAACAACAGTTTCTGCCGTTGACATAAATTCTTTAAAGCAAATTTTCACCGATTTGCCTTTGACAATTTTGAATTGTTGAATTTACCATTTTTTTTCTCTCCGTGGGCTTTTGATCGAATACGGTAATACGCCTGATATTTCATAAGATTTTTGATAACCTTTGATTTGAGATAATCTGAGAACAAATAGTAAATACATATGAATCTATTAATAACACGACTTTATTCTTAACACCCTTTCACCTGAAGGTAGAAGGTAGTTACAAGTAGTAGGGTTCTTCAAAGATCTTAACGCTCTAATTACAATGTTTTCTTTGATATCTCCTAAGATGTAGCTTGCCAAATGGTTTTCAAATTTTAAAACTTCAATTTCTTGACACAGTAAAAATATTTCATTTTTATTTTTAAGGGTTATAATCTTCAATATTCTGAAAACTTTTATTTCTGTAAAAATTCGTATACCGGCAGCCCTGTCCCACAAAAATTAATGTAATTGTAACATGTTCCTAAAGCTAAGTTTTCACATTGCAATTTGTTTTTAATTTCAGTATAATATTTAGAATTTGATATTTCAGTTCCTTCACTAATTGGAAACCATTCTGTTTCATTAAAAGAAATAATATAATCAGTGAAATTAAGACTTGACTTAATCGCTAACGAAAGAGGTGCATTCATTCTGGAATTCATATTTCTCATATACTTATGTCTTAAATATCTTGTGCTTAGATTCATATTTAAATGTCCACAAAAATTTCAAAGGACTGGACATTTGAATAACTTTTTGGAGTAAATTGTGGTGTTTTGGTTTAAGAGTATCACTAAATAGTTTTATGTATTCACTATGATGAAAAACCAATGCTTCATGTAGTCTGTTAATTTTAAATGCATCGAAAGAAGATGATAGTGTTATTTCTAAAATCTCAAGTAAATTTAGGAGGAACATCCAAACCGTTTCGTCTTTAGGAATAAAATCTCCAATTAAAAGTGGGAAGAAATGGATGAAGGTTATCATTTCCCTAGCAGACATTTTAAGATTGAATTTACGTAAATGTTTAATACTGATGGGAGGGGACAAGTTCCCTATTTCACTTTCTCCATAGTCAAATCCTTGTTTCCTATTATTAAGCGTTTCTAATGTAAAATATTTTTTGTCAATAAAGTAAATAATTATATGACATATATCATAAATGCATACGCCCTCAAAGCAATTGTGCATCGCGTCCACCGCAAAATTATCAACAACGTGATAAGATGACAAATTATTAAATATTGAATTTTCTGATATACCTACCAGTGGCGTGGGGTGAAATTTTTGAGAAGTAAGCCGGTGCAAAAATCAGAAACTTAATATCGAAAAAAAACTTACCAAATGAAGTCAGATATTACAAAATGTGTTCAACAGTGACGTGAGCGTGTATTCTTGTCGAATTTAGTCGGCCACTTCTATCATACTTAAAGTCATTGGAAGTTAAGTGCTATATGAATATTATGAATAAATATGGACATATATACAATGAACTTCAAGAATAATATAAGTGGCTTTGAAAAAAACCGTTATAGTCGCGTGTATCGTGCAATCAAACTAAAGCGGTTAACAAAAACTGTGGAAAGTTGATATGAAATATAATTAATCTTACTTATACTCCAGAACTAATCTACGATTTTTTTTTATAAATTCGGCCAAAACATCAATGTAAAAATTTGACTGATTTCTAATTTGTAAAAGAAGGTGTTTTTCTATCGATAAGAGTGCTAAATTTGAGAGCCTTTCTTCGGTTTGAGAATTTCTTAAATAAGTATGTATTCTCTCTAGGGCTGAAAAAGATCTTTCCGCGGAAGCAACTGTAATGGGAAGAGTTAAAAATATACAACACAAGTTTAAAATTTGAGGAAAAGTATTTTTTAAAATGCCACATTTAATATGCGAGTAAAGCGCGATAATATCAAATTGCCGTAATGAAGAAGTGGTATATAAAACGTTCAATTAATTTTTTAAAGCAGAAAACTGGAAAATTCCCGGGAAAACTGTAATTAAAGATGATATCTTTTCGTTAGGACTTGATTGAGCAAAATAATCATATTTTGATTTATTAAGTAAATCTAAAAATTTTAGTTGACTAAAGGAACTATACCGAGTTTTAATCTGAGAAATGACATTGTCTTTTATTTCTACAAAAATTCTTCGATAATTAGTTTTTAAATCGATGTCAGAATTTAGCACTCGATGTTTTCTTGGAAGTTCTGTGCAATCCTTCACACTATCAAAAATCGAATCAAATTTATTTAAAAAGTCAGAACTCATCCAAGACTCGAAATTCTCTATTTCTAGCCTACCAACTTCAATATCCATCTGTTTATTTTGTAATAAATTAAAAAGTACATCCGTTTTTGCAAAAATGTCCGAGGTGGTGTGTAAAAAAAAGCAGAACTCTTTATCTTCCAATTTCTGTAATAAACTTTCGGCCAGAGAAAGTGTGTCATTATCCCATTCATTCGAGTTATTTAATATTGTTTCAAAAGTTGCAATTATATCTAATCTGCAGGTAAATAAAACGTTAATTATTCGCGAATGGTAATGACAACGAGTTTCCGAAACTCCTGGCATACGTCCGTCAGCAATTTCTTTTAAAAGGTTAGAGCGCTTTGTTGATTTATTAAAAAAACGAACGATGCTATTTATGTAACCGAAAAATATTTTTAGCTCTGATATTTTTTCCAAAGATCGAGATAACACTAAATTAAGAATATGGGCATAGCAAGGAATGAAAATGGCCATTGGACATGATTCTCGTACTTTTGTTTGAACACCACCCTGCTCACCCGACATTACCGCGGCGCCGTCATAAGATTGACCTACCAATTTTTCTTTACAGTCGTATATTTCCAGTATATTTAAAACATGATCTGACAATTTATCTGCGTTACGACTTAAACTCACGTCAAAAAAACCAAGAAATCACTCCTCTATTCCATTCTGTGATAAATACCTTAGTACGACACTTAGTTGTTCTCTATGACTAACATCGGGAGTTTCGTCAATCATTACTGAAACAAATCGAGCTTTACTAATTTCTGATTTAATTTCAAATCTTATAACCGCGGCAATACTATTTATCAAGTCATTTTGAATATCATTTGATAGACCCGAAAAAATTGGATTTTGTGAACTAGAACATTGCTCTAAATGTGACTCCATTAAAGTGTCGTACTTAGCTAAATACAACAAAGTTTCTATATAATTGCCGCGATTATCGGAATGCTAATTCTTGTTTGCCTAAAAGAATTACAGTATCTATGAAGCGTTTCATTAAATTACGATTTCGGTCGACTTTTCTATTATGAGCTTCATAAGTATTTCCTAAAGAAATATCAATCCGATTCGCGCCAAATTCATGCAAAGCTAAGCAACTACGAATATGTTTTTCTGTTTGAATATGCTTACTTGAAGAGTTTACTAAATTATTAATGTCCGTAAAACCTGTGCGACTCCAAACACTCCAAGAATTCGAAAAAAGAAGACATGGGAAACAAAACATTTTATTTAATTTGCAGCTACCGGTCAGCCACGAATATTTTTCATAAATCGACTTATTAAAATGTTTGAAAAACCCGTCCTTACGCTTGTAATGTATTTTCATCGACGGTTTAGCGCGACCTAATTCGATAACTCTGCTTTTTTGCTGAAAAGATAATCTATTAAATTCATTTGCCTGTTCTAATAAAAAATCCGTTAAGCAGCATTCAACACTAAGTAACGCCATTTCCAACAAAAATTAAAGACTGAGAACAAGATATAAATAAAAAGCTACTAAAATGTCCTATAACAGACCACCTAGACCTTACAAAATTCTCACCAGTTTTTCACAATTAAATTCTATATATTAAACTACAATTACACTTCACTTCAAATCAAACATGCACGATAGACGGGACAAATCCTTCAACTGACAAATTGAAACAAATAAATAATCGTCATCCGAATAGCCGAACCTAACGAAAAAACCCGAGAAGCCGGATTCTATCGTGTTATCGAGAGGTAATAAAATAGCACCACACCACACTCATAAGTCACAATTAGGGATTGCAATCCCGCAGCTCACTCAATCCCGCGGGATTGATATGCGGGATTGATCAATCCCGCGCGGGATCCCGCATATTTGAAATTATTCACAGTAGTTCAACTTTTTGCCCCGTTTGTATGTAAGATAAAGTATTAATTTTTTGATCTTATAGGGCTAAGATAAAGTATTAATTTTTTGATCTTATAGGGCTATAAGATCGAAAAATTAATACTTTATCTTATTTAAAATTATGTTATAAAATCGAATTGAAACTACAGGTTTTTGTTTAAAAAATCAAGTATTATTAATTAAACATGTCTTACATTATGCAACAAAAATTATTTGTTTTCTAACAAAATAACAATGAAATTATAATTAAGTACGAGTAATTAGTAATCAGCCTTATTAGACCTTAATTTTTAAATGTTAAGCATCAACAGTTTTGTTTAATTTTACCCTTACATCTAACAACAGTTTTATGATGTTTGTAATTCAGTCTTAATAGTCTTATTCATATAATGACTAATAATCAAATCACAACTTTTTCTTATCTAGATTCTATTACTACGACTAACCTATGGTGATAACTTTTGAAAATACGCTCTTAAAAAGCAAATGGCATTTATAGTATCATCTCCAAGCCTGCTTCTGAGTGAACTGCAAATATATCCTGATGCCGAAAACGCTCTCTCGGCTTCTACGCTAGTAGGCTGAACCGTCAGGATATATTCATAGGCGAGCGTCAGGTACTCTCCTCTGATACCATCGGACACAAAACATGCCATTTCTTTCTTCAAAATTTTCTCATAATCCCTTTGATTGTTGTCTGGCTTTTCCTTAAATATTTCTTTTTCTTGTTTAAGCTGTTTTTCTAATTCTTCTTTTAGCGTTAGAGTAGGACCTGTGTCAGTTGCAGATGTTTCAGCTATAGGTGTATTTTCGAAGACGTCACCTGCATACATTTCATGAATTTCATCGTCTTCAGCTCTACTGACTCTTTCTATTATTTTCTTTATTTCTTGGCGTATTGCAGCTTTTTTTGGCATGAAGAATGTATGAGTACGATATGTATTTTTGGCTTCTTGGTCGTACTTTTTCGGATTTTGCAAATAAATCAAAACTCCTGTCAACTCAGTGCGGCGTTCTTGAATACGTTCATGTAGACTCTGAGTTAACTGGTTACTCAACACCGTATTTTGTTGTTGCAATTTATCCAAAATAAAGCGAAATGTTGTGTCCGCAGTTATAAGCGTTTACTCTCGCCTACAAAGTGCCTCAACTCCCAATTTAAAAGGTTGCAAGCTGGCAATGAGATTGTGGCGGCTAACTTACTTGTCCGCCAATTAACTTACTTGCCCACGGCTAACTTACTTGTCCGTCAACTAACTAACTTACTTGCAGCTAACTTACTTGTCTGCCAACTAACTTACTCACGACTAACTTACTTGCCCGCCGATTAACTTACTTGCTCGCTTCTCTACTTTTAAATTAGATACTTACCTCTAACTTATCTACTTAAATTCTTGATTTCAAAAAGATATCAAAGTAACCAGGATTTTAAAAATAAATCAAAGTAACCTGATTCTTTTGGTTTCTTAAAAATAAAATGTATTTCTTCACTTCTTGATAAATTACTTGACTGCTCAGTTCATTATATAATTAAATAAAATAAAGTATATACTAATAAAAAATTGTAATAAATATAAATATAATTGAATTGTAATAAACAATAATTTTAATCTTATAAATAACTAAACAAGAAATTTAAATAAATAAAATATATAAATCGGCGGGCAAGTAAGTTAGTCGTGAGTAAGTTAGTTGGCAGACAAGTAAGTTAGCTGCAAGTAAGTTAGTTAGTTGACGGACAAGTAAGTTAGCCGTGGGCAAGTAAGTTAATTGGCGGACAAGTAAGTTAGATGTGGCGGCTAACTTACTTGTCCGCCAATTAACTTACTTGCCCACGGCTAACTTACTTGTCCGTCAACTAACTAACTTACTTGCAGCTAACTTACTTGTCTGCCAACTAACTTACTCACGACTAACTTACTTGCCCGCCGATTAACTTACTTGCTCGCTTCTCTACTTTTAAATTAGATACTTACCTCTAACTTATCTACTTAAATTCTTGATTTCAAAAAGATATCAAAGTAACCAGGATTTTAAAAATAAATCAAAGTAACCTGATTCTTTTGGTTTCTTAAAAATAAAATGTATTTCTTCACTTCTTGATAAATTACTTGACTGCTCAGTTCATTATATAATTAAATAAAATAAAGTATATACTAATAAAAAATTGTAATAAATATAAATATAATTGAATTGTAATAAACAATAATTTTAATCTTATAACTAAAAAAATAGTAATATATAAATAAATATAAAAAGCTACATAGCTACAAGATCATTGATTTTGAACCACTCATCGCTGAATTTAATTTCAGATTCAATATCGATTAATGCTTTATCGATACAATTCTTCAAGTTATAGAATCGTTCTAACATGTTTAAAAGGCTATTCCAGCGAGTACGGCCTTCTTTTCCTTCTTGTTCCTTTACATATTTTTGTAAGAAGACGTCATTTTTGGTTGGTGACTGTTTAAAAATCTTGACCACTTTTCGTACTTTCTTCAATAGATCGTCGTATGTGGAAGTCATTTCAAGTGGTGGTGAATTTATATTTACAGTTACGCCCTGTTCATTCGAGTCCATATCATCGTCATCATCATTATCAGATTTCGTCGTAATTGCGGCTGCTGGGCATTCTGGTATTGGTGAATTGCTTTTCTTATACAGTGTATCAACTATCACTAGCTGTAAGCCGTGTGTAAAACAAAGCTGCTGGGAACAACGCAAAAGCCTGCCAACCTTCACCATCACACTAGCGCCATCCGTTGTACTTGCGATAATATCTGTGTCTAAGTCTAGACCAAAACTCGCGAGGCGTTCTTTTACTAAGTTAATGCAATGTTCTGCTGTAGCCGAGCCATATATACGTACCAAACCCAAATTGAAATGATTTTCTTTCTGGTGAACATTGATATTTAAGTATCGTTTCGAGAACCGATATCAATATTGTGTTTAGTCTTCAAATGTATTTTTAAGCCTTTGGTAGAACGTTGACTAATTTTTAGTTCATCTGAACACAGAAGACATTTGCCACCTTTGTCATTTTTCTTGAAATAACGCCACAAATCTTTACCAAGTTGATTGTCGTCGCCTTTATTCCCTTTCTCGGAATTCTCAGTTTCATTGGACTTGGGCATGATTCATTTACTCGTTACCTGCAAGTATGTATTTAATGTGTACTTGTAAGCAAATGTTCACGCCACATTACGTACGACATCATATTCCCATTTACGGGCATAATCAGCATATAAAATAGCACAAAACAAAAAATAAATAGAATACATTAATATACTTACGTTAAACGCCGGACGGTGAATACGAAAACACTCTGTCTGTCACATACAGAAACGACGCGCGAAGCGCACGGTGAGTCTATGTGAAACTGACTGACACGAACGTCACGAACTGACACGAAGCCGCCCGCCAGCCCCCGCCACTGTGCGAAACGGCAACGTCGTGCTCGAGCCACTCGCTTTCTTACGCAAAACTTCACGAATGTTTTAGCGGTAAATTTAAATTTGCGGGATCCGCGGATCCGCGTTTTGAAGGTGCGGGATCCAGCAGATTAATAAGTGGAGCGGGATCCCGCGGGAATGCCGGATCCCGTTTTGCGGGATTGCAATCCCTAGTCACAATCCGTTGAGCACCAAGGCAAAAAGAGACACACGTTAACAATTTTTTTATTAAAATATAATAAACAAAACCACAACACCCTCCCTCCCGAGAAGACGACTTCTGCCGTGTTCTTGTGAAATAAGGGAGCATTCACTCCTACAATTCACAGCCCCTTCAGTATCAATAACCAAACCCACCGCAACCAACCCCACTCACCCGAGAAGCCGCTTTCTACCGTGTTATAGGGATAATAAGAGAGCACCACTACACTCACACCCGTTCATAGAGAAGACGCGAATCAGCTGACATTCTAACAAATAAACAACCACCCGCCGAAGTGACCCGAGTTTCAACTTATGCAAAACGAAAACAACCGAGAAGCCGGTTTCTATCGTGTTATTTGCTTATAGGATTTGCTTTTAGTGAGCAAAGGATATCACACACGATTTCTTTGTTACTCGTGGAGAAAAGTGTGGGTTTGAGTAAGCCGTAAAATGACCGGCTTACAGAAGCAGCGAGCGAGCGCTTCATACCCGATGCAACCCCTTGATAGAACCTGCTACGGTGCGAGGGAAGGATTATGGTTGTTTTTGGTTGTAACACTTGTTTTGCCATGTTTTCTTTACGAGATGAATTTTGGGAGCGCTTTCCAGGAATTTTACAGGCATAGAACAAGTTTTAAATTTACGGGAATAGGATGAGTTCCCAAAAGGGAAGCCGTTAGGAATCGTGTTATATGGACCCCACGCCACTGATACCTACACGGTTCTCTTCATTTACTAATCTTCAAAAAATTTATCCTATTTCTGAGGATCAGAATTGTCAGGAATTGAAGTCATGGTTTGTGAAGAATATTTATCATTTCGGCATAAACGACAAAAATACTTTGCAGAGAAAGATTTGGAAAATCCTAAAATATTATTGAGTGCCAAATTATCTCCGAGTATCAAACCTAAAACAAAGTGTATTTGGTAAGTCTGTTGATTGTTGTTGTAATTTGAATTCCATGTTTTTCTAATTTTTGGATATCATCAATAAGATTAATTAGACATTTATTATATCCAAAACATTTTATATTGTTATGTTCTTTTATTTTCCCCAAGAAAATACTCCTTTTTTAACGGACTTAAAACTTTATTACAAGTAGTACTTAACGATTCAATCTACACACAATGATCAAATTTTACGACTTAATCTACACACAACGATCCGATCCACTGAAAAGTCAAAACCCAACTCAACTCGAAAGTATATAATGGGCTGCAATGTGTCGCGGCTTTGAAAGCATTCATTCCGTAGTTGGTCGACTTTATTCTTGTAGACATTTGCAGTTTGTACATGGCACAAAAAAGCATTTCTTGAATCGCTTATTGTGGCTTTAGTTACTCGCGATTTTTTAGTTTTCCTTATCATACTTGTAGACCCGCAGAGTTGGAACAAGCAGAGAGTGCAGAAGCATGAAAACCACTAAATTCTTTGTATCTGTAATTCAAAATATTTTAAATTTTCATGTTTTTATGTTTTGACTAAAATAACCTTTGGAAAGACCTATCGAATGTCGAAGTTTATTTAGTACCTGCTTGCCGTTTTCATCTTTTATATTACTTTGCATAATTGGCAATATGTGGTCGACGAAGTCATCTACTCTATCTACTAGCTTGTTGGATTTGCATGGATATAAAATTCCAAAGTCTATGTTTATCTAAAAAAGAAAACATCAATAAAATTACTATTCCAAAGTTTAATATAAATCCCACCAAATCAGGTCCGAAAGATTGCTCGTACAAAGCCCATTTTTTAAAAATAGTGAGCATGTTAATATCTTTGTTTTTCAAAGTACCTAGACGATACTGTGCTGTATTCTTCCACTTCTAATGAATTTCTTCCGCTGGTGAGGTTTTATAGGGGAGACCGAGGAGAGTTGTGACAATTTTTACTTAAAAGAACATATCTCAATAAAAAAACATACCACGATTATGAACTCTTTGCCTCAATGTAGCTCAATTCGTACTCTTTTAAAAGCAGTCATCAGTGTAAATGTAAGTTATAAGGTTTCTGAGAAAATCCACGAAAACTGAAACTACTCCCTTTGTCACAACTCTCCTAGCACCGAGGTAAGTTGTGACAGGTACCAAGGTAAGTTGTGACAGCTGTACATCTAGAGTCTAGATATGCAGCTGTCACAACTTACTAGATTCTAGACTATATTTGAAAAATAAAATACTTTAATAGGAATTATAAACAAAATACACGATTTTTTTTGCATACAAGTACTTTAATTATCATTTGGAACTAAAATAACTTCAATATAAACTTCAAATAACATGAATATAAACTTCAATATAACATGAACATAAAACTTGAACATAACAAGTATTCAATCCTTTTTAAGTAATTATGGCATCATAATGAGATCAGTTGTTTTAAAGTAAGTAAAAAATATTAATCTAATCTGATAAACAATTATGACAGACGTATTGCAGCTCGCCCCCAGTGCAATCTTCGTGAGACCAGCCTTTGCATTCGAGGCACTGAACCCACTTCTCATTTGATCTGCTACTGACATAGGATTCAAGGCAGCACAAGCAAAAACAATCATTTTCTGCATCTTCTTCAGCATCACCTGCACTTTTCTTGTTAGTCTTCTTCTTATTTTTTTAGGTTTATTCTTTTCTTCGCGTAAAACACGTTTTTTCACATTTTTTAACTTTCTACTGACTTCTATGGCAGCTATTTCATCCATGGTAGATGTGTCGGTTAGCACAGCTGATTTGATCTTGCGTCTATTAGGTTGATTATTTTTTCTTGGTGGAGCTTTTGGCAACGGCCTTACTGATTCTGGCGAGAACACATCAAAAGTAGTGGCAAGAGGAATACGAGCCATTATAGGTGAAGGAGGAACTGTCTCCGGGCACCGGGTCAACCTGAAGGAGTGGAGGTGGGGCAACGGCATTCCTTTCACGCGTGAGCAGGGCGATTTCACGCTGAAGAAGACTGTTTTCTCTGCGCAACAAATCCAGTTCGCGTTGATCATGAGGTTGAACGGGGTTTGCCTTCATGGTACTTCCGAGGACATGTTGAGGTGAAAACGTGGTGTCGTGCTCGTGCACGTTGTCCGGCGCTGACTCATCGGCATTTTCGCTTCTCGGGGGTTTTGGGATAGTGCTTCATCGTCCATTGCTTCGGATCCCACTTCTGAGTTGTAAAAGAAGGAAAATAGTAAATTATATCGTGAAAGAAAACTAGGATGGCGTAATGTAGAAAATGTTGAAATTTATTTAACACAAACGCTACACGTCAGTTTGGTTTCGCTGCTGGACGGAGAAGAAAGGACAGGAAGTTCATCCAGTTCAAGATGGCCCTCCGCTGTTGCCCGATACTCGGGTTGTCCGATTGGTTGCTCAATCCTTTGGGGTGCGTTCGCTATGATTGTCTCGTCACACATATTAAATTTTTACCCTTGTTGGGATGTAAAGTTTCAAAATCAATATCTATCTATAAAAAATATTTAAGTACGTAAACATTGGAACATTTGTAAATTAAATATTTTACCAATTGATAGCCTTCTGTGTCGTTAAACCTAGGCCAGTTTTCAAGAAGGTTTGTAAGACTAATTTCTATATCAGAATGAAACTCCGACATTCTGAAGGCCGACGTAATTTTCCAATTTTCGCAGACAATTTTCCATGGAGAGAGATTATGTTTAAGCCATTGTTTTAGTTCTAAAAGCGCTTCTAATTATACAAATTTTTTTAATTGAATTAATATATATAATATAAGTAAGACAATTTACCGTAAGAAGGCTCTTCCAAGCTTTTTTCTTTTTCGGTGCATTCTGTTATACGACTACAAACTTCATTCGATTTCCATTTTTGTTTAATATTGCACCAATGAGAATGTAATTTGCCTGTTGGGTTCTTTTCCCCCTTTTTTCTTTCCAAAAAGTAAGTACTCTAAACGCAACATATTAAGAATTTTTAACAATAAATTCAATAGTAGGTACTACTTACAGCCACTAAGGCCGTGTGCCAACTTGACTTTTCGAATTTTTTACTTTTCCTCAGGCACTTCGAACATTTGAACTGTGCCAATTACCGACATTTCTTTTCACTAACAGTTCTTTTTGACAGATTGAAAATATTAATGAATTGGATTTCTTGTATCTTATTTTATTGTTTATTAAGTTAGAAAGACTGCATTTAAAGTATCGAGAGGGATTAATAGAAATAGGCCGAACGTGCCTACAAAGAATTGGAATTAAACATAAAGCACTGCATTCAAACTATTGCTGCATGCTGTGTCATGCATAATATATGCTTATCTGGAGAAAGTTTGGACGAAGAAAATATCGTCATTTCTGACGACACAAATGTACTGTGTACCCTGCAGGAGAAGACGACGATTTGGAACATTGGATTCCGTTGATGCGTTGTCAAATGAAAAGGAGATACCTGCCAACCGAAAAGCAAGGAAAAAAACTTGCTTTTCCAAAGACGCAAACCTTCGAAAACGAACTGACTAGTCGAAATGGTTTTTTCATACAAATCTGCTTTTGAAATGATAAGTTGGCACACACCCTAAGTGATCAATGATGATATGAGCGAGATCCTTTTGTGTCTTGTTGTCCAATCATTTATTTATTTCATAATGAGACAATATTGTCCGTCCTTTAATTGAATTATTTAAGAGCTGTTTTAAAGTTGAGCAATCTGATTCCTTATCATTATCCTGAATACTTTGGGATATATTTGAACTTTGTGTAGAAAGACAAGAGTGAGAAGATATGTCATTTGAAAGCGAATATAAATCACTCGAAATTTTTTCGAGCCAATCCAATATTTTACTTGTGGTATTTGCCTCTGTGTCTTTGTCACATATTGAAGGCTTTCCCTTAAATTCACATCGTCATTTAAATACAAAACTTGGAAAACAAACCTAACCGCACTCCGTCTCCATTCTTTTAAGCCAGCGGTGAACAACAATTTATCGCCATAACAGCCGATGTTATAATATTTTTAAAAGAAGTCACAAACATCCTCGTATTCCATCGCCTCTAAATGCTTATACTGGTTAATTCCGAAAGTATTTAGAAGTGTTATTGCCGCTGATGAAAGTCCCCATGATTTATACATTTCTAACACTTCTTCAGCTTCTTCAGAGTTTACCTCAATAGCTGGCAAAACAATGGTTATGGGGTTATTTTCAATATTTTCCACCATTTCACACTTAACAAGTCACACTAAGCACTTTTTAATGAAATCCGAACAATAAAATACTGTTACAATTTTGCCCGCCGAGCGGCTGGCCGGCAAAATTACACCATCTGCCTTCGCTATACCTTGGCGAATTTGCCGACGAACGGACTGACGGACGGACGTAGGGACATTTTTATTAAGAATATTACTCGTCCACCGAAGTAGACGAGCCAAAAAAATCGATGAGTGTTTCGATCCGAGAAGCCAAGCTGATCTCTTCAGTATGGCGCTTGGCTTCTCTGCCATAGACACTCACAAAGGAGGGATCGAAAGCTAATCCCTATATCTGCCCGATCGCAACTTCAAGTGTGAAGTATAAGCGAAGGCAAATTCTGTAACAGTACTCCCCCGTCAGAAGCTCGAAGTTCCATCCGAGCAACTTCATGCGGCATTCAGGACGCCATGGCCAATGCTACGATGAATGCAGCGACGGCATGGCTGCAGCCGCGATACGCGCGCGAAATACAACTGCCACAACGTCACTGCGGCAGTGAAAAACGCGGCCATTGTGGCAGAGGACAAGAGCGCGGGAGGCGCAGGTACGCAATACAACTGCCACAATGTCACTGCGGCAGTAAAAAACGCGGCCGTTGTGGCAGAGGAGAACCGCGGCTGCATCAACGATCGGCTGCCGAAGATGGCTGCACGATCGCCGTCATTGACGCCCTGGACGCTAGAGGGATTGTGGGGTTGCCCCCGGTTAGGAGGGCTCCGAGAACCCCACACCTGGCACCAGTGTTACAATTTTGCCCGCCGAGCGGCTGGCCGGCAAAACTACACTATCTGCCTTCGCCCAAATTCCGCGACTAACGGACAGACAGACGGACGTAGGGACATTTTTATTAAGAATATTACTCGTCCACCGAAGTAGACGAGCCAAAAAAATCGATGAGTGTTTCGATCCGAGAAGCCAAGCTGATCTCTTCAGTATGGCGCTTGGCTTCTCTGCCATAGACACTCACAAAGGAGGGATCGAAAGCTAATCCCTATATCTGCCCGATCGCAACTTCAAGTGTGAAGTATAAGCGAAGGCAAATTCTGTAACAGTACTCCCCCGTCAGAAGCTCGAAGTTCCATCCGAGCAACTTCATGCGGCATTCAGGACGCCATGGCCAATGCTACGATGAATGCAGCGACGGCATGGCTGCAGCCGCGATACGCGCGCGAAATACAACTGCCACAACGTCACTGCGGCAGTGAAAAACGCGGCCATTGTGGCAGAGGACAAGAGCGCGGGAGGCGCAGGTACGCAATACAACTGCCACAATGTCACTGCGGCAGTAAAAAACGCGGCCGTTGTGGCAGAGGAGAACCGCGGCTGCATCAACGATCGGCTGCCGAAGATGGCTGCACGATCGCCGTCATTGACGCCCTGGACGCTAGAGGGATTGTGGGGTTGCCGAACACACCTGAGGGGCCTCACCGCTTGTCCGCTTTTTAAATTTTCTCTAGTGTGTCTCCACTTCATGCGTCTATTTTGGAACCACACCTTGACTTGAGCATCAGTTAAATTCAGCCTAGCGGCTAGCTTCCTTCGGTCCGGTTTGGTGATGTACTTCTGTTGCTGAAATTGAATTTCCAGTCCTTTTCGTTGCAAATTGCTGAAAACAGCTCGAGACCAAGATCGTTTTCGCTTTCCACTCTGACCGGATGGATTATTGTTGCTATTAGTGTGGATCATCCCATTTTCCTGTCGAAATTGCTGGCTAGGCGTTTGAAGAGGTTTTAAGCTGTTCACACAGTTTCCAACACCAGGCCCCTGAAACTTCAGGAGTTGAGCAATACCTCCGAACGTAGTGGATACTGAAGTTGCCAGGGAAGCGGATGGCCCACCTGGGCTAAGTTTCGCGCGGAATCCGGACGGTGTATCCTTTAACACTACGTCCCTTATTTTATCGCCGGGCGATACAATTCGCGATCCAATTTACTTTCTTTTCAGATTTTCACACTTCTCTCGTTGATGCTGTCACGCGTAGAAGGAAGATGTCGATCGGCAGCTTTTCCGGGTTCGTCCCATTTCAGGTCGGCCCTTCCCCTTCGCTTTTCACCACGATGAAGCGTAGGTGAGTTTTGGTACTAAAGCTAAGGCTATGTCCTAATTAATTTTAATTTTATTTTTTAGGGCACAACGAAGGGCCGCAACAATACTGACAAATCTAAATAAGCCACTCATTACGACTGCGCTCCACCTCATTTACAGCACATTTTGCGCATCTAACTGAACAAGTTTAACCCTCCGCCAACCGTGTGTTTTTTTTTTTTTTTTTTTTGCACACCGCCAACCGTCACGGACGATATCGGCGATAATTTAAGCCACTTAAAGGTAGGGAAAAATTCCAAAAAAATTCAGGGAATATGTTCTAAGTCTCGTGTTTCTGTACCTATAGTTTTTAACTTGAATACTTTGCCCCCTGGTGAAATAAAATTTCGTAATCGCTGCAAAAACCGTAATTTCGAAGGTTTCGATAAAAAATCGATATCTTGGATATAAATTGGTTTTAAGAAGAAATGTTTTGGGGATTTATTCTTCATATAAGGGGCTTCCAAAAAATATTAATTGGATCTTACACCGCTCAAAAAAGTATATTTATTTTAACACCCGAAAATGGTATATTTTTAAAAGGAACGTTTTTCAATAAAAATAAGTATTTTATTGGAAAAAATATAATAATTATTAAGAAATTAATACAAAATTGTTTTCAAATTACAGAAAAATATGAGAATACCTAATGGAAAAAAGAATATTTAAATCAGAAAAAAATATTTATTTACATTCAAAACAGACGTGCAGTCGATGTTCATCACAGGCTGCGTTTCCGCAAAAAGAACAGCACCAAATGGTTTTCTTCTTATCTTTACCTTTACACGTGGGGCAGTATTTTCTCAACTGATTATCGAATTTAATTTTCAAATTTTCTGGTTCTACAGGCAGATTGAGGAACTCGCGAATCAACTTCTTTTTGAAATTACGGATATTTGGTATATCCATGCGTTCGTGAAGATGCGGAGTTATGAGACTTTTCGTGATTTCATGCAAGAATTCGGTTCTAAATAGTGTTTATGCTTTATTAGGAGCTAAATTGTATAATACATTAGCTTTAACGCCCGCTTGATCCAATATTTCATAAAACAAACGCATTGGCCATCTATTTGTTATCCGAGCCGTCGAATGATTGAAACAAATTTGATCAAAAACGTCGGTCCCGATTTTTGTTTTATTATAGAAATCTATGATTTCTGGAATCTGAGATTCGCTTACATCGCGTCCTCTATGATGTAAGCTAGATATCAATATCACTACTTTTTTAGGTTTTGCACAAAATGATAATAATGTCATTTCATCTTTATATGCATATCGTCTAAGCCCAACTGATGCAGGTTTGGTGAAATGAGGCGGAATTTCTGGCTTATTTTTTTTTCAATGTGTCCACCACTGTCAAGCCGTATTTACTTTGCATCTCTTGAACCACTGGTACTTGTGTAAACCAGTTGTCACATGTGATGTTACGATGAGTATTATGTATCGACTTGGTCAGAGATGTCAAGTAGTGACGGGCGGACGTGTCAGTACTTCCAGAGCATTTTCCGACGTAGGGCTCTGCATCGAACATACACCTTTGGGAACTTCTGGGAGACTCAGTCGATGAGAAGGATGTATATGAAGGCGTAATACCTTAGGAAAACCACTTGTATTTTATATATGCGTTTATTAAATCATATACTAGCCAGAGTAGTTGGACGTTTTTATAAGGGTCTCGTGTTTCTCCCTCGGGAAAGCGAACTGTCAAATTCAAAAGCTATGGCTGCGTTCGTCATTATAGTGCTGCCACAGTACTGCCCCTGCAGTAACTTAGCCACAGAAGTTACGAAAACAAAACTAAATGTTAAGTTTATCCGGAAATCGCACCTTTTCCAGATCTAGTTCTTGATGCTGGTGCGATGGCTGGTGGTGTGAGAGCTTCCTCTCGTTGCTCCGGCGAAGTATGATCCGGGGATACTGAAGTCCCAGCCACGGGCACTGATGATTCCAAGTCACTACCCAACAGAAAAGCTTGATACCTACTGCTGTATCGCGACCACGTACTCGTACCACGAAGTGTTTGGTTGATCTTTTAATTACAGGGAATGGTCCATCGAATGGTTGCTGGAGAGCGGCCTTGGGTGTATCCTTTCTAATAAACACATGTGAAGAAGCACTGAGGTCTCCATGCACAAAGGTGTGTTTATTGCCATGACGTGAAGCTGGTTTAGGTCGAAGAAATCTGAAGTGAGTTCGAAGCCTGCTGACCAGCTCCCCCGGTGAAAGGTCGGTTGAAGATGCAGCCAGGAACTCACCAGGAAGTCTGATGGGTTCTCCAAAGACTAGCTCTGCTGCTGTAGCCCCAATGTCCTCCTTGAGAGCTGCCCTTATTCCCGTTAGCACCACAGGAAGAACATCTGTCCAATTCTCAGTTTCGTAACACTCAATTGCTGACTTTAGTTGTCGATGAAAGCGTTCTACCATCCCGTTGGCTTGCGGATGGTACGCAGTAGTCCGGAGATGATTGATACCAAAAAATTGAGTGAGTTGCCCGAGTAGATCAGACATGAATTGGCGTCCTTGGTCAGATGTTATGCGTAGAGGAATGCCATACCTCGCAATCCATCCGGAGAAAAGACGACGAGCCATCGTTTTTGCTTCGAAGTTTGCAAGCGGCAATGCAGGCCAGCGAGAAAAGCGACACAAGCTCTTTATTCTGTAATTGAAATTTCTCAGGCTGTAGAATAAAATTTATAAATAAATAAAATATAAAGTAAATAAATATATTTCTTCCTTTGCAAAAAATAATAAAAATAAATAAATAACATTAACAATATTTCACAACATAAAATTAACAAAAAACAATTCATTGAATAAAACAACAAAATAAAAATATCAAAAAATTAGCAGTCTTCTTCGATCCGGAATACATCTTAGGTAAAAAGTTGTCTGAAAGAGAAATAAAAATATGCTTCCACGGACATTTTTCATTCAAGGAAAAAAAAAATATTAAAAATCAAAATGTCTATAAAAACGTAGGAAAATCTATTCAAATAAAAAGAAAATTTTTAAGCTTCCCAATTTTATAACCTACTTGAAATTAAACAATTTTCGATTTTTTACAACTGAATTAAGGGGGGATATACATTTTGTTATGAAACCTTTTGCGAAGCCGTAAAAGATTCTGCTGTGGTTGAATAAAAGAAACAAAAGCTTGCTTCACAGAAAAAAGACTTTATTACAAGTGATTCAGATGTGCAACGGAAGGCAGCGAGCGCTGCTAGTACAGTGTGTGTAGTAAAGGAATTACAGTTCAATGCATTTCAAATTTAGAGGAAAATACAGTCCGACCAGAAAGTTTCATCAGCCAAATGATAAGGAGCCTTAACATTCCGCCCGCCTCGTGTGATAGCACGATGATTATGCCTCAGGATTCGGTTGCAACCGCCCGCCGTGAAGAATCTGAAGATCTCTGCAGTAGGATGAACTGGCAAGAACATTAAAGAATTAACAAAGAAAAACGTTAATAGCTTATTGGTTAGACGGGGTTTCAAGAGGTAAGATACACATTTTTGCAATCGTTCGCTTACGATACCCATCCTTGTGTTTTAAAGTCACAACGCGGACTTGGCCGTCAGGGCCTGGGTGTAGTTCAACGACCCTTGCAAGTGACCACTTAGCTGGTGGCAGATTCTCGTCCTTTATAAGGGCGAGATCGTTTACTTTAACTGGTTGTTCCCTCGCTTGCCATTTATTTCGTAACTGCAGATGCTGGATGTATTCGTTTCGCCATCGCTGCCACAGATGTTCAACCATAGATTGCACCAATTGCCAACGGTTCAGTCGGTTGACTGGGATTTCGCTGACACTGGGTGTGGGCATGGTGAGTAGGCTTTCACCGACTAAAAAATGCCCTGGCGTCAATGCAGTGGTATCAGTAGGGTCATCAGATATAGCACAAATCGGCCTTGAATTGAGACAGGCTTCAACCTGGGCCAGTAACGTCAGCATAGCTTCGATATCCAAAGTGTGTGATCCCACGATGCGTCGAAGGTGGTACTTTAACACCTTCACACCGGCCTCCCAAAGACCACCGAAATGAGGTGAACCAGGTGGGATAAAGTGCCATTCTGTCCCGTCTTCCAAAAGCAGATGTGATAACTTCGGATCTCGGAGCAGTTGACGAATAGAGTGTTGAAATTGCTTGTCAGCACACACAAAGTTGGTAGCATTATCGCTGTATAGTTTGGCACAGCGACCTCTTCTACTGAGGAAGCGACGAAAGGCGGCAATGTAAGCCTCTGCAGTTAGATCCATCACTAATTCCAAGTGTGCAGCCCGTGTAACGAAACAAATAAATATGGCCACGTAACTTTTTAAGATTGTTCGATTACGCCCTGGAGTGGGCTTGACGGCAAAAGGACCCGCATAGTCCACTCCACTATGCAAAAATGGTTTAGCTGGTGTGACTCTGTCGGATGGCAAATCACCCATAAGTTGCTGTTTAGTGCTTGCCCTTTGCCGGCAGCAAACAATACAACTTCTAATGAATTGACGAACCTTGCTGCGACCATGAACAATCCAATATTTAGTTCGAATGTGTTGCAGCGTAGCCTGAACGCCTCCATGTAAAGTAATTTTATGCGAATAGTCAATCACGAGATAAGTGAGATGGCCCTCCTTTGGTAGTATTATTGGAAACTTCTCGTCATAGGGTACTAAAGCATTTTTGAGTCTGCCACCCACTCTTAAGATCCCATTATGGTCGAAAATCGGAGTAAGACTGAGCAACCTAGTTTTTGGGGGTAGCTCTTTACCTTTGGTAAGACAATGTACTTCCGAGCGGAAGAAATGGTTTTGCACTAGCTTAATCCAGGTATTAAGTGCTAGATTTAATTCGATAAGTTTCAGACTGCCAGTGTATTTTGTGGCAGATTTAGTATTATGGTAGAAACGATAGCAATAGGCCGTAATCCGTAGAAGCTTCTGTAGATTCGAGTATTTTAGTAATAAATCGTTGTTAACATCTCCCAGCTTCGTAGTCACATGCACAATGCGAATCTCCTCGTTGAGGAACTCATTCGAAGGATGTGGCTTGGCTTCTGGCCAATACCCAGAGTTCCATTTTAGCCATGGAGGGCCTGACCACCATAAAGTAAGGTTGACAAGGTCAGCAGTCCGAATACCTCTACTTGCACAGTCTGCAGGATTATCCGCCGAAGGGATGTGACGCCAGTAACCATCAGGTACTTTCTCCTGGATTAAGGCCGTCCGGTTGGCCACAAAAACCTTCCATTTCGAAGGATGCTCTCTTAACCACGCCAGCACAGTCGTGGAATCAGACCATAAGTAAACCGGGACTTTTTCCAGATGAAGGATCTTCAGCACCGTGGCAGTTAGGTCTGCCAGGAGAGCAGCGCCA
This sequence comes from Dysmachus trigonus, assembly GCA_949715965.1. NCBI lineage: Eukaryota > Metazoa > Arthropoda > Insecta > Diptera > Asilidae > Dysmachus > Dysmachus trigonus. The sequence continues at coordinate 51,488,550 of OX454319.1, read as the reverse complement.
CACAACTCCAATCTCGGCAACGAAATGGTTTTGATTGGACTCACTTTCGTTTTCGCGGCCACAAGTGAAACCTGAATATTGTCCAAATCATGAACGACGCGTAGATAAACGACAGCAGCATAAGCATGAAGCGAGGCATCACAAAACCCGTGAACTTCAAGGCCTAGCTCAGTATTACTGATTCCAACCCAACGACTGATCTCTATGTTACTTAGATCCTGGAGGTCCTGTTTGTAGTTCAGCCATTGCTGTCTTAGATCGTCAGACAGTTCGTCATCCCAGCCTACTTTGTCTATCCACAATCGTTGTAGTAACATCTTCGCTTTGACTGTAACCGGTGACAGCCACCCGAGTGGGTCATATACACGACTGATATCAGAGAGTAGTGATCGTTTGGAAAGAGCCTTTGTTGCAGGAAGTTCAATATTAATGCGGAGAGTGTCCTTCATCGGGAACCAACAAATGCCCAGTGCCTTGACCACTGTGTCACTCACAATTTTGTGTGTATCAAGTGTTTCAAGATCTTCGTCCGGGATACCGTCTAATAATTCAGAGTAATTACTTAACCACTTTCGCAATCTAAAACCACCCTTTTTCAACAGAGTACACAATTCATCGCGTAATGAACATGCCGTTTTTATATCGAAGGCTCCGAAAAGTGCGTCATCCACATAAAGCTGTTCTTTCAGTATTCTGGAGGCGTCAGGATGTATTGCCTGATAGTCCTCAGCAATTTGATGCAACACTTTACACGCCAAATATGGAGCGCACGCTGTGCCATAAGTAACTGTGAGCAGACGGTAGACTCTAATAGGCTCTGATGAATGCGACCGCCATAGAATACGCTGCAGGTCTATGTCGTCTCTGTCAATTAGGATCTGCCTAAACATCTTCTCAGCATCAGCTGAGAATACGTAGGGATATATTCGCCACCTCAACAATATATTAAATATGTCATTTTGTAATTTTGGGCCGACGTGCAAAATGTCATTGAGAGATTTTCCTGACGAGGTCTGTTGCGATGCGTTGAATACGACGCGTAACTTTGTCGTGGTGCTAGTCGGCTTCAGAATCGCGTGGTGAGGTATATAATAACTCTTCTCGGGCTCTTCATCCTCATCTGGCACAAGTTCCATGTGCCCTAAAGTTAAGTAGTCCTTCATAAATTCGGAGTATGATTTCTGGAGATCAGAACTTTTCTCGAATCTACGCTCCAATCTTAAAAGTGCAGATACAGCAGCGTCCTTCGATGACCCTAACTCTGACGTAGTAGTTCGAAGAGGTAGCCTCACGATATAACGTCCAGTAACGTCTCGAGAATGTGTTTTTTGGAAGAAGTCTTCACATGCCAGTTCTTCTGGAGTCAGAAATGTAGTTGACGGTGCTTCCTCGACCTCCCAGAAGCGTCGCAAAAGAGCATTCACCTCGGTTGTAGTACTATGCAGACTGATTGAGCAGCCGGAACCTCGAAGGTCACCGTCAACCGGCCCCGACAAAATCCAACCAAGAGAGGTGGACTGAGCAATCGGTGAGCCACTTGGACCTCGACGAACCTCGTTTAGCAGGATCTTTGCCACAATCTCCGCTCCCAGGATCAGATCAATGCGTGCCGGAGTTCCGTAGTCCGGATCAGCAAGTGGTAAGCCCGTGAGATGGGACCACTCTTGTTTGTAGACCGGCTTAGCAGGTAGAAGGGCTGTTAAGGTAGGTAACACCAAGGATTGCAATGTATATCTACATGACGAATCGAGAGTGGAAATGACGTCATGCGTAACCACTGAGTGAACAATTCCTGCTTCACACTGCCCAACACCAAGCACTGAGATGTTTGCCTTTCGCTTTGGTAGATTTAGCCAATCCGCCAAAGTCTGCGTGATGAAATTCGATTCAGAACCCTGATCCAGCAGAGCACGTACTTTTAGCATACGTCCATTAGGTGATTGAATAAATACCGCCGCAGTAGCGAGTAAGATGATGGCTGAATTGTGGTTGCTTTTAGCACTGTGAGCAACAGTAGAGGTCTGAGGCAACTCAAGCGAGCTAGTAGTGTGATCAGAGCGCGATATTGCAGAAGCAGGCGATGCTTTGTGTATCATAGTGTGGTGTGGTTGTTGACACCGTTGACAACGATGCTTTGACGGGCAAGAGCTTGCAGTATGACCTGCTCGAAGGCAATTTGCGCAGAGCTTGTTGATGTTCAAATAATCTATGCGTTCTTCTACGGACTTAGCTTTGAATTGTGGACAGAATAATAATAAGTGTTTACCCTTACAGCTAGGGCATACCTTAGGTGAAAAGGTATGGTAGGATCTTGCAGCCGCTTTGTGTACGAAGGGCTTATTGTGTTTTAATTGACGTTGTTGTAGGGCAGGGCTGTCTTTGATAGCACTTAGGGCATGCAATCTAACTTCCAAGAAAAGTCTTAAAGTCTCAAAGCTTGGTACCTCCGTAGAAGATTCAAGAGATGTTTCCCAATCCTTACGTGTCGTATGATCGAGTTTGGTTCCGAGAAAATACACAAGCCAATCGTCCCAATGTCCAACAGGGCGTGATAGATTCTCCAAAGTTCTGACAGCTTGCGTGAAAGTGTCCAGAACTCGACGAAGCTCCAAATAGGATTCGCTAGCCATGACGGGCAACGTAATAAGGGAGTGGAGATTTGAATTGACTAGAAGCCTAGTATTTTTGTAGCGATTTAGAATAGTCTTCCACGCTGACTCATAGTTTGAGCTTGTAATAGTATAATGCTGCAACAATTTTGAAGCTTCTCCAGTAATGGCAGATTTAAGATAGTGCATTTTTTGCACGGTCGATAAGTTCTCGTTTTCGTGTATTAAGGATACAAAGGTATCACAAAATGACGGCCACTCTAAGTAATTACCATTAAAAGTGGGTAAATATATTTTTGGTAATTTTATAGCCGTTGTTGTTACAGAGGAGCGCACTGTAGAGTTCAGTAGTGTAGCGTCCTGAGACCTCGGCGCGAAAGTTTTAAGTTGTTCAGTTAGCCAACCTTGAGCCTCAATGTATGCACACTCAACATCTGAGAAGATGTCTTTGGTAAAGTAAGGATCGGTTTGCATATCAGTAGGAGAGCTTGTATCAACTATTTCGTCATGAGCTTCACAAAATTGTAACCAATAGGTATCGAGTAATTGTAGCCTAGCACTGAGAAACGACTCATCTCTTTTTTCCTTAGCGGTCTTAGTCGCGTTTGTAATGAACTTCTGTATCCGCTCAGCTTTAGTTATGGTTTTCTGCTTAAGTTTATCCATTTTGCGCAAAAAAAATTAATTAATACCGTCAGGAGTTCCGTTATTAAGCTCGTCTTAATATTTTAACCGCGCGTCATTAATTGTTCGTACGAGTTTACCGCGATATTACACTAAACGTAATTTTAGCAACGTACGATTTCCAATAGTGTTCTTAAGTATTCGTGTAAAAAATTGTCTTATTCCCGGTTGTCCATGGAGCAGGTTTATCACTGTATTTTAAGCTGTTCACTTTGAGAGCAAAATAAGCCGGAGGATATGCGCACAGTAGTAAGTTCTAGCAATGTTTTCGGATAACTTAACGAAAGCTCCTTTTACCTTGTCTTTTACGTAAGCACTTTCAAGTTTGGTTTTATTATTAATATACCGCTTTTAACAAACTCCCAATCCACTGGCTCTTTAGTATAAAAATGTTTTCGATTGCAATATATTTGTAATTATAAAGAATATTAGGGCAAAAGAGAATGGAACGAACTCACCGGCAAGGCAGAGTGATGATGGATCTCCCGCTTTAAGTTCGATGGTGAGCTTTTGCCTATTCAGTAGAAGAATGTTGAGAACCACTGCTTCCTGTGTTCTTCTTCTTACATGGAGCATAACCACATGGCTTCAAGACATGCACATGGTGCACTCACAGAACTATGCACCGCGATACAGGATTTTTCTTGTTTTCAGGTTCCTTTTTGCTTTCTTTTAATCCCACCAATCGCGTAAGATAACCGACACTCTGGGCACCACTGAGCCTTACAGTATGTGTAATTTTTTAATTTAATTTTTTTTTTTTAGTTAAGGAAAATTAGCTGGACTGCGCTAATTTGTCTATAAGTTTATCTTGAGCACCTTAAAGTACAACACAGCACTGCATGTCCCTCGGATCGCACATACGCGCATTTACCGCACCGATGCACCGCTACTTTACGAATTCGTACAGAATAGATCTGTAATAATTAACCCGGAGTAGATCCGATTCGGAGTAGATCCGACTCGATAGGACCAATGTTATGAAACCTTTTGCGAAGCCGTAAAAGATTCTGCTGTGGTTGAATAAAAGAAACAAAAGCTTGCTTCACAGAAAAAAGACTTTATTACAAGTGATTCAGATGTGCAACGGAAGGCAGCGAGCGCTGCTAGTACAGTGTGTGTAGTAAAGGAATTACAGTTCAATGCATTTCAAATTTAGAGGAAAATACAGTCCGACCAGAAAGTTTCATCAGCCAAATGATAAGGAGCCTTAACAATTTAGAATGACCAAAAAATTCAATTTTTTTTTTTCATAAAAAGTTAGTAAATTTCCAGTAGAATACGCTCCTGAAACCCTTTTTTCGAAATTCGAACTCCAAGTGTTTTTTTTTCATCGTTCCCGGGATTGCTGATTAAAATGTTAGTACGATTTTTCGATAATTAAAACTTTCAACGCGTTTTTCTCAAAACAGCATTTTCGGAGTTTATGCCGGTAATAACTCGAAAACTAATTATCCGATTGAGCTGAAACTTATAGGATTTCTTTATTATAGTATTACCTTCTATATGAATTAAAAATTATTGTAATATTTTATTATTAAATATGGAAAAATGTGATAAAATGGCGGAGAAAATGTTGATTTTTTCGAAAAAGTTACGCCAAAAGTGCAAATTTTTTTTTTTCACTTTTTTTTCAATTCATCTACTAACTGTGAATGTAATTAATGTAAATTTTTTTGATTTTTTGATTTCTGATCACAATTGCGACCAGGAGAGCCGGCACAAGCAAAATACAACGACTTTTTCAACACCATATAACGGCCGCCATTTTGTTGAAAAAAATTAAAAAAAAATATTTTTGTATACTACATGGATACGGTTTCGATTGATTTGAATAAAAACTTCCCCTTGAAAAAAAATGTTCAAAAATGAGTTTTTTTTCTTGTTCTAAATGTATATCCCCCGTTAATGCGTTCTAAATTATTATTGCTTTTAACGTGATTGTTAAGTAAAATATTAGGTAACCGATAACAAATGTCCGAAAATATTATGAAACTGGAAGAACCGCAGTGACATTCATGGTCTATATCGAAATTGAAATTGTCATTTAAAATCGAATTTATTGAAAGAGAACACAACAAACCTTTATGATTTTTCTTTGCAAAAAATAACGATGCATAAATGTTATTACGAAGGATCTCTTGAAAAATTGAACACATATGGTACATTAAAATTGAAACCGATTCTGTAGGAACACTTAACCCGCCTCTTTGTAAAAAATCGAAATAATCATCATCAACATACGATACTTTCTTTTTATTTAAGGGGGTATCCCACTCTAGAACGTTCAAAAAATGCAATTTTTTTTTTTAGTTTTGAAAAATTCTGTTCTTTCCTGAATCGTTTAAGCTATCTCTTGCCGCGAAATTTGAAAAGCTCGCGCCGCTACAGGCGATTCCGTGCGCAGCCGCGCACTCTCCACCACTCTTAACTTTAACTTAAATGCCGTTTTTCTCAAAACACCGTCTTGATGAATGGTGTGCAGCATTCTGAGAAAACCATTCATCCGAAAAATTTCAGATTTTGGTAGAAGCTGTGTTAGCTTTGTCTCTATGACCTAAGTGGAGCAAATCAGGCATTTTTACATTTACATAGCTTGTATCCCATATTTTAACAGTAAAAACTCAACTAAAATGTAAAACTTATAGTAGAAAAAATTAAAAAAATGAATAAACATTTTTTTTTCAAAATGTGCCACACTCATGCCTAGCCACATATATAAAGAGTACTAATGTGCAATCTCATAATTTTCAGATTATTTGTTTCGCTGTTATCGTGCACACCGTTCCTAAGGTATGAGTCCCAGTAGCAAGCCTGCTCTGACCCAACCACTCAATAAAAAAAAAAATTTTTCTCTCAAAATATTCGTTAAAGATCATATAATAAGAGGATTATTATGTTTAACTCTAAATGTTTTGTATTTTCTTGTTCAACTCCCTGAAAAAACCGTTCAATTCAAAGGCCTCTAGAGTGGGATACCCCCTTAATGATTTTGTTCTTACAATCCGGACAATTAATTCGCTTACCTACCGCGTGTGATACATACCCGCTGGCATACAAATTAGCTGATATATCGATATTAGCCAATGCCAAATATTCTTAGTCGAAAATTGCTATAAATTCAGAAATATTGACAAGTTTCGAAAAATCATTAACGTTGTGTGAAAAAATATTGTGTATTCTAATTTTTTTTTCGGACTCCAAAATTTCTGAGTATGATATTCGATAATTACAACCCGATAAAGAACGGTATAATCGAAATCGGTCCTCTAAATCATCCGTTGGAATTTTTCCGGCAACACATATTTTACTTTTAAAACATTTAAAGGAAATTCTATTAAAATCTACAATCGTTTTCGTTGTTAAAAGGGCTGCTTGATATGGGTCTTTAGATAAAATCCCGGAGTTATTGTCTGACTGTTGCCACACATCAAGCCATGTAATAAATTTTTTTTTAAATTCAAGGCGTGGATCAGAGTTTGAATTAAAATGAGAGCACCACGGATCACGTTTAACAGTGCCTTTAACCGTGCATTTTGTGTTCATTATTTTCCACCATTTTGAAATAATTATGCAAAAATCTGTTTGACGCGTACTTTCCGTTTCATTTAATGCGACAATGGTGGAATCATGAAAAGTGTTTTCAACAAGAGGGACACTTTGCTTTTCTAAATTATTTGGAAAAACCGTTTTATAATTTAATTTGTACGTTTTCTTAATTTGCAAATTTAATTCACTTTGGTACAACTCGCGGAGATCTTGAAAAGATGCCTTCTTAATTTTAAACGAATCAAAATCCGAGTAAATAAAAGTATGCTGCAGTGTTTTCACGCTTAACCAATTATTTCGAAAATTTTTCATTAAATGAACCGTATCGTACTCTAAATATACTTTTCGGTCAGGAAAATCGGGGTTTTCAAAATAATTTAAATTTTCTTTTCTAAGCATTTTAAACAAAATTGGTCCTACTGTTATCTGTAATAATTACAGAAACTTGGAGCCCGAAAGATTGAACAAATTTTAGAGCACTCATAGTGAGCTCGAATAAAGTCGGTCCAGTAGGATTTAATACCGGTATTAATCGAACTATTTCCTTGAAAGGACCATAATTGGACTTTATCATATACGAAACTACGGTTCTTGCAGTTTGTAAAGTGCGATTATTAGCAAACCCTACAACGTTTGAGGCTTTATATTGAAGACCTTTCTCTATATATATTTCATCTATTGATAAACCTACAATTTTTTCCCTATCATTTAAATTCGCGATCATATGTCTTAAATAATGCTCGTCATTGTTACTATTTCGCGAATCAGGGGCGACGTGCATCGAAGATGAAATATGCTGCAAATATCTTTTAGAAGGCAAACTTAGAAATTGTTGTGCTTGCAAATATGCGGGTGAGGAAATTGACGATATTAAAAAGAAAGCTATAATTGTGCAAGTGCTATAACGCGGTTGTGAAAGTATGAGCAACTTCGTTTGATCTAAAATAAATTCTAATTTTCCCGAGTTGTCCGAACTATTTTCTAAATTGTTTGCCTTCTCCAAATAAAAAATCGCCTTTTTAATGCATTCTTGAAAACAATCAGAGGGTGGTGTACGTTCGTATTTATACCGCGAAAGTGAATTTAAAATTTGTGACCAAAGACCCGCTTTACAGTCTTTGGGTAACAGCCACATCAAATCATTCGTAGACACCTCGCCGCCACGTAATATTACCCGGACTTTCTATTGTCATTAGCAGTGGCGAACAGCAAACAAAATGTACTTGTTATTCTTTATTATTACTTTATTATAACACCAATTTCGCAGTCAAAAACAAAACGGCATGGAAGATGTCGCAGCAAGAATAGAACATAAAAAGGCACTGAACTTCGTATGCGTTTTAATACAGCGGCTCGTAGGTGGCGCATAGCGCAAGTAGATAGGTTTGAATTATCAGATCCTGACACTTTCAAATCATTATCAATTATTATTTTTACCGCAAATTCACAACCTGTTTCGTCGGCGTTATCAAGCACATAAAAAATAATTTTATTTTCTCTTTCTATTACATTCCACGAAATTAAATTAAATTTTACTTTATATTCTTCTTTAAAATTCTTAAAATCTAATATTACATCTTCCTTAAACGCTTCTTCTATAGCTTTCTCAAGTTTAATCAAATTTTTCTCGCGCCGAACTTGAGGATTCGTTCTATTTTCTGATATAACTTTACTCTCTGCTTCTGAAACGGTCGTGTGTAAATTTGGGAAAATGGACGGAATCGCGCCTTGAATTAATTTCACACGTTTATTCCCGGGTTTGTATAAATTCGATTCGCGCAAGTGCTTGATACAAGTAACTGTACAATTCGTTATTTCCCAATGTAACCGCGGAATAGCATGAAACCAGTTTTTTCTTAGTTCGAGATCCTTGGGAAAAGAAAATGTTGTTATATTATTTTCCGAAACACGCGTAAAAAAAAAAAAAAAATAAATTCTAGTATATCTTTAGGGGCTTCTGCTAGAAAAACTTATACAAAATATTCACCTTGCCCGAGTGTTTTTTGATTTGAAGAGGTGACTTAATTTCTCTTAGCTCCCATCCATCACTAAGGAATATTACCTAAGAAATAATTTATTTAATATTGCAAAAAAAAAAAAATATAACCAACAGAACTTATATTTGTTTTTACTGCATTGGCCCGAAGTCTTCTTATGGACAAGCACCACTTTTTAGAAATTATATCAGAAATATTTATTAACCTCCTCAGTCCCGACCTTTGAAAATTTGATATATCTTGAAAGTTTTGATTAATTTACCTTCTTAGAGATAAAATAAAGACAATAAATCAGAAAAAAAAAATCTTTTAGTGTAATTTTCGGAATTAAGGTAGCTATCACTATTGATACCTTGGGACTCAAGCATGTCAAACCAATTATAATTCTTAATCTTTTATTTGAGACTGTAATTACTATAATTCGAATGAAATCTCTTAAAACAATTTCTCTCCCTAGTAAAACACAAAAACACCTTACAGGTGTCACAACGAACAAATGTTAAGCTTTTGCATCCTTCAGCACGACATTTAGATCTACTTGACTGTTCATCATGGCACATTTCGGGCAAATGTTTGGTCTTCTTTGCAACCTTGGGTGGTAGAGGGACCGTTCTGCGTTGTTTAGCTTGCGGTTCATCATTAGAACCTGATTCTGTCTGGTCATCATCTGTATTACTGTAAATCAGGTGCTCTGCTATATCTAACCTAAAGATATAATAAGATAATATTTGCGTTCTAGGCCACTGGTTCAATTGAGCTTGTTGCCTGTATTGAATCCAACAAGAAGCTGTAACAAAGTCAAAGAAATGGTGAAGGACCCCAATTGTCCATTTCTTTGTTCTTCCCCTCATGGCATACTTGGAAATTACTCGATCCAGTAGGTCTACCCCACCCATATATTTGTTGTATTGTTTTATGGCGTGAGGTCTAGGTATTTCAATATATCTCTTGTCTTTTTTTGACCAACGACGACAGTTTTAGATGGGTTGTACCCCATGAGCAGTAGATAAGAAGTGAATAGGTTTATTATCAAACCACTTGATAAGGGATACCACTCCATCATTTCTTACCGTTTGGTCATAAGAACCTCTCTGTTTTCTGAGCTCTGAATCTTTTTTCAGTCTTTCAGTTTTAGGAATACGACTAGCCATAATGGTTTCGGACGCTAAAATGCTACGATGTTTCAACAGTGCATCAAACAAAGCTGTTGAGGTGAAATAGCGATCCATATAGATATGCGTTTTGTCTGGTAGGGTATCAGCTAAATTCAGCACAACTTTACCGCCAACATCCAGCTTTTCAGGCATAGGGATTTTGTTTGACTTTATCTCTCTACCTTGTCCTTCGTACAGTAAAAAGTCTAAAGGCAAGCCATTTGTTGACGTCATAACGAAATTTTTTATGCCTACAGGATTAGGCTTGCCTTTGACGTATTGTCTCATAGCAACATGTCCTTCAAAGGGAATAATTTGCTCATCGATACTGACATTGGCCGGTCTCTCATACTGCAAACATTTGCTGCGAATTTTATCACAGAGAGGCCTAACTTTCCAGAAACGATCTTTTTCCTTTACCTCTGTTGTAACAGTATTTTCATCCACCATCCTAAGATTGTTCCGAAGATGGTAAAATCTGTCTCTTGCAATGTTATCGGCTACGAGTGGATATCTTGTATGGGACTCCCAAGCCATTCTTAGTCGTGGAAAACCTAACAAGGACAGAATAATACTGGCTCCAAAAAATTTCTTCACTTCTTTGGTAGTAGTCTGCAGATCTTTTCCATTGCGGGACATGTAAGTAGTGTTAGAACTCAACACGAGCTCTTCAAAGAAGGAGTCATCAAAATATTCGCTAAAATATTCAAACGGTTTCCGAACAGTGGGTAATACATCTTCAAGGTCTTCGTGGATTTCTTGAATAAGAGGTGGGTCGAAATCATCCTTGTGGCGCCATTTTGGATATCTTTCACGTAATTGGGCGACTGGAATGTTACTCTCTTCATCATCATCATCAGATGACTGCTCCTCATCTGACAGTTGAGGAGTCCTGGAGGGGCCTGCTATGAGCTCTTCATCGTCGTTGTCGTCTTCGAAGTCCAAATCCGAGTTTTCAGAATCAAAATTGACCAAATAGTTCTCAATTTCTCTTTCTGATAACGCTGGAATCGGAAGCAAATAAAAGACTAATAAAACATAATTTGTATCAAAACGACGTCGTTGAATCCAAAGGTATCATATTGGATACACAACTAAAATAACCCCACAGACAAGTATTTCTTAGCCACAAACTTATTTCTGACGTCATAATAGGTAGATAGCTTAGTAATTATGTAAACACAATCAAAATATTGCCGATTTCCATTAAAACAAAATAAAACTTACCATCACGACGTCCCGACATTGTAACGGTTCACGACCAATGACTTTGACAAGCTGTTGTCAAAAAAGTTTACGTCTCAGTGTTGCCAATTTATTTTTGTCAGAACTGCTAAATCGTATCATATGTGATTGCTTCGGTTGTTAAACGATTGCATAATATAGAGCGCAGAAAAAAAATTATAACCGTAGGTATCATATATGATACCTAGGGACTGAAGAGGTTAAAATATAATAATTCGAAGATATTTTTACATAGTGTATGAAATCAAAGTATTGAATGTTAACACCCTTTGATATATGTATCATTGGTTTTCCAATAATAAATTTGTATGGAATCATTGGTGCTCAGACATCATTGGGGTGCTATGATTTATCATAGGTGCAAAATTATTGGACAAAAGTAAGCATTGAGATTCAGTGATAGTCACAGAAAAGTCATCAGGACGAATGATAAAAACTCCACAGCAAATCATGCAGTACGGTACTGAAGATGAATCAGTGGTGAATATGACAGATGACAGTGATTCATTGACCAATGATCTAATTCATTCAATGATTTTATCAATGAAAACTTGCTGTAAGGGCAATCTATTGAAAAGAATGAACTTGAACTTGAAAATTTGTTAGAGACGCCCTGAAATTTTCAAAAACATGGGGCGCCCCAGGCCTTGTCAGTTAAATGAACAGCTTATTAAAAAGGAGAATTGTCACAACTAATTTTTGGTAATTTTAACATCGAAATGCTAAAATTAACTTCTTGAGCCGCAGCACGGGTTAGTTCCACTTTAAATACTGCGTCTGTTAACACATATATTGCTATTCATCATTAGTCTTGAGTTTACCCTGGATTTTAGTCGGGGTAAAACCGGGGCTTCCCGGGCGCAAAGCAAGTTGTCTGTTTCTAGAAAAATGCCAACAAATCCGGTCATTATTGCACTCTATACAACTGGCCGCACTTTCGGCTTGACTTTTACGAGATGCTTAGCCACTTTTAGCAATTAAATGTCCTTAAATGTACTCAAATAATTATTAAATTGCCAAAAGTTGCTTAGCAAATCGCTTCTAACTTAATACTTTTACCGACAATCTCAAGACGAATTTTCGATTTGTTGTGAACGTCTTCACGGTATTTAAAAAAAATGTAATACTGGTATCCTTTTGTGTTGCTTCCTATTTACCTACTTACCCGATAAATTAATTTTTTCCCACCGAAATCGCTTAAAATTGTTGTAGATCCTCCTGACATCAAGCGCTTTCTATGGAAAATGGCCGTCAACTGAAGAACTGTCAGACCACTTACGCACACACTCAAAAGGCCAGTTCACGGCTTGTAATTGTAGAAGGTTTTGCTCTGGCCCATCGTGCAATGCATTAAAAACGCATTGTGATTTTATACCTGTGTCTGGGTTGTTAGCAAGTAAATTATCTTCATAATTTTCTTCGTTTCTCAAAAAATTTATCTTTTCAGAAAAATGATTTTTTTGTTTGTTTTTTTCTTTGTTCTTGTGCACATCCTAAAGAAACGAAACGAATTGGAAGAAGGAACGAATCCAAGAATTGTATTAACAGCTTAATTATCTCCAATAACTAATCCCAGAATAAATCTTATATTAAAAATACCATTCGAGGTCTTCGAGGTGCCTTCTTCTAAAATTTTAAGTTCCTTGACTAGTTCAGCTAATGTAGTTTCGCATGTACACATTTTTAAATACTCTTAGCAGGGGCAGCAAAACAAAACAAACTTAGTTTTATACAGAACTGAAAACGGATTTATTTATTCCTATCCAAACACGTGAACAAAAGTTAGACGAATGTAACAAAAATGACAGAACTTCAAAAGTCGAAATGCAGAGGGCGCAAAGTGTATACTTATGCCCAACAGTATTGCCAACACTCCTCCTCAATTTGCGCCCCTGGAAGCACGTAGTCCAAGTCCAAGTAGACATTTCTCATGATGATGCTTCGTCAGCGGCTTCGTAAACACGTCCGCAATCATCTCCTCGGTAGGTAAATACTGCAGCTTGAAAGGATGATTTTTCATCACTTCTCGAATAAAATGATACTTAATATCAATATGCTTTGATCGAGCGTGATGAACGGGATTCTCGACCAATCTGTCAGCGCCCTGATTGTCGTTGAAAATAGTCATTTCACAAAGTTCTCCGAAGCCCATTTCCCTCAAAAAACCCGTTAAGAAAACAGCCTCTCTACCGGCGTCACTCACAGCCATGTACTCAGCCTCGGTTGATGATAGAGCAACCGTCCGTTGCTTTCGTGATTCCCACGATACAGCTGAACCACTCAACAGAAAAGCGGAACCAGTATATGATCGGCGGTCCACCGAACAATTTCCCCAATCTGCGTCAACGAAACACCATCATCCTCAAAATTCAGAGCGTGATGAGTTGTGCCCCTCAGGTACCTCAGCACACGCTTCGCCGCCATCCAGTGCTCCTGACCAAAACAATCATTAAATTGACTTAAAACACTTACCGAATATGCTATGTGAGGACGTGTGCCCACTGCCAAGTACATCAAAGCACCCATCAATTCCCTGTAGGGGGCCCTAAAAGAATGATTCCCCTCAGTAGTCTCCTCTCTAGATAACTTGCATCCCACCGCCATAGGGGTTGCAACAGGCTTACAGGTCTGCATTCCAAACCGCATCAACACGTCCTCGATGTAACCGCTCTGTGACAGCTGTATTTTACCCTTGTCACGCTTGATATGTATCCCCAAACAGTATGTAGCTTCACCAAGGTCCCTCAACTTGAAAGATCCAGTCAGAGCTTGTTTTATTTCTTCTTCTCTTACAGCATTTCCAGAAAAGATGAGGATGTCATCCACGTACAGCAACACAAAAGTTTTTCCATCTCTGTCGACATAAATACAGGTATCCGAGCTCGTAGGAATCAAACCAGCCCTCCTCAGTACTCCATCGATTTCAACGTTCCATTGTCGGCCCGACTGCCTCAGACCATACAAAGCCTTATTCAGCTTGCATACTGCATCCGGTTTTTCCTGAAGACATTTCAGCATCTCAACGGCCCCATCACGAATATGCACATCCTCTTTACTCTCAGCCATTCTACTTAACATCTCCTTCAAAAATATAGGCTTCTCCATATACATAGTCGTGCCATAAGTTCTGTCCCAAAGGAAAAATGAAAAAAAGCTCATATAAGAAAAAAATAATTAAATTTTATTTATTATGTTTAGTAATATACTTATTCTAATTTACAGTAATGCAGACAATTATTCGAAATGCCCACCCTTTGCAGCTACACATTTTTTTAAACGTTTCGGCCATTCATCAATCGCAGTACGCAACACATCTAGTGATATTTCCTTCGCTGCTTTCATCAAACTTGCTTTTAATGACTCAATGTTTCGATGTTGAATAGAGCAGGCCTTCTCCTCTAAAATATTCCATAAGCGGTAGTCCAAAGGATTTAGGTCTGGGCTACCGGAAGGCCAATCTTCATCAGAAATGAAGTCAGGAACATTCGATTTTAACCAGATTTGCGTTTTCTTGTCTTTATGAGCGGGTGCTGAGTCTTGCTGAAACACCCAATGCTGACCATGGTACATCGTTGTGTTGAGCGGCTTCACCATCTTCTCCAGGATGTCACTTTGATAGTTCTTTGCCTTCGTTTTCACGCCTTGCTCACAAAAATGCAGCTCCGTAGCACCGTAATAGCCAACTCCCCACCAAACCATGACTGAGGCGGGATGATGGCTACGCTCTACCTTGGGTATCTTCTCAGCCGCTTCCTTAGAGCTATGCGCGTACACTCTGTCATTCTGTCGGTTAAACTTCTCTTCAATAGTAAAAAGTTTTTCGTCTGAAAAAAGTATTTGTTGGTATTTTTTTCCCGCGTACTTCTTCAAGAGACTTTTAGATCGCATCTCTCGTATCGCACGAAGCTTGTCCGTAAGCCGCTGCCCTGTTGACCGTCGATAAGCACTAAGCTTAAGCTCTTCCTTGATAATACGAGACATCGTCCTTTTGGGTATTTTCATCTCCCGTGCCATCACCTTTTGTTTCCGGAGCGGATTTCTCAGTATGCGGTGACGCATCGCTTCTACTGCTGCTGGTGTACGAGACGTACGAGGCCTCCCGCTCCTGGACCTGTCATCGACAGAGGAAGTCTCACGGTATCGTTTGATAGTACGATGCACAAATTTTATTGTAATTTGTAGTGGCTGAAGAAGCTCAAATATCTCCTTTGCTGGCTTGTTGCACTTAAATAGTGCAATAACGGCGATCCTGTTCTCTTTAATGCCCCACTCCATGTTGCTCCTTCGAAATCCAATGACAAAATGATATTTTTTTAACAAAGCGGGAAGTATTTAAGCTAATTCGCGACAGGTAATCGGGATGCGTCGTGAGCCTTTTAGTGGAGGGGAGGGAGACAGAACTTATGGCACGACTATGTAGATGTCCTCCAGCACCCTGCCATTCAAATAGGCAGACGTGATATCCAACTGAGAAATTCGCAAGTTTTTCTTAGCGGCTAGAGCTATCAAAAGTCTCAGCGAATTTAATCTTGCTACAGGAGCATAAGTGTCGTGAAAGTCTATGCCAGGTCTCTGGGTAAATCCTCTAGCTACCAGCCTAGCCCTTCGCCTTTCAAGGTTCCCCTCAGCTGTCCATTTGTTCCTTAGAACCATTCTGCAGCCGACAATTCTGGCATCTTCCGGCTGGTCAACGATGATCCAAGTATCATTTGCAACCAGGCTTTTCATCTCTTCATAGATTGCCTCTTCCCAAGCCACTTTATCATCTCCCGAGATTGCCTGAGAGAAGGGCACTTCTGAGGCATGTGTGATGAACTCAGCGTCATGCCATTCGAGATCCTCTTCTTCAACCTCTTTGCTAATTTCTCGTGTCTCAATCGGGATTTCCTTATAAACTTTTCTAGGACGGCCCGGCGCTCCAGTTCTGAGCTTCGATGGCCTTCCTACAGAGCGCGTGTGTTTCCTCGAACCTGTCACGACGTCCCGCCTACGCGATGGCTCCTCCTGATTGTCTTCAACATCATGCTTTGCCTTCTCCTTCGAATACTCAACCAAGGAAGACTTCCCCAATACCAATGATTTCGATTCCATGTCCTCAGCGCCTTCACTGCGAATGTCCTGACCGACGATCAGTTCTTTTGTTGGCAGAAAGTCCTCGAGCTTGCGACGTCCGTTCATTGTGTCGTCAGAGATGATGTCCTCAGAGGCGGATGGGTTTAGAACTTCATCGAGAAACTTAACATCCCTCGAGATATACATCTTATTTTGAGAAGGAACCCATACTCTATATGCCTTTGAAGCCTCAGGATAACCGACGAGAATTCCCTCGAGAGTCTTTCTATCAAATTTCCCTCTACCTGGAGCCTTGTCCAATACGTAGGCTTTACTACCAAATGCCTGAAGATATTGCAGTTCGGGGTACTTGCCCGTCCAAAGCTTGTAGGGAACCTCCCCGTCCAAACTCTTGGTGGTGCATCGATTTCGCACATGATTCGCGGTGGCCACAGCCTCAGCCCAAAACGATGATGGAAGTCCCGATTCAATCAACATGCACCTCGCTGACTCAACTAAAGTTCTATTTCGCCTCTCGGCCACGCCATTCTGCTGCGGGGTGTAAACGGCTGTGAGTCGTCGCTGAATCCCAGATTTCTTCAAAATTTCATCCATTTTCCTATTACAAAATTCCGTTCCGTTATCAGACTGTAACGCTTTTATTTTTCGGCCAGTCTGTGTCTCTGCAAATTCTTTAAATTCTTCAAATTTAGATAATACTTCATTTTTGTTTTTCATGAAATAAACCATACTCCAACGACTACAATCATCGGTAAAGGTCACGAAATATCGGGCCCCGCCCTTTGACTCCGCCTTCATGGGGCCACATACGTCGCTATGCACGATATCGAGCAATCCCCTTGACCTTTCATGCCGAGTCCGAAACGGAACACGTGTGAGCTTACCTTCAATGCATGTCTTGCATGTCTCCAACTCACCCGTCATAGGAGGTATCAAATTCCTCTTGGCCATAATTGACAAATCCTGAGCATTAAGATGTCCCAGCTTGCGATGCCACCGATGAACATCCTCCAAGTCCGCACTCGAAACCACACAGCCCTGCTGAAGCTCCTTGCGCACGAAAAACAAATCCCCTTCACGATCAGCGACAATTTTGACAGCTCCCTTGTCATCCTTGACAACAGCCTTGTTCTTCGTAAAAAGTACCTCGTCTCCTTTGTCAACTATTTTCGCCACAGAAATGAGATTCGCACGCAAATCCGGAACATGCAAAGCATTGGTGAGTTTTACTGGCATGTTAGTGTTGCCATTCCATGTTGATATTGCTATGTCTCCCTTGAGCACCGAACTAGAAGTCACATTTGTAGCGAGCCTTAACTCAGCTCTCGCTGTTTCTGCTTTTATGAACATTGCCTTGTCCTTACATAGGTGGGTTGTGCACCCACTATCCAGACACCATTTGTTCTCCGGGACTTGTGCATCCGCTAGACCGGCGAAATATGTCGTGCCCGCTTGCTCCTTGCCCTGCTGCTTCTTTTTAAAACAATCGGCAGCCTTATGGCCTCGTTTGCCACAGTAGTTGCAGTTAAACTTAAAACTGTTATCTTTGGGAGGTCTCTTTTTACCGACACTGTGTTTAACAAACATTGCACCAGACCCATCGTTTGCCTTTTGAATTCTAGCATCGTATTCGTCAATAATTTTGATTTTTAATCCTTCTATATCAGGAAGGCTATCGCGCGACTCCATTGCACATCGGAAATTTTCGTAGGATTCCGGTAGGCTATTCAACAATATGATGGCTAGTAAATCGCCATTGATGGTTACCTCCATGTTTTGCAACCTGTCAACGACATCAAAGAAATTAGTTAAATACTCCCTTACATCCGCTCCATCGGGCATTTTGCTCTGTGTTAGGCGCTTTAGTAATGTCGCCTTCCGTGCGGGGCCTTTGGACGCGTACACGCTTTCCAATTTCTGCCATACGTCCCTCGACGTTTCACATCCCCTCACATGACTCACCTCCGACGGACTTATTGCCAGGATTAAGTCTGCTTTTGCCTTCCTGTCTTGCGCCAGCCAATTGATGCGAGCCGCCTCCTCTGCCACTCGTTCATTGCCTTCTACAGCCAATTCGGGCTTCGGTCGTTCACCAGTAACGTAGGACCATGTTTCGTTTTTCACCATAATGGCCTCCACCTGTATTCTCCAGGTCTCGAAGTTGTGCTTGGATAGCATCTCGATTTTAACCGCACTCGCCATTATTATGTGCGTACTCTTACAAAGTCAATAGTCTTCTTTTCAGTTCTCACTTACAGCCTCTGGGCCCATAACCTCTTAGCAGGGGCAGCAAAACAAAACAAACTTAGTTTTATACAGAACTGAAAACGGATTTATTTATTCACAGTAAAAAATTTTTACTACTTTAATAATAGGCAATTCTTTGCCTAGTATTAAAGCTGTAAGAATACACCGATGTTTAAATTTACATTCGTCGATTTAAATGCTTTTTAAAAGTTTTGGGAAATTACCGCCATTACGGTATATTAATTCCAAGAAAAATGTAAAATTACCCGATGAAGAAGAATGCAATTACATGCCAATGGTAGTATTACAAGTATGTGGTAAACATTATCCCTATTGTGATGGGAAAACAGTATAGTTATGTAAATCATTTCCATCACAAAATGTAAAACTAAACAGTGAAGTGAAATGTAATTGCATGTCAATGGTAATTTTGCCGTAATATATGTAAAAATTTTACCTAATTTTGTGTAAAATCACACTTCGAAGTGGTCGTGTTCTTGAATCCCTTCGAAGCGAATAGAAAAGAGCTTGTGAAAGCTCCTTTTGATTTGAAATTCCATACTAAAATTCTTAACTTTGTAACAAATTCCTTTCATCTACTTTTGATTTCAATTAATTTTTTTGACGAATTAATTCGACCTTTTGTGGAGAAAAACTAATTGAAATTAAAGGTAACTAAAATGAATTTGTAAGAATAGTCGGAATTTTTATTCAAAAGGGTAGTCTTTTTTCAAGCACTTTTCAATTCGACTCGAAGGGATTCAACACGACCACTTCGAAGTGTGATTTTACACAAAATTGGGTAAAATACTTTTCAATCCTCTCAGATAAATTTTATCCGTCGGATAAAATTGTCCCAAAATCAAAGTGGCTTTGATTTAAATTAGCTATCAGACAGTTAAACTTATCGGCTCCTTTAACCGGCAGATAGGACTATTATTCGCCAGTTAATTTTGACAAATAGGGTGAAAAATAATTTTTCTTCATGGCCAAGTTCAATTCCTATCCGAAGAATAAATTTATCTGATGATTGAAAATTGGCCCTTAATATTGTATCATTTTTTATTTTATTTTGCAGGGGATTTTAAATCAAAGCGTGCTTTTTATTTTTTAAAGAATATTTTATTTTTACTTAAAGAAAACATAAGTAGTGGTATTAGAATTAATGTAGTGTATTAGTATTAGATTAAATGAGTTATTATAAGCAAAATATATATTCAATAATATAAACTGAAATAAGTTATTACTTCATATTTCCTGCGGTAATCCTACGGAAAGTTGTTGAAATGTATAAGCTATATGTATTATTATTTAATGCATTCCAGTAAATACAAAAAAATTCGGGGCCCGATCATTGAATCCGTTTAAATCGAATCGAAAGAAGCTTAGAAAAAACCTTTTTGGGCAAAAATTCTTTATTAATGCTTCTAACATTATATCATTAAACCATTTCAGTAGCCTTTGATTTTATTTAATTTTTTTGTTCAATTGTTAAAATAATTAGATTAGAGAAATCCAATCGAATAATTTTAACGTAATGCGCCAAAAAATAAACTGAAATCAAAAGTAACTAAAATGAATTATTGAGCATTTTAGGAACATTATTAGGGAATTTTTATCCAAAAAGAGGCTTTGTAAGCTCATTTCGATTTGATTCGAACGGATTCAATGATCAGGCCACAGAAGTAACAAACGTTCTACATATGTTGTGTAGCTAATTCGTGTCAAAAATTTAGTACATTTTACGTTATTGTACATAAAAATTACATATCTTTAATGCTACTAACTAAACGAATTACTTTAGACATAGCCGTAATATTATTTTTTTTCCCCCTAGATAATTCCGTGTAATTTTCAAAGAAATATCTTTGAATAAACTCATACGTTTGCGAAATTTCTTTTGGATATTCTATATTTAAATTAAAATATAAAGAATAACTTTGAATTAGCGCTTCTTTGAAGTTCAAGGACGTTGAGTTGACAAGTTCATTATCGGCATAAATGTAAAAGATCGACGATGTTCCGGTGTCTGTAATAATAATGTGTTAATAGACATCCTTTGAAGGAAGGAAATAACGATTGTATTTTATTAATTACTATTTGTTTTTACTCACCAACAACTGCGAACCATGGTGCTGAGTGCGGTGGTTTAATATCAGTGAAGAGAGATCCGATCTATTAACAATTTATTATTATTATAAATCGACTTATTTTAAAAGCTTATGACTTACAGAGTATGTTTTAAAGACGTAGTCCTCATTCTCAGCAAAATACTTAGCAAGAAAATTGAATGCCACAACATTCGGATTTTTATTTTCTTTTTGATATATTTGCGTCATAATCTTTCCCTTTTTTGACAGTCCATACTGGATAATGCTTTCGACTGATTTTTCATATTTATTCGAAACTTTGGTAGTATCAATTGATGTAAGTTTTTCGAAATGTTTGATGATAAAGTCCTTGTAGAGAAGGAAAGGCCACTCTTTTCTTATATCTTTTATTGTAGGAGGATGGAGCAAGTTGTTTAAGAATCGTCTTATTTCAGGGTAGCAATAATTCATTATCCTCTCTATTTCACAAATTTCTTCCGATGAAAATGTTTTATACGAGCTATAATTTATTAGCTTGTTTTTTTCACATCCACATCACATACTTCGTCATTTTCTGATGAACTTGGATTCCAATTATGGCAAGTTTCCTCAAATTTTTTGGAGATACGACGTTTTTTTAGAGGTATATTAGGATTATTTGGCTTTAGTTTAAGTCGGTTAAGATAGTTATTTCGATGTACCAATGAGGTAATTAAGGGAGAATGTTTTGTAGCCATTATTATGCCGGAATTATCAACATATGCAAAGGACTTGGGATATTTTTGGCATAACTGATTCACAACATTACGAAAAATAAGCATTGGTATATAAGTAGAGAAAGATCTCAATTCATCTACTATAATATGGACAACGGATTTCATATGTGGTCCCAGTTTGTCGCCTGCTTCACATGAAGTTATAATGTTTGTGGGAAATTTATTCCAAGGTAATTGAAAATTATCGAAGGTTTTCCAAGCAGCAGCAATTACATTCTCATTTTCGGAATCAGTAGAAAGTGCTCCACTGGTCATGGTTAAAGTTGTTGAAAGTGATGAAATATCGATATCACTTTCAGTGTGCTTCGGTTCTTCCGGGATATTAAGACAAAATTGATATTCAGGATCTCTACCGACATCTTCGACTAGAGGAATAAAATTTGTTACAGCCGAAGAGGTGGATGCGGCTACAAAAGGCTGCCACACTTCATGATTATCCAATAATATTAGAGGAGAGTTTTTAAAAAATAATAGAAATTCATCTTCATCTAAGACGCTTCCATCTGCTTCTAAAACTAGTTTGTTGCCTACCATTCCCTTGGCATGAGCTGTAAAAAAAGCTTTAATAGAAAACTAAAGATTAAAAAATTATAATTTTTACCAGCTTCAATAACACCATTTATTGTGGGTCCGCATCTAATTAGACTTTTCTGGGTGCGGTTCACATTCCAAATTTTGAAAATAAAGTTTTCTTCTTCCATAGTTGCAAACAATTAAAAGCTTATGTTTAAGATGCTGATGTTGGTACTGCTTCGGTTTAGTTAAAGTTATTGTATTGTAATATTTCTATATAAACCAAGATGGGGAAAGCAACATTTCTTTATCTATTCTATAAAATTTGCAACACAATGTTATTGCTAATTTACTATATAAAACATGACCGTAATTCTTAAAATCTTCGTAAACCTCATATAAACCTTTTTTATAATTATAAAACATAAAGCCAATTTTTCCATAAAAACAAACATCGTTAAAATTATTTTGAATTAAAATATGTTCAATTTTAATTATTTTAATTATTTGTAGCTCACTAATTTCTACAATAACTCCATCGTTTACTTTATATTCACTTCCTTTTATAGTAACACGTTGAGCAAGAAATACAAAGGCATTTGATTGAAAATTAGAGAACATGTCATCAACAAGGCGTTCTACTTTATCAGAAGATATTTCAGGGGGAAATCGGTCATTGAATAAAGAAGCTTGAAAGAGCTGATGACGATCGGCAAGAAGTTTGGTAATGTTTATAAAATTTTTAGATTTCCTGACAATATTCTTAAAATACTGGTGCTTATGTTCAAAATGCATGGTCCAAAAATGAACCAGTGGTCCAAATTGTTTTATTAAATTAGGATAATGGGAAAGATAATGGTGTTTAGGCAAAAATTTTTTTTCCGGAAAGCAACGCACAGTAATATATTCTTGAATGAGAAAGGACAAATAGTCGATTTGGGACAATGAAATAATAGGTGTACATACTAAGCGACATATTTCAATTAATTTAAGAAACATGTACCAAACATCACTCTCTTCATCAATATTTCTCTTAAAAACTACTAAAGGAAAAAGGATTACGAAATAAAAGTTTTCGTTTGCAGTTCCAGGTAAATGGCCTACACCTTTTCGTAAGAACGGCAATGACAAATTTTTATTAATTTGTTTTGCAACAGCTTTGTACTGCAAATTTAGGAAGTCTATACTAAATGAGTTTTTATTCATAAAATGGTTTAAAATTAATAAAAAATCGACTTTGACTATTCCTTCAAAAAGATCGTGCGCTGCACACGGTGGTAAGCCTGGATTGCAAACGTGGAAATATAATAATTTATTAAAAGGCGAATCTTTTTTTATTCCCTCGACCGATAAACTTTCTAATTCTGTTTCTATAACACTTAGAGCTCTATTGTAATTTTCCGGTGTTCTTCCTTCACTCACAACAATTTCATTTCTATTGAAATCTTCTCTCGAAAGCATACAATACCTACACAAGTAACTTGATTTGCTAAAATTCTCGCAAAAACCACCCACTTGATGGCTACCTAAATTGTCACCACAGACAGCAATTATAGAACCTCTAATTTGAACTTTTTCACCATTCATATCAACCTGAATTCCAACTTTTTCTAAATAACTCAAATCGTCTACAAGTTTTTGAAAGACTAAGTTAATTCCGAAATACTTGATATATTTTTGTTTACATAACAAAACCAACTGTAAATTATTAATAAGATTGCGATTAAAAGGAAGTAAGTTGCCGATAGCAAAATAAACAGCCAACAAATTGTGTTTACCTTTAGAGGAACTCAAAGGGTTGCAGATTTCAAATGCATCTTGAAAGAGTATTATTTCAATTTTTTGATCTTGAGATGAAAAAAATTGATTTTTTTTATATACGCTACCACATCTGTAATCGGTATAATTATTGTCAGAAGTGTTACACTTTTGTAGGAGAAATTGTTTTATTACGCTGCTTTCTTTGAATAAATTCTGTAAATTATTTATAATAGGTATGTAATGATACGAACATTTTTCATGAACATTATCTCTTCCAAGATTTATTTCGACTGGTGAAACGTAGGCAAAATTTTTACCGTAAAAAGCATTTCTCTTATATGAAGAATCCAAAGCCTGTATTTCTTTATTTATATCGAGAACATTATGAAGTGAAGAACTCTCCAAAAGATTGATGCCCGTAATTTTTGAGGATTGTCGACATTCTTCATATATTAAATCAGATGTTTGTGAAAAAATACCTTTTAATTCTCTTACTATGAATTGTATAGCATTTTCGGGGAGGTTGAATTTTGTTTTAAGATTTAAAAAAAAAGAGGCAAAGTTAATATTTACGGGATCTTTGCATTTAATTTCGTTTTCATTCAGGACTTCAGTATTATCGTGAACGTTTTTTAAGTTTCTAGTTCCTCCTTCCACGTACTTATTTTTATAAAATGATAATTTATGATTTCGAAACATATGGCTATAAAAAGATGATTTTATATTAAACGATTTTCCACAAGATTCTTCGGGACACATTACGTTCTCACCCGTGGCGAAATGCAAAGATATGTGCTTGGTAAATGCTTGCCAAGAGGAACATTCAAAATTACAGAATATATTCTTACATTTTACCTTTCTTTCGTCAGCTTCAACTTTGTAAGGGTGTTTGCGCGAACAGTGTGATGCAAAAGAATTATAATTTAAAAGAATTTTTCCACAAGTTGATACCTTACACTGATATGTAAAATTTCGTTGAAAACGATGGAGGTATTGATGTTTATTATACAAATAAATATTATGTAAATTAATCTGACATATTTCACAATTGAATAAGGTCACATTTTCCATTTCACAAATTCTTAAACTATAAGTTAATTTTACAACAAGGCTGATGATGCACGGTTAAAAAATGTAATTTGAAATTCCAGTCCAGCACGTTTTTTTGCAGCAACTTCTTCTATCATGTTCCGTGGCGAATACTCGAAGGCTAATGAACAAAACAATCACAGCGTCAGCGGTTCCTTTATTCTAACAGGCGAAATCACAATAACACATGTAAAACATCAACTGTCAATTTGTACATTCACGTCCAACAATTTAAATTTGAACATTTATGTGTAAAAGTACACTTCGGATAGTAAAAACTTCTTGTAGCTAAGGCTTTAATTGCTGAATTTACACAAGTTAATGGTAACCCATAATTCAACTAACATGGAAAAACTGAGGCAAATAGTGAATTTTCAAGTTGGAATTGTAAAATTGCAAACAAAATCTGCTATTACAAAAACTATTTAGAGAAGTTACATCCAACAAAGTAAATTGAATTAGAAATTTACACATATGAGTGGTTTCTTACAACAAAACATAAAATATTACACCAGACAATAGTAAAGCAGAATTTTACCAGTTCTTTGATGTAAATTTAAACCGTGTTGTGTTTCTGCAACATACATAATAGTAAAAATTCCTAATATAAATATAGTGATTTTAGAAATATTTCTTACAGTGTTCCTATCCAAACACGTGAACAAAAGTTAGACGAATGTAACAAAAATGACAGAACTTCAAAAGTCGAAATGCAGAGGGCGCAAAGTGTATACTTATGCCCAACAGTATTGCCAACAAATACTCACTTTTTATAAAAGCCGCGTGGAAAACGAAATCTAGCTGAGATAACAAAAACTGAGGCATTGTGGGAAAATTGTAATAAACACCACAAATTGGAGGATGCGTGACTTCCAAGAGGATTATTGTGTTGAAAGTCATAAGAATACAAATTATAAGGAATAAGAATATCGGATTCGTACTTTTGCCTTTTTGATTTGTATACCTCCCCAGAAATAAGATTTTTAATTTGATTGATGTGACAGCTCTTCCATATTTTTTAATGTAGCTTTTAAAATATTCGGTTACTCAAAAAAATACTTGAATTGAAATCTTAAAGGAAAAATATGGATACTTAATGATTTTGGAGATAATGTGAGATTACCATTAAACTTTCAGAAATTCTCCATGCAATAATGACTGATTTAAATTCTTCATATAACTTCATTTCTTTAAGAATTCTAAAAAATTAATATTCAGTTTTAATATCAACAAAAAGATCTTGGCAAAATTCTGCAATACTATCCAAACTTTTTTTTATAATTATTTTTGAAAATGTCCTTGAGAATGCTTTAAAATGGGATCTTTGAAAAGTTCTTATACTGCAAAAACTCTTTGAAAAGGATAGAAATCACTGGTGCAAATTTCTCACTATTTTAGGTCATATAAGGAAGTCAACCCATTTTTTTAAGGGTAGAAAGTTATTCATTCCGGTGTATTAAAAAAAAATTCCATGACTAAAAATACCTTATCATTAGCAGAAGAATACCTCTCCCAAAATGTGTGTATTTTGCAGATAGTGTACTTAATGATGACCTAATCTCTACTAAACTAATTTTTTTTTCATAAATTAAGTCAGTTGCGACATTCTCCATGCATTAAAGCGACTTCAAATAGCGATAGAAATTGTTTTTTATGCTTAAACAGATATTCTTCGTAACCAAACATGGTAAATTTTTGTTTTAACAAGCACCCAGTCATTGATACTATGGGACTTTGGCTGTTTAAAGAAAATCACGATAAAAATTGTGTTCTCTATATTTTTCTTCAAGATATTTAATACATACTATATAGAATTCTGGGTACTAGTTTAACTAGAAGAGTCTAGTCGAATTATAATGATCACATATAAATCAGTTTGGTCAAAAAAAGCAGTTTAGGCCTCGGGAATTTCAAAGTCGCAAAGATGGTGATGCTTACCAGCAATCTTATTAGGTGAAAATCAAAATCAAACATAGTCAAGCAAATCACGAAATTAGTTATTTGAATTATAATTAAACTCAGCACCGCCCTCTCCACAGATAGATGTCCATTCTCACCTATATCCCAAGTTTTTCGGATTAGAACAATTTGTTCAAACGAGACTAAATCAGTAAATCAGACGTTGAAGGGATATACAGGGTGTCCCAGAAATCAACGTCAAGCCGAAATCGAGCATTAGGCCAAGTCGTAACAGTTATCAGAAAAATATGAAAAAAAATCTTGGTCATGTACTTTTCAAATTATAAGGATTCAAAAATAAATCTTAAAAACTGACACCATGTGATGATCTTTCAAGTCCTGTGACTGCGAATATTAACTTTTCTTCAGTTTTTTTTCTGTAATGTAACTACGAATAACCTTTCTATCAATTACAGTTAAAAGTTAAAACATGACTGCCTCAGTTTCAAAGAAAATCTTAGATTTTTACCCAACATTGAATTCAAAATAATTACATCACCCAACTTTAACCGACTGTACTGTAAAAAAAATGTAAAGGGTCATCCAAATGTGACGCCTAGATGTCAGCACTACATAATTTTTACACGTGACATATTTTCAAATGACATAAGCCATTTTGTTTTATTAGAAGGTAGTACAATTTTAACCATGGACAGGTACACATTGCAACAACGCGTTTACATCATTCAAACTTTTTATGAAAATGGGCGTTCTTTGAAAAATACCCATCGCAAAATTCGTGATTTTTTTGGTGTAAATAATCGGCCAAATCAATCTTCAATTCAAAGATTAGTGAAAAAATTCGCAGAAACTGGTTGTGTTACTGATAAACCAAAAAGTGGAAGACCAAAGTCTGTACGCACAAATGAAAATATTGCTGCTGTTAGTGAAAGTGTTGAAAATGAACCGACAACATCAATTTCGCGTCGTTCGCAAGAATTGGGCATATCTTATGGCTCCTTATGGAGGATTTTGCATAAAGATTTGCATTTACACGCTTATAAAATTCAATTAACCCAGGAATTGAAAGAAAGAGACCATTTACAACGTCGTAATTTCGCTAGTTGGATTATTGAACAACGAACGACAGATCCATTGTTTTCAAGCAAAATTTTGTTTAGTGATGAAGCTCATTTCACAATGGATGGATTCGTCAATAAGCAAAATTGTCGTATCTGGGGTGATGAAAATCCTCGTGTTATTCATGAAAAATCTCTACACCCACAAAAAGTTACTGTTTGGTGTGCATTTTGGGCAAATGGAATCATTGGGCCATTTTTTTTCGAAGATGATGCTGGAAATGCTGTTACTGTGAATGCTGAGCGATACCAATCAATGTTGAGAGGCTTTTTATGGACACAGTTGAGTCATATTGATGTGTCTGACGTCTACTTCCAGCAAGACGGTGCTACATGTCACACAACTCGAGAAAACATTACGTTTTTGCGATCAAAATTTCCTCAACGTGTAATTTCACGAAATGCAGATTTCAATTGGCCTCCAAGGTCATGTGATCTAACACCATTAGATTTTTTTTTGTGGGGTTTTTTGAAAAGTCGAGTGTATGCTAACAAGCCACAAACAATTAATGATCTAAAGAACAACATTCAAGTTGCAATTCGTGAAATAACACCAGCAACATGTCGGAAAGTCATTGAAAATTTCGATATTCGGATTGATGCCTGCAGACGCAGTCGTGGTGGACATTTGAATGATATTCTATTCCACTTATAATTGTAATGGATCATACTTTTAATAAAAAAAAACACCTTGAAAAAATTGCAAATAGTTTGTGTTTTATTTAAAAGAAACATGTAGGCGCGTTTTTTGGATGACCCTTTACTACACTATTTTGGCAAGTAACATTAAAAGATGGCGCGTTTAGTCTGGATTCCAAAATGGTATGACACTTACTAATTGCTACTTCTTAATAAAAAAAAATAAAAAAAAACTTTTGAATAAAGTCGGATTTCATACAATGTCGACCGAGATGAATGCTGCTTACAGACGTCGCAAGTTGAGTTGATAGATTGCAGCGTGATTAGCGACCAGAAGAGGGACGTTATTTTGACTAGTGTGAGCGAGACAGATGGTGACGCTACTTTATCAAGTGTGAGCGAGACAGATGGTGACGCTACTTCTATCTAAGAGCGAGACGTATTGATACATTATTTCGTATGTGTAAGTGAAACAGATAGAGACGCTAATCTGGCAAAACAGGGATGCGTAGACACATTGTGCAATACTGCAGTACGTTACGCTCTTTCGTTTACTGCGCATCTTTCTGTATTCGTATTGACTGAATTGTTTTAATCGTGATCCCGTGTTTGTGTAGTGTATTATCATGCCATCTCGATATACCGCACGGGAATACGCCAACATGCATCTCATTTATGGAGAATGCTTATGCAATGCCAATGCTGCAGCTAGAATGTATCGTGAGAGATACCCAAACGCTGAGCGTTATCCCGATCATCGGGTTTTTATTAATTTGCATCGGTCATTATCAGAGGGTCGATTCCCTACTCAAATGGTAAGCGAGGGAAGACCCGTCATGCCCTACGAGGACGAAGTCTTGCAAGCAGTTGAAGAAGACCCAACTATCTCAGTACGTGGAATTCAACAGAGCATTGGAGTCCCCAAAAGTACTGCTCATCGTATTTTAAAAAAAAACGAGTTTCATCCATACCATGTACAACGAGTACAAAGTCTGCTACCCCAAGACCACCCAGAGAGAGTGCGATTTTGTCGAACGATGTTGCAGAAGTACCGAGAGGATCCGCGATTCTTTGAAAAAATTCTATGGTCCGATGAATCAACATTTAAAAAGGACGGTTACATGAACCTCCACAATTTGCACGAATGGCACGTGGAAAATCCAAATTTGATGCGGGAGGACAGATCGCAGTACCGGTTTAAAGTAAACATGTGGACGGGAATTTTAAATGGTAAAGTTATTGGTCCAATCGAGCTGCCGGAGAACTTAAATGCCCAGGCTTATTTGGACTTCTTACAGAACCAATTACCAGATTTATTGGAAGAAGTGCCACTGAACATTTACGGCAACATGTGGTATCAACAAGATGGCTGCCCAGCGCATTATGCTCTCACAGTACGAGAGTTTCTCAATCGAGAATACCCCGATAGGTGGATTGGGCGGGGCGGTACAATTTCGTGGCCGGCCCGTTCACCAGACTTAAACCCCATAGATTTCTTTTACTGGGGTACGATAAAGGAGAAAGTGTACTGTAAACCTATCCAAGATTTAGATGAACTGCGCGAAAGAATTTCAGAAGCCGCTGAATACATCAACTCGAAAAGATACGCCCGTCTTATCACGCGATCATTTTTAAAGAGGTGTAGAGCTTGCATTGCAGCTGAAGGCAAACAGTTTGAACATTTGTTACATTGAACATTAAATCTGATTGAATAAAAATCATAAGGAAACCCAACGACTAAATTTTATTTCAAATGCACCTAAAACTAACAAATTACTTTTTTAAGTAGTGGTACCCTTTGATCAAGGTACCGTCACTATCCTCGCTCACTCTTATTAAAGCAGTAAGTCACGTCACATTCATAAAAATTTTTTTTTCCTTAATTATGAAGAAGCAATTAGTAAGTGTCATACCATTTTGGAATCCAGACTAAACGCGCCATCTTTTAATGTTACTTGCCAAAATAGTGTAGTACATTTTTTTTACAGTACAGTCGGTTAAAGTTGAGTAATGTAATTATTTTGCATTCAATGTTGGGCAAAAATCTAACTTTTTATTTGAAACTGAGGCAGTTATATTCTAACTTTTAACTGTGTTTGACAGAAGGGTTATTCATAGTTATACGGTAGAAAAAAAAATGACGAAAAGTTAATATTTGCAGTCACAGGACTTGAAAGATCATCACAGGGTGTCAGTTTTTAAGATTTATTTTTGAATCCTTATAATTTGAAAAGTACATGACCAAGATTTTTTTTCATATTTTTCTGATAACTGTTACGACTTGGCCTAATGCTCGATTTCGGCTTGACGTTGATTTCTGGGACACCCTGTATAGTAGTTGGTAGTTTTGTTTTCTATCACCGTTTCAGCCCATCTCAGCTTGCTCGGTGTTTGCAGAGTGCTGCTGTTGGTACTTGATTCTGCTCACACTGGGCCTGAAGAAGCAACAGGTATGAAGAAAATGTCAAAGAAAAATGAATCCGTACCTCGATTTGTCATTGATTTCTGATAAAAAATTCGTTGGATTCAAAATCATATCCGTTCCTATGCCAAAGTTATGCCTATTTTTCACTTTTTACACACATATTTTGCAGTTTAGCAAAAAATATACAGTGGCGGAAAAAAGTTTGGAAACATTCATTCTTCCTCACACAACTAGTTCATATTACAAAAGTTTGTGCTTTAAATAAAAAATTTTTTCTTCAGCTCAAAAGTATACTATATTCAACAGAATATTTATTTGTAAAAACACTGATATCTGTCTAGTAAAACTAAATTATAACGTAAACTTAAAAAATCTTCTATATACAGCTGGAAAAAAGTATGGAAACTTATTATTTAAAGAATACAAAATGATTATTTTTAATACCAAATTATTTTTTCTGTTAATATTTAGTACCGTGGCCCTTCGCGTCAATTACAGCCTTACATCTTCTAGGCATAGAGTCCACTAACTTTTCACAGAGCTCAACAGGAATTTTATTCCACTCTCGTGAAATTTCCTCGAAGAGTTCTTTTTTGTTTGCAATTTTTTTCAGTTTAAGTTGCCTCTTTATGTGCTCCCACAAGTGCTCTATTGGATTTAAATCCGGAGATTGCGATGGCCATTCTAAAACAGTTATATTTTCCTCTTCAAACCACTCCTTCACAAGGCGTGATGAGTGCTTAGGATCGTTATCCTGCTGGAACACCCATCTTAACGGCATTTCTTCTCTAGCATAAGGAAGCATTTCTGTTTTTAAGATGCGAAGATAAAGATAACGGTCCATTTTGCCCTCAATTTGAATTATCGGTCCAACACCAGAACGAGAAAAACAACCCCACACCATTACCGAACCTCCGCCATGTTTAACAGTGGGAATTTGATAACGGGGATTATACCTTTCACCTACTGGTCTACGAATAAAATGTTTTCCATCGCTGTTAAACAGTTGGAATTTACTTTCGTCACTCCATAGAACAGTATTCCATTGCTGAGTTGTCCACAAAACATAATTTTTTGAAAATTGAAGTCTTCTGCGAACATTTAAACGTGACAAAAGTGGTTTCTTCACTGGAGATCGTCCAAATAATCCGCTTTCCATTAACCTATTCCTTATCGTCCTGTCCGTTACTTCTGCTATACCTTGTTCCTTCAGTTCGGTGTTGATTTCGGTTGCTGTTTTCCTTGGATCCTTCTTTGAAATGCGCTGAATAATACGATCAACATGTTCAGTCGTTTTCCTTGGTCTCCCAGTTTTGGGTGCTGCTTGAACATTTCCTCGTTCCATATATTTTTTTATTATTTTAGATATCAACCCACGTGGCACGTTTAAATTCCTTGAAATATCAATTTGTTTTGTCCCATTTTGAAACATTTCTATTATTTTTTCTTTAAAGTCCACTGAGAAAGTCTTACATTTAGGCATTTTGTTAATTCTTATCCAAAGAGCGTAAATTATTTTTAAGAGCAAACGATTCTTCGTGTCTCGTCGCTTAAACATTCAAATTAAAAAAAAAAAATACTTGTTTGACGTTTTAGCATTCATGTTTCCATACTTTTTTCCATTGGTACTGCCATGCATGCGGATAAAAATGTGAGGATAATATAAAAGCCTTAAAATAAATTAAAATTACTTTACTGGTAAGACGAATACAAATAAACGGAGCAATAACAAAAATATCGAGAGGGCTGGACAAATAATAATATCATAAATATGAAATTTTCTATTCAACAGAAAATGTTTCCAAACTTTTTTCCGCCACTGTATATATTATGCGTATGTATATATATTAGGGTGCTTTTTTTTTCGCGACTATTATTTTTTTTTCAGTCCCACCTCGAAATTTTGTGGCTAATACCTAAACATACATTCCCTGAAAATTGGAGCCCAAAAAAATAATATTTAGTACTAGACCAAGACGCATAAAGATTTCCCATATAAAATACACGTGAACTTTGATTATTTTTCTTCAAATCTCTACAACTCAGAGGCATTTTATGGCACAATCTTGGGCAATGGTAGGGTTTCTTCAGAATTGAATGCTCTACAAAAGTGTCCATTGCGATGTAACCCTAACTCCCACCAGCGAGGTAGTACGGGTCATTGACCCCAATTTTTCCACGAAATTTTCGCTTTTTGCCCCTATCTCGTAAACAACAAGAGGTACAGAAAAAATGAATATTACAAACTTGTAGCAAATTCAATTTCCTACAAAAAAGTTCTGAACACCAAATCGCTAACATTGATATTTCTTGAGATATTGGGTTTTGAAGTTGAGGTAGTGTGGGATTTTCATTGATTATTGAGCTAAATTGTAGAAACACTACCTCAACTTCAAAGCCCAATATCTCATGAAATATCGATGTTAGCGATTTGGTGTTCAGAACTTTTTTGAAGGAAATTTAATTTCCTACAAGTTTGTGATATTCACTTTTTCTGTACCTCTTGTTATTTACGAGATAGGGGCAAAAAGCGAGAATTTCGTGGAAAAATTGGAGTTAATGACCCCTACTACCTCGCTAGTGGGAGTTGGGGTTATACCGTAATGGACACTTTTGTAGAGCATTCAATTCTGAAGAAATCCTACCATTGACCAAGATTGTGCCATAAAATGCCTCTGAGTTGTAGAGATTTGAAGAAAAATAATCAAAGTTCACGTGTATTTTATATGGGAAATCTTTATGCGTCTTGGTCTAGTACTAAATATTATTTTTTTGGGCTCCAATTTTCAGGGAATGTATGTTTAGGTATTAGCCACAAAATTTCGAGGTGGGACTGAAAAAAAAAAATAGTCGCGAAAAAAAAAGCACCCTAATATATATATATATTGTATATATATATACATATCTGTACTTATATGCATATGTATAATGTATATATATACATATTATATGTATACACACACACACATACACACACACACATATATATAATAAGTAGGTACATTGTATTTTTCTTGGACGAAAATTGATATATATTTTATGTTTCTTGGATCCTTAAGGTCAATACACGAGTAGTGATTATTATTTTAGTAGACCGTTACACTCCTATACGGGGGATGAAGCGGCTATTGGGCTAGTTGGGTATTGGTTGAACTCATATGCGATCTATATATATATATGTATTGAGACTTTATTGTATCTACTTTGAGAATGAGTATTATTACTTTAGTCTTTTTTTGTGTCAAACCCTTAAGATTATCCAAGAAACTGGCAATATACCTACATATATATATGTATATATAGTACATTTTTGTATGTGCTAAAGGTGATTGTAAGATATACCGGGTGCGGCGCCAAAATCCGGACAAATTAAACATTTTTTTGAAACATAATTTTTATTGCAAAAATGAAGAGGTATAATTATTTTTTTTTTACTAAATTCTTTGTTAGGTCATAGAGAACACGTTTACTCAATGTAACCTCCTTCTGTTTGAACGACCGCCTCCATTCTCGGTCTGAAGCGATCGCAGGCCCGTTTTAATGAGCCACGGTCCATATCGGCAAATGCTGCTTCAATAGAGGTTTTCAATGATGCGACGTTTCGATATCTGAACTTGTTAGTGACCCTTTCAATCACGCTCCATACGTAATAGTCCAAAGGATTTAAATCAGGGCTGTTGGGAGGCCAAAATTCTTTGGACCAAAACATGTCGACGTTGTCCGACAACCAATTTTGCACCAAATGACTTATGTGCGCGGGCGCCCCGTCCTGCTGGAAAACATACAGCCTTTCAGACGATACAGTTTCCATCCACAGCTTCACCACATTTATCAGAACATTCAAATTAACTTTTTTTGTGACATTTTCCCCTTTGTTAAAGAAATGCGGTGGGGTAATATATAACCTCACTGGACTACTAAAATAATAATCACTACTTCGTGTATTGACCTTAAGGATCCAAGAAACATACAAACGATGCTAATATGTTTCTTCGATGTCCAAGAAACCGCGAAAAGTCCAAGAAACATACAATATATATCAATTTTCGTCCAAGAAAAATACAATGTACCTACTTATTATATGCGTGTGTGTGTGTGTAATATATTTTTTTTGCTAAACTGCAAAATAGGTGTGTAAAAAGTGAAAAATAGGCATAACTTTGGCATAGGAACGGATATGATTTTGAATCCAAAGAATTTTTTATCAGAAATCAATGACAAATCGAGGTACGGATTCATTTTTCTTTGACATTTTCTTCATACCTGTTGCTTCTTCAGGCCCAGTGTGACCAGCTCCAAAAATAACTTGTAAGGCATGAAGTATCTGAATTAAGGTATTTGTAGGAATTTTTTATTGGCAATTTTGACGAAATATACCAAAATCGGTAAAAAAGATGTTTTTTAAAAATTTCCCAAACTTTATTAAAATGAAAATTAAATGATTGATAAATTTAAATCTATTTTTATCAATACTCCATTCTTCCATCCATTATTGGACATAATTTTTGTTTTTGTGATATATATCTAAACGAACCCTTGCACTATATCTGATAATTTGAATGAGCGCCAGATTTCTGAACCGGAACGGCTGTCCAGCACCACTACGAAGCCATCGTCTGATATAACTGCGAGCACCTCTTGTGCTATACTGGAAAGTTCTAATAAGAGTAAGATTTCTGAGCCGCGACAGCTATCCCGTAAGGTGTCTCCCACTACTAATCGCCGTCCTGGCCATCGTAGGCGCAGGGATTGTTCTGGTGGCCCTTCTACGTCTTCTATTGTTGCGACCGATCTCATTTCCACTGCTGAACCTGCGTCTGTTGGTGTTGTGGGATCTGTTTTGCGCCCGGCTAAGATTCCTAGATCTATCTTTGTGTCTCGTGTCCATCCAGAGACTTCTGAAGAGGAGATCTGCGCTTTAATTTCTTCCCGGCTTGGTGTTTTGCATTCATCTATTTCATGCAGGAGGATTTCGAAGCACCAAGGACCTGGAAACCGCACTTTTGCAGCTTCTTTTAAAATTCTTGTCCCTGAGGATCATTTTAAAGCAGTTTTATCGCTGGACGTCTGGCCAGTAAACTCTATTGTGCGGGAATTTATTCCTAGAGGTCGGAATGGTTCCTCGGCTTCTCCTGCAAAAAACATATTAGGGAAGTCTCATTATACTATGCCAACGTAACCGGTCTACGATCTAAGACACATAAATTTTTTAATAGTTGCACCAACTCATGTTTCGACGTGGTCTGCTTGACTGAAACTTGGCTGTGCGGCAGGATTTCCGACGCCGAGCTTTTTAGCTCCGAATACATTGTCTTTCCACACTGGGCCTGAAGAAGCAACAGGTATGAAGAAAATGTCAAAGAAAAATGAATCCGTACCTCGATTTGTCATTGATTTCTGATAAAAAATTCGTTGGATTCAAAATCATATCCGTTCCTATGCCAAAGTTATGCCTATTTTTCACTTTTTACACACATATTTTGCAGTTTAGCAAAAAATATATATATTATGCGTCTGTATATATATATATATTGTATATATATATACATATCTGTACTTATATGCATATGTATAATGTATATATATATTATATGTACACACACACACACATACACACACACACATATATATAATAAGTAGGTACATTGTATTTTTCTTGGACGAAAATTGATATATATTTTATGTTTCTTGGATCCTTAAGGTCAATACACGAGTAGTGATTATTATTTTAGTAGACCGTTACACTCCTATACGGGGGATGAAGCGGCTATTGGGCTAGTTGGGTATTGGTTGAACTCATATGCGATCTATATATGTATATGTATTGAGACTTTATTATATCTACTTTGAGAATGAGTATTATTACTTTAGTCTTTTTTTGTGTCAAACCCTTAAGATTATCCAAGAAACTGGCAATATACCTACATATATATATGTATATATAGTACATTTTTGTATGTGCTAAAGGTGATTGTAAGATATACCGGGTGCGGCGCCAAAATCCGGACAAATTAAACATTTTTTTGAAACATAATTTTTATTGCAAAAATGAAGAGGTATAATTATTTTTTTTTTACTAAATTCTTTGTTAGGTCATAGAGAACACGTTTACTCAATGTAACCTCCTTCTGTTTGAACGACCGCCTCCATTCTCGGTCTGAAGCGATCGCAGGCCCGTTTTAATGAGCCACGGTCCATATCGGCAAATGCTGCTTCAATAGAGGTTTTCAATGATGCGACGTTTCGATATCTGAACTTGTTAGTGACCCTTTCAATCACGCTCCATACGTAATAGTCCAAAGGATTTAAATCAGGGCTGTTGGGAGGCCAAAATTCTTTGGACCAAAACATGTCGACGTTGTCCGACAACCAATTTTGCACCAAATGACTTATGTGCGCGGGCGCCCCGTCCTGCTGGAAAACATACAGCCTTTCAGACGATACAGTTTCCATCCACAGCTTCACCACATTTATCAGAACATTCAAATTAACTTTTTTTGTGACATTTTCCCCTTTGTTAAGGGGGGAACCCAGTTTAGACCGATCGAAAAATCGTCTTTTTTTTATTGCATGAATCGTTAGTATAACTATTCAAGAATATGTGGTCAAAATTTCAAAGCAAAATTCCCATTAGTTCGAATGCAATGAGCACTTAAGTGACAGCCCGTCGGTTCTGTGAAGAAGCGCACGGTAATTATAACGGAGCGGTCGCCCAGGCCCTTCTTTTCCAGCTACCTGCCTCAATACCGCTGTGCTATTGAATAATAGAAAGAGGAGAGTTTCGGCAGATGTTATTGTTTGGCATTGGGTAGAACGTTCTCGAACGTTTACGATATTTCGACAGAGCGTCGAGTCTGGTTAGTTGAGCTCCGGCTTTCTTACCGAGAGTTTTCAAACGCGTTTTTCTCGAAACGACTTTTTTTCGACTTGCGTACATTCTAGCTCAAAAAGTTATTGATCAATCGTTCTGAAATTTGGTGTAGATATTCTTTATTCAATTCCACGAAACATGAACCAAATTCGGGGATTATATTGTTATTAAAAATATATTTTTTTATGCAAGAAAGATGAAAAAATATAGTATAAAAACATGACATTGTGTTCAAACACCTCAAAAACATGCAATTTTCAATTTGTTTGATCAAAATTAGGTTCATATTCTTAGAAAATATGTTTTTAATGAAAAAAGAAAATCCTGATGATTACAGATAAAAATTGCGACGTCAGGGATGCACGCCAGCCAAATGCTCGGATGGCAATCGCCCATGGACTGCACGCGGTAATTCCACTATTTCCGGCGGAAATCGTTTGAAAAAATTTTAAAGTCTACTTGAAAACATAAATAAAATATCCTACAAGTTTAAACAATTTGTGATTATTCCTTCCTGGTTAAAAAAAATCCTGAAAAACACCAAAATTTCGACCTCATAAACTGGGTTCCCCCCTTAAAGAAATGCGGTGGGGTAATATATAACCTCACTGGACTACTAAAATAATAATCACTACTTCGTGTATTGACCTTAAGGATCCAAGAAACATACAAACGATGCTAATATGTTTCTTCGATGTCCAAGAAACCGCGAAAAGTCCAAGAAACATACAATATATATAAATTTTCGTCCAAGAAAAATACAATGTACCTACTTATTATATGCGTGTGTGTGTGTGTAATATATTTTTTTTGCTAAACTGCAAAATAGGTGTGTAAAAAGTGAAAAATAGGCATAACTTTGGCATAGGAACGGATATGATTTTGAATCCAACGAATTTTTTATCAGAAATCAATGACAAATCGAGGTACGGATTCATTTTTCTTTGACATTTTCTTCATACCTGTTGCTTCTTCAGGCCCAGTGTGTGCTTGCTAAAGGCGGAAAATTTCGTTGAGTGCGCTCCCGCACTCGATTTCTCTCCACATAGCTGCGATTTTTCCGTGGTTGCATTTTAGCGCGAAGTTCAATGTAGCTCTGTCTGCTTGGGGACAGCGGATCAATTGATTGTGATTCCCATTACAGGTCCCACATTTTACTACTTCGCTGTTTGGGGAGTTGCTGGTATGATGGTTACCAGAGCAATTTGCACAAAAACTTTTAATGTTACAAAATTATTCACCATGCCCAAACATCTGGCAATTATGGCACTGCGTTCGCTTACCTGGGATTTTTCTTTGATAGTTGTTACAACTTTTTGTTATTATAAGTTGTGGGAGCGGGACTTTGCTTAACGTCCTACGCTCGCTGGCGGTAATATTTTATATTGTATCGAGGAGTGGGTTTAGGGTGGCTGGATATTTGTTAGGTGCTAATAAATGACACATAAACAGAGTGTGTTGAACAGAGTGTGTTGTCACTTTTTCCTTTATTATAACCTCTTTCGACACTTGAGCACTATGGCACTAAAGAACCCAACATAGGCTTTCACAAAATCACATACAGTGCCTATGGGTACTTTCCCAGGTACAACTAAGCCACTTTACACAAACTCCTCGTAACTATTAAACTTAAGCGAACTTTCCGGAACAGAAACTTCTTCCGACTACTTTTCTTTACTTTACTTTAGGTTTGATCGTCAGCTCGGAGCTGCTTTCCCGAACGCGTATAAAATCGGACTCTCATTCTTCATTGATTCCCGATTGCATGAAACCTCAATTTCGGGCGGTCGGTTATCAATCGAAGAAAAGCGATCAAAGCATTTTTTGTGCAGCGACAATGCTTTCCATTGTTCGCGTGCGGCTTGACCGTACTTTGCCCCCTTGCCTCGGCACTTATGCTCAAGGGTCGGGTCATCGTCCGTATATAATTTACGTAAGTCGTAAATTTGTTGGGTGTTATGTTCGTTAGGTTTATTTAAGTCAATGCACTTACAAATGTGCAAGGGTGCCTTTTTTTCTTGAGATGAAGTCTCAAGGGCTGTTTTCAAAATATTTATTCCCAACATTTGTTTTAAGTCTTTGTTCTTCGTATTTTTTAGGATATATTGAATATACAACATAGTTCTAGCGAACGATAGTTTTGTTATAGATGTTGTACTTCTCACTAAGATCTTTCATTGTCACTGATTTACGTTCAAAATACACTACCCACAATTTTAGTTCATTATACATATTTAGTTATTTTGGTGATCATTTTAACACCTAGGCACTTTAAACCAATCGAGCATAATTCACTTTTGAGTTCATCTACGTTTACTTCAATCAGTTGCAACATTCTCTATGCATTAAAGCGACTTCAAATAGCGATAGAAATTGTTTTTTATGCTACCCTTTATACATTTCAACCTATATCCCGTACATCAAGTACTCCGGGCTTATAGTCACTATCATAACGCATAATTCGCAATTATCATTGAACATTAAAAATGTTTTGCATTAAAACGTCATGATGTTTGAAAATTACCTCCAAAACATTTAATGTGTTTTATTTTAAAACCTTTAAATTCCTTAAACATTAATGTGTTTTGAAATGAAACATCAGTGCGTTTCAATATAAAACACTCAGTAAACACTATGATTTGCAGTGGTTACTTTAGCGGTTGTTGATAAAGTATCTGCATCAACGATGCCGTCGCCAATTGGTTCGTATAATCCCTTAAAGGTTATAAATATAAGCCAATCTTGTAAAACGAAATGCAATCTAATTTACTTGTTCTCTTCTCCACGTTTTAAGCTGACCTTTTAGTTTGATAAATGTGCCATAAGCTCCTTCTGAGCTACCGACAATTCTTGTGATATCTGCTACGTCGATATATTTTAGGCATAAAAATTTGTTGAGGTGGTGAATTCAGGCTCTAAATTTGTTTTCCACAATCAGACATTCACACTGATTAAATTCCTCACTTTGTTTAAGCTTTGCAAGAGAACCTTCTTGTAGTATCTTGAGCATTCCCCTCAAATGATAACAACTCTAACAGTTCTTTATGCTTCGACTCAAAGGGTTCAATATTTTGTTCCCGTAAGTCAACCGCCTGCGTAAGATTATCTACACTTTCATTTTCTGAACACATTATGAAATTCAATAACTTTTTAAACTGGAAAACGTTTTATTACACATTTTATTACCTTTGAAACGTAATTTCACACAATAAAACAACGCACGGGCACAAGTCAAGCGAACCGAAGAAACTCACTGCGTTTATGTCACACCCGTCAACAAACTTTTATACGTAAAAGACCTTGTTAAACTGTTTTCAGTTATTTTCAACTATTTTAGAGATTGATTACAACATTTAAGAATGAAAATTGTTGCATCCAACTATTGATTATAGTTAAAATCAACTATTTAAGAAGTTAATTTTAACACGAGAATTTTTAACTTTTCATAATAGTTAACTTTAACTATTTCAACAAACACAATTATGAAATGCAAACAACCTCTTATACATCGAATCTTCCTTATGTCAGCAATTTGCAAACTGTGGTATAGCTAAT
Organism: Dysmachus trigonus; assembly: GCA_949715965.1. Lineage (NCBI taxonomy): Eukaryota > Metazoa > Arthropoda > Insecta > Diptera > Asilidae > Dysmachus > Dysmachus trigonus. The sequence goes on along the minus strand of OX454319.1, from coordinate 51,447,235 downwards.
ATCAACTATTTCAGAGGTTGACTTTAACAACTTAAATTGTAAATTTGAACGTCCAGCAGTTATTATCAACTATTTTTTCCAAAGTTAAAAATCAAATATTTTTCTTTGTTATATTTAACTAACATAATTGTACATTAACCTGAAATCACTTCAACTATTTATAGTTGATTTTAACCATTATAACTATTTTGTTTCCCCTAAAATAGTTATTTTCGTAAAATTGGCCCTGAACTATCAAAAATTGTTATTTTTAACATATACATTTTTCTCAGTGTGAAATATGGTTAAATAACCGTAATTAAAAACCAAATTGAATTAATTTGTTTGGTTAAATTTATTATAATTATCATCATTATTAAATTATTAATCAATCAATTAAATTTTGTTCGGAAGGTTTCGGTCGGAAGGTTAAATATATAGTAATAGAATCAGAACGCGCTTTAACAAAAAAAAAAATGAGAGACACAAACACTTGGTTTCGAAAGAGAATTTTTATTTTTAACAAAGGTCTTTATAATCCGGCTACTTGTTACAGACTGGCTTAAAAATTACAGTTTAAACTAAAAGAACTTATGCGCTTCTTCGCGACATATGCCACGGCCGCGTGACTTGGTCGGGAACGTTGTTTCCCGTGGGAATGCAACGTTGCATCTTTGTGGCGCCTAAGATCTTTGCAATTTGATCATACCTAGACGGTTCTATGAAAATGGAGAAGTGCTGTCTCCATGGGACATAACACCTCCTCCTTAAGCTTCGACTCCTGGCGAATATTTTCCAAACTTATTTTTACATTTGTTTGTCCCTTTTTGCATTTAATAGCTAAATAAGTGCAAATTACAATAATTACAATGATAATAAAAATATTTGTACTGAGGTTTGTATACCATTTCACATTATTCTCAAATATAATTTTGTGTAAATGTTTAGTATTATTAATTTGGCCAGAATACAAATTTTCGATATGAAATTCCTTTAAAACATTTTCTATCGTAATATTACGCTCTACAATTGGAACAATCTTTTCACAGTATTCACTGATTCTATTTTTAAATTTCAAATTTTTTATCGAAATAGTACAATTTTCGAATCGAATAACATTATTACCTTTTATTTTTACAATTTGTGGTTGATCGCAGGTATGTGTTAATAAAACCTCATTTAAATGTTTTGTAATTATTATGTTATCAGCTAATAACTTTATTTCTTCTGTACTGTTATTGTTTCTATAGTTACACTTCATTTCTTTAACATTCATAAGATTTTAAATACATTTATCTTCAAATTGAATTAATTCTTTCTTCAAGATGTTTTTCTTTTCGATATTTACAAAAACATGTTTTTTGGAAGCAATAACTTTATCTACATCAGTACTTATTTCTAATGTTTTATTTTTATTCGGAACTTTTTCTATTAAAACTCTAAAGTACATTTCATCGACAAATTTTCGTATTGACAATACAAATACAATTAAATCATGTTTAAAAAGTACGCAATTTTTAATGTAGGGAAATGTCTCTATTGTAATGTTATATTTTACAATTTCTTCTTGTTTTAACATGTTCCTAGGCAGAATTTCTAATTTACTTGCTAAAATTACTTCCTTAATACTGGTGATTTGTTTAGAGAGCATATTTATATTTTTGCTTATTTCGGACGTAATGCTAAACATTTTGAATTCTTTATGAAAGTGATTTATATTTGATTCAAGCTTATTTATTTTTGTACTTATTCTGTCTTGTACGGCATTTACATGATTAGTAATATTTTTTATTTGGTCAGACAGTTTTTTATTAATTTCAATCTGATCGTTTAAGTTGTTAAAGACTTGTTCGTCATTTTTTTCTATCACATGAAAGTGTTTTTCCTTTTCAAGAGATTTTTATGTTTTGAATCGTATATTATCGCCTATAACTCCGTTCAAAAAATCTATTGGTCTTTTCCCGGTGGAAGAGTGAGTTGTTTCGTTATAAATTTTTACACTTTGTGTGACAGGATCTCCATCAAGAGGAATTCCTTGGTCTTTCACGATTACACTAAGGATTCTCAGATGCTCGTTGAGAGTATTGTGAAAGCGTTCTATGTCAGAATTACTTGTGTGGTTATTTGGTGTTGTAAAATGGACTTGAATTCCTTCATTTTTCAAATAATTTGTGAAGTTAAGACTATTAAAACCCTTTTCGCGATCTGTTATAATTTTTTGTGGTTTACCGAAAGAAGAAATGTACTGCGCATGAGCCCATTCTTTAGATCTATCCAAGTTCTTAAGAGGTATTACTTGGGCGTGTTTAGTAAATTTATCTATGATCGTCCGGCATGGAACTCCTTTACTTTTAAACCAGATGTCCATGTGGACAATTTCCAGAGGTTGGTTTGGGGTTTCTGTAGTTTTGAATGGAAGTTTTAATGGCTTCCTCTCATATTTAGCGGAATTGAAAATATGACAGTTATTAATTTCCTTCTGAATTTCTAACTTTAATTTAGGGAAATAGATCTATGTTTTCAATTCAGAATAAACATCATTAATACCTCGATAGTTTGTTTTATAATGTTGTTAGCATATCTTCAATTTGCTTGTGCACCTCTTGACGATGCATCTCCGGGTATCGGTAAAGTTTTGAATGGATTAGGATTTCATTAGTAGTCTTAATTTGGTGTTTAATTTCGGGAAGTGGCTATTGGCACGAGACCCGGCCCGTGGATAAAGGTCACGGCACGGTTCCTTATAACAGCATCCATTGCTTTTTATTTAAAATAACTTAACTGAATCGCATACCATAAAAATTACATCATAACAGTCGACACTTCACGAAATTTTTTTTTCTGGTTTTTGCAACGTAATGGCTATAGACGATTTTGTCAGAAATGATAACCAATGTCAGACATGAAATTGTTTAACAAATATTAAATGCTACACATTGAACATATTCATTATATTTAAATATACTACACCACAACATTTCAGCGCACACACTTGTCATTTTCACTTTCCATGAGACAATTTTTCACCGAATTATTTTACTTGTCGACAAAATTCTTTTTATTTTTTTCAAAGCAATTTATTTTATTCTTTTGAGAGCATGTTTTCGGTATATTTTTCAGAAAAGTGTGTTTCTAAAATTTTTATTTTTTTTTATTTTTGTTTCCTACTTTTTAGTTATAAATGAACTTTTAATATTTTTTATAATTTTTAATCAACATTGATTTCGAGAAGGTTCATCTTGAATTCGTAAATTCCACCAGTCGGGTTGAAGTCAGCGACCCCGAAAACCCCCAAGTACCAAGTTTGGTGGAAATCGCATAAATTTCAAAGTTTGACAGTCCACTATCTTAAATTCGCGGATTCTGTCAGTCGGGTTAAAGTCAGATTATTGTATTGTCATCCAAAATCAAGGTCTATGCAAAGTTTCAGAATTTTTCATTGACAAAAAGTGTCTCAAATAGAGCTTTTCAGATTTGATTCCAGACGGAAGAAAAGTGTTTGTAGAAAATGCAAGCTTTTTTGCATTTTGTGCAACGAAGTAAAATGAAAGAGCAGCAGTCCTTTCCAACGATCCTTTTTATTCGACGACTCAAAACGAAAGAGGCAGAATACAATGATTACTATATACACTTGAAGTTAGCCTAATTAGACAGGCGATGCATTGAACTTTAATTAACGTACCGGAAAATACAATTTAAGCGCGGAATTCAAATATTTAAATTTAGGAATTCAAACCAATTAGGATATAAAGTATTAATTAAAAATAATCAAAAATATTTAGTAAGTTATGACGCAACATCCCGCCGCCGCGCCGTTGAAAGAATGACAGAGTTTCAATTAAGTCTCGATAGGTAGAGGTGCAACTTTATGTATAGCACGCTGGATGATACCTTGTGGAGTTCTCAGCTCTACTACGCGAATTTTGCCATCATGGCCCGGAAAGGTTTGAAGTACTCGACCCAATTTCCACTTATAAGATAGAATGTCGTCTTGATAATTTAGTACCATGGACCCAGGCTGAATGTTGACTTTCTCCGACTGCCAACAGAGGGGCAGTTGTAACTGGTGAAGATACTCTTTGGACCAACGTTCCCAAAAGTGCTGATGAAGTGCGGAGACACGCTGCCACCTTCGGAGATATTTAAAATAATCAGAAGTATAGTGAGGTTCAATAAGAGGTTCCAGAGGAGCTTGAGCAAGGAAGTGAGCAGGAGTCAAGGCTTGAAAATCATTAGGGTCGGAAGAGAGGGGGGTTATAGGCCTGGAATTCAGTACGCCTTCAATCTGAACCATGACGGTGGTCAACTCCTCGAAAGTAAGGAGAGCATCTTGTAGCGTTCGATATAGGTGAGTCTTGGCAGATTTCACTGCCGCCTCCCATAGCCCGCCAAAATGCACAATATCAATCTTTTTGTTATCCAAAAAACAAACTGAAGAACTCAGTAGCTTTAGATCTAATGCCTCTCGCATTCCAAGTAATTATCTTAATGAGATCATGGGTCATTGCTCAAGTATTTTAGTGCTAAACCTGTAATTACATTGAATTGTTCATATTAGTCTTTGCACAGTCTTAATTTTGAAGTAAGCTCATTGGTAAGCATTAATATTTCTTGCGTAGAAAAGAGATTTGAATTGTTATTATTGTTAGTATTCTGGTTACTATTGTGTATGTTAGAGTTATTACTAAACCTAAGCGACGACCAGGATTTGATATCCTTAGGATGTTGCAAGTTGGGTCCTGTGACTAGTGGCGGAAAGTCCTTGTTAAGCGACGGGGGTTCAATTAAATTTATACTTGGGCGAGGGGTTCGATTAAAATATTGTATTATGACTTTATTTAAGTTATTTATTTGTGTGTGTTATAGTGTAACACAATTTATACACAAATACGGGTACGGAGTTCCAAGGCGGACCGGTCGGTTCAAGAACAACTCAGCGACTGACTTTTTAGATTTATGGAAACGACGCGCGGCTTCGATTCACGTGCGCTTGCAACGTGGCTTAAGAATCCGCGTTTACGGAAAATAGAACCCGAGCCGCTTAGGTAGACGATTCGGCCGGCGCATGTAGCGCTGGTCTGCTGAATCGCTAAAAATCGTGGGAAACAGAAAATGGGATTGTGGGAATGGAGTGGAGTTTTTAGGAATTGGAATGCGGCTTTATTACACGCCTCCCCTTAGAGATGAAAATTGTACCTAGGGTTGGTGCAATTTTCATCCCTGTTGGTTGAGGGATCTGTGATATTGTGGTTTGACTCAGCAGACGGACTTTGTTCATTTAATGCAGGAATTGTTCTTGTACCTTCCGGTTTGACACAAATTTTTTTACAATGTTTTTGAAATACATAAATTAGGCTACCAATAATACAAAATGCAAAAATAGTATACAATGAATAAAATTGATTTTGATGTTTTTTCAGCGTTTTTAATTTAGATGTTTCTTCTTTTATGGAATCAAGATTTTTACTTAGTTTATTTAAATTTTGTATTTGTTCAGGGATAGAAAATGATAATGTTATTGAATGGTCTGAGGAGCTTAAGTTTGTATGTAAGTGTACAATTTCGAAATCTTTGCTACTGGTTAGTCCTCATCATCAGTATTCACAACACGAACGCGTTTTATTGTTCTGGTTGTAATAGAGTACTTTAGAGTAATAATCAACAAGCCAACGATCTTTTTTTTCAGTTATACATGTAAGCCGCATACTTTGTGAATGGCTTGCTTACATCAAGTCCGACAACTTTTTCCTCTTCGACTTTTTTTGGAAATGGCACGCATGCGCGCAGACGACTCGCAAACATGTCGATCTGACGTAGCCATGTTTCCTGATACATGTAAATCTAAATTTACGAATACTCGTAGATTTTTATGTCTAAATCACGATAATCAACTTGTCCGACAAAAATAATGGCAAATTTGGGGAGTCCGACACCCCCAAAATGTCGATCTGACGAGGTTATGTTTCCTGATACATGTAAATCTAAATTTACGAATACTCGTAGATTTTTATGTCTAAATCACGATAATCAACTTGTCCGACAAAAATAATGGCAAATTTGGGGAGTCCGACACCCCCAAAATGTCGATCTGACGAGGTTATGTTTCCTGATACATGTATGTCGGACAAAATGATGTCTTGATCGACATTTTGGGGGTGTCGGACTCCCCGAATTTGCCATTATTTTTGTCGGACAAGTTGATTATCGTGATTTAGACATAAAAATCTACGAGTATTCGTTAAATTAGATTTACATGTATCAGGAAACATAACCTCGTCAGATCGACATTTTGGGGGTGTCGGACTCCCCAAATTTGCCATTATTTTTGTCGGACAAGTTGATTATCGTGATTTAGACATAAAAATCTACGAGTATTCGTAAATTTAGATTTACATGTATCAGGAAACATGGCTACGTCAGATCGACATGTTTGCGAGTCGTCTGCGCGCATGCGTGCCATTTCCAAAAAAAGTCGAAGAGGAAAAAGTTGTCGGACTTGATGTAAGCAAGCCATTCACAAAGTATGCGGCTTACATGTATAACTGAAAAAAAAAGATCGTTGGCTTGTTGATTATAAGTTTTTAAATTCTGTAACCGATTACACATCAGCACGCTAGAAAGGTGTAGGCGGAACTGAGTATTACCTTTAAAGAAGCATTGCTTGCACTAGTACTTGCACTCAGCTTGTATGGCGGGGTAGTGTTGCATGTTTTTTCGCTCACTGCTCTCTTGATCCATGACACCACTTTGGTATTAACAGACAAAGTATCGTCATCATCGTTAAACTGTTTTGATATTAAGTTAAATTAAAATATAATAGTAATTATGTAGGAATCTCAAGAGGTTTCGGTGGTATCAGCAAGTAAAAACACGATCCGTCCTATTGTAGCGCTTTATTCGAAGTGCAATTGATACAAATAGTAACGAGTACCAAACCTCCCGAAAACGCATCAGTCTCTCGATCAGTAAACGTTTTATGATATGCAAATGAGCTGATGGAAATCGAATGATTTAGACTCTCACATTCGTATTACATATGATATATATATACAATCTGTGCAACGAGAGCCTACTGCTTAAACTTATAGATAAGCTGAACATCGAACGCCTACAACTCGGCCATTCCTGATAATAAATCGCCTCGATTTCCTAATATAATCCTGACTCAAAGAATAGGCACAGACGTTTCATAATAAAATTTCTTAAAATATTATTTGCAGTGCAAATATACATAGAAATTATTAACAATTTCGAAAGTGTATACATATAGTAACACAGATTATTATTACTTATAATTTGTTTACTTCGCTCTGATTACTTAACGATTCCAAAACGTTTACGGGGAAATAATGCTCAAGTTCTGCATCTGAAAGCCTGTTAACACATTCCTCGAGTCATAATTTGAGGACTGATTTTACACCAACTGTGCTTAATCCAAAAATTTCGAGCTTTTTCTTTAAGAGATGCACTGTTGCATTTTGCATGAAACTTTCAACACGTGCCTTAGCCATAATCTTCAATTACATAAAAGATTGCACGAGGTTCAGGGTGCGGCAAAATATGGTCTTGAAAAATTAAACCAAACTAATTTCCTTACGATTTCACTTGATTTTTACCTGTTTTTATAAGGATTGGTCCAGATAATCACGGATTACAGAAGTCAATCGTCGCACCACATACTGTTCTATAACATACGCAAACCACGTGAAAGTCACGATACACTTTATTCAGCATAATATACTTAATTCGGTACAATATACTTAATTCCCGTGAAGATAGTGAACCAAGCGCAATAAATAATTAACAAATGTTCTTTCAAATCCCACTTCTGAGAATTTTGTAGGAATCTCAAGAGGTTTCGGTGGTATCAGCAAGTACAAACACGATCCGTCCTATTGCAGCGCTTGATTCGAAGTGCAATTGATACAAACAGTAACGAGTACCAAACCTCCCGAAAACGCATCAGTCTCTCGATCGGTAAACGTTTTATGATATGCAAATGAGCTGATGGAAATCGAATGGTTTAGACTCTCACATTCGTATTACATATGATATATATATATACAATCTGTGCAACGAGAGCCTACTGCTTAAACTTATAGATAAGCTGAACATCGAACGCCTACAACTCGGCCATTCCTGATAATAAATCGCCTCGATTTCCTAATATAATCCTGACTGAAAGAATAGGCACAGACGTTTCATAATAAAATTTCTTAAAATATTATTTGCAGTGCAAATATACATAGAAATTATTAACAATATCGAAAGTGTATACATATACCGGGTGAGTCATTTAACTTGAGACAACCTAATAACTTTTTAGGATCACATAATATTGAAAAAAGTTTAATATGAAAGTTGTAGGGTATCAAAAATGGCGTTTGGTGATGATCTTAAAAATGACCTTGACCTTGACATTCAAGGTCATATGAGGGTCAACTTTAAAATTTCAAATGGGGTGACCCCCTATTGACCCTGGAATTGAAAAGAGCGGAAAATTTTACGTTCAGATATGACCTTGACCCAATGGTCAAGGTCAAATTTCAAGGTCATTTCACGATAATTTATCTTCATGTACAATAGCGAGAGGCGATGACGTTTTTTGAAATACATTTTAAACTAAAGTTTTTGATGTGAAGAGATATCTGACCACGACCTTGAAAATTACCTTGACCCTGACCTTCAAAGTTATTTGAAGGTTAGACTCAAAAATTCTATTGGTAACCCCTATTTTTGCCGCCAGAACGAAAAAAGCTTTCGACCGAACATGCGATAAAGTATTTAACTACATTTTGCATTACCCAGGAACAACGACGTGGACGTAGTAGTTTTCTGTTCCCTTTGGGATGCTTGATTTAGGTGAGTCGAGTCCCCTCGCCTCTCACCGTCGCACAGTGGGGCCATATTGCTAAATTGGTTCAAAACCACCCACAAATCGTAATTTTTAACGGAATTTGAAAATTCTTGTTTAAGGATACTCGTGATGAGGAAAAAAGAGACTCACGAAGCCCTATTTGCCAAAAATTGCTTCGGTGATTTTAAAAATTCAAAAAACTTCACTTTGATCTCGAAAATTCAGCATATTGAAAGTACAATCTTATGATCCAAGAACTTAAAGCAAAAATGAAAATCTGGAAAAAAACTACAAGTAGGATTTCGAGGTTGCTGAATCTAAATTAGTCATTTACTTGATCATACAAGGTTTCCTAAAGGTCATTTGAAGGTCAAGTGAGAATTTTTAAAATCACCGAAGCAATTTTTGGGAAAAAGGGCTTCGTGAGTCTCTTTGTTTCCTCATCACGAGTATTCTCAAACTAAGAATTTTCAAATTTTGTTAAAAATTACGACTTGTGGGTGGTTTTGAACCCATTGGGCCCACTGTGCGTCGGGGTGCTTGATATAGGTGAGTCCCCTCGCCTCTCACTGTCGCGTCGGGGTGATCGATTTATGTGAGTACTCGCAATTCTCACCAATTTAGTTTAATAAATGCTCGAAGTGATGTCCATCAACTTCAATACACTTATTAATGCGCACCTCGATCTTACACAACTTTGAAGCATAGCAGGACTTATTTTGTTGCAAGCATCAATAATTCTTTCAATCATATTTTCACGAGTAGTTGGTACTTCGTTGTAAACTTCACCTTATCAAGCATCCCGACGGTGAGAGGCGAGGGGACTCACCTAAATCAAGCACCCCAAAGGGAACAGAAAACTACTACGTCCACGTCGTTGTTCCTGGGTAATGAAAAATGTAGTTAAATACTTTATCGCATGTTCGGTCGAAAGCTTTATTCGTTCTGGCGTCAAAAATAGGGGTTACCAATAGAATTTTTGAGTTTAACCTTCAAATAACTTTGAAGGTCAGGGTCAAGGTAATTTTCAAGGTCGTGGTCAGATATCTCTCTTCACATTTCAAAAAACGTCATCGCCTCTCGCTATTGTACATGAAGATAAATTATCGTGAAATGACCTTGAAATTTGACCTTGACCATTGGGTCAAGGTCATATCTGAACGTAAAATTTTCCGCTCTTTTCAATTCCGGGGTCAATAGGGGGTCATCCCATTTGAAATTTTAAAGTTGACCCTCATATGACCTTGAATGTCAAGGTCAAGGTCATTTTTAAGATCATCACCAAACGCCATTTTTGATACCCTACAACTTTCATATTAAACTTTTTTCAATATTATGTGATCCTAAAAAGTTATTAGGTTGTCTCAAGTTAAATGACTCACCCGGTATAGTAACACAGATTATTATTATTTATAATTTGTTTACTTCGCTCAGATTACTTAACGATTCCAAAACGTTTACGGGGAAATAATGCTCAAGTTCTGCATCTGAAAGCCTGTTAACACATTCCTCGAGTCGTAATTTGAGGACTGATTTTACACCAACTGTGCTTAATCCAAAAATTTCGAGCTTTTTCTTTAAAAGATGCACTGTTGCATTTTGCATGAAACTTTCAACACGTGCCTTAGCCATAATCTTCAATTACATAAAAGATTGCACGAGTTTCAGAATGCGGCAAAATATGGTCTTGAAAAATTAAACCAAACTAATTTCCTTACGATTTCACTTGATTTTTACCTGTTTTTATAAGGATTGGTCCAGATAATCACTGATTACAGAAGTCACTCGTCGCACCACATACTGTTCTATAACATACGCAAACCACGTGAAAGTCACGATATATTTTATTCAGAACAATATACTTAATTCGGTACAATATACTTAATTCCCGTGAAGATAGTGAACCAAGCGCAATAAATAATTAACAAATGTTCTTTCAAATCCCAGTTCTGAGAATTTTGTAGGAATCTCAAGAGGTTTCGGTGGTATCAGCAAGTACAAACACGATCCGTCCTATTGCAGCGCTTGATTCGAAGTGCAATTGATACAAACAGTAACGAGTACCAAACCTCCCGAAAACGCATCAGTCTCTCGATCGGTAAACGTTTTATGATATGCAAATGAGCTGATGGAAATCGAATGGTTTAGACTCTCACATTCGTATTACATATGATATATATATACAATCTGTGCAACGAGAGCCTACTGCTTAAACTTATAGATAAGCTGAACATCGAACGCCTACAATTAATAAGTTATTAGTCCAAAACCTCTTTTTTTCGCCAAATAAAAAGCTTTTCGCGAAACTCAGCTCGTAAACCTATATTTTTAATGGTATCTTCAATATCTTTTACTGAAAGATATCTTAAGCTTCTATATGTTACTTCAGCGTCTGAAAAAAGCCAAAATGTAGATGAAAATGGTATGACAATTGGATGTGCACAAAATGTAAGATAAGGACACTGATGTCAGTTTCCATGGGATTTCCTGTATTGTTGCACTACAAACTGAAATGGTGCTGGAAGAAACAAGTGCGGAAGTCCCATGAAAATTGTCATTGATAAGCTGTTCAACTTATACAGAATAACAAGAAAGCATTACACCGATATCTTTGTTTACGGTTTACCTATCTTAACTACTAGAATTTTTTTTAGACAATTTTACCAAAAAAATCCAATTTCAGTTTCACTTCAGCATCTAAGTGTGAAGACATACCTTGCAGTGTAGGTAATAGTTGAACAAGATCCCAATCTTCAAGAAGGTTGTACAATTTTTGATCTGCCTCTTCACAATATATTTCTGCAGCGCTTCGAGTTTGGGCGGGATTTGTAGTATAGACAATGTTACCACCTTCGTCGTGGAAAACGATCGTAGGCTCTGAATTTAATTCTTCCAAGATTTAAAAAGTTTCCATCCGAATACTTTGAAAGATAATGGACAACTGAGGCCTCTGAGAGGAAGCAGCTACCCTAGGCTTTAGATTCATGTCAGGAGGTGCATAGTAGTGCTCAAGGGGGAGTGGAAATCACGTCCGAACATACAAAAATCAGGTATTGCGTTTTCGCAACGCTGAGAACAAATGGGTTAAAGCCCAAAATAAAAATCATGAAATGATTTTTATATTTAGAATCAAACATAATAAATATGAAATGATTTTTATTTTTAAAATCAAAAATAAAAATCAGCGAATGATTTTCATTTTATAAATCAAAAATAAAAATCATTAAATAATTTTTATTATTAAAATCACAAATAAAAATCAGGAAATGATATTTATTTTTAAAATCAAATTCTGTAATTTATCTAAAATAGAAAACAATATTATCTTTGCAAATTATATGAAGTAATGGTAATTAAAAATCGTCATTAACATTATAGCAAGGCTTCTAAGCGCTGAATTGGTGATATTAGTATTTGTAAAGATATTTACTGATGTTTATTTTAGAATTTTTCAAATATAATCTTATATTCGTGGTCAGCGACCCCAGAAACCCCCGTATACAAGATTTGATGCAAAATGGTTGGATTTGAAAAATTTGGCCATAAAGTGGGATTTTGCACAGCCATATTGGATCCGCCATCTTGAATTTTCTTATCCAACTGCACCAGCCTTAAAAAGCTGTTCATTTGCTACAATTTGAGTCGAAATATGGTCTTGTCGCTTGCAAATTATTTTTTCTGTAAGCTTTTTTCCAAAAATTTTAAATTTTCATTCCACTTCCGGTCGCCATATTGAAACCCAATATTTGATTTTTCAAAGGCGCACACGGCATTCGAAAGTAGACGTCATAAGCTTTAAAATGAGCCCTCGGTTGATTTTTTTGGGCACCTACAATTTTGGCCACAGCTCTGATCCACTTGACATGGATTATCCCAAATATATTTTTTTTAAATTTAGAACTAAGGGAAATTTTGGTTAAGAACTTTCAGCAAAGTTTCTCGAAATGTTCTTTTTCCTGGCTGCAACTGTAGCTACAATTGTCCGATTAAAAAATAAAACGTGAAAATGTTCGCTGTTTTTTTTTAATTTATTTTTTAATTCAGTGTTCATTTAGCAACTTGAGTTAAAAAAAACTTTTCACAATCGGCAATGTTTGCTTTCTGTGCACTTAACCCATTTGCGCCCAAATAAAACTCGCTGCTACTCAAAGCAAACGATAAAACCACTTTCTAAACAAATTTTGATTTTAGAACATCAAGCATCACTATTTTACTTTACATATGAATAAACTTCTGCAATAAATATAATTCGTAAGATAAAAAATCGAGATCACTTCATAAGTGTTCTCATAAATGAGTTTATCAAAATGAATTGAAAATGCAAACCGAATAACGGCACGACAGTATGCACTTGAACTACTTATTTACTTACCTTTGGAATTAATCACTGGTCACTGCACAATTTTTTCCACTTTTTACTTTTAATTTAATTATAAACCATAAATACTTGGCTTAACTGCATACTGAGGCTACAGAGTCTGAGCGTCTAAGGACAAGTTGATGCAGGTCGCATTTTCGCGCATACCACTATCACCGCATTCAGCGTATCCTCAGGCGAATTAAAGAGTGTGAGTGTGGAAAGAATGAGACCACTGGCCTGTTTTAAAGTTTTTCTTTGTCTTCACGGGTGCAGATGACTTTACATAAATTCACTTGCGGGAACAAGAAAAGGAGGGAGTGTGAAATGATGCAAAATCTAATGCCGTCAAAGCCGCGCGCTGCTTATGTCATCTTTTTCTAGGTATCTTAACTTCAGTTCAGGACGTACGCAGCCAATGCCGAATTTCTTTTTCAGGAGGGGGCCAATGTTGATCAAATATATTTTATAGGCAACACTTTTTATTTATGTTATTTGTATTATATTTATACATACAGTAGAATCCGGATATAACGACCCTCAAGGGACCGGCAACACTTAGTCGTACTAACCGGACGTCGCACAAAACGAACGAATACCGAAGAATGAATTTAAGCTTGTTTTATGTATTAATATTACCGTAATTATGAAATAATAATATACCTAGTTAGATTAACTTATATTTGAATAAAACAAATTCATATTAAAATAAACAAAAAATAACTTTAATGGAACTTAAACATTGCACACTACATTCTATGCATGTAAATTCATATGATTTACTGACGTACAAAGTCTGTAATTTTTGTTTGTTTTTGACTGATTTTTGTTCGATAGTAAGAATTACGTACAGCATTGTGAATACCAAACTTTTTATTAGAATATCGTCAAAGTTAGATTGAACAAACACATTGAACGCTTCTGCAGCCTTCAGAGCCACAGACGCGCTGGAAGTCGAATTAGTCTCCTCTGGTTCGGAACTCATTTTAGCGCACTTAATGAGTCCTTGACCTTGGCGCATCAGATGAAAAACACTGGCTGATTTAAACGTGCTAATCAGCATACGTACGTAGGAGAGGGGAGAAAGCCGGGACGCGGGGCGGTGAGGTATTACTTGTGCGTAGGTATTGAAAACAACACTGCGCGTCGTTCTAAGCGGACGATTTCTTGTCAAAATAGGTCGCTATAAGCGGTTGGTCGCTTAAACCGGAGTCGTACTAAACGGACATGTTTTCATAGTAAGTCTATATGAAACCTAACTTGAGTTTGCATTTTCGTCACTATAACCGGTTGGTCGTTATAAACGAAGTCGTTATATCCGGACTCTACTGTATTTCATAATCGAAACATTCTAAGTGTAATTTGGTGAATTTTTCGACGCCAAATTAAAAACTTGCATTTTTAAACTTAATTCCGAGCTTCCGGGAAGGGGTACCGCTGCTGTCATCTGCATACGCCCATGCTTCGAGGGACAAAACAATCACGCTTGGAATCTGGATTTTTCTTTGGGGACCATCCTCCTTCGCAACCAGGAAAAATTCTGCAGACCGGTCCCGCGGCTCCCAAAAAACAGAAGGACAGGAAAACAGGTGCCCCTGCTGCCACCAAAGTGCCAGTCCACCGAGTCCAGAAAAAGAGGGTCCCGTGCCCCCCGAAAATTTGGCGGATGAAGCAGGAAGCCCCGCCGACCTCAGCAAAAAGTCCTCCTCTTGGTAGATGAAAAAGTTCAGAATTCTCCAATCTGTGAGGCTTATTATTTTAACACTAAACCTACCGACATATTATATTTACCTATTTCTACCGATGGCGGTCAAATGACCGCTTTTGAAATAAACATTATAGTCTTTTCCAGTTGATTGTAATTAATACAGAATTTAGCATAAACAATAAACACAAAATAATTATCATATAATAATTAAAAAACATTCATTTTTCGGGCTTTAGGAGTACATTTTTAGAAAGAAGGCTCGAAACTGAAAAATTATATGTTACTTCAGTAATTTATATACATACATATCCTTATTCAAACTAAAATAAAATTTATTCGTTGTCGCACTTTTTACAGATGGAGGGTCTCTCCCGTAAACATTTTCCACAAACATATTTTTTACATGTAGAACAAATGTTTATGGTTTTATTTTTTTTTGCAATATCCAATTTGACACGTTTTTCGTCTTTCAGAAATTGTAGTGGAATCTGCTGAAGTTTTCGCCATACTTTCCATTGTTTCTTGTTCATGTATATCGAACCAGAACTTGATTCCGAACTTATCGGGTTTATTGGGCATATATTGCGTAAATCGGCATCTTGATTTTGCCGCAAATAGCTGTTCATCAACAGTAATATTTGCACCTGGCTTGTAGCAGTTTTGACTATTTTCTATAAATGCATTCCATACCTTGGAGATGAGAGCAAATTTGTCAGTCTGCAGACGCTGGCTCCGCTCGCTTCTTCTATCAAAACGAATAAATCGCATAATTTCTGTGCAACGATTTCTGTTCATTGTTCGTGAAAAAAAATGCAGGACCCCATTTCTTATTCCATAAATATGAAACGTTCAAGTTTCTTGTTTCATATGCACCACGTGCATATAAAATTGCAATGAAAGCATCTAACTCTTCTAAAGTTATACTCCATTCGGATCCTAAAACTCGCCGTGTTTCTGATTCTGTGCACATTTTTATATGATTCATAATTCCCTGGTCAAGTATCAACGAAAATGCACTCCTTACTTTGCCCTTCATAATTTTGCGTTTCGCATATCCCGTTGGCCCTGATATTTCTCTGAAAATTGTATGAAGCGGAGATCTTCCAGCTCCAGAACCTTGGTGAATTTTTTGCCAAACAGTTCCATCAACTGAAGTTTCAATATTCTGATCGTTTTCTTCACATTCATCTTCGGAACTGGAGAACAATCTCATTCTTTTTCGTCCCCTACGCGTGCTCACAATGTTCTCTTCCTCATTATCCGTGTCGAATAGCTCAGAGTCAGTGTGTAATGGATCATATATACTATCCTCACTCCCAGAATTTTCTTCTTCATCTACTTCAGAGCATAGTTCGCTTATATTATTTATTTCTTCCAGAAATTTCTTTTGCATTGACATTTTAGAGCTAAATTTTTGAATTTGTATTTGAATAATTCACCAATAATAAAATGCAGAAATTAGTACTTACTATTTTTATTTGCTTATTACCCAAAGTTTGTAGCCTATTTTATTATTACAAATAGAACTAATCACGTCGCAAATATTTGTAACGCCGCGTACAGAGCCAGTAATCTAATTTGAATGATCGCTATTTTCCCTCACCTCGTGAGTTACCTGCAGTCGCTCTGTACCCAGCATAAAACAAACTGTAAGCACATGGCGTTTTCCTAGAACACAATCGGATGACATTTTCTTGGAAAACTACTGTTTTTGTGTTAAGTTTTAGATTTCAATGTAGATAACTTCATAAAAGTTCATATATATTCTAGCGGTCAAAAGACCGCTCAGGGTAGACAGCGGTAGAGTACATATTATCAGGAAAAACGAAAGAAGAAGAGAAATATATATTGGAAAATTAAACAGCTATATATTATAGAAAAAGTCGTGCAGTAAGTTCAAGAAAAATAAAAACCTGGAATTTAACAATTTTGATTAAAGTCTCAAAAGCGGTCATTTGACCGCTCTGGTAGGTTTAGTGTTAATATTGCCCCGATTTATTGAAGTGAAACTTCTAATGGGACTTCCAAAACAAGGTTGCGTTAAACGTTTAACGTTTGGTTTAACGCTTCTCAAAAGCTGCAACTTTCCTATATGCAAGCGCATTTCAGTACTGAGCTTAAAGCACTAATTTTGCTTTATAAGCTAAAAATAGCTTTATTTCATGAAAGTAGCTTTTGTATCGCAGATGAACTTTGGAAGACAGTCCACGGACAATGCGACGGATTTAAGGTTATGTCAAGGTACGTCTCTTGTGAATATCAATTGATTGTTAGGTTTTCTCTTTTGAAATTACATTATGACGCATTCACATACATCTATGTATATGTATAAAAGAAAGTCGTGTTAGTTACACTATTTATAACTCAAGAACGGCTGTACCGATTTGGCTGAAAATTGGTGGGGAGGTAGCTTAGAACCAGGAAACGGCTATACGATACTTTGTAGGTTTTCAAAATGGCGGACCCAAGATGGCGGCTGAAAATTTTAATTTTGAAGCGATTTTCATGAAAAAATTGGTATACAGGAGTTTTGCGGGATGGGGATTTCAAATCCGCTGTCCAAATTTAGAAATTCAAGGTGGCGGATCAAATATGGCGACCAAGATTTCCTGATTTCAAGGGTTTTTATCAAAATTAGTACAATGAATGTTTTGAGGTCACTGATTTTGAATATTATCAAAATTTAGAAATCCAAGATGGCGGATCCAAAATGGCGACCATATTTCTCGATTTCAAGGGATTTCAATGAAAATTAGTACAATGATTATCTTGAGGTCACTGATTTTGAATATTATCAAAATTTACAAATCCAAGATGGCGGACCCAATATGGTGACCAAGATTTCTCGATTTCAATGGATTTTAATGAAAATTGTTACAATGATTATTCTGAGGCCACTAATTTTGAATATTAGCAAAATTTCCAAATCCAACATGGCGACCAGAATGTCTCGATTTCAACGGATTTTAATGAAAATTAGTACAATGATTATTCCGGAGCCACTAATTTCGAATATTATCAAAATTTCCATATCCAACATGGCGACCAAAATTTCTCGATTTCAACGGATTGTAATAGAAATTAGTACAGTGATTATTCTGAGACCACTAATTTTGTATATTATTAGAATTTCTAAATGCAAGATGGCGGACCCAACATGGCGTCCAGAATGTCTCGATTTCGACGGATTTTAATGAAAATTGGTACAATGATTATTCTGAAGCTACAAATTTCGAATATTATCAAAATTTGTAAATCCAAGATGGCGGGTCCAATATGAGACCAAATTTCTTGATTTCAACGGATTTTACTGAAAATTAGTACAATGATTATTCTGAGGACACTAATTTCGAATATTAGCCAAATTTCCAAACTCAAGATGGCGGATCCAATATGGCGACCAACATTTCTCGATTTCAACGGATCTGAATGAAAGTTGGTACAATGCTTATTTTAAGGCCACTAATTTTGAATATTATTAAGATTTGGAATTTCAAGATAGCGGATCCATAAAGGGGTTTTCGGATTGAAACAATTTCTAGAATATATCAAACTAGAACATTTGAGAAGTGTTTAATTAGTAAGAATTTACCCAACGCCGGGTGAAACCGGGTAACCCAGCTAGTTATTAATACAAATACATTTTCCAGGGCGAAAATGTTAAAAAGTTTGTCTTAAAGAAACAATATGAGTTCACTAAAAATCAATTTCTACCCCTTCCTATTTTCATTTCCCGATTACGAAGTTTCACTTCTTCCGCGCGGAGGGACTCCACGCACTATTTTTTTGTATATAATAAGGTTAGTATGAAAATTGAAATTTTAAATTTCTTCCGAGAGAATAAAATTTTCGTAGCAGGAAACAAAACACGGCTGCTATTGGTCAGAGCCTACTGAGCTATGTATGAAAATTGCTTTGGTACAACATTTTTATTTTTAACTAATTTCCCTTTGTGCAAAAATTAGTTTCTATACTATACTATGCGTCGTATTGGAATGTAATCATTGACAGGTTTCATAAAATATTTTCAAAAATGAAAATTCAATATTGTTTCTATTAAATTTTACAATGCACTTTTTCTCTCAGTGTATACACATTGAATTAGTTTCGTCATTAACAACGGAAGCATTTTTAACGGCATTAAAAACGTTTGTTCCTCGTAGAGGTTTATGTACGGATTTTTATTCCGACTGCGGCACAAACTTCATTGGAGGAAAGTCAATCAATGCTAGAAAGAGATCTAAAGCTAGCAATTGCTAAGTCAACTCTCGAAGCAGCTCATTATTTCTCATCGATTTTATTGATTGGCATTTTAATCCATCAGCCGCGCCTAATTTTGGAGGACTTTGGGAGGCAGGCGTTCGATCAATTAAAAATCATCTTCGAAGAACTTTAAGAAATACAATATGCACCTTTGAAGAATACGTGACACTACTAACACAAATCGAGGCATGCTTAAATTCGCGGCCATTTTGCTACATAAACTCGGAGCAAACGAGCCAGAGATACTTACACCAGGACATTTCCTCATAGGCCAGTCTCCACATGCAATTCCAGAGCCTGAATATTCCCAAGTAACACCTTCGTTGTCACAACGCTGGAGGTACCTACAAGAAAGAGATCAACATTTTTGGAATACATGGTCTAAAGAGTACTTACACCAGTTGCAAACCAGGCCAAAATGGCAAACAGAGAAAGCAAATTGCAACCTGGCGATGTACAGTACCTGGCCAAAAAATTAGAACCACTGTAGAAATTTCATAAATTCTCAGTTCCGATATGGGCTAAGTCATAGGAAATGGAAAGATATTAGAAACATAGTTGTTATTTGGAAGATCTCTTTATTGTGCAAAGCATACTTTACAAAATGAATATTTATTTGCTAATTCTTAGTATTACTACCTTTCGCTTTCAAAACTGCCTGAATTCGTCTGGGCATACTCTCTATGCAAGCTCTAATACAATCTTTAATTTCAGGAGCATCCTGCCATACTTCCTTAATATTTCTAATTAATATATAGAGGATTATTTATTAGAATTCACACACAAGTTAATCCTTCTATTTAAAATAAAATATACAATTTTATTTAATTTATTTTAATTTTTATTATTTCTGACTGTATTTGATCTCAAGAATTTTGTAAACTAAACTGTTTTACATTTTTTTGTTTTCTTTTTTTTTTCCTCGCCTACCTAGATTTTTTATTATTAGAAATTCAAATAAACCTTTTCAATCTCCAAGCAAGGCCTACTCAGACAATTCAAAAATTATTAAAAACTTGCTTTTGCTCCATTCGCCACATTACCCCGCCGCCAGTTAATTACCAATTAACGAAAAAAAATTCTAAATCGTGTATCGCAAGCAAGAGATAATTTTATTAAAAATCTATATTCCTTGCGATAAATGTCAGAATAAATTCCAAAAAGTGGCAAGCTATAGCGCGGAATGAGCAAATGCAAAGATTAATTTATTTCTTGGATGTAAACGAAAACCTAAAAGAATTGTCCGTTGGCTGACGAGGTAGGGTTTGAATTTGTAAAGTTATTCCTCTCCCTCTTCCTATGGGGAGTTTCGGATGATCGTCCATCATGCAAGAAGGAATTATGGGTTGTTTGGGGAGGGTGTGTTGGCTCTGCTGGTGGTTCTGCGACTTTTCCTTCTGTTGATCCATCTTATTGATGAAAAAAAAAAAATCGTTGGCGGTTCGATTGGCCCGGTGTGTGGAGTTTTTGAGCGGTTTCGAAATGCTGGTTGTGGCGGCTCGATGGGCCGATATCTTGGGATGGTAGCGGCTCGATGGGCCGAGTAGTAATGATGGGATGGTAGCGGCTCGATGGGCCGAGTAGTAATGATGAGATGGTAGCGGCTCGATGGGCCGAGTAGTAATGATGAGATGGTAGCGGCTCGATGGGCCGAGTAGTAATGATGAGATGGTAGCGGCTCGATGGGCCGAGTAGAGATGATGGTAGACTAGATGAGTCTAGTAGAGATGATGGTAGGCTAGATGAGCCTAGTAGAGATGATGATAGGCTAGATGAGCCTAGTAGAGATGATGCGTCGAGCCGATTTTGCGGCTGGAAATTGTTGGTAGGTGGGTGCAATGCAAGCCGATCTGCGGCTGACTGAATCTTGTTATCACGGTTGCTGTCGTTTGTCGGGGTCACCAGTTATAGAGGATTATTTATTAGAATTCGCACACAAGTTAATCCTTCTATTTAAAATAAAATATACAATTTTATTTAATTTATTTTAATTTTTATTATTTCTGACTGTATTTGATCTCAAGAATTTCTAAACTAAACTGTTTTACATTTTTTTGTTTTCTTTTCCTTTTCCTCGCCTACCTAGATTTTTTATTATTAGAAATTCAAATAAACCTTTTCAATCTCCAAGCAAGGCCTCCTCAGACAATTCAAAAATTATTAAAAACTTGCTTTTGCTCCATTCGCCACAAATACATCACGAGTGGGGTTTCGTCTTTTGTAAACTAATTTTTTTAAAACATTCCATACATTTTCAATCGGGTTTAGGTCAGGTGAATTACCTGGCCAAGGCAAAAGAGGAAGATTTTTGCTTAAAAGAAAATCTTTTACTGATTTGCAGTATGGCATGCAGCTCCATCTTGCATAAACTTTTAAGATGAATTGCGGAATCCTATTTCGTCCAAATATGGCAATAAAACTGCTTCCAAAACTCTAATGTACTGATCTTTTCTCATAGTACCTTCTACTAAATAAAGGGGTCCAGGTCCTTCTGCTGTAATTGCTATCCAAACCATAATCGAAGGGGGATGCTTTACTGTCTGTTGTACGCAGGATTGGTGAAACCTTTCATTTGGGCGTCTTCGAACAAAGGTGCTAGCTTCCATCATCGCTTGTAACGTTGACTCATCCGAAAATATGACCTAAAAAAAATTATAAATTGACGAATTTTCATTCAAAGAAATCCTTACTTATGAAATCTTAAAACGATATTACTAATTACCTTTTTCCAGTCTTCAACGGTATATTTTGAATGTTCCTTAGTGTTTAATGTGTGAAGGGTTTTATCACACCAAATTATGCAGTGGATCTATAAAAAATGTGTCATTTGATTTCATTGCATTTATTTCAAAAATCGCATTTCTTCCAACGATCTTCACAGTTGATTTTAATTAATCTAAATCCTAAATAATCTAAAACCGCAACCGAACCGAAACCGTAAAGGGAATTAGCATAATTTGCACATCTTTCAACCAAATTGGTCATCTGATGTGCTCGTTCACTAACCCTTAATAAACGCGCGAGCACAAAAAAATTTAATTCCGAAACGAAAATTTTAGTCCAATCGAAGTTTAAAAATCCTAAAAAAAATTAGCCGAAGTCCAATCCGGTATAGCCGTAGTCCAAATCCAAAAAAAAATTGAAGTCCAAAAAAATTCCAAGTTAAATCCAAAATCCGTAGAAAAATCCTGAGTCCAATGCCGATGTCCAAAAAAAAAATAGCTCAAATCCAAATATAACCAGAGAGAGTTCGCGATCTTATTCTTCCAAAATTAAACTGACCAAAGAGAGCGATTTAGCTTGCGTGCTGGCTTATAAAGCATGTTTTTCCAGTTGCGCGCTGTCCTGCCAAATGACATATTCTATATTGTTCATGTGGAACGTAAAATTTGTTAGATTCCACATATTTCTCGGCGACCAAAAATGATATAATGTTAGACTTCTCTTAACTTGCCCCTTATAGCGTCTAAATTCTTGCCCGACCTCCCTTATAATTTTTATTTATTTTTATTTTTTATTTAATGCCCGCATTTTAATTATTTATTGCATTAATTTGCATTAATTTGCGATAAATTTTCTTATCGCGTGATTTCCATGTGGCAATACCAATTTTGGATCCTGGAAATCTTTCCAAAAAATCTTCCTCATTATTTATCATTCCATCTCCCTCACACATATTATGTGGGGTTATGTTCAATAAATTATTTACACGGGCGTTATTTTAAATTAACCGCGGTATAAACGTGATCGCCGTATGTCAAAACGTCGGACTGACAACCGCTTGTCAGTGAGAATTTGTTCGTTTCGCTGTTTTGTCCGTTCGCGTTTTGACAGTTCGCGTTTTGACAGTTCGCGAGTGCCGGTGTAGTGCCTTTTTAGTGTTTTTCAGGGTTTTTGGACATAAAGGGAGGAAATTCAGGTGAGTTAAGCATTTATTTCTTGCACGAATGCACATTTCCGCGATACTGATCGCGTTCTTCGCAGATTTTCAACTCCGTGGAGCATACACCTTATGCTCACCTTATGTTGGAAATGCAAATCCCTATGCTTTTGTCCACTCTTAAGTATTTTGTGCATGTTTATTTTCCCTTTAAGGGGAGGTTCTCATCTAGAACGTCAAAAAAAAAGGTAAAGTACGTGATTTTTTTGAAGGCAAATGACAAGACATAGGGAAATGATATTTGGCATTATCTTTTATTGTACATTTATCTGTACGAAAAAAATTTTTTATTAAAAAAAAAACAAAATGGCGCCCGTTATTCAACTTCTCCGGAGGCATGTTTGTGTACAATTTGCGTACAAGATAACTCAAAAACGGTTCAACCGATCAACTTCTAGTTTCGTGCATATTAAAGTAAACAATTTTCTTCATAGAAAGAGTGGAGCACATTTTGAAAATTGTAACATTATCTCCTTTTTGTAAGTGATAAACTATGAAAAAAAACGGCCGAAAACGGCCTTAAAATTTCAAAATCGCGCCATTCCGTCAATTTTAAATTTTTTTTGAAAGTCGTCCACTCTTTCTGAGACAAATTTATTCTAGTTTATAATAATGTCATCATTATTTGATTTCAGACCAATCTGCGACCCCTAAATTGTACGCAGCTGGGCAATTTTCGAAAAACATGCCTCCGGAGAAGTTGAATAACGGGCGCCATTTTGTTTTTTTTTTGAATAAAACAATTTTTTCGTACAGATAAATGTACAATAAAAGATAATGCCAAATATCATTTCCCTATGTCTTGTCATTTGCCTTCAAAAAAATCACGAACTTTACCTACTTTTTGACGTTCTAGATGAGAACCTCCCCTTATAGTCCAGTCAATTTAACCTCTGAAGCGGAAGTTTGTGATGGAGTGCTAATTTTTGGATATATTGTTGGGGACGGTGAGAAATGAAGCTATAATTTCTTTCACCCCTGAGGGGTGTTTGCGAAGGGGTGAAAAAGGGTGAAAACGGTTTTTTGTTTATAACTTTGAATAAAAAAGTCAGCCTGGGTGGGAACGTTAGAGGGTGATATAATAAATGATTATTCATCTTGTATTAAAGTTTCCCCCGGTTTTGTTTATTGCAAAATTGTTTATTAACAATTTCACTCTCCCAAACCGAAAAAAATCACGGCTGATTTTTTTAAAAATACTTAAGCTCGTACGATGTCTTTCATTTTCACAATATCACTAGAAGACGCAATCCCCCATCATATACCAAAAATTCAAAACGGGTCCATGCATTTCACCTGAGATAATCACCCACATACCTCACCTGTTTTACACCGAAAAATGCACAGTTTTAATCCAAGTCAAGATATCCCCCACGAATCGTCGCCCACCGACCAGCTATCGCTGAGCAGCACACATTTTTTCCCAGCCCACGGCGGGGAAGAAGAAGATTTGCGACTAATTGAAAAACGGAAATCGCTATAACTTTCGATGTATGTAACGGAACTTAATGTATGATGACTTCAAAAATCACTTATTTTTTTCTCCATCTTTTTCTCATACACCACTTTCACCTAATATTTTGACTTTTTTTTATATTGAATTAAACTTAAAAAAAAAAATAAAAATTAATTATTTAATTATAATTTATTATAATTTATTCTCATAATTTTTATTATTTTCCACAAATCCCCCCCTGACCCTCCGAATAAATATATTACCCGTTAAATTTTACAAACAAAAAACTGGCCAAACATTTTATTTTTTTTTCTCCCACAAATCTAAACTTTTTTGAAATATTCTTAATTTTGTAGTTATCTACAGATTCCACCCTTTATTCTCATAATTTTTATTATTTTCCACATATCCCCCGTAACCCCCCCGAATAAATTTAATACACTGGTAAAAATATTCTGGATGGGTGGAAAAGTTAATACAAAGTTGTTTATAACAGAATCAGTAAGATATTATAGTTTCCACCTTTTTTGTCACCCTTTTGTTTAAACAAATTAGAATTTCAGGATCATAAATGTAAAAAAAAGAAAGAAATTGACGCAAAGTGTTAGACAACTTGGAAAATTGTTCTGAACATTAAAATTAATAAAATTTAATACTTTTTCGTCATTTTTTTATTGCAACTTAAAAAAGTAAATAAACAATTACAACAATTAATAACAATTCAGAAATTCATCATTATATTCGTTGGAAAAGGCATGCGATTTCACATTTTATACTTAACAGTCATTAGTTTCGTCGTTTGTAAATTCTTCTTCATCTGGTTCTGCTTCCGTGTCTTCAGCGTTAAGAACAACATCTTGCGGTTCTCCAAATTGATCAGTTTCGGCGTTCAACAGTCTCTCTTGAATTGAATCTATCTCGAGATCATCTTCCATTTCTTCAACTTCAAGTGTCTTGATGTTGGTACAGTTTTGTCCATGACACCATTGGCAAATCTCTGAGCATTTTAATCCAGCTTTTCTGCACCCGCATGCTTTCCCGCATCCTTTTTCGCATTTGCAAGATACCAGTTTCAGCAATTCGGCTGGTGCAGGATCCTGTGTTGTTAATGTCGGAGTGAACCCATTAGGACTTTGTGTCCAGCCCCATAATGTAGCCGGTACGTTCCGCCCTGTAAAACATTAATTTAAATAAATATCGTTAATAAACCGTTTATTTGAAAATCTTTTCTATATATATTCATTTGAATTTCAACTCACTTCTCCATTGCTGCACCTGATGATAAACGCGATACGAATGTTGTGCTGCAGCTGCTTTGGTTGGTGGTAATAGTTGGTGGATATAGTCACATCTTCGACGGATCCACGCCTGGAAAGTGTAATCGTCCGACTTGGAGGAATGCACTTACTGATGTCTTTTATGGGATGCATTGGATTCGTCATGGCTGGCAGTGGATTAAAAGAAGTCTTGTCACTCATTTATGCTCCAGTATCAGTGGACAAGATGATGAACGGACATGCTTACGCACGAGCAGTTCGAGGCCATATGTTAACTCAATTGGCTTTGGGTCGCATTATTTTATCAAAACTTGATTTCTCCTTGGATGAAGAAATGGAGATTGAAGATCTACTGGAGCATTTCGACAGTGGCACTGCTGAAGAAAGGATGAAAGACGGGACGTTTGAAGTGATTTGTCAACGGTTTGAAGATGAATTGCAGAAACAGGAAGCAAATGGACCGATCGCTGCTTTATGGATCCAGTATTTCCGGATGGTCATTCTAGTGAAGCAGTTTATTGAAGCTGAGCGTAGTGGTAACTGGCAATTGCATTTAACAACCATCGCTAAAATGTTGCCATTCTTCCATGCCGCTGGCCACAACAATTATGCACTATCAGCACATTTGTACCTGCAGGACATGAAAAACTTGGAGCAGAAAATGGGATTCCGTAACTACCACGACTTTGTCTCTCGAGGATACTTCACCATCAGACGATCAGATAAATTTTGGTCTGGTATTTGGAGTGACATGACTATCGAACAAACTCTGATGAGATCAATGAAGTCCACGGGAGGTTTAACACGAGGGAGGGGTTTGACAGACAGCGTACTTACTAAATGGATACTAGGAATGCCCGTCATGCAGAAAGTGTCAGAATCCATTGAAGATTTTGTCGGCATTAAATCTTCCAGCTCAGAGCAGCACGTTGACGCTAGGCCCACTCGTCAAAACAGGGACAACGCAGACGTTGATACGCTTCTAAAGTGGTTTGAAAATCATGACCCTTTCCCTGTTTCGAATAGGATCGTCTCTTTGAGCACAGGTGTAGTTGGAGGAGAAGAAATAAACTGTCACAAAGCACAGGCCATTGGAATGGAAGGACTGAAAGCAATCGTCGGAAAAAATTACGCGGAGTTATCCTTCTCGCGTAAAAAACGTGTGCTCCCTTTATCAGCGGTAACATCATCTTTAAAAATTAATGATGCTGTTGTTCCAGTTGATCCAATGTTACTGTTCCAGCGGATTTCTTTTGCCAAGGAGTCTCAAGATCAATTTAAAGGTTTCTTCGCTTTTGAACTTGCTCCTTACCCTCTATCTCTTTTTGAGGAAAGTGGCATGCGTAAGAGCAAAAAATCTGCACTTTATGATCTGTTCAATCCTACCGACGATGTCACTTCAGGAGATGTAGGTTTTGTCATAGATGGAGGATACTTGCTACATAAAGTTGTATGGCAAAAAGGCGACACGTATAGTGGAATTTGCAAAAAATACGTCGATTACATTCGGTCACATTATGGCGATCATGTCACTGTTGTTTTCGACGGGTATCCAGAAAACGTCACAGACAGGAGTACAAAAACTGCAGAACGTCTACGTCGAGCAAAATCTCTCTCAGTTGATGTGTTCATCGAGGAGTGCATGCCATCAACAACAAGCCAAGATAAGTTTCTGTCAAACGACAAGAACAAGGCGAGATTAATAACCTTGTTGATGTCGAAACTGCAACGTCAGGGGTACAAAGTTGTACAAAGCACCGAAGACGCCGATACTTTGATCGTTGACTCTGCTCTAAATCTGTCTTCAGACTACGAGAACGTGATCATCGCCGGAGAAGATGTCGACTTGCTCGTTATATTAACCGGCGTGGAAGACCAGAGACGCGAAAATGTATATTTTATGAAGCCTGGGAAAGGAAAGACAAAGAAATTCGTATACTCCAGTGACAGTCTGAAAGACCAAACTTTAACTCCGTACATTCTGACGTGTCACGCGTTCACTGGATGTGATACAACTTCATCTCTTTTCAATCGAGGAAAAAAAGGATTGACATCCCTTGTTGCCAAACATGAAGACATACGTCTTGCCCTCGACTGCTTCAAAGTTGCCAATGCAAATCCACAAACCATCGCTGATGCCGGAGAAAAAGTCTTAGTTAGGATGTATGGAGGAAAACCGCCGCAATGCCTGAACGACATGCGATACGAAGGATTTGCACGTTCTATAACAAAAAGCAAATTTAACATTGCTGGATTACCACCAACCAAAGCAGCTGCAGCACAACATTCGTATCGCGTTTATCATCAGGTGCAGCAATGGAGAAGTGAGTTGAAATTCAAATGAATATATATAGAAAAGATTTTCAAATAAACGGTTTATTAACGATATTTATTTAAATTAATGTTTTACAGGGCGGAACGTACCGGCTACATTATGGGGCTGGACACAAAGTCCTAATGGGTTCACTCCGACATTAACAACACAGGATCCTGCACCAGCCGAATTGCTGAAACTGGTATCTTGCAAATGCGAAAAAGGATGCGGGAAAGCATGCGGGTGCAGAAAAGCTGGATTAAAATGCTCTGAGATTTGCCAATGGTGTCATGGACAAAACTGTACCAACATCAAGACACTTGAAGTTGAAGAAATGGAAGATGATCTCGAGATAGATTCAATTCAAGAGAGACTGTTGAACGCCGAAACTGATCAATTTGGAGAACCGCAAGATGTTGTTCTTAACGCTGAAGACACGGAAGCAGAACCAGATGAAGAAGAATTTACAAACGACGAAACTAATGACTGTTAAGTATAAAATGTGAAATCGCATGCCTTTTCCAACGAATATAATGATGAATTTCTGAATTGTTATTAATTGTTGTAATTGTTTATTTACTTTTTTAAGTTGCAATAAAAAAATGACGAAAAAGTATTAAATTTTATTAATTTTAATGTTCAGAACAATTTTCCAAGTTGTCTAACACTTTGCGTCAATTTCTTTCTTTTTTTTACATTTATGATCCTGAAATTCTAATTTGTTTAAACAAAAGGGTGACAAAAAAGGTGGAAACTATAATATCTTACTGATTCTGTTATAAACAACTTTGTATTAACTTTTCCACCCATCCAGAATATTTTTACCAGTGTATTAAATTTATTCGGGGGGGTTACGGGGGATATGTGGAAAATAATAAAAATTATGAGAATAAAGGGTGGAATCTGTAGATAACTACAAAATTAAGAATATTTCAAAAAAGTTTAGATTTGTGGGAGAAAAAAAATAAAATGTTTGGCAAGTTTTTTGTTTGTAAAATTTAAGGGGTAATATATTTATTCGGAGGGTCAGGGGGGGATTTGTGGAAAATAATAAAAATTATGAGAATAAAGGGTGGAATCTGTAGATAACTACAAAATTAAGAATATTTCAAAAAGTTTAGTTTTGTGGGAGAAAAGGAATAAAATGTAATTAATTTTTATTTTTTTTTTAAGTTTAATTCAATATAAAAAAAAGTCAAAATATTAGGTGAAAGTGGTGTATGAGAAAAAGATGGAGAAAAAAATAAGTGATTTTTGAAGCCATCATACATTAAGTTCCGTTACATACATCGAAAGTTATAGCGATTTCCGTTTTTCAATCAGTCGCAAATCTTCTTCTTCCCCGCCGTGGGCTGGGAAAAAATGTGTGCTGCTCAGCGATAGCTGGTCGGTGGGCGACGATTCGTGGGGGATATCTTGACTTGGATTAAAACTGTGCATTTTTCGGTGTAAAACAGGTGAGGTATGTGGGTGATTATCTCAGGTGAAATGCATGGACCCGTTTTGAATTTTTGGTATATGATGGGGGATTGCGTCTTCTAGTGATATTGTGAAAATGAAAGACATCGTACGAGCTTAAGTATTTTTAAAAAAATCAGCCGTGATTTTTTTCGGTTTGGGAGAGTGAAATTGTTAATAAACAATTTTGCAATAAACAAAACCGGGGGAAACTTTAATACAAGATGAATAATCATTTATTATATCACCCTCTAACGTTCCCACCCAGGCTGACTTTTTTATTCAAAGTTATAAACAAAAAACCGTTTTCACCCTTTTTCACCCTTTTTCACCCCTTCGCAAACACCCCTCAGGGGTGAAAGAAATTATAGCTTCATTTCTCACCGTCCCCAACAATATATCCAAAAATTAGTACTCCATCACAAACTTCCGCTTCAGAGGTTAAATTGACTGGACTATTAAGGGTCATTGTATTTAGATTTCCTACTAATCATTTTTTGTTTATATTTTAGGGGGCTGTCGTCGCCGGCCGACCCCAAAACGTGAGCCCTTCACGTTTGGGTGAATGTTTCTCAGCATTAGCTGAGAAGTGTGTTTAAAGTCGTTTTTCAGTACCTGTATGGGAAAACAGGTATCTGAAGAGCAGGTAGCTGAGGATCTGCGACTGAGCATACATTTATGCTCCAACGAGGGAATATAATTCATCTTCTTGAAGATCCGCCACAGGGATATCATCGAGGGACTCCATTCGGTAAGATCCTTACAGGATCTTCTCAGGTAAGTATTTAATTCATTGTTTTATTTCATAATTTTATTTATTGATTTTATTTCGTTGTATTATTTCGTTGTTTAGCATTATATTTTTTATGTATTTTTATTTCAGCATTTTATTTTTATTTATTTCAGCATTGTATTTTATTTATTTTAAATTCGGTATTTATTCTATTTATTTTAAATTCGGGATTTTATTTATTTATTTTAAATTCTGTATTTGTATTTTATTTTATTGTAAGTTCGGTATTTTATTTTAGTGTATAAGATTTCTTTTCAAAATTTTGAATAATATATTTTTTAGGGGCTGGAGCAGGACGTGCAGCGTCGGACGCTGAACACTTAGCGAAGTTCAATCTCATTTTCTTCATCCTTTCTGTAAGCCGAGGTCGCTTTGCCGGTCGTCTGCAGTGAAAGTCAGATTCCTTCAATCGTCTTCTTAACGTTCGTTGGGATACATCCACTCCTGCTTCAGCTACAACTGTTGTTAGTTCTCGCAATGGTAAATTACGATGTGCACTAACTGTAGCAACAATTTTCCGCTCGTCTCTAGGCATGGTTTTCCTTTTTCGCCCACAGTTTTGTCTCTTTGAAGGGGTAATTGCAGAATTTTCACTCAACTGCCTAGAAATTCTGGACACCACACAATGGGAAACCTGCTGAAGTCGTCCAATTTCCCGTATGGAATGATTGCCAGTCTTTAGAAGAGCAGATATCGCACTTTTTTTATCGGCTGAAATGTCTCCTTTTCTTCCCATAATGATTTCTGATAAAAACATTAATATTTTAACCGTCATCTTCATAATTCAAATATGAAGTTATTAAAAGGTTAGTTATTATGTTATTTACGTTCCCAACTTCACTTACAATCTCACAACACTCAAAATGCAACGTCCTTATTTAATTTTCTCTTTAATAACGTGAAGCGCGGTTGTAGTTCACTCAAAGAAATCACTATCGCAAATGACACCGTTGACGCAAAATTGCCGATTTTACTTAAAACTGGGGTTTCCCCAAAATGTAACGTCGCCACATAATTACACAGGTATCAGTACATTTCTTCTTCGAAAATTTGAATGGTGGCTATAATTTTTTGGTCAGGTACTGTAGTACTTCTAAAAAATGAAAACATGCCTCCAGCAAAATGGCTTTGCTGGCGAAAACGTTGTTCTTGGAACGGATGTTCTAGTGAGAGTTGCTCAAGTTAAGAATCAAGCTAGCACCTTAAGGCGACCTGTAACAAAGTTGTGTCGATTGTTCAAACATATAACAATCTAACTTCAATATCTTTGCGAACGACGGCAACGTTGCAGGAACTCCAAATGAGAATCGAGAACACCCATCAGCGATTCGTCATTAGAGAAGGGATCCATATTGTAATGAATAAAAGATTAAGTCGGATGACAGATGCCTTTATTTGTCTACTTCTTCGTGGTACAAAGTGTGGCGAACGATTGCAATTCTTTTATTATTACGTATGGCCCTTTAAATTTCGGCATCAATTTTTTATTTATTCCAGGCAAATTGAACACATTTTTTATCATAACATAATCAACTGTTTTGTACTTATGCGATGGCTTATGTCTTTTGTCAAAATTAATCTTGTTTGCATTCTGACTTCGAACAATGCTTTGACTAGCCCCCTCTCTCAATAGGGTAAGATCTCTAGGTGAATTCGTTACAATGGTATCTTGCAGGTACTCTCGGATCTTGTCATTAACCTCACCCCTATGATGAACACCAAATAGGAGCATACTTGGAGTATACCCTCCATATTATACGATTCACTGTGTTATTAATAGCGAATTCCACCTTATTCGGGTGCTTAGACCATTCACCTGGGTCCAGCTCAGCCTCTTTGGATATCATAGGTGTATGTATGTATGTATCTGGGAGATAAAACTGGGGTTAAAGTTCAATAAATAAGTACTCATTTATTAAAACAGTTTATATTGAACAAATATAATATTTTTTTATTTTAATAATAGCATTTATCCTTTTGGAAGAAATACAAACGTTAATTTTCACAACCAATTTTTGCGGAAACGTCCCTTCTTTGTATCTACTAGATACCGCGCGTTCCCAAGGGTTAAAAACGATTGATTCTCTCTACCTGCCCGTTAGACTGAGGAGAGCAGGTTTCAATTTTGATATGCTTTACGCAATTTTCGCTACAAAATTTCGCAAAGCCCTCAGAAGTAAAGCAAGTTCCTCCGTCTGAGATAACTTTAGATGGCTTACTATAGGCAAAATAATATGTTTGCAACCATTGCGTGACTTCTTTGGGACTGGTCGTCTTAGTTGGATATAATTTAGTAAATTTTTGAAGCCGTCCACCACTAAGAATATATATTTTGTTTTATGAGAAGATGTTGGCAGAGGACCATAATGGTCAATATGAATAACGTCAAATAGCTTATTACCTTTGGTGATGTTATGTAATTCTCCCTCTGTCTTCCCTACTGGGGGGGAGAAATAGATGCACTTCAGGCAGTTGTCTATATGACTCTTAATTTTAGCCTTCATCGACGGAAACCAGTAGGTTTGCCTCAAGTAAGCGTAACATTTTTCAACACCGCGACATGACATAGTGCATCGTGATGGGTTTGTATGATGTGTTTTTCCATTTGAGATGGTACGTAGAAAAGTACTTTTCCATTTAATTTTCGACAGACAAGACCATTAATCATTTTGTAGGATGGGCTTTCTCCTTTTTCCAAGGTCTTAACTTTTTATTACAGGGTCTTTAAGTTGCGCCGAAGCTAAAGCATGTTCCACCGATTCATCTTCTATTTGTAGAATATTGTGACATCTACTTAAAGCGTCAACATGAGACAATTCCCCACTATCACGGTGTTCTATGCCATAGTCGAAGTCTTGCAGTTCCAATGCCCACCGAGAAATTTGATGCCCAGCAAATAAATGTTGAACCGCCTCAAAGCATAAATGATTACGAGGGTTTCTAGCTCATAGCTGTGGTATTTAGATTCTTGAGGAGTACTACGTTTCGAGAAAAAGAAAATTGGGTAAAGTTTCCTGTCTTCTTGACGCTGCAATAAAATAGCGCCGAAACCCAAACTACTTGCATCACAATACAATTCGGTCTCGGCTTGGGGGTTATAAATGCTTAACACCGGCGACCGTTGGAGATTTTCCTTTAACAAATCTGGGCCAACATGAAAAAGCGCATCCTTCTTCAGAAGGTCATACAAAGGTTTTGCGGTGACAGCAACTGCCGAGAAATGGTGCCCGGAGGAGGCAAATGAAGTGGATAGGGTAAAGGGGTCGTGTCTCTTGTACTTTAAATAATATTTTTCTATTACTTCCGGACTGAGGAATGATTTTGTTGATCCTGTATCGATTAAAAGTTTCAAGGGCGGGTTTGATAAAGTTAATCGCGTCTAGCATTGTTTTCGGTTCTCTTGTTCTGACTATAAGGCCATAGGGATTTCTGAGTCCCGCTAGAAATACTTGTAAGGCTTGATCAGTGTACATATTTAATTTTCGCACTTCTATGGTCTCGTGAAGGGCTAGGTAATTCGAGATAGTGTTTAGAGTTTTCCTAAATCTGTCATAAAATTCAAGGGGAGTTTCTTTGTAATGTTGCTTCAAGTTATTTAGGTCGAAAGATAAACTGCTCTCGTTGCGCGGGTCACTGAAATTTCTAATTAGTTCTGCTTTTACTTCATTTATTGTGTTCGCACCACTGATATTGATTGTTTCTCTGGCAGCGCCCTTTAATTTACTAATGATAGTGCGAAAAATAACCACGTTCTGATAATTGGATGTGTTTGTTACATCAAAGAAATGTTCGACTACGCTATCAATGCTTTCGATAAAGAATTATAATTCGTTAACTTGGAATCGTAGTCATTTTGCTTTTTCTTTCGTTTCTTACTAAACTCTGGTAGTTTTTGTTTGGTTCAAGATCCTCAGATTCACAACTCACTTTTTCTTCACTTTTTAAACTCTTCTACTAAATTTTCGATATTCACTTCACCTTTGCTATTGGAAATTGGAGTGGAGTCGAAGGGATCTGACATTAGAGAAAATAAGGCTACTTACAGAAGTATGCTTTTTTTCATCACGAATGAATCCTTTGGTTAAGTTTGAGAAGTGCTGCTGGTGCTGGTTTCACTCCACAACACTCGCCACACGCGAATTTACACAATTCTACTTTTTATTTTTACTTTTTTTTCTGGTGCGATTATAACTATTTTCGCGTAGATACTTTTCCGCTTCTCGAATAAATTATTCCCGGGTTATCGCGATCGATTCCCGAAGCAGTTTTTCGACTGCGCCAGTTAAGGGTTTTAGGGTTATTAGAGAAACAAACGATTTTAGCGAGGAAAAAAGATTTTATTCCGTTCCCGACAAGATCTTAACTGTTTCTGATCTAAGTTTTTGAATGATTCCAAATTGTCACCTGTTTGCGGGTGTTGCGGGTCGTCTGGGTTCTTGGAATTAACCGGTGAGAATTGATGTGCTTGGGAACCGTTGTGACCTATGGTATGGTGGGAAGGTTGAGCTTGCGAGGTGCACAGGTGCATCTGTGATTCGTGGAAGTTGAAGTCGTGGGGTGCATGGGAACATTAGCGTGAGAGATAGCGTAACTTGCTCCAGTCCCCAATCGGTGAGAAGAGTAAGAAGTTCGCTGCTTTCCGCAGAACTAGCGAGGAACGAATGCGGATTTACAAGTCCAACTTCATTAAAATTATATGTCATCAATGCACGTGTTCTTAGCAAAACGGACAACTTCTATACTTTCAATTCAGGTAGGAGGAAAAGTGACACAATTGGAGGACCACCAGCTCAATGAGCAGTGCAATGCGCCGGTGCTTTTCACTTTATTCAAACTGCTACTGCGAGATAGATTAAAAAAAATGCACAGATTTTAACGTTAAAGGAAAAAAAACCGCACTTCACTTTGGGTTGTTTGGCACTTGGAAACAAATGGAGCCTAATCGAACCATAGCACACACGAAACTGCGCCGGCGGAAGCAGACTTCGAAGTGAATTTGAAAAGCACATTCCTGTTCACTCCTGAAAAAAGCGCACTACGCCAGCAACAGCATTCTTCCTTCATACAAAGTTGTGCCGCTTTATTCCCACTTCATACATATAATATGCCCGTTGGCCGGTTGCATTATGTTTGCAACAAAAGTGTTTCACTGTCCCACTAATACTATGAATACTTGTACACTCCCGACAAATATATTTCTCTGACTTAGGTACTTTAGCAGCAAACAACAATATTCGTTGAATTTACAAAAATACTTTGTAAAAAGTATAACTCAACTTTATTAATTCTATTGAATACTTCGTATAAACAAGCAAGCCCATATCGTAGATCATTTTTAGTTTATTTTAGAAAGAATTTCGTAAAATTGAACTAGTCCGGTATAGATTTGATGAAATATGTTTTATGATCAACGAAAAACATGCAGAAATTAACGAAGAAATTTTAACATCAATTCAGCTACAAAATGTACATAACCTTTCGTAATTTTAACAATATTTGATTTTAATAAGAACTGAAAATTTGCTGAATGAACGAAAATTTCGTAAGAACAACAAAAATAAATACTCAACAATTTCTACGACAAAATTCGTAAATATTTTACGAAATATTTTTCTGAGTGTATTAAGGACTGTTCGATCCCTATCGTATGCAGGATACTTATTATGGTCAATGGAGTTTTCGATCGATTTTAAATTTAGAATAAGTTTTTTTGAATTATATTAGAATTTAGAATTACTGAGTTAAATTGTATTTTCTCTTCTGTGTAAAATAAAAATTATAAACTAACGTACTTAAGTGTTTACCGCTACACGCCACCACCCGCAGCAGAACTTATTTAATAATTCTGCTTCCTCAACAAATACATTACAGAAATGAAGACAAGAATATTTAAATTAAATATGCAATACAATAATACACAAACACTAGTAAAAATAAATAAATAGATATACGTAAAAACACAAAAATGAAAATTTAACTTTCGCCAAAAATGTTACGTAATTTTCCGCATGGGAGGGAGCATTGTCGCGTTCCAATCACTTTAACATTTTTTTTTTTTTTTTTTTTTTTTTTTTAATATGAAACTGTCTTCACCCCATGCGCCTGATTAAGGGTTAAGAATAACACTCACATTAACGAGCAGAATATTGCTTTTTTGTGAATCCGCTTAAGTAGATTTCCAGTTTCCGGACTTACTCCTTATGTATGTTCTAGGTACAAGTACACTACACAGCAAAATAACTGTTATGCAATCCCCAGACTTTTCTAAGGAAAATCATTAAGTTATTTA
Organism: Dysmachus trigonus; assembly: GCA_949715965.1. Taxonomy (NCBI): domain Eukaryota; kingdom Metazoa; phylum Arthropoda; class Insecta; order Diptera; family Asilidae; genus Dysmachus; species Dysmachus trigonus. Next base: position 51,410,544 of record OX454319.1, on the reverse strand, counting down.
GTGCATTAGTAATATAATCTGCTCTTACCACTTGGATCAGATTTTAGGAGTTTCATTAAATTCTTACAATTTCGAATCTTTATATGCTTCTTAAATTATTCATGAATTTTCGGGAGAAATTCTTGCCAGCCGGATAAAAGAAGTAATTCCTTTCCAGGGTAAATTCTTTTGAAATCTTTTTCAATCTGTCATACAAATTTGCGCATAAATAAAATAAAATTTATTGAATCTTGCTAAGGTCTTACCAAAGTATATCTTTTTTTCAAAGTTAAAGATGAACATCCCTCTGTGATATTATTCACAAATCTTCCAGATCTTTTAAAGTATATTTGTCTGTTATCAAAAGATTCAGACCAACCTTTCTCAATATCTTCCCAGTTGCCTCAATTATGTTTCAAAGAACATTTCCACTTCCGCTGAAAATGAGTTTTTAAGAAAATATTAATTTTCAACAGAATGTTGTTATTTTTAAAATAAGTTACTGATTTTCTTTCAGTATCATATTAATACCGTAAATAAGAGTATTATAATAATTTTCTGACATTTGGAGCAATGTAAAAGAGCAAAAGAAGATTTCGATAATACTATTGTGTAGTTTAATGTGTATGTTCGAATTTCTCAAAACGTCTGATTGTAAGACTTAACAACTAAAAAATATTTCCAAATTTATTATGGTGCTTATTCTGGCAGTCGTCTCACCTAGTGAGATTTGTCACTTTCAGCTTTTCCTCTTCTGATATGCTATTTACGTGACAAATTTCGTAAAAATCGCCAAACCTCACATTTTTGGTTATTCTGGGAGCCGATTTTTATGACAAACGTCGTTGTGAAGTGACGAATCTTGTCGAACGCTTTTTTCAGGTGACAAACAGCGAATACTGAAAAATTTGGCGACATGGCAGATGAAAGGTCAGTTTAAAGACTTGTTTTTACATGGATTTTTCCGAAAATAAAATCGCACCTGCCTGAAATGAAAATATCAAAAATATCAAAATATCTATAAATATTTAGGATATCCCGGTTGAATTCCCAAAATCTTTATCGGGTGTCTTTATCGGGTGTGAAATAAAACAATTAAATCGAGCGTACAACTTTACTTAACCCTTAACTGGATTCGCAAAAAATGGCAACTTATTTGGTGTTGGGGGTAAAATGTGACCCCATATGAATTAACTTATGAAAATAGGAATAATTTCTTTTTTTGGCTAATTATTTACTTTTATTAAGTCAAACAACTCTTAATCTAAGCATCAAACAACTTTTATTACACTTTTAAACAAAAAATTAACTTCTTTTAAAACAATTTCTAACCTCTTATTTTTCAACAATAGTTTTTAAGAGTCGAGTTCTGTAGTCCTGAATTCTATAAAAATCTAACAATTATGAAAAAATAACTCTTAGTACAATTTTCTTATATAATCCTAATAACAAAAATAGGAACATTGTATGAGATCAACGAAATAATAAAAAAATGACAACATAAACGAAATCACTACTAAGCGAGAAAATTATGCACTACAAAATATTTAGCATTTGGTACATGTAGTGGATTTTGCAGTATGTTCCTTACATATGAAAAGAGAACATTTGCTACACTTTTTTGTACACTTTACGTCTTTTTTGCGATCAGATAAGTAATACCTTCCGCTTCTACGGTTGTTTATTTCAGGGTCATCAGTAGGTACATTTTGTTGCTGGTCTAATTCGTCCTCATGAACATCTTTCAAACAATTTTCAATTCTTTTCTTTAGATCTGCAGACAAATTTGAACTCTCCTTCTGTCTTACTTCAACTAATGGCTTTATCCAACCTGATGCCAATATCTTTTATGTATATGTTCCTCTTGAGACGCTTTCCTGGATTTGATGCTTTCCACAAAATGTAACAATTTACCATCGAAATGTTTAGTATTGCTGAACATATTACGCAATTCCAACTTTGGGTTCTTGGTGATACGGAATAAATTGCACATTTTTGATCCAAGGCATCAACTCCTCCTTTAGTGCTATTGTAAAATTCTATTATTTCCGACTTGCCACTGTTACGATCTATCGTTTTGTCATGGTGCATAGTGGAAATCATCACAACACTATGATTTTTTTTCGGAACAAACGATGCTAATGTCTTGTCATTTGTAAATCCAAATACAGTAAAACCTATAGCACGAGTTTTATGAGGCAAAAATTCTGGTGGTAACTCTCGCTTATTTTTTCTTACAGTTCCAACATATGTCAAACCATTATCTTTTAGCTTGTCCACCAGTTGGATTGACGAAAACCAGTTATCTCCTGTAATATTTCTATTTGTCTTCATTACAGGTTCTGCCAATGTCAAAACAGTCTGTGTAGGTATAGAAAGTGCATCTCTTCTACTTGTTTCTTCCTTTCCAGTATATATAAAAGAAATAAAAACCTCTTTAGAGACATAGTTACTCGAAAAATGTCTCGTCCTGTTCCATCCGTTGACCACAAACTTTCAACATCCTCATGTCCGGATTGAAAACTCCGGCAAGTAATAACATCCCTATAAATGCTTTCATTTCTTGCAAATTAACATGACTGACATGAGCACCTTTGCTTTTGTACTTTTCGATAAATTCAGTCATTTTTTTGTTTGTACGAAGGCAAACAATTTCATCATCAATCATCAATCATCAGGTAGCAACAGTTGTCAGGAATCAAGCTCAGACATATTCATTTTCTCACGGGCTTCTCCTTTTAGGCCCGGAAGATGTGTAATAATGTTATGTCGTCTTACACGCGACGAACTCGGAGGATTCTTTGACCATTTGAATCTATTTTTACCTCTATAAAAGCCAGAAGTTTGCCTATCTTCTTCTTCCTCGCTGCTGGAACTTGATGAGCCGGAATCCGATTCAGTTTTGAATACACTCTCTTCAGAACAGCTAGCTACTTCTGGCTCCTCGCATCACTGATTTCTTCATTGTCACAAACAGCTGCTATTGAGGTTTCACGAATGATTTCTGTATCAGATTCATGATCCTCGTCTTCCAATAATTGTGCAATTTGATCCTCATTCAAAAAACCTGCCATGACTATGGTTATTTGCTGAAAAAAAAGAAAACGCCATAAATATAGTGTTCATGTAAATAACTATTCTTGGTGTCCGGGGTGATTTTTGACCCCAGCAGTGTACGTACCTCTGTTCCTAGTAATGTTAGAGCGACCAACGTCCGTCGCCCGCCGCACCCAGCGACGTAATGAGATTAGCTAGATGCGCCGCAGTGTAGGTTATAAAACTGCAAAGTTATGTTAAAAAATATGTTGCACTGGGGTGAACTTTGGTACCCCGATACCAGTTAAGGGTTAAGATATCTTACAGGCACGTCTGTTTGCTTCGATCTCTGAGAATAGACTAACTGACTGACTTACATGTTGGGTTCTTTAGAACGCTAGGAGGCTAGAAAGTATTGCCAGATGTTAATTTTTTACCCGATCCCACATTCGGCCCTTCTGACTGATCATTCGAACTTAATCGATCGTGGCCCCATCTTTTCAAGCCGTCTGCCGCGGCTGTTGTAAAGTTAGGCCCCTCATGGCCGTCTATTTTCTCCACTGAGTATCTGTCGTGCGCATGGACCCTGGTTATCTTACACTCAGAGAAAAGGTTTATTAAATCAAAAAATTTTATATACCAAATCAATAAAGGCCATAGGGGGATAAGAAGAGGTAAAGTGCCCCCGCACCGATTATGACCGTTATATTTTTTTATTATCAGGGTTAACACAAGTAACAATTTGGCCAAGTTTCATCCCCTAATAATTAACCCCCAAGCGGTGAGGATTAATTTTAAAAATTTCGAAAAAAATTAATATCTTTTGAACGCGTTGACCGATTTGGATGGGATTTTGACATGTTATAGATGTCACTGAGGCGCATCGGACAAAAAATCAGTGGAACTGAAAACGTGATATAAACTAAAAAAAAAATTTTTTTGTTTTTTCAAAAAAATTTTTCAGCCATTTTGAATTTTGGTACAATTACCAAAATTTTATTATAGCTTCCTTACATAGCTTTTCATCACATATATTTTTTTTAGATTTTTTTTCCACCGGCGTGGCACCTAAAAAAAATAAAATGTCGATTTTTATTTGTTTTTTGTAGGTTATGACTGTAAGGCAAAATCGCCAAAAATTGTTTGTGACTTTCTGGCGTAGAGAATTGGGCACACATTGGGTTACCCACGAACCCTCAGTAACTCCGTTGGTAACGCGACGTGCTGACTGCGAGCCAGCAGGGCGCTAGAGAGGTTGTGGGTTCGATTCCCACGAGAAGCCCTGGTCACAAAAAGGTGGCATCACAATGGGCCTGTAATAATGGCCTAAGAGTGTCTTCGGACAGCCACTGCAATCGACATCTCTACATCTACCCACGAATACCTCCTACCAAGACCAGACCCTAGCGCCAAGACCAACCCCTTTGCCCACACTGTACAAAACCCCCCATAGTTACCCACATTCTAACCTCCTGTCCCAAATCCCCTAGTTACATTTCTTCTCCAAACCTCACAATCATATTTGATCCTCACTTCCTGGAACTCCTCAATCTTAGACTCCCTCCGTAAATTAGGCAGTTAGGGCATAGCTGGCATGGAGTATAGTTCACCGTCGCTTCTACTATTGCTCCTACTACTACTGATGTTGCGAATTCATTCGAATCTAATTGATTATTATTTACTTTATTATCACTATCACTATAATTATTTTTATTATTATTATTATCGTTATTACTGCGCTCATTACTGATGAAAGTGATGATGAATAATGATGAACTGTGAGTGGTTGCGTACAGTGTGGGCAAGGGGGTTGGTCTTGACGCCGTAGGAGGTATTTTTGAATAACCCAGTGTGTGCCCAATTCTTAGTCTGAGTAAAGACCCAGGAAAAAATATATATTGTAAAAAACTACGCCAGAAAGTCACAAACAATTTTTGGCGATTTTGCCTTACAGTCATAACCTACAAAAAACAAATAAAAATCGACATTTTATTTTTTTTAGGTGCCACGCCGGTGGAAAAAAAATCTGGAAAAAATATATGTGATAAAAAGCTATGTAAGGAAGCTATAACAAAATTTTGGTAATTGTACCAAAATTCAAAATGGCTGAAAAAAATTTTTGAAAAAAGAAAAAAAAATTTTTTTTAGGTTATATCCCGTTTTCAGTTCCACTGATTTTTTGTCTGATGCGCCTCAGAGACATCTATAACATGTCAAAATCCCATCCAAATCGGTCAACGCGTTCAAAAGATATTAATTTTTTTCGAAATTTTTAAAATTAATCCTCACCCCTTGGGGGTTAATTATTAGGGGATGAAACTTGGCCAAATTGTTACTTGTGTTAGCCCTGATAATAAAAAAATATAACGGCCATAATCGGTGCGGGGGCACTTTACCTCTTCTTATCCGCCTATGGCCTTTACATATTATTTCGTTATACTTTTGGGTCATTAACTTAGTTATAGAAAGTTATTAATTCAATATTCTGTACCTTATTGATAACTATTTCCCCTCCATCAAAATTAATATGGGGAGTTATTGTTTTAATTACGTGAGTATTGAAAGGAAAAGTGGGAATTAATAACAGAGAATATTGGAATCTGATGAGGTCCGCAGTTTAAATAAAAACTCAAGTTAGCGATTACTAAATTCACTTTATTCAGTTGTAAGCGTTTAACATAAAATCTGGTAGCCGTTCGAATCCACGTCCTCTCGGCGTTCGCTGGAGACAGGAGTGAGCATGCCACAGTTAGGCATGAAGTTAGCTGCATTGTGTGACGATATAGCGCGCAGATTTGAATATCCAACACGTCCTCCCCAAATGGCGCGCTCTTCCAATCCAACAGCTTTTACACATCTGTAGTGGGTCGGTCCTGACAACGGCTTTGTCAGGATATCCGCTGGCATTGCTTCCGTAGGCGTATAAACTACATGCAATCTCTTTTCTTTCAGCATTTGACGCACAAAATGGTATCTTGTCGCAATATGCTTTGTACGCGAATGACAAACTGCATTTTCGGCAATATGCTTCGCTCCTCTGTTGTCTGTTCCAACAGTTATTGTTGACAACTCAGGCAGTCCCATTTCCGTCATCAAGTTGCGCAGATATGATGCCTCTCTCGATGATTCCGACAATGCCACGTATTCGGCTTCAGTCGTTGAAATTGCCACCGATTTCTGCTTTTGAGAACGCCAGGTAATTGCTGCTCCACTCAGCAAAAAGACATACCCGGTATATGAAACTCTATCCACCTGATCATTCGCGTGGTCAGCGTCTGAAAATCCTCGAAGTCCAAGCTCGTCCCTCCTGTAAACAAGACCATAATCCTGCGTGCCCTGCAAATACCTTAAAACTCGCTTAGCGGCAGCCCAGTGAACGTCTTTGTAGCTCTCATTGAATTGTGCAAGCCGATTTATCGTGAATGCAATGTCTGGCCTAGTTGCCACGGCCAAATACATCAATGAACCAATCAATCGGCGATACGGCTTTTCTTCCTGATCTTCCCTGGAACGACGCTCTCCCGCCGGTAACTTTGCTTTCGCATCACTCGGTGTACCAATAGGCTTCGCCTCGTCCATTCCGAAACGCTTCAACAGCTCCCTAACATATCCCTGTTGATGCAGCTTTATTTCGCCATTTCCCTGGACGATCTCCACACCCAAGCAATTATGTGCCAATCCGAGGTCCTTGACTTCAAAGGCTCTTCCCATCTCTGATCTGATCCTATCCAGCCTATTGATGTTGTCAGAAGCATACAGGATGTCGTCTACATACACAGCTACAATTGTGAATTCACCACCTTCTGATACATAGTAGAGACATGTATCGTTAGCTGCAGACTTCAGACCTAGACCTTTCAACACCTCATCCAACCTCTTATGCCATTGGCATCCCGCCTGTCGAAGACCATAAATTGCCTTATTAAGTTTACATACCTTGCTTCCCTTATTGAGTTCCTGAAGCATTCGTACAGCAATTCTTCCTATGCTGCCCCTTTCTCCGTCTTCCAGTATTATACTTTGCAGCGCCTCCCTGAAGTATTCTGGTGGCTCCATATAAATTTCCTCCTCGAGATGTCCATTAAGATACGCAGATACTATGTCCATCTGATGAACTTCCAGATTATTCCGCGCAGCCAATGCCATGAGAAGTCTAATGGATTCCAGACGAGCTACAGGCGCGAAGGTTTCCGTATAATCAATACCTTGACGCTGAGAAAATCCCCTAGCAACAACTCTTGCCTTTCTTCGATCCAGTGATCCGTCCGGTTTGAACTTATTCCGCAAAATTACCCTGCTAGTCACAACAGTTTTATTTTTTGGTCTGTCAACCAAATTCCAAGTATTATTCTTGACAAGTCCACTTATTTCCTGCGATATTGCCTTGAGCCACTCATCCGCTTCCTTTCCAGTCATCGCATCTTCCAGTGATATTTCCCCGATGTTTGCCATTTCAGATCGTTCGTCCCTGGCATCGACAAAGATCTCCTCATCACTTCTCTCCTGCTTCTCCTCATCCTGGTCATCGTTTCTCCGCTGTTCAGCTTGTAGATTCCTTCATCTTTACCTTCAGCACTTGAAGCCGACCTTGTTTGAAACATTTTCCGAGGTCTTCCTTGTTTGCCTGTTTTTACCATTCGTGGCCTACCAGGTTTCCTACAAGACGTTGATTCTGGCCTCAAGTCGGGAGCAGGTGTGATGACTTTAGGTATTGGCTCAAATCCACATGATGACCTTATTTCAGCGATCTCCCCATTCTCTAGGTGCTCTGGAACTGACACATCAAAAGAAACAGATTCTCCTATTGCATTGTGGATTCCTTCTTGGTTCTCAACGGATGTCGTTTTCTCAAAGATCTCATTCTCCAGGAACTTTACGTCTCTAGCAATCAGGACTCTTCGTTCCTTAGGAACCCAAACACGGTAACCCTTTGACTCATCCGAATAACCAATCATAATGCCTTCCCTTGATCGTGGTTAAAATTTTCCTCTCCCAGGATCCTTATACAGAACAAATACTTTTGTTCCAAAAATTCGCAAATTACTCAAATCTGGTAATCTCTTCTTCCAGAATTCAAATGGTGTCCGTCCATTTAAAGCACTAGTTGGACATCTATTTCGGAGATAATTGGCTATAGATACCGCCTCCGCCCAAAAGCTATTCTTAAGCCCCGACTCAATGATCAAACATCTCGCCATTTCCACGAGCGTTCTATTTTTTCGCTCCGCCACCCCATTTTGTTGTGGAGTGTTGGCGACCGTCAAACGTCTTTTTATGCCATTTATTTTCAGGAACCTATCGAATTCGTGATTACAAAATTCTCGCCCATTGTCTGACATAAGGCACTTAATTTTCATTCCAGTTTGTTTTTCCACAAGATTTTTATAATCTTTGAATGCCTGGAAAACATCGCTTTTGTTTTTTAAAAAATAGATCTCGCACCATCTACTACAATCGTCAATAAATGTGACGAAATATCTGGATCCCTTTAATGATTCAGCTCTTGATGGTCCCCAAACATCGGTATGTACCAATTCCAGAACTTTTGTGCATCGTTCTGATTCCTTCGGAAACGGCAACACCGTCATCTTACCAAGGAGACACACCTCACAGGCTTTTATGTCCTTTCCATCACCTATATTGACTCCAGTAGCCAAATTTTTTCGTGACATTTGCAACAAGTCGCGTGTGTTCAAATGACCTAATCTATGATGCCAAATTTTTAAATTCAAATTATTACCTGCATCATCAGCCATATTCGCCCGCTCCGCTCCTTCCTGAACATAATATAAGTTTCCGACGCGATTCGCAAGCAGCTTGACCTGACCATTCTCTCCACGCACTATAGCCTTATTTTTGTTGAAAACGATGGTGTTTCCTTGTTCGGTTATTTTGCCAACAGAAAGCAAATTTGTACGCAAATCTTTTACCAGCAGTGTATTCCGGAGCTCTATTGACTTTTCAACCTTACCGTCTGTAGTGATGATCCTGACTGTACCCCTACCGTCAACCTTCGTGCACGCGTCACTTGCCAACAGCAATTTCTCTTTCTTGATCGTCGCAGGTTTACTCAGGAATTGGCGCTCATCATTGCACATGTGTGACGTGCAGCCACTATCCAAACACCACTGTCCGCTCCTTATACCAGGCACGACTCGCAAAGCTTCCTCTTCTAACCTCAACGCATGAAACACATTACCGACCGCATCAGTTTCTGCCCTCGCCGACGATTCACTCTTCGAATAGTTTCGAGATTTCTTGTCCGAGCACTCCGATGCTTTATGTCCTAATTCGTGGCATCTATAACACCTATATTTAAATGTTTTACTACTAGAAAATCCACTTTCGGTATTGTTTTGATTTACGTTCCGTCGCGCTTCCCGATTAAATTTTAATTTGTTATTGTTTTTCGCACCTCGTCGCACAAACATCGCCTCCGTGTCAACATCACCCTTCCTCTGATTTTGTGTCTCATACTTTTCGAGAATTTTTTCTCTTAGTACTGTTGGGGTCGGCAAATTGTCATGCGACTCCATTGCACACCGGAACAACTCAAAGCTGGGTGGTAACCCATTGAGCAGCAATATTGACAGAAGCTCCTCGTGAATGTCTATTCCCATACTCTTCAGCTGCGCGACAGAATCAAAAAACTCCATAAGATGGCTCCGCAAATCGTCGCTTTCCTGCATCCTGTAGGTTGCAACTCGTTTCAGCAGAATCGCCTTCTTTACAGGTCCTGTTGATGCAAACTCCGATCTTAAACGCTGCCACACCTCCCGCGATGTCCTCAGGCCTTTCACAAGCCGCAGCAAACTAGAATCAATAGATATTATAAGATCGGATTTAGCCTTTGCATCATCCTCCAGCCATTTTTCGAGTGCATTTTTGGAATTCACATCGCCCTCCCTTTCTTCGGGCGCTGTACCATTTACTTGCTTCCATGTGCCATTTTTCGTCATCACCGCCTCGATCTGCATTACCCATGTATCATAATTTTCGCTCGTAAGCGGCTTTATTCCCGACGACATCAACATGGCGGCACTACAAAAAAACGCGATTCCCGGAATTTTAGATTTTTCGCAAACACTCAACTCGCAATTGTTTTCAAAGTTTTTAATTCACGATTTTGGCCTCTGAGTCCTCTGGGCCCATAACCTGATGAGGTCCGCAGTTTAAATAAAAACTCAAGTTAGCGATTACTAAATTCACTTTATTCAGTTGTAAGCGTTTAACATAAAATCTGGTAGCCGTTCGAATCCACGTCCTCTCGGCGTTCGCTGGAGACAGGAGTGAGCATGCCACAGTTAGGCATGAAGTTAGCTGCATTGTGTGACGATATAGCGCGCAGATTTGAATATCCAACAGAATCAATAAATACTTATGAAAATGATAACTTCCAGTATAATGAATACTTTATATATTCAATAAGGCTTTTATTAATCGTAGCTGCATTTTTCCCTTGTATAATATTTATACATTTAAATATTATAAAACTAGATTTGAAACAAGTTTCTGAAAAAACAGTGAAGTTATCTTGTACATATATTGATTAATAAAAAACAACGATTTTTACATTAGTTGGATTTTACATAAGTTGATTAAGGAAAAAACAAATACCTGACATTTCAGTTAAATGTTTTTTAGCCTTATTACAGTATTCCCATTATTTAGGTTATATAAATGAACAGGAGGTCCATCAAAACAACTAGCTTCTAAGATTGCATATTTTCCCAATATACTACCGACAACATAAGCTTGAAAATGGTTTTCAAAACGAAGTATTTGGATTTCTTCACATATAACGTATAATTTATTATTATTTATGTAAAATTAAGTTTTTTATTTTATAACAACAAAATTTCGGCTTTTTTGAGTATGTAAGGAAATATCCCTTTTTAAAGAGTTTACCTCGAAATCTTACACTAGACAATGTATATGTCTTTGAAAGACTAATATCCACAACATTTGTTATTTGATCCGAATAGCACTCTTTAGATAGATCGCAATATTGGCCTTCAGATGGGACAATTTCATCCATGAAAAACTGATTATTAAGTAACAAATGAGAAAATTTTAAGGAAGCCTTTAAGGACAACGTTAAAGGTATATTTAAACGGGAATTAATGGAGCGATCATATGCCTTGAATTCTTGGTGTTTGGCTTCGAAACGAAAAGTCCACAAATATCTCAATGGACCACACCTTCTTATAGCTGATGCATAGTGCAACTAGAAGTGATGTTTAGGCTTTAACTTATTGTTACAGCGATTCTGTAGCACGATATTTTTTTATGAGTGTTCGGATAAGGAAAGGTGTTGGGTCAAAATCCTACGGCTTGAAACACGCTGATTTAAGTAAATATATATTTTATTAATTCTTTTTCTTATAGTAAACAAATTCAGTCTTTTTCTTTTAAAATGTAAAATAAACAATATATAACAAAATTAACAATTCGTACAAAATGAACAATAACGAAATAAATTCTTCTTAAATTTACCAAATCTGCTTCTCTCTGTAAATAAAAGAAACGAAATTGGCTAAATTAATTCATTCAAAATTATTCGGTGTTCGCGACGTATTATATTCAATAATGTTGTCGGCATATACCTATATAACAATATTATCGAAGGGGCTATTTATTTTAACTAACAAGCACTCACGGCATATACCTATGACCGCTTGTTCGTTTTCGATGTGATTCTATTTGACGAAGTATATTCAGTAATATCATCGGCGTATACCTAACAATATTACTGAATTTTCTGCTTTAAGGGAAAAACCAGCAAGCAACTACGGCATAAACCTATAATTGCCAACTTGTTTTGTCCTTAGTCTTATTTTGCGGCATATACCTGCAATCGGTCTTCTCGGCATAAACCTGAGTTGAGACTGAATTTTCTATGCAGCCTGCTTATATAGCAAAATAGAGCTGGACTGGGATGCGTGTGGTGCACAGGGATTGTACGAATCCTTTTGTACACTGAACCGTAATTCTTTATATTTCTTCATGTAAACGCAGCTAGCGCTCGAAGAGTAAATGCTTTATAGTTTGGTGGTCCTAAATATCAGGACAGCTGATTGCTAAATGTCACTTTGTCAAAATGACATTTTCACTGCATGGGGTAAATTTGTTTATCATTTCTTTTTTATTAATATCTTATATTTTAGCATGTTGCAGCTGCGACATACTCCCCCCTCGACGGTAATATTTTAATTTTTAAAATTACCATTTTTACGTCAGGTGGTGCCACACCAACTTGTTGCCAGCCAGCCTTAAGCGAACCTTTCGTCCACTGGCCAAAAACACGGTAAACCGCTTTCGTTTGCCGCCTCTAATAGCTGCATACGGGATTTGCTGGAGGTCTCCAAACGTGATAGAGAACGCCTGTCCCTCGAAGGTGGTGGCGTTATATATCCGCTCCCGTATGCAGGTTGGTGCCACTGGCTGACTCTCGTGGGGCGGAGACAAGATTCTGCATAGAGAGCCGACAGTGAGAATCTCCTCTCTTGACTGCGATTCAGACACTGTCTGCCTCTCCACCAGAACTGCTCTTTGTCCAGCAACCGGTTGTGGCCGAACAGACTCAGCTTCCATCTCCGCAACAGACCGTTTCCTGCCAGTGCACATCCGAGGTGTCGTCCTTTTCCGTATTGGGCAGAATGGATCTTCTGCCCTTGCAGCCGTTCGTCATCTCGGAGGTGTTTTGCTGATGGCTGCCCAGTTGATATCTTTTCCAGGTGTTGGAGGCAATTCACACGATTGCGGCTGTGGTGATGGAGTCCTGGACCTGGCTGACGTCGGCTCTGGAGTACCCAGCTTGGGACTTCGCATCCTAGGGGTAGAAGGCAATGATGCCTCTGCCCAGTCGATCTCGTCGAAGAGGTCCAACAAATCCTCCATCGTTTCTGATGTACAACTGGCTATTGTAACAATAAACTGTCAAATGAGAAGAGGACAAAGTTTATTAATTGATCTTTGAATAACGGTTGATTCCGTTTTTAGTGTTGCCACCCTAACTTTTCCATCCCTTCCAGGATGAACGGCTTCAATACGACCCAGTAGCCAGTTCTGAGGTGGGAGCTTTTCATCTTTTACGATAACAATCTGTGTTTTGCTGATGGCTGCCCAGTTGATATCTTTTCCAGGTGTTGGAGGCAATTCACACGATTGCGGCTGTGGTGATGGAGTCCTGGACCTGGCTGACGTCGGCTCTGGAGTACCCAGCTTGGGACTTCGCATCCTAGGGGTAGAAGGCAATGATGCCTCTGCCCAGTCGATCTCGTCGAAGAGGTCCAACAAATCCTCCATCGTTTCTGATGTACAACTGGCTATTGTAACAATAAACTGTCAAATGAGAAGAGGACAAAGTTTATTAATTGATCTTTGAATAACGGTTGATTCCGTTTTTAGTGTTGCCACCCTAACTTTTCCATCCCTTCCAGGATGAACGGCTTCAATACGACCCAGTAGCCAGTTCTGAGGTGGGAGCTTTTCATCTTTTACGATAACAATCTGGCCCAACTCCAAATTTGGCTGTGGTACATTCCACTTCTGCCGCCTTTGAAGCTCCAGTAAGTATTCAGTATTCCATCGGCTCCAAAACCCTTGTTGTAATTGTTGGATGTACTTCCATCTATTAATCACATACAGGTTTCGACTACCCAATTCAGCCTCAGGAGGTGACAACAATGCTGTGCCTATCAAGAAATGGCCAGGAGTCAGAGACTCTAGACTTGATGTATCTCTCGTTATGGTAGTGAGTGGTCTTGAGTTAACACATGCCTCAATTTGTGTTAGAAGAGTTGTAAGTTCTTCAAATGTGAGTGAACTGCTTTCGAGAATTCTTTTTAAATGAAACTGTTCGTTTCACAGCTGCTTCCCACAGTCCACCCATATGAGGAGCATATGGTGGAATAAAATGCCATTCTACGCCGTTAATTTTTGTTTTTTCAACAGCATAATCAATGGCTCTTTTTACATCCTTTTGAAGCTGTTTATTTGCACCTACAAAAGTAATGCTGTTGTCTGAATAAACATTTGAGCAGAGTCCTCTTCTAGCAATGAAGCGCTTGAAGGCTGCCAAAAAAGCATCTGTTGTTAAGTCTGATACAACTTCCAGATGTATTGCTTTCACAGTCATACATACAAATACGCATATGTATCCTTTATATTCTTTGGATCCTCGATGTTTAGACATTTTAAAAGTTATGGGCCCAGCAGTGTACATTGTAGAACTTCGTTCTTTTTGAGAACCGTGATAAATTTTTGTTTTCTTTGCAAATATGGAGCTGAAGTAGTATCACAACCACTGAAGGCGTGAATGAAAAGTAAAAGATGAATTAATTCCGGATGGTTGAAGGATTCGTCCGAGTAGACGTGTTCCGGAGTGTTTCCATGTTGGGGTTTTTTTAAAGAACACATTCTGTTCTTCTTTGCGCAACGCGACGAGCAAAACTAGAAGGTCAATGTCTTCTCCGATGATTGTAGTAGAGTCGTGATTGGCAGATTCTTTGAGAGCTGTGGTAACTATTAAACGATCTGCATCTTCAAAATCTTGTTCAGTTTCAATACCAGCAGCTTGGAAAATTTACGTAAATGGAAGCCACCTTGTTTAAGTAATAGAGTCAATTCTTTCCGCAACTTCACGGTTTCTTTGATATTGTCACGTCCGGTTAAAACATCATCGACATAAAAATCGTTTGATAAGCATTTTGAGGCTTCCGGAAAATTAGTTTCTTCATCTTTGGCTAATTGCTGGAGAGTTCTGATTGCTAAATAAGGGGCACAAGAAACTCCGAAGGTGACTGTTAAAAGGCGGTAATCCTTTACGGGATAATTTACGTCTGATCTCCACAAAATTCTTTGATAGTCTGTATCATCAGGATGAACCCAAATTCGACGATACATTTTCTCTATATCTGCTGAGAAAACGAATCTGGGAAACCGCCATTTTAAAAGTATCATCGTTAGATCCCTTTGAAGAGGCGGACCAGTCATTAGAAGTTGATTTAGTGAATTTCCTGACGACGTTTTACAAGAAGCATCAAACACGACTCTTAGTTTAGTTGTAGAGCTGGCTTCTTTTGTAACACCGTGATGGGGAAGATAATTTGTTTTAAATGTTGTTATGCTTTCAGTATCTGATCGGATATTGTGGGTTCTTTCAAACGAAGTGAGATATTCTTTGAGGACTTTGTTATATTCCTCAAACAATCCTTTATTCAGAATAGTTTTCTCCGTAGATAGAAGACGTCTCAGTGCTATGTTGCGATAGGATCCTAACCGTAATTCTGGATTAGGCTTAAAAGGTAATCGAACAATGTACGATCCATCGGATTTCCGGCTATGTGTGGTTCGGTAGATTTCTTCACATAGTATATCCTCCGGATTTTCGGCGTAGATCGCCGAAGGTTCTTCTACTTCCCAGAATTTTTTAAGATCGAAATTTAACTCGAATGTATTGATTAAGGAAACTACTTCAATTTTCGGCTTTTCTGGTGAATTAGTACGGATTTGTCCCGATAAAACCCAGCCGAAAATAGTGTTTTGGCCCAATGTACCAATGGGACCGATTTTTACTCCGTCTTTCAGAATTAACGGGTAAATATCCGCTCCAATTAAAATATCGATCCGATTTGGAACGTGATAGGTGGGATCTGCTAAAGGTAGGTTTTCGATATGCTCCCATTTACCTTGTAACAATGTTCTAGATGGTAGTAAATCCGTCAGTGTATCAAGAGCAACAGCATCTGCTGTCACACTTCGAGGTTCATATCTCGATTTTAAGGTCAATTTTACCATTTTACGTGAACTAGCCGCTTCACTGTTTGCTAGACCCGTGACTTTAACAAAGGTTTTGCTCATCTTCAGTTTTAGGCGTCGACAAAGGGAATTAGTCACGAAAGTTATCTGGGATCCTGGGTCTATGAAAGCTCGTGCTATTTGGGGTCCGTCCGGCGCAGCGTCTCAACGTATAATAGAGCCGTAGCTAACAGCACATGTCGATTTTCCGACAGAAAAAGTGTAGAGACACTAGAAGCTGCCGTTTGTGCATCTGTTTGTTGCGGCAGGTCATGACGGGCAACTTGGCCTCTAGTGCTATTTGATGCGACCTGTTCGTGAGGTTGTTTAAAAGCTGCATGCAACAGCGTGTGGTGCTTTCCTCGACATTGAGTGCACCGTGAAATACTTAAGCATTTATTAAGTGTGTGATATTTACCTAAACAATTGATGCAATAACCATTTGTTTTAGTAGCCTTTAGTCGCTGGAGAGGCTCAAACTTTAAGAACTTGGGGCATGAACTAATGGAATGATTCTCATGGCAGATTTTACATGCTGCTTGAGCCATATGAAAATTTTTAAAATTTGGTTTATGGGGTTCATCCACCTTTTTGGGGTTCATGTGACTTTGGCTTCGCGCCTGATATTGCTTCCAACGTGCGAAATCTGAGCTCTAAGAATTTTTTGAGCTCACTCCATTGAGGAACGTCTGTTGTATCACCTATTGATAATTCCCATTCTTTATGTGTTTCCGCTGGGAGCTTTTGGACGACCAGGTGAACGATAAGGGGGTCCCAGTGCAAAGTATTAATTTGCACATTATTCAGTGAAGCAATGCAATCACTGGTGACGTCGAGAAGACCTTTGATAGAATGTGCTGTTTCAGCAGAAATTTTTGGTTGTGAAGTGAACGTTCGGAGCACTGATGATACGAGAATGCGTTTGTTTTCGTATCTTTCGGTTAATAGTTTCCAAGCGGACGCGTAATTCGCTTGAGTCATGCTAAACTGTTTTATGACATTTGAAGCTTCACCTATTAATGAAGTTTTTAAATAGTGAAACTTCTGTACTTCTTCCAGATTGGGGTTTTGGTGAATCACCGCAAGGTGTAGGTCTCGAAAGCTGATCCAATCATTGTAGTTACCGGAGAATTTTGGTAACGTTAAAAAAAAAAGATTGAAGAAGTCTTCTTTGAAATATTTATGATCTGAGTCTTCCGCGGATTTTAGTTGGCTTATTTTAGCTTCATTGGATAAAAAAGCTTGCCAGAGATCATGCCAGCCGTTTATTCGCCCAATGTAAAATCCATGGGTGCGTCTGGCGATCGGGGTTTTCTTCGTGTTCGATACAAATTTATTCATTTGCTCGATAAGGCACTCTTGGCTATGAAGAAGTGACTTCAGGCTTTCCATTTTCGCACTTCACTTTCACTAACCTAGAAAAGGAAACTGGGACTTACGGTTATTTTATAGTTGAACAGGATGCTGCTGGTCGGACAGGATATCCGGCTCGAAGGACCAATGTTGAGGGTGTCCTGGCTTCCCTTTTTCCCTTTTAGTTCGACACAAAAGAAAACACACACTTTCGCACACTTCCGGAAAGGTTTGTAAAAGAAAACGCGAAACCGTTCCAATTTATTTACACTTTATTCTATTCAAAAAAAAAAAAACACACAACATCGATAAAGAAAATTATTGAAATTAGGAACTTATTACAAATTACAATTACCAATTGCAAATTACAAATTACAAAATGATAAAATTAAAAGTGAGCGAATGCGTGGACTATCGGCGGATGACTGCCTCCCAAAATCGTCGAAGTTCCTGCCCGTGGTGCCGCTCTGCCGTCAGGTCCGGTCTCCAATTTCCGATCGATCAGCGCTCGTGCAATAGATCAGCAGAATCAACAGGTATGCAGGTGTGCAATCGTGTGAACCAAAGTTCTGCTGATCAGTGCAGATGCGCTGGGGTCGATGGCTTACGGGTACCTTACGCGTGTCGTAGACACCAGGATACCGCAGATCCCCCTAAGATAAAAGTACATCCGGTATATGAGCGTCGATCAGCCTCGTTACTGCCCCAGTCCGCATCTGAATATCCAACTAAGGGTTCATCCGTTCTGGTGTAAACTAGACCAAGGTCCTTGGTCCCTGCCAAATACCTCAAAACTCGTTTGGCTGCCGCCCAGTGTTGTTGATTTGGACAGTTCGTGAATTGAGCCAATCTGAATACGGTATTCGCTATGTCAGGTCTGGTTGCTACAGAAAGGTACATTAATGCCCCTATTAATTCTCTGTAAGGCCAAACACCTTCGGAAGAGGAAGCCGAAAAATCAGTTATTTTCTTGGCTTGACGCTCAGCCGGAGTCATCACAGTATTGCATTGACTCATGCCATATTTTTCTAAAATATCCTGAATGTATTTCGTTTGAGCAACCGTTATATATTCCTTTTCTTGTTTAATCTCCAATCCAAGACAGTAATTCACTGCACCCAGATCCTTAATCTCAAACTCTTGAAATAGATTAGACTTGATCTCATCAATCCACTTCAAGTCCGGAGAGGCTATCAATATGTCGTCAACATAAATCACAAGCAGCAGTAAACATCCATTGCGCTCGGCATGATACAAACAAGGTTCACCCTTTGTAGGCAATAATCCAATACTGATCAGCTTATTATTTAGGCGCGCATACCATTGACGACCCGCTTGACGTAACCCATAAATAGCCTTTCGCAATAGGCATGAATCACAACCTTCATCTATCTGCCTTAACATCTCCAAAGAACGCTGTTTCACCTCGAGTACCGTCTATTTGTCCTTTATGATCTCTTTAAGCATCTCTGGTAGCATCTCAGGTATCTGCATAAACACGGTTTCCTCTAAATCTCCATTTAGGTAAGCTGTTATAACATCTAGTTGTTGAATTTTCATATCAAATTCTGCAGCTAGTGCCAGCATCAGACGTATTGATTCCAGGCGCGCCACTGGAGCAAAAGTCTGATTGAAGTCAACCCCATATCTTTGGCTAAATCCTTTGGCCACAATTCTCGCCTTCCTTCTTTCGATAGAGCCATCAGGTAAATATTTGTTGGTCAATACTACACGACTTCCTACTAAATTTTGTCCTTGGGGCTTCTTAACAATATTCCAGGTATTGTTCTTAACTAAACTCTCAACCTCTGATTTAATGGCTTTCCTCCATTCACTGCTTTCAGGAGACATCGTAGCTTCCTTCATGGATACTTCAGCCACGCCAGTGAAGACTTCATCAATTTCACCGTCTTGAGTCTCAGGCATTTCAAGATTTTTCTGACCAACTTCACCCTCGCGAGTCGATGCAAACAATTTCCTAGGACGACCTCTACATCCGGTTCGTAGCAATTTAGGCCTACCTCTACCACGTTTTTCAGCCTCCATAGGTCCAGGTTGTGATGCTGAAGTACCTTGCG
Source organism: Dysmachus trigonus (assembly GCA_949715965.1). Classification (NCBI taxonomy): domain Eukaryota; kingdom Metazoa; phylum Arthropoda; class Insecta; order Diptera; family Asilidae; genus Dysmachus; species Dysmachus trigonus. The sequence goes on along the minus strand of OX454319.1, from coordinate 51,391,297 downwards.
ACGATTTCTGCCCTTCAGGTGTCCCTCCCAAGGATGTATCCTCAGAATTTGAATTTCGAGGAATTATCTCAATTGTGACTTCTTCTCCAGAGGTCTCATTTCCATTATCGAGCAGCAAAATACCTGGCGTGTTGTTGACAGGTCCCTCTATGTTTTCTTCAAATCGAACATCCCTGGCAATTACGACCTTTCTTGCCTCCGATAGCCATACTCTGTACCCCTTCGTTTCTCGTGGGTACCCAACAAATATGCCTTTTAAAGATCGATCAGCGAGTTTCCCTTTTGCAGGATTCTTATCCAGCACGTAAACATTTGACCCAAATATTTTCAGGTTATTCCATTTAGGTGCCTGGTTGGTCCACTTTCCATACGGTATATCTCCACCTATACCGCTCGAAGGACATCTATTTCGAATATAACTTGCAGTCGCAAGTGCTTCAGCCCAAAAACTGTGTGGTAGCCCCGACTATATTAGTAAACATCGCGCCATGTCTAGGAGAGTTCGATTAAGGCGCTCAGCAATACCATTTTGCTGTGGCGTCCTTGCAACTGTCAATCGTCGTTTGATGCCTAGATTATGAAGAAAAGAATTGAACTCTTCGTTACAGTACTCTTTGCCATTGTCTGATTGAATACATTTTATTTTTCTTCCCGTATGCCTTTCAGCATAAGCTTGGTAAAGTTTGAATGAATAATCCTGAGAAGGTCCCTTGAATTAAGGTGTCCCATGCGGTAATGCCATTTTTTTACTTCAGCTTGATTCCTTGACTGCGCAAAATTGGTAGCTTCAATCCTTTCATCGATATAGTACAAATCCCCTCTACGCTCAGCAGTCATCTTGATTTGACCCCTTTTATCGAAGACAATAGCGGAGTCACGCCTAAACAAGACTTCGTGATTTTTATTTGTTATTTTAGCAACCGAAATTAAGTTGGACCTTAGTCCTGGTACATACAGGGTATCCGAGAATTTGACTAACCTGCAATCCGTACCATCGGACACACAGAACTCAACGCTTCCCTTGCCCTTGATTTCACTAGATTCTTCACTAGCAAGGTTGATTTTTCCGGTTGCAGATGAATCAAATTCAAATCGCTCGAACGCTTGTTTATTTCCACACAAATGAGCTGTACAGCCGCTATCGAGTATCCACGACCTTTCATCACTCAAAGCTCCATAAGTATGATAGGCAGCAAAATGTCATCCGTGACTTTTGCAGAGTGCTTCTTCTTCTTAAAGCAAGTTCCATCTTTCTTAGTTGGGCAATCCGGTGATTTGTGGCCGGGCTTGCCACACTTATAACATTTTCCCTTAAAGATATTTGAGCACATACCCTTTTCGTTGCTTCCATTTAGCACCTGACGACGGCGATTCCCAGAACTTCCAGCCACAAGAGCACCAGTGATATCGATTACATTTGACTGACTCCGCGCGTTGCTCTCCTCTAAAATTTTGATTTTCAGCGTTTCCAATGATGGCAGCTCATCGCGAGTTTCTATTGCACACCTAAAATTTTCGAAACTGGGGGGAGACTATAGAGTAACATTATAGATAAAACATCCTTGTGAACCTCAATTTCCATTGCAGCCAGTCGATCAATCACATCGCAGAATCGGTTGATATGCTCCCGGACGTCTCCACCTTCGCTTAACTTATGCAGCATCAGTTGCTTCAGCAGCATAACCTTCCGAGCCGGTCCTTTTGATGCATAAATTGATTCAAGTTTTACCCAGACTTCATGTGATGTTCCACATCCTCGCACATGCTGCAATTCAGACTGATGTATCGACAGAATGAGATCTGATTTTGCCTTTTTGTCAGCCGCGATCCACGCGGTTCGCGCTTGAACACGTGCTGCAGCATCACTCTCATTCCCCTTGACTTCCTCTGGTAGACACTTTTCTCCGCTCACATATTCCCACAGATCACTTTTGGTTAGCAACGTTTCGACCTGCATCTTCCAAGTCTCATAATTTTCCTTGGACAAAGGTTCGATCCGAGTAAAATTCGAAGAACTCGCAGCCATTTCTCACAGTAAAACAAAATCTATCCTTTACATAGCAATTCGAAGTTAGAATCAGCACAATCCGTTTTAACAGCAGTCTGGGCCCATAACCTCTTGAAATAAAATATTTTCTCTATATTTTAGCAAAAATTTATTGTAGACAATTAGCTAAACACAAGTGGTTCAAGCGAAGGCGCGGAGGAGAAGAAAGAAAAAAACAGGAAGTTGATAAAAAAAAAAAAAAAAAAAAAAAAAAAAAAAAAATAGAATCGAAGTTATCATGTTGGTACCTAAGTGTGCAGCTTGCTTTCTTGGGCGCCAGAATTCAAATAATGCGCCAACAATCACACTCATTCACAGAAAAAAAAAATGGTGGAAAAAAATTTCATTTGTGAAATTTGACGAAACAGTTTCTTTCTTTGTTGAGGCAGAGAGCTAAATTGCATTTTTCACATTTGACGAAGGTAAGTTTATTGCACCCTGGATATTTGCATGATAGCCTTGACAGCATCCACTCAGGCCAATGACTAGTATTGTCGGTGCGCACTTCTTTTGGAGGAAGATGAGAAGCTGTTGCCCTTTTACGTTTCATATCAATTTTCTTATTTAATTCAAATGATGGCCTCCCAATCCTTTGACTTGCACCCATTCTACATAGCGTTTCTGCCACTTCAACTTTAAAATCAGCTAGCGATAAAAGATTGAGATCATTTCCTGTCCTCTGAACCTCAACTCGTCTTTGAAATAAAATAAAAAATAACAACAACAATAATATGAAATCTAGATAAGATATACCTGTATAGAATCCACGCATTAGAGATAGTCATATCTAGTAAATGGTAAAATATGCGTATATACCATTTTTTGGACCGTAGTTTTATTTTATATCTGCCAATCAGAGAGTCTAAGAGGTCAACTCCACCCATGAACATATTGTATTCCTTTATTATAGCTGGGCAGTTAACAGTTACTGTTCCGGCACCTTTTACATGTCTTACAGATTTTTGAAGAGGTTGTTCGCCGATGAAATTTGAAATAACATTTACGATTTTTGTATCCTTCCAGGAGACAACGGTTAGATCCATTCCATCTACAGAGGTTACCACTTCATTAGAGGATCCGCGCGGCATATTCTTCCACCATTTGTCCTCTGGTAATTTGCAATTAGGAAGGCGGTTTTTTCTTATAGTGCCCAGAGTTAAAATACCTTTCTTGTACAATTCAGAAATTAATGGAATGGACGTATAGTAGTTGTCAAAAAATACTCGGTAATTCAAATTTGTAAGTATATTCCGAGTTAATCTCACAACTACTTTGGAGCGTGCGCCCAAGTTCTTTTCGGTTTCGGGACGAACGAAATCATTATTTTCCTGCCCAGTGTAGACTTCAAAATTGTACGCAAAACCAGAAATTCCACAAAGGACATATAATTTATATCCCCACTTATGAGGTTTTGCTGGTAGATATTGCTTTAAATAGCTTCCTGCTTTAGTGGAGCACATTTGCTCATCGACGCAAAGGCATTTTTCGAATGAAACCTTTTGGAAGTTTGTAATCAAACTATTTATAAGCGGCCGAATTTTATGCAGTCTATCATGTAAAGGGTCGTCTTTTGGAAACATCTTTTCGTTGTCATTAAAATGCAGAAACTGTCGAATTTTTTCAAATTTATTAACAGACATAGTGTTTTGTATTAAAACATTTCCAAGTGTACTATTCCAGTACCTTCTAATATTGGGAATTTGAACTACTGAAGTTAGCAAACAAATTCCAATATATTTGTATATATCGTTTTCTGTTACTAAGTATAAAAGGTCTACTTGGATCTCGTTGGCAGGAATATAAATTTGTTTGAAATACAGTTTCAGATACTATACTACGACCAAATAAGAAATTGAAGAAAGCGAAAGGTGTAGTCAGTTGCATCAAATTTTCTGATAACTCGGTCTGTCCATTGAATTCGAAATTGGCACTATTATTATTATCAAAACTCTTACTTTTCCATATCAATTTTGAGTACTTAATTTAATTGGAGGAATTTGATCACTGAGAAGAAATATTGTTGGGATATTGTTAATGTCGAACAAGTTCTCTTCATCATCTTCCTGCCCCGAAATTTCTTCATTTGGCTGTTCAATAATAATGTTTTCGTAAAATTCTTCATCATTCCCATCATTTCCAAATTCATCCTCACTTTCATCCCAACTTTCTACTATTTTTAACAGTTCAGCTTCAGTTAAACCTTGTGCCATTTTCACTCTAAAAGAAATTCTTTCAGTGCATGATCTAACATTTGTGAAATAGTATCATATAAGATATGAACGGGAAAAAAATGTCATGACGCATAATATATCACATATGATATTAAACATTTTTAGTCCATTTCTTCGCCTTTATATTTATGTATGAATCAAATTTTGATATGAAAACCGAAGTACTACTTTTTATTAACCAGAAAAATACATACCTATTAGATTTTAGCCCACTTTAAATAAGTTTTCACAGTAAAACTAAGAAGAACCTTATTGACATGTGCAAAACCGCGCAACTATTGAACATTTTAGTCCAGTCAAATAAGACTTTGAAGGTTACAAAAATTCCCATAGAGCTAAAAATTGGTATGAATGTTCAGAATACTATTATAAATGAATTGTGAAAAGTCCCCATCAATCCCCCTTGTGCAAAAAATTTTATTGATGGTGAAAGTCTGCAAAAATAGGTTTTTCGCGTTTTTCAGCTAAACGGTGAGTTTTACAGCAAAAATAGTTCAGGCAAAAATTGTAGATCATCCAATTCTCTACAAAAAATGTCTCTACAGGGTGACAAATATATATTGTTACAAAATAAATCTTTTATTTAATGAAAACTTTTCAACAAAATAAAAAAATTATTCGCATTTTTAAAGTAAGAGATCATAAACAGTAAGTTAAATAAATTTCATTCAATATATTTCCCTTTTGCCTTAACAACTAATGAAAGACGTTTTTCGAATGCCTCACAAGCAGCACGCACGATGTGTGTTGGAATATTTTGCCAAACATTATTTATCGCAGCTTTAAACCCATCCAAATCATTATATTTGTAATCCTTGAGTTTTTGTAACATATAACCCCAAATACAGAAATCCAACGGATTCAAATCGGGTGAGCTGGGGTGAGCCATTCATCTTTTGGGATAAAATCTGTTAAATTGTCCCAGCACCAGTTTTGAACTATAAGAGCAGTATGAGCAGGAGCACCATCTTGTTGAAAGCAATAATAGTCCTCTCCATACATTTTTTGTGTAGACGGTAATAAGGCTTTCTGCAAAACTTCTTCCAAATAGTACTTAGCATTGATTTTTGCACCTTTGTCAATAAACACTATCGGCAAGGTACCTCGTTTACATATTGCACCCCACACCATTACAGAGGTGGAATTTTGATACCTGGGTACATGTCGTCTTACAGTGGGAATATCGTCTACAGAAACAGCCCACAGTCGATCACTTTGTTTATTAAAAACGTCCTGCAGAACGAAGAGTTTTTCGTCGGAAAATATGATATCATCTCCTGCGTGCCAAGAGAGCAGCGATGCACTTCTTTCTTTCCTTTTTATTTGTACCGCCTGCGTTAGGCCGTGCACATGTGTTTTTTTAAAAGCTTTTAGTTGTAAATCTTCACGTAAAACTTTTCGTAAAGTTTCTCTGTTTAAATTAAGATTTTCCGCCATTTTTCTAGCAGATCTTTCACAATTTCGCCTAACTCGTTCACGAACTGTTTTTATCATTGCTGTCGTCCTAACTGATCTTTTTCGCCCGGTTTTTTTTCTGTTTTCATTAGACCCCGTTTCGTTATATCGCTTTAATGGAAGACAGATGTTACTCAAGGCCATGCGACTAAATAAAAATAGGGGTAGAGTTTTTCACGTTCATTTATATTCTAAGAATTTTATAATTTGTATGTATAAGACATAGGGACTCATATTTTTACTCGTATAACGGTTAAAAAATGTATTTAAAAGTACATTAACGTGCATATTACGAATAAAATAATTTTTTCAATTTTTCGAACCGCTATATCACGGAAATGGCAATACTTATGAAAAAAAGTGTAGAGATATTTTCTGTAGAGGATTGGATGATCTACAATTTTTGTCAGAACTATTTTTGCTGTAAAACTCGCCGTTTAGCTGAAAAACGCGAAAAACCTATTTTTGCAAAATTTCACCATCAATAAAATTTTTTGCACAAGGGGGATTGATGGGGACTTTTCACAATTAATTTATAATAGTATTCTGAACATTCATACCAATTTTTAGCCCTAATGGAATTTTTGTAACCTTACTTCTATTTTAAGGGCTAATTTGACTGGACTAATAAGTGAGTCCACTTCATTATAATCATGGATGTTTGGAGTCATTGAATTATAATAAAATTTTATATAATCTTCAAATGTGTCTTTGTTAATGGTGAAGGTATTTATATCGGCAGAATTTATTCTGGATAAACAATCTGCATTGGAGTTTATTTTCCCTTGTTTGTATAAGATTTCGTAGTCATACTCCTCCAATTTAAGCCTCCAGCGTACTAATCTTGAGCCGGGGTCTTTGCAATTAAAAAGCCTGTGATCAGTGATAATCTTATATTTTTTTCCGTAAACGTAGGGTCTGAAATGATTAACTGCCCATACGATTGCTAGCAATTCACATTCTGTAGTGCTGTAATTAGATTCAGCACGATTTAGTGTGCGTGACGCGAGTTACGGGTTTTAATGAAAACTCGATAATTACTTTTAAGTTTTGGTTTTATTGATACGATACGAATGAAATGTTTGAATAATTTTTCTAAGTTATAATTGTTGAAGATGATTATGGTCCAGAAGCTTCTGTCAGACTGGCTGTTGTCCCACCACGAAAATCACCCGGGGGAGTCCAATCGTGTCTTCTTGCTGGGTTTGCAGGAATGCTAGTTGTATCTTCTTACTGGGTTTCTAGGAATGCTGATGTGCTGATGTGAATTGTGCTGACGTGCATGCTCGTGCACGTAACTCCTCCCTCCTTAGAAGGATCCATACATGCACAGGATGGATCAGTTATTCGTCTTCGATTTCTGTTGCGTAGTGCCTTATTGGGTTTGAAGGATGAATGGATGGCGATGCTTCGTCTATTTTTGCTGGTTGTCCCGCCTCGGGAATTGGTTGCTTTGGTTTTGTGACTGAGTTTCTGGTCTTACAGATGTACTTCGTTGTTATTATTATAATTGCCACGATGACACAAGGAAAGGTTATCCAGTTGTACTCGAACCCGCTTGACGTGCTTCTAAGGCTGACTTCTTGGATGGTCTGCTGTTCTTTGTAGATTTGATGTATTTTGTCCAAAGGGATGTCGTTTAGGATCAGATGTTGAAGATCGTTGGTTGTGGTTTTTGGTGTTCTGATGGCTGGTAGCAGTAAGGGTTGTCCTATGGTCGAGTGTTCATTGTTTGTGTAAAGATTTTGTGTGGTTTGGAAGCTGCAGTTTAGTGGGAGTTCTATCAAATGGGTTCCCCTTAGTGTGGTGAAATCTGATGTCGTGCAATCTATTTTGATCTTCGTTTCTTGGGGGAAAATGGCAATATAGTGGCTATCAGTTATTCGTTCAATTATTTCGTTTTTTACGATAATTGGGACTGTTTTGCAAGTAGTTGAAGTATTAGCTTTCAATTGGAGTATCTCGTGGATACAATCTTCCTGTTTGGTCTGCTCCATCTCTTCGTAGGCATCGCAGCAGTAAATTGAACCAATGTTTCTGCATTCTTTGTCGTCGTAGTAGTAGTTCTTGTCTCCCATTGCCAGAAATGGTTTGGAGGGGATGATAATATCGTTATTTTTATTAGGTATTGGATATAAGTGGTAGAAGGAATAGATCTCGGGGTGCATTATGGGGAAGTGGATAATGAAAACAATTCTGTAGTCTGAATAATATGCTTCGACACTTAGCAGCTCGTAATATTTGTGGGTGTTATGAATTCCACCCTCGAAAAACAGCTCATTCGGGGAGTGATGTTTCAGAATCATCTGGGTGACGAATTCCAAATCCTTCAGTCTAAGGATGCTACTGTGTAAAATTCCAAGTCGCGCGAATGTGACCGCGTTTTCTAGTGTATTAAGGGTTTGCAAAATAACACTAGTCACTGCACCTATTTCGTCCAGTGCAACCTTAATTCGAAAGAAGTTGTTTTCATCTAGTTGTGTTGACTTTATGATATCGCTAATTTTAGCGGCTAAGCGATATTCGTTTTCTTTAATTAGTTTAAGTGTGCTATTGTACTCTTCTAGTATTCTAGTGGTCAGCGAAATCTGTCTGTTCAACGTTGTGGCGATATTATTCTGGTTAGACTTTAAAGCATTAATGGCCTCATCGAATCTCTTGCCATCTTCGGAATCTAAGTTACCCGTAATACTTTTGAAGATCGTTCCCAAACCGTTGAAAACACCCCTCTTTTTCCTGCTATTAGCCGGATAATGGAGAGAATTTAGCTTCTCTCTTGAAAGTTCAAGTTGAAATGATATGGAATTCTTCATTGTTTTCAGTGCCGAGGCATACGGTTCCTTTTTGATATCAGTTGACTCAACGGTCTCGAATTGCTTAGAAATTGAGCTCAGCTCGTTCCCTATTGGTTCAAGGTCGAAGTAATGTATAAAGGTGTGGTAGGTAGCCTTAATTTTTGCTTTACCCAATTTGAAAGGCAGGATGCCAGGATTGGACTCTAGGTTTGTTATCTTAATTTCCGCCGCGGTCACCGCCGTCACCAGGGTGAGCAAGCTCCTGTAAGTATATATTTTGGTTGTTAGATGGGGGTCGTCTTAAATTACTTTTGTGGTACGTGTTTTCTGGGGTTTCGACTGTAATATCTCTATCATTATTAACGGCGTGAGGTCTAAAGCGAGGACTTGTTTTGTCCCGAGCTCTCGTTTTGTGGTAAACCAACGTGTTCGGCTGATATGGTAGCGGTTCTTCCCTATCCCTGTTTCTTTTTTCGATAACATCATTTTTTTGTTTAAACATTTGTTGGTGTAATTGTTTATATATTTCTAAAGTTTTTTCTTTGTGGTGGTTAATGTAATTTGAGTACAGAAGTTTATTGATATCTATGTTGAATGGGCTATTGCTACCTAAATGACCATTTATTATATCTATTGGTCGTTGCATTGTTGCAGAATGGATAGAATGATTATAACCGAGGACTGCATATGGGATTTGATCAATAATATTTAGGTCTTTCCTTGTCTCACTTAGGATTCGTGAGTGCTCTATAATTGTAGAGTGGAATCTCTCAATTGTGCTGTTGGAGTTGGGGTTGAGTGGGGTTGTGTAGTGGACGTCTATATTGTGTAGGGAAGTCAAGTCCTTTACTATGTTGTTTTTTAACTCAGAGCCGTTGTCGAGGACCAAGAGTTTGGGCGTGCCGTGATGGGTCATGAAATTAATGAAAGCTTTTGCAACATGAATCGCAGTCAACCCGTCTAGAGGATAGGCTTGCCCATACTTCGAAAATTTGTCAATTATGGTGAGGAATTTTTGTTTTTTTAACGTAAACGTGTCTGCATGCACGACTTCGAAAGGTTTGCTGGGTGTGGGGGTGATGCTAAATTTCTGTTTTGGCGGATGGCGGTCATACTTCATTCTTAAACACAAATCACAGTTATTAATGTAGCGGGCTATACCGTTCCTCATATTAGGCCAGTAGTACCGTTGTTTTATTTGGGCTTCTGTTTCGTGTATGCCGCGATGGTTTGTTCTACCCTCGTGACACAGTTTGATGATATTCTCTTGTTGGTTCGTAGTTTTTATGTCCTCTAATGTCTTTTTACAAAGGACCAATTTGAATCCAGGATTTCTAAATGTACTACTGAGGATATTACAGAGTCTGGGGATGTATTCTTCTCGGTCTAGATTTAATGCGAACGTTTTGTGTGTCGCGGCAAATTCTTTGAAAACACTAATAACGTCCCTCTCGAAATCACTTTGTGGGATCTCAATGATTGTTCTAGTTTTATTTTGAAACAACCGATAAAGTTTTGGTGGCTTTACAGGGAGTGAAACAATTTTTAGGAAAATCTGGTTCTTGAAGTAATTAATAGGGGTTTCAGAAATCGGTACTCCGAATATAGGGTTTTCTTCGCTGGTGTGTACTGTATCGTTTTCGTCTCCATCGTTACTCGGTTCAATTTCGTTCACGTTGGGACCTTCAGAGACATTTGCTAAAATGGAGATAGTTTCGAGGTCTTCGCCATCCGGATCTTCCGAGGTAACTGTGTTAGTGTTTACTTCGCCGATTTTTACTCGTGACAATGCGTCAGCATTGGTGTTCGCTGACCCTTTTTTATAGACTATGACATAGTCGAACTCGTCGAGCCTGAGTCTCCACCTTGTAAGCTTTGCGCTTGGGTCTTTAATAGAAAAGAGCCAGTTCAACGGTTTATGGTCTGTGAAAATATAGAATTTGCGGCCGTATAAGTATGGGCGGAAGTATTTTGTTGCCCACACTATGGCGAGTAGTTCCCGCTCGATTGTACTGTATTTCTGTTCTGTGTCGTTTAAAGTTCTTGACGCGTAGGCTATGGGTTTGTCCCTACCAGGAGGTCCCTGAGACAAAACTGCGCCGATTGCAAATTCACTGGCATCGGTTGAAAGATTAAAGGGGCGTGTAAAGTCAGGGTACTGAAGGATGGGTTCGTTTGTCAGTAGCTCCTTGCATATTTCGAAACATCGAATATATTCAGGAGAAAAAATGATTTTTTGTCCTTTCTTTAAGCAGCAGGTCATAGGCTTAGTAATTCTTGCGAAATCTGGGATGAATTTACGGTAATACCCCAACAGGCCCAGAAATCCTTTAATTTCTTTGGGGGTTTTTGGCAGCGGAAAATTCTGTATGCATTTTATTTTGTCGGGGTTGGGCTTGATGCCCTCAGGGGTTATGACATGACCTAGATATATTGTTTCCTTTTTTAAAAATTCTGATTTGGTCACTTGGATTTTGAGATTAGCCTCGCGAAGACGATGGAACACCTTTTTTAAATTGACAATGTGTTCCTGAAGGGAGGTTGAGTAGACAATGATGTCATCGACGTAGACTAGGCAGATTTCGTTCTGGAGCCCCTTAAGCACATTGTCCATAACTCTTTGGAACGTCGCTGGGGAATTTTTTAAGCCGAAAGGCATTCTGAGGAATTCGAAGTGTCCATGTTCAGTATTGAATGCGGTCTTTTCGATATCATCAGGATGCATTTCGATTTGATGAAAACCGCTTGTTAAGTCGATGGTGGAAAAGTAGTTACACTTTCCTAGTTTATCAAGAACGTCGTTTATGTTAGGGATAGGATAACTGTCGTCTATTGTTTTTTGATTTAGTTTCCTATAATCGATGACTATGCGCCACTTCCTTTTGCTATTGGCATCAGGCTTCTTGGGCACCACCCAAATGGGCGAAGACCAGGGCGAAATACTGGGTCTTATTATATTTTGATCCAGCATTTTCTGTATTTGTTGACTAACCTCCTGTCTGTGCACAAAAGGGTAGCGGTAATTTCTTTGGTGAACTGGTATTTCATCTGTTGTTTTAATTCTATGTTTGACTTTACTAGTGAATGATAGGGGGCCGTCGTCTGCGTAGAAGATATCTGAATATTGTCTGAGGAGTGGAAATATGTGTGATTTTTCTTCGTCGTTCATGTGATCGGTTCTTAACGAATTTATGATAACATCCTTTATGTCTTCCGTTTCAACATCCCGTATATTCATATAGTAGAATTCGAAATTATTTTTTACTGAAGTGGTTTTTAACGGGTATAGCATGGTGAAGTTGACGTCATTGTCAGAATTATTGTGGACTTCAACGTTAGCCCAGCCATCTTCTGCCATTGTGAGAGTTTCCGGTATTATGCAGTTTTGAATGGTCTGAAGGGGCACAATTATTTCACCGGTTTTAGGTGTAACGGGTATTTTTACCTGTGATATTGTGTTTCCTGGGAGCTTTTTTTCCAGTAAAACCTTTGGGGGTGTGTTCAGAAAGCTAATTTTTATTTCTGCCTTAGGCGTTTTGAACTTTGATTCTGAGAAATCTAGGTTGGCTTTGAGTGTTTTTATGATGTCTAACCCGACAAGTCCATCAAAGACATTATGAAATTTGTATGCATAGAATTTAAGCATCTTATCTTCATTAAATTCCTCGAAAGTTGGTATTGTAGCAGAATTATTATGTTTTGAGGATGCGAACGAAGTGGACACTACGAAAGGGTCGAATTTTACGCAATTAGGGTAATATTTCTCAATAAGTTCCGGGTTGAGGAAGGACTTTGTTGAACCTGTATCAACCAATAATTTTAAAGGTGGTTTTTGTATACTAATAAAGGGTAGTTGTCTCTGGTCACAAGAAAGATTCAAATCGATTATGGTGGTGGTAAGTTCTGTGGGTCTGAACAAAAATTTTGGTAGTCTTCGTCATTTGTTAATTCTTCGTATTCGTGGCCGGAATATTCGTCTTCGAGACCTGAGGATTTGTCTTCCGGCGTGTCTAGTTGTTCTGTATTAAATAGTTCCTCTACTTCCATTTTCGACGTGGAAGGTTGAGGTTTGTGAGATGAATTAGTTAATCTGGTAGTGACACTCATTGGAACCGGTTTGTCCCGATTATTCACGTGATTTGGACTCGGGTTCCAAACGTTTTTCGGTTTGCCGAAAACTTGGGAATGTGTCGGTAGTTGAGGGGGTTTAATGTTTTGTTTTGGTGCAAAGTTTACCGGTCTACTTGGAAAGGGTAGCTTAGTAGTAGCATTAAGATTTTCTGCATGGGGTTTATTCGTGCGAAGTTGATCTTGTTGGCTTAAATTATGAGTTTCTCTTGGAATATAACGGTAAGTTTCGTGGTTCACCCTACCCGTGTCACTTTTAACCTGATTTCGCTGGTTTGGAAAGAAGCGGCTATTAGCGTTTTGCAAGTACTTAATGTTTTCTTCTTTTTTTATAAAATTTATTGCCTCTAACATGGACTTTGGTTCCTTTACTCGGACCATAATTCCGTAGGGATTTCTCAAGCCGGCCAGGAAAACCTCAAGTGCTTGATTATTATACATATTTTGTTTGAATTTTCGGACTTCTGCGTTTGATTCGTGGAGGGCCAAGTAATTCGAGATTGTATTCAAAAGTTTTCTTACTCTATCATGAAATTGGAAGGGTGTTTCATTGTAAAATTGTCTCAAATTGTTCAGATCGAAGGACAGACAGTTTTCGTTTCGTGGATCGCTAAAATTTGCGATTAGTTCTTTCTTTATCTCATCGATTGAATTCGCGCAACTAATATTTACCACTTCGCGAGCTGAGCCTTTAAGCTTGCTAATCACTGTTCGAAATATGACTACGTTTTGATAGTTACTTGCATTTGCGGTATCATAAAAATTTTGTACTATACTATCAACACTCTCGATGAAAAATTGCAACTCGTTTGTATCCCCATCAAACTCGGGTATCGTTTCCGCGTGGACTTTTAGGAAAGTTGGAACTGCCATTTTATTTAATTCTGAAATATCACTATTTTCCGTTTGAACTATTTTATTTTCACTCTCACTCACAGAGATATTTTTTAATTCAGAGCATAAAATTTCGATATTTGGCTCCAGACTACTGCTTTCGCTAAAGGAGGCAGGGGTTCTAGAGGAGTCTGACATGGAGCAAAAATTCTACTTACATTAAAATCTTCTCATTTGCCATATTTCCTTCCTGATAGCGCTTGAACAGTAAGTATGACCACAACAAATTTTTCCGTTCACACTCGATTCACTCACGCTACTTTTATTTTTTTTTTCCGGTCCGATTGTGCCACTTAGCTATTAGAAATAGTTAGAGCTGTCCGCGATGGATATCTCCGTGACAAAGTTACTCGACTGCGCCAGTTACGGGTTTTAATGAAAACTCGATAATTACTTTTAAGTTTTGGTTTTATTGATACGATACGAATGAAATGTTTGAATAATTTTTCTAAGTTATAATTGTTGAAGATGATTATGGTCCAGAAGCTTCTGTCAGACTGGCTGTTGTCCCACCACGAAAATCACCCGGGGGAGTCCAATCGTGTCTTCTTGCTGGGTTTGCAGGAATGCTAGTTGTATCTTCTTACTGGGTTTCTAGGAATGCTGATGTGCTGATGTGAATTGTGCTGACGTGCATGCTCGTGCACGTAACTCGCGAATGCGATTGGTAAATCTTTACCAATATCTCCTTGGGATAAAATGGCTCCAATTGCGTAATTTGAAGCATCTGTAGTAATAATAAATTCTTTATTATAATCGGGATATTGGAGAATTGGTTCTTTCATCAAACTATCCCTTAGAAGACTGAATGCTTCTTCTTGTGGAAAACCCCATTCAAATGAAACTCCTTTCTTTAAAAGACTTGTAAGTGGCTTAGAAATATTACTGAAATTCTTTATGAATCGTCGATAGTAGCCAGCAAGCCCGAGAAAAGCTTTGATTTCTTTCGCGTTTTGTGGACGAGGAAATTCCTTAATTACCTTAACCTTTTCTGGGTTTGGTTTTAAACCTTCCTTTGATATAATGTGGCCTAAATACGCAACTTCCTTGCGTAGGAACTCACATTTATCAGGTTGCAACTTAAGATTATTAACCTGTAATCTCTCAAACACGCTAGTCAATTTTTTCTCGTGGTCTGGTAGCGAAGATGCGTAAATTACTACGTCATCTAGATATACGAAACACATAGTACCTTTAAGACCTGTTAATATGGTATTCATAAGCCTTTGGAAGGTTGCCGGAGCATTTTTTAACCCAAAAGGCATGCGATTGTATTCGAAATGACCTGTTGGAGTTGAAAAGGCTGTTTTAGGTTTATCTTCTTCCTTCATTTCTATTTGATGGAAACCTGAAGCAAGGTCTAGTGTTGCAAAATAGACGCAATGACCTAATTGGTCTAATATATCTGTAATACATGGAAGTGGGTAGGAATCCCCTATTGTTACATTGTTGAGCTTCCTATAATCTATTACAATACGCCACTTGCGCTGACCTGATGCATCAAGTTTCTTTGGTACAACCCATAAGGGTGATGACCATGGTGAATTAGATGGTCTGATAATCTTTTGTTCTAACATTTGGTCAATTTGCTTATTGACTTCGGCGTTATGGCACTCTGGGTAACGATATGTTTTGCTGGCAATATGTGCTGAATTTTCAACACTTATTTGGTGCTTGATGGCATTAGTTGCCGAAAGAGAATCTCCATCTAGAAAGAATATCTTATCGAACCTTTTACAGATTTTTAAGATACTTTGTTTTTCTTCAGAATTTAGGTGGTCCACGCGTAATTTTGACTTCAAGATTTCGAAGCGGTTAACTTCGTAAGAGGAGTTTGAATCGAATATGTAGCTTTGTGCAGGGAGCGGTAATAATTTAACTTGAGTTTTGGTAATAAGGACTTTATTATCTCTAGTATTTAAGACGGTAGCGAGAGCTTTTGATTCATTATTTACGCTTGTAATAGCTCTGCTTAAAAAGACACCATCTAAAATTTGCAATTCTGGAAGAACTCCTTCCTTAATTTCTGGATTTAGAACGTTTACTTGTATTACCACTTCAGATCGTGCAGGAAGAACGATTTTGTCTTCGTTTTTTTTAGAGAAGAAAGGCATTGTTAATATTTTATTGTTTTTATTTTTTATACTTAATTGGCCTTTTCCATATTCGAGAGTTGCGCGATGGGACTCTAGAAAATCATTGCCTACGATTCCATCATAGGGAATATTTGATTTAGTGGCAATGATGTGAAATCTTTGTCTTATTTCCTCGTTATTATATATGAGGTTGAGATATGTATATCCTATCGTTTGTATAGGATTATCATTATTGTCTATTCCTCGTAAAGTGAGCATCTCGTCGTCATAAAATTGAGTTTCGCGAACGAGGGATGAGGATTTTATTACGCTTATATTCGCTCCACTGTCAATTAAAAGCTTAATATTTTTTGTTTTTGAATTTTGACAGGAACATTTAATAAATATTGTATTTTCATTTGATAACACTAATCTATATTGATTGCAGCGATTTGATCTAGAACTCGAGGTGTAGAGTTAGATCGCTCAATCTTTTGAACGGGAAAAAAAAAATATAAAAAAAGGAAAGACAACTTTTGCTTTAAATCGATTTTACAATTTCACTTTATTAAAATCAATTGCACAGTTATTTTACTAATAAACTTTTATTCAATCGGTTTCACAACTAATAAACTTTTATTCATTTAATTTCACAATTATTATCTTACTAATAAACTTTTATTCAATCAGTTTCACAACTAATAGCTTTTATTCAATTAATTTCACAATTATTATTTTATTAATAAACTTTTATTCAATCAGTTTCACAACTAATAACTTTTATTCAATTAATTTCACAATTATTATTTTATTAATAAACTTTTATTCAATCGGTTTCACAACTAATAACTTTTATTCAACTAATTATTATTTTACTCCTAGGGACGACTTTTCTATCTCGTGGTAACTCGGGAACTAACTTAAATTTTCTGCCTTCGAGTCCCCGGTCAAACGGCGTGAGAACCTTGCTTAGCATTTCTTAGAAATTGCACTTGCCGGTTTCAAGTGCAGACGCGGATTCATCGTCTTTAGGGAAAATTAGACCGGACGCTTGTGCGATGACAGACGCTAATTAAGCATTTTCAGATAGCATACAATGAATAAAATATGGGAATATGGAAATATGAAAAGCGCGACGCGAAAAGATGCTGAGTGCATCAGATTATATTTGGAGTTATATTATTTGGGTTAGTAGTATTGGGGATTATAACATTAGGGATTATAACAGTGTAGCTGCGGACACATCGAGATGCTGCGCGTTTCCCGATTGGGTTGGTGTTTGATTAGAGTTAGAAACTTGTGGTTTAGAACTATTTTCTTTAAATTTTCTTTTTCTGCATTCGGAGATAAGATGCCCTTGATTTTTACAGTAATTGCAGAATTTATTATTTTTAGCAGATGTTTGGTATACTGACTTAGGTTTAGGATCACTGTTATTTGAGGATGTTTGAAAATGTTTTTGTGGGTTATACTGGGAAGATTTTTTGAAACAGTTTGCTGACAAGTGGCCAGGTTTTTTACAAATTGAGCAGCTTTTTTGTTTTACTGCCTGATCTCGTAGTAGAAGCTGTACCTTTTCTTCTTCTACTGCGATATTGAAGGCTTCATTGATTGAGTCAATATTCCTGGCTCGCAACATTTGGCTAATTTCCGTTTTAGCATTTAGAATAAAAGTGTGTAATGCTAGGTCGTTCATGGCAGCGATTCTTCCCGGGAGCTCGATTGGATTATTATTATTTTGCTGAGTAGAAGTAGGTACGCGTTTAAGCGAAGTTTCCAATCGGTACATGTATTGTGATATAGTTTCCGTAGGTAATTGCTTACAATTTAATAATTCCATTAATAAGTGACCATGGTGTTTTTTGTCAGAATACATGCTCTTAAGGTAGTCTTTAAGAGACTTCCATGTTTTGAAGGTATGATTAGAACATGCTGCTTCAGCTTTCCCAGTTAATTGGGCCTTGGTGAAAGCTAATAAAATATTTTGTTGTTCGGAAGTAGCTATCTCAAACGCGGAATCAACTGTATTTAAAAACGGAATAAGTTTGTCTCTATCTCCGTCAGACGGTTTAATAAATTTAAACAATGTATTTAAATCCACGTCAGGAAAATCTCTATTGGAAACAGTTGTTGCTTCATCATCAGATTCCTCAGGATTAATTACGTTGACTTTCACATCGGGATTTAACGCCATTTTAACAGATTAATATGAAATTTGGAAAAATTTTATTAGCTACGCCAAATAACAGACTATTGAACCTTCACGTTATTAAGTCACTTAACTTTACTCCGAAGTCAAATGATTGTACAAATCATGCATCAAAATATTTCTCTTCTACATATAGGTATAATTTATATGAATAAAACTTAGATTTATTTTTTTTGTAATAGGATTAAGAAAATATGACAACACTCAATAATAATATTAATGTCACTAGGAGATTTCACAAATTTAGTTAATCGTTATTTCAATATAAAAATGTAAATACAATAATTAATTTTATTTATTTATTTATTTTATTTAAGTATGATTATATTTCTCTTTTTTTTTTTTTTTGTTGTTATATACTATATATATAGCACTAGGGACACTTTGAAAATTAAAGATAGCTGACTTATATTAATGCTATGAAAATGTGGAAATTCGGCATGGTGTGTTTTATTGATGTAGTCCTCAGTAGCTGGTACGTTGAGTGTCCTGAGTTCCGAGAAAAGTGAAGAGATGGTGAGAGCCTGAAGATTTTGAGATTCCTGGGTTCCAAGAAGAGTGAAGAGATGGTGAGAGCCTGAAAATTTTGTTTCGTCGTCGTTTTTGTACACAAACACGCCGTCACGATTTGATCGGTTAATGAATCAATGAATCGAACTGTGACGTCGATTACAAAACTTGAGAGTAGAATTTTCTCGTAAACTGTAATTTATCGAGTACGACTGTGAATGTTCGAGTCCGACTGCGTACAATGTTCGAATCCGACTTCTGACACCACTTTAAGATAACGGGTACGCGTATAGAGTCAAACATTCAATCAAACACTCTGAATAGATTCGAACTTTAACCGAAATATAACGGGTATGCGTATAAAGTCAAACTTTCAATCAAACACCCTGAATAGATTTGAACTTTATATTTATTATTAGATAGCTAGTGTACACTCGACGGACGTTTACAGAACTCTGAATTTTTAGTGAATCCAGAACCACACCAAACCCGTGATTTGAAAAGCTTACGCATGCAAAAATGAGTCGTGAGAAGCTTAGGCAGACGAAAGGTGAGTTGCGCGTGTGGAAATTAGGTAAGGTGAAGCAATATGGGAAATGCAAGGTAAGTAAAATATTGTGGGAACGTTATAGTAGGGTAGGCAAAAAGTTGTGGGAACATAATGGGTAGGTAAAAAGGTTATGGGAACATAACAATACCTAAGCTTATTTAAAGGAACTGGTATACACTACTTTGATAAAGGACATCAAATCTCAAAGAAATTCTTTGATAATGGCTGTTTTCTACTTGCTTTTGACTTGACCTCAGATCGATCATATAATTCTACTTGTGGAAATCTATTGAACCAAGGAACGGTGCGGATTGAAGGAAGATTTAAGGAGGCCTTAAAGACAACTGTTACTTGCATTGTGTATGCTGAATATGATGGGAGTGTGGAAATTGATAAGGATCGAAATGTATACACCAGCTTTTAAAAATCTATATAAGGAAGTTACAATTTGTGCTAAGTGTTAGTTACAGAGTTTGCTTTGTTAATGTAACAATGAGTTGTTTGATAAATGTCGAGTACCTTTGTGGGGGTGAATTGACCTTCTTTAAAAAAGTCTCTTTAGCTGGATTCACAGCACAAAATAAATTGTTTACAAAAGAAATTGTCTTCAGGTATCCTACATCTAGCACAGAATGCATTGAAAAATCAAATAAATTTGGTAATCTTGAACTCAAACGCTTAGATGAAGACCTTATAAAAACACTTGGGAAATTTAATACAGTCATTGTTCGCGACGCAGCAGCCAAGGAATTTATAAGTAACTATGTTACATCTCATACCAAGGTTATTGACGTAGAAACGACAACTTGTGAACAAGAATGAACACGATCGAACTTGTAAATTTGCTAAAAAGTCATTATATTACAAATAGATTATTTAACCCTAGAAAGATAATCTACGTCCGCGAGACGTATCGTGAAATTAAATTTCGTTGTAGTTTTGTTATTATTAATCGCAGCGCGCTAGCTGCGCGAGTCAACTCAGTCGGCGGCTGGACCTCGCGCTAAGCAGCAGTGGTGCCACGGTAAGTACGTTCAAATAAAAGATATACCTATATCGTACGTCCGCGAGACGTATGATTATCTTTTACGCTAGTTGCTATATGATTATCTTTCTAGGGTTAAGGGTATATTCCCATGCAATCAATTACCACGAAAAATTAAGAAACCAGCATGTATAATAGCTAATACGGATCCTGCCCACAAAAGTGGAACTCATTGGGTTGTATTTTATTTTCCAAGGAAAGGACCAGCCGAGTATTTTGATTCATATGGAAGATACCCAAATAATTCATTTTTTCAAAAATTTTTACCAGCTAATTCAAACATGTTTGTATGTAATAAGCAACGATTACAAGGTACACTCTCACAAGTATGTGGACATTATTGTTGCGTATATCTATATTTTCGATGTAGAGGACAAAGTTTGAAAAAGTTTTTGAAGCAATTCTCGCTGAAAAACTACGAATTAAATGATAAAAAAATTATGAATTTGTATTGCAAAATTTACTTAAAAAATAGTGGGATTTACTGTAACCAATCATGTACAACGGAAACATGCAATATAAACCCCGTAACACGATAGTACACAGTTAGTACTACAGTAAAAATCCTCGTGTTAAGATGGAATCCAAAAAACTGGGAAGAAAAGGAGTGTGCAATAAAAACTCTGTAATAATGGATAAAGTATCGAAAAAACCGAAACGTAAGCAGAAAGGTTGCCCAGAGATCCGGGGTGAAAACATATTACTAAACTATACGTACTATCTGGACGAATATCATAATCAAAAAGTTGCACTTGGATTCGACCCGCATTCATTCGAGGCAAAGATCGTATTCCATCGTCATGGTCAACAATCAGTTTCAACAACATATTCTGGATGGGTGGCAATTTTTAAGCATCTTTGCGACTTGAAGAGCGAAATTGACCCAATACCTACAAACCAGCAAGCATTAAAACAGGAGTACAAAATTCCGATTGATGCGGGAAGCATTAGTTTAACCGTTTGTGAATTTTGTAGGTTATATGATTTGTTAGAGTTCATAAACATTGTTATGTTTCATAATAATAATGCATCGGAAAGTGTAAAAGAGTACTATAATAAATATTGTGAAAAGTGTAAAGAAAAAAATGTATTTGTTTTATCAAAAGATGACTTTTTTATACCATCTAGAACCTCTTATGTACATATAAACTATTCAAGACTCTTTTACGAGATACCCTTGTATTGTTCTACTAATATTATTTTTGACATTATGTGCTTGTAATGGGTTTTAATAAATAAATTAAAATGCAAAACAAATTCTTTTATTTAATAATTTTATTGATTAATAAATACAGGTAAATATTGACACAATTTTGAACTGCGCAACGTAATTGTGGAAGTCTTTCGTGTATTTCACAATTAGTTTCAAACTGTTGAAGGTTACTCAATTTTGGTATCATTAGCTGTCTTATATCGCTATCAGGAAGATATTTTCTTATAAATCTTTCTTTTTCTTCACCTTTGACATATATTATGGAATTTTCTAGACTTTTAAAAATATTCCGCAGTTGATTGTATTCAACGTTGCCGTCATCCCAGTTCAGACCATTTATGTGCTTCACATCGTAAGCATTTTGTTGAGAAGCCCTTGGTAAAAGTTCCTGGCGTGGATATGGTGGTGCCAGATGGTAAGACAAAGGAATAATGGATCCGTGGTAAAGAACTGACAATTCTTTGACAAAATACTGTCCATTGTTACCGCAGACAAACTGTATATCTAAAATTACTATAGACATTTTGTGATGAATAACAATATTGTTTTAGGTACGCGCTGTTTAAAGGTTTATGTTATCCCCACCAATACTTTCATATATCTGCATTGTTTTAGCTCGAGAAGATAATTGGAAATGAAGAAAATAAGTAAAGAGGAAAGAAAAAAAGAAAAACAAGATACAAATTAAAAATTTTATTATTATTATTTTAGTACAAATTTGATTTTAGTACTTTTGTTATCGTTGTATCCTTCATATACAGGGTGTCCCAGAACTCAACGTCAAGCCGAAATCGAGCATTAGGCCAAGTCGTAACAGTTATCAGAAAAATATGAAAAAAAATCTTGGTCATGTACTTTTCAAATTATAAGGATTCAAAAATAAACTGACACCCTGTGATGATCTTTCAAGTCCTGTGACTGCAAATATTAACTTTTCGTCATTTTTTTTTCTACCGTATAACTATGAATAACCCTTCTGTCAAACACAGTTAAAAGTTAGAATATAACTGCCTCAGTTTCAAATAAAAAGTTAGATTTTTGCCCAACATTGAATGCAAAATAATTACAGTCGGTTAAAGTTAAAGTTGGGTGATGTAATTATTTTGAATTCAATGTTGGGTAAAAATCTAACTTTTTATTTGAAACTGAGGCAGTTATATTCTAACTTTTAACTGTGTTTGACAGAAGGGTTATTCATAGTTATACGGTAGAAAAAAAAATGACGAAAAGTTAATATTTGCAGTCACAGGACTTGAAAGATCATCACAGGGTGTCAGTTTATTTTTGAATCCTTATAATTTGAAAAGTACATGACCAAGATTTTTTTTCATATTTTTCTGATAACTGTTACGACTTGGCCTAATGCTCGATTTCGGCTTGACGTTGAGTTCTGGGACACCCTGTATAAGGTAATTATTTTTAGTGCTGTTCAGTTCTTCAATTTGTTGCTCTGTTTTTATTTTGGTAGTAAACCTCTCCGGCAAATAACAATACGTCCTGTTTTGAAAGTGTACTGTGAGCCGGAGTCCATACCTGGTTCTCACTAGTGCGAAGTGACTAATTGCTTATTCCTTCCCTTCTTCCAACGATAAAATTGAAACCTGGGTTCCATAGTCCACGTTAGCTGCTTCGTTCAGTAGGGATAAGGCGCTCTGTAAAAAAATAATTCAATAAATACAGCAAATAAAAATTTCTTTATACTTACCATTGTAGATAGGTATACTTTGATTTTATATCTACCTCTTGCCTGAAACTTTTGGTATATTTATACCTCGAGCTTAACAGAAATAAGTTTGGTCTTCCAAACTTTAAAAAAAAATATATATATATATTAATTCAAATGAAACTCCGGAACTTCTTTCACCAGTTATTTTATTAATTAAATTTCTTAAGTGCTCTGCACTTCGGTCTCCTTAGAACTGATTTTAATTGTGTCGCGAGGTGACTTTTCACCTCGGGACGCTATTGCCTCGTGGGAGCCTCTTTGTCTTCTTTCGCCCGAATTAAGTAGTTCGCAGGTGGGAAAATGCAATGTTCGCGTCTGGTTTGCAGGTGGCAAAGACCCGAAAGGCGGACGGACATATGGGAAATACACGTGACAGGGTTAGATTATGTTGACTTCGCGATTTGAGGATGATCTACCTTTGTGATCTATGGGAATATGTTCTGTGGGAAGCTTATCTATGGGGATCATGCTTATAACACCTCCACCGTTATTCTGAGGCTCCGACGAAGTTATTTTTACATTATTTTTGTTTTTATTGTTTTTCTTATATTTTAGTATTATAATAAAGGTAATTATGCCAAAGATTACAAAAACATCGATGCTTATTGTTACAGCTCTAAATTTTGTGTTTTCGATTGATATTTCTTCTATGTTTTCTCTATTGTTTACATGTTTCAGGTATAATTCTTCTAATTTGATGTTATTTATAATTTTTTCTTCTTTTGTTTTTGTTAGAAAGTTCGGTAAAATAACTTTATCAAATATTTTTGTTTCAAAATTTACAAATGTCTGGTTATTTATATTTATTTTACAATTTTTGAACTTTATTAGGTAATTTCCATTTATTTTGATTTTCAGCTTATTACAATTTTGATCTATTATAGTTTCGTTAACACTTTTTGTGAGGACAATGCCTTCTGTTATTTCTTTGACTTCTACTTCGTCTAATATTTGCTTAATACAATAAGTTTCTTTTAAATTTATGATATCTTTAATACAATTATCTGCAACTGGGATTAAATTCTTTTTCATATTATCTTTTACCGGAAATTCGTAAACTGTGTTATCTTCATCTACCAGAATTTGGTTGCTACCAAGTAGTAAAGCTTTTTTATTGACATCGGGGATGGGTTCTATGAGTATTTTGGAGTAGTTGACATCGGAGAATTGAGGAATCAAAAGGATAATTATTATCTGATCTCTATAAAATGTAACTGTTATTTTAATATTCTCGTAGGCTTCTAAATTTGTAATAAGTTCTAGTTCGTTCGCGGTTAGAATGTTTCTCGAAAGTAACCCAAGTTTACTAGAAAACAAGACCTGCTCGATATCATCCACATGATTTCTAAGCAAAAGGATATCGTGATTTAACATATATGGTAGATATGTTGCATTAGATTTATTTCATCCTCGATCGTTATTAATTGCTGTGTAATATTGTTATTTCTACTGTTTATATACCGTTCTATAAGTGACTGTTGTTTTCGTATATGTGAAGTTATATTCTGGATCTGGTCTGATAGTTCCCTATTTATTCGGATTTGGTTATTATTCCCTTTGATGAGTTTCCCGTTATACTCAAACAATTGATCTAATTTTTGTTTTATCTCGATTTCATCTGAATGGTCCATCGTTCCAGCGAGATATTTTAGTCCGGTCCCGATTATATCAATTAAACCTGTTTTTTGCATAAACCGTGGTTTTAGATTTCTAATTTTTGCTTCTAGCAGTACCATACTTTGGTTGACGCTACTAAACATGGGCCCTATTAAGTCAGATTTGGGTTTCATAGCCAAAAGGTTGTCTTTTATGTGGTCTTTCGTTATTTCAAATTCCGTTATATTAACTATATGAAGTACTTTATTATAATTTCTGATTACTTTGACGTTCCCCAGTTTCAGTGTTAGGTATCCGTTATTTGCATTTAAATTGTGAACTTCAATTTCCTGTGCTATGGAAGCATTTCCCGCAGCTAATAAAATTAGTCCCGTGAAGAACAGCTTTATCGTCATTTTGTTATTGTGTTCCTGGAAGTTATTTGTTTTTTTGAGATATGTAGTTTAATCACTTATAGAAATTATTAGTTAGTTATCGTGACAGTTATTATATTTATTAGTTGTTTATTAGAAGGGATTGTTAAGTTGTGAAATGTATTATTTACTGTTGTTAATTAATTATATATATATATGTCAGGAATTGGCAGTGGGGTGGCGATAAAATAATACTCAAAATAAGCTTTTCACTGAGTTTATTCAAACACACTTGAGAATTGTTAAGAGCACAGCGCACAGCTATCGTGGACTCGGCGAACTGCACGCAGCTGTCAGTGCAGTGCTGCCACTCGAATCCTCGGCATTGCCATCACAGCGACTATTAAGGCTGCTTCCGCTATTGAGGCTGCTTCCAGCTCGGCTATCCTGAGTATCAAGATCGTCCTCGATCTCATCGCCTTCAGAATCGTAGACGTCGTCTGGATTGGTGCACCACGGTCTCATGTTATCGGAGGCGTAGATCGATTCAAATTTGCGTTGCGTCCGAGGAGCTCCTGGGATGTCCTTTATTAGGTAGCGATCGTTTCCTACGACGGAAGCGACTATGTAGGGCCCCTTAAATTTCGGTTCTAGTTTCCTGGAATCGCCAGTTGAAGTAAGAGGACTTTCAAGAAGAACTAGATCGCCTTCGCTGTAACGCCTTGGTGGTTTCCGTCGTCTGTCGAAGTACTTCTTCTGAATCCTTTGGGATGACGCAATATTTTCAGCAGCTTCCTCTCGACTACGTTCTAAATCAATATCGTCCGGAAAACCGTTGTCGCAATGCAGGGCTAATAGCACCTTATTGCCTAATGGGTCCCTTGGTTGAAAGCCAAATAGGAGCTCATGTGGTGTTCGCTTAGTGGAGGCGTTTTTGCTGGAATTGAGTCCCCATTGTATGGCTCGCAGGAACTGGTCCCACTTCTTGTCTCCTTCAGCCATCGTTGTAAGTGCGTTTAAAACAGTCTTGTTGCACCTCTCAATTTGACCGTTTCCGCGAGGTGTTCGTGCTGCCGTGAGGATGTGTGTGATGTCGTTGTCCTCGCAAAACTGTTTAAATTCCCTGGAAGAGAAAGCCGTACCTCTGTCGGTAATTATGCGCACGGGTGACCCGAAATGGGAAATAAGATTTTCAAGAATTTTAAGGACAGGTGCCGTCTTCGTATTTTTAACTCCACGGAGGACGGTGTACTTAGTGAACCCGTCTATTATACCGAGTATGTGCGTGTTGCCGGTCCCGCTTTTTGGGAAGGGTCCCAGGTGGTCCAGGTGTACCGTGTGAAATGGAATAGCCGGTCGTTCGATGCTATGCAGCTCTCCTTCTAATTTTCCCGACTGCCGCTTATAATAGGCGCAATTCACACAAGACGAGATGTAGCGTTTCACTTTATTCCTCATACGGGGGAACCAAAAATCCCGTTTTAGATGATCTAGTGTTCGTTCAATCCCGGGATGCCCAACGTCATCATGGCAGGACTTAGTTATCCTCCATATTGCATCCTTGGGAACTACCCACTTCAATTGTCCTTCCACCTTTCGAAAGAGTCGTCCTCGACTCAAGGAGTAATCCTTATGAACTTGTTTTTCTTCTTCGGATGATGGACTCTTATGCAGGATTCGGAAAATGTCGTCGAGCTTCTTATCTTGAAGTTGAATAGTTAGTAACCAATCGGATTGAGCAATGTTTACTCCAAAAACTCCTAAGCCGGCCTCTTCCACGTTGCAGGGTGGTTCGTTCGGGCTCCTGCTGAGGGCGTCAGCATGTTGGATCAGCCCTGATTTTCTATACTCCACCTCAAAGTCATATTCGGATAGCGCTAGCCACCATCGCGCTATTCGTGGCACGATTGTTTGCTTTTTAGACGTAGCCTTAATTGCCTCGCAATCCGTGATTACCTTGAATGGTTTGCCTAGTAGAAAACTACGAAAACGCTTTAGGGTCTCCACAATAGCGAGTACTTCTAGCTCGTAGCTATGGAAAATACGTTCTTGCTCGCTCGTTTGCCGGCTGAAGTAGCTGACCGGCCGTAAAACTCCGCTGGGTTCCCTCTGAAGTAATATACCCGCTAGGCCGATAGAACAAGCGTCGGTGTGTACCTCGTGCTCCAATCGCGGATCGTATAGGGCAAGTAAGGGGCGAGTCGACAAAATCTCCTTTAATTTCGAGAAGGCCTTCTTTTGTTCTTCCGTCCATTCAAAACTGACTTCTCCTCTTAACAACTTCGTAAGAGGACGGGCTATTATTGCATGTTCCGGAACAAATTTCCGAAAGTAGCTCGTTAGCCCTAGAAATCTCCTTAATTCGTGGACGTCCTTTGGTTCCTTAAAATCAGCCACAGCAGAGATCTTTTTTTTGTTAGGCTGAATGCCCTTCGCAGAAACGTCATAACCGAGAAACTCTATATTAGATTCGAAAAAGTGTGATTTTTTTAATTTCAGCGTTAGACCCTCGTTTTTCAGAATCATTAAAAATTCGGCGAGAACTTCTAGACCGTGCTCAAAACTTTTGCAGGGAATTAATATGTCGTCCATGTAGACGACGACGTTTCCTTTGGTCATTTTACGACATAAGTTATTCATTAACCTTTGGAATACTGATGGACAGTTCGACAAGCCGAAGGGCATTCGCATGAACTCATACTCTCCATCAGGAGTGACGAATGCCGTAAGTTTACGTGAATGTTCTTCGATGGGTATTTGGTAGTACCCAGAGGCCAGATCAAGAACGATGAAGAATCTTCCTTCGTTCAATTGTTGTAGCAAATCCTCAATTACAGGTAGTGGGTGCCTGTCTTTGATCGTGATTTCGTTAATTCGGCGGTAGTCTATCACCATACGATAATCCCCATCCTTTTTCTTTACAAGGATTGCAGGAGAAGAGTAAGCTGAATTTGAAGGCCTAATAATGCCTGCGTTTAAAAGTTCCTGTACCATAACTTTTATCCTATCTCGTTCGAAATATCCCAAGCGATAGGGTCGACAGTTAATAACGGCGTTATTACGCAAATTTATACTGAGTTGGGAACTCTGCGAACATCCGAGTTCCGAGAGATTTTTGGCAAAGCAGCTTCTAAAGCGATTTAAAAGTAAAAGTAATTGCTTACATTGTTCCACGCTGAGCTCTCTGCAGTTGACTTCGAAATCTTGAATTTTTTTCCATAGTAGACTTCGGGAACAGTTCGTCTGCCGCTTCACCTTCGCAATTCCCGGTCGTGGTTACTTCCAGCAATGGGCTCGCACCCTCATCCTCTTGGGCTTGACGTTCCTCACTATGCCCGTCGCATTCGTCCTCGCCGGAGTTAGCTATTACGAGTTCGTTGTGACGCTTTACGACCTTAATGTGACTCAGGTCGAGAAAATCTCTGCCTACGATGAGGTCGGTCAGCATGAATTCATCATTAACAGTATAAATATCAATGTTCGCTACCGCCTTGTCTACAGATAATTTCAGATTTACCTTCCCCAATGTACTGCACTTTCCGTTACCGAATCCTCGTAGCATTACTCTGCAAGGTTGACTTACCAGCTGCCACTTTTTCGCGTAGGACTCTTTCATCAGGCTGATATCGCTGCCCATGTCTATGAATGCGATCGTTGTGTGTTTGTCGTTGATATAAACAGTTTTGTAGTATTCGTCACGTTTAACCAGCGCCACGGTTCGTTTGGCACCAGTCGTGGCCTTGCATTGAGTTTCGTAATGCCCCGATTTACTGCATTTGGAGCATCGAGGTCGCTTCTGGGGTTTAGGACAATTTATCGAGATGTGCCCCTCCTCATTGCAATTGAAACACTTTTTTACGTTAGCAGCTCCTTCAGATTTTCTTATTTGGTTTCGAGGTTCACCAGAAAATCTATTGAGTTCCTCCCATTGCTTATATTGTTTCAACAGTTCCTGCGGGTTCTCGAATTTTTGTAAGGAGAGGGCCGTTTTGAGATCACGATCCGTAATGCCGTTTATAACGTACTTAATGACTGCCGCATTACTTAAGGACGCCCTGTTGGAAATGCTGATCATTTCGAAAAAGTAATTTTCGAACGTTTCGTTTGATGTTTTACGGCGTTTGCTCAAGAGCATGTGTACTTCGGACTCGTCTTGCAGAGGAGGGAAAGCAGATAGTATTCCGGTCTTCATGTCTGACCACGTTTTTATTCGTGCCTGACAGCCTTCTAACCAAAATTTTGCAGCGCCTTCTAATTTAGAGGAGGCTAACAGCAACGTTGCTTTGTCGTTTATGCCGTAAACATCGCGAATTTCCTCCACTTTCTTCACCCATTGGGCACTTGAAACAGAAATTCTGTTGGCGGGGTTGAAACTGGGAGCTATCGTTATCAGCTCACGAATATTGTAGTGCACGCTTGGTGGTGCGGAATTTATTTCACTCACATAGATTGGTGGAGCGGAATTTGTTTCGCCCACGATTGCAGCTGTAGCCGATACCGTTTCATCGGGCCTCGTTGAATACTCGATACCGTTATTTACCGTAATGTTATCGACTGGCTGCTGGGATTGGAGCTGAAATAGCGAAAGTTTTGCTTTAGTTAGCTCAAGCTCTAACTTTAATACTTCCTTCCGGTGCTGCAGGATTTCCAATTCCTGCTTGTTGCTGCTAGTTGCGGCGGTATCATCGGCAAAACCCTTGCTAGGTAGTTTCGGTTTAGGGTGGCTGCCTTCATGCGTAATCGTTGTGGAGTTCGCAACATCGCGTTCGTGAAATCCACTCGCATCGTCATCGTTTCCATCAATGGTAGTTCCGCGATTAAGCTCAGTAGCCATCGTTGCAAGAATCCACAAGACACTTTATCGTGCACTTATAACCTTCATGCAGATTCTGATTCGCTCGAGCACGTGCAAATCGATTGAGTCCGTTACCCCAAATCTGTTGAATTCGTTATCCCAAATCTGTTGAGTTCGTGATCCCAAATCTGTTGAGTTCGTGATCCCACTTCTGATTCTGTCAGGAATTGGCAGTGGGGTGGCGATAAAATAATACTCAAAATAAGCTTTTCACTGAGTTTATTCAAACACACTTGAGAATTGTTAAGAGCACAGCGCACAGCTATCGTGGACTCGGCGAACTGCACGCAGCTGTCAGTGCAGTGCTGCCACTCGAATCCTCGGCATTGCCATCACAGCGACTATTAAGGCTGCTTCCGCTATTGAGGCTGCTTCCATATATATTATTATTTACGTTTACTTTTGAATTTAGGGTTTTTCTTGTCCTGATATCTTTTGGGTTTTCGAACGTGGGTTTTGTAATACTTCAAGTTATTTTTTGTGTCGATTAAGTGTTCGTTATCTAACCTGTCTGCTTCAATTTTTCTGTATTTGGAGTGGTTCTTACCTCCCCTGATTTCTTTAATGAAGTTAGGTCCTTCTTCGATTTCAACGTCGGTTCTACTAGCGTTCAGCTTATTAATGCTTCTTTCCTTCTTCGCTTGTATCCTTCTTTGGATTTCCTCATAATCGTTTTCTGTTATTTTACCTGTTACAAAGTCTATTGGTTTCCTATTGGTCGTGCTGTGGATCGTATTATTATAAAAGCCTATGATCTTAAGGATTTTTTCCTCAACAGTTTCGGAATCGTTATTTTCGCTATGCCTAAGTAGGCGAAGATGCTCATTGATAGTATTGTGTAATCTTTCCACATCTGAATTTGACGTGTGATTACTATTGGAAGTATAGTGAATTTGGATGTTTCGAGTGTTGAGAAAATCACGAATGGGGACAGCTTTAAAGCCTAGTTCATTGTCTACGATTAACTTAGCAACGTTCCCTTGGGTGCTGAAATACTGCAATAGGCCTCGTCTGAACTCGGTCCAATTGCGAGCATTGATTTTGACGGCGTGTGCTAGTTTACTGAATTTGTCGATTATGGTTAAAAATAATTGACCTTTAAGTGTGTAAAACACGTCGACGTGAATTATCTCGTTTGGCTTTGAAGGGGTTTCGGTAAGTTTAAATTTAATTTTAGGTGGGTTGCGTTCGTACTTTTCTAGCGAGCAGACCTCGCAGTTATTTATGAATTGGGTTATCCTTAATCTTAATTTCGGATTATATATGGTGGCTTTTAGTTCTTTGAAAACTTCTTCTATCCCGCGGTGATTGTTCCGTAAATGTTCATTTTCGATTAATTGAGCCAACTTTTCCTCGTCTGTTACATCTTCTAACAGTGAGTGGCAACGGATTATCCTAAATGATTTATTACTTGAAAAGTGTAATAAGTATGTTTTCTTTAATATTTCGAAGAAACTTTCATCTTCTATTAGGATCGCGTTTAAACCATTCGGGTTAAAGTGGTTTTTAAGCAGTGTTGTAGCGGTTGCCTCATCTAAGGATTTGGCTGATATTACGGTGCGATTCTTATCGAATACCTTGATTTTCTTTATTCTGAGGGATCCTGTAACTATTTTATTTATTACAAATTGAGTTTTAAATACATTTATGCAGGAGGTAGTAGTCGGTATTTCTGTATTATCTTCTACTATGTTAATTTCAGGAGGGGGAATTCTGGACAGCGCGTCTGCATTTCCGTTTTTCAGTCCTTTCTTATACCGAATTTCGTAATCGAATTCCGAAAGCCTAAGTCTCCAGCGAATAAGTTTGGAGTTAGGTTCTTTGATGGAAAAGAGCCAAGTTAAAGGTTTATGATCGGTTTCAATTACGAATTTTTGTCCAAATAAGTATGGGCGGAAGTATTTGGTGGCCCATATGATAGCCAAGCACTCTTTTTCTATGGTAGAATAGTTTATTTCGTGTTGGTTAAGTGTACGACTTGCGTACGAAATGGGATGGTTGTCCTGTGAGAGTACTGCGCCCAAGGCATACTTGCTGGCATCAGTTGTCAATGTGAAGCTTTTGTTAAGATCGGGGTAGTGAAGAATAGGATGATTGGTTAATAGGGTTTTGAGCGTATTGAAGCTGTCTTGGTATTCGAGGTCGTTAATGTTTATTTTGGCATCCTTTTTCAGGAACTTTGTCATCGGTTTAGCAATTTTAGAGTAATCGCGGATAAACTTTCTATAATATCCGGTTAGCCCTAGAAATTGCTTAATCTGCTTTGCTGTCTTAGGGATTGGGAAATTAACTACGCATTCTATCTTTCTTGGATTCGGTTTTATCCCGTTTTGGGTGACGACGTGTCCCAAAAATTCCGTTTCCCTCTTTAGGAACTCGGATTTGTCTAGCTGCACTTTCAAGTTAACTTGTTGCAGTCTCTGAAAAATCTTATTGAGGGAGTCGATGTGCTCTTGCAACGACGTGGAGAAAATTATAATGTCGTCTAAGTACACCAAGCATATCTTGTTGATGTATTCCTTCAAAACGTCGTTCATTAAGCGTTGGAATGTGGCCGGGGCTGTCTTCAACCCAAAAGGCATACGAAGAAATTCGTAGTGGCCATTCTCAACACTGAACGCCGTTTTGTGAATGTCGTCTTCCTGGATCTCAATCTGATGAAATCCCTTCGCCAAATCAAGTGTGGTGAAATATTGGCATTTCCCCAACTTGTCGAGGATTTCATCGATGATTGGGATTGGATACTTGTCATCCACCGTAATTTCGTTTAGCTTACGGTAATCGATGACAAGCCTCCATTTGGCCTTACCACTGGCATCGATTTTCTTCGGCACGATCCAGATGGGTGCCGAATAAGGCGAATTACTTGGACGAATTATATTATTCTGAATCATTTCTTGAATTTGATTTTCCACTTCTCTTTTGTGGACGTAAGGGTATCTGTACGTCTTACTCTGTATTGGAATATTGTTCACTGTACGAATTCTATGTTTGATAGCGTTAGTGAAACTGAGATTTGAATTCTCCTGGTAAAATATATCTGAATATTTTCTTACCAGTTTTGTCAGGAGTGTCTTTTCTTCCGAATTTAAATGGTCGATCCTTAAGGGACTATTTCGGTCTAGAACGTAAAAAAATGGTCTTTTTTTGGGAATTTTTTTCTGGGCTCCTTTATTAGATATTTACATGAAATATTTTGTAACACGTTATTACATAAAAAAACTACACAAAAAAATTTTTTTCTTTTCTTTGTCACTCTTCTTCCGAAATGTAGAGGGCGTCAAAGTCTGGTCCTGAAAAAATTCTCCTTCTATGGCGGATAGTTAATCTCATGATTGAGAAGTCTGAAACAAAAAATTCAAAATAGGTCTTTTAAAAGAAGGCTTCTTACACAGTAATACAGCAGAAAATTCGGAAAATCGATGAAAAAAAAAAATGGCGGCATTTTGAAAAAAAACTTGGAAAATTGACCTCGTTTTTAGTTCTTTTTTCTCGCAAATTTTTTTTTTATATAGAAAATTCTCAAATTTTCTGCTGTATTACTGTGTACGACACTTAAATAAAGATGTACACAAAATTTGGTAATGATCGGTTGAGTAGTTTCGGAGATTAACTGTCCGCCGTCTGAAAAAAGTTGATTTTGAGAAAAACGCGTTTAAGGGGGTAGTCCAGTGAAAAAAATTTTTTTTTTAATTTTTTTTTTTTTTGCTTAAATCTACTCTACTACACCTCGAAAATACTCCCTTAAAATATCTAAGCAAAATATTGAATAGTTTTAAAGATACAGAGAGTTTTCGAGAGACGTGTAATCCAAGCGCTCGAAGGTCCCCTGGCGTGTTTCGGAGCAAGGAGGACTCTTGTATTTCTGTTTACTCCGCCCATTTTTTTTCGGTTTATAACGGTCTAGGTCCTTCTGCTTTGTATTTAAGGTTAGTTATGTATAGAGCAGGCATCGCATTATGTATGGAGCAGGCATCGCTGACTAAGGTAAAATTAATTTTTTTTAGCTTTTTTCCGCAACAAAAACTTTAAACGCGTTTTTCTCAAAACAGCATTTTTTGACTCGGCGGACGTCAGATCTCAGAGTCTCTTGCTCCGATTGATCTAAAAATTTAGCTGTATATTTCTTGATTGTGTATCTATCGTCGGAACTAGAATTATTAAAATCCATTGTTTATTTACAAAGTTATAAACAAATTAAGCACCCGAAAAACACCCGAAAAATTCAAAATGCCGCCATTTTGTTATTTTTTATTGAAAATTAATAATTCTAGTTCCGACGATAGCCAATGTTCTACAGATTAAAACCTCGTTTGAATTTTTTGTTTCAAATGAACCGTTGCAGAGATACGACGTCCGCCAACAAAAAAATTTTTTTTTTGGAGCGGCCATTTTGTCAGGATGACTCATAAAAAGAAAAAAGAAAAATTTTTTTTGTGTAGTTTAATAGTTGTACTATCATATGTCAAAAAGTTTTTTAATAAAAATTAATTGCTAATATGAAAAAAAAATCGTTGAAAAAACAGTTGTTTTCACTGGACTACCCCCTTAAAGATTTGTTTTGTGAAAAAACATGAATAATTTGTAAAAAATCGAATTGTAAAACTCGCTCTAGACCGGTTTAGAATTCGAATTTCATTAAAATATTTCAGGACATAATTTTTGGGACTATAAAGAGTCAGAAAATGTAAAAAAAAAAAAATCGATTCTTTGAAATTTCTAGACCGAAATAGTCCCTTAAGGGGTTAGGTGTAGTCAGAGGCATAAAAAAATGACAATTTTAAATAATTTTTTTTTGCCACTAAATTATTTTGTTTTGTAAAAGTAAAAACATAGCATTATTAAATAAGGTTTCGACTTCACTTGACAGAAATTTTGGAAAAAAAAAATTAATAATTTTAAAAGTTATGGCTGTTTGCTTTAACCCAGTTCCAACCGAAGCGCCTTGCGGTGGCCAACATATATCCTTGGAGATTCATCTAAAATCAATTGGACAAAAAAAATTAGATTTATTAATATCTAATCTAGTGCCTGATCGAAGCTTTTTTTTTTTCTTTTAAAATTAACAAAATGGCGGCCTCAGGAAAAATTTTTCCAGATTTTTGGGAAAAAACCAACAGTTAATTGTTTATAAAAAATCGAAATTTAAACAAAAATAAAAATCCTTCGATCAGGCACTAGTCTGTTATGTTTTCAAAAATCTGTATAAATTTCATTAAAATCTACCGAGCGGTTTTTGAGCTAGAGTGGCCACCGGTTCAAGAAACATAGTTGTGAGAAAAACGCATTTGAAGTTTGTAAATTGTATATAGAGCGCCCGAAAACCCTTTGTTAATTATCGAATAACTCGAAAAGTATTTGTCGGATTTACTTAAAATTTTCAGAGAATATTTCTAAGATATTATACTTAAGGAAAATCAAAAAAAAAAAAATCGATTTTTTGAAAATCCTGACTACACCTAACCCCTTAATTGATCGAGTAATGGTTTGCAGCTTGTGTTCTCTATGATGTTAAAATTCTCTTCGTCAACTTTTAGTACATTTAAAGGAGTGCGAGTGGAAAGTATAGGTTTATCGCTCAGAACTTCTACTTCTGCGCTTATTTCGTTATTTTCTATGTTATAAACTCCTTATTTTATAACGAACGACTTGTTTTCTGCGTACTGCTCCTTTAGATACCCTAATCCGCTCTTTTGAGTGACTGGGAAATTTAAGGGACTACTACCGGTTAGATTGCAAAAAAACAGCATAATTTTCAATAATTTTTTTCTCAGCTCCTTTATTATATATCAATTTCAAATTTTGCATGGTGATAATAATTATTTCAAATATTACAAAAAAAATTTTTTTTTTATTTTTATCATTTTTTTCTTTGTTTATAGAGGGCGCCGAAGTTGGTAGCTCAAAAAATGACTCTTCGCATGGCGGACAACTCATCTCAGAAACGAAGAGTCTGAAACAAATAAACCAAACGGCATTTTATTAAGGAATGTCCCTTACGTAGGAAAAAACCAGAAAATGTCAAAAAATGATTAAAGAAACAAAATTGCGGACGTTTGAAAATTTTTTTCAAAAAATCGCTTATTTTTTCACTTGTTTTCACTTGCTACATTTTTTTGGATTGAATTTTAACTAATATTGTGGTTTTTTCCTGTGCAGAATACTCAAATAAAGAAGCACTCCAAATTTGAGCCCAATCGGTTGGGCCAATTCGGAGTTAGTGTGTCCGCCATTTGATAAAAGGTCATTTTGAGAAAATCACGTTTAAAGTTTTTGTTTTACTTATAAATATATAATAGGTGGGCACGCTTAAACTGCTGTAACTTTCATATTTTTGGGAATATCAAAATAAAATTTTGAGACGTGATTTCTGAAGATATATTGAGTTGAAAAATGTAAAAAAAGAAAATTGAATTTTTCAAAATTATAACCGGTAGTAGTCCCTTAAATGAACAGTTTTGTTATCCTTATTTACGCGTTCTTCCTGTGGCATGAAGTGAAGTGAATTTATTCGTTCCGGAGATTAGGCATTTATTTTTATAATCTATGTTGACTTCAAGGGAGGCGAGAATGTTATTGCCGATTATTCCATCATATTGTGTGTGGAATTGGCACACGTACATTTCGATTCTGTTTGAGGGGTCGCCTAATTCTTCAAAAAGTGGAATTACTACTTTTTCTCTGATATCTATTACGTGATTTAAGGTTTTTAATTTGATCGGTTCTTTTAATTCAGTTTTCCATTTTGGGTGGCAAAGGTTGGGATTTATAATAGAGTGGGTTGCCCCGGTGTCTATTATAAATTTCAGTGGGGTTATTTTAGATTTTAATATTATATAGGGTAAGTGGTTCCTGAGGCCTTCAGCTGAAAATTTTCGGAGACTGGAGCCGTATTTCTCTGTTCTGAGTTATAAGCCAGATCAACTTCCATTGGTACTGGTGCGTTATTGTTAGTGCTATTACTGTTATTATTCTGGTATGTTCTGGGGTTAAAATTGTTATTATTTGGGTACATTCTAGGGTTATTATTAGAATTTTGGTTATTATAATTTCGGTTATTATAGTTTTGATTGTTATAATCCGAATTTGGATAGGACCTAGTGTTTTCATTTGACCCGAATCTATTTCTAAAATTATTGTTATAATTTTGAGAGTTATTTTGAAGGGGGTTATAATTGTTATGGATTAGCTGGGGTCCTCTGCGATCGTACCCTGATGGTCCCGGAGCAGAATTCCTATTTCTATTCAGCGTTGGGGATTCTTGGGAATTTTGTTGACGGTTAAAGCTATTTCTATCTTGATGTTTATTTCGCCCGTAACGTTGATCATTTTTACCTATGTTTGGTCCCATTGGGTTTGAGGACCTTTGAGGGTTGTTCGAGTATGGATGGTAAAATGCGTGCCCTGAATCATAAAGAATATTCATCGCCGTTTCGAGGTCCGGCGGGGCCCGGCAATATAAAATAGACTTCATCGGTTCTGGAATCTTGCTTTTGAATACGTTGAGCGCCGAATCAATATTTGCTTTTAGAATTAAGCTAAGATCTTGCCCACTTGCGTTACTTTCATGAATCGTTTTTATGTTTAGCCGTCTAAGAATTGTTTTAATTTCATTATAGAATTCTTGACTACTAGTTTTAAACGTTAAGCTTCTTAGGTCATCAAAGAGCTGTTCTGATGACTTTCGATCCCCGAAATTATTACTTAGGAGAGTTTTTAATTCAACCCATGATTTAATGTGGTAATTTATTTCCGTAATTTCGCGAGCCTTACCCTTCAATTTAGATTTGATAAGGTCAGAAAAAATTAATTGCGAAATTTCATCATATGTTTGGAGGATTGGGTGAATACGGTCTATAAGATCTATGAAATTTTGTAGGTAGTTTGTATTGCCATCGAATTCTGGTAATTTAGATAAATATTTCATGGGATCTATTTTTACGGAGGATCGTGGGTGTGGGGCTTGGGTGTGATTTAATGGTTCTGTACCCATTGCATTTATGCGACTTCTTATATTGTCAATAATTTCATCGATATTTTCCGGTTCGGTACTCATTTTTGTATTGTATTTTTTCTATGCCTATTACAATAAGAAGTAATATAACAAAAAATTTGAAGGTGAACAAGGTAACTTAAAATATAGTTGTAATATATAATTAATAGTATAATTTTTACTTGCGATTAAAAATAACGTTGGTTTGCCGCTAAAGTTTCGCTGAAATGGGTTGAGGGTTGAGTTCTTGAAGATGATGTTGTGTGAAGGTGTGGAGCACTCGGGTTGGTCCAGGGGGTGATGTCTGGGGTGCAGTTTCCAGCGGTGGTGTAACTTCACTTGGCACAAACACAAACTTCCTGGAGGTGTGGATTCACTTGGCACGAACACGTAATTCCTGAAGGTGTAAATTCACTCAGTGTAGGCACTTTACACTTGCCCTTTTTGGTGATCAATTCACTAATTCCGGTATTTTCTTTTATTAGGTGTGGACACTTCCAAATTAACGTTTTCACTAATTGTCGCACTTCAGTGATCGACAGTGAGAAACAAAACAGCACTACTAATTGACAGGGCTCTTCTTAGATTCCCGTTTGCACGAATCTTTTCGCACTAAATGCGGATGTGCGATCAAGTATTAAAATACACGCGTTACACTGTTCGTCCGTTTTTAATTATGCGTCTTCACATAGCACGATTCGATTTTGGTAAACGCGTCGCACATCCTACCGACTGCGCCAGAAATAAGTTTGGTCTTCCAAACTTTAAAAAAAAATATATATATATATTAATTCAAATGAAACTCCGGAACTTCTTTCACCAGTTATTTTATTAATTAAATTTCTTAAGTGCTCTGCACTTCGGTCTCCTTAGAACTGATTTTAATTGTGTCGCGAGGTGACTTTTCACCTCGGGACGCTATTACCTCGTGGGAGCCTCTTTGTCTTCTTTCGCCCGAATTAAGTAGTTCACAGGTGGGAAAATGCAATGTTCGCGTCTGGTTTGCAGGTGGCAAAGACCCGAAAGGCGGACGGACATATGGGAAATACACGTGACAGGGTTAGATTATGTTGACTTCGCGATTTGAGGATGATCTACCTTTGTGATCTATGGGAATATGTTCTGTGGGAAGCTTATCTATGGGGATCATGCTTATAACACTTAACCCCCTCCTACATTTGTTGATTGGCATAAAATTCAGAAAACGACAAAAAATGGAAAGAAAAGCGACAGATGACGACATAAGGCTCTTTGTGATACAGGATGTATTTTAAAAGGGGTTTTACAAGTGAACCTAATCTTGGATCCGGTTTGTCAGGAGAAAAATAAAAACAAATGAATTTATTAAAATAATCATGGTTTTATTGTTTCGTAACATTTTAAATCTATTTTATGAACACTTTTTCCTATTTCATAATATTCTGCAACCCATTGATGCTTGAAGATATCAATAGTGTCACAGATGTCCCTGAGGTTTGTACATGTAAACAGTTTATGCGTACATGGAAGAATTACAAAATGATACGTTGAGAAATCTGTGTCATAAAGAAAACATAAAACAGAAAAATTTAAACAACCTATTTAACAAATCACAGTATGTGTGCCAATAAAACGGTGAAATGAAAATACCTATATACCTACGTCTGACTGTGATTAAATAGTGAATTCATTAATATATTTTTAAAGTAAACTGGAAGTTGAAGAAATTGATTACGCACACGTAGATCCTGGTTTGTCCACAGCTTCCAAAACGCCTGTTGTTGTAACGATGGCACTACTCTGCGTTTGTTGTGTCTGTGAAACCATCCTCCTTTGCGGGTCCAAGCCGAATATTGGTTTAATTGTCCCTCTAGCCCAGTGGTTCTTAACCTTTTAGTCCTGGGGGACCATTTGGCAAAATTTTCGTTATGCCGTGGACCACCCAATCGGTTTATTGATTTGGAGGTAATATTCAGTAAATAAATGTAAGTAAATAAAGGGTTCTTTTAGATTTCAACAAATAAAAGCCGTATTAGATTACAAAAACCAGTTTAATTTTTTTAAATAAACTCACATGCCAATACAGGCACAAAAAGCACATTCTACAATTTAGTGTGATTTTTGTGCTTGCTTGCTTGCTTGTACTTTTTACTAATCTTTGAATTCTTGGCTCAGTGCTGCTTTAAGCTAAACGCATGTCGGCAGTGGCATC
The DNA here is from genome assembly GCA_949715965.1 of Dysmachus trigonus. Lineage (NCBI taxonomy): Eukaryota > Metazoa > Arthropoda > Insecta > Diptera > Asilidae > Dysmachus > Dysmachus trigonus. Next base: position 51,351,410 of record OX454319.1, on the reverse strand, counting down.
CAAACGATTTCTTTGTTTGTTTTTTATAATCAAAAGTGCTGAGAACCCTTGCTCGCATAAATATGTTGTAGAAAATAAAGTCAGGTAACGAAGAGCAATGTCTCGAAGTTTTGTTAAAGAAATAACCTTTTTACCCCAATAAATTTCAAGACTAATGCCTGATTCAAAGTTATCTTTTAGGTTACTGTCGTGTTGCATTTCAATAACTTCTTCTTGCATTTCGTCAGGCACCTCAGAAACGTCGATAAGAAAAGGATTCCGAATCAGTTTTTGAATGCTTTTGTCCTCCCAGTCTGGAAAGTAGCGAATAAATTCGCTTTTTAAGTTTTTCAAATGTAGTACAATATTGAACTGTATTTTTTGTTTAATGTCAGCACACTGTCCGTCAATAATTTTACTGAGTGTATCAAACGCAGAAAAGTTTTTGCTTTCGATTTTGTGAATCCATAGCTCGATTTTAGCGATAAATGCTCTGATTTTGTCTTCATAAGCAAATATATTGCTCATGCCTTGCAACTGCAAATTTCCTGAACCTGTTGCGGGTCGCGTCCTCGAAGGAGCCCGGCTTGCTCCCTTCGTCCGGTGGTTTGTGGCTGCGAGAGCTGGCAGGCTAGCGTTTGCGGTAGTGTGGGGAGGATCTGCCTAAGGCCACACTTAGCCACCGGAACGGACCGCCGACAACAAGAAAATCTCTAGCGACGGAATCCAAAAACGGCAGGGTAAGGGAAGAGGGAATGGTGCGGAAGGAACCCCTGTTCCTGCCCGTGATTGACTCTCAGGGGGGGATCCTTGATGTTAAGGGATCCCCACCTGGCCTGGCCCCAACCGCCCAAATGACCTACCCCTGGCCCATAATTTAGGGGAGGTCCCATTGGAATGAAAAAAAAATCTACCTGAGCGAGGCTGAAAAAAAGAAGCGAGGGAACTCAGGGAATAAAAAAAAATTTAACTTGACATACTTGTTTATATAATTATAGATGTTAATTAAAACTATAAAAACATTTCTTGTTTCTGTCTTCTTATACCTAAGGCCCTAACTTACGGTACAGTAAATGTTGGGCGGCCGCCATGACTGATGCTGCTGATGCTGGTGGTGTTGCTGCTGCTGATGCTGGTGGCGTTGCTGCTGCTGATGCTGGTGGTATAGCTACTGCTGATGCTGGTGGTGCTCTCCACATTTTTATTTACTTTTATGATTTCCGTTTTAGTGTCATGCGCACATACTTTAGTTTTAGTTTTAGGGACAATTATAGTTTAAACTTTAGGTTTATTTGTACCCATAGCCTTGATTTTAGTTATATTCGTACTTATAGTTCAATTTTAGTTTTATTCGTAGCACTTATAATTGAATTTTAGTCTTATACACTTTTACTATATTTTCTGGGTTAAGTTTCGTAACACTTGTAATTTAATTTTAAGTTTAATTTTAGAATGACTTATCATTTAGTTTTAGTTTTAAAACACTGATGCTTTTAACCTTAATTTAAGTTTAGTCACTTATAATTTCCTCTTAGTATAAATTTTTCTTTCACATACAATGAGATTTCAGATTCTCATTTCACAACACTGAATTTTTAATTCCATCGTTTTAACTTCATTACTTATAATTTCGAAAAGGAAAAAAAATGTTAATTCTTAGTTTTATCTCTTTTATAGTTTAATTTTAAATTGGGCTCCTTATAATTTAATGCTAGTTTTGTAAATTCCACACATTTATAATTTGTTTTTTTATTTTTAGTTCTCGTCAGGTGTAAAGGATTTCTTTTGTTTTGACTCATTTATAATTTAATTTGGAATTGCTTACACGTTTAATTTATTTAGGCTTGTTTCAGAACTCAATTTCAATTTTTTTGCTTCCCCGATAAGTTAATCACCGTTTTTTTTTTTTTTTTTTTTTTTTTTTTTTTTTTTTTTTTTTTTTTTTTTCTTTGTTTGAAACTACTCAGAATTTCGTTTTTGATCGATTAATCTTAGAATCACTCATAATTCACCCTTAATTTTAGTTGTTCTCATCGCTTATAATTTCATTCTAATTAGTATCCTATCTCTTATAACTAATTTATAAATTTTTTTAAAACACTTATAATTTCATTTTAAATTCAGTTTCCGGATCATTCCTAACTGGTTTAGTTTTCGTTCTTGAGTCACTCATAATTTAATTACAAATTCTAAATCACTTGTAATTTAATTTCAGTTTTAGTTTTTTTTTTTTTTTTTTTTTCCGAATTTATATCAACTATCCATCAACCTCTTCACAATTGCAAGAATTCTTCGTGAAAACCTCCGCGATTTTGAGGTTTGATTCTGTTATCCATGTATTGGCGCCAGTTGAACACAACACCAGAAGATATATATGCATTCGAGGCTATCACGGGTTTCGCTAACAATTGCGCACTTTTCCCGGACCACGATTACGGCGAACGAAAAAGTGCAGCGAAATTATTGTAATCCGCACGGAATTGTAGTAATTATGCAGTGATAATTTAAAGAGGATAATTGACAATGTCCTACTGAAATTAACTTGCCGTGTCGCAATTGGAAAAAAAAAACCGTCGAACCTCTCGTTATCCACCGACCGACAACCCTTTCTCCGAATCTCTCCCGGAATATCCACGATCAAAAATCGCACTTGCGGCCGGTGATTTATTTCAATATCTAATACCAAAAAGAATTACTAGAACCAACTTTGACCGAACTTCAACGACCCGGGGAAAGTTGCTTCCGGTTCTCGAGATCTCCTCAGACTGACTCCCGAACCGACGCCACGCCAAATCCGCCGTTGACGGTCCCGGTGCCACTCACTCACACAGCTGCGCCGTCAGCCAATCGTGCGCTCGCGGCAGCTGTGTGCGTCAGTGGCAACGGGATCGCGCCTTGCCACTCGCGACGGAGGGGACCCGGCCGGCAGCATCTAAGCGCATCTCGAATGTTCGGCGGCCGAAAGTAGAGGATTTCTCAGGCGAAATTTTCGGCTTTCGCCCGTCGCACACCCAGATGCGCCCAATGCCACAGGCCGGGGCCGCTGCGCTACGGTATTAGGAGCTTGGGCGCCGTGAAATTTTGGAGGGCCCCCTAACCAAGGGCGGCGGTGAAAAATTTTACGAAGAGGTAATTCCCTGACCACAACAAACCTTGCAGTTGAAGGTTCAATTTATTTAGTTGCGTGAAAAAATCGACTAAATAAGCGAAACTAATCTTAAATTCTAACTCACAGAACTGGTCCAATAGCTCTTTGTTTTCCCTGTTAGTTAAGAATATTATTACTTCCTCTCTTAGTTCGTACAACCTCGACAGCATGTTTCCTTTGGAAAGCCAACGTACTTCCGTGTGGAACAGCAGAGTTTCGTGTTCAGAGTTCATATCAGAACACAGTTGCTTGAAGAGCCGAGTATTGAGTGAACTTTTTTTGATAAAGTTAACTACTTGTATAGCTGTTTTCATCGTCAGAGCAAAGCATTCCGGGAGTGTTTTGGCTGCCAATGCTTGACGATGAATAACACAGTGCGTCATGATTGCAGATGGATTTTTGGTTTTTATTAACGCTGCAAGACCAGATCGGGAACCAAGCATAGCAGGAGCGCCATCCGTACAAACTCCCGCGAGTTTTTCCCACATAAGTCCATGTTTCTCCATATGTTCACTTATTACATCCATAACATCTGCACCTTGCGACGTTGTTTTAAGTTCTTGGCACAATAGTAACTCCTCTTTAAAAGTTTTATTTTCATCCAAAAATCGAACATACACAAGTAATTGGCAACATTGCGAAACGTCAGTAGATTCATCACATTGTAATGCAAAATAAGGGCTACTTTTTATCTTTTCAATTACTTGTTCTTCAATATCAGTAGACATTTTTTGAATTCGCGACTTTACTGTGTCGTTTGAAAGTGGTATTTCACGAATTTTCTTTTGAGCTTCCTGGCCTAAAAGTTCTTCTGCAATTTTAAGCATACAAGGTTTTATTAGAGATTCGCCGATTGTGTGTGCTTTTTTCGATTTTGCAATCAATTTTGAAACTTCAAACGATGCAGATAATAATTTTTCAGATGTTGCATGACTTGTTCCACTGGGGCCCAATTTCATTTTTTTAAGGTTTGTTAGTTTGCCTTCGAAGAATTCTCGCGGACGGTCACAAAAATTTGGGTGTACGGTCTTCAAGTGACGTTCCAACTTTGCCGGTTTTAGAGCGTCATTAGCAAGAACAGTTGTGCATAACACGCATTGAGGTCTAGTTTCCCCATTTACTATTATTGAAGTAAAGCCTAATTTAATATAACTGTCGTCATATTTTCTTTTTGGCGGCATTTTTTCTGAAAAGAAAATATTGCTTATAATAATAATTTATGAGACAAGTTTTTATAAAATTTGAACAGTATTAAAATTTAGTTGCAAACATTTCTCTACCTACCTACAAACAAAAGATTGCAGGCAAGTTAAAAAACCCTGAAACTGGCGTAGGTATAAAGTTAATATAATTGTGGTCATATTTTCTTTTTGGTGGTATTTTTCTCAGAAACCTAGCCGATTTGAAAACATAGGCAATGAATTTTAAATGTGACGTACGTTGACACATCTTGGTTTCACAATGAGTAATTACTTGTGTTGTGACATAGCTAAACAAAGTATAAGCAAGAATCATTCTACTTACGTAGGTATTTAGATCTGGATTAATTGTTAACTATTAATATCACTCGTAGACAATATTTGCCTTGGATATCGAACTTTGAAACTGAAAATAAGTAGGTAAGAAAGAAATCAGAACATTACTTCGAATAAACGCTACATGAGCACTGTAATTGAAACAAAAACTAAACTCAGAAACTGAGAAGAGACGGCGTGTGCCGCGCCTGCCGTAAATACTGTTCACTCTATCACACGCATCGTAGGTGTTCTCCCTCGCACTCACGCGCCTCTAATCGCAATTCGCAGTCGCGCGTGTTACGCGCTCGGATAATGTTGTGTTAAGAGATGCTTGTCACTTATTTATTGGCATGGTTCGCGGACCACTTGAGATGCTTCCGCGGACCACTAGTGGTCCGCGGACGACCGGTTAAGAACCACTGCTCTAGCCAGTGGTAAACGTCTCGTGTTTTACATGTGGTGGATGGAATGTTGTATTTATCAGGTTTGATAATGCAAACCTCGTCTAAAAACAACTTTTCGTCTATTCTACTTAACGCGTCAGCGGGAAAAACAAAATCCGACTTTGTCCACTCCATTGCACTGTTTAATATTTCTTTAGTCTTCACGCTTTCCTTTTATACACTAAAGATGACCTAGCCGTATACGTTGATTTGTAAAATATTAGACGTACAAATCATTAACGCAAAAATTATTTTATTCGTATGCACTCGTAATTAAATAAGATAATTATTGCAACAGGATAAACTTTCAATTTACGAATTGACAGTAGGAATTTAAAAGCGTGACAACAAGGTTGTATGTTAATTTGCTTCGGTTCAGCTTCCACAAGCTCGTTTAAAATTATACTCTTATTTGGAACAGCTTGGTGATCGAGTATTATACTACGACACAGATTCTGTTATCTATGTAAGCCGAGAAGGTGAATATGATCCACCTGTAGGCGAATTTATAGGTGATATGACGGATGAACTTGAAACCTACGGTGTTGGAAGCTATATTACAGAATTTGTTAGTGGCGATCCTAAAAACTACGCATATAAAGTATTTTCTTCTAAAGACAACTCGGAAAAAGTCATGTGTAAAGTAAAAGGGATTTGTCTTAATTATGCAAATTCTCAACATGTTAATTTTGAAACGATAAAGGATATGATAATAAACTTAGAAAAATATGATTGCATTCCTATAATTTCGCGTAATATAAGGCGTACGGAAAATCATGAGGTGATCACTGTTCCAGAAATAAAAAAATATAGCATGAAAGCCGAAAAACGAAGATTTTGTTCAGATTTCAGTTCTAAACTTTATGGTTTTAAAAGAAAACGTGTATTGTAAAATTGTTTATAAAATTAAATCATATAATAAAATCATTTTTCTCAAATTAGACGACTTTTCTACAACCTAAGCCCCAGTTCCAGCTGTTTCTATTAAACTAGTTGTGACCTTAGCAGACGAATGAGTTGACTTTGTAAAACTCTTTGCTAAGCTGCAGCCGACCTTGGTCTAAGATGCAATTGTCAACCTTAGAACTCAGCCTGCACCAACTTTTACCGATAACTTGTTGTCCTTGAGCTGCTGCTTTTCTAAAATGCAACTGCAGAAATCTTGTACGCAAAGCTAATCTGCAACCAATAGCAACGACCTTAAACTTGTAGTCTGACAAACGAGCTGCTAAACATGCACATTCCTTTAATCACTCTCGCTCAACGCATGTATACACACATTAAATAAAAAGAGCTTTTTGATATTCCGGTGGCGGCCACACAGGCCTCTTAAGCTGTCGATCCGCGGTTCAACTATACTTTTAATTTGCAACACCGCCAGCACTGTGACGTCGCAGACACAATCATGTTTGTTAACAGGGCTAAATCTTCTTGCTGAGCTATAGCTTTCAGCTTCCGCCCCCGCCCCGCTTCTAGCTTCCACCCCCTCGCCCCAGCCCCCGCCTCTAGGTCCAGCCCCCACCCCCGCCCCAGCCCAGGCCCCCGCCCCAGCATCTCGTCCAAGTTGCGCAAACACGTGCGCACTCGGCTCCAGCACCCCATCAATCATTTGTCCGGTGACACTAATTACCTAATAAAGTTGCCGCCCCTCATTTGCATAACCGGTTTTGGTTCCCAGGCCCAATCGCCCCATTACCTACTAACATTTCCCGCCAAAATCTTTCATTTGCATTGTCTTGCCTGCAGCAGATTTTTATAAAAACTAAATGCACCTAGTGTTACCAATTCTATTTTTTCCTCAAACTTAACGAAATAACTATAAAAAGCAAATTATAACAAGCATATCATATATGATACGGCATGCAATAAAGGGTTAAATATGAGAAATAGTCCAACGCTGGATGCTAGTGTATTCCGAGGGCTTTGATTTGTTTGTCCTCGTTTAATTTTAATGGCAACTGAATTTCACGGTCGTTTTCCGGTACATGTTGTAATAGGTTGTCGTTATTTGCTGCCCATTTTCGCAGACATAAACCTCCTAGTTTTAGTAGAAAAAGGAGTTCCTCTTGTAGCTTTCTTGCCTGGTCTATGGTGTCAGCACCCGTTACGACGTCATCAACGTAAAAATCGCTCAGAACGACTTCTGAAGCCTTAGGAAAGTTCTTTCTTTCGTCCTTTGCCAGTTGATGCAGTGTCCTAATGGCCAGATATGGTGCAGCAGTTGTTCCAAAGGTTACCGTTGTTAATTCAAATTCTTTGATTGGTGACGATTCATTGTCTTTCCAAAGAATTCGCTGGTACCTTATTTCTTTAGGATGTATTTTGATCATCCTGTACATTTGTTGTACATCTGCCGTCATTGCGAATTTGTGCCTGCACCAGCTTAGGAGTGTTGCAAATAGTTTAGGCTGGATTGTAGGTCCATTCATCATTTGCTCATTTAAGCTTAGCCCATTGCTTGTTCTGGCCGATGCATCAAATACCACTCGTACCTTTGTTGTTGTACTATCCTTTAGTACCGCGTGGTGTGACATATAATAAGAATCGTTATTAGGTGAAGAGCACTCCCGAGTTGCTACTGGAATCATATGACCCTGTTCAATGTAGTTGTTCAAACAACTTGAATATTCTTTTTTCAATTCCGGATCCTTTTTGAGCTTTCTCGCCAAAACTCGGCGAGGAATTGTTCTTAAAAGGGATATATTTTTGATATTCTCCAGTTGGCAAACGGGTGAATGTTTTCTTATAATGCTCTTCACATTTCTCTTCTTCCCTTGTGAGTTGCCTGTTAGGCAGCTCTTTACATTCCCAAAATTTCTTCATTTGGGAATCCAGCACTTCCAATGTTATTTCTTGGTTAACAAATGCTGAAAAACTAGGATTTTCTGTAATTCCATGTGAGGTTACTTCTCCAAAAAGTATCCATCCTAGTTCTGTATTCTGCGCAGTTGGTGTACCGTTTTGTCCATGAATAATCCCATCAAGGATTATTTTTGCGTACACATTTACTCCTAGTAGCAGATCGATAATGCCCAGGTTGTAATATTCCGGGTCTGCTAACTGGAGATTGTCAATATATTTTAGATCTATTGACATTACATTTTTAGGAGGACTTTTGCTTGTTATTCTCTTAATAACGTATGCCCTTATAGGTAATTCAAACTGTTTTGTCTTTGAGCACAGTGTGAATGAAGCCTTTTTCTTAGAGGTTGTTAGTTTGGTAGATCCAAGCCCTGCTATTTGTAGGCAGGTAGGATCCCCCTTAATTTAGAATGCTTGGAATGCAGCCTCAGTTATAAATGAGCTCTGCGAACACAAATCCACTAAAGCTCGTAGTGATTGGGATATTCCTTTATTGTTTTTGATAATAACTGTTGCCGTTGCTAATAGTGCCTGCGTATGATTTCTATTATAATGACATTTAGTTACAGTTTCTTGATTTAATAAACTGTTACCTTGTTGCTCTCTTTTTATTTTTTCATTGCTTAGATATACATCATCATGTAGCAATGTGTGATGCCGTTTACTACATTTAAAACATGAATAAGAGCTGGGGCATGATATGTTAACATGTTTCTTCAAACAGTTATAGCATAAATTATTCTTTGCTATCAACTTCCATTTGTCTGCAATCAACATTTCTTTAAATGTGTTACATCTTGACAATGGGTGTAATTCTTTACATATCAAGCACTGTTTCGGAAATCGACATTTTCCACCGTTGTGTCTTTGAAAGCAATTGAAACATATTTTGTGTGTACGCATAATATCTCTTTTAGCATTCGGATTTAATGCCCCGAATTTTTTGTAGACCTTGAGATCCCACGTAAGGTTTTACAATCGGCCCAATAATGGGACAATACTGGGTTCCAGTTAGCCATTAATGGCGCAATACCGACAACCATGACTGGGCCATTACAACAAAAGCCTTGGATGATAACCTCGGCCCAAGAATGGTCACTTAGAATGGGCCAGTAAGAATCGCCAATGATTAACCAAGAATCGCCAAAAATTAGTTTTCTAAAATTAATAACGAGGTTCTGGCTGAATAAAAAAGCAGTTCAAGTATATTATGAGAAAGGGTGAAATATATTATGATAATAATGATAATAATTATAACTAAATACAATATAAATGGTAAGTTAAATATAATACACTATATATTAAATGATTTTCATTATAACTTTAACGCTGTTTCCGCCCTCCTTCGCGATCAGGTGCTCCTGAGAGCCAGCGACCAACCTTACCAGCCAAAGATTTTGGCATCTCAAATTTTTCGCCGATTGCTTCTGTAAAAATATTCATTAGCTTTAAATAACGTTAAGTGTATTAATGACAAAAATTTTGCAATGAAAATCATACTAACCACTCAAACAACTGAATGTTTTAGTTTCACTAAAATTATTTTTGGCAGATCCTTTGACTGCTCGACCACTTCCTGAATATTCCAATTGCACTGCTTTAACGATAGTAGCCTGCATTATTTTGCCGATAGCATCTTCTAGTTTGGTACTACCAGCAATTATAACTCTATAAAAATTTACCTGAAAAAATATCCACATATAAACATATACATATCTGTATAAAAATATGTTAAAATTTTATTTGTCTTAGTATGAACAGGTTAATATTTGAAAAAGACTGTTGATTAATTGAAAGAATATTTACCAGTGCTTCTCGATTTTCAGAATCCTCCAGGAGTTTATCGAATTCCTTGTATTCCTCTATAGTTTTTATTGGCAAACTACCATTAAGCCCTTGCTTTTTTATTTCTTTTGAATTTTGCATGTTATTAACTCCATGACTTGTTATCATCACAGTTTTCAACATATCGATTTTTTTATCGAAATCATAGAGTATACTTCGTGTACTAGATATAATTTGTTTGGTGAGATCATTCTTCATTATTTCTAACTTCTGGTCTATATACTGTTTTAAAAACTTCAATTCTGAATTTTCTAATCCCTCCGGAATTGTTGGTAAATCTCTTGGACGATCATTGGCAGAAGAATGTGATTTTCGAAGATCATTGGAAGAAACATGAGATTTTTCAGGCTGCATTGGAAGCGTTCTATTTAATTCCTTCTGCACTTCCTTTCTCGACATTATCGTTACAGATTTTTCAGACTTCCCATCATCGTCTGTCGTATCCACATTCTTTTTTTTAAAAGATCTTCTAAGCCTTCTTTTACCTTGCTCCAAGTCACCTGTGATAAAAAAATTAAATATAAAATATATGACGACTATTTGTAAATGAACGTCTATAAACAACTTATAGATAACCAAGCATATTGATTTTACACACAAAGTCTCCATTGCACGAATAAAAAAATAATTTAAAAAACTTTATTATTCAATAAGTATTGTTTATTTAATTCACATTAATACCATGAAACAAAAAAAGATTGTTTCAACTATTTTTGACACGAAAAAGTCTACTCTACCTCCTAGAGTTGTATTGAAAGTTAAAGCTTGATTGAACTACAAATAAATTTCTTATTGATTTATTTTTTTAACCTCATTTCATTTATAGATGATAAACTTCAATGATTTCAAAAAATTTAAAATTTCATATCTACTAGAAAATATGTTTAACTTACTTGTGCGTGATAAAATTTCTATTTCGAAAGCTTCCCAACGTTTTTTAGGAGGTTTGAGCTTTGTCAAAAAATAATCCATTCGAGGCCATTCAGCTGGTGGAGGATAATAGCACAGTATACGTTGCCCTTGCATGAAAATCCATGACGTTGGTATTAGATCAACTTGATTTTCGTAGTTCTCAAATTAAATTACTGCATATAGTTCCTTATCATCATCCATAATATTTTCTGTTAATACTAGCTCTGAGGAACGTCCTTCGTTGTTTCGTTTTCACGTGAAGAGCTCATTTCTAAACGTATTAAAATCTTTACATTAACGATTCATTTTCTACAGATATTATTACAAAAATAAGAACACTTATACAATCAACCATTTAATTCCTTAAATTACAACAAAGAACTTACCACTTTCGATTTATTCTTGAACAGTAGCAATCATAAGCATCAATATTACACTAAAAAAATCACTTAATCCTTTTCTAGTACTTATTGAATAAAATTTTTCTTATTAAATGTGAAAACACAACTGTCCAACACTTCAAATAAAATTCAACTGACTAAAGAGAACACTTAGACACTCAATAACAAAGATCTAGGTTTACGTCTACACTATACTAATTCTTTGTTTATATGTACACCACGCTATTAATTCACGCCTCAATCTGAACTAAAAAATGTATGTGTGAAAACCAATCGAAAGCACAAAAAACTAATACACATAACACAATTTACAAACTTTATATGTGAGGTATGTAAGTATTGATGACTCTCAAAGTTGTACGCACTATACTTTGTCTGTGTGTTGGTCACTTTTATCGTCGGCAGTTCGGTAAGCGTCACAACGGCGGGTTGAAACTTGATAGTGTTTTTGAACGTAAACATAACACATAAATAAAAACTAATATAATGAGACACACTGAACTGTTTTCCTTTTAAATATGAAATCTATTAATTGTTAGTGTAGTAACGAAATTACATATTTATTATACAATAAAATACACTTACACTTTATTTTTTTAACTGCAATAATTTCTTCTATCTCAGAAAATCCTTCACCACACGTCATTCCTACATCGCTTGATGGTGTTGGATCAGTAAACACATCACATTGATTTATCATTTTAAATCCTAAGATCGAAAAATCTTTTATTTTTAATTCCGCACTTTGATTTTTTTCCTTTATAATTTTTGTGATTTTTATTATTTCGCCAGTTCTTAGTTGCACAATATTATCTGGATGATTTGTTCTAATTAAAAAATCTTTAAGTTTGATACTATGGTAAACATCATATATATTTCCTTCACGTTCATGTAGAAGGGAAAATTTGTGAAGAATACATGCACTCAAACGTTTTTTTTTTCTCATTTTCATTCGATTCTCACACTCAAGTTCATCCAATCTATTAACAATTTGTGTCAACGGCTTACGTGATGATTTGACAAGTTTTTTAAACAAAGCTATATAATTTTCACCCCAAAAGGCAGAAATATCACTTAAAGATGTCTGAAAATTCTCAACGTCATCGGTAATATGAATTAAATTATGCATGTTCAAAACTTGAGATTCAGAACCATATAGCGAAGGCAATACGTAAAAAAAACGCTCCAATAAAGTTCTTGCATAATTAATTTGAGTTTCACTTTTTTTTTTTTCATGAAGAAGGCGACATGCAATAAAGAGATGCAGAAAATGTTGATAATAATCTACTGGTAGAATATCTTTCAAAACTATTGGCCCACAATACAAAATAAAAAAGCGGTATTGAGTAGCTTTCCATTTAGATACACTATTTACATCATATTTTTTTCTCTGGAACTCGTTAGGAATATCATCTGTTAACGAAAGCATGTTGTTTCGAAGTATTGTAACTTGAGATCTTTTTAATCGAGCAATACTCGATCGTTGAACCCACTTCTCGAGTAAAGATTTCATAACGCCAAGATATAAAAGATGCATGGCATCAAGCACAACAGATTTAACAGGATCAAAATGAGGTATTTTAAGTAAAGGGCTTGAGATGTTTGGTTTATGATGTTCTGGCTGCACTTTGCGTTTAAAAGATTTTTTAGTCCGTTTTCTACAATTTAAATTTGGATATACTCTTTTCTTTTTTCTTTGTTGTCCAACTGATACACCTTGAACATTACATCTCTCACATGCATAGAATGATCCAGGTGGTTTGATGCATTTGAGCATAGCTCTAGCTGGCGAATCTGCTATCAAACAAAGAACTTTAAGAGTATAATTTTTATCATTGATAACAAATCCATCTCTTATTAAAATTTTTAATTCCTCTACAGCATCTGTTAAAAATTCAATTACATCAGCTGGCTTGGAAGTCCCACAATATATCGCGCTCACAAACGGTTTGGTAATCCACTCTTTATCAAATACTTTTATAACTATTGGCCAAACTTGAGTTTTTGAATTATTATATACTTGCATTCCGTCAATATGAATTAAAATTTCTATCTCATTTTTCTCATATGATGCTGGAATAATTTTTTGCAAGTTATTTAGTATACCTAAATAAATATATTCTCCCACAGTCTGATCACAACTTAACATAGGCCGTAAAATTCGACGATGTGCTGTCCCTAATAAAATTTGTGACGTTTTCGGAAGTGTATGATGACCTTCTTCTCTGAGAATAAGTAGTAATTCTGTTACTGTGTTGAGACATAATTTGTCAATGTTTTTCAATGTCCACTGCCTAATTTTTTCATTTATTCCTGGATTTTCATTGCAGATTTCTTCCTCTCCATCAGATAAATTAGTTGAACAATTACTACCGGTTAAATTACCACTTTCAGCATTCACGTCAGCTTCACAAATCGTTAAAAATTCAGACATCACACTATCATCTCCACAATTAACGATAACCTTATTACTAATTATAGTATCACCTTCATGATCTCGGGTATTGTCAGATATAAAAGTATTCGTTTCATCACTATTTAAACGATTATTTTCACTTTCAAACATGACTTCAGGTATGGGCATATTAGCACTAGCTTCAATACTATTGGAATCACTATTCTCATTATTAATATCTTCTCTATTCTGTATTCTCCGCAACTCTCTATGCTTTTTCACTTTATAATAATTACGTGACATGATGTGTTTCTGCTAAGAAAATCTGTAAGAGACTAACTAAAAATTATCCTAAAGTATTTATCGTAAGTGCCCACATCACTAAAAATAGAAAATGTGAGCTACAGATGTCTAGCAGGAATCCAATATACTTATTATCCTTACCACATTTATTTATTTATATACAGGGTGTTCAGAGGTAAGAGGTCAATACTGCAGGGGGTGAAAGGTCAGATCGAGACAAGCAAAAAATCGTATGGGTGGGGGGGGGGGGGGGGGGGGGGGGGGCATCTCGCACCGTTTGGCAGTTACAGGGTGATTCGTAAATCAGGATTTTGCCTTATATGGGAACCGCTCTTGTATTTTTATCTTTTTTTCTAAGCATCACAGCGGCCCCAAACTGATTTCAAAAAATCACTATGCGGAAGCCCTTTCCAAAAAAGTTTACACCACCCCCCTATCCCCAACCCCCTATCCCCAACCCCTTGGCCACAATCCCCCCTGGAAGTTGAAAAAATTAACTTTTATTTCACGATTTTTCACCTTTCGCCCCACTTTTCTCCGAAATTCATGTTATTAACATACCTAATTTTTATTTTTTTTAAGTTGCCTATCTAATTACCTTTCCAAAAAGGTGCAACATGCCCAGGTAGGAAAAGGATACGAAAATTTATTTACAAAAATCCTTTTACAGAATATCATGATAATTCGAAGTTTTAGGAAATTATACTTAAGTTTACTAAAAAATACATTTTGCTCGCTTAAAAACTAATTACAATTAAAAAGTTTGTCCTTTAAAAGCTGTTCAAAATGTTCTCCGCTAGTTTCGATGCATGCAAGTAGCCTTCGTTTTATTTCACGTTTGAGGTCTATGGTGGCCAGTCTCTCCCGTATTTTCGTGGCTGCAGTCACAATCCTGGTAACTAATTCTTCTCTGGTGTTGATTGGTCTTGAGCAAACTTCATCTTTCATCATTCCCTATAAGAAAAAGTCCAGTGGAGTAAGGTCCGGTGACCTAGCAGACCAAGGAATCGGTCCACCTCGTCCAATCCAGCGCTCTGGGTAATGTTCATTCAACCTTGCCCTAACAATGTTCCCAGTATGCGCAGGTGCTCCGTCGAGCTGTAAATAAATTGCGCTTCTGGTGACCAGGGGGATGTCCTCCAACAGATCCGAAAGGGTATTCTCCAAAAAGTCCGAGTATAGCTGACTATTCAGCACTTGGGGCAAGATGAAGGGTCCTATCAACTGGTTGCCGATGATGCCAGCCCAGACATTGACACTAAATCTTTGCTGGAAGGACCGACACCTGGTCCTATCTGGGTTCACATCTGACCAGGTGTGGAGGTTGTGGAAGTTTTTGATGCCATCCCGGGTGAATTGCGATTCATCCGTTCACAGAATTCGGTCTAGAAACCTTCTGTTTTCGATGTCAGACTCGAGCAGCCAAGTGCAAATTGCAATCGTCCTTCGGAATCTCCTTCCTGTAGTACTTGGACCGGGATATGGTGGTATGGATGTATACCCTCTCGGTTCACAACGGTCCAAACTCTCCCTGAAGACAATCCTGACCTTCGTGCGACCTGCCTGATGCTTATTACACGGCTGTTCCTGACGATGTTGAGGATTTGTTGGTCGGGCTCCGCTGAATCGGCCGATTTTCCTGCTCGCATTTCTGCTCTGGGGGCGGTTACACTTCCGGTTTCTTTTAACCTTCTGAAAGTCCTTG
Source organism: Dysmachus trigonus (assembly GCA_949715965.1). Lineage (NCBI taxonomy): Eukaryota > Metazoa > Arthropoda > Insecta > Diptera > Asilidae > Dysmachus > Dysmachus trigonus. The sequence goes on along the minus strand of OX454319.1, from coordinate 51,335,900 downwards.
AAAATACCCTTCTGTTGGGTACCCGCCGATTCGGGAATCTCCTTTGGTATTCTCGTACGGCCTCACTATCATTTCCTTCTACTAAACCGTACACGTAAATTATATCGGCATACTTGTCAACACTGAATTCTGCCATTTTATCTTAATTTTTTCTATTAAACACCCATCCTTTTCGCTTGCTTCTTCAACTGTGGTCAATGTCCTTTCAAACTTACCCATTTTTATACCATAATTCATAGGAGGTATTAGAAACGGAGCGTCAGGATACTTAGGAGTCAATACTGGATATAATAAACTAATAACGCTATTTAACGAGATTACATTTATTATTTTATTACTATTTTGCTGAAATAATAAAAATGTACTACCTCTGTTTCCTAAACAAACATTTCCGAACTTGCTGTCATAAAAATTGTTTACTTAACGATTTTTTTCATTATGGTGCAATAAAGTAATTAGGTACCTGTGAGGATGTTTTAATTTCAGGACTTTTGCAACCCTTTTCTACCTGGGCATGTTGCACCTTTTTGGAAAGGTAATTAGATAGGCAACTTAAAAAAAATAAAAAGGAGGTATGTTAATAACATGAATTTCGGAGAAAAGTGGGGCGAGAGGTGAAAAATCGTGAAATAAAAGTTAATTTTTTCAACTTCCAGGGGGGATTGTGGCCAAGGGGTTGGGGATAGGGGGGTGGTGTAAACTTTTTTGGAAAGGGCTTCCACATAGTGATTTTTTGAAATCAGTTTGGGGCCGCTGCGATGCGTAGAAAAAAAGATAAAAATACAAGAGCGGTTCCCATATAAGGAAAAATCCTGATTTACGAATCACCCTGTAACTGCCAAACGGTGCGAGATGCCCCCCCCCCACCCATACGATTTTTTGCTTGTCTCGGTCTGACCTTTCACCCCCTGCAGTATTGACCTCTTACCTCTGAACACCCTGTATAAAGCTAAACACACTTTTTTCTTTAAACCTTTGTATCTCATCAACCAACGATTCAATTTTTATCATTTTAGGCTCAAAAAATCGCTAATTTTTTTCTCTACAGAGGAAAATCTAGAATCTTCTACTATTATTAACTTTTTTTTTATTCATCCGGAAAGGTGAAAAAAATACAAACATACCCTATATATCATTTTTTTTCTCTTAAACTATTCATTTTCATACAATCTCAATAATTTTCCATAAAATTAGAGCATTGAGGGGACATTTTTCCAATTTTTAACATTTTCCAAAAACCACCCACTCCCCACAACTAAGCTTTTAACACTTTGTCCTCTTTTTTTAAAAACCTTTTTTTTTTTACTTTTAATTTTTTTCAACCCATTTCCCTTCAATTTTTTCAAATTTTTTTTTCACCCACATCTACCCCAAACCCTTTTCAAATTTTTTTGAGATTTCGTTTCTTAATTTTATTAACTTTTTACCCCCCCACACCCTCTCGTGTGCGCCAACTTTTCGTCAGCTTTTTCCAAATTTTTTCACTCTTTTTTTTTTTTCTCAATTTTGGCTCGCTAAATTTCTTTTTTTTTTCAATATGTTATACCCATCCCAATTACCTGTCCATTGACCCCCCACTCATCCTCCCAAGTGAATTAGGACCCGACCTGCAATCAATCAAACATGACTAGATTTTAATCAAATCGAACGACTTCTTCTTCTTTTCCCAGTTCGAGGCATTCGAGTCGCATTCAGTGAGCTTGGAGCACTTCGTTTCCCACACTTCGTTCTATTTCGGGACCTTGCTCGGAGCAGTTCGTGTTTGACACTTCGTTCTTTTTCGGGACCTTGCTCAGAGCAATTTTTTTTTCTTCGTTTCTACTCTTCGTTTTTTTTCGGGACCTTGCTCGGCGGTCTCTAGAAATCAGCGGCGATTCATTGTCCAGACTTAACTTTCAAATATTTAACCTCAGAACTCGGCCAAATCTTGACCGATTTTCTTCATTTAAATTTTATATGATAGCCCCACATGGGGACTTTAGTTGGATCCATACACCGCTCATCTCCACTTACCCCTCGCCCTGTAAATTGTAGCCAAAGGAGCCGGGATCTGGATAATATACTTTTCCATTTTCCGGTTAAACTACTTAACTGATTTTTCTCAAACTTCTTCACAACACTAATTCCTCCAGGGACTTTTACTCAGTCCTAAACTGAACCCCCCACGCCCCCCTTTTCATACAACTTTTAACGAAACTAAATTTTAAAAATCTATTTTTAAGGCAATGGCAAGGAAATATGATATGATATTAACGGCTGCCAGAGATGTACCAAGCATGGCCCAGTAAAAATTACCAAGTCGTGGCCAACCGATAACAACCAAACATCGGCCAATTATTGGCTCAGTTGTGAAATCTGGCAAAACTTACATGGGATTATGATTCTCCTTGCATACAATGCAGCTTGATTGATCGTTGATATGATATTTGCTGGTTTTTCGTGATGCACTGAAAGAATTCTGAATGTTTGAATCAGATATAGCTTCCAGCGTACGAAATCTTGATTCCAGAAATTCATATAACTCTTTAAGTTTGGGCAGATCTCTATGTCCTGAGATGTTCTGTTCCCAAAGCTTGTGAGTTTCTTGTGGTCGACGTTGTACCAATAAATGTATTATGATTGGATCCCATTCTAATATAGAGTTGTCCAATGCTTTGAGTTCGTGAAGACACTCTTTATTTTTGTCTAATAGATCCTTTAAAGCCCGTTGAGATTCCCCTTTGATCGCGGGTTGGCTAAAAAGTTATTTTAACTGAGCCGATATCAATACACGTTTGTTATTGTATCGGTCTATTATTGTTTGCCATGCTGCAGCGTAATTATCTCCAACGATATTAAATTGTTTGATTAATCGCTCAGCTTCACCGTTAGGCATGATTTTAAATAATGTAACTGTTAGAGATAGCAGCAATAATTCTTTAATTTATCATAATCATCTAATTTGAATTTAAACTTTTCAAATTCAGATAGATCAGTTCTAATTAGTCGTGTCACAATTTTTGTACTTATTGTACCCTTGCTAGCTAGTTCAATGCATCATTGAAGAAACTGTTACCATTTATTGTTCTAACGATCAGCAAATTTTGGATCATTCGTTGTTATACTCGAGACGAGAGCAGATCAGTCGGATCTTACAATAAATTAATTAGTCGAAATCTCGTGCTTTTATTTCTCGCCTCGATCCTTAACGCAAAAACTATTGTGTTAACAGTAACTTTTGTACATTTGGAATTCTAGGATCTTCATGAATGAATGATACGTACATATCATGAAAAGATCTCCAAGTTTTATAGTCGCTGTAGTGCTAAAATTGTGGTACTACTTTAATTGTAGCCTTTGTCTTGATGTTATTTTATTTCTTCCTTGGTGTCTTGATTTAATTTTATTTCCTTTTATTTTAAATTGCCTTTTTTATTATAAATTTTAACACTTTTTATATACACCAAAAGAAATTAATTAAGCTTATTTATGTTCTTTTTATTTATATTTATTTTATTTTATTTTCTTCTAAAAGAAACAACAATTCAAATATTTTTTAAAGAAGCAGTTTCATTGGCTGACTGGAAAGAACTATTTTCAATTATTAAAACAAAAATATACTTCTACAATCAAGCTTACTACATCTACACTCACTAGATTACATAAAACCAAATCTCTACAGTACTACATTCACAAAGTAATTTCTAATTTCTATAGCAACCAAAAATCAAAACAAATCCACACTACATTAACTATTTACAATACATCAAAATACTACTCAGCATCTACATCTATCTACTTTTACTTTCATACAAATTTCCATCCTTTACGCAATCCGAATAAGATTAAAACTTTTTAATAAATTTCCCATATCATCAAAGATCAACAACACATGACATGAAAAATAAAGCTTATCATCACCGAAATCAAATACGCAATCCTGGTGACATTAAAACTTTTTATCATAGACAACAACCACCACATCGCCATTGAATTTTGTCAGATCTATGTGTGGTAATTTTAACTCAACCTTTCGTTCAGGTTGATTTTGAATCTTTGCTTCATTTTTAGCGGAATCATCAAGAGCGGTTTTTTTTCCAAAACATCCCTTATAGTCCAGGCTACCAAGGTAAAAAAGAGGTATTACCTCCGAATTTTTTGAGCATGCATCGATTTTAATGAAATTTTGCAAGCATGTAGGGAATACCTCAAAAAGCAAAATCTACCCTATCCCGATGTGTGCTTTTTCCCTGGGGGTGAGTTCCACCCCAACTAGGGGGTGAAAATTTGTTTGTGGAAAATAACCACGGAAATCGATAGAGGAACAAATTTTAAGCAAAAATTGTTCTTAGCATTTTTTTTGAAAACTCAATAGTTTTCGAGTTATACGCGATTGAAAATTGGCATTTTTCGTGAAAAAAACCACGTTTTTAATCGATTTTTTATGAATAACTCAAAAACTATTCATTTTATCAACAAAAGTGTAAGAACCAAAAATGAAGCTTATAAAAAAACAAAGAGATTGGTTCCTTTTAATTGATTGTAGGCCTAATACAAACCGAGTAATGATTTATTGAAGGTTGAATACATTATTTGAACGAAAATTTTTTAAAATTCAACGTCAAATAACGGAAAAATGGTCAATTTTTCGAGAAAATTGCATAGAACCTTTTTCAAAGTATTTTTAAGCTTTAAACTGAGGGTTACTAGAACTCTCTAGCATGAAAACTAAGAGAGTTATGGCCGAAATAAAATTGATTTATATTTTTTTTGTAGAAAAAAAACTCAATTTCACCCTTGGCAATAGTACCCAAATTGCAATAAAAAGATAATTCATGGTCAATTTACTTTATTTATGTACTCACAATGGTTTGTGAGAGTTTGAACGATTTAGAATGCATAATTTCGAAAAAAATTATGATTAAAGTCGAAAAATTATTTTCGAAATTTTCAAAATTTTTTCTTTTTTTCAAAATTTCGGAAAAACTATAGGATATACGTAAAAATTAGTAAGGAACAAAAAGTTAGCTTTTTTTTTAACAAACATTTTGCTTTTTTTAAATTTTTTTTAGCTTGTAAAATAACTGAGATATGACCTTCCAAAGCTTGCCCTAACGTATGACTGGTGCCATTTTAGAACCTTTTAAACGTTGCCCTTTTAAAAATAAATGGCTCAAAAAATGTAAAACTTTTATATGCTTATAGCTTATTCCCTTTAAAACTACGTTTTGAGCGACTAAATAGCTTGAAAATTAACCGAGATATGGCCAAAAAACAAAAAAACAAATTTCTACAAAAAAAATATAAATCAATTTTATTTCGGCCATAACTCTCTTAGTTTTCATGCTAGAGAGTTCTAGTAACCCTCAGTTTAAAGCTTTTTAAAAATACTTTGAAAAAGGTTCTATGCAATTTTCTCGAAAAATTGACCATTTTTCCGTTATTTGACGTTGAATTTTAAAAAATTTTCGTTCAAATAATGTATCCAACCTTCAATAAATCATTACTCGGTTTGTGTTAGGCCTACAATCAATTAAAAGGCACCAATCTCTTTGTTTTTTTATAAGCTTCATTTTTGGTTCTTACACTTTTGTTGATAAAATGAATAGTTTTTGAGTTATTCATAAAAAATCGATTAAAAACGTGGTTTTTTTCACGAAAAATGCCAATTTTCAATCGCGTATAACTCGAAAACTATTGAGTTTTCAAAAAAAATGCTAAGAACAATTTTTGCTTAAAATTTGTTCCTCTATCGATTTCCGTGGTTATTTTCCACAAAAAAATGTTCACCTCCTAGTTGGGGTGGAACTCACCCCCAGGGAAAAAGCACACATCGGGATAGGGTAGATTTTGCTTTTTGAGGTATTCCCTATATGCTGTCAAAATTTCATTAAAATCGATGCATGCTCAAAAAATTCGGAGGTGAAAACCTTGGTAGCCTGGACTATTAGTTCCCCGAGAAATTCGAAATATTTGTCTTCAAAATTCTCGTAGATGCAATCATTTGTATATTGATCTGCTAAATCCATGAAGCTTTCATTGAATTCTTCATCTGTCGTAGTTATGACAAGATGATTCTTTTCGAATTTTAACCACAACTCGGAAATTTGATCTTTCTTCCTGTTAAAAATGCAGATCTTCGTCGTATGTCGCCAGTTTTTGTAAAGTTTGTAAACGCCTGATCAAGGAGATTCCTTTGAAAATTGAGTTTTATATAACTTGTTCATCTTGTCGAATGTATCTATAATCTACTCGAAACTGAATTTGTTGTCTTTTAGTTTCATTTTAAATAAACGTGTTTGGCCTTAGATATATCCGGTTCGAAGGACCATATGTTACAGCGTTTTTGTAGCACGATATGTTTTTATGAGTGTTCGAGTATAGAAAGGTGTTGGGTCAAAATCGTTTGGCTTGAAACACACTGATTTACAATACAATACAATACAATTTATTTACTATTTTTTAAATATAAACATACAAATTCAGTTTCAACAATCAACAAATAAACACAAATTAACAATACATAAAAATAATTAACACTAAACAATTCCTTCAATTCTTCTATTTACCAAATTAGTTTGAATCTAGAAGTAAAAGAAACGAAATTGGCTCAATTAACCCGCTAAGGGCCAACTAGTGCCAAATTGGCACCAGAGTTTTCTTCAACTAAGTGTAACTTTTAGAACTTTCACTTTCTCAAGATTTCTATTGTTCGACAAACTTGTTCTAAGGGTCCTCTAAATCTCTGTACCGATGCCGCGTCAGTTACTTACAAATAACCGGTTTGAGAGGATGTCAAACTATTCGTAGTGCCTAACTGGCACTAGTTGGTCTTTTAACGTTGCGCAGTCGGTGTCTGTTCCAAATTTTAGTGAACGGTTTTAGCAACTCCAGAGGATATTTTTTATCCAAGTAAGTATGTTTCAAACGAAATTCTTGTAATTTTTTTTTTCTTATATGTTATTATGATGAAAAATGCTGCAGCCGCACAGTGACGCTGCGGAGCACGAGATTTTTATCTACAGTACAAAGATAAGGAATTATAATAATTTTTGACAATTCAATTAATTTTCTTCATAAAATGTACGAAAATAAATTACTTTTGTATGAAAAGATACGAGACTCGTTTTTTTCCATTTCCGAAAAACACACAACTTTGACTAACCTTAAAAAATATTAAAATCGTTTTTTTCCCTTAATGATTGTAATAGGCCTTTAGTCTACTTACTAAAGAATAACTACGATCAAGAATTTTGAAATTATAATGATTTTTAAAAAAATTACACGCCAAAAACTAAAGCACTATTTTTTCATGAAACTTGTTTCGTTTCTCTGTCATTTTTATTAAAATGAAAAAAATACTATCAAAATCATTACGTTCATTGTGTTCCTGATTAAATTCCCTAAAATTTGGATTAAATTTGAAGTTATTTGACCAAATCTGAGAGAAGTTATTACGGTCCAAAGTCGCGCGGTGCCAATTTGGCACTAGTTGGCCTGGAGTGTATATAAAAATGAAGTAGGACTTTAGCGGGTTAATTATTCAAATTATTCGGCGTTCGCGACGTATTATATTCAATAATATTGCCGGCATATACCTAACAATATTATTGAAATGGTTTTTTAAATTAAACTAATAAGCAACCATGGCATAAACCTATGACCGCTTGTTCGTTTTTTGGAGTGTTTTTTTTTTTATATGTGACGAAGTATCCTCAGCAATATTGTCGGCGTATACCTAACAATATTACTGAATTTTTATGTTAAGTGTATAACGAGCAGTCAATCACGGCATATACCTATGATTGTCAGTTCGCTTTGTGTTAATGTTTTGCGGCATATACCTGCAGGGCGAGTCCTTTCTCGGCATAAACCTGAGATCAGAATGAATTTTCTATGCATCCCAGCCTGCTTATATAGCAAAATAGAGCTGTACTGGGATGGGTGTGGTTCACAGAGATTATCCGAATCCTTTCTGCACTGAACCTTAATCTTCACATTTCTTTGCGAAAAACGCAGATGGCGCTCGAAAAGTAAATGTTTTTTTAGTTCTGGTAACCCTAAATGTCATGACAGCTGATTGCAAAATGTCATCTGTTTATTGACATTTTGACTTGGACGAGGGAGGTAAGTTTGTCTTCGCTTCTTCTGCTAATTATTTATTATCTTTTTTAGCATGTCGAAGCTGCGACACTCGGTTTCTGTTGGGAAGATAGACACAATTTGTTTTGCTATATCTTTGCATACTTGTGGCTTTAGCTGTATTTTAAGTTTATGCATTGCATGGTGAACAACCGTGGTTACTAAAATATGGCGGTGACTGTCTTTCAAATTTTTATTGATTTCATGATATTTCATTACACTTTGCGATTTTGGGCAATTACTTATAGCTTCACTCACTCGAATAACCTAAAAGCTATTATATTAGTATTTGCTTGCAAATCATTCGGCACATAAAATAAAATCACTGTAGGTCGGTTATTGACTACCCCAACCCCACACTTATTGTTAGTGCAAAAGCATACATAGATACTTACACTTGAAGTAGAAGATTCTTGCGAGAAGTTGTTGTTTTCAATGAATTCTATGAAACTTGAAGTTGATGCCGCCCTTGTGCTTGAGGAGCTTGTCACTTCCTTGTTTGAAAAATGTTGATAAAAATGTTCAAAACGAACTTTTGCACCGAGATCGGTATCTTTTGGGAAAAGTTGATCTATATGTTTTTCTCTCAATAATTTAAAGGTGTCGTAGTCGATATTACACTCTAATAAAGCGAAATTTACTAATAAGGGATAATTCCCTATTTAAATTTTATTAACCTTAAATCGTTCGAAATATTCAGACACCCTGTTTTGACTTATTTAAGTTCAAACATAAAATTTTTTCCAATAGGGCATCTGATTCATTTATTAGAGATGATAGCAAACCTATAGTTTAACCTTATAATCAAAACCGAAAAAAAGGAAAGGAAAAAGAAGGCGTGAAATAAGAAATTATTGATTTAGATTTATGTGTGACCTTTATTCAAATTAACTATAGTATAATCTTTAACATTCGCTGTAACCCTAACAATCTAATATCTATTGCAGCCAAATGTAATTATTACAAGAGTTTTAATTATTCGAATTCAACAAAAAATTAAATCAACAACCGAAATCATTCCAAGCTTAGAATAATAATTGCACGAGAAAAATTTAAGTGTAGAGAATTAACGTAAGAAATAATTCTGAGTGTAGAAACTTAACGCGAGAAAAAGACTTAGAAAAATTCGATCGGTGATATTCCCAAACAGAAGCAATTCTAAGTATAAAGAATTAACGCGAGAAAAACACAGAAAAATTTCGATTGGTGATATTCCCTAACCGAAACAATTCTAAGTGTAAAGAATTAACGCGAGAAAAAGACTTAGAAAAATTCGATCGGTGATATTCCCAAACTGAAATAATTCTAAGTATAAAGAATTACGCGAGAAAAAGACTTAGAAAAAATTCGATTGGTGATATTCCCAAACCGAAATAATTCTAAGTATAAAGAATTACGCGAGAAAAAGACTTAGAAAAATTCGATTGGTGATATTCCCAAACCGAAACAATTGTAAGTGTAAAGAATTAACGCGAGAAAAAGACTTAGAAAAATTCGATCGGTGATATTCCCAAACCGAAATAATTCTAAGTGTAAAGAAAATCGAGTCGAAATTTGGAGTTTTGCAAAGAAAAAGAGGAACTTTGGTGATTACCCAAAGCTTGATTAATCTCGGTGATTTCCCAGAAACTAATGACTAGCTTACGTCCAGCGTGGCCTTTTATAGAGAAGTTAAACAATAGTAACCGTTAGTCCTTTCAACGTTGTCGCTGCCACTTGCATTGCACTTCTCTTACGCACACTGAGAAAAACGGTCAGTAAAATTTCATGTCATGACAGTAATTCATACTTGCCAACTTTTGTAAATCCTCTCGCGGGAGGTGATAGGTTAAAATGCGGGAAATGCGCGGGAGATAAGGAAATGTCAAAATGCGGGAGAAATGCGGGAAATTTACACAGTAATTTCTAATTTCTATGACAACCAAAATACCACAACAAAACTATACTACATTAACTATTTAAAATACAGCCAAATACTACACAACATCTGCATATATCTACTTTAATTTACATACGAATTTCCATCCTTTACTTTTACCAAAAATCAAATTCGTAATCCGAATTAAAACTTTTTTATCGTAATAATATTAAAGTTTATTATCGTAGACAACAACCGCTTTTACTTTTACCGAAATCAAATTCGTAATCCGAATAATATTATTTATCGTAATAATATTAAAGTTTGTTATCGTAGACAACAACCGCCACAACACCCTCCTCCCAGCGCAAAGCAATGGAAGCGATATTCTGATTTTAGCAACTTTCCAATTTTGCTGAAAATGTAACTTTTTTTGAAGGTTTATTGTTATAATATTTAATTTCTGGTGTCGGAGTAACTGTATAATTTAAATTTTGATTATTTCTAAACGACTCTGGTCGAAAAAGAAAACTTTTTGTGGTGTGAACAGGCACTGGCTGTTCCTTTAAATGATTCGAGTTAGATTGTGTCAAATTGGAATTGTCTCTCTTAGTTGGATCAGAAAAATTATTTTGTAAATTGATTTTATTAATGGAAGAAACGAAATATGGTTTTAAACGATCTAAGGAGATGTTAACTTTTTTATTTTTTATTTGTACTGTATAATAATTTTTACTTCTTGTTATAACTGGAAATGGTCCATTATAACAATTTTGCAAATTATTTTTAGATGGTTGGCTTCTAATTAAAACATGTGAGCAATTTTCTAATTAATTGAATTTGAAAAATTTTGCCTTGGAATGATTTGAAGCTGGCATTGGTCGTAAGTTATTAAATAAATTTCGTAAGCGATTGACGAAAAGACTTTGGTGTAGAATTTCTGAATTTTGTTCAATAAAATCGCCAGGTAGTCTTAAGGACTGACCATAGAGTAATTCCGCTGGTGTCGCGACGAATTCTTCTCGAAATGTTGTTCGAAGACCAAGTAAAATTGAAGGTAAAACTTCAGACCAAGAATTTGTTTCATAAGCTTTGATAGCTGTTTTAAGTGTTCTGTGCCAACGTTCTAGAAAACCGTTTGATTGTTTGTGGTATGGAGTAGTTCGATTATGTTTGAATCCTAAAAATTTTGAAAGTTCTTTAAAGAGTGTAGATTTAAATTCCTTGATCGGTGACTATAATTTTGGGAACACCGAAACGAGAAATCCAATTGTGAAAAAGAGCTTGTGCACAGGTTTCGGCTGTAATATCAGTCAAAGGTATTGCCTCAGGCCATCGAGTGAAACGATCGATTATCGTGAGACAATATCTGAAGCCGTGTGAAGGAGGAAGTGGACCAATGATATCCATATGGATTGTGTCGAACCTACTTGAAATTGTTGGAAATGAGCCAAAAGTATTTTTAACACTTAGCCGACCGCACGCGCCACAGAGAACTGTTCGGTTTCCACCGCGCTTCGGAAAGGCCAAACTAAGAAGCCTTCAAAATTAGTTGATTTTATTATATGTTGTGCTCCACAGCAGCAGTCCGTCAGCAATTGCGAAAAACCCCAAGTCGAGGTAGTTAACAATGACAGAAAACGAGAAACGTGTTGCTAAAGTTAAAATGGGAAATCTCCCCGATCGGTCGGACACCGACTTACTTCAAAATGGGGAGATCTCCCCGATCGGTCGGGCACCGACTTACTTCAAAATGGGGAGATCTCCCCGATCGGTCGGCAAAGTGTTAACATGACGAGTAATTTTATTTTTCTGACATGCTAAACAACTTCTAGACCAATTGTTGACATCTTTGTTAATAGACCATCTTGTTTGTTCCTCTTATGCTAGGATGAGATAAATTATGAATTGAATTAAAAACTTGTATTCGGAAAGGTTCCGGAATGTAAGGTCTAATGTTAGAGTTGGAATTTTCGCAGTAAATTTGTTTGTCACTCCCAATTACAGGTAATTTGGAAAATTTATATGAAGAATTTTCCAAAAAATCTTTTAACTGGCTATCAGTCTCTTGTGCGATAGCTATAGCTTCAAAATTTATAGAGGATGGTAAATGTAATTCCTCGACCCGTGAAAGAGTGTCTGCTACTATGTTTTCCGCTCCTGGAATATGTTTAATATCGGTAGTAAATTGACCGATGAAATCTAAGTGTCTAGCTTGTCTTGGAGAAGCTTTTTCGGGATTTTGTTTAAATGCAAAAATTAAAGGTTTATGATCTGTAAATAAAGTAAAATTTCTTCCTTCTAAATGGTATCGAAAATACTTTATTCCTTTATAAGCTGCTAATAATTCCCGATCATAGGCGCTGTATTTGATTTGTGCTGAACTTAATTTTGTTGAAAAGAAACCAAGAGGTTGCCAAGTGTTATCAACATACTGATTTAAAGAAGCGCCGATTGCAGTGTCTGAAGCATCTACAAATAAAGCTAGTTGTGAATTATTGTTTGGAAAAGCCAAAAGAGTAATTTTTGCTAATTGTGATTTAATGTTTTCGAATGCCTTAATTGTTTCAGGTGTCCAATTAATTTGTTTTGAACCGTCTTTCTTATTACCAGTGAGGTATTTATTTAATAACAACTGATGTGCAGCTGCATGTGGCAGAAAACGTCGATAAAAATTTACCATTCCGAGAAAACGTCTGAGTTCTTTGACAGTTGAAGGTTGTTTAAATTTAGTAATTGCTTCAACTTTCTCTGGTGATGGTTTGATGCCTTTAGAATTTATGAAATGACCGAGAAATTTTACTTCCGATTGTAAAAAGTTACATTTCTCGACATTTATTATTAGGCCGTTGTCTTGGAAGCGTTGAAAAATTTGTTTTAAATGATCTAAATGTTGTGTTTCTGAATTGGAAGCTACTAAAATATCATCAAGATATACAAAACAAAATGACAAATCTTGTCGTATTAACGGAATTGGATTCTTCAAAAGACGAAATCATTGGTTACGTTGATTTAGGAGATGTGAAAAATAAAAATATTGCGAAACATGTTTGTCTTTTTATGGTAAGAGGCATTTTTACAAATTCAAAGATTATTATAAGTTATTATTCAATAGATACGATTAAAGCAGAAGCTCTAGAAGCGAAAATTAAGGAAAATATTAACTATTGCTTAGATATTGGCCTTAATGTAAAAGTAATTATATGTGATCAGGCTTCTAATAACCGCAGTGTATTTAACCGTTTGGGTGTTTCCTATGACAAGCCATATTTTGAATATAATTCGCAACGAATTTTTGCCATGCATGATGTACCACATTTATTCAAATCTATTCGCAACACAATCATTAAATATAATATTGATTGTGAAGATGGTGAAGTTAGTTGGAATGTTCTTAAAGAATTATATAATTTGGAACAAAAAAAGACTACAAAAATGTGCACCAAAATCACAGCAAAACATGTTTATCCCGATACTTGGCAAAAAATGAAGGTGAGCTACGCTATACAAGTACTTAGCCATACTTGTAGCTCTGCCATTAAAACAACACATGCTTTGAAGCAATTTAGTGATGAAGCTATGCCAAATGCACTTCCGACAGCTGAGTTTTTCGAAAAAATTAATAATTTATTTGATATGCTGAACAGTAAGCAGCCATTTAATAAGAATATTTATAAATCGGCTGTACGAAAAGGAGGATTTATTAAATTAAATTTAGAAAATATGAAAAGATATCTTCAAACTGTGGTGGTATAAACTTCAAAAAAAATATACTGTTTCGATGGCTTATTACAAGCAATCAATTGCATTTTATATTTATCAGATGATATATTGCAATCTTGTCCGGATAAAGAGTTTTTACTGACTTATAAATTTAATAGTGACACAGTTGAAAATATTTTTTCCTTAATTAGATTTAAAGGCGGAAATAACAAAAACCCTTCACTACATGACTTTAACCATATTATTGGAAGAATTTTATCCAACAAAATAATAATGAAGTCGGAATTCAGTAATTGTGAGGATGATGATGAAGATTTCATAATTATTGAAAAAAATGAATCAAATGAAGAAGCTGAAATTATAAAATCTGAAATTGTTGAGCCTAATAGAAGTGAAGTTATTTCCTCAAACGATTTGGAAGAGCCCGTGCTAATTCAAGAAGACATTATACTGGATTGCATCGATAACATAAATTCTAATGATAACTCTTTGGTAGAAAATGCTTCATTAAGATATTTTGTAGGATTTTTAATAAAGAAATTTTTCGTATCAAATAATTGCAGCCTATGTCTTAATGAAATGAAGCGATCAGATGAAATAATTAATCTTGGAAGCGAGTCGGAAAGATTTATATTCTTTAAGAATTATTCGAAATCATCGGATTTTGGGAGTTTAAATGCTCCTACTGAATACTTTTTTGAGTTGTGTATAATACACGTAAAAATGTTTGATCAAATTTCAACTACTTCTTGTGAAATAAAGGGTATTAAGAAGCTCATGATCACTGAGTGTTTAGAAGCAACAAGAAGGATTCAAGAATTTTCTTCCTGGTTTTCCAATGATAATCCTTGTTACGAACACCACTATAAAGTATTAGATTCAATGTTAACGGTATTATTACGCAAAAATTGCCAATGGTGGACTGAAAAAATGAACGCAGCTAAAGAATATAAAGCTAAAAGAAAGTTAGCGATATTACAAAATAAATAATTTGTTTCGGTCATACTACAAGTGCAAGAGCAAACTTCCTACTGGGCTAGAACAGACTACATTCAAATGCTTTTATTCACACAAGCAAGTTTAACTCAAGCTGATACATCCCACTCCCACAAAGTTTACGCCCAATATCACAACCATGTGGATTATTTCGTGATTTAAAGGCCCAAACAGATAGTTCCGCCTCCGTCCGTTCGTTCGCCTCCGTCCGTTTTTTCAGTTTTTTGGTTCCATAAACTGCCCATGCAAGTGTCCACATAAAGGCGGACGGAGACGAACGAAAACGGACGGAGGCGGAAAACTTTGACAAACTTCGAATTTTAGCGGATGGACGGACGGGCATAACCTTACTTTCAGCCTGTCGCTGTCACAACAATTGTGCGGTGAATTGTGTATTTATAAATTAAAATTATGTCAGGGCCAGTGGACAAACTTGAGGGTCTTATAAACGCAGTGAGAGAGCACGAGGAGCTATACTCGAAGCAGCACCCTCAGTATTATGACTGCAAAAATAAAGAAAAACTGTGGGACAGTTTATCGAAACAATATAATTATGATGGTAAGTTAATAATTTTACTGTTTAAATACGAATGCATTTAATACAATAATACAATGTATTTTAGCAAAAAAGAAGTGGACGTATTTGCGCGACAAATATAAAAAACTAAGAAATGAATATACTCCTTCGGGCTCGGGTGCCAAGAAAGATAGTCAGTGGAAATATTTCACTTGCCTATCTTTCCTTGACGATCATATCCAGGGAAGGCCGTAAGTTCAAAATTGCATTAGATTATATTTTATATAATAAATCACATTTTTCATAAATTTCAGAATGACGGAAAATGAGCCGCGACAGCTGGAGGAAAATTCAATTTCCTTTGATGAACAGTATATGTTTTCTACCTTTGATGTGAGCACTGCACACGACGTTGATGTTAGCAGCGACGTAGACGCCGCCGGATACGATGTCCAGTACGCCTCCCAATGCAGCAACCAGAACGCCCACGCTGAAAGCAGAAACAACGACACCTCTGGAAGCAGCCACAGCGTTGCGACCACAAGCCGGCGAAGGAAAAGGGCCAATCAGGACGTAGGAGATGGAATAATAGATACCTTGTCCTATTTGGAACGGTTCCTCAAAGCTCCAATATATGAAGATCCAGATATTCTTTTTTTAAAATCATTCAACGAGTCTATGAAAAAAATGAATAAGGAACAAAAAAAAAAATTTAAAATTGGAATGTTGGAATTAGAGGCAGTCGTTTTTGAAGATGAATAAATTTATTACATATTTTCAAAAAGAATTTTAATGCCGATTATATTGAAAATTAACAGCACCCTCGTTCAGGAAATAGTCCTTTAACTTTTCTTGCAAATTGAAGGCATATCTGGTTGCATTGTTGGCTCTGCTATTAACTTGAGGCAGAAGTGGGGTATTCTTCCTCCAGTCGCCGTCATGTACAAGGTAATTTTCGTCCTCCCAATCTGTAAAATTTGATGGAACATATCTGGAGATTTGTTCCTTAATTTTAATAAAGTTGTGTAATGCTATACAAGCAAGAACTACTTTCTCAGCGTTTTTGGGAAGTAATTGCAGAGAAGTAGTCAACACTCGCCAACGATTTACTAAAATTCCAAATGAATTTTCTATTATACGTCGAGCACGGGAAAGTCGGTAGTTGAAGATATCCTTATCCTGTGGCAGACATCTACCAGGATACGGTCGCATCAAGTTCTCTCGCAAGGGAAACGCACCGTCGCCCACGAAGAAGTGAGGAAACAGGGTCGTTGTATTGAGCAGAAATTTGTCCGGTGGCAATGGCAATGTTCCGTCCCTCAGGTTTTTTCCAAAAGTTGTGTCCTTTAGAACGCCTACAAATAAAAATTTGAATTAAATATTAAAACACTTCCAAATGATGAACAAACCTCCATCTGACTGGCTTCCATATGCACCAATAGCTACATGTTTGAAAACGTAGTCTGCATCACATACGGCCAGGAGAACGATGCTGAACGTTTTTTTATAGTTAAAAAACATGCTGCCGGATTTCGGTGGTGCTGTGATGGGGATGTGTTTGCCATCAATGGCACCAACAAAATTGGGAAGATCCCACTTAAGCAGAAAATTTCTGGCAATATTTTCATAATCTCTTTCGGTCGGTTTCTTCACATATATCGGGGACAGCACTTCCCAAATAAGCTCGCACGTCTCTAGGACGATTTGCGATACTGTGCTCTTCCCCAAATGGAAAGACAAGGCAAGGAAGGAAATGGGGACTCCTTGTGAGACGTACCTGAAATTAACCAAAGTCCTATGAATTTTTACAATATTTTCAGCACTTAAAAAGAATTACGCCAAAGTGACGGCAAGCCTCTGTTCCACCGAGATGGCTGGACGAATGGATCTTTTGATCAAAGAGTTTTTCATTAAGATCACAAACGAATCATACGTCTCCCGACTCATTCGCGTCTGCTTGAAAAAGAGTTCGGGGTCCACTGCCTTCATTTGCAAGAATGTTGAGTTGAAATACCCAATCTCGTCACGCCTTAAATTTATGGGTCGAACCCACCATCTCCTTTTAGAAATACTTCTGCGTTTCCGCAACAGCCACATTAACTTCACCTTTTTAATAAAAAATCGAATCAATCGAATTCGCGTTTCTTCATTGAATACTTCCATTGTTATAAATTGTGACAAGTGTCAAAAATTCAAAAGACGAAATAAACGAAACTGTGCTATGTGGACAGGACAAAAAAACGGACGAAAACGAAAGAAAAAGAAAAAACGGACGGAGGCGAACGAACGGACGGAGGCGGAACTATCTGTTTGGGCCTTAAAGCTTCAGGTCGAGGTAAACTCAGCGCGAGGCAAAGCGAATTTGGTTGATGGTTGCTTATATGACTTGAAACTTCTTTATGCGTAGCTTTGTTATTCTATGCTTGTATGGAAAAAATCTATTTTTGGTGTGCTGGTATATGTATGTACCATATATGATAATATAAGTCTGGGTTTTACTTTAAAAAAAATATTTATTTTACATTTAGAATTTAGAACCGATCTACACACTTCGCATTTTAAACTAGAACTAAACTAAAATATCTCCCGCGTTGTCCACTCGAGGTGCCGCAGGTGTGCTCGGCCACGTGAGGTGTCGTCGGAGATCCGCAATACGGGAAAAGTTAGTCGTGGGAATCTTACGTCAGCTTTCCTGTAGACGTCTGGCTCCGGTGTGTGTGGGAAACGCTGGATAAACGTTTTCCATGGGAACGTTGGGTGGCTGTTTTCGGGTTTTGAGATTTAAGGAAAAAAATATGGAATAAATGGGATGAAAGATTTAGGGAAAATTCGGGTGGTCCGTGTTAACTTATACTTACCAAGGATGATCCAATTCGTTGTTTTAAAATAGGCCAGAGTTTGAAAATATCCTCATTTCGGTTCATATGGTGTCTTCTCAAATCGAAACTAAGATTCCATTTCTCAATTACAAATGATTCAGGACTCGTATTATTTTTTAACCACAAGAAGAAAATGAGCATTATTTTTCTCTATTAAGTTTCCGTTTTCTTCTACAAAATATAACAAAATAGGTATTAATATTACGCAAGAATAGTACAAAATCAATAACTTCTCTACTCTAATTGTATTGATTTTCAATAAATTTCTAAAAAAGAACAGATTGATTTTAAAAATAAGCAATAATACTAATGACACACTATGCTTCATAATGAAATATAAATACATTATGAAATAGAGCCTAATGAAATAGGGACACACTAGATTCTGTACTTCATTACGTTTGACGTTTCAGACTTTTTCTGTTCACTACTTAAACATGGACCGTTTTGGATGGATAAATTATTTGAATTTAAGGAGGAAAAGAGTCATGACAAGAAATATTTTGCGTTAGAAACTAAATATTTCTTTATTGACCATTTTATATTAAAAAAACGTATAGCTTACTTGGTGTTAGTTTAAGCAATAAAAAAATCGCTCAAAAATCATTCAAATATAGAAGCTATTTAGCTATTTCATTATGAAGAAAATTTTTCTTAATAATGAAACTCTACGTCCTAATGAAGTATAGTGTGTCGATGGTATAATGTAAATAAATTACACATTCTTTCCTGAAATTACATACTGGCTTTGTAAGCATTGCGTGTAATTTTTTATAGTTTACTTAAATTATATTGAACATGTATGCATACAATATTACGCGATAAATTAAGCGTTAATTAAGTTAATTACAAAGTTTCAGTATGAATATTGAAATTTTTGGTGTGTGTAAATTTGTATTGCTGTTATTTAAGTAAAAGTCAAAAAGGTTTTGTCTATGTATAATAAAATAAACAATAGTATTACCTTCAGTTTCGGAATTATTTGTTAAACAAACGTTTGTTTCCACTTTTCTTTTATAAACACCTTTTAATAACCCGGATTTTTGATATTTAAGTGATAAACAGTAGAACCGAGACATTAATTTACCACGTTGTTCTTTACTTCTAGTGTAAGCCTCCTAAAGTAATTTTTATTGTCACTTAAAGTATACAAATATTTGAAATATAGTTTTACCTCACTTTCTTTAGGAAAAATTTTGACAATTTCTCTCGCTACATATTTGCAATTGGACGAATTTCGTTGGCCAACCAATAATCACAAATTATGTTGACTAAAGTTTTTCGTTGAACATTTGTTAATTGATCGTCTTTACTTCTTAAAACATCCTTTCCGGCCGCCGAAGACTTCAAAATACTTTCAAGATCCTACATTGAATAAATTAAATACATTATAAATTATATTACGGGATTTTTACCAAATTTTCTTTGTTATTTTTGGGATTAGTACTTAAACTTATTTGAGAGTTGTTGCATAGTGTTTGGTTAGTACTGTCAGTTAAACTAGAAGCACTTATCCAACTTTGAACAGAAGAATTCATTGACAACGTGTCGCACAAAGGTGAAACATAACCCTATGAAATTAAATAAGATGACATTTTTCGTCAGAAAACTAAAATACTTTAAATAACTTTTAGAAAGTTCTGACATCGCTCTGACCATTAGACCTCTATTAGTTAGCAGAGGGTCAATTATAATTAAACAACTTTGTTAACATTAATTTTCTTTGAAATAAAAGTGTACTTAACCCATTAGCGCCTGAGCGAACGTTTTTTCAAGAATTCTTTCGGCGCCTCTATTCGGTACAAAATCGAACTTTAAAAATTTTGACGTAAAGTTGTCTGAACTTTTGAAACTGCAATCGAAATTTCATAAAAATTCAAATTGGTGAGGTTATGTTTATTTATTTAACAAAAAACTCTAACTAGTTAAATTTACGTGTCCTTGGGCCATGAATTTAAAAACGTTTAGATTATTTTTTTGAAATTCAAGACTCAAGACGAAAATTTGATGCAATTTCTATTGCGATCGAAACATTTTCAAATGAATTTCCATAAAAACTGGTACGGTCGCTGATTACGTTATAATATTTTGCAAATTCAATATGGCTACCGAAAAACAGAAAAAGTTTTTATGGGTCTTTTTTTTTTTTTTTTTTTTTTTTGATTATATTTAATATTTCTTTATGATTTCGATACGAAAATATTGAAGTTTGTAGTGAAAAAACATGTTTTCCGTTAAATAAATAAATATAACATTTTGAATTAAATTTTTATGAAATTTCGAAAATAGATTTCGAAAGTTAAGACAATTTTGCGTCGGAAAACATTTAGGTCGAATTTCTTGACGACCGATTTTCTACCGAATAGAGAAGCTGAAAAATTTATAGTTCAGGTGTTAATCGGTTAAGAGGTAACATCACTGGAACAATTTGAAAAGAGCGTTTTTTTTTATTTACAAATAAGTACTCTTTTTTTATCGAAAATTTAACGTTTTTTTTTAAGATACTGCGTGGTAAACATGGCTCGCGAGAATGGCTCCAGTGCCGCCATTTTAGAATATTTGTCGATAAAATTTTTTGTACTTACCCAAATTTTATTAACTTTATTTCTTTTTGTTCCATTAAAAAAAATAATTGTCAAAAAAGCGCTTTTTTTAGGTTGTTACAGTGGTTTTACCCCTTAAGTTCAATGCATGTTTAGCAATATGACTATTTTGTTTTAGAAAAATGAGAAAAACCGGCTCGGTCCCGAAATACATAAAACTAACTTAGCACTTTATATTATTCAAATGAATAAAATGCAAATAATTTACTCACGTTTTGATATTTCCACTCAAATAATTTTTGTCGAAACTTTATTTTCATGCCGAATTTTTCCTCTTGTGGTATTAAGTTGTCAATGTCATGGGCAGTTAAGCATTTTACTACGTCTATGTCAACACATTTCTCTGTAGAAATTTGATTCAAATGAGAGGAGTGGATATATAACATTTTGACGTAATTTTAAATATTCATGCAACTGTTTATTAATCGAATATCATACGAAAAGCTTAAAAATAATGTAATTTCGCACTTTTCCGATCATGCTACATTTTTCCACGGAAAATAATGTAAAATTTCTCTTGTGTACTTACTTGTAAAGTCTTCAATCAGTTCCTGAAAACCCCAGCTAGACAGGAGCTCAGCGACGAAGATGTCATTTTCAGATTTTCTGCTATTTTCCATTATAAAGTATAACACCACTAAGGAAAATCACTAAAGAAAAACACTAAAGGTAAGCACAAGTACTTTTAGCTAAAACAATTGGCACTCAATGGAGGACGCGAGTTATTATTCTTGAGGATTTATTGAATAAAAAAAATTCAATTTACAACGAGTTATTATTCTTGAGGATTTATTAAATAAAGAAAATTCAATTTACAACGCGACTTTGTTCAGCAGGACTGGGATATGGAACTTATTCTGATAGACTGCAGGTGACAAAAGCTTTTGGGTATTACTTATAATGTATTTTTGCTTACGCTATGTCTAGACAGGTAATGTACAGGTAAGTTAGGTAAACGTGACATGCAATTGGATCTAGGGTGAATGAATTTGATTTTATGCAAAACGTGGGAACTACTTTACGGGTGGACTAATTTAGGGTGATGAAATATAACTTTAACAAATGACAAAAATAATGAATTAAGCAAAAATAATGAATCTTAGGATATTTAGTGGTTAATATTAAGGGTGTTGTTGGGTGCCATAACTCGCGCGAGCTCGATTAGTGCAGGTCGACGGGATGTATGAAGGGTAATGTTAGTCCGTGTATCTCGACATTAAATTGGGCTGCGAGAACCACACTCACACTGCATAACCTGGCTTATAAATCTATCGGCCGTTCGCCGTTCTCGAATATTTGAATGATTCACACAATCGCCGCCGCCGAGCCAAATAATACGGGACATCCGAAACGCATACATAAACACTCACAGGGCCGAAATTTCGTCGGAGCAAGCCGCAACCGCGAATACCGAGAAGCAAAACAAAACGCAGTTGCAGCTTGCAGATTAAGACAAAATGCTCACCACGGCAACGCAACGGTAGAAATCGACAAAATTTGCAGCGCTGTTGCTTTTTAACACGCTTTTATTAGCTTCACTTGTAACTAACTATGTATGTAAGAAAATCTTGGAATCTTAATTTGACCCACTTCCCGGTCTTCGATTAGGATGAAATTTTGCACACGCTCTGAGTTCTGATGACAATACATGACTAGCTAAGAAACGTCATTACAAATCCAATATGGCGGCCTCCCCAAGATGGCGGACTGGCTGTTTGAAATCCACCCCCATGATATGGGTATCAAATGAAAGGGTTTGTTGTCAGGAAAACGCAAAAAATAGTCACGTGACTTAAATCCAATATGGCGGACGTCCAAGATGGTGGACAGGCTATTTGAAATGCACCCCCATGATATGGGTATCAAATGAAAGGGTTTGCTGAATGGGATACGAAAAAAATAATCACGTGACCTAAATCCAACATGGCGGCCGTCCCAAAGTGGCGGATTGGCTATTTGAAATGCAGCCCTATGATTTAGGTATAAAATGAAAGGGTTTGTTGAAAATAATGCGAAATGACATTTTCTTACCAAATTATCATGTCATGGGTATCGATCAATAAGGTTCGACGAGAGGAATACGAAGATTGGACTTTGAGTCTATGAGATCTCACCTAAGCCAAGGTAGGATACGCGCCGAGGGCTGAATGGTATGAGGGTGGTAAAAAATATGATGTCGCTAGCGTCACCTTAGGGCACCGGGCGCAACCCTATTGTAATTAGCCTTGCCCCCCCCTACATGGACCTCTGGGGGGGTCGACCGTCTATTTGTCCACTACTCGTGGGAACAACATGATGAAAAATAAAACAAAAAAAAAATAATAGTTTAAAAAACTAAAAAACACGCTTTTAGCACGCACTAAAAATTACAAAATAATTCGGACATTTAGTTTGATGACTCAAGAGTTTTCCCTTTGCCAAATCTTCATTAGATCGCAGGTAAACATAAACAATTTCAGTTCGTGATGAACGATATGCGAAATGGTTATAAGTAGGTAATCATCTTTATTGAATATTTATTATGATTTATTATGAAAGAGTCATCAAACTAAATGTCCGAATTATTTTGTAATTTTTAGTGCGTGCTAAAAGCGTGTTTTTTAGTTTTTTAAATTATTATTTTTACGTTCTGTTCAACTCTAGAACTGAATGGTACATATTGTGTGAAAGGCACGGACAAAGGACAAGATAAAGAAGAAAGAAAACAGACTTCATAGAAATCAAATTAAATGATTCAAATAATACAAATTTTTACTTTACTCATTATGATTGTGTAACATTTAAAATACTTTCTGTAAAAGAAATAATTTGAAATTAATTAATTTGAATTAAATGAATCTCATATTTCAGTTTTTTCTGTGTACGTATTAGTGGTGTAACGAATATTCGTATTCGCATTCGCATTCGCGAATATTCGCATATTTCTTGACATTCGCATTCGCATTCGCAAAATTCATGCGAATATTTTGCGAATATGAACGCCGGAAAAAATCCATAAGGTGTAATTGGTATTAGGTAAATGAAACAAAACAATATTAATTTTTTTCGAACTTAAAATAATCATCTTTTATAAAATTAAAAATATTAATAAACAGACAAAAAAAAAAACATTCCTCTCTTAAACTTCTTTTAGAAAACAAATGAACATTAAAAATATATGTAAACAAACAAAAACGTATTCTTCTCTTAAACTTTTATCAGTCTTTACATAAATCTACTTTTATTTCGAACTTAAAATAATCATCTTCTTTTATAAAACTAAATAATATTAATAAACAAAAAAAAAAATGAACATTAAAAAAGTAATTTTTCTTCTTCTTCTTATAACATCTACAATGTTCTATAATAATATAATAATCTTTTAACAACAAATTAATAATCAAACTTCAGTAGAGGAATATTGAACTTCAAAAATAAAAGCTTCGAAGCCTTTTCTCCTTCGAGTCTGTTGCGTTGCGGTGTATAAATAAGCCCAGCACCACTAAACATTCGCTCGCTCAGAACACTAGTTGGTGGTGTGACTAAATAATGCCTCGCTATAGGAAGAAGAAGCTCGTACTTCTGCTTGTTCACCTTCCACCATGTTAGAGGATCGACGTCATTTGCCACGCGTTTTTCCGCTAAATATTCCGTAATAGTTTTTCGGATTAAAAGATGAGCAGGATTTTGGTAACTAAGTAGAGGAATGTCATCTTCTTCACTATCACTCGTATCCATTAGTAAAGTCATCGTCTCCCTCAAAGATACACGCTTGTTGTTTACGGAATCTTCAGTTTCATCCAATCTGGAACGCTTTGCATTTGAACAAAGTGAACTTGAAGATGCGTCTGTTTGACTGTCTTCAAGCAAATCCAAAATATGCTGTATGACACGCTCTTTAGTCAACGTATTTTTAAAAAATTTGACTTTATATCTTGGATCAATGAAGGTTGCCGTGATAAACAATATTTAATTTTCTAAAACTGAAAATTTACTAATGAGCTCCTCCTTCAAAACGGCTGTCGTGTCACCAATGTGTTCATCGGTTGAATCAATATCATTAAGAATTCTTCCCAAAGTGGCGATTAAGGGAATTACTGATGACACAGAAACATCAGCGGCACTTAATTCTTTGGTTACTTCTTCAAATGGTCTTAGTAAACTGATAAGTTTTTCAATGAGCATCCACTCTTCGGAAGTCAGTTGGGGAATTTTATTATTTGTGGATGCGTAAAGACATAAAGACTCTTTGACTTGCAAAATACGCTCTAGCATGTAAAAGGTGCTGTTCCATCTGGTAGCACACTCTTGTATAATCTTGAGGGGTGTTTGATTAAGCCTTTTCTGTAAAGTTTTAAGCTCGTCTTGAGCAGTATTCGAATGATGAAAATGTGTTGCCATCTTTTTGCATTTTGTTATGGCAGCCGCGACAATTTCTTGAGCTTTCAGCCCTTCTTTTAACAAGTTTTGAATCTTGTGTGAAGAACAATCGATGTGTTGAACATTTAATAAGGAAACACCTTTTTTCATATTTGCGCCTGCATCTCGAACTACACATTTTACTTTTTCTTTAGGTATTTCCCACGACGACAAGATGCCCTCAAGTTTATGAGCAATATTTTCTCCGGTATGGCGGCTGTCATTGAATACATCTGCCTTTAACACTATCATTTTTCTTTCGAAATCTTCTGTAATCCCATGACAAGTCAAACTCAGTAGCGAAACCCCAGAACAAGAATCGGACCAGATGTCACTAGTAAATGACATTATTTCAAAGGACTTCAACAATTCAAGGATTTTCTGGCTCACTTTGCCATATAATTCGTCGCAGATAAAAGAAGTAAAATACTGATGAGACTTTAAATTATAGGATGGACATAAGTGCTTCACAAGTCTTACGAATCCAACACATTCCACGAAACTAAATGGCAAGTCTTCCAACGCAATCATTTCACTTATTAATTTATCAACTGCCAAGGATCTCACAGATTTATTATCCCACTGTTTCGTTTTTTCGACACATTCTTGAAGCGACATCTGTTTAACGTCAGATTTAATACTTTTATGGGAAGATGATGCAAGTGCAAGTCTATTAATTGCATCCTGTTTTCCTTTTTCAGATTTTTCCAATTCAGAAAACTCGGTTTTATGCATTGACTTCAAATGATTTCTCATAGCCGTTGTAGTTCTTCCTTTTCGAGAATATTCATTGTTACAAAGCTTGCATCTAGCCCGTTCAACATCGCAAAGCGTAAAATAAGTCCATATTTCACTAGAAACTAATTTACTCATGTTAACAAATCTCTAATCACACTCTAACCTCAAAATTCACTTGTTTCTGTTTACGACCTGTCGATAGGTAAACAAACAACCATCGGTTTTTTTCGGATCAGCTCGGCAATGCTCGGAATAAGATGCAAACGATAACATGTGTGCGTGCGACTCGCGCGGCAAGTCAGCTGTCAAATTCGAGATATAGATAAATGGCGCCAGATTTAAAAACTGAATATTCGCATTCGCGAATATCGGCGGCAGATATTCGCATTCGCATTCGCGAATATCGGCGGCAGATATTCGCATTCGCATTCGCGAATGCTTAAAACTTGATATTCGCTACATCACTAGTACGTATGTTATTCCAAAGCTGTCTCGTTTGTAAGTTAGTTTGGAACTTAGCTTTTTTTTTAATATATGTGTGAATATCTTAGCATCATTGTTCTTTGGATCAGACAAGTAGGGTCCGAAGACGTCTAAAATGTAACCAGAAGTAGTGACCAACATCATAGGTTTAACCAAAGGTCTTCCTTTGTGTAACGAGTAAGATAGTCTCTGAAAGGAATAGTTTGCACTTTTCTGAATATAAATATACGTGCCGTCAGCAACGAGTATCACCGTCTTCATCGGGAATAAAAAATCTTTTTGCTAAAGGTCTCGTATATTGTTCAATAACCTGTGTTCTCGTTATGTGTTCCATCCCAAGGTGTAGTGGCACAAAGTTCTCAATCAAAGCCTGACGGGCACATTGCACAGAAGATGAAATCAATCGTTTTCTCATATTGAATAATGTGGACAAAACACTATTAGAGAGAGTTCTAAGTTTTACAAGTAATACTGCCAGGCAAGTAGGATTCGAGGAACGAATCATGGGCCTGACAAGTTCAAAAACACGGTTAAAATCAAGCGTCGCTATACCCATCAGATTCAGAAAGTTGTCCCGGTGTATCAAAATCGAGCCGTTTCTTCTTTGCTACTCTTCTGATATTGTTTAAAAGACTTGCAATATCTTTTTCATACATGGAAGTATTGTCACTTACAGGACGTAAAGCTTGCAGAGCCAATTCACTGAATACCGATCCGGTGATATGGGTTTTACAGCATCTTTTCCCCAGTGAAATATAGATTCCAGTATCTATGTAAGTTTGAGTTCGAGTCGTCAGTAGTACTTGTTGAAGCAACTCTTGTCATTGTGGAAGTACTTATATTTTTAGACCGAGCAACACGAAATCCATATGATCTGCATTTAGAACACAGTTTAGAACCACTCTGCAGATTACAGTTTTTAGAAATTCTAAGTATTGATATAATTTTTCTATTCGTACAGATACGAAAATCACTACTTTTTTTTGCCATGATTTACAACAATCACACTGGCTACCGGGCATTATTAGGTTTATCAAAAAACATTCGCAACGACCTCCGAACATAATTTTACACTACGCAAATAATATTTGAGTCACGGCAAGACATGCCGATGCAAATGATACGTACAGAGGATATTTTTCCGTATAGGTTAGATGCGCCCAGTGAACCAAAATAAATTAGTACTCACATAAAAGCTCATTAAGAGCAGTATCATTAAGCGTCAAAATGAATATGGTTCATGGAGCGCATGTTTAAGAAATACTAACTTAAATGTTGAAAAAACGACGAAAATATACAAAAAAGGCGAAACACTCACACAGAGAGGCCTCTTATCAACCCTCCTCCTTTAGGTATCGGAACTACTTTTGCCTTTTTTCACACAGAGGGAGTAATTTGCAATGCTATACAGGAGTTTATTATGAATGTTAGGAAAACGATGCCTTTCTTTGGGAGCGCTTTAAGTAGAATACTAGGGACACCATCACTGCCTGGAGCTTTATTATTTTTAAGAGTATTAATCTCATTTGCGATATCCCGCGGTCTTACGAGAAAAGTTGGAGAAAGAGCAGGTGGGAAGTTTAAGATATCGGATGTTACTTTAGCGACCTCATTTTCCGTAATGTAATCTGATTTATTTTTGACTGTGATGTTGTGATTTTCGAGAAAGGTAACAGCTATTAAATTTGCTTTTTCTTCTCGACTAAAGTAGGTTTTATTACCAACTTTAGGGGTAGGTATATTATTTCTGTTTTTGTTTTTGAGTATCTTTACGACATTCCAGAAATGCTTGGAATTTTTCTCAATGGTTCCAATTTGAATTTCGCAAAGCTTGTATCTGATTTTTGATTTTATAATTCATACGCTTCAATTGACTTTTAAAAAATTGTTGCCTTGGCCTTGTCCACTTTCTAAAGAGAACAAAGTATGCCTTCTTGTAGTTGAATCTTTTTTTAATGTCCTGGGTTGAGCCAGCAAGCTTAATTGACATAAGTACGGGTAGGTAAGGAGGTAAGTTGATTAATCGCGACTGGTTGCGAGAAAAGAGATGGACTATCACTTATACAGTGGTGGCCAAAATAATAGGCACATTGACGAAAAGTCAAAATTTGCACAATAAAAGTTAAAAATAACATTTTTCCTGTTTCTAATAATTCATTTCTGTAAATTTATATTATGAAGTAATATATTCACTAAACAAAACATTTATATACATTTTCTAACAGAAAAAAAAAATTAATTACAGTTCTAGCCCTGGTCAAAATAATAGGCACTTCGTGTATATTAACAGAGTAATATCATTTAACAAAGAAAAGGAATTGTTTCAACCACATTAAACTGAAATAATATCTGAATTAAACTGAAATAACAACTAAATAAAACTTAATATTTAGTGGCACCGCCGTTATTTTTTAAAACTGCCTCACATCTTCTGGGCATTGATTCTATCAGCTTGCGACATCTTTCCACTGGTATTGACTCCCAAGAGAGCTTTACTGCTTCCCACAATTGTTGTTTATTAGACGATTTTCGATTTCCAATTGTTTTTTTCAAATCCCCCCACAAATGTTCGATCGGGTTTAGATCTGGGGATTGCGAGGGCCACGGCAGAACTGTAACCCTATTTTCTTCAAACCACTATTTTACAACCCTCGCAGAATGTTTTGGGTCATTATCGTGTTGGTAGGTCCAAATTAGTGGCATATTGTCCTCTGCGTATGGTAACATTACGTTTTTTAGAATTTCTAGATAGATTTCTTTGGTCATCGTATCTTTAATCCAATAAATTGGACCTACGCCATACCATGAAAAGCAGCCCCATACTTTAATGTTGCCACCGCCATGTTTAATTGTTTTTACGGCATATCTGGCATCAAATTCTTTACCTGGAGGACGACGAACGAAGGATCTGCCATCAGAGCCAAACATGTTTATCTTGCTTTCGTCGCTCCATAGTATATTCCTCCATTTTTTAATTCCTTCTCCTTTGCACCAATTTAAATGATTTGAAGCAAACTGTTTTCTCTGCTGTATATTTTTTTTACTTATGTAGGGGATTTTTCTTGCTACTCTAGCTGGGAGTTTAGCATCTTGCAACCTTCTTCTAATCGTGCGGGAACTAATATCTGCGTCTACAATATTTTTTATTTGTGAAGATGTCATAAACGGTTCCTGCTTTGCTGTTCGAATTATCAGTCGGTCGGTATTTAACGTCGTTTTTTTGGGCCTTCCTCTTGTTTCATCGCTTTTCCTCCATTGCAATGCATTTCTTACCATATGAATTGAGCAACCAACAATATCTGCAATCTCCTTGTAAGATTTGTTTTTATTCCTTAAATTTACAATAATTCTTCGCTCTTCAGGTGTACAGTGCTTTGCTCTTCCCATATTATGTGTCTAAAATAGTTATAACAATTTGAAAACTTGCTCACATAATTTTTATCAATATCAGTTATCAGTAAAGTACTAACCGTTTTGAATTACTAACAAATAAATGAATGTAATATAAAAATTACTACGCCGTGCCTATTATTTTGTCCGCAGAAACACAGAGGCTTTTGACATTTGCGAATGAAGTCTGCTAATGCGCAACCATTTTAAAAACCAAATGGCGTTTTGTCATTACAAAGACCTAAAGCCACTTACCCATTGCCATTGAGAGTTTATGGAGTATTTAAGAAAACCCTAATTGAGGTGTGAAGTAAAATTATTTGGCAGTGCCTATTATTTTGGCCACCACTGTATATAAATCCAGTATAGAAGTATTCATTCTTACATTAGTTGGAATATAAGTGGGATCTTCTGAGTGCATAATTTCCAAGTTCCTACACGGAGAAAAGTTTAAAGTAAATTTTATCAGGAAAATCTTGTAGTTTTTACTATAACCCATTGTAATGCGGGAACAGGTGAAGGTTAAAATATAATTTACAATTGTACAATGTAAATTATACTTCGTGCGGTCATAAGTGAAAAGTTACTATGGTTTATTGTAATCAGTACAGGGCAAGTTTTACTATGGACCACTGTAAATTTTACTGTGATCAGTACTGAGCAAATTTTACTATGGACCATTGTACTTTTTACTGGAACACGAATATTAATTCACGATGAACAATTTACCAGAAAAATTAATAATATTTTGATGAATGTAATACATTGTGAATAAATAATCTGGAAAATAGTAAATAAAAAAAGGTGCATGAAGTAAAAAAAATAATATAAAATTAATACAATAAGTTGCGTTATTTATTAGAATCATATACATTTTTTAAATCCAAAATTTGGGTATATACTTAAGATTATCAACGTTTATCTGACAAGTTATATAAAACATATTTTGAATAATGTCATCTAAAACTAAATAATTTTGCTCTTTATCATCGGTTATCTCATATGCCTGAAAATGGTTGTTAAACCATACGTTATTGAATCTACTCACAATTAGAACAACCTTATCATTCTTACATGCTACAATTTCAATGATTTCATAAAATGTTGGACCATGTTCATGTGGGATGACAATTACTGTATTTTTTTTAACTATTTTATTATAATATATAATTGATTGCAGAACGTCTGCAGCATCAAAATTGTGCTCGCTTGGTAATTTTAAATGAAACGATGAATTTAAAGTTGAATGTTTTTTTTTCACGATCTTCCACGGTCCACATATAAATCTAAAGTTCTGTTTCAATTGATGTCTTAATGCAATTGATCGACACACATTGACCCTGCTAATCGCAGCACGCGCGGCAATTTTTCCCTCTTGGTGCTTCTGTTCATTTAAAAAAATTCTTTTCCTTTTTAACTCAAGTGCACAAAATCACCGTGGGACTACTGTTTCTTTTTTCTTTTTGCAGGCCAGACACCGTTAAGCCCGTTTTCCTCTTTTTCGTTTATTTCCCGAGACCACCAAAACTTCGGTTACCTCAAAAGTTCAATTGTCTTTTCTGTTCCGAACTGAATTTGCGAGTGAAACGCGAAAACTGCAGGGACTTAATACCAAGGTAACGATAGGAACATCTTATAGATTGATTATTGATAGGAAATTCTTCGGAAGTCGTTCTACATTCCGCGCTTACTCCTTACTCATTCCAAGGGCCAATGTCGATTGTACTTCGCTCAACGCCACCCAAATCGGCCGTTGACGGTCCCGGTGTCACTCACTCACCCAGCTGCGCCGTCAGCCCATCGTGCGCTCGCAGCAGCTGTGTG
This sequence comes from Dysmachus trigonus, assembly GCA_949715965.1. Classification (NCBI taxonomy): domain Eukaryota; kingdom Metazoa; phylum Arthropoda; class Insecta; order Diptera; family Asilidae; genus Dysmachus; species Dysmachus trigonus. The sequence goes on along the minus strand of OX454319.1, from coordinate 51,304,370 downwards.
CGCCAGCGGGATCGTGCCTTTCCACTCGCGACGAAAGGGCCGGCAGCATCTAAGCGCTTCTCGAATGTTCGGCGGCCGAAAGCTGAGGATTTCTCAGGCGAAATTTTCAGCTTTCGGCCGTCGTGCACCCAGATGCGCCCGATGCCACAGCCCAGGCCCGCTGCGCTACGGTAATAAGAGCTCGGGCGCCGTGAAATTTTGGAGGGCCCTTAACTGAAGCACCACCAAGGGCGGCGGTGAAAAACTTTGCCGAATGATAATTCCTTCTTGATGATATGATATTCCCTGACCACAACATGTCATTTAACAAATATTCCACAAAGGACCTACAGCTTCCATTACTTTTGAATAATGGATCATAAAATGGTGTTTAGGTTTTAGTTTATTGGGAAACAGTATTGAGTGTGTCATAAGATATTCTTCAATTATTGCTTGCAATTGTATATGGGTATTAGGATGAACAACTTTACTATGACATATCTCGATTGTCTGCCTAAAATTCAGAAAAAATTACCAATATGCATCTTCAGAGTCTACTAAGTTTCCAATCATTAATGGTAAATAATTTATTAAGCATAACATCTCGGCAGCACTCATTAAAAGGCAATTATTTTTCAAATGTCCTATTAGCAATTCAGGAGGGCGATTTTTGTCATTTCGGTCATAAGGAAAACTTTGTAGAGTATTGTTCAATGAAATCAATGTGATATTTTTTACATTAATAAAGGGTTTCAAAATCAGAGCGATGTCTTACCGGCACGTACCTTCCAATAAATCATGCATAACATCTACGGAAATATTTGTTAATACGTGATAATTGGATAATTGATGAAAGAGACATACTTTTCTGATTCCTGTATTGTTCGAATTATTCTCCATTACGTCAATTGAATAATTTTCTGTTATTCTTACGACACAATCACGTTCATGAAAAACTTTTTCTATATTATTAAATGTTGTTAGACAAATTCTGCAAAAATAATTACTGCGGAAACTTTCTCTAAATCCTAAAATCGAATGCAGCCCTAAATTATCACCAAGAATAAGTGCTAAAGAGAAATATATTTTAACATGACCATTCGATGTTATTATTTCTATTCCTTCATTTTCTAAATACTGTAGCTCTTGTAACGCGTATGAATAAATTGTCTCATATTTGAAAGTTTGGGAATCTAAATTGTGAAATAACATGAATAAAAATATATTTTTTAATTGAAATTGCTCATCATCTGGTAAGCAAGCTATTTTTAAATAAATGGCACTACACTTGGATATTCCTTTGTGGGTTCCAAGTGGATTGTTGACTTCGTAATCATCAACGTACATAACAATGGGGATTACTATTTTTTTTTGCGTTAAGATAGTTTTTTTTTCACAAAGAGCTCTGAACGAAGTTATAATTTTAAAACTTCCGAAGTATCATAAAGCAGTTGCAAATGATCCAATGTTTTCTTAAATACGCCAGGTAATTGAAAAAAACTGTTGAAATACACTACGCATTGGAATGAGTTCTATTGTCGCTGAAATTGTTTTATAAATAGGGACACCATTACGGTCTTTAAATTCTTTCCTTTCCCCTATTTTACACGATGTAGGTAATACCAAGGTCTTTTTTTTCTCGAAGTAATTAAACGTGCTCGCTTCTGATCTAAATTGGTGCAGTGGTCGAGAATAATTGCTAAAAGTATTGTTACAGAATTTGCCTTCGCTTATACTTCACACTTGAAGTTGCGATCGGGCAGATATAGGGATTAGCTTTCGATCCCTCCTTTGTGAGTGTCTATGGCAGAGAAGCCAAGCGCCATACTGAAGAGATCAGCTTGGCTTCTCGGATCGAAACACTCATCGATTTTTTTTGGCTCGTCTACTTCGGTGGACGAGTAATATTCTTAATAAAAATGTCCCTACGTCCGTCCGTCAGTCCGTTCGTCGGCAAATTCGCCAAAGTATAGCGAAGGCAGATGGTGTAGTTTTGCCGGCCAGCCGCTCGGCGGGCAAAATTGTAACACTGGTGCCAGGTGTGGGGTTCCCGGAGCCCTCCTAACCGGGGGCAACCCCACAATCCCTCTAGCGTCCAGGGCGTCAATGACGGCGATCGTGCAGCCATCTTCGGCAGCCGATCGTTGATGCAGCCGCGGTTCTCCTCTGCCACAACGGCCGCGTTTTTCACTGCCGCAGTGACATTGTGGCAGTTGTATTGCGTACCCACCTGCGCCTCCCGCGCTCTTGTCCTCTGCCACAATGGCCGCGTTTTTCACTGCCGCAGTGACGTTGTGGCAGTTGTATTTCGCGCGCGTATCGCGGCTGCAGCCATGCCGTCGCTGCATCCATGGTAGCATTGGCCATGGCGTCCTGAATGCCGCATGAAGTTGCTCGGATGGAACTTCGAGCTTCTGACGAGGGAGTACTGTTACAGAATTTGCCTTCGCTTATACTTCACACTTGAAGTTGCGATCGGGCAGATATAGGGATTAGCTTTCGATCCCTCCTTTGTGAGTGTCTATGGCAGAGAAGCCAAGCGCCATACTGAAGAGATCAGCTTGGCTTCTCGGATCGAAACACTCATCGATTTTTTTTGGCTCGTCTACTTCGGTGGACGAGTAATATTCTTAATAAAAATGTCCCTACGTCCGTCCGTCAGTCCGTTCGTCGGCAAATTCGCCAAAGTATAGCGAAGGCAGATGGTGTAGTTTTGCCGGCCAGCCGCTCGGCGGGCAAAATTGTAACAGTATTATTTATTGTATTTATTATTATAGAAGATTCTTGTAGTTGTAATTTCGATGTAATTTCTTTTCTCAAATTTTCGATTGCCAGCCTAATAAGATCGGTTACATCGGTAACTATTTCCGTCACTCTTTTTCGAGGTAGTTGGGATAAATTGTATAACTTCGCAACGAAATGGGTGAAATTGTCATCAAAAATTTTTTCATTAATTGGGAATGCTTCTTCTGTTTTCGAGTTATGTGTTGTATCATTATTAATTTTTTCTTGGAATTTGGGCTCGATATCCATTAATGCATCATTATGATCGTCTTCACAGGTAACTCCATCAGTTCCGTTACCTCAAAACAGTGTACCCACACCCGGCTCCGACTGCCATTCTGCATCACCAGTTACACCAAAAATTAATACACCTATAATGTTTATTATACGGGGATTTTACGCTCGAAAATTGGTTGTTTCCGTCCGTTAGCCGTTTCATGAACGTTTCCCAACTCAAACCACGTGGAGGTGGACGGCAAGAGTTTTTGTTTTTTGTTTGTTTTTTTTGTTGTTATTTTTTTTTTGTTTTTTTTTTGTTTTGTTTTTTTTGTTTTTCATTTTTTATTCATAAATATATACATTACTAGAAGCTTGTTTTTTTTTATCTTTGAATATAAATTATGGAAAGAAAGCTTTTATTTTTAATCCCCTAAATTTTCGGTTGCGGTTAAAATTGTTAGAATTTTGCCTTTCGTTTTGATTTCTATTGGATTTATATCTTTCATCGTTTCTATTATCTTTGGGCAAATTTCTGTTGTGGTTATCGTTTAAATTTCTAGAAAATGGGTTATAAAAAGCATGACCGGATTCATACAGTATATTCATCGCACTTACTAAATCTGGAGGTGCTCGACAATAGAGAATGGACTTCATAGGTTCCGGGATTTTGCTCTTAAATATATTAAATGCCGAATTTATGTTCGCAGTGAGAGCAATCGTAAGTTCTTGTGGATTTAGGTTTCTTTCTTGTGTTGTTTTTATATTGAGTTTTCTGAGGGCTGACCTAATTTCGTTATAAAAATCTTGGCTATTTGTCTTGAAAGTAATACTCCTCAAATCGTCGAAGAGTTGGTCTGCCGATTTCCTATCACCGAAGTTATTACTGAGTAAAACTTTAATTTGTGACCATGATTTGATGTGGTAATTAATCTCTACTACTTCTCGGGCTCTACCTTTCAACTTAGATTTTATCGTATCGGAAAAAACTAGTTGTGACAATTCGTCATACTTTTGTAATATCGGGTGGACTCTGTCCACAAGATCTATGAAATTTTGTAAATAATTAGGATTGCCGTCAAATTCTGATAAGTATTTAATGGGGTCTATTGTTATTGTGGAACTGGGATATGATTTGTGGGAATTTCCGCGTTGATCGCGTTTATTCGGCTTCGCATATTTTCGATCGATGTTCTTAGATCATCACTCAGCAGGTTCATTCCTTCGTTTTGTTCGGTCATTTTCTTTTTTTTTCTTAGCAAGATTAAATTATTACAAAACAAATTACACAACATTTTGCTTTTTCGTATTTCTTCGTTAATTAAGATAGATATAACTCCTTTTGAACTTAAATATGTTACAGTACTTAAACTAAAATAATTAATGGGTCATTTTACTTGGAATATCTACTCTGGGGCTGATTTTTAAGATGATCCCTTCTGCGGATGTCTTCTGGATGGCACTCTTCGTTAATTCCAAGGGCAGCTTCGGATGTTCACGCACTCACGGCACACAGCACAGGATTATTATGGCACAAGGGCTTCCGTAGAGCGGCACACTTTGTAGAACAGCGTCGATTTATAAACTCTACGACAACTTGTTGTAACAGCGGCTTTTAAGGTAGCACTCGTATCTCGTTAAAGTGGGTTTTTTCTCGAACCGTTATGATTCTTTTCCTTCGTGTAATCTATAATTCTCGTAACGAATCTTTCCGTAGCCCGTGAAAGAGTTCAATCGCGCGTAAAGTATTAGATACACGTGCCTTCTACTCGGCTTCTTTCCGATAGAATGTTAATAGCGCGTCTTCGCGTCTAAGTTAACAGTTGCATGCGCGCGATCTTACCAACTGCGCCAATAATAATCTTCAGCAGAAGATTTTACAAAAAAAAAAAACAAAAAAAACAGGGCGATCGGGAAGGTAGATTCTTAAATAAGAACAACAAATGATTCTTTTGAATAAAAGAAATTAATTTATTTTTCTTAATCCGGAATATAAGACAATAATTTTAAATCAACTTAGCCGAACCGTGTCTCGAGGAAGACTGCGCGTTTGGCAGAGTGCCATTCATTGGGGTCGAGCCCGTGCCGCGTGAGTTGCCTAAGCGGGCCGCGTGACCCCAGGTTTGGGAACCGAATTTTGAACTCGAAAGACGCTGACGTGGTGTCGCGATGATTTTACTGCTAATTGCAACAGGTGCAATAGGTGGTGAAATTGTCGCGACCTGGATTAATTTGATTTTCTTTTAAATTTTTAAATTATGGGCTCGGGTTGTGGTTCTATTGTAACAACTCATCTCACCAATAAATCTATGATTTCATTGACTGGCTCGAGAATGCTTTTAATGAAATGATAAAAGAAGTGTTGGCAAATAGTGGGAAAAACAGTAAATTTGGTCTCTCCATTTCTATTCCCAAGTGGCCTGATATAAAACCAATATGGATTAGCGTAAGGCCAGCAAGGGAATTAAATGGAAAGCTAATTGTCAATCTTATATCTGATGTCAACCAATCGAATTCATTGTTTTTTCGGATGAAGTTTTGCAGGTAGAAGCCAGTATAATAAATTTTCCTTTTGTCGGTGCAAAATATAATACTAACAAAGACAACGAATTATAATATATAAAACATAAACGTAGTATTAAAAATGTTGGTAAGGATGGCTTTGAATGTCTCCCAAAATCGATCTGCTTTGCAATGGAACCACGCACTATTTCTGATAATATTTTATCTAAAAAGTCAAAAATATTGTGTAAAAATGCTTCAGTAAAAATATATCAAAATAAAGGTTGTTCTATACAAGATTTATACAAGCTTCAGAAATACCTTAAAGAGTTTCAACTAGTTGTTTTTAATTCAATTAAGGGCAATATATTTTTTCAAGAACCCTTCAAATTTGAGTTTAGCAAAAGGATTTATTTGTACTTCTCCGAGACAGAAAAACATTTCTGCGTTTTAAAGTCACCCACAGGGATTTTTAACAAAAAGTATATTTGCGTCTTTTGTGACTGTTTGTACGACAATAAATATTTTCATAAGTGTGAAATGCGTTGTCAATACTGTTTTAGTGCTCCGCCCTGCATTTTTTCATCACTTTTTAAAACCTGCGGGTAAAATAAAATGTGCGGTACTGTGGGATACTCCAAATCTCGTCCCCACAGCTAAAAAACGTTCAGGAGTCGCTAATACCCACAAAGTTAACAGGACTTTCTTTTCCAGGGGAACAATGTGCCTTTCATCCCCTATAATAGGAGCAACGTTTCCCAGAAGAATCTGAAAATATCAGAGCTTGAATTGGTTTTAAACGTAAAAATTGTCAATACTTACTTCGAATGAACACCTTTCTAATATGAAATGTTTTTTTTAAATTATCTGGGCACATATTTATTATCCCTTTTTCAAACTCTACGGCCCTTAAGTGTTCTTCCTTTTCACCAGTTTCGAAGTTCATGTTTGCATTTGTCGAATTTAGGAAAGTCTGAAGAACTTCCATTTCTGTGCTTTCTGAAAACGTCTCTTAAAACAATTCTGCAATTATTACACCTCTTATTTTATTACTTGAACACATTTTATTGTTTAAAAACCTTCTTCCACTTTTTAAAATGACAAGAGATGACACCTGTGAAAATGTTATTTATGTGAGTTAAGTTGGACAAATAAGCCAGTAATACAATCATCCGTAGACGAGTGCACAAACCACAGAATATGATGACCTTTTCATCAAGTATTACTTCCGATGAAATTAAACCAATTGCTGCATGTCAGCGCTGATCAATCAGTTGCATCCAGTCACATCGCTTACTAAAGCTGAGTAATGCTGGATGCACCCAATATTTTTAAATGGACCATGTGACTGACATAAGTGGCAATTTAACATTTTGACTTGTTTGTTATTTCGCGGATAAGAACTAAAACACTAGTGGGAATTCACGAATGACTTATGCTAATATCGTAAATATATTTCTGGATAAAATACCAGACCGATTTTGAAGGTTCTGGATACTGAACATGCAACGTGAAAAAAATTTTAAAGCAAGTATCAACAGCGGATATCAAATTTTCAAACTTATACTTAATTAAAAGGTTTGCTGAAAGCCGTTCGATTTGAAATAACCGTCCGCCATATTGGATCTGCTATTTTCAATTTCGCAAATCTTATTTTATATTCGTGTTCAGCGACCCCAAAACCCCCGTATACCTGATTTGAAGCGAATCGGTTAATTTTCGAAAAAAAACTCCAAAAAACCGCCAAATTGTATCCGCCATTTTAAATTTTTCAAATATAATCTTATATTTGTGGTCAGCGACCCCAAAAACCCTTGTTTACATAATTTGGTGCAAATCGGTTGATTTTCGAAAACAACCGTCCGCCATTTTGGTTCCCCATTTTGAATTTTTCAAATATAATCTTATATTCGTGGTCAGCGACCCCAAAAATCCCCGTATACATTTGGTGCAAAATGGTTGGATTTGAAAAATTTGGCCATAAAGTGGGATTTTGCACAGTCATATTGGATCCGCCATCTTGAATTTTCTTATCCAACTGCACCAGCCTTAAAGAACTGTTCATTTGCTACAATTTGAGTCGAAATACGGTCTTGTCGCTTGCAAATTCTTTTTTCTATAAGCTTTTTTCCAAAAATTTGTAATTTTCATTCCACTTCCGGTCGCCATATTGAAACCGGCATTTCAAAGGCGCACACGGCATTTGAAAGTAGACGTCATAAGCTTTAAAATGAGCCCTTGGTTGATTTTTTTGGGCACCTACAATTTTGGCCACAGCTCTGATCCACTTGACATGGATTATCCCTTATACATAATATTATTAATAATGGTTTTCGCAAGTAGTAAGGTACCCACCTCTCCATATAAACTGCACTAGGTGGCGTAGGGACAGCAATAGTGGTACCCCACCGGAGGTCTTGAGTTGCGACGTAGACCCACCGGCCATAAGGTTTGGTTGAGGAGGGAGCTAGATAGACACGTCCTGGTTGCACTTGTTGATTCCCATCGGACGTATGTTGGGAGTTGGAACTAAAAGTGCTGGATTTTGTTGTTGGAGTGGTTGGATGAAGGGGAAGAACTGTAGTGGTCTGTGGGGAGGACAGCGAATCGAAACTGGTTTTGAAAAGGGTCGGCTAGTTGGATGCTTAATTTTAAGCGATATAAAGAATAATGCAAGATGTGTTTTTCTATGACTCAAAAAGAAAAAAAAGCGGGGTGAGCAAACGCAGTGATCAGGTATGAACGGCGATCAGGAGAAGAAGTGAGATGAGCAGTTTGTGATCGGGTCGGTGTTTTCATTGCTGCTGCGCACATGGTCGACGTAAACAAAGAATGCAGAATTCACACGGCTTAGAACGGGTTTTGGTGAGCAGAAGTGGGTTCTCTGGCAAGGCGCGGACTTTTGCTGTGATGCGGAAGATGGAAACTGTGCCAAATGGTTTGTTGATAAGGAAGATGAAGGAAAGAACCTGCCTGTTTGAAAGGAAAAGCGAAGAAAAAAACGTGGCGGGGCAATGTTCAGGTTGCTTGCGTGGAAACTGTGCCAAATGGTTTGCTGATGAGGAAGGTGAAGGAAAGAACCTGCCTGTTTGAAAGGAAAAGCGGAGAAAAAAACGTGGCGGGGCAATGTTCAGGTAGCTTGCGGGACGATGTTTGGGTAACTTGCGGGCGATATGGGGGGGTTGTGGTGCGATGGTCGGTGAAGTTTGATGCGATGATGCGGGGTGGGGGAGGTTGAAGTGAAAGGCGATGTATGAATGGGTAGAAATGTAAGAAATGGAAGTTTAAATGAAAGACATATAATAAATTCTATAATTTATTTTGTTTTAGCGCGATAAATTATAAATTTTCTTACTTTCTTCTAAAAAAATTAATTTTTATGAAACCTCCTTTGGATTCATCCTTCCCACCAAAGATTAGGTATTGGTTCGGATGTTGGTTCAGGTCATCAATCTGCTTTTGTGTTTTGATTTTCTCGGAAAATCTCGGCGGTAGATATATATACGTGTTATTAATAAGGTGCGTTGTTACACGAAGACCGTACTTGGTCTTCACCAGCTTGAAGGTCTTGATGTCATACTTTCCCTATTTCAAGCGCTGTGATTGGTACCATCGTATCATAATGATGTTCCGAAACGGTCTGTAGCAATTCAAAAGTGTTCTGCAAAAAAACAAAAAAGTAGATGTTTATTAAATATATATGTATCTTGCAGTAATAACAATTTACTTACCATTTCTGCAAGTACTATCTTTTACCAACTAGGTTGCCTGTTTAAAACTTTCTGACGTTTGTTAAAGAAGAAGACACAGGTTTATATACCGTTTGGTTTTACTGTCTTTTAAAAAAGTTAAAAGAAAATACTAGACCTAGAAGCAGTCTAGTTTTTTGTGTCTTAAACAATGTGTTTTATTTCCAGTAAATAGATAAGTAGAAAAAATTAGACAAAAATGCTATTGTATCAAAAATATAAGCAGTAAATTTTAGCAACAGCAATAGTAGTAGTAGTAGTGTATTTATTTATATTATTAACAATGTCTATACAAATAGGACCCTTATATTTAGTGCGGAATATAACAATTCAACAAAATCAAGATCCTCACACTTATTTCAATAATTAACATCAAAAGGGTGTAGAATAGGCATTTTGAAACGAATTGACCTGCTGTAACTTGTACAAAAGAAGAAAACAAGTCGTCGGTTTCTGCCACATTTAGTAGATAATAGATAATGACGAAAAGAAAAAATAATTAATGAACTGCTCGCAATGTAATTATCCTGTCTGTAATGAACATGCAGTTACTTTTGCTAAATGTCAATCATGTAATGAATAAATGCACCAAATACTCGGGTATCCGGGTGCGCACATAAGAGTTAAATGACATTTCACATTTGGTTTTATCTTTTGTTTATTACACAATTTTGTAACCCGTGAAAAAACATTTCAATATACACGAATTAAACTAAAATCTCACTGCAGTAGACTTTAATGTTCATCACATGATTATGTCACACGAAACTGCAAACAACTTATAAAAACGAACTTATCCTGCGATGGTTATCGAAGAACTGAACTTCACTAATTCCGATGCAGAACAAATTCACACAGACGCACTGCATTTTACTCAAAACTGAAAAAAACGAAAAAGAGGCGAAAGAAATCATGACAAAAGAGACTCAGCCAGGACTGTTACAATAATTTCCTGGTAAACCGCGGAGCTACGAAATTAGAGCTGAGTTTAACAGTTAAATTAACAAATTCTAATAAAATCAAAAAAAAAAACAATTTGTTCTTTTAATTATAAACTTTATTCACGATTTTAACTGCTACAGTGCTTACTTAAGACTGACTAAAAAGTGTTTTTTGGGCGATCTCATTAGCTTGGTCATACGGTCACGTTTTGTTGACATAGCGTCTGCTGTAACGTTGACCCGCGACTTACCTGTCGGGTACCTGTGCGGAGTCACGTTCTGCTGACGCTATGTCTGCGATTTTTGTGAGTTTCGTAAAATTAAATTATTTGACCCGGTTTTTGGGGTACTGTAGGTTCTGCTGTAACTTTTAACCATGCTCTGTTGTTGCTTTACTACGAAACATATTTGATCACACAAACGAAATTCTCCAGAAATAAATCCTGTGCGAAGGCACACCACAAATTCTGAGGAATTTAACAATGAAATAATTGTATGCTTACAATGAAAATTGGTGATTTTGAATATTTGGCGGTTGAGTAACACTCAAACATTGTTAAATTTACAATGGGCTTATCCGTGGTTGAAAAAAATAATTAACAATTTCTACATGGTTAAATTAACTAACTTCGAATAGTTAAATCAAACATTTTAACTGTTTAATTTCACCATTTTCATTGAATTGTTGCAATACTACGGAACATTGTTGAATTCACCACTGATTTTTCTCTCAATGAAAAAATTGTTTTCATTGATTCTGTAAACTTTCTTCCCTTTCCGCTATCAAAACTGCCCAAAAATTTCGGTATAAAAGATGTTAAGAAAGGTTTATACCCACATTTTTTCAATACACTAGAAAATTGGAACTATATTGGAAAATACCCTTCTCACGATATGTATGGTCTTGATTATTTTAAAAAGGAAGAAAAACAGAAATTTTTACAATGGTACGAGCTAACCTCCACTAGTAATTTCAACAATCAAGTTGAGCTTATTAACCTTTTAAGGACGGGAGTGGTCGATATATGGACCAGCCAGAGCACACATAATATTTTATGTTTTTCAGGGAAAATGTTATGCGCTAAATATGGTAAAAATAGTATAGAAATTCCTGGAAGCATCCTTGACCTTGAAAATTGCTATTTCAAAGTCAAATTTTTGTTTGTTATTTCGCCCTGAAAGTTAGCATACCTGCTTTTTTTATGTACTGATTACGAGAAATATAGTACCACGAATCACAAAACTCTTCTGCAAGGTGAATTCAAGGTCAAAAATTGAAAATTTCACGATTTTTCCCGTATTCAGCATCAAATTACCTAGAAAAATACTTTCAAACCGTCGCGCCAAATTTTTACATGGGACTTTCCGTTGCGGACGGGCCTGGTCGATATATCGACCAGCAAGGAGGGGGGGGGGGACTCCCCATAAGAAGTTCATTGATTTTATTTATAATATTCATGTCTAATAAAAGGTCAATTTTAAAGTAATTTTCCCCGTCCTTAAAAGGTTAATTATTGTAAAAATGATGTAGATATTTTACGAATTAGCTGTCTCACATTTATGAAAGATTATTTAAAAACGACGGGAATAAATCCTTTCGTTGAAGCCTCAACAATTGCATCAACAGTCATGTTGGTATATAGAAAAAACTTTCTTCAAGAAAACCAGCTAGCTATTATGCCTAAGGGCGGGTATAGGAGAAATACCAACCACTCCTTAATAGCCATTAAATGGCTTAATTTTGAAAATAAGAAAGTTGACGGCAAAATTCAGCACGTCGCGTCGGCTCGAATGGTGGAGTAAAATTATCAAAGTGTAACTTGACTGTTGATGGTTATAATTCGGATACAAATACAGTGTACGAATTTTTTGGCTGTTACTATCACGGATGCACATTGTGTTTTCAAAAGCGAACTTTGCAAAAAACCCATTTTGATTCTTTGGATCATCGTTATGAAAGCACATGCAAAAGAATTCAAATAATAAAACATGCCGGTTATAAAATAGTTTACATATGGGAATGCCAATATAATCAATACTTAAAAGAAAATCCTGAAACCAACAATATTTTAGAAAAGGAAATCCAAAATATTTTTCTCCCTTTTAAGCCAAGAGATGCAATCACGGGTGGTCGTACTGAACTTTTTGCTTGTCATTATAAAGTAAAAGAAGGCGAACAAATAAAATATTTAGATTTTACAAGTTTATACCCGTATATTAATAAATACGCTCCATACCATATTGGCCATCCACAAATTCTAAGAAACGATGAAATTCCCGACTTGCAAGAAGTAATTAAAATGCACGGGTTCATTCAATGTCAGGTTCTTCCTCCACAAGGTCTTACTATTCCAGTTTTACCGTTTAAAATAAACAAAAAATTATATTTCACTCTATGCAGAACTTGTGGTGAAAAAAATAGCATTACATGCAATCATAGTGAAAATGAAAGAATGCTCTCTGGAACTTGGGTAATTCCTGAAGTGGCTAAAACACAATTACCAAGTATAACAAATATTTGAAATCTGGAAGTATAATTTCACCCAATATGATCCCCTGACAAAAACAGGAGGGTTATTTTCTGAATTCGTTGATACTTTCCTTAAAATTAAACAAGAGGCAAGTGGTTGGCCGGCTGGCTGTAACATAGAGAAGGAAAAAGAACAATACATACAGGCATATAAAAACCATGAAAACATTGATTTAGACCCCGCAAAAATAGAGAAAAATGAAGGTCTACGACATGAAGCAAAATTAAATTTAAATTCGTGCTGGGGGAAATTTGCTCAAAGAGAGGATAAAACTCAGACGGCTATTATAAACGATTTTAAGAATCTTTCAGAATTTGTTAATTCCTGGAGTTGAAGTATCTTCTGTTTATGTCATAAATAAAGATACTATTTGGTTAAATTGGAAGTGCACCAAAGAAGATTTAAATACACTTAAACATTTGAATATACCAGTTGGAGCATACAACACAACGTCATATGTTCGAATGAAGTTGTACAAAATTCTTATAAAAATACCAAATCAAGTTTTAAGCTAGGGAATCAAGTTTTGAAACATCTAATTTCTTAGGTGGTCTCACTAATGAGTTAGAGTGTTCTGGACCAGAAGCGTATATATCGGAGTTTGTAAGCATCGGGCCTAAATCGTATAGTTTGAAAATAGAATGTTCAGGAAAAACAGAATACATTACTAAATGTAAACGTATATCTATTAAGGGGTTAGGTGGGTTTTGAATCCCAAAGAAAATCACAATTTTTCGGATTTTTTTTTACGAAATTTATAAAAGCGATTTATTTCAAAGTTTGGGATATAAAAGTACATCACTTTAACAAGTTGTAAAAAAAAAAAATTAAAATTGAGCCATTGACAGCTGGTTTACGAAAATCGATGATTTTTTACCGTGGACATGATTTCTCAAAAACTAATAATCCAATCTTACTGAAATTTTCCACACTTCTTCTACATAGTATTGACTTGTACTTGAACGAAGGATTTTTAATTTCGTTTATTACTATCACCAAAATATAAAAAAAATGTGCAGAGAAATTTAAAAAAAAAGTCGATTTTTCGTTAAAAAACGTTGTAAAAAATTCAAATATTATTTTTTTTTCAAATCCTTTGAAAAATCGTTGGTTGTGCAACGATAGTTCGATTTTTTAACTTAGTTTGATGACTGATCGATTGGATCTTCATCATCCGAAGCAGACCGATGTCTTTTCGCCGAAATCACTGTATACTCGTGTTTTATATCTTATTAAAATCGGGTTAGTCGCAGAGAGTTGTTCACTTGACCGTAGCCAGACAAGAACTGACCATCCAAAAATCCTTTGATTTTGAATCAAAAACTCTTCTAGGGTATTTTGAAGGTCTGTTTGGTCATCAAACTGTTTGTCGCGTAAATAATTTTTAAAAGCCCGAGACAAATGGTAATCAGACGAAGCTAAGTCTGGTGAGTATGGTATCCATGATGATAAAAAATTTCTGTATCCATACTTCTTAAAGTGTTCAAGGATGGTGAAATGACTAAGTGCATGCCTACAAAACATTTGTCGTCGCATATTGCTGAAAAAATTCATTAGAATGTACTCTATAACATATTAAGCATCTTACCCTGCTGAATAATCGAATGGGAATTTTTTCTCTTGTAAAAATTGTGTTCATTTCTTACAGTTTGCTTTATTGCAATATGACATCCATCTATCGCGCTAACAATTCCTGGAATACCCATTGATTTCCTTTTAAAATTCTACATAAAAAATTATACCCGATGAATTTTATTATCGAAAGCAGCAAGTTTTGAATCTTGCTTTAGAAATTATGCAAAGCTTATTCTCAGTAGGCATTCTAACTTATTTTTTAAGAAGGCCATTAAGGCAGTCAACAATCTGAAAATAAAATGTGTGGTACTATGGGATACTCCAGTTCTCGTCCCCACAGCTAAACAACTTTAAGGAGTCGCTAATACCCACAAAGTTAACAAAACTTTCTTTTCCAGGGGAACAATGTGCCTTTTATTGCTTATAATAGGAGCAACATTTCCAAGAAGAATCTGAAAATTTCAGAGCTTGATTTGGCTTCAAACGTAAAAATGATCAACACTTACTTCGAATGAACACCTTTCTATATATTAAATGTTTTTTTAAATTATCTGGGCACATATTTATTATCCCTTTTTCAAACTCAACGGCCCTCGGTGTTCTTCCTTGTCACCAGTCTCGAAGTTCAGTTTGCATTTCGAATTTAGGAAAGTCTGAAGAACTTCCATTTTTGTGCTTTCTGAAAACATCTCTGAAAATAATTCTGTAATTATTACACCTCTAATTTTATTATTTGAAGACATTTTGTTTTTAAAAACCTTCTCCTTTACTTCCGATGACTATGATTACACGATTCGTGGGCACATATGCTTCCACGTTCCTCTGCGCTTTCGTGTTCACACGAAATTCGTAGAAGCGCACGGCATTTTTGAGAGCGCAACATTTGGAAGTGAAACAAAACAAGCTAATCGTGTGAAAAATTATAAATATTTAAAAAAAATAATGGACGAGGAACTATTAGCGGTTGCTGCATTAACTTACGCTTCGGTTGCGAGTCTTTTACACTCGAAAATTAAAAAGCAGACAAATAAAGACAAAGGAAATGGGTGCGTAAATGTAGATTAAAGAGGGAAGAAAAGAGTTGTTTGAATTTGCTCGATGAAGAATTAAGACTGGAGGATAAGAATGCATACAGACGGTATTTAAAAATAAACGAGGATAGCTTTGTCGATATTCTTAATCTGGTGAAGGAAAGCATTACAAAACAGGACACTTTTATGAGAAGTGCTATACCACCGGAGGAAACATTGTCTATAACTCTTAGATTTCTTGCAACGGGAGAAACTTTTCGCAGTTTAGATTACCAGAGCAGGTTGTCGCTATCGTTTTTGTCTGGAACGATAACAGCAGTTTGCCGTATTTTGTACAATCAACTAAATAAGGAATATGTGAAGGTACGTTATGTTGTAAAATGTATGTAACAAATTTAATACAGTTTCCAGATTCTAAGAATGAGTACAAACGATTGAGCATAGTTTCGGTATCTTTAGTAACCGTTTTAGAGTTTTACAAACTCATATTCATTTATGACCAAATAAAGTAAAAGACATTGTATTAGCATGCTGCGCACTTCACAACTTTTTTATAACTAAAAACCAAAATTACGTAGATCCTATTTCCTTCAATCAGTACCCATGTAGAACAAATGAGGAAAATAGCGGTGAAAACCCAAGAAATTTCTCGAAACTAGCTGGAGAAGTGAGACAACAATTTGCCGGATATTTTTTCGGAAGAAGGAAAGGTTCCTTGGCAAGATGCGTATGTTTAAAACAATGTATGTACGAACCGAATTAATTGTATTTTTATGTAGTATTTCTTTAAAAAAAAACATGAATAAATGAAAACTTAAAATAAGTCTTTGTCTTCTAAAACAAAATCAATTGCTAATTGCAATGTGTCCTTTTCATTTGCGTCACTTCCACTGTTTTGTGTGGGTCTGAGAGCTTCTTCGTTGGAGTTACTTCCCGACTCGAATAAAGAAGTTTGCGATGGAATTGACATATTATACGGCTTTTTAAGCAATTCCACTCTAAGTACTTTCGGTTTCCTATCGTCTGTAATGCTTTTACATAATTGTCGACGGACGGATGGTTGGATTACACGAAATATTCCAAATTTTGGTGGGGTATGCGAACGGATGGTATTTTGTTGAACGGGAGATTGTGCTCGAATACCTGGAGATTGTGTCCGATTACTTGGAGATTGTGTCCGATTACTTGGAGATTGTGCTTGATAACCCGGACATTGTTCTCGAAAACCGGGGGATTGTGCTTCGAAATCTGAAGATGGAAGGCTATCTGAAGAAGACCGTGCACCCCATGTGCTAATTTCTTCCGAAAAATTGAAAATCTGAGGAGAAGGTGTCGACTTCCGAGGAGTACTCGTTGGAATGCTGTGATGTTTTATAATTGGAGGTGTGATGAAAAATCTGATGTCCATGAAGTTTCTTGTGAGCAAGTGCACAGCTTATTTGCATTTCTTCTTATTTTGTCTTGTTCTTCTTATTCTTCCTTTTGAGCTGAATGGATGATTTCGAGGATTTTCCACTTTCTTGAGAAAAATGTACTGTCAGACAATCCTTTCGTTTCCATATTAACTATTTTCCCCAAGTTTGCCTCCCAGGTTTCTTCTGTAATAATTCTTTTTGTTCTTACTTCCTCTACGAGTTTATTAGCAGCTTGCAGGGACTGCAAACAGCTAAGTTCAAAAGAATGTTTCTGATGTTTTTTTCGTATCTACAAAAAATACACAAGTACGATTGTACAACAAAAGAAAAAAAGAAGCGTACCTGCTTTCGAATTCCAGGTGTTGTACAGGAAGTGTCTGGATCAGAACTTGCAGTATTATCCCAGTTTGTGTCCTATAAATATGTGATGTTATATTTAAATATTCACCATAAAATACTACTATTTACCTCAGACAATGGTATATTACTTTCAATTTCTGCCTCATCTTTACAAGTATCCAAAAATTTTAGCTGATCGAAACACCACAGTTTTGAAGCATAAACTTTATCAGCTCCAGCGCCACTTTTTTTAGAGCTCTGTATAGATGCCTTTTCCCTAAAATGCTGTGATCTTAAGGTTTTAATTTTATTTTTAAGATCATTTGTAGTTGCTTCCGGACGGATGTTTTTCAGTTTAATAATAATCTCCTGAAGGCACTTTTCGCGCTTAATTTTATTCTTATAATCCGGGTGCTTTACATCGTAAAGAAGGGGAAACTGCTCGTACAACTCAATAAATGTCCTTGTTGGGTTCTTGTTCCAGTTTGACACTGCACTTCGTATATTTAAACTTTATCACTTTAAAACTTCCGCGCTTGCCACTTGCCACTTTGCTTTTACACTTTGACAACATGAAACAAATGAAAATGGCAAATGTCAAATCGCTTTTGTTCCGTTCCGAAGCGAACGTCACTTTTAGTTTTCGTTCGCTTTTTCCAATGTTCGTTCCTACTTCGCCCCTCGCCCATCATCTCATGCAGAACGTGCGCTCCAGCCAATCGTGTAATCATGGTCGATGAAATGAAACGAGTTGCTGCATGTCAGCGCTGATCAATCAGTTGCAACCAGCCACATCGCTTACAAGAGCTGATGGAAATGCTTATAGCACTGAGTAATGCTGTATGCACCCAAGGACTTTCTTCTATTCTTTGTATTTTGTACTTTCCACTTCATTTTTATTCTTTTCTGGATTTCGATTAAGAAAATAATTTCTATTTTTCATTACAGTTATTAAATTAACTGTGCAAATAATTTTCCCGTTATTGTCCCTTTGAATAAATTATTTTGGATACTGTTCCGCTGCCTGATGCGCAACAGATCTAAGAATTTTCATTAGTAAAAAGAATATGTTCTTAATTCGTCAACAATAAGATTGCCAATCGTGTTTATTGCGCGCCCTAGATTCTTTTTTCGCTCATAATTTTAATCATATCTGAAGGAAGCTTTTCCCAGGGAATCTCAAATTCCGAAAACAACTTTAAACATTCGGAATTGGTACTTAATATAATAATACCATGTCTTGTTTTCTGGAGCTTTATTCAAACGTTAATACCAAAGTACTTTTATTGAATCAAGCTTAAACCTACTTACAATTGAATCTTAACTTAATTGACCTACATATAAACGTTTATCTATTATTTAATTACTTGAACCATATGCACGGTGCACTCGTTTACGCGAAGAGCAGTCAAGCTGTCTTAGCGATTATAGCATGACCCAGATATAGAACGAGTGCGCCGGCATATGGCTCAAGGTAGTTAAGTCATATCATTTTTTTTTTAAAGCTTTTTCGAATAATTTGGTAGAACAAATTATTAATTAATATTAACAACGTTATATTAGTCTTATCTATCCTATTAAAATCAAGTTTTATTTATTTATTTATTTATTAATTTGTTTTATATACAGGGTTACAGGGAAAGTCGTACAGAATATTAAAGGACGTTATTATTCAGGCCATTTCTGATGGATTTGATTCGGTAATATGGTGTCCGAAACTTGACCGTTATGGAGATATTAGATATTGAATTTTAAAGATTTTTTAAAAAATCCTTAATTTTTTGGCTTTTTTTATCGATTTTTTTCGCATTAGAGCTCCTAGGGTCCGTTTTTTTGTTGTACTCGCGTTACTACAAAGAAGTAAAGTCACCCTATCCTTGGCTGCTTTGAATCCCCCGGCCGATCTCTCAGATTTTGACACATAAGTTCTTCTGGGCATTTTTTTCCAGAATAAGCCGGTCTCATCAGCATTAAACACGTGGTCAGGAACGTAACCGTTTTCTTCAATAATTTTTGCCAGTTTTGCTGGATATTCTTTTGCCGATTTTTCATCACCAGAAGCAGTTTCCCCTTTAAGTTGAATGTTATGCAGATTGTTTCTTTTTGTGAAGTTTTCAAACTATCCCTTGCTTGCACTAAATTCTGTAGAAGATGAAGTTTGTTGTTTTTCTTTTAAAGAGCTAAAAATATTAAGCGCTTTATGTCTTATCGAAATAGAATCCACCGGCTTTGGCTATTGTCTTCTATCCAAATTACTAGTGCTTTTTCTACTGCTTCTATTAAAGCATCTCGATTATATGTAGAAAATTTTGCGCTTACAGTTCCCCTGGCTACACTTTTTCGAGTAGAATCTTCCATTCGTTTTATTGTTCTAACAGTTGCCTCATTCATTCCATAATCTTTTGCTACGGATGTTGAACCTTGTCCAGACTTTAGTTTGTCCAAAATTTCAATTTTCTTTTCCAAACTAATTGTTTGTCTTTGCTTGGGAATCGGTTTTCTTTTTGTAGACATTATAGAGCTATAATAAGATTAAATCACTATTACGAAATAAAAATACAAAACTAACTTTTTTCACCTGTTAGAATTCATTTACTTAGACTCAAAACTCAAATATAAAACAAATGACTTTGACGTTTACGACTGAAGTTCTAGAAAAGGGTGCGTTAAGTTAGATGACTTGCTTTTAATCGAGCTTTTAAAAGAGTGCGTTCATTAAAATTATACTCGCTTATAATTTATGAATGGTATATTGCAAAACAATCAAAATAGAACCCAAAAAAAATTTTTTTTGTTTAATTTAGAAACCGTGTAAAAGCGAAACCGTGTGAATTAAGTACCGTGCAAATCGAGGGATGGGTTAGAAGGCATGTCAATTAATAAAAATGATTAACAAAAACTGAACCTACTATTAACAGCTTAAAAAGACAACGGTTAGAATTAAAGAATTTTCACTAAGTGTTTTTACCTTTGAAGCGTTTTTATTTAAAAAAAATTTATGGAACTTATTCTGCAAATAATTTTAAAAACTTCTACGTCTCTTTAGCTATTCAAAAAGGTATAACAGATGCTATTAAATAGGCAACACATTGACCAAACAACAGTTAAGGTGGCAGAGGATACATATTTAGTTTGAGGTAAAAGTAGCTAAAATACGTAAATAAAACAAAACAAAAAACAGAGCAATATTCATATTCGACATGGCCACCGCTCTTTTTTACACAAATTCTCATTCTTTTTCTTAAATTGCTTTTCACGACAGAAGTTCGCAGGTTCCGCCTCATTTCCTCAGCCGAAAAAAAAAGATAAAAAGGCTTTAACCTGAAGCATCCTGTTTCTTTGGTACCACCCAAATGGGCGCCGAATACGGAGGATCGCTACACCTTATTATTTTTTGTTTCAGCATATCTTCAATTTGCTTGTGCACCTCTTGACGATGCATCTCCGGGTATCGGTAAAGTTTTGAATGGATTGGGATTTCATTAGTAGTCTTAATTTGGTGTTTAATTTCGTGTGTGAATGTTAAGTCATCAACCCTCATGGTAGCACACTTTGTCAAACTTCTTTGGCATTTTCAGAAGTTCGCATTTCGTGGATGGATCTAAATGATCGCATCTAATACCGTTTTTCCCCACAAAATTCATTCTGGAATGTCTCTAGTTCTTTAAGTGGAACAGGGATCTGATACTCACTTTCTTCATTTATGCTAAAATGAAGCGGAATTTCACTATCCGTATTTAGTTTTAAAATTTTATCTTTGTAACTAATTTCAGCTTCAAGAGGAAAAATTATGTTGTTTCCTATTAAGCCATCAAATTTATCGTGAAATTGTATTTCTAAAAACTCTAGTTTATCTTTTGAATCGAATTCCAAAAAGGGGGGTCGATTGTTACCTTCGTATCACATAGGGTAATATTTGTTGAATGTTTTAATATTAATTGGGGTTATCTTGCTTGCGTATATCGGGTTGCAAATGCCTTTGTTAATTGTACTCATAGTAGCACCAGAGTCTATTATGAATCGTAAAGGTTTTCCACGCGATTGTAACTTTATATAAGGGAGTGAATGTTGTTGTCTTCCGAGGCAGCTTGAAGCGGCTTGTTGTGTAGTTTAAAAGATCTTTCGTATAATATTTTATTTTTTATTAATTCCTTCAGATATAACTTTATTTATATTTTTTTATAATTATAACTTTTTTTATTAATAATTTTAGATTTTTGCTTGAATACGTAATTTCTGTTCCAAAGTTAAATTTCAACTATTTATTTTCTCAAAAAAAACGCCTGCTTCGAAAAGTATGAATTTTTATTTTTTTGCACCGCCTGCTTGAATTATCAAATTTATTTAATAATACCTGTCCCCCACATTACCCTCCTCCCAGTTAACCGCGTTAACGCTAAAATTAAAGTTGTTGTTGTTGTTGTATGTTGTTGATGATGTTGTTGAAAAATTTAAATTTGCTGATTATATTCTTACTGTATTGCTGGCCGATTTGTGGCTCGACCTTGTTGTGAACCGATCTGCGGTTGGTTGCTGTTAGCCGATTTGTGGCTGGTGGTGTTGGATCTGATACCTGGACCGTTTTTGGGTCCTTTTTCTACAAATGTAGAGTGAATGACAAAACCATAACTATAGAAAGGGATAATCTTTTTAAAATCCTAATTCCTATGGTTAAAATTGTCTTAAATAGGCGGGAGTAAGAGGAAGATAAGTAGAGGATTACATACAGAATTATAACCCTGGAGTAAAATTAAATGATTGTTGTGTTGGGAAACGAGGAACTTTTGATGAAGGTGTTCGTATTGCTCTTTTCGCTCTTCCTACTGGAAAATGAATATCTGATGTCCAGCCATCCATTGTTAAAGTCGAATATTTGTCAAAACTTGGTGTTGTAGTTGGTGGGATGAAGTTGGGCGTCTCCTTAGCGGGCGGTTGGTCAGACATGATTATGTCTGTCAGGTTATTCTCAATTCTTCAAATTGTTGTGCTTCCAAATGTAGATGTCCTTATATGTTCTTTGTCGGGGTCACCAGTTGAAGCGGCTTGTTGTGTAGTTTAAAAGATCTTTCGTATAATATTTTATTTTTTATTAATTCCTTCAGATATAACTTTATTTATATTTTTTTATAATTATAACTTTTTTATTAATAATTTTAGATTTTTGCTTGAATACGTAATTTCTGTTCCAAAGTTAAATTTCAACTATTTATTTTCTCAAAAAAAACGCCTGCTTCGAAAAGTATGAATTTTTATTTTTTTGCACCGCCTGCTTGAATTATCAAATTTATTTAATAATACCTGTCCCCCACAAGCTAAAGGAAAATTTTCAATTTGATTGTGAATTTCCACCGAATGAACTCTAGAGTTTACACTGGTATCAACTTCCATTATTATTTGGATTAGGGGTAAAATTCTGATTTTGCCGAACATTTCGTAATCTATTAGATTGAAGTGATCTAGTATTTTTAATTATTATTGCGCGAATATCTTTGGTTGTCATTAACAGGCATTTGGAAATTGTTTTGATCATAAGCATGTGAATTTCTATTTCGATTGACACTATTTCTTGAAGGGTTATAATATGCATAACTGCCTTCGAATAACACGTCCAACACGTCTTCTAAGGTTTTCGGGTTTCTGCTGAACAAGATAGAGCGCATGGGCTCTGGTAATTTATCTTTAAAAACTTGCAAACCCTGGTCCTGGTCACTCATCCAATTTGTGGCACTACAATTAATGTTCGTTTCTTAAAACACTCGCGTTCTTTATCCCGAGATCCCTTTCTTTGGAATTTCCTTTGAGATGTCTTCTGGGAATCTGTAGCGATCTCTCAATGATTTATATTACAAATATTTTTTTCTTTTGTTGCACAGGCCACTTTTCATGAGGCACTAAAACACTATGTAGCACTATGTAAAACCTTTTTTATTTTTTTATTTTTTCCCTTTGCCAGTTAAAGTTGCGCGGTTCTCAATTGTTATTTTCGCGTGTTCCTTTATTTATTTTTTTTGGATCTCTTCTACTGAGATCCTACCGACTGCGCCAGTAATAGAATCAGAACGTGCTTTAACAAAAAAAATGGGAGACACAAACACTTGGTTTCGAAAGAGAATTTTTATTTTTAACAAAGGTCTTTAAAATCTGGCAACTTTCTACAGACTGGCTTAAAAATTACAGTTTAAATTAAAAGAATTTATGCGCTTCTTCGCGACATATGCCACGGCCGCGTGACTTGGTCGGCAACGTTGTTTCCCGTGGGAATGATTAATTGATTATGTAGCCATGTCTTAATTTGTGGTGCTGCTCTTTTACTAATAACTGGGTTCCTGGCAATTTCAGCTTCAATAGTCTTCAAAGAAGGCAGAGTGTAATTCTTCATGAAACAGGTTTAACAGAAGTTCTTTTTCGTAATTGCTCCATCGCTTTCGTCGTACTGGTCCATAAGGAGATGCTACAAAATAATGGAAATAAGAAACCGAAGAATAAATTTTTTATTAATATTAGTGCTTACTAGACCGTTTTTTTTTTGCAAATGGTTTCCCACTTCTTTCGCCGTTCCCTGAGATATTATTATCATTAAACTCGCAGTCTGCTACAGACGTATTTTCCTAATCTTTGTTGTTATCGTCATAACTTTCATCGCTGTCTTCACTTTCTGTGTCATGAGATCCTTGAACTTTTTCTAAAAGTCTAGACATGCGGCATATCTCCCGATTAATAATAGGTTGCCTGTAAATGTTTTTGTGTATTTGCTCTGTATATCCCATGAAGTTTGCCACATCAGTTACTTCATGTTCGGACAAATTAAGGGCCATAGACTGTGTTGCCACATGTTTACGAAGAGTAGTTCCACGTAACCTTTCAGGATATTCTGCGCCACATTTAGCAGAAAAGCGTCTCAATAAAGCACAGGCTCTTAAGTAGGCATTTTTACCTTTATCTCCCCCAAATACAAAAGGATTTCTATCCGGAACTTTTGCATGTTTTCTATATTTTAATATTAAGCTCAGTGCATTGAACCAAATCTTGACTTAATAAAACGGGAACAGTTCGATTTAATTTTCCTCGAATCGCACACATTTCCTGGCAGCTTCCTGATTTTCTTTGGACAAAGAAGAAAGTAAGTCCTCAGTATTTTCATCAATTGTCTGGTAGCTACGATAATCGTCTATTTGAATCCTTTCTACTTCTCCAGCGCGACGCCGGTTAAACAACTGTACGGATGTTAACGTATTTTCCGCTAAATTTAACCACGCCTGTGAAGAGAAAGTCCGCTCCAGACTTTCAAATGCCTGTTTTTTTTTTTTTTCTATAAAAGATATGTGTGTAGTTTTCTTACATCATCCATAGAAGGAAGTAAAATTCTCTTGCGTCTCTTATATTGCACTTGAGTCTCTATTGCCCTTTTGTTTACACTTACTGCAAGATCTAAGCCCAAAAACTTTTGAAAAATCGTTCACATTTTTTTTCTGATCAGGATTATGATTCTTAATACTTTCGATTATCAAGAGTTCACATACTTTTTCAGAAGAGTACCCAAAGTAAAAGCGACCGAGGGTGTTTTATAAGTTGTATGATCTTCATTGATATCAGCTTCGATATTTATTACCTTGATTGCATAATCACAATCAAATGCTGATGCAAGATCGGTTATGCCGCACTCAAAATTTCTCATGGTTTTTAAAAATATACTCAAAAGCCGAATCCTTGATCTTGTCATATCAAAATGATGATCACTACTTTTATATTTTTCACACATCTTATTAGCATATGTAACTACGAGAAAATCGTACCTAATTAATCGTACAATCTCATCTTCTCTTAGAACGAGGAAAAGTTTTGCTTTTACAGCTTTATAGCCTTTTTCATGTAAGCGTCCCATCACTCTTTTTCCCATAATTTTAACAATTCTCCTTTTCTTTGAAGGCCGGTACATTTTGAAAAATGAGTTCTAAGACTACTTTGTGAATAGTAAGCTTTACAATTCCCGCATGCCATAAAATCGTCAGCAGCCTTCATAAACCTAGAAGCAGGCCTTCTCGAGACAATAAGAGTGTCATCGTTGAAATGCGCATCGCTATTGAATAGAAAATTTCCTTTCTTGTGTATTACGGCAATTACATCTTTTCTTTCCTTGGAATTTTTTGGCAAAGAAGTAAATTTTTTTACATCTTCCACATTAATATGCTTTAACTCCAAGTGTCTCGCAATTTTGTACTGGTTTGTGTGGCAATAGAGACAGGAATTAAACTTGGTATCACCCTTTGGTCCTCGTGATTCTTCTACTTTCATCTCGGTGGCGTTACGTGTAGACATACAATTTGATAACGTTGCCCTGGAAACATCTATATCTGAACAGCTTATTTCCTTATTTTGACTTGTATTTCGAACTTCATTGTCTTCAAATAACATTTCCTTAGAACTTTTATTAATTTCATTATCTAGATGATAATTGCTATGTGTTTTAGTAATATCCACCTTTCAAATTAAGAATACTTTATTTCTTAATAATAATCCAGTTGATACTTATATGGCTACTTGCTGGATGCCAGGTTGGAGTGCGACTGCCGCTGCTTGATGATCTCATCTCTGTGGGCTTGTGTCTAACGGTGTAGCGAAGAATATGTACGTGTGTGTATGTCATCGCTGCATGGTGCAGTGCTGGTAACGTTTGACGGTTATGACAGTGTTGATAACGTACGATGGTGACTACTTTGGTGGTGAGGATATAACGTAAGGATATAACAATAATCAAAATCACTGTCATCGTCGTAAGATTCTGGGCTAGGAATATTTATTTCCGAGCTATGGCTTTCCTCATTTTCTGAAATGTTGTGAATTATGTCTTGATTTGCGGTGAACTCAAGTTCCATAGTATTGTCACCAAGTTCGTTATTACTATTGACTCTGTTATTACAGAACTCGAGGGTAAGAAAGTCAGCTTTCGGACTGGACAAATCTTCCTCTGAATTTTAGTGATTTTTCTCTGAATTAAGACGACCTGCTTCTGTTGAGCCGACATGTGCTCCCACAAACTGTGGACTAGAGCAACTTGTTTTTGGATTGCGAAGACTTATTCCAGCTTCAAGTTCTTTGCCTGCAAATATTGGCGACATTTTTATAAGTGAATTAAATCTGCAATTAGGCGAAATTACTCTCTCTTCAAAAGCTACATTCAAGCAAAGTTTGACAAGCAAGCAAACGAAAGCAACTACTTTATTATCTGAATATCCAATTTCTAAGTATAGCTGTCATAAATGTGGCTAATACTTTGGGCGCTTATTTAAATAAGAGAGTGTTTGTTGGAACTTAATGTTAACTTGTGCGTAACAATATATATTCTCTGATTTAAGGAAACGTTAGATATCTGTCTAAATTATGTCCTGTCTAAATTGTAATATAGACATAGTAGTACATACCTGAAGATATATTTTCTCCGCTGTGTTTTGATGAGTTGGACATTAATACATACCTTATTGTCCTCTTCGCATAAATTATTTGCTGATTTCTGTGCAAAGTGCTTATTTAATTTTTCTAATTCCCTTTTGGATTCTGGAAATAATTACGGGAAAATGCGCGTATACAATTATTGAAGCCATTAAGGTACTAGTACCGTTTAGAAGGCTAAAAAATGACCAATTTTTAACATTTTTTTTCTCGTTTCCTTTATTTTAAAATATTATGAAAATTTTTTCCTGTAGTTAGTACACATTTTGGCAGTAAAAAAAAATTTTTTTTAATTTTATTTTCATTGAACATTTATTGCTATATGACGTCATTGTCAAGTCCTCGAAAATTAGAGCCTCGCACTGTCCGGGGTTAATCTCCAAAATGGCAAGTCTGAAACAGAAATTTCAAGAAGCATTTTATAGAGGAAGGTGGTTTACATCGTAATCTACCAGAAAATTTAAGAAAAATTAAAAAAAAAAAAAAATTTGCGGCTTTGTAAACAAAAAAATGAAAAAATCACTGTTTTTTTTCACCTTTTTTCACTTGCCAAATTTTTTTTTTTTAATTTTTCTTAAATTTTTTGGTGGATTACGGTAGAGGACATCAAAAGTAAACAAATGCATCCAAAATGAAAAAAATCCATCGAGTAGTTGCGGAGAATAAGTCTGCACCGTTTGAAAAAATGCTATTTTGAGTAAAACGCGTTTAAAGTTTTTGAAGAAAAATTTTAAGAATATTTTAAGAATAATCGTATTTTAATCCTTACAATTTGTCAGTCCGCGATTCCTGCTCCATATAGAAGTACGGCAGAGTCTATGAAACCTTGCTCTTGTTCTTGTTGAGTAGATTTTCTTCCCAAACGTGCTTCCTTCGTTGCTGCCGTACTTGCTCTTTCAGCCATCGAGATCCTCTCATTGTCTTTCGCCTGCGTCCAGTGGTAGGCGGAACTTCCAATAATGCATCCCATCACCTCCATCATTTTCAAGAGAGTCATTCTTCCTTCATTAAAAATGGCCAATGATATATTTACAGCTAATTCAGTAACTTCACGCCCAACAAACGTATGTTTAGGAATTATAACCCAAAGTGTCTTATTATAACATTCGTTATTATTTTGGTTATTCTTTCCTAGGCATCGTTTTAATAATTCTTCATTGGTCAACCTTTCAAAAACAGGTTGGACATATTCTTGGTCCTCAGCATTTAAGGCTGGCTTATGTGTGTATGCGATCCCGTCTTTTTGCGCCTTCAAGAACTGGCACCAATTCGGATCGCAAAATTGATGTTGCGGATTTTCGTCGGTGGAAATCATATGGTAAAAGGTTGACCATATTTCTTTTTGCATATCGGCTACAGAATCTGGGTGCCTTTGGATGGCCAATCCGTAGTATATTGACATTTTTTTTATAACTTTCCCAGTTAAATCTTGAGTTTTTACCACGGGAGGTGGGGGTGGATCGGATTTATTTAGTTTTCTTTTTTTACGTGGTCTTTCTTCTTTCGGCGACTTCTCAACTTTTTTAGACTGCTCTTCGACTTTTTTTTCTTCATTTTTTTTTAGTTTTCGCAATTGCGTTATCGTTTTTTTAACTTCTGTTAGTTGTCGAAACATTCTTTTACCTACGTGTAAAACACACTCAAGCTTTTGCACTACAAAATCGCCATACGGTTTAGCTTTGGATAGATTGGTAAAAGTTTTCGAATCACCGTCACCGATGTAGTACGCATATTTAGCATTATGCAACTTTATTGAGTTTTTAAAAATTTCAGGAATACCTTGCACTTCCATTCCTCCGGAGCTACCTTCATAATTTGCATTACAAGTATCTTTGTGCTCAGTCTCATACCATATATCAAAATCGACCTGATTTAATTTTGACAACATAATTTCGCAAGTTTTACAGTTTTTCGAGGAAACAAAAAAATCTAAAATTTTGCCTGAATATTTACCAATCACGGTTGAAACGCCGAGCAAAGAACTGTAACCTCGTTTTGACCAAGTTCCGTCTCCCGAGACCACCAATTCATCCTCGGGTAAACCTGCTTCTTTGTTTTTACGCTTTTCTTCTTCGCCTGCTTTTTTCAAACAAATTTCACCGATAGACTTTGCTGCTATTCCCACATTCTCTAATAATCTGTAGTAGGTACTTCTAGTAAAAGAAGCTGTTAAATCCATGAGTGCACAAAAGAGATCTAAGCCGTTACGGCCAATACCAAGCAGTCGCATAACAAAAACAATCCGGCGATTTATTTCAAACGATTTGTTTATTACGTTACACGAATTTATTTGTTGATCACCACACTCACACTTAGTATTGATTTTGAATCTAAGTCCACGAATCCCGGTTTTGGTAAACTTTACATCTTTTCCACACGTCTTGCACTGTAGTATACTCGCCAACGCCGAAAAAACGAGGGAAAACGACAGTATGCTATAAGAATGGCCCTCGTCGAGTTTTACGTCAAAATCACTTGTCGATAATTTCTTAGCTGAAGCACTAGTATACTCTGTACTATGCTCAGAAGTATGCTGGTTTCCAGAAAATTCGTGAGACCTTCTCAAAGTCTTTTTTGATTTGGAACGTGCTACGTACGGATTTTTACCCATTTACCCAGTACTATAATAGCGTCAGGACGACGGTTACTTTGAAAGAGGCAGGTATACAAGAGAGGGGAGAAGAGCAGCTGCCGAGCCGCTGCCTAACTGGGTAAACTGCCGGTAGAGCGTCGAAAAGGCGCGCGCATTCAAATCGCTGTAATTTCCTTATTTTTTAAAATATCACTACAAAATTTTAGGAGGTGTATTTTGAAGGTATAAGGATTCATAAAATGTAAAAAAAAAAATTGATTTTTTCAAAATTCTAAACGGTACTAGTACCTTAAAACGAAATTTTTATTCATAAAAATATAACAACAACAACAACAACAAATATGATGGAGAAAAAAAAGTGCGAAGTGTTTAACATTTTCGATATAAGTATCGAAATGTAAATTAGAATGCTTTATTAGAATACTGAGCTGTTTTATGATAGTAACAGGGGCGGCCTTAGCCATTGCGAGGCTCCGGGCGGGTAGATCTTACTAGATGATACTTGACGAGAAATGCAAACTTATTAATAAATAAATTTAGAGTTTTAAAATTGTTTATTGGAAATTAACAAAAATTAATAAACACAAAGATAACAAATTATTAATCATGATAAACTAAAGTGCTTTAATGTCTTGAAAGAACCAGGGATTCAGAAATGATGTTTGCGGCTTTTTCTAAAACTAAAATCATTAATTAAATCATAATAATTTAACGAATGAGCTACGTCATTTTCAATTGAAATAATAGCAAGAGCTGAAAGCCGATCTTGTGTCATAGTATTCCGCAGATATGTTTTATTAATTTTTAACCTCGAAAAACTTCTTTCTGCAGACGCAACTGTTACTGGTGTCGTGGCTATAATTCTCAGGACTACTTCGATAGTAGGGTACACTTCGGTTAAATTTTTTTCTTTTATATATTTCAGCACCGAAATAATGTCATCGTTTCCTTCATATACACGGATAAACATATTCAGTTCTTCATACAATTCATGTCCATCAATATCAGATGTGTCTCGTACTGTTAGAGATAATTGCAAGTTACTGCATTGTTTCAAAAGTTCACAGTCAGTCATTTCCTTTAACTTTTTTATGCTATACATGAAGCCAAATATGCTCTCATGATGCTTAAGTGCCTCAAATCTAGGTTGGCAACTTGCGCGCACATTGTCGACAATGACATAAAAATAGTTTATTTTGAAAATATCTTCCGCAGATAATGCAGGAGCTTCCTCTACCCCTTCGTAATCAAAATTTCTTCTCACACGTCTACATCTCACGACTTTGAACTTTCTCTCAATATCATTTTCATCAGCCATTTCTCTCGCTGTTACCAAGGATGACTGGAAACCGTTTTCACGATAATTATCAAGCCATTGTGTAAATGCGTCTAGGTGTTGTATAGCCGCATCTAGGTGCATTTTTTCGCTCTGCCATATCTTACTTATGACATTTATCTTCGTAAGAATGTCATACCATACGACGAGAGAAATTATAAATTCGTATGTAGTTATTTCATTTTCTATAGAATGGCATTCACTAACCAACGTACAATCTGTCGTATTTTCTGCTAAATCCCTCAAAGCATCGCATACATCGCTTAGTTGATATTTAACGGCCTTCACCGATTCTACCCTGCATTCCCATCTAGTTTCGGAAAGTGGTTTTAGTGATAAAGATTTTACATGTGATTTTAAAATAGCCCACCTCTGACTCGAGCCGGCAAACAGAGTGTACAGCCTTTGTAACAAACCAAAAAAAGATTTTGCTTGAACACAAGACGATGCTGCGTCTCCTAAGATCAGATTCCAGCTGTGACTTCCACAGGGCAAAAAATAAGCAAGTGGATTAATTTCAAGTATACGTTTCTGAACACCACTTTTTATTCCACGCATATTGGCTCCATTGTCGTAACCTTGTCCTCTGCAGTTTTGCAATGATATACCCAGCAGTTCTAGCTCTGTAAGAATGTAATTAGTCAAACTTTCAGCTGTAGTTTTATCAACGGCTAAAAAGCCAATAAAATGTTCTTCTATGTTACCTGTATTTGTATCAACAAATCTTATAATAATTGAAAGCTGTTCAACACGAGAAACATCTCGAGTGCAATCAAGAATAATCGAATAATATTTATTCTTTATTATTTTGTCAACAATTTTAGTCTTCACGTGACTTGCCAATAATTGTATGAGCTCATTTTTCCGAGATAATGATCATTAATCGTCTTGTCTGCTACTTTTTTTAGATGAAGTCGTAAAATTGGATCAAATCGGGCTATTAACTTTACTAAATCTATAAAGTTGCCGCTAGTGTCACCTGAATCTGAGTGATCTGAGTCACATATTATCTTCTCTCTATGACCTCTGAAAGCTAAATTGTGAGATGCTAAAAAATTTACAATTGCAACCAGTCTTTCCAAAATATCTCTCCAACGCTGCCTTTCTTGTTCAATTTGATCCTGGGCTAAAGAGTCAATGGTTGTACAACTTTTTAATCCGTTCTCTAAATTTAACCATTTTAACATACAATCTTTGTGCAGTCGACTAGATTCGTGAGACTTTAGGTATTCACTCAAGTGTTTCCAATCATACACTCCTGGACTGGACCCAATTCTTGTCTTATCTATTCCGAACAGTCGACACGGAAAGCAGTAAACGGCATCTTTATTTTGTGAATAAATCATCCAGCACCTGTCCAGTTTTTCACCATTAGGTAATATTTTACTGTAGTGATATTCACTGAATCGTCGTCCGCTATCGTTCACGGGAAAAAAATCTGGCTTAACGCGGTTTGGACCTTTTAA
Organism: Dysmachus trigonus; assembly: GCA_949715965.1. NCBI lineage: Eukaryota > Metazoa > Arthropoda > Insecta > Diptera > Asilidae > Dysmachus > Dysmachus trigonus. Next base: position 51,272,466 of record OX454319.1, on the reverse strand, counting down.
TACAATTTCAGTTCGGTCCGCATCAGTAATTGTTGATGGCCACAAACCTGGATCATTTTGAGGATTCCGATTTTCAATTCCGTCACTCATGGATGTAGACATAGACTCAGAGTCAGATACGTATTCCTGGCTGTGGCTGGATAATGTTGACGGCGGCAATGGCGGCGGCGGCGGCGGCGGCGGCGGCGGCGGCGGCGGCAACGGCGGTGGCTGCAGCGGTGGAGACAATGATATTGACTCATTATTAATATTATCATGGCTAGGTGGCAGCGGCACCCTTGACGATGTCGAAGAAATTATTTCAGTTGGGTTAGAGTGCGATAATGTGTGATTTTCAGTCTTTAAAGGGTTTCTAAATGTTTCTTGATCACCACTTTTTATATATTTACATAAAGACCCACGTAGATTTTCTTGTACCTGCTTTCTTCTGACAGCTCGTTTTCTTTTTGAATATCTTTATGCTTGTCAAAGTTATGAATATTTTAATTTATTTTTTTTTTAAATCGGCAACTTCGGTATGAGTAAAGATAAAAAGCTAAAAATTTATGTGGATACTTCTTTCAACACATATAATAACATATCCGAAAATCGAAAAAATCAAAGAGGGTCACAGACAAAACGTCGTTGAATTGAGCTGGAATGACCCATATATACATACATTAATGTTAAAAATGTATCCCGCTAAAAAGCATACCAAAAATTTCAATCCTTTAAGGGGAGGTTCCTCTGATCGACTCTGAAAAGTTCGTCACTTTTATGAATTTGTTTGAGGTATAAAGAAATGTGATATGAACAAACGGTTTTTTGTACAATGTTTATTGATAAAAAGAGTCCCTAAATTTATTTTTTCCCCCCTCTTTTAATTCAAAATGGCGGCTCCAGCCATATCTCCGCGAGGCCTTGCGCGCCATACATGCGCCTGCGCTGGACGTTCCCGAGGGTCGTTTTTTAAGTTAGTTAAATAAACATATGTAGCGGCCCTTCAACTAAAAATTTCGAAATTTTGATAAAAAAAACAGAGAAAGTTATCCACTTGAAAATTAAGGTCGTGTTTTGGGGTGTGTTTTAGTTGTTTAAGACAGGCGTTAACATTGTTTATTATTAAAATATATTGCTAATAATAGATCAAAGGCTCCCAGATTGAATTTTACACATGACTTTAAAATTTCAAGTGGATCCGATCAGTGGTTCTCGAGATACACTGTCCCGCGCACTGAAAATATCAACTTTCGGGAAAACGCGTTTGAAGTTTTAGAACCAATTTCGCCTTGTGAAAATGCGTTTGTGACGACAATAGCTGCGTTTTTTTCAACCGGATCAGGATCTGGATCAGGATCAAGTGAAAAAAACGATCCTGATCAGCGATTTGTTGTATTTCAGCAGTTGGCATACCTGCCTACCTGAGATGTCAGAATAAGCTTGACTAGTGCTTAAAATTTGTGTTTGTTTTCCCTCGATTTAGTTGTTTCATTAGACATTTAAGTAAAGTTTATGGATTACGTGCAGGAAATGGATCTGATAAATGAGGTATTAATTTATCTCCATCTATTTATAAACAAATTATTGACATCATTTATTAGCTCTTAGAATCTGAAGATGAATATCCGGAATCCAGCGAGGATGATTTTAATTTGGCTGAATTCTCATCGAGTTCGTCTTCATCCGATTCGGAGACAGAACACTGCGTTGTTACAAATTTCATGGAGGTGATCAACAACTACAGCAATGCAGATTTTAAGAAACACTTCCGCTTGAATCGATCCACCGTAAATCAGTTAACAGGTTTTGTTTGCTCTCCTAAAAATGCTACGTGAATCTAATGACGGAAATTTCAGATTTATACGAAGCTTCGAATGTGGTGACAAATCAACAAAAAGGAGGAAGAATTTGTTTTGGCGCAGAAAAGGAGATATACATATTTTTATGGTATATAGGAAATACGAACACATTTCGTGAACTTGGTAATTTGTTTGGAATATCAAAATCGGGAGCCTGGAACGTAGTCTGTAAAGTATCCAGCTGGCTCATATCAGTTGGGCACAATTACGTTAAATGGCTTTCCGAAGTGGAGATTCCAAGTCTCATGGCTTTGTGGGAACAGAAAAAAAATTCCGTACGTAATAGAAGCCATTGATTGTTCCCATATAAAAATAAAAGCTTCACTTGAGAATAAAGAGAGCTATTTTAACCGCAAACATTATTATAGCCTTCATTTGCAAGCAGTTGTTGACATCAACAAGAGGTTCATAGATATTTTTGCTGGTGAGCCAGGATCTTTGCATGATAGTCGTGTTTTAAGGAAATCCGAATTATTTCATGAAGCGCATGCAAATAAAGAACGTACATTTCCCCTCAATTCCCTTTTGCTGGGAGATTCTGCATATCCACTTTTAGAATGAATTATTCCACCATTTAAAGACAGTGGTCATCTCTCGCATGAAGCAACACAGTTTAATGCATTACATTCCTCCGCACGAATTGTAGTAGAAAATGCTTTTGGTATGCTCAAAACTCGATTTAGACGACTGCTTCATTTTACCGAGCAAACAAATTTAAACTTGGTTGTCAACCTTATTGTTTCGGCTTGCATATTGCATAATATTTGTTTAAATGCAAATGATGATATTGAAGAGATTCAGGTCCTAGTTGAAGCAGATGTTAATCAGTTTGAACTAGAATTAATTGCACAGAATAACCCTAGGCAACCAATTAACAGAAGACAGCAAATTGTAAATTATTTAATAAGTAAAGGTATTATAACACAACAGTAATACGTAAGGAAATAAATTGTAAAGGTATTGTAATATAATACGTAAGGAAATAATTTGTGGAATGTTTTCTGAATAAAAGAATGACACTTTTTATAAATATTTTCTTTATTTAACTTTTTTTCTTAATTATTATTTATTTCCTTAAAAATATGATCACGATGAAGGTTGTCCAAACTCTGTAAATAAAAATTGTAATCAACCCAATTATTTTATTTCAGGACATTTATAAACATACCATTCCCTTTGCTTATTAGTTGCCTTAACAACTGCATTTTTTCATTGTGATTTGTTTGCTTCGCTGTCATGAAGCGAGCAAACCGATCCTCCTTAGCTTTTTCGGCATATGTTTTCATTGTTTCTTCTTTCCTTTTTAACACTAGAACTACCAAGACCGGTCAAATTGACCGGTACTAAATTTCTTGCTTGAATTAATCATATTTTTTGAAAATATCTCTTAAGAGTAATATCAAATCTTATTAAGGTTCAAAATTGCGACACATCGCGAACCTATTTCCATTTATAATTATTAATTTAAGTGTGAAAGCATATTACTTTAAAGGTGCCAAAAATTATCAAAATTACAAGCTTGAGCGCCAGTAGTTCTAGTGTTAAATAAGCAATTTTCTCCAGATAAAAATCTTTTTTTCGTATATCTCTTGCTTCGTGACGGTAATTGTGATGAAGATTGTGGCGGGAGGAGCGAAATTGTTGGAGATGTGGTGACTGGTGTTGCTGGTGATTGCGGGGAGGTGTGCCCATTCGAAATATTCGGTTGCGAGCCGAAGATGTCATCTAATTCTTCTTCAAATGGTACAACAATTGGTGAAGCACCAGTTAATTTGTTGCCATCTTTGGCCGTTTTATATGCTCGCAACAAATTTTTAACTTTTACTTGCAGACATTCCACCGTAGTCGGTTGCAGCTAAAAACATAAAATATGTTCATAAGTTTTTATTTATGAATATTGGTGGGATTTTGAACTTACTAGCACATTCTGTGAAATTAAGTCCTCCAAGACATTCTGCATGGCATGTTTCTTTTTTCTGGAATGCTGAAATTCTTCTTTTCTTGCAGCATAGCATGCCAAAAATGCTCGAGTTTCGGCATTCGTCCAAATTCGCCTTGGCCCAAAAGCTCTGAAATAAATATATTTGGAGCAGTAAATCACTTTATAATATTATTTTATACCTACTTTTTCTCTCCTTGTTGTTCAGCCATTGTTTACTTGAACTCTTACTATTCCATTTGACAATTGATGCCAACATTTAAAATAAGAAAAAAGACACTAGCACCTCTGATAGAAATTTTTGTAACTACTTCTTGCGGATCATTGATTCTGATCCGAATGAAAGTGTGGATCACGAGTTGTTGTTGTATGTCAATGTTAAGAGATTGATCCAGATCCTGATCCGGTTGAAAAAAACGCAGCTAATTTTGAACTTACACTTTATACCTCATGCAGCTATGCCGGGCCCATATACAAGACCTTCTTCGGCTTCATATAATTCGTTTTGCTGCAACAATTGTTGACGTTTTTCGATTCTGGCTTTCTTGACGACGTCCAAAAGATTCGTTTCTGCTTGCTCGATTTGCGCGGCGTCGATGTCCATAGCTTCTCTTTGAAGCGCTGTAACTTTCTAAAAACTGCATAAAACGCAAAACGGTTTTAGGATCATGTTTTTAACATATTATAGATTGATAATATGTAAAAAAAAAAAAAAAAAATCGATTTTTTCATCGCCGATCAAAGGAACCTCCCCTTAATAAAAGTGAAGAAAAAAGAAACATTTTCTCCTCTTTGCTTTGTTGCTCTAAGTCCTCTCCAAGTTCAGTGTGGCCATATGCATTACCTCCAAGTTCGAGAACTGTCAGTGGAGATCTGCGACAGGTTCTGCACCAGACCCTAATATTTTTCTACTTGGGTTGTTGCGCGAGTGCGCGAGGCCCCTGCAAGAGCGAGGCCCCGGGCGGTTGCCCTGCTCGCCACCCCCAAAGTCCGCCCCTGGATAGTAATTAAATGTCTTATTTACTGCCGATTTAGAAACATCTTCCAAAATTTCTCTCATTTATGCTTCTGTAAGGTAACTTGTAAAATGGAATATAAATTTACTTCTTGCTGGTAATGATGTAAAGAGGAATTCTGACATGTTTTCAACACATGATTTTTATAACTTAGAAGATAAAAAAAAGTCTGTAGAACTTTGGCGCAAAAAAAAATTAATATCACTTTAATTTTCATTTCTAATTTAATTTTGAGCTTTAAAGTGTCATGTAGGAAATGAAGATACACACATTAAAATTTTCTTCACAGTTGGCATTCTCAGAAAGCAACTCACTTTTTTGGTTTGTCTAACATGAAATCAACTACACTTTATTACACCTATTCAAAATTAGGAAAAAGACAATCCACACCCACCCTTTTAAGAAAAAATGCTCAGTCTTGTGAGCATTTCAACTTCCAGCAGCAAGAATAACAAAACGTTCGTTTATGAAACCGCTTCTACACGCGAACTATTTTTACTTCTGCAGCAAAATAGAAGTTTTGTAATACGGGATGCAATATAAATTATGCACAAATTTTTATAATGCAAACGCTGGTTTTGATAATTTGCATAATCCTTACCACTTGAAGCTAAAACAACAGCTTGATATCTACAACCACCATATTTTACGCAACATACGTCTTCATCTTTTACTGTAACACTTTCGTCCAAACATATTTTTCGCGACCCATCAGTAAATTTCACAAGGTAAAACATTTTGAACTCTTCGGATTGAAATACGTTACGATGATGATTTTAGGTGAACCCGCGTCGAAACAGTTTCACAAATGTGATGATTCCGTAATCTCTAAAATACTAAACAAAATTATTTTCCCTATAAAACTTAAAAGTTAAATATTACACAATTGTTATTCCAAATATAAATTAATTCTTTAAGTTATATTTTTATTAAAAAAAAGACAAATTTCATTTCAACTTAGACTTTATTGTCTTGACGTTACAAAGACTTAATTACTACTCGCTACGAAAGGTAAATCGCTACTCCTCTTTTCCTAATTAAACTTAAGTCTACCGGCGACCGTTGACTGCTGATTCGGCAAGTCTCGACTGGGAGTCAGCAATTCACCTGCGCAATACCTGCGCGTGCAGGGCGGTCACGTTGCGTTGCCCTCTTTTAGGTTTTTCACAAGGTGTCGTGTTAAATCCTCCTGTCTGAAATTTTCGCCATCCTCGTCGAAACCTCAAAAATACGGAATCTTGTTGACGCTGGTGATTTTCGGGGGGTCGGGAAACTCAGTTTCCGCTGATGGTTTTTCTGTTCCCGAAGTAGATGGCATCTCGATTGATATAGGCGTCGCAGACTTTCTCGATTTTATCATGCAACGAAATCGTATGGCAAAGATAATGACTGCCACGATGGCTAGAGATGATAGGCCGATGTTAGTAGCCAGATCGACTTTATTCTTTGTCCTTAAGGTTTGGATTTCTTTGGCGTTAGCTGCATGTAGTTCTTTCAATGCTTCAAGTGTGAGGATCTCTTCATAGGTGGTTAGGATGGAGCTTTGCTGCAGAATGGCAGGTAGTAGTTTGTAGCCGGAAATCTCCCTTGCTGTAAAATTTCTGTTGCCGACATTAGCGAAGTGGATGACGAATGTCCCATTGAGGTTTGTTGGTAGTCCATTGACTAGGATTGTCCCCCTATATTGGTTAAGGAACAACAAGCCAGGTCCTAATTCCTCTATGGTTGGGATATGCAGCCCAGTTGCCTTGTTGCACGTCGATGGTTGGCTTCTTAGGAGTTTGGGTAGACATTCACTACTATCTAAATCTACTAAACTATTTCTACTATAAATATTAAGGCTATTAAAACTATTACATTTAGAATTGATACTAAGGAGTACTTATTAAATCCTTATTATTATTTTTTTATTTATTTAATTTATAAATTCTTTAATTTATTTTAATTTATTTTATTTTTTTGTAGCAATTAACAAATTTTAAACTTTATTTCTCGAAATCCAAATTGAAACTGTTCATTTTATATCAAACGCCTACTTTCTCATTTCTTTTATTTTTTTCCTTTTTAAACCGCCTTTTTATTTTAATTTTTTAAAATCACCGCCTCCTACCACAATACCCTCCTCCCAGTGTAAACGCAATTTTTTATATGTGCTCAATGGTCTTGATGTTGATGAAAGGAGGGCTCGATGGGCCGTGTTGATGTTGGAGGGCTCGTTGGGCCTTGATGTTGATAGTAGAAGGGCTCGATAGGCCGTGTTGCTTTTGAAGGGCTCGTTGGGCCTTGAAGTTGATGGAAGAAGGGCTCGATGGGCCGTGTTGCTTTTGAAGGGCTCGTTGGGCCTTGAAGTTGATGGAAGAAGGGCTCGATGGGCCGTGTTGCTTTTGGCATTTCTTCATACCATGAGGAGGAACGTGGTGTTTTCAATGAAGTAGTAGGTGGCGCCGTTGGGAAAGTTATTATAAACTTCCCTCCCCCGACGTACCTATATTTGTGGTCGACAGCTTCGGCGGAAAGCCATGCCTGAATAGCCGCCGACCTGGTCGATGTTCTCGGCTCTATTCTTGAGCCGTTGACGGGGTCACCAATATGGAAAGTGTTATATTTTGTTTCCATTAACTTTATTTTAAATAAATTTTATTATTTATTTTTTAAATTATTTTTATTTATTATTATTTTAATGATTTATTTAATTACTTGTTAATACACTTTTATTTGATTAAATTTAACTAAATTTTTATTCTTATAACTCTACAATTTTTTCTTGTTGATCTTTTTTTAAACTTTCGATTGACTCGAATAATTCTTTTTTTTAAAACAAAGCTTACTTAATAATTTTTTTTAAAAATATGCCTTCTTTGATTTCATTTCAAAATTGAAAACACCTCCTCCACATTACCCCCCTTCCAGATAATTATCGCTATAGTTATCGACGGAAGGAAGAGAAGGAAGTAGATAGTTAACTCAGTTTTGGTAACACGATAGATAATCTGGTAAATTAGTTCTTGGTTTTTTGTACGATGGGCCATCTTGGTGATGGTGGTGGCACGATGGGCCATCCCGGTGTTGTTTGTAGCACGATGGGTCGTCTGAGGTGATAGTGATGACACGATGGGTCAACTGGGTGTTGATTGTGGCACGATGGGCCGTCTGAGGTGGTAGTGGTGACACGATGGGTCATCTGGGTGTTGATTGTGGCACGATGGGCCGTCTGAGGTAGTAGTGGAGGCACGATGGGCCATCTGGGTGGAGGTGGTGCCTGCTGCCATGGGGAAGAAAATGATACTTCTTCATGCCATGGTGGAGGAGGTGGTGTTGAAACCTTTTTGTTTTCGATGGTTTTTCTTATTGTTGGCGGTAACGGGGAAGTTATAATAAATCTCCCCCCTTCGGTGGAAGCGTATTCCCTGTCGACAGCCTGGGCCATAAGCCAGGCCCGAATGGATGTCGACCGGGAAGATGTGCAAGGCTGCATGCTGTAAAGAAGAAAATTGAATATTGTCCGATTAGCGGTTAGCTAGCTATTGTTGCTGCTTGGGTCCCGTCTGGCGTGGCTTCAGTGATGAAGAAAAATCTTCTGCTCTCTTAGGTTGCGTGTTTAGTGTTGGGGTCAGTTTGTGGTGATAATGTTGCTCGTTGAATTGCTGTCGGTGCTGTTGTTTGTCAGGGTCACCAGTTTGTGGTGACCAATTTGTGGTAAGGGTGCTGCTGTTTGTCGGGGTGTTGCTAGTCGGGGTCACCAGTTAAGGAGTACTTATTAAATCCTTATTATTATTTTTTTATTTATTTAATTTATAAATTCTTTAATTTATTTTAATTTATTTTATTTTTTTGTAGCAATTAACAAATTTTAAACTTTATTTCTCGAAATCCAAATTGAAACTGTTCATTTTATATCAAACGCCTACTTTCTCATTTCTTTTATTTTTTTCCTTTTTAAACCGCCTACTTTTACCTTTTTATTTTAATTTTTTAAAATCACCGCCTCCGATATTCTGATTTCAGCAACTTTCCAATTTTGCTGAAAATGTAACTTTTTTTGAAGGTTTATTGTTATAATATTTAATTTCTGGTGTCGGAGTAACTGTATAATTTAAATTTTGATTATTTCTAAACGACTCTGGTCGAAAAAGAAAACTTTTTGTGGTGTGAACAGGCACTGGCTGTTTCTTTAAATGATTCGAGTTAGATTGTGTCAAATTGGAATTGTCTCTCTTAGTTGGATCAGAAAAATTATTTTGTAAATTGGTTTTATTAATGGAAGAAACGAAATATGGTTTTAAACGATCTAAGGAGATGTTAACCTTTTTATTTTTAATTTGTACTGTATAATAATTTTTACTTCTTGTTATAACTGGAAATGGTCCATTATAACAATTTTGCAAATTATATTTAGATGGTTGGCTTCTAATTAAAACATGTGAGCAATTTTCTAATTCCTTGAATTTGAAAAATTTTGCCTTGGAATGATTTGAAGCTGGCATTGGTCGTAAGTTATTAAATAAATTTCGTAAGCGATTGACGAAAAGACTTTGGTGTAGAATTTCTGAATTTTGTTCAATAAAATCGCCAGGTAGTCTTAAGGACTGACCATAGAGTAATTCCGCTGGTGTCGCGACGAATTCTTCTCGAAATGTTGTTCGAAGACCAAGTAAAATTGAAGGTAAAACTTCAGACCAAGAATTTGTTTCATAAGCTTTGATAGCTGTTTTAAGTGTTCTGTGCCAACGTTCTAGAAAACCGTTTGATTGTGGGTGGTATGGGGTAGTTCGATTATGTTTGAATCCTAAAAATTTTGAAAGTTCTTTAAAGAGTGTAGATTCAAATTGTCTTCCTTGATCGGTGACTATAATTTTGGGAACACCGAAACGAGAAATCCAATTGTGAAAAAGAGCTTGTGCACAGGTTTCGGCTGTAATATCAGTTAAAGGTATTGCCTCAGGCCATCGAGTGAAACGATCGATTATCGTGAGACAATATCTGAAGCCGTGTGAAGGAGGAAGTGGACCAATGATATCCATATGAATTGTGTCGAACCTACTTGAAATTGTTGGAAATGAGCCAAAAGTATTTTTAACATGACGAGTAATTTTATTTTTCTGACATGCTAAACAACTTCTAGACCAATTGTTGACATCTTTGTTAATAGATGGTCAAAAATATTTTGATGTTATCATCTTATTTGTTGCTCGTATGCTAGGATGAGATAAATTATGTATTGAATTAAAAACTTGTAGTCGGAAAGGTTCCGGAATGTAAGGTCTAATGTTAGAGTTGGAATTTTCGCAGTAAATTTGTTTGTCACTCCCAATTACGGGTAATTTGGAAAATTTATATGAAGAATTTTCCAAATAATCTTTTAACTGGCTATCGGTCTCTTGTGCGATAGCTATAGCTTCAAAATTTATAGAGGATGGTAAATGTAATTCCTCGACCCGTGAAAGAGTGTCTGCTACTATGTTTTCCGCTCCTGGAATATGTTTAATATCGGTAGTAAATTGACCGATGAAATCTAAGTGTCTAGCTTGTCTTGGAGAAGCTTTTTCGGAATTTTGTTTAAATGCAAAAATTAAAGGTTTATGATCTGTAAATAAAGTAAAATTTCTTCCTTCTAAATGGTATCGAAAATACTTTATTCCTTTATAAGCTGCTAATAATTCCCGATCATAGGCGCTGTATTTGATTTGTGCTGAACTTAATTTTGTTGAAAAGAAACCAAGAGGTTGCCAAGTGTTATCAACATACTGATTTAAAGAAGCGCCGATTGCAGAGTCTGAAGCATCTACAAATAAAGCTAGTTGTGAATTATTGTTTGGAAAAGCCAAAAGAGTAATTTTTGCTAATTGTGATTTAATGTTTTCGAATGCCTTAATTGCTTCAGGTGTCCAATTAATTTGTTTTGAACCGTCTTTTTTATTACCAGTGAGGTATTTATTTAATAACAACTGATGTGCAGCTGCATGTGGCAGAAAACGTCGATAAAAATTTACCATTCCGAGAAAACGTCTGAGTTCTTTGACAGTTGAAGGTTGTTTAAATTTAGTAATTGCTTCAACTTTCTCTGGTGATGGTTTGATGCCTTTAGAATTTATGAAATGACCGAGAAATTTTACTTCCGATTGTAAAAAGTTCCATTTCTCGACATTTATTATTAGGCCGTTGTCTTGAAAGCGTTGAAAAATTTGTTTTAAATGATCTAAATGTTGTGCTTCTGAATTGGAAGCTACTAAAATATCATCAAGATATACAAAACAAAATGACAAATCTTGGAGAACCGCATGGATAAATTTTTGGAATGTTTGTGCAGCATTGCACAATCCGAAGGTCATCCTGGTGAATTCAAAAAGTCCAAAAGGTGTACAAATTGCAGTTTTCGGAATATCTTCAGGTTCTACAGGAATTTGATGATATGCTTTAGTTAGATCTAATGTTGAAAATATTGTACAATTTTGTAGTTGGCAGGCGAAATCGTGTATTAACGGAATTGGATATCGGTCAGGAATTGTTACTGCATTTAAACGTCTGTAATCCCCACAGGGTCTCCATTCACCATTCTGTTTAGGAACCATATGCAATGGTGATGACCAGCAACTGTTAGAAGGCCTGCAAATTCCTTGGTTGAGTAAGAATTCGAATTCTTTCTTTGCAACCGCGAGTTTATCTGGAGATAAACGTCGAACTTTTGAAAATATGGGCTGACCGATAGTTTTGATTTGATGCGTTATTGTGTGTTTAACTGGTTTTGAAAAACTGGAATCTATTGTAATATTGTTGAATTCACGAAGTAATTTTTGAATATTGTCTTTAATTGAAGGTTTGATCAAAATTGATAAAGTAGTTGAAGGTCCTCTGAAAATATTTCCATTTGAAGTTAATTTAGTTAAAGCATCAATTAAAATTCTTCTAGATAAATCAACTATTAATTTGTAATGGAATAAAAAATCTGCACCTATAATGGGTTTCTCGACGTCAGCTAAAAGGAATTCCCATTGAAAATTTCTTCGTAATCCTAGATCAAGAGTAAGAATTCTTTTACCATAAGTATTGATAATTGAAGAATTTGCTGCAGATAATTGTAAAGATGTAGGTGATAATTTCATTGTTAGTGGAGGAGGAATAACTGAAATATCTGCTCCAGTGTCAATTAAGTAATATTTGTTGGTTGACCTGTCAAAGATGTGTAGGCGACTGTTAAATTCGCCTTTATCATCTGTCGCCATAGATGATAAGCGCTTTATTTTTTTGATGAGTCTGAAATTTTATTAAAAGAGCATGGTGGAATGCATTTATTTGCTTTGTTTTGGAATTTTGAGTGGTACCAGCACCAATCTGGATTATCTCGAGTTTGTGAATTATTCCGTTGTATAAATTTAGTATTAAGTCGATTTGGTGAACGACTTGATGAATATCTTGAATGACGGGAAGAATTGCTTGAAGAACGATTTTGATTTTTTAAAGATTTAATCTCCAAGGACATCTCTTGGACCTGTTTGGTTAAACGTAAAATTTTTGATGTTAGGTCAGATAAAATACAGTAATGACTCGCTAATTCGGACCACCTTTAATCCGGATATCACGCTAATCCGGACCAGCAAATTTGTATCATTATGTATTCTACAGTCCGGATCACTTTTTGAAAATGTTTTCTGTAATCCGGATTTCCTAGAATTTCAGAGCAAATAAAACAATTATGTATTTATTATTCTACTGGTTAGATCATGCCTAGGCAAAACTTTCCTTTTCCCTTTTTTCTTCCCAAATTTCAGTGTATATACATACAAATTTATCTGACTTTTTTCTTTTTCTTCGTGTAACTTCAGTAAACTGCTTCACAACCATTCACAATTTACTCTCACTACACATTTATTTTACCGTTAGTTTTCGTTGATTTTTGTGTAAGGAAAGGCGTAAGTTCTCATAATCATTCATTCATTCGTCGTACGCATTAGGAAGTGCACTGTTTTAATAACACTGGTCAACACTAATTTTTTTTCTGAACAAGTGGCAAATAATTTATATACGATTTTTTCCGTAGATTATGAATTCGTAAATGAAAATGTTCAATCAGCTCACGTTTTCAAGGAATAGGTGAGTGAAAAACTCAAAAAACCTTATTTTGACCATATTTGAAAAATCATTAAAATATAACGGATTATTGTAGAAGCTTATAACGTGGCTAAAACCAAAGTTAGAACCTTGAGCTATCATCTCAAAATACTAAAGGTCTTAAAAATGTTCGAAAAATACCTTGAAAATCAAATTTTTGACCAAACCGATTATTTCATACAACAGATGCTGAATGAAGACTATAGTAAATACACGCTCATGAAAAACTTTTTCGCGAGAATGTTTAGCAAAGCTATAGAAATTTGCTGTATTTGATATTTTTTAGTTTTAAGTTTCAGGCTTTGATTTGAGCCATGTTACAAGTTCCAGTGACCATCTGTTACTTTTTGATGATTTTTCAAAAATGGCAAAAATTCGATATTTTGAATTTTCCACTCTATTTTTCCCGAAAACGGGAGCTGATTGAGAATTTTCATTTAACAATTAGTAATATAGAGAAATGCGAAATTCTTCAAAAATTGGATACAGGAGTTTCAGGCAAAGAACTATCGCTTACTTACGGAGTCGGAACCTCCACTATTTCAGATATCTTCCGACATTTTGTGCCTCTATAGACTGAGAGAAAAAGCAATAAATTTAGCATTAAACAAAAATAAACAGACTTCAATTACTGAGTTCATCAAATAAATAATAATTCGAAAATTCCACTGTAAAAATCATTTTTTCTTATTTTGTTTTTAATAAATGGAGTTAATTACATATTTTTGTTAATACATTTTGCGTATTAATTCTGCTTCCCCCAGTCCGGATTTTTCGCTAATCCGGATCACCCCTTGCAATAATTAATCCGGATTAAAGAGTCATTACTGTATTAGTATCGGGGTGTATTGAAGAGTAAGTAAATATGGAGGATTTATTGTTCATTTCGAAAATTTTGTCTGCGCAATTAGCTAATTCCGAAAGTGGACCGGAATTGCAAGACAAAATTGCTCTCATATTTTCTGGAAGTCTCTGCATCCACAATGTTTTTAAAATATCATCGCTTAAGTTCCCATTAGATAAATTTTTCATTTCACGTAGAAATTGTGATGGTGAACGATCACCCATAACAATATCGCTAAGTAATAGGGGTACCGGTTAATTCGTGCGGTTTTTTTCGAAAATTGAAGCTTTATTGTGAAAAAATGGTTACAGATTTAATATTCAAAGTATTGTCCATCGCTAGCTATAACCTTTTCCCATTTTTCTGGCAATTCACGAATACCCTTTCTGAAAAATTCGGCCGGCTTCTCCGCTATCCACGAATCGATCCAATTTTTGACTTCTTCATAATTGGAGAAGTGCTGGTCAGCCAGGCCATGTTGCATTGATCGGAAGAGATAGTAATCGGATGGCGCAAGGTCTGGACCATACGGCGGGTGGGGTAGGACATCCCATTTGAGCGTTTCAAGGTAGGTTTTGACGACCTGTGCAACATGCGGCCGAGCATTGTCCTGTTGCAAAATTACCTTGCTGTGCCTTTGTTCATATTCCGGCCGTTTTTCGCGCAGTGCTCGGCTCAAACGCATCAATTGTCGTCGGTAGACTTCCCCTGTGATCGTTTCATTCGGTTGCAACAGCTCATAATAGATCACACCCAGCTGGTCCCACCAAATACACAGCATAGCCTTCAGGCCATGAATATTCTGAACGGCCGTCGATGATGATACATGGCCGGGGTATCCATACGTTGCCCGACGTTTTGGATTATCGTAACGGACCCACTTTTCATCGCCAGTGACAATACGATGCAAAAAACTTTTTCTTTTGTGCCGTTGAAGCAGTTGTTCACACGCGAAAAATCGGCGTTCGACGTCTCTTGGCTTCAATTCATACGGCACCCAATGGCCTACCTTCCGGATCATTCCCATTGCTTTTAGACGATCGGAATTGGTTTGTTGAGCGACGCCAAGTGATTTTGCAAGTTCTTCTTGCGTTTGGGATGGATCTTGGTCGAGCAGTGTCTCCAATTCGTGGTCTTCAAACTTTTTTGGCTGTCCGGGCCGTTCATCGTCCTCCAAGTCAAAATTGCCACTTTTAAACCGTGCAAACCACTTCTGGCACGTACGCTCAGCTAGAGCATGCACACCATACACTTCCACCATAATACGATGACTTTCGGCAGCCTTTTTCTTCATATTGAAGTAATGAAGAAGTACTCCCCGCAAAAACACTTTATTCGGCACAAAATTCGACATTTTCAGAGTAAAAAAAAGTATTGTTGTTTACGCTTCAGCTAAATGACACATACTGATTCTGAAACTATATGACAGTAGCTTTCCAACACATATTTGGAAAGGTGAATCACTGGAATATAAAACAAGTTACGCCATCTGTTAGAAAACCGCACGAATTAACCGGTACCCCTATTAATTTATTTAATTTTGTTGTTTCACTAGCCGAAAGACGGGGAATTAAAGCATCTTTCAGCTGTGTGTACGGATGTCGCGGGTCTGGATCTTCTAAGATATCACTTAGAATAGAAACTAAATTTTCGTCCAACGTGGTTAAATTTAGCGATTTCTGTTGAAATTCTGGCCAGCTCGAGTCGCTGAAACCAGAATTTAGGTGCATTCTTCCAAAAAGAGGGTGCACTTACAGAAAACGTTGAAATGGAAGGTGCTGATTGGCTATGTTGTTGAAAACGAGGTGATGGTAGCGGATTATTTATATTCTGATTTTCGCGACTTTGATTTGGATTCCCGGGAATCACGGAGACTATCGGCAAGTCACCACTCGAATTATTCATTATTTATATTTTTTTTTTTTTTAAATAAACGAGAGAATGTGATGGAATAAAGGATGGATTACACTTTTTTTTTTTTTTTTTAAATAATATTACGTGATAATTTTTTTTAAATAAAATTCTAATGAAATATTAAAGAAATCTAACCTTTTAATGAATAAAATGTTGATTGTTGATTATTTTTTTATTGGAGGTCACCAATTTTGTGGTGAGGATGTTGTTGGTAGTTGGGGCTGCTCGTAGTTGGGGCTGCTCGTAGTTGGGGCTGCTCGTCGGGGTGTTGCTAGTCGGGGTCACCAATATGGAAAGTGTTATATTTTGTTTCCATTAACTTTATTTTAAAGAAATTTTATTATTTATTTTTTAAATTATTTTTATTTATTATTATTTTAATGATTTATTTAATTACTTTTTAATACACTTTTATTTGATTAAATTTAACTAAATTTTTATTCTTATAACTCTACAATTTTTTCTTGTTGATCTTTTTTTAAACTTTCGATTGACTCGAATAATTCTTTTTTTTAAAACAAAGCTTACTTAATAATTTTTTTTAAAAATATGCCTTCTTTGATTTCATTTCAAAATTGAAAACACCTCCTCCACATTACCCCCCTTCCAGATAATTATCGCTATAGTTATCGACGGAAGGAAGAGAAGGAAGTAGATAGTTAACTCAGTTTTGGTAACACGATAGATAATCTGGTAAATTAGTTCTTGGTTTTTTGTACGATGGGCCATCTTGGTGATGGTGGTGGCACGATGGGCCATCCCGGTGTTGTTTGTAGCACGATGGGTCGTCTGAGGTGATAGTGATGACACGATGGGTCAACTGGGTGTTGATTGTGGCACGATGGGCCGTCTGAGGTGGTAGTGGTGACACGATGGGTCATCTGGGTGTTGATTGTGGCACGATGGGCCGTCTGAGGTAGTAGTGGAGGCACGATGGGCCATCTGGGTGGAGGTGGTGCCTGCTGCCATGGGGAAGAAAATGATACTTCTTCATGCCATGGTGGAGGAGGTGGTGTTGAAACCTTTTTGTTTTCGATGGTTTTTCTTATTGTTGGCGGTAACGGGGAAGTTATAATAAATCTCCCCCCTTCGGTGGAAGCGTATTCCCTGTCGACAGCCTGGGCCATAAGCCAGGCCCGAATGGATGTCGACCGGGAAGATGTGCAAGGCTGCATGCTGTAAAGAAGAAAATTGAATATTGTCCGATTAGCGGTTAGCTAGCTATTGTTGCTGCTTGGGTCCCGTCTGGCGTGGCTTCAGTGATGAAGAAAAATCTTCTGCTCTCTTAGGTTGCGTGTTTAGTGTTGGGGTCAGTTTGTGGTGATAATGTTGCTCGTTGAATTGCTGTCGGTGCTGTTGTTTGTCAGGGTCACCAGTTTGTGGTGACCAATTTGTGGTAAGGGTGCTGCTGTTTGTCGGGGTGTTGCTAGTCGGGGTCACCAGTTAAGGAGTACTTATTAAATCCTTATTATTATTTTTTTATTTATTTAATTTATAAATTCTTTAATTTATTTTAATTTATTTTATTTTTTTGTAGCAATTAACAAATTTTAAACTTTATTTCTCGAAATCCAAATTGAAACTGTTCATTTTATATCAAACGCCTACTTTCTCATTTCTTTTATTTTTTTCCTTTTTAAACCGCCTTTTTATTTTAATTTTTTAAAATCACCGCCTCCTACCACAATACCCTCCTCCCAGTGTAAACGCAATTTTTTATATGTGCTCAATGGTCTTGATGTTGATGAAAGGAGGGCTCGATGGGCCGTGTTGATGTTGGAGGGCTCGTTGGGCCTTGATGTTGATAGTAGAAGGGCTCGATAGGCCGTGTTGCTTTTGAAGGGCTCGTTGGGCCTTGAAGTTGATGGAAGAAGGGCTCGATGGGCCGTGTTGCTTTTGAAGGGCTCGTTGGGCCTTGAAGTTGATGGAAGAAGGGCTCGATGGGCCGTGTTGCTTTTGGCATTTCTTCATACCATGAGGAGGAACGTGGTGTTTTCAATGAAGTAGTAGGTGGCGCCGTTGGGAAAGTTATTATAAACTTCCCTCCCCCGACGTACCTATATTTGTGGTCGACAGCTTCGGCGGAAAGCCATGCCTGAATAGCCGCCGACCTGGTCGATGTTCTCGGCTCTATTCTTGAGCCGTTGACGGGGTCACCAATATGGAAAGTGTTATATTTTGTTTCCATTAACTTTATTTTAAAGAAATTTTATTATTTATTTTTTAAATTATTTTTATTTATTATTATTTTAATGATTTATTTAATTACTTTTTAATACACTTTTATTTGATTAAATTTAACTAAATTTTTATTTTTATAACTCTACAATTTTTTCTTGTTGATCTTTTTTTAAACTTTCGATTGACTCGAATAATTCTTTTTTTTAAAACAAAGCTTACTTAATAATTTTTTTTAAAAATATGCCTTCTTTGATTTCATTTCAAAATTGAAAACACCTCCTCCACAATACCATAAAATTTTTCCTTACAATCTAGAATATATTCGTGTTCGAATTTATTAATCAAATTATTAATTTTTGTCGGCTTTACCAATAGCATATTACATTCTTTCAGGTCGGTAACCGGTATACCCAATATGTAAATGATTGATGTATTACTTGAAGCTATCTTTACAGTTGCTAATTCCGTTGCCTCTTCTATATTGATATATGGAATGTTGTTACTTTCGAATGATTCTTTAATCAAATTGAGTTCTTTTTCGCTAAGTAAGAATGAATTTACGAGGCCTGCTTTGGCCCAATGAATCGCGTATTCTATATTCGTGATTTCTTCTTTTATTATTTCTGATTGATATTTTATAGCCAAGATTATTTCGTTTTTAAGTGGATTGTTATCTTTTATCATCTTCATAATTTTGTTTGTCGTGTTCCAAAGTTTGTTCATTCTTTCTAATACCATTTTATTTAAAACAATTTGCCTATTATTATTTTCTAATACGTTATTGATTTTGTCTGTTAAAATTTCAAAATCTTCATGATCGGGGCTACCCGCGATCCATTTCCACGTTTTCCCTAGGAAGTCTAATGAACGTTTCTTTATTATTTTGGGTTTTAATCTATTAAGGTGGGTCTCTATGTGCGCGATTTCATGGGATAGGTAGGGATAGATGGGATCTTCCTTGGACAGTTTTGAGTTGATAGTTACCTTTATATCGTACAAGTTCTTTTGGTATGCATCAAGTTCTATTACATGGATCAATCTGAATATTCCTGTTTGCATCCGGGCCTTTCGTAGGTCTACTGCGAGCAACTGCGCATTGGAGTAATCCAGTATTTGCATCTCAACCGAGCATCCCGCGAAGAGCGTTCTGAAAAAGAGGTTTATTAGTTCTTTATCTAGCTCTTATCAACCGTTCTGCCTGATTCCGTTATTATAATGCTATGTTTGTTTTCCTTGACCGTTGCGTTTTTATATCGCGGTGTGAGCTTTGTTCCGTACCGCTTGTTAATCTTGACGTAGACTACGTCTCCTGGATCAAATACCTTGAACTCTTGTCTGGTCTTGTCGTGATTTTTCAAGTCGCGTTCCTTTTTGTCTTTTAACCTGTGGATGTTGTCTTGCCTGGCCTTTTCATATGTCTCCGGATTTATTCTAGCTTTTCTCCCAAAAAACACCTCGATGGGTTTCTTGTTAGTTGTAGAATGAATCGAGCAATTATATTCATAGACTGCACGGTCAAGCAGTTCCTCAAAAGATCTTAAAGGGTTTTCACATCTAAGATATCTAATTATCGCTGAGAGTGTAGAGTGAAAGCGTTCTATCTGACCGTTGGCGTTACTAAAATTAGGTGGTGTCCTAAAAATTTTGATGCTTAATTGGTCCTCGACCATAAAACTGATAGAATTTGAGTTTAGGGCCTTCTCATTATCAATTACTAAGGTTTCTGGGACTCCGAACATGAAGAGGAGTTGCCTCAGAGGTTCTCTAACCTCTTCACTGGAACGAGACTTCACGGTCCGTGTTTGGGCGTATTTGGAGAATTTGTCGATTGCGGTCAAGACTAGATGTTTTTATGATATATAGATATCGACATGCAATATTTGTCCCGGGTACTGAGGTATACTTATTGCTCCTATCTCCGGGTGAACAGGGTGCCTCTCGTATTTGTTCCGTTTACAGATTGAGCATTGTACTGATAAGTATAGAACTTGTAGATCCAAAACACACAACTTGAGAATACAAAACACACAACTTGGAGATTCAAAACACACTGCTTTAATTTTACTCAGTTTTATTCTCGACTCTCGATTACAAAATTACTTTTAAAGGTAAAAATATATCTCTAGTGAACCCAACTTATTCTTTAACAACCAAATAAAATTATATCTCTAGCGAACCCGACTTATTCTTTAGCAACCTTTTCCGTTTTACTCCTAAGCACGAACTGACTGATCGAAGGGAAAGTAATCAGAAAAGAAAGTTAAGGAAAGAACAGTTTACGCATGCATTCTCGCGGTTGGGAAAGAATGTCGGTGCATTGTTCCCGATTTGTTTTAATAATTAAGCACTTTCGGCTCGAGGGTGTTGTGAAAAGAAAGAAAGTGCTTTGTTCTTGGTCTCTTTTGAGTTCTTAAGGGTGTCGTAAATAAAATTGGGAATTTGGTGATAAGATTGGGAAACTACTTAAAAAGAACTATCTCAGCGTCTGGGATATTTAGGCTACAATTTAGGCAATAGGAAAGAAGTGATTATTAAGAGGAATATTTAGGAAAGAAGTGATTATTGTTTGGACTAAATTATGATTCTGTGTTGGGGTGAAGAGATTGAGGAGACTGTAACACATTGTCTCACCACTTCCTCGATTTTCTTAGTAATTTTTGGAAAATAGAATTTCTCTAAAAGTTGCATTTTATTTTCTTTTACGCTACGATGCGTTCTTCTGTGCTCCAAGACTATTTGTTCTTCCTGTTCCACTTCTTATGTAAGGTCGATATTTTTTGTCCTCGTGAATTTAACTTTATAATTTTTGAAATGTGTGGGGTAAATATTCTGTATCATCCCCATGATTGTTTCCGACGTGATTCCCCATTGCCTATCGAAGCCCGAGTAAAAATAATCTATAAATTTGAACATATCTACACTAGGTCTGGTACTCCTACATTTTTAAAAGTTTACATGCATCCACATCAGGGCTGCATAGCGGAAAAATACGTCTGCCACCAATACGCTAATACCCGTAGCGGACCGGTAACACAATAGTTGACGTCTGCCACACTGGGATGCACGCGTTCACAACAGTCCCAGAATTAAGGTTTTTAAGCCTGCCATACAGGTTTATATGCGTCCACAGCAGTTCCAGAATTTGGGTTGCTTACTCTCTACGGAGATACGTACGCATCCCCAATAGGTCTACTACATACTCAATGATTAAAATTATCTTTAATAAAATACTTAATTAATTAACTAACTAAAGAGAACTAAATATTGGGAAATATATTTTTTATTTAAACATAAATTAATATTAAGTAGACAATATCTTTTTTAAATCTTTGTGCGCTTGATACTACATTACTGATAAGAATTATGATTTGAATTAAAATTATTGTATTGACAATGAGGCTAATAATTATCCGAATAAGGAGGTGTTACAGCGTCTATCCTGTAGCATGTATATTACAGCCTCTTATAGCTGCAATATTGTTACGTGCAAAATTTTGTGCATGGTTACCCTGCTAGCGCTGGAGAAAGGCCGGGGTTAACTCTAATGCACAGCTCCGATCGATCAGAGATCCTATTTGGGCGCCACTCGGTTTTTCGGCTGACCGAGAACCAAAATCACTGACCCACACTAAGAGGTCACTTTATGGATAGGGAAAAGAAAAATAAAACGAAGCGGCAAGACGGTTCGATCTGACCTTAAATCTATATTTCGATTAGTCTACAATTATGGGACTCATAATTGGACAATGAAATCAGTACCGGCAAGGTAGCTCGACCACGAGAAATGGGGCTAAAGTCACGACACGCGATTCCAAAATTTATATAAATCCGATACGGGCGGTTTACAAAACCCCGACCCGTACAATATAAAAAAAAAGTTATAACTCAAAAGGGGTACTTAGCTTCGAAACTGGCGCTGGCACCGCGTGATCCAACCTCCTTAAATTCCCATCCGGATAAATCCACGCAATCCACTTTCCGGCGGTCCCTTGAAATTTTATAATCGCCGGGGAATCCTTATATCGTTATCTCCTCCGCTGTATTTTCTCCAAGTAGATAAAGTCTCGCGGCGTCCTCGGTCTAGGATTTTCCTCCACCTCGCCTTCCTTCTTCTTATTTTTTTCTCCCAACAACTCGAACTCCACACACCAACCGACTTGACTCTCCCTGCTCGACTAACTCTGTAGGGCCGCCCGCTTCACCTACCGGAGTTGCAACCTTCGATCGATCCTACCCATATTTTTATTTCCGATGGGAACGTTCGTTTTATCGATAATCGATATATCCGCCAGTATTAGTTAGGGACCTTTTCCACTTCTACGTTCTCTTTCCAACTCGGTTTTTGCGCTGGAGTTGTTATTATAACTTGATGGAGTAGTAATCTAACATAACATAATACCGATTATCATATTACATTTCAACGTAAGGCATTGTGCGGCGATCGAATGCTCCGGGTTACGGTTGGCCCTTGTAAGTAGTTGACTAGACTAGTTGAACACTTAATCTTTGGTCTCCGAAATACTTTGGTGAGGTGATTGATGATCCGTCAGCGATTATAAGGAGGCTGGAGCCAGATATAAAGATTAGCATTTAAATAGCGTAGTTAAGTATCCCTTAGTGTTTCATTTACTTCCTTTACCGGAACCCCATCACGGCTATATCGAATTTCCCCGCCGGTGTACAAAATCTCACAAACAGTTTTTGTAATAATATGATCGTAATATCTTGCCAAAATAAATCTTTAAAAAGCTTGTACTCTACAATTTTCTCATCTGTTTACTATCATCTACTACATTATACAAAGGGTACAATTTCATAGTCGTTAACTAATGTCTAACCACAGTAAGGTCGGTAGTGCCATCTATCTTGTACTCTGGTAATTATTAAATTCTAAGTTAATTTTCTTTCTGCTATAATAATTCAAAGGGCTATGACGATTTAAGTAATTAAGATAACTATTAAATTCTAAGTTAATTTTCTTCCTGCCATAATAATTCAAAGGGCTATGACGATTTAAGTAATTAAGGTAACTATTAAATTCTATGTTAATTTTCTTTCCTTCTTTAAGTAATTCATTAATGGTAAGTGATGCCATCTATCTTGAAATTCAGTAACTATTAGATTCTACGTTAATTTTCTTCGGCTATATGCTAAATACGATTTGTTCCCGCGAAGGTCTTCGACAATGTACTCATCTCCATACTCTTCCACTCCGTCAGTACTCTCCGTACGTTACGTGTATAATAATTGCACTTAAGTAGCTCTTCAACTTAAGTAGCTCTGCAACTTCAGCCTGGCGAGTGGCCCCTGCAAAGGGTCTCCGCTGATCTCAGCCCAATACGTTCTTTTGATTGACTTCCCCCTATTCTCTTCCCATCCGTTCGACCATTCCAGCCGGGACATCCACCAAAGTAACTAAGTCTCCCCTTAAAGGTTCTGAAATTGAATAATTTCCTTGCAGCACCACGACTTAATTTTACACAGAAGGACGGCACAAGGTAAATGTACCAGTTCGGGGTATTTTCGTATCGGTATTTTACCCCCGGGTTCGTTGCCCTACTTCATTTACTCCCGACTGTAACAATATAGTATTAAATGGAAAAAGGTATAAGAAAATGTTGGATCAAGAATCATATGGCTTGAAACACGCTTGTTTACGTTTGGTACATAACTTTTTATTCATAAAAAGTAATAAAATTACTTAATTATAACAAATACAAAACAAAATACATCAATTCACTAAAAAATATAACAACACATATATAAAAAAAGCAAAATTACAAATAAATCAATATATATAAATATGTAAAAAATGAAAAAACAAAAATAACCTTTCTTTAAAATTAATTCTAATTAATTAAAATTAAATAAGATGAGGTCTCTGGAATTGTAGAAGAAAAATTTATTATTAGTTAAATGAGAAATTGCCAACCCGATGAATATAAAAACTGTGGTGAATACCAACAGTCTGTTTCTATTAAAAAACCTATCAGCCCTAACTTTTGCGTAGCATCAACAATATTTTTCGTAGAAAAAGATTGCTAATTTGTGGTTCGTAGTGGCGATGAATACCTGTCTAGACTCTAATTCCAAAAATGTTAAAACACGGTGGAAACCTGCATTCGAACATCCCTGGAATCGGAATTCAATGTTTTGTTGTAACCAGTAAATGACTTATGGTGGAAACCTACAAGTTATTTACGGTATATGTGGCGGTGGAAACCTGCCTAAGTTCTAACTTTGAAAGTACTCAAATATGGTGGAAACCGACACCAGAACATAACCAAAATCGGAATTTAATGTTTTGTTGTACTTGCCTAGTAAATAGCTTATGGTGGAAACCTACAAGTTATTTACGGCCTATGGTGGTTGAAACCTACCTGGCGGTTAAAACCTGCCTTGATTCGAATTCTAACGTTGCCAAATGCGGGGAAACCTACATCGAACAATGCCGGAATTGGAATGAATATCCTTCGCAGTTCGCCTCCTTTTATACTAAATTTAGCATGAGCAAGGATTGCTGCGATTGAAAATTTCAAATAATTCAAACATGATTAGTTCCCAATTTTGATGCAGATGGCGCTCTGTGTGCAACAGAGGAAAAATTGTTGCTGTCAAATGACAGCTGTTCTGTCATTATTAATCGTTGAGGAAATGCCAAAAGCATCGTTTTAGTAAATTGCGGAGGAAATGCCAAGGCATTGATTAGGTTTGTTAATTAACTTAACTTTAATCCAGATCAGAAACAAGTGCTTTGCTTTTCCTCTTATTTCAGATGATCTGCATGTCGCAGCTGGAAGCCGAAGCTGCGACAGAGGATATTGATTTGAATAAGTAGGATAAGATTGTTGGAAATTGGGAAATTGGGTTGGTGCATTGATGGCTATAGATTATTATTACTGAATGACGGATTATTGTTGGGTGTGTACATGCAATATGTACATTTGAAGAGTATGCTACAGTACTCACTCAAATCGAAGCATGCTTAAACTCTCGCCCATTGTGCCACATTCGCGATGACCCCGATGAATTGTTTATTCTAACACCAGGCCACTTTTTAATTGGTCAACCAATTAATGCTATACCAGAACCAGATTATGCTACTACTAAAATTACACCAAACCAGCGTTGGAAACTGTTGCAACAAATGACCAGACAATTTTGGAATAGATGGGCGAAAGATTACCTTAATCAATTGCAGCAACAACGGCCAAAATGGTGCATTAAGGAACCAAATATTCAAGTCGGAGAAGTTGTTCTTCTTAAAAATGAGAATATGCCACCTACAAGTTGGCCCCTAGGAGTTGTAGAAAGAGTCTTCACTGGCACTGATGGTTTGGTCAGAGTAGTACAATTACTCACTCAAAACAACTCGTTACAACGACCAATTTCAAAGATCTGCCGTCTTCCAATAGAAAATGCCTAAAAATAGTCAAAATCTATGTTGTGATGTCCCCTTTCGTCTTGTGAACGTCCCACTATAAATTCTTGTGCATTAATAATTTTTCTCACTAGATGTCTCAAAACGAGGATTATGATGAGGACGTTCTCATGCTCATGGAGGAGATATGCTTCAACCCCTTCTTCAATGACATCGCCAACGATAAACCCACCGAACCACGCGAATCACCCACCAGGCCATCCGGCTCATCAATTTCGGCGTCAAACAACCAGATCCCTCAGTACCACAATCAGTCAGCCAACCAGAAGATACAAGGGTCCAGCAACTCCCGGAGTCCTGCTCCAGTATTACAAAAAACCCGCGCTGATCAATGGTAGACAAGTTAAATCCCTAGAACTGCTGAAACCAACGAATTAAAAATGCGAGCTGAAAATGATTATCAAAAATTTATTACACGAGAAGGTGAGGACATATTCATAAAACGAGAAGTGCTGCAAAGAATTAAATTTGATGAAATCCGCAAAAAAAAGAGAAAGGAGCAAACCATCAATCTGCCTGATAGATTCCAAGTGCGACTTCAGGTGAAAGCTGATGGAAAAATAGTATTTCACCATCACCACAAAAGAGGCAACGGAAAGAAAATAAAACAGACGATTAATGTTGAACGGACCGTTCAACAGGGGGGAGGATGTTCACGAACCTCACCTGAAAGAAATAAATAAAATGAATTACCTTGAAGTACGAAATTACATAAAATTTACATTGACATGGATTCCGATAATAAAGTACAATAAAACGAGCAATAAATAAACAATAAAACATGAATTTCTCAATGAAATACACAACATGAATTAAAACTTAAAAACTCACCAAATTTTCAAACTGGAACCAGCAGCCAATTGATAAATAAATAAATCACTGTCACTGAACTTCATGTCCTGTCACAGAAGAGCAGAAATTGTAATAGATCATCCGGCGAATTCAACTCAGCATGCACAACTCCACACCGAGATGGCGCGCAGGACACAAAGGAATCGCAACAAGAGAGAGGATCAATTGACATCTTCTTAGGAGACATCACTTATCATCGAGTCGCGTTAAGGCTTAGGTCGTCGGAGGAGATCAGTGATTTACAGATCAATAATACATAATTAAAAGGAAAGATTGTGAAGTGGAGAGCTATATGCGCAGGTGTGACATAGCTTTCCTAACTGCAATTTTTATAGTATCTGTGGGAGTGGATTAGCAATTATTTTTTGTACAGAGAATTATTTTGATTTGTGTAGTTTAGTTTAACTAGGCTTTAGATTAAGAGTTAAGATTTATGAATTCGTTGCTACTTGTTTTTTTTTTCTTTGGTAATAAAATAAATTTTGAATACAGGCGCACATATTTGCTTTTTAATTAACCCACCAAAGCGAAGCATTCCGCTACGTGCCTCGTTATTGAACAGTGATGGAAAATAATTATTTGTTGGATAATTCGGGTAATAAGACGATCTTGCTGCAGATGGTAATGAAGTCACTGCAGATGAAGATGACGAAACCATAGGAAATGATGACGAAGTTGTTTCCGATGATGAAATCATTGGAGAGGCTGACGAGGTTGCTATCGATGATGACAATGTTGCAGGAGGCAATGATGAATCTGGAATATATGATGTTGAAGACGAATTACGTGGTAATGCAGTTGTAGGATGATCTAATTGGAGACTATCAATCTTCGATAGTGCTTGTGTTGATGATTTTTCTGGAGTTAACGGAGATGGTGATGAAATATGTGGAATTTCTTTTGTTTGATTTTGTATTATCCCTGAAGATGGTTTACATGATGAAGCTGAAACAACAATAATATAAGGAGTATTAATTTTAAAATCTAAGTTACTAGCAAAAATTTCATTAATAAAACCAAGTGATTAATACCTTTGGTCGTTTCTTTTTGATTTCCGGATGGTTTGTCATTCAAGTTTTTCTTTCTCAAGCGATGTTGTCGAGATTTTTCACATTTGTCTTTCCTTAATTCTTCTAATTCTTTTTCTGTCAAACTTGATTTATTCCTCCACTCCCATAATTGTTTATTGATAACGTTGATGAAAAGGCTATCGCTAATTTTCACATTTTTGCTTGTTTTGCGGTATTCTAAAAAAATATAACAAATTCAAATAAGACAAAACATTCTTCATCTCAATATTTCAATATTTGTAGAACAATACATTGTTTAAAATTTCCTACAAAGTACAATATACATGATCTTACCACGTATAGCTAAAAATTCCGTTGTCTTCTTTTTATATAACATTTCTCCTGTTTGGAATTTCATCATTTCATCTTTTGTCATTATGTTTAATAACAAATTTTGAATCATTGCCCGTAGGTTTCCTTTTGCTCTTGCCATTGCTAGCATTATATTTTCCTTGGTTGGACGTACATTTGTCCCTGGATATAATTCTATCTGTAACAATACCACATTAAATATTACGGTAGAACTATTGGCACGAGACACGGCCCGTGGATTTAGTAAAAGACCCGGCCCGTGGATTGTATAAAAGACCCGGCCCGTGGATTTAGTAAAAGTCACGGCCCGTGGATTTAGTAAAAGACCCGGCCCATGGATTTGGTAAAGGTCCATTGCTTTTTATTTAAAATAACTTAACAGAATCGCATACCCTAAAAATTACATCATAACAATCAACACTTCACGAAATTTTTTTTTCTTGTTTTTACACAGTAATGGCTATAGACGATTTTGTCATAAATGATAACCAATGTCAGACATGAAATTGTTTAACAAATATTAAATGCTACACATTGAACATATTCATTATATTTAAATATACTACACCACAACATTTCAGCGCACACACTTGTCATTTTCACTTTTCATGAGAAAATTTTTCACCGAATTATTTTACTTGTCGACAAAATTCTTTTTATTTTTTTCAAAGCAATTTATTTTATTCTTTTTAGAGCATGTTTTGGGTATATTTTTCAGAAAAGTGTTTTCCTAAAATTTTTATTTTTTTTTATTTTTTTTTTCTACTTTTTAGTTATAAATGAACTTTTAATATTTTTTATAATTTTTAATCAACATTGATTTCGAGAATTCGTAAATTCCACCAGTCGGGTTGAAGTCAGCGACCCCGAAAACCCCCATGTACCAAGTTTGGTGGAAATCGCATAAATTTCAAAGTTTGACAGTCCGCTATCTTAAATTCGCGAATTCTGTCAGTCGGGTTAAAATCAGATTATTGTATTGTCATCCAAAATCAAGGTCTATGCAAAGTTTCAGAATTTTTCATTGACAAAAAGTGTCTCAAATAGAGCTTTTCAGATTTGATTCCAGACGGAAGAAAAGTGTTTAAAAAAATACAGCACATTGACAAAAAAATTTATTACTTTGTATAATTAATGTAATTTTAAGTCTTATAAATTAAAATACAGGTTAACTCAATACTTACTTTTCTAGTGAATTATGACCACCCTTTTTTCTTCCGATTAACTACAGCACCTTTCCGACCGTGGGTGAATGGTTGTTTCTGGCTATTATTTACCTTTTGTTTACTTGCTTGGCTGTTGAAAGATTACGATAATTCTTCATTATACTGATGATTTTTTGCTCATGGTACCTATGTTTCTTTCGCTAAAACTATCACTACTATCACTTTTATAACATGTAGATCCTGAGCTTGGATTCAATGTATCCGTTAAAATACTGTTGCCTGCTGAACGGCTTTTTGTTGTTGATACGTTATCTGTATTTGATAGACCTAAAGATAAAATTATTATTATACGAAAGAAATAAAGTCGTTAGTTTTACATGTTAATGATGTTTCGTTGAATCATTTTGATAAATCTTCAATAGATCCTTTTTTACAATTTTTCCTGGGGTAGTAACCCGATGTGGTTTTGTTCATCCCTTTCTGACGACCCTTGGTCGACACCGACGGAGGTAGTACGACTTTACTTAGCGGTGTTGATTCTGCAATACCCGCGACTCTAATATTATCTTCGTCTGAATCAACACCTCCGTTAAATTGCTTCCGAGGCTCACAATTTGATTTACGTATGGCTTTAAGGTTCTGCATCGTTCAACTCTTGATTTTTTTTTTTTTTTTTTTCGAGGTGCCTACAAAATTACTGGGGTGGATTGATAACTGGGTTTATTTTGTGTTGTACCTGGGTCATTTGGAGCTAAAATATCTGAATGTTGCATGTCGTATTCTCTTGACCATTTAAGGTAACATAAAGTCGGTTCAAATAATGATAAATTGAAAAGCTTCCGTGCTGCAAGAATGTGCCTGCATGGTAATCCCATTTTGGAAAAAAACAAACAATTACAATACGAACAAGTAAATCTGTATGTATCTTGTTGAGAGTGAAAAGAACATTTTCTCGTTTTAGAATTATATTTTTCAATGTTAATGCGCGAAAAAGCCTTCAACTCAGGTAAAAATTTAATGAATGCATATCTGGTCAAATAGTTCGAATACTGTTGCTTTGTTTCGTCATAAAAATCAGTAATATTGGGTCGTTTTAGATTGTCAATTGCTTTTCTTAAATTTGTCTCTTGGTTTTGAGACTTCATATACACGAGGTTTTTTTTTGCAAAAGCACATATTGTGCTATTGCGTTTGCATGCAGCTTTTATCTGCTTATTCGCACTCTCCATATAATTGTTTGTATAATTGCCAAAGTTTTTTTCGGTCATACAGTACATTGACCATTCTTCTTTATTTTCTGACCAATTTTTAGTAAAATATTCAAAAACAGTTCGAGGAGCTTCTTTAAGTAACCGATTATGCCACCTCAAATATGATTGTTCAGTTTTGCTGTTTACTAATTTTTCCAACAATTTCCGAGATAATTCATCATTGGATGAATTTAATCTCATCGCCCTAATAGCTCTTCCCATTGCCTTTAACGTATGAAACATACATAAGTAAAACTTGCAGTTTGGGAAGACTTCTCTAAAAGCACTTCTTTCAGTAAGGTCTTTGTCAGACATGAAGCATTTTATTTCTTTAACTGCATTTTGATTTTGTTCATGAAAACACCGAGCCACGAAACTGAGAGATTCAGCATCTTCAGTGGCAAGTATTGCTGTTCCAACAATCTCAGTTCTTCCTGCGCCTGACTGCACAAGCAGATAAAATTTATTTCAGTTTCCTTCAACTTCAGTTAATTTCGTCGTTCAAAGTGGTTGAATTTTTTGAATGTAAAATTTAATTGAAGTTGAAGGAAACTGAAATAAATTTACTAAAAATTTAGGAAGTTTATTAAGGAATTTCAATTCAAAATGTGCTTTTGTAAACTCTTTTCGAACCAATTCGAACGACTATAAGATTTGGGCCCTATATGGTTGAACAACTTCAATTTAATATTCAAAATAAGGCTTAAAATATAACCTTTTCGGGAACGTCATTTGCACTGTAATTACAGTAAATGAATATGTTTAATTAATAACACCAACTGATTATTTTAAATGAAATTGCATTGCATATGATGTTTTCGGATACTTACATTTTTTCTACTAATTCATTGTAATTTAATTTCAAAATTCGAAACAATAAGGGAATTTTCATGAAATAAAATATATGTTCATATGAAATATTGTAATTTATTTCTTATTTACAGAAATTATAGGTAAGGTAGGAATAATTCTGCCTACATATTTAAAAAATAAAAAATTAAGGAATGTACACTTGAAATTTCATATGGTACCTGTGAATATATGCGGATTTTATAATTTGACCTGTCATCGCTTACAAAAGCCCTTCTGCCTGCAATTTACAGAAATTGTAAGTAGTCTCAGTGGATTTCATTTCCTCACATCTATTATACATAAAATTCAAAATTTCCACCTTAATTGCACGTTGTTGATCTTCGTTCAAATTCTGTAAGTAAATCTCTACCATCTTAAAAAAATGTTCATTATTGCTTGCTGCCGTTGTCACGGGTATTGTAAATTTATTTGTTATAATTTTTTCCATTGATTCCACAAACGTGCAGAATTTATCTTCGGCAACTGTTGTCACCCGACGTCTCTTCGATTTTGTCGACGGCGGCGTTGCTAACGATGTATCTTCGATGATCTTATCAGATGACATTGTTGAAGATTGATCTCCGCTTTCACCAAGTGCAAAATGTCGAAATGGGGCTAATGGACTTTGTGGTGCCTCTTCAAAATGACTGTCTTCTTCATCGCAAAAATCCGTACTAGACGTTGTGCTGGAAATACAATTTTAATTATATTACTAGGAGAAAAACACAAAAAGTTGCTCATACTTACGGTCTCGGAATGATGTGGTCCTTTAAAAACATCATTGTATCCAGAAATTGCCACTTTTTAATTTCTTCAGCTGCACTTCCCGATGGTTTGCTCTTGTTTATTTTTTTCGCAAAACGATCGCGAAGAGTTTTCCACCTATTTTGGCAATGTTCTCCTGTAATTGCAAATTGATTATTATTCCATCAATAAAAGTTATTTTAATAGGATTTACTTGATTCACAAACAGTTTTTGAAATTGACATCCACGCTTTTTCCCGCTGTAATTTATTTCTATATGATCTTTCTACCTTGTTGTACAAAAATGGGTATTTTTGTACCTCTATTATAAGCTTTTCTTCAAACATTGCCATTTACTGCAGCTCACCAGTTGATGTGTTTTTATAACTAAAGATAGTGCCCCTTCCAGGGCTTATTTGATCGTGTACTATTGTTTTAATACGCCAATTATATTAAATGAAGGCTCAGAAGATAAATAGCTAAGTTAAAATTTATAGTTTTAAGTCATTTGAAGATTTACGAATTTGGGGAACAATAAAAAAAGAGGTAACATTCAATTTCTAAAATTTCAACGAATTGTTCACCTCAGGGGCAAAATAGGACATTTTTACCTGCCAAACACACAGGTAAAAATGTTCTTGTTTGTTTCCGAGGTGAACATACTTATTTCAACCATACCAGCTCCGCGAGTTCGAATTTTCTCCTTTTTTAACGGGGTACTCTACTGTTAAAATGCAATCTTTGAATCTATAAATGCAGGCTGAAATTGCAGAAGTCCACCGCTTTTGACTTTCTCTCTCTTTATTATTTCCTCTATTTACTTACTTCTCGTTAGTAACTTAACTACTAATTTATTTTCCTTCAATAATTGTTTGACTGAAATCAATGTTTTGAGTAAAGCGGATCTCAGACTGTTGGTAGGTTACCTAACTGGCCACCATGGGCTAAGATACCACCTATATAAAATAGGTCTGTCAAATGAGACGGAGTGTCGTCTGTGTCTTGAAGACGACGAAACTACATCACACATTTTGTGTGCTTGTCCGGCTTTAGCACGGTTAAGAAGAGGGATCTTCGGTCAAGAGTTCCTGGACTCGGCTGAAGCTCGTTCATCTTCTGTAAAAGACCTTCTGGCGTTCCTTAGGGTAGCAGATCGTCTTTTACTGTAAAGGGGATTCGGCACAAAAGACCGCCTGGTCGCAGTGCCCACCATGAGGGTCACCCCTAACAATAATAATAATAATAATAATTGTTTGATTTGAAGACCGGCCATTTTAAAAATACTTCTTTTTTTAACTTCGGCTTCCAGCACTCGCACGTTTGCGTTTGTCTCACAAAACAACTGTCACAACAATTGTCAATGCGTCTGCCGCACTCGAAAAGTTGAAAGTTGACCAACTTCAGGCATCGTGCGCGTCGCATGCTTTGCTTGCTTTTGTCATTTGGTCACTTCCCATATAAACGTACATAGTTCAACTGAGTTGTCAAAGCCTCTGCTGCATGCGACGCGCACGACGCGTTCTATGGGCTGGCACCTTAAGGCAAGCGAAACGATTCATCTACCCCTCCAAGCAGAGGTCGATGAAACTCCTAATGCTCAACAAGCCGGACTTAAAAATCATTACCGACCTCTTAACGGGGCACTGTATCCTAAAATTACAAGTGTCCGAAGACACCCGTGTGCCGGACTCCCCAGCCTACCCAGGCCTACCGGCTAAAACCCCACTCCCCGCCCGCAGGACCTCCACCCTGGAACCGTCTGTTGGACATTACTTCAGGGTGGAGTCCTATTAAGAGCCGCCCCCGCCGGGAGCCCTCCTTTCTCCGGGCGATTTACCC
This sequence comes from Dysmachus trigonus, assembly GCA_949715965.1. NCBI lineage: Eukaryota > Metazoa > Arthropoda > Insecta > Diptera > Asilidae > Dysmachus > Dysmachus trigonus. The sequence continues at coordinate 51,239,102 of OX454319.1, read as the reverse complement.
CTCCCTACTGGCGTCCCTTTCTTTCTGAGACTGAGAGTGTTTTAGACGACCCGCTAACTTAATAATAATAATAATAATAATAATAATAATAATAATAATCTGCAATTTTGTGACAACTTGCATTATCCACGAAAAGCAAAATATGTTTTTGCTCTTTTCTCAATTTACATTCTAAATCTGTTAAGATTTCTAACCATATTGTATTATTCATCCAAGCTTTCTTTTGACTGTAGTAAGGGATGGGAATTTGCTTACCTCGAAATTCACGGGGTTTTTTTGATCCTCCTATAGCATACACATGCTTGTCTGAGCCTTCCCAATTGCATATGAACAGTAATGTAAGGCGAGCCTTTTGAAGCTTGCAACCAGTAGGTTTATCGTCTTTTGTAGCAAATGTTCCTTGAGGTAGTGCCTTAAAAAACAATCCGGTTTCGTCCGCGTTATAGATGTGAGAAGGAGTGAAGTCATTTATTAAAGCTGGCAGAATTCTGTTTGACCAATCGGCACCAGCTTCAAGATCGGCGTCGCCCTGTTCACCTCCCAGTTTATGAAATCTAACGTTCTCTTTTATTTTCCAATGATGGAGCCAGCCAGTATTAGGTTCAAAATCATGTACTTGAAGCATTTGCGCAAACTTTTTCGCCTGTTCGCATATCAGTGGGCCATTAATAATTGCATTTTTGGATCTCATTTCCTTAAAACAGCGGTCGGGGAACTTTTTTAAGCATTACCCCAAAATATTTTTCTGTAAGTTGATATTACCCCATGGCGAAAAGCAAACAAAAAACGAAATCGCCTCTTTTTAGCATCTTTCATATTATTATTATAATTTTGAAAAGAAAACAATAACTAAAAATTTAATTTAAACATCATTTATTCAATTTATCAATGTAATACCTAGTAATACATAACGGTAATAATAGTAATATAAGTAATATATATAACAAATTGAATCCATTGGGGTAAAATTGAGGGTTGACAATTTGGGGTACTGTAACAAATTATAATAATAATAATGGTGGTACAAACAAAAATTAGAATTGAAAAAATTAGAAAAAAAAAGAATAATTGAAAACATTCTTTCTTCACGTTTTGGAGAAATGATGTTGTTTCATGTTTGATACAATTGCTTCAAAATTGGGACTTTTTGATGTAAGAGCGAAGACAGTCTTCGGCGTTTAATCGATTTCTGTTCTTCGTTTTTATGTTCATTAGTGTGGAAAAGCCTTGTTCGCACAAATATGTTGTTCCAAATGGCAGCAATTTTTTAACCGCCTCTTCATGTGCAGTTTTGAAAGCCTTTGCAATTTTTGACATCCAAAAAGACGACAGATTTGGTTTACTCTCAAATTGAATACGTGCTTCAGTATTAGATCGAAGTTCAAGAATTGCTTCTGCCAAACCTAAAGGTTCTTCTGGTATCATAGCAATTTCACATTTAAAAGGATCTACAATCCAACTGACAGTACGTGTATCAAGATCTGGAAAGTAATCTGAAAACCGCTTTCTGAGTTTGATAAGATGTCTTACAATTGTATCCTTGATGTCAGCAAAAGTAATATTTTCGCAATCTTCCAAAAACAAAGCTAACCTTGAAAAAGAAGCTATCTTGTTCTGTTCTACTTTCTGTCTCCAATATTGCAGCTTTAATCCAAACGCTGAAACTATTTCTCTCGCTGAAATGATAATATTCTTTCCTTGCAATTCTTTGTTTAATATATTTATACTCTCAAAAATGTCCGCTAAATATGCGAGATATGCAACCCAGGAAGAGTTTTTAAACTTATCTGCGAGAATATTTTTTTGATCAACCATAAAAATTTCGACTTCAGTTTTAAGAGTCCATACTCGAATTAGTACATTTCCGCGAGAGAGCCACCTCACTTCTGTATAATAAAGTAGTCTGTATATTCAGCTTCACCGTCCTGACATAATTCACGAAATAGCCGCGAGTTTAGTGCATGTCCCTTGATAAAATTTACAATCTTGATGACATCATGCATGACGGCTTCCAGTGTAGGTTCTAAATATTTGACCATAAGGGCCTGGCGATCATACAGTGAGTAACTTCAATATTTGGGTTATTTTTTTTACGAAAGCTGAAAAACCATTAATATGACCCAGCATAGCTGGAGCTCCATCCAAAGATACAGAAATACAGTTTACCCATTTTAAACTTTGCGCATTGAAGTATTCATTTACTTTATTATAGACATCAATTCCACGAGATCTCAACTCGAGAGGAGAACAAAACAGCAATTCCTCTTCAAAATTATCTGCACCTTTGTAGCGAACATATACCATTAGCTGTGAATTGCTACTAAAATCAGTTGTCTCATCAAGCTGAATATCAAAATATTTAGCCTGTTTTAATGCGACAATAACCTGTTCCTTCACATTTTCTGCTACTATAGAAATTCGTTCTTTCACAATTCTCGTAGACAAGGGCACTGAATTCAGTTTCTTCGCATCTTTTTGACCACACATAATCTCTGCCATTTTTACAGCAGCTGGTTTAACCAAATCTTCACCAATAGTGTATGGTTTCTTATTTCGAGCAATCAACCAGGCTACTTCAAAGCTAGCCCTTGATGCTGAACGCTGACCAAATGTACCAAACAAGTTGCTATTCAATCTTTGTCTTTTAACAGATATTTCTAAATTTGCAAAGTATTCTCGCGGTTTGGAAGACAGATGTGAATGCAAATTATCTAAATGTTTCTTCAATTGACTTTTTTTGAAAGATTCTGAAGTCAGTACCCTCATACATACAACACATTGTGGTTTCATTGTACCATTGTCTTCTATTTGTGTAAAACCGTAATTAAGGAATTCGTCTTGGTATGTTCTTTTTCTATTTGTTGCCACCTGAAGGGAGACAGAAAATAATAATTAAAATACTTGAATTAAATTTTCAAATTGCGGCTTACCATGATCGATATATTGATGATTAATGATAAAATGGTGGTCTTGTCAGCAACTAACTAGTAAAAACTGGCTCTCTGACTCGTCAATGTGTTTGTATCTTGACGGCATGGCACGGACTGAGCAGGTAGCCGGGCTGTGCTTTACTGCGCAAAGATATAACTCGAGAACACTCTAGTGGTGGGGAGTGAGATGGCGTGGCCTGCTTATGTTGCTAAATTGTTTAAGTTGAAAAAAATACTAACAGGTTTATAAAATAGCAAATTAAAAATATATACTTTTTATTCACAAAAGTTTCCTTTTTACCCCCAAAATTTCATTTTTACCCCATTTGGGGTAATTTACCCCGGTTCCCCGACCGCTGCCTTAAACCATAAAGAAACTGCTCGATCAACCTTATCATACAAACCCTTTCTAAATCGTTTGCGCTTAACATTGCCATTTTCACAACAAACCTTTCTGTATTTTTCTTCATGTTTCACTATTCTGGAGATCGTTGATAAATTTATGTGACATTTTTTGGAAAGTTCCTTTCGTCGTTTACCCGCCTTAATTTCGTCAAGAATTTCCAATTTCTGCTTTACAGTCAAAGTACATTTTATATTGCTTATCTTGATCTGTAAATAAATTTTTTCTAATTGTTAACAATACCCTACAACTAAAATGTTTATATATTGCTTACATCACAATTTATTTAATATCTGGACAGAATTTTCACAGTACTAACGGACGATGCGCTGACAGCTACATTTCTTCTTCTTCATAATCAACTACCTATGAATTGAAATTGATTGCATTTACGCGTCTAGTGAACTTATGAGTGTTTTTGTTATACGAGTTAGACATGTATAGGAAGTACTTGAAGATCAACGTGGAATTAACTTCATGTGTATTTATAGGTATTTTGCATTTATCCGTGTTGCATTTATTCGTGTTTTGTATTAATAAAGGTATACAAAATATACTACTTGCGATAAGAACTTAATCTGCAATAAGTCGTTAATTTTTTGAAAGTTTTTAAAACTTAACTTCCCATGACCTCCATCATAATTATATCGCATTATAATATCTTCTGAAATATATTTATTAAAATTCTTGCAAATTCCTCCTGGGTTCAGAAGATCTTTTATAATAGGAAGCTGAAATATGTACTTCGTTTAAAATATCTTAATTTCAACCTTTGTTCAAAATACGTTACATATAAATTGATATTCTAATCCGATAGTTGATTTACGAAGGCAGTTAGTTCCGATTCTGTCTTTAGCGGAAATTGTCACAGTCTAGTAGTCCGCTCACCGTCTTCCCGAATAAGTCTTTTCACTAATGCACTGTTTGCGGCAATAGCCTCAACAATTTTTTTTATTATAATTGCCAATATAATCTATAAAGCAGATAGTGAATTGTTAAATATTCCTTATATAGACAAATTTTACCACGCAGTTCTTTAAGTTTTTCATCGATATAGATTTTTAATTCATTTTTGTTTTTCAAGCTTTGACTAATTTCAGAAGTCATAGAATCTGGAAATTAAATTTGTTTAAGCCAAATTTCCAAATGTAATAAATAGCCTTGCCATTATTTGATGCCAACTAAATGCTGGGACCAATTTTGGCATTACACCTAACCAGTTTTCCAGGAACAATATTTTCCTCGTCGTCTTTTAAAACACGTTTGCAACTCATTGTGGGAGTTTTGAAGTTAGCAGTTTGTAAAACATATTGTTTTGTACCGCGAGTGATTGCTTTATCACCCGCCTGGCAGTTTTCCAACCGAATCGAATCTTTCAAGATAATATGTAAGGTGCTTGTACCTCACAATTGGTGATGAGTGCACAGGTACATGGACCAGGGCACAAGAGAAGGGAAAATGGATTTATGCAGCTCAAAAACGGCACAATCAAGTCTTATGTTCAATTCACTAATTTTCGAGCACAAATCTTTTAAGTCCTTTGCAATATTTTGATCACTGATTTTTCCCAACACAACTACTTCAGGTCTCTTGCAATAATCTAATCAATGGTTTTCAAAATGATTTGACCGACACGACTAACTGAAACACTCAAGTTCTGGATGGCAAGTGAAGTTTATTCTTTGGTTTTTCTACTTATCACCTAGAGCGACTTAGTTCTTGGTATAAATAAAACAAAAAGTTTCTAGTAAACAAAGTCACTATTCAGCATAAGGCACGCATAAGTAGTAAGGAACCCACCTCCCGTATAAAATGCACCATGTGCGGTAGGGACAGTACTAGGGGTACCCCACCGTGGTGTTTTTGTGGTTTACTTGTTCCCACCGGTCATAAGGTTTGGTTGAGGTGGGAGCTAGATAGACACGTCCTGGTTGCACTTGTTGGGTGGTAAAAAGAAAGAAAGCTGTGATTTGTTGTTGGAGTGGTTGGTTGAAGGGGAAGAGCTAGTAATTTTTGCGTGCTTAAAATAACTTGGAGTTGGGAGGGAGAGAGTTGGGTATGGTGGGTCTGTTACGTTCTGTGGGTGTGAAAAGTAGAGAAGATGTGGCGCGGGATCCAGTGCAGAATAAAACAAGTGCTATCGATGCCGTTGTCGAAAGAAATGCAGCGAGATGGGTCGGTTACGTTCTGTGGGTGTAAAAAGTAGAGAAGATGTGGCGCGGGATCCAGTGCAGAATAAAACAAGTGCTGTGGATGCCGTGGTCGAAAGAAGTGCAGCGAGAAAGAAGATGACAAAAAAGGAAAAAACCTGCAGTCCGGAGTGGTTAGAAGAACAATGATCAATGAAGATGACAAAAAGTAAGGTAAAAATAAAGAATCGGTGTGCACAGTGTGGTCAGAAGAAGCTGCTATGCAAAGAGAGTGATGAGAAAATTTGCAGGGCATGTGTGGATACGCGTGAGGTTTTGTTTTGTTTTGTTTTGCCTGGACGCAGTGATCGGAAGAAGCGAAGTTGCAAAGATGGTAAAAAGAAAAATTTGCCGTGATTGAGTGCGGCTGCCATAGGCATGTGCTTTTGTATATGCATATGCGATGGGTATATGCAGTTGCATAAGAGGAGGCCTTGAAAATTAAGTAGGTCGTGCCGGTGAACTTGAGGAGCGTGAGAGACGATGGGCTATTTAAATAAAAGGCGAATTTGATTGAGAAATTTTTATTGTAGATCTTTTTTTTTACATTTTAAAAAAAGATAGTATAATGTAGATATTAATGATTAATGATTTCATTTTTTTAAAAATTTAAATTTTAGGAAACCGCCTCTTGAATCATCCTGCCCTTCAAAAATTAGTGTATATAATCGGCCTGCTGATTTAGCTCTTCTAGCTGCCGTTGAGTTTTTACCTTCTCCGTAAATCTCGGGGGAAGAAAGATGTACGTGCTATCGCTGAAATGCACCGTAAGACGCAACCCATATTTCGTCTTGACGAGACGAAAATATTTGATGGCGTATTCCTTCCCAATTTCCAGCGATGCAGTTGGCACTAAGCTGTCCTGCACAGCTTCAGCAACAGTTTGCAGTAATTCAAAGGCGCTCTGCAGGGTACAAATTATTAATTTTAGTGTTTAGTTTAACTTTACCATAAAAAAACCTAGCATCACTTACCATTGCTTCCCAGCTTGTATAAATATCCCGTCTTCAGCTTTTCAAAACCTTCTGAATTTCCTGAAGAATAGTTTGGACCTTATATACTCTTTCGAAATCCCACAACACACTTCTAACGCATACTTTTTGTTTGTTATTTTCTGCAGATGTTGTTTAAACTGCAATTTCTCGTAGAGCGTTGGTCTAAAATTTACTGTTTTGATGGGCTTAATCGTATGAGGATGCATTTTAAACTGCAATTAGTTGTGATCAAAGGTCTACAATTTATTGCCTTAATGGATTTAAACTATCAGGATAGATTTTAAATTGCAATTTCTCGTAAAGCGTCGGTCTAAAATTTACTGTTTTGATGGGTTTAATCGTATGAGGATGCATTTTAAACTGCAATTTGTTGTGATCAAAGGTCGACAATTTATTGCCTTAACGGAATTTAAACTATACGGATAGGTTTTAAATTGCAATTTGTCGTAGAATAAAGAGCTGGTTTGATAGACTTAAGGCTTTGAAGAGACGTGATTAGAATCATGTGCGTGATATTGATAGAGTTAATTCACTGCTAAAGAAGGGTTAAATGTTGTTCACTTGCGGGTATTTGAAACCGCATAGTCTCTGTTTTTGCTTTTCTATTTTTTTAATAAATATGCTGGAGAAGGGAAATTTAAAATTGTATAAAAGGCTAGAGTTAAATTGTGCGCAGACAGACTTCGGCAGATTTTTGAAGATTATTTCAACTTAGAGTAAAATTTGCTTGAAAATAACGAGTGTTTAAGTGGCAGAGCAAGAAAGGTAGGTACAAAAAATATAGTTCTTTACTCTTGACATGCACCTTTTTTATTTCTTATTATATATACAATTTTTGTTTTTCTTAAGAGATTCATGGATTGTGGAGACCAGCCCGCATCAACTACCGGTAAAATAGCGACAGAAGTGCCGGCCCTTACTACACCACCTAAAGAAGAAAGGGATTTCGTGCCTGAGGAAGAGGCTGACACCGTGGATTTTTGGGAGTGGTACCTTAATAAAAGAATAGTTGTGTGTAAGTCTAAGAAATAAGAGTGAACCTTAATTATAAAAAATGACTTCGGTAGAAATTGTTATTCATTTAAAGAGTGCGGTAAACTTAAATTCAGATATATTTTTATCTGCGTTAAATGTATGTATAGAGACGGTAAGAAAAAATAACATTGTATTTTCGGATCGCGAAAAGTTTTCCTTGTTGTCATTGATAACAAAACACTCACTTTTACATAATGTGCCTCTAAACAATAGTGTGCTTAAAAACGCCATTAACTTTCTCAATTCTGAGGAGGAGGGCGCTAAACAGAACGCTATTGTTTGTGAAAGTGTTGAAAATATACCTTTACAGGAAAATCGTGGCAGAGTTCAGATAATTCAGTGTGGTAGTGGCCTAAACAAAGGCTTCAAATTGCTATCGAAGCAGACATCGTTTTACAAAAAGTTTAATACGGAAGGTGTTAAGCTTGTCTTTCAGCTACAAGACTCTAGTAGCACTAGTCAAAACCCTCTCGAGACATTAAAACACGCGTTTGATAATGTGCTTAAAGAGGTGCTGTCAAATTCTGTGGAAGGTAGCAAAATTGGTTTTTCGATTGCGCTACCTAATTCACCGCACGTAAAACCCATATGGTCTAGCTTTAAGCCTATTGCACACTTATCCGGGGAATATATTATCGGATTAATTTCCAATGTGAATCAATCCAACGCAGTTTTTCTTTCTGACGATGTCATGCAATTAAATGCAGACATAATCAATTTCCCTTTCGCGGGGGGTAAAATAAACCCCAAATTTGTAGAGGAGAGCGTAGCTTTAGCTAAAAAAACAAGCGTGATAGACGTGGGGAAGGAAAATGACGTGAATTGTCTCCCACGAAGTATATGGTATGCTGTTGAAATGCTTTCGGAAAACTTCAATAAAGAAAGAAGTCTTTCTGTTATTCGTGCATTAGATAAGTTAGCAAAACAGCTGTGTAAAAATTCAAAGGTCACGGTTGGTGAAAAAGGATGCATTTTAATAGATCTCTAGTAGTAAATGTATTACTGAGGAGGAAAGAGACAACTTCATAAAGGCCTATGAGATAAAAGAGAGTATTGTTTTAGATAAAAACCAAATTCATAAAAACATTGGTAGGCGTAACACGGCAAAAATTTGCTTAAATTCCTTATGGGGTAAATTTGCCCAAAGGGAAGACAGAACCTACACTAAAGTCTTAAATAATTTCAAAGAATTCTGCGAGTTTATACAATCTCCAGGAATCGAAATTGGTTCTTTACATCCAATTAATGAAAACACCATGTGGGTAACGTGGAAATATATACAAGAAAGTCTAAATATTCTGCCTCACGTAAATACCTATTGCTGCCTACACAACTGCATATGCAAGACTAAAGTTATATGAAGTTTTAGAAAAAGTGGGAGAGAATATTTTATATTGTGACACCGACAGCTTAATATTTGTGGACAATAAAGAAAACCCTTTATCATTCACTTTTTTGTGACTTTTTGGGAGATTTAACTGACGAGGTTCAATGCTTCGGCACTAATGCCTTTATTTTTGAATTTGTAAGCACCGGACCTAAAACTTATAGTCTTAAAGTCGAGACAGAGAGAGGTCCTGAGTACATTATTAAATGCAAAGGTATTACAATTAATTTTGAAAATTCTAAAATTATTAATTTTGAGTGTTTAAAATCAATGGTTACCGAAGAGAATTTTCAAGAAGGTGTATGTGTAAAAAATGACAAAAAGATTAAACGGAAACACCCGGGAGTTATTATATCGACATTGGAAAAAAAGCATTTATCATTTACTTTTGACAAAAGAGCTGTTACAGATGATTATTTTTCTTACCCGTTTGGTTTCAAAAAGAAAAGAAATTAACCGATATGTACTAGTTCTAAGATATTTTGAAATTTGTTGTTGTTGTAGTTAGGTAAATAAAAATGTATTACTATAAGATAATAATGCGATTAAAAAAACCGCTGTGTCTTAGGTATACGTACAAGTAAAGAACAACTGTGGGGTGGCCAAACGGACAGCAGCCAATAGCAGCAACCAGTACTCTATTTTTGGGTCAGCCATTCTCCTCCAAGATTTCGCAAAAGTTTTCACCTAAACAATGTGGTCATGTGAAGCCGAGAATTCGTCCGAGCTAATAATGTGGTCATGTGAAGCTAAGATGTCGGCTGAGGCCTATGACTTATTTAGTGCAATTCAGTGTGTTGCATGTGACCTAAACGATATTCACAGTCAGGCCTTAGAAGGTCTTAAAAAAAATGACTGGTTGAAACAAATAAATAAAGAGATAAAAGAGAAATCTCACCGTGGCCTCACTATATGTGATCTATATTTGACTGGTCAAATTGAGATTGAACTTTTCTGTGATCTCTTCTTGTGCGCTAAATTAAACTGCTACCTCTGGGACTTAAAATATTTTCTTCCTGAAGAAATTGCATACGGCACTTATCAAATGCATTTCTACAACGATGCTGAACATTTCATAAAGTCCAAAGTACATGACTATATTGACTGTCCCGGCTGCAACCGTAGCGACGAAACCCGTAACTGAATGAGTTAAAAACATATATAAATATACGCACGCAATATCAATAGTTCAATCCGTATTTTTCCGACAACTAATAATATGGCTAAATTTATTCTGGACATGCAGTTTGTCTGCGGGAACAACGGTCAATATTTTATTAAAGAGCTGGCAGTTCTTGCTATGGGTACCATCTCCCCCAAGGTTTACCATTTTATGCCACCTTACCCGTACCAGGAGTTGTCATCAAAAGCAAGGAGGCAGAACAAGTATGACGTGGAAAATATAAACGGTCTACATTGGTGCGGTGGGACCATTAACTACAACAATCTGGCAGAAGTGTTTTCAAAATTTGAGAATGCAACAATATACGTGAAAGGTGAAATAAAGGCGTCATTCATTAGGAAGTACTCCCCGACATCTGAAATAATAGAGCTTGTACAAATACCTAGATTAAGCGAACTTGTAAATTTTCAACCTGATTGTGAAGTCCATAAAAATGTATCTCATTGCCGTTGTGCCCTGAAAAATTGTGTTAATATCTACTTGTATATGTTAATGAATAAAATTATAGAATGAAAACAAAAACTTTGTGTGTTTTATTTAAAATGCTTTTATTATATGGTTATTACATCAAAAAGAATATTGGTACTGCAATACAGGGGTATTTCAAAGAAAAGTCTTGAATAATTTAAGTGTACATAAGATGTTCTAGACGGTATAAAAAAGTCTTCTTGTGATAGCAAAATTAAATTTTTGTTTTTACACTTCTGACAATATTGCTTATAGTACTCCTTCACACTTTCGGTTGCATTATTGTGAAACATTACAATCTTGAAGAAATCCTGCATGTCAATCAAGTTATAGAGTTCATTAAGGGTCAGCTGAATATTTCCTGCAACAATGGGGATGGTGTATTTCGTCTGAAGCTCTTCTTGGTTTGGCGGGAACATGTCTCGAATTACCTCGTCTTTTAGCTTGGTTAGATGTTTGTAAACTTCTAGCCATCCGGAGTAAAATGTTGACATAGGCGCAAAACCGTGACGGTGAAAGACTATCTTTGCCTCAAACGATGTCGGATCAAATCCAAGGATAACCTTCTGATTATGATGAGGGTCCAGATGATATGTGTAGTTTAGCAAAAGATTTTCGCCCAGGGACTCGGAACCTTTTTTGCCTCGTTTCAGTATTGGTCTAAGTTTTTGCTTTTTGGGTTTTGTGTTTATCGCCTTAAACTCTTCTACACGCACTGTTTTTGCACTCGACTGTTTAGATTTTCTAGCTTTACTTGCCGGTTCCATCTTGAAGCGGGGACTTATACTTCAACATTAAATGTACATCACCAGCGTCTCGTATTTATACTCTTATTTTCTGGTGTACATAACTGGTTATATTTACCCCCACCAGACTTTAAACATTTTCTCAAGTATATTTTGCGATATAAATTCACAACTTTATTATCATTTAATCTAAAATTATTGAAGGAGAATTGTTTCAGAAATTGTTTTAAGCTTTTTCCTTTACACCGAAAACACAGATACACGCAGCAATAATGTCCACAGACAGATGAAAGTGCACCCTGCAATCGTTTTTTATTGTTTACAAACACATCTGAATTTTTGTGTAAAAAGTTGTGAAAAAACCTGTTAGTGGGGGGTTTACCATACGAATCAAAGTATTCTGCAGGATGATTCAATGTTTCCCAATTTATTTGATTGGTCGATACATCCTGGAGTTGACGTAGGGTATTTGAAGATAATCTCCTTTGTAAATAATTTACTTTGTGCTGTGAATCCAGCAAAAGAAACCTTTTTCAAAAAGGTCAAGCAGCTTCCAGAAAAGTATTCGACATTTATTAAACAACTCATGATAGCTGCTTTTACTGTCTATATGCACTGTGATTAATTCTAAATTGTACCACCTTATATAACTTTTTTAGAAGCTGGTGTATACGTTCCTATCTTTGTCGATTTCAATACTTCCGTCATATTCAACATACACGATACAGGATACTGTTGTCTTCAAGGCCTCCTTAAACCTTCCTTCAATTCTAACTGTACCTTGGTTTAATAGATTTCCGTAGGTTGAATTATATGAACGGTCAGAAGTTAAATCAAAAGCAAGAAGAAAACAGCCGTTGTCAAAGAATTTCTTTGAAATCTGATGACCTTTGTCGAAATAATGTATTCCAGTACCTTTGAACAAGGAGATGTATCCTCTTGTACTAATTGGGTTTTCCTTTGAATAATCAAATTCTATAGGCTGGTTTGGTATCTGGACCCCATTTACTGATAAGTTAAATCTTGTGATGTTATTATGTTTAAAATTATAGGCATTTTTTGTTCGATTTCCTGTATATGCGTCGTTATCAACCATGCCAAACACTAATAAATTTGGTAATTGTCCTATGACAATATTGTCTAAGGATAATGTGTATGTTTTTGCAGGTATAGTATATATTTTAACTTCGACTCGTTTGTACGGGTATACAGCATTTGATCGTTGTAAAACGGTTTCATGAGCCAGCATGATGCTGGGGTTAACAGTTACGTGATTCATGTACATAGTAGCCTCCACAATCTTAATTCGTGGCGAATTGCTATCATCTTCTGACAAAAGGTAAAATTCCGGTTTTTCAAGTGATAACACTACGCGCAGATCGATACCATTCATTAATAATTTGTCTTGGTTAAACATATCGGCATGTATTTTCCCCATTAGTTCGACAACGTTGCTCTTATCGAAAAGTCTTCGTCTTGCTGAGTAGCCTATATTTTGACCGCCATCTTGGATAATTTCCACGCTGTTTTCATCAATATACCAGCCAACAGATTCTAAATGTGTTGATGCCGCATCTTTTCCATAATTTAACAAGTTTTCGATATATGCCCTATAATTGTAATTATTGTCAGTTTGAACAACCGGCGTCCCATTTAAGTAAATAGTGCACTGACGAAAGAGTGAGTGAAGCATGTTATTGACAACACCAGGGTCTTCATCAAGCACAGTCTTCACGGTACCATCTGCAGCCTTTATGGTAATATTGTTTCCGGTATAAATTTCTTCTTTTCCATCTTTAATTTTAATTAGTTGAACTTTTAAGCGTAGGTATATACTTGACAAGTCACGATATGTATCTCCATGTCCCAGCGAAACAAATTCCAAAACGGATGAGTTATCTAATGAGGCTATAGGCTTGTATGCTACCTCTTCGGTTTTTAAAATATTACTTTGAATAACCGGTGTAGAGAAAAGATCCAGCTCAGATTTCATACACTCGCTATACGTGGCCATTTTGTTTATTTATCAAAAATGTCCAATGCTCGCTTACGAAAACCGCGTTTTCCTTTTATAGATTTTTTCCCCTTGTTTGCTGTCTTTTTCGTAGCTCGTTTTGTCTGCTTTGAACGTCTTTTTCCTTTAGAAGACTTAGTTAAGCGTAACGCCGTAAATGGATTAGCTCTTTTAATAATCGTACGATTATTTATACCTGCGCCGCCCATACTGTCGAAGAGTTTATTTATACCCTTTTGCGCTATATCTTGTACAGCAACTTTACCCTGCTCTTTTAAAATGTCCTTAACCGGCTTGCTGCCAATCTCTTGCAGTATTGTTTTCCCAGTTTTCAGCGCTTGCTGTTTTATAACTTTGGCTCCTGAAGCAACTAATGGCTGCAAATAGCGAAATAGACCGCTAAAGAAACTGCCAATACCTCTTCCTCGCTGGTAAGTAAGCGGCGCCCGGTACAATTCTCCTATATCCGACAAGTTACCGCCGCTTTGTAGTAAGTAGTACCGTGTATAATATGAATTCATTATTATTATTGTTATTATTAAGGGCTAAAGTCATGCAAAGTACCATCAAATTGAAAACGGTTTGGGGACTGCACATATATTTATAACTTATTGTGTTTTTTGAAATGAAGCACCACATAAGTTGGAGTGTAACTTGCTTGAAAATTAATCAATTCACCCTGACTATCAGTTATTTTTACAGAGATACCTTCTATAAATGTTTTCTCGATAGGGCAGTATTCTACATGTTCAAACCTTAGTACACCCTGGCACGATTGTAATGGCATCACTCGTAAGTATAGAGCTAATTTATTACCAATAATTCTTGGTTTAATAATATCGGTGTAAATAAAAATCAAGCTTTTATCATAGCATTTTTTTGGCATCTCCATAGATTCTCGGGGGAATCTTTGTATTAATTCATTGATTGTACTTTCCAGACCATTAATTTTATCAATAATCGACATATGCTCTTGACGTAGTCCAGCAGTGTTGAATGATTCTTTTATTTCCGAAAGTATTGCATCAGGTTTACGCTTTTCTTTAGGGGTCTGAAGAAATATATCTGTAAAGAAGTCCGACAAATTGCCTATATCTGTGTCAATAGGTACTGGCGTTGTCAAGTATTCTCCCGAACTCTGCTTTTCGTATGGTACATCCAAAACATCACTATCTTTAGTAATTTCTCGCTGATTAGGTGCTTTTGCAGTTACTGAATCTTTTTTTAACCTGTTTAAAACACCGAAAATTGTATCTTTAATCTGAATAACCTTTTTCTGCTTTTCTTGCTCGCTAATTGTTTGATCGTCAAAATGCACATTTGATATTAAAAGCGTGATAAGATCTTTAACATTAAGGTGTGATGGTAATGGTTTTTTTATCTTTATTGTTACTCCCAAGTCTTCTAAACGTAGTTCAAACATATCATGCACCTTTTTGGCGGTACCTTTTGCTGCTTTCTCTCGGGCTTTTTTAATGCTAAGGGCAGGATGTGTGTAATTATCGATAGCATTTTGTATAACAATATGCTTTCTTTTTCTTCTAGGAATTTGTCCAATAATGTCATCAACAAATGCTTCAACTGTCTCATAGTCCTTATACTTTAAAATGACATTTTCTGAAGTTTTTTTTCCTTGATAAATGTGTAATATAAACTCGTCCGGCTCTTGTGTGTAGTTTATATCAGGTATCACGTCATCATAAAAGTCAGTTTCTAGCCGATCCCACATTGCTTTTTTAACGTCGTCCAAAAACATAGTATACCAAGAGGGAGTGACCGCATTGTAAAATGTTAGTAGAAACGCTGAAAAATTTACCTGACCTGCTCTATAGCTAGCTTGTTCAAGACTTTCTTTTGTCCATTCAAGTTTAACATTATCATTTATTTTAACGGTCAGTGATTTCAATTCTGCTTTTTGCTGCTCTCTAATTTCCTGTAACTGGTTATTAGGTGTTTCACGTCTCGCTCTTTTAAAACTACTCTCATTTAATGTATCAGCTACATTACGCTTCAGATCCTTCTTTCCATCTACGTCATAGTTTGGTAATGAAATTTCAGTTACTCCAACGCACCAGCTATTAGAAAGCTTACATGGGCTAGCAAGTGCATTTGTAAAAGCTGACAGAGTGTTTTCAGGATAAATTTGCATAGAATTGTTGCTTAAAAGACATACGTAAAATTCGTTATTTACTATATCTACAGGCATTTTTTATATATATTAAAGCCTAACCCAAGCAACGTCTGGTACACTTAAACTTCGCCCTTGTTTACTTTTTATGCGTTCACTTTGCCGCAATCCTTTTTTCACTGGGAATGCAAGCTCGTATTGGCCAGGATCTAGTTGCGAAGGCCTTAATATAGGCTGTTTAGTCGGGACCTTCTCTTTTGGAGCACCTTGTTCTAACTCTTCTATAAGGCTAGCAGCTTCGTCAACACTCATATCCATAGGCACAGTGTACTGGGTTATACCGTCAGTACCCGTTATTACTTTATAATCTTTATTTTGAACTTTTGGTATTTTTGCTGGGGGCTTAAGACTTTTTGCCAGCCCACTAGCTGATAAACGTCGTTTAGCAGCCGGAGATAAAGACCTCCTTGGCGGTGTTTTTTCACGCGGTTCCTCAAAAATAAATTCTTCCATCTCAAAAGGTACCTAGAAAATCGCGAGCGTTTTCACGATTCGACAACGAAAGCAGGAAGGGGGTTCGAAATAAAACTCGGATTTGAACTGCATATATTTACTTAAAAGTTTATTCGCAAGTAATTAACAACGAGGTGATGTGGTGCACAGAGCGCGGTGTATACGACGACGACTAGATGATGAGAGTGTTATGAACCGGCTAGTGACCGCTCTCGTGCTATGACTCGGTTAACGGTCAGTGAGTTTGTCCATTCCGGGCGCCTTAAAGATATTTATATATCTTTAATAATTAATTCAGTAAAGGTAAGGGAGCAAGCTTCTGTATGGAACGGCGTAAGATGCCGTGTTGAGTCCTGACGTCTACTACACGAGTATGTCCATCTGAGCCTGGGTGAGTTTTGACAATTCTTCCCATCATCCACCTTTGCGGGGGTTGTTGATCGTCCGCAACTAAGACCAGTGTGTCGATCTTGAGATCAGGTGATGTAGCATTCCATTTGTATCGCTGTTGTAGCTGTGGGATGTAGTCGCGAAGCCACCTTTTCCAAAAATGCTGTTGCAAGGCGCAAATAAGTGCCCAGCGCTTCAACGCAGAAATTGATTCTTGTGTCTGATCAGGTTCTGGGAGGGCACATAATGGTCTTCCAATTAAGAAGTGCCCCGGTGTTAGAGCTTGGTCGTCATTTGGGTCCGCAGATAAGGCAGATATTGGCCGCGAATTGAGAATAGCTTCAACTTGGGCGACTATTGTTGTCAATTCTTCGAAACTGAGCGTTGAGTTATGCATTACTCGGTACAAGTGATGTTTGGCCGATTTGATCGTACTCTCCCACAATCCACCAAAATGCGGAGAGCGAGGAGGGATGAAACGGAAGTTGATCATTTCCTCAGTGCATGCCTGCAAAATTTTGCTTTTACCTAGCTCGTTAAAGAGAGCGTGATGCAACTCAGCTAATTTTGATTTTGAGCCAACAAAATTGGTTGCATTGTCGCAGAACAATGTTAAACATTTCCCACGCCGAGCGATAAATCTCTTTAGGGCCAATATGAACGAATCCGCGGAGAGGTCCGAAACCACTTCCAGGTGCACGGCTTTGGATGCGAAGCATATAAACAAGGCGATGTATGCCTTCTGCAAAGGCCGAACTCTGATGCGCGATGAAATTCGAATTGGACCGCAAAAATCCACGCCAGTGTGCGTGAAGGGAGGTGTGTATTTTATCCTTTCTGGAGGTAGATGTCCCATTATTTGTTGCAGAGTTTTTGGACGATAATGGAAACAATGCACACACTTCCTCACTACTTGATTTGCTGCTTCCTTAGCGTTAATAATCCAGAATTGCTGTCTAGAGGCAGCAACTAGCGATTGGCTTCCTGCATGGAACAGCTTCTTGTGCAGGTAGGTCAAGTAGGCTATCGAAAGTGCATGGTTCTTTGGCAACAGGATGGGAAATTTTACATCAACAGGTAGGTTGGAATTCTTCAATCTTCCGCCAACACGAAGCAAGCGCGGCGAGCCTTCGTCGAGAAAGGGGCATAGTGTTTTTAAGCGGCTGTGCGGACTAATTAATTTGTTTTGAGCCAGAGCCTTGATTTCATTTTCGAACGCGTGCATCTGAACGACAAACAGAATACGTCTTTGAGCTTCGTTGATTTCCACTGGAGTGAGTTCGGTTAATGCATCTGACGAGGGCGATGGATTCCCATGGACAATAAGATCCCGTTGTTTGAGTCGAGCTGAGACATTTTTATAAAACCTTAGAACCCAGCCGAAAATCCTTACCAATTTGTTATACTGATTGATGAATTTATTCTGGGCGACCAGATCGGGTTGAGGACTTATGAGCTCCGCTTTGAGAACAGTTTTACTTTTCCGTTTGTCTGGGACATCATTGAGTTCTTTAAATTTTTTTTTAAATTTTTAAATTTGACGGCCATTGCTCCTCCGACTCATGCAGAAACTTGGGGCCATGAAACCAGATTGATGAATTGAGGGCGTTGGCTGTACAACCGCGCGATACAATATCGGCTGGATTGGATTTTGAGTCAACGTGGCGCCACCAAGATGTGTTGGTCAATTGTTGGATTTGCGAAACACGATTTGCGACGAAAGTGGTCCAAGAATTTGCTTCTCCATTTATCCAATACAGGCTTATTTCTGAATCAGTCCATAAAACTGTTCGTTCAACCGGCTTGAGAAGTGGGGTGAGGCGATGTAGTAGTTGCGACAAAAGTAAAGCTGCACACAATTCCAGCCTCGGTAGCGACTGCGTCTTAAGCGGTGCAACTCTCGACTTAGAGGAAATTAGGCCAACATTAACGTGTCCGTCTGCAGATATGCATCTTAGATAAAGACAGCAGCCGTAAGCCTTGGTGGAAGCGTCTGCAAATCCATGTATTTCACACCACTGTGGTGTATTGACGTAGAGATGTCGAGCAACACTTATTTTTCCGACGTCTTGAAGTTGAACGTGGTATGCAATCCACTCCGTTTGAAGATTCATCGGCAGAGCTTCATCCCAAGCAAGCTTTAAACTCCAAAGTCTTTGAAGGATTAACTTTGCAATGACTATTATGGGACTAATTAGTCCTAACGGATCAAATAGAGCAGAGGCAATAGCAAGGATAGAACGTTTGGTGATTTTCCGACAACAATTATCCGAATTCCAGTTGAATTGGAATCTGTCTGTTGTAGGGTTCCATATCAAGCCCAAAGTTTTTACTACATCGGTGTCGTTGATGCTCCGAATTACTTCACGCTGATCCTTCGGAATAGTTTGTAGGAATTCTTGATTATTTGACGACCATTTCCGTAACTCGAACTTGGCTGACGATAAAATCTTCTGAACTTGATGCCTTAGTTGATATAGTTCTTCGATGGAATCGGCTCCACTAATCATATCGTCAACGTAGAAATCGGTTTTAATCGCCTTGGATCCAACTGGAAACGTAATCTCGTGCTCATCGGCTAGTGCTTTTAGGCACCGTGTGGCTTGATAGGGAGCACATGAGGTGCCGTATGTAACAGTTGATAGGAAATATGTTTTTACGGGTTCATTATTGCTTTCTCGCCACAAAATACCCAAATATGACTGATCTTCCGGTGCTACCCGGATTTGCCTATACATTTTGGATATGTCAGCGGTAACTGTGTATTTACGACAACGAAATCGAACGAGAATTGCATATAGGTCTTCTTGAATTGTTGGGCCGACCATCAATATGTCGTTTAGAGAAATGTTCGCACTAGTAGGGCAAGAAGCGTTGAACACAACCCTTAACTTGGTGGTTGAGCTTTCGGGACGAAGTACACACCTATGAGGAATGTAATATCTTGCTTCAGTACAAGTATGTCCCATGTGCTGCAGTTGTTCGTACTCCCGCATGAAGTCGATGTACTGTTGTGTGAGTGTCGGGTTTCGACCGAGTTTTGTTTCCAAGCGCGATAAGCTTCGTCTGGCACTGTCGTAGGAGTTACCGAGTGCCTCTGGGCTTCGCTTGAATGGAAGTCTCACGACGAAACGCCCATCCTCATCCCGAGTGGTTGTGCTATTAAAATGTTGCTCACATTCCTTTTGCTCAATCGACCACTCCAACTCAGCGCGTTCCACCTCTTCAATTTCCCAGAACTTTTCGACCTGCTTTTGTAGGGTACCTTCCGAAAATAACTCTTTATCTGATTGTTCAACTACGAAGCTACTAAATTCTTTTTGAGCGACTGCTGTTTTCAATTTACCGGCAACGATCCAGCCGAAAATAGTTTTCTGCAATAGAGGTAATTCGGATCCTAATTTGATTTGTCCAACCCCGAGCAATTGGTAAAATATCTCTGCCCCTAAGAGGAGATCGACCCTTTGAGGAATGTTAAACTGAGGGTCGACTAGCTTTATGTTTTTCGGAATGTCCCAGTTTCGTATGTCGATATTGACTTCGGGTTGAGCGCTCGTAATCTTGCTCAAAATTACTGCTTCAGCTTGAGTAGTGAAGTGATTCTAGATTGAACGGCGATGTTCGTAGCAAATTTGACCTTTGATATACGATCACCGATTCCGCTTATTTCGGCGTCAATTCGATTTCGTTTGAGCTGCAATCGTTGGACTAAGGACTCAGATATGAAGTTAAGTTGTGATGCAGAATCCAGTAGCACACGAGTAGGTATTAAATTATTGAATCTGTCTTTAACATAAATCATCGCAGTGGCTAAAATAACCTGATCGGTATATGCTACCATAGCCGAATGGAGGGAGGTGTTGGTGCATTGATTAGAAGTTGACTCACTCGAATGACAAGAAAGGTCGTTAGGAGGTTGATCGAGTGCGGACGACGACGAAGGTTGCACAGAAAATCTGTGGAGCACCGAATGATGAGGCGACGAGCATATTTTACACCGCGAGGAGCGACAATTCTTGACTGAGTGCCCTTTGTTAAGACAATTTACACACAGACCAAGTTTTTTAATTTCCTTGAATCTTTCTAAGACCGGCATGCTTATGAAAGTTGGGCATTTGTGAATGGTATGTTCGGAGGCATTGCATTTGAAACAAAGTTGCCCGGAAGCGATGAAGGTCGATTTAGGTTTCTTTGAAGTTGGCGTTACCGAACCAGAGGTTTTAGGTTCTTGACTGGTTAAGCACTGACAACGAGCATTTATAAATGTGGAGAACTCTTTCCACGTTGGAAGACGATCGTAGCTTAACGACTCCTCCCATTTGTTGGCTGTAGCGGAATCCAATTTCTTTTTGGCGATGTGCAGTAAGATGGAGTCTAGTATAACGTCATCTCCCTCTAATGAACGGAGTGCTTGTAAATGCACATTCATGTTATCGAAGACATCCCTCAATTGCTTTACCGTTCCTTTTACAGCTGTCGGCGTCTCGAAAATTTTGCTAATGTGTGTTTGAAAAATTATGTATTTATTGCCGTATCGGTTTCCTAAAAGCGTTAGCGCTTCCTCATAGTTCGCATCAGTAATTTCCAGGGCAGCAACAGTTTTAATGGCGTCACCAGTTAGACATGACCGTAAGTGCAGAAATTTTTCCAAATTAGATAAGTGTGGGTAATGACTTACCGCTAATTTGAACGAATTTATAAAATTCGTGTATTCGGCGTAGCTACCTGAAAATGTCGGCAATTTAAACTTGGGCAAGCCTGATGAGGGCATCACCGTGAGGAGTTGTGTTTGACTCGAAAGTGTTTGGTCCACCGGCGAAAGAGGTGTGGAAGCTCTTCTCTTCCGTTCGCTGATAGCTTTCATCAACTTCGCCTTGATGGAGCAGTAGAGATCATCTACTTCACCTTCCACATTTTTATCAGCATCGGTTGCTTCCTCTGAATTGTCGATTTGATCCTGGATGGCCACTAACTGTTTAAAATAAGCCTCTAGTAATGTTAGTCTGCATTCCAGTTCCTCCACTAACGGGTTCTCGGCTGTTTCCACGAATGTTTTTATACGAGTGAGCGCCCCCCGGGAGGTAGCCCGCTTTACCTTTAACTGCGCCAACGAGGGAGCCATGGCCGTTGGTTAATTTCCGAACGCACAAAATGCTGCACGATAACACCGCACAAATGCCGAAATTGCAATACTCGGAATTGTTATTAGTTTATTTAACCGAAAGAGATCAATTAACTTGCAGATTCTATTGTTCACGACTGTACTTTCGCACAACTGACTATCCGACGTGCTAAACTACACATCCGCTTAATTTGCAATAGCCGAAATTATTATTAGTTTATTCAGTAGCTGTTGTTACTGCGAAGTTGCCAATGGTTAGCCGAAGGAAATCGAAAAAACTCGCTGGTAATATTTTTGGCGACTGTACCTTGCACTGCACAAATAACTGTCCGAACCGCTAAACCACACACCACTGCGCCAACGAGGGAGCCATGTCTACACTGTTAAATTTGCGATGATTTGCGATCGACTTTGAAATGGCACAAGCAATAACTAGCCGCTGATGATTGTTTTAATGTTTGCTGGCGCTATTATGGCCAAAAGTATTCACTGATGTGAGAACGATGACGAGGTTTAATTAGGGACACCGGCTCTGATGCACCATCGACTACGAAATTTGTAACACACGAAATCACGTCGGGGTCACCATGGAAAATCGCGAGCGTTTTCACGATTCGACAACGAAAGCAGGAAGGGGGTTCGAAATAAAACTCGGATTTGAACTGCCTATATTTACTTAAAAGTTTATTCGCAAGTAATTAACAACGAGGTGATGTGGTGCACAGAGCGCGGTGTATACGACGACGACTAGATGATGAGAGTGTTACACTGAGAAAAAAACACTCGTAAAATTAACTTAAAACTTAGATTACTGCAACCAAACACTTGGCTCGTTTTCAGCTTACCGAGTTTCTGGTCACAACAACGTAGTGGCCTTTGTTAATTTTTCCGTAACAAAGCACACAGTTTAAAGAGACAATGTTTTGTTTGACTTTTATAACAACCAAAATATTTGGTTAAACGAAATTTAAATTTGTTTAAAAGAAAAGACATATTTTTAACCTAAGCTCGGTTATTTTTACGAAGTTTGAGTTGTGGAATTAACAGAGAACATGGTTAATTTAACAAACAATTAACTAAAATTTCAATCAAATTCGCATAGTGCTTTACCAAATCTTTGTTCCTCCAACCAAATCATTAGGAATAGTTTAACTAAGTTTTCTGAAAATCAAACGATAGACACAGTTGATTTTATATCTTTGAACAAGCCCAGGGTTGATTTTTTTGTTGTGCTTGTTTGGATTTAACGCCGAATTATTGTTTTTTTTTTCGTAATTCATTCTAGGTGTGTTTTCTAAACTTATCCAGGCCAGGATCGAGGTTTTCACATAAGAGCACCGATATATTAATATTGTAGAAAGGAAAAATGATCTTGCATTTTATATTTTTTTAGGAAAAAGCATTTTAAAAACGTGTAGGTATAATCGAAATAATTCGTTTTATTATATATAATATCATATTACAAGTATACATCAAATTAATTATATTACATTTCGTCGAAAAGTGTAATAACCAAAAAAAGGGAGTTGTAACTTTCTTAACAAAATCGGCGTATGTTAAAATGTTTTAACTTTCTTTTTTTAATTTTTATAAATTGTGCGGTATATTTCCGAAATACACTTTAGTTTCTCGATTTTGTTAAGAAAGCGACACTCCTCGCTTTCTTAACAAAATCGAGAAACTAAAGTGTATTTCGGAAATATACCGCACAATTTATAAAAATTAAAAAAAGAAAGTTAAAATATTTTAACATATAACACAGGCATGAATGACTTTTATTTTGATTCTAGAGCTTACATATTTCTTTTCACGGAATTATTTATGTCACTTATTAGTGTCATAACAATCGGACTGTCATCATCCCACTTAGTATTAATATCATACAAAAATCTAAATAAAATTCCAGACCAAAATACATTCTTTCGGATATGATAATTGAAAAATTTGGAATATTTTGAAACATAAGTCTAGTGCAC
Source organism: Dysmachus trigonus (assembly GCA_949715965.1). Taxonomy (NCBI): domain Eukaryota; kingdom Metazoa; phylum Arthropoda; class Insecta; order Diptera; family Asilidae; genus Dysmachus; species Dysmachus trigonus. Next base: position 51,215,623 of record OX454319.1, on the reverse strand, counting down.
ATAAGAAATTAGTAAATTTAAACTTAATATTGTCAAGGAGAACAAAATATTCTTTATAAAATCTATCGTCGCCTAGGACGCCAAAAATAAGGGGCTGCAATTTCATTTTATTAACAAGACACAAATCGGTTTTTTCTTCCAGTTTTGCAATGAGCTGGTTTGCTGAATCTACGGTTACCATTAGACTGTTTTGCGAGTCTTTGATTCTGTATTTAATGCGAGCTTTTCCAGACGACACTTTTTGCGACGGCTTCAGAAGGGCATGAAGAAGTTGCACATAATAAACATTTTTTAAATCTGTAACATTAAAAGAAATAAGAAAATATTTAGAAATGCGAATTATATGTTTCTTTTATAAAATATAATAGAAGTGCCATTTTTACAATGCCAGAAATGAAATAGAAAAAAGGACATGCATAAAATATATACACTACCGCTCATAATTATTCTTCGAACGACTCATATCAAACTCTAAGTCCTACAAGTAAAGAAGACCTCTGGACAAAACTTCTTCAATGTTGGAACGAAATGTATTGAATATGGATATATTGAAGCAAATGTGTAAAGACTTAATTTATGTATTATTTAGCTTATTATTCTTTTTTCAATTAAATACATCCTAAGGAATACAAATGTGTGCCACAGCTCGATTACACTGTTTTGTTTAAAAAAAATATCCATTCATAATTGCAAACATATGAATCGTTCGAATAATTGTGAGCGGTAGTGTATATAAACGTACCGGCATTTTCTAAGGATGTATTTTCAATAATGGCACCAATTATTGATTTACTTTCTGCATCCTTGAAGTTTTATAAATTGGAAGAATATTTTCAATAAATACTTGCCATTTCTTATAAATGGAATTGTCAGGGTATATATACTCAAAATCAATTTCGATCTGAAAATGTTTAGCTATAGAGATTACATAATGTGTTATTCAATACAATTTTCTCACCAATTCTGGAGATTTTGCATGGGTGTATAGTGGCCATTCCTTTATTATTGCTTCTATTGATGTATCCCCACATGAAAGGATTTGGCGCATCCTATATGCCCTTGTTGCCAGCCACTTTTCTTTTACAAGAGTCCAAGGTTCCCTTAGATGCCTTAACATGTTTGATGTCTCTAGAAGTTCAAAATCTAAAGCAAAACCAGAGGTAATACACATTATATGTAAATGTCATTTTTTCATTTTTACCTGATTCCTCCAAATGCGAATGGTCCTTGGATTCAGTTATCTTTCTGTCCATATCATACATTTTGTGGTTTTTAACTGGCGGATTAATTTTTTTCATAATTTTCTTTCTATTTTGGAAGCGGTCATATAATTTCCCTTTTGGCGCCAATTTTCCACGCGCAATGAAATAAGTGCTCTGAAATTATTTATGAGATATACGTGCATATTTATATAAAAAAAAAAAAGTGATCTTATGAAAAAATTCATTACCTCCGTTTCGCTAGGAAATAGTTCCACAATTTGTTTTGTCAAGTCCTTGCATTTTGACACACTTAAATGAATCCCCTTTTCAATAAACTTATTGATAATTAAGTGGGTTAAAACTGTTCTATGGTGTTGCTCTAGTATATTATTATTTTCGTAAAAATTAAGAACACCTTTTCCTTCTTCTGTATTATTTAGAATTTGAGAGACTGTCTGTAATGAAAAAGACACACAATATATTTACATATGTATAATGGATATAAATAAGTGAGATTGACTTTATAAGACGTGAAATAAATCAAAGTTGATAAAATATAGATATTAACAAAAGGCAACTTACATATGGTAATGATTCTTTGCTTGCATAAGATGTTGTTGCTGAATCTGATTCTGTGACTGTTTGTGAAGAGCTAAGGCAATCAGATTTTGGGTTAGTATTTGCAATACAATGGCATGTTGCAGATTCATATGTCCCCTAGTTTAATAGTTAAGAAATTGATTAGCCTTTACACTAATTTAAGTCTATTTAAAATGTTACCATTTGTTTCTGCCAAGTGAAAAGTTGATGTTCAAATTTTATTCTTAGTCCAACTAAATTTTTTGGGAAGTAATCTTCAATGTGCCTCAATCGCATAAGCTTCAACGAATCAAGATCGATTCCCAGTGCTTGAATTGAAATTAGTTAATTTCAAATGAAAAATACTAAAACTACATAAACCTCTTACATATAAATTTTTCAATAACTTCCGTGGTCATATTCCAACTTTGAAGAAGGTTAGTTACTTCTTGATGAATGTTGCTGTTTTCGACGTTTATTATAATCCCCTCTGGAATTACTAAGCTAGTTGTAGAGTCACTTCTGGTTAAACAGTCAATTAAATATTCTTACATTGACGGATCGATATCTCCTGTCATTTCGAGACAACTATTTTCGAGATTCATATTCATGAGTACTTAAGATTATTTACTTAAAGTTATCTTATTTAACAGCTGAAACTCAGAAACTCCTAAACCTATAGATGTAAATATAAAATAAATATTTAAGTATGTACATACCTACATATATGCATGGGTAAATTGTTATAGGTAAATAATATTTTAAAAATATTTCTTAAGCCTGACCATATTTTTTCCATCTAATAACTTATATTTATGAATTGGAGGCCCGTCGAAAACATTTATTGGTTTAATATCAAGAGGCAAGTCATTCTCCTCCAAAATTTCGTATGCTATAAAGTGGTCATTGTATGATACAGCGACTTTAGCACAAACAACATATAATATATTTCCTGTATCATGCGTAATTGCGAAAATCTCCAAAATCTTGAATAATTCTGTTAAATTTTCAAATGATTTTGTTAAATAAAATCCAACTTCATATGAAATACTTTTATATTCTATTTGAGAGTAAGAGATCACTTCATTTTGAGAGGCATTTTCTCTGGAGCAAATAAGTTGTAAAAAAGAACTTTGTATTTTGTGAAAATGTTTAGCTTTCGTTTGGTACTCAGGAGGAAGTGCCACCAAAGAAGCAAATTTAAGTTGAAATTTAAGCGCAAGAGAAAATGCTATACTTTGTCGACTTGTAATGACTCTAGCATATGCCTTGAATTCCTGGTGTTTAGATTCAAATCTAAAACTCCAAAAATACTTTGGCGGACCAGAATATCTGATAATGCGCGGGTAATGTGTAAGAAGATGGTACTTAGGCCTAAGTGTAGTGTTAAAAAGTTTTACAAATTGGTCGTTGTGTATATTTATACGCTTTTCTAATTCCATGAGAATTTTATCATTATAACTTGCTAAAAGCAACAAATCTACTATTTTAATAAAATTTTTGAAGAACTTCCAAACATCATCAGTTTTAGGAACCAGATGTCCAACCATTAGGGAAAAAAAAATGGACAAAGGTCCACATTTCCCTTGCCGACATGTTAAATTTGAGATTTTTTAAATTGGATGATGTTAGTGGTTTCGAAAAATTTCCTATCTCTGTTTTTCCGTAAGAAAAGTTCTGCTTTTGGGAATTTAAGGGGAGGTTCTCATCTAGAACGTCAAAAAAAAAAGGTAAAGTTCGTGATTTTTTTGAAGGCAAATGACAAGACATAGGGAAATGATATTTGGCATTATCTTTTATTGTACATTTATCTGTACGAAAAAATTTTTTTATTCAAAAAAAAAAACAAAATGGCGCCCGTTATTCAACTTCTCCGGAGGCATGTTTGTGTACAATTTGCGTACAAGATAACTCAAAAACAGTTCAACCGATCAACTTCTAGTTTCGTGCATATTAAAGTAAACAATTTTCTTCATAGAAAGAGTGGAGCACATTTTGAAAATTGTAACATTATCTCCTTTTTGTAAGTGATAAACTATGAAAAAAAACGGCCGAAAACGGCCTTAAAATTTCAAAATCGCGCCATTCCGTCAATTTTAAATTTTTTTTGAAAGTCGTCCACTCTTTCTGAGACAAATTTATTCTAGTTTATAATAATGTCATCATTATTTGATTTCAGACCAATCTGCGACCCCTAAATTGTACGCAGCTGGGCAATTTTCGAAAAACATGCCTCCGGAGAAGTTGAATAACGGGCGCCATTTTGTTTTTTTTTTGAATAAAAAAATTTTTTCGTACAGATAAATGTACAATAAAAGATAATGCCAAATATCATTTCCCTATGTCTTGTCATTTGCCTTCAAAAAAATCACGAACTTTACCTACTTTTTGACGTTCTAGATGAGAACCTCCCCTTAATATGTTTAAAGAAAAAAATTTTTTATTTTCAATAAAATCAGTTAGTATATAAGCCATGTTGTAGTGGCACACACCTTCGAATAGGTCATGCATCAGGTCAACAGCATAATTTTTTATAATATGAAATGATGGTATTTGATTTAAAATTGAAGCTTTGTGTATGCCTTTTTCACAAAGAATATCGGAATGGTAATTTTCAATAGTACGCAAAGAAGAACATTTTTCGAATGATAACTACTTAGTTGAATTTTTAGTTTCACTACAAAATCGGCAGAAGTATAGAGCTGAAAACGATTTGCTAAACTCAAGCATCCGATTTAATCCAAGGTTATCTCCAAGAACAAGTCCTAAAATGAAATGAACTCGTTTGGAACCTTCAGGTAAATTTAACTCAATTCCTTCTGTTTCTAAAGAAGTAATAGTTTCTATTAGAGACTTCAAGCACACATCGTTTCCAAATTCCGAGAAATCTCTAGCTTTAACGAAAGCTGCCAAGAATATTTCATTTACTTTAGATGCATGTTCTAACATTGGGAAAGAGTAATATATACCTGTTATACATTGACATCCAGCATGAGATCCTAACGGATTGTTTATTTCAAAATCATCCGCATACAGGAAAAAGGGAATTAAGATTTTTTGGGGATATAATTCTTCCTTCTCCTGCCACAGCTCACCTTGCACAAAGTTTTTAATAGAGTTATCTTCCTTTCGTAATCTTTCTCGGTTATATAAATAATTTTTTAAAACGTCCTTTTTTTCAAATATCTTTTTGAATTGAAAGTCTAGAGGCAACAAAACCCCTTTGCTAATGGTTTCATCTAACGTAAATATTCCTTTAGTGTGAGTTCCTAATATTTCATTATTGATAGTAAAATTGTGCGCCTTCATAAAGTAACCTTTTTCAGACAAATATTGAAAAAACTTGTATTCTGTGTCAATTCTTTGAAATGGATTATTGATCTTGTCAACAAAACATAGTATTTCTTGCATTAAGTTTTCAGTTCTATGAGGAAAACACTTTAGTGCAGACACTAAAGGTTCTATAAGAAATTTTACTATGTTACTTTGAATTACTAAAATATTTTTTCTATTCAAGTTACTTCGAGAATGTAATTCCAAAGTAAACAATGCTGCATTTTCATAAATTTGCTCAATAAAAGTGGAAATATTATTTGTATCATTATGTGCAGTTTTATTTTTATCCAACATAATTTGGGGCAAACTATTGCTTGAAGACTGTTGTGAAGAATTTACCTTTTGTTCCACACAAGAAGGTGATAAGTTTCCTGAATGACTTGTCGAAAGCTCGCTTTGAACATTTTCCAAACTATCCTTATTTTCTTTATTTTTTACATTATCATTCTTTTCTTCAACGAATTTATGTTTCTTTAGTAAATGTCTTTTGTATGAAGAGATATTTTGAAATATTTGTGAACACGAATTATCACAACATATAAATGTATTGTTTGTGCGAAGAGCATGTACAACTTTCAAATGAGCTATTAAATTTTGAACTTTTTTAAAAATCTTTTTACATAAAAAGCAATTCATCATTTTTTAATATGAATAACCTATTTATAATAAACTCTCTCTTAAAAGAATATTCTCCGTCCCTAAATTAAATAAATAATTCAAATAGAATTATATAAAATTCTAAGGATTTTATTAAAAATATACTTACGAAAGCCTCTTGGTATTTTAAAATGTGGTGCTCAAATTTTATCTTCAAGCCAATGTGCCGTTCATCAAATAAAACTTCAATGTCTTCTTTCGTTAAATATTTGAATTTTTCCAATGTTAAGTTGTATTCTGGAACAATGCGAAGTTTTAGTTATAGCAAACATGAACATGTACATGTTAATATAGAAGTCATCTTAATATTTTATATGACTTGTAATAAATTTTTTAGAGCAAAACTGCGTAGAAACGCGTTTATTAAGGGGGTTACATACACCTGTAATTTTTCAAATTTCGATTTTTTTTACAAATTTTTATTCTCTATATTTCTAAGAATAATATATATAAACTATGCTTTTAGACACTGTCGGCACGATAACTCAATCAATTTTTAATATTTTTTAAAGGTTTTGCTTTTAAATGCAGATAAATGCTTTCTCTACAAACCGAAGAGAGGTGTTTTTAATTATTTGTTTAGACAATTTTTTATAAATAATTAAACATACATTTTGTTTACTCAACTTTGAAACACCGTAAATTTGTTATTTAAAAAAAAAATTCATTCGTCAGTTTCCAACTATAGGTACTATATCATTTGACAAGATTATTTTTATTTTTTGCATATTGGATCATTTTTGTAGAGTTATTATACCGACAAGACTACGCCATGGTTTTCAGCATAAAAAAAAAAATGTATATTTGAGAAAAGAAAAATTATACTTTTTTTTTGTTATAATTTAAGGTTGAATAAAAATGTATAATCGATATTCTTTTATATTTCATATTTTCATTCAATAAGCTTTAAACTATTTTTTTTTAAATATACATATTATACTTTTCCCAATGCACAGGTATATGTAACCCATTAAAACAATGTCCGGCAGACGGGCAAGTCTACGCTCGCTCAAACAAAGTAAACTGATTTACTTCTCAGCGTGCGATTGTCTTGAGAATCCCCAGCTTTTAGCCACTATGTATGTATATAGAACTACTCGATAAAATGTCCTATATCACGAGTCACTTAAATGAAATCGGTACTTACCAAAACATTTTTCTATTAAATAATTGCATAATATATTCCGGGACACTAAAAATAACTTTATGCGTTTAAGCATTCTCCTTCTTCGGTTTTGATATTTCCACATGAATTTAAAAGCACAATTTTTTATATAACACGCACTCCGCTCGCTACTGTTCGCACTGGTACACTGCTGCTCTTGAAATGAAACTTCGGAACAGTAAACAGCTACAATTTTACTAAGCAAAGCATTAAATCAACCGAGGCTTGGTTACTATAACTCAGGTACAATTAACCAAGTAACTTAGTTGAATTTAAACAAGTAAATTCGTAATATTTAACCAAATTTTAAGGGTTAAATTAAACAAGTTCTGTTGTTTAAATGTATCATTCGGGTATTTAACCAAGTTTTTAGTAAAGTTGTGGTACCTTAAGTAGAATTAACCAAGTATTATGTTATTTCTAAGCAAAAAAACTTGGACAAAATAACAAAGTCAGTTCTGTTGTAGTAAACATGGGGAAAATCGACTATGGTTGAAATAACAAAGTATTTAAGTTGCGCTAATATAATTTCGATTCAAACAAACAAGATTTTGAGTTAACCCTCAGTCACAAAGGTCGGGTATACCATACCCAGAGCCTTTTAGAAACGCGTAGCATTTTCCAGGGGGAAGGGGTACATGTCTAAAGCGCATGCGTAAAAAAAGTAGAGGTACCAAAGTACCTAATTAGTGCTTCGTCAAAGTTATTAGTGTCACCTAGCATACTGTTTAATTTGTCCGAATATTGGTCTGGGTATTTTCTACCCGCCATGTGTGAATTCGTTAGAAAACGTCGATAATCAAAATTTGACAAGTAAGTAAAAATGCGTACAAAAGAGCAATTGCATCAACTTTTGATGTATATTTTTAGTATACAAATAATATTTTATCATTTTTTTTCTTTCTAGCGATCAAAAAATGAGCAAGATGCGTGTTTTCTGTGACAGTTTAAGGATAGTAAATTCGTATATGGAGGCCTATTTCTAAAGTATGAAGACATAATTTTTTATGTAAAACAATTTAAGTTGGTGTTTCTTGAACTATTAAACTATAATAAATCCTTGCTTTTAGTATGGAAACCCGTGCACGAAGGAATGCGGTTGAAATTGCCTTGTAATTTGCTCTTCCACTTTTTTGGAAAATTGCTCATTTTCAAATTACAAAAAAAATATGGTTTTTGGAGTAAAATACTAAGTCGTGCTGTTTTTATGATAGTTCGAACATTTGTTTACAAGGATTGATGGTTTATACTTTTTAAAAATCGTACTTGATATGTTTTATAATTTTTTGAAAAAAAAATGTTTTTCTGAAATTTTGCTTTTTTTTTTTTTTGTTTATTGCTGTGTAATTTTTACAATTAATAATTTTTATGTTGGGAACGAAAGGTTAATATCCCAAACAAATGAAAAAGTAGCATCGAAATTGCTAACGAATACTTTCACTATACGGTATTCACGTCCAAACTCTGGACGGGTAGACCATACCCGACTTTGTGAATTCGAAATGGAAAAGGCCTTGTGTGACTGAGGGTTAAATATTTGACAAAGCCTAACTTGTAGATTTAACCATTGCTATTTTTCTCAGTGTATGAACCGGCTAGTGACCGCTCTCGTGCTATGACTCGGTTAACGGTCAGTGAGTTTGTCCAGTACCTTTTCAAATATATTTTCTTTTATAGGTGAGGCTTGTGCTGATGCATCCTTTTTAAAAATAATTTTTGTTTGAGTTAGAACTATCTTTCAAACTCTTGTGTTTAACTGGTAAATTTTCTTGAATGGGAATTTTAGTTTTCCTTTTTTCGAAAACTTGCGCCTTTTTACGCTTCACATTAAAAAACTTTATTAATTCATTCCTATAATTATACCATTTGTCTTTGTCAGACAGATTCTTACTTTTTAGTATCTTATCCATTGTTTATCAAATAATGATAAATTTGCAGATTGCTCAATTTCACCCTTTAAGTTATTATACACTTCTGGCGAAAGAAGCAGCATTTTATTAAGGCTATTAGCTTTATGCATATTTTTCAATAAGTGAACCTATTACACCGGATAGCACACTTCCTAATAGAATTGGTAAAAATCCTCCTCGTTGTATTAGTAATTTACGTTGTCTTGCTACAGATCGTTTTGCGTCAACTAATTTTCGCATGTCCTTTTTATACTTACACAGCGAATTATATATTTTACCATGAGGCATATGATTTCCTTTTAGTGTGTTAAGTGTGATTTCACAAAGTGTTTTTATAACTTCGGGATCTGCATTTTTAATGATAGCGTTTCTCAAGTTTGATTTAGATTTTTTAAGTACATAAAGTATATGCTTGTTGTCCTTTAACCGTTTCACTCTTGACACCATTTTTACTATTCAAGGAACTTTGTGGGCAAAAACAGGTTGCGAAATCTTTATTAAATATATCCGTTCGGAATCTTAACGTGTCGTTAATCTCCTGAGTAAGATCTATCAGTAAACACCCGTAAGGCTCCCGAGTGGTCTCTTTATATATTTTTAGAAGTTCTAAACTATCTTCCGGATAAATTTGTCTCGCTAGATGCACGAATTGGCTTTTATCTCGGGGATTTTTAAAAACGACAAGGTACTTACAGTTTAACGATATATCTCTGCAGAACTTTCCCTGAGGAAATACGTTCTGTGTTACTAGAATAACGGAAAAATTACGATGATGGGATCATTTAGTAAAAAGCTCACAGACTTGCTTACTGAAAACATTTAACATCATATCATCTATAACAATTAGCGTGGGTTCATTTGTGTAATTTATAAATTCGTCGGGTACACTCTCTATATATTCTATGTTTGTGGGTGCAATATCTACTGGCAAAGCTTCGCGTTCCGCATTACACCATATAATCCTCGTAATTTCCGGCTGTATTAACGAAGCATCATTCAAAAGATTTTTAATAAATGTAGTCTTTCCGCATCCGGAAGGCCCAGCCATAACCATTGTAAATGGATGTTTGAACGCGATCATTTTCTCCGCAAAAAACAAAAGCTCTTGATGACAAGCTTTTTTGTATATAAACCCCACATTTTGCAAAAAGTACTTATATACTCTTTCAAGAATGAGTCGAAGACAAGTTATTAACGAACTACATAGACCTGCTCGAAAAAGCTTTAATCGTCGTCGTGTAACGATTAAAGGTAAAGACGACTTGTGGCAGGCAGACTTAGTTGATATGAGCTCATATGCAACAGAAAATCAAAGCTTTCGTTTTTTGCTAACTGTCATTGATACATTTTCTAAATATGCATGGGATTTACCAATTAAAGACAAAAGTGGGATAGAAGTCACTAAAGCAATGCAGCTAATTTTGAATCAGGGTCGTATTCCAAGAAACTTGCAAACAGATGATGGAAAAGAGTTCTACAACAAGTCGTTCAAACGCTTGATGGAAAAATATGATGTTAATCATTACTCAACTTATAGTTCATTAAAGGCGTCAATTGTAGAAAGATTTAATAGAACGTTGACGTTAATTGTAGAAAGATTTAATAGAACGTTAAAAAATATTATGTGGAAGGAATTTAGTATGGATGGTAATTATCATTGGCTGAGTATGCTGGACAAGTTAACAGATAAATATAACAGAACAAAACATCGAACTATTAAGATGCGACCTATAGATGTAGATCTTGCTAATGAGGTTCGTTTATTGCTAACTGTGTATAAGAAAACAACATCAAAATCAAAACCAAAGTACAAAGTAGGAGATTTTGTTCGTATAAGTAAATATAAACATGTTTTTGAAAAAGGCTACACCCCAAACTGGTCTACTGAAATCTTCAAGATAAACGAAGTCAGAAATACTTATCCAGTAGCTTACATTCTTGAAGACTATCAAGGAAATATAATACAAGGTGGTTTTTATCAACTTGAACTGTCTCCAGTCAAATATCCTGACCTTTATCTTGTAGAAAAAGTTTTAAAAAGACGAGGTGATAAAGTTTATGTGAAGTGGCTTGGGTTTCCGCAAAAGCACAACAAATGGATTAATATAAAAGACGTTTTATAAACAGCCTTTATTGCAGTCACAATGCTGATCTTAAAGCGTGAATCTGATCGTCTAAAAACATTTAAAAATTTAACTTTGGATGACAGGAAATCATACAAGTTAGCAAGGAGCGGTTTCTTTTACACCAACCTGAAAGACATAGCTAAATGCTATTTTTGCTGTATGGAAATGAGTGCCCTAAATTGCCCAGAGGACGTTGAGGCCGAACATCTTCGACGTTCACCTGATTGCAAATATGCCAACGGTAAGGATGTATGCGGACTGCACAACAGCCCACTTCCATCATCAAAGCACGCGAACTGGTCCTTTAATACTTTGAAAATTCTAGCGGGATCATTCATTTTATTTGGACTGTGTTGTGAAATTTATTATTTTTACGCACAGTTTACACAAAAAATATAAAGATACATGTGTGTGTGTGTTCATGCTACATGATGATAAAGGATATAAGCTAGTTCAAATTCCTCCTCTAGAATGCACAGGGCAAAATCTCGCAACAATGGGCCATTTTTAATTTTTGATGGCTACGTAGTAGAAAAGCTATGCCGGTTCTGGACCAAAATCCCATGTACTTTTAAAGGGGGGTCTAAAAATTCTCAAAAGTGCGTATACAATTGAAACATTAAATATGGAAAAGCATGTAAGATTCCAGAGCCTATGTGAAGTCAAATATTTACATGTATGGAGTTACGCCTATCGAAATGCTCGCAAAGGCCCATGGATAACTTACGCATTGGATCGATACAGATTTAAGGCACACATTATGCACAGCAGTTTAATTTTAAGTTCCATTCTACATCGCTCACACAGGCACAGAATCTTTACTGAGCGATTTAAACTGTAAAAACTACAATAAAAATTTCTCAATCAAATTCGCCTTTTATTTAAATAGCCCATCGTCCCTCACGCTCCTCAAGTTCACCGGCACGACCTACTTAATTTTCAAGGCCTCCTCTTATGCAACTGCATATACCCATCGCATATGCATATACAAAAGCACATGCCTATGCCAGCCGCACTCAATCACGGCAAATTTTTCTTTTTACCATCTTTGCAACTTCGCTTCTTCCGATCACTGCGTCCAGGCAAAACAAAACAAAACAAAACCTCACGCGTATCCACACATGCCCTGCAAATTTTCTTATCACTCTCTTTGCATAGCAGCTTCTTCTGACCACACTGTGCACACCGATTCTTTATTTTTACCTTACTTTTTGTCATCTTCATTGATCATTGTTCTTCTAACCACTCCGGACTGCAGGTTTTTTCCTTTTTTGTCATCTTCTTTCTCGCTGCACTTCTTTCGACCACGGCATCCACAGCACTTGTTTTATTCTGCACTGGATCCCGCGCCACGTCTTCTCTACTTTTCACACCCACAGAACGTAACCGACCCATCTCGCTGCACTTCTTTCGACCACGGCATCCATAGCACTTGTTTTATTCTGCACTGGATCCCGCGCCACATCTTCTCTACTTTTCACACCCACAGAACGTAACAGACCCACCATACCCAACTCTCTCCCTCCCAACTCCAAGTTATTTTAAGCACGCAAAAATTACTAGCTCTTCCCCTTCAACCAACCACTCCAACAACAAATCACAGCTTTCTTTCTTTTTACCACAAAACAAGTGCAACCAGGACGTGTCTATCTATCTCCCACCTCAACCAAACCTTATGACCGGTGGGAACAAGTACCCCACAAAAACACCACGGTGGGGTACCCCTAGTACTGTCCCTACCGCACATGGTGCATTTTATACTACTCGCATAAACTTGAGAGCCGCGGGAAAGAAAAGTGCTTATGGCAGCAAAATGGTACGGCAAGATCGTCTAGTTTTTGATAACAGAAGTTGGGTACCGAAATTGAACCCGCGAGAAATGCTGATGGCAGCTAGACGATAAAATTAAGTGTCTCACGGTTTAGGCGATGGAGCCTTATGCTGAATAATTCTCACATGTTTTGATTACATTTGGGTAAAGTACAAATTGGTAAATTAAAATCTTAATTGTAAGCGATCAAACTAAACACATATAAAAGGCTCCTCCAAAAAAGGGTTTGTAAATTTGGATTTTTAGCAGCAATCATGCAGGATTGGAATAAGCAACACTTGATTTTTAAGTGGCAAACGCATTTCATTTAAGTTACCGTAGAGTCGGGGTACTTTGTCCCAAAATTATGCCTCTATTTACCTCCCATTTGATTACTTCAGTTTTAATAGCTCCACGTCTGTATTATTGCAATAGGTGTTTAGTTGTGAATATAGCCAATTTATATACACAAGTATAATCAAGTAATACAACCTCTAAGTTGTATTTTTTTTTTAGCAAAGTTTGGGCCAAAGTTGTACTTTGAAGATGGTTTCTTTAGCCCGTGTGTTTTTTGTGTTTTAAAACGTATTGATTTCAATGTTTTGAATAAAGTAACATGTCCAGATCGATAATACATGAAAGAAATATACATTATCTTCAATAATTCGTATTTATTGCATTCAAAAACTTACAAAATGATTAACAAAAGGTCAAAATCTTTTAGAACATAACACTTTTATCACAAGTTTGTCAAAACTAACAGAAGAATTTGTATTAAACTATCAAATAATATCCATCAAAAGTATCTCAATATGGATAAGTAAGTATTTTAATAAACATCTCAAAACTAGCAACTTATTTCATTATATTTATCAGTCAACAGTTATTCATCAGTCTTAGAAATTGAGAATCATCAGGTAAATCAACGTAGCCGTATTAATTATATACATAAGGCCTTCTATTATGTGTTAGTAAGTTAGTAATTTAGTCTGTCAATTTCAGGTACAGTAAATAGTCCTTTCTTTATAAGTTTGGGAACTTCAATCTTCTTTAACACTGATTCCCATGAGTATAATTGTTCGTCTTTTATTGCAGGCCATTTCCAATACTTTCCTTTCTTCATACAACTTATTAGCGCTCCTTCTGCGCTCAACGATACAATTTGGCCTGGATAAATTATAGAATTCCATGTCACCAGCACATGATCACCGATAGAATAGTCCAGACGTTCCTCCTCAACAACAGCTTCTGCTCCGACATTACAGCTCTGACCGTCTGAATGCACATGCTTTAACAAAGTTAAGTCATCTACCATTTTATCTTTATCACTGCAACTCTGATCATCGGAATTCGCATTTTTCACCAAAGGTGGGTCATCTGTAGGGTTTTCATTAAAGTCCAGAGGATTGGAATTGGAATGTTGAGCTGATGGATCATTCATAAATGAATTACCGTCATAGCTGATCTGGGGATCACGATTTGAAAGCTGCGACAATGGCAAATTGTCTTCTGAATCATCAGGTAGATCACGTGCCGTAATGAGATCTTCTGTAGACGAAGCCAGACTCATTTCTGTGTCACTGGACTCTGTGGAGGAACTTTTGCAAATCAAAGGTTTTCTATTTTTCCCCTTTGTCTTGGGGTTTGTTTGAATCATCCTCGAAGGGCCAGCTTGTTCTTTCTCTAAAATATCTTCCAAGCGAATAGATCGACCAGCAGGAACGTCAAGTTTTTTCTTCTTGGTTTGATTCTTTTGAGCTGGCCTGTCGTTATTCTGCACTTGCTTTAGATTTTGCAAAAATGTGTCGGAAATTAAATTCAAGTCTACAATCCTGTCTTGACTTGGTAATCTTCTCAAAGGTTCCTCTACGTTTTGAGGATATATACCAGATCTTTTAAACCCATTTTGAAGGTTGGTTTTGGTTTCCTTCATATTATCCAATACCGTTTTTAGTACTTTAGGGAACTGGTCTTTTGGCAAGGTTGGAAGTCTTTTTCCTTCCGGGCTATTTTTCCAATCAAGCAACACTTGCCGCCATTTAATTTTTAATGGTCTGAAGTACGCCACATCGAGAGGCTGCAGTACATGTGTAGCATTGGGAGGGAGGCACAAGAAGCTGATGTTATTAGCCTGGCATGCTGATAACACATTTTTGTTAATATGGGAAGACAAATTATCGCCAATAATGACTTTCCGGCCTGGCTTCTTTTTCAAAATTGGCAATAAATGAGACGTAAACCAGTCCTCAAACGTGGAGCTATCAATCCAACCGTTTTTTGTTCTATTGTAACTGGCTCCTTTTGGTCCATTTTCGGTCCAAGTGGACCACAAATGTTCTGCTTTAAATATAATGTACGGCGGAACTATTTCTCCGGCTGCGTTGCCACAAAACATTACTGAAAAACTTACTTTTGTAGCGTTTACTACAACTTCCGGGTACTTCGTACCACGTCGACAAATAACTCGCTTTTTCCCGGGGTCATCGGTAAGATTGCTCTCGTCGTAGTTATATATATTCTCCGGTGGAATACCTTCCAATTCTGCTTTTAAATTTTCAATGAAGTTTTTGATAGTTTGTTCTGTAATATCAGCTCGAACTTTCTTGATATTATTTGCGAATCGCTTCGATAGTACTTTATTTCTTCTAAGAAATCCTCTAACCCATTCTTTGCCAGGTATGTTATTTTTAAACTGCTTAATTTCTCTATCATGTGATGATAAGTAATCTTTAATAATAATTTTGAGATCGAATTCTGTTACTGGAAACTTAAACTCGGCAAGCGCTGTAATATGAGCAACAAATGCCTGTTCTTCTTCTATTGTAAATATGGTTGGATGGCCCGGTTTGTTTATGTGTTTATTCTTTAGTTTGTTCTTTATCGTGCTACGAGGGATATTGTACTTTACTGCAGCATCCCGCTGAGTTAGAATCTTGGATCTTACATCGTTTAGACATCGATCCAGCTGTTCTTGAGTATAGTCAACGTAACGACGGCTTCCTGCTTTCCTTTTATATATAGTAGGCATCTCTACATATCTGGGAGGTTAAAAAATAAGATTTAGTTAATAAAAAATAAATAATAATTTCAAAAAATTCAGCAGGTTACTTTGGCCCATGGGCTAAAGAAACCTGAAATAGTGGGCCAAAGTATACTGCCATTTTAAACATTACCTATTTCTTACAAAATCGTCTTAAACACTTTGTTTTTTATTACATTAGGATCCCAGACACATATCTGTTACGATTGATAACAAAAAAGAACTTAAACTTACCTGATAACTCAGTTTCGCGACAAAGTTTGCGCATTACAAACTCACGTGTTTTGCAGGTAGTAAGTTGTCGTTGGCACTGACAGGTTCACGCATGCGCTGCGTTCCTTGAAACCACTTTACCGACAGAACTATATATCCATCTATAGATTATAATGCGAACTACTTCGATAGCAATCGCTGTAACGGCGTGGCGGGAAGTCTAAAGTTTTTCACAGTTTGGGCCAAAGTAACACCCTAGGGCTAATGTACCCCGACTTTACGGTATACATTTCTTCTTCATTTGCAGGATCAGTATTGGCAGTATATATACCCAGATGTTTAGATTCAACTGGCTCTGTAAAAAAATTGTCTAAATTCACCAATCGCCTGCTAAGTACAAACTTATTTCCGTCTTTTTCTTCAAAGCCAGTAATTATTATTTGTATATAAGGAGACATACAAATGCATTTATATGGTTTTTTTTAACTCAAATATGTCCGATTTTATATATATATATATATTTTATAACAAGGTTTTCACATTTAAGTATATTGTGAAGTTGTTGTAAAATATGTGTAGATTTTTTTTAATTAGCTTTTTTAGGATTTGTAATTGGTTTTCAAATTGATATGCACTAAAATTAGTTACTACTGCTGTTTTGTCCAAATATAACTGCAAAATTATGAACAAATGTTTCAAGTAAGCTTTGTGCAGCTGTTAAATTTTGAAAAAAAAATTCCGGGGCATGACAGTAACCTGCAAGGAACATGCCGTAAAAGGAAAATATAATACACATCTTCGTGCATTTTTTGCCTCAAAACTAAAATTCCTGTGTACAAAATAAATTGTCGGAATTCTGCTGCTTTCCATTTACGTATTTCCTGCATACTTCGTGTCTTTCTAACAAATTCTTTTGGTATAAATTTATAAAGAGATTGCAGATGGAAAAAAATACTGACTTGTACTTTTACTTTACTTAATGTATAATTTTATTTTCCAATAGTCTTATCAAATATTGTTTTGTTACTCCTTAATGCACCGGATCGAGTACAAATTGTGACACCATTTTTATTCCTATTTCTTCTAGTGGAGTTTGTCTATTTTTAAAATAATTTTGGTGAAACTGAGCGTATTTTCTTTCCTCAAAATCTTAGATTTATTTTTGAGCTTTAGTAGCATATGTAACAATTCCGTTGATTTTATGTCCTGTCTGACAACATTTCGTGTACCCTTTATATGAAGTGTGCCCCATTATACCACACACAAAATACTTTGCAGGTGCATCGCAAATAAAAGCTCTAATACGGAAAGATATTCTCTTCTCTTTTATTAATATTCCATTTTCAAACAAATCTTTAACCTCGTATATGAAATCGTGCAAATAACTTTCGATGCTAAGGGGTTTACTATTTCCAACATAAGCGCCAATCACAAATATATTTATATTGGGAATATTTGTAATTTTTGCTAAAATTGGCCACAAATTCATATTTGAACTCTTACAGAGAGGCAGACCATCTATACCTATATCAATGACAACTTCTTTATAATTAAAAATAATGTCTGCCACTTTTTGCAATTGGCTTTTTATCCCGTTGTGCCAATAATGACCTGGTGGAATAGTTCTTATGACGGTTTTTCCGGAATTTCTTAACAATGTTTTTGAATTATTCGGGACATCTAAATTTTCACAATTTAAAATTTGTAATAATGCATCAAAACTACGTCTTTAACGTCAATTTCGCTATATAGTTTGCTAATGCACTGTCAGAATAAATGCTTATATTTCTAGTAGTCTCCCCTGGTTCGTAAGTCTCATTACTTATAGAAATTTTTTTAAATAGTTTTCTTTTTCTGTCCTTATAGCACGTGCGATTTGACGCTTGCTTAATCCTTTTTTTGGTAAACTTACTCATAATAAAATGAAATCGGAACCAAATGTTGATTTTACAAATGTAATAAAATAGTAACATTTCTCACCTCTTTTTCACAAATCACTATTTTTAACCAGTTAAATGTTTCGACATTGTTGGAAAATGTGTCCCCTACATGCGTCGTAGAAATTGAGCGATGACGAACATATTCGTCAAACCCAGAGTATGTTTGATACGAAATCAGGTTACAATGAAATGATTTTAATATTTTTATTCCGTTATTTATTTCATATATCATTTATTCATTTATTTATATTAACATAAGTAGAAACCAAAAACATCAAAAATAAATTTATTACATTAATTTTTTTTGACAGAATGGAATTCAGCAAAACATGGTACAATGCATAAGGGAACTTCACAAGTTGAACACCATTATCGCGATTCTTTTCTAATTTTATTTTTAAAACAATGTACACATCTTCGTGTAGGTGTGGCTTTAGAAGTAGAGGGTACATAGTCAGGGAAATGTTGCCGAATTAGACGGGTAGATTTAAATTTTCGTCGACTTCCTGTTGGTGCTACACTCTGAATTGGATATGATTCAATTGTTTGTTCAATGCACTCCAATAAGAAATTTAATCGCGGCAATTTTCCTTTATTACTCTTATATAATATAAATGAATTTAGGCAAATAATATCTAAAAAATGAAGAAACATTATTTTATAATATTTTTTAAGTCTCTTCCTTGCTGATGAGTATGCAATAATTATGCCGTCACTGATGTCCACTCAACCCATCTTCTTATTGTAATCAACAATTAAGGTGGGTGACCCAAATAAGGCCTACCTTAAATTTTTTATTATCTAACTAGCGGGTTTATAATAACAATGAACTGGTAATTTGAAATACTTATATTTATTTATTAAACTTTGTAATAAATTAAACAAAATTGCTTTAGAAACAAAAATTACACTTTTGTGAACACAAATAACTAAAATGTCACTTTGGCCTTATTGGGAACCCTGTGTCTTAATAAAGCCTTAATAAAAACAAGTAAACATTCAACTTCTTAATGAATAGAAAACGTTGTCAATACTTATATTAAATCTAATGAGATCCCATTAATTACTTTTGATCATTTTAGATCAGATTTAACGAGTTTCTCATCATGTAAAAGTACTATATTAATCAGCCTTTTTCATTTTTTTTTTTCAAACAATCTCCTGAACAGTAAAATATTTTATCAGCGGGTGTGAGTCCAACACACACCTCATGATACCAAACGCCACAAGTAAGACATTGTCGCATATCATCAACTCGATCTTCTTTACAAGCTGGACAGTACCAAGAAGGTTTATTATCGTAAGGTTTTGGTTTAGATTCCGTAAGCTTATCTGCTGTCAAAGAAGCAGTCTTTACTGAGGTTCGCTTTCGCGTTGCAGCAACTGCAGGTTGTCCAGATGTACAGCCAGTAACTGACCGTGATTTTGGTGTCTTTGTATTAATCTTTATCATGGATGAAGTACCAGGAACATCTTCTACTCTTGACGATGGTACATTAATCTGTGATGTGGAATTCGTAGCACTGTCACCAAACAAATCTTTTGTTACCTCTTGAGCCCTGTAATTCAGAGACTTCCTACGTGGAGCAGTCGCTACTTTAAACTTAGGAGTTGGTACAATTTCATGAATCTCACACGTGGTTGATTGATTGTCTATCTTCTGTGGAGTTCCAGCATTCGGATTGTTTTTTGAAAGCAAGGACAGTGGCAAATCCTCAGTATCTGTGCCTGACCAATCTGAATCTTCCACATTTTCAGTTGAAAACTCTTGTTCCCCCGATTCATTAGATAAGACAGCAATATTCTCACTGTTTGTAGGGGGATTCAGAAATACATCTCTCTGAACAATTTATTTTTCCATTTTTTAGATTTTTGTATTCTTTTTTACTCTTGCTTTTGACAGTAAATGGGAGCACACTCGGATATCTCTTATTATATTAACTACTCACGGCTTATGTAAATCAAAACACTTTACAGACTTTACTCACCTGAAAATAGGAATCACAAAAGACACTACAATACTTTCGATAATTTACTAGAAACAGAAACGCAATGAAATAACTAGCCAAAATATGTTTGGGACCTCGACCGCGTCAACGCTACGAGTGGAATGACTAGAGAATGACATGAAAAAGTAAGTACATCTTTGCTGAAATTTTCAGACCCATATACCCTCAAATAACCCAAAAAAAAAAAAAAAATTTAAACGTGATTTTTAGTGTTTTGGCGATATCTCGGCTTCTTGTGGACGGAGAAAATTCTTTTTTTTCTCAAATTATAGGGCTTTTTGTCAGCTATAACATGATATTTTTTTCGAAAGTTTTGGCGGGAAATTCAAATTTTTATATAATTTCGAAATTTTTAAAATTCAATTAAAAAAAACAAAAAAAAAATAGAAACGCCGAAAACAATATATATTATTTTTTGGATGTCAAGCTCTATCCATGAATTATTTCAGATTTTTAGATTTGGTGCAACAGTGTCAAATATCGAAAAACCATATTTTCAGAATTTTTCGATATTTTTACCTCTTTTTTAAGTCTGTATATTCTTTAAGTATGCATTTTTTTAAGTCATTTCCTACCTTGAAATCATTCAAGCAGTTTTTGAAATTCACAAAGAGATCATATTATCAACGGTTTTCCACCTAAAGACAAGATTAGTGAGGCGACAAAATGAGAATCCTGATGTAATGTTATTGATAGTATGTGTAGCATTATATGCAGGAGTAACAATACTTGCGAGATCATGAATAGTAATTGTTTTACCCGGATGATTAAGTAACCAATTATTTTGAGCAACTGCGAGCTTCGCCTTAAAAGGTCCATTTACTGCAACGTCGGGTGGTTGCAGTTTGTGAGTACAATGAGATGGAAATGTCAACAATGTGATGCCGTTTTCTCTTGCGAAATTGATAGCATCGATAGTGCAATGACTTTCATGATTATCAAGGAGAATAAGAATTTTATCATCTTTGGTGCATCTAGTAGATTTTTGAATGTGTTGTAGAACTTTCGGAAACAAAGGCCCCGTCATCCAGCCACTTGTAGGACTATTTTCGAACCCCACGCTTCCCGTTGGACCTCCAATAAGCATTAAATCATGATATCTAGCTCTTGGAAAAATAAAAACTGGAGGAATGGTATTCCCAAGAGCATTTACAATAGCACACATAGTTATCAACTGACCTCTTTCTGCAGAAACACTTTGTCCAACTTACTTTTGTCCTGTTCTAGCAATGACATTGGGTGCTTGTACAACTGTCATTATATTTGTTTCATCTAAATTATAGATGCGATCTGGTGTATAATTTCCACGTTGCAGCACTTTTTCGTAATTATTGAAAAACAACATAACATTGTGTTTATTAAAGCTTGTGGAGCTAGAAAGGCTGGTATTTTCAGGTTTTCGCAAAAATAATACTGAGTGCCTTTTCATAAAGCTTTTCATCCATTCAATATTGATATGCCAATTCTCGCCCTTGTAAATACGTAAGATCATAATTCATTTTAGACATTTTTACAAAGTAACTTTCCAGCATACACTCCTCATCGTTTGTGAAAACTTGATGCACAGTGTGTTTGCTGCTGTAGTTTTCTATTTTTTGAGTTATATTCTCCTTATATTTTTTGACCCTATAAAATAAAGTGGTTGGTTTTATGTTATATATAGCAGCAGCGGTCCTCGGCTTCATGCCGTCGTTGACAACATGCAAAACAGCTCGTTGGGCATCTTCTTCGTTCACGTAATTTATTACCATTGTGGCTGAGAAGATAATAAATAATGAAATCACTTACCTATATTTTCATAAAATAAGTACACATATCTTATTTATGTGTATGGGGGCACTTTTTTCGGATAGTATAGTTGATCATCGCAAATTTTACCTCTTTTGAATACCGAAATATCTGCACCGGTCTCTACAATGAAGGTGCATACTACTCCGCACATCTCCACATACGATTTTATAAAATTTGTTAAAGATATATTTATATTTAATATCCTTGGGGTGTTTGATTTACTTCCCCCAGCCATTCCGACTCTGGCTGGGGGTTTTAGTATTCCCCCGATTCATAATGTTGAATTCTTGGTGGACCTCTCTGGCTGTTATTGCCTTGTCTCGAATTTGTTTGCTGTGCTTGTACAGGTCTGTAATTTCTATTGTAGTTATTATTATAGTTAGGCCTGTTTTGATCAACGTAAAGTGGCCTATTTCCGACCACCTCCCTAATTCCGACCACTTTATATTTCTGCTAATAACTTTTTTCCGATACATGTAAACAATTCAATGATTGTTGCAATATGTAGCAGGTATATGAAATTTTCACTAAATTTGTATTTTTTACCTTTATTTCTACCACATTCCGTGTACAAAATTTTCTCGCCAGAATTTTGTATTGCAGTGAAAATATATTGATCGTATTTCCCCCATTCGGTTACGATTGAACTTTGTCCTTATGTAGTAAAGAAAAATCATATGATATCTAAAGAAAATTCAAACTATAATTAAATTTGTCGGGAAATTATATAAATATTTGTGTACCAAATCCGGATGAAGAAAAAAGTATGTAAATTCCTCAAAAATATTGATGTTTTCGCTTTTTATAAGTTTTTGCTTCCAGTTTAAAGTAGTCTTAGGCCCCTATTATGAAATGCGAGTCGAACCAAAAAGGTGGCAAATCGCATGATTTGGTATTATGAATCGCGAATCGCGAACATTTGATTCGCCTCAAATGTCTAAAGTTATGGCGAATTGCCATTTCACCTTATTACGAGTAACGAACGATCGACATATTTTCATTTTAAGTGTCAAAATCAGTCGACTCAAAATTTTTGGTGACAACAGAGGCGAACGTTTTGGAGGGAACAAAATAAAAATGTATGGAAGTGGAAAAAGGTAACATTTGAAATTTATGATAAAAAAGCAAAGATTGTAATCATTTTTACAGTTTTAAAAAGACAAACAACCACCAATTTGAGAAATTGGTTGAATTGATGGAGGCTAACCCAGATTTGGCAAAAGGAATAGTCGCGTTTGGCTCCTCGAAAAAAAACCAGAGTGAACACTGGGAGCGGATGTCGCTAGAGCTGAACTCCTTAGGACCGCCTTCACGTGATGGAAAGCAATGGCACAAGGTAATTTTATTGTAATATTGATACGCGGTACTGAAGTAGGTTTGAAAATGTTTTAGGTTTGGTTGGACTACAAATTAAAACTAAAGAAGAAGCTAGCGGCGAACAAGAGGGATTTGGCTGTTACCGGAGGCGGATCGTATGCGCAAGTTCCTTTGTCGCCTTTGGAGCAAGCAGTCGATGATCTGCTCGATCTGCAGCAGGCAATAAATCCTCCTGGAATTTGCTTTGGTGGCACCAGCTCCAACATTATCCCAGTCCCAGCAAATAGTGATAATGATAAAGAAAGCGAAGAACAACCTGAAGAGGGTCATACTTCTATTTCCGAAAAAACTCCACTCCCAAGCAGTGGAAGACAAATCAGGGAAAATGAACGGGTTGAAATTTTAAAAACCCAAACTGCAACACAAATAGAACTGCTAGCTGTTGCAAATGCTATAAATAATAATCTTTCCGAAATAAGCACATATACTAAAAAAAATTATGAACTGCAGAAAGAAAAATTAGAATTGCTACAGAAGAAAGAAAGAGGGAAGGAAAAAGAAAATATTGAAGCCAGCCGTCGACATAGGGAGATCATGGAAAAGGAGTAAATTCGAAAAAATGCAATAAGTTTTCATAGCTGCGTTTTTTTCGTGTCTCCAGAACAGTGGATAGAAGTCATTCCAATTTGAAATTTTTTTTTAAAACACCAATTTTTTCCTGTAGGATATTCATGTTTAATTTCACATTTAAGCAAAATATATTTTTTTTCTGGAGGCACGGAAAAAACGCAGCTAATATTTTTTATGTTTCGTGTGTGCAATTTTATTGTTAAGAAAATGAAATACCTGAACTAGTTAAACGGTTTGCAAATTATTTATTAATCCATCCCCTACCTACATGGAAGCTAAAATTTGATTTCTTCTCCGCTCTCCTTCCGAAGTAGCAACAGTTTGCTCAACAGGCGCAACATCAATTTCTTCTATTATATGCGAATGCGGGTCGGATATGTTGTAGTTGCCGCAAATGTTATGCAAGGCACAACAGCAATTTATTATTTTTGTGGCTTTAATAGGGGAATAGTGCAATTTCCGCTCATTTAAAAGACATCTGAATCTGCTTTTAAGTATGCCTATCGTCCTCTCTACAACATTCCTTGCTTTTGAATGCATTTTATTAAATAACGCCTCTCTTGACTCAGAGTTTGCATTCCTAAATGGTGTAAGCATATAAGGCAAGAGAGGATAGCCAGAGTCTCCTAAAGTTAGAATACAAATATCGTATAATTTTCAAGAAATGAAGATAATTTTTATACCAAGATACGTAGACCGTTCACCGTTTTGGTACCACCTTTCTAATTCGTTCTTCAATTCGCTTTGGTTCCATACGAACGAGTCATGCGTCGATCCAGGAAATCTTCCATCAACATACCGGATAACCATGTTGTGGTCACAGGCCTGTAAAATAAATTCAAAACAAAAATATTTATATACATATGTATAATTTATAATAACTTACAATCATTGCATTTATGCTGTAAAATCCTTTCCGGTTTAAATATTGATGTTGAAATCGAACAGGAGCCACAATTCCTATATGTGTTCCATCAACACATCCGATTACCCCCTGGCCTTGGTGAAGAAATAGTTTCGTGCCTCTTGTTTTTCCCTTTCAGACATATCAAGCTTGATCCAAGCCGGGCAAATTTTGGTTTCCAGGACATCCAGAACTTCCGACAACACTATCGAGACTTTGGGTTGTGCTAGTCCCAAATCAAAGTCATTGCCGACGCTGCTTTGATAACTGCCACTCGCGAAAAATCGAAGCGCACAAGCTAATTTTATCATTGGAGATATAGCAGAAGAATGATAGGACTTAAACTGATCTTTTATTTCGTTCAAAATAAAAACAAAAGCGTCTTTATTTAGTCGGAAATATGAAATAAATCTGAAAATAATCGAAGAAGTAAAATTTCCATTCTAACAATATGTCTGAACTTACATATTATCAGGAAGCTCTAACGGGTTAGAGGAATCTCGAATTTTTCCTCGGAGTCTGCTTATCTTTGACATTTCTTCGTTGTCTTCAAAAAACAAGTCTGCACAACTAATCATATTACAACGTGAGCACAATCAAGGCCTAAACAGATAAAAAGTTCCACAGCACTCGTCTCCACTCGCAAAAAGTAACCGAACAGATAAGCCGTTCACAAATGTCAAAAATCTGTTCATTTGATGTCAAATGCACTGAAAGTATGGAGGAAGTTGCTTTTTCAGTATTTTTTTTATTGTGGAGTTATTACATATTAATACTTAATTTAAATATGATGGCTATAAAAAAAAACCTAAGAGGCGATGGTGGATTCGCCCGATTAACATTGAGCAAAATACATTGGGATACTTCAACGTTACGTATTTAAAAATGAAAAACAAGGATCCAGAGGAATTTTTTAAACATACAAGGATGACGCCTCAACAGTATGATATGCTGTGTGAATTAGTAAAAAACCATTTATCAAAACGGTCACATAGGCCATCCATTTCCTTCGAATGCCGATTAGCAATAACATTATCGTAAGTGCAAAATATGAATATTACGTTGTAAATCGAAATATTCAAATTAATATATTTTACAGTTACCTGGGCGAGGGAGCATCGCATCAATTTATAGCTTGGAGCTACAAATTTGGGAAATCTACTGTTCGAGAAATTATTTTAGAAACGTGCGATATATTATGGAATATACTTCACGGCAAATATGTTGGTTTCCCTAATAAAAGAGAATTCGAGAATATTGCAGCGGACATTAATTCACTCTGGAATATGCCAAATTGTGTAGGGGCGATCGACGGCAAGCACGTAAATATAAAATGCCCACCCAATGCAGGATCTAAGTTTTTCAACTATAAGAAGACTCACAGCATAGTCCTTTTAGCTGCTTGTGATGCAAGATATCGCTTCACCTCAGTTGATGTTGGTGCCTATGGGTCGCAAAGTGATGGAGGTAATTTGTTATAGTCTATTTATAAATGCATTTATTTATTTGTTTTTATATAGGTATATTTAAAGCTTCTAATATGGGTAGAGCTCTTCTACATGGAACTGTAGAATTTCCAGATGACTCCAAGCTTTATCAAAGCGATAAAGTTTTCCCATACTATATGGTTGGGGACGCAGCCTTTCCACTTAAGCCTTATTTAATGAGGCCATTTCCCGGTAAAAGCTTGGATGATCAGAGAAGGATATTCAACTACAGACTTTCCAGAGCTCGACGAGTGATTGAGAATGCTTTTGGCATACTCGTAGCAAGATGGGGTATTCTTCAAAATACCCTTAATTGCTTTCCAGAGAACGCTGAGAGGATTGTACTCGCTACGATTGCATTACATAATTTTATTATGTTCGAAAAAGATATAAATCCTCTGTACTGTCCTCAAGGTTACAACGACTGGGAAGATGAACGTGGAGAAATTCATCCAGGACAATGGAGAGATGAAGTCCGACATGAACTACGAAGCGCTAGATTTGGGTCTAATAACAGTTCGAGGGAAGCTTTTACAATGCGACAAGCCTTATGCAATTATTTTGCAAATGAAGGTGCTATACCTTCCCAGTACAATATAATTTAAAAACTGTTTAAAATAAAATTCAAACTTTTAACAAATTCACAGCTTTTTATTAACTCAATCATATCACATTGAAAAGAAAAATATTAGAAATTTGGAATTATACTTTCCTCAAAGCAACCACTTTGATGCATTTGCATTCGACTTAAATAATTCAAAATATTGCACTTTGCAATCCTTTTATTTTGTTCTGTTAGAGAACACAACATATTGGTAATACTTTGGCCGAAAAGTTCATCTTCCGTTAATGTTCGGGATGAGACCTGAGGCAGAAATTTCTCCTCAAATTTAGTCATTGTTTGCAAAAATTGTCTATTTATTAAATTTATGTTCTCAAACAAATCGGTGCTCTTATGTTTCCGAGTTCTGGAATTTGTAGCTGGAGCATCTGTTGAGCTACTATTTGCAGGATCTGGTGTTGAGGAATGTTCCGATGAGCGACGGTCAGGTAGGATGACATCAATTGAAGTAGATGTGGATATTTGCGGTGCATTTATATTCGAATCCTGAGAACTAGGATCGCTAATTTGGCCAATGAGTAAATCATCTCTATCATTGTTAGGAATCGAAAAGGTATCCTCAGCTTACAGCCCTTCCCGAGCCTTAAAATTTCCCATGGTCCTTTTTAAAATATAAATTATATAATATTAAAACATTAAAATATACCACCTCCTTGGCCGACAATGGTCCCTTAAAAATTGCAATCTTTCAAATAATTCCCATTTTCTCTTTTTTGTAGCTCCGCTCCCAGACGGCATATTATGAGCTTCCATCTCCTTCCGGAATTTGTCCCTTAAAAATTTCCACTTCTTCATGCATTCACCATCTAAATTAAAAATTATTTATCTCTTAATATTCATAATAAATTTACTTACCAGTTAAATTTATTTTTTCCGCAATTTCTCTCCATATCTTTGCTTTAATTGCAACATTCCTGTATCCGTTAGAATGCATGTCAAAAAGCACTTTGTGCTTCTGCACTTCTTCTATTAATTTTTCTTCCATTGACATCCCTGAGAATACAAGAACACATATTATTTAAAACATATTTCATGTCTCTAAATAGTTCCTTACCAGAAATTTGTAATCGCACTTCACATCACCATCACAAAATCAAGAATGTCAAACTGCCCTTTTGACATTTACGGGTGTTAAAAGTAGAAAGTTGGCGAACTTTTCAAGGGACGAGTGTTAACCACTCGCTTATCTGTGCAGTCCCCTTCATTTTACTGTAAAATTGATGTTTTTGGCATTTGCGAGTGGAGGCGAGTGCTGTGGAACTTTTTATCTGTTTAGGCCTTCAAAATAACAATGATAATGAATTATTAAAATCATTTGGTTTTGACGTAGGCAGATAGTTGGGATTTTAGTTATTTGCTTTGGCAGCATTGATTCCTTGGCGAATGAGAATGTCCGCTACCCACAATGCCTCGAGAACGTTATTTCGCCGTGGAGGTCGACTGGAGGCGAACGTTCCACTCGCAATTCATAATAGGGGGATTAAGCTTTTCCTTTATTAAACTCAGTTGCTTTGGAAATATCGCAGTTTTAAAAAAATTTAAGACCTTTTCCAAAATTTTAGACTCAGCAAAAGTGGTTTCAATTCTTTGCGTTTTGTCTTTAACTTCCGTAGTACCTCTTTTTCCTCCAAACTATAATCTATTTTTCTTTTCCGCACCCTGTCATTTTTTAATTTTGTTTGTAGGAATCCCGTGTGTTTCGAGTTATATAAAAATTCCTAAAAAGTTGTGTAATGGGAAATTAGAAGAAATTCTTAAAATTTAAGAAGTTACAAAATCACTCTCTCTTTTAATCTCTGTACTTTTTAAACAAGAAAAAACCTCAATGCAAGCCTGTGCAATTGCTACTTTTTTGTTTTTCGAAGGTTTAAAACCAAACGTTTTCTGAGTATAAATGGCCAAGTATCTTATAATTTCTTTTCTGTAACGATCAGTTAAAACTCCCTTTTTTTCATAATATTCTAATATATCTGACCCATAAGGTTGTTTGTTGATAAAACTGTGCAAAGCCCTACAAAACACACTTACATATACATAAAAATTGCTATAAGTTATTAGAATTCCTTCCATCCGAAGTCACAATAAGTTTGGGTCCAATTGCACAATTTACTCTTCGTACATTTACGAATTCTTGTGCAAAAAAATCATCTTCAGTCTGTGTACTGTTTGAACTTGTTTTACTTTGCACTTGCTCGTTTAAATTCAAATATTTTCTTTTTATGATAAGGAAAAATTGAGGGTGAGATACGAAGAAGTTGAGATATTCAAAGAAAAATTCTTCTAGTATTTTTGCTCCGTTGCAATTTAAAAAACAATCGTAGTCGTCCATAGAAATGGACGTATTTTGCAAAGCTACTTGAAAGACGAAGCAAGATAAAGGGTAACAATTTAAAGGCTTCAATAACACTTGTCACTTGCTTACTTACCGGAATAAACCAAATCCGAATATGTTAAATGTAATTCTTCGCTATTGCTCTCGGCTTTTCTTACTTTAATTAGTTTTCTCGACTTATCTATTATTATATATATATATATATATATATATATATATATTATATTATAGTTATAAGTAAACCTTCGTAAATCATTATGCACTTTCTTCACTTATCACTGCACAATATATTTCACATACAGTACAACTTGTACCTTTGACAACTAAAATTAAAATGAGAAGGATAATCCAAATATTTTCTACTTCTCCGTAACTCTGGAAACTGCGTAAATACTCCAGTGGTATAAGTTTTTAACAAAAAAAAATCTTCTAAGTATTTACAGCTGATAGTTCTTTGTCTGATCGATTTTGGTTTAGGTTTTATCCAGTTTTTATGAAAATGATACAATTTTTTACCAAGCGCTATAAAAAAGCTGTATCAAACAGTTCCGATCAATGCAACCAACCGAATACAAAAATTAAAAATTAATAAAGAAAAGGAATATTAAGGCGCAATGTGCAGTTTGATCCAGTCCCATATTGCGCATGTTTACCCCTTTCCCATATTATCAGTTACTCATTTGATAAGTCTTTGTTTCACTTCTGCAGGAGTTTTTTTTTTTTTTTTAAATGGGGACGTGACACACCCAATTTTTTATTTTTGGAAAAATTGAAGGGAAAAACAGTGGATACATTAATCAAACTTTGCATATTTATTAAAAAGCGTTAAACTAATACAAAACAATTTTTTTTTTAATTTTTTGAATTCGTTTTTTTCCTTGTACATTTTTTTTGTAAAAAACCACAAAAACTGACTGCGGGCACAATTGGGGGCGAATGGAACGTCTGAAAATAAAAATATGGGGTTAATTGTTATAAAAATCCCTAGGGATTGAACCTAAATGGAACATTTTTCACGAAAAAATTACAAAATGGCGGAATTTTTTCAAAAATTCACTTTGTTTTGTCCCGGAAAAACCTATAGAAATCGTAAAATTTTTCTGGTCGTAGGTTCGATCCCTGACAGATCATATCATAAATAACATATCGAAATTTCAAATCGATCGGTCGAGTAGTTTTTTTTTAATATTGTCCGCAATTTCTAAGAACGTCATTTTGCGATAATCGCGTTTAAAGTTTTTAAATCGTATTTTTAAAAGAAAAACTCACTTAAATTCAATCTGCAATGCCCGCACCGTATAAAATTCTCCTCTTCTTGCAGTCTGGAATTCCTTCGTGCTGTTCTAGCCTCTTTTGAAGCTTCGGTGCTGCGTTTATCGGCCTCTTTAATACGCTACGCATCTCTGGAATTTGCGTGTCTCAATGCTATTGGGCCAATTTTAATGCCTAAAAAAGTAGTAGTGAAGATTGATGGCTGATAATTTTTCCGTCCTTGTTTCTTTTAAATCTAAACTTTTCTTTCTTCATATGATGGATTTTGAATACTTATCTTATTATTAAGTTGCCGTAGTATTTTGGATGGTTTTTTAATAAATTTTTTCAAATCTTGCGTGAAGTTTTCAAACTTGTATGCGCTTAAATTATCTATGAATCCTGTTTCCTTGATGCACTGCGGAAGATGAAGCAAGTTATGAACGTTGTAAGTGACTGATATTTTTCCATACACAATAGGACAATTTTCTACAAATGATTTTATTAAATCGTTTGCTACGTCTAGATTTGCTTCATAGCTTCTCGGGCAAGATATTAACCTGTATGCGCTGTGAAGTAATAGGAAATGGTAATAAAGATCTTCGTTTACAATTCCCTTCATAACTGATATGCCAGTATAAAGAGTAAATTGCCTGAATTCTGTTGCCTTCCACTTTAAAATTTCATCCAAGCCCCTAGGTTTTCGGGCAAATTCCTTCGGAATGAATGGTGCTAATGATACTAAACTTGTTGAAATTACTGTTCTCTCATGTGTGGTTATTTTAGTAAAAGTTGTCGTTCCGTTAATTAATGCGAGCAATATTTTTCTTGTTACTCCTAAATCTAAAAGGTGCATAGGATCAATCGGGAATTGCGATACCATTCCTATTTTTAAAGACTCAAATAAACTAAGTCTATTCCGAAAATATGGGGAATGATGATTTTTGTCCACCCTCTTTTTGAAATCATCATCCGTACGCAGTGTTTCAATTGACGTCTGATATGTGACAACATTATCTACAGATCTTCCAAATTGTGTACACTTGCTGCATCCATTTAGAGCGTTATGCCCAACAATTCCGCTTACAAATGATCACGTGGGTGCATCACATATGAAAGACTTGATTTTTAATTGATATCTTTTTCCTCCCAACATTAAACCATCCCTTTCTAAATTTTCCATTTCGTTTACAAAATCATGGAAGTACACATCAATATTTAGTGGTTTCTTCTTGCCGATGTAAGCTCCGACTAAAAACAGTTTTATTTTTTCCTCGTTTACAATATCTGCTGATATTGGCCATAAATTCAAAGCGGAACTTTTATAAAGTGGCAAACCGTCTATACCGATGTTAAGTGCTAAAATATAATTCTGCGTACTCAAAACATTAGAAACTTTCTCCAAATGCCTTTTAATTCCATAATGGAAGTATTCACCGGGTGCCACAGTTCGCGTGGTAATACGTTCAGATTTTTTTTAAATACCTTTTAACGATTTTCTTCAAATCTCTCCCTTGAAGGATTATAACGGATGTACCAGTCCTTCAACTTATCCGTTTTTTTGTTTTATTTGCTTCTTCGAAGGAATTTGTACTTCCACTAGAGGTCTCGAAATCAAATTCACAATTTTCTTCCCCAATTTTCACAATATAAATTCTAAACTGGAACTGCGATGCGTATACTCAGGAAAAACACAAAATATCACACCACTTACTGAATGCACTTGCGACTTTTTGTCAGGAATGCACAAGTGATACTGCGGCATAAAGCTGCCAATGCGCATTATGTTTGCCGACTTTATGCATGACTCGGGGTATAAACTTTCGTCGATTCCTATTATGAACATTTTCATATAGGAATTCATCGAAGCCAATTGGAATCTATTCCTGCTTTTCCTATTGGGTCTAAGCACACACACACGTCATACACAGCGTTGCCAACTCGTCTGGAAAAAAGGATGCTACGAGCCAAAAAAAAAAGCCACATAATGCCACCTCTTTTGGTTACGAAAAAGATGGGTTTCTCAACAACTTTTATTTATTTAAATTTTTGGTACAATGTGATATATTTTACATATTATCTTCATGCGAAAAAAAAAAACAAAGATAAAACTCAAACAAAACTAAACCCAACATAAAACGTTAACTTTTGGCATTTATTTTAACCTGCTCAGTTATTTTCTATGTCTTTCAAAATGTCCTCAATATACTTGAATTCAATTCAATTCAAAATTCGTGTTTGTTAAGAAGTGAATGTGAAGTAACTAAAGAATTACAGACTGGGATTTGGTGGGTGTATGAGAGTAAGTTTTATTTTCAGAGAAAAAAAGTTTTGAATTTTCTAAAAGAAAAAATGCAAAAAATGCATTGCGAAAGAAAATAATGCCAGCTCTAATGCATGAATTTTTTTTCCAAAAGTAGTGCAAGTAGTGTAACTTGTGCTCCATCTTTTACATCACATGCAATAGAAAAAGCAGACGATACTCTCAAGTCTTCAATTTGTTGACTTGTTATATTTTTCGCCATGTACAGTTCTCTCGCGAATGGTCTTTGCTGACAATGGAGTGTCGTTAATTTTTTTCATTATGCCATTCTTATTTTTAAAATCTTTAAAAAGGTGATCAGCCATATTTAAAAAGCATTTTTTAACATATTCTCCATCGGTAAAGGGTTTTCCATGCTTGGCTATATCCTGAGCAACAGCAAAACTGGCTGCGGTATTATTAGTAGAAGAGTGCATCCAGCCAGAATGATGTTGATTGTTGCATTCTACGACGTAATTCAAACACTGCTGCCTTTCATCTCCGAGGGGATACTTTCTAGCAAAAGATTCATATTTTGTTGAAAAATGACGCTCGATATTTGACTTTTTTTTATTTGATAATTTTTCATCGCAAATTAGGCATGTTGGAAGGCCCAGAGCGTTTTCTATAAATGCGTAGTTTTCCGTCCATTCATTTTTAAATTCACGGTGTTCATCTTGAATTTTACGCTGCTTTCTCTGTGTCGTCATTGTAAAATTCTAACCGTTTCGAGTGAGACTGAAAAAAGGACATTATTATTCATTCATTCGTGTAACAGTACTACAGCAGGGCTAATTGTGTTTCTTAGAATTATCTTTAATTATTGTATTACATATTTAAATGTACATATCATACGCGAATCATCCCATTAGGAAATGAAGCGCTTCAAACAGCCTACTGAAGCGCAACTATGGAAGCTCTAAGCGCTTCCTCAGCCTATCCAACTTCATTTCTTTTTTACATTGCATGTCATTGCAGGGCAGAGCTTCAATGCTGCTTCATGGCAGCGCTTCAATGCTGCTTCATGGCAGAGCTTTGGAAGCAAACTTAAAAATATGCAGGGAGCTTTTTGCCTAATTTGGAACTTTGCCAAAAGATGATAAGTTCTTTTCTATAACTTTTCCAATAGCTTTGATAGGTCCTATATATTATTGTATAGGACTCACCAGATTTTGGCAAAGTTTCACAAAAGGACTTGTCATATTTTGGAAAGTTCCACAGAATTATTATTGTTAGTAAAGGTGTCAATGAGGAACCGTCACTAAAATAAAAGAATATAAACAATAATTATTTTATTTGTCCTTCAATAATAAATTTTGGTTGAACAAATACACACTTTGTTTTTAATTCAGCATTTAAATATTATTTTTGGTATTAAAATATTTAGTTAATTGTAAATCAACATAAAAATTAGATCTAAATTCGATATAAGCATTATTCATTTACATTTATTCATTTACTTATACTTAATGTTTTTAATAAATTTATATTGTATTATTATTTTGAATTTTTTAAGTTGTAAGTTGTTTTGTAAAATTTATTTTTGGCCGCGCGGAAGCCATCTCTCATAGCCTGCTCATAATTTACATAACCAATTTTTTCATTTTTAACAGCATCTATTGTAGGAAACATTTTCAAAATTATAGAGATTTGAAAAAAAAAGTAGTTACCATAAACAAATGTGTTAAATAGTTTTTTGGTTTTGATAAAAATTTTCTTCTGATTCCCGTCCCAATTGATTTTAAGTAAAATTTCCTCGTCGAAAAACAAGTGTATACATTTAGAAACTGATGCCGTTCCTACAGTAGATTTTATATAAGTAATCTGTATGGATAAAATTATTGTTACTTCAAACAAGAACAATATAATGTGAATTGTTGATCTTACCAAATCTGTGTCAGGTATATCCTTGATAAAATCATCAATTTTTTCCAATTCATCTAGCGTTTTTATTGGGAAAAGTTTAAGACTGCTTGGTTGTGGAAATAATTTGTCTATAACTCTGTTTAAAAGAACTGTTTGATAAGCCACAGCATTTTTGATTTCAATGATATTAGCGCTTTGCTCTTGTAATGCATTAGTTAAATCCTTGTTGTTTTTTTCTGTAAGAGTAGTATAGTAGTTGTTTAAGGGTTAGAAATACGTTTGTTTAAGTCACAGCTTACCAAGCTCTTGACATTTTTTTAACAATGCACGATTTTCCTCCTTTATTTGTTTTTCAATTGAGTCTAAAAAGTTATTATGTTTAATACAGTTTTGTTCTTCTACTGACTCCTTCTATCAGAATTTTTACCTCTTTTTCTTTTTCTTGTTCGGGTTGTGTCGAAAGTGTTGCATTGCAACGATGTAAGGGTGTCGCATCGTACTTTAAAGTTGTAAATTTTTTGGTCATAGGTAACATTTTTCTAAATGATAAGGAAAAAGACAATTATTTAAACATTTAGAGAAATTCCTTATACTTTAAGATACACAGTGATGTAAAACCGGAATGGTAACAAATCCTGCCTCAAAAGGTACACAAACTACTTTGCATAAAATATCGCGAACTGCACTCAGAGAAATCTTTGGATAAAATATAAGAAAAACTATGTAGAATTTACGAAAACAACCAACGATTTCGAGCCAACGAAGATATTTTCGTAAAACTAACAATAATTTCGTTAAAGTTTAAAAATATTATTTTTACGAAATTTGTTG
The DNA here is from genome assembly GCA_949715965.1 of Dysmachus trigonus. NCBI lineage: Eukaryota > Metazoa > Arthropoda > Insecta > Diptera > Asilidae > Dysmachus > Dysmachus trigonus. The sequence goes on along the minus strand of OX454319.1, from coordinate 51,180,303 downwards.
TAGTTTTTACGATAAAATGTTGTTAAAGCTACATCGTATTTCGTTAAACCAAAAATTTTATTTTACGAAATTCTTCGTAGTTTTTAAGAAGTAATTCTGTTAAGGCTACATTTTATCTATGTTATATCAAGGGCTTATATTTTTAGTTCTACAGTTGTACTTCGTAGAAGTTTTTTTAAAATCAACGAAAATACTGTTAAAACTACGAAGTCTTTTGACAAAATTCTGATTTGTAGAATGAAATATAGTTAAAAAGGTATTCATTAAAATAACGCTTATAAAAAATAAAGATTTATTTTATTCTCAAAAATAAATATACAAAATACAATATACAGAGATTGTTCAAAAAAAAGATTTAACTCTTATAACATGTTGCCCATTAGGTAAAATATAAGTATGCACAGGAGAACTTTTGAGCTCCTCCATTCTTTTGATAGTTATACAGGAATTATCAAGGCTAATATTATAACTTAGAAAGTGTTCAAGGTAAGAAAGTATTTTAACTTCAGCTAAAACGACATATAAATCTTCTTGGTGTTGAAAAAAATTTTTAATTTCAAAAAATATAGTTCTTTGTCCAAACACTGGCACGATATACCCTTCTTTGTAAACAGTTCCCAGGTACTCCACTGATTTATAAAGAAATAAATCAGATATACTATCTTCTTGAATATCTAAAAAGTCTATAATTTTGTCGGAATACAAAGAATTATAGAGACACATTTTAGTATTAGGGTTTATTATTAAAAATGGAGGGATTTCGAGATTATTATTTATCAGGCGATTTGAGAATTTTGTTGCCATTTTAATACCTAAAGTTAATGGAATATTTTTTCGTGAATTGACTATATTAGCATATCGTTTTACTTCTTTATGCTTTGATTCGAACCTGAAGGTCCACAAGTACCTTAGTGGCCCTGATTTTCGTATGATGTTTGGATAATGTATCAAAAAATGGTGTTTTGGTTTAAGTGTATCTGAGAAAAGTTTTGTGTAATTGTCATTATGATAAGCAATAAGTTCCTTCATCATGTTTAAATCTTGGGCATTAAAAGAAGGAGAAAGAACAAGATCTATAAACTTTTGGAAATTTATATAGAATTTCCATACAATATCTTCGGGCGAGACCAGATCGCCGATAATAAGAGCAAAAAAATGACAGAATGTAAGCATTTCCCTAGCATTCATATTCAACTTATGATTGAGTAGATTTGCCATTTTTATAGCAGGCGACAAGTTACCAACTTCTGTCTCTCCGTAATTAAAGGCTTGTTTACGAAAATTGAGAATTTCTAAAGAAAATATATTAGATTTAAGTAAGTACAGAATTATGTGAGACATATCATACAAGCAAATACCTTCAAATAAATCATGCATGACGTCGACTGCGAGATTTTCGACAACATGGAACGATTTAAGACTATTAAAAATTGAATCTTCATATAAACCAGTTAATTTTACATCATTAGCAACTAAATCTTGTGAATAGTTTTCTTTATTTCTCAAAATGCTATTGTCCTCATATGACATAGTCCGAGATTTAATTTTATCGGCCTTACAAAATCGGCAAAAATAATTTGCTGAAAAACTTCTAGAAAAACCTAATACTTGATTAAGTGCAAGATTATCACCTAGGATTAGTCCTAATGTGAAATGCACGACCCTTTCACCTTGTGGAATTTTTATGGTTACACCATTAATTTCCAAATCATTTATGACATCGATAAGAGCTTGATAACATTTGTGATAACCAATAGTTTTAACATCAGTAGATTTCATAAAACTTGCCACAAATATGTTTTCTAGCTTAGATACAAATTGAGGGGGTAACGTTGGAAGCGAATAATAAATGGCTGTAATAGGTTCCGCGTGAGGACCCAAGCAATTATTGATTTCACAATCATCAACGTATAAAAAAAACGGAATATTGACTCTTCCAGTCCTGTTTATTTCTTTTGAAGACCAAATTTCACCATTTATAAAATTAACATATTGGGATGAAGAAGATAACTCATTCATATATTTTATAGTAAAGTCATAGATACCCGGTAGTTCAAATATTTTCTTAAATTGAAATTGAAGCGGCATTATTATGCCCTTGGCAGTAATGTTATCCAAAACAATTTGACCGTGAGATACAAATTCACGGATCTCATTGCTTAAGGTTATTACTTTAGGCATAACAAGCAAATCTCGTTGTTGCATAATTTTAAACAGTTTGTGTTCTGAACTTATATGCTCAAAAGGATTTTCGATATATTCAATTAAATTCCTCAAGTTTACTCTGACATTACCCTCCACATGTGGTAATATGTTACTCTTTAAAATTGAAGCTATTGGATTAGTTAAATGTTTTCTGACAGAAGTCTGAATATTTATCACATCTTTTCTTGTTAAGTTTGTTTTACTCAGATGTTCACTCGAAAAACTAAGAGTAGCCTCGTAAAGTGGTTGAATATCTAATTTTTGACTGATATGTTTTGAGCAACTAATATTGTTGGTTTGTATAAATTCCTCTTGTTCTGAATGTCGTTCAGTGTTAGGATTTACAGAAGAGATATTTTCAATAACTGGGGAGTTGTCTACATTCTGATAATCTTGCGGGTTAGATTCCAAAATATGAATATGTTTTTTGCAGTGTTTGGAAAAAGACCTAAAGCTAGAAAAAGTTTGTGAGCATACGGATATGCAACAAACATAATAAGAACATGGCTTTAAATGATGAATGTACTTAAGATGTTTACATAATTGAGAAAAAATGGAATATTCTTCCTTACAAATGTAGCACGTCAACATATTTAATAAGTTTAAGCTTCAGACAATAAGGTAACATTTTCTTTTTGTTCGTTTTGCAAGTCGTTAATAAAAGTGGATAAAGCAGAATTTTTTAAATCGCAGTGTAAGTGAATATTATAGAAATATTTTTGTATAAAGGTCCACACGAGTATACATTCTTTAGCATATTGCAAATTAAACACTTGGAAAACCTTAAAGCAGCAGTCCAAGGCTTTCTGGAAATTATCAAATTTATACTTTATGGGGTTTAAGTATACAATAAATTCATTCAAGTTAAACAAAACTGGACCTACAACTATTAATATGGGCTGCAAAGAAGTTTTAGCTTTATAACACTTATCTGTCACATTTGAAATTTGAACGTTGATATCGTTTAAGCTGTTTACGTGAAGAATGAACTTTTCCTGTGAGGACTTTATTGAAGATTTTACTAGCCGGCGTTTTCCAATTTCAGCTTCGTATATATAGGTCTTTGATGTTGGTGTCAATACTGCGTGTAAAAGTAAGGCGACGATTACGTCTTTAGAATCTATTAAACAACATGATAATATACCGAAAATGTATTAATTTTCAAAAATTATACCTTGAATTATATTTGGAGTATTTGAGAGATCTTTTAGTAATTTTATATTGGCTTCATCTTTGATTTGCGCCCCATATGTATTCAGAAACTTTGCCACGAAAGGTTTCCATTTGTTTAAAAGTTCTGAACTAACCTTAGGATAAAGTTGTTCAAAATCTAATTCAACCTTGAAAGAATAATAGAAAAACAGAATATGTTAGTTTACAGTATTTTAAAGAAAAACTTCATTACTTACCAAACCAAAGCCCAATGGATGAGAATAGAGCGGCCACTCTTCTAATATTTGGAATAAGTTAAAATTTTTTATTTTGTAGTGCCTGTATTTAGTGGAATTTTTCCATTTTGCTTCGACCATGGACCACGGAAGGCTATTTATTTTTAACCACACTTGGAGCTCCTCCCCGCAAGATTCTGCAAATCCAAAAAAAAGTTGCATATAATTGAATAATTGAATATTTCACATACCAATTTTAGGATCATTAGAATTTTCATCAAAATCTTGGCTGCTAGAAGTTGTGAGTATGTCTTTTTTAGCAATTTTCAGTCGTTTTAGTTTTTGCAGTTGATTGTGGAACTTCGTATATAATCCTCCTGGGGCTTTACCTGGATTTGGAATATAATATGTGTCCTAAAAATTAACTTCTTATTATTAATTGACTTTAACTCTACTCGTGATGATTACATACTTTGCTTTCATTTGGAAAAACCTCGAGAATTTCTTCAGCAATTTTTTCAAACTGTTTAGGCTTTGGTTTGAAAGACTTTTCAATCATGTAATCAATAAGTATATTTGAAAGTTCCTTTCTAGTATCCCTGTTTAAGACGCCAGATTGTATATAGAAATTTAAGATTTTTTTGCCCTTTCCCGAAGATTCCAAGAGAGATCGTATGTTAAGCAACTTTAAGACTAAAATCAATTATATAAAATCTTAAACTAAATATGTGACTCAACAAACCAAGTCTGGTAAAGAATGCGTTGATGAGCAAGGCGAAGATGGTTGGTCAGTATTTTTAATCCACTCTATAAGTGATGAGCTCATGGAAGCTGTACTATGGGAAGTTGAAGGTTCACTCACGGGCAAATATCCCTAATAGGAAAAACTACTTTGTATAATAGCACATTGAAAGAGTATAATTAACTAATTATTTGTATATGTGTTTATTATACATTTATTTGCATATTTGTGCATTTCCTCATTTATTTGCGTATTCATTAACCTTTTAAGGACGGGAGTTGTCGATATATGGACCAGCCAGAGGACACATGATGTTTTTCAGGGAAAATGTAATACTTTAAATATGGGAAAAATAGTATAGATATTCCTGGAAACATCTTTGACCTTGAAAATAACGGTTTTCAATGTCGAATTTTATTGCTATTATATTATATGCTATTTAGTCCTGAAAGTTGGCATACCTACATTTTTTGATGCGCTGAATATGGGAAAAATAGTGTCAAAATTCCTGGAAGCATCCTTGACCTTTGAAATTGCTATTACAAAGTCAAATTTTTGTTTGCTATTTCGCCCTGAAAGTTGGCATACCTACCTTTTTTTATGTACTGATTACGAAAAATCGAATGCCACGAATCGCGAAACTCATCTGCAAGGTGAATTCAAAGTCAAAAATTTATATTTTCACGATTTTTTCCCGTATTCAGCCCATCAAATTACTAGAAAAATACTTTCAAACCGTCGCGACAAATTTGTTACGTGGACGTTGCGGACGGGCAAGGAGGGGGAGGACTCCACATAAGAAGTTCATTGAATTTATTTATAATATTTATGTCTAATAAAATGTCAATTTTAACGTAATTTTCCCCGTCCTTAAAAGGTTAATTAATGTATTTTTTAAGTATTAATTAATTAAAATTATTAATAAATTAATTATTAATTAATTGCTCATTTGTTTAAAATGTTATTTATGGAAAATTCAGGACATGCTTACATTAACCTGTTGCCATAACAAAAGTTTTTTTTCGAATTTTATGCGACATCCTAGCAAGTTTTTTGGAAAGAGTAAGTCGATGTGATGAGCATTCATTGATTGCAATGATTCAACATCTATTCCATGATCTATGAAGAAGGAACCAAAACGCAAAACCAAACATACAACATTAATATTGCATATAACGGAACAAAAACAATTATATGGAAGAATCCTTTACATGTATGTATATAATTTTTACCTTTAAAATGTGCATACAGGTGCTCCAGTCCCCAATCGGTTAAAAGAGTAAGAAGTTCGCTGTTTTCCGCAGAACTAGTAACAAACGAATGTGGATTTACAAGTCCAACTTCATTAAAATTAAAGGTCATCATTGCACGTGTTCTTAGCAAAACGGATGAAAAGTGACGAAATTGGAGGACCACCAGCTCAATGAGCAGTGCAATGCGCCGGTGCTTTTTACTTTATTCAAACTGCAAGATAGATTAAAAAAAACGCACAGATTTTAAAGTTAGGAAAGGAAAAAACCGCACTTCACTTTGCGTTGTTTGGCACGGCACCTGAAAACAAATGGAATCGAACTAATCGAACTATAGCACACACGAAACTGCGCCGGCGGAAGCAGACTTCGAAGTGAATTTGAAAAGCACATTCCTGTTCACTCCTGAAAAAAGCGCACTACGCCAGCAACAGCTTTCTTCCCTCATACAAAGTTGTGTTGCTTTATTCCCACTTCATACATATAATACGCCCGTTGGCCGGTTGCATTATGTCTACAACAAAAGTGTTTCACTGTTCCACTAATACTATGAATACTTGTACACTCCCGACAAATATATTTCTCTGACTTTGGTACTTTAACAGCAAACAACAATAGACTTCGTTGAATTTACAAAAATACTTTGTAAAAAGTATAACTCAACTTTATTAATTCTATTGAATACTTCGTATAAACAAGCAAGCCCATATCGTAGATCATTTTTCGTTTATTTTAGAAAGAATTTCGTAAAATTGAACTAGTCCGGTATAGATTTGATGAAATATGTTTTATGATCAACGAAAAACATGCAGAAATTAACGAAGAAATTTTAACATCAATTCAGCTACAAAATGTACATAACCTTTCGTAATTTTAACAATATTTGATGTTAATAAGAACTGAAAATTTGTTGAATGAACGAAAATTTCGTAAGAACAACAAAAATAAATACTCAACAATTTCTACGACAAAATTCGTAAATATTTTACGAAAAATTTTTCTGAGTGTGGAAATTCTTCTTCATCTGAGTGAAGATTAGTTACAAATGCTATTCCTAAGGCATCAGCTGATTCCACGGGTTCGGTAAAAAAATTATCTACCTCTAGAAATCTGTATCCCATAATGATTTCCTCGCCAGCGGAATTTTTAAAAAATCCTTTAACTTTTAAAGGAATCAATGGCTTAACGTAGCAACAGTTATTAGGTACAAATGAACTCAGGTAAAATAGGTCGAAATAATAATTTGTATATAAAGGTGAAGAACTTACATTTGTTCTTATATTTGATAACTTCCCTAGGCCACTTTTCGCAGGTTTTCTTCGCGCTACTGTGTTTCTTTCTGATGTTCTATTGTAGACTTGTTGTAAAATCTTAGTTCCCTTGCGACAATCTTTCTTTAAAATCTGTAAAAAATTTTCAAACCTATAGGCTGAAAAACTATCAACATTTCCATATTTTCCTACACATTCCGAGAGATGTAGCAAATTGTGGACATTAAAACTAATTTTATCTTGTCCATAAATGAATTGAAAGTTATGCACAAAGGTTTGGAGTATATCTTGCACGCAATCCAAATTTGCACGACATTTTGAAGGGCATGAAATTAATCTATAAGCAGTGTGAAGGAGTAAAAAGTGCGTGTAAAGAACATCATCGAGAATATTCTTAAATAAAACAACACCGGTGTATAGAAGGAATTGGCGGAACTCTGATGCTTTCCATCTACACATTTCGTCGAAACTCCTTGGCTTTCTACCAAATTCTTTAGGTATAAAAGCTCTCATTGAGAGAAATTTGATATTTAAATTATCCTTTTCACACTTTGTCAGTTTTCTAAAATGATGCTTGCCACTCCAAATATAATTTAAAATCTTCCCAACACCTAAATCAATTAGATGCATTACATCTAAAGGGAACTGGCTAACCATTTTGATATTAATTTCCTCGAGCTTGTTTTTATTTTCCCAAAAACTTTGAACATGATGTAGATTGTCACTCCTGTTTTCGAAATCATTTTCAGTCCTTAGAGCAGCAACCGAGGTGCTGTAAACTAAACGGTTATTTTTCTTTACCTCTTTTTGTTTGCATTTAGGACAACCATGAGCAGAAGTATGTCCGACGGTACCAGTAACAAAAGCTCGGGCTGGTGTATCGCATATAAAAGCCCTTAATGTTACTTTAATACTTTTTCCACCGATTTCAATTCCTTGAATATTCAAATTCTGAATTTCTTCAACAAATTTTTTGAGGAATTCATTTACTTTTTCTGGCTTCTTAACACCAACATATGCGCCGATTAAAAATGGTTTTATATTAGAGCAATTAGAAAGAGCTCCCAGTATAGGCCAAAGCGTTAATCCAGAGCTTTTGAAAATTGGAAGACCATCAATGTTAATATCGATTTCTATATCATCGACTGTTTGTCGCAACTCTAGGTTCAACATAATTCAGTGATTTTTCCAATCCGTAGTGAAAATAATGTCCCGGATTAACGGGAATGATTTCAATTTGCTTACTTTTAGTTCCCAGAAGAGCTTTTGTCGATAGAGGCACATTTAATCCTGCACTACGCAAGATTCTTAAAATTTCATCGCACGCATTTCTTCGTATTCTATAGTTAATACACCAGTCTCTCAAATTCTCGCGTATGTCATCTTTATTTTCACTGGGACTATTACGGCTGTCTTCAGATTGATTGATTTCAGGTTCTATTAATCTTTCATCTTCAAGTTCTTCTGAATCCTCTTGTTCAACATGTACACCTAATTCTCTTTTTACACGATAGATACGTTCCCAAAAAATACGTGTAAAAAAAAATTCGTGTAAAAAGAGAATTAGGTGTAAACAATATTAAAAAGTTCTTGTTAGAGTTCACTTAATTTATTTCACTTAATTTATTTAATTCATTAAATATTTTATAAAAAATAACTTCTACTTTGGAAAAAGGGAATTATATCTGAAATTCATTAATATAAAAGAAGTTAAAATAATTAAGACATAAAAAATTTTTATGCATTGTCCCTTTCTGACAATAAACGCATACGTTTACGTAAGACTAAAATATTCCTGGAATATTCAAAATCGTGTTAAAACAAAACAATTTGTGTAAAATGAGAAATTTTTTTTCTTTTGAACTCGTGTTAAATCAAATTCTAGTAAAAAAAAATCGTGTAAAAAGAGAATTAGGTGTATGCCGACATAATGTGTTTTCGGATAATTATAGTTACTGATTTGTCTGGAAACTAATCTCTTCAGGTGCCTCTGACTTATTCCAGCTATTTTTCTACTCATTTTCTGCTCAGCCCTTTAGTTTACAATTTGTTTTAATTTGACACGATAAGAATGAATTAATGTGATAACGTTGTCATACCCAAAAGTTCTGAATAAACTGTTTATTTCCTGAATAATATTTTTTTTAACAAAATAATTCACTTCACTTTAACCCGCACAGAAAATTGAATTCTTATCACTTCGAGGGACACTTCACAAATGACAGAAACATGCACTTGCGTGTTCTATTCTTGCTTGTTTTTCGGGAAATCCCCGTTACTTTAAAAGAGAAAAAATCTAAACAATAAAATGTTACGCCGACCTAATGCAAAGAAGCTTCAAATGTGCTACCAGAGTATTGCTGAAGAAGCGCTTCAAGCCTGATATGACTGGAAGCGCTTGAAGTAATTCCTAATGGGATGTTATGTTTCTTTAATGATCAACTTAAAATTTAAAAAAAGCACTTACCTTTTTAAAACAATCGATAACAAATCACCAAATTTGTCACTTCTGTTTCTGGTATATATAGCTATCGTCGCATACACATTTTAACTCACGATTACTGCAGTAACTACTGGTTGAATCTATCACCAACACTTCAATTTCTACGAAGACAAGCTATCAGTTCCGAGCAAAGCGAGACAGTAGAAGGAAAGCAACGCCAACTAACGATTTTTTTTGTCCGCGAAAAACTAGCGCCGCTTCCAGCGGAGCAGGAATGCCGTTTCGTATTGAGCTAGGGTAGTAAATTAAATTAAAAATGGAAGTAATTTCAACTAAAAGGGAGTATGCATTAACAAGTAATGAGTAATAACATAACAAGCATTCATTTATTGCCACCAAGTATTTTTTATACAGGGTGTCCCATAGGAATGTGTCAAAACTTATGAGCCACTATTTTTTAACAAATGGAGAGATCGGTAAAATGTAAACACTTTTTAATAAAGGACAGTCGTCATTTTTATTTCATGTCCATTTTATTATAAAAAAATTAAATCTATTTAATACAAAACAATAAATTTAAAAAAGTAGTGAAGAACGTTAGTTACTAATGATACATATATATTTTCGATATTTTAACCATCTAATTTGCCACAAATATCCATATGCTTTCTAAAACTATGAAAAACATGTTCTAACGTTTCATTTTCGTTTCAGTTTTCATTTGAAATGCCATTGACGACTTTCCCAATGCCTTTAATAAAATCCTCAACTGTTTTTTGCTTATTTTCATAGCAGAGATCTTTAATGTAGCCCCATAAAAAGAAATCAAATCGAATGAGATCTGCAGCTCGTTTCTGTAATTTCGATTGAGAATATTCTCTATTCAATGACGTCACAAATATTGGTCGTCTTTAAATCGACTGAGCTAAGTTGATTTATTTTCGGATGTACCAGTAAAGAAAGGCATCGTGAATTGAATCTGGTGAAAATTAACGTTCGAATTTGAAACAGAATCTCAAGAGAGGAGAATATAAAAACACAGTGATAGAGAATGACGTCAAAGTGACGTCAAATAGAGAATTTGAATAGAGTTAAAAGTTACAGAAACGAGCTGCTGACGAGTAATGTGGCTATTCTATTCCTTTTCCCCTAGCAAAGCGTGGGTACCTTAGGCCAATAACTCGATCGCCATAAAATTTATTGATGATACTTCTTTTGTGCGATGAGTTGCTGCTCCGTCTTGAGTAAAAAAAAAAAAAGATTTAACGCGGCTCCTCTTTTTCGCATGAGAAAGGATTGGTCTCTAACATCCCTTTGTACTTCTCTCCGACAACAGAAGATTCAAAGAAATGCAGGTAGATACCTTTTATGTAGATGGTTCACATTTCACAAATATATATTATTAATAATTCACGTTTTTTACTATATTTTTAAATTAATGGTTTGTATTAAATAGATTTAATTTTCTTATAATAAAATGGACATGAAATAAAAATGACGACTGTCCTTTATTAAAAAGTATTTACATTTTACCGATCTCTCCATTTGTTAAAAAATAGTGGCTCATAAGTTTTCACACATTCCTATGGGACACCCTGTACATTATACAATCAAAAATTAATCAACAAAAATATTCAGACTTCAGTTTAGTTAACAACAAAGTAATTAAAAAACAACAACAATCTCATTTATCAACCAACCAAAATTATGTAATCAGTAAAGTTTAGTATATAAGTTTACTAGCTCAGTCGTAGGATTCCAGGTGCCTGCTTCCGCTTTTTCCAATAATTCCTTCCCGCACATAATTGCATTTAATGTTTCTATTTGTAATAAATTTCTCTTTTTTTCTTTTATTATATTAACTTGTGGAAATATTCTTGCCGCAGTAGCACTACTATGAGGCAAAGATAAAATTGATCCAATAAATTACTCCAGTTTGGGAAACATTTTCTCACCAATACCATTTTTTAATTTAAAAACTTTACTCCAGTATTCCTCTAAGTCGGTATCCGTAAACAAGTTAAGATTTATTAAATTTCTCCATTCAAAATCTAGGTCTTCGATTGAGTCGTCTTTAACTAAGTTTGGAAAACAAGCAATTAATGTAGTTAAGCTCTCAAATAAATTTGTAGGATTAATTCCTTCTGCTGCTATCAAAACCTTATCATCGAATTTTATTCGAGTAGAAATTTGCTTGCATAACTCTATATAGTATTTTAAACAATACCTTTTTATCATTTCTACCTCAACCTCTGAAATCACTCCAGAATTTATAACTAACTCAGCACTTTGCAAAAATGTAAATATTGCTTATTTCTTTGCAACAAGCCGGGTCGGTCAAAGAAAAGTAATTTACTAATGCACTATCTATAAATTCCTTCTTCACAAAATTGTTTTAAAATATGACCTAATAGTCGGTAACCAAATATGAATCTTGGGCGTTTCAGATTGAAATTTAACATTAATGCGATTAGTCAGCTTTAATATATAAGCTAATAAGGAAAAAGTAAACTTTATTCCCATAATTCAAATCCTCGTTAATTTTGCCGGCTAAATCTTGATGATTTTCAAAATGTTCGTTTAAAAAATAATGTTGTAATGCAGTCCACTGCTCAAGAATGCGAGATATCACATTTTCCAAAGATAAACATCTTGTATTGGAAACTTTTAAAATTTTGTGAGTTTTTATATCGAAATATTCTAGAAACTTTTTATATTCTAACTGACGCTTGGAGCTATGTATGAGCAAAAAAGAAATGCACATTTCTAGCGAAAGCTTCAAGGTTTGACGGTAATTCTTTTGCAGCTGCAAATGAGCAAAAATGCAGCATGCAAGTGATGTTAGATTTTTGTAGCAATGTTTTTACCCCACGCTTAGCACCCATCAACACGGATTCATTATCCGCAGCGAAACCAAAGAGATTTTCAGTTGGTATGCAAGAAATTTTTAGAAAATGTATACAGTAGAACCTGCTAAGTTGACCTACTCAGGGGACGAGAAAAATCTGGTCAACATAAGCAGGTGGTCAAGATAAGCAAAAAACTGTCTCCTCCTTTAATCTTAAATGGAATATTTCGTAGGTATTAATAACTTCAAAAAAACATAACTCACACATTCCACATTTTTTTACATATATGAAATAACATACATATGCACACACATATTTGTAATCCACTTATTATAATACATACATACATGTATTGTATTTATGTACATATTTAATAGTCTATTTTATTACTGTTTGTAGTAAAGAATGCGAAATAATATAAATTCTGATAAAAAAAACAACAAAAATAAAAGATGTATTACGGTTTCATTATCCACTAAAACTTTCAATTTTTGGGTAAAAAAAAAGTGTCCAAAGTTGATTGTTTCCTTGCAGATCTTTTTTTTACAAATCTCCTCTGCAATTATTCCTTTAGCGGAAGATACCGCTTTTAATATCTGGGGGAAATTAGCACTTGAAAACTCGCAAATTTGTTGGAGCATGTTAATAACTTCATCAAGTTGAAGTGATGTATGTGTGACTATAATCTCACTTGCCAGCTCATTTTCATCATAGTCTGATTCTACTTCTTCCACATTTTGTTCATTAATAACTAAATCAAAGATTTGTTCCTCGGTATAGGTCTCACAACACTCTATTGCACTATCACAACTGACAAAATCATCCATATCGAAATCCTGAAACTGTGGGACAGGAACATATTCTACAGCATCATTATTATTAACTTCTCCAGAAGTGATACCAGCTTTCCTAAAACAATTAATGATCGTTGTTTCTTTAACGCTTTTCCACGCTTCAGAAATTCAGAGTACAGAGGGACGTAAAAATATCGGTCAATTTATGAAGGTGGTCAACTCATAAAGGTGGTCAACTTGAGAGTTTCTACTGTAATTGCTTCATAAATAGAATTGGAATCGTACTGGTCAAGTTTTATTAGAGATAAAAATCTGGCTCTTACCTTTTTGAGGTTTTTAACAAAGTATCTTACAACCAAAGCTAAGCACTTTGTGGTGCTAATATTGGTAGTTTCGTCGATTATAAGGCTGAACTTTTGGCTGTTTCAAACATTTGAAATGGATTTTAAGTAACTATCTTGAAAAACACTAAGAACCGTTTCAATATATATCAATATATATTCAATAGCTGAATCTGTTGCTACACCTTTTATTAAATCAATGATAGGTGTCACTAGACTAAATGCTAAATTATATTGTATTAAAAACATGATGACTTTCAACTCAGCAGTTTTTAACATCACAGTTTTTCTGTGAAATTTTTCTTGACCCAAACTTTCTTCTATGTTTAATTGATTTTTAAGGGTTTTAATATTTTTCTCGTGCAGGTGAGAGTTCTTGTGCCTATCGATGTGACATGTGACATGTTTTTAGATAGCAATTTTTGGCATGCTTTGCAATAAGGCTTCTCATTTCTTTCCCCCAACCAGTTATATTTGCTTTTCCAGCTTTCCTTAAATCTCTGATTCCTAAAAGAATGTTGCCCCAAATTTTCTTTTTTTGTACCATTGTCTAGTTGATTTCTTGGCTCGGAGCATCCAACACAATCGAATTGAGCATCGTCTAAAAGTCAACGGCTAAAACCGACAACTCCCGTCACTGTGACTGTTGACATGGCAAATCTTCTTCTTTTTATCTAGTCTTATCTGCACTACTAATAAAGATTTCTACTACAACTTTAAGTTACTTTCACACAGGGTACGGAAAAATTCAGTTCGCGAATCGAAAAAATTTAATTCCTCTCTTTCCATTCGTTCGCGAATCGAATCAAATTTATAAAATTCGTGAGCGAATTTTTTGAGAAGAACTTAAAGCTTTCAATTCATCCCTGAGAATGAGTCAAATGAACTTTTTCAGATTTCGTTCACGAGCGAATATGAATGGAAAAGAATCATTCTTTTCGATTCGCTCTCTTCTCGTGCTTTTTGCTGTTCTTTGTTGGCGATGCGTCAGCTGTGACTGTGTAGTAGGTAGGCCAATCACTCTTGTGAGCTGTTTAGCCACTGATATATGCATCTTCAGGGTGCAACCAATTGTAATTTTAAGAATGGGTCGACTTAAAGTTTTTGAATTTTCTAAATACGTCTGCTATGATAAGGATAGCAAGATGTCGACGTATTTAGAATGCGGAAAAAAAATTAAAAGGACAATTAACTGGCAATATTAAACAACAAAAAATACTATTGTTATTATTTTAGAATTAACTTTCATTTAAATCTTTTGACCTACTTATTTTTCTCACCACTTTTGATCATCCGACTTTGATTCAAAAATGTCCCTCCTCGCCTTCTACAGAAAACCCTAGATACTAATTTTCAAATCCATAGAATTTTGTATTTCAATCGCCATCTAGAGTTCCAAACTCTCAAAAGAAACATCGGAATGAGCAACCCTGAAAACCCTCTCGCAGCAATTTTTAATAAAATATTTGAAGTTTTATGATTTGACTACTATCTTCAATTTCAAAAACTTTCAAATTCTAATTTTCTGAAAAATTCCAGCAAAACAAAAATGATGTTTTGGCCTATTTTTTGGCCTCTTAGGGCTTTTTCGACCCCTTCGGGGTTTCTAAGGGGGGTTATCGGACCCGCTCTACAACATGGTGCAAAAAAAAAAATTCATGTCACATGTCATGTTACATGTCACATCATGTGTCATAAGCCGTTAATCCACATTTTACGGCTTGCAATAGACTCGTCGTTAATTTGGCATTCGTAAACAAAACAAAAATGATGTTTTGGCCTATTTTTTGGCCTCCTAGGGCTTTTTCGACCCCTTCGGGGTTTCTAAGGGGGGTTATCGGACCCGCTCTACAACATGGTGCAAAAAAAAATGTCATGTCACATGTCATGTTGCATGTCACATCATGTGTCATTAGCTGTTTAGTCGCATTTTACGGCATGCAGAATACTCGTCGACGATTTGGAACCGATCAGCTAAGTTCGAAATATATTTACAAGCATTAATTGTTATAATAACTGAAATTTTATTTTTTGCAATTATTTTGACCAGAGTGAAAGAGTTTAATTTACTGCGGTAGAATACGTGATTTTTTTAAATTTAATAATAAATTTAAAATTTATGAATAAAAGTATATGCGTATTATGTTGTTGGGTACCTGCAATCGGTTGTATTTAATTTCAGGGTACGGAGAATCAAAAAATTTGATTCGTTCGTTTGCGAATGGATCCCAAGCGAATTAAATTTTTTGATTCGCTCACGAATTTTATTATTCGATTCTTTTTCTAATAAAATTCGACTCGCGAATTGAATCGAAAATTTCAAGAACTGAAAATTTAATTCGTTCGCGAATTTATCGCAAATGAATGATTTGGGAATCAAATTAAATACAACCGATTGCAGATACCCAACAACATAATACGCATATACTTTTATTCATAAATTTTAAATTTATTATTAAATTTAAAAAAATCACGTATTCTACCGCAGTAAATTAAACTCTTTCACTCTGGTCAAAATAATTGCAAAAAATAAAATTTCAGTTATTATAACAATTAATGCTTGTAAATATATTTCGAACTTAGCTGATCGGTTCCAAATCGTCGACGAGTATTCTGCATGCCGTAAAATGCGACTAAACAGCTAATGACACATGATGTGATATGCAACATGACATGTGACATGAATTTTTTTTTTGCACCATGTTGTAGAGCGGGTCCGATAACCCCCCTTAGAAACTCCGAAGGGGTCGAAAAAGCCCTAGGAGGCCAAAAAATAGGCCAAAACATCATTTTTGTTTTGTTTACGAATGCCAAATTAACGACGAGTCTATTGCAAGCCGTAAAATGTGGATTAACGGCTTATGACACATGATGTGACATGCAACATGACATGTGACATGAAATTTTTTTTGCACCATGTTGTAGAGCGGGTCCGATAACCCCCCTTAGAAACTCCGAAGGGGTCGAAAAAGCCCTAGGAGGCCAAAAAATAGGCCAAAACATCATTTTTGTTTTGTTTACGAATGCCAAATTAACGACGAGTCTATTGCAAGCCGTAAAATGTGGATTAACGGCTTATGACACATGATGTGACATGCAACATGACATGTGACATGAAATTTTTTTTGCACCATGTTGTAGAGCGGGTCCGATAACCCCCCTTAGAAACTCCGAAGGGGTCGAAAAAGCCCTAGGAGGCCAAAAAATAGGCCAAAACATCATTTTTGTTTTGTTTACGAATGCCAAATTAACGACGAGTCTATTGCAAGCCGTAAAATGTGGATTAACGGCTTATGACACATGATGTGACATGTAACATGACATGTGACATGAAATTTTTTTTTTGCACCATGTTGTAGAGCGGGTCCGATAACCCCCCTTAGAAACCCCGAAGGAGTCGAAAAAGCCCTAGGAGGCCAAAAAATAGGCCAAAACATCATTTTTGTTTTGTTTACGAATGCCAAATTAACGACGAGTCTATTGCAAGCCGTAAAATGTGGATTAACGGCTTATGACACATGATGTGACATGTAACATGACATGTGACATGAATTTTTTTTTTGCACCATGTTGTAGAGCGGGTCCGATAACCCCCCTTAGAAACCCCGTAGGGGTCTAAAAAGCCCTAGGAGGCCAAAAAATAGGCCAAAACATCATTTTTGTTTTGTTTACGAATGCCAAATAAACGACGAGTCTATTGCAAGCCGTAAAATGTGGATTAACGGCTTATGACACATGATGTGACATGCAACATGACATGTGACATGCAATTTTTTTTGCACCATGTTGTAGAGCGGGTCCGATAACCCCCCTTAGAAACTCCGAAGGGGTCGAAAAAGCCCTAGGAGGCCAAAAAATAGGCCAAAACATCATTTTTGTTTTGTTTACGAATGCCAAATTAACGACGAGTCTATTGCAAGCCGTAAAATGTGGATTAACGGCTTATGACACATGATGTGACATGTAACATGACATGTGACATGAATTTTTTTTTTTGCACCATGTTGTAGAGCGGGTCCGATAACCCCCCTTAGAAACCCCGTAGGGGTCTAAAAAGCCCTAGGAGGCCAAAAAATAGGCCAAAACATCATTTTTGTTTTGTTTACGAATGCCAAATAAACGACGAGTCTATTGCAAGCCGTAAAATGTGGATCAACGGCTTATGACACATGATGTGACATGCAACATGACATGTGACATGAAATTTTTTTTGCACCATGTTGTAGAGCGGGTCCGATAACCCCCCTTAGAAACTCCGAAGGGGTCGAAAAAGCCCTAGGAGGCCAAAAAATAGGCCAAAACATCATTTTTGTTTTGTTTACGAATGCCAAATTAACGACGAGTCTATTGCAAGCCGTAAAATGTGGATTAACGGCTTATGACACATGATGTGACATGTAACATGACATGTGACATGAAATTTTTTTTTTGCACCATGTTGTAGAGCGGGTCCGATAACCCCCCTTAGAAACCCCGAAGGAGTCGAAAAAGCCCTAGGAGGCCAAAAAATAGGCCAAAACATCATTTTTGTTTTGCTGGAATTTTTCAGAAAATTAGAATTTGAAAGTTTTTGAAATTGAAGATAGTAGTCAAATCATAAAACTTCAAATATTTTATTAAAAATTGCTGCGAGAGGGTTTTCAGGGTTGCTCATTCCGATTTTTCTTTTGAGAGTTTGGAACTCTAGATGGCGATTGAAATACAAAATTCTATGGATTTGAAAATTAGTATCTAGGGTTTTCTGTAGAAGGCGAGGAGGGACATTTTTGAATCAAAGTCGGATGATCAAAAGTGGTGAGAAAAATAAGTAGGTCAAAAGATTTAAATGAAAGTTAATTCTAAAATAATAACAATAGTATTTTTTGTTGTTTAATATTGCCAGTTAATTGTCCTTTTAATTTTTTTTCCGCATTCTAAATACGTCGACATCTTGCTATCCTTATCATAGCAGACGTATTTAGAAAATTCAAAAACTTTAAGTCGACCCATTCTTAAAATTACAATTGGTTGCATCCTGAAGATGCATATATCAGTGGCTAAACAGCTCACAAGAGTGACTGGCCTACCTACTACACAGTCACAGCTGACGCATCGCCAACAAAGAACAGCAAAAAGCACGAGAAGAGAGCGAACCGAAAAGAATGATTCTTTTCCATTCATATTCGCTCGTGAATGAAATCTGAAAAAGTTCATTTGACTCATTCTCAGGGATGAATTGAAAGCTTTAAGTTCTTCTCAAAAAATTCGCTCACGAATTTTATAAATTTGATTCGATTCGCGAACGAATGGAAAGAGAGGAATTAAATTTTTTCGATTCGCGAACGGAATTTTTCCGTACCCTGTTTAATTTGATTCCCAAATCATTCATTTGCGATAAATTCGCGAACGAATTAAATTTTCAGTTCTTGAAATTTTCGATTCAATTCGCGAGTCGAATTTTATTAGAAAAAGAATCGAATAATAAAATTCGTGAGCGAATCAAAAAATTTAATTCGCTTGGGATCCATTCGCAAACGAACGAATTAAATTTTTTGATTCTCCGTACCCTGCTTTCACAATTTAAAAATTTGGATGTAAATTGTGACATAATTATTATAAATGTGATAAAATTGTTGGAATTATGGAAAGACTGAAAAGGGGAGTACTTAGTGCAATGGAGGAGTACAGGAGTACATAAAATTAAAATGGAGTACAAATACTCCGATCGGAGCAAAACGACAACCCTACAGCGGAGCGGTTGATCGTAGAGTTAAAGAGCAAAGCAGAGAAACGACGATACGATAACGATGGAATTAAGATCTTTTACAATACGCACATGCAAGCTAGGTTTACATGAATGCGATCTGCCGCACATATTCTTGTGTGCGCGGAATTATTAACATTTGACAATGGCACTATTGCAGCTAATTTTTCAATCCTATTATTCTACTCAAGAGCTACAAGTATGAGCCTACTGAGCAGCAGGTTGCCGACCCCTGTGCTAGACCCTTTCCTACAACATTAACCAAAAAACAAGTACGCACACTTATTTATTGTATGTACTTGCTAACCTTCAGTGAAGTTTGACAGGAGCAACGAAAATGTTTTGCCGGGAACAAAACACACACTCACGTGTAACTCACTCTGCGCCCACGCTGCAATTAAGTTGGATTTGTTTTTACTCCAGACGGCACACATTTATAATAAAACTGTACCTATGCAACGTGGTTAGTTTCTTAGAAATTTAAATGTCAGAGGTTACCCGCTGTCCGGGGCTACCCGACCTTCCCCTACACGTAATTGATCAAGATCCAGTTCAGTTGGTCTACCCGACCTCTGTTTATCCTTAAAGGCGGATGTACACGGGACTAGTTTTCGAGCGATTTCTATTATATTTCTAAAACCATTCGATTCTACAACTAGCACGATTACGAGTGCTATATTTCTATTCTAGTTTTGATTCGATTTTCTTTTCAAGTAACATATAGTATACACAGTTCTAGTCGTAGAAGCCAATCAGACGTGAACATGGATGACTTTAGTAAAGCGTTTTCTGCCGTATGTGAGATAATCGGTCAAGAAATTATACGTAGTGAAATTAAAATAGAGAAACGTAATAGAAAAAGGAAAGTAGGTCCGAAATTGGATATTGGCTCGTGATTTTATAGGAGCATCAAAGAATTTTTGTCGTGAACTGGCCGAAGACGACCCGAGCACTTTCAAGGACATGTTTCGTTTGACCAAAAACCAATTTAACTTCCTTCTGGGTATAACAATATTTTAATAATTCTGAATTTACATATGCCAACTTACAGCAAGAGTAAACCATATACAGAAGCAGTGGACAAATATGCGAGATCCTCTTTCAGCTAAACTGAAATTGGAAATAGTTTTGCGATATTTGGCTAGTGGAGATTCATTTGAAAGCCTTTCTTATTTTTTTCGTGTGCCACCTTCCACTATATCAAAGTTTTTACCCGAAGTTTTAGACGCAATATACGCTGCTTTAAAACAATTCATTGAGGTAAATTTCTGTTTTATTGAAACACAAATATATGTACTTATAAAAAAACAATTTTCATGACATTTAGCGAACAAAAGAAAAAAATCATAATAAAAACCGATCTAAAAAAGCAACCTTGGGTTTAAATAATATATAATTATTTTTCATTCCATTTTATGATTATTGTTCCTGATTCGTTTCAATCACTGTAGGGGAAGGTAGTCCGTTGTCATTACTGTTACATTACAATAGGAACAGAAAGCGATATTGTCGTCGAGCTATCGTCGATGACAGATTGAATGGACGGCGGATTGGAATAATGAATCACCTGTACAGGAGGCAGGCTCGCGGTCAAATGAAAATCCGACTGACACTCATTTCGCAGCCTAAAATTTGTCAGAACTTCCTGTATCTTCAGTTGGCATATCATTCAATTGCCTTGAAACACTTTTGCAATAAATGTCAAATTCGGTTTCGGATTTAATATATCTTTGCGAAATTTTATCTAATTTATCCAAAGCAGTATCGATGTAGGATTTTTTGCTGGATCCTTCATTCCCACAAATTTTTCGTTTTCTCGGCGGATCTGGTGACATGACACATGTTTCGTTGGTGAACGGTTCGGCTGTAGTTGTAGTATTTTCGGTTGCAAATAAAATATCACTCTGAGGGTTTTCATTTGTATCAAGATCTTCTAAATCCTGACTTACTGGTATAGTTTTGTCAATCTGAAAGAGTAAATTTTGTTTGCTTTATAGTCCAGTCAAATAAGCAAAAAAAATGGGTCAACCTCGGAATGAGAGATAATAAACTGGAAACTTGTATACACCTTCATTTTGACGTTCTAAATGTTGATTGAAAGGCGGCACGAAGGAGTCTTATGAACGAAGCGCTATTTTTGCGGTTCGTTACAACTTCTTTTAAATTTTTTGTTGGGACAACTGTGTCCCCGTAGTCGTCAAAGGGCTAATTAAAGAAATTTATTTATACATGTACAATAGAATTCATAATATCATCCCTAATTCTTCTTCCCGCCTCAAAGAGTTCGCCTTCATTTTCGTCAATTTCTTGGACTACCTGTTGTTCGTGCAGATTTTCCTCCAAATCCGCGTTAAATTTAAATCGGAAGTTCTGCAAAGCATAAAAGATGTTGATTATTTTCGCTCATCAAGCACCGAAACGAATTTTTAAGAACAAGTCTTTTCAACGATCATGCGAGTCGTGATGTTAATTTCGTTAAATTTTGACTTCCTTCTGTCGTCTGATGCCCTGTACGGCGTTATAAGTTAGGGTTTCAATGGATCGTCTGCATCCCCTTTACAAATTTATTCGTTTAGTACTGAAAATTATCAATAAAGGAATATTAATTACTTACCTAAAATGCAGTAATTAATTTCACCACTTAGGTATTTAGTATCTAAATGGGTTTTCAAAATGCTGCCATTCCAGACGAATGAGTCATGGCATGATCCTTGATAAGTTGCATCTACATATCTTACTACCAGATTATGGTCACAAACCTTACGGACAATAAGTTTAGTATATGATGTATTGTAAGTATGTGGAAAATTTACCAACATCACATTCAAGCTATGAAAGCCCTTTCGGTTGTAGTATAAATGTTGTTTATCAAGTGATGGTGGAAAAACCTTTACTCGGGTGCCGTTAACGCATCCAATGACACCAGGGAAACCGGTATTTTCATAGAATGCAAGTAGAAAAGCACTTTTGTCTTTTTCGGAATTTGAATATTTTATTTTGTTGGCACAGATTTCCGCTTCGAAAAACTCCAACATCTCTCATAGGCACTTGGAGAAAGTTGACTGTACCAGTCCAACGTATAAATCATTTCCCAACCCCTTTTGATAACCTCCTTCAGCGAAAAATCGTAAACAAGCCATTAGGTTTATTGTATTTGTCACTGAAGTGGTAACAATGGAAGTGGAAAGTTTTTCTTCCATCTTTTCCAAAGGAAATCTAACGACTTGCTTAGAAATTCCAAAATATGCCTGAAACCTGTATACAAAGTGTTTAAAGTTAGTTTTGAATTCCCCGCAAAACACTTATAAAAGACAGTAAATCAAAACTATAAATTATATGTAATTGTAGCATTAACTTTATTTAATTTCATAGTATCTAGTAGGTTAATATGCAAGTATCGCAACCAACTCACTGTTCACTGTCCATTTGTAAGGGATTTGATTTGTCCCTTATCCGCCTTCAAAACGATATCATTTCCGTGTCACCATCACTATCGTTACTTGAGATAAACCACAGTTCATTGCTCGTCATATTTAAAAATTAATAATTCTTAAACTATGAAAATTCCTTTAAAATAATAATACACTGTTTAAAAGCAAAGTTCATTCATGGTTAACTGATCACGTTTGTAATGTGACAGTTCCAATTTCACCTGTTCCAAGCGAAATATTGTTCGATTCATGTGAATTTCGGAATAGGCACATTCACATGAACTGAAAATTATGTGGAAATTGGTTTTCATTCGAAACGGATTTCAGAATTGCACTGCTTACTTGTGCCCCTCTAAAATAATAAATAAACATTTTATATGAAAATTTTCACAAATACTTTATAAATTTATATAAGTTTAACCAAAGAGACTATAACAATGGGAAGAGATTGCAACTAGAAGAGAGAAATAGCAGTATGAAAAATTTTAAGCTGGATCCGTCTCGGATCCAGCATAAAACATAAAGCCCTGCGCAAAGTTCGCTTGTGGAAAACTGCAGCAGCAAGTGAATCAACATAAAATCAGCATAAAACATAAAGCCCTGCGCAAAGTTCGCTTGTAGAAAACTGCAGCAGCAAGTGAATCAACTGTCGGAACACAAAAGATGCGATGAGTTCGTACAAGAGTGGCTGAACACAAGAGGGAGGTAAGGAGGAGACGTAACAAGCGAATTTGCGCAGAGCATTCCGTTTTATGCTGGATCCGAAACGGAAATTTTTCATAGTGCCATTTCTCTCTTCTGGCTGCAATCTTTTCCCATTGTTATAGTCTCTTAGGTTTAACCAAATAATAATACAATGAGTTTATATCATTTCGTTATCACTTTAAAAAATATTGTCCTGTTCTTTGTCTTGATTTTCTTCAATTATATTTGAAATATCTATTCAAAGATTTGAACAAATAATGTTGAATAGGTGGTATGTATGGTAGCAAAGATATAAAATCGTTATATTTTGATTCTTTAATGCGGTATCTAATAATTAACACGTTGACGCAGGCGTGCATTACCGGTGGGTCAATCATGTTCGCTTCGTGGGGCGGCGTGCATCACCGGTGGGTCAGTCGTGTCTGTCTGTGGGACGACATGCATCACGGTGGGTCATGCTTCCATTTCACGAAATAGATGGTGCAAAATAGGTTTATATTATTTTATTTCAACAATCATTTAATAGAAGGTTAGGTTAGGTTAGGTTGTTGTGGCTGCCAAAGGGTACACTTAAGCCAACACAAGGCCCATTGTGATACCACACGGGACGACCCCGATTTAACCAACCGTTATCCACTTCGAGACTTTGATGAAGCGTTCAATGTCCCTGACGTTCTTAGAACTCAGGTCTGACAGGTCATCAAAGAAGGTAGCGCCCAGGTGCTGGTACCTATGCCGCGCAAGCGCTGGGCAATGACTCCTCCTCATTCTGACAAATTCTGTAGAAGTCATTTACTGAAACGCCTAACCTGCTAGCATGTCTACTTACGAGACAATGCCCTGTTATCACCGGTACGACGCGACGTTGCTAATAGACACTCTTTTGAGTGAAATAAGGCTTTTTGACTTGTTTCGGTCGAAAGTCAGCCAAATAAGTTTGGTGGTCGTACAAGTGCTTTCTCTCTTCCACCTATTCTCTGCGATACCCGCATACACTCGCGAGATTTCCTTCTTACGATAGGCGAGCGGTGCCCCTATATCCCGGACGATATTTTCATCCGGTAGCGTTGTACCCTTTCTGGCGAGCTCATCCGCCCTAGTATTACCCGGGATGTCGTTATGTCCCGGTACCCATATGATACTAATACTGACCCCCTCTGCTACTTGGTTCAGCAGAGAGCGGCAGTCTGCTACGACTCTAGAGGTCGTGAAGATGGCCGTGATGTACTTGATTGCGGCCTGGCTGTCCGTGAAAATGGAAATGTCCTCAGAGCTTGACATGTTCCTTCGCAGCCATTGTAAAGCCTCTGTGATAGCCATAACCTCCTCTCTTTTACGTTTCCCGAAATGAAACTACACGACGCGATATTTTCGGGCTTTTGCGCCGCAAATTTTGTGGTACCAGCATATTCCCGCTCTGCGTTTATTAGAATTAGACCGAGAACGGGGGAGAAAATTGACTTGGCCCGCTGGCGAAGAATCCCAACCGTTTGGAAGCCGCAATAACGCAATTTGCCTGCTCAGGCTGTCAATCTCTTCTCGGAGCCTGTCTCCACTTGACGCCGACACGTTACCGGCAAAAGAGGGACGCATGACGACTTCACTGATTTTATCAGCCAACTGAGCGGCTGACTCGAGCGATATGTCGGGCTGCGAAGCCAGGATGGCCTCAGCGTTGCCAACCTCCGCACTGGAAAATTCCCGAAAACGGGTCGAAAAATTCCCGATTTTGCCCCATTTTTCCCGATTTTTCAGAAGTCACAGATAATAAAGATAAACAATGCCTTTTAGATATAACTAACAGAAAACAGTGCTTTATTCAATTAACAAGGAACAATAAAACATAACATAAATTATACAGTAACAAAACATATAACAATAATAGAACAAAAATAGTAAATTAACTGGTCTTGTGTTTATACATATTAATGTTATGCAACTTCAAACATTCTTTGGTCACTTCCATTTCATAACAATTTTGATGTTTTAGCAAACTTTTTGTGTGCATAATACCACATAATGTGTCATTTTCTAGACGATTCCTCAACTTTGTTTTATTTAAATTAATTACCGAAAATGCCCTCTCAGCAGCCGCACTTGAATGGGGTAAGCATAATATAACCTTGAAAAGTTTACGTAATTTTGGGAAAGCGAATGCATTGCATTCTAATTTTTTATTTAAAATTGACTTCCAAAAGTTTTCAAAGTCCTCGCTTGCAATATCCGAAAAGTCCAAATTTCTAACTTCACGATATTCACGATCCAATTCTACCGCTTCATGTTCGTTAAAATGATTTTCAAGTGCAATATACAAAGGCATAATAGAACGATAACGCAATTTTTAACATTATGTGGATTTATCACATTCATTGCTTTTAATTTTTTGCCTTCATCTTTAAAAGTAAACCTTAATTTTATTTGATCACAAACTTCTAAAAAAAACTCACGGCAATTAAGTTTGAACGAAATTAGAGTCTCCTTTTGAATATCTTGTTTAAGTATTCTCTCAGTAATCTTAGCACCTACATACATTTCATCTAAATTTATGAAATTGTTTTCATTTTTATAGTCAACTTCAAAAATGTTCGAACATTTTTCAATTACATAGCGTTTTATGAAGCAGTCTAAGAAGGTCTTTAAAGTACTTTCGATTCTTTCATATAAAACGTGAATTTTGAGTGATTCGGATTGCATCTCACTATTTAATTTAGTAAGCAAAGGTAGAAAGAAATTTAAAAATTCAAAGTACAATATTGTAGTAGGTTTAGAAAGAATCGCAAATATATTTTCACACATTTTCTTATTAACGTCTTTTTCAAGAAATGTCCCTGTAAAATACAAAAGTAGTGCCGAGTACTGTTCTAAATATCTTTTCACAACATCTGCAAGAGATAGCCACCGAGTCTGGCATGGATGTAATATTTTATGCGGCTTCAATTCTAAATAGCATTGAAATTCTTTTAAAATATTTTGTCTTTTGAAACTACAATGAAAGTGTGAATAAATGTCGCGACACACAGTTTCCAGATAATCTGGTAATTTTTCTACCGCTTTACTGGCGACTAGGTGGAATGAATGGCAAACACATTTCATTATAAATAAATTTGGGACATCATTTTTTAATAATCTAGTTACTGAATGATGTTGGCCAGTCATAACACTGGCCCCATCTGCTGATATACAAACTAAATTTCTCTTGTAAGGTATTTCGCGTTCATCAAAGAATTTTTTTAATGTTTTATAAAGACTAATGGCATCTGCATTAGGCACCTCAAGCAATGACAGGAAATCATCTCGAACGCTAAAGTCCAAAACGTATCGCGCAATAAGAATTAAATTTTTTGTACTACTTACATCTGTAGACTCATCGATTATAATGGAAAATTCTGTGTTTTGGAGATGCTTTACTAAATTTTCACTTCCAAATTTACCAGTAACATTTTGAACCATGGCAGTTGCCTTTGTCCTGTTTAATGCCAATTTTTGTGCGATAGTAGAATCCACAAAGATATCTTTAAGCAGTCGAGAGAGGTGATCAAACGTTAGTAGTGAAATGTTGTGTTCAATAGCGAACGTTGTTAATTTTATTTCAACTTTCTTAACTTTTATTTCGATATTGTCATTTCTAGAGGAAAATATCGAAATTTTAGGCTGTTCGGCAATACATTTCATAACAGAAATATGTTTTTTTGTTTGTGCATGTTTTTGTAATTCGGATTTTCCTGGGACAAGATGTTTTCTGCAAACATTACAAAATGCCTTTCCTTCAGACTCCCGCAGCCAGTCTTTAAACTCCGGCAGTTCCTCCCACTTTTTCACATACTTAGTAGTACTTCCCGTTTCTTGGAAATTTCGCTTTCTTGGGCTTGAACATTCTACAATTCAAATTCAAATTGTGAAAAATAATACAAAGTAAATAGTATTTATCAATGTACTCACCCATATTTCTATGAAAATTGAAATGAAGTCACTGTAAGTGACGCCTTCTTTATCTCTAGCTGGAAACGCAAGTTAGCAGATGACAGGTGACAAATCGAATCTCGAATCGAAATATCGAATGTGAATTCGCAAATGTACTAGTAGAGTACGTTCGTTCAATCACGAACTGAAATCCGTACAGATGCAGTAGATTTTGCACAAACTGTAGCTGTGATTTTTATGATCGTTTTGTCATGAGCAAAAATTCCCGAAACGAAGTGGAATTTTCCCTTTCTCCCTTTTTAATTTATTTTAATATAAAATTCCCGAAAATCGGGAAAATTCCCGGTGGTTGGCAACCCTGGATGGCCTGCACATTGACGGGTAGACGTCCCTGTCAAAGAGAACGAAGGACCGTATCGTTTATAGAAGTCCCAGCGAGGCCTTGCAAATGCCTCAGAAACTGGGAGGATCTCCTATCGCCTATCTCCCCTCCCTCGAGCAAACGACGCACTTGTATTACCTGAGAAACGGATAATCTAGCTATTAATTCCGTTTTGAGGAAATTATATTTGTCCTTTTCTGGCGGCTGTATGATGACGTCCTTCACCTCCGCAGCATATTTACAGAGCTGCCAACCTATAACTTTCCAAATGCGGGATATCACCCGCATCTTCCAAGCAGAAATGCGGGTGATTTAAAACTTTACACAAAATTTAGGTTTTTTTATTTATTCGTTTGATGAGGCTTTTACTTGATGGAAATTCATAACAAATATTAGGTAGAAGAAATAAATTTCTTGATTTCCACTAATGACAATTTTTTTATTTTTTATTTAATTGCTCATAACGATCGTTTCGGTACATAGTACCTTCTTCAGATGAGCTATTGCAACATTAGAAATAAATAAACTTAAGGCAACAAATACTTTATTAAATAATCAAAGAGATTTAAATAGTTCTCCGCTCTAAAATTTGAATTTGTAAGATATTTTTCTATGTCAAATTAACTTATTTTAAAAATTGACTTTAGGCATTGTACTCTATAGCTTATGTATTTTGAAAACACATGTAAATTCGAGATGTAGGTATTATTATTTAGACGACGAATTTATAATAGTTTTGATTTTAAGTTTATAAACATTTTTATGATTTCATGTTATTATGTGTACGTCCATTATTATTAAAAGCAGTTATATACAATAGCTAATCTAAAGAAGGTACTGTGTACCGAAACCATCGTTATGACCAATTAAATAAAAAATATAAAAATTGTCATTAATTAGTGGAAATCAAGAAATTAATTTCTTCTACCCAATATTTTTTATTTATAATTATTATAGGACTTTAATTTTTTTAAAGGCTGAAAAATCATTATAATAAAAAAAGTGAATTTATATCAAAATAATATTTATTGGTGATATGGTATAATATAGTATTGGTAAGATAACTTCGAATAAATAATCGTAGATATATGACAGAATAACGAATCAGTATTTTCTATTTTTTACTGCTATGTTTTGTATTATATTCCATTGTAGCTTTTTTTGCTTTTAAAAGAAGATCTGAAGAAGGTATAAAATTTTGATCAGCGGTCAACTTTACTGTGATAATTGAGCTCAAAGTTCCTTCAATTTCTAAAGATGATCTAAAACTTGTTTTGTTTTTGCGTATCATTGAAAACACACGCTCTTCGGCTGCATTGGAATGGGGGAGAACAAGCACACTTTCAACTACTTTTGCCAAGTTTTTGAAGCGCATAGAATAGTCAACATTCTGCATTGTAAAAATGTAACCCCATATTATGTCCATTCTATAATATTCAGTATCTTTATCTATTATTATTTTAGCTTCATCCCAAATTTGTTTAGGAATCTCGTCGTCATCAAGTAGTTGATAAGCAGTAAATTCTTCCAGAAGTTGATTAATCTCGGTCTCTTGGAATATTAGTCCCAGCTTTTCAATCAATATCATTATACTATCGAAATTTGTATCAAGCCTTTTTTTAAAATTTATAAATTTACAATTTTTTATAATACTGTCATTCAAAGGCAAAGTTTTTAGAGCATAATCGATGGCTTTCTTGTAGAAGGCTTTAACTGCATTGTAAAACTTTTTTTTATCGTCTTCTGATAAGAGACCTTCTTTTTCCAACTTATTAAGTTTCTGTTTCGTAGTCAATCCGATAAAAATAGAACTGTCTGGGAGAAATTTTTCAGAATAACCATCAAATTTATTATCTTTTAAACTATCTTTTACAAAATCTATAGTAACGCATCTACTTAATAAATTTTTTAAAAATGAAGTCATATTATCATGTACATCGTAAATTAATGGATGTTCATATTGCAAAAATTTATTAAAATTCGTGAAAATTGGAAAAATAGATTGCATAAACAATAAATGTACTTCTGACATTGGATTCATAAATATAGCTTCAAGTCTCTTAAATCTTGGAGCAGATTTAGTAGTTTTGTTATTAGATGGAGAAAAGTACGATTTTAATGCAATATACTGCTTCAAGGCTCTTTGAATAGCTATTTCCAGAGACAGCCATCTCACACTTACATGTTTTAGAATTTTCCTATATTCAATGTCATGGAAATTACAAAATTCTAAATTCTAAAACACCTTTCCTATTGGTGCTTTTATCAAACCAGTAATATAAATCAACTGCAAAGTCTTCAACATCAAATCCAGTAATTGAGGCATATTCCGAAGTTGCCTTTGATGCCGTATTATGCACGATATGACATGGACAACCACAAAAATATATAAATTCATTTTTACCTAGTGCTCTGGACTTTATAGAATTTCTCGCTCCTACATTTACATTCGTATTATCTACAGAAAAACCTTTGCAATTACACCAAGGGATTTGATATTTCTCCAAACAACCATCTACTTTGTTAAAGATTTTTTCAGCCTTTCCTGCATCGGGGCCTTCAGTGGTGCACATGTCAAGAAACTCTGTGACTATCTTAGTTCTGTTAACATCAAAGAGACGTACAGTCAATGGATTCATTTTCTGCAGGCCTGTATCATTCGATCCATCAATAGCAAGGGAAAAACAATTGTTTTTCATTCTGGTAATTAAATTTTCGAGAATGCATGGAGCTAATGCGCCATTCAAAATGCCAGCTGTTTTTGTCCTTCCACAAGAATAATTTTTAGCTGTCGGACTATCACTAAAATTTTTCTGGATTCCACGACTTAAGTGGTCTGCAAATGCCAATGGAATATTTTGCTCCACTAATGTCTTGGTAAAATCAACTTCAGAACGAATTACTTTATCATCGGTAGAAGATACAAATTGGATTTTAGGCTGTTTACGGAGTTGAGATGCAGCTGAATCGTGCATTGAACTTTTAATATGCCGTTCAACATCATGCTTCCCTTGATGAGCACAACTTAATTGCCTGGAGCAAACAGTGCAAAAAAAACTTGAATCACTGCCGTGTGCTGGCTGTATGAACGGCCACTGTTTATTCCACTCTTTCTGATATCTACACTTATATTTTCGAGAGTTGCTAATTTTTAACGCGCCTCCTTTTTTGCCTGCATCGCTACACTGTAATTGTCTATTTTCTGACATTTTCAGAGAATAAAGCTCACTATTTTATTGAAAAACCGATACCGATATCGAAAAGATGATAAAATAACACATATGACAACTTGTAAAGTATTCGATAGATTAGTGTTATCATATATGTAAAATCACATAGACAGTGCTGCCATGCAGTGGCGAAAAAAGAGTTTACGCTCCATGTATTAGTATTGCAGATTCACGCGCGTGAATTCAAAACGAAAAAAATTTGAATTTTGATATTTTGGAATTAAAATGCTAAAATGCGGGTGATTGTAGTTACCATGCGGGTAAGCGGGTAATGCAACCTGAATGCGGGGTGAAACCCGCATAATGCGGGTGAGTTGGTAGCTCTGTATTTAGTGTCCAAGACTTGGACTCCAAGTTGGAAACTACGTAGTAAAATTTTGTGGCGAGCTGCGAGATCCCACTGAGGGTGAACTGGCCCTCTAGTTGGGTAAACCACAAAGCTGGTTCCTCCGGCCAAAAAGGGGGTACTCGAACTCCAACGCGGTGCACTTGCGCCTCGCTCGCAACTGGGGCCTCGTCCGCAACCGGGAATGCGCCTCCGTCGTTTGAGTTAGCCATGCGACGCTGCCTTATTCAGTATGCCGCACTTAAACTGCAGCGGCTCGTCATTTCGTAGCAAATTTTGCCTGTCAGTAGTTGAGCAGCTTTCGAGCAAGATGGACGAAATTGATATGGCTGTTATCTTAAGTCAGATGGAAGAAACTGACATGGATAATGTTATAATAGTTTCTTTGCTATTTGAGGAAGAAGAAAGGTTAGAGCAAGAGCAAGCAAAAAAGAAGCGAAGAATATGGGTGCATGACATTCCTAAATCACGATATGAAGAAAGAGAATATTACACACTTTTACCACAGCTTAAAAGGGATCGAAAAAGATTTCATACGTACTTTAGAATGTCTCAACATAAATTCGAACATTTGTTACAAATTATGAAGTAGCATATAGTAAAACGGGATACTCTATTTCGAAAAGCAATAGGTGTAGAAGAAAAACTCATGGTGACAATCAGGTAAGTCATTTATATTTAATATTTTTATTTATTTTTCTTCATGACTCTCATATACAATCAATCATATCTTGCGGAATTATAAAGCCATTCGAGGTAATTATGTACTGTTTTTGTGTATTAACATTAACATTTGCCTCCAGAATACTTTGAGATTCGTTGTCAGAAACGTTGTCTGATAATTGTTGAAAATTATCAGAGGCAATCTGCACCTCCTGATTTTGACTTTCTTGGGGTTTGAGGAATTGTTTATTTAAATCGGACTTTGATGGAGTTGATCCGAGAAGATTTTACTTTCACCAGATGTAGATGGAGTTAGTTTGAGCAACTGTTTATTTATACCAGATGTAAGTGGAGTGGGATCGAGAAATTGTTCGTGCGAATTATTTTTAAATTACTACTTTTTAGTTTCTGCTGCAGCATCGGACTTTGATGCAGTTGATCTGAGAAGTTGTTCATTTTCACCAGGTGTAGATGGCGTAGAATCGAGAAATTGTTCGTGTGAATTTTCACTGGAAGATGTCGAGTTCCTTAGTAGATCGTCATATTCTAAATCGGATACTATTCTATAAATTTTATTTTTTGCCTTTAATTGCAGGTCTGGAGGCAAGGCTTTTACAGAATCAGCCATTGCTTTAAAAAAAGATTGTATGAGGTGTTCAGATTCCCTTGTTGTTAGTGTAGTAGTAGCTGGTCGTGAAGCCAAATAATTCTGCAGAACGCCGGCTACCGATAACTTCTGTGTCAATTGCGTTTGGTTCTTTTTTCTCGCAGTAATATTTTTAAACATTAATGATGTTGTCGATTAAGTCGATTGAAGTGAGTTTACTGACTTAGGAGAGGTTGCCATCAGGTCGGAAAGAGAATTTTCGTTATCATCACTTATGATTGAGTCAGTGTTTTCAATATTATTTTTTGTTGTTCTTTCCTGAAGATATGGTTGCAAAAACTCCATTTGATGCTCGTATTTCCATTGCTTATTTTTAGAAGCACCATCTTCACTTTCGCCTTTCCGTCATTTTTACTGCAAATACGTATACTGAACGCGTTCAGTTAATTTTACTTTTCTAGTTTTCTCAGTGAGGTCATTGCCCTCCCCAATTCGAGGATTAAAATCCCCTCCCAAAAATATATGAGCATTCGGATATTTAATTTTTATTTCTCTTAGTAACTCTGTGATTTCAGATAAGACATGTTCATTGGTTTGGAAATTTTCGCATAATCCTTTATGAACTTATGGTAATATCCTGTGAGTCCAAGGAACTGTTTAATTTGACGTGGTGTTGTAGGGATAGGGAAATTAACGACACATTAAATTTTATTGGGGTTAGGCCTCATGCCTTTTTGTGTGATAATGTGACCGAGAAATTCTGCTTCTCGTTTCAAAAACTCACATTTATCCAATTGCACTTTTAAGGGGAGGTTCTCATCTAGAACGTCAAAAAGTAGGTAAAGTTCGTGATTTTTTTGAAGGCAAATGACAAGACATAGGGAAATGGTATTTGGCATTATCTTTTATTGTACATTTATCTGTACGGGAAAAATTTTTATTCAAAAAACAAAACAAAATAGCGCCCGTTATTCAACTTCTCCGGAGGCATGTTTTTCGAAAATTTCCCAGCTGCGTACAATTTAGGGGTCGCAGATTGGTCTGAAATCAAATAATGATGACATTATTATAAACTAGAATAAATTTGTCTCAGAAAGAGTGGACGACTTTCAAAAATAATTTAAAATTGACGGAATGGCGCGATTTTGAAATTTTAAGGCCGTTTTCGGCCGTTTTTTTTCATAGTTTATCACTTACAAAAAGGAGATAATGTTACAATTTTCAAAATGTGCTCCACTCTTTCTATGAAGAAAATTGTTTACTTTAATATGCACGAAACTAGAAGTTGATCGGTTGAACCGTTTTTGAGTTATCTTGTACGCAAATTGTACACAAACATGCCTCCGGAGAAGTTGAATAACGGGCGCCATTTTGTTTTTTTTTTGAATAAAAATTTTTTTCGTACAGATAAATGTACAATAAAAGATAATGCCAAATATCATTTCCCTATGTCTTGTCATTTGCCTTCAAAAAAATCACGAACTTTACCTTTTTTTTGACGTTCTAGATGAGAACCTCCCCTTAAGTTAACTTCTTCTAGTCATCGCAATATCTTGCATAGCGATTCTGTGTGTTCTGTGAGTGAATAGAATATGTAGAATATGTTGGAAAATTTGCCTATCAGCTCTAGGAGTTTTTTACTCTCTTCTGTGTTAAGGTGGTCTACTCGTATCTGTTCTGATAAAGGCTTCTCTACCGTGTTACCTATAATGTAAAAATTTTCTTCTGTTACGTGAATAGTTTCTTGTACGCCGAATTTTACAATCGCTGGGTCGCTTATGCTTACCAATGCATCTAATTTATGGTTGCAGGCCTCGTAAACACCCTCTTTGATGACGATTTTGCCATCCTGAGTGGGTCTATTGAAAATGTAAACGAGTCGTTTTTCTTGCCTTACTGGTAATTTTATCGAGTACTCTCCACTATTTTCAAAATTGTAGACCTCTTTTGGGTCTTTTGATTCAAAATAGATTGGGAAAATTGTTTTGCCTGCAATCAAAGTATTATTCTCGTAGTCTATTCGTGCATTTAAATTCCTTAAAATATTGTTCCCTATTAAGCCGTCATAGGTGTCATGAAACTTAGAAACTAACATTTCGATCTTTTTTGTGGAGTCTCCTAACTCTGCAAAAAGAGGTATCCGGACCTTTTCTGTAATAGGTACTACATGTTGTAAAGTCTTAAGAGTTAATTTATTAATCGGAACTTTCCATTTCGGATGGCATAACCCAGAATTTATGATAACAGGGGATTAAGTCTAGTTTTAACCACTATATATGGTAGGTTTCTCCCGAGGCGGTCAATGGAAAATTGGTATACAACTGGATTTCATGATTATTTACATCCATAAGTTCTGGCGGCGGCAGTGCATTAGTGCGATTAGAAGTATTGAAATTTGTATTTGAATTAGGATCCTGTCAGCCGGAATCATGGCGACCGTCATTTTTTGATAATTTTTTTAAAAAAAATTGTATTGGTCATAAAATCCAATGTAAAAATTTTTATACTCTTTAAGGGTCAATAAATATATGTGGAAAATTTCAAAATATTTTTTCTATACAAAAAAGCGATTTAAAAAAATGTTTTTTTTAAAATTAAGGTTAGAATTCCCCTTAAGCATTATAAAGTGAATTTGTTATACCGATATAAAAGAAACTTGATGTAAAAATACAACGTTGTTACTGTTCTTTTGAAGAATGCTCAAGTTTTGTAAGAACTTTAACAAGGTAACTTGTTTTTTTACAAATTTTGGTGCCAAAAACTTCGTGCTCTATATAACGTAGCATATTTGAGTATGCTAGTGGGTAGTCTCAGTGCCACACAAAATATGCAAAGATGATTCAAAAAATTACTTTTTGTATTATTGGATTTTTTATTTCCATCTTTATATTCTCATCGGCCATATAGGCAAATAAAATGTTATTTTCGGACAGGCATATGACAGCACGAGGTGCTTCACCTTCTTTAGATATTAAAGAGGAAGTTGATGACATCGCCTAAATGGTTTTTTTTAACAATATTTTTGTATCTCAAATTAATAGTGTTTGAAAAGTTATAATATTTAAACAACATACCTCTTGTACAACAAACAATGGAGTCGGTGTTTTGGTAGCCGAAACTTTATTGGTGATTAATTTATTATAAAGTAGAGTCATAGTTTTACTTTTCGACCGTACATCATTTCCTTCGATGGAAAAATAGTTCATTAATTTAGTAATCATGGATTGTAGTTTATCAAAAACTGTAGTTTCGACCGCATTTTTCAAATTTAGAAGTTCAAAACATATCTATAAATTATAATAAAAAAGAAAATATTATATAAAAACCAATAATAAATTGAATCGAAGTTTCATACCATTTCGTTATGCTTGAGTGCTGGATATCTTCTGATAATATCAGTAATTCTGTCCGCTTTATTTTTAATCCAATTTCCTCGATCTTTCATTGTTATCGTCAAAAGTTTTTTTATATGCAGAACATTAATATTCTCGTCATAATCTTTTTCTAATTCTTTTAAAGCACTCTCGACATCCACAACTGTCTGTACAATTCTGTACCTACATAAAACAATAATAACATACAAAAAAATGAATTAACAATATGTTGAAATATTTACGAAGGAGAAGAGGCAAACACTGCTTGTTCTATAGGAAGTTTAAGGGTTCCTTCTTTATTCCGTTTAGTCCTCTGTTCGTACTGTGTCACTTTTAAATTCCTTCGATGATTTCGGATCCATACACTTAGTAGAGTTTGGAGATAACCCTATTTTTTTGGACAAAAAATAATGAGTATAATAAAATTTTACTAATATAGCTCCGCTGTTGACATTGTAATATTTAAATTATCTACTCTACTTAACATGAAAGTAATGAAATCAGTTGTTTACTTTACTTACACTTCTAGAGAAACCAACGTTAAAAATTGTGTGTGCATTAATTATAATTGAGCTAAATCAGAAAAGTCCTTTTTTGATGTTAAGTAGTTATTCCAGTTTCAGATAATTTTCTTTTTAAATCTATTGTCAAAGGTGGCAATGACATTCATGAAGGACCGGGAGTAATTTGTATTTCACCCAACTTCGATACTATATTCAAAGGCGGTAACAATATTGCTGTAGTATATGTAGTACTTTGTACTTTATTTGAAGATTCTATATTTGAATGTGGAAAAGATATTACTGAAGTATCTAGAGTACTTTTTACTCCTTTCGATGTCGATAATGTTGCATTTACAGGTTCAACATTACAAACGCGATTTAACCTTGTTTCCTGTAATAATATTGAGGAATATATATTTAATTAAAATATTGTAATACACTAAGGTCGTTAGAGAACCTCTGAATACCTGTCATACTTAAAAATATTTTAAGTATTTAAAAATTTAAAAAAATATATATATTTGATTGTCTTTTTGGACATAAAAAGGTTAAATAAATATTTTTAAAATATTTTGTAACCTTTTAAGAATTTTGTGCTATCAGGGATACTACGATACTACTCGTATATGGGGCGTTTCACGCCAAATCGGTGAATTTGAAAATTTTTTATTTTTGATTTCCTCAATTTTTTTGTACACTTCGAAAAAACCGTATAGGTACATTTTGAGATTTTTTTGATCACGCGTTCAAAAGATATCAAATTTTGGTTTTTGCCCATAACTTTTTGAAAAATGGACTAAATCCGATATTTTCCCAAAATGTTCACTCTTTTATGTACTTTAAAAAAAATAAAAAAATAAAAAAATTATAATAATAATACGAATTTTTTTTATCACAAACTACTATCCATTTAACAATTTTTAAGCCCGGTCTGATCGTGGGATCTTTATAATTACAATTTTTTTCGATTTTTAAAATTTGAAAAATTTTATTTTCTCTATTAATCATTATGAATACCAATTTTTGTCACTGGTATGTCACTTTATAACAAAACATGGCATCGAAATTATAATTTCAAGAAAATTTTTGGAAAAATACGCAAATAAATAAAAACTTTTGTTACTATTGTTTATAAACAGGCATAACGATTAATTATATTATTAATTTTAAACATCTGTTAAAAATGAGGAAGTGTAAAAATTAATTCAAAATAACTAGAAAAAGAAAACACAGTTACAAAAAAAATTGGTATTCATAATGATTAATAAAGAAAACCAAATTTTTCAATTTTTTATAAATCGAAAAAAATAGTAATTATAAAGATCCTACGATCAGACTGGGCTTAAAAGTTGTTAAATGGATAGAAGTTTGTGATAAAAAAAATTCAAAAAAATCAAAATATGCACTCACTTTCAAAAAAAAGATTAAAAGTTTTAAACTTAAAAATCACAAAAAAAATATTTTGGAAAATTTTTTCGTATTGTTTTTTGAAAAGTATATAAAAAAGTGAAAATTTTGAAAAAACCCAGATATGATTTTGTATTTTATTATATTATTATTATTTATTTTCGAATAATAAGAAAAGTTATCGACAAAAAACCAAAATTCAAACTATCCGATTTGGCGTGGAACGCCATTAATATTATTTCTTTCTATATTATAATAGGACCACGCTCCTCTTCGCTTGCTGAGTATAGGAGACTCGACGTGAGTTAATCTGGCTCAGAACTTATTATTTACAATTTTTTAGATAATTTTCAAAAAAAAAAAAAAAAAATACTACACAATCTACCTCTTCAAATCCAGCTGTGTCTTCGAGGATAACGACTTCTGTATTCATTATATTTACTTTTTCTTCAGTTGGAATAAAAATCACATTCACATCACTTTTATCTTCTATCAATTCTTCTTCCTCAAGATCACGAAATTTGTCATTTCTTTCAATATCTTTTATTTGTGAAATCACGTAATTTTCTGCCATTTTTCTGGCTTAATGACTTGTCTGTTTTACAGGCTTCTTTCAACCCGTTTCTTATCATTTCTGCGTCGGATACAGTTTCTTTTGGTATATACTTGATCCTTTTCCACCGCTCACCGATTATGCAAAAATCCCTTTTTCCATTATTAATTTATATTATATTATTAATAATAAAATCTTGCGGATGATATCAATAATGGAATCTTGGAGAATTTGCACACAGAACACAGATCACTTCTCGACGTTTGACGGGCACAGAAATAACACGAACACATAAAAACTCTTGTGGCTGCACGCAACACACGGCACAGCGGCTGGCCGTCGAAGTAGATCCGTGATGCGATTTTGCCCGTCGTCCAACACCAACAAAATGAAGTTATTGTTTTGTTGATGGCGTTGCTAATATATGTCAGGGGTTAGAACCCCCCCCCCCCCCCCCCGAAATATTGAAACTTAACTAAAAATTTACATGATTTTTTAAGAACAGAACAAGGGTTGAATAGTCAGATGAGTAAAACTTCCACTCTTCTTTTTTCTTTGACAATGATAAAATATGTTAAAGACATATTTTGTATCTTAGGCAAATCATTTTTTATTCCAATTTTTTAATTTATTAAAATTAATTAATTTATTTTAATGAAAATATGTTTTCGATATATGTATTCAGTTGCATTCAGTTGAGTTGAGTTTGTTGTAACTGACAACTGAAGAAGTTAAAAACATATTTTTTAAAATATTTCTTACTCTTTCTTTCGCTGCGAAAAGTCGCAAACTAGATTTTCTTTTGTGAAATCCTTTTTTTTACGTTTGAGAGGTATTTTTTCGAAAAATTAAGTGTTTTAAAAAATTAAAGCTTTGATTTTGTATTTTTTAAGGGGTTACAACACCATGAAATTTGCAAAAAAATGTTTTTTTTTTACTAAATAAATTGTTTATACTTTTAACAATATTTAAGCGTTTAAATATTCCAAAATTCAAATTATTACGGAAGTTATAGCAATTAGAAATGAGCGCTTCAGGGAGCCTACCCAAAACACAGGTAGAGTTATAATTCCTTTGGAAAGATTAAACTAACGGTAACTCAGGTAACGGAAGACATCGCAGATTAAAAGTAATTTAAAAAAAAATTACTTTTTAGGCGTTAATTTCGACCTTTTTTTTCAAGTTTTTCTCTAAATTACTTTTTCAAACTGGTGTATACGATATCTCAAAATCTACTAGACCGATTTGACTGAAATTACCACCACTTATTTTTTATAATATTACCTAAAGCGTGACGAAGGATTTTTTCGATTGGGTTCCGTATTCAAAAGTGATATATTTTTTAAACTCAAAATTTTGATGAAAATTCGAGTTTTTTTTCTAACAGCTGTCATTTCTCCAAAAAAAATTTTTTAATTTTTTTCCTTCGTCACGCCTTAGCTATTTCACTTCTGAAGAAGCAATTTTTTTTCGGACAATGTTGGACGGAGAAATCATGTACACCGTCAGCCCCGATTATATTTTCAGTTAATCCACAACGTTTTATCGTTTATGATGTACGTAGAAGATAACTCAATATTAGGACATTCAATAAACTCAGCAAGTTCTTTTAAACTAGTTATAACTGTAGTTTGGTTTTTATCGTCTCGCTGACCAAATTTTCCCCATAACGAATAAAGCCATAGTTTGGCTTCGTGGCGCTGTCCGGAATTTTTTTGGATTCGCAATTTTTCTAAAGTAATATTTTCATGTCTTTCATAAAACTGAATGTATTGTTCTTTTTCTTTTTCCGATGTGCAATTTACCAGCCAGCCGCTAGCCTCCTGTTTTAATTTTAAAAAGGTTTTTACATACTCAGAAAACAAACCGCCTTCTTTTGTTTCCGGATTATACTGTGTAAAATTATATTCCCAAATTTCAAAAATAGCTTTTATCTCATAGCCATGTTTTACAGCCAATGCAATTTCAGGTATAACCCAAGTGCCGACCAGAGCTCTTTCCTGTTCGTCATGACAGCAAACATTGAAACTATTGAATTTACAGCAGGTTCTACAAAGTGGGAAATACAATTTTTTATCAGTTTTTAAAAGCAAAACGGGAATAGAAATATTCTGTGGTGGTAAAATATTACACAATATGAAACCATGCATCTTTAAAACATCTTGCACGGCAGGAATTTAATTTTTTTTTAAAAATTGTTGGATGTCCCACGGGATATGGAGCGTATTCGTTAATGTAGGGATATAAGCTTGTAAAATCCAGATACTGTATTGTATCGTTTTCTGCAACTTTATAATAAGCTGCAAAAAGTTCAGTGCGCCCCCCTTAAAACGCATCTCTTGGATTTAACGATAGAATGATATTTGCTATGTCATTATTTAAACTGCTGTTTATGTCTGGATTTTCTGTCAAAATTTGTTTAAATTGGCATTCCCACATAACAACCAGTTTATATCCACAACGCTTTATTAAATCTATGCGCTTACAGGTAGCTTCATACCTTTGATCCAAAGTTCCAATTTTCATTGTTTTTGGAGCTATGTTTTGGTTACATGTAATGCAGCCATGAAAATAGCATCCAAAGAACTCGTAAACTGTTTCCGTAACTGGATTATAGCCATCAACCTGCAAATTGCACCTAGGCAGTTTTATTTCACCATGGTTTTCCGCGTGTTGAATTTTTCCATCAACTTTTTTATTTTCCAAATTCAACCATTTAACAGCTATGAAAGATTGGTTGAACTTTTTTGTATTAGGCATAATACCCAACAAATTTTCAGAAAGAAAATTCTTTCGGAATACCAGCATAACTGTAGATGCAATTGTAAGAGCTTCAGTAAATGGATTTATTTGGAACATTTGCAGAAAATCTTTTATGAAAATTATACATCCTGAGCGCAATATTTTAACATCGTTTCTACAATAATTTACAAGTTCTAATTGGTTATCAACATTTTTGTGTGATTCCGACTGGTATCATTTTATAAAATAATCTCTGACCTCTGTTTTCATTGCATTAATGCCATACATAACTGTAGAGGGATACTTTCCAACATAGTTCCAATTATCCAAGGTATTGAAAAATGTGGATAAAAGTCCTTTTTAATATCTTGAATATCAAATATCTTTGGAAATTTCGCTAAGGAAAAGGGGAGAAAATTTAGCGAATCAATGAAAATTAGATTACCACAGGTCATTTTCATTATTTTAGAACCGTTCATAATTGGTTTAACTGGCAGTTTTCGTTGTATTAATTCTGAAATAATGAAATGCCCATCGTAGCCTTGCAAATTATGTACTACACATATAACTTGATTTGCAAATGGCCGATGTTTAAGACAGTAATT
This sequence comes from Dysmachus trigonus, assembly GCA_949715965.1. Taxonomy (NCBI): domain Eukaryota; kingdom Metazoa; phylum Arthropoda; class Insecta; order Diptera; family Asilidae; genus Dysmachus; species Dysmachus trigonus. The sequence continues at coordinate 51,138,808 of OX454319.1, read as the reverse complement.
CACAAATTGTTTAACAACGTTTTCTTCATTCGATTCATATTTGAAAACATGCTCGCGCTGACCACATTGTTCACAATTTAATTCATTGCTAAATATGTCTGTCATGTAGCATTTTTCACAACTTTGTCGTGCTGTTACAACATTTACCGTATGAACAAAAGAAGAAGCTTCGTTGTTATAATTAACATTTGGCGTACTTTCGCAATCAAAGAAATTAAAGAAAAAAGTGGGGCTTTTTCTTTTTTTGTATAACTTCATATAGCATAAATGTTCGTTGGGAACATGTTTGAAACAATTTGAACAAAAGTATTCCCCGCAGATATGTTGTTCCTTTCTTTTAGAAAAATCTACAAAAACACTACAATGTTTGCAGATTTGCAACGTATCACATACAGTGTTGGTGTTTATCAGATTTGTTATATGACTGTTGTAGCATTCGTCACCTCTGAAAGATCGATTGCATTTATCACAGTTTTTAACCTCTTGGATAAATTCACAAGGTGGAGATGAAAAACAGTATCGGCGTTGCATTTCACATCTATGGTAGTTCTTATGATCATTCAGGCAGTCACAAAAAACACAAATATATTTTTTATTGAAAAGCCCTGTTGGTGATTTAACAACGTAGAAATGTTTTTCAGACTCGGAAAAGTATAGAAAAATCTTTTTAGTTGGGTCAAATTGGGGAGGTTCTTGAAATATTACATTTGCCTTTAAACTATTAAAAACAACAATTTGGACATGTTTCAAATATTTTTGGAATTTGAAAAGGTCTTGCAGCAAACAACCTTTATTTTGAACAATTGCAACATTTTTTTGCACAAAAAATCGGCTGCTTTATTCAATCTACTTTGAGATACGTTCCCATTTGCTGATTCAATTGAATACGCAAGACATTTTGGGAGGCAACTAAAACCGATTCCACCAACGTCTTTTACGCTTCGTTTGTTCTTTAAACATTCCGTTTCGTCATTTATAGCATTGTTAATTTGGCACCAGCATAGGGGTAATTTATGATGTTGGCTACAACTATCATGGCCTCATCGGAAAAGAAGAGAGAGTTAGACTGATTAACATCAGCTATCAAATTTACGATTACTTTGCCGTTTAGCTCACCTATAGGTCTCATATTGAGCCATATGGGCTTTACTTCGGGTGCGTTTGGGAGTGATATTGATACGTTAACTTTGCTCCCTTTTTCGCTATTTGAAATAATTTCTTCTAGCATTTCGTTAAAGGCTGTTTCCAGCCACACTATTAAATCGTCTATTTCTTCAAAAGACGTTTTTTTTAACTGGAAGATGAGTTTGACACCGGTCATCTTAAACTTGTTATAATTTTGAATTTCTATTGAAATTATGTTAACATATTTGCCACCACCGGTTTGAACATTACCTATACAATTAACTTTTAATGCTGTACTACTTTTAGCACAGGTTTTTACCAAACTTTTTTTATTCAATCCGCTAGTACCAGGCTTGGGTAAATTTAATGGCCTTTGTGTACTAGAATTAACACTTAACGATTCTAAAACTGATACAGAACTTAAATTTCTATCTAATGTTAACGCGGAACTTAAAGATATTGAATCACGCTATTGACTCCTAGAGTTTTCTAATATAGTAATAGCTTCTTTAATGAACGGATTAGACAAACTTTCATCCGTCGCTAGACTATACTTAACAATAAGCCTATATAACTCTAATAGAACTGCGTCCGAAAGCTCTGATTTATCAGCTATAGCTTTTAAGCCGGACGCAAGAAAACAGGGAAAAAACTCTTTCTCTGTCTCTGTAATCACTTTTAAAATATTAAGTAACTTAGTTGCTTCCATCCTGGATCTGGTCTAGCGGGTGCAAAAGCCTTCTTGGGAATCTTCGAAGAAAAACAACGGTTGAGTTTTGGTCCAAAATGCAGGAATTTTATGCTGGTTCAAAAGCCTTCTTGGAAATCTTCGAAGAAAAACAACGGTTGAGTTTTGGTCCAAAATACAGGAATTTTATGCTGGTTCAACAGCCTTCTTGGGAATCTTCGAAGAAAAGCAACGGTTGAGCTTTTGGTCTGATCTAGCAGCCCCGCTTAACTCCAAAATGCAGGAATTTTAGGCTGGTTCAAAAAACCTTCTTGGGAATCTTCGAAGAAAAACAACGGTTGAGTTTTTGGTCTGGTGTAGTAGCCTCGCTTAACTCCAAAATCCAGTAATTTTATGCGGGTTCAAAAGCCTTGTTGTATTTCTTCAATTATATTTCCCTGCAAAAGATTTTCTTTAATTTCATTTTGAATTACATTTAATACAGAACACTTAAAGTTAAATATATTAATAAAAATGTACCTTATTTCCAGTCAAACTAAAACACTTTTTACTAACTTTTTACTAACTCACAAACTTTGTAAACCAACGTAACTTTGGTTGATAACCATCAGTAGACTAAACATTTTTGTTTTTCATATAGCCTTTTATATTGAAGAGTGCGATGGAGTGCAACTTGCTGAACAACTATTTTTATTTATTTTTTTTCATTTATACCAGTACATTTCATACCTTAAAAAATAAAAGACTCATTGCACTTAACTTAATGATACGAAAATCATCCTTTCACAAAACGCAATAATTTTAAAATTTATATAGGTGTAAAATAATAAGTTATAGCCTTACCTTCAGATTAAAAACTGTAAATAAGCAACAGCAGTACCTTCAGATTAAAATTTAGTCCAAAAAGCAGATATAAACAACTTTCTACCAATTTATGATTATTTTTGTTTTTTGGCAATTTTTCATTTAAGGCTAACCGGTACTTGAGAATGAGAACAGTAATACTGTGCCACATTTAGCTTATCGCTGCAAAATTGTGGCATGTAAAAATCAGGTATGCAACCTATACACACTTTTTTCTGAAAATCTGGGTTAACGGTACAAATAAGTAAAGAAAGTGCTTTAGTTTTCTGGATATTACTTTATACGTGTTTATAAGAACAGAATAAAATTCTGTCAATGTAGTAGCCTTTCTCCTGCGGTTTAAGGTATAAAAGAGAGCGATTTTTCATAGTGAATTAAAGAATCTGTGTGAACAGCTTACAAGCAAGATCCTCATCAGTTGTGTCGTTTTCTGCAACTTTATAATAAGCTGCAAAAAGTTCAGTGCGCCCCCCTTAAAACGCATCTCTTGGATTTAACGATAGAATGATATTTGCCATGCCATTATTTAAACTGCTGTTTATGTCTGGATTTTCTGTCAAAATTTTTTTAAATTGGCATTCCCACATAACAACCAGTTTATATCCACAACGCTTTATTAAATCTATGCGCTTACAGGTAGCTTCATACCTTTGATCCAAAGTTCCAATTTTCATTGTTTTTGGAGCTATGTTTTGGTTACATGTAATGCAGCCATGAAAATAGCATCCAAAGAACTCGTAAACTGTTTCCGTAACTGGATTATAGCCATCAACCTGCAAATTGCACCTAGGCAGTTTTATTTCACCATGGTTTTCCGCGTGTTGAATTTTTCCATCAACTTTTTTATTTTCCAAATTCAACCATTTAACAGCTATGAAAGATTGGTTGAACTTTTTTGTATTAGGCATAATACCCAACAAATTTTCAGAAAGAAAATTCTTTCGGAATACCAGCATAACTGTAGATGCAATTGTAAGAGCTTCAGTAAATGGATTTATTTGGAACATTTGCAGACAATCTTTTATGAAAATTATACATCCTGAGCGCAATATTTTAACATCGTTTCTACAATAATTTACAAGTTCTAATTGGTTATCAACATTTTTGTGTGATTCCGACTGGTATCATTTTATAAAATAATCTCTGACCTCTGTTTTCATTGCATTAATGCCATACATAACTGTAGAGGGATACTTTCCAACATAGTTCCAATTATCCAAGGTATTGAAAAATTGTGGATAAAAGTCCTTTTTAATATCTTGAATATCAAATATCTTTGGAAATTTCGCTAAGGAAAAGGGGAGAAAATTTAGCGAATCAATGAAAATTAGATTACCACAGGTCATTTTCATTATTTTAGAACCGTTCATAATTGGTTTAACTGGCAGTTTTCGTTGTATTAATTCTGAAATAATGAAATGCCCATCGTAGCCTTGCAAATTATGTACTACACATATAACTTGATTTGCAAATGGCCGATGTTTAAGACAGTAATTCACAAATTGTTTAACAACGTTTTCTTCATTCGATTCATATTTGAAAACATGCTCGCGCTGACCACATTGTTCACAATTTAATTCATTGCTAAATATGTCTGTCATGTAGCATTTTTCACAACTTTGTCGTGCTGTTACAACATTTACCGTATGAACAAAAGAAGAAGCTTCGTTGTTATAATTAACATTTTGCGTACTTTCGCAATCAAAGAAATTAAAGAAAAAAGTGGGGCTTTTTCTTTTTTTGTATAACTTCATATAGCATAAATGTTCGTTGGGAACATGTTTGAAACAATTTGAACAAAAGTATTCCCCGCAGATATGTTGTTCCTTTCTTTTAGAAAAATCTACAAAAACACTACAATGTTTGCAGATTTGCAACGTATCACATACAGTGTTGGTGTTTATCAGATTTGTTATATGACTGTTGTAGCATTCGTCACCTCTGAAAGATCGATTGCATTTATCACAGTTTTTAACCTCTTGGATAAATTCACAAGGTGGAGATGAAAAACAGTATCGGCGTTGCATTTCACATCTATGGTAGTTCTTATGATCATTCAGGCAGTCACAAAAAACACAAATATATTTTTTATTGAAAAGCCCTGTTGGTGATTTAACAACGTAGAAATGTTTTTCAGACTCGGAAAAGTATAGAAAAATCTTTTTAGTTGGGTCAAATTGGGGAGGTTCTTGAAATATTACATTTGCCTTTAAACTATTAAAAACAACAATTTGGACATGTTTCAAATATTTTTGGAATTTGAAAAGGTCTTGCAGCAAACAACCTTTATTTTGAACAATTGCAACATTTTTTTGCACAAAAAATCGGCTGCTTTATTCAATCTACTTTGAGATACGTTCCCATTTGCTGATTCAATTGAATACGCAAGACATTTTGGGAGGCAACTAAAACCGATTCCACCAACGTCTTTTACGCTTCGTTTGTTCTTTAAACATTCCGTTTCGTCATTTATAGCATTGTTAATTTGGCACCAGCATAGGGGTAATTTATGATGTTGGCTACAACTATCATGGCCTCATCGGAAAAGAAGAGAGAGTTAGACTGATTAACATCAGCTATCAAATTTACGATTACTTTGCCGTTTAGCTCACCTATAGGTCTCATATTGAGCCATATGGGCTTTACTTCGGGTGCGTTTGGGAGTGATATTGATACGTTAACTTTGCTCCCTTTTTCGCTATTTGAAATAATTTCTTCTAGCATTTCGTTAAAGGCTGTTTCCAGCCACACTATTAAATCGTCTATTTCTTCAAAAGACGTTTTTTTTAACTGGAAGATGAGTTTGACACCGGTCATCTTAAACTTGTTATAATTTTGAATTTCTATTGAAATTATGTTAACATATTTGCCACCACCGGTTTGAACATTACCTATACAATTAACTTTTAATGCTGTACTACTTTTAGCACAGGTTTTTACCAAACTTTTTTTATTCAATCCGCTAGTACCAGGCTTGGGTAAATTTAATGGCCTTTGTGTACTAGAATTAACACTTAACGATTCTAAAACTGATACAGAACTTAAATTTCTATCTAATGTTAACGCGGAACTTAAAGATATTGAATCACGCTATTGACTCCTAGAGTTTTCTAATATAGTAATAGCTTCTTTAATGAACGGATTAGACAAACTTTCATCCGTCGCTAGACTATACTTAACAATAAGCCTATATAACTCTAATAGAACTGCGTCCGAAAGCTCTGATTTATCAGCTATAGCTTTTAAGCCGGACGCAAGAAAACAGGGAAAAAACTCTTTTTCTGTCTCTGTAATCACTTTTAAAATATTAAGTAACTTAGTTGCTTCCATCCTGGATCTGGTCTAGCGGGTGCAAAAGCCTTCTTGGGAATCTTCGAAGAAAAACAACGGTTGAGTTTTGGTCCAAAATGCAGGAATTTTATGCTGGTTCAAAAGCCTTCTTGGAAATCTTCGAAGAAAAACAACGGTTGAGTTTTGGTCCAAAATACAGGAATTTTATGCTGGTTCAACAGCCTTCTTGGGAATCTTCGAAGAAAAGCAACGGTTGAGCTTTTGGTCTGATCTAGCAGCCCCGCTTAACTCCAAAATGCAGGAATTTTAGGCTGGTTCAAAAAACCTTCTTGGGAATCTTCGAAGAAAAACAACGGTTGAGTTTTTGGTCTGGTGTAGTAGCCTCGCTTAACTCCAAAATCCAGTAATTTTATGCGGGTTCAAAAGCCTTGTTGTATTTCTTCAATTATATTTTCCTGCAAAAGATTTTCTTTAATTTCATTTTGAATTACATTTAATACAGAACACTTAAAGTTAAATATATTAATAAAAATGTACCTTATTTCCAGTCAAACTAAAACACTTTTTACTAACTTTTTACTAACTCACAAACTTTGTAAACCAACGTAACTTTGGTTGATAACCATCAGTAGACTAAACATTTTTGTTTTTCATATAGCCTTTTATATTGAAGAGTGCGATGGAGTGCAACTTGCTGAACAACTATTTTTATTTATTTTTTTTCATTTATACCAGTACATTTCATACCTTAAAAAATAAAAGACTCATTGCACTTAACTTAATGATACGAAAATCATCCTTTCACAAAACGCAATAATTTTAAAATTTATATAGGTGTAAAATAATAAGTTATAGCCTTACCTTCAGATTAAAAACTGTAAATAAGCAACAGCAGTACCTTCAGATTAAAATTTAGTCCAAAAAGCAGATATAAACAACTTTCTACCAATTTATGATTATTTTTGTTTTTTGGCAATTTTTCATTTAAGGCTAACCGGTACTTGAGAATGAGAACAGTAATACTGTGCCACATTTAGCTTATCGCTGCAAAATTGTGGCATGTAAAAATCAGGTATGCAACCTATACACACTTTTTTCTGAAAATCTGGGTTAACGGTACAAATAAGTAAAGAAAGTGCTTTAGTTTTCTGGATATTACTTTATACGTGTTTATAAGAACAGAATAAAATTATGTCAATGTAGTAGCCTTTCTCCTGCGGTTTAAGGTATAAAAGAGAGCGATTTTTCATAGTGAATTAAAGAATCTGTGTGAACAGCTTACAAGCAAGATCCTCATCAGTTGTGTCGTTTTCTGCAACTTTATAATAAGCTGCAAAAAGTTCAGTGCGCCCCCCTTAAAACGCATCTCTTGGATTTAACGATAGAATGATATTTGCCATGCCATTATTTAAACTGCTGTTTATGTCTGGATTTTCTGTCAAAATTTGTTTAAATTGGCATTCCCACATAACAACCAGTTTATATCCACAACGCTTTATTAAATCTATGCGCTTACAGGTAGCTTCATACCTTTGATCCAAAGTTCCAATTTTCATTGTTTTTGGAGCTATGTTTTGGTTACATGTAATGCAGCCATGAAAATAGCATCCAAAGAACTCGTAAACTGTTTCCGTAACTGGATTATAGCCATCAACCTGCAAATTGCACCTAGGCAGTTTTATTTCACCATGGTTTTCCGCGTGTTGAATTTTTCCATCAACTTTTTTATTTTCCAAATTCAACCATTTAACAGCTATGAAAGATTGGTTGAACTTTTTTGTATTAGGCATAATACCCAACAAATTTTCAGAAAGAAAATTCTTTCGGAATACCAGCATAACTGTAGATTCAATTGTAAGAGCTTCAGTAAATGGATTTATTTGGAACATTTGCAGAAAATCTTTTATGAAAATTATACATCCTGAGCGCAATATTTTAACATCGTTTCTACAATAATTTACAAGTTCTAATTGGTTATCAACATTTTTGTGTGATTCCGACTGGTACCATTTTATAAAATAATCTCTGACCTCTGTTTTCATTGCATTAATGCCATACATAACTGTAGAGCAGTGGCGTGGGGTCCATATAACACGATTCCTACCGGCTTCCCTTTTGGGAACTCATCCTATTCCCGTAAATTTGAAATTTGTTCTATGCCTGTAAAATTCCTGGAAAGCGCTCCCAAAATTCATCTCGTAAAGAAAACATGGCAAAACAAGTGTTACAACCAAAAACAACCATAATCTGTTGTTGCACTACGATGGAACCTTCCCTCGCACCGTAGCAGGTTCTATCAAGGGGTTGCATCGGGTATGAAGTGCTCGCTCGCTGCTTCTGTAAGCCGGTCATTTTACGGCTTACTCAAGCCCACACTTTTCTCCACGAGTAACAAAGAAATCGTGTGTGATATCCTTTGCTCACTAAAGGCAAATCCTATAAGAAAATAACACGATAGAAACCGGCTTCTCGGCTGTTTTTGTTTTGCAGAAGTTGAAATTCGGGTCACTTCGGCGGGTGGTTGTTTATTTCTTAGAATGTCAGCTGATTCGTGTCTTCTCTATGAACGGGTGTGAGTGTAGCGGTGCTCTATAACACGGTAGAAAGCGGCTTCTCGGGTGAGTGGGGTTGGTTGGGGTGGGTTTGGTTATTAAATCTCTTTGATACTGAAGGGGCAGTGAATTGTAGGAGTGAATGCTACCTTATTTCACAAGAACACGGCAGAAGTCGTCTTCTCGGAAGGGAGGGGTGTTGTGGTTTTGTTTATTATATTTTAATAAAAAAATTGTTAACTTGTGTCTCTTTTTGCCTTGGTGCTCAACGGATTGTGACTTATGAGTGTGGTGTGGTGCTATTTTATTACCTCTCGATAACACGATAGAATCCGGCTTCTCGTCATTTCTCAGATTAAAACTCGGTATAGTTCCTTTAGTCAACTAAAATTTTTAGATTTACTTAATAAATCAAAATATGATTATTTTGCTCAATCAAGTCCTAACGAAAAGATATCATTTTTAATTGCCGTTTTCCCGGGAATTTTCCAGTTTTCTGCTTTAAAAAATGAATTGAACGTTTTATATACCACTTCTCCATTACGGCAATTTGATATTCTCGCGCTTTACTCGCATATTAAATGTGGCATTTTAAAAGATACTTTTCCTCAAATTTTAAACTTGTGTTGTATATTTTTAACTCTTCCCATTACAGTTGCTTCTGCGGAAAGATCTTTTTCAGCCCTTAAGAGAATACATACTTATTTAAGAAATTCTCAAACCGAAGAAAGGCTCTCAAATTTAGCACTCTTATCGATAGAAAAACACCTTCTTTTACAAATTAGAAATCAGTCGAATTTTTACAATGATGTTTTGGCCGAATTTATAAAAAAAAATTGTAGATTAGTTTTTGAGTATAAGTAAGATTAATTATATTTCATATCAACTTTTCACAGTTTTTGTTAACCGCTTTAGTTTGATTGCACGATACACGCGACTATAACGGGTTTTTTTCAAAGCCACTTATAGTATTCTTGAAGTTCATTGTATATATGTCCATATTTATTCATAATATTCATATAGCACTTAACTTCCAATGACTTTAAGTATGATAGAAGTGGCCGACTAAATTCGACAAGAATACACGCAGTCACTGTTGAACACATTTTGTAATATCTGACTTCATTTGGTGAGTTTTTTTTCGCTATTAAGTTTCTGATTTTTGCACCGGCTTACCTTCTCAAAAATTTCACCCCACGCCACTGCTGTAGAGGGATACTTTCCAACATAGTTCCTATTATCCAAGGTATTGAAAAATTGTGGATAAAAGTCCTTTTTAATATCTTGAATATCAAATATCTTTGGAAATTTCGCTAAGGAAAAGGGAAGAAAATTGAGCGAATCAATGAAAATTAGATTACCACAGGTCATTTTCATTATTTTAGAACCGTTCATAATTGGTTTAACTGGCAGTTTTCGTTGTATTAATTCTGAAATAATGAAATGCCCATCGTAGCCTTGCAAATTATGTACTACACATATAACTTGATTTGCAAATGGCCGATGTTTAAGACAGTAATTCACAAATTGTTTAACAACGTTTTCTTCATTCGATTCATATTTGAAAACATGCTCGCGTTGACCACATTGTTCACAATTTAATTCATTGCTAAATATGTCTGTCATGTAGCATTTTTCACAACTTTGTCGTGCTGTTACAACATTTACCGTATGAACAAAGGAAGAAGCTTCGTTGTTATAATTAACATTTTGCGTACTTTCGTAATCAAAGAAAATAAAAAAAAAAAGTGGGGCTTTTTCTTTTTTTGTATAACTTCATATAGCATAAATGTTCGTTGGGAACATGTTTGAAACAATTTGAACAAAAGTATTCCCCGCAGATATGTTGTTCCTTTCTTTTCGAAAAATCTACAAAAACACTACAATTTTTGCAGATTTGCAACGTATCACATACAGTGTTGGTGTTTATCAGATTTTTTAAATGACTGTTGTAGCATTCGTCACCTCTGAAAGATTGATTGCATTTATCACAGTTTCTAACCTCTTGGATAAATTCACAAGGTGAAGATGAAAAAAAGTATTGGCATTGCATTTCACATCTATGGTAGTTCTTATGATCATACAGGCACAAAAACACTGTTGTTGTATTTTGGTAAATCATTTAGTTTGAGTGATAACTGATTTATACGTATGTGTGTGTGCTGTCTACGCTCGTACAAAATCTGTCTACGCTCGTACAAAATCATAACTAGTTAGTTCTACCTAGGAGCTCTAAGAGATAGCACTATAGAAATATGGAAACTGTGTAATAACTTGAAACAAAATAAATTGAATTATAAACTGTGTTATATCTAAATAAACTAAAATAAAATGAAATATAAACTGTATTAAAAACTGAAATATAAACTGTATTAAAAATAAAACGAACCACTCTCTTTCATCATGGTAGCAGAGCGTGGTTGTGCTACAAAAAAAATTGAAGAAAAATTAGTGTCTGCCATGTGCTCAGTAAAGAAAACCAAGTGAGGGCTATTAAGGTATGAACGAAACATTTGAAGCTGACGAGGAAAAGCTAGTTAAAAGGTTAAGAAAAGTGTTCGTAAAAGAAGCAGTGAAAGTGCTTGAAATTAAGAATCAAATTGAGAAAATTCTAGATTTCGAGAAAGGAGACGAAGAAATGGCGTCGTATGTAAAGGTAGATGACGTAGTTGTCCCAATATTCGATGGATTAGAATACGTGAGTTGGAAGAGACGAATATTAAAATTACTGGAATTCAAAGAATGTAAAGAGCAAGCAGTAAGAGAAAGACTACCGTCAGAACAAGAAGAGGCTTGGAAAAAGAAGGACGTAAGAGCAACAAACTATGTATACAGCTCTATATCCAATCGTCAATTGGAGTACATTGGAAACCTGGACACGACCTATAAAATAATGAAAAAGTTTGATGAAATGTACTCAAAGGAGTCCACAGCACTACAGATAGTACGTCGCAGTAAATTAGAGAACATTAAACTGAAAAATTATGAAAACGCAACTTTATTTTTTGATGATTTTGAGAAGGCTGTAAATGAGCTAAAGACAGCGGGTGGAAAGTTAGATGAGCAAGAAAAACTTCGATACATGTTAAAAGCATTACCAACAGAATATAGTTACATTGGAGACTTGATAGATATACTAAATGAAGAAGAAAGAACGTGTGAATACGTAAAATCAAAGATAATTATGAAAAATCTTGAGCAAGAAAATCATAAGACAGACAAAATAGAGAAAAATAATTCTAACGCATTTGCTGTTGAAATGAAAGGAAAGTGCTATATATGTGGAGCAACTGGGCACAGGCAAAAGGACTGCAAACAAACCAAAGTACAACAAACTCGTGTGCGAGGCCAGCCGAACACAATATACCGAGGTGGTTACAACAGGGGCTATCAACGAGGAAGATACGGCAATCGTGGTCATCAACGAGGAAACTACAACAGAGGCTCATATCATCGAAGCGGATATGGCAGAGACAGAGACCAAGGCGCTCAACAATCCGTGGCTCTAGGTGAGAGGGATAGCTATGAAGCTGCGTTCACAATAGAAGTAAGCTGCGAAGAACTTAACGTAAGTTGTAACAACAATAGAGTAGACGGTAAGAGTAGAGAAATAACGTGGTTATTAGATAGCGGATGTACGGATCACATAGTAAACTGTGACGAGTACTACGATGAGTTCATAATTTTGAAAAAGCCAGTCTATGTTAAGTTAGGTGACGGCAAAACTCTAAAAGCTACTAAAATAGGAAAAATTAAAACTATGTTCAGAATCGATAATTATGATTCTAATGTAACATTAAATAACGTATATTTTGTTGAAGACATGAAGAAAAATTTAATCAGCTATGCAAAAGTAACACAAAACCATAAAATCATTTCTAAAAATAGTACTTCAAAGATTTTTGATAAACAAAACAAATTAATAGCAGTAGCAAAAAAGGAAGGTAACTTGTATTATATGTATAGCTCTATTAATGAAGCAAAAAACAGAGAAGTTAGTAGTAATGTAACTGAAAATGAGAAAATAACTGAGAAAGAAAAATGGCATAGAATCTTAGGTCACGTTAATTTCCAATATCTAAATAAACTATGTAAACATGAATTATTAGTAGGGCTACCAAAATATTTAGAAGACGAACATATTAAGTGTGCTATTTGTATAGAAAGTAAGATGGCAAATGTACGATTCACAAATAATAGAACTAAAGCGACACAAGTGTTAGAGATCATACACACAGACTTAAACGGACCACATCAAACCATGGGTTATTGTGGTGAAAAATATTTTCTTACCTTTATTGATGAATATAGTAAATGTGCTAAAGTCTATTGTATAAAATCAAAATCAGAAACTTATAAGTATTTCGTTGAGTATGTAAACTTAGTCGAAAATCTAACAGGAAAAAAAATTAAAACTTTACAATGTGATAACGGTAAAGAATATTTAAATCACTACATGTATGAATTTGCTCGCAATAAGGGTATTAAAATAAAACCATGCCCTCCTTATGTTCACGAATTGAATGGAGTGGCTGAACGTTACAACAGATCCATTATGGACACTGCAAGATGCTTATTAAAAGAATCTAATATAAAACCCAAGTTCTGGCCTGAAATAATAAAAGCTTCGACGTATTTAAAAAATCGAACCCTTGCAAATACATACGACTGTAAAACTCCCTATGAAATAATGTTTAATAAAAAACCTAGCGCAGAGCATCTGAAAATGTACGGAAGTAGAGTCTTTGTGAGAGTTCCTGAAGTAGCAAGGAAAAGTAAATGGGATGATAAGTCAAAGTTAGGAATTTTGGTTGGATATAACGAAAATGGTTATAGAATTCTGCTAGAAAATAAAATTGTAAACGCGAGACATGTTGACGTAATCGAGAAAGGAATTAAATTGATATGTTTAGATGACGAAAAAGATAAAATTAATCGAGAAGATAAGAGTGAGAGTGAAAATTCTGAATATAATAAAAACAATAACGCTGAAGATACCGCGAATGAAGAATTAAACAATCCGGGAAAAATGAACCAAGATAACGATGATGAAAACGTGAATGAAACTGAGCAATTAGCAGTCAGACGCTCAAATAGGAAAAAAAGCCCTGTAATAAGGTATGGGTGTGATGAAAAAGCGACCAATTTTATTTATGTGAATTACTGTAATGCCGATGTACCTTGTAACTTTGAAGAGGCGATAAACTGCGTTGAGTCGGAAAAATGGAAAGTAGCTATGAATTCTGAATATTTAAGCCTAATGAAAAATCAAACATGGCTGTTAGTGGACAGACCAAAAGATAAAAAAGTTATTGAAGTAAAATGGGTCTATACAAAAAAAGACGAAAATACTTACAAAGCTAGACTAGTAGCACGCGGGTTTCAACAACAAGAAAAAACCGATAATGTTTACTCTCCGGTCGCAAAAATGCAGACTCTAAAATTGTTACTCTCATATTGTTGTCAGAATGAACTAGAAATCGAACAAATGGACGTAGAAACTGCGTTCTTAAATGGTAAATTAACTACAGAAGTGTACGTAAATCAACCCGAAGGCTATGAACAAGATAAAAACAAGGTATGCAAATTAATAAAATCATTATACGGATTAAGAGAAAGCCCAAGGTCCTGGTATAACTGCTTTAATGAATTTATATTAAAATTAGGTTTCGAGAGAAGCAATTATGATTATTGCGTGTATGTAAAACGAACTGATAATGAAATGACATTTATACTTTTGTTTGTTGATGACTTATTAATTTGCAGTAAAAGACGACAAGAAATTAGGGATGTAAAACAAAAACTGGCAAGTCGATTTAGTATGAAGGACATGGGCAAAGTAAAAACCTATCTAGGTATAGAAATAAATTACAATATCAAAGCGAACGAATTAACACTAAGCCAAGAAAAGTATATAGATTCTCTTGTTAAAAAATATAAGTTATACAACAGTAAATTATATGACACTCCTATGGAAGTGAATCTCAAACTCGAACCAGCACCCGAAATCGATGTGAAAATAAAGTATAGAAACCTGATCGGAGAACTCCTCTACATAAGCACGGGGACAAGACCCGACATAGCTTTCAGCGTCAATTACCTGAGTAGGTTCCAAAGTTGTTATGACGAAGGTCACTATAAATACGCTATGAGAATAGTAAAGTACTTAGCTAAAACTAAAAGTTTAAAGTTAACTTATAAAAAGAATGATGCAAGCAATGTCTTAGAGTGTATGGTTGACTCAGATTGGGCTGGAGATAATGTAGATAGAAAATCAACGACGGGATATTTGATTAAATTGTATAACAATGTTATTTTTTGGAAGACCCACAAGCAAAATACGGTGACTAAGTCGTCAACCTTTGCTGAATACGTAGCATTATCCGAAGCAGTAACAGATGTAATCTTTATAAAAAATATGTTAAGCGAAACTTTTAATGTCAAGATAATCAAACCAATTAATATATTTGAGGATAATTTAGGAGCTCTAATAATCGCAAAATATGGAAACTATACTAAAAATTCTAAACACATAGAAGTACAGTACCACTATATAAATGAAAACTATGAAAAGGGCATTATAGATATAATTAAAATAAACTCTGAAGACAATGTAGCCGACATACTCACGAAAAGTCTTTACAAAATTAAATTTATAAAATTGAGAGAATTAATGCAATTAATCTAAGAAATCAATAATGGTAATAGAATGAATTTTCTTTTTTTTTAATCACTCAAACTGCAGATTTAAAGAGGCGTGTTGTTGTATTTTGGTAAATCATTTAGTTTGAGTGATAACTGATTTATACGTATGTGTGTGTGCTGTCTACGCTCGTACAAAATCTGTCTACGCTCGTACAAAATCATAACTAGTTAGTTCTACCTAGGAGCTCTAAGAGATAGCACTATAGAAATATGGAAACTGTGTAATAACTTGAAACAAAATAAATTGAATTATAAACTGTGTTATATCTAAATAAACTAAAATAAAATGAAATATAAACTGTATTAAAAACTGAAATATAAACTGTATTAAAAATAAAACGAACCACTCTCTTTCATCAAACACAAATTTATTTTTTATTGAAAAGCCCTGTTGGTGATTTAACAACATAGAAATGTTTTTCAGACTCGGGAAAGTATAGAAAAATCTTTTTAGTTGGGTCAAATTGGGGAGGTCCTTGAAATATTACATTTGCCTTTAAACTATTAAAAACAACAATTTGGACATGTTTCAAATATTTTTGGAATTTGAAAAGGTCTTGCAGCAAACAACCTTTATTTTGAACAATTGCAACATTTTTTTGCACAAAAAATCGGCTGCTTTATTCAATCTACTTTGAGATACGTTCCCATTTGCTGATTCAATTGAATACGCAAGACATTTTGGGAGGCAACTAAAACCGATTCCACCAACGTCTTTTACGCTTCGTTTGTTCTTTAAACATTCCGTTTCGTCATTTATAGCATTGTTAATTTGGCACCAGCATAGGGGTAATTTATGATGTTGGCTACAACTATCATGGCCTCATCGGAAAAGAAGAGAGAGTTAGACTGATTAACATCAGCTATCAAATTTACGATTACTTTGCCGTTTAGCTCACCTATAGGTCTCATATTGAGCCATATGGGCTTTACTTCGGGTGCGTTTGGGAGTGATATTGATACGTTAACTTTGCTCCCTTTTTCGCTATTTGAAATAATTTCTTCTAGCATTTCGTTAAAGGCTGTTTCCAGCCACACTATTAAATCGTCTATTTCTTCAAAAGACGTTTTTTTTTAACTGGAAGATGAGTTTGACACCGGTCATCTTAAACTTGTTATAATTTTGAATTTCTATTGAAATTATGTTAACATATTTGCCACCACCGGTTTGAACATTACCTATACAATTAACTTTTAATGCTGTACTACTTTTAGCACAGGTTTTTACCAAACTTTTTTTATTCAATCCGCTAGTACCAGGCTTGGGTAAATTTAATGGCCTTTGTGTACTAGAATTAACACTTAACGATTCTAAAACTGATACAGAACTTAAATTTCTATCTAATGTTAACGCGGAACTTAAAGATATTGAATCACGCTATTGACTCCTAGAGTTTTCTAATATAGTAATAGCTTCTTTAATGAACGGATTAGACAAACTTTCATCCGTCGCTAGACTATACTTAACAATAAGCCTATATAACTCTAATAGAACTGCGTCCGAAAGCTCTGATTTATCAGCTATAGCTTTTAAGCCGGACGCAAGAAAACAGGGAAAAAACTCTTTTTCTGTCTCTGTAATCACTTTTAAAATATTAAGTAACTTAGTTGCTTCCATCCTGGATCTGGTCTAGCGGGTGCAAAAGCCTTCTTGGGAATCTTCGAAGAAAAACAACGGTTGAGTTTTGGTCCAAAATGCAGGAATTTTATGCTGGTTCAAAAGCCTTCTTGGAAATCTTCGAAGAAAAACAACGGTTGAGTTTTGGTCCAAAATACAGGAATTTTATGCTGGTTCAACAGCCTTCTTGGGAATCTTCGAAGAAAAGCAACGGTTGAGCTTTTGGTCTGATCTAGCAGCCCCGCTTAACTCCAAAATGCAGGAATTTTAGGCTGGTTCAAAAAACCTTCTTGGGAATCTTCGAAGAAAAACAACGGTTGAGTTTTTGGTCTGGTGTAGTAGCCTCGCTTAACTCCAAAATCCAGTAATTTTATGCGGGTTCAAAAGCCTTGTTGTATTTCTTCAATTATATTTCCCTGCAAAAGATTTTCTTTAATTTCATTTTGAATTACATTTAATACAGAACACTTAAAGTTAAATATATTAATAAAAATGTACCTTATTTCCAGTCAAACTAAAACACTTTTTACTAACTTTTTACTAACTCACAAACTTTGTAAACCAACGTAACTTTGGTTGATAACCATCAGTAGACTAAACATTTTTGTTTTTCATATAGCCTTTTATATTGAAGAGTGCGATGGAGTGCAACTTGCTGAACAACTATTTTTATTTATTTTTTTTCATTTATACCAGTACATTTCATACCTTAAAAAATAAAAGACTCATTGCACTTAACTTAATGATACGAAAATCATCCTTTCACAAAACGCAATAATTTTAAAATTTATATAGGTGTAAAATAATAAGTTATAGCCTTACCTTCAGATTAAAAACTGTAAATAAGCAACAGCAGTACCTTCAGATTAAAATTTAGTCCAAAAAGCAGATATAAACAACTTTCTACCAATTTATGATTATTTTTGTTTTTTGGCAATTTTTCATTTAAGGCTAACCGGTACTTGAGAATGAGAACAGTAATGCCACATTTAGCTTATCGCTGCAAAATTGTGGCATGTAAAAATCAGGTATGCAACCTATACACACTTTTTTCTGAAAATCTGGGTTAACGGTACAAATAAGTAAAGAAAGTGCTTTAGTTTTCTGGATATTACTTTATACGTGTTTATAAGAACAGAATAAAATTCTGTCAATGTAGTAGCCTTTCTCCTGCGGTTTAAGGTATAAAAGAGAGCGATTTTTCATAGTGAATTAAAGAATCTGTGTGAACAGCTTACAAGCAAGATCCTCATCAGTTGTGTCGTTTTCTGCAACTTTATAATAAGCTGCAAAAAGTTCAGTGCGCCCCCCTTAAAACGCATCTCTTGGATTTAACGATAGAATGATATTTGCCATGCCATTATTTAAACTGCTGTTTATGTCTGGATTTTCTGTCAAAATTTGTTTAAATTGGCATTCCCACATAACAACCAGTTTATATCCACAACGCTTTATTAAATCTATGCGCTTACAGGTAGCTTCATACCTTTGATCCAAAGTTCCAATTTTCATTGTTTTTGGAGCTATGTTTTGGTTACATGTAATGCAGCCATGAAAATAGCATCCAAAGAACTCGTAAACTGTTTCCGTAACTGGATTATAGCCATCAACCTGCAAATTGCACCTAGGCAGTTTTATTTCACCATAGTTTTCCGCGTGTTGAATTTTTCCATCAACTTTTTTATTTTCCAAATTCAACCATTTAACAGATATGAAAGATTGGTTGAACTTTTTTGTATTAGGCATAATACCCAACAAATTTTCAGAAAGAAAATTCTTTCGGAATACCAGCATAACTGTAGATGCAATTGTAAGAGCTTCAGTAAATGGATTTATTTGGAACATTTGCAGAAAATCTTTTATGAAAATTATACATCCTGAGCGCAATATTTTAACATCGTTTCTACAATAATTTACAAGTTCTAATTGGTTATCAACATTTTTGTGTGATTCCGACTGGTACCATTTTATAAAATAATCTCTGACCTCTGTTTTCATTGCATTAATGCCATACATAACTGTAGAGGGATACTTTCCAACATAGTTCCTATTATCCAAGGTATTGAAAAATTGTGGATAAAAGTCCTTTTTAATATCTTGAATATCAAATATCTTTGGAAATTTCGCTAAGGAAAAGGGAAGAAAATTGAGCGAATCAATGAAAATTAGATTACCACAGGTCATTTTCATTATTTTAGAACCGTTCATAATTGGTTTAACTGGCAGTTTTCGTTGTATTAATTCTGAAATAATGAAATGCCCATCGTAGCCTTGCAAATTATGTACTACACATATAACTTGATTTGCAAATGGCCGATGTTTAAGACAGTAATTCACAAATTGTTTAACAACGTTTTCTTCATTCGATTCATTTTTGAAAACATGCTCGCGCTGACCACATTGTTCACAATTTAATTCATTGCTAAATATGTCTGTCATGTAGCATTTTTCACAACTTTGTCGTGCTGTTACAACATTTACCGTATGAACAAAGGAAGAAGCTTCGTTGTTATAATTAACATTTTGCGTACTTTCGTAATCAAAGAAAATAAAAAAAAAAAGTGGGGCTTTTTCTTTTTTTGTATAACTTCATATAGCATAAATGTTCGTTGGGAACATGTTTGAAACAATTTGAACAAAAGTATTCCCCGCAGATATGTTGATCCTTTCTTTTCGAAAAATCTACAAAAACACTACAATTTTTGCAGATTTGCAACGTATCACATACAGTGTTGGTGTTTATCAGATTTTTTAAATGACTGTTGTAGCATTCGTCACCTCTGAAAGATTGATTGCATTTATCACAGTTTCTAACCTCTTGGATAAATTCACAAGGTGAAGATGAAAAAAAGTATCGGCATTGCATTTCACATCTATGGTAGTTCTTATGATCATACAGGCACAAAAACACAAATTTATTTTTTATTGAAAAGCCCTGTTGGTGATTTAACAACATAGAAATGTTTTTCAGACTCGGGAAAGTATAGAAAAATCTTTTTAGTTGGGTCAAATTGGGGAGGTCCTTGAAATATTACATTTGCCTTTAAACTATTAAAAACAACAATTTGGACATGTTTCAAATATTTTTGGAATTTGAAAAGGTCTTGCAGCAAACAACCTTTATTTTGAACAATTGCAACATTTTTTTGCACAAAAAATCGGCTGCTTTATTCAATCTACTTTGAGATACGTTCCCATTTGCTGATTCAATTGAATACGCAAGACATTTTGGGAGGCAACTAAAACCGATTCCACCAACGTCTTTTACGCTTCGTTTGTTCTTTAAACATTCCGTTTCGTCATTTATAGCATTGCTAATTTGGCACCAGCATAGGGGTAATCTATGATGTTGGCTACAACTATCATGGCCTCATCGGAAAAGAAGAGAGAGTTAGACTGATTAACATCAGCTATCAAATTTACGATTACTTTGCCGTTTAGCTCACCTATAGGTCTCATATTGAGCCATATGGGCTTTACTTCGGGTGCGTTTGGGAGTGATATTGATACGTTAACTTTGCTCCCTTTTTCGCTATTTGAAATAATTTCTTCTAGCATTTCGTTAAAGGCTGTTTCCAGCCACACTATTAAATCGTCTATTTCTTCAAAAGACGTTTTTTTTAACTGGAAGATGAGTTTGACACCGGTCATCTTAAACTTGTTATAATTTTGAATTTCTATTGAAATTATGTTAACATATTTGCCACCACCGGTTTGAACATTACCTATACAATTAACTTTTAATGCTGTACTACTTTTAGCACAGGTTTTTACCAAACTTTTTTTATTCAATCCGCTAGTACCAGGCTTGGGTAAATTTAATGGCCTTTGTGTACTAGAATTAACACTTAACGATTCTAAAACTGATACAGAACTTAAATTTCTATCTAATGTTAACGCGGAACTTAAAGATATTGAATCACGCTATTGACTCCTAGAGTTTTCTAATATAGTAATAGCTTCTTTAATGAACGGATTAGACAAACTTTCATCCGTCGCTAGACTATACTTAACAATAAGCCTATATAACTCTAATAGAACTGCGTCCGAAAGCTCTGATTTATCAGCTATAGCTTTTAAGCCGGACGCAAGAAAACAGGGAAAAAACTCTTTCTCTGTCTCTGTAATCACTTTTAAAATATTAAGTAACTTAGTTGCTTCCATCCTGGATCTGGTCTAGCGGGTGCAAAAGCCTTCTTGGGAATCTTCGAAGAAAAACAACGGTTGAGTTTTGGTCCAAAATGCAGGAATTTTATGCTGGTTCAAAAGCCTTCTTGGAAATCTTCGAAGAAAAACAACGGTTGAGTTTTGGTCCAAAATGCAGGAATTTTATGCTGGTTCAACAGCCTTCTTGGGAATCTTCGAAGAAAAGCAACGGTTGAGCTTTTGGTCTGATCTAGCAGCCTCGCTTAACTCCAAAATGCAGGAATATTAGGCTGGTTCAAAAAACCTTCTTGGGAATCTTCGAAGAAAAACAACGGTTGAGTTTTTGGTCTGGTGTAGTAGCCTCGCTTAACTCCAAAATCCAGTAATTTTATGCGGGTTCAAAAGCCTTGTTGTATTTCTTCAATTATATTTGCCTGCAAAAGATTTTCTGTAATTTCATTTTGAATTACATTTAATACAGAACACTTAAAGTTAAATATATTAATAAAAATGTACCTTATTTCCAGTCAAACTAAAACACTTTTTACTAATTCACAAACTTGGTAAACCAACGTAACTTTGGTTGATAACCATCAGTAGACTAAACATTTTTGTTTTTCATATAGCCTTTTATATTGAAGAGTGCGATGGAGTGCAACTTGCTGAACAACTATTTTTATTTATTTTTTTCATTTATACCAGTATATTTCATACCTTAAAAAATAAAAGACTCATTGCACTTAACTTAATGATACGAAAATCATATAGGTGTAAAATAATAAGTTATAGCATCGTAATACAATATAACAATCATAATTTCATTTATGTGAACAAGAAATACTTACTACACAGTACATCATTTATTTTCGTATACTGTTTGAAACACGCTTTCCCATGCACCCCGTCATAATTAAAATTAAGGATGAGGTTTTCCCCGAACAACTTTACTAAATCCTTTTTAATTCCACGACCACCTACTACTTTCCGCACAGCAGTAACCTGGCATAGGGACAATATAATTAATTTTTAGAAATGAGTATGTAGTTCCTTTTTTCATATTATCCTGATTTATTTTCTCTTCTAGTTTTTTCAAGTTCTCTTCATCAGTAATAGGAAATTTTATTGTTATGTCTGACGGTTCCCTTTCGTTTTCAACTAATTTTTTCAGCAATACAGATGTTTCTGCTAGAGTTTCAATTATGACTCTGTTTTGGTGTTCGACAATTTCTGTAAAATACAAAGTATTATAGTGGTGTTTTCTAAACTCCTTGAAAGTAATTTAATTTGCTTTTTACTTCTTCAAATTTCGTATTTATGATGTCCGCAATATATGTTTTAAGATGTTGTACATCGATAGTTTGCCTTTCTGAAATATTGAAGACAATTAAGTGGAATGAATTAATCAAACAAATTATATTTTAACTGCACCAAAATTACATTATTTCTGCATATTAGCGCACTTTCAAAATTGCGTGGAGTCACCTTGAAATCAAGATATTTCAGCGTGATTTTAATGAAATGACTGCACTTCAACCATGAATCATATTTTTGAATTGAGTTAAATTTTGCACTTCATTTACATTTAGATATGTGTTTGACAGCCGATCATAAATGTTTTTGATATTTGGTCTAGTGTGGAATAAAGCTACAGTTGAAATTTGAAACGTGTGAAATCGAAAACAGAAAATATCTTGACGTAATTTTAAAAGCATTAAATTTTCTTAAAATTACATAATTTTGGTACAGTAAAAACATGATCTTAAATTAAACTTACCTGGTTCTAAAAATCCTAAAACGGCATTGCATCGTCTAAGTTGCCCAGGAGGTACATTTTCGTTATTATATTCTCCAGTATCAAACTTCCTCTTCCTAGTTGACCGCGACGAGGATGTAGACTCTGACGTTGGCGACTCCATTTTTGTAGCTGCTTCTGTAGTATTACATGCATCCGTGAAGGATGGGAATTAGTAGAATTTGGTTCTCATAGGGTAAGGTCCTATATTTATCTAGGATGTCCCGGTTAAATTGGCAAAATCCTTGTATGGTGTAATAAAACGAATAAATCGAGCGTACTTTACTTTATTTTATAAGCAACTTACAGGCACGTCTGTTTACTTCAATCTTTTCTTGTAGACTGACTGACTTACAGGTTGGGTTCTTTTAGAACGCTAGAAAGTATTGCCAGATCTTAACTTTTTATCCGATCCCACATTTATGTGATACTTCAGGTAAAAAGAACATCTCTTCTTGTTCTGCTGTGTTATCGTTTGTCAAAAATATCACATAGAATTGACGGGCTCGTCAAAAAAAGTAGTTAAATTTAAAAGGCGTTTTCCTTTTACGAATACATCTTCGTGTTCCACGAAACCCGAAATTTTTATTGGTGTGAAACGATATAAGCAGCAGTAATTATTCGGTGCGATTGTACTCAAGAAATATGACTGTGAACTGTAGCTTTTTATTTCGCCAGATGCGCTCCGCTTTATTGCTATTTCCTTTTCCACCACATTTAAATTTTCATGCTGTAATGTGTTGAGTAATTGTTGCAGTATTTTTGATGGCTTTCTCATTTTTCTCTTCAAATCTTGCATATAATTTTTGAAACTATAAGCTGAGAAGTCGTTTAGAAATCTTGTATTTTCGATGCTAGCGGATAGATGCAGAAGACTGTGGACATTGTAGGTTGTACTGTTGTGCGCATGAAAAATAGGAAAATGTTCAACAAAATGTTTAATCATCTCATGGGCTGTAGTAATATTTGACTTGTAATTCCGCGAACAACACAATAAGCGGTACGCGCAGTGGAGTAGAAGGAAATGGTAGTAAAAATCGTCATTAACGATATTTTTTAAAACTAATATTCCTGTATATAAAGTAAATTGCCGGAATTCAGTGGCTTTCCACTTTAAAATCTCATCCAAACTCCGTGGTTTCCTGCAAAATTCTTTAGGAATGAATCCAGAGAGAGATATCAATTGATTTGATATTTGATGTTTTTCTGAAGAAGTAAGTTTTACAATCGCTTTTCCATTAATTAAACTAAGAATTATTTTTCTTGTAACTCCTAGGTCCACAACATGCATACAATATAGTGGGAATTGAGATATCATTCCAATTCCTAATTTCTCTAAATGAGTTTTATTGCTTCTAAAAAAGGGGTTTGTGTAGAAGGGGGTATATTCTGGGTATTTTCATAAATGCATTACTGCAAGAGCAATATCTGCCGATTTGGCATTACCAGCACGTGCAAACAATGCAAATGTAGTTATGTTGCTTTTGCAGTGCTTGATTTTCTGAGCAGTTCTGGTGTGTTTTTAATGTCAAAATGGCTGCGTTACAAGACGACTTACGAATTCTGGCTTTAAATATTTGTATAGATATTTGTGCAGAAGCGAGTAGAAAGAATCATGAAGTATTTCACTATCTTCGGGAAGATTTGCTAAAGAAACGTTTAAATGAATGTGTTGCACTTAAATTCAGGTGCAACAGAAAAAATTCCGAAAAACAGAGAGTACGAAAAAGTTATAAAAAAGATGCAGAATGATGTATTTGAAAGTCACTTTCGCATGTCGCGGGAAATGTTTGAGGTATAGATGTGCCTATTAAATTTTGATGCAAGTCATATCTTATAAAATTTTAGGATTAAATGCAGGAAGTGGATCCTTATTGGACAGTGATAAATCGGGAACGTCCCGCGCTTGATCTATAATTACCACTGTGCGTTTGTCTCTGGACGTTGCCTAATCGGAATTCATACAGAAAAATTTCAGACCGTTTTAATATTGCCATTGGCTCCGCTTACCAAATTGTTCTTAAAATGTGTAAGATTCTAACTATCCTAAGGAGGAAGTACATTCGATGGCCGAGAGAAAACGAATTTCAAAACATCATAGAGAAATTCAATAATTTGAGAGGTTGCTCAAGTTTCCCAAATGTAGCAGGGTGCCTGGACGACACGCACATTAGAATATCACAACCGTTTGAAGATCACGGAAGCTATTTCAATCGGAAGTCGTATTATTCTCTTGTACTGCAGGTACAATTTCCTATAATTCTTTCTTTTATCGAAGACTTAATATCGGTCACACATTGGTCGAAACAAATTCTGCATCGAACTAAATGTGTTCGACGAAAAAATCTGCATTATTTTTAAATTGCAGAGTCCATATAGACAAAAATGTTGTTTCAAAACAATATTTTAAAACAAACGCTCCAATTTACAAATACTTTTTTTTGTTCTTCGTAGAAAATAGTTTGTTCATTACTGGCTTTGTTTCAACCAGTACATAACCGGTCTTATGTTAAGAACCTAACTAAATAATTTCCATAAATATCTGCATAGCTCGTTTCTGATAGTGACTTGAAATTCTTAGACGTATTCTTTGGGTGGCCAGGTAGCAGCCATGATGCGCACGTGTGGCGCAATAGTTCTCTCGGAATCGCTCTAGAAAACGGAGAAACAAGTATTCCTGAACATGCGCATCTACATACTCGGTGACTCAGCGTATCCCCTTACCGAGTACCTTATAGTACCATATAAGGACAATGGATATCTGAATTCTCAACAAATATTGTATAATTTGAGGCATAGTTCCACAAGGATCTGTGTAGAGCAATCAATCGGATTACTAAAAACAAAATTTCGTATATTAGAGCACTTAAATTTAAAGGATATAAGAAACGCTAAGTACGCATGTACAGTGCTCCACAATTTCATTTTAGAAAAGAAAAATGAACGTATTTCAAATTACATAGATGCTCGGTATTTGAACATTGATCAAGAAAACCAAACTCCATACTCAAACGTCGATGGGACTCAGAAGGGAAAAATGAAACGTGATTTTATTTGTTCTGAAATGCGACAATAAAAGAAAATTATTTGAAATATTCTGTGTGTTATTAATACAATTAAAATAACAATTTTCAAATGCTCTTTACAAAAAGAACCCGAGAAGAAACTAAAAATAATATTCTATACACATTACATAATGTGAGCATTCTCTTTATCTCTCCAATAAGATGTCCTTTAGATCGAAAATTGCTTTCATTGTCATCCTCTCTATTTAATTTTTTTCTTTTTCAAGTTTCACCAGCTCTTCGAAACGCTTTTCAGCTCGTTCTTCTATTTCTTTGTAACGAATTTCTTCCTTCTCATATTGCTTTTTTTAAAAGTCAATTATTTCTTTGTTTGAATTGGGCTTACGTCTTTTAGAGGGAACTTCAGCCTTTTTATCAATCGGAATAGGCCCCGAATCCGCGGTGTTCTTTTTACTTGCTGACTCAGGTCCCCCTGAACCAGCAGTGACAACATTTTTATTTACATTTTTATTATTGTTTGCATTCTTATCAATTTTAGATCTACTTATCTTTATATCGCTAATTACCTTAATTTCGCTGTCTTTTCTGTTTTTATTTTTATTATTATATTTTAAATTACTAAGAGAATTCATAGAATTTATTTCACTTACCCTAACACAGTCATTGTTAGAATATATTTCCTTTCCAGGGTCAGTGACTGACCCGTCAATTCTTACCTCATCCTTTAGTGGCGAAAACCTACCACCAAATGCTCTATACGTCTCTTTGTCACACATCTTGACGGCCTTGATCAAGCTCCAAATGGCACCTCCGCCAGCAGCCCTTCCAGTGTTGCAGTCGCCACCGCTGTCGGTATCTATTTCCGAAAACACAGCCACAGGCGAAGATGAAGCCCTGACAAGTCCCTCACTCGTGCCAGCCAACTCTCCCCTACCAAAGTCATAGCAAGCACCACCAGAGCAGAAAAAACATGAAATTTCCGCTGTTATTCTATTTCTTCCTCGGTTTTTATAACTATCAAATCCTGTGTGTCAGGATGGAAATTCAGCTTCAATCTAGCATATTATCAAATATCAAATAATGTGTATCGGGATCAATCCCACAATTTTCTTATTTTTTCCATACAAAACATATAAAATTATTAATAAAAATATCAATAAATTTAATAAAAGTCGAATGATTTCGACATTCGTCCTTATCAAGAATCGTTTATTTTCTATATGTTTTCTTATACAAATAATACGATGTGAAAAAGTAACAACATTCCATATCAAAATAATAGTGTATTCATATTGAATACACGTGTCAAAAAATAGTACATTAATCCAAATATATAACCGTCTCTCAGAATTAAAGCTACTAGACGGCGAAAGAACCAAAAGCTGTTAAAAAGTGCAATCTGTTAAAAGTGCACACTATGGGAGAATGCTTACATTGCGTTTCCCTCGGATTCAAATTTTCTTGACTTGATATTGTCTAGGAATTTGTTGATGTCGAGTCTGGCTTGACCGTTTTCCGTGGTTTCGGTTTTCGTGTGGTGTGGGAACGTAACTCGCACTATGGCCTAACAAATACTCGTAAAGATATAGAGTTGGAACTTGTCGCTCATCCATTTTTCTTCAAACTGACTGAATTAATCGTGCGTGCGCTTTTATATACCCCTAGGACTGAAGCACCTAGAATGTTCTATAACATACTAGAATATGGTCGAAAACAATTGATTAGAAAAACAACATGAGTAAAGTTTTCTAGAGTGTCTCATTACTTTCGTGCTAACCCAATAGTTGTTACGGGTATTGTTATAATTGTGGCTATTAAAGTTCGGATTGTTCAGATTGTTATAATTATTATAATTGAATTTTCGTCTTTGATTGAAATTTTGGTTAAAGTTACTTCTGTTTACTGACCGTTGGTTTGTGTTTGATCCAGAAGGAGTGTTAAAGCTGCGGTTCTTAGTATTTTTAGAAGGTAAGTTTGGTTGGGGTTGAAAGCGTTGTCTATTTAGCGTATTTCTAGTCTGCAATTCGTTACTAAAATTTGTGCTCCTATTCCCGCTCCGATTGGGTCTCGATGTATCATAATTTTTCTGATTTTGGGAGCGAGGATTATAATAGACATGTCCTGATTCATAGAGTATATTTAAAGCTGTTTCTAAATCCTTAGGATCGCGACAGTATAATATGGATTTCATGGGCTCCGGTAATTTCATTTTGAATACTTCTAAAGCTGATTTTATATTTGCTTTAATTAGCTGTTCCAAGTTTTCCTCATTTTTGTACTCATTTTTCGTTTTTACGTTTAATCTTCTTAATATTTCCTTAATTTCATTGTACATCGATAAACTATTTGTGCGGAATGTTACGCTTCTTAAGTCTTCAAATAATTGGTCGATTGATTTTCTGTCACCGAAATTATGGATAATCAAATTTTTTATGTCCGTCCAAGCAGTTATTCCATAATTTATATTGTTACAATTTTGCGCGCCGAGCGGCTGGCCGGCAAAATTACACCATCTGCCTTCGCTTATGATTTGGCGAATTTGCCAACGAACGGACAGACGGACGGACTTAGGGACATTTTTTTAGGAATATTACTCGTCCACCGAAGTAGACGAGCCCAAAAAAGATCGATGAGTGTTTCGATCCGAGAAGCCAAGCTGATCTCATCAGTATGGCGCTTGGCTTCTCTGCCATAGACACTCACAAAGGAGGGATCGAAAGCTAATCCCTATATCTGCGCGATCGCAACTTCAAGTGTGAAGTATAAGCGAAGGCAAATTCTGTAACAGTACTCCCCCGTCAGAAGCTCGAAGTTCCATCCGAGCAACCTCATGCGGCATTCAGGACGCCGTGGCCAATGCTACGATGGATGCAGCGACGGCATGGCTGTAGTCGCGATACGCGTACGAAATACAACTGCCACAACGTCACTGCGGCAGCGAAAACGCGGCCATTGTGGCAGAGGACAAGAGCGCGGGAGGCGCAGGCGGGTACGAAATACAACTGCCACAACGTCACTGCGGCAGTGAAAAACGCGGACGTTGTGGCAGAGGAGAACCGCGGCTGCATCAACTGTCGGCTGTCGAAGATGGCTGCACGATCGCCGTCATCGACGCCCTGAACGCTAGAGGGTTTGTGGGGTTGCCCCCGGTTAGGAGGGCTCCGGGAACCCCACACCTGGCACCAGTGTTACAATTTTGCCCGCCGAGCGGCTGGCCGGCAAAATTACACCATCTGCCTTCGCTTATGATTTGGCGAATTTGCCAACGAACGGACAGACGGACGGACTTAGGGACATTTTTTTAGGAATATTACTCGTCCACCGAAGTAGACGAGCCCAAAAAAGATCGATGAGTGTTTCGATCCGAGAAGCCAAGCTGATCTCATCAGTATGGCGCTTGGCTTCTCTGCCATAGACACTCACAAAGGAGGGATCGAAAGCTAATCCCTATATCTGCCCGATCGCAACTTCAAGTGTGAAGTATAAGCGAAGGCAAATTCTGTAACAATATCTATTACCTCACCAGCCCTACCGACAAGTTTCGATTTAATTATATCGCACAAGATGAGCTGCGCGGTTTCATTATAAGCTGTGAGCAAGTGATGTATTATCTCTACTAAGTCTATAAAATTTTGTAATTTATTATAGTCGCCATCAAACTCCGGCAATCTAGACAAGTATTTTAGTGGGTAAATAGTTAGAGATGTCATTCTGGGGTTTTGAACGAGTGAGTCTAGGGAATTTACACGTTCTTGGATATTATTTAATGTAATTCTAAAATTATCGGCTAAGTTTCCTAATTCTGTGTTATTCTCTAAATTCCTATCATTCATAGTCCTAGCCTTAATCTATTTAATCTATTCATCACCTACTTGGATAGCTGGTTCGAGTTTACGTCTTAATCGATGCGTATAGATGATAAGGTGCTTCCTTTCCTGAGCTCGGCTGGTTCTTCTTCTGCGGATTGAATGCTGGGTGTTTTCCTTGGCCGAATCTTTTCTTCCTTGGAGAATTCGTCCGGTGTCTTCCTCCTATGGAATGTTCTTTGTACCGGTGTCGCTTTTCTTACACAGAGAGTTGCGCAAAACTGGATCGATTTTCTTACATAGAGAGTTGCACAAAACTGGATCGCTTTTCTTACACAGAGAGTTGCACAAAACTGGATCGCTTGCGCGGGATATCACATACGCTTATTTAATTGAATCATTGAGAATCACTACCGGTTTTGCTTGTTCCTAATTTCACTGATCTTTCAGTGAAGTATGTATGTATATTTGTATATACACTGAGAAAAAAATTAAATAGTTTCATGTTTAATTCAAATAAAAACACATATGATTTGGCGCCAAAAAGATTTGAGTTTGTTTTAAATATAAATCTGTTTGATATTATCATGTCATTAGTATAACCTATTTATGTTTGAATTAAACATATTTCTATTAAAAGTGAATATTTTGTATTCAAAAATTTCAAGCAGATATCAGTTTAAACTGAACAGAAATTCTGCTTGAAATAAAAAGGACCTCTTTAAAAATCCCAAATAGATATCTATTTGAACTAAGGTTTGACATACCTCTAAAATTTTTAAAAGGTCAATTTCTTTCATTAGTGTTTATAGCCTATATGCTTTAGAGAATATGAGAGAAAGAATTATTATGAAATTACTTTAATATCAGAAAATATAACGAAAAATATGAGTGTGCTCTAGCAGAGGTTATATGACTCGTTGTCGTCGTTTTTCTCGAAACCCTTTTTTCTGTACGTTCGGCATGATAACTCGAAGAGCTTTCAACATTTTTGACTAAGTTTTTTGTACACCTTTCCATATAGTCTCACGAGCAAAATTTTTTAATTTCATAGAAATATACAATTCATACCATTTTAAAATTAAATCTGCAGTTCTTGTGAAGATGTTCATTCTTTAAGAATTTATAAAAAATCAATTTAAAAAAATAGGGAAAAAAAACTCAGCCAAAAATATTGAGAATTCTTCGAGTTACCATGCCGACCTTACAGAAAAACAGTGTTTCGAGAAAAATGGGTAGAAAGTTTCAATGGGCCATACATATAACCTTTGCTCTGGTATTTGGAATAATTTCATAATAAATCTTTTTTTCTTATGTTTTCTAAAGCATATAGGCTATAAAAATCAATTAACAAAAAATTTCGGAGGCATGTAATCCCTTAACTCCTTGAAAATCTCAATACTGCTCTTTTATTTTTTTAATTTCAGATTATATTTTATTATATAAAAATTATATATCATTAAGAAAAGAGAAAAATGAATATTGGAATATTCACTTTTTAAAAATATTACGAGGAATTTTTACAATTAAAAGACATTATATTAGGTAAACATTCATTTATTTTTAATGATTAGACGAATTTATTACGAACATAACATTTACCATTATTAATTGTATGTATATGCAATGGCGGACTTGTAAAATAAGTAATATTTTTAATATTCAACGATTTATCCAGCTTTTTACCTGTTTCAAAGGATTGAAAATGTTTATCAAATTTTATAATTTCAATAGGGTAGCAATATACGTAAAGATCTACATCATCTGTCAAAAACAAAATAATTTTAAACAATTTTAAGGATGAATTAAAATACGAAGATAGGTAATAATTGGCTTTGTACAATGCCCCTTCATATTTAACTTCACCGATTGATTTGTAAGTCCCTTTATTGATATCAGATTCAAGAACAAATTGGGAATTTGGTAGTGTATGTATGGTAATATATTCAAAACATTTGTATTCTATTGCTTCCACATTTAATCCCTTTTGATACTTTAGTAAAAACTCTGAGAACTTTAAACTGGCTTTAGTGCTAAGAGTTAATGGAGAATTTAATCTTGATGTTATGCTACTAGCGTATATTTTCGATGGCCTATGTTTAGACTCAAACCTAAAACACCAAATATATTTTAAAGGACCACACTTTTTAATCGCAGAAGGATAATGTGTTAAAAAGTGATGCTTAGGCTTTAAGGTCTGCCCGAATAAGGATATATACAAAGAATGATGATCTTCTATACATTTCTGTAAACGATCAATATCATGCTCGTGATTAATAATAGGTTTCAAAACAAAATCGACAATTTCGATTAGTAAGCACAATAATTTCCATGCTTGATTTTCTTGGGGGACTAGATCGCCAATAATCAAAGGCAAAAAATGTAAAAACGTCCAACATTCACGAGCAGACATTTTCAAGTTCATCGATTTAAGCCTACTTTCTTCAATATCCGGAGACATGTTACCGACTTCTGTTTCTCCATAGGGAAACAAACTTTTTCGACTATTTAACTGTTCGATAGTAACACTTTATCGTTGATTAAAGAAAGCAATATATTACATATGTCATATACACATACCCCTTCGAATAGATCGTGCATAACATCAAAAGTAAAATTGTCTGTTACATGGAATGTTTTAATATTATTGAAAATACAATTCTCGCGTATCCCCGTTTTCATGGGATTTTTACTTTTTAAATCTTCCTGATAATTGTTTCTATTTCTAAGATGGTCAGAAGATTCTTTACATGAAGCTTTTGTGGCTAATTTGTCCAATTTACATGATCTACAGAATGACACAGAATTAAAAGACTTTGAAAATCCTAAAATACTATTAAGACTTAGATTATCTCCAACGACTAATCCTAAAATAAAGTAAACATGAAATATTTCATCACCTATGCACATTTCCAAGCCTTCTTCTTCTAATTTCTTTATTTCATTTAAAAGATGAACGAAAGTAATATCATTACCCAAAATTTTTAAATTCTTTGTTTTGACGAATCCAAAATGGAAAATAAAATCTATCTTTGAGAGCAAATATTTTGGAATATTTGGAAAAATATAATAAGCTGCACACACGGCTTCGTTGTGTGAGCCTAAAGGATTATTAATTTCGTAGTCGTCGAAATACAGAATATACGGTATTATATATTGCTTTTGTAGGAGCTGTTTTTTATAAGCATAAATTTCTCCGTTTACGAAATTCCTAATAGAACTTTGCATAAGTGTTTCTTCAATATTCTTTAGTGTAGTTTTAAGAACACCTGGTAGCTCGAACAATTTTTTTATTTGAAAATGAACTGGCATTAGATAAAAATTCATAAAGCTTTCAGCGAGAGTTGGAATACCATGTTGAACTTTTTCTGTTATAGAGCTTCGTAGCAGATAAGGTTTTGGTGGTTGATATAAACTAATGTTTTTAAGAGTTTTTAAAAATGTGTGTTCTGTTTTAACATCTTTAAATGGATTATTACAAAATGCATTAGTGTATGCAAGAATGCTTTCACTTACGTTATCTTTCGACAACAGTTTTATAATAGCTCCAAAAGACAATATTAATTCACTTACTGAATTCTGTATTTTAATAACATCTTTACGCGGAAGATTATCTTTAGAATATAATTGCAAAGAAAATAATAAAATTTTATTTTTTAGATCATTTATAATATCTTCAATTTTATTTCCAACATTTCTTGTATTCTCCACAACATTCGAAGAGGTAATGTTTTCCACAGCTAAATATTGTAAAGATGGAAGAGGTGGTTGAAAGTTTGCTGTATGTTCAGTAATGTTTTCACTACTATGTACAGTATTTAAATGTGAGCAAAAATTTTTTAAACTGGTAAAAAGCTGATGACAACTTGGCTGCACACATTTAATTACATCTAAGTTTTTAACAAAATGCTCATACTTAAGGTGATTAATTAGTTCATGAATGCTATGAAAAGTCACGAAGCATTTAAAACAAAAGAAATTAATTTTTTTCAAAACAAATAGTTTAGGATGTTTAGGTGAATATAATTAAGATTTCAGTTTTATTTCTGAAAATAATTCATTAATGCAGCCACAGAAGGGGACTGAAAGTCATATTTAGTTGTTATTGAATAGAAATATTTTTGTATAAATAGCCATACACCTTGGCAAGCCTTAAGATAATTTAAATTTAGGACGTTAAAAATTTGAAAACATGTGTTCAAGCATTCGGTAAAGGATGTGAGCTTATACAATACCTCATCAAAATATATGAAAAATTCGTTTAGCTGATAGATATCTGCTCCAACAACTATTATAATCGGTTGTATGGTAAGTGATGAATCATAATACTTTTTCTTCAGCTCATTTATTTTGGTTTTAAAGTTGTTTATTGAAGCCAGATGTAAAGTGAAACTCTCTTGCGCATCTGCAATGCTG
Source organism: Dysmachus trigonus (assembly GCA_949715965.1). Taxonomy (NCBI): domain Eukaryota; kingdom Metazoa; phylum Arthropoda; class Insecta; order Diptera; family Asilidae; genus Dysmachus; species Dysmachus trigonus. Next base: position 51,104,779 of record OX454319.1, on the reverse strand, counting down.
AATTTTCTTTTATTTTTTCCCTCAAAACTTGTAAATCGAGCTGTTGGAGTAATTACACTATTAAGCAAATTTGCTGTAATGTAATCGAAGCTATCTAAAAGGAATACGTAAATAAAATTTCATTGCTGTAAAGGCAAAGATAATATAAACTACAAGATGCACAATCACGTGTAAAGAGATGGCATCAAGAAATTTTCGTAGACTCAAAGTCCAGCGATATCAAAAATGTTGCGTGAAATTACTCTCCTCCTTTGTTCTGCTTTTTCCAGAGAGCAGAGGAACATTCCTCTGCTCTCTGGCTTTTTCTTTGCATTTCACATCAGGTCAGGACCCAGAACATGTTCTAGTAAAATTACTTGCTGGCATCACAAAACGTTGAAAACGAGCGAAGCAACTTTTGTCACTTTGTTCTTTCTCTCAATTTTATTTGTGTATGCGCGCAAGGTTCGAAATTGCGTGGGCTGCTGTTGTACGCCTGCTTGAGCTACACAAGGCATTTAATGGTATAGGAGACACACAAGATAGAATAAGAGGGTGGCATATGAGTCATTCGGGCACAGCTGAGTACTGTGTGGGAATTAGGTCACTATGAAAATCTTCTTAGCATCGGCGCACAGTGGGCGGAAACGATCAAAATTACGCGCGGGGCAGAAAAAAACGTCCAAATTAAGTCTTTCTTTTTTTTAAATACTCGTTATTATGTCCGCTATCTTGTATCACTGCGGAAATCCAAATTTATAGGGGTAAAAACCACCCCTAAAGCGGTCAACCCACCCCCAAGCAGGCTAACCTACCTAACCCTGGGCAGAGCGACTTCTATCAACTTGGTTTATTAACAAATATGCATTCCTTAAGAACAGACAGGCTAACCCACATTAACCCGGCATGGGCATTTCTCATCCCCCACACCCTTACAACCCTTAAAAACCACCCCTACCAACCCCCAAGCAGGCTAACCTACCTAACCCTGGGCAGAGCAACTTCTATCAACTGGGTTTCTTAACAAAAATGCATTCCTCAACAACAGACAGGCTAAACACATTAACCCTGCATTCCTCATCCCCACAGACCCTTACAACCCTTAAAAACCACCCCTACCAACCCCCAAATTGTAAAATATATCTTAATTAATAAGTTAAAAAAAGTAGTTCGTTTAGCCATAGGACGTATTATCATTATGTTTTCCAAAGTGCACCGCGTGGAGGCGAACTACATCACACTTCTTTTTTTTTCGTTTTTTTTGCTTTTTATTTTTTTTTTTTTGTTTTTTTTTTTTTTGTTTTTTTTTGAATTATTGAATTTTTTTTGTATTTTTTTTAATTGTGTAAATGCATATGAAATGGTTGAATTGTTATTTAACTGTTGTATTTCATTCACAAATTTGAAATTAAAAGTTTTCGTGCATCTTTACTTAAGGGTTTAACTTTTATTTCATCTTTTATTCTAAGTGAACTGATGACCATATCTGATAATATCATAAGGTAGTGTATAATGTCTTCGTTAGATGCTTTTCGATTTAGCATTCGGCTGTTTTCTAGACGGATTCTCCTAAAGATTTTATTATTTCCTTCTTGCGGTTCTTCACTTAGCCAACCAAAAGGGATCTTAAAACAATTTATTATGTCACTACCGTGTATTAATAACTTGTGCACTGATGGAGGTATTTTATACCAACCATACAAAGATATACACATTTTGTATGTTTCTTCGCAATAGCTTTTCATTATTGCACAATCAATCATCATGTTGCACGAAATTACCTGTAAAATATTGTGAAACCTATTAATTAAATTTTCATCTACTCCTAGACACTCCGATACAACCTTTGCATTCTCAAAAAATGTTCTGGCGACATTACCTGTATTTGTCGTTCCTGCTCCTTGTTTCACGACATCTACAGTCAGCGATAATTTCACTTTTAATAATTTCTGTATAGATGTTTTCTTTTCTTTTCTTAATTGTTTGTGTTGTTGAGTTAATGCTTGAGATTTTTTAAAGTCAGAATTGTATCCAAGTTTCAAAAGGTATTCCATGCAACGTATCTTACAGTGCAAACTTGATAGTCCAAATTGATAAAATTCTTCTGAGCATTGTCGACTTTTTACGTGATCAAAGTTGTTTATAAACTTTGGGCCCACTCCGCAAATATTGCAGGAATTTGTTGCCTTTTGTCCTGTTAAAGTATTACATACTTTACCATCGATCATAGTACATTTTAGATCATAAGCTACTTTGAATGACATATCATCAATTTTTATGATAGTTACTCCGACCTTTTCTAATTCACTTGTATAATAATCATATAGGCCTTTTACATAGTCATTAGTATCTTTTCTAAATTCAAATTTAACTGTTCGACATGTATGAACAGAGTTAGGTGTACTGTTTGTCCAAATAGTTCTATCTTTAGCTTTTAACTGAAGTGGTGAAAATGAAACTATAAAAACGGTTGCATCACTTTTCGATGATATTTGAACCTCAGGTCTATCTTTCTCTTCCTCATCATTTGAAATAGCATTATCACTTAAGGCATCATCATCACTTGAAACGTTATCATCACTGTTATCATCGGCTAAGTCCATAGGAATATCCTCATCATTAACACTGTCACCCATAGAACTTTCATGTGACCACTTTTGTCTTGTTGTTTGCTGCCCAGATGCACCATCCATTCCCCATTTTCCAACTAGTAACAGTGTTTCATTTTCAATTTCTTCCAATAAGCTTCGATCAAACTGTATCAGGATTCGCTTTACTGTATGAGTTAGTAGAGAGATGAAGTCTACTTCAGCACCAGAGTCATTCACTTCTATACCATCAGGATAGCATAATTTTTTTGCTTCGTAAAGATTTTCATACGATATTAATATTTTATTTCCACAAATTTTATTAAGATGAACATTTAAGTTTTGATATTTATTTTTGGAAAGTTTAATATCTGCATACATCGCTAATGTTTGATTGTCTGTGTTGTTATGACTCCCAATCTCAGTTTCTATATTTTTAGCTGCAATTTTTTTTTTGAGCGCTCTGGCTAATTCTTCTGCGCTGTAAGATGAAAAAAGATCTGAAATACGTCTTCTTTTCGTTACCTCAGAAGCTTCTTCATAAGACTTTCGCGTACGGCCTACATTATGCTTCATGGTATCATGTGACTGTTTCAATTCTGTCTCATCTGCTGCAGAGTTTGTCCCAGGACTCTCAAATGCAATTGTAAAATTACTTTTCAAATAATCGCTATACCGTTTAACATAAACATCCTTTTTGCGAAAAACTTGTTGCCATTGTTTTTTAAAGGTAGGTATAAATGATTTTATTAACTTCTGTCTAATTTGTTGCAATTGTTCTTCAGAAAATGAATTTTGGGATTTGATGCTATTCATTAGAATTTCTTCTTCACTTAATTTATCATTAGCTTTTCTACTGAAAAGTTGATTACGTAGTTCTTCGTGTTTTATGGAATAATTCATGATTAGTATCGAGAAAAAACTTTTAATTATAACGAGTTTATTAATAAATTATAGTTTGCAAAAAACATAAGAGTCTCAATTACAATTAACAAAAGCCTGTCTGTTGTTGAGGAATGCATATTTGTTAATAAACCAAGTTGATAGAAGTCACTCTGCCCAGGGTTAGGTAGGTTAGCCTGCTTGGGGGTGGGTTGACCGCTTTAGGGGTGGTTTTTACCCCTATAAATTTGGATTTCCGCAGTGATACAAGATAGCGGACATAATAACGAGTATTTAAAAAAAAGAAAGACTTAATTTGGACGTTTTTTTCTGCCCCGCGCGTAATTTTGATCGTTTCCGCCCACTGTGCGGCGCTTTGAGTTTAATTTGCCTGAGGAGTGGATGAATTACCTTTTTTTGTTTTTTTTTTTTTGGGAAGCTCGAGGAATTTGTGTAAACTTTTTATAGTTGATTTTTTAATAACTACGGTGTAAGGTAATGAGGGCGAGAATTACTGAAACAGCGTACTTGGTGAATGATAAAATTTTAATTCAACGCCTTAATTTATAAAACTCTATGAACTAATACATTAATAATAAAGAACAACAAAAAATGCTTACATTACAAATCAACACAACTTGACCATTATTGATTACGAATTATTAATATTGCAAAAATGATTAAATCTACCAAAAGAAAAAACTAACAGACAATCGGCGCATAAACAAGCACAATTCATACGGCGCGCACCGCCGTGCACGCGCATCAGCACTTTTTTTTCGCCCAACTCAGGTTCGGGCAGCGGTGAATGAATTGTGCTTACTGGCTATGCACTACGGCGACCTTGCACTCTTGTGAGTGCAAGCCACTCCGTTTGTGCATGCATAAACATCCTCCCCCGTCTCGTTGAATCTCGGGAGCTCTATGCTCGCTGATTTTCTAGGAGCTGGCACCGGGATTTCTCTGGTTGCTCTGGATGTTCTCGGGTTACGCCGCCGTTTCCACCAGAACCATACTCCAAGTGTGCAACCTATTCCCATGATGAGGTAGACTACGATGTAGTGGTGCAGGTCATGGTAGTTCCATTTGTGGGCTAAGTTGGTGACCTGATTTTGCTGGGTTTCTATTGCGGCAGCCAGTTCGTCTAGGTCCGTCATATCGGGTGCATTTATTAACTGTGACGACCGGGTAGTGTGTTTTGCAGAGGTGTTTACTGGTGGGGTCTCGACATGTGCCCGAATTAAGCCCTTCTCCGGTAGAAGGGATGAGTTCAATCCTGTCGGAACCTGATCATTAGAGGTTATGTGCATGGTGGGGTGATGGAGCATGCACCTTGGAGATAACTGGACAACTCCGCTTCCCTCTAGAGTGAGAGGCCATACCGATCCCTCACAGATGACATTGTAACGGGATTCCTTGATCATCACATATAGCCAGGTGCTAGGCGTGTTGAGCTTCATCCAGATTGTTTCGGGCTTCTTACTCCGTAATGCGCAAAATGGTGATAACTGATTACGGTGCAGCAGTGTTTCGACCTCACATCTCGATACATTTGAATTGAGAGAGAATATGGGATGTTGTTGGCTGCACATTAGTTGTCGGTCCTTTACCTTCATGCAAAGATTCAATTCTTCGGATGTTAACGGACTGAAGCGATCTCGGTGCGTGTTGACTATCAGGTAAGGAGTGGAAAGTTGTAGATATACATGTAACCCTTCATGGTACACAGGTATTGATATTAACTTGTATAGATGATAGTTCTCTGTCGACAGAAGAGGCAGCTTAATGTCGAACAGCACATTTCGTTTGGTTATACGCATCTTGACGTGCATAGCCTTATAGATCGTTAGCCACGAGTCCTTACTGCCGTCTCCTGGAACCTTGAGATCTCTCGGTAGGTGTTCTCTTATGATCGTCAGTTGGTCATTTAGCTGAGCTGGAGTCAGCAATAGTGTGTTCCACCGTCCATGTTTGGCGTCCATTACTACTGAGAGGAGATCTCTTTGCACTTGTTGGAAGTTATTTAAATGGAGCAGGATCATAACTATTGCGGCTGTAAATTCCTGTGAGGACTTGAGGTCGTAATGTGTTTTATTCATTCCGTTTTCAACCTCGTCCATATGATCTTGTATTGCCTGGAGTTGATTGTGAACAGTCTGTGTGTTCTTTCGAATAACGTTGACGGTGTGTTCGGCAATTGATGTTTGATTTTTCAACAGTTCACGCAAAGTGTCCTCATTTTCCTTGACCTCCTTGATCTGCTGCTCGTACTTGTCAGCAAAGTCTTGGTCTAGGATTCCAAACAGTTTGTTCGAAATGGTTCCGATAAACTCAAATGGAGCTCGTTTGTTACGGAGTGCAATCACCTCATTTTGTTGATAGAGGAGCTCATTGATCTGCTCAGACTGGAGTAACTGGAATTTGAGCTGGGTTGTTGTGGAGCTGCATTGTTCCTTCCTCTGTGTTGCTGCACAAAGTTGAGTTAACTTTGAGACTGCCTCTCTTATGCCATCAAATTCCTTCCAGTAACTGCCTAGATCATAGTATACAAGAAGATTCCATTCACTAGCGTACAACTGAACTTCACCCAAGTCTTCAAAGTAAATTCCGTCGTTGTCGTGAAACCTGGTTAACTGAACGGGTGGTTGGTTTGTCTGAACGTCCTCACCTAAAGCTACTACAACGAGAAACGTTAGGAATATTACTCCTAATAGATTTTGATGCAGATAAGTTGTGGCCGATGCTGCATGTCGTCTTTTGGAATTCTTGTGCGATGCATTGATGCCTTGTTCAGTCGATTGAGCAGTGTCCTCGTGTTGTTTGCGTTTAGTTCCCCTTGGCTTATGTTGAGCTGTAGTTGTACTAGCTTCACTGGTCGTAGGTGGAGTAACCTCCGGATCCTCGGGTTCTGTATTCAGCCATACTGGTTCGTCCTGGTTATCTGTGAGAGGTAGTAGTGATACCTTTGATATTGGGCGTGTAAACTCGGAGTTTTTCGCCCGTAGTTTGACTACTCTCGTAAGACCATCGTTCCCAGGATATACTTCCGTCACTCTACCAAGCGACCATTTTGCTGGTGGCAACTGATCATCCTTAATAAGTACAACGTCTCCAACTTTTATGTCAGTGTGTCTTCTTGCCCACTTAGGTCTATATTGCAGTCGAGCAAAGTATTCAACCGACCATTTTCGCCAGAAATCTTGGTTCATGCGCTATAATTGGTGCCACTTGTCGAGCAAATTCGGATTGGTATCTAAGTGGTTCCTTTGAGGTACCGTTAGTAACGGCCGTCCTGTCAAGAAGTGACCTGGCGTTAACACTTCCAGTGACTCTGGGCCTTCAGTTAACGGGCAGAGTGGTCTAGAGTTTAAGCACGCCTCGATCTGAGCCATTAGGGTGCACATTTCTTCGTAGGTCAGTTTTGTTTCGCCAATAACCCGTTTCATGTGATATTTTATCGATTTCACTCCTGCTTCCCACAGACCTCCGAAGTGTGGTGCAGAGGGAGGAATGAAGTGCCATTCCGTTTTTTGTTGTAGTAAGGCATCGTGGATCTCTTGCTTAGCGTCGTCTTCCTTGAATAAGTCACTGAGGATCTTACTAGCACCTACAAAATTGGTAGCATTGTCGCTATACAGGTGAGCTACTGGTCCTCGTCTTCCCACAAATCTTCGGAATGCAGCAATGTACGCTTTCGATGTTAAGTCTGTTACCACTTCTATGTGCACAGCTTTGGTACTTAAGCATATGAATAGAGATATATATCCCTTGTGACTGCGATTTCCTCGACCACGTGCGATAAGAAGGTCGAATGGTGCTGCAAAATCCACTCCTGTGTGGGTGAAGGGAGGATTTGAAGTTAATCTCGCAGCTGGAAGCATTCCCATTAATTGTTCAGCCATTTGTGCCTTATACCTATGGCATCTGACGCATTGATGTATGTAACCTTTCACCGCTTTAGGGCCATTCATGATCCAAAAGGTCTGTCTTACTAACTCAAGTGTAAGAGAATTTCCTCCATGTAGTGACGATTTGTGCGCGTTCTCTATTATAAGGGTAACCAGTTTTCCTTTGTATGGCAATATTATGGGGTGTTTACGATCAAATGACATGTTCGTATTGCCTGCCCGTCCACCTACACGCAATAACCGCTTTCCATCTAAAAATGGTGTAAGGGATAACAGTCTACTCCTTTTGTCTAGTTGTGAGCCCTTGGATAGTTGTGCTATTTCGTCTCGGAAGTTTTCAGCTTGTACTAATTTTATGTATGGTGTGAGTGCCTCAGTTAGTTCCTTTACTACGAGCGGGCCATGACGTCTTTCATGTGCTCTCAACCTTGCGTTGCTTATGAAGCGATTTACATAGGCTGTTATTCGTTGTAGTCTTCCGAGTGAAGAGACCTTCTCTAATAACTCGTCATAAATACTTCTGGTTTCTTGCGTTGTAACATGTGCGTCTAGTTTTCGCTTTTCCATGTTTATTGTGTCGAGATTTTGTTCACTGGTTGTATTTCCAGGCCTATAGCTTATTTGCCTCAATTTCAGCCATTGAGGGCCTTCCCACCACAGCGTTTGTGACCTTAGGGCTGACGGATATATTCCTCTTGAAGCTATATCCGCTGGGTTTTCACTGGACTTCACATGAAACCATCTTGAAGAATCAACCTTCGCTTGAATTTGTGCTACTCGATTTCCCACAAATGTTTTCCATCGATGAGCATCTTCTCGAATCCAGGATAGTACGATCGTGGAATCAGTCCATGCATAGCAGTCTATGTTGGGAATCTCTAGGCTTCGTTCTGTCTCTTTTATTAAATTCGCTAATAGAGTCGCACCGCAAAGTTCTAGTCGTGGAAGCGTTAGTGTGCCTTTGAGTGGAGCGACCTTTGTCTTGGAGGTAATTAGTGATACATACACCTCCTCATTAATCATGGCTCGCAAGTAAACTACTGCACTATAAGCTGCTTCCGAAGCGTCAGCAAATCCATGTAATTGAACTTCGGAGTAGTTGCTAGAGTACTTGATCCAGCGAGGAATCTCAATCCGTTCTAGAGACGGAAGTTCAGCTTTGATTCTGTCCCATTCATTCAGTAGCCTGTCGGGTAACACCACATCCCAGTTAGCTCCTTCCTTCCAAATCTCTTGTAGCAGTAATTTGATTTTTAATTGTTACTGGAGCTAGCAAGCCAATTGGGTCGAATATTTTTGCAGCCTCTGACAAAACCTGTCGTTTTGTATTTTCCTTAGAGATGCTTGCGTGGTTAACCCGTATTTTAAATGTATCCGTTCTAGGATTCCAGAGTAACCCGAGAGTTTTGAGGGTTTTGTCCTGATCTAAATCAAATTCATCAGTGGACTCATGGAGCTCCTTGGGTATAGTTTTCAGCACTTCCTTGCTGTTGCTACTCCACTTACGCAGATTGAAGCCACCTCCCTTCAGCAGCTTAATCAATTGTTTACTGGCATCTATCGCTTCGTGCTCTGAGTCTGCCCCTGATACTACATCGTCTACATAGGTTTCGTTTACTAATATCTTTGCCGCGACAGGATAGATGTGACCATCGTCTTGAGCCAATTGGTGCAATGTTCTAATTGCTAAGAATGGGGCTGCCGCAGTTCCATAAGTCACCGTAGTGAGCTTATATTCTTGTATCGGGTTGTCAGGTGAGTCGCGCCATAGAATTCGTTGGTAATCCTGGTCTCTGACATCCACCTTGATTTGACGAAACATCTTTTCGATATCTGCCGTGAACGCTATTTTATGTTTCCTCCATCTCATTAGAATGTGTGCCAGGTTTTGCTGTAGTTGTGGTCCAGTCATCATCAGATCGTTCAGGCTTTTGGTCGAATTTCGTTTTGCCGACGCGTGAAATACCACTCTAAGTGCTGTTGTAGTGATGTCAGATTTTAGCACCGCATGATGAGGGAAGTAATTAATTTTTCCGAGATTGTCCGTAGCCGGAACCATGTGAAATTTTTATACATATTTCCAAACACTGGATCCGTTTTGAACTTCCGCTCCATTTGAAATAAGCGGGCTACTGCTAGTTCACGGGAACCATGTAGCTCTTCCACTTTTTCTGGATCCTCTTTAAACGGTATGCGTACCGTATAACGTCCATCAGGGAGTCGTTGGTGAGTACTTCGGAAGTGGTTCTCACATGCCGCATCTTCGCTTGTTGTAATTTTCTCCGGTTCTAGCTCTTCCAATTCCCAGAATTTTTTCAAATCATTATGTATATCAACTTCTGATACCAAGCAAGAAATTCTTTTACTGGCTGGTGTCCTTACTTCTCCTGAAAGGATCCACCCCAGCTCGGTTTTCTGAGCAACAGTGCCAATTGAGTCATTACGTATCATATCGTTGAGTAGGACCTTACCATAGACGTCTGCGCCTAAAATAAGATCTACTCTCCCAGGTAACGTATAGTCTGGATCAGCTAGCAGAAGTCCTTGTTTGTTATCCCAGTTTTCTATAGGTTCTACTTTTTCTGCTGGTAGGAACTTGGTGAGCCTTTTCAATACAAATGCAGTGGTTGTTATTAAGAAGTCTGATTGGAACCTTGGCCTGATCGTCAATTCGACGCATGTTTGAATTCCGTCTGTTTTAGTCAGTCCAATGCCTGACACTTCTGCATAAGTTCTCTGTTTCCTTAGTTTAAGTCGTTGTGAAGCATCTTCTGTGACGAAAGACGCTTGCGATCCCTGATCTAATAGTGCTCGAAGTTTTAACACATTTCCGCCCTGTCCTATAACTGAGACGATAGCTGTGGGTAGCAAAACTTTCACACCTTTAGTGAAATTTGCTGTATGTGCCTTTATTTCGGTTGGAGTTCCAGGCTCTTTCCTTTCTACGGGCTTATTTAGCACGTCTTTCGACTTAGAGTTGATTGATGGATGGAGTAGAGTATGATGTTTTTTGCCACAGAGTTTGCAAGTTTTCCAAGATTTGCATTCCTTTGCAAAGTGTCCCTTTACTAAGCAATTTTCACACAGTTTATTCTTCCTTACTGCTTCATTTCGTTGCTGTATCGACAACTTTGCAAAGTCTGCGCAGGTATAGATCGAGTGGTCTGCTTTACACACCACGCATGAACGAGTTAGTTGCCCATGATGCACCAACGTAGTTTTCTTCTTTCCATCATGTTTAGTATAAGATTTATTTGTTGTTAGTGTTTCCAAACTCTGAAAACGTGTTTCTATAAACTCCAAGAAGGCTTTTAAGGATTGTACCTCCCTCGGTTTTGCTAGAGACAGTTCATATAGACGATGAGTCTCTCTGTCGAGTTTTTGCGTGAGAATGCATAGCAGAAGTGGATCCCACTGTGAGGTTTCTATTCCTATATTCTTTATTGCTAAGAGGCATTCCGATGTAGTGTCATGTAATCGCTTCAATCCCTCTGCAGACTCATAATGCAAGTCTGGTTGATTCAGTAATGCTCTGATTTGAGCGGCAACTAATAGTCTCTGATTATCAAATCGCTTGTTGAGAGTTTCCCAGGCTGCTTCATAATTTTCATTCGTGGTTTGTAAATGCTGTATAAGTTCTGCTGGTTCCCCGGTAACATTGGTTTTTAAATAGAATAATTTTTCCGCTGGTGCAATTTTCTTGTCCTTATGTATTATTTCCGTGAAGAGATCTTTAAAGGACTGCCACTTCAAATAATCCCCTCCAAAAATCGGAATATTTATTCTCGGAAGTTTTATTTTTGTATCAGCATTTGCTATACCTTCTTCTCTCCTGGCTTGAATTGCGGCCTTGTTTGTCTTTAACTGATCATGTCTTTCTTGCAATTTTATAATTACATCCTGATACTCATCTTCTATCTGATCAAATTCAGATAGGTATTGCTCACTTTGCGTGTCTTTAGCTATTATTATATCCTCGTGAGCAATGAGAAAACGTGCCCAGTAGTCATTCAATAACTTTATCTTTTCGAGACAGTAAACTTGAGATGTTTGAGCCGGAATCTCTTTGTCAAATTTGTCTATCGCTCTTCTCAACGATGCTGCAACTGCTTTATATTTCCTTAGCTTCGGATCTTCCTCTTCGCTCTCTCTAGATGTTGGTTGAAACGGCTTATTCCCAATAAGTCTTAACAGCTCCTTCGCTTTCGCATAAATCTCCTCGACTTCCTGATAGAATTTTTCTACGAAGTAGACGTTCTCCGGAGCCTTACTCTTGAACAACAGGATTTCTTGGTCTCGTCGTTGAAAATTTATCCAAAGCTCTTCCAACTCGCTTGACCTCACGTCGGCGTATTCTTTGGTTTTCCTCCTAGCGGGGTCTTTTCTTAGGTTGCTGAGCAATCGGTGAATGCTCAATCCGCATTCTTTTTGCTCTTTTACAAGGTTGTGCAAGATTAGAGTATCTTCTTCGGTTGCCATTTTGATGTATTAACTATGACCTGCTTCGCAAATGCTCTGAAAATTTAAAATTGGTTAATGGCTGAGGACACTGGTTCCTCAGTATTGGTAAATAAACAGAGCCGCTGGACACTATGTTCCAGTGGATGATGTGAATATCTTTCTGAGGACGCTAGGTTCCACAGTTTTATAAATTTCTAACGACACTATGTTCGTCAGAGGCTCGAAGGACCAAATGTAAGGTAATGAGGGCGAGAGTTACTGAAACAGCGTACTTGGTGAATGATAAAATTTTAATTCAACGCCTTAATTTATAAAACTCTATGAACTAATACATTAATAATAAAGAACTACAAAAAATGCTTACATTACAAATCAACACAACTTGACCATTATTGATTACGAATTATTAATATTGCAAAAATGATTAAATCTACCAAAAGAAAAAACTAACAGACAATCGGCGCATAAACAAGCACAATTCATACGGCGCGCACCGCCGTGCACGCGCATCAGCACTTTTTTTTGGCCCAACTCAGGTTCGGGCAGCGGTGAATGAATTGTGCTTGCTGGCTATGCACTACGGCGACCTTGCACTCTTGTGAGTGCAAGCCACTCCGTTTGTGCATGCATAAACATACGGTAACGTACGGAATTTTAGACTAGTACATTTGCAGCAGGACTAGTACATTTGCAGCAGGACTAGTACATTTGCAGCAGGATATTCTGCTTAAGGGGAACACCACTGTGAAGGGTTGAAAAAATTCCATTTTTTTTATTGCATTTTGCGAAAGTGTATACTTTCAAAAATATGTAAAAAAATGTCCAGTCTAAATTCATAAAAATAACGAAGTTAGTTTATCCAACGCATATAGCTCGTGCGCTTGAACTTTTAATTGCATTTTTCTCGAAACCATATTCTTTGAGCTGGCGGTTACTCTATCTCAAAAGCTGATTATTGTAGGAAGAATATGTTAGTCGTCAAAGACGTTTCTTATTAGATTATTTATATTAAATCAATCTCAAATATGCAGTGTGATGTGTTTTCAACAAAGAAGGGTTAAAAATCCACCAATCATCCCCCAAATATTGGAATAATCTGTAATATTTTCTAAAATTCTAAAAGTAACATACTTTTGTACTTCGAGTCATGAAAAATGCGTGATTGGCAATTCTTGCCAGTTTTGAAGGAAAAATGAACCCCGGACTAGCACAGCTACTCCCTAAGAGGGTGAATACATCCCCTAAACAAAAAATACTGTAAAATATTTTTGGAAATTCTGAATATGAAATACTTTTGCCTTTTTATTGAGGAATAATATGGTACAAAAGTTTTAACGAGTTTTGAAAAAAAAGAACGCTCAGCAAGGTACAAATTCTCTCTAAGGGAGTGAAATCATCCCCTAAATTTGGTAATAATATAAAGTATTTTTCTAGGACACAAGATGATTAAATTAAATTTGTTATGTTTTGTAAAATTTATCAAATGTTTTATCTATTTTTGATTTTATGAAAAAAGATTCTGAATAGAAGAAATACGACTACATAAATAATTTTGAAAGGGGTGTTTTAGTTTAATAATTTTTAAATTTAAAATTCAAAATATGTGACATCACACCAGGGTAGGGGGTCACACAAATGTGATCACCTGTGACAAGGACGAGGGGGGGTTCCAAAAGTCATGAAATTTGTGTGACGTAATTTATGGATGGTCCCTTATGTTTCAAGTGAAAGTATGCTGAATGTATATAATTTCCCCAATCTTCCTACCCTCCATTAACTTACGAAAAAAAATTCCCAAAAAATGCCCATTTTTCATAACTGGTGGTCCTCCTTAAGGAATGTTTAAAAACTGATGTTTTTTTTTTTTATTATTGATAAGTATTTATAGCGTATGCGCTGTTGCTGTTGATAGTTGATTGTTTGAGCCTTTAATTTTTCTTTTTACAATAATCTTTTTTTTTTTTAATTGTTAACAAACAATTATAATAATTATTCATAAAAAAATGAGAATTAAAGTTTTTACTTGTTAAACAAAAAATCCAAAATTTGTTTTAGAAGCTTTTCTCAGTAGATATTAAATTATATTAAAAAATTAACCAAATCGGTCGATTCTAAACGGTGATTTGAAATGGAATGTCCCATATACTTTTAAGAAATATTTAAAATGCTGTTTCTTAATAGCAAAATTACTTTTGAAAAAAACTAAGTAAATATATTAAGTTCATAAACGGAAGGATTTTTATTATTTCCACCTTTTGCTCTCAGTACTCCAAAAAGATTTTCAGCAATATCTTGATTAAGTCTTTTAGTGAGCAAAAAATCTGCACTGAGATCGTGATTATTTGCTATATCTTCGATTAAAAGCAAGCTAGCTGTGAGAGTTTGTGTAATACTGTTAATACAATAAACTCTGTGTTTTTGAGGAATCGGATTAACATTGGCTATATAAATTTTAAATTGCCCAATGTAATTGTAGATAGTATTATTTTTCTTCAAGGCCGATCTATACAAGTTACTATCGTTTAGCAATCCACTATTTAAGCAGTCGAATGCTTTATCCACTCTTCTTATAAAGGCAGCAGTTGCGATTGCAGTATCATTCGAATTTCTACTAAATTTATTACTTTGTACAGCTGTTTCAATTGGTGCAGCAACTGTTCTGCTAAATACTTGTGCTGCGATACAAACTCTCATCTTTTCAAATGTATTTGGTGCAACGTATTTTTATGTCAGCTTAGGGCACATTTTAGTAACTTTTCCTTTTTCCATTTCAAATATTTCCCGCACAACATCAAATGAAACAACTCCATCAGGGGTATTCAAATTGTGCGTAAGCCAAACATTTCTCAACAACTTTAACAAGTGTGGAAAATCGTAAATAGCTTTAATTTTTTGATCATTCCATACAAAAAATGGATTTTCAGAAGTAACACCTAGAGCCTTGAAGCAGTTGTGATTATTTGAACCTTGGTCGCAAACAATAGCTTTTATTGTAAATCCCATTTCTGTAAGCATTTGTAAATTTTTCATTATAATCTCCTACAAAATAGGACCTTTGATGCTATTGGCCGATACAAAAAGGTTGACTGAGATTTTCCACGGTTCAATTAGTCCTCTAAGCATAAACACGCAGACCTGCTTAGCCAAAATAGGGCTTCTTTCAAAACCATTGTCTTGAAGACCGTCGATTAGATCCCAATGGGAATTGTATTTTAATTCTTGCCTTACTGTAATTACATCGAAGATTAAGACTGCATACTTGGATCTTTCAGTCATTTCATTACATTTTTTTTGTAAAAGGCCTTGAGCAGTATTGTTAAAACTAGGTTGTAAGTATTTTACAGGTGCCCAATTGTGCAAAGAATTAACGTAAGGTAAGTTTAAGCCTAATCTATTTCGCAGAAACTTGTAAGAACTTTGTGACCTGTAGTACACATTCTGAGCTAAAACTTTCTCATCTTCATTCCATTTAGCAGCTTTCTTCTCCCGAATCAACATAGCACAAAATGTTTTGGCATTTTCTGAAATATCCAATCGTTTGATATAAGATCTCACACTCGTTCTATTAATTTTATTCTGTTCCAAATTTCTTTTCTTTAATTTGGGGTAACTAATAGAAAAATTTCTTTTATTCCTTGTCAATTCTTTTAATTTTTGTTTGGTTTGGTTTAATTCTGTTTTCAACTTAAAATACTTTTTCATATAAAAATCAGAATTTCTTACATTATGCTCACAAAACCCACATAAACCACCTAGAGATTCTTCCGATGAATCCCTTTTTTTTTTTTTTTGGAAGATGATTTCAAATCAGTATGATTTAAATATTCTTCGGAGACGTCCAAATTCATAGATGGGATAGCATCTTTTTTTAATTTTTTTTCCCTATATATTCTGGTACGAAGTGCACAAAAAAATATCCTCCAAATTACTTACGAAACTGCAAGATTCTCTCCAAATATTACCCAAAATTGAACCTGTGGGAGAAAATTTAAAAATTCGTAGGCCCTGATGAGTTCTCCGAGACTTCCCACAATGTTTAAGGCTACATCTTAATCCACTTTTACGATTATCCATCGTAAAAACAAAGAAAAACAAAACCAAATCCCTAAAAACACAATACAAAAATTCAGTCTTAATTAAATCTCGAAAATCTTTAATAAATCGAAAGACACAATCAGGGTAGTCCTGTGCTGCTGCCATACCAAACTAAGCGAAACTCGCACCCACCCACCCACCCCAAACCAGGCTAATAGATGTGACGGCGTAGGGTGTTCACCTCATTCCACGGTACCGAACTCTTCCGAACACTCAGCTGTGCTCACATTCCGCTCATCCCGCCCCGCCGCCCTCTTATTCTGCTTCTAGCTAGCCATATCGAGATTTGAGCGCTCGTAAGAGCTACGGATCCAGGCTGCACGCAACCGTAAGCCACAAGCAAAAGGTTCCGGCGCACACCACTTTACAACGACGGCAAAACAGAGAGAAAAGTTGTTTCGCTCATCTTCAACATGTTCTCAGAATCAAATATTACCGCAACATGTTGTGGGTCCCAATATCACGACCCAGGCGCTCTTGAAGTGCGAGCGCTCATTGTGCATCTTGTAGTTTATATTATCTTTGGTAAAGGGCAAGAATTTATCTTGGTTTGAAATTGCAAGATGCAAATTCTTCCCTAGACTTCTGGTCTTTAATGTTATTTTCATAGTATAGAAATATTCCCTTTTTGAAGTCGTCCCATTTATTAAAAAGGCAATTTTCTTTCTCTGGGTATAAAAGACAAAAATCCCTTTTTATCTAGAAAATTAGGTAAAATTTCGGGTAGTACTTTAATAAAATAAAGAAAAAGAAATTATAAACTATCTACCAATTTGTACCCAAAAGATTCTTTATAAGAAGGCCAGTTTTGCAAAAATTCAGTGTTATTCCTCGAGTTTTTCAATTCTCTTCTGCGCATTATAAATGTTTTCTCCCAGATGTCTAAAACTTCAGGTAAACTTCCACTAGAGCCTTTTTGTAATTTAATTTTTAATTCTGAAACAACTTTTTCATCAATTTCCTTATCCAGAAACTCCTGATCAGCAGAAAATTAAACTTCTTCGATTTTGGAAGATTTATCTATTTTGCGTCTTTTGTGTTTTAAATTATGATATTTATCATAAAGTTTTCCACCAGGATTTTTTCTGGTTTTTCTCCCAATATAATAGTAGTCCTAAAATTTAAAATGATTACTTTTGCATTATCGAAAAATTAAGGTATTATTTCATTGTTACTAAGGGATTAGTCTACTTTAGACGCTCGAAAAAAGGCCTTTTTTACGAATTTCTTTTGACAGATATTAATATAAAAGTCATTGGACTCAATAAATACAATAAGTATATGCAAAAATGATAGACAAAAGTAACTCTTCAAAAAGTAGGCAGCTGATTTACGTTGTCGATTTCTCCGCAAAAAATCATTCGAAACATAAAAATCAAAAGTTATTAGATAAAGTATAACTATGGGTTCGTTCCGAACTACAATTATTCATTTTTATGATAATAAACAAAATGGTGGACTTTTTTCTAAAAAAAACAAACAGGTGATTTTTTCAGTGATTTTTGCAATAAAAAATATAATAAAAATTAAAATTTAAATATGATTGTAGTTCGGAACGAACCCATACATACTAGGAATATGTGGTTAACATTTTAAGAGGAGCGGTTGAGTAGTTTCCGAGAATTGGACAACGTAACGTCAAAAAACGTGGTTTCGCTTAGTTGCGGCCAGAGTAATATAGCGCGCTCAAGTACTCATGGTATCGAAAAGTATAGTTAGAATGTTCGGATCAAAAAAAAAAATCGATTTTTTGAAGTTGGTAAAGTGGACTAATCCTTTAAGCTACAAATTAATATTGTTGAAAGAAATAAAAATAAAGAGAGGGAAAAGGTAATACATACCTTATTCTCTTTTGGGAATATGCAAACAATTTTATTACAAATTCCTCAAAATCGGTAGGATGTAACCGAATATTATTAAGCAGAACTTTTTCCAAAATAATTGAGATTAAATCTTGACGATGATTGTCAAGCAAAGCTTCATTCTTATCATGAAATTCTAATAAAGCTTTCCCTTTTTCGGTTTCCTTGATAATCTCAACTAAATTCTATAAACATTGGAAGAAAGTACATGAAAGTTAAACAGTATACATACAGTTGAAATATCATAAAATCATAACTTACACTAGTTATACTCAAATGAGATGTCGTGTCGGATAACCACGAAGTTTGACCAGAGTCATTGTGCTCTAACCATTTATCTATTTTCGTACTGGCGGAAATAGTTTGATCATCAATGTTAAACTAAAAAACATGTTTATAATGGGAAATCTACGCAAATATTCCTCTATCAACTTTACTATACAGGCTTATCAGATTAAATTCACCCTTGTGCAAATCAAATCAATCCTTTTGCAAATTAAATTCACCCTTTTGCAAATTAAATCCACCATTTTGCAAATTTACTTCTACATATATATTATATTTAAAAAACATCAACTAATGTGGATTCCTTGCTTCTGAAACTATCGAGTGTAACCATTTTCAAAGGGACATTTTCAGCTTTCTAATGGTGTTGAAAACACTCCTTCTCGATCATTATTTTGAGAGATAAGTAAGCTCAAAGTTGAAAATGACGTCTTTGCTTTGACAGCTCACAGCCCGGGTGAACAATAGGTCTGTCTGTTAACTCAAAAGTTTTTACACAGGGTCGAAAATTTTTACCCACACTCTGTCTGTTAACTCTGCCAGAACTAAAATTTGACAGTTCGATGAATTTCCCCTCTTTGCCGAATGTTAACATTTTTACCCATGGTCCAGACTACGTGCAAGTTTGTTATTGATGACAGCTATAAATCAGCTGTTTGTTTGGCAAAATTTTCGAGGTTAAGTCAATGTGGTTTTGATCTTGGGGAACTAAGGGAAATGAGGGAGTTAAAGAAGGAGTACTATGATAAATCTCTGGCCCTGCGGGAGGAGCATTACCGGAAAAATGAGGAGCTCAAAAGAGAAAAAATAAATG
The DNA here is from genome assembly GCA_949715965.1 of Dysmachus trigonus. NCBI lineage: Eukaryota > Metazoa > Arthropoda > Insecta > Diptera > Asilidae > Dysmachus > Dysmachus trigonus. The sequence continues at coordinate 51,085,905 of OX454319.1, read as the reverse complement.
TTTTTAAGGACTTTTTGAGAAGTTTTGAAAAAGTAGAGTAAGATAGTTTAAGGTAGATAATAAGGTAGATTTATTGATAGAAAATAAAATAGTTTTGTAAGATAGTAAGTAAGATTATAATTAATAAAAGTTTATAACACTATATATTATGGTCTTTGTTTCAAACGCCACAGATCTTCACACACTTTATTTCGAAGAATTTTTCCAGCAATGCTGCTGTTATTGTCCTGATCTGTCTCGGGGGGTGACATATCGATTTCCGGTTCAACCTCCATTGCAAGCTCATCTTTGCCAGCCAAGTTGTGCAGAACGCAGCAGGCCCTTATAAAGTGACACAGCTTCGGAATCCCTCTCAATTTGCAGTAGAACAACTGCCGAAATCTTTGCTTGAGAATACCAAAAGTATGCTCAATTACAACTCGACACGAACTCAACTTCTTGTTGTAGTACTTTTGCGCTCTGCTGAGGTGACCGTTGTCCTTGTAAGGAGTGAGCAAATATTGGAAGCAGGGATAAGCGGAATCGCCTAAAATGTAGTGATCTAGGGAAAAAAAAATTGTTGGTCTTATATTTAAACCTAGAATGACTTAACTTACCTCCACATAGACTTTGTAGTTTTATGAAAATAGGGGAATTGTGTAGAACGCGGCTATCGTGTACAGAGCCCGGAAAGCCTATACATACAGTATCTCGCAAAAGTAAGTAAACGGCTATACAGCAAAGAGATATGTTATTAGTTCCAGCCTGTTTCTTGACTAATACGAATAGTAATTTTTTTAAGAATAGGTAAATTAGAATAGAAAAACTGTATAGTGATTTCATTTAGTTTAATTGAACCAACTTAAGGAAAAATCTAATTCACTTGATTGAAATTAAAATTGAATGCAGCAAAAAAAAGTAAACACTATAACTAATATCCGCAGTGTCCGAAATTGTTCAAAGAAATTTTTGCAAGCCGGGTTGGTAATGAAAGTGTGTACTTTCGACATTCAGTTGCTGAGAAGCTTTGCCATTCCTCTTTAATGAAAGTTTTCAATTCATTGATGTTCTTTGGAGCCCTCTCAGAAATCTTCAATTTTAAGTTTGCCCAAAGGTTTTCAATGGGTGAGAGGTCTGGGCTTTGCGGCGGCCACTTCAAAAGCTCTATATTTTCCTTTTTAATGAAATCCAAAACGAGTTTGGCAGTGTGGATCGGAGCATTGTCTTGTTGCAAGACGAAATCTGCTCCTATTAAGCGCCGACCTTCGGGGATAATAACCTCTTTCATCAAGTTAAGATAAACTTGCGTTGTTATTCTACCCTCCAAAATAACAATTTTACCCACTCCATATGAGGATAGACATCCCCAAACCATAACGCCTTGTTCTCCCGATTTGAAAGTGGGTTTTGCGCATGGATAAGATAGTGCCTCACCTGGTTTTCGCCAAACGTAAATTCTTCCCTGACTATAATTCATTCTTATCATTGATTCGTCCGTGAATAGGACCTTTTCCCAAAAGGTGGGCGGCTTTAGGACATGATCAATATAAAAAGACTCTCTTTTCTTCCTATTAACTTCTTTTAAATAGGGTAATCTTCTAGCTACGCGACCGTTTTTCCCAACCGCATAGAGTCTCCTTCTAATAGTATCAGTCGACGGAGCATTTTTTCCTTCTTCGAGTAGTTTAGCTCGAATTTTAGGAGCAGAGAGCTTTGGATTTGAATCGGATATATTAACAATTCTTCGATTTTGCCTCTCAGTTGTGCACTTTGGTCTCCCTGGCCTTGGTAAAGCTGAGACTCTTCCACAATTTGTATAAGCTTTGACTACTTTATAGACTGCAGCTACAGTTTTTCCAAAAAAATTGGCAATTTTTCGATATGATTGGTTTTCATTTCTCATCTTGATTATCACTTTCCGCTCTTCCGTTGTAAAATGCTTGCATTTCTGTGTTTTCTCCGAAATCTGTACAACAAATACCGAATTTTAGACACATTTTGAACGCGAGAAGAATAGTACTATTAGAAAAAACACAAATTGTGCGAATCTTACATGATCCATTAGAAAAGTAAACAAGAGTTTATTTCTATACAAAAATGCTTAAAAAAATTTACTATGCCTTCAGGAAAGAACTAAAGCACAAACTGTTTACTTACTTTTGCGACACTCTCAAGAAGAGCAAAAGCAAAAGCACCTACCTACAATTGAATACGTTCGCAGAATTTTGGCAGAAGATGTTGTTATTGATTGCTACACAATTTACGAATATACCGTTACAAGCATCACTGAAGTTGGTTACGTTTTCGCTTATTAAAACTACTTTTTCTGCCAGAGAGCGCTGCGTTTACTTACTTTTGCGAGATACTGTACATCTACAAGCTTGTTGTCGTTGTCACAAATCCCCTGCAAGCACAAAGTGTAGTGACCGTGCCTGTCTATGTAGTCGTCTTTGGATCTTTTTGGGGGGTCTATTACGATGTGAGTCCCATCTACAGCACCTGCAGTAAATACTATCTTGATCTATACGCACTATGTTTATGTATATAAAATTATCTTACCGATTACCCCAGGAAATCCACTTTTTTCTTCAAAGTGGGTGGAAATTTCCTTCTTCTGACTTTCATCAGGCCACTTAAAAACTTGGTCGCAAAGACCACTCAGGTATGTTATGACCCTTTGGATGATGTGTTCAACCGCCCAAAGAGATAGATCGAAACGATCAGCGATATCTCTGTAGCAACATGCCTCATGACCCGCAAACCACAAGAAGACAGCCATGTGCTTTGAAGGACTTATTCTTTTGTCTTCTCGCAGTTTGGCGAACTCAGAACTTCCTTCAAATTTCTCACTAAGGTCATAAAAGAGCTCTTTACTAATTCTGAAGTGCGTGCGGAACTCTTTTGAAGAGTAAGCTGGAACCACCTCTTCAAAATAATTCCGGATACAGTTTCTTTTCCTGAGCGGCTCTTTGTACAATTTCAGTAATACTTCCTCATAGGAAGAATCACTGAACTCAGTGTCTGTATCTTCACTACTACTGCTACTGGAGTCAGCAAAAACTGGCACCAGCAATCTCTTCAACTCATTTCTGTGCATTTTAGTATTAAATATAAGCAATAGCCAAAATAATAATAAATCTGTTTATTGTCTTTTATTGATTTTTTATAAGTCACAAACTGTCACAATTAATTCAACAACTTTTGGCGAACCACTTTTTGCAAGATAACCTTAAAGTGTAATTTTGACAGTTGACAAATTTAACGAGTTTAACACAACAAGTGTCTGGTTACTTTTCGGATTTTATCCCCTCCACCGCAAAAACGCATTTTACTTGACTTTTACACAGGTTTTTTCCTGCGAAGTAAACAGACAGACCTAATATCACAGGAGAATTTAAGAAAACTCGTTTTAAAGGAGAAAGTACCTGCTGCAAAATCCTTCAGTTGGATTTACTCGCAAATTATTTTGCAAACCTAAAGAAGCTGAGTATTCAACTAAAGAAAAATAAAGGATATTGCCTTTTTTGCCCTTTTGGATTTTTTTATGGACTGATTGGGGACGAAAAAAACCATTCAATACATTAATTTGAAAGTAGAAAGTGCAATCTTCAAAATGAGCCTTTATTCATCCAAATCCGTTCGTATTTCGCGAAGATACAGCTGTTTAAAAGGAAAAAGAGTGGTTTAATCTGTGTGCTAAAGAAAAAATGAATGAGTGAAAGCATTTTGAAGGATACTTTCAGCTTTCCAATGACATCTTACAAGGTACTTTACGGTCATTATTGAGTTATAGAAGCTCAAAGTTGAAATGACTTTTTTGCTCATTGCTTGGTTCAACAAAATCGTAGGCAAATTTTCTAAAAAGCGTTTTAAAAAAAGAGAGTAACTACTTTAAAATGATTCACTTTGATTTAGAAATTGGAATTTTTGTTCGAGCCCATAGAAGCTACTGGACTTCACACAAAATTAAGGGATGATTTCTTTCTTCAATTATTTGACACCAACTGCGCAGTAGGGGATTTCGATACATAGCCTTCAAAGTAGATAATTCAAAACAAGCTTTCATTCATCCAAATCCGTTCATATTTCGTAAAGATACAGTGGTTTAAAAAGTAGCAAAATCTGCCGCTTCTTTTGGAGGATTTCTTAAGTTTAATTTCTAGTGTAGTAATATTTTTGATTCTTACTAATTAACATTATTTGATGTTTTTTTTTAATTTAATATATATGTAGAAGTACTTGATTTGCAAAAAGTTGAATTTTATTTGCAAAAGGGTGAATTTCATTTGCAAAAGAATGAATTTAATTTGCGAAAGGGTGAATTTAATTTGCAAAAGGCGGATTTTAACTGGCTAAATGATTAATTTCATTTGGAAAATGGTGAATATAATCTGAAAAACCTACATTAGATACTGCTTACGTCTTTTTTCTTCCAAAAGAAGAGTTTTTCCCTGAATTCTGCTCTAATTCCAACTTTAGGAATTATATCTTTTACGTCATCTGCGGAGAGATATTTCAACCTCTCATAGGTAACTTCGTTTTCTGTTATCACACAATACGCACTAATTTAATATCTTTTTATTTCAAAATAATTATTTTCAATTACCAATAAGCGTGGGTAATAAAGTTACCAAATTCCACTGTTCCAATAGTTTATGTAATTCCTGGAATTCCGTTGGCACTACAAATAACACATCTTCTAAAATCAAAGAATTATTGCAATTATTGTTTTCTAAAAAAGCCATTTTTGCCACAACACGTCTTCACGTCATACGACTTAATAAGGAAATAATGCAATTTCACAACGCCTAGCATTTGACGACCTGTAGTTCGATCAAACATGTTTCAATTTGAGTTAAACAGAAATCTGCTCAGATATTTTACTTTAAAATGTTTTAAATAGAATTGTATTTGATGCAAACTTATTCATGTTTTTGAATATGAATCTGTTTAATGCAAACGGATTTCTACTTAAAAATTCTGTCTTGAATCCATTTTTAAATATGAGAACACCAAACAGATTTCTATTTAAACTTTTCATTGTAATTTTTTCTCAGTGTATACACTCAGATGAAAAAATGGTTGATTTCAATGATTTTTTAACTATTTTTATGATTGAAATCCAGCTAATTAGAAAAAATAGTACAAACTAGTTGAATTCACCAACAAAATAGTGAACTACGACATTCTTAAAATTATTAGTATATTTTACTAACAAATCGTTAAAAAATAGTAGCAACCTTGAAAATTATTAATTTACTAACAAAATAGTATTATTAACTTAAAAATAATAAAAATCCTTTACTATTTTTATTGTTGTAAATTTACTGAAAAGTAATAGGTAAACTCCACATTTTTTGTATTGTATCTATTTTTGTAAAATATTAGGCAGTGTTAAGTTATACTTACACTATTTCATTGCAATAAAAATAAATTTGAAATGAAAAATATTTAAGGGATATAAAACAGCCGTGGTGATGGAAATATTAAATTTTATTTTATATTTATGCTTGTACATATTTCTTTAAAAGTATTTTAATCTTATGACGTTTTTATCATTCCTTATCTTATTTTTATGTAATGGAGGACAATTAAATTCGTTTATGTTAATTACACAGAAATGTTCAGTTTTATCACCTAATATATATGCTAATATATTTTCATCAAAATATAATATTTCGTATTCAAAACAAATAAAATATTTATGTTCTGAATTTTTAATAATTAAAATACTGTCTAATTCATATATTTTCAATTTTGGTTCAGAAAGAAAAATGTAGCAACCTTTTCTATAAAGGGTACCTTTAATACTAGCTTCTTCAAAAGCACTGAGGAAATGGTATTCTCCCGGAGTAAAATTTAAATATTTACAAAGTGATTGAAAGTAATCACTGTGTTTTAAATCAATTGCTTTTCCTTCATGAAACTTGAACCTTTCTTCTATTCCTTTGTTTTGCAGTACTCGAAATGCATTAATATATTGAAATTTTATTGCAACTGATTGGCATATATTAATTCTGCTAGTAACATTGTTCGTATACCTTTTAATAGATTTATGTTTCGCTTCAAAGCGAAAACAACTCAAATACTTAATCGGCCCGCTTTCCCTGATAATAGTTTCATAATGCAACAGAAAGTGGTGCTTAGGTTTTAAGGTATCCTTAAATATATTAATGTACATTTGATTTACCTCAGTAATGATCTCTGTCAGTTTATTTAATAATCTCTCATCAAAAGCTGGCATTAGTAATAAATCAATAACTTTAATAGTTTTCAAAACAAAAAGCCATACTTCATCCTCATGCGGTATAAGATCACCAATTATGAGGGTAAAATGATGGAAGTAGTATATGCCCACCACTCATATAAAAAGTCACTAGGTGCGATAGGGACAGGGACAGCAGTGTCCCACTGATGTAAATCGTATGGGAAGGTGGTACAGAGCTTTTGGTGCTGAAAGTTTGTGCTGCTAGGGAGTTTGCACGTGGGCTTATGGCTAGTGGGCCAAAGCTTTTGAGGTTGAAAGTTTGTGGGTATGGTTGAACCACAGACAACATAATCATATAGATATCTACTCTAGAGGAACAAAAACGGCCGTAGAGCTTTTCATTTTTGGCCTCTGAAGTAAAGCTCTTGGCCTCTGATCGCACGCACACACAAGCAGTTCTTGTGTTCATGCGACATCAGAATATTTCAGACCTCACAACCAAAGTTCTCACTGGTTTCGCTCTTTTAGAATTATCGCACAAGAGAGATACTGTCTGGGGAGCGGTATACAGTTTAGACCCTGAAAAATGAGTGGATATTAATTCGCCGAAATTCTATTCGCATTAAAATTGTCTGCTAAAGACAGTAGTTCGTCTGCGGTGATCCTTAGTGAAAATGGACTAGGGAGCACTTTCTTCTGTTTCAAACCTCTGAGGGAAGGTTTATAATTTTTTCGTAGAATCTCCTAGTTTTGATTTCATGAATATTTAAATTGATGAATAATGATTATACATTTTTAAAATAAAATGTAGAATACATTAGCCCAGTCGGTTTGAAATTAAATTAAATACAATTTTCTTTGATTAAAAAATTAGATAAAAAATTCATTATAAATTGTACTACGTATCAAAGCCTTTTAAGCGTCTTGGAGTTATAACTACGCACGCCGAATTGAAAATTGGACTGGAATTTTATATGTGTATAATACGCAAAATTAATAAATAATTAACAGGAAATATCACTTTATTTCATTACAAAAACAATGTTTTTACTACACATTTCAATAATTTCCTCTTTTTCTTTTAATATTTTTCTTTCTTTTTCTTAATAACAAAATGTTAAAATAATAAGAGCTGCGAGTAAGCTTCCTATATTTGATGAAATATGAAAATATGAGGTGTCCCAAAATTCACGCAAGAAGAAATTTTGATAGAAAACACAGGTTTGTAATTAAAAATTGTATTTTTTTTACTGATCCATAAAGTATACAGTATAGGGTTATATATGGAATACAATATCGGGTAAATGGCCTCCACGACTTTGCTGGAACAAACGCACTCTTTTGTTGAAATTCTCCATGACCGTTTTACATAAATGCGGCTGGATTTCGTTGACACAGCGCTCAACTTCCTCCTTCAAAGCGTAGGTGGTCGTGGTCTTATTGGCATAAAGCTTAGACTCAAAAAAAAAAAAAAAAAAAAAAGTCCAACAGCGTGTATGTTTTTTTATTAAAATTACTTCTTGCGTAAATATTGGGACACCCTATATATTCCTAATCTAATAATTTGGCTCACAACACTTTAAAATCCACTTTTCATATTTTTCATTGTCTTTAACAGGGAATTTGAAAAATCTTGCTTTCGTAGCTGAAGAGCTACTAGAGACAAATGTAGCATTATCGCCTATTCGCAGGCATTATCGCAAATATGGGTAATTCTTTTACAAACCGAACACCTTTTTGACCGACACATCTCCGATTTGGCTGAAACTTTTTTTACGGATTCTATATCGAAAAATAAGAGATACGTGTCCGAGGATTTTTTTTTGTTCCGCATATTTTCGATAATACTAGTGATCGAAAATGTAAGAATAATGAATTTTTTGGCTTGGAGACTCATTTTCAAAAATTCATAACTCTGGTTTTATTTGAGCTACAAACTTCTTTTTTTTTCGTTTTAAATCTAAAGGACTGAGTTTTGAGAAAAAATATTTTTAATACAAATTATTAACGAATTCATATTGTTATTAACAATTTAATTGTTTAAATCAATTTTTAACAATGGCCCCCACCTCGTAGCAAATTTTTAGTATTTTTATTGTATTCTCCGTCAAGTTTTACATAAAAAGCATGTTTTCAAAATATGGTACCTTTATTTTTACTATTTTTAAAACATTAATTTATATAGCGCGACATGTAAAACAAACGGTTTTTTGTTAATAAAAAGAAAATTATAGCTCGGGTCAAAAAAAGTTAAATATAAAAGTTGTAGATAATAAAAAGATCTACAATTCTTGTCTCAACTACATACTTTTCGACATAACCTCAAACTTTTCGAATAAATTGAAAAAAAATGTTAAAAATCACCTTTTCCAAATTTATTTGCCACATTTTTTGCCTCATGTCGTTTCTTTTTTTTTAATATAAGTAATTATTATGTTCTTCTTAACAAATAATATTTATTAGCAATCAATACAATAAAAAAAACATAAATTAATGATAAACGAAAGAACATTATTTTATCGCATAAAAAAAAATGTATTGTGGTTTCAATACTTATTATTGGTTAATATGTATTTCGTTTGATGGTTAGTTGAGAAACATATTAAAAACACAAAAATTATATGTTAATTTCTTTTTTAATTTTTTATAGTCTTTTTATCAATAAATAATGTTTCAAAAAGGGGATTTTTTAATATTTTTTGCGTTTTATTCGAAAAGTTTGAGGTTATGTCGAAAAATAGTTAAGATAAAAATTGTAGGTCTTTTTATTACCTACACCTTTTATATGTAACTTTTTTCGATCCGAGCTATAGTTTTCTTTTTATTAACAAAAAACCGTTTTCTTTATACATGTCGCGCTACATAAATTAATGTTTTAAAAATAGTAATAATAGAGGTACCATATTTTGAAAACATGTTTTTTATGACGGAGAATACAATAAAAATACTAAAAACTTGCTACGAGGTGGGGGCCATTGTTAAAAATTGATTTAAACAATTAAATTGTTAATAACAATATGAATTTGTTAATAATTTTTATTAAAAATATTTTTTTCTCAAAACTCAGTCCTTTAGATTTAAAATGAAAAAAAAGAAGTTTGTAGCTGAAATAAAACCAGAGTTATGAATTTTTGAAAATGAGTCTCCAAGCCAAAAAATTCATTATTCTCACATTTTCGATCACTAGTATTATCGAAAATATGCGGAACAAAAAAAAAATCCTCGGACACGTATCTCTTATTTTTCGATATAGAATCCGTAAAAAAAGTTTCAGCCAAATCGGAGACATGTCGGTCAATTTTTATCAAAATCCGTACGGTTTGTAAAAGAATTACCCATATATGTGTTAAAAAAAAATCAAAAACTATTCAATTCAAGTACAATTATTCATAATACAAAATATACTGCTACCATAAATACGAAACTAAAAAATTACGGAACTAAAAAACTACAAAACTACGCAACTACAAATCTACAAAACTATGAAACTACGAAATTACGAAACTACAAAATTACGAAACTACGAAACTACAAAATTACGAAACTATAAAATTACCAAACTATAATTTTATTATACAGGGTGATCCAAAAGTATGGAAACAGCTAAATAACTTTCGAGGAATGCATTTTGGGGCAAAAAGTTGTAGACAAAAGTTTTAGGAATTTTCCCCAGCTATCCAATGGTGACCTTAGATTTGACCTTGACCATTGCCTTGAAGGTCATTTCAAGGTCAAGTTGACTTTTTTAAATTGGAACCCTTATTTTTGACCACGGAAATGGAAAGAGCGGAAAATTTTACGTCCAACTATGACCTTTAACATGACCACGAAGGTCACAACAAGGTCAAAATGGCTCTTTAAAGAGTAACCTGCATTGTTACTGCGGATTTGCAAAGAGTGGACCTTTTTCCGTCCAAATGTGACCTTGACTACAACCTTGACCTTGAACACGACCTTGGTAATGACCTTGAAGATTATATCAAGGTCAAGGTGGCTTTTTGAAGGGGAAACCATGTTTTTGACCACGGAAATGGAAAGAGCGGAAAAGTTAACGACCACGGAAATGAAAAGAGCGGAAAAGTTAACGACCGACCATGGTGAAGTCGATTAAGGCAAGGTCAAGTGTGTCATGGTCAAGGTCACATCCGGGCGCAAAACTTCTGCTCTTTCCAAATCCGCAGTAACAATGCAGGTTCCCCTTTAAAAAACCATCTTGACCTTGATATGACCTTCAAGGTCATGGTCAAGGTCATAGTCGGACGTTAACTTTTCCGGTCTTTCCATTTCCGTGGTCAAAAACATGGTTTACCCTTCAAAGAACCACCTTGACCTTGATATAACCTTCAAGGTCATGTTCAAGGTCAAGGTTGTGTTCAAGGTCACATTTGGACGCAAAACTTCTACTCTTTGCAAATCCGCAGTAACAATGGAGGTTCCTCTTTAAAGAGCCATTTTGACCTTGATATGACCTTCGAGGTCATGTTAAAGGTCATAGTTGGACGTAAAATTTTCCGCTCTTTCCATTTCCGTGGTCAAAAATAAGGGTTCCAACTTAAAAAAGTCAACTTGACCTTGAAATGACCTTCAAGGCCATGGTCAAGGTCAAATCTAAGGTCACCACTGAATAGCTGGGGAAAATTCCTAAAACTTTTGTCTAGAACTTTTTTCTCCAAAATGCATTCCTCGAAAGTTATTTAGCCGTTTCCATACTTTTGGATCACGCTGTATAATATTAAATATTATAGAAAAACTCTTAGAATCAAAAATATACTGAAAATACGCAAAATATTCAAAATCCCACCGTGATCTATCGCATGTCTCTTAACAGAATTCCAAGAACTTGAATATATCTCAACTCAACAGTCTAAACAGAAAATTCATTCATTTATGTAGAAGGTTAGGGGGGGCCCAGGGGGGGGTCGCACCCAGCAAAGTAACTTACGCATACGTAAAATTTGCTCTCTTCCCTAATGCATTGTTGTTGTATTTGTTTATGAAATTTCAGATCGAGAGCGGCTACCTCAATCTTCTATGTAGTTGTGCATAGGCAAAAAAAGCTTTACGAAAACAGCGGCCGATTTCATTGTTCTAGAGTGGAAATCTATATGATTAGATTATCTTTGGTTGAACCGTTGAACTCTTCGTTTGCGAAGGTGGTGCTGTTCGTGTGCAGATGCAGGGCGGGTTTTGGTGAGAACCTGTTTTCGGTGGCTTTAGGAGCTGGCGTTGTTTTGTTGCTGTGAGGCGGTAGGTAGAGGGTACGTGATGGTGTTTTTGGCGAGCGCCTTGTGATCGTGCCGTTGCAAGGCGGTTTTTTGCTGCAGTCTTTAGGAGATCGCGTTGTTTCGGTGCTGGGAGGTGGGGGAGGGGGGGCAGCGCGTAGCGCTACAGCTGTGTTCCACTGGTGTAGATCGTATGGGAAGGTGGTACAGAGCTTTAGGTGGAAGCTTTTGAGGTGGCGAGAACCTGTTTTCGGTGGCTTTAGGAGCTGGTGTTGTTTTGGTGCCGGGAGGAGGTAGGTAGGTAGAGGGCCCGTGATGCCTTGTGATCGTGCAGTTGCAAGGCGGTTTTTAGCGAGAAGCAGTTTTAGCTGGCTGGCTTTAGGAGATTGCATTGTTTTGGTGCTGGGCGGTAGGGGAGCAGCACGTGGCGCTGTTAGCCGGTGACTTGTTTTCAGCGGGGGTCTTGTTTTAAGCGGGGGGCTTGTTTTCAGCGGGGGCCTTGTTTTCAGCGGGGGACTTGTTTTTAGCGGGGTTGTTTTGAGCAAGGGGGGTGTACTTGTTTTGTTTTTGGTGCAGGCTTAAGTTATGGCGAGGTTTTGATGGTACGTGAGAGTCATAAGAATGAAAATGAGAAATAAATGTGTGACTATGTTGGGTAAGGTCGGGGTGAATGCAGTAAAACAAAAAGTGCTGGAGTAAGAGTTTTATTCGAAGTGGAAAGTAAATTTAGTTTTTTGCATAATTTGTTTTTGCATAATTTTTTGTATTTTTTATCTGGATAATCTTGCAGGTTATCGGGTTTTTTGCTTGTGCTCTGAACTTGGCGGATGACCGTTAACAGACAATGCTATTTCGCAATATGATGCAACGTAAACGTATCACACACACACATACATACAATCTCTTAGACGTACATGATGACGTCACCAAGGGGGACACTTTTGAGAATTTAGAGGTCCCCCTTTAAAAATACATGGGTTTTTGATCCAGAAAGCCCATAGCCTATATACTCTTAAATTCACCCGTCTCAACCATCGTAACGGTGTCGAATATATAAGCATGTGTCTATGATATTTTTTCAGTCCATACTTTCTTTTCTTACAATAAACATGGAAAAATTTATTATGGATATTCAATTTGTCTGTGGAAACAACGGTCAATACTTCGTTAAGGAGCTTGCAGTACTTCCTTTTGGGTCAATTTCCCCATGGGTTTATTATTTTGCGCCACCCTACCCATACCAAGAATTGTCACCAAAGGCACAGACACAAAACCAGTATGATGTGAACAATATTAACGGCCTACCTTGGTGCAGCGGTGAAAACAATTACAACAGTTTGGTAGATGTGTTTTCAAAATTTGAAAATGCTATCATATATGTAAAAGGAGAAACAAAGGAGAAATTTATTAGGAAATACACGCCGTCCTCGAAAATTATTCAACTTAAGAAAATACCTAGATTAAGGGATCTTACAACTTTTCAGACTAGTTGTAGAGTCCATAACGCGGGGCAACTTATCCGATGCGCTGTACAAAATTGTGTAAATATTTATTTGTATTTGTTGATTAATAAAATTATAGACTGAAAAATGCTGTGGTTTTATTTAAAAAATATTTATTACAAACTCATTACATCAAAAACTATATTAGAACTACAGTACAAAGGAATTTCATAAAAAAGTCTAGAATAATTTAAATGAACATAAGAACTTCGAGATGGTATAAAAAAATCGTCATTAGATAACAAAAGTAAATTTTTCTTTTTACATTTCTCACAGTATTTGTTGTAATATTCCTTAACACTTTCGGCAGCGTTGTTGTTATGGAACATAACAATGTTGAAAAAATCCAGCATGTCGTACAGCTTGTAAAGCTCACAAAGCGTAAGAGTAATAGAGCCTGTTTCAACAGGGATCTTGTATTCGCGTAATAATTCCTGCTGGTTTGGAGGAATCCTGTCTGGGTTGACCTCAGCCTTTAAATCAAGTAGAAATTTGAAAACAGCTATCCATCCAGTGTAGTTAGTTGACACAGGGAAACGGCCATGTCGATGAAATACTATCTTCGCTTCAAACGTTAGAGGATCAAATCCCAGAGCAATATTACGGTTGTGGTAGCAGTCCAGGTAGTATGTATAATTCAGCAACAAATTTTCGCCCGGAGCCTTTGAATCCTTTTTGTCTTTTTTCCGTATTGGTCTAAATTTTTTACACTTTGCTTCTTTTTGTTTACACAGTTTTAATATTTTAGGCTTTTTAGTTTTGGGTGTTGATTCCATTTTGACTTACACTTTAATATTAAGTGTTTAAGCAGTACTGCCGCGTATTTATACCATTTTCTCGGGGGTGCACGACTGTTGGATATTAACCCCACCCCCTTGAGAGTATTTTCGTAAGTATATTTTATGGTATAGATTTACAACTTTTTTGTCATTTAAGCTGAAATCGTGAAAGGAAAAATGTTTCAGAAAATGTTTTAAACTTTTTTCTTTACATCGAAAATACAGGTACACGCAGCAGTAATGGCCGCAAGTAGATGAAAATGCGCCTTGTAATCGTTTTTTATTAGTTACAAAAATATCAGAACTTCTCTGCAAAAAGGCGCGAAAAAACCTGTTGCTGGGATATTTTCCATACGAATCAAAGTATTCTGCAGGACCTTTTATTGGTATGTAAAATGCAACCCAATGAGTACCACTTTTATGTGCAGGGTCTGTATTGGCTATAATGCATGCCGGTTTTTTTATATTTTTTGGTAGGCGGTTACACGGGAATACTCCTCTAAAGAGCCTTTTTGTTGCTGGGTTATTTGTTAACGACTTTGCTAGCTCGATCGTGTTCATTCTTGTTCAGAAGGTGGGGTTGTTGCCTCTAGGTCAATAATCTTGGTGTAAGATGTAACATAGTTATTTATATATTCTTTTGTTGAGGCGTCGTTAACAAAGATTGTGGTAAATTTTGCTAGTGTTTTTATCAGGTCTTCATCTAAGCGCCTAAGTTCTAGGTTGCCAAATTTATTTGGTTGATCTGTATATCCTGGAACAGGTGTAGGGTATGTGAAGATAATCTCCTTTGTAAACAATTTATTTTGTGCAGTAAATCCCGCTAAAGAAACTTTTTTCAAGAAGGTTAAACTACCTCCTGAAAAGTATTCGACATTTACTAAACAGCTCATCTTTATAGTGATTGGCCTTTATATTTCAAACATCCTATATATATAGTTTTTTAGAAGCTGGTATAGACATTCCTGTCTTTATCTATTTCTACACTAGCGTCATATTCAGCATACACGATGCAGGTTACTGTTGTCTTTAAGGCCTCCTTAAAGCTTCCCTCAATACGAATCGTGCCTTGGTTTAATAAATTTCCACAGGTAGAATTATACGACAGATCTGTAGTCAGATCGAAGGCTAACAAAAACGCCCCATTATTAAAGAATTTTTTCGAAATTTGATGTCCTTTGTCAAAGTAATGTATTCCCGTTCCTTTAAATAAACTCATGTAACCTCTTGTGCTGACAGGAGGATCGTTTGAATAATCAAACTCAATAGGCTGGTTGGGAACCTGAACGCCATTCACAGATAAATTAAATCTAGTTAAATTGTTGTGTTTAAAATTGTATGAATTCTTTGTTCTATTCCCCGTATATGCGTCGTTGTCCACCATACCAAAGACTAATAAATTTGGTAATTGTCCTATTACAATATTGTCTAAAGACAATGTAAATGTATTTGCAGGTATTGTGTAGGATTTTACCTCAATCCGTTTGTATGGATATACAGCCCTTGAACGCTGGAGGACAGTTTCGTGAGCTAGCATTATGCTGGGGTTAACAGTTACATGATTCATATACATAGTTGCTTCTATAATTTTAAGTCGCGGTGAATTGTTATCATTCTTTGAAAGGAGATAAAATTCAGGCTTTTCAAGAGATAGCACAACGCGTAGATCTACGCCATTCATTAACAATTTATCTTGGTTAAACATATCGCCGTGAATTTTCCCCATTAGCTCTACGACACCACTTTTGTAAAAAAGTTTTTCTCTTGCCAGGTATCCCACATTTTCTTCTGTACTTTGAACAACTTCCATATTATTCTCATCGAGATACCAACCAGCAGACTCCAAATGTGTTGACGCCGCATCCTTTCCATAATTTAGCAAGTTTTCAATGTATGCTCTATAGTTATAGTTGTTGTCAGTTTGAGCAATCGGCTTCCCATTTAGGTAAATGGTGCATTGACGAAAGAGTGAGTGCAGCACGTTATTGACAACACCAGGACCATCATCGGGCACTATCTGACCCGCTACGGTAATATTCTTTCCAGTATAAAGTTCTTCTTTTCCATCTTTAGTTTTAACCAGTTGTAATTTTAAACGTAAATATATACTTGACAAGTCCCGATATGTATCACCATGTCCCAAAGAGACAAATTCCAAAACTGATGAGTTATCTAACGAGGCTATAGGTTTGTATGCTACTTCTTCGGTTCTTAAAATACTACTTTGAACAGCCGGTGTAGAGAATAGATCTAATTCGGACTTCATACACTCGCTATACGTGGGCATTTTGTTTACTTATCAAAAATGTCCAACACTCGTTTACGAAAACTGCGTTTACTTTTTATAGACTTTTTCTTCTTGTTTGATGTTTTTTTCGTGGTTTTTTTTGAACGCTTCTTCCGTTTAGAGATTGGAGCAAGACTTAGAGCTGTAAACGGATTACGTCTTTTTATAGCCATGCGATTGTTTCTTCCTGCACCGTCCATATGATCAAACAGCTTATTTATACCTTTTTGAGCAAGTTCTTGAGCAACAGCTTTACCTTGCACTTTTAAAATATCTTTTATAGGCTTACTACCCACATCTTCTAAAATGGCTTTGCCAGTTTTAATTGCCTGTTGTTTTAAAACTTTCGCACCGGAAGTAACTAACGGCTGCAAATATCTTAGCAAACCGCTGAAAAAACTTCCAATTCCTCGTCCGTGTTGATAGATAAGTGGTGATCGGTACAGTTCACCTATATCAACTAAACTGCCGCCACTTTGAACTAGATAATAACGTGTATATAGCGAATTCATACTTTTGTTTGTAAGGAATTGCGTATACTTTTCTACTATAACAGCTGTTGAAGTGTTTGCTATTTATAGTTTTATCGTCTCTTGAAATGAAGCATTATATATGTCGGAATATACCCTCCTTTAAAATTAACCAACTCACCTTGGCCGTCAGTTATTTTAATTGAGATACTTTCAATTGAGGTTTTTTCAATTGGACAATATTCTACATGATTAAAACGCAATGTACGTTCATTTTTGTTTGTAGGTACTACACGCATATATCTCACCGTTTTATCTCCTATAACCCTTGGTTTGATTATATCAGTATAAATGTACATAATGTCCCGTTCGTAACAGAAGTTTTTAGCATGCAATTCGCGAGGAAATCTTTTATTGATTTCATCAACTGTGGCTTTTAATTGATCCACTTTTTTCATTATTGACAAATGTTCTGATTGCAATCCGGCACTATCAAAAGATGTCTTCAGTTCTGACAATAATATATCCGCTTTTCTTTTATCTGTAGGTGTGTTTAAAAATACATCCGTCACAAAATTTGATAAGTTATCAATATTCACATCGATTGGAACAGGAGTTGTTTTAAAAAGTCCTGAAGCCTTCTGTTCGTAAGGCACATTTAAAATGTTACTTTTTTCGGTAATCTTTCTAGGCTGTGGTGCTTTAGCATTAAGAGAATCACCATGAAGTTTATCTAATATACCGAGAATTATATCCTTTATACGTGAAACTCTCTTTTGTTTTTCATCCTCACTTATTGACACGTCATCAAAATGTACATTGTTAACAAAAAGTCTAATGAGATTTTTAACGTTGAGGTGCGGTGGTAAAGGTTTCTTGATTTTAATTGTTAATTCTAATTCGTCAATTCGCAACTCAAACATATCATTATTTTCCTTTTGTGCTGTACCCTTTTTCTTTATACTTCGCGCTGGATGTGCGTAATCGTCTAAAGCAGTTTGCAACCTTACATGTTTCCTCTTGTTTCTTGGAATCTGTCCAATTATATCATCCACGAAGCTTTCCACCGAGTCGTATGATTTATATTTTAAGACAACATTATCGGACTGTTTTCTGCCTTGGTATATATGCAAGATATATTCATCTTCCTCCTGTGTGTAACTAATTTCTGGAATAGCTTCGTTTAAAAAGTCGTCATCTAATCGGTTCCATATGCGCTGCTTAACGTCGTCTAAATACATTGTATACCATGAGGGAGTAACGGCATTATAGAATGTTAGCAAAAATGCGGAAAAGTTCACCTGTCCCTCTTTATAACTTGCCTGCGAAAGTGCTTCTTTTGACCATTCAAGTCTAACATTTTCATTTATTCGAACTGAAAGAATTTTTTGCTCTTTTTGCATGTCTTCTCTAATCTGCTTTAACTCTTCAGAGCCTGAGCTACGTTCTGAAATGTTTACTCTATCATCTTCATTTATTGCGCTCGTGTGATCTAACAGCCCTTGTGGAATTTCTTCAAGACCCACAAAGTCGTTACTCCGTTTCAATCTTTTCACGCTATTTCCATCTATTTCGTATTCGGGAATTGATATTTCTGTAATCCCAACATACCAGTTTTCATTTAGTTTACACTGGCGAGATAATTTGTTTGTAAATGCCGCCAACGAATTTTCGGGGTAATAATGCAGAGAGTTATTACTTAACAAACAGATGTAGAAATCACTTTCTGGGATATCTACAGGCATTTTACGTTTTATTCTTTATAGTCTCTCCCAAGCTATATCTGGTACACTTGTACTTCGCGTTTTTGACTTTAGACGCTCACTTTGTCTAACAGCTTTGCGTACAGGAAATGATAACATATATTGACCTGGATCCTCTTGAGACGGCCTTAATATAGGCTGTTTTTCAGATGGCCTTTCTAATTCTTCAATAAGTCTACTTGCCTCGTTTTCATCTAAATCCATAGGAACAGTGTATTGTGTGACTCCGTCCTCAGCAGTTATAATTTTATAGTCTTTTTTACGTGCACCGATTCTTGGTATTTTTGCAGGCGGTTTAAGACTTTTTCCTATCCCGCTGGCTGACAATCGCCGTTTTGCAGCTGGCGATAAAGATCGCCTTGGTGGTGTTGTTTTCTCAATTTCGAAAATATCTTCATTTAAATCAAAAGGCTCGTTAATTTTGACAGGAGAGGTTTGCGTAGACATCTCATCTTTAAATATAAATTTTGTTTGTGTTGCATTGTCTCTTAAATTTTTCTGTTTCAGTCGACCTTCTTGTTGTAAAGTCAATTTTGCATTTTTATCAAGCGTACGTCTTGATTTACGGATTTGATTTAAAAATGCGATCAGCTGATTTCGATAGTTGTACCATTTTTGTGAATCGTCCAAGTCTTTATTTTTCAAAATTTTATCCATCGCTTTATCGAAAATGGTTTGATTAGCAGAAGTCTGAATTTCATCTTTAAGACTGCTATAAACTTCTGGAGAAAGAAGCAGCATTTTGTTAAGACTATTACTTTTATGCATATTTTTCAATTAACGAGCCTATTACACCCGATAGCACGCTTCCTAGTAAAACTGGCAAAAATCCTCCCCGTTGTATCAGTATCTTACGTTGTTTTGGTACAGATCTTTTAGAGTCAACCAGTTTGCGCATGGCCTTTTTATACTTGCATAGCGAGTTATATATTTTGCCGTGCGGTATATGATTTCCTTTTAGTGTATTAAGTGTGATCTCGCAAAGGGTTTTTATAACCTCAGGTTCTGCATTTTTAACGATAGCATTTCTTAAGCTCGGTTTAGCCTTTTTAAGCACATAAAGCATATGCTTGTTTTCCTTTAATCGTTTCACTCTTGACACCATTTTTACTATTCAAAGAATTTTGTGGACAAAAACAAGTTGCAAAATCTTTATTAAAGATATCTGTACGGAATCTTAATACGTCGTTAATGTCTTGAGTAAGATCTATCAGCAAACATCCGTAAGGTTCCTGGGTAGTCTCTTTATATATTTTCAAAAGTTCTGAACTGTCTTCCGGATAAATTTGTCTCGCTAAATACACAAATTGACTTTTATCTCGGGAGTTTTTAAAAACGACAAGATATTTGCAATTTAGCGATATATCTCTACAGAATTTTCCCTGGTGAAAAACGTTTTGAGTTACAAGAATAACCGAAAAATTACGATGATGCGAACCTTTAGTGAAAAGTTCACAAACTTGTTTGCTAAATGCATTTAACATCATATCGTCTATAACAATTAACACGGGCTCATTTGTGTAATTTATAAATTCATCGGGAACAGTATCTATATATTGAACATTTATGTGCTCAATATCTGATGGTAGTGCTCCTCGTTCTGCATTGCACCATATAATCTTTTCAATTTTTGGTTGTATTAATAGCGAATCATTTAAAAGATTTTTAATAAACGTTGTTTTTCCGCAACCAGAGGGTCCTGCAACAATCATTGTAAATGGATGCCTGAATGCAATCATCTTTGTTGTAAATCGAAAGATTTCTTTTTTATACTATATAAAGCGTTGGCGAAGAGGGTATTTATATATTCTTTGAAGAATGAGCAGAAGACAAATTATTAGTGAGCTACATAGATCAGCGCGTAAAAACTTTGCACGGCGTCGTGTGACAATTAAGGGTAAAGATGACTTGTGGCAGGCAGATTTAGTTGATATGAGCTCATATGCGTCTGAAAATGAGGGCTTTCGTTTTCTTCTTACCGTTATTGATACTTTTTCTAAATATGCATGGGCTTCACCAATTAAAAACAAAAGCGGAATGGAAGTCACTAAGGCAATGAAGCGAATTTTTAGTCAGGGCCGCATACCGAGAAACTTGCAAACAGATAATGGAAAAGAGTTCTATAACAAACCCTTTCAGCACTTAATGGAAAAGTATGATATTAACCATTATTCAACTTATAGTGCTTTAAAAGCATCCATTGTAGAAAGATTTAATAGAACATTAAAAAATATTATGTGGAGAGAATTTAGTATGAAGGGCAATTATCATTGGGTCAGTATGCTGGACAAGTTAACAGACAAATATAACAGAACGAAACATCGAACTATTAAAATGAGGCCTATAGATGTAGGGCCTAGAGATGAAATTCGTTTATTGACAAGTGTTTATAAAAAACGCAAATTAAAATCGAGACCAAAATACAAAAAGGGAGAGTTTGTCCGTATAAGTAAGCACAAGCACGTTTTTGAAAAAGGCTACACCCCAAACTGGTCTACCGAAATCTTCAAGATAAAAGAAGTCAAAAACACTTATCCGATAACTTATATTCTTGAAGACTATCAAGGAAATGTAATTCAGGGGGGGTTTTATCAACTAGAACTAGCCCCAGTCAAATACGCCGATCTTTACCTGGTAGAAAAAGTCTTAAAAAGAAAAGGTAATAATGTATTTGTGAAATGGCTTGGATTTCCGCAAAAACATAACACGTGGATTAATATAAAAGACGTTTTATAAAGATTTTTCATACAGTCATAATGGTGCTCTTAAAACGTGAAGCCGATCGTCTAAAGACATTTAGGAATTTAACTTTGGATGACAAAACATCATACAAACTTGCCAGAAGCGGTTTCTTTTACACCAATGTGAAAGATACAGCAAAATGCTACTTTTGCTGTGTGGAAATAAGTGCCCTGAACTGTCCTGAAGATGTTGAGGCAGAACACCTTCGACGTTCACCTAAGTGCATCTATGCGAATGGTAAAGATGAATGTGGGCCGTACAACGATCTGCGCCGTCCTTCAAAATGTCTCGTTTGTGTACTTAATACTCTCAAAGGCCTAACAGGGGGATTTATATTATTCGCTCTTTGTTGTGAAATTTATTTTATTTATAAGCATTTTACACAAAATATATAAAAATTAAAATACATTTAAACATTAAAATATAGTTTTTTATTTCATTACAAAATATCCATTCCATATCCTAACCATTTTAATTTCTATATTACACAGCTTATTTAAGTTCATTACACAGCTTATTTAAGCTTTTATTACAAAATATAAAAGACTTCAATTTAATTTCTATATTACATATTTAAGTTTTTATTATTAAATTTCTTCTATAGATATATTTGATTTTTTAAAACCATATGGGAAGGAAAAACCATCTTCTTTTATAATTCTTTTGTTAAAAGTAAACCTAATCTTTTTAGTTTCCGGTTCAGTGACAACGGTTCCAGGCATTTTTCTCTTAATTTTGTATCTATTTTTAATTTCAACAGGATTTGTGTCTTCGAACACCATATTTTTCATTTGTTCAAAATTAATAAGAAGAGAATTTTTAAAATTCATTGATATTCCCTTACACTTAGCAATATACTCATATTTTTCCTGAGCCTTGATCTTTAAAGCGTAAGACTTTGGCCCAATGCTAACATATTCCGTAATATAAGCATCTGGGCCATAATTTTCCAACTCGTTTGTAAGATCGCCCAAATACTCAGATGTTTTAAAAGTTGTTTGCAAGTCTTTTTCAATAAAAATTATACTATCTGTATCGCAGTATAATACACGATCGGACACTTTCAAAAGCACTTCAAACAATTTAATTCGTGCATAAGCTGTTGTGTATGCTGCAATAGGTATGTTTATATGTTTAATGCTGTTATGGTTTTCTTTATCATATTTCCAATTAACCCATAACGTTTCGTCGTTTATAACGTACATAGAAGACAATGTGATATTAGGGCATTCAATTAGTTCGGATAAATCTTTATAGCTGGTTATAACTGTGGTTTGAGCCTTATCTTCTCGCTGACCAAACTTACCCCATAAAGAATTAAGGCATAATTTTGCTTCATGACGCTGTCCAGGATTTTTTTTGATGTTTGACTTGTTTAATGTAATATTTTCTTGCTTTTCATAAGATTTAATGTATTGTTCCTTTTCTTCGTTTGTACTACACCGTGCTGGCCAGCCACTAGCTTCTTGTTTTAATTGAAGGAAGGTATTTACGTATTCAGAAAATAGCCCCCCATCTTTTGTTTCAG
Organism: Dysmachus trigonus; assembly: GCA_949715965.1. Lineage (NCBI taxonomy): Eukaryota > Metazoa > Arthropoda > Insecta > Diptera > Asilidae > Dysmachus > Dysmachus trigonus. Next base: position 51,063,425 of record OX454319.1, on the reverse strand, counting down.
GGCTATATTGCGTAAAATTATACTCCCAAATTTCATAAATTTCTTCAATTTTGTATCCGTGTTTTACAGCCAAAGCTACTTCAGGTAAAACCCAAGTGCCAGTTAGAACTCTTTCGTTTTCATTGTGAGAACATACATTGATATTATTAAACTCACAACAAGATCTACACAGTGGGAAATATAATTTTTTATCATTTTTGAACGGTAAAACAGGTATATTAATATTTTGAGGTGGTAATATTTTACACATAATAAAACCGTGCATTTTTAAAACCTTTTCTAGACTAGGAATATTATTGTTTTTTAAAATATTGGGATGTCCTATCGGATATGGGGCGTATTTATTAACATAAGGATATAAGCTGGTAAAGTCCAGATATTGTATCTTTTCGTTTTCCTTAACTTTGTAGAAAACGGAAAAAAGCTCAGTCCGGCCACCAGAAACTGCATCTCTTGGATTTAACGGGAGAACGATGTTTTGTGTGTCATTATTTAGAGCTTTGTTGATATCGGGGTTTTCTTTCAAAAAATTTTTAAACTGGCACTCCCACATGGTAACCAGTTTGTATCCACTTTTTTTAATTAGCTCTATTCTTTTACAAGTACTTTCATATCTTTGATCTAAAGTACCAACTTTCATGGTCTTAGGGCTTCTATGTCTAAAACACGTAACACACCCGTGAAAGTAACAACCAAAAAATTCATAAACTGTTTCAGTTTCTGGATTGTAACCATCCACTCTAAGACTACATTTAGTTAACTTCGCCTCGCCGCCATTTTCTGCATGCTTAATTTTTCCATCGACTTTCTTATTTTCCAAAATAAGCCATTTAATTGCTATTAATGACTGATTACCTTTGCAATTATACCCGCCAGGTGGCATGATGCCTAATAAATCTTCTTTAAGAAAATTTTTTCGGTATACAAGCATCACTGTAGAGGCAATTGTTAAAGCTTCAACAAAAGGATTTATTTGAAACATTTTTAAAAAATCTTCCATAAAGATTACACAGCTTGCGCGCAAAATTTTTACATCATTTCTGCAATAATTTACAAGCTCTGCCTGATTATTAAAAACTTTACCCTCCTGCAAACTGTACCATTTTAAAAATTCTTTTTTGTCCTCAGTTTTTAATGTATTGGCGCCGTACATTTCTGTAGAAGGGTAGTCTCCAACATAGTTCCAGTTTGCAGCCGTATTAAAAAAATGCGGGTAAAACCCTTTTGTAACGTTTTGAATGCCGAAAATTTTTGGCAATTTTGATAATGAAAACGGAAGAAAATTTAAAGAGTCAATAAAAATTACCTTGCCGCATGTAATTTTCGTAATTTTAGAACCGTTCATTACCGGGTCTACTTTAAGTTTCCTCTTTAACAATTCTGAAATAATAAAATGGCCGTCATATCCTTGCAAATTATGCGCAATGCATATAACCTGACTTGCAAAAGGTCGATGTTTATAACAATAGTCTATAAAGTTCTGAACAACATTTCTTTCATTATCTTTATATTTAAAAACATGTTCGCGCTCGCCACATTGTTCACATTTATTTGTATCGTTTAATACGTCAGTTAAGGTGCATTTATTACAACATTGTTGGGCAATTATTAAATTAACTGTGTGAACAAAAGAATTCGCCCTTTCTTTGTAATAAACGTTTTGAGTACTTTCACAATCGAAGAAAATTAAGAAAAAAGATGTCTTAATTTTTTTCTTGTAAAGCTTCATGTAACATAAATGTTCATTAGGTACATATTTAAAACAGTTCGTACAAAAATATTCTCCACAAACATGTTTCTCTTCTCTTTTACTAAAATCGACAAATGTACCGCAAATCTTACAAATTTGAATTGTATTACACACATTATCTGTGCTGACAAGATTTGCTAGGTGATTATTATAGCAATCTTCGCCCCTAAAAGACCGATTACATTTCAAACAACTTTTAAACTCTTGTGAAAAAACACATGGTGGAGATATAAAACAAAACCGACATTTCATCTCGCATTTGTGGTAGAATTTGTGATCATATAATTTATCACAAAATATACAAAGGTACTTTTTATTAAAAAAGCCTGTAGGGGATTTAATAACATAAAAGTGGCTTTGTGACTCCGAAAAATATAAATAAATTTTTTCGGTGATCTTAAACTGCGGAGGCCCTTGGAAAATTATATTAGCCTTTAAATTGTTAAAAACAACAATTTGAAATTTTTTTAAATATTTTTGAAATTTAAAAAGATCTTTCAACATACAACCCTTATTCTGAACAACTGTGACATTCGCATTTTTACACAAAATCCTGGCACTTTTAAGCAATTTACTTTCATTAATCGAATTTTTATTTTTCATTGAATAAGCGATACACTTTGGAAGGCAATAATATCCGTTTTTACTGACATCCTTAATGCTACGCTTATTTTTTAAATATTCAGTTTCATCACATAAATTGTCGTATTTTGCACCGACATATGGAAAGTTTATTATATTAGCCTCAACCGCCATAACTTCATCGGAAAAAAACAATGAATTTGACTGATTAATATCAGAAATCAAATTAACAATCAGTTTTCCATTGAGTTCTTCTACCGGTCTTAAACTAACCCATATAGGTTTTACTTCGGGCATGTTTGGAAGCGATATAGACATATTTACTTTACTACCTTTTTTACAATTTAAAAATATTTCTTTTAACATTTCGTCAAAAGCTGTTTCTAACCACTCCAATAAACTGTTTATTTCTTCAAACGAAGATTCTTTTAATTGAAAGATTAATTTTATGCCATCCATTTTAAAATTCTTATACTGTTTACTTTCTTTAGATATAATATTAATAAACTTGCCACTCCCGGTTTGAACAATAATTTCACTTTCTTCCCCGTCAGAAGAAAGACAAATAACTTCGGCACTTTTACTTTCAGCAAAGCTTGCTACGGAGCTAGTTTTCTTTCTAGCTACACTTTTACTCGGCTCTCCAGGCAAGGCTTCGCTAGTGCTAGGTGAACGCAATTCTGTGTTATTTTTACTACTTAAGTTTTCTAACATAGCTACGGCTTCCTTTATAAACGGATTTTGTAGCTCATTTGTTTGAAAACAATACTTAAAAATGAGTTTAAATATATCTAACACAGTTTTATCGGAAAAGTGTGATTTATTTATTAAACATTTTAAACCTGCTAATAAAAAGCAAGGAAAAAAATGTTTATCCTTTTCCAAAACTGTTTCTAAAATGTTAGTTAACTTATCTGTCTCCATTTCAAAAGTATTTGATGCCGTTTTTAGCCTGATTTTTGATAACTGCTCTGTAGAATTCTCACTTTCGGCAATCCGGGGTTGCTGTTTCACCTTCGTTAGTCGATTGTAGTTGTCTTATAATGTTGGCAGCTCGGTGTTATTAATGATGATATGCTGTTCTTCACTTTCCTCCTTCCAAATGATCTCTTTACTATAAAAATAAATTGGAAAAAACTAATTAATACATTTCTAAAATGATTGTACACAATTCTTCAAATAAAACTTACCGGGTCTTATGGTTAATCACAACACTAAAAATCTAAGCACTTGGTATATTTCAACTTGTTATTTGTTTCTAATATTTAAAATGAAACCTTGATAAGTGCAACGTCAGCTTTAAAACTTGTATGCCCTGCTCCGCGCCGATTTCTTCATTTTATACAAAACGATAAAGTAAAATCTTGCATATTTCTTTTAAATACACAACTTTATTAACCTTCTTAAACTTTATTAAAATTCTTATAAAGTACTCTCATATAAAGTACGTGCACTTGGATTTCTGCAATTACCGTGCCATTACCGCAAGGTAACAATGCGCACAAAGGGCAATAAATAAATCCGAAATAGTAATAATCGTAAATTGCAGTTTAATAGGTAAAAAAGGTAAAATGCATAACTTGGAACAGCCACCTGCATCGGTGTCACGTTATAAATATACATTTAAAGTCGATAAATTTGAATGAGCAATTACAGTTATTGCTTTTAGAATGGATTAAATTCCTAGCTGAAGGCAGGTGTACCTTCATTTTAAGTATAAAAGACGCGATTTTTCGCTACATTTTCATTAAATTCAGTTTGTCTACAGGTAACGAAGTACCACAGCTGCAAGCACTAAACGAAATGGTAAGTAATATCTAGATTTTACTTTTATTTTTTAAATGTTATTTTTACAGGCAAGTTCATCCACAATGGAGTTAATGTCGATGATAGGACAGGAGCCCACCTACAAGCTCCTGAAGGTGCAAGATCTGGACCTGACCAAGGAATATAGGATCAATTATTTTAAGTTTGTAAAGACCCAATATGGGCAAAAATTGTGCGTTTTTTTTGAAAATGAAACGTATATATATCTTCCGAATCGTTTTTCGGACAAAATAAAGAATCAAAAACAGATAGACGAGTTAAACTCGCTATCTAATTATTACCTTATAGTTACGAGTAGGGATGAAGCAACAAAAGTTGCTAATTTTTCATTCATACAAAAATAAAATTGTAAAAAATTTTTTTGTTTTTTAATTTGACCCTTCTACCTCATATCGTTTTCAGCCACCGCAATATTGCGAAACTGTTAACGGTCAGTCGACAAGTTCAGGGCAAAAGCACAATACCCGATAACCACCGGTAGAAACAAGTCCCCCGCTAAAAACAAGTCCCCCGCTGAAAACAAGGCCCCCGCTGAAAACAAGCCCCCCGCTTAAAACAAGACCCCCGCTGAAAACAAGTCACCGGCTAACAGCGCCACGTGCTGCTCCCCTACCGCCCAGCACCAAAACAATGCAATCTCCTAAAGCCAGCCAGCTAAAACTGCTTCTCGCTAAAAACCGCCTTGCAACTGCACGATCACAAGGCATCACGGGCCCTCTACCTACCTACCTCCTCCCGGCACCAAAACAACACCAGCTCCTAAAGCCACCGAAAACAGGTTCTCGCCACCTCAAAAGCTTCCACCTAAAGCTCTGTACCACCTTCCCATACGATCTACACCAGTGGAACACAGCTGTAGCGCTACGCGCTGCCCCCCCTCCCCCACCTCCCAGCACCGAAACAACGCGATCTCCTAAAGACTGCAGCAAAAAACCGCCTTGCAACGGCACGATCACAAGGCGCTCGCCAAAAACACCATCACGTACCCTCTACCTACCGCCTCACAGCAACAAAACAACGCCAGCTCCTAAAGCCACCGAAAACAGGTTCTCACCAAAACCCGCCCTGCATCTGCACACGAACAGCACCACCTTCGCAAACGAAGAGTTCAACCATACCCACAAACTTTCAACCTCAAAAGCTTTGGCCCACTAGCCATAAGCCCACGTGCAAACTCCCTAGCAGCACAAACTTTCAGCACCAAAAGCTCTGTACCACCTTCCCATACGATTTACATCAGTGGGACACTGCTGTCCCTGTCCCTATCGCACCTAGTGACTTTTTATATGAGTGGTGGGCATATACTACTACTGATGGACAAGACATTTAATTTCGGATGCTGACATGCGTAAATGATTGTTTTTTAAATGCTCCATATATATAAGAGGAGGCTTATTTCCTGATTCGCTGTAACCATAAGAAAACGCTTGAATTCGGTTATTTAATGTATCTATAGTAAAAAAGCGACAGTCATTTATAAAGTATAAAATCGCTTTACAGAGGTTGTAGTGGCAAATGCCTTCAAATAAATCGTGCATTATGTCTGCTGCGAAATTTTGGGATACATGAAATTTATCTATGTTATTTAAAATTGAGTTTTCAACAATACCAGTATTTTTAGAATCATTTGTAATTAAATCAGCCTCATAATTTGACTCATCGCGCAAAAAATCTTTTTTTTCTTTCACATCCTTATTCATATCTTGCTTATGCCTTTTACAAAATCGGCAGCAATAAGCAGAGTTGAACGATCTTGAGAAACCTAAAGCCGTATTAAGACCAAGGTTGTCGCCCAGTATAAGTCCTAATATAAAATATACTTTTTTCTTTTCGTTGTTTACGTTTAACATAATACCTTCTTCTGCTAAACTTTTGATTTCTTCTACTAAATGGTAAAAACATGCATCATTTCCATAAGTTTTATTGTCAACTGCCTTAAAAAGCATAGCGATGAATATGTTATCTAATTCTGATAAATATTCGTTTGGTAACACTGGTATGGAATAATAAACGGCTGTTATTTTACCGGTTCCACAATGGGAGCCTAAAGGGTTATTAGTCTGAAAATCATCTATAAAAAGAAAATAAGGTATTTCTACTTTAGATTCAACACCTGAGGATTTTTTCTTCCATAACCTGCCATTAATGAAGTTTTCTAAGTAAGAACTGCATTTAATTGATTCCATATTTTCAATTGTACGCTCGTAAACGTGAGGTAGTTCGAAAAATTTCTGCAATTGAAACCTCAAAGGCATTAAAATACCTTTAGCGATTTTTGCATCAATTAAAGCATTTCCCTCACGAGCAACAACATCCAATTCATTATTTAGAATAAGTTGTTTTGGAGGAACAAACAGATTTCTATGCTCTAAAGTTTTCAAAAGTCTGTATTCAGAGGAATAGTCCTCAAAAGGATTTTTTATTATTGGGATAAGTGATCTGAGGATATTCTTTAAATCTCCAGAATTATTGATCACCAATTTTTCCAATACATCACTAATTAATGAGGTTATGTTATCCACTACATCTAAACATATTTCATTAACTGTTTTTCGCGATAAATTATTATCAGAATGTAACTTACACATAAAAGCCAAACTTGATTTTTTAAAGATACTTTCAAAGTTATTTATATTGAACTCATTGTTAATAGTAGTTTGTTTCAAATCATTGGATACTTCAGGCAATTGTTCGTTATTATTTACAGAGTTATTAATGTTACAGTCATTTAACGAAGGTTCTTCATCGCAATTATGATTATTTAAGTGTCTTTTGTAAGAGTTAATGTTGGAAAAAATTTGAGGGCAATTATTTTGCGTACAAACAAATTTATCATATGGTGTTAAATTATGAATGAATTTCAAATGTGATATTAATAAATTTACTTCTTCAAAGAAATTATTGCAAACAAAACACTTATACATATTGACTTTCAAGTAAGTTGACTTGTAATTTCAAAAATAATGGGAGAAATTTTACTTATTGTAAATTTATAAAAAAATCTTTCAATAAAAGTCCACACAAGCTCTGATTCTAAAGCATATTTAAGATTTAATACCATATGGGTTTTGAAGCACACATCTAAGGCACTTATAAAGTTCGTAAATTTGTAAATTACATTTTCTACCACAACAAAAAATACTTTTACCTCTTTAAGTGAACTACCGACAGAGATTATATAGGGTTGACATGTTAATCCCATATTTTTATAAAACGTTGCTCTGCTTTCAATTTTTGGGAAGACATCACTTTCAATATTAAGGTGAATGATGAAACTCTCTTGTGATGCAGCAATACTTGGGCGCCAATAATCAGTTTTGCCGTCCTTTTTAACTTTAATTCTTGATTTTGGTGGTAATATACAATGCAACAAAAGCGCAATAATTGTGTCACGAGAATCTGCAATAAACATCAAATTAGTGTGGTTGTGATTATATATTCATAATAAATTTTACCATCAGATACATTTTCATCTATAACATAGATGACCATAAGTTCTTAAACTGTGGGTCTTTCACACGAGGTAGCAAATTTAAAAATTTTGTTCGGAATTCATGCCATCCATTTAATAACATCATCGATTTTTCTTCACCATATGTCCTTTCAAAGTCGTGACATATCTAAAAAAAATCAAAATTTAAATTTAAAAGTAGAAAAAGAAATCATGTCCTGTATTACCAAGGTATATCCTTTTGGATGTTTTAAAATTGGCCACACGTTAAAGATTGTTTGAAGGTCACAACTGGATTTGAAACCAACGCATCTATGTTTATAAAGAGTATTCCATTTTTTAACGCAATTTACCCAATCGCCTTGGTTATATTTTAAAAAGTTTTTATCCGTCTCTAGTTGGGTTTCTATCAAGAATATGAAACTTTTATTTTATTCATCTAATTATTCACTATTTAATTTTACCATCTTGGTCTTCACTCTCAATTTCTGACGCACATGACGTGCTTTCGAAACGTTTTATTTTCCGTTTATTTTGAGTGTAGGATGATTCGGGAAATAAGTTTTTCCGACGCAGTTGCTTTAATTTATTGTTATACTTATCATATAGTTTTCCACGTGCAGGTACATTAGTCGATCGAGGTACAAAATAGATTTCCTTTATATATAAATATAAATATAAACAATCATTCAAATTAACAGAATATTTTAAGTTACCTTAATTTCATTAGGAAACTCAATGGGGATTTGATTAGCAATTGCTTCAAGACCTTTTACAGAAATTTTATTATTTTTCTCAAAAATAGCGGTGGTGATTAAGTTGATAAGCTCAGCACGATTGATGTCATCAAGTCTTTGATGTAAAGCATAGTAATTCTTAATTGACTGTCCTACTTTTGTATTTAATAGATCTGTTAAATTCTTGTGAGAAATTTAAATTAAGTGAAAAAAAAATTTAAAGGGAAATTTTAGCTGTTACGGTAACATTTGAGGGTGGCGTGTGACATCCAGAAGCACTACCACTGCCACTGTCGGGTATATCTTTTAACCATGAAGAAATTCTGGATGGTACAGAAAGAGTAGTATTTTCGGAGATAAAATTGGGAATTGGCTCTATGTAACCCTGAAATTAAAAATATTTTTAAAGAAGGTAATTCCTCAGAAAACAACAACAAAAGTTACATGGATTTTTCGCCACTGCCTTAAGTTTCCTTTTAATTTGACGAATGAACCATAGTTGTTTTCGTCCGTACCAACTATTTCGCGAATGTCCGATAAATCGATAAATTTTAAACAATCGATGTCCAATCCTAATTCTGCATCACAAAATTATAACTTAAGTAATCTGAATCACTTTTATATTAATAATTTCAATATGGGAGAATATCTGATATTAGAGAAAATGTTAGGTCACATCCAAATATTTTAGTAACACTCCTAAACTTTTTAATCTGAATATTGAGCCTTTTTGAAGTACCTATTTAACTAAGTAATATTTATGATACACCGGGTGAAAATGGGTTAGGTATTCAGCTAGTTTCATAAATACAAAATACTATATTTTTACATTTCGAAAAAAAAAATATTAAATATTCACTCATGTAATATATTCGTAGGTACTTACGAAGAAATCTGTCATGTAAATGAAGAAGATCCCACGACGCCAAAATTGTTTTTAAGTCTAACTCTTGATTTATTGAGTTTTCTTCTAAATTGTTGCTTTCTATTATAATATTGCTGGAAGAAATGTCTGATTCTCGTACTTCACTTGGTACTTCACTTGGTACTTCACTAACGTAAATAAATTCTTCACTAAGTACGTTTAGTAACGATTCATCCGGCATACACAAATTATCACTTGTATTTTCCATACTCAAAACAACTCGCATTGAAAACTTCTTTGAAAATGAATCCAGAAACACAGTTTTCTGTTTCCATTCACGTATAACGGTGTAAATATTCTTGGAAACAATAAGTTTTACCAGAAAATGGTTCATGTTTACCACAAAAAAGTACTAGTTACTAGAAAATAGTTGCGTTTTACTAAAAAATAGTTTACCTTACAATAAAATAGTAATTTTTCGGACATAAATAGTAAGGTTCCTACAAAATAGTTTTGTCAAAAAAAAACATTTTTTAATCTGCATGGAATTTTTTTTACTAGAATTATGTTACTATTTCTTCATCAAATGGTCAATTCTTACTAATTTTCTCGTTGAATTTCAAAAGTAACTATTTTATAACTATTTCCCAACTATTTATGCTATTTATAAAGACATTTATAGTTAAAAGTAGAAAACTTAAGTCAACTAGAGGAATAGTAGCATTTTACCAGAGATTTTATTCTCAGTGTATAATTTCGATACGCGTTAAGTATTAATATACCCGATATCGATCGATTATTTTGTAAACGCGCGGCCATCTGGGGTTCCCACTTCGGGTACTTTCATTTGTTGCCAAGCCCTACATGTGCTATAAATTTGAGCGAAATCGATCATGACGACCACGTAAATTCTCCTTGTAAGTACCAGGCCTTCTTGTCGATTATGCCTGTTGCGCAGCATGCTAAGAAAGCATTCGGCTTCTTGTTGGATTGTGCTTGGCGTTGGGGCGATGAATATTTTCGACGAGGTGCTCTGCAATGTTTGCTAATATGTCCAAAATTATTGCAATTGAAGCAGCGAAGCTTACTGACTTCTCTAGAATTTGAATTCTGTCGATTAAACTTAGCATAAAGGGCGGAATCGTCGCTTTTATCTTTTACTCTTTGCGACGGAATATTTATGTAAGAAATTTGAAGGTTTATTCACGGATCGATTTGGTCACAACAAAAAAGTCTTGAAACGATTAGCTCATGGATTTATTGAAATTACGCTGATAAATTCAACACCTCTTAAATGTACTGCGCTCAACGACTGCTGCCCACCTAATGAATTCTGACAACGTTAAGTTTGACTCGGTTGCACAAATGAGAATTTAGAACAAACTGTAAAGTTGCTGTGGCGTATGAGAAAGAAACTAACTATCGGTGATAACTTGATCTGGTTGTGAATATAATGCAATTTGATAATTTATAGCTTTTAGGGGGTTACATATTTACAGAAATTCCATGAGTAGTTGAGTAATATTCCTATTGACTTTACATAAGTTGAATTCTTATTGTATAACATAGACTTGAATGAATCTTGTACATCCTGCAACAATTTGGTTTTTATAGCAACACCAGTGATTTTAACTCCCGAGCTCTCCAATCCAATTATCATGGGTTTAAACTCATCTGGGAGGCCAGCAAGGAGTGTCCCAACCCACTTGTCTTTAACCTCAAATTTTAAATCATTTAATTTATGAAACGTCGCGTCGTGATTATTTTGTTCACATAATCTTCCACAGAACTGCAGTTTTCCAACTGTATTGTAATTAAAATTCTTAAAAGTCCTACCCTGCGTGTGAGTCCAGAGTCCTCAAATATAGCAGAGAGTCTGTCCCATGCTTCCTTGGCTGTTGCGGCTTCACGTATATGAAGATAATTTATCTTATCCACGGCAAGGATTATTTTTGACTTTGCCTTCGTAATCTTACCTTGATCGCTCTCCTGTCCGAGCACGCATTTCCAGAGATCTTCATGTTCGAGGTAGGCTTGCATGGCAAATTTTCAATCCATGTAATTCTCCATACTAACGAGCTTCTCAATTAGGGGTAATCCTGTTCCCGACATGATTTCAATAGCCAGAAAACGATAAGTTCAACCTTTTGGCTTCCCACGGTAAATGCAGCACTTTGCACATTTGTAGGTTACTCGCGACTTATTTTTTTAAAGTTTTTCCACTTTTTAACTTTCCCTGTCAATAAACGTAAGCGGCGTTTACTGATGGCGTACTTGCAACAAAAAATTTAAGTGGGTATCCTGGGTCCATAAACTGATCGGAGAGGATCAAGAAGAAAAAAAAAGTAGAAACACAATGTACATACAGCGAAGGCCTCTATTAAAGTAAAAAAGTAATCTAGTACAGAGTGCCACCGAGCCAGAGTTGACTTGTCCTTTGGCGGGAGATTCAAAATGCATGTTGACACTCCAGCAGTAATTACTGTGACCAAAGCTTCCGTCACTGCCCCACATTGACCCCTGTAGGAAATGTAGTGTTTCCAAAACTACTGTCGGAACCCATTCTTTGTAAGCGCAAGTAATTACACACTGGATTCTAGTATTTCTTCTTTTCATAAAGTGATGTCATAAGAAGGAGTAGATATCGGATCCCTTTTGCATTACCAAGAAGTGGTTGTGTAAGTAATTATGAGAAATTAGCTTTCTCATAGACGTTGGGGAAGAAAGGAGTTAATTAGTTCTATGGAAATATATTATAGAATTGATACAACGTAATAAATAACAAAAGTAAAAAATTCATTTATTAGCCTTTAATAACAAAAATAATAAACTTCAGTAAGACAAATATTGAACAGAATAAACTGAAATAGTTTCGAATTAAATATAATATAATAAAAGTAAAAAATTCACTCATTAGCACTTTTATTTTTTTGGACACATTTATTTTTAAAATATTTATTTTTCCTTCCTTATTTTGTCCATATATTCCCTCTCTGTAAATCCATCTGTTTGCATCGACCCTAAGGAAAATTAGTATTACAAACTAAAATGTTATATAATACAAAATACTTACTAAATAATACAGAATTTAATTTGTTATACTCTTTAAATGCTGCTTTCCATGTATCCCGTCATAATTGTGCGACAAGATCAGTTCTTCTGATATAATTTTTTCCAAACATTTGGTGATATCACCAGGCTTAATTATACCTTTTATTGCAATAACCTATATTAATTACATAATTCATTAAATATGAACACGATAAATAATAACATAATAAATTAGCTTACAAAATTTTCTTCATTGTTGTCATTTATTTCCTCATTTATTTTCTTCAAGTCCTCAATTGATTTAATTGGGATTTTTTTTGTGTTTCTTTATTTATTTTAGTTTGTTTCCTCATTTCCTTCAAGTGGACAGAGTGTTCCCCTAAGATATTTATTATAAATTCATTTTAAAGATAAAATATAACTACAAAGTGTCACAGCAGGCAGAATTCTATGTCGAGATAAGCAAAAAATTGTTTGGGGAAGGGGATCGGAAATGCGTCCTTTGGGGGGAAGGGAGGGATTTGTGTTTTTGGTTCTTGTTTTACTTTACACCCTGTAACCTTGTTAATATGCACCCTATGGAATACGTTAAAGTGTCATTGTGCACGCAATCCTTCGCTCGTTCCAAAGAGCCCCAATCACCTCCCTACTCCTCTCCCATCATGTGATCTACAAGTTTAAACTTGAAAACCTACAGAAATTTGTGGTTTTTTACAAATTTTACTATTTTTCGCGACAAAATTCCCTATAGCTAATTACTTACCGTAATATTTCTTTTTTTCTTTTTTTCCCACTATGCACTGCACTCACTGAATAAAAACGCCACGAGCCCTTGCAAAAGGCAATTACGCGTTCAGATTTCCATGAAGGGTACAACAGGTTGAAACATGTGAATGTTTATGATTCTTGCATTACTGCTAGCATTACCGTTTGCATTACCATTTGCATTACCTGAGAAGTACTAGCTTAGGCTTATATTCGAGAAACACATGACGCAACTGATTCTCAGTGTAACGTGTTCTTATTTTTCCTACAGGTACACGAGAGTAAACACGGAAAGGTTTGTTTGTGTAAATACTTCTTCATAAGCAAGCACTAAACGTTGAGCTGTCTTATCAAGAATTGCTTGCAAACTAATCTCTGCTGTAATTTCAGTTATAAAAATATTTTTTTAAAGTTTTTCGCCATCTGAAGGCTGTAATACGCAGGAAAAACATTATTACCAGGTCGGAGAGCATATTTTCTAGTCAGTTTGTATGAATGCGAAGTTTATTTAGAATCTACGTAGTATGCTAAAGCTTCCTCACATGATATAGGTCTGGAAAGTTGATCACTGCTTCTGTCCAAACCTTTCTTCATCTTAGACCATCTTAGAATGGCTACAAGAAGTTGCTGTTTTTATAATTTTCACTGCATCCCGCTTGCCCGATTTTCGACTCTTCAACTGTTCGAGTTGACGCCAAATCTTGTACTCGTTGTAGTTTGGTCCTGGAATATAAAAACGATAGGTATGAAGAATTGTATAATGATACAATAAGTTTCATTGACGCAGAATTCTTAACAAAAATGATCTGAAATACAGATACTTACTTATGAAGAAATTAGAATAAATAAATCTTCAATTTTGGAAATTGTTACTAATTTTGTACCCATTGTACATTTGATACAAATAAAAGAAACATTAACAGAAAAAGATTGAAACAACTAAGTTTGAAATAAAAATCAGTTTAATTTTATGAACTCATTTTTTTGAAGCTTCAGCTAAATTGTCCAATTTTGACCTACCAACTGTCAACGACCTTGAGCTACTTGTCGGTAAAACTTTTTCCTCGGCCATTGTGGATACAGTCAGTTGAAAAGCAGTCCCATCAAGCCAACTTTCGTTTTGTGCAATAAACAGAGACCTCTTCCGAAAACATTGCTCGCATTTCCGCTCAAACAATTTAGAACATTTTAAAATTTCTTTCAAAACATGTTCTTCATTCTCTTTGCTTAATGGTCGTCCTAAAGTGCCTTTAAAATGATCCAAAAGTTGGCGGTTTCGGCCTTGTTCAGACAAATTTATCATATTTATTTCATAAAATGTTTTCAAATAAAATGTTCCCTTTAAAAAGAATCCAATTTATTAAAAAAAAAAAAAAAATAATTAAATAAAAATAGATCAGCAAGACCAATAACAAAACAATTTTATAATAGAAATTCATTTCAACAATAAAAACAAAGAATTTCATATTAGATACTATCAACAAAAATAATCTCTTTTTTTTTTAAACAATATTAAGTAATAAAATTCATCCGAACAATTGAAAAAACATGTTCATAAATAGAAAAAATAAAGCATTTTCAATTAGTAAAAACGCGTGGTTGTCACATTTATTAACTTTCATTTAATAAAATAAAATCAGATATTTTGGTTTTAAATAAGATAAACCTAGAAAATATTCAAAAATTTATAAACGATTAGACTATAAGGATTTGAACTTTTGCATGTTTTTGTAATTCACTTTTTTCTACGGTCCATTTACAATGTTTACGAAGAAGAACTAAAAGTAAGAAATCTAAAAATTTAACCCTATGTTCATGGCATTGTTCTGAAAACCATTCAGGAGTTGAAAGCTTGCATTTCTCAATTGCAAATTGTTTAATACCTACAATTTCTGGTTGAGAGTTAAATATGTTATCAAATGCTAAGATATGTTTTTTACATACATCTAAAAATTCTTGAGATGGGGCATTTAAGCTCCCAAAGTCGGCCGTAGAGCTGTAGTTTTTTTGAAATATAAAGAGCTCTGATGGACTAGTTATAATTTCATCTTCTTTTCTTATATCCTTATCGTATAGTTCGCAATTTAATTTTGGTAAAATTTTATAGCCACATATCCTACAAAATATCTCATAGACAACAAGTCAGTATTAATAAATGAACTGTTTGCAAAAGTATCCTCTAAAAAATAATCGGCATTCTTGTCGTCATTAAAATCGATTTCTAATGCTTGTGATGCATTTTCGAAACCGATATTGTTTTTATTTACATCTACATCAGATAAAAATTCTTCAGAATTAAAATTTAAAACATTCTTTATCTTCTTCACAATTGCTTGAAGAGCTTAATTGCACAATATTTGTTGTAATTATTCTCGCCAATATGTTATTTAGTTCAGCTAAAGAGGGATTTTTATTATTGCCGCCTTTTTGACGAATGACGGAAAAAATGTTTTCTAGGGGATCTTGATTTAACCTCTTTGTCATTATAAAAAAAATATTGGGCTGTGTTAACAAGCTTTCCTCAACCAATTGCAATAAGGAATTTAATGTTAATTTCATTCCTTCTAAAAAGTACACTTTTTTTTTTTATCGACAAATGACACTTGTTTTAAATAGTCAGCAAAAAGTTTGACAAATTCATGTGAGTGGCTATTAAGTTGGATTGCGGATCTGTAAATGTTGTCTGACGATAAGGAGTCACTGTTCAAGCAATCGAAAATTCTATCAACTTTCTCAATAAAATTTGCAGTTGATAAAGCTACTTCCTTACTGCTCTTTTTAAACCCCGACGTATCGATAACAATTTTAATTGCTGCTTGAACTGTTCTGCTTAGAACCTGAGTTGCTAGTTTGACCCTCATTTTTTCGAAAGTATTGGGATATATATGTTGCCTGGTCAATTTTGGACACATTTTTGGCTTACTATTTATTTCCATTTCCCACAGTTCTGAAATAACTTTAAAGCTCACTATTCCATCAGGTGTCGTTAAATCGCTATGAAGGAGACCATTTCTAAGTGATTTCAGCAAATACGGGAAGTCGAACATACAAAACACTTCTCCCATTATGCTCAAAATATGGTTTACTTGGCAAAACGCTGAGATTAGAAAAATATTTTCTATACGATGATCCTTGGTCACATGTTACAACACGCACAGTTATTCCTATGCTTGACAGCATATTTAAATTTTCTTTAATTATTTCGCGTAAGTTCTTCCCTGACAACCCGTTTTTAGAAATAAAATAGTTTAAAATTAATTTCCAGTTCGAAATTAAACCCATTATCATAAAAACACATACTTGTTTTCCAATAATCCCAGTCCTAACGAACCCCTGATTTTCAAATCCGTCAATCAAATCTAGCTTTAAATTTTATCTCAATTTTTTTCGAATTGCGATTTCATCAAAAATTAAAACGGCATTATCTTTGTCTGTTTGTTGTAACGAAGAACATTTTTTTTTTAAATTCATCAAAAGCAGTATTTTTTAGACCAGGTTGGAGAAATTTGATAGGAGCCCACCTATTGATAGAAGACATATGAGGTAAATTCAGATTAAGTTTATTTCTCAAAAATAAATAAGTGGATTGAGACACATAAAATATATTTTGGGCCAGGCATCTTGAAGCATCGTAATATTCCTTTGGACGAGAACTTATAAGTAAATCACAGAAAGTTTTGGATTCATTACTTATTTTATTTAAGGAATTAATACAATCTTTAAGTTCCCTTACAGATAGTTTCCGTTCTTTAGCCTTCTGAGTGCAAAACATTTTTTTGACGCCCTCAGTAATTTTATTTTATTGCGTAATTGCTTATTTTCTTTGAGAATCAGCACATATTTTTTGCGGTAAAAATCAGTTAATTTATTATGTTTTTCACAGTTACTGCAAAAACCTTCAACAGAACTACTTAAACGCCTCCTTTTCGGGGGAGGATGTGTTTGGTGTAGTCGGACTCGGGAATTTCACACTCCTCTCGCCAAATTTGCGCCATTGGCAAATCTGCGGAAGGGAATTGAAACATTTTTAAATTTTTATCAGTTCTCCTGGATTTCTTGCAGCATTGGACGCTACATTTCAAACCCGAAACATAATTATTTTTATTTGGTATAGTGGATAGCAAACTCTTCTCCTTGAAAGATTAACCGACAATGGCAAGTGATTTTCATATTCACATTGCGGAACTTCATAAAAAGCTTTCCTCCACACAAACCCATATCGCAGTAATGCATGTATAAAAACAACAGCCTAAGGTGTTCCAAAATCTTCCGAGCTTTTTCGGAGACCACTCCAGTTGCCTCAAACGAAGCCAGCAGCTTTTCCACGAACCGTGGTGTTGTCGTTGGAGGTGTTAACGATGAAAGGTCATCGATTCGTAGGGTGTCGGATCGCGCTTTAGATGCCGAAGATGATGACGTTGACGAGAATTATGAAGATGACAAAAATGAGGATAATGATGAGGATGACATAGTCTTCTATGTTTAACCTCCATTTTTCTCGCTAAACGTGATTCTGTTATCAATTATTTGCTATAGAAGTCATGTATATTGTCGCAGCTTTGACTTGCAGCTGCGACATGCAGATCATCTAAAATTGTAAGAAAGACAAAATACTTGATTATAATTGAGATTTCCACAGGAATAATAAACAAACCTAATCGATTCCTGTGACATTTCCTCCTCAATTTGCAATAACAAAACAGCTGTCATTTGACAGCAACAATTTTTCTCTATTGCACACAGAGCGCCATCTGCATCAAAATTTGGAACCCACACTAATGGTGTCCCCATATTTAAAATTTCGTTTGCCTGTCCGACTATTTTATTTCGGACGCCTCGTAAATTGATTTTAGCATAATTCCTCCCATCAACCGGGATCGTTATACTCAGAAGTTCTTCTACACTGTTTATAAATTTATATAATAATTTAGTATTCCCGTCAAACTGAGGAAGGTCCTTTATCGCGTCCGGTGTTCGCAAATGATGGTTAAAAACACCATTAATTTGTTTTGTATCGTTTGTAGTAATTAGATTGTGCATATTACTGCTAGAGGGAGCTGAACTAACAGCAGCTAATACTGATTTCCTTCTTGAGACATATTAGTTATATTTTGTAATGACAAAGCCGGTATGAGTCCGTAGGATGCGTTTGAGAATGAACGTCTGGATTTTCTGGGATTGGGCATAAGATACCATATACTTAATGCGAATGAATGAGTACTTTTTGATTTACAGCAACAATTGAAGTATTAGCGTCATCAATGTCTTCATCAGTAGGTTGTTTTTCCACAAAAGCTTAAAAGCTACCTAGGATCCCCGCGATGCAATTTTCCTTCGATACCGAGCACTTTTACTTTCATTATTATTTTTAATGAATTTTCTTGAAGAAGATGTCACGGCTTCACTACACCGATATTCGCTCTGTGCCAGATGCTGCACAATAAGCCGTTGTGCGTTTCGCTGAGGAAGATGCTCAACTTCTTCATTCTTGACACAGTTTTGTCATACTGTTACCAAACGGGTTGAAAGGGATGTTTTGATTGCTAAAAACGAATTAATTTGATAAATCAATTTATAAAACAGTGTTAAGTCAACGGTTACAATAATAGAACTTTTAAATTTAAAATTAAGCTACTTGTTTACCAGTACAGGTAACGAAATGCAACCGGCTGACAAATCATTTCTATCACGCGGCTCAGCGTGATCGCGCGTAAGTTGACCCACCAGACGCAGGGGTCATATAGCTAATAAAATTGGATGATTGTGGGAACTCGTGCAGGTAAAATTGGGAGTAAGCGAAAATAATTGGGTGACTGTGGGAATTTTATTATTGCTAAGTTCAAAATTTTATGGTTGCAACGTGAAGATGAAGGCACGTGTATGAGATTGGGAAATAGGTATGGGGATGAAATTGGGAAAGCTATGTGGGAACGTAACAATACACTCAATGTCAGATTATTTGTAAACTGTTTACAGATTCTTCTATTGGTCCTATCCTTTCACCGATATGGACCTTATATATCCTTTTCGCCCTTAGTACGCCTTCCCAGTCAACGACAATGCCCTGCAGTGCTTGTTTCACTTCAGTACTTATTTCGACAGCTGTTGATACTAGAGAGTCTATTGGTTGTTGTGGTGCTGGTGTCTCAGCTGAGGGCCTTTCTGGCTGCTTGTTTGGGGTGAGAATGGCTGCTCTACCACTCCTTGAATATCATCTGGCTTCTTCTTCCTGACGCTCACCCTTGATTGAGCATTGCTCTGTCTAAGGTGTTCCAAAATCTCCCGAGCTTTTTCGGAGACCACTCCAGTTGCCTCAAACGTAGCCAGCAGCTTTTCCACGAACCGTGGTGTTGTCGTTAGAGGTGTTAACGATGAAAGGTCATCGATTCGTAGACAATTCGAATTTTTAAGAAATTATAATTAAGTTAACTAAAAAATACATTTTGTTCGCTTAAAAACAAATTACAATTAAAACTTATGTCCTACAAAAGCTGTTCAAAATGTTCTCCGCCAGTTTCGATGCATGCAAGTAGCCTTCGTCTTATTTCGCGTTTGAGGTCTATGGTAGCCAGTCTCTCACTCTAAAGTGTGAGTAGAAAAAATCATCCGGCAATAGCTCTATTGTATTACAATAATCTTCTACCTTAGGTATCTGTCTCCTTAAATATAATTTCTGTAGCATGAGTTGAATAAGTATCAACTTTATTTTCCTTCTTGTCTTTAGACTTTATCGCCGCTGATCCTCATTGGCTCCGCCAATGGGCACTCACGTCCCTAAGGGTGAATTAAAGTCTATTATTTAAAATAAAACAACTGATTTTTGCGCTTTGAATTGTTTATACTTTATTTTGCGCACGAGGAAAAAGCCGTGAATAGGCATAAAAAACCTCGTTATTTGATTTCAAACAAAATTGCTGTCGGGCGAAGTGCACGCAGCGAGTTCTCCACATCAAGTGAATACAAAAATTTCTTACATCTAAAAACTGGCCAGTTTACACAAGAAACTTATATTTATTCTTAATTTCTACCTCTGAAACAAACAACATGTCAGAGCGACCCTTATTTTATTACCTCGGTCCTTATAACCGGCGTGGACTGTTACTCTGGAACCTGGTTAAAACGCAGATGTTTCTCAGGTTCCTTCTTAGAAAAGATAATTGAACATTTTTTCTTTATTATCTTATTTTTCTATTTTAGTCTTACATTGTAAAACGGCGCCTGTCGCCGTAACACTTCTGAAGTTCCGATTTTCTACTAAATCTGCGAAACTCATTATTTACACCCGTAGTCTTCGTCTCTAGCCCAAGTTCAAGTATGGTGTGCACAATACAAAGCCTCATTATTAAGTTCATTTAGATTGTCTACTTCTGCTTTATTTTTAAGAATTAAGAGACACTTTAGACAGCCGACGCAATATTTTGTCCGGTAATGTCAAATGGCAAACGTCAATAATCTGCAACCGTTATTGTGACATTCGCAACTTGCATCAATTGAAGGGTTGATTGACGATCAAATTGACGTTTCTGAAAACACCCTTATACTAAGACGTTAATTGACGATTCAGAGCCTATAAGACACTATCGTTTTGTATATTTACTACGGAACTTTTACTTTTACCTTTACTTTTAAAGTGCAAAATTATTTTTCGGCAATGTTTCTAAGTGAAAGTCCTCTTTCTGACAGCAAAAGAACTTTTTTTCTAATTTCATTCGTTAGATGTCGCATTTTTGTATACATACTTATATATAAAACTAACAAAACTGCTGTTCAAATGATTGACTACTTACTGCCCCATCTGAATCTCTCACCCTCGAGATATACCACTACCCTACCAAATTGCGAGTCCCATGCACACTACCAAACTGTTGCGTAATCATCCCTGATGTCTTTCGGCATCCCGGCCGTTACCACTTCGTACAACGCACACAACACCACATTGATCATCTCCACAGTTACCTGGTGGTCAAACTGAGCGTAGTCCATCGGCAATTTCAGAGTAATATCATAACACTGCTCCCACAACTCCAAGTCCAACATTTCCGATGCATCCGCCCCCCAAACACTCGCGTAAACTTTGCATCAGTAAGTCCTCGCTCCACATCAGTGTTGCATTCTGGTTTTGTAGAGAAGGGCTGAATTTCGAGCCGAAGATGTGCGGAAATGGCTTTAAAAGTGCTGAAACGTAAATTTACCCAGCTTTTCATGTATTATGTAGAATAAATTAAATTTTACTTACTTTATTTTAAAAAGAAAAAACAGAACAAAATGAAGATATAAATCAACAAAATTATATTCTTTATACATATAGTAACACAATTATATTCTTTATATAGTAAACAGTTAAATTCACATTCTTAGGACACAGTTACAAATTACTACGTTATTCTAGCAACATATCACATTAATTTTTCGTACTGGTAAGTTTTCTTTGTAAAATATTTTTGTCGGGTACCCATGTACAACATGCTTTTTAAAAGATCTTTGGTACTTAACAAGGCGGAACAAGTACTATCATAAAGTCTATTTCTCTGTGAAGTTTTAATAAGTTTGTTCTGGGAAAATATTCTTTCGACCCCAGCTGTCGAATATGGTAAAATTAACAGACCATTTATAATACTACATAGATTTTGGAATTGAGGCTCATTCAATGCATTTTTGCACTGCTCCACCTTACTCCAAAATTCCTTCAGAAGGCAAATTTTTATATTTCTCTAAAAATTCTGTACAACTTATTAAGTGTAGCAATAACGGTTACATACTGTTAATTTGTTAAGGGTGCTCTTCTACAATTTCTTTGATGTAAGTTTTCATATCTTGTTCAAACAAGGAGGAATTATTGTCTAAAGAAAAAAAACTAAAAATAAAAAAATTTATACATTTAACTCTAAATAAATAGTATATAACTATATGCATGGAGTATAAAGATTAGTTCCTAGGGTGGCATTACATCGGCGTAGTTGTCCAGGTTGTACATTTTCAATATTTTCAAATTCTTTTGTTTTTTGGGAGGCCATTATTTTATCTGCAAAGAAGTAATTAGTAACTAATGGAATAAAAATTTACATTTTTTTTATATTTGACGTACAACTGAACTACTATACCACGGAGATACACAAAAAAAGAAAGAAAAAGAACAAGTTGCGCTTAAAATCGTTTATTTCTCTCGGAGGTTTCATGAAGACTGACTGACAATAATAATTTTGAATTATGGAAAGCTTAGAGCTAACAGAAAAATGTGCGGAGTACCAAAGTTCTTATCGCGGTAAGACAACTGTCTGGTCGCTGCATTTAGGTTTCCGGAAAATTAGAATGACTGCAGATACATGTGTTAAAAGTTGAATAATTTAGATTACGGGCAGTTGCGGGTATATGATCCCCTCTCCGTTAAGATTAACATCCTCCGGATTTGTTTTGTCTTTGCTGTTGCGATTTAGAACTTTGGTTTTGACATTTTTTATTTTGTTTAAACTTTGAACTGCGAATATTTGTTCACGATCGTTTCTACGATGGGAATGTGGTCGTTCAAATCTTCAACGCCACTGTGGATCGTAGCCTGATCGGAATTGTCATTGTTTACTATTTCTTCCAGTGCGTTTATGACATTTTCGTCGTTGTTAATGCGACTGAGAAAGTCTGCTACTTTATTGTCTTTACCTTTGACATACTCGATGTCGTACTCATTCAGTCTTATGCGCCATCTTTGCAGCTTGGCGTTCGGTTCTTTTAAGGAATTTAGCCATTTTAAGGGTTGATGGTCTGTTCGAATGGTAATATTATTCAATAGATAAGGTCTATAATACTTTGTTCCCCACACAATGGCCAACAATTCCTTTTCTATAGCTGAATAATTTGTCTCATGGTTATTCAACGTTCGGCTCGCATAACTCACCGGATGACCGTCTTGAGAAAATACGGCACCGATTGCAAAATTCGATGCACCCGTTGTGAGAACGACACTCTTCCTGAAATCAGGATACTTTAGTATGGGATAATTGGTTATCAAGGCCTTGAGTTTTTCAAAGGATTCTATGTAGGACGGATCATTTACATTGATCTTGCTATCCTTCTTTAGAAATTTGGTCATTGGTTGAGCTACTTTGGCATAGTCCCGGATCAACTTTCTGTAATAGCCCGTTATTCCTAAGAAGCTCTTAATTTGCTTCCTTGTAGTGGGCAATTTCAGGTTTCTAATAACTTCGACCTTTTTATCATTTGGTTTTATCCCGTCGTTAGTCAGAACGTGTCTCTCTAGCAAAGAACCTGCACTTATCTATCTGAATTTTAAGATTGAATTTTCTAAGTTTGTCGAAGATCTTGTTGACAGAATTTATGAGCTCTTGTAAAGAAGTAGAAAAAATTAAAATATCATCTAAGTAAACGACGCAGGTTTGTTTTATTGATATGGTCTCTAAGCACATTGTTTATCATTCGTTGAAAGGTCGCCGGGCGTTTTTGAGCCCGAACGGCATTCTAACGAATTCGACATGCCCTTGTGGCGTGGAGAATGCTATTTTCGGCCTGTCTTTCTCGTCCACAAGAATTTGGTGAAATCCTTTGGCGAGGTCCAGCGTAGTGAAACATTGAGCTCTTCCAAGTTTATCGAATATTGATTCAATATTCGGGATTGGAAATTTATCGTCAACCGTAATATCGTTTAACTTGCGATAATCGATGACGATTCGCCACTTTTGCTTGCCACTATTATCAACCTTTTTTGGCACCACCCAAATGGAGCTATTGTACGGACTGTTAGAGGGCTGGATAATGTTTTGTTATGTGATTTAGGAAATCTATAAATTCGGCTATAGATGGGACGCGATTCTTTCGTTGATGTTTAACTTCTTTTACGTTAGTTAATGTATCGCCTTCTTTGTAGGGCAGGCATTCTTAAATTTTATTACCTCGTTATTAATTTCGAGCTGGTCGTTAAATAAGTCGACTTTTGCACCCAGGGGCCTTAGAATGTTTTGCCCCATAAGGGATTTAAAGTTCTTTTTCGACAAGTCCATAGCAGTGGTACTCTAGTAATGATTTCGTTTGTATTTAAATGTTTACCTGTGAGAGTTCTTACTTCAATGGGGGACTGAAGGGGTTTGGTTCTACATAGTTTTAGGGAATATATTCTGGTCTATGATTGAGGTACCTGCCCCTGTGTCTAAAAGGCAATCTATGTGTCTGCCCTCGATTGTTAATGTCACTACCGGTAATGTCGTGTCGGAGGCGTCACAGGAAAATTTTCAGACGAGACCGGATCGCTGTATTCGACTTCCATCGGCTCTGGAGCCGATTGGTTTCTATTTAGATATTGCCGTTTTTGATTACTGCGGTTATCGTTGCGATGCCCGAATTGCCCTGAACGATTTGTATTTCTTCCAAAATATCGTAAGTTCCATTGAAAATTTCGACTGTTATTGCAACTATTAATATTATTATTTGATGAAAAGGAGTGGTTCGTTTAGGTTTATTCAATTTATAACATAGTTTATATTTCGTTTAGGTTTATTCAATTTATTACACAGTTTATATATTTCTCATTTCGAGATTTATTTCTATAAATTTGAAGTAGAAAATAAACATATTATGATAGTGCTATCACTTAGAACTCCTAGGTAGAACTGACCATTTATAATTTTGTACGAGCTCGTAGACTCAGCACACACACATACATATAAATGAGTTTTTTTTTTTTTTTTTTTTTTTTTTTTTTTTTTTTTTTTTTTTTTTTTTTTTTTTTTAACAGACCATCAGCTTAGTCTAAGCTTTAAAGCAACAGAAATTAATCTGCTGCATAAGACTCGTCATCATTTGGTCCGTTGTTAGTAGCGACATGACAAACAAGCAAGTTCTTTTTTAATACATGCTTACCAACACGGACATCAAACAAATCGGCATTCTTATTTACACTCAACCTCATGCGGTTAATAGGTTGAAAGAAGCTATAGTTAGTTTTACACAGATCAGTTTGTAGAAGCGGGACATGCCTAAGGTTTCGCTCATTCGCTCTGAACGTGAATCTCGCTTTAAGAGAAGGTGAATCAATATTACCAACTAGAAGTTGATGTACAAATACAACGTCCGCGATTTCTCGACGCTTTTGCAGAGAATGCATGTCAAGGAGTTTCAAACGGTCCTTGTATGGAGGGAGGATGACTGGATTGCTCCATGGCAATTCTCTAAGGGCGAAACGGACAAATTTCCGTTGGACAGATTCGATGCTGTCTATGTGAACTTGGTAATAGGGAGACCAAACTTGACTTGCATATTCAAGAATTGGCCGGACAAAGGAAGAGTAAAGCTGTTTGTATACAGTGACGTTAGAAAATTCACGGGACCATCTTTTAATAAAACCAAGCGTAATACTGGCTTTTGTTACCATGCAATTTATATGTTCAACAAAATCCAGTTTACAATCCAGGAAAACGCCTAAGTCACGGGCAGAGTGAACTCGTCTAAGAATAACGTTCGAAAGATTATAATCAAAACTCAGGGGATTGCGGCCTCTACAAAAGATAAAACTTCACATTTATTAATGTTTAATTCTAGATTATTGTGAACACACCAAGTTTGGAAAGTATCCAGATCTCTTTGAACCGTGTGGCAGTCGTTAATATTATTCGTATAACGGAAAAGTTTCATGTCGTCAGCATAAATTAAAATTTTACAGTCCTTGAGCAAAAATGTAATGTCGTCAATAGCCAAAATAAATAAGAGCGGGCCCAGGTGACTACCCTGCGGTACGCCTGACGTGGCAAATATTTTTCTAGAAGTTTCATTCCGAAAAGTAATCTGATAAGTCCTATTGGACAGGTATGAGCGTATCCAATTGATAAGCAATGGAGAGAAGCCTAGATTTTCAAGTTTGAGTATTATAATCGAATGGGACAGTTTGTAAAAAGCCTTGCTAAAGTCAGTATAAATGCAATCGGTTTGCAGACCCTTCTGGAAGCCTTCAATGACGAAAGGCACAAATTCAAGAAGGTTTGTGGAAGTGGAACGACCCTGAAGAAAACCGTGCTGATTTGTAGAGACAAGGCGTCGACAGATGTTTGACAATTGTGAGTATATAATTGACTCAAAAAGTTTAGGAATACATGAAAGCTTCGCTATGGGCCGGTAGTTACATACCTCATTCTTTTTACCCTTTTTGTGGATGGGAATAATAAAGGCATTCTTCCAGAGCATGGGAAACATTCCGATGTTGATTGATTTCTGAAAGAGTAATGTTAAGGGTAACATTAGCTCATTAGAGCAGCATTTAAGGATAGCTGGGGGAATACCATCTGGACCCGACGTGAAATCCATGGGAAGCTCATTGATATGTTTAAGAACATCGGGGGGAGTAATATTAATGGAACAATTTAGAGGAACAGGATTTAAGGTTAAGTGTGAAAAGTTATTAGGGTTGTGTTGGAAAGCGGGGGAGAACGATTTTTCGAAATATGAGGCAAACATATCGCAAATTGAAGATGGATTATCATCAGAGATTCCTTCGTAGTTATTGAATTTTTTTATTTGTATTCTGGTCACACTGATTTTTAGTAATTAGTAATGAGAGGGTTGTGGCTTTTTTACCGTTGGCCAAGCTGCTGTCAGGGATGTTGTTATTGGTGGTGAGTTTTCTGGTCGTTGTTATTGTTGGTGGTGATGACGCTGTTGGTGTTGTCACTGTTGTTGGTGGAGGCGCTGTTGTTGCTGATAGTGTGGTTGGTGGCGGTGGTGGTGTATTCTGTTGTTTACTTTGTTGATGGTGTTGGTGACGGTGGTGGTATTTTTGTTGTTGGTGTTTATTGCACTATTGGTGGCCACTTTCGCGTAGGTGGGGCTTGTTTGGCTCTTACAAGTCGCTTAGTATCCCTTTTTCGCCTCAAAGTGAACATTTCCGCGTGGATTTAATTTTTATTATTTCCCTTTCTTTTAGTAAATCAGGGCAATCTTTGCTCGCGGAAGTTTGCGAGTCAACATTGCAGCTGACGAAATGTTTCCTCTTACCTTCAGTGGTGCTGTGTGGCGCTGCGTCTCCACAGATGGCGCAAGTAGCAATGGTTTCCTTGCACCATTTTACCGTATGGCCTAGTCTTTGGCAATTTCTACACCTCATAGGCGTAGGATAGTACTCCTTGATTTGTAGTGTACTCCATGCTCCTTGTAGGCATTAAAAGTTCGTATTAAGAGGCCTGTTGGGGTCCTTCTGTTGGATTGTTCTCCTCGGGCGGGTATTTTGTATAACCTCAGTGATATCCTGATCTCTTAGGTCTTCTAATATTTCTTCCTGCGACATTGGACGAAAGTCTGGTGAAAAAACAGTACCCTTAACCGAGTTCAAGGCGTCGTCCATTTTTGTGCTGACAGGAATCCCTGCAATTACTGTGGTTTTCAGGAACATATTTGCTTTTCGTGTGTTATCTACAAGCAAAAGAAGAGATCCGTCCCCAACGTAACTCGCTTTGGTAAATCTCTTTGAGATTGCGTCTACTCCCTTTCTCACTGCGAAGTGATTGTGGAATTTAAGAGGTTTGTTTTGGTCCACCGCTTGTATGGGAATGTATTTTGGTTGTTCATGGCCGGGATCTAGGCTGACTGGCTGGCTACGTAACTATCGTACAATGGCGAGGGCTTGTCTTTTTGAGGCAATAAATGGATCCGAAAAGATGAGGAGCCCGTGAAGAAGATCGATATTGGTCGCAATTCTGGAACTTTTTCTTATGAATAGCTCACGAAACTTTCTATTGTCTTTGTTTCTTGTTTCTTGATCCTCCTCAGATAGGTGGCCAATTGGAATAATACAAGAACGTATTACAGTTGCACCATGAGATAGTATTTTATGCACAGAAATAGACACGGAGTACCACTGATAATTTTCTAAATATATGTCCAATGTTTCCTTAGTATAGTTTTTAAAAGCGTTGCGTTGGTACCCACAGCTCGAAGCCTCTAAAATAACATGGAAATGTTTGATCAAAAAAACGGCGCCCAGTGTTACCGTCATTCGTGTTGCCGGTTTGTTATGTAGGCATATCTACCAAAATAAGCATTTCATTTTTAGAACAATCCTTAATATGTTTCTTTCTGTCTTGCACGGTCTTTTTGTTTTTTTTTTCTCCCATAACTCGCCAGACTTTTAAAGGCAACCGATATGAAATGTGAAATACACATTACATGAACTTTATCCAGAAATGGTGAGGGCTCAGATCAAATGAAAGAGCTTTTTCCTCGATGTTTTTTTCAGCAATTAAGTTTGGTTTGTTTATATCTTTTGGTGTGGCTTCACACAGAAAACAAGCTTGAGATCACGTGTACGAAGGTAATGCTGAGCAAACTTTTCCATCTGTCATACTTAGAACTAAAACGGGTTTGACAACAAACACACTGTCGCCTAGTTTGACGGTAACGGAACTGAGAGTTTCAGTCTGATGTTCTATTCTTCTACATTCATAAGGAAATAATGTGTAAAAAGTTTTCTGAATAAAAGAATGAAACTTTTTATAAATATTTTCTTTATTTAATTTTTTTTCTTAATTATTATTATTTATCTCCTTAAAAATATGATCACGATGAAGGAGGTTGTCCAAACTCTGTAAATAAAAATTGTAATCAACCCAATTACTATATTTCAGGACATTTATAAACATACCATTCCCTTTGCTATTAGTTGCCTTAACAACTGCATTTTTTCATTATGATGTTTTTGCTTCGCTGTCATGAGCAAACCGATCTTCTTTAGCTTTTTCGGCTTTTTCAGCATACGTTTTTATTGCTTCTTCCTTCCTTTTTAAATAAGAAATAAAAATAATGATAAAAATCTTTTTTGGAATATATTTTGTTTAATGATGGTAATGGTGATGATGATTGTGGCGGGAGGAGCGAAATTGTTGGAGATGTGCTGAGTGGTGTTGCTGGTGATTCCGGGGAGAAAAACGAAGTTGAAGGTAGTGAAGGTGAAGGAGGGTCGGATGATGAGTGCTGTGCAAGAAAAGGTGTTTCAGACGATGATTGGGATGGAAGCTGTGATTGAGGGGAAGTTGATGTTGAAACTATTTTAACTGAAGTATTCCTTACTGCTGGTAAAGCTCGTATTTGTTGCCCCCTTAAACTTAAGGTGTGCCCATTTGAAATATTTGGTTGCGAGCCGAAGATGTCATCCAATTCTTATTCAAATGGTACAACAATTGGAGAAGCACCAGTTAACTTGTTGCCATCTTTAGCTGTCTTATTTGATCGCAACAAGTTTTTAACTTTGACTTGTAGACATTGTACCATAGTCGTTTGCAGTTAAAGCATAAAATAAGTTCATAAGTTTTTATTTATGAATAATGAATATTGGTTGGGATTTTGAACTTGAGCACATTCTGGGAAATTAAGTCCTCTAAGACATTTTGTATGGTATTTTTCCTTCTTCTGGAATGCTGAAATTCTTCTTTCCTCGCAGCATAGCATGCAAAAAATGCTCGAATTTCGGCATTCGTCCAAATTCGCCTTGGCCCCAAAAGCTCTAAAATAAATATATTTGAGATAGTTGTTAATTTGTGTAAACTGGAGCAGTAAATCGCTTTATAATTTCACTATGTTATACCTACTTTTTCTTCCCTTGTTGCTCGCTCAGCCATTATTTACTTGACTCTTACTTTTCTATTTGACAATTGATGCCAACATCTAAAATAAGAAAAACGACATTAGCACCTCTCATAGAATTTTTTGTAACCACTTCTTGCGGATCATTGATTCTGATCCGAATGAAAGTGTGGATCACGAGTTGTTGTTGTCTGTCAGTGTAGGAGGTAGGATCCGTAACCTGTATTAATTTTTTTTTTTTTATTTGTTTAACTTGATCGATGTAGCTAATATGGGTCTAGCTTCTGTTTCTTTTGCTTCCTTTTTTTTTTTATCAAAATCAATCAAGTTGAAGTAATGATTAGGCATCCTGATTAATTCCTCCTTGTTTTGCTTCTTAATATTTGAAATATTTTATATTATTATATAGTTCTTTTTTTTTTTTTTTTTGCTTTTATTCTAAATCGTTTTAAATCAATTATTTTTGTTTTAAATTCTCTTTTAGAGGCATTATCACACCTTTGGAAATATCTGAGTTAAAATTGTTTATATCAAGATGGTTATCAATAATGAATTCTTTAGGATCTGAATAAATATTTTTCTCTTTGAGACACTTCCATACACTGTATTCTGAGTTATAACTTTCAAAGCATTTTCGTAAGTTAAAGAGAATATCACGAATTTTTATGATGGCCTCACTGCTCTCAGAATTTGATATTTTTTCTACTTCACATATCAAAGGATTAAAAAATGAATGAAGCATTTTGGATATTATTTCAGAAGCTAGTCTTCTGCTTAAAGACAAATGACCATATAAATACAAAACAAATGCGCCTTTAATTGCAAAACTTGATAGATTTGGAATGTTATTGAAATAGCTTTAATCATACCTTCTACTTCATACGTTGTGTCGTTGTAAAACACGAAAAAATGAGTGAAGTTAATGTCATCAGGACTAACTGCAATAATAAGAGGCTGTAGTGTGCATTTGTGCGTGATACAATTCGTTTTTTTCTGATTTATGGAAGAAAGAATATAATTTTTATCCTAAAAGTTAAATCAAAAATTTTCTTAACGTACTATTAACTGAAAGAAAAAAAATCACTTACAGGAACTATCATCAAGAAAGATGTTTGGCTATCGGAGATTGATGGCTTCCACTGCTTTGTTTTTTTTTTCCTTTGATAGTTTGTGGAACCAAGTACGAAATTAATACGTAGCACAGGGCGACATTTCGAGTATCTGAAATATTGCGATAACATTACGTATTTATTATAAAGGGTCTAGCCGGTTAAGGAGGTGAAAAGTGCCCCCAGCGCTTTTGAAAAACAAAAAATATCCTCATGTAGTACATGAAAAAGTACATCTTTTCTGAAATTTTCAGACCCATAGACCCTCACATAACCTCAAAAAAAATTAAAACGTGATTTTCAATATTTTGGCGATATCTCGGCTTCTTGTAGACGCACAAAATTCTTTTTTTTTCTCAAATTATAGGGTTTTTTGTCAG
The DNA here is from genome assembly GCA_949715965.1 of Dysmachus trigonus. Taxonomy (NCBI): domain Eukaryota; kingdom Metazoa; phylum Arthropoda; class Insecta; order Diptera; family Asilidae; genus Dysmachus; species Dysmachus trigonus. Next base: position 51,032,339 of record OX454319.1, on the reverse strand, counting down.
CTACAAAATAATATTTTTTTCAAAATTTTTGGCGGGAAATTCAAATTTTTATACAAGTTCGAAATTTTCAAAATTCAATTAAAAAAAAACAAAAAAAATAGAAACGACGAAAAAAAAATATGTTATTGTCTGGATGTCAAGCTATATCCATGAATTATTTCAGATTTTTAGATTTGGTGCAACAGTGTCAAAATATCGAAAAACCGTTTTTTCAGCATTTTTCGGTATTTTTACATCTTTTTTAAGTCTGAGTATTCTTTAAGTATGCATTTTTTTTAAGTCATTTCCTACCTTGATAAATTCACAAAGAGATCATATTTTCAACCTTGCGTGACATCATGGCTGAATTACACTCATCCCACCGTTCATTCATATTTGTCATGCACACTTTTCATTCACGCATGTTTGAAACTGAGCGGAGTAATAACAATTCCAAATAATTGCAATATATTTCTTAATAAAAGACCTCACAAAGTAATAATATTGCCCCACTCTCTTCTGCACTCACTTATAATATAAAACTGTATTATACAAATTAATACGTATAAAAATAAATATAAGATCACCTGAAAAAGAAGAAAAGTCTGAAAACTTACATGTATTATACCGAACCTGAAAACATAAGACAATAGATAAAATCCAGTATTTGAGATATGAATAGGCATGGGCGTACCCAGGTTCTGGGCCAGGGGGGGGCAAATCAGATTTTTTATAAGCACCTAGGCAAATTAATAAACATAAATTCAAATAGGTAATTTTTTATATAAATTCTTTAATTATACAATAGCTATGTTAAAAGTAACTTTCGAGGGTCTTCAGCAAAACGGTTTATAACGTCTTCCGTAAAAGAATCGCCCATAGCGTTAACAAATTTTCTATGTACACTGAGCCACAGACCGACCTGCCGCACAGTGGGCCCAGCGGGACTTTTTCGTGTCATAAATCTGAAACTTTTTTGTTTGTTAACATATCTGTATGAAATTTTTTACATACATGGTGATCCTGAAGTATGGAAACGGCTAAATAACTTTCGAAGAATGCATTTTGGAGAAAAAAGTTTTAGACAAAAGTTTTAGGAATTTGCCCTGGCTATTCAATGGTGGTCGTAGATTTGACCTTGATTGAAGATCGTTTCAAGGTCAGCTTGACTTTTTTAAATGGGAACCGATATTTTCGACCACCTCCCCTTCAAAAAACCCCTTTGACCTTGATGTGACCTCCGGGTTATGGTCAAGATCAAGGTTGTGGTCAAGGTCACATTTGCACGTAAAACTTCCACGCTTTCCAAATCCGCAGTAACAATGCAGGTTCCCTTTTAAAGAGCCATCTTGACCTTGATATGACCTGGTTAAGATCATATTTGGACGTAGGATTTTCCGCTCTTTCCATTTCCGTGGTCAAAAATATGGGTTCGAATTTAAAAAAGTCAACTTGACCTTGAAATGACCTTCAAGGCCATGGTCAAGGTCAAATCTACGGCCACCATTGAATACCCAGGAAAAATTCCTAAGACTTTTGTCTAAAACTTCTCCAAAATGCATTCCTCGAAAGTTATTTAGCCGTTTCCATACTTTTGGATCACTCTGTATAATATTAGGAATATAGACTTTCTAACGATAGTGAAAACTATAAATATTTATTTTTTTTTAATTTTAAAATAAATATTTGAAAAAGCAGTTTCACTTTGTTATAGTAAAACCTAAGCTTATATTATGTGTATTTTTTAATTAACCATTACAACTTTAAGATTGCTATGTTTAGCAATTATAAACTCAATATTACAGTTCTCGAGTACACAGAACTCATAAAAATAACTACGTGAAAAATTAACCTTATTTTATACTTATCGGTGTAAAACTCCCTTTTAACAACAAAATTCGTTAAAAATAATATTGTAATAAAAGTAACAGTTAAAAATAGAACCCTGAAAAAACTTTCAAATTTTTAAATAAAAAAATATAGGGTTGTATTCACTTTATAAAGTTTGTTAAAAATTTTAAATGTTAGAGTTGTTTGCCGATATCGAGATTTATATTGCACTCTATAGTTAATTTTATCTAGAATAAGGAGAAGTAAAAAAAACTTGCGGATTTTTCGCCCTTTTTTTTTAGAATTAAAAATTATAGAAATGGCGATTTTCTTAGTATTTCCTTGAAATTTTCTCCTTATTTTCATTAAATTTCATTTAAAATTAGCAATATACTATGAGAGCCTTCAATGAATTTATCCAATAAAAAAATACTAATAATAAATAGACAAAAAAAATTAATTAATTTATTTAAAAAAACTAATTACATCGGCAAACAGCGCTAACACTTAAAATTTTTAACAAACTTTATAAAGTGAATACAACCCTATATTTTTTTATTTAAAAATTTGAAAGTTTTTTTCAGGGTTCTATTGTTAACTGTTAATTTTATTACAATATTATTTTTAACGAATTTTGTTGTTAAAAGGGAGTTTTACACCGATAAGTATAAAATAAGGTTAATTTTTCACGTAGTTATTTTTATGAGTTCTGTGTACTCGAGAACTGTAATATTGAGTTTATAATTGCTAAACATAGCAATCTTAAAGTTGTAATTGTTAATTAAAAAATACACATAATATAAGCTTAGGTTTTACTATGACAAAGTGAAACTGCTTTTACAAATATTTATTTTTGAATTAAAAAAAAAAAAAAATATTTATATTTTTCATTATAGTTAAAAAACCTACATTCTTAATATTTTATGTAAAACAATTCATACAGATATGTATGTCGACAAACAAAAAAGTTACAGATTTATGAGACGAAAAAGTCCCGCTGGGCCCACTGTGCGCTGGTAGCCGAACGCGGCATTTTTGCTTGCAGCGCTGCTAGCGAGTAGGTAGAACGGGCGCGTCGCACGATTTTTAAAAGTTGTATATTGTATTGCAAATGGCAAAAAGTTCTTTTTCTTAACTTTTATCGACAAAAGTAGATAGTTAGTAGGGACGTAAACAAAATCCAGGGGGGGGCAGCTGCCCCTCCCTGCCCCCCCCCCTGGGTACGCCCATGTGAATAGGATAATTAATCTTCATCATTATCTTCTTCAATAACTGGTTCAACACCTTCGGTTTCAAATATTTTCTTCAATTTAAATTTTTTAGTTATATATCATGCATGAGATAAGTAATATATTACAGCTGCTACATGCGAAAAGGAACCGAGGGGGTATCCCACTCTAGAGGCCCTTGAATTGTATGTGTTTTTCAGGGAGTTGAACAAGAAAATATAAAACATTTATAGTTATACATAATAATCCTTTTATTATCTGATCTTTAATGAACATTTTGAGAAAAACATTTTTTTTTTTTGGGTCAGGGCAGGCCTGCTACTGGGACTCATAACTTAGAAACGCAAGTTCATGGTGTGCGCCATAACAGCCAAACAAATAATCCGAAAAAAGTGAGATTGCACATTAGTACTCTTTATATATGTGGCTATGGCAAGAGTGTGTCACATTTAGAAAAAAAATTGTTTATTCAATTCTTTAATTTTTCCTACTTATTCGTTATATTTTTTAGTTGATTTTTACTGTTAAAACATGGGATATAAGCTATGTAGATGTAAAAATGCCTGATTTGCTCCACTTAGGCAAAGCTAACACAGCTTTTACCAAAATCTGAATTTTTTCGGATGAATGGTTTTCTCAGAATGCTGCACACCATTCATCTAAACGGTATTTTGAGAAAAACGGTATTTAAGTTAAAGATAAAGGCAACGAGGACTGGTGTGGAGCGCCAACTGCGCACGGAATTGCAGCGCGGGCTTTTCAAATTTCGCGACAAGAGATAGCTTAAACGATTCAGAAAAGAACACAGAATTTTTCAAAACTAAAAAAAAATTCATTTTTTTAACGTTCTAGGGTGGGATACCCCCTTAAGCCATTTACTGTAAGCTCGGGAAAATCTAAAACGTATGTTGAAGTCAATCGAGTGAATAAAGATTTTCTTCTGCTCCAATTGCTATTTTGTGATTCTACAGCTACAGAAAAAGTTTTGAAAATATTTCTCACTGGTACGTATCAAACGCAATAGGCGATTTTGTATTTAGCAGAAATGCTAGATGAAAATGATGAAGTCAATCCACAGTATTTAAAAAAATCAAAAGATATAATTAAGATACAAGTTCGTTCCTGGCACATTAGCAGTAAAACTTACAATTGTTATATCCATTATAAACCGGAATCAATAGTTTATAAAAATATTCTCAGATACTATTGGGAATGTGCAAATGGCTCCCGTAAGCTGTAATATATTACGATTTTTTCCGTAGATTATGAATTCGTAAATGAAAATGATCAATCAGCTCCCGTTTTCAAGGAATAGGTGAGTGAAAAAGTCAAAAGAACTTATTTTGAACATATATTTGAAAACTCGTTCAAATATAACGGATTATTATAGAAGCTTGTAAGGTGGCTAAAACCAAAATTAGAATCTTGAGCTATTATCTCAAAATAATAAAGGTCTTAAAAATGTTCGAAAAATGCCTTGAAAATCAAATGTTTGACCAAACCCATTATATCATACAACAGATGCTGAAAGAAGACTATAATAAATACACGCTCATGAAATACTTTTTCGCGACAATGTTTAGACAAGCTATAGAAATTAGTGGTATTCGGTATTTTTTAGAATAAGTTTCAGACTTTGATTTGAGCCATGTTACAAGTTCCAGTGACTATCTGTTATTTTTTGATGATTTTTCAAAAATGACAAAAATAAGATATTTTGAATTTTCCACTCAATTTTTTTCGAAAAAGGGAGCTGATTGAGAATTTTCATTTAAGAATTCTTAATATACGGAAAAAATCCTGTAGAAATTATCTGGTACTCTTTCGGAAGATTGTTGATGTTATTGAAGAAGATAATGATGAAGATTAATTATCCTATTCATATCTCAAATACTGGATTTTATCTATTGTCTTATGTTTTCAGGTTCGGTATAATACATGTATGTTTTCAGACTTTTCTTCTTTTTCAGGTGATCTTATATTTATTTTTATACGTATTAATTTGTATAATATAGTTTTATATTATAAGTGAGTGCAGAAGAGAGTGGGGCAATATTATTACTTTGTGAGGTCTTTTATTAAGAAATATATTGCAATTATTTGGAATTGTTATTACTCCGCTCAGTTTCAAACATGCGTGAATGAAAAGTGTGCATGACAAATATGAATGAACGGTGGGATGAGTGGAACGCCAGGTTGAAAATATGATCTCTTTGTGAATTTATCAAGGTAGGAAATGACTTAAAAAAAATGCATACTTAAAGAATATTCAGACTTAAAAAAGATGTAAAAATACCGAAAAATGCTGAAAAAACGGTTTTTCGATATTTTGACACTGTTGCACCAAATCTAAAAATCTGAAATAATTCATGGATATAGCTTGACATCCAGACAATAACATATTTTTTTTTCGTCGTTTCTATTTTTTTTGTTTTTTTTTAATTGAATTTTGAAAATTTCGAACTTGTATAAAAATTTGAATTTCCCGCCAAAAATTTTGAAAAAAATATTATTTTGTAGCTGACAAAAAACCATATAATTTGAGAAAAAAAAAATTTTGTGCGTCTACAAGAAGCCGAGATATCGCCAAAACACTGAAAATCACGTTTTAATTTTTTTTGAGGTTATGTGAGGGTCTATGGGTCTGAAAATTTCAGCAAAGATGTACTTTTTCATGTACTACATGAGGATATTTTTTGTTTTTCAAAAGCGCTGGGGGCACTTTTCACCTCCTTAACCGGCTAGACCCTTTATGAACTAAAAATTGTACATAGAACGAACATATTTTCAAAATTATAGATTATTTCCTGAGTCTTAAAACTAAAAATACTTAGGTCTTATGAATGAAGTATTATACAGATGAATTGGTGAAGAAAAGAATTCATTTATCACAAAAATGAAAAAGTCATTAGTGCATGTTACAACTTTAAAAGCCTGAAAGTGTTCATCAAAATCCCCAAGCTTATATTCTTTACACACTACGAATACCTTACCACTACAATTGATAGCTATGTCCATGATTTCAAATAATCGTATTGATTTCAAGAGTAAAAAATATCCTCTTTTATACAAAGTTCCGTGATAAACTACATTAGGTTCTAATATTACCAACTGTTCGTGTAAACAAGTATTGAAATTAATTAATTTTTTAAAGTATCTTTTGCACTGGAGTTTGTCTTAACTTCCATCTGAATTATTTCGAAAATTGTCATACAAGCCTTCACGATTTAATAATCTGTTACAAAACTTTAAACAGCATTTAATGGCGATAGATAGTGCAACATTTTGACGTGAATTAATATTGCTGGCATATAGTTTTAATTCTCTATGCTTCGATTTAAAGCTAAAGAGTTTCATTGTGTTTCCAAAAATGTTCACATAATGCTGGTGATGCTCTTTGATCCTAAGTTTAAGGAGTTCTATTTCGTCCTACGTGTATTCGCTCTTTAATGATAAATCTGTTACTGATAGCAAAAGAGTCAATAACTTCCAGTACTTACTATGTATAGGAACTAAATCTCCTATCATAAGAGGGAGTAAATGGCACAAAGTCCACATTTCTTTAGCAGACATATGGAGATGAAAGGAGTGTAAATGTTGAGCCTTTATAGGAGGCGAAAGCTTGCCAATTTCTTTTTCGGCATAGTTGAAAAGCTGCTTTCTGTTATTCAAAACAATTGAAAATAATTTGTCGGATTCTATAAGATGATATATGATTTGGCAAATATTGTAATGACATATGCCTTCAAAGAGGTCATGCATGAGGTTGCCGGTAAAATTTTGTACAACGTGGAATGAGTCTATTTTGTTAAATATAGACGATTCTCTATATACAACGAAATATTTATAATCTTGTTTTCTTTATTCTTTTAGGTAATAAATTCTAATTTTTTTCTATTGTTCTCAATACTGTTGACATGAAGTTCCAGTTTGAATTGTGTTGATAGTTTTATTTTCTATTATTTTTGTTACGAAATGTGGTAATATAGTGTTTTCTTTAATTCTTACAAACGAATTTTGATATGTATTTTTGCTAATTTTTATTTTACAATTTTGAAATCTAATAATATTTGTTCCTTCTAAAGTTATGTTATAATTATTACAATTTTGGATTATTTCTGATTTTTCCATGTTTTTTGTAATTAATTATGACACCTTCGGTGACTTCTTTTATTTCGAATCTATTGAATTTCTCTAACATACAATAACCTTCTTTAAAATTCATTATTCTGGATATACATTCATCATTAACTTGAGCTAAATTCCTTTTTAGGTTTTCTTTTACATAACCACTATATGCATTGTCATGCTTGTCTATTATGTTAAAATTTTCCGCGTTAACAATTTGTGTAGGTAGCAGTTTAATTGTTACACTTTTATTAGTTTCCCCTAGGAAATTTATAATAGCGTTAACTTCGTAGTTTTCTACGGCATAAACACCTTCTTTCATTGTTACGTTGCCTTCTAAGGACTTCTGCTCCTTGAGATAGGCTAGTCCGTCTCTTTGTAGCACTGGAATTTTTACTTCCTGTTCTCCTACGGTTTCTAACTTAAGTTTACAATTCCCGTTTCCTATTTATTAAAATTTAGTTCTATACTATTATTGTTAATTCTAAGGATCTTTTTATCATAATCTATAACTGATCTCAATGGAATTAAAATATTATTTCCAATTAAACCATCGTATTGGTCATGGAATTGATAGATATAAAAGGACATTATGTCCCTAGAGTTTCCTAATTCTTGGAATTTGAACAAAGGGATGTTAGCTTCTTCTGTTATTTCGACTTGATTCTTAAGCGTCTTAAGCTTAATGGGTGATTTTAATGTTCTCTTATACTTAGGATGGCATAAATTTGGATTAATTACGGAGTGTGTAGCTCCGGAGTTTATAATAAATCTAAGAGATCTGATATTGCCTTTCATAAGAATATGGTAGTTTATTTCCGAGGCCTCTAAAGGAAAATTTTGTGGTTGGTCGGCGTTTTGGTGCTGACTCATGTTGATATCCATAGGCTCAGGAAGAGGAAGCTTTTCGTTACGGGGTTTTGATTAAAGTTATTACGGAAATTTTGATTTCCATTAGTCTGGGGTTGGCCAAAGCTTGTTTGATTTTGATAGGGATTTGAAAAAGGGCGATTTGTATTATAATTGTGATTCTGGAAAGGAAATGCGTTAGCTGGTGTTTGGTTCGATCTTTGATAAGAAGGATTATAGTTGTTGACGCAATTGTGTGGCATGTACTGCTGGGAAGTGTTGGGGAAGGAAGTAGAATTATATTGTGGTCGACTGGGATTCTGGTGGTTTTTGGATTGTTGATTTTTACTATTTCTCTTATCTCGATTTTGTGGAGTGATCTGTTGGGAGTTTTGTGAAATATTATTTGAATGTTTTTATGGAGTGGGATTTACGTAAGCGTACCCAGATTCGTGTAAGATATTGATGGCTTCTTCTAAGCTTTGTGGATTACGGCAAAAAAGTATCGACCTCATCGGTTCAGGAATTTTATTTCTAAAAATTACTAAAGCTGATATTTTATTATTATTTATCGTGCTATCGAGCAGGTTGGGGTCATTCCCCATCACTTGTTTTGTTTTCACATTCAGCCGCCTTAAAATTGTCTTTATTTCATTATAGATGTTAATCGGTTGAATCGGGTGTTGTCCACCTTCGCTTTTGTGGTACTGAAACAAACACAAAAACACCTTTTTCTTGACACAGTATTTATTGAACATTAACTAAACTACACTTATAATTACAAATGATCCGTATAATGATTGGATAAATACAAATAACAAAACTCGCACAGGAAAATTGTATATTATAATTAGAAATGACAAAACTCGAACAGGAAAATTATATATTATAATTACTGCTATGTATTTTAGTGATATCCACCTTTCAAATTAAGAATATTTTATTTCTTAATAATAATCCAGTTGATACTTATATGGCTACTTGCTGGATGCCAGGTTGGAGTGCGACTGCCACTGCTTGATGATCTCATCTCTGTGGGCTTGTGTCTAACGGTGTAGCGAAGAATATGTACGTGTGTGTATGTCATCGCTGAATGGTGCAGTGCTGGTAATGGTTGTTTCGGTACTAGTGGTTTAGCACGTGCTGTTGAAATTTCTTAACAAATCCGAGATTTGATCTGTTTGTCTTTTTGCTAGGTCAAGATACTCGATTGGGGCTTCTTCTGTAGAAATATCAAACTTAACACTATGTGCACAACACTATATCACTTTCTTATAACTAGTTTATCCTAATGATTAGTAAATATTTCAATATTTCTTAAGGAGAGATTACATAAATTTACAGGTTATAATTATATTGATTTTTACTGAAAATTAAAATTCTGCCCTTCGTTGTCTTCTTGACGGGGTTGCGTGTTGAATGATGGTGTCTTTCCCTCAGTGGGCTGGAAATTTCCCTCGATAGGCTGAAGTTTCGGTGAGTCTTGTTGAGTTGTTTCTGGTCGGGAAGTTGGTAGCGAGAAGGCTCGTGAAGCTAAAGGATTAAAATCCACCAACCCGTGATGTTGTGCTTCCGATTCTCGGTTGAGCTGCTCACCAATCCTCTTCTTGGTGTCGGTAACGGTGTTGCGTGCCACAGTAGCAAACTTTTGTCGCTGTATCTTGTGAATTTCACTATTGGCCGATCTTTCGACCCAAATCGGTACACTTTTCAAAGGGCTTTCTTCGCGTGACACAGTAGTAAAAACTTTACTGTCACTGTTTTTGGTAAACTTTCACTATTGGTCGATCTTTCGACTCAATTCACTCTTTTAAAGCACCTTTTGTAAATTAACTGAGTTTTTCACTATTCGAACACCGGGGCGCTCAATATTGGATCTCGAGAAAAAAAAAAAAAATTGATAACTTGTGTTATTCTACCGACTGCGCCAGTTTTCTACTTCGTTTTCTTAAGATAGAAAAAAAAAGAAGAATCAAACACTTGTAATTACTTTCGAATAAATCAACTTTATTTTGTGGACTCTAGAACAAGACTGGAACAAAACTGAAACAAGACTGACTTACCGCCAATTACTTCGTGGGAGCTTCAGGTTGTCGCCAGGTGCACGCGCAGCTTACCTGGCGGTTTTCCGCGAATTTTGTCTGTGCGAAATTAGGAAAATGCTTGTGTAGCGTCTGGGAGGAAGGACAGTGGGGTACAGTGGACAGGGGACAGTGAGCTATCGTTCACGTGTTTTGGGGTTTTATTTAGATAATGTTAACTCGAATATTATTATCAATATTGTTCATCATTAGGATTTTTAGTAGGGTTATTAGGGATATTGGGGATATTAGGGATATTGCCTATAACAGCTAGCCTCTGAGGTAAGTTCCACTTTGAACATGGGTTGGGGACATTTCTATGCATTTAAAACGTTGTGTACATACTTAATTTGAAATCCTAATTCCTCGAGTTCCACTCTTATTTCCTCAGGGTCCACTTCGTGGTCAATTCCCTTAAGGATGACCCTTAAGCCTTTTTCGCTTTTGAGTTGAAAGGTGTAGTAATTCACTTTAGCCTGATCTAGCTTTCTGTTTAATTGCGTGTATTCCACTTCCGTGTTTACTTGGATTTCTGTTTCTCTGAGCCCCCCTCTTTTTATGTCTACGATATAGAAATGGTCTTTAGGTAGCATTGCTCTCAATTCTTTAATAATAAGCGTGAAAAAAACACTTTTCTTTCCGATTTTTTTTTAGAAATATGGATTGAGCCAAGTTATTAAAGCCCTTTGTACATTATTAAGTATGATGTCGATAATACTCAGTAATTTTTTTATGCGAAAATATCGACAAACAAGCCGGTAACGGAGCTTTTCCAAGAACGTCTTTGGAAATAGACGATTTGCGGTGTACACTGTATCTCAGCTGGAAATTATCCGAAATTAAAAACCTTTAAAATTTAGTCAGAGTATCATTCAATCCTCCCCTCAATGTTCTCTGATTATTATTTTTTTCATTTATAAATTTTTGGTGGTCATTTAAAGTAAAAACTGCTATTTTTTACGAAAAATTTCGTCATTTTGTAAGTGGAAACCCCCCTTAATGTAAAAAAAAAATTTAAAACTCAACGTTGGGGGGAGGTATTTTATATATAGAAAGTGTGTACCAAGTTTGAAATGAATCAGTAATGTAGTTTTTAAATAGCAGTGTACACGGACTTTTAAAAAGTGGTTTTGAAAAAGTTCAGTCACCGGCTTGTCTGTCGATATTTTCGCATACAAAAATTACTGAGTATTGCTGAAATCATACTTAATAATATACAAAAGATTTCAATAAATTTGCTCAAACCATATTTCTAAAAAAAAATCGCAAAAAAAGTGTTTCTTTTTCATGCTGAAAACCTTACCCCCCCTTAATAACATCTTGTAAAGTTATTAAGAACAAATTATTGCTAAATTTTAAGGAGTTCTTTAAAAGTTATATAATCTCGGACACATTCATTTTTTGTTGATAAAAGACACTTAATGTTGTTAACGGAACTTAAAAATCTCTTTCGCCTATTTAACTAATTAAGCAATCTGGTATCAATTCCTTCGACGTCGCACCACAATTAATTACCTCGTTAGTAGATGGGTGTTCTAGCGCACTTTCCCCTTTTCAAATGCACAGGGGAAAATCTGGCACCAATTCGACAGTGTCTTTTTCCTCAAAAACCTTATGAACTTGGCCGGATCCGGCACTGATATCTCGTTTTCTCTAGGTGTTTCTGTTGTGTCAATTTGCTGTCGTAGGCTGCACTATGAATTTTTCACCGTTCTTATAGGAAAACAAAAATGTAAACAATTTGCAAAAATATTTTTCATGTGTTACCTGTAGCTAAACTAATGTTCACTTTCACATTTAAAATTGCCTCGTTTTAACCGATAAAAACAAAGTAAAACCGTATCTATGCATTTACACTATGCAAAGGTTTTAGTGTTCCAGATTGCAAATAAACTGATCTTAACTCACAGATCTTTTTAGAAATGGTTAGCTGACTAATAACCAAAAATATAAATAAAAATTGGATTTTAAGTCATCGCTGCCACTTAAAAGAATATTCCGACAGACCGGCAGAGTTTAGACTCCTGCCAAAGTTTTAACTAAACGTATCTTTTGCAGCCTGACTTTTATACTATTTTCTTACAAAAGACGGCTAACCCTTGCAACTTTTCTGAACTCACGGAAATTTTATTGCCCGCATTTGAGAGGGTAGACGCTGCAACCAGAGTGACTTGAGGCTTGAGCCTGCGAGATCCCGCATATCGTGCAGTAATTGCGACGGTTTTCTATCGCCAAGCTCGATTTCCTGCAACAACCTACGCATTTTTTGTGCTCGGAGTCTGCATACTGCTCAGTAAGCCTGCTTTTTAAGGTTATATACCTGTTGTGAGGAGGCGGTGAGAGTATGATATCGCTAATTTGTGCCAATATCCCGCTTTCGATTGCGGCCACAATGGTGTGATATTTTGTAGCATCTGTGGTTATGCCGGCCATATAAAATTGTGACTCTACTTGGGAGAACCAAAGTTCGGGCTTTGCCTTCCAGAATGGCGGCACCTTGACACCCTGCTTATTTCCCTCGATGCGGCACGATTCAGCGGTGCCCTGGGGACGTGTTCTGGACCAGGAGGGTTGGCCGCCGCCGCAACGTCTTCGTCGTTTCGAATAGCTGGTCGCTCGTTTTCAGCCATGTTTCGATTCGCGTGGGGTCACCACTTTGGAGATAACTCTTTATTCTTTATATAATAGGAAGTACACACTATTAGAGGAGTCTTATGTTACTTTGGAACGAAATGACGAAGTTCGACTAACTCAAAACTAATGGCGACTCTGTTTGTTTTCTCCTTTTTCCGCGGGGGCGGCAACATCCGCACATTCAGTGCTGCCACACAGCCATCGGCACAGCTTGTTTGTTGTGTGAGCGTTAAACAAAATGTCAAATTAATTTTGTTAATACGAAATTGGTGGAGTGTAGCGGTCAAAAAAAACTGTATTGCGCAGTTTTTACTTGATTTTTATTTTTTAGTTCAAAATCTAGTTAACAAACAAAATAAAACAAAAATGAGTGTTAAGTTAATTCCCAAAATTCTCTAACTCCTAATTTAGCTATTGTTATGTTATCTGCGGTAATAAAATGACGATACCCCAGATATTCTGGTTTATAATACTTTATTGAAATATATATACTATAAACAAGGAGAGCTAGACCACAATATACGTGCGTACAGTAGCGCTAGTCGATGGTAACTAAAACTATAACTATAAGAGATGCTCTTAGTCTAATAGGTATGAATACACATATATGCACATTCACACATGCATGCTAAACTTCTATTACGCAGACATTCTTATATAACTAGATGGTGTATGGCGTCTTAACACTGCCCGCCTTGCACTTCAGTGCAACAATACAATTTAAGCCATCTTTCGATACGATGCATGTGTACTTATCTTTTACAAATTAAATGTCGTTCGCTACTAGTGTATAAAGGTGCTATGCATAAGCCATCCAACTGTATGGCACGTAAACCGGTTAACAATGTTGTATACCTGTCATCCAGAAAATAACAGAAAGAAGACAAAAAATATGTTTTTTTTTTTTTTTTTGTTTATAAAAATCCATGCCATGTCCAGGTGCATGATGCAAAAAGAAAAAAAAAATAATAAATAATTTACAATCAGTTGGATCAAGCTGAATACAGAAGCAAGGTAATAAGTAAAGGTGTCTTAATCTAAAATCTTATAAACTATCACATCTTCCTATAACTCTAAGGGCAACCAACAAGTCAATCGCGATTATTGGAAGAACCGAGGAAGGAGTGGTAACTCTCAGAAGCCTCCTCATCCACAGGGAGGTAAATCAACTTATGGATGGGACGAGTAAAAGTTGAGGATTCCGTTGCAACAGTGACAACTCTCACCAATCCTGATCTATTTGTTTCAACAGAGGTTACCCTACCCAATGGCCAACAGGCAGCTGGCGTTGACTTGTCAGTGATTATTACAATGTCACCCACCTGCAGATTACGTTGTGGAAATTTCCACTTATTTGTTTGTATCAGATGATGCAAAACTTCCTTTTTCCATGTGTTCCAAAAGCTGTTCCTCATGGCTAGAAGTAAGGTCCACCTATCTTTGTAGGTTTTAGCGGGGTCCGATACATCGGATGCGGGAGGCAACGTGCGTAAGGGGCGCCCTACGAGGAAGTGTGCCGGAGTCAAGGGAATTGGGTCCCTACTATCAGTACTTATAGTGCACAAGGGTCTAGAATTCAGGCATCCTTCTATCTGGGCTGCTAATGTACAGTGCTCCTCGAAAGTGAGAGGAGTTTCTCCCAAAACTCGCCTATAGTGGTACTTGAACGATTTCACAGCCGCCTCCCATAAACCACCGAAGTGGGGCCCATAAGGCGGAGTGAACGACCATGAAATCCCAAGGTCATTAACAAAGGTTCTGATTTCTCGGAAGTGGTGAGATGTCTCTGAAAATAACTCAGCTATTTCACTTTCTGCACCTTGAAAAGTAGTGCCATTATCACTATGAATGGTGTTAGGGAGATTCCGTCTATTATAAAAACGCTCAAAAGCTGCTAAGAAGGCTTTTGTCGAAAGATCGGAGACCACCTCCACATGAATCCGCTCTAGTAACAAAACAAATAAATATGCAAATATAACCTTTAGTAGAAGCAATTCCACGACCTTTAGAGGGAGTCACCCTAATTGGACCAGCGTAGTCTATCCCTGTAGTGGCAAAAGGAAAGGAAAAACAAAGACGTTCACTGGGCAGTGGAGCCATTTGCTGCGACATGCAACGGCCAGAATATCTAAGACATTTGGGGCACTTGCTCAAAACCGATTTCACCACCCTTGTTCCACACGTTATATAATACGTCCTAGAAATAACGGATAACGTTAATTGGGGACCACTATGCAGGAACATAAGATGATAATCCCTTACTAACATTTTTGACAATTTGCTGTGTTTATCTAGAATTATGGGATATTTCTCGTTGTAGGTAAGGAAGGGACAGTTTTCAGCCCTACTAGCGGCCCGCAGGACTCCGTCTTCATCTAGAAATGGTTTAAGACGAGCAATTTTGCTGCGTCTTGGAATTGATTGATTCTGATTCAGTTTGATAATTTCGCGTTGGAAATAGTGAGACTGATCAATTCGTAAAATTCGAGTGCGAGCAAGTTTCAATTCCTGAGCAGATAATGGGTTAGTCATGCCATTATTCTCATTGAGCCTTTTGTAATGCAACCAGCGAAGGGCTGTTGCTATGACTCGTACAAATTTATTGAAGCTTGAGAATCTCTCAAACCAAATCGTGGGATCCTCCTGCATTGTTTGGATTGCGGCATTAATGGCTAGAGGGGTGCTTGGACTCAAATCCATTTGATCAGGCCATCCAGTAGCATCTTGTAGCCATGGAGGGCCCGCCCACCATAACGTAAAATGTTTTAGAGCTTCCGCAGACAAACCCCTCGTTGCACAATCCGCTGGGTTTGCCGATGTTGGTACGTACCTCCATCTCACATTAGGTAAGGTAGTAAGTATCTCACTTACTCGATTGGCTTCAAAAACCTTGAGTCTTGCGGGTGCAATCTTGAGCATGCATAGAACGTTCCGTGAATCGCTCCAACAGTGCATACCTATTGGCTTAATAGTAAAACTCGGTGAAACGTAGTCTATCAAACGGACTAGCAGTTGTGCTGCCGACAGTTCTAATCGGGTAACCGAAAGAGTGTTCACGGGAGCTACTTTAGATTTGGAGCACAACAATACAACTGGACCTGTTATAGGAACATAATACAAGCATGCACTGTAAGCTCTTTTGGATGCATCGGCGAATCCATGTAGAGACCACTGAGTGGAGGAAATGCACCCTAACCATCGTGGTATTTTAATAGTGTCAAGCCCTCTTAGGTGGCTTTTAATGGTTTGCCACCTGGAGCAAAGCTCTTCATTCAATGGAGAATCCCAGTCTAAACCATCTATCCATAGATCTTGAAGAAAGACCTTAAATGATATGAGGATTGGTGCAAGCCAACCTAAAGGATCGAATAGTTTTGATGACTCGGAGAGAACCTTGCGTTTTGTTACAGGACCTGATTGAAACTTTTCGATACCACTGAAATTAAATGAAAAACGATCGAACGTAGGTGACCATTTCAATCCAAGAGCACTAGAGATATCCGAGAAATTCACGGTCTTATCACTTTGATCGACACTTATTAAATCTGCAACCAAACTCATATGGTTGGACGACCATTTGCTTAATTCAAAATGGGCGGATTTTAGAACTTTAATTAATTCGTTTCTGATACGAATGGCATCTTCACAAGTATCAGCTCCCCCGAAGAAGTCGTCTACATAAGACAACTCCTGGAAGAGCTGACTCAACTCAGGTGAGTGAGAGCAATGTTCATGAGTAAGTTGCCGTATTACTCTAAGGGCCTGAAAGGGAGCACACGCTGTCCCATAGGTCACGGTACAGAAACGAAAGTGCTTCAAACCGTCTCCAAAATCGTAAACAATCCGTAACCAATCACGGTCAGGAGCAAGAATTGAAATTTGGCGGTACATTTTTACGATATCGCATGTAAAAACAATTTTGAAAAAACGCCACTTGATCAACAGGAGAGCTATGTCTTGTTGCAATTTCTGTCCTGTGTGTAATGTGGAATTTAATGAGTCACCATTATATGAAGGCATGGAGCCGTTGAAGACTACTCGTATCTTATTATTATGAAAAACTGGATGATGTGGAAGATAATACACATCTGGTGTATTAATCTCGTGAGTAGGTACCAGCTCCATGTGCTCCAAATCTAAATACTCTTGCATGAATTTATCGTAAGCTATCTTTAACTCAGGATTTTTTCCTAAACGAGTTGTTAATCGAGAAAAAGACTTGAGAGCAATTTCTCTGGAGCCTGGAAATTCAGGTTTGCTCTTAAATGGTAAGCGCACACCAAAACGACCATCAATTCCAACGGTAGTCTCACGAAAATGCTTCTCACATGAGGCTTCTTCACTCGTTAAAAATGACTTTGTAGGAATCTTATCTACTTCCCACATCTGTTGCAAAGCATCTGAAATGCTTGCATCGTTTTGACTAAAAAATGAATTGACACAGAAATTCGTGTTAGTATCCAAACAGTCACGATCTATAGGGTCAGTCACGCCCGATACGATCCACCCCAAACGAGTTCTCTGTGCAATTGGGGCATCATCTGATCCCACCTTAAGACCACCCAACAAGATGCGAGGGTAAACTTCAGCCCCTAAAAGACAGTCAATGCGTTTGGGTTTCATAAATTCAGGGTCGGCCAATTGAAGATTGTCGAGATGAGGCCAGTAGGACTTTTTAATCTCCCTCGGTGGAAGTTGCGAAGTTACAGTTCCGACAATTAACGCATTGAACGCAAGATTAAAGTTATCAAAACGAGAAGACAAATTCAACCGACAGAAATCTTTTGTGTTCCCTGCTGTTACGTTACCCAATACTTTGATATTGACATCAGCACGATTGGTATCTAATTCGAGAGCTGAAACAACTCTTTTAGACACGAAGGATCTCATAGACATTCACAGTTACACTAGTTCTTGATCTACAATTGCATTCACAGTTACACTAGTTCCGATCTCATTCGTGAGGGTTACTTGTGCCGTGGGCAATAGTACCATCGTTTTAGAGAATGTACAGTGTGATGCTTCTGAAGACTGAAGCCCCAACTCGGGCATTGTAGTAAGCGAATTAAGGGTGCGTGTTTCCCTGTGCAATAAGGTGTTGTGTTTCTGATTGCAACCACCTTGCTTACATATATGCGGGCTTACGCATGCCGAAGCTGCATGCTTACTTGAGAAGCAGTTCTCACACAGGCCTTTTGACTTGATAGAATTTATTCGCTCTGTGGTATTTAACGCTAAAAATTTTGGGCAATTGTAAATCAGATGAGGTTCTGAACAATGGAGACATTTAGGAGTGGCTTTCTGCCTGCCTCTACCCTTTGATTTGCTTGTTTCTTGGGTTACGTGCGAGTTTATAGTCTTACCTGTATTCATATGACTATTATTATTATCTTTCGAGTTTTTCTTATGACTGTGGTCACGAGGCTTATTTTCACCGCTTGGAGGAGGGGTTAGACTGATAATTCTCTGCTCTAGAAAGCTTAATAAACTCCTATAATTAGAGAAGCCTTCCACCTTTTCCTCGTGAAAGATCCAATCTTCCCTTGTTTCGGGATCTAACCTTCTTACTATCAAATGGACAAACCAAATGTCGTAATGCTCGACAGGACACTCTAATTTAACGAGGCCCTGATACGATTCTTCCGCTTTATCTACAAGTGTACTCAATGATTCGGCAGATTTTTTTAAAACGGGAGATAAATTAATCAAATTCTCTAAATATACATGCAAACGACGCTTTTTTACATCGTATCTGCGGACCAATTTTTCCCAAGCTACCCTAAAATTAACAGTAGTTATGGCTACTCCCTTCAGAGCTGCTTTCGCTGGACCCTTAACATTATTAATTAAATGCTGCAATTTTTGCACTTCAGTAATTCTATTATCATTAATGACAAGTGAGGTGAACATTTCCTTAAAAGTGTCCCACTCCCCCTGTGTTCCATCAAAAACAGGTACATTCAATTTTGGGGGCGGTTGACTTGCCGGCTGCGCATAGATTACAGCATTACTATCAGTTTGTTGGTTCGCTGGGTTCCGAGCACTTGTACTTGCCGGTTGTAATTTATCAAGCTCTTCTAATAATTTAGTTTTAGCTGTTGTATATGCCAACCGAGAATTGATCCAATTTAAAATAGTTCTCATCTTCATAATCCGTCGTATACTGTGTGTCTAATGCGTCATTACGTTTACAAAACACAGCCCAATAATCATCAAGTAATTTAAGACGCGTTTCGAAATGACGTTGAGTACGATCACTTGCTCCAACTTTATCTATTGAATTTACTAAGAAATTTTGTATATTATTTAATAATTTATTTTGAATACGAAGTTCCCCTTCAATACTTGGATCCATTATGATAAGTGATAGACGAGAAAGTATAATTATGTTGATAAATCACGACAAAAAATAGAACCTTCTATTCGAATACAAGTGCTCGCACACCACTGTTAACCTATATATAGCTATAAGTATATCAGGAAAACTATCAGTTGCATGTACTCATGTAAGAGTTCACAGTAACACTCGTAAACCAAAAAAAATTTTTTATTATTTTCTCTTTTGTATCTAAAAAAATGAAGAGATAAAGAAATTTTAGTATTGACCTTATTGCACTAATTATATTAAAAATTGAAAAGCAGACTTGGATGTGATTACTATCTCAATAAATGAATTTACAAATCAAGTAGAACCCCTTATATAATGTGATTACGCTCGCATAACACTAACGACATACAAAAGGAATGCATTATTTTGCCCGTCGCACTATATATATGTAAATATACTCATTATATACGCAGGCTTAAAAGCGAGTGCTGCTTATCTGCTACGGCGTTGAGATGAACACGAAGACTTCAATAACAATGTGTTTTCCTTGACATCATTGAAGTTGTAATGTATAGGTTGCTTTCAATATTCGTAGGTATCTGTGTCCGCGCCACACGCCTTCGTATCACAGACAGATGCAATTTCAAATGTGTATCTTATAGCAGTGTTTCACTGTTTCGAAGTTCAACGATTAAAGTTTATGTATTTATTTATACTTGCGCTGTACGCCTTTATATCGTATGTAACTCTTCACACTGCTCAAAATGAGAGTACACTAATACGCGCGCCACACGCCTTCGTATTGTGTATATGTAAGACACCGTTTTGATGACTGTACACCAATACGCGCGCCAAACGCCTTCGTACTGTGTATATTTACGATGTGGTATCCGATGTATGCGCGCCACACGCCTTCATGCAGGATATTCTGGAGCGCACTAATACCACTATACTAAATGACTAAACACTGATACGCGCGCCAAACGCCTTCGTATTGTGTAAAAATATGTACAATGTTTTATTATACTGCACTTCACTTTAATGATGGATGTTAATGTTTTTTTTTTTTTTGATGAACGATACCCCATGCAACAAAAGGAAATATCGTTCACTTTTTTGTGCCGCTTCACTGCCAAATACGTTGTGAACGAGAATGATATTCACTTATATGTGACACACACATTTGAGCACGAGATAATAAAAAATTACACCATTCACTTTTTATTACAAACAGCGAGTAGGCATGTAATGAAACCACACTCACTAAAAACGAGAATAATGTACGAGGCACTCTTCACTATACCACGCACCAATGCACCGACATAGCTGAACTGACTAAAGGTAGAAGGCGGCCATTTTGGACGCTTACCTTAGCTATGTTGGGAGAGAACACCGACCACGCGACTGATGTAATGACTGCACTTTTTCTATATTTATGATCTTAATGATCTTTTTCGTTTCGCTCTGCTACCATGTTATGTTATCTGCGGTAATAAAATGACGATACCCCAGATATTCTGGTTTATAATACTTTATTGAAATATATACAGGGTGTTCAGCGGTGGGAGGTCAATACTGAAGGGGGTGAAAGGTCAGACCGAGACAAGCAAAAAATCGTATGGGTGGGGGGGGGGCATCTCGCACCGTTTGGCAGTTACAGGGTGATTCGTAAATCAGGATTTTGCCTTATATGGGAACCGCTCTTGTATTTTTATCTTTTTTTCTACGCATCGCAGCGGCCCCAAACTGATTTCAAAAAATCACTATTTGGAAGCCCTTTCCAAAAAAGTTTACACCACCCCCCTATCCCCAACCCCTTGGCCACAATCCCCCCTGCAAGTTGAAAAAATTAACTTTTATTTAACGATTTTTCACCTTTCGCCCCACTTTTCTCCCAAATTCATGTTATTAACATACCTACTTTTTATTTTTTTTAAGTTGCCTATCTAATTACCTTTCCAAAAAGGTGCAACATGCCCAGGTAGAAAAGGGTTGCAAAAGTCCTGAAATTAAAACATCCTCACATGTACCTAATTACTTTATTGCACCATAATGGAAAATGTCGTTAAGTAAACAATTTTTATGACAGCAAGTTCGGAAATGTTTGTTTAGGAAACAGAGGTAATACATTTTTATTTTTTCAGCAAAACAGTAATAAAATAATAAATGTAATCCCGTTAAATAGCGTTATTAGTTTATTATATCCAGTATTGACTCTTAAGTATCCTGACGCTCCGTTTCTAATACCTCCTATGAATTATGGTATAAAAATGGGTAAGTTTGAAAGGACATTGACCACAGTTGAAGAAGCAATCGATAAAACCGGGTGTTTAATAGAAAAAATTAAGATAAAATGGCAGAATTCAGTGTTGACGAGAATGCCGATATAATTTACGTGCACGGTTTAGTAGAAGGAAATGATAGTGAGGCCGTACGAGAATACCAAAGGAGATTCCCGAATCGGCGGGTACTCAACAGAAGGGTATTTTCAAGGACTTTCAGAAGGTTAAAAGAAACCGGAAGTGTAACCACCCCCAGAGCAGAAACCCGAGCAGGAAAATCGGGCGATTCAGCGGACCCCGACCAACAAATCCTCAACATCGTCAGGAACAGCCCTGTAATAAGCATCAGGCAGGTCGCACGAAGGTCAGGATTGTCTTCAGGGAGAGTTTGGACCGTTGTGAACCGAGAGGGACTACATCCATACCACCATATCCCGGTCCAAGCACTAGGGAAGGAGATTCCGAAGGACGATTGCAATTCTGCACTTGGCTGTTCGAGTCTGACATCGAAAACAGAAGGTTTCTAGACCGAATTCTGTGGACGGATGAATCGCAATTCACCCGGGATGGCATCACAAACTTACACAACCTCCACACCTGGTCAGATGTGAACCCACATAGGACCAGGTGTCGGTCCTTCCAGCAAAGATTTAGTGTCAATGTCTGGGCTGGCATCATCGGCAACCAGTTGATAGAACCCTTCATCTTGCCCCAAGTGCCGAATAGTCAGCTATACTCGAACTTTTTGGAGAATATCCTTCCGGATCTGTTGGAGGACATCCCCCTGGCCACCAGAAGCGCAATTTATTTACAGCTCGACGGAGCACCTGCGCATACTGGGAACATTGTTAGGGCAAGGTTAAATGAAAATTACCCAGAGCGCTGGATTGGACGAGGTGGACCGATTCCTTGGCCTGCTAGGTCACCGGACCTTACTCCACTGGACTTTTTCTTATAGGGAATGATGAAAGATGAAGTTTACTCAAGACCAATCAACACCAGAGAAGAATTAGTTACCAGGATTGTGACTGCAGCCACGAAAATACGGGAGAGACTGGCTACCATAGACCTCAAACGTGAAATAAAACGAAGGCTACTTGCATGCATCGAAACTAGCGGAGAACATTTTGAACAGCTTTTAAAGGACAAACGTTTTAATTGTAATTAGTTTTTAAGCGAACAAAATGTATTTTTTAGTTAACTTAAGTATAATTTCTTAAAAATTCGAATTGTCATGATATTCTGTAAAAGGATTTTTGTAAATAAATTTTCGTATCCTTTTCCTACCTGGGCATGTTGCACCTTTTTGGAAAGGTAATTAGATAGGCAACTTAAAAAAAATAAAAAGTAGGTATGTTAATAACATGAATTTGGGAGAAAAGTGGGGCGAAAGGTGAAAAATCGTTAAATAAAAGTTAATTTTTTCAACTTGCAGGGGGGATTGTGGCCAAGGGGTTGGGGATAGGGGGGTAGTGTAAACTTTTTTGGAAAGGGCTTCCAAATAGTGATTTTTTGAAATCAGTTTGGGGCCGCTGCGATGCGTAGAAAAAAAGATAAAAATACAAGAGCGGTTCCCATATAAGGCAAAATCCTGATTTACGAATCACCCTGTAACTGCCGAACGGTGCGAGATGCCCCCCCCCCACCCATACGATTTTTTGCTTGTATCGGTCTGACCTTTCACCCCCTTCAGTATTGACCTCCCACCTCTGAACACCCTGTATACTATAAACAAGGAGTGCTAGACCACAATATACGTGCGTACAGTAGCGCTAGTCGATGGTAACTAAAACTATAACTATAAGAGATGCTCTTAGTCTAATAGGTATGAATACACATATATGCACATTCACACATGCATGCTAAACTTCTATTACGCAGACATTCTTATATAACTAGATGGTGTATGGCGTCTTAACAGCTATTCTACAATTTCAAACTACTTCTAACAAAAATTGCATGTGTTACAGGGTATGACTCACTTGGAGCATGTATCCCGTATTTTATGACAATTTTTCCTAATTCTGTTTTTTCTAACTCTGCTATGTTGTTGATCGCTCGAAGAACGCAAAAGAAGAGAGAGATCCAGTGAAACAGTGAAGTTGGGAGTGCGTGCGCTGATTTCCATACGATGTCGTCTCTTGTCATGGTTATTCCCTTTGTTCCATTCTTTTGAAGTATGATTATCCTACGGGCTTTTCGTCGTCTGTTATTTAAAATATTGTTACAAAAAAAAAAAAAAAAAATGTTATGTTGATTAGTAACGAGTTTACTTTTAGTTTGCTGCACGACTGCAAACTTATATCATGAAATGTCTTATGAAAGGTGAAGAAGGATTTGGTCGGGAAAGAAGGAAGCAGGAGAGGTGGGAGAAACGAAAAAGGAACCTGCATTTAGCATGGTACTGTTGTTGTTTCTGTTATGGTCCGATGTCCTTGTTAGTGTCTATTTTCTCTCGACGTCTGTTATCCTCGATGATGGCTTCCTTTACTGGAATAAAAGATAAATCTATCGCCTTGGTAGTAAGAAGTTAGTAATGTCAAAGGAATAAAGATATTTTCTACCTAATGTGGTCTGGTTTTGACCAAGTGAAGAGATCACCTGATTTGGGTGGTTGGGTACAGATTCTAAATGTTTGGAGGAGAGGTGGAAAAGATATTCTTCAATTGGAACTATATCTGCTGTTGGGATAATACCTATTGTCGTGTCTCCTGTATAATCTGGTACATGTTCTAAAGATTTTTCTCTCAAGCCTTCCTATGCTTTGCATATAAGTAGGTGAGATAGTATGCCAAATAGGGAAGGAGTAGGTGATGACTGGTCTAATAAGCTGCTTATAGATAAGAAGCTTGGTGTTGGTTGGTAGTCCCTTTTTAATTCTGAGAAGCGGGTGAAGTAGGTGATAAGCGTAGTTAGCTTTCTTGATTACTGATTTTGCGTGAAAGTTTAATTTTGAGAGAGGGGTGAAGTTTATCCCTAAGTATTTGACATTCTGACTCGGTGTAATCACCTCGGAGTTAATTTGTAACTTAATGTTGTTAGCTCTCTGTGCTAATTTATTGGAATTATTATAACTACAGCTGTTCCTAATGCAAATCAATTGAAATTTAGAAATATTTATCTTTATGCCCCATTTTTTGTAGAACTCACTAAGTTTGAGAATATGACGATTCACTTTTTCGGCCGCTAATGTGGGAGATGTTGAATGGGAATAGGTCAGAGAATCATCAGCGTATAAAAGTGTGGGGGAAGTGTCGTCATTAATAGGTTGATCGGATATGAATAGATTAAAGAGAATGAGCCCTGAGGGACCCCAGCGCAGATGGGAAAAACAGAGGATTTGTGGTTCTCCACATTGACAAAGAAACTTCTTTCAGACAGAAAATTATGGATGATCCTACACAAGTGTTGGGGAAACTCGAATTTAGTTAGTTTGAAAACTAGGCCGTTTTGCCAGACCGAATCAAATGCTTTTTCTACATCTAAGAAGCATCCCACCGTGGAGGTTTTCTTGTTGAGGGCCTGGACCGTATCAGAGTGAAATTTTAGAAGTGCATGGAAGGTAGAATGTTGAGCTTTAAAGCCGAATTGGTTTTCCTTATCCAATTCCTTGTCGAAACAGGAAAAGTCTAATAATTGTTTAAGTATTCTTTCAAAGAGCTTGCCTACATTTGAAATGAGGGAAATGGGGCGGAAATCTTTAACGTCAACTGAGTTATTTTTTTTGGAAATGGGAATTATTTTAGCAACTTTCCAGGCTGCAGGAAAATAGAAGTTGTTCAAGCAATTATTAAAGATAATTGCAAGGAACTCGAAGGCTATAATGGTAGTTTTTTTAAGTACGAAATTGGAGATTCCATCGGGACCGGAGGATGATTTGCTTTGGGTACGTCTGGTTAAAGCCAAAAGATGATCTGAATTGGTGAAAATGCTCTTGTCCTCTTGGTTCGAAGAAGGGTTCCTAGTACAGAATGAAGTAATACGATTTACCTTGTATGAGGAAATGAATTCCTTCACTGACTCTTACTAAAATTAACGTCAACTATACCAGTGTGATCGCGAAAAGTTCTTTCAAAATGTTGGGCTAGGGCGTCATTGGGCTTAGATATTGTTTGCTCATCTACCTTGATGTCTTTAGGCAAACTTTGTCTCCTGTTGCAAAAGCGATTAATATTTTGGAAGGTGTTGGGGCCAGTCTTAATATTTTGTAGTTTTCTGCGAAAATCGTCGTTGAAGAATATATCGGTTTGTTCCTCAATAATTTTGGACAAACATTTAATTTGGGAGAGAAGGGATATGTAGTTTGAGTTGTGACTATTGTGGGTCCTATTGTAAATTCTATTGAGAGCTTTTCGCAATTTTTGCCTATATTTATATAGTTTTTGCAAATTTGTGGGTAAGTCATTGTATCGGTAGTGCTTCTGTTTATCTTGGGAGAATATTTCAATATTATCTTCGAGGTAATTGTTAAATAAATCTATGTAGTAATCTATTTCTGTATTGAGTAAATTCCTATCCGAGACTGGTAGGTTGCCCTGAAGAAGAGACGACATCCTATCGTTGAATTCTTTCCAATTTACATTGCTAAGACATTTCTTTGCAGGCAAGGTTGTCTGTAATATGTACATTGAACTCTGTGGTTTTATGGTGAGCTCTACAGCTAAGTGATCAGACTATTATTCGCGGCCAGATCACTCCAGGATGGGTGACGTGCATTAAAGTCACCACCAATGATTGTGTGACTGAAGCTAGAAGAGAGATCTCTGAGGGTGTTAAGGTTGTTGACAGTATCCCTTGAGGATGCTTGACACCTACCATAGATAGAAACTAAAAGAAAATGTTCATAGTTTGGGAGGGAAATTTTCACCGCAGAGCATTTCATGTTTGTCAGAGCATTTATCGTAACTTTTTCAAATTTGATATCGTTCCTAATAAGAATAGCCGTGCCAACAGAGGATTCAGTTTTATCAGTCCTAACAATGGAGTGTGTTTTAAAGCTCAATTTGTGTTTTGGAGAAAGTCTAGTCTCGGATAATAGCATAAAGCTTGGTTTATGCTCAAGGAGAAATTGGTTTAGGGCAACTCGTTTACAAGTTTTTGCCAACGAGTTACAGTTCAGGGCTATGATTTTTAGTTTTTTTATTTGCCTATGCATAATCCAAAAGCAAATTGCAAATAAGCACTTTGACGTTCACCTAGCGAAGTAAGTTTCTTGTATTTTGGCAAGAAATTATTGATTTTCTCCATAAGGGTAAATAAATCGCACCCAAAGAGAGTTTGTGATTCTTTTGTGCAGAAGTCATTAACTTCGGCTTCTTTAATTTTAGGGGCGGTTGTCTTAGAGGTTGTTGGCCTCGGAGCCGGGGCAGGAGCTTTGACAGTGGCTTTAGCATTCTTACTACCACCACCAATAATCTCAGCAAAAGACTTACTTGGCTGTACATAGTTTCTCGTTGATTCCCTCACGAAAGATTCCCTCTGACGTTGTTCCGCAATCCTGGCTGCTTTCTGCTGCTGAATGTTCTTGTACCGTGGGCATCCTCTGTAGTTTGCCGGATGTCCCTCCGTTCCGCAATTCACACAATATGACTTTCCCGATTCCTTGGATTTTCTCGAGCACTGTCCTGGTTCGTGTTTGTTGTTGCATTTAACACATCTGTAGTCTGACATACAATTGGCGGCAATGTGTCCGAAACGCTGATACTTTTTGCACTGGGACATCCCTTTGTTCCTATATTTATTCCCAGTGTACAATTTGGTTGAGCAGTTTCTTAACTTCAATAATATCATTGATATCTTGAGGCCCTTCGAAGGAAACGACGAAGGCGTTGATGAACTGATTCCTAGCAGTAATTAGCTTATTTATACTGCTAATTTTGAGCGCAGGGAGATCCTTTTCGAGGGCAACTTGGACCTCCTCGGCGGTGTAGGTGTGTTGAATACCTTTCAGCACCAACGTTGTTTTCCTTTCACATTTAGGTGTGAATGAATATCCTTGTACACCAATATCTCTAATAATTTGGAATAAGCTTTTATGGTCACTTTGCGATAAAGGCTTAATTATGCACTTTGCACCTTTGTTTGTTTTGACGAAGAACTTGGGTTTGAGGACAATTTATTAAAGAGAGAGATCCTTCCTTGGTCGCTGCTTAAATAGGCCCCTGTGGTGTCCTGCTTCCTTCTCTCCAGGTTCCACTGCCTTACCAAGTTGACTGATAAGGTTGCTTAATTTGAGTCTGCAGGGAAATGTCACCCATCTGTTGATCTTGGGCCACTTCTTCATCGGTTTTCTAACTATTTCATGCTTCGTTGAAATTTATTGTTCGCTCGACCTTTTATATTTACTAATTTTTCACCAATTTGACATAATGGTGAAGCGATATATTTTTCGCCATTTTAGGCGTTTTTTTGAGGGGAAATTGAAATATTAGTATCGTCCCTTTCTTGCTGGACATCCCTTTCCCTCTTATTGATCTTATGACAATTTTAACTTTTCTGAATTTCTAATTAAAATCGATCAATTAGCGACTTTCTGGCAACGCCATTGAATTTCTCGGCGGCAATTGTCCATATTTCCATCAGAAAATTAGTCCTGTCAGTCGTGCTTTTCAAGTTTCGAGTGTCGCGAGTGAATTAATTTTATGTGATCATTATGTATCAGGTGGTAAAGAATTCTTTCAGCATTCCCGGTTCACAGGTTTTAACTAGGTAAGTCATAATTAAGTTTTCACTTATAATTAAATTCTTATTTTATTTACTTTAAAAAAAAAAAATTTATTTCACTCCTCTCAGCATTTTTTCTACTCCTGTACCAAATAATTTTTCTTGATTTTCTTTCAGCATTCCCGGATCACATGTTTCACTCAAGTAAGTCATAATTGCTTTTACTTATAATTAAAGAAATATTTTAATTAATTTATAAAAAATTTTGTTCACTCATTTCAGATCTTTTTTTGGCTACTACTGTACTTTAAGGAACGGTAATTTAGTTGTATTAAGAAATAACGGTATTCACAAATAATTTTTCTTGATTTTCTTTCAGCATTCCCGGATCACATGTTTCACCCAAGTAAGTCATAATTGCTTTTTAAAATAATTTTTCTTGATTTTCTTTCAGCATTCCCGGATCACATGTTTCACTCAGTTTCAGTTCGATTTTCGCGCTTTGCACCGCGCATACCGGTCGAAGTTAATCAAAAAAAAAAAAAAACCAAAAAAAAAAAATCTCATCTGCTTTCGGTTCTTACGGGCTTTCACTCATCTACCAAAATAGATTTTCGGTCGGAACGAGGAAAATTGCGCGACTGCCTCCTTCAACTGCTTCTAGCCAACTCCCCGAACTCTTGCCGGCTCTCCCTCAGCTACCGCGAGTCCACCGTGGGCGATCCGGGTGCCACCCACTCACACAGCTGCGCCGTCAGCCAATCGTGCGCCCGCAGCAACTGTGTGAGCCAGCGGCAACAGGATCTTGCCTCGCTGCTCATGGTGCAAGGGACTCGGCCGGTGGCATCTGGGCACCTCTAGAATGTTCGACGGCCGAAAGTTGAAAATTTTTCCCAAGCAAATTTTTCAACTTTCGGTCGCCGTGCACTGAGATGCGCCTGATGCCACCGCCCATGCCCGGTGCACAGCGGTGATTTGGGCTCGGGCTCCGTGAAATTTTGGAGGGCCCCCGACCAGACAACATTTATCGATGCCATGGGCGGCGGTGAAAAAGTTTTAGCATGAATTCTTGAAGTCGATTTTCCCTGACCACAACAGCATGCATTGTTGTTGTTGTATTCGTCTCAACAAGTGCTTGCATGAATTTATGTTATGTTTTTAAGAATTCAGTTGTTCTTCAAGATTTTATCGTAATTCTATCATTTCAGATTTTGTATGGAGCACCTGTTGGGTTTTCCCAGGTGCCAGGTATTTTTATAAGTAATTCAAGTTCATATCTTATAAAATTCATTTTTATTTCAGTTATTTAAATCTAGTTGATTCAACACAGCTAAAAGCTCTGTGCGAATTTGTATATAAAAACAGGACCCTTTTTAGCACAATTCACAGTGCGCAAGGTGATAGCTGACTTCTTGTACCGGACTTTTTGAACTGAACTAAAATGGTGAGTTTAAAACAACCTAATGTAATAAATAAAATTTTCTAAACTTTAAAATAAAAATGTGTCTTTTTATTTAATCTACAGAGCACCTTAGAATTACTAGCAAGTATTGCAGAAAGTGAGTACGGGACTCTTCTGCGGATTGCCGATATGGAGATCGGTAAGGAATATGAGATTCGCCACTTTAAAACGATCAAGACCAAATTTGGGGTACGTCTCACGGTGCATTTTACCGATGGGTTGTATATATTCTTGCCACCACGCTTCTCGGACAAAATTAAGTCGCAGCATTAGGTTCAGGAATTAAATAACACACCAAAAAATTTTTTGGTTTTCAACGGGAAGGATTCCTTAAATTAAATTTTATAACAGAAGAATAAAATTCCTATCTTATACTTCTGAAAACGATGTTTAAAAATAAATAAGATCAATATCAAGTTAAACGGAGTTTTTTTCTTCCATGATTTTTTCTCCAACCGTTTTATTTTTTCACAAGACCTGCTTTTCGCTGCAAAGTCTGTATCTGCCACACGACACAGCGACCCCTTTACCTTACATAGGCACTTCGCATTGCCAAAGTCCTTCTTGGCCCGGGCGGGCGCACTGCGTTCCCAAGTTCTTTTCGATTCTCTGCACTTGTTCTGTGCATACACATTCACGCCAATGATCATTTTCTCCTTTTCCCAAACACGTGCGTTTTGTTTACCTTCTCCCCGACCAACAGCCTGCTTAGCAAGTTCTTTTCGATTCTCTGCACTTCTTCTGTAATTGCAATTAAGATTCTTATTCACATTATTATTTTTATTTGCACTATTACTAAAATTTACTCTACTTTTCCTACTGCGAAGATCAACAGCCTCTTCGTTATCTAACAATTTTAATTTATCAAACTTGTTGTACATTTCGATAATTGAACAATTTTCTCGTAGGAACTCATGGAAATTACTACTTATTATATCAACCAAATACTTATCATTATTACTCGGTTGATATGTAAAAGGTTTTGTTTCATAGAACTTGTAGAGTTCGTTTAATTTATAATTAATGTCTCTAACATGCTCAAAAAGTTCACTTAAACTACTTACTCGTAAGGATCTACAGCGGTTCAGCAGCTCTGTATAACTTTCCCTGGGCCGAAAATGTAATTTCAGCTCCTGTTTTACTTCTTCCCATCGTTGCGGTAAGTTGCTTCCCAGTCGTTGTATACATTTTTTCGCTTCTCCTTGGATTTTCTCGTCCATGATGATGCCCATAGCGTAGTTCTTCAGTCCGGGTAGGTCCTGGCATAATTGGAAAGTTCTTTCCACAGAACTGTTAAACTCACACACCGTATACTCAATTTTTCTGTTAACATTTTTTTGGGTTACGGCCGCGGCTGCATTTAACTGTTCTATTTGGGCTCTAAGTGCTACGATCTGAGCCTCTTGTCATTCGATGACATTTCTCCCTTGTTGATTCATTTCTTCCATATTTCTATTTGAATCAAACTTTCCACTTCTACCTAATTTTTTATTTTTGGAGACACTAAACTTGCTCATAAAAAGCGTCACAAGCACTACCACTATATGATTCGTTAGCTTGAATTAAATAAAACTTTCAGGCACTTCAAAGACACAATAAACTTTCAAAATTTTGAAGTGCAAACATTTGGCAATTCTTTTTTCTCCAATTTAGTTCAATTTTGTGTTAACACTTCTTAACTCTTAAAAATGATTAGAGCACTTGGAACTTATTATTATTATTTTTTCTTTATATGATTAAAGTTTGTATTAGCACTTGTTAATTTAAACTTAACAAAGCACTTTTAAGCACAATTAATTTATTAATTGTGTGTTTGAACGATCGATTCTATTTTCCACTCTACCTCTTCTCTTTAGATAGAGATCCTACCGACTGCGCCAAATAAATTCTTAGTTTAACTAACAAGGGTAGTATCAAACATGTGAATCACAGATTCCGATCAATTTTATATATGTTATAGACTCGAGTCCGCTCATTAATTCCCTAAGCGGCAGGACGCCATTCGCTTTCATTCTCGAGAAAAATCAATTTAAAGTTCTACGTGTAAGTTAAGTAGAAGTAACTTTACACTGCATTCGCCTATGGTTGCGTGGCGTAGCGGCAGCGCGCTTGTCTACCTACTGTTAGATCGGCTGTTCAAGTCTCGTTGATTTATTTTTTTTTCCTTAATTTTTTTTTAACTTTAATGTTTATAAAAAATTCAATATTTTATTCATTCATTTTTTTTTTTTTTAATTATTTTCATACAAATGATAACTGTTTAATGGAGCTTCTTTCAGAAGAAATAGAAATAAATAAAATAGTAAAAGTTATTACAAAAATGGGAGCTGTATTAATTATAATAACAAAGTGATTAGTATTATTAATTATTATCAATTTATTAAAAATTATAATATTATACACTTACAACTAAAATCATAATTATTTTTACTCACTCTCTATGTCATCATCATCATCAGGTTCATTGACAATACATACATTTGGATGATAATCATCATAGAAACATTTAAAACATAAAATTCTGTTACAAACGGCGCATTTTATAAAACTATTATTACTACAATTACATTTTTTTTTAAAATTCGGTAATGAAAAACATAACTCATTCACATTCATAAATATTTCTCTCTCATCAATTAACTTGGACGCAAACCAAGCATACTGGATCATCGTTGTAAATTTAGGAGATCTTAACTGGTGTAATATAAGAGAATGAATTTTTATAATGTCTTCTCGTGATGTTAATTCTCGATTGTCTTTCAATAAATCTGGAGCGTTTTGAATTTTTTTAAAGAGTATTTTTATTTGTCGAAAAAAATAAACGTCACACAACAAGAAAATGGCATTGACAACTCAGAATCCAAACATTTTTTTAAATTTGTTGACTTGTGTTATTTATGCATTACTTCTAATATTTACATTTTTGTATTAAATATGACTATTACTGCAGGCCCAACCTAGTTCTTAATTGCAGAAATCTGATCGCTGGCAGTGGCTTTGTTAGTAGGTCCGCTAAATTATCACCTGTAGACAAATAAACAAGGTTAATTATATTTTTCTCTACTTGTTTCCTTGAAAAATGATATTTTATATCCATACGTTCCGATCTTTTGTGACTTGCTGGAGCCTCACTTTTTTCAATATAATCTTTAAAAGCTGAAAATACGTTATATTTATACGCTATTAAATACGAAACACGTCTATGTGTAAATTCATCAATGAAAAGTAGGAAATAATTTTTATTATCCATTGACGCAAGAGTGATTGGACCACAAACATCCGAATGTACAATATTATAAACATTGGTCTTTTTACATAACTTTTATGGCTGCGTTCGGGAACGTCAATTTGATCGTCAATTGACGTGTTGAACTTAAAAATTGACCGTTGTCAAATTGCAACTGCAACCGTCTCCATGACATTTCAAAGTATGTACTGCGAAGTCTGCTCAAGTTACGGACAAAAATTGCAGCAGATGACGTTAGTGAACTTAGGATATCTGCAGTTTGATGATGAATGAGAACGTTTGATAAAAGCAGTATGCATGCAGACGACGTTAAAGAACGCAGCCTATGTTTAACTCTATTAAAAGATGACCTTGCTTGTTTACCACTTATACAAGCTTCACATAAATTGTTATTAATTGCAACTTTCTCAATTAGCTTAACATAATCAACCATTTCATTCGTTTTTATTTTCGATTTTCCCATGTGACCCAACCAACGGTGCCATAACTCATAATTATTAATATTTGAAATATCTTGTGCTTGAAAATTATACTTTATCCGGTTCTTCTAATTTTGCTCCTGCTGGGATTAATTCTGTTATTAATTCGTCAAAAGTTATGAAGTGCTTCACTAATGGCGTATCCCCTTGTAATTTTAATACAAGCAATTTTTTGCTGACAGCTAATTAAGTGGCTAAACTTTTCCTCTCATAAATAGCATCTGAATTAGATAACACTTCTTTTACAGTGCTTTAAGATTTTGCGAAACAAAGAAAAGAATCTGACAAGTAATTCTACTATAACACTTTTCGCAATCAGCTCGGCTTTAACCTTATGAATCGAGCGACAATTGTGTGTGCCAGTTTCATCACGGGCTAAATTGTGAGCAAACCAGTGGACATTAATAGTACTGCATTTACTATTTAATAAAACCACAGAATTTGATAATTATATTTCATTCCTTTTTTATTAAAAAAATGTATTAATGTTTTTATTTCACATAATATTTTTATGTTTTTGGTTATACATATAACAAAGGTAAAAATTTTCAGTCGTTTAAATATTTTCTCTGTAGAATTTATTGCGTGAATAACCTATAAGTGAATAATGTATAATATCAGTCAAAAATTTTGTTTAAAGGGGTATTGTTTTATTACTAACATTTTAAACCAATGACAGGAAATTAAAAATTGTCCATTATTATTTAGTATTATTTCTCGAAACAATCAGAAACATGTAGCGCAACTTTACACTTTTTGCATTCCCACGTTGTTTCACTGCGCTTCTTATGCTTTGCGCAAACTTTACAAGTCCTGGCTGGTTTTTGTTTTGACGGTGTTGGATTAATATGTTTTGGAAAATGTCCCCAATTTCGTCCTTGCAGTCTTTCTGGTGTATCTCCAGTGGGTATCTGTCCTGTTATTTGATTGTGCAGTTTTCAGTAATAATTCGGCTATGTCTACTCTATACTCAGCATAAGTTAGTTTTTCTTTATGTATTTCCTTGTACAAAATGTTAGTGTTAAAAAGTGCCATGTCGAATATGTAAAAGAAAATTTTCCTGTATCGTTTCATGTGTTTCCTCATAATGGGGAAACAAGCTAACATTTGATCTTGGCGATCAACGCCAATCATGCCCTTAGTATAATCAATTATACAATTTGGTTTCAAAATATCAGGTTTTCTTCCTTCAGACATTTCTTTTTTATCATGTTTAGTGGACAAGACATGAACATCTCGTTTATCTTTCCACTTTAAGGCGAATATGCCATTACTAGATCTCATTTCGCATTCACCCTTTTTAAGTTTTTTTTTCATTAAATCAATGGGCATATTGTTTCTGTTAGAACGTACTGTTCCTATTGCATTCGTTTTATTTTTAATTAATCGTAAAAATTATTTTGGCGAAGAATACCAGTTGTCTAGGTATAGAGTGTGTCCTTTATGTAATACTGAGCTGATTAATTCCATGACAACATTTTCAGATGCGCTATCTTCAGGGTTTATTTTGTCGTTTCCGGTATATATTTTAAAATTATAAATATAACCCGATGCCGATTCACACAATTTATAAAACTTTATGCCAAATCTGGCTCTTTTGGGCGGATTATACTGTTTATATGATAAACGTCCCTTAAATTTCATTAGGGATTCATCGATAGCGATATCCTCTTCCATAATATATACTTTGAATTTTTTATTGAAAAAAGTTGCAACAGGTTTTATTTTACTTATTCGATCATAATTATCGCTTGTATTATTATTTGCAAAATGCAAAAACCTAGTAATTTGTAAAAATCTGGTGTAGGGCATAGTCTTCCGGAATATCGGTGTTTCAATAACCGCTCTTTTAGTCCAATTCTTTTGAATATTTGGTTTCCTAACTTGTGTCATTATAATACACAAGGCAAAGTACACTCTCATCTCATCACAATTTACAGGAACCCAAGTCTCGTCGATTATTCTTTTTCTCCTTTCATCGCTTATACATTGCTCTGCATAGCAATTTGTTTCTGTTACAACAATTTCCCAAAACTTTTTGTCAAATATTGCATAAAAAAAGTCTAACTTTCCACTATTTTCATTTAACTAACCTGTAGACGCTACTTTTATGCCAGGAGTTTCTGTATACTTCCATATCTTCGATTGATTATTTTTTGATTGCCAAATCCATTGTTCTGATAACTGATTCTTGATATTTTCTTCGTCATTAGTATCGCTTTCATCACTTTTGCACACTTTTTTTTACAAGACAAACTACACTGCTATCTTCAGATATATCCAAATCGGTATCTATTTCAGTTTCTAAGGTGTAATCAGAACACTTGCCAGCACCCTTATTAGTATTAATTTTCCTTTTTGCCATTAGGTTAAATTTTTATATTTTTTTAAGAATTTTTTAAGCACTAACAGTTAATTATTTGACGACTCTATTGCAATTACGCCTAAGAATAAACGACCAACTCTTATATTGCAACTGTAACAAACAATAATGCAAAAACAAAAACATTATCGCGTAAAAACAATCACGTGTCTGATACGAGCTTTTCACTTTTGGCCAGAAAGAATCATCTCGTGTGTGATACGAGGTTCTCAGTTTAGGCACAGCAGTACGATCACGTCCCCCATACGTTGTTTTAAGGCAAAGGGTTAATCCATTTATCGGTTAGCACATTCGGAAGGGGACTCAATAGCCCGGTTGGTAACGCTACGTGTTCACTGCGAGCCAGTAGGACGCTAGAGGTTGTGGGTTCGTTTCCCACGAGAATCCCTGGTCACATAAAAGTGGTATCACAATGGGCCTGTAATGGCCTAAATGTGTCTTCGGACACCCACAACAATCTACATCTACATTTAGCACATCCGGAATATTTTCATCGAGCACTTTAATTATATGCAATTCCGTCAAAAAAGCACGGATTCTAAATTTCCAAACACTGTACTTTTCATCATTAAAAAGGTTTATATTCCTTTTCACTTTTAAATGATCCATGTTCTTTGTTTTTATTTGTTTTTAGTTTTTAAGTTTTAAAACTTTACTGTTTTAACTCTGGGCCCATAACCTGTTGGAAAATGGGTTTTAGGTTAAAAAAAAAAAACAAAATTGTTCTTTTCACTATTTGGTTTAAGTTCGACGGATCTTGGAAGTTTGTCGAGCAACATTTCGACTCTATGTTTCGGTTTCACTTTGGATGTAGGAACAACATTAATCACTATTGACATTTTACATACAGTGGCTCACAGCTTAAATGATGTGAGTAGTTTTTACGAGGAAAACCCTTAAAAACTCCCGGAAAATGGGAAATTCTTTTCTTCAAACAAACAAAATATTTCAGCTTGAGGTTCTATTTATTATTT
This sequence comes from Dysmachus trigonus, assembly GCA_949715965.1. NCBI lineage: Eukaryota > Metazoa > Arthropoda > Insecta > Diptera > Asilidae > Dysmachus > Dysmachus trigonus. The sequence goes on along the minus strand of OX454319.1, from coordinate 50,995,791 downwards.
CCAATGAGAAAAACAACAAAAAAATATTCTAATCAGCACAAAAAAAATGAAAGTTTATTATAAACACCAAATATCACATCACAGCTTAAATGATGTTCTCTCAAAAAAGTCCTTCATTTCAAACTTATAATATTTTTTTTTTTTTCAAAACTTTATTCAATATCTAGTTGGATATCCTGATTGTTCCAATACAGCTTTGAGGCGATTTGGAATTGAGTGTACCAACTTTTTGGTGTAGTCTGGTGAAATGGTCTCCCATTCCTGTTGAAGTGCCCTTTTAAGGTCGTCCTTACTGCTTATCGAATGTTTTCTGATGCCCTCTTCTAGCTTTGACCATAGATGTTCGATAACATTTAGATCTGGCGACTGAGCAGGCGTTTTAATTTGGTGTGGGCAATTCCAAATCAACCACGTTCGCACTAGTTCCGAGGTGTGCTTGGGGTCGTTGTCCTCGTAAAACCGGAAATTGTCCTTGAGGTGTAATTTTTCCGCACTCTGCAGTAGGTTATCCTTCAATATGTTCAAATACTGGAATTTGTCCAGGTTGCCCTCGATGAACACCAAGTTTCCTACTCCAGAAGATGACATGCACCCCACAGCATCACGTGACCACCACCGTGTTTTACTGTACTGCGTAAATTCCGTGGTCGGAGTTCAGCATTTGGTTGTCTCCACACATAACCTCTTCCATCGCTTCCGAAAATGTTGAATTTGCTCTCGTCTGCGAAAAGAACGGTATCCCAGAAAGTTGTAGCTTTTGTTATGTGTTCGCGTTCAAATTCCATTCTTTTTGCCTTATTTTTAGCACTAATATAGGGTTTTTTCTTGGATACTCTTCCGTTAAAATTCGCATCCCTTAAAACTCTTCTTATGGTTTCTGGGTTACACTTCTTATAAAGAAATTTTTCCGCTTCCTGCGCTAGTTTTGGTGCGCTCAGCTTGGGATTTTTCTTCACCTGTCCTACAATCCAGCGACAATCGGAAACGGAAAATATTTTATTTGGCGCTGTTCTACCCTTATTTTCTACGCGATTTTCATGAACAAATCGTTCAATTATGTGCTGGACTGTAGACTTTGGTTTGCACGTGATTTCCGCTATTTCTTTTTGAGTTTCCCCTTTTTTGTAATGTTTAATAATGAGCTCACGCTCTTCAATTGTTGTTCGCCGACCCATTTTCAAATAAACTATTAAACTATTAACTTTATTCCTACTACTGATCAGTCCAAATGATAAATAAATTTTTACTAGAAATCCTTGTCACACTCCACTGCTAGAATAACAATGAAAATTCAGAAATACGTTACGCATACCGTTATATGTATGCTCTTTAAATGGCGCATCATTTAAGCTGTGATGTGATATTTGGTGTTTATAATGAACTTTAATTTTTTTGCGCTGATTGGAATATATTTATTTTTGTTTTTCTCATTGGAAATAATAAATAGAACCTTAAGCTGAACTATTTTGTTTGTTTGAAGAAAAGAATTTCCCATTTTCCGGGAGTTTTTAAGGGTTTTCCTCGTAAAAAGTACTCACATCATTTAAGCTGTGAGCCACTGTATATAGGTCGGTGAATAGAATGTTTCCAAAAAATTCAGAAAATCTGTTTCCATTTTCATTTTAACTGCCTCAAAAAGCAACTCGGGATCTCTTTCCAGTTGCTCGAAATTAGTCCAAGCCAATCACCTCATTTGCATTATTGTCAATAAATTTGGTGCATTCATTTTAACAGCTTAACTGACAATGTTGACACGAATGTGGCCTCGTGTGCTCTGTACCGCGCAATTTTTTCCATATTCGTGTGGCGTCGTGTGCATTGTGTCCGAGCCTAAAGTCCGAATTACATTTTGAGCTTTCATTGAAAAAATACTCGCAAAACTGAACGAAGGAGAACGAAAAATTTATGTTTTAATTGAACATATTTCATACTGCATACAATTTTAGGGACATTACAGTTCTTGCCTAGTTAGTTGCCATTATTTGTCGGTGCTTATTGACAATAGCTGCCTAATAGGGGTTCCACGTTGCTGCCCATATTTGAATTAGCAATTTCGAAAAGTGCACGTCTCTGAATATTTAAACTTTTCAGGAAATGAAAAAAAAACTAATTATTTTGTAAAGTATAATATTTAAAAAAAATATTTTTGAGTTACATTTTGGTGCCATTTAGCAATCGATTACAATTACAGAAATATTTTGATGTTAACGATATTATATATTTAGTATATTCAGATATTTTAAATTTGTGAGATGTGCCCTTTTTTTGAGTTCACATAATTTAAACAAACAAACAAACATGGTTTAAATTTGGCGAAAATTTCTTTTAGGTATCTTAAATTAAACATAATACTTAAATTAAAGATAACTAATAAATAATAAAGGATTAAATCACAAAACCAAAAGAGACAGAAGTAGGAGGTTACCGGTCTTATGTTTAAGCAATAAATTCGAAAATGGCACATCTCTTAGAGTTGTGCCCTTTTCGAAATTATTTCTGTACATGCCGTGATGTCGACAGTAGAAGGAAATACCAGAGATGTTCCTTTTCGAACTTAATAGGTACAGGGAAGCATTTAGAACACATTGCTATGAAAAAACGTATTTGTCAAAAAATGCGAGATGTGTCCTTTTCGAAATTGCCAATTCATTTGTTTTAAATTCTTACCAGTGGCAGCTCGTGATCTCCTCGACAGTGGACGCAGAAAGTGCAAAAACTTAGTTTGCGACCGTAAGCCCGCTACAGAAAATGATAACCACCTATGCTGCATGTTCTAAGAAATTCGGGTTTTATTTAAATCATAACAAAACAGCAATAAGATATCACAAAACTATTGACATGCCACGAAATCTGATTTAATAACATATGGTAATTATGGTAATACTTTTGCAGCTAGTCTTATAAAATACCTACTTTGTAACGACACGACATAAACAAGTACAATATATCGAATTGTAAACGACTCGACCATAACAATAATAGGTTATGAATACATTAATATTTGTGCCATTGTTAAATTACAATAAATATATTTATACCTTTCCATACAATTCCCACTATTTTTATAAATAACAGTTTATTATTAATAAGAAATTGCATATTTGCACAATTAAATGATATTTGGCATATTTAATTTAATGATTTATGTTTTTTGTTATGACTTTTAATTTATCCAACTACTACTGTTAAGTTCAATTAATGATTGTAAATTTGATATTTGTATTGTACTATGTATTTTTTTAAATTATTTAATTAATTTACTTAGCTATTTTTTGCTATGAATTGTAAATGTTAAAAGGACATACGGTTTAGATATTAATTTAATAAAAATGTGTCTTGCTACTTGTCAAGATTTCTGTTTGTAAAGTAGTCGATTTTTTTTGTTTGGATTAATTTTTAAAGAATTATTTAACTTTAGCTAAAAATTTTTAATTATTTTCTTATGAGAGCAAGATTTCTGTGTTTTTTAGTTCAAATAAGTTCTTGTTTTCTTGAATATAAGTACAACATAATATTTTATTTTTAAATATGTACTACATAAATAGATTTTGTCATTTCAAATGATAAATGCTTCTTGATAATATTTATAATGTATCATTTATGGCTTTTGCAAAAATAATAAAGAATTTTTAAACCACATCTTTTTTATAATTTACTTAAATACTTCCTATTTTTCCAAACATATATAAATGAAATAAATCGCCTTCCGAATTCATTATTATCCTTTTAGAAGACACATGACTGTCACGAAAGAATCAGAAAGTAAAACTTCTTTACTAGAGGAATCGATTAGCTACATAGTGAGTTAGTTCCCGAATATATTATAATAAACACTTTGCCCTTATAAATAAAATTCGGTTCCTATTCGCAATAGTTTTAAAATCAGTTAAAGAGGATGTTTGGTTTTACTGGCCCACATCTGAAAATTACAAGGCTTGTCAGAAGGCACAGTCGATTAGCGAAGTTTTCAAAAGTTTACATAATTGCATTTATAAATTTATGTGCTCTTCTAAACTTCTACACAAAAATATGTTTACTATTATTTGTTTAAATTTTTGTTTCTCCTGGGGCAAATGAATGTTGGGTACTTAAGTACTTAAGGAAAGATTTTCAGCAAAAAGCTGAAAGGACCACGCACAAACTAATTAAAAAAGAAAAAATTTAAATAACTGCAACCCAACTACGGAAAAAAATAAATATAATATAATTAAGGAAAAAAAAGTTCCAAAACCCTTAACCCGACTAGAGATACATAAATAAAATAAACTAAAAAATATGAAACAAGTACCTTCTGGCAATTCCGCATTAATATCGTTATAATGCAACTAAAATGCTGTGGTCGTGTGTATTTTTTTATCCTAGATTGACGACATTTCCATTGTTTTTATTTGTCTATCAAATTAGAATGTTTTGCTTTATGTAGTTGACAACACATATAGAGCTATAGTGTTTGGCTCAATCGACTTACAATCATTTGCTTTATTTCCATATAGACGAGACCTTATATCAACACATTCTTGAAACTTACATTAATAGGTTTTTTCGTTGACCCAAAAACCTATTATGCCCCAGGGCGCCCGAGACACCCTGAATATTGTCAAAAAACGTGTGGCGCCACAGAACTTGTCAGTTCAACGAACAGGTTATTAAAAAAGGAGAATTGTCATCTGGCTTTTGTAGAACTAAAACCATTACTTTTTGAAAATTTCCGCATTGAAATGCTAAAATTAACTTCTTGCGCCTGCTCTTAGAGTTAACGCCACTTTAAATACCGCGTTTGTTAACAATTAAACTCATATTCGGCATTAGCCCTGAATTTATCCCGGATTTTAACTACGATAAAACCGAGGCGCCACAGGTTTCTCAGAAAACACCGAACTGGCATTTGACGTTTCAAAACCACTTTGGTAGTCAGAATGAGCGATTGTTAAGAGTAGGAAAACGTCAAATTTGAAGAAGCCGTATTAGATATAGTTAAAATTTGCGTTTGTGTGAATGTGAGATCGCTCAAATAACACTAATCGACAACAATTTTGCCATAGAATAAGTGTTATATCATTTATATAGGTATTTTCGCAGATTTCGAGTTCGCAAACAAAAATGTGCTATCACATCACGTTTTTGAAAAATGTATGTTTGAAAAGTACAAAATACCGTATTTTGGCCATATGTGCAAATTAATTAAAAATAAAAATTTTTTGTAGGAGCTTGTAAAGTCTCTCAAATAAAAGCATGAACCTTTACTTATTATATTAAAGAGGTTTTAATACTATTCAAAATATTTCGTGAATTCACTTTTTTCCATAAGCCGATTACTTCGTACAATAGATAGTGAATGAAGATCACTGCCTGAGCACGCTTATGAAAATCTTATTCCCGAAGATACTTCGTAAGCGCTATAGACTAGTGGTATTTCATATATGTAGATAATGTTTTAGGCTCTCTTCTTAGTCGTATTACGAGCTTTTCTCACGTTCCGTTATTTTTTAACGAATTTTTAAAAATGGCCGAAATACGATATTTTGTATTTTTCAACTCTGTCTTGCTAAAAAACGTCGAGATAGGACATTTTTGTTTGCCAATTCATAATCCATGGAAAAAATCCTATAGAAGTGATATATGACTTGTCGTGGGTAAAATCAAATATTAAATTTTGCCGACCAGTGTAATCTGTTGTTCGCATTCAAGTGTGCCTGCGAATAAGTGTCGGTGGTGACTGCGTTGGCCAGATGAATTTTGGATAGCTGATTCGTCGTCAATTACAGTTTGCACAAGTCCAGCGATCAATAGTTAATCGAAATATTTTTCTTTTAACTGTTATATCAAAGTTATATTAAATAAATCTTTATATTTGTTGTAAACTTTGGCCACCTTTCCTTTTAGTCATAACGTCTACAAATAATTCGGAGTCCAAAACACCTGCGTGCAACCAAGTTCCAATAAAGATAAATCAACATTAAAAGATGAATTATACAATAGAATGGACTTAGTTCGCAAAATATTCACATTCTAATAGTATGAGCTTAAATCCTGGAAACTCAGCTTTCAGTGGAAATTGCAATTCTATATAATTTCATTTTTATATTTTTATGGTCTTTAATTTTAACACTTTGCCGACCGATCGGGGAGATTTCCCATTTTAACTTTAGCAACGCGTTTCTCGTTTTCTGTCATTGTTAACTACCTCGACTTGGGGTTTTTCGCAATTGCTGACGGACTGCTGCTGTGGAGCACAACATAATAAAATCAACTAATTTTGAAGGCTTCTTAGTTTGGCCTTTCTGAAGCGCGGTGGAAACCGAACAGTTCTCTGTGGCGCGTGCGGTCGGCTAAGTGTTAAGCGCCAAAATCGCCTAAAAAGCAGCAACTATGATTACTATAACAGTTTAAATGTTTTGGTAAGTCCTATTAAATGGGATTGATATAGTTGCGCAATAATTCATAAAAATACCTCCGCTTCCATTTGTTTGTATTTCCATCCATACAAGTTATTACAATTGTTAAATCTATTTATAAATCATAAGGTAAGTCTTAATGATGTACGAAGAAACCAACGAAGTTGTGGATAAATGTGAAAAAGTGAATTTTACAGCATGTTTAACAAGGCGTAAATAATTGGGATAATAAGAGCAGCTTTTGCAGCCGTAATTCCAAAGATGCTTTGTATCAGTGACCACACTATCCAGTAAAATCCGAGCTGGAAAATAATGTGCAGAGCTAACAGTCTGAAAAAATAAAACTATAATGAACCGAAACTCAAACTAATTAATGGTCTATGTACTAACATTTTATCCTTTCTTCTAGCAGCTTCAAGATTATCGATTGGTTCTTTGTTTAGGTTTTTACGAACGCCCAATAACATGTTTAGGAAATAGGAGTCCCAGCGCAGCTCTCCGACATCAATGAAAAACTTTTTCTTGTCTTCAGGATGTAGTGATTTAGCTAGCTTTAGAGTCTTTTTGTTGTCAAATTTCCATTCGCTAAAAATGAAACGCTCCAGTATATTGAGAGAGTTCCAAACATTTTTGTGAAGTTTGATCAAACTAAAATGCATAGACGTGTTATATTAATTTCAAGAACATTATTTCTAAATATAACTTACATCGGTCGACCGCCAGTTATTCTGATAAGAAGGTCAAAGAAGAAGCCTGGGATGAAGTGGAAAATTATAGCTGCCAAACGGAAAAGAGTAAGGCTGCTAGCAAATTTCAGGTGAGGATACCTAGAAAAACAATTATGTACATCATAAAAGCAAGCATTTATACTTTTTAAAATAACTCACCAAACGGCTCCTTTTAATGGGTATAAGTGTAAATATCCATTTACTTGATCTATAACGGCCGAAAAGCGGAAGGGCCTATATGTACTTGTTGTACAATGAAAGATAGCCAATTCCTTATCTGCACTTTGCTTGCTAAAAATAAAGATTAGATAAGATTCCTTATGTGCTTACACCTTTTTATAAATTCCGAAAAATTGCATCTCATAAAGTACATGACTCGAAAATTTGTGTTTAAAGTTTTGTACTGATATGGAAAAAATTAGGCGGGTAAAAATCAGTGCGTATTACTTAAAATTATGATCTTTCTTCTGAAAGCCGCATTTCAGACAATCAATAACGTAGTTTGAAAATAATCTTTTTTTAAAATCTTTTACAACTAATTTTTTACTTTATGTTGTAGGTATGATATCCAGCTATCAACAACTCATTTACGACAACGTCAACAGGAATATAATCCATTATAAGATCTGGATTTAACGGTAGACGTCGAACGACACCTTTTGAAGCTCCCAAAAAAAATCCCTGAGGGCCATTTTTGGAAATAGTCCAACCAGGAACTGGTTCTTTCCACGCGGCCGTAACTAGAAACATAAACGTTATATAATTAATTTAATATATTCTTTCAAAAAAATTACAACTTACTCATGCTAGGTCTGACAATGCTACAAGGAAACTGTTTTGCATATTTGTTGACTTCATGTTCGGCAAAGTGTTTAGTGAACGTGTACGTATTTGGATGATTTTTCAGTACCCTAGAAATAAAAGGGAATTTTGTTAGTAAGTAATGACTGTTGGTTTTACCAAACTTACTTCGGCTCCCATTCCTTTAAAACAGCATCACTTAATGTTGTAGCTTTTTCAATTAGCAGATCAGGATCGCCTGGAGCATCATATAAAATTTCTTCTGTATCGTTTAAAAATGAGTTTACGTATGCACTGGAGACATGTACCATTGCCTATGAATTAATTAATAAAAGATAATATAACTATATTCTATAATTTTAGATAAGTGAGCTATGCAATAATTTTAAGATTTAAGTCTGATCTTTTTAAATAAAATATAGAGCTTTTGCCAATAATTAAAAGGAAAATAAAAAGTGTTAGAAAATCTGAAACTATTGTTAATAATAAACGAAAAATTTAAAAGAATGAAAATATTAAAAACGAAATTCGTGTCTTAATCGCAGACTTTAAATAAAATTGAAATTATATTCAGGTATGAAAGCAGTCTAAGAAGTTTTAATTATGTAGATTTTGATATGAAAATGTTTAGGTTTATTATCTGAACCAATTTTTGTTATTCAAATTTAATATATGCGAGAGATAAACATAAAATAAATTCAAATATATGTAATAATCAATAGAACTCATAAAAATCGTTTTTGTTTTTCTAACATCAAATATAATTAGTTATTAATATGTTCTTCTTAAAGAAATAGGTTTTATGTTTTAGTTTCACGTTTTTTATTGTTTACACAAACAAACAGATGTTGCGTGTTAATTTTATTGTATATAAAAGTAAAATCCTTCCCTTCTTTGTTTCTTGGGCAAAGTTTACACAAGGCGATTCAAAATCGTAGTTTCGTCGAGTTCCAAAAACATTTCATATTATATCCAAAAAGATTAGTTTTCACTAAATGTCAACGGTAAGTAATATTTATAATGTGACTCGCACTTGGCCGTTTTTATTGTTGTATTCAGTTGTTTCGGGGAAGTGATAAGAGCAAAAATCGAAATAGGGAAGAGTAGAGAAGCTGCTACTAGACACTACTGAGGTGCTAATGTGCTACAGTCTTACTTTTGAATTTCTTCAGCAGACACTAATGAAATTAGTGTGATAATTTCCCCTTTAAAAAAAAACTACCCACTGTCCTAAAGTCTAAGTAATAAGACAACTTCAGGAAGTTTCAAAATCTTCCCTATGCCTTTAAGTTATAGAATAAAGCGTAACAGAAAAATAGTATATGGTGGGCCATCTGTTGGATTCTTTTTTAAAATAAAAACTTATTTTGACACAGACGGCTCTTTCGAGCTCAAAAACTTGACAGAACCACAGCATCATATACGATACGAAATGAATAGATCTACGTTTGAACAACGTTGGGAAATATTGAAAACTTATTTCCAAAGTGAGTGCCATATTGCCGAAACAGTGCGAATTTTAAAAACAAATTTCGATCAAGAATTGTCATGGCCACCGCGCAGATGCGAATTGACGCCCGCCGTTGGACTTTTTTTTTTTTGTAGGGTGCCGTTAAAGATCGATATTATGCTTACAATCAAGATATGATTCATGCAGTTAAGCAGAATACTGATTGTGCTATTCATGAAATAGGACCCCAACACCATCGAAAATGCATTTAAATAAAATCATATGCAACTAATCAAGAAACTTTGGAAAATACTGCACAGTGTTTATTTTTTAGCATTTTTAAAAAGAGACCAATCGATGGCTTTACAATAATTCAAGAAAAGTACGTTCTAATGAAAACTAATAACAGTCATTTGCGAAACATTTAACTTTTTAAGCTTTTTGTGATTCACATTGTATTTAAATTTATTGAAATAAGAAATTTTAACACTTGTTTACGGAACGCGTCAATTTGACGCATTTCAGATTTCGTGGCGAAATTTACAAAAGTCGTACTGATCACTTTTTAGTGAAAATGTTTCATCTAATTGATGTAATAATATGACGACATGCTCTTGTAAATTCCTTATTTACCGAGCGGAGTCTCTACAAATCGTACAATAAATGTCTGTAAACCTAGTGTTAAAAAATCTATCTCTTAATTTTTTTGGCACAAAAGACCTTTCGGTCGCAGTGCCACAATAAGGGTCTACCCTAGCAATAAATAATATCTGGAAAAGGGCTGCAATACTTACATCCAAATTTTTAATTTGTGAACAAAGCTGCATTACGCGACGGGTGCCGAGCAAGTTAATGGTAGTCGTAGTTTTCAAAGTTTCAAAAAAATCCAGTGTAGCTGCTGAATGTATCACAATATTAACATTATCAATAAGAGTTTGTCTATCTTTATCGGAGATTCCCAAATTGTCTTCGCTAACATCTCCTTGAATGGGAACGAGTTTTGAGAATGCTTCTGGTGAAGCAGTTTCATCAAACTTCTCGAAGGCAGAATTTTTCCGGAGCTCATCCAAGCGTTCTTCAATTGTCTTCTTTTTCTTTGGTCTCATAAGAAGGTATAATTTTCCACATTCTGGAAGACTGCGCAATATTTTCTCTATTAAGCAAACGCCCACAAATCCAGTTGCTCCAGTTATGAAGAAATTTTTATTTTTGTAGAAGTTGGTAATTGGAGATTGCGATGTCCTGAGAAAATAAAATTATATTTTTTAAAATAGTATATGAAATAATAGTTAGATATTGTCTTTCCTCATGTCAATGGCACTATACTTATTAGGGTGATTCTAATTTTTTTTCGTTTTCTTCAAACAGGTTCAATCGTTGCTAGGACAGGAAAGAAACTCGAGGCATAAATTCAAGATTGAGGAAAAAAACGATTTTGTGACTTCTTCAATGAAACTATGAATATTATTGATTAACCTATTGAACCTATGCTCTTTCTAATAAAATTGGTCCCATTCATGTATGATCATTTTTTTACGAGATACAGACAAAAATGTCTAGTGATGCATTCTTTCCCATACAATTCTTATGGAAAACAAAAAAGTTCGATGAGCCACCAGTAAATATTGACATTATGAGCTGGGATTGGGCCAGGACTTTTCTTTCCTGTCCTAGCAACGATTGAACCTGTTTGAAAAAGAAAAAAAAAATTTGAATCACCCTAACTTATAGCAACTACATATGTACATACATATTTAAAAATGATGATGATGAATCAAGGTTGAAATTTTCAAATTTTTAATTTTTAATGAAAGTAGACATCTTCAAGAATATCCTGTGAAAGTTTCAAGTCGATCGGAGCAAAACTGCCAGAAATACAACGCCGTTTTGCAAAAAATTAAAATAAAAACAGGACCGAGCTCTCATACATGGGCGCGGGCAACAGACAGCCTCCGAATCAGCAGAGCAGATCAAAAAGCTTCAGAAGCAACAAAAGAAGGCAGAGTCGCCCGCAGACAACAACAGAAAGATTCCTTAGATATTTTGGAAGACAGCGCTTCACTTTACGGCCCCGGAATTGATAATTCTGTCTGAGTATTTCGAAGAATAATGATAAAAGTCTTCAAATGCGTTTTTCTCAAAACTACTATTTTTAAAGTCGGACACTGCATCTTAAAAAGTACTGAACCGATCCTCTTGAAATTTTGTACAGGCTTTCTCTACACACTTTATGAGGTAGTGACGTCGAGATTTTTTTTTTTTTTTTTAATTATTTTCAGTTTTAAAATAACAAATGTGCTGAATTTTAACAATTTTTTTTTCAAATTTTCATTTTTTTTTACTTCTAAATGATGCCAAAAATTGAAAAAAAATTTTAAAAATAAAAACTCAATGTCACTAACTAGAGAAACTCTTAAACTAACAAAATATTTTTGATTTTTTTTGATTTTAGATGATCCAGTGTCGAGTTCTGATGTCCACCGGAAAATGCAAATTTTCTTCATGAGCTTTATATCACTGCCGACTTCATACTATTTTTTTAACGTATGAATTTTAAATACCAACCTTAGTAATTGTTTTTACAGTATTGGAATTGCCCAATCTTGGTGTACAACCTTAAAGTTATAAAATAACTCTGATCTTGCATTTTCGGAGTTAATTAGCAGTTTTTAAAGATAATCGATTAAGCATATAAAATCGAATTATTTATTTTAATTAAGGAACAGTTTTCTTACAATCTGTGAAACTATTTCAATAGATATTTAGGAATTTCACAAATCCGAGGTATTGGATGCTTCAGCTCTCTGAAGAGTAGTCATGTGATTTTTGTCTCGAAATATCGAACCTAACCGTGAGAAATCAGCATTTCATAGAAAGAAATATTAAAATTCCAAATTTCTAAAAGTATCATTTGAATATGTTTAGTATAATTATAACATTGCAAAAACTTTTCCAACATATTGGGGTTTAGTGTCTCATTTCCATAATCACAAGATTATTTTTATATTCCGCAAGGAGAAGCTCGTGCCGTAGAAATTATGCAGTTTCGCAAAATTTTTTATCAACCGAGGTTAGAGTCCCTGAACCTGAACTTTTACACCCGTTCATCCACTCAAGTTAAATTTATTTGTCTCAGTTTTTAATTAAGCTTTTTCCCTAATTGTCTTATAGAATACAAGCTTTTACTATAAAAGAAAAAAATTGAATAAATGTTTGAAACGAATTTATAATATTTCAAACTTTGTACCAATTTCACTGCCGTCGTATGTATGATATTAATTTTGCGATGAATGAATGGTGAATTCTGTTTTATTCCGAGATGTCCCAAGTTCTTATTAATTATTTTTTAAATACACGTTTTTAGGCGATAATTTTTAAAAGCCAGTAATAAAATAAGATTCATAATAACAATTTTTAAAAGCCAGTAATAAAATAAGATTCACAATAATAATAATAGATATAATTTAAGCCAACAGTTTAACGTTCAATATTGAGGCAAATAATCTTAAATCTGTTGAATCAATTAAAATCAAAAAACCAACCGAACATAAAATTCCAGTTGGGTAAGGAAAAAAGTGGGCATCATGATTTTTAATTACCTTTGGGTAGGTACCAAAGTTCAACCAAAAATACTTATTGGATTTCTTGTTATTTATTTTTATTAGATACAGCAGGAATTATTTATAAAACATTTGACTTTTTAAGACTATATCTATTTATGTATATCATTCCCTTTGAGGTAATTGTTTTACAAAGTTTAAGATTAAGAATTTTCTACTTTGGGTCAATCATTTCATAATAATGAAGTCTATAGATAGTTTCATGAAATAAAGCGTCGGATTAAACATTGCACTGATTTTTAGGTATTATTTTTACAAACAACAAAAGCATAACATGGCTGCCTCGTCAAACTTCAGGATATATCATTTCCTCGGAATTTCTCGTAGATTTCAAATATGTAAACTAATATATTTCAACAGATAAAAACTTTATAAATTACTCGAAATACGGGTGTTTTATATTATCCAATTTTTCTGAAAAGCGAAGCTCATAGAATATATCCAAACTGATTTGAATGATAATTCAAGTTTTCATTTGAATATAATGATTAGAATTCTGTTTTTGTTTTTGGCTTAAGATTTTTAAAAATGGTTACAATATGACATTTATATTTCTTAGCTCTTTCAGGAAATATGTAGTAGTAGGGTGGGACAGAAAGGACAGACCTTTTCTAAAAAATGAGTACACCGTTAATTTTACTTCAAAAAGATTTATTTACAGCATAATGTTCACATAATGCTTTATAAAATTAGTGGTGGAAAGCAATATTTCCCACATGAAGGCCGTTTCACAGTGATACACCTATCAAGCCGCTGTCAAAGTTGGCTTTCACTCTATGCAATATCTCTCTCTTAAAGTACTTGTAAAAAAAATTTCAGCCAAAAATATTGAAAATTTTCCATTTTCCAGCCGTTTTTCGCCGTCAACCTTCCTTTTTTCCGGTGGACTCGAAAATAAATTGACCGATTTGGTTGAAACTTTGCACAGTTATTCTTTATAGTATTGTTACGTGATTGAACGAACGAATTTTCATTGGGTCAAGTCGTTCTTGTTTTTTACGAAAAAGACCTTTTAAAAATGATGAGAATCGGAAAAACGCATAAAAATTTGAGACGAAAATTGATTCAAACTCATGTCAAAATGTCAAATTTAATTTTTTTTTCAATTCCTTCGTTCGATCACGAGCCAAGGGCATAAACTACAAGAAAATTTTTGAATTTTTGATTTCATATGAATCCACACCGAAATATCATGTCCACCGCAAAAAAAAAGGTTGACGGCGAAAAACGGCTGGAAAATGGAAAATTTTCAATATTTTTGGCTGAAAATTTTTTTACAAGTACTTTAAGTACTTTACTTTCATATGTTTAAATTTAAAATAAAAAAGATTTTTCGTTTTTGAAATAAATTTTTTTAAAGAAGTCGTTTTTTTTATACCTTTAAGACCCATGTAACCCCTTAACACATTTTTGCATACAAAATCTTTGTTGAGTTTTGTTATTTTATGTAAATATCAAAATAAAAAGTATTATAAAGAACGAACGAACAACCCAATTAAAATACGATTCGCTATATAATCTAGTTTTGTTTCATTACTGAATTATATTTTAATTCAACTGATACCTTTTTTGCTGTAATTAGTCACTACAAAATTACCGATTTCAGCTTCAGTTAATGTGTACTTGTATTGGAAATTTAGCGTATTCGAATTCACAGTATGCAATAATAAAATAAAAAACAGTTCATATTTATAGCCCTGTATTTATTTTTAAACAATTGCCAGAAAATAATTTTTCATTGGACAAATAAAATCAACCGGTTGCCAATGGGAATTATTATAGTAAAATATCTGCTCTTCTTCAATTGCGTTTTAAGAAATCGCTGAATATTAATACAACAAATGAGAGCGATATGTTATATTCTTCAATTATTCTAGTAAATTTCAACATAAACTAGATACTAACTTTTATCTTTTTGGTAGATGATTAATATTAATGATTTGGAAATACTTTGGCGTACTCTAAATATTTATAAAATCTATATTTTTGCACTTAAATACAAAGTAACTCTTTTTTTGTGTATTTGATTTTCAAATAAGATTATTATTCATTAACTCTTGAAAAGTTCCCAAAGTAAAATATGCTTATGAATGTCAGGGGTGGCGTTTTCTCTTAAATAATTGATTCAAATTTGAAGAAGACACAGACTGTTTCAAAAAATTTAAAATGTTATTTTTCATGTTTTCAAAATCGGCTGGTACAATGTAATATATAATAAATAAATAAATTTTTATTTATCCAAACTATTTAATTTACTGAACTAACTGGAATTGATCCTAATTCCAATTAGTTCCGATATAACATTTTAGATTAGCTTCTGTCAACTAACGACATAATTCATTACACGTGACTATAAATTTTACCCATATGAAGAAATCTTAAAAACCATACAGTACAAAAGACAAAAGTTTGTACATTACGATCGTAAAATTTCTAAGTTTTGATGGGTCATATTTCCCAACCAAAGGTTAAAAAACATGAAGAAAAATTACTACCGCAAAAACCCTAAGCATCTTAAAAAAGATATTAGAGTTTGTTGCCTTCGAAACGCCTCAGTGCCTCATTCTTCGCAAAAAAAAAAAAAAAAAAATTCTATGCACTAACACGCAAAAGACGAAGGTGACAATATTCTACAATTTTGTCCAGACATTAACATTCATGGATGAGCAAGCTTACCTATTTTTTTTTCTTAGTTGTGCTATTTTTATATTTTAATTATTTAAATATTTACTGTAAAGTAAAGTTTCTTTTAACAGGAACGATTTTATTTTTTGATGTTGTTGGGGTTAGAATTAGCATAATAAAAAAATAAATTTAATATTTATCAATATAATTTCTTCAAATTATTTGCCTCCAAGTATTGGTTGGGGTAAAGCACCTTTCACCTTTTTTTAACAATCTTAGCTAGTTAAGCTTAAATTTGGTTTCATAGTAAATTCCCACTTTTGAACAAAATTATACTTTCATATTTTGATTATATTAGTTAGTTGTTTTGGGGCCCAGTTTATTTCTTGCCCCGGAGCCCTAGACCCTAGACCATTAACCTACGCGATTGTATGTATTAATAAGGTCAGTATCACAGTCGAGTTTGCAAGTGATTGGTCAAAGAGGTGGGGATGTAATTCTTATATCGGGTTCTTGTGAGAACGACATGATAACTCTCATATTTCTTAATAAATGTCGATCAAATTTTCCGTATACACTGATTGGGTCAAAATTTTGAATATTTTGTAGCACTTATGCGAACACAATGAGTACCAGGAACGGTCTTCAAAAGTAACACCAATATCTTATTTCCATTTTAATCGTTTTTTCTTAGTTTTAATCAATAATTTACTCTAAATAAATATGAATGTTCTATACTTCTATATGAAACAGTTCGAAACGTTATGACTACAGCATGCCTAAAGAAAAGCTTAATAAAGTACCAACTTCTCATGTATGAAAGTTTCAGATATGAAACAATAATGTTCACACCAGTTCTAATTTTATGTAATAACTGAACTGTTTATAAATAGCAATTAACAAGAATTATTCATACCTAAACAGTAAAATCCACTTAAATAAATTATTAAAGCCCATTACAGTGGAACGCCGATTATCCGAATCAATTGGGACCGGGGTCGATTCGGATAATCGAATATTCGGATAATCGGACATAGACTGGTAGATTCAAAGTTGGTAGAGACTACCAGTTTTGAGCTTGTTGAATATATAGCTTGGTAGGTATATGGTGAGAAGTATTTATATCTATATATGTTTGTTTGGCTGGAGCTTCGAGCTCACCTCAAAACTAGCACTTTCTGACTACCAATATTGAACACGGCAATTGTCACTCGCATTTTTGTATTCTTGCGTCCCCACAAAACTTGTTTTTATTGAAAAATTACTTGGTTTTAATTTTTTATATCACGCTTAGGACCGATTCGGATAATTGGCGATTCGGTTAATCGGCGTTCGGATAATCGGCGTTCTACTGTAAAAAAGTATTTATTTAATTAAATTTTGAAAACTGCAGGTTCAATATTAGTATATTCATTCTGTAAGGCTTCTTTCAACTAGTTTATGTAACGAAATATTATAATTGAAAGCATTAAAAAGTTAAATTCTTTCCCAGCAAATATTCTTCCGAAAATATTTTTTGATTTTCTGGGGGCTTATAAAAGGATTCTTTCTTGCAACACTTCTATGGTAGTCGTTTCTTCTTAACACATATCTGTCCAGCATTGTTGGCACCGACATGGACTAAATGCCGGTATTTTTGGACACATTTCTAGAAACAATATGTTTTCAGATTTAATAAAATAAGAATCAATAATTTACTGCAATATATAAAAGACGAATTTTCGTCATTTGGTTCCTGATGATTGTGTGTGAAATGACGACTTTTCGTCATGCGGGCGGATTCATGTTAAAATATTTCGCACAAATTATGTACAAATATCCTTTCCTATATTCTCTTACACACAATTACAAGGATCCCCTACCTCCAAAGGAAAAAAAACCCTGTAAGACCACTCGCGTATCTATTCGAGCCGATTTTCTCAGAAATTATGCTACGTAGAAACTTGAAATTTGGTATCGTAATGCATCTAATTAACCCACATATTTTAAGCTACTTAAAACTTTGAAATATTCACATAAGAATTACAAAGGTGCGAAATTAGGACACTTACCACTATTTCCGAAACTACTGGACCAACAATTTTAAAAAAAATTAGGGAATAGAATGCCTTAGTTGAAGTTTGCAGAACATCCGTTTCTAATTGATCGCGCAATATCCGTATATTTGTAAACATGCTGTCGCCATAGGCCACAACGAGCCATATTTGAAAATTTGTCAAAACCAAAAAACTATGTTTATTTATAGTTTTCGCGCCCAACAATTGTTCAGAATAACGAATTTCTCCAAATATTTTAAGATCAAGGTCATCGGTGAAGTCTACGATTTCGGAACAATTTCCCAAAGTTTTATAATTTTTGGTATAATAAAAGTGTTATTGAAATTCAAATATAAAAATTCCCCCGCTTTGTATCCAAACATAAACATTTATTAAATCTTTTCGTTTTGGCAGAGCTGCTTGAGATTTTTATAAAAAATAAACTTTTAGATATATATTAACTTTACAAATCTAGTCACTTAGTCAAAGGTTTAATATGTGTAAATGATATGTACATGTTCATATAAATTTCAACCGAAATTCTACAATTTTATGTGCATATTTGCAAACGCTTGATCTATTATTATTATTATGTATGCACTTTGTATTAGATTAATCATTGCTTATAAATTGCCTCCTTTATGACTTTATTATGAAAAGTTAATAAGATTTAAGCCATATTGATTTAACCGCATTGATCAGTTTAATAAGAGAATGGTGAAGATACCATTTCACCACGTGCTTTCTTGTTTCTTATTTTCTATAGAGATTCAAGCGTTACACTCTAGTAACCCATTTCAGACAGAAAGTTGTTTCTTTCAACTGGTTGGCAATAGACTACAAATTAAATAAACTGAAGAGCGAAACCGGTTGAAGCTAGCTGTGTGATAAATGTGTGGTAAAGGTCTCAATGTTTTTTTCACTAATTTAGGAAAAAGCTGCTCTTACAACGTACTCACACCTGTGAGAAACTTGTGTAATAGTTGAGCTGTTAATATATTTTAAGAAATTTACTGAGCAAAGATCAGGGACATTAAATGTAAATTTTGCATTAAGATTATTTTCCTTCGAGGGGCTCAAAGTTCAGAACTTGTGATAAAAGTGCTTAATTTTTGCTGATTTTTAATTCAGTTTGCTGTTCAATTTATAGCGTGTAAAATAAAATACATATGTATACTCTGACTAATCTAATAGATATATAAAAGTAAATCACCCATTTTATGTCCAACATTTTGTATTTTGCGAAAACACTATTAAATCCTTGTTTATTGAAATGTTATCTCAACGAAATACCAAAAAAAACAAATTGAATTTGATTATTTTGCCCTCGTAAAATCCAAACTTCTTGTTGGGTTGCCATGAACTAGGTATCAAACAATTTGTTATAACTTTTCGAATTCGAAAAAAATATGACGACCGAAGGACGCTGATGGATTCTTAAAAAATATAAAACATGTTAACCGTTTTTAATGTTTTGATATAAACTTTAAAGGTAAAAATACTATATAGTGTTTTGTATAGCTAATGTTAATCGAGAACTCATGATATATCATTTCACATATTTTTTATCAGAATGAAACACTATTTGTCTATCTCAGTTGTCCATCCCTTTGTTTGTCACTAACTTCTAGTTTCCTACATATATTCATATAATTTGCACAAATTATGTAAAATGACAACCCAAATATATAAAATAAATTGTTTTTCGAAGGGGCGTCCAGTACGAGTGGCCTCTATCTAAAGTACTCGGAGTAAAAATATTAATTAAACTCGCATATTCAGTTTTAAACAACAAGTAAGTTTCATTTTGATATCACAAATGGTTAAGATCTTTAGGAGAAATGCATTGATGATGTTATTTCATTTGAATCTACCACGATTGAATGTTTTTTTCTTGCTTGAGGAGAAGATGAACTTCTCCTTTATTAGTTTGCCTTAAATTCTCTGCTCTTCGATTTAAATTTAGAATCACGCTTTTAGGGTTTTGTATCAAAAATTGAAAATATTGGCCTAACTTTGTTATCAGTCTGTAAGTCACCGTCGATTTCCTCGATCCTTTTTAACCCTTTCCGTCCTTCTGCACCCTACAATCGACATCCACGAAACATTCTTTACGTACGACCGCCGCCTAAAATCGGCATTCCTATGCCTATAGCCCGCATTCGTGGTAAACTATCTCGTACAAGGAATGTATAACCGCGGCCAACTGTGGCGTACCGAAAGGGATAAAGCTAACGACATGAACTTTGTCATAGCCATATAACTTGCTTGCATGCACCTAGTTCGAGAATCAAAAGTGAGAAATATATCTTTTTATATAAATAAATATACCCTACATGTGTGTCACAGTGACTAAAGATTACACGGAAAATAAAACGAACTGTATGACTAAAGTAGCTGCGTTTTTTGTCTATTCAGAACATAAGCAAATTATCCCTTGAATTGAAATTTCTTATGAGTAAATTTTTAAATAACGTCAATCATTGAGAAAATGTTTCGCTGATTTGAAGATTTGCATGGATGAAAATCATGAAAATTTGATGTACATTTCCAAAAATATCAAACCTTTTATTCTGGGCAGTTCAATCCATAAACGTTTCAATGTATAGACAGAAAAAAGGGAGTTTGTATATACTTTTCGAAAACTTAATAATTCTGCGCGGAACTCTCTCGGCGTCAAGCTCACAATTGACCAATTTCTTTAATTTGAGGTAAAAAACGTTGCATAAGCAATATATGCACTTTGTACATAAATCTTGTGGTAGCAAACAAATAAGGAAATAAAATATATGACAGAAGAGTTTTGTACATACATATGTTTGTAAAGATGATTTTTTGAAAATTCTTCTTGTTTAAGAGATGCGAAATTTCCGTGAGAAAATGCCCCTTCTTAAGTTTTACACAGTTTATTTTCTTATTTTGATCCAAAAATTACTATTTGTAACGAGGTCTTACCGCAATAATTCAAGATTCGACATTGAAAATTTTTATTCAAAATTTAAAACCCTGAATCCTCCTACATATCTGAGTTTTCCAACAGCTCTTTTGAAAACACTTCGTTGTGGAAATAATCAAAAATACTAAATCAATTATTACTGCTGAGATGACAAAACTTGTATTTGTGTGAACCTGAAAAGTTAAGAAAACAGAAATAACAATAAATACCCTAAGATCGGTGTATACCCCAACAAATTTCAAACCTTCCACTAACTAACCTATTAGGTAATATAAATGAATATAAAAATTACATCGTTAAATTAAATGAACAACATGCGCCATGGAAAGAAAAATAAACAATAGAATAAAAGAAAAGTTGTTTTGAAATATAATCTTGCCGAACAAAATCTTTAATCAGTATAAGGATAGTTTTCCTACAAATGGAATAACGCAGTGAATCCAACTACACATTGTGTGGGATCGGATTTCCAATCTAAGCCTTATTACATAATAAGAAAGTTGGATGGCTCTACTGAAAACGTCCATATATTTAATTTTGTCATCTTGCATTTCATTTTAGCATAAACAGTAATAATTGTGCAAAAAAAATAAATCACTTCCGAAGATACTCTCATGAATATAAATCTTTTTTTTAGAGGAAACCACAAGTCGATTAAAGCAGATAACGTTTCTGTTTAGCACGACTTTTAATGGAATTATGAACTACCTACGTAGTAGTCTGATTGACTGCATCTTCATGAAGGTTGTCGACCCAGAAATTATTGCGTTTCAAAAGCTCTTATTAAATTACAGCCAGAAATGTTGAAAACTTTAATAATTTGTGTTAATTCAAACATACTGATCTTATTTTTTCAATGTTGTAAGTTAAGAAATGTAAAATAATCCCAAGAACAACACTTCATTTCTGATTTATTTGAAAGAAGAATGTCTTTTTAAGATCTAAGCACACGTATTACATAGTCTTAACGGAATACATTATTAATTTTATAATTTGTTCAACATGCAAACATTAGGTTCAAGATGTACCTATATATTTCTTCAGTTTTCTTTAATCAAAAATTACATGAAAATACTTCTTTCAAATCGGTTTCATAATATTTACAAATGATAGATTTATATTGATATAAATCCCTCAACATTTCCCTTTCGAAATATTAAAATTACTATATGAGGGATTTAAAGCTAAAATGCAACAAATCCATATTATAAGTTGTCTGTTTAGTAAGTTCAGCGTAAACTATGAAAAAAGTCAATGTATAAAAACCACCAATTTTAGTTTTATTTGCGATAATTTAAAGTTTATTTTGTAGACTAACAAAAGGCACTAATCTCAAACTCCAACATGTTTGAAAGTTCGAAACGAATTCTCTTAATGAGCAAGATTGATTAATGATTCAAAATTTAGGTTGCAGCATTTAATTGATTATGGCCTAGGAGAAACCAAGGAGGGTTGTAAGAGTTTTTATGTTACCTAGCATATCTCAGCCAAAAATACCCCTATCTTTATGAACCCTGTAACTCAACATAGCCAGAACTAAACACTATGTGAACCAAACATAAAGATAAGTAAAATAAATCAGAATCCATGAGAACATTGAGAAAACAATAAAAACTTCCCACGTTTTAACTCTCCAGTACCAAGGTAAGTTGCAACAGGTGTGTGTTTCGGGATTATAAGGAAAAAATTTAATTTAAAGACTAGTATAGATGAATAAATCAAAGTTTATTAATACAAATAACAAATAAACATAACAAACTCAAATAATAGAAAAGATGGAAGGACAACATTGGACTATCCAACAAACGCAACGATCCGTACAGCCAGAGTTGTGAAAAAATGGTTTGAGGATGAAAATGTTGCAGTTTTAGATTGGCCACCACTATTTTACAGATCTGAATATTATAAAATATCTCCGGGGATGGCTTACAACAAAAATATATGGGTCTGGAAAACAATTCCAACCCATAGAGGAATTGAAAGCTGCGATAACAACGTCTTGGAATGAGGTTCTCTTGGAAATAATAAGAAATTTGTACAATTCTATGCCAAATAGAATTTTCGAAGTTATAAACCGAAATGGTGGTAACGCGCATTATTAAGAAAATGAATAAATCATAAAGTATTTTCGAAATTTACTTCCCTTTTAATTTATTTAATTTTTTTTTTTTTTAAAACATGAATTTTTTCAGAAAAAATATTAAGCTCGAAGTGCCATCAAATGTCGCAGGTTTTTATAGCAATTTTCTAGTAAAAAATAATTTAAAAAAATCAACGCATCAGATGCATGGGAAAATACCAAAAAGTAATTAGCACTTTGTAGTTCTATGTGAAAAATGGTATGAATTTTCTTAGAATTCATAATTACTTAAAATACTTGTGTGTTTGAGGCTGCCTACAATCATGTGTCGCGGATTGATATACGCTAGACATATTTTGAGTAGAAACTCTTACTTCTGGATTTTCCGTAGCTTCTGCAATTTTTAAAGCTTGGTCTGGCACTGGATTAGTTAAAACACGACCAGTGTCTTGACTAGGAAGGAAATCTTCTTCAAAAATATCTGTACTGAGAGGTCAAATTCCTGTTGCAGCAAAACCAGCGCTGATATTCCTCGCCATGATTGCCACATCAAATGCAGTTTTTGTTTTTGACGGGATATCACCACTAAACATTATATTTAGAAGAAAAAAAAAGCACAAGAGGATAAATTGAAACCAGCTGTTTCAATATAACTGCAATTCTGTGTGACAGCAGCCATGGATTCAAGTGAGAAGAAAACGAAACTTCTTGATTTTATACAAACATAAAGTTTCCTTCTATTTCTTTTCGCTTTTAAAATTGTAGTATCTAATAGTACGTAAATTAATCCTTTTCTTTGACACGTTATGGCTTACTATTAATTTCCTTCAAAATGAATTCTTCAAACTCTCACGAAAAATGAGAAAATAACTGAGCAAATTGAGTATTTAACTGCACTGTGTGGACACGATCTAGCGCAGTTTTTTGCGCAATATTTTACACAGTTTTATTGTGCAATATAACTGAACGTGTATGGCCGGCCTAAAAAATCGTGCTTTGGTCAGAATAACGTCAAAACACGTGATGAACCAAAACAAAAAAAATATAATGCTATGATACTTGAACTGTCAAAGCATATTTGTAATATTGGTAAAAAAACTTACTTTTTGCAATTTGCACCTAATTGCGCGTCGAAACAGTAAGAAATACATGACACTGCCAGTTCGCTATCACAGGTCCTGAGAAATCGACTTTGTTACAACTCTCTCTGTTACAACTCTCTCTGTTACAACACTCCTCGGTCTCTCAAAATTAGTGCTTTATTTTTTTAGAAAGTCACGTCATATAGCCTAAGCCGCGCAGAACATCAATACATTGAAACGACGGGTAAAATTAATATAACTATATAACAAAAGGGGAAACTTAAATCGGGAATCGAACTAAAGATAATGTCACACATACGAGTACGTATTATATAATATATAGTACAAACATCGACTATACAAGTGATCAATGGTTTTAAAATTGTACAATTACAGGTGAATGAGATTGAAGACAATACCAGTTTGAGGACCCGAAAACAATCTTGGTTCAATTCCTTTAATGAAAGCAAGAAAGAAAATTTAAATAATTGAACAATACGTAAAAGGCTATATAAAAATGTTTTGAAAGCATTAAACTAATTTCTTACAGCTTTTAAAGATAAACGGCAGAAAAACTTGTTAAGTAAAACTTGTTTTCGTCAAATCCAATTCCAGGGTGGAATTTATTCAGTTTGAGCATAAACAGGCAACCAAAAGCTTAATCATTCTTTCCAAGTTCAAGTGGTTCCTTCCACTGTAGAATAAATTCCAGACCGCGGCTAGTGTTAGCACGTCTAGAACTGCCTTATTTATAAAAGATCCCATTTTGATACGGAAAAAATCCCTTATAATTCTAAACAGTTATTTATATTTATGTTTAAAAACAAGTTAGTAATTACTGATAGCTCATTTTAAATGTTTATTTATTCATATGCTCTTTATTGATAATTTCAAGCATTCACAAATCAATAACACGCTCGAATTAGCTTAAATATATTTACCAAAAAAATAAAGTTATCTTAAAAAATGGAATTCATTGAGAAATTATGTGCTTAAAAATTTACTACATATGTATTTCAGAAATGCACGCGACAAATTTTAATGTTTACATATTCGTTACTTTCAACTCTCCCAAGCCTATCTGAACTGTTCTCAAAGTTTCCTCGAAATCCGTTTAACTGGTTTCACCTTATTCCTATGTCTTTACTCTAGTAAGTAGACAAATGTAACTGTCCTATAACAGTGTAGATTAGATATAGTAGGTTCCTAGATAATGCCGTGTTGTGTAAAAGTAAGAAACTAAGAGCCAATACAAAAGGGGAGAATGCGTTCCCAAAACTTTTTAAAAACAAATACTTTTTTAAAATGTGTAAAACCAAAAACCTATTTCTGTTACCATATTTAACGTTTGCATCTTCTGCCCTCTTTAAAAAAAACTACTTTGTTTGTTGGTCCTTAGAAGGTCGTTGTAAATCTCATTGTATTTAAAAATCGATAACACGAATCCGCAATTTTCTTATCGTGTAAGAGCGAAACCGTGTTATCCTACTTGTATAACTACTGAGAAAAAAAAATCCTTAGAATTTGAACCAAAATTGAGTGAAATCAACCCATTTTTAGAACAGAATTATTGTGAATTTCAGCTTCCACCTATGACGGCCACCGACAGAAAGCAGAGCCAAAGCCACCACTGTGACCGAATTCAGCGCGCGGAACTTGTTTTCAGTTAATGACGCAGTCGTCATGTAAACACCACACCGGCGAAAGGAGAATTTCCACTCTGCATCTCTCTCCACTCTTTCTGGGTCAAGAAGATTTGTTTCTGACAACAATCACAAGACTTCTGACTCTTCCGAATGCTTACATACTATTAAATCGCTAGAAATGCGAGCTCTAGTCGAGGAATCTTCGCAAAATAGCACAATTACTTACTCTTCAGCCATTTTCATTAAACTCGGACCACAACAGCAAAAAAAAAAAACACTGAATTCAGCGCTTAGAGAAATTCCGTTTCACCGCAAATTATAAATTTAAATTGATCTAATCACAAGAGATAGCAGACCTCGCAGGTAACTCCGTGGCGCGTATCGTTCGTATCGCCCGAACAGGGAACAAACTCAGGTGTCAATGCCAGTCGCCGACCAAGGTATAGCGCAGACTCTCGAGAAACTCAACCTGCATCTGAATTATCTGGAATTCTCGTCTCGACTCCAAACGCCAAAACGTCACCGCCGCCACTCCAAAATCCGGCTGCTTTTCTTCCCCTCTTCATCGGCGTTTAGTGCTTCAAGTGATCAAATTTTACTCACTCACTGGGCATTTTTTAGCGGATAATAATGGGATTTTTGTATCTTAATCGCTGCTATGCAAAATTTCCGTCTCCATGGGTGTTTTTTTATTTTTGCTACTAGTACAATAAGATCATTGTTCGCATATGTGCCAAAAATAAATGTGCCCCAATTTGACCAAGATGTGTCAGGCCGGCCATGCCATACACACTCAGTTACATTTCAAAATAAAACTGTATAAAATATTGTGCAAAATACTGGGCTAGATGATGTCCACACATAGTGCAGTTAAATGCACAATTTACTTGAAGATTCAAAACTGTTCTGTCACACAGAACTGCACAATTATATTGAAAGCAATTTGGGCGACATGCTCATTTGACTGCGTAATGACGACTTTGTGCAGGTCAAATAATGCTAATAACTGAGTAAATTGTGCATGTGACCAGTGTTTCCATCAGTTCTAACGTCACGCAGTTTTATTGTGCAATATAACTGAGCATATATGGCTGGCCTTAATTCAATTTTTAAATTTCACCCACGCACACAATGTTACAATGTGATATGTTCAGATTTAGGCAAAACTTGTACGAACTCTATACTGCGTTTTGTTGTAAGTAAAAATTAGTAAATGTGTCCAGTTTCGTAATTTTGCATGTGCTACCATTTGCCGCAATTTATTGAAATGAGTTTTTAGCTCAGTTGCAGTTCAGAAAATAGAGAGAAAGTAGCTGTTGTGTGCACAGCATATGGTAATCAGCATTCCAAACGAATGAATGTATAGCGCCACTGATTGATAAAGGCTGAAACATAATGTGGTATTGTAGCTTGATACAGGTGCTGCAGAAAAAGCTGTCAAAAGTTGAAACTACGGATGCACTATGCTACAGTCAGAATGTGTAGCACACACACTGCCGCTTGGTGCTGTCGCTGCAGCTGAGGTTTACCAGTTTTTTTAATGCTCATTAACCTTGAAAATTTTCAATGTAGAATATTTGCGGACTGCTAGTTTTAATATTTTATGTGAAACCTAACCTGGGCCTTGTGCTTCATAATTTTATTCATGTCCTGACAAAACTATGAGCGCCACATTGTAATTACATGTAACTACAGGCAGTGCGCCAGATTTATCACCAGCACCAGTAAAGCCTAGTATGCTGTTCCCAAGAAAACAGCTCAAGGAAAATGTGCACTTATTCCCAAACGGAATTTTGACAGTAGGTCAAGGAATTTTTACATCTCAAAAGAGACAGCTGTGCACCCACTTTTTTAGTTCAGGCAGGGTAAAAATTTCTTCATGTAATGCTGAGCTTTCCACGAACTCTTTGATTTCAATATAATCCATTTTAACAATCACCATATAATCTCAATCTAACAATCACCAGTGTTTAAATCCAAATCTGTCACTTTTACTTCAAGGAATATGTGCTCGGATACATATTTCTTGAAGGAAATTAGGGTTCCGTGATAATAGCGCCATCTGCTCGTCAGATCCGAACTATTTTTTTTCTTGCCGAACAGCATACCGCTTTGGTAGCCGAAACAGAAAAGAAATTCCTTGAGTATTCCTTGAGTGTTTTTTTACATGTGTTTTGTATAGGCCAAGAAATTTCTTGGGAACAGCATACTAGGCTTATATATGTAATTCGACCTCACATACATAAATGAATTGATATGTGGTAAAAGCACGTCTTATACTGGTCGGAACGCAAATTTCCATGCACAAAATATATTGGGCTCGGGTCTTCTCCACTAATGCAGCTCCATATCATAATAGATGGGGGTGTGTTTAACTGTTCTTTATATGCAGTCCTCGTTGTAACGTTCTCCCGGACGCCTCCGCACGAAATTGAACGCTTCCGTCACCGCCTGTAAACAACACTCGTCGCTAAAAATGACCTGTAAATTTGAAAATTTAGAGTAATTTCTTGTATTTTACAAACTATAATAAAATAAAAATTTCCGAATATATTTAAATATATTTACACTTTCCCAATAATCAAGTGTGTGAAGTCTTCGTGTAATCTAGCCCATTGTAATCTTTTAAGTCTCATTTTTTCTGTCAACTTTGGTTTCTTTGCTGGACGTCTACATTTTAAGATTGCCTTATGAAATCGTTCACGAAAAATCA
The DNA here is from genome assembly GCA_949715965.1 of Dysmachus trigonus. Classification (NCBI taxonomy): domain Eukaryota; kingdom Metazoa; phylum Arthropoda; class Insecta; order Diptera; family Asilidae; genus Dysmachus; species Dysmachus trigonus. The sequence continues at coordinate 50,967,659 of OX454319.1, read as the reverse complement.
TCTGATATTTCTCAGATATTTTCCCCCCTTGCTCTCTATGTTGCCTATGTGACGCAGCCCCGGATCTACGATTTTTTCGAACCGGGGCAAAACCTTGATAGTGGCGCCCCTCCCTTCAGTGTTTGAGAAAAACTGTTAAAACTGCCAATGAGTAGCATTTTTTTGACCATTTGTTAAAATAATAATCCTTTAATAAATTTAAACTTTTTATTATCTAATAATTAATAACTTTCATTTGTGACATAAAACAGAAACACAAAAAAAATATATACCCAGGAAAGACTACAACTTTACACGGCGTGTGTGAAAAAAAAATTTGAAAAAATTGAAGGGAAATTGGATAAAAAAAATGAAAAGGAAAAAAAAAGGTTTTTAAAAAAAGAGGAAAAATTGTTAAAAGCTTAGTCCTGTGGAGTGGGTGGTTTTTGGAAAATGTTAAAAATTTGAAAAATGTCCCTTGAATCTTCTAGTTTTATGGAAAATTATTGAGATTGTATGAAAATGAATAGTTTAAGGGGGTAGTCCAGTGAAAACGACTGTTTTTTCAACGATTTTTTTTCATATTAGAAGTCAATTTTTATTAAAAAACTTTTTGACATATCATAGTACAACTATTAAAATACACAACAAAATTTTTTTTTTCTGTTTTCGATGAGTCATCCCGACAAAATGGCCGCTCCAAAAAAAAAATTTTTTTGTTGGCGGACGTCGAATCTCTGTAACGGTTCATTTGAAACAAAAAATTCAAACGAGGTTTTAATCTGTAGAACATTGGCTATCGTCGGAACTAGAATTATTAATTTTCAATAAAAAATAACAAAATGGCGGCATTTCGAATTTTTCGGGTGTTTTTCGGTTGCTTAATTTGTTTATAACTTTGTAAATAAACAATGGATTTTAATAATTCTAGTTCCGACGATAGATACACAATCAAGAAATATACAGCTAAATTTTTAGATCAATCGGAGCAAAAGACTCTGAGATCTGACGTCCGCCGAGTCAAAACATGCTGTTTTCAGAAAAACGCGTTTAAAGTTTTTTATGCGGAAAAAAGCTAAAAAAATTAATTTTACCTTAGTCAGCGATGCCTGCTCCATACATAACGCGAAGCCTCCTAAATACATAACTAACCTTAAATACAAAGCAGAAGGACCTAGACCGTTATAAACCGAAAAAAAATGGGCGAAGCAAATAGAAATACAAGAGTCCTCCTTGCTCCGAAACACGCCAGGGGACCTTCAAGCGCTCGGATTACACGTCTCTCGAAAACTCTCTGTATCTTTAAAACTATTCAATATTTTGCTTAGATATTTTAAGGGAGTATTTTCTAGGTGTAGTAGAGTAGATTTAAGCAAAAAACAAAAAAACGAAAATTTTTTTTTTTTTTCACTGGACTACCCCCTTAAGAGTAAAAAATTCATATATAGGGTATGTTTGTATTTTTTTTCAACGTTCCGAACGAATAAATTTTTGAGCCTGAAAACATAAAAATTGAATCGTTAGTTTTTGAGATATAGAGGAAAAAGTAAAAAAGTGTGTTTAGCTTTAGTTATATAAATGAAAACAAAAGTTCAATTTTGCATCGGCGGAAGTTTTTTCTTTTTACACGCTTCAACGACGATATTTACAAAAGCACCCATAAAAAATATACCTCTAATATGTAATTATTTATTACCTGTAATTCTTGCAAATTGTTGATTGATGATCAAAAACCCATATAGAGACTGGTTGCAACCTGTTGCTGCAAATTTTCTCGATTTCTGCCCCAAGTCACTCTAAATTGACCTTAAAGTGACCTTTTTTGACCTTCGGCCTTACCCAACCGTCGAAAGGACCTCAGATTCGAAATAGGTGACCTCGAAAACTTATAGAGAGACTGAATGGAACCTGTCGCTCATAATTTCTTTGCTTAACCTTAAAATGACCTTAAAGAGAAGACTTTATCGTGACGAGTGCGCTCTGTATCGTATATTTAACGGGCTTTTAAGCACTACTTTACTCGACGAACTTAATATTTACGAACCCGCATTTGCCAGTAAAAACTGTAACATCTTTGCACCGCCCAAAGCCTTGCTCGATGTATATTTTAACTCCCCGTTGATTCGTCTGCAGAGAAACCATGACAGACTCCAAATTGGTCCTCTGAACTGTTCATTTAGCTCATTTAAGCAGATTGTTTGTAATAAACTTGGTTTGTAACATTGTATATCCACCTTAGCTAACTTTTAGTATATTTTGTATTTATTCTTATTCTAAGCTTTGTTATTGTTTTGTGTAATAGGGAATTATTTAAATATTTCTGTACGAAACAATTTCTTGCTAAATAAATAAATAAATAAAAAAAGACCTTACGTGCTGGAGCCAAACTGACCTTGGATTCGGGCTCAGTGACCCCAAAAACATAAAGTCTATATGGTTTGGTCGGTGGAATCGAAAATTTTTTTTTTTTTTGTGTGCCTGTGTAATATATGATTTCACTACTAAATTACAAACGCAATCCACATAAACAAACAGTGTTGTCACTTGACGTTCGACTGTTTGAATTTGTTCGGCTCGGCTCGTATAGATGTGACGGGAATTCCCCTGGTAGAAAAATGACGGACTCTACGCACGCGTTCAAAAATTTACTTGATCTGTTAAGATGCGTTCATAAATCACTTAGTGTGTGTTCAAAAACTAACTGGGCGTATGGAAATAGAAGAGTTTGTTTTTCAAACATATTATATTAAGATTCGATTACTTGATAAAAACCTATGAGATTGTAGGAAAAAGCCTTCATTTGTTCGATATTTCGAATTCTTGTCTCAAGGATTTGGCACCCCATGAAACTGCCGCCCGGTTTGCCCCCCCCCCCCCCCCCCCCCCCCCCTTAGATCCGGGGCTGATGTGACGTCCTAACGGGTGCTCGAAATTCTTGTAGTGCCATATGCAGAATTTTCCTGTCGGTCCTCTTAGATTTTTTCCTTTTTCTTCCACAATTTGTCCGTGTACTTTTAGACGCAGAGTTTGAAAGATTCAGAGTTCGTGCTATCCTACACAATGTTCATAAACTTCTCTTCATCATCGCTCTCTTTCTCATCTTTAACATTGTTATGTTTAGTACCATTATATATTGAAAACAAAATATTAAGATATATAATTTGCGTTCAAAAGCTACTCTTACGTCCATTGAACAAATTACCACAGAAAGTCGGTCTGTCAACCTACCGTTGGTGTGTTGTTCGAAGAATTGGCTAGAGTTGTTTTTAGTCCAAAAAACTCTTATACTTTGTTCTTGTGACTATAATTTTTTGCAGATCTTAAGAAAGGTCTTCCTGCTTATAATTAGTAGAAAATCAGTTTCGCGTAAAAGTTCAGACGAGTGGAGTTACATATGACAAACTACATCATCCCATTCGCAATATTTACTTCACGAATTGTGTTTATATGTATTCCCGGAGGTTATCATAGAACTTAAGGCCCGATTACACAGCATTTGATCCGTTCCGTTTCAGCGACCTGTCAAAATAAAACTTACCTAAGGCTGTGTAACTGTCTACAATAGGTCTGTTCGTTGACAATCCTGTGGCACCCCAGTGCGCCCTAGCTGCACTGGTTTTTAAACGTCAAATGCCACTTCTGTCTTTTGTGAGAAATCTGGGGCGCCCTGGTGCACCCTGGTTTAACCCCAGATAAAATTCGGTGTAAACTCAGGGTTAATGACGAATATCAGTTTAATTGTTAACAGACACGGTATTTAATGTGCAATTAACTAATGACAGTTCTCCTTTTTAATAAGCTGTTCGTTTAACTGACAAACACTGGGGCACCCCATGTTTTTTGACAGTTCTCATGGCGCCCTGGGGTGCCACAGGTTTTCGAGTCAACGGACAAACCTAATGAACGGAACTGAGCGGATACTACGTAATTGGGCCTTTGGTTTATTTGGCAGTAGTTGTCTCCATCAACGGCAACGCATTTATTCCAGAGTTTGATCCAAATCTAGAAACAGTTTTGATATTCCGTTTTCGGTATGGGCATCATTTCTCCATTATCTCCTCTTGGCTGCTAAAACGCGTTCTCCAGAGCGGTTTTTTTAGTCATGGTCATAAACCCATGTCTCGTCTCCAGTAATTATGCGTTGGATGAATATTAGGTCAGATTCAACCATCGAGAATTCATGTCTTTCGCGACGTCAACGCGGTCCCTTTTTTGCAAGAAATTCAGTTCTTTCGGCACCAGCTTTGCAGCGACACGTCTGAATCATTAACCAAAATGCTTTGAACGGATCCATAAGCCATGTTCAAGTCCTCTGCAAGCTCTCTAATGGTCAATTTTGTGGTTTCGGCAATCATTTCTTTGATTTTGTCCACTCTTTAGTCAGTCAAGTTTCCTATAACTCGATTAATTCGTACCGCATTATATGGAAACCGTGCTATGAGAGGCTTAGAATTAATTCAAATCAGGATATGCGTTCTATGGATACCGCGTTTTGAGAAATATAGGAATAAGATAAATCAGAATAATCTATACCGCGTTATATGGAAACCACTGCCGCGTTCTATGGAAACCGCGTTATAAAAAACTCAGAATTAATACAAATTAAATGATTCGTACCGCGTTATATGGAATCTCAGAAATTCTATATAAATCAGACCTATATAAAAACTGCATTCTCAAAGTAACAAGCTGCGACTGATACGGTTAATAAATAAAATTGTATAATAGAAATGACAATGAATATGTAGATTTTTACATATTTAAATTTAGGTTTAATGAATGCTAGAATTTACAAACAGGGGAATACACCACAAATGTTAACTATGTACATACACAAAGGACCCCGCAAATTTCTTATGGAAAATGGGTTTCACTGAATTTTCTTCAAACTTAGCATAGTGATAGTTTTCAACGTGCTGATCAAAAGTCTCAATGGGCACGAAGTCATCCTATGATTAGTTGCGGAGATATAGAGGGGTGAAGCGTGAGACATTTGCTCTACACCCAAGTAATAAAAAAATTTCGCGATTTTTTTACACGAAAACGATCAACTTTACAAGAAAATTCTATATAACAGAAAATACTTTAAATGAGCCAAAGAACACGCGTGATTTTTTTCAGAATTTTTTCGACTATTTTTGGTTTTTTGGATTTGGCCAATTTTTGAAAAATCCAAAAATAGTCGAAAAAATTCTGAAAAAATTCACGCGTGTTCTTTGGCTCATTTAAAGTATTTTCTGTTATATAGAATTTTCTTGTAAAGTTGATCGTTTTCGTGTAAAAAAATCGCGAAATTTTTTTATTACTTGGGTGTACAGCAAATGTCTCACGCTTCACCCCTCTATATCTCCGCAACTAATCATAGGATGACTTCGTGCCCATTGAGACTTTTGATCAGCACGTTGAAAACTATCACTATGCTAAGTTTGAAGAAAATTCAGTGAAACCCATTTTCCATAAGAAATTTGCGGGGTCCTTTAACTCATCGAAAAAGTGTTGCCATAGATAAACTTTTCAACTTTTGAGTTGTTAGAATGTTCTTGTATCAGAAACGCGTTATAAAGAGACCGCGTTATAGGAGAACTTGTCGCATTTTTCACACCGCGTTATATGGGAATCGTGCTATAAAAACACAGCGTTATAGGAGACTTGACTGTACCAGGTTCCAGCTCCTACCCACCAGGGACAGCTGTATACATCCATCACAATATATCCATCTTCTGCCAAAGTATTTGTTACCAGCATTAGAAAGTTCTACAGGCATTCCTGGTAAGCTCGTCTATCTACAGAAACTAAACTTTAACATAGTTTTTTTTTTTTTCAAATTCAACGTAGGCCATTTTTACATGATTAATGATCATGATAATATAATTGTCTGTTGTACAAATCTAAATGGTAATTAGTAGAAGTGGTTGGGTTGCATTAAAAAAATACAGAATAAAATAGATCATTTTAATAAAAGCATTTTACTAAATTGTTCTGTTCATACATGTTTAGTTGCTAAACTACTCCCACTCGATTCAGTTTCTAGCATAACCTGAAAGGGGACTTAAGAAAGATAGACTCGTAATTTTGGTTTCCATTTCTTTATCTGTAGAACTTCTGTCACCGCTTGTATTTTACCGGGACTGCAACTACACTACAAAATGTATATTGTAGGGACTTATACTAAATTGAGTAATTTAAAGAAAATAATGACATAAAGTATTTAAAAATCCAAAATACCCGACATCTAAGAAAGAAATTTCACAAACCAAAAAATTACTTAAACAAAATGACAACTTGAAAATAAAATAATTCAGAGTATACTCAACTTTGACTCTTTCATTAACTGCAGTCCGAAGTTTACAAATCCGTAAAGTCATTATCTGCTTAAGGACTAAAAATGAAATATCGGCTATCATACCTTCTACAGAGCCTCCAAATGAATTGGGAAAAAGGAATTTGGGACTGCCTAGTTTTTCAATAAAAATATAATTTTTACGTTTATTTACAAGAAAATCTACTTATTTCGGAGAGGACAAGTTTTCTTCCTTTATTAAGCACTTTGCTATTTAAATACTTATTCTTTTCGGCGGTACCGTAATATGTTTTAAAATTAGCAGTCTGAAAAACTGTCCGATACCAACTTGAAAAAAAAAAACAATTGTAAAAGTAAGAAATGTTGATCCATCTTGAATTCCTCAATTTAGAAAGCATATTACAGCTAGTTGGCACAATAAATACCCAGAGAAATTTCCCGAAAAATCTCCTAAAATTTGACAATTTTAATCCATTAAATTAAGTCTAAGTAGTTCAATGTCAGGGTATGGCTCAATGACCAAGAAAAATCGGTATCAGCGAGAACCGTTCTCTAGTTTTAACGTAACGTACATACATACATACACACACAAATGATCTAGTTTATATAAAGTATAAGTTTACATAATATGCATAACTTAAATTAAACTAAATTAGTTTGATATAGTTTTTCGTATTGTTTCCCTCACAACCACGTAAGGAAAGCGGCTACGGAGAAGACAATTGCAATCGCATAAGGAAGCCCAATAAAATATGCTAAAACAGCACACAAAATCGAATTTGTTGCTATGATTATAACTTTGTAGACTAAGGAAAGCCTGAAAAATGAAAACAATTGAAATTTTCTAGAAAAAGTTCATGGATTCTTGCACTTACAGCTTCTGAAGAAAATGATGCCGCCTAGTAGTTTTCGCAGACTCTCTAAAGTAGAAATGTCTTATGCCGATAATGCACCGTGTCATAAGTTCATTCCAATCGCAGGCGGAGCAGTCAAAATTATACCTTTTTCTGTCGTCCTCGTTGACCTCCTGCAATATTCTCAATGCATTTTTTAAAGAGTACCGAAAGTCTTTGTCGAGAAAATATCCAAATGCTTTGGTGGCTCGGTCGAATACTGTCATATAACTGAGCAAACTAGAAGCAAATAATTATTTATTTGAAGATATTTTTAATATTTTAGACAAGGGTACCTGTGATGAGTCATGCCAATGTTAAGTATTTTCTCAGGTATTAGTACAATCATGGATGGAAGAATTTGGAACAAGTAGAAGAACAATGTGTATCTCCAGCCATTCCGTAGTTTGGCACCAGGAACAAATATTGTGCGGTCAGATGGATGTTCTTTCACCACCTTGTTGATAATATTGGTGAATTCCAATAGTGTTAAAGGATTTACTTCGCCAGATGTGCAGTGAATAATTTCTGGCTTCTCCAGCTTTCGTGTCCCAACGTAGTAAGCCATTATGAGTGAGGAGTTTATCACAAAATCACAAGGAACAATGTCAATGGTTGAAGAGGGTTGTCCAGAAATTGTTCTAAAAACACCTTTTTTGGGAAAATTCGACTAAGACTTTTTTTTCAAATAGTTCCAGATCATCATCGTCTTACCTTTAATGTATCCTGCTAAGAAACCTAAATGCCCACTTGTTGCATTTCCTACCCATCCCTTCGTAGGGTGTTCATATGTTCCATATACTGAAATAGAACACAATATAAAAATACAATAGTATGTTTGTTGTTATTATTATTATGTTCTTGGCTATTATTCTTATTATCTTCCCCATTCCTGAACTTATTCCGCACTCGAAACGACAGCCAAGACTTACAAGGAGACGACACAACTTGATAAGTACTTTACCACAGAAAGACGTGAAATTAGCTTTAGCAGCCGACTCTTTGGGCGTTTCACATACTGAGCCACGCCCCACTCCTCGCTGTAGAATATAAACTGAACTAGTATTTAAGTTGTATGGTAAATTTTGAGCTTAATTATCTCGTAAATGAAGAAGGGTTGCATAAAGTCCCTTTACCATAATATGTACATTAGGGTGCTTTTTTTTCGTGACTATTTTTTTTTCAGTCCCACCTCGAAATTTTGTGGCAAATACCTAAACAAAAATTTCCTGAAAATTGGAGCCCTTAATATTAATATTAAGTACTAGACCAAGGCCTATAAAGATTTCCCATATAAAATACACGTAAACTTTGATTATGTTTCTTCAAAACTCTACAGCTCAGATGCATTTTATGGTATAATGTTGGTCAATGGTAGGATTTCTTCAGAATTGAATGCTCTACAAAAGTGTCCAGTGGGGTGTAACCCTAACTCCCACCAGAGAGGGAGTACGGGTCACTAACCCCAATTTTTCCACGAAATTCTCGCTTTTTGCTCCTATCTCGTAAACACCAAGAGGTACAGAAAAAGTGAATATGACAAACTTGTAGGAAATTCAATTTCCTACAAAAAAGAAGTGAAAGGAAAAATAGTTAATCTTGTTGTCGGCATTTAGTTCAAATATAGTGAGTAACTTTAACATTCAATTAAGTTATAATATATATTAATAGTAAATATTTCATTTTATTTTCAATTTTGTATTCTAGTTATTATGATGCGCAAAAAAATAATTTTTGCAGAAGAACTTAACGATTTTACAATGGTATGTACACAATAGGGCTGTCAATTTTAAGTGTTAAAATTAAAATAACTCATACAACTTCATTATTTATACGTAGCCATAAAAAAAAAAAAAAAATGTGTTCTTAAGGTACTACTACCGTCTAGAAGTTTTAAAACATAATTTTTCAACTCCTCATAGTCTCAGAAATCATCTCTTAAATTTTTCTTGACAAAATTCATAATAGAAAAAAGGTTATAGCGTTATACAGCGAATGCTCGCAGATGGGCTCCGAGCGAGCCTCATAACTTTAACGGTGTTTTTACGAAATTACATTCTTTGAGTCTGCCCATAGATAATCTGGATCTACCCAACTAATTTGAATAAACCGTGATGCGTTTTGTTTGTTTAGGTTGCCTCTATTGTAATTTACTACAGTTTAGCCCAAAAATTAAAAAAGAAAATTTTGGCAAGAGAAAAAGATGAAAAAAAGTCAATTTTCTCACGTTTTTGTTTTTTGTTTTTTTGTTTTAGCATATTTCGACTAAATATGGTAAATTACAAGGTAAGGGAGCTTCCATTTTAAAATCTGGTTTGAATTTTATGTTTCAGACATCTCATCTTTATCTGTGGGCAATAGCACTAGCATATTTCAAGCTGCCGGCTTCAGCGCCATCTATACAAACTTCTAAATACAAAAATTTAATTAATTTTTCTTTTTTTCAATCTACAAGGATAAAAGTTATTGTAAAAAAAATTGGTTGTAATATCGAATAAAGGGGTTGAGAAAAAAAAACATGAAAAAGTGTCATTTTTTTGCTCTCTAGACGGTAGTAGTAGCTTAAATAATATTTATATTGGAAATAAAATATTTTCTATAATCAAAAACCTAAATTAATTTTGTTTGTTAAGATAAAAACCTACATTCTATATAAGGAACAAATTTTGTACTATAACATAAAAGCTTACATTCTACATAAGGAACTAATTTTATACTATAACTACTACGGTGCTTTTTTTTTTCTTGGTCAATGGTGGGGTTTCTTCAGAATTGAATGCTCTACAAAAGTGTCCATTGCGGTGTAAACCTAACTCCCACCAGCGAGGTAGTACGGGTCACTAACCCCAATTTTTCCATGAAATTCTCGCTTTTTGCTCCTATCTCGTAAACAAAAAGATGTACAGAAAAAGTGAATATGACAAACAAAAAGCAAAGCAAATTCAATTTCCTACAAAAAAGTTGCGAACACGAAATCGCTAACTTCGATATTTCTTGAGATATTGGGCTTTGAAATTGAGGTAGTGTTTCTACAATTTAGCTCAATAATCCATGAAAATTCCACACTACCTCAACTTCAGAGCTCAATATCTCAAGAAATATCGATGTTAGCTATTTGGTGTTCAGAACCTTTTTACAGGAAATTGAATTTCCTATAAGTTTGTTTTATTTATTTTTTCTGTAGCTCTTGTTATTTACGAGATAGGAGCAAAAAGCGAGAATTTGATGGAAAAATTGGGTTTCGTGACCCGTACTACCTCACTGGTGGGAGTTAGGGTTACACCGCAATGGATACTTTTGTAGAGCATTCAATTCTGTAGAAACCCTACCATTGACCAAGATTATACCATAAAATGCCTCTGAGCTGTAGAGTTTTGAAGAAAAAAGATCAAAGTTTACGTCTATTTTATATGGGAAATCTTTATACGCCTTGGTCTAGTACTTAATATTAATTTTAAGGGCTCCAATTTTCAGGGAATTTTTGTTTAGGTATTTGCCACAAAATTTCGAGGTGGGACTGAAAAAAAAACAAATAGTCGCAAAAAAAAAGCACCCTAATAACTACACTACACTAGCCTCCAGCTGAGTTGTCTGATAAGGGAATTGTCAGAATATGAACAATTTTCAAAATTTTTTATTGTTTATGGGTTCGATATAAGTCCTTCTGTGGTGGAAAATATGCCATGGCAAATTCATAATCAATTTAGTATATGTACGTCTTTAAAGTATTGCAAATTGTTTGCACGTGAACTTCCCAGACTCATTCTTATTGCACTTCTGAAAAACCGAATATTAAAGTAACAGCAATTTATTGCTTACCTACATCTAAAAATATTTTTACGAGATATTAAATTGCTGTCATAACAAGTGGAATATATAGTAAAGAATAAAAATAACTTTTACCGTGAAGGATTAAGCTTAATTAAGTTACTCATAGTGTGTGTACATAATATAATATTAATGTATCTCGATTTTATTTTTATCTTTAAATCTATTTTAAATATTATTTAAAATTTAATTGCTTACCAACTGATGGTCTTACAATGGCAGTGGGCAGTCCAGACATTTCTCTTTCCATCAAATTTTCCGCCAGATTCTTTGTGAATGTGTATGTATTGGGGTGATCGCCGATATATTCTTTTAATTTGTCTGTTGTAAAATCAGTCCATACGGAGTCATCTTCTGCCAATTTAATCATTTCATATGGATCATAGCGTGATTTGTAGACACGTTCTTCAATGTATCCCCGATTATTACTGTTGCAAAACGCTGTAGACAAATAAACATAAGCTGCTAAACTTTTCAAACGTTTTGCAAATTCAATTGTTCGTAGTGTTCCAGTTAGATTTGTTTTAATAGCAGTTCTTAAAGGTGTTCTAAAACGGATTGTTGCTGCGCTGTGGAAAATAACATGTACTTTCTCTAGAAGTTCAATCAATAATTCTTCTTTCAGTCCTAAATTTGGATCGCTAAGTTCACCGACAACAGGAACAACCTTTTGCAAGGATTTTTCGTCATGTTTTGCAAATATCTGAAAGAAGGTGAGAGATTAAACAGATTTTATTCAATATTATAGGAAAAGGTGGTAATATGGCCCCCTACTTTGTTTTTACGTAATAAAAAAATATTAGTCCATAACTTTAACAATAGTCAAAGTAATTAAGGTCGGAAATGTAAATAAAACCACAGCTTTCAGAAACAAATTCATTTTTCAAAATAATGCAAAAATGCAACGATATAAAATTGTGTGGGTAATATGGCCCCCCATAACAAATGTATAAAAGGACAAAAAATATACCGAGCATACAAAATTCGCACTGGTTTTCTGAGAGCCAATCGATTTTTGTGCCTGTTTAGAAAATGATCTAACCATAACCATGATCAACCAGCAACACCATTTCTGAATATGTTTGGGATGCTATTTTTTGTGGCTCACTGATAAGCCATTCTTCTTACGTCCATACGTTTCAGACCATAGTATTTACTTCCCATTAGCAAAAGGTAATCAACCAAATTCTCTTCTAAATGAGGTTGTAGTATACATTTTCTACCTAGTGGTTTCTGCACTAATAAATCTAGTGATTCCTCTGCATCTTTGACCAGCCTCGTCAATGTCGCTCTTGGTATTGAAAAATGTCTGAAAGCCTTCTTATAGCACATAGTTTTATTTAGTACTGCTTCGACTGGCCATTCATTAGATCTGCATCCCATGTCCTCCTCTTTTTTTTGTATTTTGGGAGAAATATTCATTCAAGGCATCTAGTAGTATCAAATACATTAGTTAATAACTGTTTTCGTGCATACACTCAATATGGCCCCCGGGGCCATAATACATACAACAACAGGGGCCAAATTAGACCTATGAGCTTAGTTTCAATAACAAATCAGGAATAAGTTATTAGTTAAAATATGATCTTTTTACCTTGAAAATATTGAAAGAGGAGTTGATACACTTTCCAATAATTGCCACAGTTTATTTGTCTCACGCTTTTACAATATTTTACAACATGACCTCTCGGCAGGAAAAAAATTTCTTATTGCAGCACATTCACATAAATGAAATAAATGTCAATACTTGGCGACAGTAGAAGTCTGGCTACTTTTGAAATCCTTTTTGGTAACTGTTTAATTTAATACGATGTCTAACTCGCAGGTAAAACATCCGCAATTATAAATTGGGCTGGGGGGCCACTTTACCTACAGGGGCCATATTACCACCTTCTCCTCTAGGTGTTTTCATACTTACAGCTTTACTTAACATCCTATTTATCCTTTCATTTGGATCGTATCCATACTTTCCTCTGACTAGTAGATATATGACACCAATATCTGGAGTAGAGCTTAAAAGCGCCTCGACAAGAACTGTTCCCAGAAAGCCTGTTCCACCTGTTATGAAAACATTTTTGTGGGCAAAAAACTCCCCTATACTCTGCGGAGTACGCTTATCGATGTTTTTGTTATTTATAATTGCCATATCTTGGGAAATTGTCATCATTCCCTAAAAGAAAAGAAAATTTACTTAAAATTTTTGGTATTTATAGTAAGTATAATTAAAAGCAATAAATGGTTATTTATTCTTATTACTTTGGTTTTAGGCTTAAGGCTTTACATTACATAAGTATTGTGAAGTTGTTATTTCGAATTCGTTTGTTAATAGGCAAAACACATATATATGATGGGGTTTCAAAGTCTCGCAAAGAGTAGCTGGAAATAGTTACTACTAAAAGTACCGGAAGAGTCATCTGATCTACATAGATGAATAAAAACATCGTCTTAACTAGAAATAAATGGATCTCATGTCCGAATTTGGCATCAATTTCGAGCTATACACCGGAAATGCTGCTTTACGGTTTTTTGCCTAAATCATTTTTTTCAATATTGGGGGACTTTTTTCAAAATCTATTTAAGGGGGTAGTCCAGTGAAAACGACTGTTTTTTCAACGATTTTTTTTTCATATTAGAAGTCAATTTTTATTAAAAAACTTTTTGACATATGGTAGTACAACTATTAAAATACACAAAAAAAATTTGTTTTTTGTTTTCGATGAGTCATCCCGACAAAATGGCCGCTCCAAAAAAAAAAATTTTTTGTTGGCGGACGTCGAATCTCTCCAACGGTTCATTTGAAACAAAAAATTCAAACGAGGTTTTAATCTGTGGAGCATTGGCTATCGTCGGAACTAGAATTATTAATTTTCAATAAAAAATAACAAAATGGCGGCATTTCGAATTTTTCGGGTGTTTTTCGGGTGCTTAATTTGTTTATAACTTTGTAAATAAACAATGGATTTTAATAATTCTAGTTCCGACGATAGCTACACAATCAAGAAATATACAGCTAAATTTTTAGATCAATCGGAGCACAAGACTCCGAGATCTGACGTCCGCCGAGTCAAAACATGCTGTTTTGAGAAAAACGCGTTTAAAGTTTTTGTTGCGGAAAAAAGCTAAAAAAATTAATTTTACCTTAGTCAGCGATGCCTGCTCCATACATAACGCGATGCCTGTTCCATACATAACTAACCTTAAATACAAAGCAGAAGGACCTAGATCGTTATAAACCGAAAAAAAATGGGCGGAGCAAACAGAAATACAAGAGTCCTGCTTGCTCCGAAACACGCCAGGGGACCTTCGAGCGCTCGGATTACACGTCTCTCGAAAACTCTCTGTATCTTTAAAACTATTCAATATTTTGCTTAGATATTTTAAGGGAGTATTTTGTAGGTATAGTAGAGTAGATTTAAGCAAAAAAAAAAAAAAAAACGAAAAATTTTTTTTTTCACTGGACTACCCCCTTAAGCTACCTTACATGTTATGAATTTTAAATTTGATTCAGTGTTCCCTCTATGAACGAAGGGGACACTACTCTCAAAATGTATTTTTAAAGTCACTTTGTTTTATCAATTTATTACGGATAGTGTTCTTTTCAATGAACACTATTCAGCAAACATCAGTAATGAAATCTCTGTTTTGAATTTTACTTCGTTTTCTTCACTATATAATATACAGGATGTTTGGCAGAAGGACCGACATTTTTTGGTGGGTTGGTGGGTTCATTACTAATTTTTTATCGATAAATAAAATAGTTAAAATAAATAAATAGTTGCTTACGATCACCGATTTTTTTTTTGTACGTAAACTGGTTTCGTAATCAGCAATTGATAAAAAAAATTGTTAGTACCTTGCAGTGAATCCTTAATTTTTACTGCTTTAATGAATGGCTTTATTTTACATGTGGCATATCGTTGGGACAGGCGTAAACCAAGGAACTTTTTAAAAGAAAACGAAGCTCTCAGTTGCAGCTTGTTATTTTAAAATTAATTTTGAAAAAAGCTATTTCTTCACGCAATTACCTGTTTTATGGATTTTGAAAGCTCAGATGTCCTTTTTTTTTTGTTAATAAACTACATCAAATTTTGTTGTTTAGATGGAAAACATAAATCAAACATGCAATAAAAAATAATTAAGTACTTTTTGTAATATAAATTTTTTTTCTAAAGTTGCAGCCATTTTGCAAAAACCAAAGCAAAAAAAAAAAAAAAAATTCAAAACCAATGTTTGAGAAAGTGTAGACATTCGGACCGCGATTTCTGGTAGTTATATGATCATTCAATAGCAGCAACGACAAGATAATCGACTTTGAGACGAAAAATGACAAAAAAAAATCGGCACTTTTTTGAAAAACCCAAAAAACAATGGGGTTTTTGAAGTTTTTATGCAAAACAAATGCCATATTCTGAAAGAGCACCCCCAAAAACCCGTTATATTCAAACAAAATAATTACTCCAATATTATATTTAAACAATTGTTTAGTTCAGTTAATTTCATTTTTAATACCGGAAAATTAGTTTCTATAAATGTAAGGATTCTTAAGCTTTTTAGATGTAAAATATGTGTTCAAATAAAATGTGAAATTGTCAATCTGAGTGGACAGCTATTTCATGACTTGCTGATTGACGAAGTCGTGGAAAGCTTTTATAGATTCGGCAATCACTAGTTTGTTTGTTTCTTTGGAAATCGTTAAAGGTGCTCATTATCATTATTTAAATGTGAGATATCACGTCACGTTTAGCGTCAAGGTTTTGTTCAAATACTGAAGTTATTTGCGAAAAAATAATGAACAAATTAAATTACTTACGTTAAGACTCCAGATTATTACATTAAGACTTCAGATGAATATGTTATTTAGTAAAAACATGAATTTAACAAAAAACAAGTTCAAATCTATTTATAGAAATTCGAAATAAAATTAATCCAAAAATAAACACAATTAACTAAGTAAATTTAAAACTATCATAATTTTTTAAATCAGTAAAAATGAATAATAGGTAACAACAAATTGGTTTGATTGAATCCCTACGCTTTTAATTCTGATGGGCAGTAAAACGTTTTTTGGGGCATTGACATTTAAAACAAAAAAGAAAATTTAATTCAGTTCAAACCTTGGTATCAATGTTAAATAACTAACATTACCTCAGGTATAGAATATAAGAATAATCGAAATAGACTCACCCCAGTATCTCCGACAGTTATCATCTCCTGAAACAAAAATTAACTATTAGTTTCACAGTAAATATTATAGTTTTGTTTTTGAAATTTTCGGGTTTTTTATCAATTAATTTCGAAGTAATTGCGGTGGAATTTCTTCAAATATATATATATGAGGCATTCTTTGTGAGCCCTGCTGTCCAAAAATGGTGAGCTCCATTTAAGGTCTACCAAGGCTCAAAAGAAAGGTTTTGATTTCTACTTTCTAATGCACACTGGCTTTCGAAGAATGCGCCCATACAGAGCCCAATATGGCGGCTAAAACCAAATGATCTCCATTACTTTTACTCCTTATGAGGCTATAAAATCGGTCGCATGATTCCGATTGAGGTCTACAAAGACCCAAATGAAAGTTTTTGACTTCTGCTTTCAGAAGCTGTATTGCACAAATCGCTTTCATTTAAGCCACCTCAATCGGAATGCTGCGAGCCATTTTTTACTCTTTTAAGTGGTAAAATTAAAAAGACCACGTTGTTTTAGCGGCCATATTGGATTTTGAGCAATCCAAAAAAAATAATTTGCGATACAGCTTTTTAAAGCAGAAGTTAAAAGCTTTCATTTGGGCCTTGCTAGACCCCAATCAGAATGATGCGACCCATTTTATAGCCTCATAAGTAGTAAAAGTAATGGAGGTCACGTGGTTTTAGCCGCCATATTGGGCTCTGTAAGGGCGGATTCTTCGAAAGCCAGTGTGCATTCGAAAGTAGAAACCAAAACCATACCTTTGGTACCTTGGTAGACCTTAAATGGAGCTCACCATTTTTGGACAGCAGGGGTGGTCCATTCACAAAGAATGCCTCATATATATGAGGTATGTATGTAAATTATACTGATATTCTGATTAGCATTTGTTTAAAGACATCGTCCAATAATCAAAATAGTTTCATAATAAAAGTTCTATAATACCGATACTTTGAATTGTGGGAATGAAGAAATATTACATAATTTATATACGTTCGAATTTTATACTCGATAGCTAAAAATCAGATATGTTTATTCTATTGCTCAACCTCTAAGGTGGTGTGGAAGAGAGTACATACTATACACACGTATATATTGTAGTTACTAGTCTGACACTCGCCATTTTTTAAAGAGCTATATTTCGTGAAAGGTTACTCCTACGAAAAAAGCTTTTCAAACCGTTTTGTTTTGTGTTAGGTACAAATTAGTACGTGATGTTTTTTTTTTTTTTGAAAAGTTCAGTATTTTCGAGATAATTGCAAAAAAAGCTTTTTGGGAAAGGATCCTGGGTTTTTCGGATCGATAAAGAACTCTCACATGTTATTACCAATATTAATATGTATGCGGAAATTAAGCCTGTAACAAAATATTTCCATATTGGAGGTATAATATATCTGGATAACATGGTTTTCCAAAAATAACGTTTTGCTTTTTAACTACAACATCCTGAATCACGGGCTTAAAACTTTGATGTCAATCATCTTTGTGGTTCCACACCCAAAAAACTATCATTTTTAAAGTATTAATTTCGATGTTCATTTAACTATTTTTTCATTTAACAACGTATGACGTTATGAAGAATAACTTGTCAATTTAAACACAACTTCTTTGTTAAAAATTAACAAATGTGTTCTAGTAAAATTGACATGAATTCCCTTATTACAACAATTTTATAGTAATACTGATGTTAAAATAATTAGATAAACTTGAATCTAGTTGATAGAAACAGAAAATTTGTTGAATCAATGGGAAATAGTGTTTTTAATGCATGATATAGCGCCATATCCACATCGCTCAGTTTTGCTTCTAACAAGGAAACGTTCTCAGGTGTGTCTCACCGATTTTGATGAAATTGAAATATGTCATAGAGTATCGAAAAATAAGAGACATATGGCACGCCGTTTTGCTATTTAATAGCGAGCAATCTGATGTGGAAAAATTAAAATAAATGATTTATTTAAAATTAAAAAAGAATTCGTTCGTAACATTTTTATTTTGTCTTAACTAATAAAAATTAATTAAAATTATAACTATGATCAAATTAATTTCAAGTACATAGGAGAAGATAGGAGAAACCCTGAATTATTATTATTGTATAGACATATTATTTGTTAATTTCATTATGCATTGACATGATTGTAGCATATTATTTTATCTCATGACAAAATAATAATTCAATTGATTTATATTTTGATATGTTACAATATTATCTTGTAGGTTTATAATTGTGTTCCGATGAAATAAAAATGAAATGTGTATTGAAATAATTTAATTAACTTCAAGCCTGTCGAACATTAAAAGAATGTCATGAATTATTATGGGACTTTAGTAAAAGTTCTAATCGCAATTTATATTATATTCGAATATTAAATCAACTCGTTGAATTACGATTATAACAAGAAGTAAATTTCACTTACCGAAATGGTATTATAGAATTATTGCAAATCCGACTGTTCATTATATCTTGCTACAAGAAAAATGTAACAAATATAATTATGTACACAATTTTAATTCATGAATTATTATTATGTACATAATGTTAATTCGTGAATTTTTATTCTTGAATTAATATTATCTACATAATTTTAAATCAAGAATAAAAATTCACGAATTAAAATTCTTGAATTAAAATGATGTACTTAATTTTAATTTAAAATAAAAATTCACGAATTAAAATTCTTGAATTAAAATTATGTACATAATTTTAATTCGACAATAATAATTCACGAATTAAAATTCATGGGGATAAACATTTACGAGTTAAAATTCTTGCATTAAAATTATGTACATAATTTTAATTCAAGAATAAAAATTCTCGAATTAAAATTATGTACATAATTTTAATTCAAGAATAAAAATTTACGAATTAAAATTCTTGAATTAAAATTATGTACATAATTTTAATTCAAGAATAAAAATTCTCGAATTAAAATTGTGTTCATAATTTTAATTCAAGAATAAAAATTTACGAATTAAAATTCTTGAATTAAAATTATGTACATAATTTTAATTCAAGAATAAAAATTCTCGAATTAAAATTATGTACATAATTTTAATTCAAGAATAAAAATTTACGAATTAAAATTCTTGAATTAAAATTATGTACATAATTTTAATTCAAGAATAAAAATTCTCGAATTAAAATTATGTACATAATAGAAATACGGCAACACAGCAAATACGTAAAAAGGTACATTAAGTACGAAATTGCAACCTTACTGGTGTACGCACGGGCTAGTTGAGCTGGTTCTACAGCCTCCCAATATGGCGCCTGAAATTTCTCGATTTCAACGGATTGTGTTGAAAATTGGTACAAAGGTTGTTTTGAAACCACTCATCTCGAATATTATCAAAGTCACAAATCCAAGATGGCGGATCCAATATGGCGACTAAAATTTCTCGATTTCAACGGATTTTAATGAAAATTAGTACAATGGTTGTTCTGAAGCCACTAAACTCGAATATTATAAAAGTCACAAATCCAAGATGGCGGATCCCATATGGCGACTGAAATGTCTCGATTTCAACGGATTTTAATGAAAATTGGTACAATGGTTGTTCTGAAGCCACTAAACTCGAATATTATAAAAATTACAAAGCCAAGATGGTGGATCCAATATGGCGCCTGAAGTTTCTCAATTTCAACGGATTTTAATGAAAATTAGTACAATGGTTGTTCTGAAGTCACTAATCTCGAATATTATAAAAATTACAAATCCAAGATGGCGGATCCAATATGGCGCCTGAAGTTTCTCAATTTCAACGGATTTTAATGAAAATTAGTACAATGGTTGTTCTGAAGCCACTAATTTCGAATATTATAAAAGTTACAAATCCAAGATGGCGGATCCAACATGGCGACCCAAATTTCTCGATTTCAACGGATTTTAATGAAAATTGATACAATGGTTGTTCTGAAGCCACTAATCTCAAATATTATAAAAGTCACAAATCCAAGATGGCGGATCCAATATGGCGACTGTAATTTTTCGATTTCAACGGATTTTAATGAAAATTAGTACAATGGTTGTTCTGAAGCCACTAAACTCGAATATTATAAAAGTCACAAATCCAAGATGGCGGATCCAATATGGCGACTGAAATTTCACGATTTCAACGGATTTTAATGAAAATTGGTACAATGGTTGTTCTGAAGCCACTAACCTCAAATATTATAAAAGTTACAAATCCAAGATGGCGGATCCAACATGGCGACCCAAATTTCTCGATTTCAACGGATTTTAATGAAAATTGATACAATGGTTGTTCTGAAGCCACTAATCTCAAATATTATAAAAGTCACAAATCCAAGATGGCGGATCCAATATGGCGACTGTAATTTCTCGATTTCAACGGATTTTAATGAAAATTAGTACAATGGTTGTTCTGAAGCCACTAAACTCGAATATTATAAAAGTCACAAATCCAAGATGGCGGATCCAATATGGCGACTGATATTTCACGATTTCAACGGATTTTAATGAAAATTAGTACAATGGTTGTTCTGAAGCCACTAAACTCGAATATTATAAAAGTCACAAATCCAAGATGGCGGATCCAATATGGCGACTGAAATTTCACGATTTCAACGGATTTTAATGAAAATTAGTACAATGGTTGTTCTGAAGCCACTAATCTCAAATATTATAAAAGTTACAAATCCAAGATGGTGGATCCAATATGGCGACTGAAATTTCTCGATTTCAACGGATTTTAATGAAAGTTGGTACAATGGTTGTTTTGAAGCCACTAATCTCCAATGTTACAAAATGTACAAATCCAAGATGGCGGTTCCAATATGGCGACTGAAAGGACCCCGCACAATTTGTATGGAAATCGGGTCCCGGTCAAATTCGCTGAAACTTTGCAGAAAGGTAGTTCTCAACCTGCTGATCAAAAATCTCCATTGGCCCGAAATCATCCTATGATTAGTTGCGGAGATATAGAGGGGTGAAGTGTGAGACATTTGCTGTAGACCCAAGAACACTTCACGAAGTCTCTAGTCGCTAAACTCGCAAATCGAGGCCCCTAACAGAAATCTTTGAACACAAGGTTGTGGGTAGTTATCAAGACGTGTCATTACAACCATAAGCATGTTCGGTTGACCTTGACCATGGACCTTAACCCATTAATGCGCAAACGAGAATTTTCCGCATCCAAGTTCAATTGTACAATTCGAATAGAAAATTGGGGCAATTTTCTTCCAAAATCGTATATAGGGGGTTTTTGGCGATGACCTTTCAGAATCTGGCATTTGTTTTGCATAAAAGCTTCAAAGACCTTGTTATTTTTTGGTTTTTTTTTTAAAAAAACTGCTAATTTTTCTTGGTCTTTTTTCTATTTAAAGCAATAATCTTGTTGTTGCTACTATTGAATGATCATATAACCAGCAGAAATCGCGGTCCGAATGTTTAAATATTCTCAAAACATAGTTTTGAAAGTTCTTTTTTGCTTTAGTTTTTGCAAAATGGCCATTTTGTACAGCAATGTAATAAAAAATGTTCCAATTTTTTTTACACGAAAAGGATCAACTTTACAAAAAAATTGTATAGAACAGAAAATACTTAAAATTAGCCAAAGAGCTCGCGTGATTTTTTTCAGAATTTTTTGGACTATTTTTGATTTTTGGATTTGGCCAATTTTTGAAAATTCCAAAAATGTCCCGAAACATTCTGAAAAAATTCACATTTGTTCCTTGAGCAACTATAAGCACTTTTTGTCCTTTAAAATTTATTCGTTAAATTGATCCTTTTTGAGTAAAAATATTTTTATAGTTTTTTATGATGCTTTTTTGGAAAGGATCAATTTTACGAACAAATGTTATACGACAAAAAATGCTTATATGTAGTTGGCGGAAAAACACATGTGAATTTTTGCAGAATTTGTCAGGACATTTTTGGATTTTTCAAAAATTGGCCAAATCCAAAAAACCAAAAATAGTCGAAAAAATTCTTAAACAAATCACGCGAGTTCTTTGGCTAACTTTAAGTATTTTCTGTTCTATACAATTTTTTTGTAAAGTTGATCCTTTTCGTGTAAAAAAATTGCAACATTTTTTATTACATTGCTGTACAAAATGGCCATTTTGCAAAAACTAAAGCAAAAAAGAACTTTCAAAACTATGTTTTGAGAATATTTAAACATTCGGACCGCGATTTCTGCTGGTTATATGATCATTCAATAGTAGCAACAACAAGATTATTTCTTTAAATAGAAAAAAGACCAAGAAAAATTAGCAGTTTTTTTAAAAAAAACCTAAAAAATAACAAGGTCTTTGAAGCTTTTATGCAAAACAAATGCCAGATTCTGAAAGGTCATCGCCAAAAACCCCCTATATACGATTTTGGAAGAAAATTGCCCCAATTTTCTATTCGAATTGTACAATTGAACTTGGATGCGGAAAATTCTCGTTTGCGCATTAATGGGTTAAGGTCCATGGTCAAGGTCAACCGAACATGCTTATGGTTGTAATGACACGTCTTGATAACTACCCACAACCTTGTGTTCAAAGATTTCTGTTAGGGGCCTCGATTTGCGAATTTAGCGACTAGAGACTTCGTGAAGTGTACTTGGGTCTACAGCAAATGTCTCACACTCCACCCCTCTATATCTCCGCAACTAATCATAGGATGACTTCGGGCCAATGGAGATTTTTGATCAGCAGGTTGAGAACTACCTTTCTGCAAAGTTTCAGCGAATTTGGCCGGGACCCGATTTCCATACAATTTGTGCGGGGTCCTTTCAGTCGCCATATTGGAACCGCCATCTTGGATTTGTAAATTTTGTAATATTCGAGATTAGTGGCTTCAAAACAACCATTGTACCAACTTTCATTAAAATCCGTTGAAATCGAGAAATTACAGTCGCCATATTGGATCCGCCATCTTGGATTTGTGACTTTTATAATATTCGAGTTTAGTGGCTTCAGAACAACCATTGTACTAATTTTCATTAAAATCCGTTGAAATCGAGAAATTACATTCGCCATATTGGATCCGCCATCTTGGATTTGTGACTTTTATAATATTTGAGATTAGTGGCTTCAGAACAACCATTGTATCAATTTTCATTAAAATCCGTTGAAATCGAGAAATTTGGGTCGCCATGTTGGATCCGCCATCTTGGATTTGTAACTTTTATAATATTTGAGGTTAGTGGCTTCAGAACAACCATTGTACCAATTTTCATTAAAATCCGTTGAAATCGTGAAATTTCAGTCGCCATATTGGATCCACCATCTTGGATTTGTGACTTTTATAATATTCGAGTTTAGTGGCTTCAGAACAACCATTGTACTAATTTTCATTAAAATCCGTTGAAATCGAGAAATTACAGTCGCCATATTGGATCCGCCATCTTGGATTTGTGACTTTTATAATATTTGAGATTAGTGGCTTCAGAACAACCATTGTATCAATTTTCATTAAAATCCGTTGAAATCGAGAAATTTGGGTCGCCATGTTGGATCCGCCATCTTGGATTTGTAACTTTTATAATATTTGAGATTAGTGGCTTCAGAACAACCATTGTACTAATTTTCATTAAAATCCGTTGAAATCGTGAAATTTCAGTCGCCATATTGGATCCGCCATCTTGGATTTGTGACTTTTATAATATTCGAGTTTAGTGGCTTCAGAACAACCATTGTACTAATTTTCATTAAAATCCGTTGAAATCGTGAAATTTCAGTCGCCATATTGGATCCGCCATCTTGGATTTGTGACTTTTATAATATTCGAGTTTAGTGGCTTCAGAACAACCATTGTACTAATTTTCATTAAAATCCGTTGAAATCGAGAAATTACAGTCGCCATATTGGATCCGCCATCTTGGATTTGTGACTTTTATAATATTTGAGATTAGTGGCTTCAGAACAACCATTGTATCAATTTTCATTAAAATCCGTTGAAATCGAGAAATTTGGGTCGCCATGTTGGATCCGCCATCTTGGATTTGTGACTTTTATAATATTCGAGTTTAGTGGCTTCAGAACAACCATTGTACTAATTTTCATTAAAATCCGTTGAAATCGTGAAATTTCAGTCGCCATATTGGATCCGCCATCTTGGATTTGTGACTTTTATAATATTCGAGTTTAGTGGCTTCAGAACAACCATTGTACTAATTTTCATAAAAATCCGTTGAAATCGAGAAATTACAGTCGCCGTATTGGATCCGCCATCTTGGATTTGTAACTTTTATAATATTCGAAATTAGTGGCTTCAGAACAACCATTGTATCAATTTTCATTAAAATCCGTTGAAATCGAGAAATTTGGGTCGCCATGTTGGATCCGCCATCTTGGATTTTTAACTTTTATAATATTCGAAATTAGTGGCTTCAGAACAACCATTGTACTAATTTTCATAAAAATCCGTTGAAATTGAGAAACTTCAGGCGCCAAATTGGATCCGCCATCTTGGATTTGTGACTTTGATAATATGCGAGATGAGTGGTTTCAGAACAACCTTTGTACCAATTTTCAACACAATCCGTTGAAATCGAGAAATTTCAGGCGCCATATTGGGAGGCTGTAGAACCAACTCAACTAGCTCGTGCGTACACCAGTAAGGTTGCAATTTCGTACTTAATGTACCTTTTTACGTATTTGCAGTGTTGCCGTATTTCTATTATATACATAATTTTAATTCGAGAATTTTTATTCTTGAATTAAAATTATGTACATAATTTTAATTCAAGAATTTTAATTCGTAAATTTTTATTCTTGAATTAAAATTATGTACATAATTTTAATTCGAGAATTTTTATTCTTGAATTAAAATTATGTACATAATTTTAATTCAAGAATTTTAATTCGTAAATTTTTATTCTTGAATTAAAATTATGTACATAATTTTAATTCGAGAATTTTTATTCTTGAATTAAAATTATGTACATAATTTTAATTCAAGAATTTTAATTCGTAAATTTTTATTCCTGAATTAAAATTATGTACATAATTTTAATTCGAGAATTTTAATTCTTGAATTAAAATTATGTACATAATTTTAATGCAAGAATTTTAACTCGTAAATGTTTATCCCTATCAATTTTAATTCGTGAATTATTATTCTCGAATTAAAATTATGTACATAATTTTAATTCAAGAATTTTAATTCGTGAATTTTTATTTTAAATTAAGTTTAAGTACACAATTTTAATTCAGGAATTTTATTTAGAAATCTTATTTCAAGAATTAAAATTATGTACATAATTTTAATTCAAGAATAAAAATTCACGAATTAAAATGATGTATATTATTTTAATTCAGAAATAAAAAATAGGAATATAACTTTAATTTTCAGTTATTTTACAGCGTAGCATAACTAGAATAGTATGAATTTTAAATGAAATTTAAAATAATTTCAGTATCGAATGAATATGATTTTAAAATATAATAATAATTGACTGAATTTAAATTTTACTGTCAAGCAATACAAATTTTTAATTTAAAATTTTTATATGCATGAGTTTAAATTACTCAATTGAAATTATGGTTTAATATTATTGTAATTAATTTTTATGATCACTAATTTCCCTGCGGATAATTATTTTAAAAATATTTTTCGATTGATAGATTAGTTTTATGTTATTAAATAGCAAAACGGCGTGCCATAGAGACACGTATTTTTTTTTTATCTGCGGATACGCACATTTAGGGGGTACTTTTATTTATTGTTTTTGTTTTTATAAAAATTGGTGTATTTTTCAAAAGTTTGTCCGCCATGTTGGATCCGCCATTTTTAATTTTTTTAATTCTTTAATTTTTTAATAATCAGCGATTCCAAAAACCCCTTAATACTGGTTTTCACGAAAAAACCAATGTCCGAAAGAATATACATCATTAACGTATTAGTGATTGGGGTTGTTAACCCTCTTGAGGAGCTTTTTTACGAAAACGCAAAAATAGGTCAACTTTATTTTTCAAAATCGTATGTAAAAAAATATTTTTCACTGTCTTTTAACAAAAACTGTTATTTTTGTGGCGCAAAAATATAAAAAAAAAATCGTTTTTCTGCAATAAAAAATAAGGGTTGCCACCCCCGGGTACCGGATTACTTACAAAAGGCTAGTATACTTATGAGACATCATTTCCAATTTGTTTCCTTCGAAAATATTTATTAGAACTTGAAATATTTAGGAAAAACTGTTTTTGGGGGTAAATTTTAGGGGTGGTTTTCACCCCCTAAATGTCCGTATCCGCGATAAAAAAAATACGTATTTTTCGATACTCTATGACATATTTCAATTTCATCAAAATCGGTGAGACACACCTGAGAACGTTTCCTTGTAAGAATTACGAAACAATTCTTCCTTTTTATAAATCACATCTTAATTTACGTTCATTTTACATAATACTATGTAGTTTGATAGGTTATGTAAAAAACCTTTAAAATTGGAAGAGAGTAGATTGGAAAATCAACATAAATACAGGGTGTTCAGAGGTGGGAGGTCAATACTGCAGGGGGTGAAAGGTCAGACCGAGACAAGCAAAAAATCGTATGGGTGGGGGGGGGGGGGGGGGGGGGGGGGGGGGGCATCTCGCACCGTTCGGCAGTTACAGGGTGATTCGTAAATCAGGATTTTGCCTTATATGGGAACCGCTTTTTATCTTTTTTTCTGCGCATCGCAGCGACCCCAAACCGATCTCAAAAAATCACTATTTGGAAGCCCTTTCCAAAAAAGTTTACACCACCCCCCTACCCCCAACCCCTTGGCCCCAATCCCCCTGGAAGTTGAAAAAATTAACTTTTATTTCTCGATTTTTCACCTTTCGCCCCACTTTTCTCCGAAATTCATGTTATTAACATACCTACTTTTTATTTTTTTTAAGTTGCCTATCTAATTACCTTGCCAAAAAGGTGCAACATGCCCAGGTAGGAAAAGGATACGAAAATTTATTTACAAAAATCCTTTTACAGAATATCATGATAATTCGAATTTTTAGAAAATTATACTTAAGTTTACTAAAAAATACATTTTGTTCGCTTAAAAACTAATTACAATTAAAACGTTTGTCCTTTTAAAGCTGTTCAAAATGTTCTCCGCCAGTTTCGATGCATGCAAGTAGCCTTCGTCTTATTTCGCGTTTGAGGTCTATGGTAGCCAGTCTCTCCCGTATTTTCGTGGCTGCAGTCCAAATCCTGGTAACTAATTCTTCTCTGGTGTTGATTGGTCTTGAGTAAACTTCATCTTTCATCACTCCCTATAAGAAAAAGTCCAGTGGAGTAAGGTCCGGTGACCTAGCAGGCCAAGGAATCGGTCCACCTCGTCCAATCCAGCGCTCTGGGTAATGCTCATTCAACCTTGCCCTAACAATGTTCCCAGTATGCGCAAGTGCTCCGTCGTGCTGTAAATACATTGCGCTTCTGGTGGCCAGGGGGATGTCCTCCAACAGATCCGGAAGGGTATTCTCCAAAAAGTTCGAATATAGCTGACTATTCAGCACTTGGGGCAAGATGAAGGGTTATATCAACTGGTTGCTGATGATGCCAGGCCAGACATTGACACTAAATCTTTGTTGGAAGGACCGACACCTTGTCCTATGTGGGTTCACATCTGACCAGGTGTGGAGGTTGTGTAAGTTTGTGATGCCATCCCGGGTGAATTGCGATTCATCCGTCCACAGAATTCGGTCTAGAAACCTTCTGTTTTCGATGTCAGACTCGAACAGCCAAGTGCAAATTGCAATCGTCTTTCGGAATCACCTTCCTGTAGTGCTTGGACCGGGATATGGTGGTATGAATGTAGTCCCTCTCGGTTCACAACGGTCCAAACTCTCCCTGAAGACAATCCTGACCTTCGTGCGACCTGCCTGATGCTTATTACAGGGCTGTTCCTGACGATGTTGAGGATTTGTTAGTCGGGCTCCGCTAAATCGGCCGATTTGCCTGCTCGCCTTTCTGCTCTGGGGGCGGTTACACTTCCGGTTTCTTTTAACCTTCTGAAAGTCCTCGAAAATACCCTTCTGTTGGGTACCCGCCGATTCGGGAATCTCCTTTGGTATTCTCGTACGGCCTCACTATCATTTCCTTCTACTAAATCGTACACGTAAATTATATCGGCATACTCGTCAACACTGAATTCTGCCATTTTATCTTAATTTTTTCTATTAAACACCCGTTCTTTTCGCTTGCTTCTTCAACTGTGGTCAATGTCCTTTCAAACTCACCCATTTTTATACCATAATTCATAGGAGGTATTAGAAACGGAGCGTCAGGATACTTAGGAGTCAATACTGGATGTAATAAAGTAATAACGCTATTTAACGAGATTACATTTATTATTTTATTACTGTTTGGCTGAAATAATAAAAATGTACTACCTCTGTTTCCTAAACAAACATTTCCGAACTTGCTGTCATAAAAATTTTTTACTTGACGACTTTTTCCATTATGGTGCAATAAAGTAATTAGGTACCTGTGAGGATGTTTTAATTTCAGGACTTTTGCAACCCTTTTCTACCTGGGCATGTTGCACCTTTTTGGAAAGGTAATTAGATAGGCAACTTAAAAAAAATAAAAAGTAGGTATGTTAATCACATGAATTTCGGAGAAAAGTGGGGCGAAAGGTGAAAAATCGTGAAATAAAAGTTAATTTTTTCAGCTTCCAGGGGGGATTGTGGCCAAGGGGTTGGGGATAGGGGGGTGGTGTTTTTTTGAAAGGGCTTCCAAATAGTGATTTTTTGAAATCAGTTTGGGGCCGCTGCGATGCGTAGAAAAAAAGATAGAAATACAAGAGCGGTTCCCATATAAGGCAAAATCCTGATTTACGAATCACCCTGTAACTGCCGAACGGTGCGAGATGCCCCCCCCCCCCCCCACCCATACGATTTTTTGCTTGTCTCGGTCTGACCTTTCACCCCCTGCAGTATTGACCTCCCACCTGTGAACACCCTGTATATAAAAGTTTGGAAAACTGAAGTATGATATATTAAATAAAATTATAAATAAAATATTATATATTTATATTATAAATAAAATATTATATTTTTTTTTTAAATACAATTATTATATAAAAAAGATAGATTAGAACGTATTGCAATAAACTTATAGTACCACTTATTTCACTTTAAATCTTTCAAATTAAATTTATCACTACCACTTCACAATTAGTGATAGTGGAAATTCAATTCCACTACTGCTGCAAATATGTTTCAATTTACAAGTTGTAGTTTCATTATCACTGATCAATGATCAAATTCATTAATCTCACTAACATTGTCTCAGCAAGTTTATTTTAATTCGAATTGTAAAGGAGTTTTCAGATACGTTGGTTTCAGCGTTAGTCAGTGGTAATGAAATTGAATTTGCACTGAACTTAAATTAATTTGTGCTATTACTCATAGAATCTGTGATGATCTAAATTAATTTACACTGTCATTAAATGTGTTGATTAGTGGTAGTGTTAAAACGTCTATCTATGTATGTAAAATATTTTTTATTATATCAAACCATATGTTATTTTTTACTGCATAGCCACTTTACACCGTACCATGAAGATACATTCTACAGATGTGAGCTGGGACCTCAAACCATTGAATCGGGAAAGCCCATAAAAATCTATTCGGTAATTTTAGACAGACAAACAGACAATTTTACGAAACAATGATGTACACCAAAATTCAACTAACCAGGATATTTTTAGCCGATGAAATTTTAATTTAGTGAGCAGTTAGGTATTGTTGCTCGTGAATACTTTTTTGAAGACTTTGTTATTGTTTTATTATATATGTATAAAATATATGTGCCTTCTTCCTCCGCCATTTGAACGTCTACTGCTGGAAAACTGTTTAATAAATTTTTTTAATATTTGTCCATTTGGAAACCGCTTACAAAAATGAAGGCATATACATTTGAGACGTTCATTCGGTTAAATCGACAAACAAAAAGTGGAGGACAATGACGAAATTGCATTAATTGGTTTTTGAGCTTAGTTTTAAAATAAAAATGCATTTCATTATTTGCCCTGTGAATCATTTATTTATCGCCTTTTCTTCTCCAAAAAATTTTCTGTTATTCATTTGCGAAAATTAATTAATATTCGTCCTCACGCTATTTTCTTTTTGCAAAATCAAATGTCCAGAGGAGCATCGTAATAGTGATTCCACTTTCAATGTCACGGTCATAGTTTTTTTAAAGGGCACGAGTAGAGAGCCTGAGTTGATTTAATTTAAGCGCTACATTGAAATCGTTTTTTAGTCAATTATACAAGAGTTCAGTTTTACCCTGAAAATGAATATACTGCCTTGAATCAGCCATCATCAATGGTGAAAGGTTACAAAGCAAACAATTACTAAATCATAATGTTATGCACATACATAGTTCGATATTTTCCCGGTATATCTTTTTCAAAAAACTTTCCTTTTCACTTTTATGGTACAAAAGTACTGTCTGGAATGCCCGGAAAAGTAAGAGAATTTATAATATCTCCAGGTTTTCATTTAAAATGAAATTGTGTGGATATGATGGCACAATTTCGGTGATCGATTTCTTTACCAGGTCGTCATAAACAAGTTATATGTACTACTGCATAATCGCAACCGAAGCAGACGATGAATCTGAAGAAGGGCGTGAACCTTATAAATTGCTTACATGACTGAAATTCGAATGCTTCCATAAATTGTCATTGTCATCGGTTTTGGAAGATTTTGCAATTTTTAATTTAGGTTTTAGCTGGTTCGTTTAGTTTGCTCGACAGATTCGCTTGGCGATTGCATATCCAATTAGTTTTCGTGAATAGACTGCTGTTGACTGTGACATATGTCGCAATACATGAATTACCTGTGGGAGAAAGTGTAAGTACTTAAACTCACACCTACAGTGCGGATCTTTTGATCAGTCGATGATCAGAAATATTTAAAATCAATACCCGCCCAAGGTGTTGGGGAACTAATGAGGAAAGCCAGCTAACACTTAAAAATTCAAACCGCGCTGAGTTATTTCAACCAACAACGCTTGCACAATTTCTTAGCCTTTCAGTGGATTGCTTCCCGTCTACAAAATTGCAGTAATTTCTCTATTTTGTATTCGAAGCGGAAAGCTTCTGACAAATATAAAATTATGGGTAAGCAGTTGCGGTTGTCCCGTTTTCAATTATAATTATATTAATCAATTCGTTATTCAATTTAATGGTCCTCTGCGTTTTGTTGAAGCCGTATGCGATGTGTCAGCATGCATAGTCAGATATAATAAATGCAATAAATAAATAGCACCCCTTAGCACTAAAGCCCAGTCTTAAATTACACTTCTGTAGGAATTCAGTTATTCAGCTGACTAGCTTAAACAAATTGCAAATATAGGTAAATATTTTGAACTGCAAACTATAAATAATATAATACAAAACCAAATTGACTTAGCCCTACCTTAGAGTATTTAGTTTACGACTTTTATTCAATCATATATGAGGTTGAATCGTAAAATTCGCAGCCTAAACAAAATGAGGCAAAACTTTTTTTTATTTATTGTTATCGCCTCTAAATAGTGCAGCAAACGTTTAGTTTTCAGAATGTGAGCGTCATTTGAGTCCTCTTATATATTTCCATACTTTTCAAATTCTATTACTTTAACTCAATAAATATTCAATAAATCATTTAAGACAAACATAACAGAAAAAATTTTCTGATATTTTAATGTGAACATGAACATTTAATGAATTGGAGAAAAGATGGCAAATGTTCTCTCAATTTAAGGGATATTAGGCAACCAGACCAATAATGTAAAATCATAAATGGACGGGCCCTAAACAGTTTTGGTAAAAACTTGGTTACGAAGAACTGCCGGTTAGTCAGGTGTACTCTAGCTCCATCAGGTTATTATTTATTCCATAAAATCTCAGGCTTTATTAAATATCTAGGACAATTTTTTAAACACCTCTTAGACTTTTTCTCACTCACAGAGTGAGAGCTGGGTGGATAAAAATATGACATCTGAGCAACGGATCGGCTATAATATGGTTATATGAATTCATGTTTATTATAATAAAACATATTATATCAAATCTTTATTTGTTAAGATATACATTATTTTCGAAATGTAGGGATATAAAATACGATGGTTGCATTGTACAGTATTGTAACTCAAAATTTCGACTTTTGAGAAAAAGTGAAAAACTATTATTTAACAATTTTCCAAATTAATATGCTAATATATATTTTTTAATCACAATATTAACAGTTATGTTAAGTTTGAATTTACTATACGACACTGACTAAAAAAATGAAATTAAAGCGTATAATATGTTATTATTAAAGGTTTTAGATTTACATTTAAACCAAATTTTGTATTGAAACTCTTATAAGTCAACTTAAAGTAATTTATAAAAACCCGGGTCTGTACCAGTTCTGATTTTTTTTGAAAAAAGCGCTGTTTACATACCTATTACTTCCAATCGATAATAATTAGGAGTTAAGAGAAAAAAGTATTAAAATGTCAGTTGTGGTTTATTTTTCGAACAACCAGTTTTGAATGTTGTAATTATTTTTCAGGTGGCAAAAGTAAAAATCCAACTTGACTTTTACAAGTATATTATTGCGTTGTTGGAGGAAAAAACAATTGTAATTATAAGACCATGAAGAGTATTGGTGAAACCATAAATTCAACTACACTTGACGATGTCACAGTGTTTCAACAACATGAACGATGTAAAATATGTTATTTTAATGCACACAGTAGAACAAAGTACGACATTGACTCAAAATCTATTAGGGATTTGAAACGTTCATTGTAACTTCATAAATCTAGCTTGAAATTGTTATTATTTTTGCCAGAAAAAAATAACGACCCTCACAACTTGTTATTTTCGGCTCCAAAATATAGAAAACCAAGCTTGCTATTTATATTTGCCAAAAAATAAATAAAAAAATTCTAAGCTTTTGAGCTTGTTTTTTTTTTTTTTTTTGCTTCAAAAACTGAAAAAAACTGATTATTGTAAGTCTTTGCAGGGCTGCCAAGTTGGTTATATTTGAACTACAAACAAGTAGATGGGAGAGATAAGTAGGAAAGGTAAGTGGATTTTTTTATTAAACTATTTTAAGTCAACTTACAATACTATACGTTGGGAGTCATCGAATTACACACTCATATTGTGATAGTAGGATAAATTAGTTAGTTGTTCAAACTTTGAATGCTCTCCATCCACACCCTCTTACGATTTCGCCAGAAGTGATGTCAGACGGGAAGATTCCTCTGAGGAAATACAACTCATTTTTGTTCACAATTTTGAAATAACACTATTCAATCACATGTTTACACAAATGGTACACTTTATCACTTTATCATTACGTTTCGAGATTATCCCAAGATAAATAATTCGTATTCTTTCGACATGAAACCTTTTAGTTTCTTTTAATCAGTTGTGCAATATTTAAATGGTTGCACTCTTTAGTTCAGATTTGCATATATTGCGAATTAATAGCTCTTTTCCGACTGAGGTTGCAAGATGCGGGATGGCCAAAACTACAAAGCTGATTTACGAAATGTTTTCATTTATCTGACTTGATTTATTCAAATTCGTATTAATATGTGAATTTGTGCACTTTGTTCGAATACATTGGAATTGTAAAAATAATAAAATTATTTAAACTAATAGCCAGATTGGATCAGACTAGTTTTAAATATAAATATGTGTAGTTCTTACCGACAAGCTGTGTCATATATAGCTCTGAAATTCAGGAGAAACAGGGCGATTCAATGTAAAAAAGAAGTTTAATTTAAAAACAATGACAGTCAAGAGAAACACTTCATATAAAAGTTATACAGAAAATCTGTTGACAGCCTGGAATTCTTTATGGAAACTCTTAACAAGTTGCATGGGGTTATTACTCTTTTGGTAAGAAAAAATAAGAACTTTTAACAAAAACAAAAACGATTCCAAAGAAATATTACACAAAAATCTACTACAAAGAGGAAAATAATTTTTCTGAAGCGCTCGTGGCTTTCAGTAGTTTGTAATAAGTAGGCTGCTCACAAGGAAAGGTATATCGACGCGACGTGTCGCCACCGATTTTATTGCGACTATTCTGCATCAAATTTTAAGAGATACGTATTTTTTTCTGCGGATAAGCAGTAAAATGGATCCCTAAAGATAACCGCCTTAAGGGGTTACGTGGGTTTTAAAAATAAAAAAAAACACTATATTTTGGAATTTTTTTTTTTATAAAATAAATAAATCTGGTTTATTCTAAGATTTGGCATATAAAAGTAAATCATTTGAAAATATTATTAAAAAAATTTCACGAAAAAAAAATGGAAATTAAGCCAAAACCATATTTTTTAAGATGGTAGGCACGATTTCTCAAAAACTAGCATTCCGATCTTACTGAAATTTTGCACACATTTTCTACATAGTATTGACTTGTAAGTACTAGGATTTGTTGGTGCTTTTTTTTCGCGACTATTTTTTTTAGTCCCACCTCGAAATTTTGTGGCAAATACCTAAACAAAAATTCCCTGAAAATTGGAGCCCTTAATATTAATATTAAGTACTAGACCAAGGCGTATAAAGATTTCCCATATAAAATACACGTAAACTTTGATTATTTTTCTTCAAAACTCTACAACTCAGAGGCATTTTATGGTATAATCTTGGCCAATGGTAGGGTTTCTTCAGAATTGAATGCTCTACAAAAGTGTCCATTGCGGTGTAACCCTAACTCCCACCAGCGAAGTAGTACGGGTCACTAAACCCAATTTTTCCATGAAATTCTCGCTTTTTGCCCCTTTTTCGTAAACAAGAAGAGCTACAGAAAACGTTAATAAAACAAAGTTATAGGAAATTCAATTTCCTGTAAAAAAGTTCGGAACACCAAATAGCTAACATCGATATTTCTTGAGATATTGGGTTTTGAAGTTGAGGTAGTGTGGAATTTTCATGGATTATTGAGCTAAATTGTAGAAACACTACCTCAACTTCAAAGCCCAATATCTCAAGAAATATCAAGGTCAGCAATTTGGTGTTCACAACTTTTTTGTAGGAAATTGAATTTCCTACTAGTTTGTCATATTCACTTTCTCTGTACCTCTTGTTGTTTACGAGATAGGGGTAAAAAGCGAGAATTTCATGGAAAAATAGGGTTAGTTAGGGTTGCACCGCAATGGACACTTTTGTAGAGCATTCAATTCTGAAGAAACCCTACCATTGACCAAGATTATACCATAAAATGCCTCTGAGCTGTAGAGTTTTGAAGAAACATAATCAAAGTTTACGTGTATTTTATATGGGAAATCTTTATACGCCTTGGTCTAGTACTTAATATTAATATTAAGGGCTCCAATTTTCAGGGAATTTTTGTTTAGGTATTTGCCACAAAATTTCGAGGTGGGACTGAAAAAAAAAGTAGTCGTGAAAAAAAAGCACCCTATTATATATGTATACCCCAAAATAATGCTTAACCACAAAGAAAAAGAATACGTATCTCTTAAAATTTTATTATAGAATTAACATTACTTCATCGTATTTCAGTCCCGACGAAATCGGCGGTGACATGTGCGTCGGGATTCCTTCCTTGTCAATTAACTCGTATGTCCCCTAATTGATTATGATTTCTTTGTGAACAGATATTTTTTGAAGTGAAGCACCACCCTTTACTATAGATGTAGTTAATAAAAAATAGAAAATTGTTACAGACTGAGTATAGGTATAATGAAATCCCTTGTATATACTGTAATTATTCTGTTTTAAGTTTAATTAATTTGCTATCTCTATATGTTGCCAATATAATCATGACAACTTCTACATACTAATATTCTCAGTTATTAATGCATTAATATCGAAAACTGATCACTTTAACGATGAATTTGCTACTTTAATTAAAATCCATATAAAGATCAAAATTACACATCCTTGATGGTCTTAATATATTATAATTGTAATTTTGTTAAGGAATTTTTAAGGCAACAATAAATATAGTTTTAAAATGAGTTCAAATAAGACATTTTGTTGCTGCTTTTAGCTAAGTTTCTTTTTACGGATACTCGGCCATGAAATGGGTATTTTTCCAGTTTAATTTCTTTGTAAAAGTGCTTTACAATATTTTCTATCGGGTTAAGGCGGGCGAATTGGTGGAGAGATTTTTTACGTTAACTCCCCTTGTAATGAGTATTATCGAGTAGGTATAATATGCAATCGAAATGTCATATAGTTTTTTTTTTTTTAAATATATACAGGTAGCATTTGATACTGTATGGCACGAAGCTCTTATATCTAAAATGATTAGGTTTTGCTTCCCCTCGCATCTAACTTATAAGTTACACATTAATAATGCGATTAACAAAATAAACGTCCTGACCAAGTAAAGACCCTAAACTCTTTTATTAAATGTAGATCTAAACTTATTATTAGTCTAGACTAGATAATAACTCATAATCTTCAAAGTGATTTTTCAGGCAGTGATGTTATAGTTGTGGTACAATACTGCAAAATGTGATATTAACAAATTACATATTTCTCAGAGAAAATTATTAAAAATAATTAATAACCTGTCATGGTGTTTCTCGACGCAACATTAACACAATATTTCGGATCTGCAGCTATTAACGGAAGAAAGTGTAGCTCTAGCAGAAAAATTCTGTGAGAGCTGTTCAGTCTCTTAACTCGTTCGCTACCACGGTCTCTCGGAAAAAACCGCGACCACAGCCCAAGACTTTTTCAAGATTATATGAAACCAATTGGAATAAACTTAACGTATGTGTATTTAGAACAATCTAAAAAAAACAAAATAAACATTCTCTCAAACTGACACAAATATGTGATGCTGGGCTATCGATAAAAACTTAATAGCATTGTTCAATACACAACATGTTTAAACATGCCTTAGTAAGTTGACCAAAAACGTCTGTCACACATATGTGACGCCGGGCTGTGGTAAGAAACTGCTGTGTCACATATGTGTGACGGTTGGTAGCGAATGGGTTAAGGGGTAATATCACCTTGTGTGCATGATATCAAGGGTAATTTTCAACACATTATAAAAAAAAAATAGATCAATATTCCCTATTTCTGCTTCTTTTTATTTACATGATTATATACATAGGTCTAAAAGAACAAGAAACGTTTTTTTGAACTATTTAAAAACAAAATGGCGGCGTGGTCTGTGATGGAACGAAGCTCCTTATTTTTTCATGACCTCCACGGGCGACCACAGGACCTAATTTTTGATCTAAAACAAAAACCCAAAAATATTCTTAAAGTAGATGCCAAAAGCCAGTGAAGTACGTAGGGTTTAAAAAAAAAATTATTTTTAAAAAAATTGCGCCGATTTTAAGGCAAAAAATTGGTCATACAAATATTAAATTTTAGTTTATCAAAAAAATTCTACGTACTTCACTGGGTTTTGGCATCTACTTTAAGAATATTTTTGGTTTTTTGTTTTAGATCAAAAATTACGACCTGTAGCTGGTCGCACGTGGGAGAATATTTTGCGGCGCAATCAGTGATGCAAGGAAACTCCTAAATAGTTTAAAAAAGGTTTAAAAATAAGTTTCTTGTACCTTTAGACCTACATATGTAATCACGTTAAAAAGACAGAAATACGAAATATTGCTCTATTTTTGTTTTTATAAATTGTTGAAAATGACCCTTGATTTTATGCGCACAAGGTGGGTGATATTACTCCTTAATAAGGCAACTTAACGTAGAGCCTGTAAGCCAGGTATTAGATAATTATTTAGTATAGTAGGTAAAATAGTAGTAGGTAGCTTTTGGAAGTTTTTGAACAATTTTCCTCTCTTGACATATTAGGAAATATCTAAGTTGAAATATTTATTGTGCGTAAAACTCTAAGCTATATGATAATTATTCACTGCTGGCAACATTGTATGCTATAATTATAAAGTGAAATAAGTTACATATATATATTTATACCGACTTCCATCATTACTCTGCGGAACCCTACTTTTGTGAGTTTTGACAATCACTTGAGCCAGTTCTTTATTTTATACTTAATATTGACGTAATATGGTATTAATATTAACAAGAAATCTTGCCCAGTTCGAATTTTAGTAGTTACTTAAAACACTTTTAATTAAATACTAGAGTCCAAGTTCGATATAGGAAAAGATCTTCACATTAATTTCGATTTCAAACCATTTTATTGTTAAAAAAATACTCCAAAGAGAACATGAACATTGATTACACAAGTCGACACGATTTTTGATTTTGATTAATATGCGGTCATTTCTCATTGCTTTCGTCTCACAAGTGAATAAAATCGACATGATTTTTAAAAAAATTTGCTTTTGTGCCCAGGACAGCAAATTTAAAATTACCAATTATCAAAATTGTTATGTTGTCATTTCCTTGTAAATCTTTTCGAGGCGGGTATTTTTTAAATTTTCGGTTTCTATATTAGATCCGCCATCTTTAATATACATTTTGATAACAGACTTAGTATCAGCGACCATAAAACCTCTTTGATTCATTTTGATAAAAATCCCATAAAATTGCAAGTGTTCGGACGCCATATTTTTGAGGCACCACTTTGGAACTCAGTACAAAAAAGTACCTATACTGATTTCTCTGATATAACGAACTTTTTGGCAAAAAATCAGAAATATCGCAAAACGCATTTTGTTGTAATTGAGGTTCAAACTATCCAAATGAATGACAATTTTTCCTTCACACAAGCAAAGTTTTAACAAAATAATGGCATTTTTACCTTCCTTTTGGACACAAGCAACAAGAAAATAGCATTCATAACTCAGACTCAAAAAAAAAGTTTAATTTTGTTTATCTGTGTTATGTTTGCAAGCAACTAGGACGAATAAAAAAATGCTTTTTCTCGAATTCTAATCCATGATTTTTTTATCAACCTGCTAGCAGGTTTACACCAAATTCTGCAATTTGACCTGTATCCAAAATCTAAGCAATATTTTAAATAAGAAAAATATTTTCAGAGAATTGCAATAATAACGGAAATCTTGGAAATGGTCAGTGTTTTCAAAAAATGTCAAACTTTCAGAATTTAATGTTACTCATTAAAAGTGGTGTTTTTTTAAATGCCTTTGATGCAAATTCTAGGAAAGTGGATATAATAAAGTCTTTAAATATATTGAACTCAAATATGTTGTCCAATTTTTTGAGCCAAACAAATGTGAACAACTGTTAAATGTTACTTAACAAAGTTTCAATTCTAGTTTTATGACTTCAGGAAAAAACATTTACTAATATCTACTTATTTCCAAGCAATAAGTTTATTAAATATGGATTGCAAATATTCCTCCAGGTTTTAAGGTTACTAATTTAAAGTAAATCCTTTAAGTTTAGCGAAAATTTTTGGTGCTAAATAAATTAAAACTTAATAGTGTGAAATAAAATTTTTAAATAAAAAGCGAAATTGCTTTCTTAAGCTCAGACGCCCTAAAAGTATGAAATAATTATAAGGTATAAGATGCCTGTGTTATTGTTAAAAATTTAATGACTTACGACTTGACTAGATGTCAGCTTAATTATATTACGATGCGTCTTTAAAGGTTATTCCACTTTTTTTTATTAAATTTTCTTTTAATAAAATTATGAGCTTTATCTTTTTAATACACAATTTAAGTTGCCTACCATTTCATAACGCCGGTCGAAAGACACGAATACAAGTCCAAGTAAAAATATTTAATATAATTATTATTATTTTAAAATCTATTTTATTATAAACATATGTTATGTTCTTCAAATGTGCAATGGATTAAAGTTTTGTAAAGATATTTTTAGGGTTCGAAGCACGTTTGTCTCAAACGGATATTACAATTAACAATTGGTTTCTAATAAAATTTCGTAGAGAAATGTACTTTATTTTAGAAAAAAAAGAATATATGGGATGTTATTATTTATAAAATGTTATGTAGATCTTTGAGTGCGACATCGTTGCTTATTGCATATATCTTTTAACCCCTTGCCTTATGAATCAAACGACGATTGTGTGTGCCACTTTTGATGAAAGCTTTTCTGATGCGTGGTGATTCACGTGTCTGATACGTGATTCCCAATTTTAAGTACAGAAGTAGGATCACGTCTCTCAAACGTTGTTTTAAGGCAAAGGGTTAAAAATACTATAAGACTTCCTACAGAATTTTATTTTAAATATACTAAGAAGCTTTAATCACACAAAGCTGTTGCGAAAACCTCACTGTAACTTTGCAAAAAATTGTTCAAAATTCTGAACAAATTGACGAATCATCTAATAATGAAATTTGTGAAAAATTGTTGGGTCCAGCATAAATTAAGAGTTTGGAGAAATACAACAAAAACCGTGTTAATTTCAAAATCCTCTAAACCTTGAACAGTTTATTGAACAAATCTGAATAAAAAAACATGAAAATACCGAACGTATGTAAAATACCTGACAATTATCAGAAAAGTATTAAGAGAACTTTTGTTAACTAAATAAAACTCATTAGCCAAAATCAAGACTCTTGTACTATGAATCTGCGAACAACACAGAAAAAAAATTTGTTTAAAGTAAAGCAACATAACCTTAAATTATTTGCGACAGGTCAAGTTCGCAGTTTTTTTTATATTATTGAAACAAGGTTGTAAACGTTTTTCTACCTCCATAAGCCAAGCAATCCCTTAAATATTTCTTTCCTCACATTTTTTGTATTACATAATATGACTACACTAAAAAATATAAAATTAGTATACTTTTCAAATATTAAAAACAAGTTATAGTTTCGCTTTTGTTAAAATATATTTCTGGCAGATATTATAATATGTATGCCTGCAATTCATCATCTACAATTATTAGATCGGTTAATGGTTAATAATTTAAAACTAGAAATGATTATTATATATATTACATATATAGGTTTGGTGAGATTATTTAATTCGTAAGATTTGGAATTAATTCTATATTTCTTGTAATAAATTTAATGAAGTTATCAAATAATAGTATACTTTAGTTTTAAAATTATTTTAAACTCAGTTAATAAATCGAAAGAATTTTGTATATTAGCTTTTTTTTTAAAACGA
The DNA here is from genome assembly GCA_949715965.1 of Dysmachus trigonus. Lineage (NCBI taxonomy): Eukaryota > Metazoa > Arthropoda > Insecta > Diptera > Asilidae > Dysmachus > Dysmachus trigonus. Next base: position 50,926,520 of record OX454319.1, on the reverse strand, counting down.
GTGATTGATAAGAGTATTAGAAATTTAGTCCAAGAATTTTACCACAATTTTTACAGAATCTGAAAATACTAATTTCAGCTAACTTTTCTTTGTATAAATTGTGAAAGAATGGTATTTAAAACTACTCCTCTTAATAAAAAAATAATATTGCAATATTTGAAAAAAAAAATTTATATTTATGTACAGCTCGAGTATCCACTTAGGATTTAAAGACTTCAAACAAAATTTAAACAATTAGAACTAATATTTTTAGCCGTATTTTCAACAATAAGATACAAAAATAAAAAGTAACACGAAAAGGTAATTGTTTTATAGTTTGTATATTTGTTTCTCTTATTCGTTTCCATAAATGAGAAGTTTTCCACCAGCAAAATTTAAAAAAAATTTCAAAAAACTGTTTGCAACATTGTTGGAATATTTAACAAATCCTTCATTATCCAGTAAAAAATATTGTAACTTCATTCTTTATTTAATTTTTGACATATTATTCAATTTTGTTATTAATTAACTAATATCTTCACTGTTTATTCAAAACTTTTGTTAATATGTGACTTACCTTCAGTACTGTTTCTCTCAGACTCAATTTAGACTGCCAAAAATTTGTAATCCAAGAAAGGTTGTAAATATCTTCACTATTTTAGAGCACTATCAAACTAACACAACAATGTTTTATAGCGTTGGCAAATGTTTCTTCATGCGCAAATATCCTACTTTTGCAATATTATCACAAACATCAACGCTCTACCGTTAAACATATGTATAATATTTAAATAATTTTCAAAACATTCTTCGCACTTTTTAATCACGAACAATTGGTGATCAAAACTTTGCGAGAGCAATCCAACATTTATCAACGATCTGCGCGAAATCACTGGCAAACTGGGCGCATCGGACGTCGCGTCAAACTTAATATCCAAACCGAATTCATGGACTGAACTGGAAGACACTGAAAGTGGAAACGAAAAAAGCGCCCAGTCAATAACAAAATCCCCCTTGGAGGTTTTCCTTCCTCTTCGGCCGGACTCAATTACCTGTTCAGAAAAATGCATTACCTTGCTTTTTTTCGCGGCAACAGACGATGTACGATGGCCGCGCCTGCTACACGTGAGGGCTACTGACCATGCCAGCAGTAATTTAAGTAATTGGGCTTAGTGACACTTTGCGGTGTAAAGTCAATCTCTTTCAACTCGTTCGTAACGAAGATTTCGTAAAGAATTTTATGCCGGATATAAGACCTTCGGCACAAGCATCACCCGGAAAGAGTCAATATAAGAGTCGCACACTTCAGAAATATATTCAGACAGGAAATACGGCGGTTCTGTGCTGCTGCCTTTAAAAGCTTCTTAGACTTGCGCAGACGAAACGACTAAGAAAAGTCGCCAACATCTTCCATGACCTTTACCTATTTTTCCGGAGGTTAATGTACCTCGCTTCTCGAGTCGTGAGTCTACGCGAGTCTAAGAATGACCGGCGACTTTCAGTTTCACTTGGGTATTTCACAGTTATGCCTGTGGCACATTGATACTTTATTAACACCATTTAGAAAGCATGTTCATAAAAGACGATTCTTTACTAACATATAATGTTTTGAAACAAATAATTTGTGGTACATATGGTAACCTCAAAAAAATTACTAATAGAAAATTTATAACTTCAGTAAAGACTGTCAAACAGAGCTGCACTTAAGGTTGTGATTAAGTTTGTCAATGACCTTTTGTGGTATAATTTTTTTTTGCCTGAAATCAATGTAAAACTAAAATGTTTATTCAGAATATGCAATTAATAGGCCTTTCAATGAAACACGATATTTTTGCTGACTATAAAAAAGACGCTTTTTATTTATTCAATGAAAAAATATTTGAAACTTGCTGAATTACCCCTTTTTACAACGACATACCAGTGTTAAGTAGTACTAACTCTAGCTTTACAGATATTTATGGTAGGGATTCAGAAAAACTAAGTTTAGAATACATTTCCGTTCGAAATAAGGGCCTCTGTCATTCAAAACTTTGATATTTTTTCTACCCAAAGCCTCATAAAAATCCATTAAAATGGAAAAGAAGATCCATATGGAATCCGCCATTTTATAATTCCGAAATTTCAAGAATAGATTCGAAATCAGTGGCCCCAACAAATCTTAACAATTGAATTTTTTTACATATAGAGATTCGAAAACAGTGGCGTTGGAAACCCGTTTTTTTTTTTATTTGTATTATCTCTTATAATTGATAATTGTGATTGTGATTGACACTATACACATACACCCATCCCTCAATTTATACAGTAGATACCTAACAAGAAAAATCGTGTTACTCGAAACCGTGCAAAACAAGACGCCGAATAAATATTTTTATGACAAAATGAAGATTAGTTCTAATAAATACTAAGTCACGAAATTGAAGCTCTAGTATTCATATAAAATATTCAAAGATTCACAGTTTTTACGTTATGTGCTATTTAAATTTATTTATTAAAATTAAAAGCTAATAAACACGAATTAATAATAAACATAAAAAGATAAATAATAATAATACCATATGCTCAATATTAAATATTAAAGGAAAAGAAAAATTTTCCCTGTTTCTCTTTGTTTTGGGATCGTATTCTCAATTTTTGTGATTGACATATACGAAGAATGTGCTTTCAATAAATATTAGATTTTGTGGAAGAATTGCGTTCAATATATGTAAGTATGTAAAATATATAAACTAAATAACACATGAAAATATGTTGTTTTTTTTCAATTTAAAAACTGTTTAAAAGCGAAACCGTGTAAATCAAGTACCGTGTAATTCGAGGAGTAGGCGTACTTTAAAATTCCTATAGCAGAATCTAAATCAGCGATGGCGATTGCAATTTCAAGTAGCAATATTGGATTCATCATTTGGAATTTCAATGTATAACATGTATAGTAAATTCAAAGCATAAGCTTTAACTTAACTACATATGCCATTCACTCTCTGAAAGATTAAACGCCGCGCCATCTTATTTCTAAATTGCAAAAGCTAGAATCGATGAGCAATTAAATTTATTTTAACTTTATAAAATTTTCGAGTTCCGCACATCCCCGCATCAAAATATCTACGCGATTGAAGGTGCTACAATATAGTTTAAAAAATGTACCTTAAATTAAAAAAAAAAATTTCAGAAAGTCAACACTTAACTTTGAACATTTTTCCATGCGGCTGGCTAGATTTAGCCCCTTAAAATAATATTCAAAACGAATTCAACACTTTACTGCTTAAATTTCGTTCAGGAGATTTTAGTCTCAAAGAAGATCGTCGATCTGGGTGGCCATCCAAGGTCTTTAATGACGTTCTGCGGTTCATGTTGGAGAGCAACCCCCATCTAACCTCTAGAGCAATTGCAAAGGAATTAGGTATCCACCATTCGACTGCTGAGGAACACATCAAACATCTTGAAGTGGGCTTGAAGCAGAGTATTTAGGTTCCGCATCATTTGACTGAAAGAAATTTATCCGATCGTGTGAGAATCTGTTCATCTCTCCTTATTAGACGCAATGTGGAGTCGTTATCATTACGGGAGATGAAAAGTGGCTTCTATACGAAAATATAAAGAGATAAAAAGGTTACTGCAAACCTGGAACATCCGCCACAATTATTGAAAAACTCCACCCACGGAAGGAATGCTCTGTTTGTGGTGGTATAGAAGAGGTGCAATGTACTACGAGCTACTTAAACAGGGGCAAACCATCAATGCAAACATCTATTGTAACCAGCTTGATAAAGAATATCAAGGAAAAGCGGCCAGTATTAGCGAACAGAAAAGGGATTGTGTTCCATCAGGATAATGCAAAATCACATAGGATAGGCAGTTCTTAGTCACCCACAATATTCACCTGACATTGCTCCATCGGATTAATATCTATTGCGATCGCTTCAAAATTATATGACGGGAAAAAAAATTTACTTCTTTCGAAGCTGTCTCCAAGGCAGTTGCTGAATATTTTGGGTCCAAGGATGAGAACTTCTACGTTAGGGGGATCGACAAGTTGCCTGAAAGATGGCAACGAGTGGTTGCAAATAATGAACATTATATTATTAATTACAATGTAAATGAACATTATTAAAACTGATTCAAATAATTTCTTTAAAATATGACAGAACTTTTCCGCCAACCTGAAATTTCTTCTGCGCTTTCAGTTAATTAATTTCAGACATTTTCGCCTTCTCGAAAAGGAACAAAACTTTTGATCTAATATTTGTCTAATCAACTCGTTTATGTTTTTCTTAATTGCTAAACAACTTAGAATAAGACGTACAGATTGATATAATATGTGTTACATATAATACTGAATTAACTCCCTTAACAAGAAAAAAAAACATACATACATATTCCAAACAAATAAATAATTATTGAAAAGCTTCACGTCCGAACCTTTTATTCATCTAAGCAGACATATCACCCACACAAGCTTTACTTTGTGCCTGGGTATCGTTTATTTAAAGACTGACAAAACACCGCGAGTGAACTGATCAGCTTCTAAGAAGTTTGCAATTATCAGCACCGTATTTGCGGTTAAAAGTGTTTTCCCAGCTCTTCAGATTTGTGTGCGATCAAATAGAAAGCCAAACTCAGCGTCTCCAAGTGTGCTTGTTGTTGTGACAGCGTTTGCATTTAAATGATTGTTTCCGTTTCCCAATCAGAAAGACCATCCGAACAGATCTGCTTATTTTTGGCGACAAACTTCTTGAACTCTTTCGCTGCAGAAGCCTAGTGATGTTCAGCCTGGTTTAATTGATTTTGAACCTTCATTTCACAACATAAACTTGTTCGTATTCCATAATTTTATAGCTAAACAAGCTCGAGAGGTTGCGATCTTCTTTAATCTGGTGATCGTCGTTCGGACAAGCACGAACACTTCACTTAATTCATGCACTGTCAATTTAACCCTTATTTATGATTTCTTTAAATTTGGAGAAATTTCTGCATCAATGATCGATTTACGAGACTGCTCACGAAATGCACTGGTTATGAACGCATACTCGCACATCATTGCATCAAAAATATGCACTGTCCGACAGATTGCGCTTTTCACGTAACAGATATTTGCGATCACCACCAGGCAGACTCATTGCAATTTCTTCGGTGCAGGCGCAGAGGTGCGCTCGGCTGCTTCTCAGCGTTATTATGGCGCAGAGCCTGCGCGCTGAACAGTGATTGTTTCCGAACATATTTACGACTCAACAGTCCCAGCATACTTCGCGCGTAGTTTGTTTTCCTAATAAACAAGAATTGGTTTTTTGTAAGAAAGAGTAGTTTGCTACCTTTTTGGTATTAATATCTATATAAGAAAGTACTCTATTGTTTCACTTTCAATTGTAAAAAGCCTCAATATAGATAAGCGTCTTGTGTAACTTAAACCTATTTTAATATTAAGCTTTTTTAGTGCCTTATAATCACTAGCATTTTTCCCACAACTTCGCCCGCGCCTGAATAAGCTCTTTTCCATAATCCGTTTAACAAATATTTATCTTTTGGTTCTATGGGAACCATGTTTTCTCGTGAGCGAAGCTGAATATATTTAGCATAATCTTTGTTAGTAGTCTTCAATGTAGGTATGTGTACAAAATTCCATAAAAATCGTTTGTATCCCCTAAATTTTTGGGGTTTGGGTCACCATATTAGATTCGCCATATTGAATTTCAAAATTTTTTTAACAGTAAAAGGAAGTATCCTCAACCAAGAGGCGATTGTAGCAGTTCAAAAGGGCGGTTTTAAAACAATATTTATTTCAAAAATTAATCAAACTTATTCATTCTTTCGTTCGTCACAAAAGTTTAAAATATGTTATATTAAGTTATATATTGCAATTGATAAAAAAAATTTCACCATAAAAAACAAAACATACCTTCTATTCTTCTTTAACAAAAAACTATCTCAAAATACAAAATAAAGTCTTTCACTTCACTTAATGATCACAAATTCAAAAAAAATACAAATAAAAGGATTTGTTAACTTTATATAACTATATAATAATAGGTATATACTTATAAGATCACGTTACGACTGTCCCGAACACCTAACTTTTCCCGATGGTGTTCTCTGACTTTGATTTGAATTTTGAGAGAAGATTTTCATTAAAAATAAAATTCCTGAAACCATAAAGAGACATAACCAAAACACCATTTGCGCATTTTAAAATATACTTACAACAAAAGTTACCTTGTCACCTAAAATCTGATTACACCGGCTAAGCAAGTCATTCCACCTTGATTGACTTACAGACATATAGGCGCATGTTTCGTCTTGTTTGCTGAATCAAATGACGTAAACACGTATGTGTAACTATGATTAGTTTAACAATATGTTCAGTGATACTTTCGTCCGCAGTTTAGGATATCTTTTAAATTCTTACTTTATTTGGAATTTATTGCTTGCTAATATTGCAATTGTTCTGTAATCTTCAAGTTGAAGTATGCACTTTACTCATTAATGTTCATTATTTCCAAAATTTTGTAATCAAAAACTTTTTCCTTTAACTTATTTTCAGTGGGTGCCTGTTCTTCTTCTCCATTCTTCTTCTGTCGGTGCTCAAACTATTTTTTATTGTATATTATATTATTTATTGTCCTATTTCATTTTTTCAGTTTAATTTTTTCATTTCCATCTACTATTTACATTCCAAATGTCTGCAGTTTAGATATTTTTCGAGCTGTATGTCTTAAGGTTGTTAAAAATGGTGTGATCTGCCGTTACTTAGATATTTTTAATAATTTTCCTGAATCAACAAATTTCAAGGATCCGAAATATTTATGTCTTTTACGACCAAAATGGATCCATACAATAACTAAAATGAAATGAATCGCTTTTCTATAATTTAATCAGAATTTCACAATATGAAGGAAAAATATTGCAGAAGTTTACAGTTCCCATCAAACTATGAGTTAATTTGTCATTGAAACTGTTAAATTATTTATGAGTCGCTTAAACATTTTTTGATCTCAACACAGTGAAGAAAGCTTTGCGAATATGTCTGAATTTTACAGAAGGCAGCAATAAAAGTGAATCAATTCTGCACAAAATATCATAAGTTTTGCAAGCAGTTAAGTAGGTTGAGGCAAATTTTACAAACTTGAACTAACTATTTAATATGGATGATTGAAAGCACAATTTTGACTCTTTGGTGTGGCAGGTAAATGACTTCACAATTATCACAGTTATTCGTATTATGTATATCTATCGGCTTTTAACATTAAGAAACACATAATATCTTGTATTATAGCATTATAAACATTACAAGTTAAAGAACTGACAGGTCAGGCTTTTACGCAAATTCACTGAACTCATAACTCTGAGTTATCTTTTTAAACCAATTGCACATTATATCAATAGTGCCGTCTGAGTACGTGGTGGAAGTGTGAACGAATAAAGTCGCACTTAATAATACCACATTATGCCCTTGAAGACTACTATATTTCAAAGCAAACCTCTCACGAAATCTATCGGAAAAAGTCTTAAGGTAAATGAGCAACAAAAGTATCCAAAAAATTACAGCTGACAGCAGTAAAAGGAAGGTCAGGAATCGAACTTGACCCTTCATTTATCTCCGGAAGATGAAGTTAGCGAAAGTATGTGGTCAGGGATTTTTGTATTTGCCTACTGATTCATTCACGGATAAACATTTTTTGAGAAGGATTGAATTGAGCTACGCCAGAAGAATAAATTCACCGCAGTTGCTCTAATACTCTACAAGATTAAAATAAATTCGTTAAGCCAAAATACGATCAAACAACAGCATTTATTTGATAAAATAATCAGTTCCTTGATGAATTTGTAATTAATAAATAACTAAACTTAAACATCACTATGATTTGGAAAATATACATATATAAATAATAAAGATATCCGTACATTATTGGAATTGACTCAATTATTATATCAGTCACTTCCTTTTACTCTTCTTTTTTCGGATGGCTTCAAAATAAATTATAATTTTTCCACTGCAGACTAGTCATTTTATTAACCGAAAAATGAAATATAATTGATTTAACAGTCCCGAATTGAAATTTGGTATTTCAAATCTGACGATGAAGATATTATCACTTCATCACTTATTTTCAATGTACCTATTTGAAATTAATCAATTTTTTCCGCATTAAGATTTCTAGGCTTCATTGATTTTTTTTACATTTTCAGTGATTAACGACACGTTCTTGTAGTTTTTGAACGAATTGCGTTGGAGGAACGAGAGTTCCGAGGGTCATCTATAGTTTTGGGTAAACATTTCAAAATTATTCAAGTAAATTTCATATTTTTTCGGTTGGCTGCAATTACAAATTAACCGCAGCCCTAAAACGATTTTAGCCAACCAATAAGGTCATTCTGTTGCAATTGTATTTACAAAACAGTTCAAGTGTAAATGATTTCACGTGGTTTTTTTAAGAATATTTCTCGGATATCATTTGGAAATAGTTGTTGCATCACAATATTTTAAAATATATTTATACTTAATTAAGCTTGTAAGGTCTCGCCTCGTTTGTGCCTTCTCTTCTTTATAAATTACTTGCATATTTTTGTAAATATAAAAAGAAAATAATGATATCCTGTAGCGAAAAGAGTGATGAGGTAATATTGAAATTCATAACTTAAGATTAAAATTGAAGATTTTGATAGCGATTTCTACTTTGTTTACCTACGTAAGTTGCAGGAACATGCATTATATATATAAGGGTAAGAACTATTTAAAAAAAATCTTTTTTGAAATGAAAATTATTTTATGAAGCGACAAGTAGGGGCAAGACCCTAAATTTTAAGTAAGACTTAAACTAATGATTAGCCGATTAATCCGACGGAAACAGAGAAATTTCAATTAATTTACTAGTTGGATATTCGTAATTGTAATAGAATTTTACAAAAAACATCAAAGACAGCGGACACTTTCATCCACATCATTTAAATATTGCATTGTGAATCAGAAGACCTTTAATATATTTTGTGACAATTAATAAATATCCTTTTTACGTGTGAACTACTTCGCATTGTTTTTTTAATGTCGTTGTAAAATATTTATATTGAAGATTAAACTTTATTAATTCAACTTGTTTAAGGGTATTGTTCAAACCGAACAATTATAATATCATAATATCATACAAAAATAATGACAAGAAGTTTCATCTACCTGCTCTATGCTATGCAATTTCAAAACATTTTTAAGTTTGGGGGCATCGCAAGAAAATGAGCTTTCAAAAATGCTGTTGTAATATAAATAAAACTTCATGTCTTTATTTTCTATGCTTATATTTAAAAAAGAGTGAATATAAATGTTCAAAAAAAAAACCACTTTCCTTATACTAATATGAAATCAAAAGGATAAAAGTGCTGATGGTACCATGCTATTGTATTATTATCGAAACCACATATCACTGACATATATATAAGGAACTGGACTTCTAACTAACGTCCGAGATCATTTTTAGCACAGGCCAAGACCATATCACAATCAATTATAAGTTTTTTTTCGCAAAAATTGTTTCTTGGAACTTACGTACAACAGAGATAGATGTAAAATCATTATGTCTGCCTCTATCTATCCTTCATATTTCATGCATACATCAGCACAAGCTAAAAGCGAGATTTAGGTTAAAATTCGGCCAACATTTGATCTCTTATAAATATGTCAATGTCAAATATGTATCCGAAATTTCTGCTTACTCGGATAACGGCAAATGTGTCAAAATCGATAAAATAAGATTAGGATTAGCAAGAATACCACTACGGACAGATGGGTAAGTTAAATAAAAGCTTCTAAAAAACAAGTTGGGCTTGGTCCAAGATAATAGACCCCAAAGCTAAATGATCGAAGTTCCCGAAATTTAAAGCGAAGTAGTAACAAAAAATTGTATTAAAACTGTTAAATCTACTCTTACTCTCTGCTTCAAGCAATCATTATTAATCAAATACGTGATTGAGTTTTCGTTTTCACTTATAAAGATTTAAAATTCTTTAAAAAACAATAACTTGCGATTTTCTGTTTGAAATTCTTGTATGTGGTAACTCTTTTAGCTAAAGCTTCGAACCACTTTTGCTGGAAACATGCCATGAAATCTTTGAGCATTTCTTAGTTAAACGAAATCACCGATTCGTTAAAAAGCTTAAGAAAACAAAACATTTCTTGGTGAAATACAAAACCTGTAGAAAATTAAAAATTATGCAAATATTTGGTAAAACCCAAGTCAAATACTTTTTTTTTTCGTTTGTATAAAGTATCACGTGAATAGCAATGCAGATCCCATATTAATGCGCCATAATTTCGAATACAATTCATTTTAGGTACATTAATAGCATATTTTTAGGCAAACTATGTATAAAAAGTCGATTAAATGTTCAAACTTTATTTGCGCAATTCTAAAGTAAAAAAAATATTTAGAGAAATAAAAATGTATGCACAAATATAATAATAATAATTTGAATGAAAGACAATAGCATTCCCTATTTACTAAATATTTGAATAAATTTTCCTCTTGTATATCTTGTTCATATTACATATACCTAAAGATATATGCAAGAGTTTTATAAGTAATGTTGAAGTTGATGCAAAAACTGCTAGTAAAAAGGGAGCTACTTTCTTAATTAATTGCTAAAACTGTCGAATTTGATAGAATTGCAATCGATCTTTATAAAATTTTTACTTCTATTGAAAAATGAATCTGGATATCTCATTTTTCTTCCAGTCAGTTACGTTTACTATAAGGTGCGCAGGTGTACTTCGCACACCCGAACAAATTTCGAAATTATTCAATTGATTTCTGTTGAGTGATTTCTTGTTTCCGAAATATAATAACAATTTAACAATATTTGCCCTGACACGCCGCACCATACCATATCAACCCACTCAACATTTACGTACCTTCCCGATAATGTTCACCTCCCGGGACCCGGTGGTCTATCGCCTGAAAATTTGAGTTATTTTTAGAATTTTTTTTTAAGGTTAAATTAATGAACAACGATATTGAAACGTTTTAGTTACTGGTTGTGTGAATATGACGCCGCCCATTTTTGTTAAAATAAAACACATTTGCTTTTTTAGAAAATTAAAGAAAAGTTTATTCAAAGAATGGTCCATCTACAGCTACGACCTTCGCCCACCTTTCAGGTAATTTATGTATACCTTGTATGAAGAAATCCTGGTCTTTTGAGCTGATCCAATTATCAATCCAAATTTTAATACTTTCGTATGAAGTGAACCGTTCTCCCGTAAGATCTGACTACATTCTTCAAAATAAGTGATTATCCGAAGGAGCCATGTCTGGCGAATATGGCGGGTGGAGTAGCACTTCCCAGTTCTGTCTATCTAAATATCTTTTCACGACTTGTGCGGTATGCGATTTGACATTATCCTGTTGAAGAATTAATTTACTGTGCCTCTTCAACCATTCTGGTCGTTTTGTTTGAGAGGGTTCGAGCAACTCATAATAAACAGCACCTCTCGGATCCCACCAAATGTAGAGCAAAACCTTGTCACAGTGAATATTTCTCTTTGGCTGTGATGGGCCGGGTTCACCTGGCTTCACCCAAGGTTTTTTTCGTTTAGGACTCTCATAATATATCCATTTTTCATCTCCTGTGATTATTCGATGCAAAAATCCTTTTCTTTGCTGCCTTTCAAGTAGCATTATAATCAAACACCCAATATATTAAAAATTGCCCTAAATAAGACCCCCTCAATAAAATATAACTGGGTAGTGTGGTCGATTTTGACTCTTATATTTATCTGAAAACTAAAAACTAAGATAAATATTAATCAGTATGAGTGCAGTTATGGTCGTAACTAGAAAAAACAAACAAAATTTGAAAATTGACAGAATGACGCACTCTCTCTCTGTAAAACTCTGTAAAAGAGGCCTTTTTCTTACCAATTTTTAAATGTAAAAAGAAAAGTTTTTGAAATAAAATTTTGGTTCTAGTGTTCTGAATAACATATCAAAATTTCACATGATTCGGCTGAATGGTTTTGGGTTTTTTCACAACACCATGCAAAAAAGGGAGTTTCGAGATAAATGAGTTTAAAGTTTTAAGTATGGATAACGGCCGACCGTTCGCTATCTGCCAATGTAAATGCCTAATTTTGATTCAGAAACCTCAAAATCCTATTTTTGCCGCATGACGGCCACACTGCAAAATATATTAAAAATGAGATTAGTACATGTAAGGCCATAGCTCCGTCATTTAAAGGCGACCACGGCCGCACAATCGGCTAAACCAATTTACAATATAAATATATAATAGCCGATATGTGAATGTTGTCGTTTGTACTAAAGTTCGACCCTCATACGACCGAGTGTGCGGCCGCTGAAATTGTTCACAAATTATTTCTACTCCGTGCGATCGTTATATTTTTCAAAACATTTGCGTAACAGAAGTTTGGTGCCATTACCACCATACAGCTGACGCCATTGAACTTTTTTTCAAATACCCATCAACTTATTCGCGAAATAGAGCCACAAATATTTGAAGAACTATTTCATACGTATTGTAAATAGACTATGCGTTCTATAGCATTAGTCCCACACACAAGCATAAAATATTTTTTTCAATTTCTTAAGAGCACTGAGAAAAACAATAATTAAAGGAGAATAGCCACTGTTGGCACTTCATAGTGGTCGTGGGTCTCAGTCAATGAGACATTTTATTGTATTCTTATGATAGCTTATATCAAGGTAATAATTTTTTGATGATGACGAAGCTATAAAACTTATATACTTCACAGGTGGTATCTTAATACGTCTTCACATTAGTCTTCAATGTGATTTATGACATATCGTATTTCATACGACTTTCGCTTGAATAAAACAAAAGATATATAATGCATACGAAATACACATGCCTTTTACCTCTAATGTAACAACCCCGAGAGTTTGCTATTATTAGCAAAACAAAGATAAACACATTAGTTACAGCGGTTAGTGTTCAACAATAAAATAAATGAACAGACCGATAACATTAAATTTTGATGGTTTACCTACCTATTTTTTTTCCTGATTGCACATGTAAATTGGACCCATTAATATTGGTCATTTTTATTACATAAGTAAAAAACGTCCCATTTTCATCAAATAAAGATATTGCAGGCAAATAGACCGCCAACTTCAATTAATGGACATTGATAACTATGAACTTTACTATCATTTTATAGCACAAACTAGTTGCTCTTCTCAGTGAAAAGTCTAACTATAAACATGTCTTTAGTTTTGGTAATAAAAATATGCTTTCCGTTTCCCTAAGTCTTGCTTTGCAATTAAGATTCAAATATATCATACTTTCTAATATTTTGACATACCTGCAAATTAAAATTGAGTACAAATAATGTCAAAAATGACAGAACATATCATTTGAATTGACGCTTCAAGGGAATTCTCAGAAATATGAAACATGAAGCATTAACACTAGCATAAAAATTTCACGCTAATCTTATAATTTCAATACTTCTTTTTTTTTTTTTCTTCAAAGCATTTAGTCATTGTCTCTTCCAGATTCATTAATCACGATTGCTTCTGTTTTGTAATAGCATTCTAATAAACATGATATGCCATCTTTTTTTAATTGTCTGATCATCTTTCATTTTTTACCGAGGATAAATTTTTAAGTTATGAGTAAGTGCACCTAGTGCAAAATTGTGTTTTACCTCGATTGTCGAAAGAAGTTTATAAAAAATTTGTATTTCCTACTATAGCTCCACGATGTTTAAAGTTCTCCAAAATTTCTCAAATTTCCACTCAAAATTCAATGTACATATATGTAGATGTAAATAAAGCTGTAACAATTGCTTGATTTCATCTAAAGATGTAGATTTTTGTTGTTCGGTCAGAAGGGCAACAACTTCATCAAACAAACGGACTTCCATCAAAAGCCTGAGATTTAGGCTCGTTGCGATTTTTGATTTTGATAATTAAACTACAAATCATTGACGAGTTATGCAACTCGCTAGCATGAATTGCACCGTGCCTGCATAAGTGCATTGAAGCGGAGAGCAACCATCGCGGAATCGGCCGAGATCTCATACTGACGAAAATGAAGTCGTGAGGTAGGTGAATCTGTTTACTTTGAGATTTCGCGGCGAGATTTTTTTTCGTGGACGTTTTTTATTCATCCGTCAGACACGTTTTCATTCAATTTGAAAATCCAGATATGTGACACATCCTGGATGGAGCGATAGAGACTCTGGAACATCTGTGCCTCGCTTCACTATGAATGAACTGAAGATGTTCTCCTCCACGGGCCTAAGACATTCATGGCTTTGGACGCTTGCACGCGCGTTTGTCACTCTCCATGAGGTAACATGTGACGAGACGAAAATAAAATGTTTCGCCTTTCGAAATTAGGTAAAAATCGTTATATCGTTTGGCTTACTTCATTCATGGCATATTATTTTTGCAAAGATCTGTTAAGGAAGAAAGCAATGTTGGAATTGGAGAGTATGACTTCTTTCAAATTCTGTTCTCTAACGTTTTGTAATGGACGAAGTTTTTCCTTTGCCATTTTGTTAATTAAAGCAGATTACTTAATAGAAAGCTTTTAAATCCTTAAAATTATTGAAGATATTGAGTAAATTGGATCACACTGAGAAAAAAATATAGTTGGAATAATATAAAACTTTCGAAATTAACAAAAGTCGTATTTATAATTTTTTAGTAAATATGTTTCATTTAATTGATGTAATAATATATTATTACGATATGTTCTTGTAAATTCCTTACCGCTCGAGCCTTTTATTTCGAACGGAAATATATTCTAAACTTATTTTTTCGTAATCTCTACAAATCATACCATAAATGTCAGCAAACCTAGTGTTAAGATCCTACGATCTTTCAGTTATGATTATATGATTTTGAAGTGATCTCGGATCATTTTATACGAATTACGTTCGTGATTGTTTTAAGAAGAAATTGAGTTGAACCTTCATGGAAAAATACCAAATTAATCACTAAAACACTGATTGCTCTTTAATTTTTCATTCTAGTTTTTATTAATGTTTTTGCCAGTTTTCGTTATTTATGATTTATGTTCGTGAGCGGTTTTCCATAAGCAATAAAACGCCATTTTTCTCTCAATACAGGTATCTACTGCACGTTAATGTGGAATAGATAAATCTGGAAGTGTTCATTTAAAAATCTTTAAACTTTGGCCAACTTTTATTCACACAACAATTTTTATTCTCTCTTAATTTTCTTAAGAGATCATGTCGCTTTTGAAATCTCCCATTTTGTAAAAAAACAACTTTTTTCTAAATATTTTCATTAAGCACGAGTTTTTCATATTTAGGAGATAGTGACGAAAAAATGTTAATATTTTTTAATGAAATTTTCACAAAAGATTACTTCATTATTCATAGAAACAGCGAGCAAAACAACAAGCTTTAAAAAAAAATTAAAAAAAAGTTTCCGAGTACCTCTAACCCCTTATTTGAAGAAAATACCAATGTTTAAAGTCTTATATCAGCAGATTAACTATTTTTCGTTGTTAAAAAATTGTTTGGCGCATTTTTAATCTACGATTTTATATTTACCATTGTTTTACTTTCAGTTCGCTTAATAAATCTATCTTTTACTCATTTTTGAGTTTCGGGAAGATAACATAGTGTTAATACTTGTGTTAAGTCTTGGTCTAAAGATATATCCTACATTCATAATAATGTTGCTCTATATATGAATCGTTATTTTTGAAAGCAATTTAACATCTATTTTTCAAAATATAATTTTAAAAACTTATCCAATTAAATATTTTTAAAACTTAGCATAAATACTTCACAATAAAAATAATGAAACACTACTTTTGGGATCTCCCAAAATTCAGAAGCTAAAATCTCGTAAATAGTACTATACATTAACTGCACACTTGACAATAAAAACTCATAAATAAAAAATATGTTTTATCTTTTGTTGAATTCTATGAGAGGACACTAACTCATGTAAGGAGGAACCTTGAACAAAAGGGATAAAGTTTTGAAACACAAATTTTTACGAATAGCTTTCAATTTTACTGGGGTATATTTTGGATAAAAACGCCCTAATTTTATAGTCCTCTATCACACACACAGATGCTAGTAACATTCCAATACACGACTTAACTCAGATTGGTTAAAACAATTTCTAGGATATACCAAACTAGAGCATTTGAGTTTAAATTTTAATTACAATTTTCACACGGCTTTAATTCTATAGCGTTTCTCTACGCTTAGCTGCTAAAAATATTAAATTCTTCAATAGTTATACATATTTCAAATAAAATATCACAGGATTTTAAATCATATTGAAATTTCGTCCAACCCGCACTTTTTAACGACACTTTTCTACGGACTAGGATACGCATTCTTAATGTTGTTGCCAAAGTTGTGTTATCAGTCTTGATATTTGTTGTAACCAAAGAGTATATATAACAAGAGGGGAAACTCATGACGTTTTTCCTTATCTTATTCTTCGACCTTGGTACCATTAGAGGAACGAAGTGGAAAATTTTGCTAAAAATAGATAGTTATAAAGAAGTCATTAGTGAGAGAAAGACAAAAATTTTAGGGAAAAGTGGAACACTTCTGCAGGGTGCATCGCACAAAAATGTTTTATCACAAAACTTTTCCACACGTAATATATTGCTTATCCATCATTTATCTAAAACAACTTATATTTTATTTAATTAATTGCATTTAAAAACGCACTTTTTTATTTAAAAGCTCTTAAGATTGTTCACATTTACGAATAAATCAAGACCGCCCTGTAATTTTCATTAGCGAGCGGAATACAACAATGTTCGTCCCCTTTCAGCTTTAAAAACACACGATGAAACAAAGTAACAATCTCATCCATATTTATGCTCGACGTGTGCCAGTTCCCTCGTCTTCACTCTTCGACTCGCGAGTTTCCTATAATTTAACATTGCAATTGGAGCTAGAATTGAGAGACCAACACCAATGTAATCATTCCAGGTCACCTTTAAAAATGTAAAGAAAAAATGCGTCACTTTATTGCTTACGCTGTAAATGCTGTCTTTTAGAGTTTTTGGGTGACTAGTTCTCATTTCTCTTATAAGAATTTACAGGATTATTAGTCCTGACTTAATTTATCTAATGGAGAATTTTGTTTTGTTTTACATGTGTGTGTAAGTGGTAGTTCGATCAAATTTCATTGACCCATATGGCGGGTTATATCAAAAGTTTTTAAATAGAAGCTTCAGTTTGGAAGCTGTCATGAACTTATTTGCATATTTTCGTTGGTTTTCAAAAGACCCAATGTGTTTTATTTAACAAATCAGACCACACAGCTCTATCGCTGTGTGTGTGCGCCGGACCACTTCATGGCTTGTAATTATAGAAAGTTTCGTAACTGCTGATTCAAAATGAAAACTAAACATAGTAGCGACCAAAGAATATCTATTTCAACAAGAAGGGACACTTTAATACCCTCTCAAAATTCCAACCCATATGCAAGCTCTCGAAAATACACCCAGCAAAATTTCCCATTAGATAAAGCAACTCAGGGCCTCTGTAAATACCTATAAGAAATGTAGAGAGAGAAATAGTCACCAAAAAGTTCTCACAGATAGCTTTTACAGCGTAAGCTATAAACTGAAGCTTTTTTATGAACGGTTTTTTAACCTTTTAAGGACGGAAGCGGTCGATATATGGACCAGCCAGAGGACACATAATATTTGATGTTTTTCAGGGAAAATGTAATGCGCTAAATATGGGAAAAATAGTATAGAAATTCCTGGAAGCATCCTTGACCTTGAAAATAGCGGTTTTCAATGACAAATTTTTTCTGCTATTTCACCCTCAAAGTTGGTATACCTATCTTTTTTATGTACTGATTACGAAAAATATAATACCACGAATCGCGAAACTCATCTGCAAGGTGAATTCAAGGTCAAAAATTGATATTTTCACAATTTTTCCCGTATTCAGCCCATCAAATTACCTAGAAAAATACTTTCAAACCGTCGCGCCAAATTATATAACATTACATTACATAACAGAACATAAGAAGTTCATTGAATTTATTTATAATATTCATGTCTAATAAAATGTCAATTTTAACGTAATTTTCCCCGTCCTTAAAAGGTTAAAGGCGACCTGGTTTGCTGCACTAGTACTAGGTCATTCAAGTTTACCTCCCCTCGCAATGCGAAGTTATAGGGAAATGCCGAATTGGAGAAGGGAGAAGAGGCAGGTAGCACACGACGTGCATGAATACGGACCAAATTTTTTTACATTTTTTCATTGAGCATTTTTAAAGGCGCCCTAGTTTTAAATTATTGTGTGCTTCGCTCGCTTTTCGGAAAGTACCGCGTGGACTTGATTTGTTCGTACACTGAGAAAAGAGTTTGGCTGAGCCAAATAAATATATTTATTTGCACTATTTCCCTGAAAATTTAGTATTTATTAATAAATTTAATAAATGTTATTACACTGTATATTTGAATCCCATGTAATGAATGCTTGAAATAAAAAAGCAATTTATTTGAGGGTTCTATTTATTATAAATAAATCTTAGACTTCAGCAAATTATGAATAATTTAAAATATTGAAATCTTATATACTTTATTGAAGTAAATGATTTATGAAATTTAATAATGCCTATATTTCAGGAAAATACAATTATTTGCTATGAAACTCATTGAAGAGTTATAATTATACAATGAACATATTCTTTTAAATGTGAATTTATTAATAGTTAACATGCCATACTTGTCAATAAATTGTTAACGTTTTTATTATGAACAAATCATATTTCGTCGTAATAGGGGG
The DNA here is from genome assembly GCA_949715965.1 of Dysmachus trigonus. Taxonomy (NCBI): domain Eukaryota; kingdom Metazoa; phylum Arthropoda; class Insecta; order Diptera; family Asilidae; genus Dysmachus; species Dysmachus trigonus. The sequence goes on along the minus strand of OX454319.1, from coordinate 50,907,763 downwards.
CCTCAATAGCCTGGTTGGTAACGCGACGTGTTTATATACTTCTGGTCAGTGAAACGAAGCTGAATCAGAAGCATAAACTGGATTACAATGGATACGAAATAATAAGAAAAGATCGCCCCAACTCCACACAAGGTGGAGGAGTGGCGATAATAATAAGGAAAGATATAAAATTCAAATCTGTTTACAGCAAAGAAATCTATCGGTTTCAAATAATGGAAGTATGTATGGTCTGCATACCCCTCCGTAGTGGTAGGAGATTGTATGTGGGTGCAATATACGCTCCAGGAGTTTCAGAACCCTCTCAGCAGTCAAGTTTTATCGATGAAATCGAAACCTTATTTCAAACGCTCCAGCTAGATTCAGATTCAAATTATTTTATTCTGGCTGGAGATTTCAATGCAAAGCATTCAAATTGGAATAATAAAATAACCAATACTCGTGGCAACCTACTAAATAATTGGTGGGTTAGCAACCGTATCCAGCGCAGAGTGGCGCTCCTAGCAACGGATATAGTCCATCTTTTCCAAGTTACGGCTCATTCCTAGACCTTGCCTTGGTAGATAATAGATTAGAACTTGCTCGGACGAACGAAACAGAAGTGAACTGTGTAAGAACGGTGTACTACGACAGCGACCACAACGGGCTATGCCTGATTGGACAAGTCCCAAACGAAAGTATAGAATTGGTGGAGTACGCCCAAACTGGGTATTACAATTATGTAAGAGCAGATTGGGCGCGCTTCACTAAAGCTATGCACAGGGCAGCACGGACAAAAATACAGATCCCTACGGACAGAAATTTAACGAATACAGAGATCGATCAGTACCTTAAAGATCTGGACGATCTTACGCGACAGACAATGGAACAGACAATACCGAAGACGAAACCGGGATGCAGTGTGGACTGCTACCGGAATCGGATAATAGACTCACTACAAAAACACAAGAGTAAGATACTAACTGAACTACGACGATTACAACGACAATACTCCGACAGACAAAGTCCTCGGGCTACATCTCTTAAATCCCAGTTAAAAGTCCTCCAACAATTAATAAAAATGAATTATAAGAAATCAATTAACAAGTATTGGAACGATAAAATTCGCGCTATAAACGCCAGTAGTCCGAGTATGTTTCCAAACATAAATCAGATATTCAGGAGGAGGGATAAAAACAAAATTGAGAGCTTATGTATTCCGAGGACTCGACAGAGCGAGGAATATATTAGGGAGGCAGGGCTAGATCCGAACGAGGTAGCTCTTGATGCGAATACGTTCCTCGTGGAGGAGGAGCAGGCTAAAGTTGACGTGATGGGCGCATTCTACCAGAGCGTGTATTCTATGAATACTCCTGTTCGACCGGATCACGATCTGGAGAATCGCGCCCTTCTCAGTCACTTCCGACTTCTCAACGAAATAAGAGATTGGAATTGCGAGAATAGGTCTATCACTAATTTCAGTGTAGACAACCCAGCTGATAATGTAAAGGACGAAACGGCGGGACCTATTTTCGTTGAGAAGGAGGAGCTTGCCCTTCTCTTTCGAGGGACGAATTCAAAAAAATCATCTGGAGTTGATGGAATCCCGAATATAGTATTGCGACATATGCCACGAGTAGTCACGGACAATTACGCCATCCTGTTCAATAATGCACTGAATAATGCACATTATCCAGAGCATTGGAAGACAGCGATGGTGTACCCAATCCCAAAAAAAGGGAAAAATAGAACCGACCCCTCAAACTTAAGGGCTATTAGCTTACTTCCCAATATAAGCAAGCTATTCGAACGGGTTCTTCAAAAATCGATACTGACTTGGACTGAAGAGAAGAAGATAATACCGGATAAACAGTTTGGTTTCAAGGCGAGGCATAATACTATTCATGCTGCGTCTAAACTAGTATCCGACATACAGTGGAATAAAAGTAAGGGGCAATGCACAGGGGCTTGCCTCATAGACTTTGAGAAGGCTTTCGATACCGTATGGTTAGAAGGTTTGAGCCACAAATTAATTACATATGGAATATCGGGGCATTTGCTGTATATAATATATAATATGATTATGGATAAGAAGTTTCTCGTAAAAAGTGGGAATTTCACTTCAAGCAGATCTTTCCAAATCAAAAACGGGTTGCAACAGGGCGCGGTGCTATCCCCTCTGCTCTTTAATATTTACACAAGTGACCTTGTAGGCTCTCTCCGATATGCCATAGCGTATGCAGATGATTTAATAGTGTACAGAACGGGTCCAAAAGTGGAAGTTATCCAAAAACTCTTACAACGTGACCTTGAAAATATCGAAAACTATGCACATAAATGGAAAATGAAGATAAACCATAGTAAATGTGAGGTTATCCTATTCAGGCAACCAACACATAAAGCAAATAGCGACACCAGAAAGAATTGGAAAAATTTAATAGTTAAAAGCCAAACCGGACAAACATTAGAGCAAAAGACTGTGGTCAGATATTTAGGAGTTTGGCTAGATAATTGCCTTGTCTTTAATCACCAGGTCGACAAATTACTAGAGAAAGGAAATAAGGCCTTTCAAATGACCAGGAGACTGTTTTATAGCAAAAACCTTGACTCCAGGGTCAAGATAATTTGCTATCAGTCCCTGGTCAGACCAATATTAACATATGGATGTCCGGTTTGGTTTAACATAGCACCTTCTTATATGGAAAAGATTCGCGTGTTTGAAAGGCAGTGTATTCGGGCGTGCCTATCAAAATATAGAACCGCGGCCTCAGAATACAAAAAATATTATCCAAATAAGGTGCTTTACGAGCTGGCAGGTCTGAATAGGATAGACAATTTCATTATAAAACTGATAAGAGGTCAAGTTTTAAGAGATATGGATAACGAAAACAATCTGATTTCAGGAGCTTATTACCCAAATCAGTTGTACCACGAGCGATCCAGAATAAACGGCTTCATCCCTCCAGAGGCTTTTATATACCTAGATAGCGAGGGCATGATACAAGATACGACAGGTATTCCAATCCTCTATCATATCCACCGAGGTACGAGGAATAAAGCGATTTTGTACAACGTAGACACTGTAACAGAAGAAATGATCCGCTTCAGCACTGGGGTCCCTCAGAGGGACAAGAAGGAAGCCCTTAAGGCCCCTTCTAAGTTTTGGTGGCTGAGGCAAAACTGAGTCTTCGCTTGTAGGAAGAACAAATTAAAAACACTGAAGCTCCGAAAAAGCACTCCATGTTTTGTACGTGCCAATGCACAACACTAGGTTAAGTTTAGGGTAGTTCTAGGGTTAGGTAGGTTAGGCAAGGGCTGGCGGGGGAAGGGGGTGGAGGTTTGATTGTCTCTACGTTCGCCGCCGCCGGGCATTTGCGGACCGGTATGAGAAGAGCGCTGCTCCGCATCTGCTCGGCGGCCGTGCCGTGGGATTCTTGGGCCTCTTCCCTCGATCCACGTCAGCGGGGTCCACAGGATGACCACTCGGCGAAGGTACCACCCATTGGGGGGCTGAGTGCTCTTCCTATGGACCATTGCTATGTTAGGTAGATTAAGTAGGATTAGCCTAGGATAAGATTTTATAAAATTTATTGTATTCAAGTTTTTTTTTTTTTTAAAAATGTTTTTCTTGATAAGCTAAATAATAATAACATAAATATTATATAATAGACATAAGTATCAGAGAAATCTAGATATAAGTATTAACGTTTAGCCTTGGACATCTGCGTAGGATTTATAGGTTAGTTTAAGATTACGAATACAGAATTTAAGGCATTTTATCTGTAAGAATTATATTGTAAGAAATTTAATAAATGCATTTAAAAAAAAAAAAAAAAAAAAAAACGCGACGTGTTTACTGCGAGCCAGCAGGACGCTAGAGGTTGTGGGTTCGATTCCCACGAGAAACCCTGGTCACAAAAAAGTGATATCACTTTTTTAGGCCTGTAATGGCCTAAGTGTGTCTTCGGACAGCCACAACAATCTACATCTACAATATGAATTTTAAGATTGAATATCAAATTAACTCATCTCAAAATGAATTAATAATTTTTTTTTAATAAAAATTATGGAATTTTCAAATGTAAATTGTTGTAAAATAATTTTTATTTATATTGACATAGGTTAAATGTCATTTACTAAATAGCCTCAATAGCTCGGTTGGTAACGCGACGTGCTTACTGCGAGCCAGCAGGGCGCTAGAGGTTGTGGGTTCGAATCACAAGAGAAGCCCTGGTCACAAAAAAGTGGCATCACAATGGGCCTGTAATAATGGCCTAAGTGTGTCTACGGACAGCCACTGCAATCTACATCTCTACATAGAATATGTATTTCTTTTTATTAATTATTTTAAATAATTTATTCAAATATTGTATCGTTTCAAGTGTTTCTCACAATTATTCTTTTTAAAAATTTATTTTATTGTTCCAAATTATGTAGTTTTCATTCAAATTACTACTCAACTTTGTATAATTCTCTACAACATTGAATTAATACGATTTTGATTTAATACAATGAAATGATTTGTTTGTTATTAATAAATGAAGGTTTGATGTAAACTAATTCATCAAATATGCGGCTTATTAATAATAACTAAATATTTATTTCGCCATTACCAACTATATCATTTGTTTACTATAAATAAATCTTATTAGTTATAAATAATCTCTTTTCTCAGTGTAAATGTGAACAAGCTTAAAAGTTTTTAAGTAAAAAAGTGCCTTTTTAGACGGAATTAATTAAATTAAATAAAATGTGCTTTAGAATAATTGATGGGTAAGCATGATATAATGTGTTTGGTGTGTGGCTGTGGGAAAGGCAGCGTGTAATGTGTTCATAGAAAAGTTTTGTAATAAAAGATTTTTGTGAGGTGCACCCTGCTGGAGTGTTCCACTTTTCGCTCCAAATTTTTGTCTTTCTCTCACCTATGTCTTCTTTGTTACTACCTATTTCTAGCAAAAATTTCCACTTCGTTCCTGTAACGGTACCAAGGTCGAAAAAAGATAAGAAAAAACGTCACGAGTGTCCCCTCTTGTTAATAAATACTCTTTGGTAGCGACACAATGCAGATGCTCCTATGTATTTAAGTTAATGCGGATATTTTTGACACAAATGTCGTGCATTGTCACTTCAAAAAATTTCATATTTAATTCACATACGCATCCGTTTAAATTATTTCAAATATTTTACTCACTCAAAACAAAAATTCAAATATTTAAAACAAATGCGGATATATTTGACAAAAATGTTATGTATCAGTTTAATATTTTTTTCCACTGCGCATCCGTTTGAATTCCTTCATATATTTTCTATGCTTAAAACAAAAATGAAGATATTTAAATTCGACATATTAACGACAGAAATATGAAATATTGGAACTATACGAATTTTATATTTAAGGGGGGGGGGGGGGTAAGGGTTTCAGCGTGAAAAAAACACCTTTCTTTCCGATTTTTTTTTAGAAATATGGATTGAGCAAAGTTATTGAAACCTTTTGTACATTATTAAGTATGATGTCGATAATACTCAGTAATTTTTTTATGCGAAAATATCGACAAACAAGCCGGTAACGGAGCTTTTCCAAGAACGTCTTTGGAAATAGACGATTTGCGGTGTACACTGTATCTCAGCTGGAAATTATCCGAAATTAAAAACCTTTAAAATTTAGTCAGAGTATCATTCAATCCTCCCCCCTACGTTCTCTGATTATTATTTTTTTCATTTATAAATTTTTGGTGGTCATTTAAAGTAAAAACTGCTATTTTTTACGAAAAATTTCGTCATTTTGTAAGTGGAAACCCCCCTTAATGTAAAAACAAAATTTAAAACTCAACGTAGGGGGGAGGTATTTTATATATAGAAAGTGTGTACCAAGTTTGAAATGAATCAGTAATGTAGTTTTTAAATAGCAGTGTACACGGACTTTTAAAAAGTGGTTTTGAAAAAGTTCAGTCACCGGCTTGTCTGTCGATATTTTTGCATAAAAAAATTACTGAGTATTGCTGAAATCATACTTAGTAATATACAAAAAATTTTAATAAATTTGCTCAAACCATATTTCTAAAAAAAAATCGCAAAAAAAGTGTTTCTTTTTCATGCTGAAAACCTTACCCCTCCCTTAAGTCAAATGCGCATAACTTTTTTTTTAAAAACGCGGACATTTAACGCGTTTAGAACATTTATCCAAATAGAAAATATTTAAACAAAACGGAATTGGGCTTAAATTATATGAAAATCGTTTGATTTAAACAAATTTCTGCTTGCCTTTGAATAATTTAAATTGTTCACCGTATTTTTTTTCAAATGCAGAGATTTTTCTCAGTGCGGGTAACTCAGCTACTTCTTTCTCTATCATTTAAAAAAGTAAGACTTCGTAAAGTGCATATGTTAAAATACTTCAAATTGTTGGTATTGAATACAGAAAAGTCCAAATATTTCTATATTTTTTTCCACCTGTGAGAGTTAAGATTTCTGAAACATTATTCACCATAACATATTTTCACTTTTATCAAGAGCCCTACAATTTTAAGCACCATTTGGTAACAAGGACAGGTTAAGCGTTTGAAGTGCAACTGACCAGACTGATGATGCCTAAAAATGATAAATGTGAAGTGTAAAAAATAATAAATGTAAAGAGTAAAAATCATAAATATAAAGTACTCTGTTTCAGCATTAAGTCTACTATTCAAAAATATACCAGAATACATTGCCAAAGATATGTAACTTTATCTCAGCTATTCTACCGTAACACCTCCTTGAAGTAATTTGAATTTGAGCGAAAATAAAAGGCTAAGCCAATCAATTGCATACAAAGTTTGTGATTGAGTGAGTGAGTTTTCTATTGCCCCAAATTCATGTGTCCCAAGGACAAAACGTGCACTCATAGATTGATGACAATATTCTGCAAGAATTTAAGATTTCACTAAGCACGGGGGCATTCCGGTTCTCGAGTTTAATGAAGTCATTCAAATGATGCCAATTATAATATTACCCGAAAAGACCACAAAAATTGGTTCCCATAATTCATAAATGAGCTCGGCTTAAAATTGGATACTATTTTATTTCTTACCCAGGCTGATCTTAAAAATAAGCACCTCATCCATTGATAATTCCATGTGATCTAACGTTGTATATCGCATTTGCAAATTTAATAGTTAAAAGGTAAAAGTTTCGATGAAGAATGATCTGATTTTTATTTGCTCCTAAGTTTACTACTGCTTCACTGACGCGGTGCGCAGTGCAGATGCACAGATGATTTAATTTGTCACGTTTCGAAGATTGTAAAACTCCTCCGGCAGAACGGAGTCGTATAAAACTACTGCATCGGTAGTTCGACAGTAATTGTAATTCACAAAAATTATCGACGATGGTTGCATCTGCAACACTTTCAGGTTATAGATTTGGCGGCTTCCATTTGTTTGTGGTTAAATTCGTTATTTAATCGTACCTAATCCGCGCACTTTCGTCGCCACATGCTTCGCGAAGAGCTCGTTAAACGTCGACAACGGTTAAAAATTAACAAAATTTGCATTAACATCGTCCCGTCTATGATCGCATTCGGTGCCAGATAGGCTGCTTCATTAAGCGAACGAATATATTGTTGGCGTTTCGGAAATTAATGCAGTTTTTAATATTTTTTCCTAGACTGAAACGAGCTGCAGGCGCTCAAGGTTGTCGGTGGCTTTGGGAAAGTCACATCTTCCATTCGTAGGAGAATAGTGTGCGATCACTGCCATTTAGTTAGCACGATACCTCCGCGATACCTTTTAAATGTTTTCATTAAAAATTATAAACAAAATAAAATTCCTTTTTAATATCGCAATCAGCCTTGTCACTGGGCCTCTAATTGTGCACAACTAAGCTTGATTGTTTTGCAATCTCGAACAGGTGCACGTGATACCATAAAAAGCAATTTTAAATACTTTTAGAACTTTTCATAGGTTTAAAAAATCAACTAAATATATAAACTAAATTATACATAATAACAACAAAAGCTGCTAATTACTTAAAGATATTTGATTTAAACAAAACCAATCATGTAAGATTATGACACGTATTGAGGGTTCTGTACCCCGCTTAGAATTTATAACCTACATATTTTAGGTGAGATATTAGAAATATTAACAATCTTAATTTCAAAATAACTTCAATTTCAAACAAAATATAACCCTCATCGATGAATTGTAATCCATAACACCTCTTATGCCTAAGTTAGGTAGGAGAACATTTTTGCTATCCTCACTTACATATGTATTAGGTGCAGGGCCGTAGCCAGCGGGGGGGTCAGGGGGTTAGAACCCCCCCGAAATTTTGAAACTTAACTAAAAATTTACATAATTTTTTAAGAACAGAACAAGGGTTGAATAGTCAAATGGGTAAAACTTCCGCTTTTGTTTTATCTTTGACAATGATGAAATATGTTAAAGACATGTTTTGTATCTTAGGCAAATCATTTTTTATTCCAATTTTTTAATTTAATAAAAATAATTTATTTTATTTTAATGAAAATATGTTCGACACATTCAGTTGCATTCAGTTGAGTTGAGTTTTATTTACATTTTTAATTTTGTAATATTTAATTCTATAAATGTATATTGTTATATATACAAAAGGCAATAATTGTAAATTTGTTCTCTTTTACATACAATATAAAAATTAGTATTATTTCTATATCGATGTAACTTTTTAAAAATAATCAATGGTGTTTTTCTTATACCACAAAGGTCGGTGGCATTTACCTTTTCAAGGGTCTTTTAAAAAAACGCTCTGTCCATAAAAAAAATTGATGTATGAAAAACAGCCCTCGGAATGAACAAATAGAATAATTCAGATACTTCATCGCAAAATTCATTAATAAAGGCTAGGCAATAAATATTGGCGCCTTTAGTCAATTTGAAAGTAGTGGAATATTATAAGTAGTACATTTTAGATGCGATCAACAAACATCTTTAGCACTTATTGATTACTCAGGTTGTAACTCATAACTGAAGAAGTTCAAACATATTTTTTTAAATTTGTCTTACTCTTTCTTTCGCTGCGAAAAGTCGCAAACTAGATTTTCTTTTGTGAAATCCTTTTTTCTACGTTTGTAAGATGTCTTTTTCGAAAAATTAGGGCTTTTATTTTGTATTTTTTAAGGGGTTACATCACCATTAAATTTTCTAAAAATAGTTTTATTTGTTTTTGCTAAATAAATTGTTTATACTTTTAACAATATTTTAAGCGTTAAAACATTCCAAAATTCAAATTATTACCGAAGTTATAGCAATTGGAAATGAGCGCGTCAGGGAGCCTACCCAAAACTCAGGTAGAGCTCGGACCGTTACGTATCTATCTATCTTTAGCAATAATATAATTCCTTTGGAAAGATTAAACTAACAGTAACTCAGGTAACGGAGGACATCGCAAAAGCAGCAGAAAACCTTCCAGGAATCGCAGATTAAAAGTAATTTAAAAAAAATTTACTTTTAAGGCGTTAACTTCGACCTTTTTTTCTTTCACGTTTTTCTCGAAATTATTTTTTTCAAACTGGTGTACACGATATCTCAAAATCGACTGGACAGATTTGACTGAAATTTGCACCACTTATTTTTTATAATATTACCTAAAGCGTGACAAAGGATTTTTTCGATTGGGTTCCGTATTCAAAAGTGATATATTTTTTAAACTCAAAATTTTGATGGAAATTCGAGTTTTTTGTCGAACAGCTGTCATTTCTCCAAAAAAATGTTTTTAATTTTTTTCCTTCGTCACGCCTTAGCTATTACACTTCTGAAGAAGCAATTTTTTTTTTTCGGACAATGCTGGACGGAGAAATCATGTACACCATCAGCAAGGATTTTAAATAGAGGGTCCCACTGAGAATAATTCATATTTTTAATGGCCGTTTTATTTTTTATTATTTATTTTTATGTCTATTTTTTCGAGCGTCAGGCTGATGTAACACCTTAATAAGAGTAACATAGTACATAGTATAGATATTTTTAAAAATATTTAATTAAATATATACTGAAAATGTAAAAATTAAACTTTATTTTAAATTAACATTTTAACGCTATTTAAAAAAATTTCAATTGAGGTCAAAAATGTAAATTATCAGACCACCACCCCCTCCCCCCCGCCCGCCCTCCACCACTTTTTATTTTGAAAACCCCCCCGAAAAAAAATCCTGGCTACGGCCCTGATTAGGTGCAAAATAACTATTCTATCAACGACATTTTCAAAATGTTTCCAATTAAAAATATTGAGAAATATAGGCACAGTAGCTATTTTCCAAAAAAAACCTATTTTCGGAGGTGCTTGGCGGTGAGAAAGATTGCTTAGAGCTGGATAATCTAAATTAAAAAATCCAAAAGGATTTAGCTTTCGTAAGAATTGATCTAGTTGGTGAACGAAGGATTTTACAAAATATTGATTTTTGTCAATGTGATAAATATTTGTCGCAAAAATACGAATATTTAGTACTAAGAAAATGTAAACAAAATTAAAATCCCTTCGTTCACCACCTAGTCATTAAATAAGATGCGAGGAAGGAGGTTGAGTGCTCTTTGGTTGCGGTTGGAAGGAGTGCCGATGAGATGATGATGACGTCGCGATGGTATTGTCCAAAGAGAATGATGGTATTTTGATGATTCTTTGACTCCATTTGTGTTGGTTTATCGGGGTCACCAGTTTTTAGTAAATATAATTGCTGAATAATATCTTAATATTCTAGACTATTTTTCAAAATTAAAGAAAACTTTGTTATTTGGGAATTTTTAATGAATACAACCGAGAGCTTCGAAGTCCATCCTAAAATTAAATTTTTTTTTTTTCAGTGCAAGGCCGGCTTCTCCAAAAAAAAAGTGAATTACTCTTCAAACCGCTACGACAGCTTCTCAAAAAATTCCAAAAAAGCAACGTCCACTTCCACATTACTATAAAAGGGGATGAAACCACCTAAAAATTAATATTTTTGAACCTACTGATCGTGATAGGAACTTGTGCTGTAGCTCAAATGAAGATTTGAATCTTAAGATAAAACATAAAAATATGAATCATTTTCAAATTTTTCCAAAACATTCCATTGAAAGTAATTTTTTTTTATGTATTGATTATTTCATACAACAGATAGGGAATGAAGACTTCACCTGGCGACTCGTTACGAAAAATGTGTTTCCCAACATATTAAGTAAAGTCTAAGGATTAGTGCTTCATATACATAGATTAGGACGGAAAAAATCCTATAGAAATTAATCTAGATTTATTTGGCAACAAAAAAAAATATATAAAATTTGTTGCCCTGTGTAATCAATGATATTTTTCTCATACCACAAAGTAGGTAACATTTACCCTTTCAAGGGTCGTTTAAAAAAAGTGCTATTTCCTACAAAAAAATTAATGTATGAAAAAAATGCCCTCGGAATGAAAAAATAGAATACTTCGGATACCTCATCGCAAAATTCATTAACAAAGGTAACAAAATAATAGGTCCTCTCCACTAGGCAATAAATATTGGCGCCTTTGTGGAAAACCTATTGGGTTAAGCAGAATGAAATTGACCGACCATCGTGTGCTATTGAAGCATTGGGAGAGAGAATTATTTCCGAACATATTTATTTTATTGACTATTTTTGCGAGCCTAGCAGTTACAACATGTACAGCTGAGCGATCATTTTCTACTTTACGAAGGTTGAAAACATATTTAAGGAATTCATGTGTTCAAGATAGATTAACGGGATTAGCAATCATGTCTGTTCGTCGTAACATCGACCTACCAACAAAAACAATTATTGATATGTTTGCTGCGAAAAGTCGAGTATTGACTTTCAAGGCGTCTTTAATTTCACCCCTTTTTCATTTGTACCCACTTTCCCCATAACGAATACAAGAAAAAATCGACCAAATGCAATTGATTTGCTGTGAAATATAAAAGGCTATATTTATTTGATAGGGTACAATTTTCTTTCAAAGTTATCTGTGATAATGAATATTTGGAATATTTCTCCTCACGATGAAAAAAACATTTGTTTTCATTATCACTTACTTCCCAAGATATTTAACTTTAAACTAAATTGATATTTTTCCGTCACGAATTATTGTATATTAAATTAAAATTTCATTGCAAATTTTTTAAATACCTTAAATTAAAGATTTTTCCTTGTAAAAAATATCTGCAAGAATGCTTTAAATTAACGAATTAAGAGAAATATCGATTAATCGACGGTGACAGGAGCTCATTTATGTAATATTTTGAAATGGCAGATCAAAGATATAATTTTTTTCTGGACATTTTTTATTTAAGGATTTTTCACAAATTTCGCCAAAACCTTGTGAGATAGATTTAGAATCGGTGTGAAAAATAACAGCTTTCGAAATTTTAAATATTTCAGGAAATATCGATCGACAATAATCTTTTGCCACTTTTGACCCCCATTAAAAAGTGTCATCAAAATTCGTGAGGAGACCTCAAATTGAATTTAAGTCGAATAGTTTGCTTGTTTGTTGTAATTTACCCTCGCGCTTGACTTATTTGTTTAAAGTTAATGAAGAACTTCAGAATTTCTTTCCTGCAAAGCTTTACTAGTAAACGTTGTTCTTTTGACGCGTAACGTCTGTCCTCTTCATCAAAGTCTTATTTACTGGCAGCGCAACAGGTCCATATCCTCCCAGTTTTTCAAATATTCAGGCTATAATTCGTGTGGAAAAACAATGGTCCATCTATCTCCATTTAGCCTGTACCTATAAGAAATCCGGGATAATTTTTCGGTATTACTTTGACTGAGTATTAATAACATTATTTTTATGGAAACATGCATCCGAAAAAATACAAGGAAAATTGTTTAACTACCTCAACGTGTTCTCAGCAGATACAATTGAATTTAATGTAAATGTAAAATTTGGAATTGTGTATAGAGACAAAGAAAACAGGAAACCGCTTGACTCTTCCTATCGCAGAACTTCATCTGCCCTCGGCTACCGCAAGCACGACTCACAATTTGAAGTCGGCGATGTTATCAACTCCATTAACAAAACAAATTGACCTGGTGTGCGTGCTGGTTCACAAGTCATTCCAAGCACGCACTTTCAAGTCACGATGCTTCGCGAAGAAGAAAAATTCTTCATAAAAATTGGCAGATGCGACTATGCCACGCGGCATAACATATGCTTCGAGTTCTGGGGCTGGCAAATTGTGGGTTACCTTGAGACGATGTGGTGCATTCGGATGCGCCGTTGTCACAATTCTCTCTCGCACGCCGAGTAATTGTTTGGACATCTCCAATTGAAGAGGAGACTTCCACGGCTCCGTGGCCAGATGGATGGATCCGTGGTGCTCTTGTAGCACGACTTACATGCCATGTGTAGCGCAATAGTTTCTGCAACAAATTTTTACCTTCGCTGGCATCACCGTCGTCGTCGTCGTCGTCTGCAGCGAATAACCGTCGCAGACTTCTTATGCTCTTGGGCTTTTGGGGACGGGGATGACTTGAGATTGTTTTTGGGCTCGTGGTGTTGTTGCTGGTTTCATGCACCGACCGATGATGCCTTAGATCTTCCATTCCACATATGCTGAAACTTATTAATGGCCCGATCAAGCCTTCATATAAATAGAAGCAGATTTGGGTTGTAAATTCAGTTAGAATTTGGTTCCCGACTCAAGATTACCTTAAGAAATTAACAGAGGAAGGATCTTTTTAAAGCAGAGACAAATTTTGTGACAATGATAAAGGTTGGTTCCTACGACAAAAGAGCCTTTTCCTTTTATAATTTTATTCTGTTTTCTGCCTCCACTTAGACTTTATGCCTCGTGTTGATCGTATCAACAGTTTTCGCTCGACCAGAGCCACCCGTTAATTCTTATCTACCACCAGGACAAGAAGCTCCTTCGCCTTCTTATGGTGCACCAGGACAAGGACAAAATGGAGGATCGGGACCATCATCCAGTTACGGCCCACCGGGCTTAGGAGGGCAAAATGGCGGAAATGGAGCCGGCCGACCATCTGATTCGTACGGTCCACCTGGAGCATCGGGCAACGGAAGGGGTGGAAATGGTAGACCTTCAGACAGCTATGGTCCTCCGGGATCAAGTCAGGGTGGAAATGGCAGACCATCATCTAGCTATGGTCCCCCAGGCTCAGGACAAGGAAACGGCTCAAATGGGAACAGACCTTCTTCTAGCTATGGACCACCAGGTTCTGGTCAAGGAAATGGTTTCAATGGCAATAAACCGTCTTCAACATATGGAGCACCAGGACAAAATGGCGGAGGCTTTAATGGTCAGACTCCTTCGAGTTCTTATGGTGCCCCAGGATCTAGTGGACAAAATGGAGGAGGGCCATCTTCAAGTTATGGACCACCAGGATCGGGACAACCCTCCGCCAATTACTTACCACCTGGACAAGGAGGCCAACGTAACGGTGCTGGAAATGGTGGTGGAAACGGTGGTGGAAATGGTGGTGCAAACGGTGGTAGAGGAGGAAACGGCAACGGTAACGGTCAAAACGGGTACGATTACCAATCCGGGGGAGGACAAAATGGATACTCAAATGGAGGACAGAATGGATACTCGAACGGAGGACAAAATGGTGATAATGGTAGCAATGTAAGCACCCGACAACTTCCTCATCTTACTTGTTTCCGCTCTGGGATGATTTATTACTTTTTATAGGAACCTGCGAAATACGATTTTAATTATCAAGTCGAGGACGCTCCAAGCGGCTTGTCTTTTGGACATTCTGAAATGCGCGACGGTGATTTTACGACGGGTCAATACAACGTCTTGTTACCAGACGGCAGGAAACAAGTAAGAGCGTTATCTTGGGGCAGCTCATTTCTAATATCTTTCGTTTCTATTCGCAGGTGGTGGAGTACGAAGCTGACCAAGAAGGATATAGGCCACAAGTTCGGTACGAAGGTGAAGCACAGACCAATGGTTTTGGAAACGGTGGAGGGCGAGGCGGGGCGGGAGGCAATGGATATGATTACGCAGGACAAAATGGTAATGGAGGTAGTGGGGGATACGACTACAATCAAAATGGCAACGGTGGTACTGGTGGAAATGGCCAAAACTTAGGTCCTGGAGGTTATTCAAATGGACAACCAGGGGGCAATGGCAAAAATGGAAATGGAGGTCAAAATGGCTACTCGAACGGAGGAAGTAACGGTCAAGATTTAGGTGAGCAAGGCTACTCCAATGCCCGACCAGGTCAAGGCTATCAAAATGGAAATGGGGGTCAAGACTTAGGAATCAATGGGTACTCAAGCGGTCAGCCCGGTGGAGGACACAATGGAAATGGCTTTGGACAAGACAACAATGGACAGGGCTATTCAAGTGGCCGACCTGGAAACGGCAGAGGGAACGGAAAGGGTGGTCGTAATGGTAGCGGAGGAGCCGGGCGTAACGGTAATGGTAATGGAGGAGGCAACGGCGGTGAACAAGGTTATTCTTACGATCGGCCTGGAAACGGCAATGGTTTCGGACAAAATGGAGGACAGAATGGTGGACAAGGTGGAGCGAATGGGTATCGATATTAGCTTATGAATTGGACATTAGGACATATATCTAGTTGATGATCTTCTTATGATATTAATTTTGTATGTAGTTATAATTAATTAATTATTTTTTAACTAATAAAATGGCGACTATTTTGTACTTCTTCTTTTACTTCACTTATTTATTACCTTAAAAAACAGAAGAAAAAAAAGAATCGGAAAAATGTTTGCAATTACAATATTTAGAAATTATAAAAATTTTCCAGTTTTCGCTATTTGAAAAATAAAAAGGGAAAAAAATAGCAAAATTTTACTTTTTAAATGTCGAAAGTCCGGTGTTAGAAAATTTGAATATTATCAAAGTCAAAATAATTCTGAATTCTATGAATCGAGGATTTTTCCAAATTAGTATTCAGAACGGCATAAAAAAAAAAATAATTCAAAATACAGGAAAAATGTCATAACCTGGAAAAAACACCCAAGAACACGATGTGCTTTAGAAGTTATAAAAGTAATATGAGTCGAAGAAAACATACGGACAATAATTGCACCCAGGTCTCAGGTAATTAAATACACCACATCTAGAGATGTAAATATTATTGAAATTACTTACAAAATGCAATATAAAAACAACCTAAGATTTTGATACTTGAAATAGATTAGCAGAATTTATACTTTAAATCCAGTAAATATTTAGTACAAAAAATTGAATTCAACTACCAGCTTACATGACGATATATAAAATTCGGAAGAAACGTATAAAAGTATTAAATTGAGTGGCATTGAATTAATTGATAGTAAGCTTAACGTTATTAATCAGATTTGAAGCAAGCTCGTTTCAAATGTTTTTTATTAATATGTTCAACAAAATGTATTACTTTCGTAAGTGCAGAGCCGGATTATAGTTAATGCCAAGTATGCCATGACGTAGGGCGGCAGATTTTTAAAAGGCGGCAAATTTTCAGGAAAAGAAACTTACAAAAAATTTTTGGAAAAACTATAAAAAAAATTTAAAAAAATATTTAAGTAATAAAATATTTTGTTGATGTATCTACAATCAAGGAAACAAAATTTCATCAGTCTTAGTGCATTTGTTCTAGAATTGACAACAAACGTCCCACTATAGTCATGTGTACATATATATATATATTTTCCGAAATCGACAATTTTCCACATAACATTCTCGTATTTGCAAACCAAAAGCCGATATTCAAAAATCGATTTTCGACCCAAACCATAGTTTTATTTTCGAACAATGATATGAAAATTAATTATTTTTTTTTAAGAAATTTTAATGTATAGGTATTATATTTGATCCAAATTCGGAGTTTATAGGGCGGCATAATATAGGTGGTGTACCATCAGTGAAGCTGATAATCCGGTTCTGCGTAAATGCAATATATTTCAAATGATCTGTCGGTTAAATTTGAATCGAATAGTATTCAGTAATAGTCCTCCAGCTACCGAGTTCGTTTGATCTGTCAATAAACAGCAATATTGTATGTAGATATAAATAAGCTGAGAAACTACAATAACACTTTGTATATTTACCGAAAGAAGACGTAAAGATTGTAAAGTTGATACGGCTGATTTTTGGTCTGTAGTTTTTCTCTTTCCCTACATGTCCCAAGGGAATGGAACAACTGTATTAAGGTCAACAAATCGTGTGCGAGATCATGGCAAATTCTAAAGAAAAATGGTCTTCCATATGGCGGCTTTACTAAAAATGGGAACAGACCCACAGTAGCCCGATTCACCATCTAAATCTAGTACCTAATCATGTATTTTCTGGAAGTACAATAATGACAAAACCTCCCAGTTAGTCCAGAAAGAGCCCACAGTTTCCAGAATTCCATGTTCTAACAGAAATTTATATTAAGTTAATTGTTTTCTTAATTTATTTACGTTAATCTTTCTCAAATTCACTATAACAATGGAAATTAAACACAACTTAGAAATTATATTTATCTTATCTTCTTACTGTGTAAAGCTTTTGAGGTAGTCACCAAAATTAGTCCACGTGTAATCCCAAAATCGAGGATTCGCTCTAGGATCTAGCGGTAAATTAGCTGCAGGAATGGCAGTTTTATTATAATTATTTAGCTGGTTCATGAGTACTTTTAATACATTTGGATACCTTAAAATAAATCAGTGAAAACTTGTTTTACTACTAATTATAAGTGTTTCTTACCGTGTTGCTAGATTGTAGTGCTCACATGGATCATCCTTAATATTGAAGAGACAGGGAGATTTAAACGGATCGCAAAAAGTTCCCTTTTCTAAGTACTTCTTATTTGTTTTGCAATTAATAGATGCCGCTTTACGAAGGGTTTTTAGGCTCTCTGCGGAAGGCAACATACCGAGCTGTTTTATAGCTACCCCAGCTGGGCTTTGGAATACATCCGTAATGTTGTATGCGTCTTCATTCCGCGCTCCCTGAGGACCATACCAACCATCCCATTGTCCGTTGTAATGAGATCCCTTAACAACTTTCCAATCGCCCATCAGTATTGATGCACTGCCCCATATATCGTCGATATTGTGAAGTATATCCTTGCGTGGAGATAATTTATCTGCTGATAGGGCTTGCCAGAGATCCATACCATCTAAACTTGCTGTAAGATTTCTTTAAAAAAGAAGAAGACGAATATTAATCGAATTAACCCAATACTAATACAATCTTTTGTTTAGCCCTCAAACAAGCTCTAGAGGACCTGCAGATTTCCGACCTGATTATCATGAAACTAGAGGGCAAAACGTTTTTATACGTAAAATGCCATTGGAAAGTGTGTCTCGGCTAGAAAAATGTTTAGTTTTTGACTTCCATGATAGGGGGCCAGGGCGCGTTGGCTGCCAGCCAACAGAGCGCTACAAATTGAGAGTTCAATTCATACCAGAAAACCTGGTCACAAAGTGCAGTATCACAATGGACCTTATAATAGCCTGAGTGTGTCTTCACAGGCACATCTATCTAACATCATCTAACATCCATGATTAGAGCCGCCGAGATTCTGGGCGTCCTCAAATTGGAAATAGTCGTGAAAAGATTGATCTCAAACGGTTAGCAGTTTTGAAGGTTCTTACCTGAGAAGTGTTCCGATATAAGTGACGCTTTTCGGTATATCTCATTCTATTTCTTTTGCATTAGTAGAGATTGGCGCTTTCAAAAGGCGGCAAATTCAAAAATTGTATTTTTTTGTTTT
Source organism: Dysmachus trigonus (assembly GCA_949715965.1). Taxonomy (NCBI): domain Eukaryota; kingdom Metazoa; phylum Arthropoda; class Insecta; order Diptera; family Asilidae; genus Dysmachus; species Dysmachus trigonus. The sequence continues at coordinate 50,889,116 of OX454319.1, read as the reverse complement.
TTTTATTGTATCAAACACGTTCTTCGCAACATGGCATCAAATCTCAAATAAAGTATCAGTGAAGAATTGCTTGAATTAGAAAGTTTTCATTGACAAATTTACAGTCAAGCGGGAAAACGTTAATTTGTGGAAAAACATTTTAAATCGTTAAATAATACGAGGGTGGATTGAAAAGTTCACGGCCTGAATATGAAAACGAAACCAGAAAAATAAGCGGGGTGTGGAACTAATTCGAACCCACAATTATGGATTTCAGCCATCGTTTCGCAGGACGTGTGAGGGCGTGCGTTGTCGATGTTCGATTTTCTCCATTTTTAAAAATCGCTTCACTTAACGTTCAATAAAACGCTGTAAGCTCTTAATCAAAAGTAACACTAAAATGAAACTTCATACAATGACAACTAACGAGTTACTGAATGTTATGAAGACAGGACAACATAAAAAATTTTAATCATGTCTGTATGAGGCCGCGAACTTTTCAATTCACCCTCATACCTTTAAGAAGTCTAAAATAATTATTAAAGCATAGTATAACTTCTTACTATAATCCTAATTTGATTTACCTAAAACGAAAGGAAGTATGTAATTGGAAGTTAATCCGATTTAATTTGCCTAATTATGCTTCCTCATTTTGTGTAATTTTCGTGGGAATAGGAAGAATTCGTAATGTAAGATACAAAAAAAATCGAATTAAATTTACCTCAAAGTTGACTTATTACATGACTGCATTCTTTTTGGGGGGAAGATGCAAAGAATTAAATAACTAAACTTCAGTGTAATTATTGTACTTGATGGCTTTGTATCATTAAAACTGAGAAATGATACAAAAATGCATTTCGTAATAATTCAAACCCTCAGATAACAGCCGAAAATCCGTTCAAAGGGTAAACAAGAGGCAATGAAAAGTAAACCATTTTGTTCCATCATTAAGTTAAATCGACAACAGATATAACCAATTTAACTCATCAAATTATTGAATAATCTACAAATGGCCTTGAATTGGATCTGACTCAAATAAAATAAAACTTACCCAATGTCACCACTAGTTGCTGCACTAAGGAGTGTCGGCAGCCAGTCGGCAATATGCATTTTTTGTTCAGCAATTCTCTGGGGTTTCTGAATTCGTGGACTCCAAAGAAGACCAGCGCCCCGAACTCCGCCCTCCCACAAAGTGTTTTTCACACCTCTCAGCGGCCAATTCGAAGCGTGATTCAAATTGAAACCTTCAGCTGGCCCGCCGTTGTCTGTGCTAAAAACAATGATCGTATCCTTGAGCATGTTCTGCTTCTGCAGCGCACTTACGATGGCACCCACCGAGTCATCCAGCTTGGATACCATCGCTGTAAAATTGCTTATAGGTTGCCACCTGACCAAACAGAGATTTATGCTAATTCTGTATATACCTGCAAATTTCCTTCGATTGAAGTTGGAGATGTGTTTCATCTTCTCGACCGTTGCATCAGGTGCGGGCAGAGGATTGTACGGGTTACCAGAGTGCACAGCGGCGTGAGCCACGTACAGGAACAAAGGTTCCGAGCTATTGTGGCTTTTGATAACCCGGACGGATTCCTCGGTGACGACATCGGTGGTGTACTTCCCATGTAAATCATGCGCAACATCCAAGCCTGAAAAATATCAGATAGTTTGGGCGACACGAAATTTGCTGAAATTTCACAGCAGCGCACCATTCCTCATGTCCAGGCCCCAACCAGGATTCTCGACCGCGGTGTGGTCGAAGTAGTCATGGTGGCCCGTCCAGAAACCAACGTGTGATTTGAAGCCCCTATACAAGGGGGTGTAGGTACGTTTGAAATGACCCAGGTGCCATTTACCTGCAATGTGTGAACAATATCTGAAACCACAATAAGATGCCTACAATTATAATAGGCTATTGGACTATACAGAGTGTTGCTGAAGTCCACAGAATAACAATGGCCAGATTCATACTATCTCAGTATCATCACGTACTCTTTTCTGAGTTGCGGAGATAAATTATAATTAGACGATCTGTGCTGTCACGGCTGTCAAATTGTATTTTGTAAATGTATTTATGGGCGTTTTCAGAAAACAAAATGTACCTGCTTAGTAAGAGAAATTGATTTTTTCGCCTTGTGCTAGGCCAATACGGGTTCAAAACTCAAGTCTATTAGGTAACCGGCCAACCGGTCATGGAAAAGAACATTGAGTTTTTGAACGAAAGTTCAAATTTGAGGCCGAAATACTTGAACTCGAATTATAACGTGTTGGATATCGTTGGAAAGGATAAAGTACCCTCTTCCGCATAATCTTTCTGCCTCAGTATTGGACCCACAAGAACTCCTTTCTCAGTCTTGGTCCTGCAAGTTCCTTGCAAGGATCTACGAATATTTAAATGAGCCCAGATTTCAAACCCTTTGATTTTAGAAGGGGTGTGTCAATAAACCTCGCTCGGGACACGTCGAAGAATCGGTTGATATACTTATTCTACGTATTTTAGCAACACCCTGTAAGTCCAATAACTAACTCATGTTACCCCAGATGGTTCAAGTATTGCGGCAGTATTTTCTCAGAAAGGGGTAGACCTCTGGGTTCTGCTCCATAGAGAACTGTATGTTGCATTCCTGATAAAGGAAAATGATGGTTCAACGTTTACACATCGTTCAAAAAAGTTTACCTGTATGAATAGGGTATTTTCCTGTCATAAGTGCAGACCTAGATGGAGTGCAAATTGGATTTACATAGTACTGATTTAGAATTATCCCAGAAAATGCTAGAGCATCAATATTCGGCGTTGGAATTTGCGCTGATCCATGAAAACCAACATCATTCCAGCCCTATAGGAAAATTAAGTTGGAGAATTTATAGTTAAATCGTTAAATTTAATTAACAGCTTACCAAATCATCAGCTAAAATATATACTATATGTGGTCGCGATGTTGCAGTTGCCAACGGAAGGAAGCAAATTACATACGCCACAAATGAAACTACTAGAAGACGATTTACTTCGGAATTACCTTAAATTAAATAAAATATAGTTCAAACTATTATGTAAATTATTATTATTATTTTTGGTTCTGTACACATATAAAATTACACCCCCATCACCCCAGGGTTTTTCAAAATCGCTTATTTCAAATATAATATCATATACATATAGCATATAACGCCAAAATGTAAAATTTTAAAATAGAAGACGGTTAAATGCAAAATTTGATGGAGTTTCAACGAATATTTCCTTTGATGTTTGTAGAATTTCTAAAATCAAATTCGAATAGGATCTACAATGCAAAAATGAATAATATCTGGTGCAGTTAAAGCACTTAAAGAATTAATTAGACTTTTTGATTGATTTCGGATATACTATCTGGTGTGCAAAGTGATAGGTTTATGAGATAGCTTGCAAAAATTAAGCTTAATTGAGTTTTTATTCTAAAAGCAAAATCGTTTTTATCCGAACAACCACAATCTTTGGATTTCAATATTACTTTTAAAAATTATTCATTGCTCTATCAAAATTCATGCGTAATATTCCACATTAACAATATTACTGTATTTTAGAGTTATTGTATAATATAGTCGACAACGAAGCACTGGGAATGGTTTTCTCTCACCTGTGAAATGTTTTAAGCTAAAAAGCTGAATTGGTTTGATTAAATTTTAACATTTGAACATTATGTAAAGTCAGCACTCTTGTGTCGCGTCCCTTGACTACATTCAAAGTTGTTTGCTACCTTCAGATATTGGCTTCTTATCATAATTTTTTTAGTTTCAAGTGGAATGTAATTATTCCTTACATTTACACTATAATTAATGAGATAAACAAGCTTTTCGTTGAATGAAAAATAAAAGTAGGTATAATGAAAAAATTTCTTGAGAACATGAATTGGGTTAAATATATTAGTAATCATAAATATTAATGATTTTGTTGAATTTTAATATCACAGAATAGCTAAATTTAAAATACCCAAAAAAATACGTCACTACCTACAGAAAAGAAATAAAAAATTCAGATTTATATTTATAGCCCTATTCTGGCATTGTGACCGGTCACAAGTCACAAGCTCTTGTGATGTTTGATTATGATGGTTGATGTGTGCGGTATTCTGAGTTAGGAAAATCACAACAAATTTACCTCAGTGTCCTGTGGCTTCCAACTCAGAATACCAAAAAATCACAAATAGTGATTCACCACACCCTTGTGATTCTCTTGTGACTTATGACTGGTCACTGACGGTTGCTAGAATAGGACTGTTAGACTGATTGATATGAAGTCAAAGAACTGCTGATTGCTGTATATTACAATCAATTGAGCATTTTAATTTGTATTCATTCTGTTTCTGATAAAATATACTGCTTGTAGCCAAACTTCGAATTTTATGCTTATCGATTAACATTATCCGACAATAAAAATTGTAAATGATTTAATTTGCATATTAAGTTTTTATAATTATTCTAAAATATGACTTCAGTATGTTAACAGGTTACCTTGTAGTTTTTTTCCCAATTAGAGCTTTAAATACGGAAAAAGTTAATAATGTTTTTCTGTCAAAATTTTAGTTCCGTAAATAAAGCAACTATTAATAATAACTATCTAGTTAAGGAGTTGTCAAAAATAATCCTCGTGCTATACTACAAAAAATTACCAGTTCATAAAGGAAATAGCCGATCGTGGAAGTCATTGTCAGCATTTTAAAAAAATACATTTAGGTATTTGTGATGAAAATTTTATTCCAAATATATCTGAAAAATATTACAAATTGCAGATAGGTGATCGCCAGCAAGCTCGTCAGACCCTTGCAAAGAACTATCTATACTGAATTTTGTAAGCCCTTGTCACCTGTGCACAAAGTGGCGATGGGGTGAATAAAACCAAACTGACCATCTAAACGATACAAGTTTCACAAATTACAAAAGAAATAATAAATACTAGAGTCAAAATTATCATAAAAATGTAAACCAGTTTTAAATCAAAAGCAACAAGAAACACGAAATCAAAAAAAATCAATAAAAGACAAAATTAGTTTAAAATGTATAACAATCGATTATTTTTTCTATTTTTTTTTTCACGTTTACGAAATTAATAAACTCATATCAAATGCATACTATTGTTGCTTTGGTGATTAAGGTGTTTTCAGAGTAGGAGTGTCCTATGACTAAAACTGACAAGTTTAGCAGAATAAAAGAAGCTCAATTTTATTATACTTATCATTAGTTTTTTTCAAAGCTCAATATTTCAAAGCACTGTGGTCAAAACGGATCAAACTTTTTTTTTCGACATTTTTGGAGAAACATAACAAACTTTTAATTTGTCAGTTTATATACTATAATTGTCATTTGCGTTGCTTTGTCATTACATTAAGGTATAAATTAAATGAATGATTCATACTTCTATCTTTAGTAATATAAAATCAAGAAATGTGATATACTACATAAGACGGACTTTGTGAAAGCTTAGAAAAAAAGCTAAGTTTATTCCTTTAAGTACGTTTTGAATAAAAGTCCGTTCTTTACTTATTTTTTTCATAAATAGAAATTTGTATCTTGGAACATTTTATAAAGGTTTTATCGATTCTAAATATAAAGGTTTTTATCAAGAAAGAATACCTTTTTTTTTTTAATACCATTCGTCTGAATTACTACGGACCTATCATTTCAAAATAAAAAACGGTTGATTAAACATTCATTTGAAAACACGGAATGAAAGAATTACTATAAAAACCACTATATTTGTACTTTCCCATACTTTTGGCGTTGAATAGAAAAATGTAAGCAGATACATCATTGTTTTACAAACTTTTATTTAATTTCACATCAAATCTTGCAAGTCAATTTCGACCCACTTCCGATTATAAGATTGGGTTGAAATATGGCATACACGAACAGTTCCAATGACAACACACTTTAACAATTTTATATACTAAAAATTCAAAACGGCAGCTTGAATATGGCGAACGAATGTTGTCATTTATATTCCGATTCAACTCAAAGTCGATATCTACGGTTCGCCATGGCTGCGGATTTCAAAATGTTGATCAAAATTTAAAAATTCAAAGGATTTGTAATTTGAAAATTGGCACAAAAATCTCCCGACAACAATTAAATCGTATACGAACCTTCACATATTGAAATCTGAATGATGTGTGTATTTAACTATTTTTTGCCTTATTTCCACACACTTTTCAAAACGTTTGATTAAAGCTTCTAAGTCACTGTAAAAATAGAATGCATCCTTGGGGTCAAAATGGTCGTACACTGCCTGTTTAATTTCAACATTGCTGTTCAATTTTCTACCCCTTAAATCTGTCTTGAGTTTTGGAAACAACAAATAGTCAGACGGGACTTGGCCTATATGGGGGATGTTCATCTCTGTAAAGCCAAAATCGCAAACAGTAATCATGGAAAGTGAAGCAGTGTGGATTGGAGCATTATCATGACAAAAGCGCACACCTCGGTTCCTTTTTCCGCGCTTTTTCTCGATAAATTTTTAACACAACTGCCTTAATAAGTCAGAGTAATATGCCTCGTTTACGACTATATTCGATTCCTTGAAGTCAATCAAAATAGTTCCTAAAAAATTTTAGCCATCACTTTTTTGGTTTTGAGTGACCTTTGCTTTTTTTGCACAGGTCTTTCTTTCCGATGCGACTCTATTGAAGCTCTTTTGAATATTGGATCATGGCAAACAACAATAGTTTCAACCCCCTACACAATTAATTGAGTTAATCCTTCTTGCTCCTACGCTAAGAATTCGAGGCACCACTTATGTAGGATCCTTACAACACTTGTTTTGGAAATGCCGGTCTGTGCTGCAATTTCTTTTGTTTTTAAGCGTCGGTCACTTTCTTCACAACAATTTCTAACACTAATTTAATGTTTTCTGGAGTAGACACCGTCACAGGATCTTCCGCACGTGGGTCATCTTCTAATAATTCCCCAGCAAAACAACTTAAACCACTTTTTTATTGTTGAAAATGATGGAAACGGGTCACCATAAACAGCTTCTTTCTTTGATTTCTGTTGGCGTTAAACATTCTTTAGTCAAAAACTTTATAACAGCGCGATATATTCAACTTGAGACATTTTCTAAAATCACTTGTCTGAGTTGTCGTTCGAGCTCTGTTAGAATTAAACGGATTACAGCACAGACTTGAAACTTCGTGTAGAGCTTGTTGAGACTTGTCACCGTCACGAACATGAAGATTTTTTCGAACGCACTCTACCTATTTACTCTATGAGGCTAAGAACTCATGTACTGTATTACGTAAACTTATCATCGAAGAACCAATTATTATTTTGACAAATTAATGCATTTTAAACGTTTCATCGTGTACACCTTTAGTTTTTGCGTTCCCTGTACATTGTATTTGTACATTTTACTATTACAATCAAAGAGAAAAAAAAAAACTGTGGTTGTAATCAGTGTGCAGAAGCCGCGAACTTTCATGCGCAAGCCCAAAAATGCCTATTTTTAAAGCACTGTTCGGAGTATGCCAGTCGCGGATTACATAAATTGACATTGAACTAAGTATTATTACTTTTTTCGTTTTTTTTTTTAAATCAAAAAAGCAAATAATCCCTTTTTATTTTTTTCAAATTTTGACTTTCACAGTTTGCATAATTAAAACCAATTTTGTGACTCTTAGACTATTCGTGAAATAAACTACTTTAAATCCCTCTTCGATACTCAGTTGAAATAACAAGTTTGAAAAATATAAACAATGAATTACCACGCGGCAATATGAATTATTTTACTCTCCCAACATTTCTAAATATTTACTATTAATTAAACTGTGTGAACACCAATCGGAAAAAATTGCCTATTTTAAAAATGCTATATATTTGCGAAAAATTAGCGGATTTAGATGAATAAAAGTTAATTTTGAATCTTGCCCTTTCTACTTTGAATCCTATGTATTGAAAATTTTTTTTGATCCGCTGCCGCTAAGTTATAGTCTAAAAGTAGAAGAATAAACTGATCCCTTAATTTTTTGTGAAGTTTAATGGCTTCTATAGACTTGAAAAGATATTTCTGAGTAAATCCAAGTGAAGCATGTTAAAAGCAGGTACTTTCCGCTTTAAAAAAGTTTTCCTACAAATTTCCTATGATTTTGTTCAACTCAGCTGTGGGCTTTCAAAGCAAAAACGTCATTTTCAACTTTGAGCTTCCATAACTACTAAACTACTGACCGTATACAGCAATCCGCCAGACGAAAGCTGAAATTAAAACATAGACAGGAAATTAAAGGAATTAAAAAAGAAAAAACTGCTTCAAAATCCCTCGCTTGGATTTAGTCCCAAATTCTTTTTCAAGCCTACAGAAGCCACAGTATTCAACTAAAAATTAAAGCATCATGTTTTCTTTCTTTATATATTTATTTTTTTTTTGGGGTGATTGAGGATGAGGAAAAATTTTCAATACATACGTTTCAAAGTGGAAAGTACAAGCTTGAGCTTTTATTCATCCAAATCCGTTCATTTTTCCCAAAGATACAGTGGTTCAAAACTTAAGACAATTTTATGATTTTTTTGGGTGATTCCTTAATTTTTAACGCCAGTGTATAGAATATGTATAATTCAAAAATTATAAAGAAATATAAACAAAAACTCGAGCTTCGGTAGGACGGAGGCCTCTGGAGACTTGAGGTCGCCAAGCACATGATTGTTGTGCTTCTCTGTTAATCCGTCACTGCCAACGATCGCTGCTGCGGATAAAGTGGATTAAAGAAAAAACAATTTACAATTCTTCCACAATTTTCCCATCAACTCTTAAACTGGACTCACTGAAAATGCCAAATTAAAATAAATATAATTTTACTTCTAACGATCAAACTTAGGAATTAATCCTGTACTTAAAATTTCATTTTACTCCATTCGCAAATTTTGTATTTACATACAGGGTGTCCCATAGGAATGTGTGAAAACTTATGAGCCACTATTTTTTAACAAATGGAGAGATCGGTCAAAAGTAAATACTTTTTAATAAAGGAAAGTCGTCATTTTTATTTCATGTCCATTTTATAATAAAAAAATTAAATCTATTTCCTTTATTAAAAAATATTTACCTTTTACCGATCTCTCCATTTGTTAAAAAATAGTGACTAATTAGTTTTCACACATTCCTATGGGACACCCTGTACATTGATTCATACAGCTTCACTCTTCATCTTTGCTCTTCCCATATCGAATAAAATGTATTAATTTCAGTATAATGTTTTCTATTTTCAATTTATACCGATTGAGAGGGTATGTGTACGAACGTCTGAATAATTACTAATTTATTTCTCTACTGGATACGAAGTTATAAAACATGTTGCTGCAGACTTCCTTAACTGTATTACGCCACCAGTCGTGAGACTTCTCAGCCTTGTATCACCTGTTCTTAGATCATTTTGTCCGTAAATATAAAAAAAATTGCTGACAGGGGAGAATTATAGACACACCAAAATCCGAGAGAAGGGGACACGAAGTCACAACATCCGCCAAATAAATAGCATTCATAACTGGCACCATAATTTTTATCAATTGCGATGATGGCTTGGACTTGTTACCGTCCAAACCCAGTGATGATGCATATGGAGATCTCAACACTACTTAGCAAGAGGGCAAAGATATGAATGAACTACAATTGCAATGGCGCAAAATTCACTTTCCCTTAACACCTTAACTAATGGTATTCTCCGTTTATATCTATAGCTTCAAATAATTTCACTTTCTTTGACTTCACTTATCGAAAAGGAGTTTTGCCTTAAAATTTCTCCACTCTTAAGCCAGAAAAGGGAACATAAAAAAAATACTAACGATTGGCTGAATTTAAACTCATGGTTCTCTCTCCAAGGTCACTTCACTAGCGCAACTAATACTGATCGCGGGGGTCCACTGATTAAGACGATTTAAAATTTGACTGCGTCTGCACTACCGTTGATAATCAGTGCAAGAGTCTTTCTGGACATGCGTTTCTGCTTGTTAGCAAACTGAAATCAACTCACTCCATCGCAGCCGATATGATAACACGACAGATGGAATGAAATTTATCAGTAACCGCGATAAACAAGAGCTTCATAGAATCAGCACCCAATGCAGAGTTTATGTATACAACATCAATGGCGAAATCAATTTCGACACCAAAATTTGATCACACTTTATGAATAGTAGTAGTTCTATAACCCGTCGATAGGTTCACCTCTTAGGACTTGACCCCCAATCTGTTTTTATTTTTCCACTCGACGTCGTCCGTCTGTCTTAAGTCACTAAAACATTTCTTACAACCGTCTCTGAGCATAGGCCAAGATCGCGATCGCGAAACATAAACGCAGCTACCGTTGGGGGTTTTTGAAGGCGACCGCGACTACCGTGGCTCTGCAGGGGTCTTGGGAGCTTATTGATTGATCAGTGGGCACTATTTACCCGGTAACTACTAATTTAATCGAATTTCTCAATATTTGTTGCCTTAGCAGCTGCATTTTATGAAATTCAAATATCTTGCCCAGATCATTTAACGCGTTTGACTTTGAAGTCAATTAAAGCGCGCAAGATGCAGACTTGGCTATTAGTTGAATGGCATCATTGGAAGCTTCTCAGCATTGGCAAAGAACCTGACCATTACTATCTTGTATGGTGTATATATGTATATATATATACATCTAACACCGCTAAACTTGTGTTATTGTTATTTATCAGCGGGTACCTGGGTCTAGGACATGGACGGACTGACAAATCGCGCTCTTGCACTTGAATATACAAATTAGGTTGGGTATGTAAATGCCGAATCGACGATGAAATTTGTTTGCATTTCTTATTTGAATGATGAGTGTTCGTCCGATCGCTTTCATTTATGATAAGATAACATGTCCCCAGGTAACAAAATATTTACTTACAACTCACACCTTTTTAAATGAATGAGTTATTCCCGTGATTGTGCAAATGCATGCATATAAATGTAATATAAGTACCACGACTAACGTGACATGTCACGATAAAGTATCTTTTCGATTTCACATCAGTGATACTCTGTGAAAATGATAATCTGCAGCTCATTGTTCTCGAAGTCTGGAAGAGTGTACTCACATTGCTTATTATCATTAACTTACGTGTCGAGTATGAATATATGCTTTAAGGCATCCAAACGAAAGTGAAGCATCAGCATAGCATAAATAGCATTTTTTCGGTTACATTTGCTCCACATTAATCCATTTAAATATCAAATTATAAACAAGAATCACAATATTTCCCGAAAAAAGCGCTTGTTATGACAAGATTATACTTGATTACGTTTTTTTCAAATAAGATCAAATTTAGAAAGCTATTATATATAAAAGGTCATAGCAACCTTGACCGATTGAAAATTGTCATGTTTCATTGTGGTAACAAAATCAGTTTACCAACAAATTTTAACACTGATAAATCCGAAGTTTTTTAAAGTAATTACAATTATTCAATTTGTTTTTTTTTTTTTTTTTTTTTTTTTTTGTGAGTTTGGTTGGTTGGGCAGAAATTACTATAAATTCTGCTACATTATATAAAATCGGAGCTTCTGCCCAAGATAGTTGTTGACGTAGAACTTATATTTTCGAACGAGTACAGTCAATTAACAGAATATCATAATTTGTTCACTTGGTCAGTTTTGCAATAGTAGCTGAAATATTTTTTAGTAGCCTAATTAAAATCTCTTGAGCTTTCCTTTTTTTTTGGACAAATCAGAGAAATTTAAATATATTTTGCCAGTATTATTCAAAATGGCAAAGCAATACCAAAACATTGATCTACCTCGGAGAAAAAAATAACTTAAAAATTTGCTAAAAACGAAGAATCTTCCTTTCAATAGTTTTTGGACTCGGCTGACGTTCGTTCATCTTTCATTAAAGACCTTCTAACATTCCTCAGGGCAGCGGATCTAGTAGTCTTTTATTTTAATGGGGCTTCGGCACAAAAAACTTTTCGATCGCAGTGCCCAACATAAAGGACAACCTCTAACAATTGATAATAATAATTCAACGTGTTTGGTATCCAATTAAATTATGTGATAAGACTATTCTAAAAATGCATGTCATATTATACTAGTATTCATCCAAACCAAATCGTTTTTATAATCAAATCGGTTAATACCGATAATAATAATTTTAGGTATATTTAGGACCCTTTAGAGCCCAAACAGCTGTCCCCATTTTAATGTTTTAGTTTCGTTGAATTCAGGCTTATCTCTAATATTTGTGAAAAACCAAAATATGGATGTTCCCTATTGCTAAACTCAGAATTTCAAAAATCAACAAATCCCATTGAATGGGGCTATCAAATAAAAGAATTATAAATTCGCCCGTTTACCGAAATCAATTATTTTTATTAGCAATCAATGCCTGTAATTACTAGTAAATACTATAATAATTTTAGTTTGATAACATTTCGATGATTTCTTAAAATATACCCGCAATATCGATATCACTACTACTTTCCTTTAATAATATGGAAACTAAAACTTCTTTCGATTCACTTCATATCCATTTAAACCGGACGTGACAGAAACTATTTGAAACGTCACGTCATTTTATAGCAAAACATGGTAACTAGTTCTCACTGGTAGACAGATTAAATTGCAAAGTAATCGATTCAAACAATTTGGACGCCTGCACGTTTTCTATAAGCAAATGATTGATAGCTGGATAAACGCTATGCTTGCCTTCGCTGCAAATTTCTTTAATGCAGATAGTTGCGCGTGTTCACAATTTTGCAGTAGGTGAGCCAAAAAAAACACTGTCGTACTCTAATAATTTATTTATTTAGTTTATTTATATAAAAATTATATATTATTATAAATAAAAATAAAGTTGTGGTTCACATGCAGGGAAAGATGGAGTTATCTGATGACAGATTTTCTCATAAAATACGAATTGATCTGAACCATTCTACTTTTTATTATTATAATATTTGGAGTTGTTGTTTTTAACTCATTATCGAAAAAAATTGACTTATTCGGTTATACTGGAATGGAAAGCTACAAATTTATAAAGAGTTGGTCATCGGGTGATTTTTTTTTCTTTTTAAGCGCTGAAAAATAAAAACTGGTCAATATTTTTCATAGTTTGTTGATTTATTGAAAGGAGTAAGCCTTCCGATTAGTTATAGAATATGATTTCATTTAAATAGCTGTCTTAGCTGGCTTGGCAGTAGCCGCCCCGTAGCAGTAGTAACAAAATTTTGCAGCACATTTTCGATGGTTTAGGGCCCTTTTTCACGATCAAATCGCAGCATCGCGGTATTATTGATTGATTGAACTTAGTGTGCAAAAGTTCAGTTGTGGCACGGCTTGTGTAGCACGTAGCGCTATGTCACCATATTAGATCCGTCCTCTTGAATCTGAAAATATTGATGTAATCATAGTTGATTGCAAATCAATTTTGTACTACTTAATTTCCTTCAATTACAGAAATTCGGTTTCTCCATTTTGAATTTCCAAATTTTAAAAGCAGATTCGAAATGTCAATTTCATTATCATTACCGTTATCATTTTTTAACAAATTTTCATTAAGTTCTTCACATTTCGAAAAATATATATTGGATCCAGCATCTAGAATTTCCAAATTTTGATATTGGAATCGAAACTAGAGAACCCAAGAGTTTTTGATTATAAAAACTAGGCGAATGTGAAAAATTTTGGTCAGCATATTGGATCGGGCATTTGGAAATTCCTTGAGTATATTCGAAATCAGCAACATAAAAACCCGTAGGTACCAGTTTTCATGAGAATTACTTGAAGTTTAAAGTTTTTGCCGCCATTTTGAAACTCTACATTTTATTCAAATGAAAAGTAGTCTATATATTAAGTTGGAATATGTACCACCTTCGGACAAAAAATTAACAATATCAATGCAAGCATTTAGGTGTGATTGAAGAACAAACAAACGTACGGATCTACGTTTTGACTTTCTAAATTTAGACAGCAGATTTGAAGTAACATTCGAAAATACTGGTTTCAAAACAATCATTATATGTACTAATTTTCATTAAAATCCGTTGAGGTCGACAAACTTTGCTCGCCATATTGGATTCGCCATCTTGAATTTTCTTGGGAATTTTAAAAATAGATTAAAAATTAGTGGCCTCAAAATGCCATTTGCTGTAATGTCCATAAAAATCAGTTGAACTTCAAAAGTGTTGGTGGCCATGAACTTTCATTTTTATAAACCTTATAAATATATGTATACATATACAGTGGAGTCGGAAATTATGTTAACACAGCTGAACGCAATCAATCCTTCTTCCCCATCGATGCAGGAATAGATCCCGTTACAAAATAAACTCATAATTATGTAGTTCTCTGTGGAAGGTTCCGGGAAGGAAAAATCAAAATAAAAACTAAGTGTTTTTATTTCCGCAATTTCCATTTAATTGTAGCAAGTGCTAGAGACGGGGAGTCGGTAAATAAGTTAACTAAAGTGTTTTTTGGTTTTTTTGTATCTATTGCTTGGTGAATCATTTCCTCACTGAACAGATATTAGCTTCATTCTAATATTATCCTAACTGCATTATTTTAAAGATATTATAATTGTTTTTGCTTTATGAAATTTGGAAAATAAAATATTCGGTTTTAGAAAATGCCAAAACAAAAAGAATTAACACCCAACGAGAGAGTAACGGTGTTTAACCGTAGGATGAAAGGCGAAACACTGCAATCGATTGCTACGGATTACGGTATATCAAAATTAGTTGTAAAAAAGATCGTTGAACGGATGTTGGAAAGGGGAAATGCTGAAAATACAAAACGTTCTGGAAGGAAAAGGAAAACTTCTGTGCGTCAGGACAGGGAAATCATAAGGGAAATTAAAAAAAATCCTCGGATAACTGTCAGGCAATTAAAAGAAAACCTAAATTTACCAATACAAATAACCCAGATCAAGCAGCGCATACATGAACAAGGCTTTGCAGGTAGAGTTTCCCGAAAACGTCCATTCATTTCAAAGCAAAATGCTGTAAAACGTCTTTCTTTTGCCAAAAAATATAAAAATATGCCACAAGAATGTAGGAATATAATTATTTGGAGCGACGAATCAAAATTTGAGTTGCAATCGAATAAAAGACGTAGTTATGTATGGAGAAAAAAGGGGCAGGAATTCAAGAAGGAAATGATCACACCAACAGTGAAGCATGGTGGAGCAAAAGCAGTAATGGTATGGGGTTGTTTCAACTCTAATGGAGTAGGCAACAGTCATTCCATCGAAGGTCGACTTACGGGCAGTGGTTATGTAGCAATTCTGCAGAGAGATTTAGTACCTTCTGCTAGGAAATTGGAGTACCTAGTATCTTCTGCTTGGAGTACTTTAGTACCTTCTGCAGTCTGCTAGGAATACAAGGATCGTTTGTCTTTCAACACGACAGCGATGCTAAGTATACTTGTAGAGTGGCAAGGGAATATCTTCAGGGGGAAAATATTGAAGTGCTACAGTGGCCTGCTCAAAGCCCTGACATGAATCCTATCGAGCACTTATGGGATTACCTCGATAGGAAGATTGAAAAGAGTCGACGGATGAATGTTAATGAGTTTAAAGCAGTACTGACGGAGGAATGGAACGCAATCGATGTAGAAGTTTTAAGAAAACTTGTAAAAAGTATGCCAAATCGATTAGAAGAAATAATCAGAGCAAAAGGGTACCAAACCAAATATTAGATTTAGTTCTTAATTAGAAACCAGAGTGAAATCTTTAAAAGTTAACATACTTTCCGACCAGGCTAATTTTCTGAATTATTTAATTTTTTTCTTATTTAATTTATATTTAATAAATAAAGTTCCTAAATAAAACCTGTAGCAAGAGATTAATATGTACATATAATTTTATTTTGAAAAAAGTACCTTATTTTAATTTAATCATACTTTTTCTTCAAATTTGTCGTTGTTAACTTATTTTCCGACTCCACTGTATAGGTGTAGGGATAGGGATAGCGATATCAATTCCAGAGATTTGGAATTTCAATGTAATTTAATTCCTCAAGGATTGATTTCCACCCAGCTCTGAACACTATTACTTGCGCCCGAGGTTAAAAACAATATTTGAAAAAAGCATTTTTAGACCCAGAAATTGGGCGATGCGATCAGAGGCGGCTTTACCTATAGTGCAGGGTGTGCGGCGCACACGGGCGCCGGGTCTAAGGGGGCGCCGAGCGCCCTCTAATGCGACACCTCCAAAGAAGCGTCGCTCACGGCACCGGCCGGCGCTCTCAAAAATCCTGCGCCCGTGTTACGGCCGATGCCGGGTAGGCGGTAGCAAAGCAAGGCGCGCCACCACAAGCTGCGTCTTTACCTACTCTACACAATAACTTTTGTTTCAACGTGAAATCAGCCTTAAAACAGATAATTAAAGATTATATTGGAGTAGTGTCGCATCGCTACCAAAGGCGCGTGCCGGCACCTGTTTTGATTCGTTTGAAAACACGCCGACAATCATTGCTAACTCGGCTGTATTAGAATGCTATAAAGTTCAAATTCAAATTGCCAAATTGTCATTTTCAAACGCTTTGTGTACGCGTGCCGCAATTCTTGTTTTACCGCTACACCGTAGTTTTGCGAAAAAAGCCTTGATGCAATGAATTAAGTATCATCTTTGAGTAAACATGTAAATGGGTAATTCTTTTACAAACCGTACGAATTTTGATAAAAATTGAGCGACATGTCCCCGATTTGGCTGAAACTTTTTTTACGGATTCTATATCGAAAAATAAGAGATACGTGTCCGAGGATTTTTTTTTGTCCGCATATTTTCGATGATACTAGTGGTCGAAAATGTGAGAATAATGAATTTTTTGGCTTGGAGACTTATTTTCAAAAATTTATAACTCTGGTTTTATTTGAGGTACAAACTTCTTTTTTCATTTTAAATCTAAAGGATTAAGTTTTGAGAAAAAAAAATATTTTTAATAAAAATTATTAACAAATTCATATTTTTATTATCAATTTAATTGTTTAAATCAATTAAAAAGCATGTTTTCAAAATATGGTACCTTTATTATTACTATTTTTAAAACATTAATTAATATAGCGCGACACGTAAAAAAAACGGTTTTTTGTTAATAAAAAGAAAATTATAGCTCGGATCAAAAAAAGTTATATGTAAGAGTTGTAGATAATAAAAAGACCTACAATTCTTGTCTCAACTACTTTCGACATAACCTCAAACTTTTCGAATAAATTGAAAAAAATTTTATAAATCACTTTTTCCAAATTTATTTGCCACATTTTTTGCCTCATGTCGTTTCTTTTTCTTAATATAAGTAATTATTACGTTCTTCTTAACAAATAATATTTATTAGCAATCAATACAATAAAAAAAACATAAATTAATAATAAATGATAGAACATTATTTTATCACATAAAAAAAAATTTATTGTGGTTTCAATACTTATTATTGGTTAATATGTATTTCGTTTGATGGTTAGTTGAGAAACATATTAAAAACATTTTAAACAATTAAAATTATATGTTAGTTCCTTTTTTAATTTTTTAGTCTTTTTATCAATAAATAATGTTCAAAAAGGGGATTTTTAACATTTTTTGCGTTTTATTCGAAAAGTTTGAGGTTATGTCGAAAAATAGTTGGGACAAAAATTGTAGGTCTTTTTATTATCTACACCTTTTATATATAACTTTTTTTGATCCGAGCTATAGTTTTCTTTTTATTAACAAAAAAACCGTTTTTTTGACGTGTCGCGCTATATAAATTAATGTTTTAAAAATAGTAATAATAAAGGTACCATATTTTGAAAACATGCTTTTTATGTAAAATTTGACGGAGAATACAATAAAAATACTAAAAACTTGCTACGAGGTGGGGGCCATTGTTAAAAATTGATTTAAACAATTAAATTGTTAATAACAATATGAATTTGCTAATAATTTTTATTAAAAATATTTTTTTTCTCAAAACTTAATCCTATAGATTTAAAATGAAAAAAGAAGTTTGTACCTCAAATAAAACCAGAGTTATAAATTTTTGAAAATGAGTCTCCAAGCCAAAAAATTCATTATTCTCACATTTTCGATCACTAGTATGATCGAAAATATGCGGAACAAAAAAAAAATCCTCGGACACGTATCTCTTTCGATATAGACTCCGTAAAAAAAGTTTCAGCCAAATCGGAGATATGTCGGTCAAAAAGGTGTTCGGTTTGTAAAAGAATTACCCAAATATGAAGTAAATCGGCTTTTCTTTTGATAAAAATTATATAAAAGGTAAGATTTGGTTATTTGCTTACACAATTATTGCGACATGCATCGCGGTCAGAGGTTGTTACAGCGATTCTGTAGCACGATATTTTTTTTATGAGTGTTCGGATAAGGAAAGGTGTTGGGTCAAAATCTTACGGCTTGAAACACGCTGTAATAATTAACGGTGTGTTAATTATTAGGAGTTATCTACTTGAAGTAAAAGAACTTTTTGAACGATACAAGATAACTAAACTACATATATTCACTGAAAAATTCATAATTTACGCTGATTTAGTTCAATATATATATATTTTGTTAATAAAAATAAACAATTCTTTTTCTTAAGTTTACCAAATATCTGCTTTATCTGCAAATAAAAGAAATGAAATTGGCTCAATGAATTTTTAAAAATTATTCGGCGTTCGCAGCGTTTTATATCCATTAATATTGTCGGCATATACCTAATAATATTATTGAAGGGGCTATTTATTTAACTAACAAGCAATCACGGCATATACCTATGACCGCTTGTTCGTTTTCGAAGTGAGTTTGAAAATATAACTGTAAGTATTCCATTTTGACCCCGCTCCTACTAGAGGGCGCCAGGGTACTGGTTGCACACGGGCGCCACAAGGGCTAGAGCCGCCTCTGGATGCGATTAAAATGTCTCACTGATGATTTTAAAGTCGTACCAAATGTCTTGACACAAATAATTTTCGGTACGGAACCTCGATAAGATTTATTGGTTTATATCTTTGTAAATAATTTTAAGTAAAGACTCTAATCCGGGTGACTGACTCGGCTATTTCTGAGTTTTAGTACCGGCTAATCACATCGTTCAGAAATCAGCGGAAAGAATTTTGTACATGAACCAATTTCCGAAAATGTGTGTGTACCTTTGCTTGGTCCTTTTAAAGTCCCTCAACCGACCGTTAAGGAGCCGGGGAAAATGCCCGCGAACATACCCCCGTTAGTTTGACATTTCCGCAGTTGTCCTTGACGGATTCAAGGAAGTACGATTCAGTGGAAGGAAGCGGGAATCAGGAGAAATGGATCCTGTCTAAATTTTCAATAAATACAGTATTTTCCCCAGCAGCTGTTGGTCAATTTTTTTACTGTCAGCCAATTTGAACATTCTTTTAAACAATGCTGAAGAGCAAAGGGACTCTTTTGAGGATGCTGAAACTGCATGAAATTGGGCTGAGAGCACCAGCCCTGGGAAAGATTGTAATCCTAAGCTTCTCAACGAAGCGTATTTTATTGACTTTATTCATTTCAGGCCAGGTGCGGCGGCAACTTGGTCTTGTCCTCGAGTTTTTCTTGCACTTCCCGGGCTCAGCGGAAGATTCACACGTACTCAAATTTGGGGTGCACCGTTTGGTCACTCCGCAGCCTCTCAAGCGAGTCTTCTCTGTCAAAGGGCCCAACGGTCAGGTCACCTTATTCTGCCTGATTTATTATTTTCAAACATTTTGAATTCTAATTAAAGAAGGATGGGGACAAGCAGGAAGAAGAGGTTAAAGGAGCGCCGAGTGACGTTATTGGGACTCAGCCGTCGGTTCTCAGCTCTAGTCCCACGACTCAGTTGGAAATCAACACGATAAAGGGAGCCCTCATTATAACCGCTACCATGCAGGACTCCAAGATGAATGATATAATCTTAGAGAAGCTGGGGGCACAGACAGACAGCGGCAAGGAGCCCAACAACAGGCCTTCCCGAGCAGGGGCACGGTCTGCTGCTGAAAGAAAGTTTATAACTCCGTCCAGGGCAATGTCTGATTACCTCCTGAAGGCATCGGATTTAGAGGAATTGCCCAAAATAAATCGAAGGTCTCCGTATGAACAAGAACCTCCCATCACTGTATACTGGCGAAAAGATGTCGAGGAGAAAGCCTTAGAAATTTGGGGCTCGGAAGAAAATTTGCTGCATGAATTAATGAGACGAGATGTCGAGCGCAAGCATCACCAGCAAAGTAAGTTGTTGTTTCAAGAAATTGATAAAATCTAAATAAGAATTACCGATTTTAAGTATTCAACTAGATTGTGGGTTAATAAGTCGAAAATTAAACATTAATATTTTTCCAGGGCCTCCAAAGTCCGACTTCGGTGAAAGTCTTTCAGTTAAGATAGATCTTCTATATTTGGGTTATATACTTTTAAAATCTTTAAAAAAACAATTCCTTCTGGGAGGAAAATTTTCAAATTTTTTTTAATTTCGTCCAACAATTTTTTTTTTTTTTGTAAGAGCAAGCATCAGAAAATGTAAAAAACCACACCAACTGCACAAGCAAGAAGATAAGAAGATATTGTTTTACCCCATATAAAATCCGGTGTAAACACAGGGTTAATATCGAATATCAGTTTCATTGTTAACAGACACGGTATTTAAAGTTGAATTAAGTCTTGTTACGGGCACAAGAAGTTAATTTTAGCATTTCGATATGAACATTATCAAAAAGTAGTCGTTTTATTTTGAAATATGTTTTTTATTTATTTAAACAATTTTTCAATAACTTCTTCTTCTCTCTGAATCGCAACGCAAAATTGGAACACACAAATGACAGATTACACAGTGACAAGCAAACGGTGATTTTACCCAAATTTACTCGGTCTCCGCAGCGTGGGTAAATCTGGTAAAAATTGTGTAAGAGGGGAAGTGCTGTCAAGAGCTCAGTTTTTCCCCTCCGTGAGGTTAACAGACACTTTCGGGTAAAAATTTTACCTGCAAGTAAAAACTTTATAGTTACCAGACAGACCTTTTATAGTTACCAGACAGACCTAATTTTTGTGCAAAAGGCCAGATGACAGTTCTTCTTTTTAATAAGTTGTTCGGTTAACGGTTAACTGACAAGCACTGGGGCGCCCCATGTTTTCCGACAATTCTCAGGGTGTCCTGGGGTGCCACAGGTTTTCGAGTCAACGGACAAATCCAATGTTAAAAAAACGTTGGACCTTTACCACTTCTACGTTTACACAATAATAAAACGGTTAATTTAAAAATGATAAACGTAAAGCAATTATGTGTTAATGTTCTATTTGGAATAATAATAATAAATAACTCATATTTTTATTACACTAGCTTTGCATCATCAGGTATTCTTTTAAGATTATCGCTGGCATTCCGAAAAATAAAATAAAGTAGTTAGATGTACTAAGGCGTAGTTGATTAAAACAGAAAATTTCCACCAATTTTATTCACAAGACCCCATTTTAAATCTGTGTATAGAGCGTATATTTTTCTAAGAGTTGTTTTCAATATGCGACACCTCAAGGTAATATTGTTTTCTTAAAATCATTTTCTTACTTCTATTTCATATCAGAATTCGTGCTTTGGGGATAATTTTTATTCCACTCGGAATTTGGAAAATGTCACAGGCCTGCGATGGTTTTCCTCTTACAAAACAAAGTAGTAATTTCGACAGGATTTTTTCACGTAGATCACTAATTCACAAACGAAAAAGTTTTACTATGTCACGTTTTTGAAAAAAAAAATAGGTTTGAAAAGTACAAAAGACCGTATTTTGACCATTTTGCAAATTAATAAATAACGAATTGTCACAGAAGCGTGTAAAGTAGCTCAAATAAAAGTATGAATCTTTAGTTATTATAGTAAAATGCGAGAGGCTTTAATACTTTCCGAAATATTCCGCTTTTTTCCATAAGCTAATTATTTCATACAATAAATAGTGAATGAAGATCAAGCAGTGAAAGCTCTTGAAAATCTTATTCCCGAAGATGTTTCGTAAGTGTTATAGATTAGTGGTATATCACATATATAGATAAGGATTCAGACTCTCTTTAAAGTCATGTTATGAGCTATTTTCACATTCCGATATTTTTTAATGAATTTTTAAAAATGGCCGAAATACGTTATTTTATACTTTTCAACCCTATTTAACCAAAAAACGTGATATCTTAGGACGACTTTGTTTGCGAATTCGTGTTCTGTGGAAAATTAAATATTAAAATTTGTCGACCAGTGTGTTTATGCTGACTATTGTTGTAGAGTTAGAGAGTGCTTGGCTTTGACTTTGGAACATCCTACGTCTAAAATGACTACATAGGTGGATATCCGTAGCAATAAAGCCTTGGACCATATCTTAAACTTTTAAAGTCTTAGGAAGCAATAATTAGTTTACCTGCTATTCTTGATCTCGATATGTGTCACTACTACCCAAAAAGTGTAAATAACTCATTTTATTAAGAGAAATATAATATAACCTTTACATATATTGTGTTTTGATAGTTTAAAATTTTCAGACGTTTTTACCACTAAAAGGCGATTGCGAGATTATCGAAGGGAAATAGGTAGTCGAGTAACCGTTCCGGTAGAAGATCCTGGACTACTTGGAAAATCAGGACGAGTGGTATTAATCGCTATTGCCATGTAAGCCCAATCGAACATAAAAACACATTTAAGTCCTCAATAATCCTTTCAGAAATATGACAAATCTCGTTTTCAAAACCTTTGCGTGGTTGAACTCTGGCTCCCACAGCATGTTTGCAGAGGTAATCCATTCCTTTGCTGATACAGTAAATCAGCTAATTTTAGCCTACGGAATTCACAAATCAACTCAGGTAAAGTTTTATATTTTATAATTTCCTCGGGTTTGCTTTATTCGTGAATTGCAGGTTGCCGATACTGACCATCCTTATGGATATTCTAACATGAAATATGTGTCCTCGCTTATCTCAGGCGTTGCAATATTCTGCGTTGGCAGTGGTCTATCGATATCGCATGGCATTGTTGGTTTGCTTCATCCAGTACCTATGGAGAATTTGTATTGGGTATAATTTCAAAATAATTATACTGAACTATAACTATAACTATATGAACTATTATTTTTTAGTCCTTCGTTGTTTTAACCTTATCTATGCTCTCTGAGGGTTTTACCTTAGCAGTAGCAGTAAATAAAATTCGAAAGTCTGCAAAAGAGCATGGGATTACTTTTAAGGAATATGGTAATTTTTTATGAACACCATCGGGAAGTATCTATACTCTAAATATAATGAAATGTATTTTTTTGTAGTTATGCGAGGTCAGGATCCCTCAGTAAATGTGGTTTTAACAGAAGATGCAGCAGCTGTCGCTAGTGTGATTTTAGCCACAGGCTGCATGAGTATTACAAGTTTAACTGGTTCAACAATTCCTGACGCTATTGGCTCTCTACTCGTCGGAGGAATTTTGGGAGGCGTAGCATCTTTTATTATTTACACTAATGTTGCGGCCCTTGTTGGAAAGTAAATAGAAATTAAGTTTATAATGAGTACAAAAGCTAATATTTCTTTTTGTGAAGGTCGATTCCGCAGGAACTCATTGAAAAAATTAATTCCGAACTAGAAAGCGATATTATGATAAGAGCTATTCATGATGTGAAAGGCATAGATATGGGTAACTCGCTAGTTCGCTATAAGGTAGGTTTAACTTTATGATCATTTCATAAATAAATGCAGTACTTCTCTGTTATCTTTAGCACTATCATTGGTGTTCGATTTTTAATGACTTTGACATACATAACATATATTTCAGTGTTTGTCTAAACTTCATTTCTAAGCGTACTAATAGTCAGAAAAAAGATATATTGAAGAAAAACTATAAATATCTCAAAAGTATAAAATTAAATAACATTTTATTGGCAACAATAATTTTTGCTTCATGGATTTCTTTAAAATTATGCCATATACAATAGTTTAAAAAATATATAGATTATGCCTAAATCATTTCTGATAATGTACCGTTTTTTACATATGTTTATTAAATATCTTTTTTTTTTTAAATGAGAATTCAAACCACGTTCACGTGCAGACTTTAACCAAATTTTTTTTTATTTAATAAATCTTAAAATGCGGTGTATAGAGGTGGAATCGAATATGCTAACATTAATGTTTTTTATTTTTATTATTATTAATTATTTATTTCAAAGAAAGGTAGTACATCAAAATCAATTATCTTTGTTGTATACAAAAGAAATGGCTATAATTACAAATTAAAATTTAAACTTCAATAGTGCCACTAAAAATAATCATGAAGTATAAAATGAGAATTACAATCAAAACGAAGGAAAGAAGAAGCAAAAAATAGAAATAAAACGAAAACTAATATAAGCTATGAAACAAAAAATAAAATAAAAAAAGATAGATAAGAAGATGACGTTAAGAATTTTATGTTTGGAATTAGCAACAAGAGTACCTGACCAAATTCCCAATTAG
Source organism: Dysmachus trigonus (assembly GCA_949715965.1). Taxonomy (NCBI): domain Eukaryota; kingdom Metazoa; phylum Arthropoda; class Insecta; order Diptera; family Asilidae; genus Dysmachus; species Dysmachus trigonus. The sequence goes on along the minus strand of OX454319.1, from coordinate 50,864,739 downwards.
TTCGGATAATCGAGGTTCTACTGTATTCCCAAAGTGTTCACACTGTTTGCATATGAGAGCAAAATTTATTTAAATACCCTTTGGGAAAGTTTACAACATCTCTCATACGTCTTGACACCACTAAACACTGCGACTTGGTTGGATTCACAGTGAGTTTGTTTGATACCGCCCATTTATGTACTGAATCTAGGTCATCGTTTATTTTATATATTAATTATTGAACATCAACCGCATACATATGAAATTTACAAAGTGCCATGTCATTAACAAATAAAGAAAATAACAATGAGCCCAGCAAGGAGCCCGTGGGCGCCACTCGAAACATTGCCAATACCAGAAAATAAATAATTAGACAGGACTATTTGACGACCACGAGACAGATAGTTATAAATTCATTTGACAGAATACTTATCAAAACCTTGTCCTTTTTTATACCCAAATTGATAAGGTGTAAGTAGGTTTTGTTTCCTTACATAGCCAACAATTTGATTACACAATAGCTTTTCAAAGACTTTGGAGACATAAGAGGACGAGTCTTGAGGCTATGTAGCACGTTTTGTTTTTGAAACCGGAAGGATTTTCGCTATTTATTTCGCTTGGGGCGAATATCGAGATCTACTGAATTTTATTTTCTTTGATCTACAGCATTTAATACATCCTACCCACCTATTTACCTGTTAAAAAATTGTCCATTCCTTTCCTCCAGCCTTGGCACTTATAACTCACATCATTTTTCTACCACATTTTTAACCACACTTTTAGATAAATTTAATTAAGCTGACTGTATTTTATTTTACATTTGCATTTAAACACTTAACTAATTAATTGTGTGCTATTATGGCAGTACAAACAATTACTTGGGCATTTTCAACGAAAATTTAATTAATGGAATAATTACAAAATCAGATCCTTTTTTTCTAAAAAGCAATACATATTATTATTATTTTTTAAGTAAAAAGATGTACAATGTTATACCATATTAATATCTAAACTAAATGCGCTAATTTTTAGGGACAATTAGCCAAATAAAGTCAATATATTATATTTTTGTAACAAGAAATTGAAGGAAAACAATTTGATAAAGCTAAAGTTGAAAAAGATTTTTTTTTTTTTTAACGAGAAGACAATAACCTGGATACTGGAAAGATTTTTGGATTTTGGCTTATTTGGACAGTCATGAGCCATCAGTCATTTTCGATTGGTCTTTTTGGTTTTTGGACAATTTTTTTATAAACAAGCTAATCAATGTTAATGTTAAATAAATTTTTGCGTTTCCCGTATACAGGCGGAGATGGATTTCGATGGTAGAGAGTTAACAAGGACGTACTTGGAAAAACAAGATCTTAATGAATTATTAAAGGTATTTGTTGTAGTAAAAAATATGCAATTTTTAATGAAACATTTCACCTTTAAAGGCCGTGCAGAAATTCGAAACGATCGATGAGTTAGAAGAGTTTATGCTGTCGCACGGTGAGAATTTAGTTGACTTGATGGGTGGAGAAATAGATCGAATTGAAATGAATCTTCGAGTAAGCATGCAGCTTCGTATACATATTTTGAACATTTATACTATAACTAATTTATAATTTTCCTTTTAGAAAAAGTTTCCTCAAATCCGTCATTGTGATTTAGAAATATTGTAAATGGACTTTCTTTATAATATTTAGCAAAGCGATAAAAACGATTTTGAAGACATCACTACACGAAAAGAAATATTTTGGATTTAAAAATCAAACTAAGTTTCCCATGTTAATGGCTATTTATAAATTTATTTTATAGTTGATGTAGCAATATTTTATTTTAACATGTACTGGTAAGACAGACTATCTGAAATTATTGTGAAATGTTATAGGTGGTTGTTCTAGTAAAAAATCTAATTTCTTTACTGTGATAACATATACTCGTACAATAAAATTTTTTGAATTAATAAAGACGTTTAACAGCTGAATCACATTAGTAAGACAAGTAAGTTAGCTATTGGTATACATATGTAGGTTATTATTTTCAAAAAATTTTTAGATTGGTATGTTCAACGTGGTCTGAATTTTATTATAACGCTTCATTCATTAAAAACTAAAAATTTGTGAAACACGTATTCAAGTATGAAATATAAACGGTGACTTAATATAGGCAATAACAGTAATTAAAAACAGCAAAAATTCTTAAACATTGGCTACTTTGTATTTTTAGCTCTGTAATTTTCTATTTGTAAAATCTGTACTTCAATTACGACAACAACAAAAATCTAGACTTAAAGAAAATTAACTTGGTAGTCAATGAATATCTGTTTTATGAATGAAAACTAAATATGGAAATTTCCTGCGAAGTAGATTATTTCTGTTGCTCTGAAAGCAGTGTTGCCGTTTTCGATTGGTTCCACGAAAATTTTGTTACACGTTTGGACAGCGAACGGCATAGAATGTAAAAGTGTTTAAACAACATAATACGCGGCTACTATACGTAATTGTACTAAATAGAGCTAAGGGGGAAATTCTATGGTTCTACGTGACCCACTTACCACAAGATTATAGCAGTACTACCCCATCGATGTGAATCAGCCTTAAATTTGTTTATTCAAGTAAAATGCAGGGTGTTTTAAAGATAAAATGAATGCGTAATTTACAAAATATTTGTGTTTTGAACTCATAAATATATTGAAAACTAGTAATTGTCTTTTATTTTACCAAAGAAAAACATCAGTTAATAATGATGTATTTTTAGATGGAGGCAAGAGGGGCAGATAAAGTTTCCTTTAATAAATTTTAAATGAAGTAGGGTTATTTCCACTGTTTTACAAAGTAAGAGATATTTTATTGGCATATTTATTTATCGCAGCCTTACGTGGATTATTAAGAAAGCTTGAATTTAATCTTTATTTTGCTTCAACAGTATCCTGCAATATGTAAATCGAAGTCAGAAAAATCCTCATTTCATGGCCTAAAAAACATTTAACACTAGATTTACCAGCGTGAAAATCTGTAATTTTTATAATTTTCGGTACCTTTAAAGTGTTATGTTTTTACATTTAAATTAGTAACTATAAATGGGAATAAAGTCTTTGATATGTCGTAATTTTTAACCATAATAAGCTTTGGCATAACTCTTAGGGGATAACTTTACAAAATTTAATCAGTTCAGAGAATAAATTGAGTACCAGTCAATTTGACTGGTCGTGGTAAATCTAGTGTTAAAAATTATTCAAATCCAATGTTATCAAGTTGTTCCCTTCATAAAATTGACATTTAGCACGTAGCACGTATACATTAGGGTGCTTTTTTTTTGCGACTATTTTTGTTTTTTTAAGTCCCACCTCGAAATTTTGTGGCAAATACCTAAACAAAAATTCCCTGAAAATTGGAGCCCTTAATATTAATATTAAGTACTAAACCAAGGCGTATAAAGATTTCCCATATAAAATACACGTAAACTTTGATTATTTTTCTTCAAAACTCTACAGCTCAGAGGAATTTTATGGTATAATCTTGGTCAATGGTAGGGTTTCTTCAGAATTGAATGGTCTACAAAAGTGTCCATTGCGGTGTAACCCTAACTCCCACCAGCGAGGTAGTACGGGTCACTAACCCCAATTTTTCCATGAAATTCTCGCTTTTTGCCCCTATCTCGTGAACAACAAGAGGTACAGAAAAAGTTAAATGACAAACTTGTAGGAAATTCAATTCCCTACAAAAAAGTTGTGAACACCAAATAGCTAACATCGATATTTCTTGAGATATTGGGCTTTGAAGTTGAGGTAGTGTGGAACTTTTATGGATTATTGAGCTAAATTGTAGAAACACTACCTCAACTTCAAAACCCAATATCTCAAGAAATATCGATGTTAGCGATTTGGTGTTCTAGAGCTTTTTGGAGGAAATTGAATTTCCTACAAGTTTGTCATTCACATTTTTTCTGTAGCTCTTGTTATTTACAAGATTGGGGCAAAAAAACGAGAATTTCATGAAAAAATTGGGTTAGTGACCCGTACTACCTCGCTGGTGGGACTTAGGGTTACGCCGCAATGGACACTTTTTTAGAGCATTGAATTATGAAGAAACCCTACCATTGACCAAAATTATTCCATAAAATGCCCCTGAGCTCTAGAGTTTTGAAGAAAAATAATCAAAGTTTACGTGTATTTTATATGGGAAATCTTTATACGCCTTGGTCTAGTACTTAATATTAATATTAAGGGTTCCAATTATCAGGGAATTTTTGTTTAGGTATTTGCCACAAAATTTCGAGGTGGGACTGAAAAAAAAAAAATAGTCGCAAAAAAAAAGCACCCTAATATACATATATACTTAATAATAATTCCAAATTTGGGTTTTCTGTATAAAATGTCGAAAGTGTGTGTGAACTTTTTTAGGAGTCCAATTCCCATTTCAGTGTTTATCCAAACCCCATTTCAATGTTTAATGACAATTTGGAATTTGGTTTCCCGAAATCCCAAAAATCCTTTCTACTGTTTCATGCTTTTTTATAGAATTTAAGTCATATCCATCAAATTGGAAAATCGCCCTTAATCTGGATATCCAGCCATACATTTTTATAGGAATCCTGAGGTAATTTAGCAATTAAAAATCAGGTCACTCGCTACGCATCTAACACTGCAGTTAAAGGGTTAAAATAACTCCCGCAATAAGGTTAATCATTTTCCTGCACGACTCAAGCGGATATAAAAAACAGGTTTCTATTAAGATTTCACATGTTTTTATTATACATTTTCAACAACTACATACACTTGTTTCTGAAAGCAATGCATTGAAGTCCAATTTATCAGTGAGCATGCACTACAAAATTCTGGACAATATTTAAATTTCAATTATTAAAGAATAGCAGCAATTCATGTTTTCATATTAATTGTGCGGCAACTTACAAATGGGAGTGTAATAAATTTGAAATTATGCTTTATTATGATTAAAATAGCGTTTTGTGTTAAAGGTGATAACATTCACAATCCTTAGAAGTTAAAACGTTTACACACCGATTTATTACAAATTATATCCTTGCTCTTGTATATAAAATCAAAGATCAAGATGCGTGCTATTTCATTCAGTCAATTTGCGTAATTTTTATTTAAAAATATTCTTAATATTTACTTTTGTTATTGTGTTCTCCATACTTACATATATTTAAAACTTAAAATATTAACTCCTTTTACAGCCACTTGATCATTTTCCTGTACTTGTTCTGTTTTACAGTCAATTACCTTAAGTCCGTTAAACTGAATTATATTTCATAACTTTTTGGTAAACAAAATTTTTGCACATCCACAATAAACGCCTACCTCCTCTACTCAGCAATAGTCAACACAATTTACAAATAAAATGGCAAATTTCAATTTACACATACAGCTGACAAGTTGGAATACATAGAATTAGAAGAAAATAGCTCTTTTATTTTAAAATGTGTATATTCTTCTCGAAGTCGCATTATAAATCTATTCTTTGTACAAATTATAGTAAAAATACCCTTGTAGAAAATAAACTGCAAATAAATTAAACACAAGAAAATTGTAAAAATTATCGTCAAAAACGAATAACTTAAATGGTATAAATATAAACTTAGAAATTGGCACAAAAATGCGTTTTCACCATATCATTTGCAGTTTATTTTCGACAACAACAAAACAAACATCCATCTCTCCGCTTTTTCTATTTTTTTGTTTTAATTTTATATAGCTTTTAATATTTATAGAGCTTTCATTGCCTTCAGCTTAGTGTTTCTTCTCCCAGAAGAATTTGTGTGAACTGCTTTCGAGCTGCTTTTTAACAACATACAGCTGCACTGGAAGGATACACAGGCCTATGAGAAATCTTGTGTGGTAGAGTCTTGTGAGCGGTGGCATCTAAAAAAAGAAAAAAAAAAAACGAATAAAATAAGATTTCCTTAATAATGAAAACATATGCTAGAAAATTAGGCGGTTTCCCCTATTAAGATAGAAATAAAAACTTACATTGGATCTAAATTAGTTTTTGGAAGGGAAATCTCGAAAAAAAAAAAAATTCGAAAAAAAGAAAAAACCTTTTACCTCCTAAAATTCATTATTCCTTTTTACAATACAAACTGGCCCTATACAAAGTTTTTATGAAAGAATATTTTATAATCTTTTCTAAACAGACAACAATATAACCAAATTCAAAATTATCATTAAAGGTACATATTTCCAAAATTACTTAAACGCGGAATATTACTCTGACTTATTAAGGCGGTTATGTTAAATTCTCGAGAAAAGGCGCGGAAAAATGAACCGAGGTGTGCGCTTGCTTCATGATAATGCTCCAATCCAGACTGCTTCACTTTCCAAGGCTACTGTTCCTTCTATGTTATATTTGTAGAAATGGTAGCAGCCAACATATCAAATGAAAGTAGACATTGGCCTTTTCCAATAGTACAGTATACAGGTAAAACCGAATTACAGGTTAAAAAATTAAAGCGATCGTCGTTAGTTAATGTTTGAATTGAGCTGCAAAAAAATGCTACCAAACGCGCAATATAATTGCCCCCCTAGAGGAGCAATTCTGTTTTCCTGCCCATATACATATATGAATGTTTAAGCGGATTGGAAGGCTCATTTACGTGGACAATATTAATAATACTTCCTTTTCTATAAACAGTTAATAAAATCTGCAATTTTAACGTTTTTGGGGGTGCTGAATGCGTTTCTGGGGTTCATTTTTACTTTGGGATTAAAGGAGGTTAAAATTAAATAATAATAATAATAATAATAATCAAATGTCAATGTTTTTGGTTTGTGGGTTTTTTTCGTCTACAGTGAAAAATCATTTTGGCTTGAGAAAAACCCGTGTACATGCGTGCTTCTGCGCTTCCTGGGTTCTTTTTATTTTATACTAGATAGATAGTTCCTGCAGATAGAATAGGTATGTACACTACCAAAAATAAATAGTTTTCCTAGCAATAGATAGGAAATTCAAATCAATGAAGCTAAAAAAAAGTATGTTCAGGAATCTTAAACTTTCAATCTAATAAGAGTGCCAAATACTAGTGGCACCGTTTAAATGCAGTATCGGACGTCTCTGTTTTTAATTAGCCGGATCGGTTGTACGTTTATTCAACAACAACTCGGTAAAAATTAACATCAATTGACATTGCGGCGCCACAGAGTAACTTTCGCTAAAAAACTGACTAGTGCATTTTGAATTATTCTCTTAATTGTGCTGGATTGGACAATAGCAAGAAAATGTCAGTGTCGCAATATGTTTTCACAATCTGGCAGGAAAAAATAAATATTCAAAATGTAATCCAGGGGTTTTTTGCGTACACTGATTACATTTTCATCCGCAATTTTGGATCCGCTGTTTTGAAATCCAATATTCAGAGTCACCGGACTCTTATTGTTTAATATGTCTAGTTATATTTCTTCCATCTAGTTTCCGACTGTGTAACGTTGCTATTTTAAATATTATTTTTGATCTTTATTTTGATGCTCGGTCAGTTTTCTGATAAATTCCATAGAAAAATATGTATAAATTTGGCATAGCAAGCAACAACAAAAATGTTTGCTAACATTCAAGTATTGCAGAAATGCCATCTTGTAGTTTTTAATATTGCCAATCTTTTAAACTAAAATCTAAAATTCCGAATTTAAGAAAAGTGCTGAGTAATTTTTAATATCAAATCAGTGCGTACTGGTGCTGATTTAAATACTGATGTTAGGCAAACACAACTCATCTCATCAGCGTCTGATTCAAATAGTTTCACTGACCTGCTTGTTTTGTTTTCTTTGCAAAGCCCATTAAAATGCGATTTGTAATTTCAAGTTTTTTTTCCAAACACGTGTCTCTAATTTCAATAGAACGCAATGGCGCCAATAAGGTAAAAAAGGTGCAGTAAAAAAACAGAACAGAATTAAATATGAATATAAAACAAATAAATAACAACAAAACGCATTACTTATTTTTAAGAGGTGTTCCCGTTTAAGATTTTTGAAAGAAAAACTCTTAAAAATAGTGGAAGGTCGCCAAAATGCGATAAAGTTCGTTTAACTTAAAAATAGCTGCGAAAAGAAAAATGTTCTCGCTTTTTCATGAATTTATTTATATGAATATGGTAGGAGGATTTTTATAAGTTTGTTCATGTCCAGTACAGATAAATCTGTTCTCATTACTCAAATTGATAACCTAGAACCAAAATCGTTAATCGTTTACTTAATTAATTCCTCATTGACCTTGTTGTCTAAATATTTCAGGTTAATACCTTTTCTACAAAATATTTGCAAAATATAATGTCACAAGCATTGATAACATTCTTTCTGTTATCTTATGCTAATGGACGGATGCATAAGTGGAAATTTTATAAATCTACTTTAAAACCATAACATGTTGCGAACGGAATGAGTATGAAGCTTATTTGTATCACCGCAAAAAGAGACGAAGCTGGAAAATATTCGGGACGCATATATTATGTAATTTAAAATTTATTGTTGACTTTGTAGCGACGTCACTCCACTTGTGCTTGTTCAGTTTTCAAAATTTCAGTGTAATAGTGATTCACTGGAAATACGTTAAAAAGTGGAAAATTATTATAGATTAGCACAGATGATTTTAAAGAAATTATTGTTTTCCGAACTTTGAAAAGATAGGCAAGAAATTTGCATATCATTTTTATTAAAAAAATATTGTTGTTAAAAAATAAATAATTATATTAATAAAAATACATATTTTAATTAAATGAATTAATCAATTTTTATTTTCTATAATCCCCTCCAAGTTCATAGGCCTTTGAAGATCTTACACTAATGAAGATCTGCAAATATGTGTTATAACATGCAGTTTTTGTAAATCTCAAAACCTTAACCATGAGTTAAGTTACCCTCTTATTAAAATTGGATTGTACTAATCTCCAGATTACAAACAGTACATATTGTTACAAAAACGTAATTACAGCAGCAGAAAATGGATCTGAAATCTATTTTTTTAATTAATGAGCTTTAGAAAATATTTATCATTTTTAAATTTTCAAAATCAATTTAAATTACATAAACATCGGAAGTTGAAAGTTGCATAACCCATATTGTTGCTAAAATGAAGGCCATGTGACCTCCTGTAAAATGTTAGTGGTTGAAATAAACTTCCAATAAAAACGTGAAAATATAAAAACAAGAAATTAATCAGTGCTCCAAATTTCAGGAAAACAAAAATATTTCTATATCAGAATGAGAGCTATTTATATATAATACGCTGCAAAAATGTCTTAAGCTTGTTTTAGCGCGGCCAATGACCTAATGTCATGCTATGCCTAGCAACGAGTGTTGACATTTTTAATCATGATGTAGGCAAGTTCCCCTTGACCTTTTAATGTAAATTGAATATAATGTACCGACTGCAGATTTTTGTCTCTAAAACAGAGTTATTTTAGTTCCTTCAATATATATAAATAAATCAGATGAAATAAGAAAATTGGCACCTTTCTCTCTTATTCTTGGCACAAATTTGTTTCATGAAAGCAATATGTACTTCTTTGAGGTGAAAAACAGTCTGAATGATCAACTCTTCCTTTCATTGTTTGTTGTAAAAATTATTACAACTCAGTTAAAATGAAAAATTTCCTTACAAACAAATTGGAAACCAGACGCTAATTGCATTGTTGTTGGGCTGTTGATAATTGTTCTTCATTAGCCGCTGCAGTGTAAATCATAAATTCCATTGAGAAACACGTGTATATAAACTTTCTATTACCATGTAGCCAACCGTGCATTTTACATAATTGAAGATATACGTATATTGTATATATATGACTGCACAAGTAGCTGGAGCATCACGTGCACGACGAATGGATTTATCAAATTTCAACAACTGTCCCAAGCACTTTGAGATAATTTATTGTTTATTGACGTCATTACTCTCCTCATTAAAAGATTATTTTTTGTTGATTTTTATAGCTAAAGACTAGACAAATTTAATGTACTAAATGTGCTCATTTTTTGCGAGCAATTTAATAGCATTATAATCAAACTTAACCTTTTATTTTCGTGGGAAAATTTTTTGGGAAAAGTATTCCATTATTATATAACTTCGCATAAGTAACCCTTCTCTCGATCACATTTAAAAAGTGAAGAAATTGTAACCAACAATTCTACAAGTGTATATCATGATTGATTAATTTTATTACGCTTATGACCTAAGAAAGAAGCACAGTAACTCATGACTAAGGCTGGGTTTTTTAATAATCTATATAGATTTCCCAACATAAAGTGAAAATCCAGCTTTTTATCTGGATCTCTACCGAGATTAAGAGGATTTTAGAAATTTCCCACATCTCAGAATTTGCGAACTTCACAGCTAATGATTTTTCATTTAATATATCGCTCATTAAATGCAATAACGTCATAACTCAAAAATCATTATTGTTGAATTACTTATACGGGTGGACTAAATTTCGTATATACTTTTAACTGTATTTTAACTGTAAAAACGTCATATCTGAGCTTTCATAATTCGCGACAAGGGAGAGGTAGCTTTGAAACTATTTCTTACTGAAATAACAAAGAGCCTAATCTTTGAAATGCATTTTATGAAAAATGACAATTTTTGAGTTATGACGTTATTGTATTTAATGAGCGATATCACTCATGTTCCTACATCAACATTATTTTCCTTGCAATAGAGAAAGAATGAAATGTGTACCACCCTTTTCTAAGTATTTTATATAGGGCGAGTCCATTATATTATACATCAGTGATTGTGTATGAAGACAGTGAAAAAGGTTCGGTGCCATGCTTCATATATTTCCGTTATTTTTTTTTTTTTTTATCTATAATCCGGATCTATATAGATCATTAAAAAACGAAACTTAAAAAAGTTGGTTATAATTGATACATTGCGATTATTACTAATTATCAGCAATTTATACAATATTTGTACACTTGATAACGTAGTTTTGGGGTTTTTGTTCTGAACAAGTGAGAGATGATGTATAAAGAAAGCTTTCGGTAGATTAAAAGTTCGAGGACGAAAATGCTTAAATAATATTTTCAATAAAAATACGTTAAATAATTTAAAAATCGTATTTCACCTTTTTCTCTTTGTCAAGAATTAAACGTTACAAGCGACTTTTAACCATAAAATCAAAAAAGAAAAAATATTTTTTATGCCACGATGATGGGAACTTATATTTTAAATTAAAGCTAACAATGAACCCGTCGCCAGCACACTTATTTTTACAGAAGTCGGCCTATGAAATTCACTTCATAATATTTATTATTTTATGTATCGAACAAATTTGAAAAATACGTCAGGAATTACGTGTAAAGTCCCTAGAATACATTCGCAGTTTTCAGAGCGCTAATTGGAAATGAATCTGTATAAAAGGACGCTATAAACTGACGCTAAAATGCTATAAACTGTCCTTTACGTCGAATTTCAACTATAAATCAAATGAGAACTTTCGAATTACGCGAAAAAATTGCTGACTGAATTAAAGTCGCACTTGGCACAAACGCATTTCGCATTCAATATGGTTTTGTTCAGCGGCGCCAATTCACGCAAAATATTCGTACATTTGAAAGGCCGCCAAATCTTTGACGTTTTACCTTGATCTCGGGAGAAAAAACGTTATTTCAAAAAACTTCAAAATTGTCCTAATAAAATTGCAACGGCCTTATTTTTTAATGAGGTTACAATCTGAAAGGTGAAGAGCCGCTTCACGATAACGCAATACAATTTGTTTCTTTAATACTCATCTGGCGAGACAACGCAAAATAAAAACAGAAAGATAAAGCACGCAATTGAGATATTTGTGATACGCTGACATGCAAAATTTTGTTTACTCGATTCAAGAGCCTACGCTCTAGATCGTCGTCGGTCAACAGATCAATCGAGAGATATTTATCATTGAATTGCAAGTGAAGCTTTTATGGTAATTGTATCACATAAATTTATAGATAAATTGAATCTGCTCATACTACAAATTTTATCTGGAGAAATACCGGAATTAGAAAAAACTTACATAATTTCAAATTCACAAAAAAAGGTTTTCCTAACAAACAAAATATGCACGGTTTAGTTTTTTTAACAATAAATTTCAAATTCCGGAATAGCATTTCTTTTTTCTTTTCTAAAGTTATCAAGTGCCTAATTAAGTAGGTCAAGTAAACATTTCTATGAACAGATATTGAAATATATATTTTGCAAATCTACCATTCAGCTGGTTACAGTATTCGTAAACCTAAATTATTTCTCCATGTTACTAATTATAATAATGATACCTTTTAAATCGAATTTCCATGTCATTGATAATAGCCAATAATAATTTATACTTTCCAAAAATATATTTTCTTATTTTCCATTAGATACGCAAAATACAAAATGAAGTGATCATATTAAAGTAGAGACAGATATTGTTGGGCAAACAAAAACACGGTTGTAAATATATTTAATTAGGGATTAATTTTGCAACTTAGCTTTCTTTATTGTTTGCTGAACAGTGTCTGCCCATTACCCATGGCTATCGCTATTCATCGGAAGTTGAATATTTCGTTTTTTATTACACGATTTCGCCATCAATTTTGACAAGGTTTCAATTCCTTTCAAGATAAAATGATATACTGAGTATTAATTGCTTTGCGTCAACAATGTCACAAATTGTGTGTTTTAAAAAATTCATATTTCAAACTTTACATACTAATCAGTTATGGTACACGCGTGCACATAAAAGTAAAGATGTCTACAAATTGTTTCTTCATGAGACAAATACGCATTTGTTGCTTTATAATCACGAGAACTGCAAAGGCTTAGTAACACAAGCGTGAAAACTTAGCAATAGGATCTAAATGTCATTTTTGAAATCTTTTGGAAGATTTATTCACATATTTTTTAAATTAAAGATAAACTTACTTCTAAAAATGAACATCACAATGCGTCTCAATGGGTAACGGTATTTTTCGAAAAACTGTTATTAACCAGTTAACTGTGGTGCCCTCATCGAGCCATGACGAGTATATTCGTCAATCACAGAATAAGTTGCGCTGGTAAGATAAGGCCATGCACAAAAACCTCTCCTCAGATCGTGATAATTCTATGAATTTTTGAATGAATCGTGGGATAGTCAGTATCGTTTGCTTATTTTTGGTAAACAAATTGATTGAATTAAACCGAGGGAGACATTTTCCAAGAAAATTTTGTGCGTCTCAGTTCATGTGCTTTGTATTTGGAATGGTTTTTTGTTGACATTCATGCAATTAGCCCCTTTCTCTGCCCGACAGCTTCCACTTATTTTATAAAATCCAAATTATTTTCAGACTGACAAGAGTTCTTGTAGTTTCATATTTTTTGGTTAACATCTAAAAAACGTTATCATCGCACATAAATAAATTCATTATGCGAACTGGTAAACTTTTTCAACCAGTGCATACCGGGACGCATGAGATCATCTCAAACTGTTTATATTTTCTACTTGTTTGTTTTATTCCGGCATAGCCTCAAAATATTCTAAACATCTTTAAATTTGAGAATATGTTTTGTTTTTCTCAAAAATTGCAATTTAAATAGCCAATGGTCACTGATTTATACGCATGACGAGTATACTCGTCAATCACAGTTAACTGGTTAAAAGAGAAAATCTTCAAAATTTATAATTTTCAAATACAATTTTTTATCTTTATTTAGTAGAGAAAGGTGTAAAAATGGTTGAGTCATTTAAAATCTAAGTGTTTTCTGATGAACAACAGCTGAACCAAGTTCATAGGGAACATCATTAAAAAGTTACATATTTTACCAAAATAAAAAGTAGCCTATATGTTAAATTGGAATATGTTCTACCTTCGAACAAAAAATGAAATATATCCACGCAAGCGTAATTAAGCAACAAAAAAACGGACTTGCGGTTTTATCCTTATACCATCTTGATTAAAAGAAAGGATTAGAAAATGAATGAAATATAAGTTCATTCATCAAAATCGATATTATTTCGTTGAAAGTAATTCCCGTCAATTGCAACGCATGAATTGTTTTTCCCAAAAATTACGTTTTTTTAGGTGGATAGCTTCACGCAAACATCCATAACGCACAAATAATACTCTTTATTTAACCATCTGACCTTCTGGCAAGATCAACACGGTGTCTCTTTTGCAAAAGATTCAACTCTTTCGGCACCAGTTTTGCAGCAACACATCTCCCAGCCCAATTGATTAACCCAAATGCCTTGAGTAGAGATGAAGAGATGATTCTGCTAACTCGGATGGTCACTTTGCGGTTTTCAGCCAATCGATGTCGATGGCCTGTCAGAAAGATCGTTATCGCCGACGGACTCACTGCCACTTCTGAAGCGTTCACGTCATTTGAAAACAACATTTGCAACGTTTTTGGAAATTAGTGGGCTCAAAATCCCCTTTGTTCTAATTTTCAGTTGAATTTAAACAATTTTGGTAGCCAAATTGGGTCCGCCTTCTTGGATTTAAAAATTTTGATAATTTTAAAAATTAGTGGTAGAAATCGAGTAATTTTGAGCACCATGTTGGATCCGTCATCTTTAATTCCTAAATACGAACAGCCGATTTGATGTCAGCACTTCCCGAAAACCCTCAAGTACAAATTTTCATGAAAATTCTCTCAAATTTAAAATTTCCAATCGCAATAATTGGGCCGCTATTTTAAAACCCTATACATTATCCGAAAAGGAGTAGCCTATATGTTAAGTCGGTAAACTTACTACCTTTAGGCAAAAAATGAAAAATATCGATGCAAGGTTTTCTGCGTGATTGAAACAAGAAACCAACAAACAAATAAACTTTAATTTATATACAGTTGCGTGCAAAATAATAGCAGTGCATGTTACACTTGAAACAAATGATTTCAAAAATGTTTACTATTCCTGGAAAACCAGCGCTACAAAGTTTTTTCTGTTTGTATGAGTAAGTGCTATATGAAACGAAACCTTTCAGCGATGTTGTCGTCACTTGCAGGATAAATCCTTTCACAGATCCTGTTATCACATGTCAAGAAGTGTGCAAAATAATAGCAGTGCCATCAAATTTGTTCAAAATAATACGGAAAAATTTTTACAAAATGTAAAATATAATTTGTTTTATTAGAAGTGAATATCGTTAATTCATGCAATCCCAATTGACACTATTTTAAGATAAAATTAAAAAAAAAAAATAGGACGAGGAAGGCACTGCAGCAAGGAAGATCGTGAACTCATAAAAAATTACTATCACAAGGCAAAACTTATGAGTTTATCCAAAATATTATTGGATGCTCGGCGAAAATGATTACTAACGCCAAAAACTGGAAAAAAAGGGAAACTAGAGGACGTAAGAGAATACTTGGGGAACGTGATCTAAGAAAAATCACAAAGATGGTTCGGGAAGATCCATTTATCACTTCTACCAAAATTATATAAGAACTTAACCTTCAAGTTGACACCTCAACAATTAGAAGAAGGCTGGTTGAAGCAAAACTTTTTGGTAGAAGCCCCCGAATAGTCCCACTTTTACAACCACGACATGTTGAGCCTAGAATAACATTCGCACGAGAACATGTGAATTGGCCAGTAAGCAAATGGCGCAATATATTGTGGTCCGATGAGTCAAAAATAGTTCTTTTTGGATCCAAAGGACGCAGGCAGTACATCAGAAGGCCCCACCGAGCCGAATATAACCCAAAGTATGTGTCACGAACCGTAGAACATGGTGGTGCCAAAATTAATATCTGGGGTTGTTTCTCATATAATGGAACGGGTCCACTATATTGGATTAAAACCATAATGGATGCGAGCCAATATGTGCATATTATGAGTACAACCATGCTGCCTTACCCGGAGTGGAATATGCCAACAAAATGGGTTTATCAGCAAGACAACGACCCAAAACGTACTAGTTCTTTGGCAAAAAATTGGTTTTCTACAAATGGGATTGAACTAATAAGCTGGCCAGCTCAGTCTCCTGATCTCAATCCCATTGAAAATCTTTGGGCTGACGTAAAATAAGCAGTTTTTAAAAAAAATCCCAAAAATACCACTGAATTATGGCACACAGTACAGGAAACATGGAAAGCAATCCCGGAAGAAAGGTGCAGGAATCTTGTGGATTTTATGCCACGTAGGCGCGCAGCTATGTTAGTAACCAAAGGTCATTCAACAAAATATTAATCATTCTTATATTTTGATTTAATTAATTTTAGTCTTTCTTACAATTTCTTAAAATTTACCTTGATTTTTTAAACTACAGTGAAATACTGCTATTATTTTGCACGACTGAATTTTAGTATTATTTTTTATTTGAAATGTAAATATTGTTAAAGGACTGAAATAATTACTTCTTATATTTTGTAATATTATGAATACTAAAATTGCAATGGTAGAAATAAATATACTGTTTTTATTTCATATGATTTCCAAAAAAACTTTTTCAAATTCAATACTGCTATTTTTTTGCACGCATTTGTATATGTATATAATGATAACATTTCGATAGTTCAAAAAACTCATAAATGGATAAAATATTGCTGAATTTACTATTTAGTGCTATTTTTCCGAAAAACTCTACGATTCGAAGACAGTTTGTCGGAGTACAATGAATTAGTATTGGATGCACCATGGCGTAACGATCACACATGGGTGAACGTAACCCGGCATTTTCAAACCTTCATAGTTCTGGTGAGAATTTACTAAAATGATTTTTTTCTCAATTGAAACGTCGAACAATGAGAAAGGAAAAATATAATATTGAAAATATCGTAGTTATAAACATTTAAAATTTTCAGAAAAAGATATAAATTATTTTTTTTAATTCGCCATTGCGCTTAGCAAAAAGATAAAAAGATTTACTCAAGGACATTTAAAAGGGAATCGGACGTAGTTTTAGGGAGAAATAGTGATATTTAGGTAGGTTGCAAAAAAATATATCAAAATATGAACAAATTTATTTTAATAGTCAAAAAAATGTATTGTCAACTTTGAAAAACTTATACTCTTTCACTGTGGAATACCCGTATGAACAATTCAATAACCTCTAGCACAATAACTATTTACACTAGAAACAAACCTCTGAGAACGTTTTGTAGTAAAAAATTCCTTCTTTCTTCCCTCCTACACCGAATTTCCTTGCCTTTATAGTCTAGAGATGACAAACGTTACTTTACCACCGGTGAGTGAGCATAACGCATAATGACCTCTGAGGGACTTAATCCTAGAAACTATTGCATAAGGGTATTTACAGCAAAAATTGTTCACTATGTAGGGGTTCATAGAACACTGTTTTGTAAAAATTGCTATGAATATTATGAATTAAAAAGTTCAGTAAAAAATTCTGTCGCTTACTGCATTTATGCGCAACAGACCTGTTTATCACGGTCTGACCTCGCCGAAGTAAGCGGATGCATGCAAATTTTTCCTTTTCCCAGGCGGCACGACATCGCAACGTGCTCAGAGGGGAAAAAGCTAGTGGATGCGAGGAAATGAGTGATAACACAAGACCAGATATAAAAAGAATAAGTTTTTATTTGCCATAATCCACAGAGCGAGTTTCAACAATTGAACATGTTCAGGTGATCTTAACTTAGCACAACTATTTTAAGTTATTTGAGGTCTAAAAACTAAAAACTTCTACTTACCTCTGCGTGGTTCGCTCGAAGCTTGTAGTAAGAAGCGATCAAGTTCATGTTTGACTTTCTTTGGATGCGTAAAACTGGCTGAATATCTGCAAAAAAGGGAGGCACATATAAATTAAGGGTGTCGTAAGTTACTCCTTTATTACACAAATTAAAACACTAAAGAACAAACGAAAATAGAAAAATTTGTCACAAAGTCAGCGCTGTCCACAAGGCAATTCTTAAAAAGTTCGAATAACTTTACAGCTGCTTACATTTATCCTTGAGATTTCACTTGTGTTGTTCGTTTTAGTTAGTTATGCTATCACTGAAGGATCGACTTTTGCTTCCGCAAAGTTATTTCTTGTGCAGTAATTTTGTGCATTCACAAGTGCATGCTCACTCGCGGCGACTTTAACTTGAAGTGGGAGAGTAGCAGAGCTCATCTCAGCAGGCAGGCACGAGGTGGTTCGAAAAGTACTAGAATTTAGAAAGCGGCTGATGAGAGTGCGTTCGTCGTGCGGTACGAATGCAATTATTGTATTTTTATATTAACTTGATATTTTGTACAACCGACATCCAGTTGCTAAATTTAATATTATTGCTATAATTACTAAAACCTACGACACTAAAGCTCAGAAATCTCAAAATTGTAAAAAATTACAGAATTCCGTTGAAAACCAATTTCGAAATAAAATTCGAATTTGAAGATATGTCATTTGACATTTGTTGACATTTGTATTGCGATTTTTTGTGGAGCCAGCCGATTTTCTGCTGAAAGTGGGAGCAGAAGAACTGTGATAATTTAATTTTCCAGCGCATCAATCAACTACTGTGGACTTCCAGAAGCCTTATAATGTTAAATTTAAAAAACTTGCCTTAAAATTATCGTAGTTTTTCGACAAATATTATAACCCAAAATAAAGGTGGATTTTACTGTTTGGGGAAAATTATTTACTAAACCAGCAGATTGTTATAGAAAGTGATGTTGCACCGAAGCAACGATTTCATTCGCCTGCTGAGGAAATGTAAACAAATCTCTGTACAGGACTACAAATCTGTAGGGCTCCAACATTTGTAAGCGGAAGACTTTTTACATAATTTTATTTCTTCCAGGTTAGACACTACGGCTGTGCTCGGCTCTCGAAATTACTTCTGCAATCTCAAGGCAAGGATAAGTCTTTTCTCTATTGTCAGCTTCGTCAGATTGCCCTTAGTGATCCCTTTTCAACAAATGCAACCTCCAAAGATGCAAATACTAAGGTAACGCCGTGATAATTATTAAGCTTCTTCCGGAAATCTGCCGAGTCTTCTTTATACGGCAATGAAAACATCTTTTAAATTCCTGCAAGAACTATGACCTTTTTTTTATTGCTCCATTATTAAGAACCATACACAGATTTTGTAATCAAGATTTTGAGGGAACGGCCATATAATTCATATTTTTATTTATTGCCGCACCAAGAAATCGTTCTAGATCGCTTTTTCACTACAATGCTGCATGCATATGGAGATTCATTTAGATATTCTGTAAGATAAAGTTCTTTGAAAAATATGAGAGATGCTTTATGATAGTGATTCTAAATCGATGTAGGTTTTTTTTTAGACTGGAAAAATATTCCATCTTTATCGATGAACAGAGGTGAGGAGAGGAAGAAAAAGTTTAGAATAATGTTTCTAGGTATTCACCAACCTCTACCTGTACTCGGACAGTTGATTGTATATTGCAGCAGGGCAATACTAAACCATATAAAGCTACAGATGTCTGTGAAGTTAGCCCAACTATTTTTAAAATACGAACATAATTATAAAAATTGTGCTAGGGTTGTGCTGATTAGTGCCGCAAATAAAAAATTAAAATTGGAGAAATAGATGTTTTATGAGCAAAAACAAAAAATTTGCGAAAAAGTTAACCCATCTTTTTGATAAAATTTAAAATTAAGGGAAATTAACCAAGTTTTGTTTCAGTATTATTGTAGCCAAAAATAAATAATATTTTTTTTATATTATTGGCAGAATTGGGTAACAAAATTGTATTATATGGTGTTTTTTTTTAATTATTACAAATTATTTCACGTGTGAAAATGAAATTTTGTCTACCTCTAACCAAGCTTTTTGGCTCCATTAACTAATCTTATTTATTTAAATGTTCATGCAACAGTTTTACACTAGTACTTTGTTATATTGGAGATATTAAAAGATACTAATTTTGTTATAATTAACTTAAACCATGTCGAAATTAACTAATTTATTTTTGTTCATTAAACTAGCCATGCAACATTTTTTTATTTTTGTAAGATTCTTAATTCCCTCATAACGTTCAAATGGCTGGATGGATTTTGATAAATGTGGTGTGATTACTTCGTCTTGATTCCGAAAGTGATCTAGGATATTTATAATTGGCAATTACTTACTGAATATGTAATATTAACACCATACACCTATAATATAAACCCACTCCATGTCAGTAAAATTTCTTTTTTAGTGTGTTCTAAGCTACATATTCAATAGAACATACTAAAAAGAAAATTAAAAAAATCAAAAAATTCAACTGCTTAAGATGGAAACAAAGTGAAATAGGAGATCCTTTACTCTCGCCTGAAAATGGTCAGCCGTTGGAAGCGATAGGAAGGTGATAGAAAATGCCATGGGCACTCTAAAATTCATGCCAAAAAACAGCCGAACACTCCTTGCACATTACTTTTACTAAATAATTTTTTCAAATAATTTGCGATATAAAACAGAACAACCTTAGCACAATCTAGCACAACCTTCTAAATTTTAATTTTCAAAAAAAGCTGGGCTAACTTCTTAGCAAATTTTTTGTTTATGCACATACAATTTTTATTCGATTTTTTTTATTTGTGGCACGAAGCGGCACAGCCTTCGTAATTATTTATTTCAAAAACAGCTGGGCTAACTTCACTTAAAAATAGAGATAAGGCAAGATCACAGTTTCTTCAGGAATGAAGGGGAATTTTTTTTTTTTTATTATTATTATTATTATTGAACCAATGGTTGATTTTGAATTTTTTTTTAAAATAAGAATTGCAAAGGCTATACATTTGTAAATAGTGTATAGGTTTTTTTTTTTTTAATTATACCTTTAAGTATTTATTAAGTTTTTTATTTTATACACACGCAGTTATTGTCCAATGAAGAAAAATATATATATTTTTTAAAAGAAATTGTAGTTCAAAGTCAAAAGTTCGCCCTAAAAAATTTCAGAATTGTTTGCAATATAAAATAAAAAAAAAAACAGTACAAATTATCTTCCTTTCCGTTCCATGCAGTTAAAATTTAAAATCAATCGATGCAATATTTTTTTTTTTGGCCAACCATGATTCTTCGAGAAAATCGTGTTTATTTATACCCATCTACAGGTTAAAAACCATTACAGACTACAAACATCAAAGCAAAAATATATAACTGAAATACAAATATTAGGCAAAATATAATAAAAACTTTAGAAAAGAGAAAAAATAAGTCAAAAGGAAAAAATTTAATCAAGCTTTTATATATACATACATATGTATAATAAAATAAAAATATTAGCTTGAAGCATTTAACTAAAATACCTACAATAGCTGTGAAATGAAAAGAAATGGTAGCGCCCCAGCTTTTTATATACATTATACATATAAAAGCTTGATTTAAAATATTTTCTTCTACTTTTATTTATTATGTACTTTTTAGTATGGATTTGTTTCATGGTTTATCGTATTTTAATCAACAAACCCTTTCTCTTGATACCCATATCAAGGGTGTTGTGAAGTAAAAAGGTAATCGCCATCTTGGTGTGTCCGCCATATTGGATTTGGAACGATACAATATTGTATTGTCACGAGATTTACGTAAGTCTATTAAATTTCATCAAAGTCGGATAAGAGGAAGTGAGTTTAAATTCCAGTATAAATTTTGAATCATAAAGACGCCGGCACCCATTATCTGGTGCGGCGGTCAACGTGTTAAATAAAAGCTTGTAAAAAGGCATAGGGGTCTCTTTTAAATAGAATTGTATAGTATAATCGGCAACATCAGAGCAAGTGTTTAACGAATTTGAAGAATTCGTAATAGGGTTATGTCCGGCATAATTTGTAAACGCATAACGATAAAGTGCGAATAGCGAAAGCAGTTCCGGACAATTAGTTTTATACATTAAAAATATGTCACGAAAGACCATAGCGGCATTTATATATTTATATGTAAAGTATTAATACTATGTACTGTACAAATGAGGAGTGCCTGTTCAAAAGTGACTATTTACATGATAAACTACTAATTAAACTACCAGATTCCATTAAAAAATATCAGAAGAAAAGAAATTCCCCCTTAATTGCCGAATGGAGAGGATTCGTGAAAGATTTCGAAAAAATTGTGTAGTCGTTACTATGGCGAAAAACGATCGAAGTTATAAGGGCCATAAAAGGGTAGTCTATTAAAATACAAAAGAATCGGTAGAATAACTCTGGACACATTATATAATGTTATTCATTGTTGCTACTGTTACTAGATGAATTAAAATAACACGTTAAATAGTGAAGGACAGACAGAGGTTTCAGCTACATTCCCGGTCAATGCCCCTATTCTCTTTTTTAATAAATGATGCACTAGGGAAGAGACTACAGTAGTGGACAAAATTAAAACTACTCAGCGGGAAACTGTAGTTTTAATTAAAGAAAAACAAAATTATGCTTCGCTTCGGAATCAAATATAAAAACAAAAGAATATTGCAGTAAGCTCAAAGGGTAAAGTTCTTACAAAAGAAGAGCTTTACTGGAGATTTGACAAAGGTTTTAAGTCATTATACTTTCTGTGAAAACTACAACATTGATAGAACTATGTACCAATAGTATTTATGAGAACTTTACCGTTTATTACAATAATCTTTTGAACTTACTGGAATATCTCTTTGTTTTTATGAAGAAGGATTAAAGAAAATGTGTGTGAATTTTATTCAGAAGCGAATCACACTTTTATTTTTTTTCAATGAATACGGTTTGACGTTGAGTTGCTCTAGTTTTATCCACTGCTGTATATGTTGCAAATCAAAACGAGTTGCTTTATATCATAGGAAAAGGGCATTCACAAGACGCTCACTGATCCACAAAAAAACGCATTAAAAACTTAAAAGTTATAATATGAGAAACGAAATTGGCGATTGAATTTTCAAAATTACTATATGCTAATTGCAGAGCAAGATACATTTTCAACAGTTTTTAAGTTAAGTTTATACTCAAACAAATTGTGCACTATGCTCTTTCGGGCTTCTGATATTTCTCATTGAATCTTTTGGCCTGATTACAACAAAAAATAAAAACATTCAAATTTGAATTTTCCAGCGTTAAACTGTTCTCCTGCCCTTTTTTCTCTTTAGTTTATAAACTCTGTAGAAAAAATCGGATTAAAGAGTCTTTATATGATAATTTTTTTTTTCTTTTTTTAGGTTATTTCCATGCTCTATTTTGTAGATTATGATCTTATTCCTTAGTATAATACGTCAAGCCCTTTATATTGTTTAATTCACCACCTAATGTGTATTTATAAAAAAAAAAGAGAAGTAGTAAGCTTTTCAAATGGCTTTAAAAAATATATATAAATCTAAATGCTAGGAATTCATAATTTTCAAGTCTAAAGTAAAAAATTTTCTTAACGAACTATTTTTATTTCCGTAAGTCAAACACCATTAATAGTTTTCAGCAAGTGATCACTCTACAAGAACATTTTAAAGCCATTTTATTCCGAAGTCCGCACACTTTGTAGCATTCAAATTGTGATAAATGTTGAAATAAAGAAATAAATATTGATATCATTTTTGATTACAGCCAATAACAACTACAGCAAAAAACGATAAAGCGAAAAAGGTTGAACAACTTGAACCCTCAACATCTTTACGAAATCCAGATGGCAGAAATGACTTTAAGAAAAGCAATAGTATCCGTAGTCCTCTTATATCCAAACAACTGGAAGTCAAAACGAAGAAAGGAAAAATAGTGGTAACAGCTACTCTAGACGATTCAAAACTGGAAGGTGTTATAGTTGAAAAAGTTCCAACAAACAAACAAACAAAAAATAAAGAACCCACTGGAGTCCTTAAAGCTTCTCCTACACCGACGTCTAGTGAAGTAATTTTAGAAGAAATTGCGATTCTATAACGTATCAATGCTTCGATTTCAGAAAAGAGTTAAAAGAGATAGTAATCGGTCATCACTTGAAAGGAATTTTATTACACCGACAAGAGCGATGTCTGATTTTTTACTAAAGGCTTCAGATCTTGAAGGATTGCCTAAAATTAAGAGAAGATCTCCTTATGAACAGGAGCCTCCTATAACAGTTTATTGGCGGAAAGATGTTGAAGCCAAAGCAATTGAAGTTTGGGGATCTAGGGAAAATTTGCTAAGGGAATGTCTAAAGCGAGAAATTGAAAGAAAAAAGCATCAGCAGAGTAAGTGTTTTCCATCTAATTCATTCATTTATTTATGACTACACAATTATCTTATATTTAGTAGTGAAAAGGAAGACAAAGTAAAAGTTAAAACTTATTTTCAAATCGGGGTTCAGCTACTTAAAAATAAGGGCAGAAGAAGAAAAAAAGTGTACACATTTTATATTTAATTTTATAATTATTTAGCTTAAATATACAAATAAGCAGAGCTAATATGGTTAAGTAATCCTCTAGCGCGATAGTGAAAACTGGATGAAAGATTGTAGGTTGTTTAGATGTTAGAACATTTTGAAAAAACATAATCGTTTACATCATTCCAAAACCAATGACGTATAAAAAGTATCGAAGAGAAGAAAACTTCAGGGGATTATTATTTAATTTGTAGTATTTGACGGATATACATTGATACAAGAATTTTAAATATTACTTTCCAATTTAATTCTAATATGGGGTATTTGCAGATATTTTTACAGTAAAAAGAAGACTTAGAGATTATCGTAGAGAAATTGGCAGTCGAGCAACTGTATTTGAGGATGACCCGGGTTTATTTGGTAAATCTGGAAGAGTAGTATTAATCGCAGTAGGAATGTGAGTTTAAATGAGAGATTTGAGAATTATATGTTAATTTGGATATATTCTTTCTTTAGCAACACGGCAAATCTAATTTTCAAGTCTATCGCCTGGCTGTACACTGGTTCACACAGTATGTTTGCTGAAGTCATACATTCTTTTGCTGACACTGTGAATCAGCTTATACTAGCTTATGGAATTCACAAATCAACACAAGTAAAAAAATCCAGCTGTTTCTGTTTGCTGAATAAACTGAAGTTTATTTTTTTAAGATGGCTGATTCCGCCCATCCTTATGGGTATTCAAATATGAAGTACGTATCTTCTCTCATATCTGGCGTTGGAATTTTCTGTGTAGGCACAGGATTGTCTTTTTACCATGGAATTATGGGACTCTTGCATCCTGAACCAATGGTGGAATTTAATATCGTAAGTTCTGTGTTGGTTTCCTTTTAAAATAACTGAATATATTAATGTTATTATTAAGGCCTTTGCTGTTCTGGGGCTTTCACTTTTATCGGAAGGTTTTACACTTCTTGTAGCAGTTAACAAAATTCGGAAATCTGCAAAAGAGCATAATGTCACTTTCAAAGAATATGGTAAAATTATAAACATTTTGGTCAATGACTATGAAGCAATATAAAAATTCCACAGTGCTTCGAGGACAAGACCCATGCGTTAACGTAGTACTTACTGAAGATTCCGCAGCAGTTGCTAGTGTAATTATGGCTGCAACTTGTATGGGCCTAACGAGTTTCACTGGTTCAACAATTCCTGATGCTGTGGGATCTCTTTTGGTGGGTGGTATCTTAGGTGCAGTGGCCTCGTTCATCATTTATACAAATGTAGCGGCACTTGTTGGAAAGTATGAACCCTTAGTCACAATATCTAAAATAAGAAATGAAAAGCTATATTATTTCAGATCAATTCCCGAGGAACACTTAAATAAAATCAACTCGGAATTGGAGGGTGATATTATGATTCGAGCGATTCATGATGTAAAAGGAATTGATATGGGAAATTCTCTTGTAAGATACAAGGTAAAACATTTTTAATTATATATATTTATTTATATTGTACGTCTTTGTTTTTCATAGGCAGAGATGGACTTTGACGGCAGAGAGCTAACAAGAACATACCTCGAGAAGCAGGATTTAAATGAACTTCTGAAGGTATTTCATTCTTTTATCGGAAACAAGAAATGTCAATACATATCCAGTGTTGAGATATTTGGTTCTAAGTTTTGTTGGTTATTTCTATGGTAGGGTGACCGAGCTAAGACGCATTTGCCTCAAATCACAAATTATTCATGTGATATGTTTAAAAAACCCTTTGATATCATAAGCTTTTGAGCTTTTTTTTACTACTCACCTTATTGGCGCCTTATTCAATTTTCAACATTTAATTAAGAAGTGGAATATTCAGACCGGAAGTAGACTTTTTAACGGCGGAATTGCATTTTTTTACGGCGAATTCGCCTTCTACGTCACAACTTGTGTATGCTGGGTTTAAATTGGGGACTTTATCACTTCCGCCTCCTGTGAATTCGCCGTAAAAAATACAATTCCGCCGTTAAAAGGTCTAATCCCCATCTGAATATTCCACTTTCGGTAGCAGACTCAGCATGCACAACTTATTCGCCGTAAAAAACTCAATTCCGGAGTTAAAGGTCTATTTCCGGTTTGAACAACTTCAAAAGTCGTTTAGAGGGCGAAAATTTCATTTTCTTTTGCTAATGAAAGTTGTGTATTTTTCATCGTGGAATTCGAAGTTGAAGTCAAAATACACCCATTCCATTTAAAAAAGGGTAATTCCGGTCTAAATAACGTACTTTCGGTCAATTTTTTTCAAAAATGAGTTAAAAACAGATTACATATCTATTTCAAATCCTCTAACAAATAGTAAAATAGAATGGTTCAAATCAATCTATATTTTCTGAAAAAATCTCTTATTTTCATTTTATCTAATTTTTCTTATAGACGGTAAAAAATTTCCAAACTATAGATGAATTGGAGCAATTTATGCTTACTCATGGAGAAAATATAGTGGATTTAATGGGGGGCGAAATTGACAGGATAGAAATGAAACTAAGGGTAAGTGTAAGCTTCATGCATTATTTATTTAAAATTGCAAAATTCTTAAGAAAAAATCTTCATTTACAGAAAAAGTTTCCCGAAATACGACATTGTGATTTAGAAATTTTGTAAGGCAAATTTAAGTTAAAATATTTCTACAAAATCATTTAATACTAAAAGAAATAAAATATGAAATAAGTAAAACGACCATGTAATATTTAAAAAAAAAAAATGTATGAAACTAATTGTTGACTATTTAAACATCTATTTTTGAATTTTACTGTAAAGAAAATTTTTTGTGGGAATGTATTTTTGTAACAATATTCATGTTTCTATCTAAACAAGAAAATTTGAGCATCATTGCATTTTTATCAGAAATGTTACTGGCTATTGTCACCAAAAGAGATCTAATATGTATTTTATATAATAAATAAAGCACTTTATATATCACAGCCCTCGAATTTTATTTATCCTTTAGTATGTCGGTATTAAATCTAAACACTTAATCGTTCATTAATTCGCAATTGTGAGCGATTCTTGGAATCAAGAGGAAGTAATTATCATATCTCAACGACTTAATAAGATATGTTTTTCGATTTCTATATAGTAAAACGGAAAATAGGATGTGAATTCTTGAATATGTCTTATTTTTGGGGTTTCTAAGAAACAAAATAAGATTTCGATCTGGGCTCGTTTGTCAGCCCGCAATTATTTAAAAAAACAAAAGTGTGTAAAGTGTGTTATTTAATCCTCGGCCGACACATTGAGTCATTTAAAAGACAACCGCAATTATTAGGTGAAATAAGTTGAGTTGGATTTCTAATTCTAAAAAACATTATATTGTATATTTCATTCTAAGAGCTACAGTGCTTGGTTGAAAAAAAACTAACGAGCAATTCCGCGTTTAAAATCTGTTTCTTCTGAATTGGAATTGGTATAATTATTTAAAGTGATCAGAATAATTAATTTTTTTTCGTTGGTGATCATTTCTTTTATTAATGGGATGTAAAGGTGATTGCATTGATTTTTGGCGATTTAGGTTAAACTAAATTAATTTTTGGAATAGGATAGACTTAATTAAATAATTTTAGATGGATCGAACTAAGCTTTGTTCGATTGAAGATCGTTGCATGGTTGACTAACTTTGCATACGACAAATAATAAATATTTGCCAACTGAAATACTCAAAATACTCAAAAATTACTTTTCTGTAAGAAGAGATTTTAAAAGCGAAATTGGTATTTAGACTACTTTTTAACTTTATTACCTATTATTTTGATAAGCACCTGAAACTATTCTAGAGACTATGCAATACCCCTGATTTTCAGATTAGTCTGATACATTGTAATAAATAATTTGCGGTGAGTTTCAAAAACTGAAAAGTCCAGCGTGCGGCATTGGTAAAAATAAGTGTGCTGTCAAGGGTTAAAAATCAAAGAATATCCAATAATAATATCCAATAATAAAAAACATTGTGTAAGTCATTTATGCTAACGTTTTTTAATAAAACACTTTTATTACATACACCCTATAGACGTGTTTTCCTTAAAATTGTTGTGTTTCTCTCACTAATCACTTCTTTATTACTATCTATTTCGAGCAAAGTTTTCCACGGTACTAAGGTCGGAAAAAAAATAAAGAAAAATATCACGTTCCTTCTTGTAGTCCTCAGTAGATTCTACGGAAGGAGGGGAAATATTTTTACCAAATTATACTCGACTTCCAACGTAAGTTTTTGTTTAGTCTCCTGCTACGGGACCATTTAAATTTACTTACTTTTTGAACTACAATTTTGCCGCGATTTGGCCTACGGTTTTCTATGATAATTTCGGAGTTTCTGGGGAAGTTTCTAAAAAGTTATAAGATTACGCAATGTTGTATCTTAAATACGAACTTGTTCTAGGGAAGTTTAAAAAATATTATAAGATTACGCAATGTTTTATCTCAAATACGAACTTACACATTTACAACATGACAGATTTTTAGAAATATAAAGTTTCAGAAATAGAGCTGCAACAGTTTTCAACTTTATCCGTCTCAGACACATATGGTCTAGAATTTTATTATATTATAAGCCAAATGAACCATTTATAATCATTTATTCCGAGTTAATAAACACTTTCGTTAGAAAAAGGCCCCAATCGGAAAGTTTTTTTTTTTTTCGTTGTAATCTATACGAACATATAAAGAGAGAGTGTTCTATATAAGAAGTTAGAAGTTACTGAACCGATTTGAATAATTCTTTCACTGTTCGCAAGCTTATGCCTTTCCGATAGGCTATTAATTAACAGGAATTAACACTTTTGCACTAATTTACATTACTTTTGTATGACAGAGATTACATTTTTTTCTTCTGTAGGGTATTTTGTTTACTTTGGCATGTTACACAATAACAAGACATGACATAACAAGTGACATGACGCGGCACAAGTGTCATGATACGTTAAAAACTATCACTATTATATCAAATCATATTTGTGACCATTAATACTAAATGTGAGATAGGAAACTGGACTTGGATTTTAAGCCTTAGTTTTCAAGTTTAACTAAGATAGTTGAATGAGAAAGATACAGAAGTGGGAGAGAGGAGGCGTGAACAAGTAAAACATATAAAAAACTCGTAATATAACTAACAATAATATTACAAGTTGGTTTGAGCATTATTTTTATCTATTTATTAATTTATACACAGTTGTACTTTTACGAAAAGAAACTTACAAAGGTCTTTTTTTTTAAATATGAGCAAA
This sequence comes from Dysmachus trigonus, assembly GCA_949715965.1. Taxonomy (NCBI): domain Eukaryota; kingdom Metazoa; phylum Arthropoda; class Insecta; order Diptera; family Asilidae; genus Dysmachus; species Dysmachus trigonus. Next base: position 50,835,357 of record OX454319.1, on the reverse strand, counting down.
AGCTGGTAGCAACTTTATATTTCAATATGTTGTGAATCTGACTTCCTATCACAATAATACCACAACAACAAATTGCTAATATCTTTCGCTTTATACGAAAATCATAAAAATATGCTGGGAATTGAGCTATTGTTGTAAGAAATCATGAAAAAAGGTGACTTTGAATTTTATTTCAATTAGAAAGACGCAATAGATAATTATTTCTTGATATATGTAAAGATGATATCGATGATACCGTTTTTCTATAGCAAGTGTACGTTTGTTAATTTGTTAATTATTTATGTTCGATCTTTTAAAGAATATTTCTCCCGAATTAGCACTGACACATTGCAAACTGAAGTCGCCTTTTAGTGTGAAAATGATTTGGCGATGAAATTAAAAAACTTTAATATAATAATAATTGATTTACAGGAATAAATTCGTGTAAATAGAATATTTTTACTAGAGATGCCACGAATATTCGGCAACTATTCGGTATTCGGCTATTCGGCCACTTTTTTTCGCTATTCGGTATTCGGCCGAATATGGTTAACTATTCGGCCGAATACCGAATAGCAATTTATTTATTATTTTTTTATTACTAGCTGTTTTCCTGCGACTTCGTCCGCGTAAATTATAGCCCATGTCCTTTCTAAGGCTCTAGAGTATGTATCTGTGTACCAAATTTCATTTAAATCGGTTCAGCAGTTTTGGCGTGAAATCGTGATAAACAGATTTAATTTCGTATTTATGATAAAATATAGTAAGGATTACCAAATAAATCATGAAAAAAGAACTCAAAATATTACTCACAAAGATATTTATTTAACCAAAAAAAAGAACTAACAAATTAATATTTAAAATCTACCAGTGGTAAGTTATGATGAATGAAAACAATTTTTTCAGCGTTTGTTGATAGCAGACGATTGCGTTTTTCCTCATAAATACCTGCTTCCGAAAACAGCCGCTCACTATACACACTGCTACCGGGAGATGATAAATACATCTTAGCAAATTGTAAAAGGGTTGGATATTGTTTCGCGTTTGCTGACCACCACTTGTAAGGGTCTGCTGTCCGATCTAAACGAACAGATACCATGTAAAAATCAAGTTCATTTGCAACAGAATTTTTCTGTTCCACACCTTCATCTGAACGAACATTTTCTGCAGCGACAGTTGTGACTTATCGCCCGCGGAAAGTACTAAGTGTGGCCGAATATTCGGCTGCCGAATGTTCGGCGCTTCGGCCAAGAGGCTCGCCGAACATTCGGTATTCGGTATTCGGCCAAATTACTATTCGTGGCATCTCTAATTTTTACTCACGATACAGCTGCTTAAATTGTTTATGAAACGATGCGGGTAAGTGTGCGCATGTGCAAACTTACTCGAAAAGCGTATGCGCACACTTGCCCCAAACCATCAAAACGAGATTCAATCAAAATTGCTCACGATTGCATTATCATAACAATTCAATGATCACCACTAATCACACTAGATATTACGCAGTACTCATTGATATATAGCAATTTTCATAGAGTATACACATCAATAAAATATTACACATTAACTTTTATGGAAAAATCGCAATAATTTAAGCTAAAAACTAATCTTACCTGTGAAAACAAAATGGCGGGCCGGCGGTTAGTGACTCACGTACGCTTTGCATGACCTTGCGTGGGGCACTGAACGGGGGGAATGATGGTTCTTAATTATAAACCGTTTTTGAGATACTTACAATGCGTACACTTACCCGTTGCGCACACTTGCCCCACATGACTCTACGAATTTTTCCTCAAAAGGTAACTTCAATATGTAATAAATAAATACTTCCTCAATTAAAATATCTAAGGTGTAGAGATAAATAAAAATGGACAAATCTGAACTCTTTAGGCTTAAGAAATTTACTCTGTAAAAAATATATGTTACGATAAATGAAAATAAAATTAAAAAAAGATACTTTGTTTATACAATTAACTAGAGTTTAGATTAATACCCTCGTAATTCTCAATTTAGTGATTTTGTTAAACCCAAGTTTTCTGTTGTGTTCTGTACAGAGTATACATTTATGAATTTCGGAAATGGCACATTTCGGTAAATAAGAAACACAAGAAAATCGTGTAATATATTACAAAAAAATCGTTTGTACCTGAACTGTAAGGACTTCATTCTTACTTGTATATTATAAATTGTTGGCGAACTGAACATATTTGAAAAATAATAAGGTTTTTGAGGAAATGTGCCCTTTTTGAAATTTCTAGATAAAACTTGAAAGCGGTTCATATCAGCGCAAAGCATTTTTGTATAAATTCACAAGAAATTAATTCAAACAGTTTTATTGAAGAAGTAGTTACCTAAAAACGCTTATATTTTATAAACTATACAAAACAATAATTTAAAAAATCTCGTATTATTCATCATTGAAATTTACATTTCGGACTTTGTTTTGTAACTTTCACTACCGAGATTATGTGGAAAACAATTTTTTTTTTTAAATTATTGTTTTGCATACTCTATGGATTATAAAACAGAAAACAAATAGTTTGTAACTTTATATTATAATTCTGTTCAATAAGTCGTTGTATTGAAGATATAAAAAACATTTCGACAGAGTTTAAAAATAAAAGTCTGATTATTGAAATTTCAAGGATAACATTTAGCAAGGAAAGTGAAATACTTGACAATTTTTTACTCTATATGGACAAATTTGCAACTCCCACTCATGAGTAATTACGCAATTCGTTATTATAAACACTAGCACTGATAAAATAATAATTTAATAAAGTTTTCATAAAGTTCGTCGCTTAAGTCTTTTGTTTATAAATTGCAATGCATTTACCATATGTACCATATTAAATTTTAAATGTTGTTTAAATATTACCTGAACTGCAATGAGCAGTGACTTTAATAAATATATTGGAAGTCCTTGGGCCAGTTAACAGTCGAAAAAAGCATGTCCATTCTGAAGGCAGGCAGCATCAGCTAAATCTTGTTAAAAAGCATAAACAGTGCTTTTGCCGCAGATTCTAATTCTACTGACAAATTTTAATCTGATCAAAGTGTCCCGCTCGAGTATAAGCCAGTTCGAGAAAGGCACCTCACTAATATAATAGATCGCTAGCCGACGAGGCAAAATTTACGATGTACTCATGCAATTCTGTATGACTGAAGCTAGTGGCTAAGTACTTAACTCAATTTTTGCAGAAATCTGTCAGTCATTAATCGGGCGCGAAAGGAGCAACAAGTGAAGAAAAACACCTGAGCATAATCCAGCTTCGAACGATATTTTTCTTATATAACCATTCAAAGAAGCTCTATCTGTAATATTCGGGTGGAAGTAGAGTGTTGTGTCGCCGCGAGTACTGTGAACCGATACTTTTTTTTTGCAAGTGGTGTTGAAGCATAACCACAGTGAACTAATTTACGGAAAAGAAAAGGTAGTAAATTATATTGAAATCGAAACAGTTTGTGCAAAGGTAAAAATGAAACGTTTGTTTTGGCTTGAGATTATAGAAGCAAAGGGAAATTCAAACAATTCCCATATGAATTTATTTGCCACTATGAACATGCTCTGGCAGCTTATGTTTATACCATTTGGTGGTGGATATGAATGGTCTCCGTCTCACCCAGTTTCTTTCGGTTTTCGCATAACTTCCTCAAATCTATTCTTCGTTGTTTCCACACCTTTCGCAACTTAATAGCGAGTACTCGCCTATGACGATATCTAATAGCAAGGATGGAAATTCACCGGGAAAACCACTGATTTCAGTCAAATTAATCATATTTTCCGCAAGTATAGCATTAACACACTTTGGGACGTTGTGCGTTTGAAAAGTGCAGTGATGTTGCTAGCGTTAGCATAGACGAGCATGCTACAGACGCATAAGCAGTGAAGAAAGACATAGAGGCTGCAAAGTACATTATGCTGCTAGTCCACTTTTTTAATCTTCTTCATTCACAGCATTCATTGACAAATTTGCGATTGATTGCTGGCAGACTGCTTGTTCGGTTTGCGTCATTTGGTAAACGCGTATAGATCTGGGAAATAAATAGGTAGGTCGAAATATTACTATTGTACCATCCATTTGTGAAGCGAACTACATCCGCGATAATTGGATGAATGTGGATCTACATGTTTTACTTTTATTTCATGAATTAAAATTATTAAAAGTATATACACTTCTCTAATATCTTCACAAAAAGTTCGTTTAGTTAGCTGATTGCAAATAATGTCGTTTTGAAACATATACAATTTTAATAAATTCAAATTCAAATCCTTGAAATGTGTACTTCTTGCCTCTGTAAAATTTGATTCATATAAATACTTGAATTATTTATAGGTTGAAGGCAGGGACGAAAATAATGTCTGAAAATTAAAACAAAAAAATTATCACTTTATACTAAGCTAAAATCAATTATTTCATTTTTAGACTTACTTGGATTCAATAATACTAAAGGTTTAATTTATTTCGGAAAAATTAAAATTATGAATTAGATAACTTACAATTAGATTGTGAGGTAATTTTTACTTTTCACAAATCGGTACAGCCGTTCTTGAGTAATATTTGGGGTTGGGCCCACATTTTATATTGTTGTTAAAGATCTATAAGTGTGCCAAATATTAGCTCAACGGGAAATGGATGAAACTCGTTTTACAAATTATACACATGAAGCTAAGTAACCGCTTGAAAAAAGCTACTTCCGATTTTCCGATTTGAACACGAAACCTCTATGATTTTTCTTTTCAAGTTTAAAGTAAATGTACAAAATTTGAGTTCAATCGGTGGTTAAACCGTTCGAGAGCTATGGTGTTCACAAAAAGATGTATGGACGACCGGACGGACATTTTCTAAAAATGGTCGAAATAATGAATTTAGGGGACTTCAAAATATGGACATATCTATTAAAATCTCGATTTTGAAAATTTTTACGATTTCATTATTTACTTCCTTTAAGGAAGTCGTTTAAAACACGTTTGTTAATATTTGTGTAGTAATCGAAATACATATAAAAAATGCTACTTGATCGTTACCAACCAATGAAAAATTAAAATTACTTGTAATTGTTATCGATAGATCGAGAAATAAAAATTAGTTGGTATGTAATTGTTATTTTGTAATATACATTTTTTTATCATAATTATTCAGGCAACCTAAAACGTATGACTTCGTAATATCTTCACTCTAAATAATTTTTGACTAGATCCTAATTTTTACTAGAATGACATCGGTAGGAATTTTATTAAAAATCTAGTAAATTCCTTTTAAGGGGGTAATACACTTCTTAAGGCCTTTTTTTAAAGATTTTTTTTTTTTATAGTTAACTTTATTTTGATCTTGCAAACTTTTTATATATGATACAACTAACATTCAAGAATATAAAAAAAAAATTTTTTTTTTTTCTTCATGGGGCCCTAATATGGCTGCCTGAAGGTGACCCCTTTTTAATCTGGCCGACATGATATCTCGACTCTGGAACGTCTGAAACAAAAAATTCAAAGTGCATATTAAAATATAGATCAGTCGCTATCACTCGAACTAGGATAAAAAATTTTGGTAAAAAAAAAAAAAAAATGGCGGACTTTTTAATTTTTCGGTCATGTTTTTTTGCAAAAAATTTTTTAAAAAAAGGGTTAAACATTAACCGATTTTCAAAATCCTAGTTCGGGTGAGAACTACACATGTATAGAGTATCCCTTAAAAATTTGAGCCCGATCAGACCAATAGTTTTTTCAAAATCATGTCGGCCAGGTCAAAAAACGTGGTTTCGAGGAAAACGCGTTTAAAGTTTTTTTTTATTCAATTCGCCTTTGGACACCATCTATTGTATCGCGATATATATATATTTTTCGGCCTTTTCAATCGATTTAACATATTGTAAACTACTTTTGGAGGTATATAGTATACAAATTTGATGTTTTTGAAAAATCGATTTTTTTCAAAAAAATAGAAGTATGCTGCCCCCTTAATAGAAATTTATTGAAACCATATAATGAGGTTCTAGTAAAATGTATGGTTCAATGGTATGAGAAATATGTTTTTCCAGTAATATTTACTAAAAGTCCAGTTAAGGTTACTGAAATTATATAACAGTTACTTTATTAACTGCACTTTAACTTAACCACACCAGAGCTTACATTCAAATCCGACTGACACTGAGTGATGAACTCATACGATTCCTGTGGTGCTAGTCTTCTTACTAACGTTCAACGGTTCCTTCAGATCAGCTTATCTAGCGAATTTTGATAAATTCGTAGCAAACTTTTATTGGATTCTAGTAAACTTGTTTTTTATGTATAGAATCCTAGCAAGTTTTTGCCTTGTAAAAGTTCTTTTTTGCTAGTTTTTAAGGAAAATTTACAATAAAAACGTGAAAACATGCTACTACATATGTCTAGTAATTATTAAATGTAATACACAGTGCAAATTTAAGAAAAGGAAACGCTGAAAATTGGCGCAAAATCCGCAAAACATACGCCCACATAAAGGGGGACACTTTTTTAAATTACGAAAATTAAGAGTTCGACGACCTGCACAGGAAAATAGTTCATAATAAACGTCGACTTAAAAAAAATATATCGAAACTTAATTTAATTACCCTGTGAATACGAGACAAAAAGACCTCTTACCATGACAAATAGCCAAGTTATGGCCTTCTGAAGATTGTTTTACATTTGACGACCTGAGGAACATCTAATACGACATGGTTATTTTCTCTTTTTCTATTTGTTGAAATACCCTGAATATAAACCCGACCTTTTTAAGACTCATCTGGAAACAGGTCTGTTGCACGATTTTACACATACCGAGGCCAGGCAGCTAAGCCATTAATTTGGAAAGACCTGTTCCTATGTATAAGACCTGTCTCATATGTATGTGTCTTTCACAGTTCGTCTGTTCAGTGTAAACATAGGTTTTGTTTTAGATAGAATATATGGTAAATATATATATTCTTCAGGATCATCAAACTCATTACAATTATGGATTAGACTTTAATTTTTAATATTCATTCTAAATTAAAAACTTTCGGCGCGAGGTTTTGAAAATGTCAATAGTCTTTGCGTAATGTGAAGTTCAGTGTTAATTATGTTGTGAATCTTATATATGTTGCTATATTTCTTAAAATTCTCAACTTTTCACAACCTGGGTTTTTAGTTTTAGTAGTCCAATAAATTTCTTAAAATTTCTTATACTTAAACGCAGACAGAAAATATTTTATTATTTTTAGACCATTTTATAAAAGCGTTGCTCTTAAAAGTTTTTTTTTTTTATATATTTTTAGTTTTTATTATAATTATAATGACGTCACATAGCTTATTGTCACCTGACTTAACTCATCAAGGTTGAAATATTAATTTCAAAATTATCCCAGGTGACAAAGAATGACCTTATAAAAGCGTTGTAAAAAAAAAACTGCGTAATTTTCTACCATCCCTATTCCGTAAACACATTTCTTGTTTAGGGAGGCATCCAAATCGCACCACTGCAGTGCACTCGTGAAATATTACAAGATTCCATACAATCACTTCCGTGCAAAAGTTCAAGGTGTATCCATTCTTTTGTATGCATATTTCGTCTTGTGGCTATGATACAAAAAATAATATTTTGCAAAACGACAAATCCAGGAGGCATTTATTAATAAAAAGGACTTGTAAAGCAAGACTAAAAATTATAAACAACATTTATTAATTTTTTTTTTTTTTTGCTTTAAGGGGGTACATGGGTCTTAAATGACTAAACTTTGGACACATTTTTTAATGGTGCAATAAATACAATTATATTTAAACTATTGTTTATTGAAAAAAGCAACATTTGAACAATATTTTGTGAAATTTTTGTTTGAAAATTTTGAAAATTGACCCTCTAGTGGCTATTTTTCGAAAACTTGGTGAAAATGCGGTAGGCATGATTGCTTTAGATTTATATATACATATAATCAATATATTTTGCCACATAAGTAAAGTTGTAATGCACCAAAAAGAAAATCCTTCGTTCATCCCCTAGATACTATGTAGAAGAAGTATGCAAAATAATAGGATGATCGGTGGAATAGTTTTTAAGTAATCGTGACTACCGACTTAAAAAATGTGTTTTCGAGAAAAACTGGACTGGAAAAGAAGAAGAAACCAGCGTTGTGAATACATATACGGTTCGAGCAGGTGGTAGAGCTTAGTGGGGGAAATCGCTCGCTCTCTTAGAGTTTTGCTCCGATCGATTTGAAACTTTGAGAAAATACTCTTGTTATGATATACTTTAAAATGAAACAAAAAAAAATCGATTTTTTTCAAATTTTGAAACCCATGTACCCCCTTAAGAACAGAATAATGACGACTTTGGTAATGATTCACAAATAATTTTGAAAAAGTCTGTAAAATGCTCCTGGATTCATAGCCCGTTTGAGTCATCCCTTATCTTTTAACTCTATTACACGTTTTATGTGTTATCCTTTTTACACATTTACTATTTCTGGCTCTATATTCTCTTTTTTTTCGTTTAAAATCCCTAATAATTAATGTGAAAGCATTTGATATGACTAAGAATGTGAGAGGTCTAAGTTGTGTTATACAAGTAAACTTTTAACTTTTGTTTGTGTATGGATTATGTGTCGAATTTTCTTATTGCTTGAAAAAGAAGAGATAGGAAAAAGTGCCATTTTTGTTTATATAAAATTTGTATTTATGACGAGTAAATGGACATCCGCTTTTATTGTTTAACCGTCAATTTTACCTAATTCATTGTTGAGAAAATGTTGTTTTCGACGGAAGGTAGATTCCAAATTTGTGAATCAATATCAATTTATCAAAATGCAGTAACCCAGATCATACACATTTTTTGCATGCGACCACGCATTACTCAGGCTCGAAAATCGTAATTTATTTACTGAACGTTTTTCAAGTTCTGGCTTTATTTATCCAGGTGTTAACAGCATTTTCATTAAGTTTCGAATAAAGCAAAATCATCAATTCAATTTTATTTGTCAACACACACAACTGCTCGAACTTGTATTATATATTCATTAACGCTGGCATTTTAATTTCTAATGTTCAGTATTTTTGCCATGATATAGACATGCAAAATACACATACACTATGTAAAAAAATTTCCCATACAGCAGTTATAACTGGGAATAGATACGGTGCTTTTTAAATAAATGAAAATAATTTGACTTTGTTTTCTGTTTTTCATTAGTTATAGTTAGTTCTTATAAATGCAAGAAACAAATATTTCTCTTTTACTTCATTTTGTTACAAATCTTTACATTTGTGCGTCATAGATCATTATATGAACTTCAAACACACACGCACATGCACTTAAAAATTACGTCATATCCATATAACGAAAACTTAATTTTTAATGCAATCTTACGCTCTATTACACAGGGCTACAAATTTTATATGTTTTTTTGCGGCCGAATAAATATTGCTTGATTTGATGTTTTTTAATGATTTTTCAAAAATGGCCGAAATGTGGTCTTTTGCACTTTTTAACTCAATTTTTCTCGAAAACGGAAGCTAATTGAAAATTTTCGTTTACGAATTCGTAAGCTACGGAAAAAATCCTATACAAATGATTTGTCATTTTTTGGGCATCTAAATTGGTGTTGACCAGTGTTATTTATTAATAACACCTACAGTTCTGAAGTACTCGTAGAGTTTTTCAATAGTTTTATTCGCACACATTACTTCGAAATGGCGCAAACAAAGAAAAATGCAAGGAAGGTAAAAGATCGTGGACGTGGCACGCGTAACAATTCAAAGTGTGCTGAAAAATTATAAAATTAACAACAATTTAGATATTGCTTCACGAAGAGGCCATAAGAAAATATTGAATGAATGTTTAGGAAGGTAAATTGAAAAAACAGTGAAGACCGGTCCAAAAACAAGTGCTGCGAAAGTAGCCGCTGACCTTGAAAATAATTATGGAATATTCGTATTAAAACTGTACGAAATTTTCTCTTATCCAAGGCAATAACCCGAAGCATTCTTCTAAATAAGTGCAGGAGTGCTTTCTGTATAATAATCGTTCCGTTCTTTCCATCCACCGACTTAAACCCGGTTGAGTATATTTGGGATTTTTTTAGAACATAAAATGCGTGAAATTCACATAAGCAGTTGTGCTCAATTAAAATAGGTTATTTTGGAAGAATGGAGTAAAATTACAGCCGACATAACTCACAAGTTGGCGTATTCAATGCAAGATCGTTTACGAGTAGTAATATAAGCTAAATGACATCACACACGCTATTAAAAGTATAATTAATGTAAATAAGAAACAAAAATTAAATGTATTTAATAAGTGTTTGTGCAATTTTTTGATATTCATATAATGACCTATCAAGTACAAATGTAAAGATTTGCAACAAATTGAAGTAAACGGAAAGAGTCTTTTTTGCATTTGTAAGAGTTGGCTATAAGTAATGAAAAAAAAAAACGAAATCAAATTATTTTCTTTTATTCAAAAAAGTTCCCCGCTGTGTGTGCAATTTTTTACATTGTGTAAATATTTCAAATTGCCTGCCGATTTGGAAAAAGGTGTGATATATTTTTAAAAGCATAATTCCATAAGCTCAAACGAAGAATTAAATTATGATCTCTGTTTACCTGATATCTGAGCTCTATATATGCATCCAGCACAGTGGCGGATTTACAGAATTGCCGCCAGTAGTAGTAATTCAAATTTTGCCGCCCCTACCAACCTCTACAATTTGATACCCTAGTTCACAATAATATTAATTACAATTTCTTTGTTAATGAAATTGTTACTTAATGATTTGTGCACTATGGTCCTAATTTGCCTTATTCCCTTAATTGATATGATTGTGAACTAGGGGATCGATGTGTCCTAGATTATTTTTACAACCCAACGATTTAGTTAAGATTGCACAAGAAATAGTTTTTGGGTATATTTCTGAGCTAATAAAAGCTCAATCATGTACCACTAATAAGGCGGGTAAGATATGCCTTTAGGTGCGGGGTAGGGGATTATTTGAATTTTTTTTAAATTTTCTCATATAAATAAAATCTCAAGATTATTGTGTTAAAATTTGAAGTCGATTGGAGTAAAACTAACCGATATGGAGTTGTAAGTCTCCGCCGCTCCGATCCGGCTTCGAGCTATTCCTGTGGCTTATAAATTCAGTGTTTAGACTTTAAACGCGTTTTCTCCCACACATGTTCAAAGTCGGTGGACACTGTAACTCAAAATCTACTCGACCGATACTCTTCAAAGGCCATAGGGGGATAAGAAGAGGTAAAGTGCCCCCGCGCCGATTATGGCCGTTATATTTTTTTATTATCAGGGCTAACACAAGTGACAATTTGGCCAAGTTTCATCCCCTAATAATTAACCCCCAAGGGGTGAGGATTAATTTTAAAAATTTTGAAAAAAATTAATATCTTTTGAACGCGTTGACCGATTTGGATGGGATTTTGACATGTTATAGATGTCACTGGGGCGCATCAGACAAAAAATCAGTGGAACTGAAAACTGGATATAACCTAAAAAAAAATATTTTTCTTTTTTCAAAAATTTTTTTCAGCCATTTTGAATTTTGGTACAATTACCAAAATTTTGTTATAGCTTCCTAACATAGCTTTTTATGACATATATTTTTTCAGATTTTTTTTCCACTGGCGTGGCACCTAAAAAAAATAAAATGTCGATTTTTATTTGTTTTTTGTAGGTTATGACTGTACGGCAAAATCGCCAAAAATTGTTTGTGACTTTCTGGTGTAGTTTTTTACAATATATATTTTTTCTGGGTTTTTACCCAGACTAAGAATGTGTGTACTATACTGTGTACTGTATTTTTAAACAAATTCAATTTACCATATGCTTCGGAAAAATTATCAGAAATATGCTTAAAATGAAGCGAATTAACCCTAACACCCCCCCCCCCCCCCCCCCCCCCCCCCCCCCCAGTTTAAAAACAATATTGTTACAATTTTGCCCGCCGAGCGGGGCTGGCCGGCAAAATTACACCATCTGCCTTCGCTTATGATTTGGCGAATTTGCCAACGAACGGACAGACAGACGGACTTAGGAACATTTTTTTAGGAATATTACTCGTCCACCGAAGTAGACGAGCCCAAAAAAGATCGATGAGTGTTTCGATCCGAGAAGCCAAGCTGATCTCATCAGTATGGCGCTTGGCTTCTCTGCCATAGACACTCACAAAGGAGGGATCGAAAGCTAATCCCTATATCTGCCCGATCGCAACTTCAAGTGTGAAGTATTAGCGAAGGCAAATTCTGTAACAATATGTTCAATTATCTTGTAACAATCTGGCTGATGACGACGATGAAATTCAATTAATTAAGTTATGAAAGTTTTACAATATAATTTTGCGCGATTTTCTATTCGCAAAATCATCAATTATATCGTCGTATGAAATCTTGTTCATTAGTTCTGACTCTATGCACAAAAGAGCCAAGGCGTTAAGATTTGTTTGGCGACAGCCGGCGAAACCACGGACTACTAGTTTAGATGTATAAATATGAATCTTTTTAATTTCTGTAAGACATAAAAACAAATTTTGGCCACAAATTTACCGCCCCTAAAATCTGCCGCTCTAGGCTCCAGCCTACTCAGCCTGCTGGTAAATCCATCCCTGATGGATTATGTGCTTCAGATATTATTAATTCCAAAAAAATAACCTCCTTCTTTGAGGGAACATTGTTTAATTTATATTTGTCAACACTGACGAAACCCAGATATTGCGTACAATGGATGGTGAATATTTTATTAACATGTAATGAACGTAAAGTGGCAAAGTATAATTTTATTATTACTATATTTCTCACTCTAAAAAAAAAAACAAATATATGCTTCAATTATTATTATTTTTAAAATCATTATCTGAGCTAATCGAACACAACTACTTTATTTATTTATTTATTTATTGGTTAATTAGAGCCAATTGTACAAAATAAAACTTACATCTTCTAGCTACGGACAAGCAATGATATATGAATACTATACCATATATAATAATAAAAAAGAGAAACAAAAGTAATAATGGATAACAAGATAAAATAAAAAAGTAGTACATAGTGCAAGTGCATACTTGTTAATAAATAAATATAATACTTGTTTATAAATTATATCTCTTATCTCATTAAAATTTCACTGCTCAGCTTAAAAATCTTGAAATCAGATTAAAGTCGCTTTCGGAATAAAATTTGCAAAACAGATCAACTTAATTTCCGTATAAGTCAAATCGCACAATAGAAAAAGTTTATATTTTTTAAAAACCTTATATCTTATAGATTATACAAAAAAAAAAAAAAAAAAAAAAAAAATATTAATCTATATAAGAAACTTCAGAAAGTAGTACTTAAGGGGACCAATAAAGAACCTTAATAAAAATTAAGACTTACATAGACATCCAGTGTCACATTACCTAATAAGTATGTGTGTAAAATAAATTATGTTTTCAATATAAGGGATACAAAGTTAATAGATACTAACATTTAACATCTAAAATTTGTGGTTCAGATATTCTGAAGAATAACTAATCAATCGTGATCATTTGTAATTTCTTAAAATAACCATTTATCATCAACTAAAATGGGGATAAAGTAACAAAAATCACGGATGCGATTATAAATGCAGAGCATCTATGACATAAATTGCATTTCTTCCTCGAAAGACTGTTTCCGTTTTGTTTCAATTACGATATTAAAGGTCGAATGCAAAGCAAGGGGCATTAAAGCTGACGCAATTTAAGCACGATTGTTTCCCTGATACGAGGTGTGTTTTCTTTGAATTGTCTGCAACAAGATGCTTTACATAGTCGTAAGCCTCGAATAACATCACCATCATATAATTATTTCCACCTTTTAGCCTAACAACAATTACATACTTAATTTTTGTACGGTAAAATTGAATGCCGTATTAAATCATCGCAATTTTGTATTTAAACTAAGCATAAAGTATTCTAGAATCTAGGATATTAATTACTATCTTTACAATCAATTAAAAGGTCAGGCATGCTTAGCAAAAAATAATTTTTTTCTTGGAAAATCGTAGACACGGCTTTTGTGCAATACGGCACGTTTAAACATTTACATCTAACAGAATCCGGCAGCATCCAATAAATAAATATAAAGTCGTTTCTAAGAATTTTAATTTCAAATTTGAGTGAACAGACCATGTGATTGAAGTTCGAGTTCAGTGAATTAAATCGACTTTGTTGTTCCGTAGCGCTACATTAAAATCAATTGTTATTTTAATCAAGCTTCTTTGATTTGTTTTTAAATAACGCAATATTCGCGTAACATCAGGGCGATTGGTATTCAGATCAAATTACAATGATTACGGACTTATTTAAAAAAAAAAAACATACGTCAAAGAAATCACTTCATTATTATTCTGATCACATTTAAATTTTATTAGTATTATTAAGTGGTTAGATTTCCCACATTACGCCTTCCGGATTTTGGTCGGTGATCTAATTATTTTCATATTTGCAAGTCAGTTGATATAAATATATTTGTACGTCGCCTTTAATCAGGTACTTAAATAAAGATTATATGTACCTAGAGCAATTCAAGAAATGTTAAAATTATTATATTTTTTTTTATTTTATAGCATATAATAAATAAAAATAAATAATGTGTACGGCGGTAACCCACGGACAATGATTTTGGATCGAATAAATAACTGCTGGTAAAGGGAAATCTTTTGAATCATTGCTTTTTGTTTTTTTTTTAAATATTTGGCTAAAAGTCCATTTCTGCGATTTTTCTTTTATTACTAGTTCGATTTCCAAAATTATACCCTATATTCAAACCCGTATAACTCATATAAATGTCACGGAATGTTTCTTTCACATTTCCCAGAATTTCACTCATTTAAATGCATTTTGGTAAAACACTATGGCGTTAGTGATTTTTTCCTGATATGATTATTCCTCTACCAATATTTAATTGTTTTTCATTTGAAGCTTTATTTACTTTTGTGTGGATTTTATTAAATAAATTTTAGTTTTACCTTTGTTGGACATTCTACTGTTAAATTTTTAGAAAAATTCAATTTTTTTAAATTTAATTTTCCGTAGTTTATTCTGTCAAGAATAATGTACAATAAATATGTCAGCTCGAAATTAAAGTTAGTTTTTGTTATACAAGCATTTGAAGCACGCGATCTGCGTTGTATTATAATACGTTATTTAAACTTTGAAGACGTTTGTTTTTCTTCAAACATAATTTTTCAGCATGGGGTACCAATAACTAGCAAAAAAAAAATTGGGTTAATTTCATATTTCGTACTTTTATTGACGAACGGAAATAACCGCAATTTGTTCAGATTTTTAATAAATTTTAATTTTTTTTTAACTGAAAACAAATAAGATTTTTTTTTTTCAAATATGATCCTACTCGCCAATACATAAATATTTCTTTCCTAATTTATGAAAGTCGGTCAATTTCATTTGAGAAGTCTCTAATCAATGAAATCATATTTGGTTTTAGGATTTCAGATAACCACAACGAGAGTAATTTGGTACCCCGTGCATCCAACTATTTTTGCGAATACCGCTTTATTTATTTATTTAAATTGCAATATTTATAATTTTTCATTGGAATTATTATATTTTTTTTTTAATTTTAAGTTTAATAAACAATGCCTAAAAATATTTTTACAAACATTCTACTTTACCATATCTTTCCTAAATTAAAAAAAAAATCGAGTATTTCTTATCATTTAACATCATTTAATGTCCAATTAATAATATTTTGACTGTGGATATATTTCGATGCAATAAATACCCGTCAAGCGGTTAAACGAATCCGATAAGTGCCTTTGCAAGACACTAGTGCGAACTCGGATAATATATTTAGGTTGTTTTTATTTATTTGTATTTAATCAATTATAATATTTAATCAATCCATTATATTTTAGTTAATAAACTTTATACAGAAAAGTATTAATCTAGTTTAAAATTATAGCTCTTGAGGTTGATTTGAATTAGTAGTAGTCTTTAAGCTCGGACAACTTTGTTATTTATTTTTGAAAAGTTTCGAAAATTCATAACCGGGTATTTTCAATAGTGCTCTTTCAGAATATTGCCTGCAAATTAAAAAAAAAACACCCCTTCCTATTGTATTTTTTAATTTAAAAAGAAAATAACGATTGCTGAGGATCAATTTTATAAAAATTGATATTTTCGATATGAAAGAAGTTTTGGAAAAAGCCAAAACCACAAAAACTCCAGCTCAAAATGTCCAATTAATTAAGTTATTAAACCCGGAGGTATGATTTTTATCATTAAGGAGTTGTAATCCACCCCTAAAATTAACACTTACGCTAACTCGCTATCTTATCGATTCTTCTGAAGAAAATTTGTTTTGGCATTCGAAAACAGGTGAAAATGGGAAAAATTATAATAGGGAGGATAAGAACCTCAATTCTTTTGTTATCTAAGGTCAAATTTCGTCACCACCCCAAGAAAAAGCCCAAAAAGGGTAAATTAGATAAGATATATAGAATTAGTGCTTACAATCACAAGTCTACAACAATGTATGTAATTTAATATCAACAAGTTCCATGATCCGTCTCCTGAACACGGCCAGGGAGGACGCCGCCCGTCTGAACGCTGTTTGTCAAAGCGATCCAAAAGCGAATTGACTCGACAATGAAAGCGCTCTCCATAACAGAGGTGAGGTGCTTAGCAATTTAGTACTTATGGGCTCTTGAAGAATTTAATAGCCTCAACATCTTATTCCGATTTGTTGGTTGTGCGGAAGCAACCAGGTTGTAAAGGAATAATGGCTTTACGTTTAAGGTAACTCTCCAGCGTACACCCAAGCAAGGAAGAACGCTGGTGGGACACATGATCAAAGCTACGCAAACCGTATAAATGAACCTGGTGCAGTCATTGTAGCCGACATTTAATCTTGAGCAACAGAAATCAACAGACATAAGATAACCATTTGTGAAATGTGCAGTACGAGTATTTTTGCCACACGATGTCGCAGGTCTTAAGGGAGAATGCTAGCTGATAAACCAAGACGGCGAAGAGTGGCATTAATGTTAGCAATCTGGTGGTTTACATGATCGCAGTACTTCATTTCGGTATTGACTTACAACTTGCGCTCTTTTTCCACGTAAGGAACAGCCACATCTCACGACATTACGGCGGATAATGCAGGACGATCAGCTGAACCTGTGCTGAAAACAATGCATTCCGGTTAACCAGGATTTAGGCTGACCTTAGCAACTACCCTCTGCATATTTTCTTCAGGTCTCTATTTATGCGTGTCTTCGGTTAAGCCCAGGGGAGAGATTAGGTATACCCTATTAGCACATCATCGGCATAAAACTGGCAACTAACAAACACCAGGGAGATCATTTATTTAAAGACTAAACATCAAAGGTCCAAGTATGGACCCTTGAGGAACACCCACGAATAATTGGAACAGATCAGAGTATGCTGAGTAAATATCTTATTCCTTCGTTAATTAGGCTACTGCAAAAAAAATTAATGAATCCTAGAAGAGATTTAGCTATCAGTTTTTCATTAATTTTTATTAGTGTTATCGCCAATTTTCATAAATTTTGATTAGCACGAAATTTTAGCATTAATTTCGCAATTTATTCTTATTTTGTTTACATCCAAGTCTAGACAACTAAAAACTTTTTTAATACAAAATACCCGACCTAAAACAAATAACTTATGATGACAAAATTGTAGCGGGTGCAATGTTACATAGTAGCATGAATATCTAATTTCTACCGTGTCGCAATAATTTTGATTATGTGGGACATTTCCGAGGCGTGCTCGCTTTGCAGTATTTCCGCGTAGCTTGTATGAATTAAGTCTAATGCCGACTTTTGTAGAGTGTGGTCGAGACCTAAACAAAATTATTAAATGCCGTACAACTGCGTGTCAGCAAGTGCATTAGCACACGACGCTCATTCCACCCACGTTTTGCGTACTTTTTATTCGGTCCCATTTCATTAAACATTTCCCGAGGGCTATTCAGTTTCAGCAAATTCTTTGCTTTTGCGGCACCTTTACGATCTCTGCCTCATTCAGCAAGCACGGTTAAATTTTAAAGGTGACTATCAATTGTTTCATTGTTTTTATGCTGGCACGTGGATGGAAATAGATAAATGGAAATTTTCTTCTTTAGTAATGTTATGGGCAGAAAAAAAAATAAATATTGTAATTTCCCTACATCACCTCAATTAAAAAATGTGTGGGATGTTATATAAATAAGATTCATGAATTGATTTAATTTTTAATTAAAACCACGACAATTTGTTACGTACGATTTCCTTTTATTAATTAGACAATTGAAGCTGCTCATAAATCAAAATTTATCCTTGACAATTATTTATAGCAAGAGTGGGCAATATTTAACACTTTTTCTACGCAATTTAGTAAGTTTTAATATAAGTATAACTATTCTACATTTTACAGAAAAAAAATTCTTGAGAATATATGTACAATATAATTTGGAAGTAAGCAGTTCTGTTACTATACCGTTTTTAACACTTTTAACCCGGCGTCCCGGTGGTCACAAGCATTTCTTTTATCTGGCAGCATGAACCGCCACACCGAGTTATCTCTACAAATTGATTTTTATGTGCACCTGCTAACGAAACTAATCAGACAATTATATAATTTGGGAAGTCACTTCTTATGATAAACTAAGCGCAACCTATAGTATAACGTAAACAAGTAGCGAATCAAACAAATGCCGCCAGAAGTAAACTTCCCTGGCTCAAAACTACCCGCTTGCGCGTGTCACCGTATCGATAATTTTATTTGAATTATAAAGGATGGCCCAACTTGTTTCTTTTTAAAAATGCTATAAAATAAATACTGTTCTTAGCGTTATTTAAATTTTAAAATAACAGGATTTATTATATAACTAATAAAAATACAACACATATTCAGATGTAATGTCCAAATATTGATTAAAATTAATAAATAGGAGGGATTAATATACATAACAAACTTTTAAGTTCAATGTAACTAATATGCAAAAACATTTTTATATAGTACAGCCTCTTATAAAGTTAAATTTCACAATAAATCCATCCGTAGTCCTATAATAAGTATGTGTCTACTTTTATTTGTGGGCGATGAACTCCTATAAACGTTTGATCACCATCCGGCCGTTTCGTTTTGCTTTTATATTTTCTTCATAATAGTGCTGAGTTATTCTACAGAAAATCATCAAATGGTGAAAGCCGCTCTATTTTTTATTTCGATGAAACTTGATGGGTATATCTTTACTAAGATGTCAAAGAAGAAAATTCACTATCATTTAATTGTTTTAATGTGTCTTTTTTTTTAGTGTTCGCTGCACCACCGCTAAATCTTTCAAACTTTGACGCTCTACTAACATGTGCACTGTACACTGTACAGTCAAAATTGTTCTATTAGAGATACATGAACATTTTTGGTCGCATTTTAAAGCTAAAGCTAAAAAGTTTTTGTAAAAAAATACGGAATTAAAAAAAATTTTTTTTATTCTAAATATACTAGAAAATACAATTTTTCTCAATTTTTTTTATGATTTCGAAATGACTCTAGTACTTTTCCCAGTAACTTAAAAAATTTGAGTTTTTGTGTAATCATGTCCATTATTCAACAAAACAAAAACCCATTATAGACTCGTTCGACCAATTTTTTGTATTGAACTGTAATGGTCATATGGGGTCAATTTGACCCCACTGTAACTTTACGTCTATATATTTATATGTAGGCTATTCAAATCGATTTTATGGCGCCATCTGTCTTTGTTTTGTTTTACTTCAATAAACCAAAGACTTTCCGAAACTCGGCGCAACGTCAGTTGGTCGGCATAGGTACATCGTTTTGTGTGAACGTATTTTTTGCTGGGGTCAATTTGATGCCATATGAGCATAATAGCTGCGTTTTTTTCATCTGGATCTGGTTCTGGATCAGTATCAAATGAAAAAAACGTTTCAGGTTAATCACCGGGGTAACGATTTTGGGTTTGAGGAGCTGGAATTCCTGTTTTTGCTAATCTAATAAGAATTGGGGATTAGACGACAGCTTTCGTCAAAGAAAATTCAAAAATGGCCTTCAAAGTTTTGTTTTTTATTAAATCCCATAACCAGAAAAACGATTTGATTTATTTTGTTGCTATAAATGCCTTTTTCTTTGTGTGCTCAGAACCAATCGACTACAAATTTCATTGCTGCGTTCATTTCAGAAAAGAAAAACTACAGCAGCGACTCTGTTAGAAATTTCCAAACTATTCATCCGACATTAGCGTAGAATACTAATCCGAATGAAAGTGTGGATCACGAGTTGTTGTTGTATGTCAATGTTAAGAGATTGATCCAAATCCTGATCCGATTGAAAAAAACGCAGCTAATGTTGCGAAATTGAAAAATTTACACATTTAAATTCCTTTTTGTGTGTGTGTTAAATTGCAGTAGATTAAGAGCTATAATGTGTGTATAGATACGTGATAATCTTCGACCTTGTAATATCATCACTGCTCTTATAGAAGAGGACGAAAATTATGAATGCATCGATGGCGTAGATTCAGAAACTGAAGACTGCGTCTCAGAAAAATTTGAGGTTTCTGAAATGGAAAATAATTCAGAAGAAAACTCGCATACAAATCATGATTTGGACGAGGAAATGGCGAGAGACTGGGAGAATGCGCCACTAAAGCACACTGTCTTTCACTTTATTTTGCATGTTCAACCTTCCTCTTTGATTTTACTACTTTTCCAAAAATTGGTAACTTCAGACTTGTAAATAAATATACTTCTTGCTAATTTCAATAAAACTATAATTTTTTCTTAAAAACATACTATTTCAAGAGTATAATGTGACATTTTTATGAATTTTTTTGTGAAAAAAGTTAAATTTTTGGGGTATAAATAACAAAACGAACCTAACGCACCTTCAAAGTTCAAGGTAAGAACTAAATTTCTTGAAAATGCCAACTCTTTATCTCGTTACCACACATATTAATTTCGAAGCTCGAAATATGCGATTTACGGAAATTCTCAAATTTCAAGCTTATTTTTGTAATATAAAAAATTGGTCGAACGAGTCTATAATGGGTTTTTGCTTTGTTTAATATATGAACATGATGTACACAAAATTTAATTGTTTCAATTTACTAGGAAAGGTACTAGAGCCATTTGATCATAAAAAATTGTGAAAAAAAATCGTATTTTCACGATGCTAGTGTACTTAGAATAAAAGTAGTTTTTTTATTTTCATATTTTTTTCCAAAAACTATTTAGCTTTAGCTGTGACAAAAAGTCTTCAATTATCTCTAATAGAACAATTTTTTTGACAGCACATACAAGCCAGACTCCATCAAAACTGTTCTTACCTACCTAAATCAGTGTTTGGAAATAATGTTGATAACAAGAATATCATCTATTCCAATGTTGGTTATACGCTCTGAATAATTCCAATCCTTCGATTTGTTCGGACTCTGGCATACCGCTTTACCTTTACGTATAATTTATTGCTTTATTTTCAATATTGTAAAGATTCAAAACAATTTAACTGCAAAACAAGCATTTGAAGGACCTACTTTTCTGATTCTTGGATTAATAGAGATCTAGTCAATAAATTTCCTTTCGTAATATTACTTGACGATATTGATCCTGTTATCATGTGATAATGTAGTGCACTGCAATACATAGATTAGCTGCAATAGATTACTTCTTGACGTCAGTTTGAAATCCCTCCTAATCATAATAATTTTATGGTCTTGTTTAAATTTGATTTGAAGAAGGAAGCTTTTTTTTATCAATTCACGTAACATGTTTGGGAATTTTGCTTTCGTTATCGGAGTTAAAAGGCTTGGCCTCGATTAATTTATTGACGACACATGGCCCTATTTCAAAATTGCAGCTAATGGTACAGACAGATTCGAATCGGATCGCAGGGCAAATTTAATTAAAATAAATGCAAGACGAGTTTGAAAAATTCAATATTATAAGTTCATTAATGATACAATTAACTCTAAAGTACATAGGATTATGAAAGCTGCTCGGTTAATAATTAATAGTTAATATAATAATAGCAGTGAGGCACATAATTTTTGGTGATTGGATATCAATATTACATGAATATAGAAAAATTGAAAATTTTAAAATTAAAACAATTCGTCCTATATTTATTTCTTCTTTAGCGCATTCCAAACATGAACACCACTGTGGACTCTTAGACGGTGGAAAATTAACTTTATAGTATAAAAAATTAGCGCGTTAAAGGAACATATTAAAAGGACTAAAACCTTTTTTTTGGTTGTGCAGTTTTATTAAAAACTCTTTCAGTTTTATGTAGGTTTTCACTCTTTGTTGTAATTAACAACTAACTATTGTATCGGCTCGCATATAGATGTGATGTCTCCAAGGTTTTTTTTGCATTTGATTGTCATCAGGGGAATATTGATTTCCCTGACTTACTAGCATAGCTCGAAAAATACTTTATTTCTTTAATAATTGTCAAATTGTTATAACTTTAAATAATTTTATATTAACAAATAAAAAATGTGTGAATGCTACAATTATAAATGGGCAGGTATTTTTCTGGTTTTAATTTATAGTAAATATTTTATTAATAACTAACGTTTTTCACTATATTTTTTAATTAATGGTTTGTATTAAATAGATTTAATTGTTTTAGAAATGAAAATGACGACTTTCCTTTATTAAAAAGAATTTACATTTTAAATAATAGTGACTCATTAGTTTTTACACATTCCTATTGGACACCCTGTATATACTATGTTTTCCTTTTTTTTGAGGATATGTTTAAAACGAGAAAGACATAATTCAGTGGTTGTACCGACCTATGTATGTTGTTGTAATATCAAAGAGTTAAATAAAGCATACACATTTTAATCATTCGTTCTTCACTTTTCCAACCTCGGATATGCAACAATTCTTCAAAATAACAAAATTGGTGTAACGGTTGTACGAATGAAATGGACATATAAATAGTCTTTTTGGTGAAAACCTTGCGACCATGCGATGTCGGCACAACCGTTGATTTCATATGATTCAATAATCATGTGTAAGCATAAATCGGGACAAGGGTTGGTGCAATCCTTGTATCGTTTATTTCTATCTTAAAAACCGTATAACCGTATATAATAATAAATATAATGTATACTTTAGAATTATTAAGAAATTATCTTCAATTATAAGTTTTATTGCTTTATCTTCTACTATTTTCGAGATAATCTAGAGTTAATTAGTGAGAACGCACATGCATTACTTTCCTGATTAAATTCACAAGTACTTTCGTTACTAAACCTGGGAAAAATAAACGAACATTAACTGATTGTAAGCACTATTACTAGATATTTATCTATACAGATATGGGTGAATCAAAAAACAATTTTTTTTCTTTCATACAGGTTTAATAGTTGCAGGTATATAAAAGAAAGATGCTGGTCCAAGGAGGATTTTACTTTTACCATATGTTCCTGTGACTATTAAACCTGTTTGAAAGAAAAACTAATTTTCTGAATCATCCTAATACATATATATATTAAAATATTTTCTATTGTAGATACTTAATCAAATAAATAATTAATAATTGTCGTCATGATCTGAAATTTTAATTGAATTTTTGGCGATTTGTTAGGAGTCAACATTCTGGAAATATTAATTTTTGCTATTCATTGTTGCTTGGCAAAGTTTTTCCTTGTGTATTATTCCCTTAACGTATTATTTCCTTTTATAATAAATTTCTTTATATTGTTAATATGCTTTTTCACCTTCATAGAAATTTTGCTAAATTGTATAAGTATGAATGATAATATTACTGTCGTTTCCTCTCATTTCACAATGACTCGTTAAAAAAATCATTTCGGACATTTAACATTGCATTTATTTATTTTGATCTTTTTTTTCTTTGGTATCGGTCATGAAAAATAATAAGATTATGATATATATATATATCTGTTTAACTGAAAGCAAATGAATAAATTGTTGATTAAAAGGCAAGGAAAAAGATACCATTTCTTTACTATCGAATTGGAAATCCCAATAAGAAGCTTGATAAACTTCCTTGACCTGCATCATTAAATAAACGTAAACAAAGAAAATTTATAAAAATTTTGAGTAAATACACTTTAAAATGTTGGATGAGTTTCAATTTATCATTCGATAAACCAATAAGCTACTTGTGAGAAAGCAAAATTAAGTGAATCTACTGTTAATATATTTTATAAACAAGTAACTATATAAGAAATCATAAGAAAACGGGGTCTCACCTGATAAATATATTAATTAAAATTCCCCCAGACACAATAAGCCTAGAGCTACTATCACGTCGCGCGCTGAGGTCAACAAGCAATAAAGGTTTTAATCCATCTTATCAGCAGCTACAGCGTGTTTTCGTAGGCACCTGCCGATGCAGTCCAACGTTTCATTATCATTTGACTGCGAGGGGAAGTGAATAATTTTTATATCATATACAGGCACTTCAACTTTACGTTAAAAAGAACGTTTCCGCAAAAAACCAGATAGCCGCACTTGTTACTTGTGTCGTATGAACATTTTGTATCCAAGCATTTCAGAGCGGATTTTTTGTCAAACGCCAAGCGCTAAAATGTACAATAAACGCGTGCCTGTCAATGGGATAGCGTATCAAACTTTAGGGGATGATTGATTTATTCGGGGTGTAATGATGTAGTAACTTAATTTAATCAAGAAGCACTTTTAGTTTAGTACAATAAGTCGCTTTTATTTCTATTGGTTAAATACAGCCTAATATTTTATATACATATATTATATGAAATATTATTATATATATTCGTAGTCTCCTTTTATTACAATTACATTTCAAGTAGTTATATTTGTTAATGCAACTCTGCTAATTTAGAAAGAACGTATTATCAATGGTTTTTCTGCAATTTGTCATGATATTGGGCTTTGAAGTTGAGGTAGTGTTTCTACAATTTAACTCAATAATCCATGAAAATTCCACTCTACCTTAACTTCAAAGCCCAATATCTCAAGAAATATTGATGTTAGCGATTTGGTGTTCACAACTTTTTTATAGGAAATTGAATTTCCTACAAGTTTGTTATATTCAGTTTTTCTGTACCTCTTGTTGTTTACAATATAGGGGTAAAAAGCGAGAATTTCATGGAAAAATTGGGATTAGTGACCCGTACTACCGCGCTGGTGGAAGTTAGGGTTACACCGCAATAGACACTTTTGTAGAGCATTCAATACTGAAGAAACCCTGCCATTGACCAAGATTATACCATAAAATGTCTGTAGAGTTTTGAAGAAAAGTAATCAAAGTTTACGTGTATTTTATATGGGAAATCTTTATACGCCTTGGTCTAGTACTTAATATTAATATTAAGGCCTCCAATTTTCAGGGAATTTTTGTTTAGGTATTTGCCACAAAATTTCGAGGTGGGACTGAAAAAAAAAAATAGTCGCGAAAAAAAAGCACCCTAAATTGTATAAGTAAATACGAATAAATAAATCTAAAAATCTCTGAAAATGTGTTATTTGGTCTGGTGATAGCTTTTTTACATAAATATATAACTCAATTAGAGACGACATGTTAGGTAACACTTTCTCCATCCTTGAAATGAGTGAACAACAACAAATATTTAAAATTTCGACAATTCAATCTTCTCTTCTCTCAGCCTCATGTAATCACTCTTTTCTTCCACTTTCGGCATTTTGAATTGCATTTACGAACGGAGATTATGAAATATCAAATAACGTTGAAATGTTAATAAGATGAGGACGCAACTGCTATCTGATATTTGCTAAGACGTTCGTTGAAATTATTTTTATCTCTTTCAATATGTGCAGTTGGAGGTACTGACGTTTTTTTATTTTTGTACATTTACCTATTTTAATCTGACATTAAAAGAAAATCAACCCAACCGAATGACTTTATATTTTAATTACTTATTCTATGAACGTGTTTTAAAAAAATCGGTTTGATTAAGCTATGATATACGTTTTCAAGTAAAATATAACTTTTGTTTGTTTGCCACAACCAACAGAACGCTATCGCTGTGTAAAACTGACGAATCCTTCAAAGAAAAATACGCAAGACGTAAGTCTAACCATCAAGTGACTTCGTTAGTGTTATATATAAATAAATATAATAAATGTGGGATTGATCGGGCCTCTCATCAGAACGTCATAATTAGTTGGTTAGAGAATCGAAGCGCTAATTCGAAGATCGCAAGTTCAAACCGGGTCCGGGTTTTTCAAGCAATTCCTACATAAATATTGATATAAATTGAAAGAAAATATTAAATCACCTTCTCTTCATGATAAGTCAATCCAAGGCAAGGAGCGCTTAATGCTTTATCTTTTTAGTCACATAAAACAAAGAACTCTGTTAATTTGCTACATAAGTATTAAAAAAATTTCTGTAAGCGATAAGAGACAAATTATTTTATATTTTTTCGCTTTTTGTTTTTAATATAAAAAATTAAAATTCCCATTTTGTTCTTACAATAATTTGTAATAAAATACATACATATTTGTTGAATTGAAAATCTCTTTTTATTAAGTCGTTTTAAAAATGGCTTCAGTCAAACTTTTTTAATTTTGGAAAACTTATCGATTGTGATATTCAATCCTATTTCCTATTAGCAAAAAAATATAACAAATTTCAAAATCAATAAAACAATTTAATTCAATGCAAAATTTGCTATTTAATACGATCCGGATAGGACAATGACAAAAACGCACCTATTATAACTTAAGGAAAACACATTTAATTTTAGTAAAGCAGTCTGACAACTACACCTACCTATCTATTACATAATGTAAGGAAACAGAAGTGTATGAATAGAACCCAAAATCAACATTAAACATTTTTATTTACATCAATAGAATTAAAGTGCTCAAACTGCCAATGGCTTTTCAATTTAACTATAATCAGTCGAATTTTATATCTTTCCATAATTAGTTTTTAATTTAACATACCCCAAGAGGGAAAACCCCAGCCACTTAATAACGCAAATCCACTCAGATAAGTACAGGAAATATTCTTTATCAATACTGAATCGGAAAATATTATGTGTTCAAGTATCAATAATCGTTCGAAAATCAATAATCTTTAAGTAACCCTTCTTTAGAGTTTACATTAAGGTCAAAACATTAAAGTTAGTATGTAAAAGGTGAAATAGCATTGTTCCAAGCGCATGAAGTCTCGCTTATCTAAGCACGCATTTTTTTCAATTAGTTTTAATCACATAAAACAGATCTTTCGACTCTCGATTTTATCTGTTAGTAGATATACTTATAGCCCGCGACTTATAGTAGGTCATTAATTAAAAAATATGTCTGAGACGATTTTATTTTTACGTAGTTTACGGTATAGTTTGTTTCATCTTCGTACCTTTTGAAATAATAACATTGATAGTGGAATGGCCCACTGCACGGTCGTAAATCAAATATTGATATAACTGGTGAAATAAAATACAATTTGTTTGGGTGCGACGTTTTTTGCCTTTTTAGGGCATCATCAGGCAATCGGCTGACTAACCTACATACATAATAATTTCTTTCATTTTTCGAAATATCTTTACGTAAAAGAAAGGTTTTTGGATCTAAGCGAGGATTATTGTTTGTGAGATTAAAATAACATTGAAATAAATTTATGAGAAAAGTTAAATAACTCTTATAACATTAAGCTATTAAGGGAAATCTTTGAATATAAAAAAAGCCTTACATTGTAAACGACACAATTTATTTCCTCTCTTAGATCGATTCCTTGATTATCACTGACCCTAAAAAGACAAAATAAATCGCGCTCAAATAAATTTTAATTTACAAATTTCACGAGTTAATAAACAAAAATATTTAGCTTAAAATCAACATGAATATTTTATCTAAAACTTGTACTGAATATGTGAGTAATTATATTCCATATCTTTTTTATTTTATAAATACTAGTTATTAGTAAGCATTATTTATTATTAAAGTATACCTATACCAGTGTTTAATGTCTCTCTAGGGAATATTTTGAAATCCTGGTTTGTGCATTCGATCAATGAAAGGAACATGCATGCAAATATTATTGAGTTTTAAAGCACATCTTTTATTTATCTTTTAATTGTCCACGAATTTGCTAAGAATAAACCACTTCTTAATAATTTAGAAAATAAAAAATAAAATAAATTGTCGTTCTATGAATTAATATACTCATTTCAATTTGTCTGGGGGGATTTCCTCGAATTTGTCAATGATACTCAATGATACGATTTTAAAGCCACCTTTTTAATTAAATAAAAGTGTACTTTATTCTGATTTAAGATTAGACTTTTTCTGTCCCATTTTTGTGTGTTTTCTGTGAAAAGTGCCGTTATCTAAAAAACTGTGAAAGCGAAATAAATGATTTTGTATGTGTCTAATGTTTAAAAAATATATAATAAATAGATGAATTAAAATCTCGAAAATATTTGTTCGTTTTTGATTTTTTGACGTTACTATCCGATTGACAGCGGGTGAACGCAGACTTTTTCTAGTGAGTGTATGTGTATGCAGCATATCGTTTGACTTGGTCCACCAATATCTATATAAATATATGATAACAGGCCAACGTTTCTTTAGTTTCAATATACATATATGAAAACAACTTTTGCAGGCTGCTCTGTACATTGTAGCTTGTAAAAAGCTACGTAAATTAGTATAGAAAGAACAGTTTCGATTTGGACTTATCTATGCATATGCTTGGTGGGTAGCGCGACGAGTTGGCTGCGAGCCAGCATGGCGCTAGAGACTGTGGGTTCAATTCCCAGCAGAAACCCTAGTCACAAAAAGTGGTATCACAACGGCCCTATAATGGCCTAAGTGTATCTTCGGACAGCCACATCAATTTACAATATGTATATCTATGCATAAGTTATGGGCTAAATATAATTTTAGAAAAATTTGTTTTATCTAAGCCAAACTAGTTCAACACAGTTGGATGATTCTCCGAAACAATTGTCATAGACCTAATTCGTATTGCGCTCCGTTTGGACTTGTTATTGTTGATATTTATTCTTCAAAATGCCAGGAGAATTTACCCTATAAAACAAGTAAACAAAATACGATTAACCACTTTCAATTCAGTAAACAATTTTTAACAAATAAAAAAATATCTTTTATTTTGATGATTTTTCGTTTTATTTATATACTTACTTAATCTAATTATTAGAAAGTGGCAAGCAAGCACCAAATATCAATTCTTTAATTTCGATAGCAAGTCAAAGTTGTTAAGATTAGAACAAGCCAATCCATCCTAAGAGCTTTCCCTTGGACTAGACTGAACTAATTACTTTTGGGTCATTTGGATGATCTAGTTTGGGCTAGACAAAACTAGTTTATCTTCAAATAGGACTTTTTTTTTAAATATATTAAATATAACGAGTGTGTTATGAAATGTTGCTACATTTAATGAGAAATCCCAAATATATTTTGAAGTCGGCTTTTCTTTTCTTTTAAAAATAGATTATTGATATTTTAAGGATCATAGATAACCTAAAAAATGCTGACTTTCGGAAGATAGGACAGGAACCCATATGTTTTGAAAGAAAATGCTGATCCTATATATTGCGTTCTTAAAAGACAAAATTATGTAATAAATTGTAAGAGCTCAATGTAGGGAAAAGGGAATATATATATGCCCCACCCTAGGGATTATGGCTTAAGTACTCCACTACTTTATTTTAACACTTATTCGAAATGTAAAAATTAAGGTAGGTAACATACGACGTTATATAACCTCATTAGAAAAACACTGAAAGTTTCCAGATAATAAAAAATTAAGCTGGCCTACTATTTTTTTTTCTTTGTACACTTTTTTAAATTCAAAGACATCCCGAGGATCTGTTTCTGTTGTCTCTGTTAAGCATGACAACTGAATTACCTTGACTGCTGAATACAATAGCATAGTCAAATAACATTAACGCAATATCTGAGGTCATGAATTACCAGTAATTATTTATGTTATAAAACAAAGTATATTGAGTTTCAAATATCTCGACGAAATTACCTTGAATGACCTCACAAAGTTCAAATGGCTCCTTAAACGAAGCATTTCAAGTGTTGAGATTTATTAGTGACACGTGCCCTTTCGCGTGAATATAATAAATCATAATGCACAGATTTAATTAAATAAACAAAAGCTATCTTTAAGTGTTGTCATTATTTTTGGAAAATTGTCTATTAATGATAAGCCTTTTAAAGTAGGTACTTAAACTCATCTTACGGTCATTTATTAATCTTTTATTATTTATCTATCTGTAATAAAAATCTTTTCGGGATTATTATAAATAAGATACATACTTACCTAATGATGACTTACGGGTTCTCTGAAATTAAAGTTTTTTCAAATATAATATTATGCAAATCACTAAGAAAACTATGCTTACTTCTAGAATACTCTAATATTTATAAACTACTTATAAATTAAGAGCTGTTAAATTTTGAATCCTTTTAAATTTGTCCATAAATTAACCTTGGTGGTCGATATTTTGACCAGCCAAAGGACACATAATATTTGATGTTTTTCAGGGAGAATGTAATGCGCTAAATATGGGAAAAATAGTATAGAAATTCCTGGAAGCATCCTTGACCTTGAAAATTGCTATTTCAAAGTCAAAGTTTTGATTGCTATTTCGCCTTGAAAGTTGATATACCTATCTTTTTTTATGTACTGATTACGAAAAATATAATACCACGAATCGCGAAACTCATCTGCAGGGTGAATTCAAGGTCAAACATTGATATTTTTACCAAATTTATCAAATTATCTAGAAAAATACTTTCAAACCGTCGCGCCAAATTTTTTACATGGGACTTTCCGTTACAGACGGGCCTGGTCGATATATCGACCAGCAAGGAGGGGGGGGGGGGGGGGGGGGGGGGGGACTCCATATAAGAAGTTCAGTGAATTTATTTATAATATTCATGATCTAATAAAATATCAATTTTAACGTAATTTTCCCCGTCCTTAAAAGGTTAAAGTGGGGTATTAAAACGCAAACAAATTCTGGATGTCTAATGGATACGAAGGTGAGGAGCCATTGCTAAAATAAAGGAGAAATACCCTTTATACCCCACAGGCGCCGTTGTGTAGTCATTCAGCTATTGCTTAATCAAAATCTTGGAGTGCAAAGGGTTAAATTTCTGTGAGAGTTTAAATCTTTAACATTTTGCTATAAAAATTTAACGACAAATAATGGTCAACAAAATTTACCTTTTAGGAATTAAAACTGCAATTCTAAAGCTCTAGTTGTGACCGGAATTTGTGTCTTATAATTATTCTTTAATTTCCTCCTGAATTACTTATTGTAATTTTTGCAAATTGAATCTAACTTTCAAAAGTAACAAGAACAAGCTTGATGAAAAAGTACTCGTAATTCCTGTTAATTTTCCAAATTTCGTGGCACTGAGTGTATCTAGGTAAAATCTACATAAAAAGTTCATTCACTTCTTTAAGAAAATGTACTTGGAAAAATATATAATGCAATGTTAGTCAAAATTCTGGTTTTTCGAACCGCAGGGTGCTAGAGGTTGCGGGTTCTATTCCCACGAGAACCCCTGGTCACAAAAAGTGGTATCACAATGGGCCTATAACGGCCTTCGGACAGCCACATCACTCTACAGCTCATCTCTTGGACTACAAAACACAATACTAGTTGTGCATTGTATTGAATAAAAGCATAGAGAAAATTTTAATATTAAACAAATGGCTTATAAGTTTTACTTTTCATCGACATAATCTATTGGCCGCCCAATCGACCGCATTGCAAATCTCCACAGACAGTGTGTCGACATGTAGCTCAAAACAAGAGCAATATTACAGACGTTGCGCCCACTGAGAAAATGAAAATCAAGTCTGACCGCATTCTACAAAGAAAGTTGAACAGTCCTTCTGGCAATCGTGGCTTGGCATTTTATCGAGGAGATGAATAGTGTGCCGCCTTGGGAACTGGGACACCGATCATACGGCGGTTGGCTGCTGAGTCAGGTGGTCAGGTGATTTCAGTTGATTCGATGGTAATTGCCGGAAGGCTGCAGAACCTGAAAATGGTATGATCATCAGAAACAGCCTATCAATGCTGTCAATTAGTCACCGATCAGAGAACATCTTCAAACACCGATCGTGGAAACAGTGATGATTGCTGGATACTGCGTACATATTATATTAGCAAGTTTACATCAAAAGTGAAAGATCAATTCCACCACATAAGCTCCACTTTTATCGAAAACTCTGGGATTTTTCATGGACACTCGTGAACTTCCATTATCAGGAGAGAATCTTATTTCATTCCCATTTCAAGGTCAAAAGTTTAATCTGAATCGCAATTGACAATGTAAACAACTTTTTGTCGCCACCTACGCGACTCTTCAGCATGAAATGATCAACATTTTTTGTTACGGCCGATCGCCACGTTAAGGCCCTCCAGAAGAACAATATGCACGTGGCAGCTTCCATTGAAACTATTCCACTCGATGTCTGCAACGTGTATGAATAGATTGATGTCATCATTTCAATTTGAATGTTAACCGATACTTCCGTCTGACCAAATCACACCACATCGTTTTCGCCGTATTTTAGACAAAATGTGATTTATGCATAGGGGAGAAGAGACATATTTGGAAGTTTTTTTTCTTCTGAGGTTCATAAATTATGTGATAACTATTTTTTTGTTTTGTTTTCGGAATGATGGTGGCTTCTTTAGTTACGTAGCGTATTAAAACAAATACATAGCTATACACTATTATAAGGTAAAGTAACCAAATAAATATGTAAATATTTGTTTAATAATAAAAAGAATCAAATCAAAAATAATAGAATTCTAAAAAACCAAACAAAAATTATGTGTTCATAATACCGCCCCTTGGGTGCTATGACAATTGCATCCGAATCCCAAGTCTTCTTAGTAGCTAAATACATTTTTTTTTTTTTTTTGTAGTCAAGTCAAAACAAAAGTATTGTTCCCTATATTATATGTATAAATACTATACCCAAGGAGGAATAGACAAACCTTGAGTTGCGATATTAGGCTCTTTCACTTACTTAATTTCATAACAAAATGTAACCAAATATAAAATCAATGTGCATCTGGGATAATAAATGTATACTTACATAAATCTCAAAATAGCCGAATCACGTGACCTTTTTATCAGTTTCGCACTCTTCTTTGGTACGGAATCTGATTTACCTTATAGTTTTGAAAAATATTTATAAAAGATACTCCTTATGTTCCTGGGGAAACTTTCAATATAACATTATTTCTATTTTACATTATTAATTTTCAAATTAACAACATTTATTTATGCTTAGATTATAAATTGAACTTATCTGCTATTTATTATTATTTTATCTAGCTTGGTTAAAGCTATTCTTTAAAAATCTGAAGGGGTAATAATAATTATTTTAACCTCGGTTGTTTTGACTTTTGTAAAATCCGAGTGTAAGGGCTAAGACAATAATGAAAAACTTTGCTAATTTCCTTTGTTGGTGATTGCGAACCTAACATGATGTGCTGAATTTCCACGATAGAAAAGCCAATATTTAAGAAATGTTAAATTAAATTTATTAAACACTAAGTGAGAATGGGTTAGCTAATCTATTAAATTGAAATCGTAAGCCTAAGAAAAATTTGAAAATATTTATACAGTCATAAATGTGATATATAAGTATTTACATAATTTTAGGACTTGGAATTTTCAACATTTTTCTAATTTTGGCAATGCTAATCGATGTATTATTATCACTTTTTAAGCTTTGGAGATAAATATTAGTTGTCTTATTTATTATTATCTAAAATTAAAAATTACTGATAACTCTTCTTATGTAATTATTATAGAAACTTCTACGTAGCGACATATTCACATTTTTCGATACAAAAAAGAATAAAAAAGCGGCCAAGTGCGAGTCGGACTCGCCCATGAAGGGTTCCGTAGCAGCAAGTAACATAATATAAAAGTTCTTGTTATTATTAGAAAATAATGGTTCACGGTTATGTTTATGAAATTAAATGTTTTTTTTTTATTTTTATATTTGAGTTGATTGAATGAAAGGTAAATTGCGGTTTACGATTTATGACGTATTAAAAAAAAACTACGCACTAGATCTCGTTCAAACCAATTTTCGGTGGAAGTTTGCATGGTAATGTACATCATATATTTTTTTTAGTTTTATCATTCTCTTATTTTAGAAGTTACAGGGGGGGGGGGGGGGGGCGGGGGGGTGGGGGGGGGGCACACATTTTACCACTTTGGAAGTGTCTCTCGCGCAAACTATTCAGTTTAGAAAAAAATGATATTAGAAACCTCAATATCATTTTTTAAGACCTATCCATAGATACCCCACACGTATGGGTTTGATGAAAAAAAAATTTTGAGTTTCAGTTCTAAGTATGGGGACCCCCAAAATTTATTGTTTTTTTTTCTATTTTTGTGTGAAAATCTTAATGCGGTTCACAGAATACATCTACTTACCAAGTTTCAACAGTATAGTTCTTATAGTTTCGGAAAAAACTGGCTGTGACATATGGACGGACAGACAGACAGACATGACGAATCCATAAGGGTTCCGTTTTTTGCCATTTGGCTATAGAACCCTAAAAAGGGAAATTAGAACAAATCTGCTGACTTAACAGTAAGAGCTTACACTTTACTTCTTAGATCGCCAGATCATTAAACTTGTTAGCCAATATGAGACGAACGCAAATGCAAAAAGCGCTGATCCGGAGAATCTGGCCGAGGTGAAACTTTTTCCGCAATTGATTGTTGACATCAGCGGCACGTACGATTGGAGGCACAACATTGCCAGTATGATTTCTTTTGTCGAATTTGGATCGATTTGTAATATTTTTTCTATTTTGCGAACGTTGGTCCCAATTATTCAAGCTCAGTTGTTATTATTTTGTACCCCCTTAGTAAAAAAAAACTGAAATCATATGATCCCACCTCGGTGTCTGTCCGGAAGTTTGTTTATATAATTTTTTTTCTGAAAGAATTGCCTTAAAAGCTTTTTTTTTTTGCTGAGAAGCTAAAACAAAGGTTATTTTTAATTCAAAGGGTACGAAATTAAAGCATTATAGTATCCAAGCTAAATAAACAAAGTAACATACAATCGGATCGACCTTCCCTTGATTTGGATTTTTGAAAGTGATGTTATATATAAAAGAATTATTAAAAGTCATAAGCTCGGAATCAATAAACTTTATTTCACAATTATTACACATTTTACCATTTTTACGCTATATATGCTTTTAAATTAGTCTTCATCCTCATCACTCCAACCTCCTTCAAAAGCTGCATTGAATAAATAATTGTCATAATCGCACGTGACTCTTCGGTGTTGTTTTTTTGGTATCTAACATGACACATGACACGAAACTTCACATAGCATATACCATATATCAAATTTAAAATATAATTTTCACAATCTTGGTGTCATATTGTTTGTAAGTGAACTACACTGCTACTATTGAATGATCAGATGACCACCAGAAATCGCGGTCCGAATGTCTAAACTTTCTCAAAACATGGTTTTGATCGTTTTTTTTTTTTTGCTTTAGTTGGCCATTTTGTACAGCACTGTAATAAACTTCGCGATTTTTATCATAAAAGTATCATAAAAAACTTGGTGGGTCAATTTATCATAAAAGCATCATAAAAAACTTGGTGGGTCAATTTTACGAATAAGTTTTATAGGACAAAAAGTACTACTTAGCCAAAGAATAAGTGTGAATTTTTCAGAAATTTTTGGGTTTTTCAAAAATTGGTTCTTTGGCTAATTTCAAGCATTTTCTGTTCTATAATTTTTTTTGTAAAGTTTATCCTTTTCGTTTAAAAAAATCGCGAATTTTTTATTACATGCTGTACAAAATGGCCAAAAAAAACTTTCAAAACCATGTTTTGAGAAAGTTTAGACATTCGGATCACGATTTCTGGTGGTTGTATGATCGTTCAATAGAAGCAACGATAAGATAATCGACTTTGAAAAGAAAAAAAACCAAAAAAATCAGCAGCCCAAAAATAATAAGGATTTGGAAGCTTTTATGCAAGAGGTTCTGAAAGAGCATCCCCAAAACCCCTATATACGATTTTGGAAGAAAATCGCCCCAATTTTCTATTCGAATCGTACAATTGAACTTGCATCACAAAATTCTCGTTTTGTGCATTAATGGGTTAAAAAAAAGGATTTGTTTGAAGTGAAAATTTCGATTTGTTTGATTGGAAATTTTTGAATAGTTTGATTTCAAAAATTGGACTTATTAGTGTTGGAAATTCGAACTACTTTGAAATGAAAACAGACTTTTTTATATTTGAATTGAAATTCGACCAGCCTGATTTTAAAATTGTCGTTTTTGAAATTAAAAGAGTATATATGGTTTAAAACTCAAAAAGCAATTTAATGTACTTTTCAAAATCCACAGTACCTGAAAAGTATCCTCTTAAAATTGTCTTTCCACTTAAAAAAGAACAGGTATTGCACAATTTGATATAGGTCTACTTGTTATTATCAATATTCTTTTTCATTACTAAAAATATCTTAAGTCCATCGAATTGCTGATGTAATTTTCAGAAAAATTGCAAATCATGGAATTCCCATCTCAGTTTAACAATGATTGATTATAAAATGTTTGAAAACATTGGCAGACAATATAATCTTCATGATCATCAAAATAACATTTATTGTGACTGATACCTCCTATAAGCGAATTAAACCCCCTAATAAGGATTATGTATTTGTTGAGTGTAAGCTATTTATACAGAACCTTATTTAAAACTACTTAAAATGTAACAATCGCGGAAATAAATACAGTTCCAAAAAGGTGTTGCCTTCACATCTGTTAACTTTTAACTAACATGGACATTGCTTTGTTTAATGAAATTTCGCCGCGCTATTAGTAAAAACATAAGTAAAATAAAGAAACGTAGCAAGGTACGGAGTGTGGAGTGTGCAACATCCCCATAAGTTTTAATTATGCAACAAGTACGCCATGGTCTTATCAGAAATTACCTTCGGAGCATTTTTGAACGAGTGCCGTGAATGAATGGCTCGCCAGATACGCTCCGATCTTTAATTGCTACCGATAAAATACTCTTGAGTTGTTCTCTATTTTTTTTCATTTTTCGAATTAGGAATTCCTAGCCCCATTCAGTTGAGGCAAACGTCTCCGATTGGCACTATATAGCTTATTTTGTCGCACATAATCGCACGCGTTACTATCGAGCCGTGTGAGCCTGCGATTAGGTCATGATAAAAGAAGCACTAAAAAGTTAACGGATTGTAATCACACTGAGCCCAATTTCAAGATAAAGCGATCTTTTACAAATTGATACCAAATATTGCCTTCATATTTAGATGGCAAGGTGATTCGTGGTTAAAATCGTTTTTCAGTTTACTTGTGGCGGTTCATCAAACCGCACAAACATTTCTCTAAGCTCCCTGGACGAAAAATTCGGTCCGGGTAATTTATATGTATATTGTGAATAATTCGACCTTACAATTATATATTCGTTTCGAAACGCGCAAAATAAAAAGTGTTGATTAGTAAAAGTGAGTGTAATTTATTATATTATTTATAAATACTTCGAACATTTTCTTTCACTGGCGACTACAATAAGATGTTGATCTCGTACTGCAATTTTGAAGGATTTTTACTCAAATAAATATGTATATAGTATATCCATCTTAAGAAAAACGAATTTATCAGTTCACATTGATGCTTACAATTAAAACAAGCACTAAGGATATTATGAATTTATTTAATAATATATGAAATACGAAATATCCCTAAAATTCTTGAATTGCCGCTTTTTGTGTTGTAACTGAATATGCTTTTTATCCAAAAAGTATTAACATCATTTTCCCAATTGTATCCTGCACATAATAGTGATAAATTATATCGGGTTTCTGATAGTTTAGTTATTTATTTCTCACCTCTTTAAAAATTTTTAGTTCATCCTTGAGCTTGCCAATTTTTTTCTTATTTGAGGTCACATGAATAATAAATACCTTTCATTTGACATTACAGTGCAATTTCTTTTGTTATTATCAAGATTATTTCATAATAAATTTTTATCGTAAAAGGAACACCAGTTTTGTTTCCTTTGAAGAAAAAGTAACATATCATATATTCACAAGGTGCTATAGTAAAAAAGAAGTAGGTGCAAACATATAATTACATAAATAACCATTTACAGACACTAAAACTTTATTTATCAATCCAATAAGTTTTTTGCAGTGAAAATTCATTGCTGTGAATTTAAGTGTCGTTTTTATTTTTATTTAAAAAAGAGACACTGAAATGTTTTATTAGATTTGCGAAAGATAAAGACAATAAAGCATTATCTGAATAATTAATGTACAATGACTGTTTACTTTAGACTTAGGCGCACATGAGTGCAAACCGAACACTTGGATGTTGTGAAGTGCCTTCCTTCATGATACGTCAACTTCATAAATCTACGAAATCTTTTTATTGAAATGCTCGTAATAAGATACTGTGGTGCTTAAAGACAAGGTGTATATCTTTGGAATTGTCCTCGTTAATTTTCAACAATATTAACTAAACAATTTTTTTTATAAAAAGTTGGTGGAATTGAATTGCGTATTAAATACACTTTTGCTAAAAACTCCAATAAATGACTGCATTTAAAAACATGCATACACTACTTGAACTACCTAGCAATAAGTTTTCTTTCTTCAAAAGGATTAAGAATCAATCGCTTATAGTAATTTATTAATACATATCAATGGTGGTAATCAGGAAAAAACCAGAATATTATGCGCCGTTTGGGGATATGTATTATCGATAGCTAGTTAAAGGTTGCATAATGGCTGTTTGACGAGCGTAATCTATAAAGTGACACAAAAAAGTTATCTGCACTTTAAGTTCTCTAATAACGACACAAAAATACCTGATCTACTGATATGCACACTAAATAATAGATTCCATCATTTTATGCTTAAATAAAGCTTTAAACATTTTTTTTTTCAATTTAGCAATTCCCATTATTCTAGGCCCTTTGTTTTTACAATGTCAACAATATATATAAGGAAATCAGTAAATCTCCACATCTTTCTGAAATCTCGATTATTCAAAATGTTAGGGGATCTTCACGAAGTAGTATTTATATTTTTATCCAACCAACATATTAATGATTGTGTCATTAATATTTTAAATTTTTTAATTATGCTGAAATGATGAATCGTGTAATTTAATGACCAATGGATAAGAATTCCGAATATGCTATTACTAAATTTTAGACATTTCAGAGGATAGGTAGCTTTAAAAGCCTTCACAAGTCTCTGCTAACGAACCACACAAAGTACAATATCTCATTATATGTATAAATATGAATTTCCATACATACATATATATTTGTATACCTATCTACAAAATATCTGTGCTAGCGGATTATGGGCTAAACATTAAGCGTCTATTTTATACTTTTAACCTCCAAAAATTTTATCGCGATAAAAAAATAATTTGTTTATGCATTTTATTTCTAAATATCTAGTAGGATTTTTAAGATAAACTGAAATAATCTAAAGTGGTAACAAAATCGATTCGTTTGTGTTAATGAATAAATAGTAATTAGACCTACGTTAATAAAACCATTGATTTTTATCTCAATAATTGATTTTGTCTACTTGTTTATTATTATTTTAAATCCATTTTATCATACAAAATATCGTAGTGTCATTCTTCTCCGCAACTGTGTGCAACAGGTGGCTAATACATTTTTCTGAATAATGTTAATTTCGTTTTCCTGAACAATGCCGCCCAATGGTAAAATTAAGTAATTATAATCATGACAGTAGGCAGATTTCTTCAATTTAAGCTTTAAGTTGTAAAGCGGTTCCAGAAAGGCATTTCCTACTGTGCATGGTAGACCTCAGTCTATGCAGTCTTGGCGAATAATGAA
Organism: Dysmachus trigonus; assembly: GCA_949715965.1. NCBI lineage: Eukaryota > Metazoa > Arthropoda > Insecta > Diptera > Asilidae > Dysmachus > Dysmachus trigonus. Next base: position 50,795,473 of record OX454319.1, on the reverse strand, counting down.
TTTCAGATACAGTGAAAATATGTTTGTTGTATTCTGATTCCTGATATGTATATAAGTATTAACATTTACTCAGTATTTTATTACAACAAAAATTGTGTAGATGCTTAAATCAAGATAGTAACACACAAAAGTTTTAACCCTCTGTAGCGCCGTGTGACATTTCTGTCACAAACCTCAAAAATCCCGCTAGAATACGCACCGAATGTATTTAGTTCATTCAAATCGGCGCCACTTTGCTGTCACACATTATTGAACAACGTAATATCCACGGAAATCATCGTAGACAGCGTAAACTGTTAACAGTTAATCGATTAGAATTTCGCCCGTAATTGAAAGTGACAAGTTGAAATTCGAGCAAATTTTAAATTTTACAAAAAAAATACAAAAAGTGTGTAAAATTGTGTTATTTTCTTGGAAACCTATTAGACCAAGAGCCAGTGACCAATTTTGGGTGGTCATTTCAAAAGTCACGAAACTTTCCACAGTAAATCCTCTATACCTACTGAAAATTAAAAGCCATTTCTGGCAACCTTCTGTGGCCGGGGTAGACTACCCTAAAATTTTAAAGAGGGTAAGAAATAAGGTTCATTTTAGTTAAAGTATCAGTCACAAAACTTCGTGAAATTACTGTCGACAGTATTTTGTCTTCATGGAATTTTTGCCAGAACATTTACATCCCTCCTAATTGTTGCCAGAACGCTTTAAATATTTATAAAAATAAAATTCATTTTTGTCATTTTATCAGTCTTGAAATTTTAACAGAATAAATAAAATAAATAAACAATAAATAATATACAATGCCAGAACGAAATTCCATCACCAACAATCTGCCAGAGCGAAAAACATGTTCGTGCGAGTGCAAGTAAAACAGGAATATGGAAACCTGCGGGTTAGAGAAAGAGCGCTAATTGGGTATTTATGGTGTTCATTAGACGTAGATTTAAAATTATACATAATGCAATAGATTTTTCTTAATCTTGTTGAAACATCACTTGAGAAAGATTTTTCTGTACCTTTGACACGGATATTCTCTAGGTCATTGTCAAGGCTACTGTGGAAAATATTGAAACGCTGAAACGCGTACTATCCTAGGTATTCTTTTCTTCTAGGAGGGAAAATCTGTAAAAGGTCCAGTGCTCGTACCTGTACTTGTGACGCAGTTTTCTATTCCTTACTTTACATTTCGAAGGTCCTAACCAGGGCCGTAGCCAGCGTGGAGGGGGGTCAGGGGGTTAGAAACTCCCCCCCCCCCCCCCCCCCCGAAGTTTTGAAACTTAACTAAAAATTTACATGATTTTTTTAAGAACAGAATAAGGGTTGAAAATTCAGATGAGTAAAACTTCCGCTCTTCTTTTTTCTTTGACAATGATGAAATATGTTAAAGACATATTTTGTATCTTAGACAAATCATTTTTTATTCCAATTTTTTAATTTAATAAAATTAATTAATTTTATTTTAATGAAAATATGTGCACCTGTTCAACATATTCAGTTGCATTCAGTTGAGTTTAGTTTTATTTATATTTATAATTTTATAATATTTAATTCTATAAAATTATATTCTTATATATACAAAAGGTAATATGTAATTGTAAATTTTTTCTCTTTTACATACAATATAAAAATTAGTATAATTTCTATATCGATGTAACTTTTTAAAAATAATCAGTAATGTTTTTCTCATACCATAAAGGAAGGTAGCACTTACCTTTTCAAGGGTCTTTTAAAAAAAAACGCTATGTCCATCAAAAAAATTCATTTAAGAAAAAATGCTCTCGGAATGAAAAAAATAAAATACTTCAGATGACTCATCGCAAAATTCATTAACAAAGGTAATAAAGTAATAGGTCCTCTCCACTAGGCAATAAATATTGGCGCCTTTACTCAATTTGAAAGTAGTGGAATATTATAAGTAGTACATTTTCGATGCGATCAACGAACATCGTTAGCACTTATTGACTGTAACTGATAACTGAAGAAGTTCAAACATATTTTTTAAAATATTTCTTTCTTTCTTTCGCTGCAAAAAGTCGAAAACTAGGTTTTCTTTTCTGAAATCCTTTTTTTTTTACGTTTGTAAGATATGTTTTTAAAAAAATTAAGTGTTTTAAAAAACTAGAACTTGTATTTTGAATTATTTTAAGGGGTGAAATTTTCAAAAACAAAAAGACTGTTTTTGTTTTTGCTTAATAAATTTTTTATACCTTTAAGAATATTTTAAGCGTTCCAATATTTCAGAATTCAAATTGTTACCGAAGTTATAGCAATTAAGAAGTGAGCGCGTCAGGGAGCCGACCCAAAACTCAGGTAGAGTTCGGACCATTACGTATCTATCTATCTTTAACAATAATATAAGTCCTTTGGAAAGACTAAACTAACAGTAACTCAGCACCGCCATTGTTAATGTTTTTTTTTCAGTATTGGAAGTTGTTTATAAATAAATTATTTATATTAGGTATATAAATACAGAATAATTCACATTTTTGTTGAACGAGCCAAAAAAACTTTATTTTTATGGCTATTTTTTCGAGCGTCAGGATGGTGTAACCCCTCAATAAGAGTTACATTGTAGTATATATATTTTAAAAAATATTTAATTTAATATATATTGAAGATGTAAAAATTAAACTTTATTTTAAATTAATATTTTAACGCTATACAAAAACAAATTTCAATTTAGTTAAGTCTCTTCTGGTCCTAACACAGGTATGAACAAAAAGTAAGGAATAGAAAACTGCGTCACAAGTACAGGTACGAGCACTGGACCTTTTACAGATTTTCCCTCCTAGAAGAAAAGAATACCTAGGATAGTACGCGTTTCAGCGTTTCAATATTTTCCACAGTAGCCTTGACAATGACCTAGAGAATATCCGTGTCAAAGGTACAGAAAAATCTTTCTCAAGTGATGTTTCAACAAGATTAAGAAAAATCTATTGCATTATGTATAATTTTAAATCTACGTCTAATGAACACCATAAATACCCAATTAGCGCTCTTTCTCTAACCCGCAGGTTTCCATATTCCTGTTTTACTTGCACTCGCACGAACATGTTTTTCGCTCTGGCAGATTGTTGGTGATGGAATTTCGTTCTGGCATTGTATATTATTTATTGTTTATTTATTTTATTTATTCTGTTAAAATTTCAAGACTGATAAAATGACAAAAATGAATTTTATTTTTATAAATATTTAAAGCGTTCTGGCAACAATTAGGAGGGATGTAAATGTTCTGGCAAAAATTCCATGAAGACAAAATACTGTCGACAGTAATTTCACGAAGTTTTGTGACTGATACTTTAACTAAAATGAACCTTATTTCTTACCCTCTTTAAAATTTTAGGGTAGTCTACCCCGGCCACAGAGGGTTGCCAGAAATGGCTTTTAATTTTCAGTAGGTATAGAGGATTTACTGTGGAAAGTTTCGTGACTTTTGAAATGACCACCTAAAATTGGTCACTGGCTCTCCCTCTATATAGATAAGTGAATGAATATGTTCCTTCCATACCAAATTAGTTTTTTTTGTTAACGTTTAACTCAATTTTACAGTAATGTTACACTCCCTTAAATGTGAAATAAATAATTAATAATACATATTTTTTTAATTTCTGAGAAACATGTATTTTTTATTTCCCTAAACCTGTCAATTTTTGACGTAATTTTAATGTTTTATGATCTTGCCCTACAGAGGGTTAAATTGACATATCTAAAAACTGACGGGACAAAGATTAAAAAATAGTAACATAAAGAAATTGATGAATTTGTTCATACTTTAAATCAGACACAAAATTTAGTCTTTTAAACCATATGGAAACTTCTCGTTGTTTCTATTATAATTTACCTTATCAAATAGTGTAATAACACTTAAACATAATTGTTGTTTAATTTCTATAATATAACTACTTCAAAAGAGGTTTTAATTTTCCAATGCATCAAATAGTACTACTTTTACGTCACAACCTCTACTTCAAGAAGTTCGAGCGGATATTGTCAAATGTTAATGCACTCCTACTTGACTAGCTCTCTAAATGGTTACTTGAAGTAAGTGCACCTACTTGACAGAAAAGTAATTAAAACCCCAGTAGCTGCCATTAGGGTAAAAACAACCTCTAACAATATAAAAACATTGACCAACGAGTATTTTATACTAATTATGATTTTTATCTTAAATTTCAGATGACGGAAAAAAAGCGGCCCTCGGAGAAGTCCAACAGCGTCTTTTCGTTGAATGACTTTAATTCTAGGTAAGTGGCTAAATGTCGATAACAAATTGTATTTCCACTCCTCGCTAATTGCGCTAATAAATCAATATAATGCCATTGACACGTCATAATTATCATGTTAATTGGTACTAATAAACCAATGTTTTCCTTCCAAATTTCTTATCAGGACACAGTTGACGGAAAAAGAACAACTGGACGATTATTATAATCCCTTCGAGCATAGGTCAGATGAAGGCTCATATTCGACATCGGGCGCACTTGCGCATTTACTTAAAAGCTCTCTTGGCAGCGGAATTCTTTCGATGCCAATGGCCTTCCAAAATGCTGGACTTCTATTCGGCATGGTTGGAACAGTCATCGTTGGAATACTCTGCACACATTGTGTACACATCTTGGTAAGTGATATGCTGTTATCAGTCAAGCGTGGATCGCTCCAAATATTTCCACTTCGGTGGGCAATTTAATTATTAATTAGCAGAAGCGTGTCGATAAAGTACCACTTTGCCACTTATCAGTATAAATGAGGCGCAACCACTTTGGCATGTTATACATTCGATGAAACTCAACACATTACGTATATTGATATATTACTCGTAAATAAGTTTGGAATAACCCTAGATAAGAACGAACAAAATGATATTATCTCAAAACAATGCACATTTTTAAGTGATCGGAAAAATGATATGGGGTTTTTTCCAACAAATCAGTAAAGATCGCTTCCTCAGTTTTATCTTTTAGTTGATAAAACAATCAAATAACCGTTGGATCTATTGAGATAATTAAAAGATAGATCAAAAGATTGATTATAATAAATACGTTTCTTCCGAGTATCAACATTGTTTGGGGACCGCTATTCGGAAAAAAAACAAAAACACTAAAAACATTATTCGAAATAACTGATTTTTTAACCGGCCGTATACCTTCCCACCTTGAAGAATAATAAGCTTTTAAACTTGAAATATCGATTTTTTAAACTTTCATTTAAGACTAAGATGTTATACCACTTTCTAGGCATTCGCGGTATCCATATTCTACCGCAAACTACGAGAAGATATGATGGTTTATCACTTATTATTAGTTATTTCGCATTTTCCTCAGGATATTTCGTTCTATTTTCCAAATTATACAAAAGCTCTTTTTTGTCTTTCGACTTGTGATTGTAAAACGCTGACGAGTGTTTATATATGTCAAAGGAGATTCGATCTCCACCTGCCTCTAAATATATTATTTAAATTAACCCCTACATAAAAGGGTTCTTAACCTTTTAATTGTTTTAAAAAATCACTCTATTTACAGAAGAATTCACAAATTATACGAATTCAGTGAATTTCTAACATTTCAAATACTTTTTGATAGCAGTTAAGAGGTTAAGAGCTCTTAAAGGCTCTTGAAGGTATTCATACAAATTCCCTTAACAGGACAGAACTAAAATCAATCAGTAAAGATAATATGATGCAGATTAATCGTGGTCTACTTTTGCTGTTGATTGTTCAAAATGATTAATTACATCACAGTAGCAAGCAGCCAGAATGAGCACTGACGCATGCAACTTGCTATACCCTGACGGGTCAACACAACGGTTGGTCTGTGGTTTTTCAAGTTCACCTGTAATTTGCCATTCATAACATGCAGACGGTTACTGCAGACACTACTCCGTCGGCGACGGCACGGCTAACGCTTAATCGAAATGATAAAATTTGTATGCTCAGCTGTTTTGACATTGAAATTGACTTTCGTTATTGTGTTCTTGGAGAAATTTTTCTATATTATGTCTGGAAGAATATAATCGTGCCCTAATGAGGAAACAGATACATATATCTACAAGTCCTTGTCATCGAATTTTTAATATTGTGATTCTAAATCTAAAAATGCAAAATAATACGAATAAGTAACTACAATATATCACACAAAAAAAAACAAAAAATTGTATATATACATATTAGGGTGCTTTTTTTTCGCGACTATATTTTTTTTTCAGTCCCACCTCGAAATTTTGTGGCAAATACCTAAACAAAAATTCCCTGAAAATTGGAGCCCTTAATATTAATATTGAGTACTAGACCAAGGTGTATAAAGATTTTCCATATAAAATACACGTAAACTTTGATTATTTTTCTTCAAAACTCTACAGCTCAAAGGCATGTTATGGTATAATCTTGGTCAATGAGAGGATTTCTTCAGAATTGAATGCTCTACAAAAGTGTCCATTACGGTGTAACCCTAACTCCCACCAGCGAGGTAGTAGGGGTCATTGACCCCAATTTTTCCACGAAACTCTCGCTTTTTGCCCCTATCTCAAAAACAACAAGAGGTGCAGAAAAAGTGAATATTATAAAATTGTAGCAAATTCAATTTCCTCCAAAAAGTTCTTGAACACCAAATCGCTAACATCGATATTTCTTGAGATATTGGGCTTTGAAGTTGAGGTAGTGTGGAAGTTTCATGTACTATTGAGCTAAATTGTAGAAACACTACCTCAACTTCAAAGCCCAATATTTCAAGAAATATCGATGTTAGCAATTTGGTGTTCAGAACTTTTTTGTAGGAAATTGAATTTGCTACAAGTTTGTCACATTCACTTTTTCTGTACCTCTTGTTGTTTACGAGATAGGGGTAAAAAGCGAGAATTTCGTGGAAAAATTGGGGTTAATGACCCGTACTACCTCGCTGGTGGGAGTTAGGGTTACACCGTAATAGACACTTTTGTAGAGCATTCAATTCTGAAGAAATCCTACCATTGACCAAGATTATACCATAAAATGCCTCTGAGCTGTAGAGTTTTGAAGAAAAATAATTAAAGTTTACGTGTATTTTATATGGGAAATCTTTATACGCCTTGGTCTAGTACTCATATTTCAGGGAATTTTTGTTTAGGTATTTGCCACAAAATTTCGATGTGGGACTGACAAAAAAAAAATAGTCACGAAAAAAAAGCACCCTAATACATATACAGTGAAATTCCCCTTCGCGGACACCCCTCTTACACGGACACTTCCCTTAAACGGACAGTTTCTCATTGTCCCGACGGACTCTCATATAATTTGCATTGTATTAACTCTCTCTTGGACGGACATTCTCTTGAACAGACGCGGACACGAGAAAATGTTCTCCTAACCGGACTAAAAACAAAATAAAAAGAAACGCCTTGCCTTATTTTTTTTTCTGTCGAGAGTATCGCTATTGCATTTCTCAATCGCGCCGCGCTCCAACTTCGCTGGGACTTTCTCGAGTAAACCGGGGATTCACCGACTTGGGTGACAGGACAAATTATGACAGAGTAGTTGCAAGACCTAGATTGGAAAATGGCTAAAGAAAAAAGAAACATTTTTTTATTTTTAGACAATGCGGGATCTTATCCAAAAGACATTCGCTTAAATAATATAAAAATCTTATTTTTTCCCCTAATTGTACATCAGCTTGTCAACCACTTGACCAAGGGATTATAAAGAGTTTTAAAACTTATTACCGAAGTCTAATACTCAAACACCTGCTAGTAAACATTGAAACTGCTGGTACAGCTTTTGAGTTAATAAAGAAAATTACGTCGTTGGATGCAGTTTATTTGGCAAAAACCGCTTGGGACCAAGTAACCAAAGAAACAGTTCAAAATTGCTTCCGCAAAGCAGGATTTAAGCATAAAAATATGCAAAGTGAAGACCAGTTAACTGAGGCTGATACACCTGACCCAGAAGATGACTTACCACTTAATGTACTTTCAGATATCCTCAAAAATAAGAATTTATTGAAATTGACTGATAATGAAAACCTTAATGATTTTTTGAACCTAGATGAAAGTTTTTATGTTGAAGATCCAGATTCAGGACAAGAAATTGAAAATTCAGTTGAAATACAAGAACTTTCCGAAGATTCTGATGTCGATGAGGTTCCAGTACCAACAGAAGCTATCCCAAATTATGGTAAAGCTATTACCCTGACCAAGCAGCTCAAAAGTTTTGTCGAAAATCAGGGAGATACAGAGTCTTTGGAGCTTCTTTCTAAATTAGAAATACAATTTCAAGACGCCATTTTAAAGCAAAGGAGGGGACAAACGACAATATAAGAATTTTTGCGTCCTTAAAGTGACTTTCCATTTCATGTTTTGTGTTACTATATATGTATGTATAATATACATATGTATATACTTTGTATATATCTAAAGATAACAAACCTCTTTTTTTCTTAAGTTTAAAGTTTTTTGTTTATCTTAAAAACATTAATATACATATACGTTTTAAATGTCCCAGTTTCTTAAATATGTATATTCAGTTTTCATTAAAAACACGGTTTTTGTTTTATTTCTTTTATACGGACACCCCTCTTGAACGGACACTTTCAGTCGGTCCCGTTGGTGTCCGTCCAAAGGAGATTTCACTGTATATGGAAACAATCTAGTTTTGAAAAAGGGTGGCCGAGCTAATGTTATACAAAGTTTATAATAATTACAACTACTATTTTTTGATTGCCTTAAATTAGTTGCATAAAGTAGATTTTAGATAAACAATTAAAAATCTTAACGTCGAAATCGTGTGATAAATTACTAAATCTTAACTTTTTTATTATAGGTGAAAACTTCCCATGAAATCTGCAGACAAACAAAAATACCGTGCTTGGGATTCTCTGAAACATGCGAACGAGTTTTTGAATATGGCCCACCACGGATACGACCGTGGTCCAATTTTGCAAAGTAAGTACCTACTAATACTACTAAATAGATTCTTGAGATAATAAGAAAATTTATTTTACCGCACAATCAACCTACATTTAAGTGAAAAAAGCCTTTCCTGCCAAAAATCGGACCTATACACAACATCCCGATTTCTATAAACCAGTCCGTTTCGGTCAAATTTTGAATAAAAGAAAATAACTGAACCTGATCGCGCTAATTACATACTTCATATTCATACTTTTCTCTAGATGACCTTCCCCGAACCCTCCGTAATTATCGCAAAGCACACACACAGTGATTACTTTTCAATTGCATTTTTTGCTGTTTCAGTTTTGGCTGAGATTTTGTGATAAATTATATTTCGTGATTTGGGTTCAACTTTTCGTATGTGCTCATTTCAAAGTATTGGAATGCAGTAATTACAGATTACGAATTTTTAATTTCCGCCGGAACCACTTTAAAGTGCACAATTGATGGTTCCGACATTCCAATTGCTTCAAATATTCGGATAATTGCCCATCACAATTCAATTCATGCAATTTATAGGCTATTTTTAGATTATATTCAATGCAATTTTTTCACACAATGCATCTTGACATTTAGTTTTGGTGCCTTCATGAAATATTGCATAACTATGGTAAGAAAATGAACAAAACACTTTATTATATGATGGGTAGGGTACACATTAAGTCTTAACTATCTTTAGTTGAATAAGCTTTTGAAATTAGATACAATAGAATTGCTAGGGAATATAAGTCGTTAAGTACAGCTGTGTTAATCTTATTAACCACTCATTAATGTGGATCTAATCTTGTATAAGAAAAATTTGTTGGTTTTTCATTAACTAACAAAAAGAAAATTTTCACGTAACTTGTCATTTCCTAATTGTACAACGAAATAATTTATTTTGTTCTTTTTCTTTTTAGAAATTATGTACAAGGTTTTAATAATATTCATATTCATATTCTGTAATAAAATTACAAGTCAAAATAAAGTTTTCTTATAATGATGGTTTGAATTAAAAATTATCATTGCAATACGCGTTTGGTAGTTTTTATTGTGATCTGATTCATCCAATGATTTTTTTAAAGTAAATAATCGATAAACCGATATTACATTCTTGCAACAGCCAGCATATATAGTAATTGTAAATCGATTTGATTGCAGACAACGTGTTGCCTTGTTTTTAAAAGCGCACCCTAAAGCAATGAATTTTTACGGTATGATTTCAACCGGTAAACAAAAAACATGATAAAGAAGTTTCATATTATAGACTTAATTTTTCATAATGCGCACCTAAATGCATTGTCATTAAGGCTAATATGTACAATACAATGTACATATACCTATCTTTCATAAGATTGCACAAATGCTTGAAATGAAATAACAAAATATGTTTATTTTTATTGTTTTTTTTTATTTTCAGGCAATTTGTAGATGGCGCCCTTATGGCCACGTATTACGGAGCCAGTTGCGTGTACATTGTCTTCATATCTACGTCCGTGCATGACGTAGTCAACTATGATTTAGGCATCAACTGGGACATCAGATTATACATAGCTATGACTATAATTCCAGTGCTTATGATTGGTCAGATTCGCGATCTCAAGTATTTGGTGCCCTTTTCAGCGATGGCCAATATCTTTATTTTGGTTGTGTTCGGCATCACACTTTATTATATGTTCAACGTAGAACTAAACTTCGCAGACAAGCCCTTGATCGCTGACGTTACAAAAATACCAATCTTCTTCAGTACTGTAATATTTGCTATGGAGGGTATTGGTGTTGTTATGCCTGTCGAAAATTCAATGAAGAAACCACAACATTTTCTTGGTTGCCCCGGCGTTCTTAACACAGCCATGGGTGTCGTAGTTGGTTCATACGCAATCATTGGCTTCTTCGGATATGTAAGATATGGCAACGACGTACAAGCTAGCATCACTCTAAATCTCACCAACGGAGAACCGTAAGTCTATCTGATTTTGAACTAGACAACCAGAACTCAATACAAAATTTTATGCAGACTTGCTGATGTTGCTAAACTTCTTATGGCTGTTGCGATCCTATTCACCTACGGTCTTCAATTCTACGTGCCAAACGACATTCTGTGGAGGAAAATTAAGCACAAAGTACCCGAAAGCAGACATAATGCATCACAGATTGCTCTTAGAACTGGAATTATTCTTATCAGTGCAGCCGTAGCCGCATTAGTGCCACAACTTAGACCTTTCATTGGATTAGTTGGTGCAATCTTCTTCTCAGTTCTTGGTTAGTATAATTAATAAGTCAAAAATTGTCGATAAAAAGTTATTTTAGTTTTTAACAACCGCTTTTGATATTCTCTAATGTGCTAAATCTGAATACGAAATCGAAAATGTTCCATCCCTACTTGTTTGTGCGAAAAAAAAGATTTAATGTGAAAAAAACATTTTTTCATCGGTTTTGAAAATTCCTTAAAATAAAAGCTTCAGCCCTAAGCTACTGATATTTTTGGAGAAGTCAATTTCCACGAAGATGGGCCAATAGTGCCCTTTATTCACTATTTGTTGTATGTGGAGACACTTTGTTTGTCGTATAATAAAAGGAAATATTGTGGTATGTTTAGTAGCAGTTTTTAAAGCTTTAGCATTTCCATTTAATAGCTTAACGTTGAAACTTTCAAACAAAGTAACAAGCTCCGATACCTTTCAATAAGTTTTTTAAATGGCTATTTTTCACAAGAACCCTACGTGATGAAACATTTTTGTTTTCAGTTTCATAATAAACATTCTTAATAACATTAAAAGCAGTTGTTAGAATTAAAACAACTTTCCATCGTTCAAATTTTGCATACTTGTATTGCCTAGTATTATTAGTTTACTTATATTTGGCATTCTTTAGGACTTTTGGTACCTTGTGTAGTGGAAACCATCTTCAACTGGCCACACAATCTTGGAACTCTAAAGTGGAAACTATGGAAGAACATGATTTTGGGAGTTATGGCAATATTCGCCTTAGTTGCCGGATCAGCCGTTAGTATAGGTGAAATCATTGACATGTACAATGGAAAGCCAGTCAGTGGAGCGCACTGAATACCTCAGCTGCCGGACAGCTGTGTACATATTTAATATACCTTACCCGCCTAGAGGTGCTTCTGAGAGGCAGGAGCTTTTTGCCGATCGCATCAATGAGGAGTGCCGATTTTGGGATGACTCCTAATTTTCTGTGACGTTATTTTAACTTTAGATATAATTTTAAAATAGTCTAGTGATTTTTTTATATATTAACAAAAAATGTATGTTTAAGAATAGTAAATACTACACAAATGAATATTATTTTTCATTGTTTCTGCCCAACATTAAAAAAGGGAAGCGCAACTTAGAGCGGGGTCCGCTACATCGAATTACAATCCTCAGTTTCTTTGTTTTCTTAAATGAATTTCGTCATACCTTCATACTGTGGATATTTAAATAAAACTGGAAGAGTTGGTTTTGTTGAAGAAATATTTACAGTGCTTTTTCAAACTTACTTTTGGTTGAGTATGATGTAATATGTAATATAAAGATTTATTAGTATTAATTGCACATTTTGACATTTTGAGCCGGAGTTTTTGTGGTTTTGGCTTTTTTCAAAACTTCTTTCATATCGAACATATAAATTTTTTTTTAATAAAATTGACCCTCAGAAATAGGTTTTTTTAAGAAATCAAAAATACAATAAATAGGTGTTTTTTATTTAAATTTTCTGGTGATATTCTGAAAGAGCACTATTGAAAAACAGAACTTTTTAAAAATAAATAACAAAGTTGTCGGACAAAAACGGACAAATTGGGACAATAAGGCTTAGCATTTTGACCTTGAATGAAAACAACACAGAAAATATTGTTTTGGGTTCGCGAAATTCAACGTGTCAGCACATTCACGTCGGCAAGTCGACACAAATCGTTCGATTCCACTTTCGTGTCGAATTCAATGTGAAGGAAAGATGAATTTGAAAATATGATTTAATTTGTTACAGAACAAGTCATATATCATAAACATGTCCTTTCACGTCAGGTTTTTTTAAAAAAAAAATTGGGTTTAGGAATACAAAATATCGTATTTAGTCCATTTTCAAAAATTCAACTAAAACTAAAGGTACATGAAAAAAGAAAGTATCAAAGCCTTTTGTATTTTAATATATTAACCAAAGGTTCATACTTTGATTTGAGATACTTTACATGCTCCTACTACAATTCGTTATTTTTTAATTAATTTGCAAAAATGGCCAAAATACGGTCTTTTGTACGTTTCAAACCTATTTTTTATTTTTCAAAAACGTGACGTGATAGGACATTTTTATTTGCGAATTCGTAACCTACGGAAAAAAATCCAATTGAAATGACCTATTACTACAGTGTAATTATTGTTACAACGAAAAAGTGTATTAGTGAAAATGTAAACTTTTAATCGTTTTTACCATGTATATTGTATATGCAAACACTAAATGCCTTAACGTCGCAATCGAACGTAACACAAAAGAAAAATGCCTAATAGATTTTACGGAAAGGGAGGGAAGAGGGGAGGGAGAATCTAAGGAGTTCCTCTTGGAGAGCAGCGTACAACTTAGGCCAGTCTAAGGTGATGCAATGAGTACCTACATTTCTTGATTTAGAAGATATTAATAATTCTTAAAACAGATAACTACGACTGATTTAATTGGAACTCTTAAGGGGACATTCTCATTGGACGTGAAAAAAAAATCGATTTTTTTTTTTTTTTTTTTTACATAAAAGTATTCCTTAACATCATAGTAATGCCGTCCTCAAACCGTTGTAAGAAATTCGAAACAAAACGAAAGTTATAGCTATATATACGTAACGATATATACCAGTTTCTATAGATTTGGAGCGTCGCACAAAAACTTTAAACGCGTTTTTTTCGAAACTACTTTTTTTCATCTGGTACCAGTGATATCTCAAATTCTGCTCGATAGATTTAAACAAATCAAAAAGCATTCGACTCATTAACATAAATACTAGGACATAGACCTTTAAAAATGCATAAAAGTACCCCACCCTCTTTTTTATACATGTACTTTCCCCCCAAAAAATGGCCAATTTTTGAAATTTTTAGAAAAACAGTCCTAAAAATAATTTAAAAAGTTAAAAGTACCATTTTTAAAGGAATTTTGTCTTTATCTTCTCCAGGAAGACCGCAGGAATTGGTACCAGCTAAAAAGGGACTTTTCGTACAAACCCTCTATTGCCGCAAAACGTAAAAAAAAAAAAAAATGTGTACGCAGATGTTTTTTTTCCTTTAAAATGTGGTAATTATAGGTCTGTCTGGTAACTATAAAGTTTTTACTCGCGGGTAAAATTTTTACCTGAAAGTGTCTCCGTGAGGTTAGGAGGGGAAAAACTGAGCTCTTGACAGCACTTCTCCTCTTACACAATTTTACCAGATTTTACCCACGCTGCGGAGACCGAGTAAATTTGGGTAAAATCACCGATTGCTTGTCACTGTGTAATCTGTCATTTGTGTGTTTCAATTTTGCGTTGCGATTCAGATAGAAGAAGAAGTTATTGAAAATAAATAAAAAACATATTTCAAAATCTTCAAAAATATTAAATAAATCCATAAGTTTTCCCTCTAAAATCTTGATCACGTTTGACAATTTACATACACAAGTAAGATTTACCCAATTTTTACTTGAAGTCGTCTGATAACTTTTGATGTTTATCCCCACTACCACATGAAACTTTTTACCAGATTTTTACTCAAGAAATTTTTACCCAAAAGTTACCAGACAGACCTTATATCTAATGTAAATTTGTCTCAGTATTTCTAACAAAAACACTACTCTATTGAATAAATATAGGAAAAAAAAATCCTTTAAAAGATGTTCTATTTTTAAGCCCTCACTTACATATTCACAGTGTATTTTTTCACTAACTGTATATAAAATAGATAATCCAGGATCTGACATCTAAAATGCAGCGTCTAATGCGATTTTTCATTTGAAAATGATATTCGACGTGTCGAGATGCGCGAGCTCAAAATTCTACACAACGTTGAAAGTGTTGTCTTCTAAACATCGAAATGCGCAAACTGAATCCAGACTTGCGTGTGCTTTACAGAAGCAACAAAAAAAAAAGTTGGCCGTTCTTTACAGGGGTATTGTGTTTGAAATTTCGCAATAAAAATCGATGGCCCAGTTTTAATATTTATTTTATTGTTATAATAAAAAAGAAATGACAAAAGACATTCAGAAGTACACTAAGAAACTTGCAACAGCAAAGACGGGAAATTCTTAAAACTACTTCAGGATCAGAGGGATTTTTCCAACATAGCAGACTAAGCAGAAAGAAGCCATTTATTTATTACAAATGGACTGATATTGTGGTTCTCCTAAAAAGACTTAATGTAGACTTATTATCCTGTATATTGCTATGTACAACTTAAACTTTATAGCGGTCATTTAACCAGCTGTAGTGCTTTTCAGCTGCTTAGCCTGTAACGTTGGCTCAAAGTCTGAAGGTATGAACTAAATATTTAATAAATAAAAGCCCTCATCTTATTGCCCATATTTCCTTATTTCTTCTTTTTCTTGTTTTTGTCATTAGTTAAAACTTCCGACTTTCTCTTCTGCGCTGTTTTCGTTTGTCCTGAGTTTGTGAGTATTCCTTGGCCACCCTTAGCTGCCTTCTTTTTCTTCTCTTGACGTTCTTTCTCCTCTAATTCTTGATTTTCACGTTCAATTAGAGTGATTAATGTATTACACCGGCGCTGCAACTCCAAAGCTGTGCGTGACTTTAAAAACCAATCGAAGCGGAATTGTGAAGATGCTCTGGAAAATGTATGCCTTCTTTATGACTGTTTTAATATTTAAAAAATGTATTACCTGATAGCAGCTCGAAGTTCTTCGTAAACATTTTCTTTGTCAAATCCAAGCTTATGCAACATGCATACTAAAAATCTATCTTCTACTTCGGTGTAATTTTTCCCTTTATTGTTACCATATTGTAATCTTAGCTGATGAAATGGTGCGCGATATCTAGACATCTATTATATAAATAGAAGAATTATGAATTTTAATAATTTATTCAACAGATAATGATTGACAGATGTTTTATTTTAAATTCAGTCTAAAGAAGCACATTATATTTTTCTCAAATTTAAGCCACACTGATTTAGACCTGTATCGATTTCAACGTTTTTTTTTGTCATTCAGCACGTAGAACATTGCGAACAAATAATATTCAAATATATTAGTCCAAAATGTCTGTATTAAATATATTTTTGAAAAATTCTAAATAAAAATGTTTCTGAAACTCATACTAAAATTGCCATCATTCATCAAATTCCGAAAACTAGCTAAATCCCATATTTACGAACTTTAAAAATCAGCTTTTCACTATTAAATATAAAAACAAAAGTAATAAAATGCCGTAGAAATAATCTAAACAGCGTAAAGTTTAACCTCTTATCTGCGATTATTTTATTTCTCTTGCCTGTAGAAGCCTTTGGTTTTCTAATTATTTATCGAAGAAAAATGTTCTGGATATTACAATTTTTGATTTGATTTACCTTTTGATCCAAAGCCTTTTTAATAGATTGCCGCCTCTGGATTTTAGTTTCCCCTCGTTCAATTTGTGCCATTATCCTTTCAATATCTTGTAATTCATGGCATCTCTCCCAAAATACTGTACTGTACTCAATGACTTCTTCAGGAGTTTTTCCCTCGACATCTTTCGCGATATTCTCAATATCATCCCTTCCGTACTTTTCATTAGCTTTTATAAACTGGTTAAAATCTCGCTTTGTCCAACTTGTAAAACCTGTAGTGAGTAAATAGTTAAGATAGAACTAAAAATTCACAAAAATATTAATAAAAATACCTTGTGTGAGTAGTGCTTCTTTTTCAGCAACTTCTTCTTCGCTTAAAGGTTCGGCCTCATCAATTTTCTTTTGTTCTTCACGTTGTGCCTTAGCAGCATCAGATCCCAACTCTGGATTTTTTGGTACTTTGTAGTTAAGTGTTTTCCGATAGTAATATATCTCTTGGTCAAGAAGTTCAAAGAGACGTGGAGGGAAGAACTGAAAATCTTGAACTATCGGCTGTTTAGGTGGACGTGGAGCTTTTGGGGCTTTAGGTTCAGAAACTCTCAAAGCCTCACGGAAATATGCGTCAACAGCATAATTGGCTTTTCTCTCTCTTTTTGGGGGCTCAATCCATGAACCAACGGCAACGTTATTCTTCCTCTTTTCTCTATAGTCCTCGCCTTCGAATTGATATACTGATGTTTGTTCGCTTGCATTATCTAATGTAAAATTGCGTAAGGAACTCTCGCCTAGAGCATCATATTTTGCTTTTTCTTCTTGAGTTTTAGCTTCTCCCCTTTCCAAAATTGTGTCGATATCTTCTTCACTCAATTCAGAATCCCTAGATGCAAACACATGATTCGCGCCAAAACGGATAATATTCAGCATTTCATCTTTATTCAGCTGTGCAGATCTGTTATCAACGAGGCGCCCCTGTTGAATAACTAATTTGTCCAACCGCAACTTGATTTCAGCTCTCTCAACTATCTTCTCTTCTACGGTGTTTTCTGTAATAAATCGGAATACACGGACTTGCTTCTTTTGCCCGATACGATGAGCTCTGTCCATGGCTTGCAAGTCCATTTGAGGGTTCCAATCGGAGTCATAAATAATAACGACATCGGCTGTAGCCAAATTGATACCTAAACCTCCGGCACGAGTGGACAACATGAAGAGAAATTTTGGACTATTATCTGCATTGTATTCTTGAATTTGGCGATTTCGATCTTCATGTGGAGTGTTACCATCAAGCCGACAATATTGATAACTTCGCCAAAGGCAGTAATCCTCCAATATATCCAACATTCGAGTCATTTGACAAAAAACAAGTACCCGAGAGCCCTGAGCTTGCAATTTCGGAAGAAGTTTATCTAACACGGCCATTTTTCCTGAATTATATACCAAATGCTCGTCAGTTGTGTAGGGCGGACCTGGTTCTGCTCCATCAAACAGGTACGGGTGGTTTGTGCATTTTCGCAGCTGCATAAGGATGTTTTGTAAACGCATCTTTTCCACCTTTCCAGCGCCATTCACAATGTCAATATCTTTCATTAAGACTTTCGTATACCATTCTCTTTGCATTTTTGATAATCCAATGAAAATTTTTATCTCCTTTTTCGGCTTAAGACGCTTTTCCACCTCAGACTTTAGGCGACGCAGTAAAAATGGTTTGAGAACCGCATGAAGGCGCTCAATTAGTGCATTGTCGCCAAGACATGAATTGGTGTTAAACCAGGAATCGAAATCATCAGCGCTGTTAAATACATCCGGCAGTAAGAAGTTTAGAAGAGCCCAAAGCTCGTGCAAATTGTTCTGAAGGGGCGTACCAGTGATTAAGAGTCTATTGGCCGTCTTAAACTCTCGAAGAATTTCAGAGAGTTTTGATTTTTCATTTTTGATGCGATGAGCTTCATCAATGACAAGATAGCGCCAGTTAAATTTTTTAAAAACGGACTTCTCGCGAATACACATCTCGTAAGATGTTACGCAGACGTCCCATGCGCCAGGCATTAAGATTTCTCGAATAAATTGATTTCGGGTTTCTTGGTCTCCAATGAGACACACAGCTCTCAAGGAAGGACACCACTTATTAAATTCATTTACCCAATTCTGCAATGTTGACTTAGGCACGACGACCATGTGTGGGCCGGGATTGTTCCTAAAATAGTTACTAAATTAATCACCATTCGTGAAGAAAAAATAAAAATGTTAATATTTCGGGATGAGTCTTAAGAGCCAGGAGATTAGGATTGTAAATGATTTCTTTGTGGCGGCTCCGACATTCCTTATGGAACAAGGACTATATACACAAGGAAAATAAATTTGGACTCCATGAAGAAAAAAATGTTACTAATGGGAAAAAAGCGAATCCGGGAAGACCGGCATCATTTTCACAAACTACATATAGTGCTGCGGACAATCCCAACTCAATACAACATTTGACGTCGAGCATTCGCTTATTAAATACCACGGAGCTTAATGCTCAACTTATGGGACTGTGGCGGTCTGGAATCATTCTTGCAGCAATACGTTACGCCACAACGAGATAACATTTGAAAGAAGGGATGTTATTTTCAAAGAATGTAAAAGGAACCTCATTTAAATATCACTTCTTCTGGACTGTACTTACGTCGGGACTAACATTTGGAATCAAACGATACATATAACGTGGTATAACATCATTACAATACTCGCACCAAACATTGGAAAAAAACATCGCTTATATCAGGAATTCAAGCTATATTTGCTTTCTTAATGGATCTTGGTGATTGTATAATATATCGTCCTCATTTCGCAAATCAAAATTCTTCTGGATTCACTAATTAATAATTCATTCGTGTCACCATTTACTTAATTTTTTTAAGGTCATCTTATATTTCCCTCATTCTAAAAGTTACAGAATGTTACTATTACTTCTAGAGAAACTACACTATACTGTCAGAAAATTATAACCTCTCTAACATCTTTCAAAATATTAACTCTGAATGCACTTTTTTCGCAATCAGAGGTTTATCATAAAATTACATAATTTATACATTCCTTTCTCTTTAGTTAATGTCGTAGTAGTTTTGTAGCGATAGTGACCTTAACAACTTTGATTTCTAAAATTTAGAGAAATGAAAATAGGCCGTGAAGCGAGGAGGCAGAAAAAAAAAATTTTTTTTTTTTTTTAAATCATAGTAATGGAAGAATTCTCTTAGATGACCGTATATATTTTTATAATAAAGAATATTTAAATAAATATAATTTCGTCACTAAATATTGGATTTTCCTTTGCCCTAATATTGAGCAAGTCTTATAATATATACTAAATTTTACTACACGTGTTGACGAGATGGTAAAATCTATCCATATGGCGTGGAAGAAGGAAGATTACGCCACTACGATGTCACATAATTTAAAAACTGCAATTTTAACACGTTGAGTGCCACGTTTTACTCAGCTTCACATTCAGCTATTTGGTGTCAGTCACGGGTGACTGATGTGGCACTCAACGTGTTAAATTAAAATTTTATCAATCACACTACTCAACAATATTTCATGTTTAATTTCGCACCGAATAAGTCATGTATCATTTCTATATAGTACGAACTTTCAGACAAAACTGTCCCATCACGTCACGGGAGAAGACTACGCAACATATCAAAAAAATCCTCCCAATATTTGTGCAAATTCGTAAAAAACGAAAAGATTGTGGCCTTTTAAATGAGTGCAGGTCGTGCTGCCAAGTTTAACTTCTAAACAAGTTTTTCTCAAAGAAAATTTTTCTGAATTGGTGTTATAAACTCAAACAGTAACAGTCCAACAATAAAAATTTAATTACGATTATTTTCGTAACGTAAAGCCTATTTTTAAGCAGAGCCGTCTTCGTTTCCTTTTGAGAATTACTATTTATGGAACATACAACAAATATTGCAAAACCCGAAATCCCATTTTGTAATGCCATTTTGCGAATGCAATAAATGCAACAAATAAACTGCTACGATTAACACATATAAATTTAAAAAGTCTGTTTTTTTTCCCCAAATGAACCATAATTGAGATTTCAATCCCACCGTTGGCTTGGAATATATTTCATTATCTTAATATTTTTGTTTTTTTGTTTAATAAAAATGTGTAAAAAATTACTTCCATAATAATAAATGTATTTATAAAAAAGATTAACGAAAAATTATGCTTTTTCACTCTTCAAAGTGGTATTCTCTCCTTTATCACGGTCGTAAGATTAAAAGTTTTGTCGGAATTAAGCCCTTCAATATCTTAAGAGCAAATAAAAAATAAGAAATTTAAAATTCATTAAACTGCCGAAATTAGAGGGCTCGGCAAGAAGTTATATTTGAAGTTTTAACACTGACATGATATATATTATATCATATATACATATACAGTAAAATTCGGATATAACGACTTCGTTTATAATGGTTATCCGTTTTTAGTGACGAAAGCGCAAACTCAAGTTAGGTTTCATATAGACTTACTATGAAAACATATCCGTTTAGTACGAATGCGGTTTAAGCGGTCAACTGCTTATAGCGACCTATTTTGACAAGAAATCGTCCGCTTAGGACGACGCGCAGTGTTGTTTACAATACCTACGTACAAACAATACGTAACCGTCCCGTGTCACGGCTTTCTCACCTCTCTTACGAACATATGCTTAAATCAAAGTCAGTGTTTTTCATCTGATGTACCAAGGTTAAGGACTCATTACGTGCGCTAAAATGAGTTCCGAACCGGAGGCGACTAATTCGATGTTTGAGGCTCTGAAGGCTGCAGAAACGCTCAATGTGTTTGTTCAAACTAACTTTGATGATGATGTAATAAATATGATTTCTTTTATTCACGATGCTGTACGTAAATCTTACTATCGAACAAAAATCAGTCAAAAGCAAACAAAAATTACAGACTTTCTACGTCGTTAAATCATATGACTTTGCATGCATAGAATGTAGTGTGCAATGTTTAAGTTCCATTAAAGTTATTTTTTGTATATTTTAATATGAATTTGTTTTATTTATATCTAGAAATTAATCTATGTATATTATTATTTCATAATTACAGTAATATTAATACATAAAAACAAGTTTAAATTCATTCGTCGGAGTTTATTCGTTTAAAAACACAACAAACACGTTTGATAGTTGATGGTACATAAAAGAAAAATTCTGGTCGGAGAGTTCAAGATATTAATATTTGCTTGTGGATCATGGAACTTTTTAGTTTTCCATAAGAATAACAAACATACTTTACTAGAGTTTCCTCTATATCTCGTAAACAAAAAATCGTACACGAACGTGACCAAATCTATTGAAAAGAGCATACAATTTTCCATAAAAAAGTCCCTATACACATTTTCCGTTAAGATAACATTTCGTTATTTTATTAGCTCTCAAAGGTTCGGGACATTTTTAAATCGACTGAGGTTTCAATTTTTGGGCTAAACTGTGGTAAATTACAAAAAAAAAAAAAAAAAACAAGGCTCCTCGGAGCTAGAGCTGATTTCAAGCTCATTTTATGCCTTTTATGCGGGTAGACCTGATTTTGGCCTAAAACCAATTTTTAGTCCTAATATTAGTCTCTCTTACGTAGTACATGGAAATTATATCTAGTAATTCTAAGATTATGCAAAGTAGTCTTGGAAAGGGAAGAATGGCCGGAAGTAATTATAAAAGTAGAACTTAAGAAACTTCTGTTATTTACTGTAGGATTCTAGATGTCTAGTGGCTTTCATATTTTCAAATTACTAAGGTACAAACCTGAAATGTTTCAAATAACCCAGCAGTGAAATGGTTTGCAGTGTTTTTCCCAGACCCATCTCATCAGCCAGAATGCCATTGATGCCGTTCTCGTACAACGAAATCATCCAGTTTAAGCCTCGGATCTGGTAGTCCCGAAGCTCTCCGTTCTTTATGTAGGTCGGTGATGATTCAAAGCGGAATACATCCCTTGCAGTGGTTTCCTCAGCCAAGAGCTCTTCATCTTCCTCCTGCTCGGTCTTCCGATGACGGTGACTGAAAAGAGGCTCATGATCATGATCACTTTACTTGACTGGAAAGCCGCAAAAGTACTCACTCGGCCGCACTAATCTCGGCCGGGGTAATAATCTCTTTCGGCTTTTTGGGGCGACCGACTGTCTTCGCTTTGGGGCTCTTCGACGCACTGTTTGTCATAAAATGGGTAAATATCTCGGTCTGTTTCAGCAAGTAGTCGAAACGCTTGCTGCGGTCTGACTCGATTTTAGTATCGAATTCAACTTCCTTTTCGCGGGACGAAGTTGTGTCCGATGTTGATTCATTCTGCAATAAAATGCCATGAGAAAGCCTAGATCCGAAAAGTTTCAGAAAAACTGGAAAAAACAAAGCCAGCGAGTGATCCAGTGACAGCTGCTCGGCGTCCACGGCTAGCTGGTTTTCGGCACTTTGCTACTAGATTGCTCGCTTCTTACCGAATTTTCATTTGGATCCGGAACTTCCACGATTTCTTCCTCATTTGACATCGTTGCTATTCAATTTTGTTTACACTTTTTAGCGAATTTTATCTGAAAAATGCTTATAATTCACGAAACTCACACATACGAAAAGGCGGCAAAACTAAACCTTTGACTTTCTTTTATTTCAACCGCGTGAACTCGGCCACGATGCCGAACGTAATATGTAATAAATTTAGCTAGTGCTCACAACTCTGGTACATTTCCAGCATTATGACCACCGATTTAAGATATATGGATCAGGTGTACGAAACATTATCAGACGAGTTTCATATTTAAAAATATCCGTTACACAAGTGCATTTATTCATGATCAATAGCGCTGAATAAAAATATTGATAAACTGAATGGCCAAAAAGTGCAAGAACTTGATTTCAGAGTTTGGAGCTCCGAAGTGAAGCTAGTTAAAGAATAACGTTTTGAATGTTTGCCAATCCGATAAAAGTTGGTAGTATAAAATAGTTATTTGGTCCCAAACTAACTATGAAAAATACTTATTTAACTGAAAACAATCGAGGGATGACTGATTGTAGATTGGTTCGCAGAATTATTTCTCATAACTCTGTAGTTGATGCCAACCATTCCCAAATAGGTACGACAACTGCGTTTACAATAATTTCACAAGCAAATTAACGGAAATATCTTAGCTCGCACATATATAGATATGACACTAATTAGTTGTAAGTGACCTATACATATACACTTATCCTTCTCGCCATCAAAGTGCGAACAAACATAATTATAATTAGTGCATTAATTCGTTCTTTGTAAACTAAATGTTCTGTTAATTTTATCGGATTTTAGAAGCGGATGAATAAACATTCTTTTAAAAGCGAATATTCGAGTTTCATTTCTAACTCAAGATGTCCAAAATCACTTTCAAATTGACTAAAAATATTTTTTGCGCCAAGCCGAGTGCGCCATTTAAGCAAAGTGTGTTCTATCGATTGGCGCTATGTTCTGTTTCCGGTCTCAACCGGAAGTACGTTATTTAAACCGGAAGTATCCTTTTTTAAATGGA
Source organism: Dysmachus trigonus (assembly GCA_949715965.1). Taxonomy (NCBI): domain Eukaryota; kingdom Metazoa; phylum Arthropoda; class Insecta; order Diptera; family Asilidae; genus Dysmachus; species Dysmachus trigonus. Next base: position 50,771,518 of record OX454319.1, on the reverse strand, counting down.
ATGGGTATATTTTGACCTCAAATTCGAGTTCCACAAAAAAGACATTTCCGCCCTCTAAATGACGTTTGAAGCTGTTCAAACCGGAAGTAGACCTTTAACTCCGAAATTGCATTTTTTTAAGGCGAATTCATATTCTACGTCATAACTTGTACATGCTGGGTTTAAATAGGGACTTTATCACTTCCGCCTCCAAACGGAAGTTTAACCGTGGAATTGCATTTTTTTTACGGCGAATTCACACTCTACGTCATAACTTTGCATGCTGGGTTTAGATAGGGGCTTTATCACTTTATTATGATTATACGGATAATGTATAAGGTTTCTTGGATCCGCCAAGATGGTGACTGAATATTTTCAAATTGACAGCACATATTCCAACTTAACATATAGGCTAATTTTCACAGTTATTAGCATCAGTCTCAAGAATTATGTACCAGTCTTTAAAAATACAAATTTAATACTTACCTACATTAAAAAGTGCTTATCTTCTATTTTTTTGACCTTAAAACATTTGATTTGCAAAATTTAGGAATATCAGTCAACATCACTTAATCATCAGATAATTTGTTTAGAAATTGTTTACTATATTTAAGAAAAGGTGTGACACCTGCCCTGTCATATACAGGGTGTTCAGAGGTGGGAGGTCAATACTGCAGGGGGTGAAAGGTCAGACCGAGACAAGCAAAAAATCGTATGGGTGGGGGGGGGGGGGGGGGGGGCATCTCGCACCGTTTGGCAGTTACAGGGTGATTCGTAAATCAGGATTTTGCCTTATATGGGAACCGCTCTTGTATTTTTATCTTTTTTTATACGCATCGCAGCGGCCCCAAACTGATTTCAAGGCAACTTAAAAAAAATAAAAAGTAGGTATGTTAATAACATGAATTTCGGAGAAAAGTGGGGCGAAAGGTGAAAAATCGTTAAATAAAAGTTAATTTTTTTAACTTGCAGGGGGTATTGTGGCCAAGGGGTTGGGGATAGGGGGGTGGTGTAAACTTTTTTGGAAAGGGCTTCCAAATAGTGATTTTTTGAAATCAGTTTGGGGCCGCTGCGATGCGTATAAAAAACGATAAAAATACAAGAGCGGTTCCCATATAAGGCAAAATCCTGATTTACGAATCACCCTGTAACTGCCAAACGGTGCGAGATGCCCCCCCACCCATACGATTTTTTGCTTGTCTCGGTCTGACCTTTCACCCCCTGCAGTATTGACCTCCCACCTCTGAACACCCTGTATATACCGATTAGACAACTTTTTAATTCGGCTTTGAAAATGTTTGCCTACACCCATTCTTAACCCTCCTCGGGTCGCGTGGTACATACTCACAACATAGGTTGCGTGGCGTCTGACAGACTCAACCTCACTTTTTGCTCTTTTTAATAAATATAATTGAATATAATTGAATGAATTTCTTTTATTTTATAAGAAACTGAGAGGCGGAGTGGGGGGAGAGGTACCTAGGAGGGGGAGCGCCCAGTCCGGCTGGTGCTCCCAAAGCACTGGCGCGAAGTGCGCTTGGCACTATCTGACGCCCGCGACCCCTAGAGGGTTAACCCTGGGCGCATATATGCGCTAAAAAACAAGCTCATTTAAAAGCTTATCGGCGCATGTACATGCACGTGGAATTGAAACGCAACATGTAGAATGTCTAAATGTTTAAAAATACTTTTACGGTCTTAGAAAAGAAGAGGTTGTCATCTCGTCCTTCATTACACAATATTTATTTATGTCTATTTCCGTATATCTTCGTTACCCGAACCGATTCGGAGATTTCGTTTCATTTTATTAAATAGAGGGGCCTTCTCAAAGCGTTTAATTTTAAACTCTACATATGAACCTTTAGATCCTTGACAAAGTTTTAAAGGATCAAATTAAAGTTTATTCGTGATCTCTTAAATAGATCTGAAGTATTACTACATACTTAAAATTATTTGATTTATTAAAATATCTTTTCAAATAGAAATTTTATTACAAAAATATATGTTAATAAGGGTTAATAAAATCATAAATAAAATATTCTTGTAATAATTATAATTTTTAAGAAACAGTATTTTATGTGAGGATCTTCGTAACCATATAAGGTAACCTGGAAATCCTAGGATCAAATTAAACCTAATACTCCATTCTAAAATTAGCACAAAGAAGAGCTAAATGTAATGTAATGTAAACAAATTCTAATAAGCTTTCGAACTTTTCTAAAGCGGATGTATCTACTATCCTGGGGACCAAAATATAGTTTAACCCTTTGTTATAGTATTTGAGTGGCTTGAGTGCTGCTGATGGAAATTTACCTCATGCGTCGTGACCAGAAGCAGTTCGATTAAAGGCTCAACTTTGCGCAAATCCGTGGACATTAATAGTACTGCTAGTACTAGTATTAGTACTAGTATTAAATTTAATAAAACCACAGAATTTGATTAATTATATTTTTATTATTTGATACATGATTGAATGTTATTAAAAAAAACATCACATGTCTGATACGGGACCAATTTTAGTAGGACCAATGGGTGGAAAATAAAATTAAAATTTTAATTCGGGTTTATAACATAATATCACATAAGTTAGCTTAGAATCCTACCGACACAAAAACCTTTCGGTCGCCGCGTCCGCCATAAGGATCACCCCTAACAAATAATATTACTGAATTCTAGGTTTCGTCAACTTTTTTCGTTAACAATCATTTAAAAAAAATGTTCACCTAAAATATTTATAACATTAGCAGTTCCCAATGAAACATTTTAAAAATCTATTATAAATCATACTACCCAAACTGACTTTTCAGTGAATAGATTTTTCTTAAAATTCCAAGGTAGGAGTACATATATGGACATAATCGGTTTGGCTTTCACCCAGACTTAAAACATCTAAAAATTCTTGTAAAATCTTGTAAAAGTTGTTTTATATTTTGTATGACTTCTGACTTTTTTTTAAAAGTTCTTAGTATCTCGAATAGATTATTGGGCATTATATTATCTGTGCATAGTAGCAGGCATCTTCATGTTTTAAACATAAGTGGAAAACCTTGCTCAGATTTTTATTAAATTTCATAACAAATGTAAGGTGAAACGAAATCATCTCTAGGCTTGTTCCCTTTAGTTGGCATTGATCGGATTTTCCATTAAATTGTCAATGTTATATCTTGTAACCATTTACTCAAGCGTAACGTGAAGCGAAATTACAATCCTTACAATGGCGATTGCGCAGAACAATTGGTCAAATAAGCTCCTTTGTAATTATTTAACCAATGAGAAGGCTACCTTACATTTATTGAAGAAAGCGAAATCGCTTCTGCTTTTATTGAAAATCGACGATTTTTCCGGAACAACGGCTGAGATTTTCGCTGTCAAGGCTATTGTCGCTGATCTTTTTAACCGGGCATTGCACGGGTTTCATCAGTGACGCTGATTGCCGATCTTTTGCAATCCGAAGGTGAAAAAGTGGCGCGCGCTTGCTTGATTTGGTGCATGCAAGATGTCTTCGCATTGGTCTTTCCACCTGGCCAGCAGGTCTCGCAGAGTCAGACACGTGAGAAGTTAAATTACAACGTGCTCAACGAACTGCAAAGACTCAATAATATTACCTAGGCGTTTCGGGGGACAATTGGGGATTCATTCGTAATTTGATCGCCGAATAAGCAACACACGTCCCCTTTTCGACGGGCGAATTTGTGCTGCCTTTTAACTTTAAATGTACTATTAAAAGTTTGGTGAATTTACGTTGAATAAGTAATATTTGCACAAAAGTGAATGTTTTAAAAAAGTTTTTAGTTCAATAAACCAAAAATCTTAAGTATTATTTAAGGTAAATTTAATTAAAATAATATTCTTGATTTGTAGTGATTTTCTCATTTTGAAGTTTTATTATACATATAACTGTGAGAAAGGATTTAAGTGAGATTAAGTAAATTAGTGAATGTGCTAATAGAAGGATTTAAATTCTTAAAAAAATTAAAATCATTTCTATCATATTCGATATATAGTGTGAATTATTCCCTCTTAATTGGATAATTAATGAGTGGTAATATTTTAGTACCTAATGCTCCTTTAAATTATCATTTTAAATATTGGTCATTCGTTATATAAATGGTTATGTGCGATGGTTTTCCTAAATTAAAAAAAGAGAAATTATAATGGAGGAAATTCTACACAATTTTCCCCCACAAAAATTTAGGGAAAATTTTCTATACTTTATGTTAACGAAAGGACCACTCCGAAGCATAGTAATAATTACAAAAAATTTAGCAATTTGTTAAATTGATTCTTCTATACGAAAAAGTCCTATGTAGTTTTTTGCTCTTAATTGATCTCTTTAAAAAAAAAAAAGTTATTATAATCTCAATTTTTTTTAAAAGATTTTATAATATATTTTTTAATGTAATCAAAAAAACTAAAAAGTACCATCCAACATTCTAAAATTCCCCAGTAAATTGTTTAATTTTTTCATAAACAATTCGTAAAAATTCTACTGCACACTTTAAATATTAAGTAAAATTATTTTAATTTTTTTGATATAACAAATCTTCCCGGATAGCATATTAAAAATGTCTATACTATGTAGGGATTTTTATTATACAGTATATTAAAAAAATTTTGATAATTTATAATTTTTTTCAGTTATGTTCGCGTTAGAACAAATTGCATAGTAATACAATCAAATTTTCTTTCTTCAACTTCTTTATTCTTTTGGGTAGTTCTACAAACTAAGGAAGAATTCGAGTCTGATTTCGGCCCGACATTTTTTATACATTCTGGTGGCAGAATTCAGTCTAATAACTAGAGTACAGTGTCTTTTAGCTTATCCTAAAGGGAACAGTCAAAAAATTTAATATTTGTTGATTTATGTCCATTTAAACTTAAACTTAGACCACCACCAAAACTAAATAACTGTATATAAACAAATTATGAGAGTAAGTTCAATTTATTTATTAAATTATTTATTTGTAGTTTAATGTTTATGTGTAAAAAAATACAATTATTACACAGAAACAATATTTTTAATATGATCTTCTCAGGATCCTGGATGGTTCTCAGTACCAATTGGACAGGATCCTGAGGCCAGGTTCCTGAGAATTTCTGTCTAAAAATAAAATAAACAAACCAATTTATAACTTTCAACAAAAATTAACCTAAACTAGGCCTATGCGCTAGCATCTTACATATCAATACGCTAAAATTAGTCATATTCATTATTTATTTCGTAAATAAAAATCTTACCAGGATCCTGAGAACTTCACTGATTACGACACCACTTCACTCGCCGAACGCACTAGGCTCACTAAACAACGTGTTAAGTGAGAATAGATAGATGACATTCTTTATCTCTTTCGTAGGTACTATCGACTCAGCGGAATGGTAAAGACGCAAGGCAAATAGTCTAGTAAATATTTGCTAATTCAACAGCGAACAGGATACTGAGATAAAATGGTGGGGACAAAATGTAAACAAGATTTATTTAATATTTTTGAAGTAAATACTATAGTAATTGTTCTACCTAGCCAGGAAAAATAGTAAACTTATTAATTTGGGATTCTTTTAAGACCCTAATGTATAAGTAAACGTATCACGACGCACTTTGAACTAAAATTTGTACGAGGGACACTGCAGGATCCTGAGAATTCGGCACTTTGCACAGTAATTTTGTTCAGAAAAGAATTTTGAATCTTAATTATTTTTAGTGACCATCTAGAAACAATTGTAATTAATAGTATTCCATCCAAAAAAAATTGTTATTAACAATTTTTCTATCATATTTTGGCTGAGCCGCCAAAAATTCCTTAGTTTGTAGAACTACCCTTTTAATAATTTTACTGCGACTGGGAATGTTTTATACACACTATAGCCTTAATTTATTAAATGAACTACCTGAATGTGCTATAAAATACTACTGTTGGCACGTAGGCTTACTAACTTAAAAACTTGCAAAACTAAAGATCCAATATATATATTTTTAACTTTCACTTTCTTTCAGTGATAGCTAGATAACTGTCTTAATTTGTTATTAAAATGAAAACTCATTCTTTGAAATTTATATTTATTATTAAGCATTAAAAGTGTCCAAAAATTAGTATATAAAATTTGCAAAAAATCGAAAATTTCAAAATATTTAAAATTGAAGAAATCAATTGAAGTTCACTGCATAAAAGAAATCTTTTGTAATAATAATAGATAATATCTCGGATTTGTTTTATATAACATAGATAAGTATACAGCATGAATTTCTAAAATCATAATGTGTTAAAATGGCGAGGTGTTATATAATAAAGGGTCTTTACTGAAACTCTGCTTAAAATGTCTTCACATACTATACAAACATTCTAAAATTTTGGAGTTCCTCATTCGGATTGTGTTTAATTATTAAACAATTTAATTTCTTCACAAACATGTTAAATTTTAGCAAAGCAAAATTTACTCCATATTATAGTGTTGCGCAAACGATATTATTTTCTATCTCGAATGCATTGCATCTCCGTCAAATGTATAACTCAAAAACTACTGAATTTAGCTGTCTTTAAAAAATATATACTGTTATAAAATATAAAAAATATTGAAAAATAATTATTTATCAAGCTTAAAAAAGAATTATAACTATACCTATGAGAGGTAATAGAATATTCGTGCGTCTTTTTAACCAACTTCATGTTGCCGCCTGCAACAACTAATTTAATAAGTAACGCAATATTTAAAACTGGTGTTGATGTCGCAGGTCGACATATGTACATACTCTTTATATTATGGCCGATAAAATTATTACCCAAATACTTAACCTCTGTCAAACATTTAAGCAACAGCTTTGAAAAAAAAAAAAAAAAAAACTAAAAGAAAATTTGAATTGAATTTGATTTTAAAGCAAGATATCTCCGGAAGTACAAACGATAGAACTAAGTTTCCGCAAATTCTTCACATTAAAATTTAAATAAACGTTCGTTTAATGTTTCATTCAAATCCAAGACTTTTTAATTAATTGTATTAAATTATTTATGTGTTCAACTCAATTTTTTTACATTTTTAGTGAAATGACATTAAAATTATATGATGTGTTTCGCTTAAAGACTATTTGAAATTTTGGGAATGTTGACTTCGAAAATAAAATTCATAAATGTGAATTACGTATCTCACTTTAAAGATTACAGACATTAGTATCTTATTTAATAGTAGCGAGATTGTACATAATTTAATGAATATACATATTTGAGTTGATCACTTAGGAAAACCGAAGCTGGAAAAAACGGAAATTATTTATTTTTCTTTAGTAACTTTTCCGATTTAATTCAGTGTACTCGTTAAACGATACTGCATCTTCTCCATAATTCAAACAAAATTAATTTGTCTGTATTCTACTGAAATAGAAATAAATATACACACTTTTTAGTTTACATGATGGAATATTTTGAGATATCTTAGTGAATTTCATTATTTTACGAATACTCTAAGTTAGCTCATATTTTGCATAAATTATGAAGGTGACTAAGACAACTTTCAGACCTTTTGGGGGATACACGCACCTGTCGCGATTTATCGCCAAACTAAAATTTCTTTTCAAATATCGATCAATGGGGAAAGGTCACTGCATAACACGTGATTGTATAATCTTCGCAACCACAGGCATTACCTCATGTTAACCGCTCATAAATTTTCTCCGATGTTCCCGCTTTCATCATAATTCCGATTGTGCTTAGTTTAAACTTCACATAAGAGTAAATCATCATTTCGCGAATTAGCAAAACGTGTGACTATTCTTACCGCTTTTGCCCTCGTTTACTTTATCTTTTTATTTACTTTCAGCTTTAAAACCAACGGTCGCGCCTATTAAACCTATGTCTGTAATTTATATTCATACAAATTTGGATAAACAATCACAAGATAAGTTTTGTTGCAAATCGAGTTTCATAATTATTTAAGTTGCGAGCCGTTATTTGCCTTTTTAAGAATAGATCGAAAAGCGATTGTATTGGATCTTAAAGCATTAATTTTTTTAATCTGAAAAGTTTATCATTAAGTGAAATAAGGAGCCATAACCATCCTTCCGCTTTGATAGTCGTATACCTGTTTTTTTAAATAATGCCCTCTATGAATTTTTCGAATTTAATAGGTACATTGAATTATACTATGTATATTAAAAATATTATATTTTTTACAAACCGAACACTTAAAATACAAAAATCGTTTAAATTCTGTTTTAGTCGATATACAATACATATATATAAATATGTACAAGAACACAAAATACAACAGCTACTTTAGTTCTTTCTGATCCGCTTATTTTAGAGTTTTTGTTATATTTCAAATCGTATTATCGTTTTTTATCGATTTCTATTAAAAATAAAAAGAAAAACGATTATATTACATAAATTATATTGTCGTAAATTAACCATATTAGATTATATTTCATGAAATATAGTAAATTATCCATATTAATAATAAAACAAATTGTCTAATTGAATATAGACCTAACATGACACTTCACAGTTATTCCTACAACAGCAATTTGGCTTTTGAGTGTATGCAAGTGTTCAAAATAACCCTTATTTGGACAATCCCCAATCTTTTGTGAAGTAAACAATTTCGCTTATGGTTTGCTAATGTGTGGAAAAGTATTATGAATGCGAAAAATTGTCTACCTAATAAATTAATGAAAATCATAATTTATAACTAAAGCTTGCTTATGAAAAACTAATTTCTCATCAAGTTTAATAAACTCTACAAGTTAATGGTACATTATACCTCTCCAAACATTGGTATGAGCTTCTTTGACACCTATGTAATTATTTTTTTATATGCTTTCAGTGTGCTCGAAAATTGCAACTGTGCATATTTTTTCGTAAGTTCATAACAAAACTTCTACGGAAGTAGCAGAAAAAGTAGGAGAAGCATTAAATTTATTGATAAAGCTAATATATAACAATATAAATAAACAAGTAGTAGGTTGAAATTTGTTTAACTCCTATCTTGTGCATGAGTTTAAAACCATATTTAACCGAAACTTTAAGCACATTTTTATTCTCTTACCTACAAATCAGCTGTCACAAGCTGAGCTCGTCACATTACCTAATTGACTATTATAACTAATTTCTTTGCTTTTACTTCAAGGAATACGTATAATATAATATAGACTAAAGAAATCGCTTATCATTTGCAAAATTGTTATAATTTTGAGAATAATTATAATTTATTTTTAATTAGGTATAAAGGTTAAAACCATAAACGCACAATAAATAATTAACATATACTAGTGCAGGAGTGAAAATGCTATACACAGAACAATATTGCGTTGTCAACATATCATATATGATATAAAAATGAAAATTATAATAATTTAATTAATTTTAATTTAACTTAATTCGATCTAAATTAATCCTAAATAAACTAAAACTAATTCAATTTTAATTTAAAGCAACTTAATTTATTTTAACTTAATTAAATACAAATTAATCTAATTTCATATACATGCTATTGCCCCCCCAAGATTTCAGAATGAATATCGGGAAATTAGTTTCCTGTTCGTTTTTCTTATACTTGATAAAAGTCTGCTCCCCCAATGGATAATCTCTAATTCTGCCCATGTATAATATCTCCTATTGTTACACAGGAAAAGAAGAATAGGGAAAAAAGTAAAAAAAATAAAAATAAAGAATAATAAGTCATCTAAACAGTTTTGCAAAAACAAAAAGTTGAACTTTTTTACTGGGAACTGATTACTCTACGGGTAGATTATTTCACAACGCATAAACCAACAAAGAGTTCCTTGATTGTAAATATTTATATCTTTGTCAATCGCAAGTTACCCATTCTACTAGAACGGAGGAAGCTTAGGTACCCGACAATGGACGATGTTGTATATAAACCAACACTTACGAAGATCCAAGTGATCGTTCAATGTCATGCTAAGGATAAGTTTGAAATGTGTCTAGACGTGGTCGAACTGGCGAACTCAAAGAGAAAACGTACGCGCATTAAAGCTCTGCTTAATATATGTATAGATCGTGTCGATCTTAGGTTGAGACAATTGTTTTCATCCAAGTAAAGTGCAAATAATAGCAGACCAAGGATAGAACCTGAGGAACACCCATAGAAATGTCTGGAAACCCAAATCGCTGCCCATTTACTTAAGCACACTGAAATCGATTCACTAAATAATTCGAGATAAACTGAATTGCGGGTCTAGAGAATCCAAATCGCAATTCAATTCAATTTTTTTCAACAGAAGGTTGTGATCCATAAGAACTATCGCAGTCATCAATCTATCTATTGCAGAGACTGTTCATGACGCAACTTGGAAAAATAAATGATGCTAAAAATCATGTTATGAGTCTTAGACTTCAAGAATACTCTCCACTGAAATGTTTATATATAAAAAGGGTGGGAGGCTGCAAATTGGACCGGCGAACAGGCAGACAGGCATAACATTCTGTAATAAATATAAAATAATAAAGCAAATTATGATAAATCGGGTGAATGAATCATAAAATTGGGAAAACATTAAAATTATTTGTTATAAACCGTGCCCGTGACTTTATTTGCGTTTACTTCAAGATTCCCGTGTGAAAAGATAACACGGAAAATGGGCTGAAAATAGACCGAAAATTGAATTTTAGACTTAATCAAATCTGAAATAAAGTGGGAATTATTATTTTCAGTGAAAACTGACTGAAATGAAAATATACTATAACATATTACATCAAGAAAGTTAAGATTGAATTCAGACTGAAATGAGACGGAAATATATTATCAGTCGGAAAAAATATTTAAGCCAGACTGAAGCAAGATTGAAATATTAGTTACCTTTGATGAGTACCAGCAAGAATTTGAAAGAAGACTGAAAATATACTGAAAAGCTTGACTTTTGGACTTAAAACTAAAGCACTTAGAAATTTTTCATATATTAGACTTAAAAAATTGTCAACTGATGAACTTAAAAATTTTTTTTTTTTTTTCACTATTAAAAAATGTCTAAGTTCAAGAGAGTAATGAATTATAAGTAATCCAACAGATAATTACGATTCAAATTTATTAGACTTGAAAAATGTAGAAAAAAATATTATAAACTATTGTATAATATATAAAGTATATAATGTTTTGTGCAGATGTAAATTTTGTTATGTGTAATTACTAATTATAGAAATATTTTGTTTAGACTATTTTTAGTGTAATCTCAGTTTGCCTTTTGCTTTAGAACTGAAAAAATATTAACTGAATATGAGTGCAAAGTATATATTTCAGTCTATTTTCCATTAGATTTCAGTCTACATTTTTAGTCAAATTTCAGTTCATTTTCTTTACGTTTTCAGTCTCTTTTTGGTCTATCAATTTCCGTCTCTTGCTCACTACCTCAGTCTACTTTCTGTTCGTTTTCCGACTACTCTTTAATACAGAATTTGCAGTTTTGAATATAGCTTAAAAAATGTTACAGAAAACTAAGACTATCAAATCATTTGGTAGTTGTTGTATAATATCACTTACCGAAATCGGACTTTCAAGATAACATTTATCATAGATGTTAACACAGAGCATAAGCTACAACTACGTTAAGTTCCTAAAAATTCCGTTCCGTAAATTTACGTGCACAAACAGACAAACAGAATTTGATCTGCCTTTTTGAATTTCAAAATTTTAATAACATACTCAAAATCAGAAGTCCCGAAATGCCTTCTGTTCTGATTTTCATTAAATTCACCTGAATTTTATAAATTTTCGTCAAACTTTTGCATTTGACATCTGAAAATTCTGAAATGATAGTAGATTCGAAATCAGTGCCCTCAAAAACCTCAATTACCAGTTTTTATGTTAATCCCATGAAGTTTAAAATTGCTGGTAGCCATTTTGGGTCCATTATTTATAAAACCCCTTATTTTATCAGAACAAATAATAGCCGAGGACATAAGCTATAGCTATGTCAAGTTATCCAATAGATTTTGCGTTGTACGCCCACAAACGCAACCCTAGTTTGCAGCAATGTACTTTAAATCTGATTTCAGATGCAACCTTTTCGTCTAAATATCTTACAATTTCTGTATTGTTTTCCATTTTAGATCTTCAGCGATTCTCGAATTATATTATATAATTATTTCAAATTTAGTTTCGAGAAAAGAAATTTTTGTGTAAATTGAAACATGTAATTTGGGACAACACTTCAATTTTGCAACTACAACAAATAGGAATTCTGAAAATAAGATGTGATATTGGTTAAAATGTTGTTTCCCGACTGAATGGAATGCACAGTAAAAAATTTTTACAACAATTAATGTTGGCAATTTGTTGCCAACACTCATTGTGACAAAATTACACGTCAAATTTAATATAACATTGTAAATGGAAAAACACATTTTAAAGAGGAATTCAATTAACTACTCAATGTAAAATTACATCTTTGTGTGGAATTCATTTAGCTCGCTAATTGTAAAATTACATCGGTGTATAAAAGAATTCCCTTGAGAGTGTAAACTTAAATTTTTTCATGTAATTTTACACTTCGGAATTTAAAGTGCGAACTAATACATTCGCATGTTTGTAAAATTCATTGTGACTTCGTGCATTGTGAATGACAGTGTGAAATTAAATCACCAATGTAATTTTGCATCTGAAAGAGTAAATTTTGAATTCTAAACTTTCAGATGTAAAATTGCATTGGAATTTCAAACAGTCATTCGGAGTGCACGAAGAAATGACTTTGACAAAAGTAAGTGCAAACATCAGCATTCAGAAACTTCTGAGAAAAGAAAAAAATTTATAAATGAGTTAAAATTGGGATTAATGTAATATAAAACACCATTTGACGGCAACAATTTTTATTTCTTATAAACAACACAAGTATTTTTTATTTTTCACAAATATAAAACTGCATAAAAACAAAAACAATTTTCCTTTATTTTTTAGGCCTCCTTACGGATTTCAATGAAATTGTAATTTTTCCTAAGGCTACAAGTGAAATAAGAAGAAAATTTTGTTCTGGTAGCTGGTTTCGGAAATATTTAACTTTTAAAAATGATATGAATATGAATATTTAACTTTTAAAAATGATATTTTAAAGTTAAAAATTCGAAAACATGTTCTGACCACCAAAAATTTTACATAATCTTCACTTCTAGCCTTTGGAAATATGTCCTACAAAATATTATCGAAAGGATAACGTCAAACTCAATTGAAGCTCGTTTCAATCAGAATATAAAAAAGCAAATATATTTACAGAATTTTTAGAATTATTTAAGTTGAATCGAATAACACCAAAACAGAGAAGAAATTATTTTGAAATAAAGACTTGAATTATACAATGACCTCCCGTATTTTATTAATAAGACGAATAACTTTGGCTATTGCTGTAATAGATTTTTTAGTCCCTCTTGATGTTTCTGTGTTCAGATCAAAGAAAAACCGTTGAATAAATTCGTAAGTTTGCGAAACCTGTATCGGATATTGAATGTTGAAATTATAGTACAAACAAAAGTTTTGTACAAATGCTTCCTTAAAGCAATTCGATTGCGAATGAACAAGGTCATTGTCGGCAAAAATATAATATACAGGATTCGAGTCACTTTCTGTAAATAAGAGAGATAGAGTCAAAAAATGTTAAACGGGAAAAAAACAAGTAATAACTCTATGTTATGGATATGTTTTTCGAACATTTCCGTATCAATATGTATATACAAACTTGTATATATGTTCAAAAAAATTCATTGCTAAGTATAAGAAAAATAATAAAACTTTTACAATGGCATTCAAAATAAATTATTTGACATTGAGCATTAAATTCTAAAGCAATCGCGCTGTAAGAGTAAATAAGGTAAAAACATAAAAAGTCATGCTAATTAAGCTTACCAACAATACAAAACCATGGAAATGGACCGGGCGGTTTTATGTCCTGAAATGTTGTCCCAATCTAGCGAAGAAACTTTTTTTATTGGATTTTTAAATTTAACAATTAAACTACCTGATATGATTTACAAATAAAGTCCACGTTTTCTTTGAAATAAAAGGCAATAAAAAGAAGAGCTATGTAGTAGTTATTGTTATTCTCTTTTTGGTATACAGCTGTCATTAACTTATCATTCTTTTCCTTTCCAAACTTAATAATTTGTTTCACCTTAACTTCATATTCATCAAGAACTTTTTTGGGATCAATTTCAGTTAATTTAGAAAAGTGATGTTGTACAAAAAATTTTTGCAATAGGAATGGCCAATTTTGTTTTATGTCCTTTACAGTGGGAACATGTTCGAAGTTGTTGAGAAACCTTCTTTGAGCACCATAGCACGCATCCATCAATATTTTTACACGGTCAAATTCAGCATTTGTAAACGTTTTCTGAACACTTAATTCAATTAGGTTCTGTTGTTTAGTTCTGATTATTTCTTCCGTTTCTTCGACTTCGTTAGTTGCTCCCCAATTAACACATGTGTTTTCGAAATTTTTTGAGAATCTTTTCTTTTTTATTGGAATGCTGCTACCTCTGCGAAAGGTGCATTCTTTAGGTCGATTGAGGTAGTTATTTCTTTGTATGAAGGAAGTAATTAAAGGAGAATTGTTAACTGTAATTGGCTTTCCTTCTGCATCAGTGTACAAAAATGTTTTAGGATATTTCTGTCCTAATTTTGAAGATATATCTCGAAAAACTGGAATCGGTATGTAAAACGATATAGTTCGCAATTCGTCTACAATAAGGTGAACTACCGATTTTAAGTGTGGGCCCAACTTTTCATTTCTACTGCACAGGTCCAACACTATTTTGGGAAATTTTTCCCACGGTATTTTAAAACTTTCGAAGCTGCGTTTTACGGATAGCGAAAGGAAAGTGTTCTCTTTATCAGTGTCTGATAAAACACCACTAGACCATGTCAATGTGGTTGCAAGCGATGAAACGCTAGGAGAAGTTATTTCGCTGTGATGATTTGACGAATCAGATTGGAAACTTTCAAAATGAGATGGAGAAGGAGAAGCATCTTTTGAAGCGGTGTTAGATTCCGGCTGAAAACAAGTTGATGTTGATGGAAGATTAACATAGACGAAATCCTGTTGTGATGAATTTGTCTCAGCAATTGCTGATGTACTTGGATGTAGCCATATTTCTTCATCGTCCAGTAAGATCATAGGGTTTTCTGTGCATAATTTCAAAATGTCGTCCTCATCAATACAAGTTCCATCTGACTCGAGCACCAACTGTTTTCCCATTAAGCCTTTACTATGAGCTGAGATATTAAATAGATCAAATGCTGTTCAAATCAGAAAATTTTGTTAATTACCTGCTTTTATTACATTTTCCAATGTAGGTACAGACAAAATCATTTTCTTTATCCGGCGACTTGCGTCCCAAATTTTAAAAAGTACTTTTTCAGTGGACATTTGGATTTCTGGTTAACGTTATGTTCGGTAGAGTACAATAGATAATAGATTAATACGAATTATAAACTGAATAAGGCAGTGAAAGTAAAATTTCCCCATTTGATCTATGCAATCTGCAACACATGTATGTGGGTAACTCACTAAAAAGTGCATGACCGTAATGTTCAAATGAGCCAAAGCTTTCATGTATTCCCTCCTGGTAATTGTAAATCATTAATCCGATATGCCCATAGAAACATGCATCTTTGTAATCTTCTTTAATAAATATGTATTTAATTTGTAAAATTTTTAAATATGAATAGTTATCAATTCCAACTATGACATAATCTTTTTCTTTATATAATGTGCCGCGAATATTTATCGATTTGCAAACGTATTTATATTCCTTACAATATAAATCATCAAACATGCCCAGACTTAGTACTTCAGCTCTGTCGCAAACAATATTCATGCGAATTCTATCATTAAATAATGACGCTTGAAAAAGTTGATGTTTTACTGAAAGCATTTTTGTTATATTAGTAAAGTTCTTAGATTTATACACTATATTTTTGAAATATTGATGTTTTTGTTCAAAGTGCATTGTCCAGAAATATATAAGAGGTCCAAATTGTTTTATTAAGTAAGGATAGTGAGACAAGTAGTGGTGTTTTGGTAAGAAATTGCTTAGGGGAAAAGCTAAAATCCTAAACGTGAAAAATTCCTCAATAAGGAAAGATAAATAATCTATTTGTTGGAGTGATATTTTTGGTGCACATACCAAACGACATATTTCTAATAATTTCAGAAACATATTCCAAACATTGCAGTCTAAATCGAAATTCTTTTCGTGCATTACTAATGGAAAAAGTATTAAAAAATTCATATTTTCATAAGCTGTGCCAGGTATTACGTTCCTGTTATTGTTTTTTAATTCCGGTAGACACAGATTTGCTTTTAATTGCTTTACGAGTTGCTTATATTTCATATTAAGGTAGTCGTAAGTAACAACATTGTTATGAATAAAGTATGAAATGATTAGGTAAAGATCCTTCTTCAAAATACCTTCGAAGATATCGTGAGCTAAGCATGGTGGTAGTCCAGGGTAGCAAACATGATAATATGTCAATTTATTCAATGGAGAATCTTGTTTTATGCCTTTTTCAAACTTTTTATCTGATGGCATGCCTAAACTTGCGATACATTGTTTATATCCTGCTACATTTCTCAAAGTATACTTAAAAAAGTCTCTCTCTCGTAAACTGGTTCTAGTAAATAAACAAAATCGGCATAAATATTCGGATTTACTAAAATTTTCAGAGAAGCCTCCTATCTGGTGACTTCCCAAATTATCTCCAACCATTGCAATTACGGTCCCTTGAACATTTCTTTTTTCGCCCAATATAACTAAGGACACACCACGAGATTCAAGGATAATTAGGTCATCTACAAGTTTTTTGAAAATGTTGTCAATACCAAAATATTTTACATGCCTTTGTTTGCAAAGAAGAATCAACTGTAAATTATGAATCTGTGACCGGTTGTACGAATACAAGTTTCCTAACGCCATATAAACTGCTAGAAGTGAATGTTTGCCTTTTGAAGAACTTAAAGGATTGCAAATCTCAAATGAGTCTTGGTATAGAATAATTGCAAGTCGTTTTTCATCACAGTGAAAAAAGCAATTAGATTTATAAGCTTTTCCATCCCTAAAGTCACGAAAATCACCTTCTTTGTTACTATACTCCGAGAATAAAAATTGTCTTTGTATAGAAGTATCTAGAAAAAGAGATTCTAAGATACTTAAGATTGGAACATAATGATAAAAGCAGTCTCGGTGGGTGTTATTTTTTCCGAGGTATATCTCTATGGGTTCAATGTAAGAAAGTTCCTTCTTAAATACTTTCAATCGCTTATAAGAACTATCTAAATTAATAAGAGTTTTTTCAATTTCAGGACAAATCACTACTTCGGACAATAAACCGTTTAAGTGCATTAGATTATAATTTTCACAGAAACTCAGAAATTTATTTATTATTAAACTTGAGCTCAAGCTATGGAAGTTTTTAAACTCATTCATAAGTTGTTGCATTACTTCTTCTGTTATATTATATTTTGATTTGAGTTTGAGAAAAAGCAATGAAAGAGAATTTCTCAACATTTTCGGAATAGTTTCTACAGTACAAAGCATGTCAGCTGAGGCTAATCCTGTATCTGTGATGCAATTATTCATATTTTCGCTTATTATACTCGTATATATAGGCATTTTGTGTTTCCTAAAAACATGGCTGTGGAAAGACGGTTTAATTTTAAATACTTCCTCACAATTTTGAAAAGGGCAATATACTAATTCTTTGTTAATAAAATGTATGGAAACATGATTTACCATTTCTTTTGATGACATGCATGAAAAGCCACATATTCCCTGTTTACAAGAAAAGAAGCGTTGTAATTCAGTAGATTTTTTATACGGATGAAAACGAAAACAGTGGGATTTGAAGGACAAATACTTGGAGAATTTCTTACCACACGTTACGCACTTAAAACAAAAATTTTTACGGAACCTATGTACGTACATGTGCCTGTTAAAGCCCTGTACCCCCTTAAGCTCAATGCCGCAATCTGAGCAAATGAATAAGTCATTCCTCTCACAAGCCATAATTGAAAGCACGAGTGGAAGAAGTATTAAGTAACAACATAAAAATAAAAATTACTTATTATTAATTATTACGCAGAAGTAAACATTACGCCTTCATCAACCGGATACAACTATTGACGATGTGAGGGGATATATGGGCTCATGCTACGTGTTTGGTGCAACAATTAAAATTCACTCCTTACCACATCACTGATATCTTCAATTTCACTTTACACTAGATGCAGATTACACTGAGTGAAATTATACTTACATACCCTGAAATTAGTTACTTTAATAGTTAATGAAATTCTCACTGACAGAACGCGACCCATCTCTTTGAAGTCCCCTGAAAAAGTGATGAAATACAGAACAATAATTAACAGGCACAGTTCTACCTTGTTTATATGGGGATTTTAAAGTGACAAAGTGGAAAATCCCAATTTATATGGAGTTTTTACAGATTGTGTTGTAACATTTGCTCGAAGAACTGCGTTTTTAAATTTCTCCGCATGTAATGTTAATTTTTATCTTTAATTTTAAATGTTTATGTATTATTAAAGTTAATTTTCTGTAATATTGCCCGTAAAATCCGATGTAAATCGTTTTTCGTGTAATTTTAAATAAATTTGTATTTTTAATACTAAACAATTTAAAATTTTACAATATTTCATGTTGTAATATTTTACAAATTTTTTACTGTGTGAAGTTAATATCACTCAACAATTTCTGAGAGATTTAATAGTTCAAAATTGAGCAGGTTGAGAAAGAGAGAAAGCTTGAACTTTCCGTAAGGAAAACATTTCAAAAAAATAAACATTTTTCCACTTATGTAAGTAATCTGGGATTTTGCGTAAAGTTGCTTTCAATTTTACTCAGCTAAGATCTGCGCTACCGTATGCGTCAAATAAAATCGTTTATGGGCATGCAACAGTGCACCATTAATTTAGTCTAGACATTACGATTTATTGTAAACGCGTAAAACTTTTTTCTAAGAAATACCACGTGCAACACATGCAACAGCGCAAGATATTCTCATTGAGGCCAGGAATCCCATTCGCTATTGCTATTGCTATTACATGGGTTTTTTATTACAAAGTGAATGCGCTGAGCAACTTTGTTGCACCAAACGTCTAGACGGTTGCAACAAACTTACTTGGACTCAAAAGCGATACTATGTAATTACTGAGCGTGCGTCCATAGTGCTCTCCCTATGGTGAATATCCTAATGGAAATAGATTGGAATATTTTCTTTTATTTTGTTCGGGTTAACAATTTTGTTTTTACTTTAACAGGTATTTTATTACTTTCAGTAATTAGCTTTCGGCATTTTCCTTCTTCGAGATAGCTGAGTTTTTTATAAACTATTGGATTCCTTACCTTCAAAAATTCCAAACTTATTAAAAAGTCTATAATAATTCTAATTGAAGAATCCTCCATTGCTATTTACAATATTATACATCCTGAGAATTTCAGTTTATTAGATCTTTGAAAGTGAAAAGTGACTTTCTAATTCGATGATTAATAATTTTGAAACAATATGTTTATTCTACTTCGACTTTAAATATGTAATAAAATCGTTTGGGCCCTATACACGTTGTGGCATATATTTTCTATAAAGAAATCTGGGCGAAAGTATATACAACTCACAAGGTCTGAACTGAATCAAATCTGGCTTGAATCAAGCATACGGTAGTTAAGTTTTAAATCATAATGCACAGATTGGTGACGGCCGAAACGTGCATAAACAGACAGACTTAAGACTTTTAAGCGGTTTGTTATTAGAGGTGAGTTCAATATACAGAGCTTTAAAATTCGGTTGTGAAATCTTATGACTTAAGGGTGTTTTCTGTTGTATGATCTCGAGTATTATAGATTGTTTAATAAACACTAGAGACAAAAAGTCTGTTATAAGGAGAAGTTTGTCCTGAACACTATGAAGCAGTTGAAGAGAAACAACGCTCTCTGGAAACAACTAGCCGTATTTTGAAATTTGTTTTTGTCAGTTTTTTTTGTTTGTATTATTGTATTATAAACGAATGAGCAGATTTTTGTCTGGTTGCCCGTAGAATAAGTTTGGAAAGTTAATTATGCAATTAAAAGAAGTTATTGATAAAATGCGATTGTAATGTCTTGTTATTTACATATATTGTTATTACTTTAAGTACATGTCCATATACACAATGCAGAACTAAAAGCTTGTAAAAACTAATGAAGAAAATTCTGGTGAGTACATGAATGACACACAATTGACCGCTGCTCTATACTCCACTGACAAGGGAAGGGGAAAACTTGATATAGAATGGATTTGAATAAACTTAAAAATGTTTTGAAATTGCATATCATAGGGCCGTTTAAGCTAAAATTGTTACAAAAACAAAACGTTTTTTTTATAAAGAGCACAAAGCAATGGTAGAAGCCTAGGAACATTAATTAAATATAATGAATATATATGTATATAATCACGCCTTTATCAACTAAGCAATTGCACGATTTGTCCTAAACTGTCCTATGATATGCAATTTCAAAAGATTTTTAAGTTTGGAGGCATATCGTGTAAATGAGCTTTCAAAAATGCGGTTCACTTTGGTTCGCAAATTTTTTTTTTGGATTGCTCAAAATCCAAAATGGCCGCTAAAACCACGTGATCTTTATAATTTTACCACTTAAAATAGTACAAAATGGCTCGCAGCATTCCGATTGAGGTCTACAATGGCTTAAATGAAAGCGATTTTTGCAATACAGCTTCTGAAAGCAGAAGTCAAAAGCTTTCATTTGGGCCTTTGTAGACCTCAATCGGAATGATGCGACCGATTTTATAGCCCCATAAGTAGTAAAAGTAATGGAGGTCACGTGGTTTTAGCCGTCATATTGGGCTCTGTATAGGCGGATTCTTCGAAAGCCAGTGTGCATTCGAAAGTAGAAATGAAAACCTTTCTTTTGAGCCTTGGTAGACTTTAAATGGAGCTCACCATTTTTGGACAGCAGGGGGTGGGTGGTCCGTTCACAAAGAATGCCTGATATATATTACGCACGCCTCCTTGCTGTCGAGTACAATCAGAACTAGTATTTAAGTTGCGCGGTGAAGTTTGGCCTTGATTAGCTCGTAATGAAGATGGGTTGCATAAAATCCCTATGCTAACTCCTACAATATATTTAAAAATTATTCAAATCCATTTTTATCAAGTTGTGGCCTCCCCTTTTAAGTTGAGCCGTAAACAAAAAAAGAGTAATTTTAATGAAGTGCACATTTTGACAAAATGAAAGATTTAGAATTAACATTAAGAAACTTAGATATTTAGGTCACCGAATTTTCACTATGCAGATTTATAGGGAACTAATTACCATCAAATTAAATAATAACCATCAATTAATTGATGTTAATATCATCAACTAATAAAATAACAAAGTTTGAGAAGTGCACTCTGCTACTTGGTGGTTATATTGCATTACTGGTTCTTAACTAGCCTGTATGATATTATGACATTCCTTGTTCTATCTAATTATTGATTGCCACTGACAAAATTGGATAAAAATTCGTTCATACCTGTTCACCAATTAAAACCGTTTTCGCACAAGCATACCTTCCTTAAACTTGTTCAGTTATATTTTCTTTTCACGGTGTCTAAGATAGCCAACAAAGTAAATTAATCAATCAATGAGAGACTTCCTTTCATCAGTTTAACAGGAAATTTCTAAAATTGCAGCAATACACTTCTGCAATATGCTTAGCCAAAGTTAGTATGCCACAAGATCTCGTCGGTTGATTTAATTGGAAAAACCTACGAATATGTTTCGCATAAGGCTGAACAACTTGTTGGCGATAATTGACCAACTCCGATTGTAAAAATCAGTGAACTGTTCAACCGTGCATAGCGTTGACACACGTCTAGTTCTTTTTATAAATGGATTAAATGCTTTTTCTTGTTTGCTTTCATCGTTTATTCGTAATCTATAGGAATGCAATCATTTTTAAAGAAAATTACCCTTTTAACCATATTGTCAATATCATCATGTTGCATTATATTGTATTTTTCAGATGGCAAACGTTAGTGAAGTTCCCAAACTATTGGAAAACCCATACGACTTTTACTTATGGACCCTAACGCTCTCAGGTTAAAACTTTTTATAAATAAATAACCTATGCTAGCTACATCTACTACAATAATATTTCCCAACAGATAGAAGAACACAAGGATGGCTGTTAGTAGATTCCCCTTTGCCAACAGTAATGTGCACATTAGTTTATTTATTTGTTGTGTGGGCCGGTCCAAAGCTAATGAGAAGGTAAGTTAATTAGTTAATTAACTCTTAAGAAACTTGACATTAACAATAACATTTTCCAGACGAAAACCTTTTCAGTTTCGAGCGCTCCTGGTCATTTATAATTTTGCCATGGCTTTATTAAATGGTTATATTGCTGTTCAATTATTTACTGCATCGCTACGACTTCGCTATAGTTACATTTGTGAGCCATGCAGAGATAAAAATGATCCAGATGAATTACAGGTAGGAAATTACTAAGCCTTTTAGTTTAGGTACTCGCATTATACCCAACTAATAGCCAATTTTATGGTATTCATCGAATGATTCGAGAAACAGTAATTACACTGCGGTTGGTTTTTATAAAACCGCAGGAAATTTTCCGACAGGATGATTCTTTGGTTTAATTAATTAGCTAATTACACTGCGGTTTATTTTCATAAAACAGGCGAGAAATCATCACGGTGATTCTTTCTTTGATTTATTGATTCTCTAAGGCTAAGAGCAACCATGGTAATTTTCTGTATGGAATTTTCTTCGCAAATCTGTGTGCTATTTGCGAAAGAAAATTCAGTACAGAAAAAATCTATGATTTGTTGCAATTTGTTTGCGGTTCGTCGCAGCACGATATCGCATAAAATAGATACCGCATTTTTAGATAACTATAGACATCGATTATAAATATATATATATATGTATAATGATATATAATATAGTTTTAATTCTGTTATAACTGATGGTGTGTACTGATCTCGTTTTCAGTAAAGATCTAGGAATAATATTTTGTACATTGATAGCCAAGTTGCTCCTTAACGTGCCCTATTCAAATTTTATTAAAATCTTTCGTTTCATATACGGAATGAAAGGTCATAAATAGAAAAAGGTGTTTTTATTTTGTAATATATGTAATCTATTTCCAAACACTTTTCAAAACGTCTGATTAAAGTTTCTAAGCCACTGTAAAAATATGTTTAATTTCATCATTGATGCTAAATTGTCTACAACTTTAATCTGCTTTGAAGTTAGAGAACAAAAAATAGTCAGACGGGACCAAGTCAGGACTATATGGGGGATGTTCAATTTCTGTAAAGCCACAATCGCTATTAATAAGTCAGAGTAATATGCCGTGTTAACGACGTCCTGTATTCGATTCCTTGAAGTCAATCATAAGAATTTTCTCGCATTCCTAAAAAATTGTAGTCATAATTTTTTTGTGCTTTGAGTGACCTTTGCTTTTTTGGCACAGGTTCTCTTTTCCGATGCCACTCCATTGAATCTCTTTTGGATGTTGGATCATAATAGAGGACCATAGTTTCATCTCCAGTCATAATTGATTGAGTTACTCCTTTTTGCTCTTCAGGGTAAAGCTCCAAAAATTGCTCACAAAAATTAATACTCGTTGTTGTTTTTGCACTGCGCTAAATATTCGAGGCACCCACCTTGCACAAGTTTTCGTCATACTTAAATACTCATGTAGAATCCTTAGAAAATTTGTTTTGGAAATGCCGATCTGTGCTGTAATTTCTTTTGTTTTTAAGCGTCGGTCACTTGGAACAATTTCCTTCACTAATTTAATGTTTTCTGGAGTAGTCAGCGAAACAAGTTAGACCAGATTTTTATTGTTGAAAATGATGGACACAAGCATCCGTAAACAGCTTCCATTCTTTTTTTGATTTGTGCTGGAGTTAAAACTTCTTTAGTCAAAAACTTTATAACAGCGCTCACTTGTCTGAGTTGTCGTCCGATCTCTATTACAATTAAACGGATTACAGCAGTGACTTAAAACTTTGTGTAGAGCTTGTTGAGACCTGACACTGTCACGAACAGAAGATTTTTTGAACGCACTCTATTTACTATATGAGGCTAAGAACTTATGGACCGTACTACGTAAAGACAATACATTTTTCGAAATGATTTGAAACAGGTTTTTGTTTTATTTGATTAAATTTTAAATACATACATGTTCTTTACAGTAAAGTTTAATGCCATATTGATCTTTCGATAGCAATGTGGGCATTAACAGAAATTATTCTTATTATAATGTCATATAATAGAATCATTATAATTTTTTTTCTAAACACTATAGGTTGCCAATGCAGTATGGTGGTTCTACTTCTCGAAACTACTTGAATTCTGCGATACATTCTTTTTCATTCTTCGCAAAAAGGAAAATCAGCTGACCTTTTTACACGTTTATCATCACAGTACAATGTTCCCACTATGGTGGATCGGTATCAAATGGGTTCCGAGCGGATCAAGTATGACTCTAACTATATTTTTGCAAATATTAACATAGCTGATGAATATATTTTTCCAAATTAGGTTTTCTGCCAGCAATGGGCAACTCATTCATACACGTAATGATGTACTCTTACTATGGACTTTCAGTTTTTGGTCCCAAAGTGGAGAGATACCTTTGGTGGAAGAAATACTTGACAATTTTACAGTTGGTAAGTACTTTGGGCTGCTTAAATTAAATTTAAATTAAATTTTCATAATTATTATTATTATTATTCAATACCTCAACAGCTGCAGTTTACTATCGCTCTACTACTTGGAATAAATGGCTTGCGGACAGGTTGCGAATTTCCTTTGTGGATGCATTACACTCTGATATTTTATATGATCTCCTTCATCGTTCTCTTCGGGAACTTTTATATCCGTAAATATTTAGCCTACGATAGAGAAAGAAAGGGCAAAGGCAGTATTATTGAAAAACTGAGCTACATTGCTTCGTCTGCCTGTAAGACTAAGAGGGCATAGAATCGTTAGGATACATGTATATATCTATTTGTAAGATTTTTGCATAATAAACTTTATGGGATGCTCTGATATTTGATGTGTCTTTTATTTAATACCTTAAAACCACTTTTAAAAATATAGTGTATCATCAGCTTGAATTCTTATTTCCCGAATATAATTACAAGAAAACCTATCGTTTTTATTTATTTATTCAATTTCATCAAATGGCTGATTACTAAAAAATACATACTTATGTATTGATAAGAAATTATGAAAAAAATACAATGCAGAACTAGACAACTACATAATATGCGTCTTAAGAGTTTTCTTCGATAAATGAAAATCGATAAAATCATAATTATTATTGAAAACACGAGACAATTGATGCAATTGGCGCATTGAAACCGTAGTTAGTGCGATGATAAGGAACGCTGAAGAATTCAGGGAGTGAGAAGGAATGGATATATTAAATAACGAGACCAACGCAGAAGAATCAATACAACCCTGTAAACAATACATGGCAAAGACAGCTTTGGAAGCAATGCGTCGATGTTCTAAGGTGTCAAGTTTAATAAGTTTAAGCCTATCTAAGTATGGAGCTAATAAAATAGGATTGCTCCAAGGAAGACCGCGAAGTGCAAAGCGAACAAATCTACGTTGAACGGCTTCCAGGCGATTAATATTAGTAAAGTAAAAAGGTGACCAAACAACAGGCGTACTCTAAAATAGGCCTCACGAACGTACAATATAAAAGGCGGGTAATGTAAGGATCTTCAAACTCCCTACACCATCGCTTAACGAAATCTAAAGTAGAGTTCGCCTTATTAACTATTTCATTAATATGATCGTCAAAAGTAATTTTTTTTCAGTTTATACACACACCCAAGTCTTTAGTCTTTTCAAGTTTAGTTAGTACACAGGTATTTATCGTGTAGTTAAAGCTAATATTAGTTCTCTTACGAGAAAAGGACAAAGTCGTACACTTGTCAACATTAAGTTGGAGACAACTAATAGAACGCCATTTATAGAATGAGTCTAAGTCAGAGTTTAAAATTTCACAATCACGTACAGAAGACACAACACGAAAAATCTTAGCATCGTCAGCATAACATAAAATTTCCGAATGTTTGATACACGCGAATATATCATTAATATAAATTATAAATAACACAGGACCAAGATGATTCCCTTGAGGTACACCAAAGTAATACACAATAACATCAGAAAAAAAACCACGAAATGAAACACGCTGAATACGATCAGATAGATATGACCGAATCCAGTTAATGAACACCAATGGAAATCCGAGAGCAGTTAACTTGTATATTAATATTTCATGATTTATCCGGTCAAAAGCTTTACTAAAATCAGTAAATATACAGTCCAACTGTTTGCCGACCTCCATCGCAGAGGTACAACTGTGGGAAAATTCAAGAAGGTTCGTAGTAGTTGATTTTCCCTTCATAAATCCATGTTGGAAGGAGCATAAAAATGGCTTGCAATGAAATTGGAAAACCTTGTATATTAAAGCCTCAAAAATCTTAGCGATCAAGGATAGTTTAGCAACAGGTCTCTAATTAGAAATTTCGGTTTTGTTACTTTTTTTTATGTAATGGAATAACGAAAGAGGATTTCCAAGATGTCGGAAAAACGAAATTGATAAATTAAATAAATAAGACAAAACATGAACAATAGAAGTACAACAGTTTTTCAAGAGCGATACAGGGATGCCATCAGGACCACATGAAAAATTATCAGCCAGGCTTTTAGAATTAACAAACCTCCAAAACTGTCTTAGCTCACTAGATACGATTGACTTCATATTGAAGAGGTAGTCATTGTAAGCAATTCCAAGGTGCAGTACGTATTCGTTACGCAACTCAGAATAAATCGAGAAATCAGCATCACTCCCTGTGGAACAGAATCGCCTCCAAGCTTTAGTTTTAAGATTCTTTAAATGTTTAACAGACCCCTTTAACCAAGGCGGGTCGGAAACGGAGTTACTACCCCCAGACATGGGGACACAGAGAGCAATGCAAGTAAATAAATTTTTATAAAAAGCATCAACTGCTACATCTATGTCCTGTTCATCAAAGACAATACTCCAATTACAACTAGCCAACATATTATTTAGCCTAAAGTAGTCAGCGTTCTTAAAATTAAAACTACACTTATCTAGAAGAAAAGAAGCAGACGCCACGGGATCGATGAACAACACAACTTGAAGAGCCGGATGATAAGTCGTCTCGGGCAATAGAGGAATCGGGGTCTGTACTGAATGTCAAGTCCAAAAATCTGTTGAGTTCATTGGCCACACTGGAACATTGCGTCAATCCGGATGAAGAAAAATGGTCAACAAATGTAGAATAGTGTTGCGGGGCAGCTACGAAAGTGGGTAAAAGCCCATTGTCATCAGAGTTTCTCCAAGTCCCGCATGGCATATTGAAATCACCAAAAAGTAATAGCTCGTCAGACTGTCGCAGGGAGGTCAAAAGTGTGTCATGACGGAGAGGAGAGCCTCAAAAGTGCTACTGCCAGCTCCTGGAGGTATATACGCTGTCAAAACCAGTACATTTTGGGCAGGTAGTTTCAAGCTAACGCCCAACAACTCCAGACCCTCAGGGTTGGCAAACTCCACCAGTGTGCATGGGATGCTGCGCCGCTGCATCGTCTGAAGACCATAAATTCCGGACCAAACAACTCAGCATCAGTAATAGAGCCGCACAGCCAAGTTTCAGTCAGACCACATCATGCGATATATTTGTTGAGTTGATATATAGGCTGGCGATCTTCTTTTATGTTCTCATACTGGTACGCTGAGAGAAAAAGCCGGCTTTAAAATTAAAAGTGAATATGTTTAATTGCAAAATATGCATGCGCTTTGATTTAACATATCTGATGCGAAAGTAAACATTTTGATTTTCAAAGTGTAACTTTTCAAATTTGTAAGATTAAAGTTAAAAATTAAACATTTCAATTATGAATAATAGTAAAAAGTAAACACTTCAATTATGAATAGTTTTTAATATGTAGTAGCAGTGAGAATGTTATAAAAAGTGTGTTTTTTGATTTAAAAATTTCAAGATTTGTTTGAAAAAAGAAAAATATGCTATTTTACCGTGCATTTTATACTATGTAATTGAAGTGTGAAGAATTAATTGCGGAAAAACTTATTAGCAGCAATCCTATGTGCTGTGATTAACAACTATATTCCTGTCAATATACAGAGTATGAGCGGAAGTTTTTTTTATTTTATTTTACACTTCATATATTCATACTTTTTTTTAAACATCATGCTTACAAATAGGGCTTTTGCTGGAGATGTTGACAATATTATTCCCACGTTGAAATAATGTTTGAAATTAACATTCAGAAAAAACACTGTATAACTTCAAGAAAAAAGTTTAAGAACTTTTACCCAAAAATATCAGGTTTTTATTTTAACTAAGTTAATGACTGATGAGGCCTGTCGGAAAACATACTTAGGCGCCATTTATAGGCCCCCCATTGTGATACCACTACTTTTTGTAGGTTCCTGGTGAGGAAATCGAACCCACTACATCTAGCGCCCTACTGGCACGCAGCCATTGCCGAGTCGCGCTATCAACCGAGCTATTGTGGCTTGTGCCTTGTTCTTTTTTTGTTGTAAGTTAAAGTGTTATCCTTAATATTTCAACAACTTTTACGTTTTCAAATCAAGTACAGCACGCTTAAATTAACTACAATAAACTTGTAGAAATCCACAACTCTAACTTTTATTCAAAATTATTTTTCTTGGTTCAAGAACTTTTACATGTTGCAAAAATACATCAATTTAATATCAAATGGTAATGGTAATTTAAAAAAATTTAATTACTGGCATGAGGAATAATTGCCAAAATAATTCATTATTTTACAAGTGTGCACGTATACATCTTGAATTCGTTGATTATTTTCAAAATAAATTAAATTTACATACACATTTCTTGTTATGAAGTCAGCTTAATACGACGAAATATCGCAGACCTTTTGATCGTCGTTATAAGCGAACTCCACTACATATACATATATATGTTGCATTGGGTAAACACTTATTAATTAAACTAAAATTAATTAAGATATTCGATTCAAAATCAGTGTCCTCAATATAGAGGAAAGTCGGGTAGCCCCGGACGGCGGGTAACCCCGGACATTTAAATTTCTAAGTTCTAAACCACGTTACGTAGGTATAGTTTTATTTTAAATTTGTGCCCTCTGGAGTAAAAATAAATCCAACTAAATTGCAGGGTGGGCACAGAGTGAGTTACATGTGAGTGTGTGTTTTTTTCCCGGCAAACAATTTTTTTTTGCACCTGTCAAACTTCACTGAAGCTTATCAAGTTCAATAAGTAAGTATGCGTACTTGTCTTTTGTTTAACGTTGTAGGAAATTTTATATATTTAAAGGTTGTAATAGTATTTTTAACATTCCTTGTATAATTTAAGAGCTGTGTCTAAAAATTTTGCATGGTAACGATCGGGTACCCCCGACACGATAATGTCGGGTACCCCCGGACATGGTTTTAAGTTTTGAATTTTGCAATATTGTTTTAACAAACTACAATTATTTTGTTAGTTTGTTTATTTATGGAAACTATATTGTAAAATGTTGTTACTATTGTTGCAGAAAGACTTGAAATATGCCGAAATTTAAGGGTAGAATTAGTGATAGAGGAAAATGGGACGAAAATAAAATGAAGGAAGCAGTTAAATGTGTGATTGAAGTGTTTTTTCTTTTGTATTTGAGATCTACAGCTTCTCTTCTTAATGATGTACAATAATCTGCTAGTCCAAATAAAAAGTCTGCCATCAGTCCCAGGGACCAAAGCTGTCCAAACGAAAATTCCACTACCGGTCCCCAGAGACCGACACCGGCCTAACGGAAAGTTCACTGTCGGTCATGGGGGATCGACGCACGCCGCGCTCAACGTATTAAACATATAACATTTTCAAACAACATTTCACTTTCTCCCACGCAAAAATCCCTTGTTCCATTTGAAACGTATAAAAATCCATTTCAAAATTGCTCTTTTTTATATCAACAATACCAAATTCTAAAACATTAGTATCGATGTTAAATTTCAAAAAGAGCTTATTATTCCAAATGCAAACTATGAAAATCCAATTCAAAAACAAAAGTATAAAATATGTTTGTAAGGTCAAAAAACGATTGGGCCACCATTGGTTACTATGTCCGGGGCTACCCGCCATTTTTTGTGTCGCCAAAAAACTAATACCAAAGTATATTTAAAATATTTCTTTAAAAGAATTTGATATGATTACTAATTTTTAATTAACATAATTGAAGATGTTCCTAGTTTTATTTTGAGAGTAAAATAAAGACAGGAATTTATTGGTATTTTTATTTGCATTCATTCCGGGGCTACCCGACTTGCCCCTATGTTTTGTACTAATTTTTTGCCATTTGTCGCCATTTTGGAACCACCATGTCGAATTTTGATTATAGAATCAAAACCAGTTGCCTGCAAATATTTTTAGTATCAAAACGCGTTGAATGTACTACCTCCTAAAAAAAAATATCGAATCAAGGGTTAGGCATAATTGAGTAACAAACAAACAAACGTACTTTCGATTTTATAAATATAGGAATTACTCGAAAAGATCGGGCCGAACACGGGCAGAGCTCGAACTTGCGACCTTCTGATTTGCGCTCCGATGCTCAAACCAACTGAACTATGGTGGCCAGTCGCCGATGCATTTGAGTAATTACGAGGTTCTGATGAGAAGTGAGCGATCGATTCCACATTCATATACAGGATAAAGATTCGAAATCAGCGATCAAGAAATCACTTTTGTACTCATTTTCATTAAAATCCGCTGAAATTGAGAAATTTTGGTCTTGATATTGGATCTGCCTTCTTGATTTTACAAATTTGTATAGTAAATTCGAAGTTGGAATTGGAAACCACAATTGTCTCAATATAATCATTGTACTAATTTCCATTAAAATCCACTGAAATCGAGAAATTTTTGTCGCCATTTTGGATCTACCATTTAGAATTTAGAAATTTTGATGGTAGATTTGAAGACAACATTCTCCAAAACCCATCAGTAACAATTTTATGAAAATCCCTTCAAATTTAAAATTTTCAATTGCCATCTTGGATCCGCTTTTTTGAAGACCTATATATTATCCGAAAAAAATTAGCCTATATGTTAAGTTGACAAAATATCGATGATATCGATGAGGCGTGATTGAGCAAAAAACAAACTTTTATTTTTATATATATATAGGAAGCTTTCGCAAAAAAAGTACTACCTATTTAGTAGAAGCACAAGTCGCTATGCTATTCATTTATTATGGAAACCATCGATTAATTGATTTCCGCAACCTTTAACATTTATAAGTAATTTTCTGAAGAGCCTTAGCAGTTTGAGCTATTGCAAACTTGTACAGATTGATTACGGCAATATCTATAAAGAGTATGTCGTAAAAGCCGACAAACTGGATTAGATAACAATAATTAAAACTAAGCAGGTGATTCGTGTTAAAAAAGAAAATATTCAAGGACAGTTGCAATCAAATCGAAATCAGCCTTGGTCAGTGTCGGTTTATAATTCAGTCGATTGGCAGACTATCGCAAAAATGTCCTTCTTGTACCCTCGGTGCCTCCGGCTGTCAAGGTCAATGTGTGGGTGTCCCCCATGAGTCTATCAAATTTACAACATTCTTTTTTCCCAGATTAATTCCCGGCAGCTGGACTCCTTCCCACCCACACGTGCCGCGAAAAAGCGCCAAATTCCCCACTATTATGCCCCTGGACTGGCGTCTAGCACTTGACGGGTGCACCAAATTGTTAGCGATGTGCGGGTGGTGGTGCAAATACCAAACTTCTTGACAATGAAACAGTTGGGGCATGTTGGGCGACACGCGACCAGTATAGTATAACGGTGCTGACGCGTAACTGCCGCTACAAAGCTCTGCTCTCTCTCACTAGGCCGACTTCAATTCAAAGTGACCAATTTTTCTTTCCAACTTTTTTGTTTTTTTTGTTTTTTGCTAGAGCTTTGGTTGCTAAGTTTTTCTGGTTTTTTCACAGCGGTGGCGTTTTTTTCTGTGCTTTTAAACCGCCTGCACAGGAACTTTTTCAGGCGCTGTGGCAACGGGAACCAACCGTTTTAAACCAACACCACTACCGCCGCCACCCCTCGCCCGCACTCCAGCAAGTCAGTATGTCGATATTTTAGGCTAGAGGACGTTTTACTCACTTACTGGAGTTGCCCTCAGTTCTTAAGCAACGCTGAGTCGCAGTCAACGCGGGTCGTGGTCTTCGTTTTCGTCTTCGTCCTCCTCAAGCGCGAGGATTCAAATTTCCATCCCTTGAAAGTGTAACCGAATCGAAAGGCGCCCTCGAGGGCGCGTCGTGGTCGTCTTCAAAACGGAAGTGGTTCATAGGTGTCTTAAGAGGTGATTGATTGTGTATTGATTGGCCTTTTTCGAAATTTGAGGTTGTCGGGTTCCGGTGCCCGATTTTTATGTGTGCGGGGGTGAGTGTGTATGTGGAAATTTTGTGGATTTATACGAACCTCCGGGATTATGCATATCTGCTACATTTTATCGAGGATTGAAAATCCGCGGCATATGCTTCCGTCGGAAGGGTCA
Source organism: Dysmachus trigonus (assembly GCA_949715965.1). Taxonomy (NCBI): domain Eukaryota; kingdom Metazoa; phylum Arthropoda; class Insecta; order Diptera; family Asilidae; genus Dysmachus; species Dysmachus trigonus. Next base: position 50,738,927 of record OX454319.1, on the reverse strand, counting down.
ACAACAGACGGGGAATCGCGTGTTAGAAACCTACGCGAGTCCTTTCTGTCATCGGTCGCTGACATCCCTGGGGAAACTCAGAATATTCGGAAAGACGATATGATGGGCATGAAGTCATGCGTGCGTAATTATGCACATAATTTTATCCGAGACATCGCCAGCAACTTTAAATCAGGATGAGGCAGTCTCCGAGCGAGAAACTTTCTTCCTCCACCACTTCCTTTCTGCTCCTTTTTATGCTGCGATTGAAGGTGGACCGAGTAGAGCGCGATATTTGAGCGCCTAATTAGTCGCGAGGAGTTGCGGTTTTATTTTTCTATACTGTCCGGCTCCTCCCCTCCTACTCTGGTGGACCTTTTGTCGCCGAACCGCTGTTGACCGTGATAAATTGCTGGTTTGCGTTTTATCCACGCTTTTGATGGACAGCTGACACTCTCTGATCGTTGCGTCTTAATTTGCTGCCGACATGTTCTGTTGCTGGTTAATTAGAAGCAGCAACTTGAGGCCTGACTCTTACATTGTCGGCGCGACGCGACGTTCGGCGGCGGAACGAAGAATGTGACTCGATCGGAAAGCAACTCGCAAGACATACCGACACGAGTCTGTCGCATTTTGTCTTTTCGTCTGTAGCCAATTACCCTCCTCTGGAAACGGATGATACAATCACTTTTATCAATCTATCTGACCTTCCCTTGTGACGAGCTCATGTTCTTGCGGTGTAACGATTGGCTCTCTTCTCAGGTTCCTCGTATTATCGTTATTTTCAGGATTTTTAAAAATAAAACTGCCTACAGTGGACTTCTATTTAGGTAAACGTAAGCCTGATAGAACCTTAAATTTTAAAAAATAACACAAAGAGTTAACTTTTGATGAAAATGTCTTTTTTATTCGAAAGACCAATTCATTACATTAATATTTAAAAATGACGTCGACCGTTCTTGACCAAGCGCTTTCTATCAGGCCAATTTTGGGTCACTTTTTCGAGCAATGTCGGCCGTATGTTACGAATAACACGAACAAGTTTGCTTGCAAGTTGTTAATCGTTGCTGGTTTATCAGCCCCATAGCAAATAGTGGAGACGTGTCAGATCACAAGACCTGCGTATAACCGCACCAAAAGATGCATTTTTTGGATTGGTCTCACTTCAGAAGTGACAATTTTGCTTATTATCAAACCCATTAAGGGGCATCACTAGTGTGACCGCCTGAAAAAAAAGTGATTTTTGGGAATTTGTTTAAAGACAACTACTGCATGGAATGTTTTAATATTTTAAGGATATATTTGTGGATATATAGTAAATACATAATAAAAATGTTGGACCGAACAATTTAAAATTCAGCGAAATATTCGCAATTTCCCAAGACTCCAAAAAAAAAAGTCCTCCCAGTGATAACGACCTTCACAGTGTCTCAAACCAAAAAGTTTATTAAACTAGAAGGTATTGCCCGTACCATGACCCTCGATCGAAAAAAAGAAGAAAATTTAACAAAATAGTGGAATTTTTAAAAAAAAATTCAAATTTCGCGCGAAAATTTGATGATTTTAGGCCTGCCAAAATTACATTTTTTATTTGATCGGAAAACTGGAAATGTATGGCATGGAGAAACATATATTAAAGAAGCTGCAATAAGAATCAAATCGATCGGATGATTTGTCTTCATGTTACAACTGCAGCAAATTTGTAAAAAGTAATTTCGAGAAAAACGCGTTTAAAGTTTAATAAATACATTCCTCAATACCTCGATACGATAAGCGGCTGCACTTCAGATGGCTGTAACTCAAAAATTATTTGAGATATGCACTTGAAATTTTAGTATGTTATTTTTAAAGGTATTATCGAAATATGTAAAAAAAAATTTCACACTAGTGGTGCCCCTTAAGCCAAAAATGAGCGACGATTATGTGTACCACAAAAATCACGAAGTAAGTCTCACTGACGACCGCTTTTCAAAGTAAATATGGATAATTCTTAACAGTTCTTCAAGCGTCAGTCTATTCATGACTACTTGCCAGAATATACTGAATATAAATTCCACACAGAGCTGTCAGTATGATCCGAGCGATTTACAGTTATCGCTATAAGAAGTTCTATCTAAGCTACAGAAACAAACATATTTTCTGTTAATTGCAAAATCAGAATTAAAGAAAGAGTGTCACTTTCCTAACAAAATCAGCCAATATGAGTGCTTTGTTTTAAATTAAGTAATACATAATTAATAAAATAATAGAAAAATAAAGTTGGTTAAAGCTTGCGCTCTATGTTAAAATTGTGTGCCAAAAGTAAAAAAATAGTCGTTTTTCTAGAAAATGTAAAACTAACTACATATGTTTGGGTATAATTTTCTACAAGAAATCAAGTTTTGTTTTAATATTTTACAGATTTCAAGTATTTTCAAAATAGACTTCCCTTTTTCGCGATTCTAGGCCGTTTTTTGTTAGTAAATGATACACCTCCTTAAAAATAAAACCAGTAAAATATGAACATGTTTAATGTAATTCGTTTTAAACTGAGTTCAATGTGTCCTCACGGATTTTGATGAAACTTTAGAGGGACGTTCATTTATTTATTTATTGGTTATTAGTATAGGATACTACAAGATTATAATATTTTACAGTACCTTTTAATACCGTGATGAGACGCTAAATAACAAAATTAAGAGATTATGTATGTATACATATATAACAAAAAAAGTATTAACTTAGCATTAAAAGTATAGCTCTTTAGTTTGATTCGAATTATTAATTAAAAAGAAATTAAATAGTCAATAATGAATAATCAGTGCTCGGAATTACAAATCTGCAACAATAAAAGCTACGATCTAATTTAATCACTCAACAAGTTCCATGAGCCGTCTCCTGAATACGTCCATAGAGCCCGGCGTCTTAACGCTGTTTGGCAAAGGGTCCTAAAGCCAAATTGATTTAGGGTCAAAATTGAAGAATATGCAAAAAAAATGTTGTCGTTTCTACAACATATCATCACAATCGAGAATGAAGAGATGTAAAACTCAATCTTTATTTTAAAAAACCCGTTTAAGTGCAAAGTTGTTCCGTTAGAGCTAATATGAAAATATGTCTAAACTAACTTCATTCGTATATAATTCAGAAATTTGCATTGTAACCAGACTTAAATAATTTTAGTTGAACGTTTTTAATAAGCGGACAACTTTTCTGATTTTTTAAAAAAATGTCAATGCACCGATTCAAAAAATACAAGAATGTGGTGTAAAAATAAAAGATTATAAATGGAACCAAAATTTCATGTTAAAAGACCTGTTCAGATCCCCACCTGAAGCATATAGTTGCAAAATGTCGTGCTTATATAGCACATAAGCCTAAAATTGTGAAATGAAAAATAAAATAAATATTTTTGAGGATTCCCAGCCTAGATCATTCAAAACAAAGGGAACTTTCAAAAGAATTATATGAAGCCAAACGCAGATGAATAAATTGAAAGTGACAGCACAAAAGTCATTATCAAAATTATAGTATATAGTATATCATCAATTTTTGAATTCATCGAACAGTTAATTTTAAGTTATTCTGAGAAATTAAGTTATATAATTTTTTGGAACAGGCTTAATTTCAAGGCTTCCATTTTATGGAAAAGTTTAAGTAAGGACACATGTAAACATGTAATTTCAAATTAAGACGAATATCAAAAGTTCCTATAACGTTTCTTTTTCCACAAGTTACTTTATTAGGCTGACTTTCTTCAAAGTAGTAGTAGTATTTATATTTCATAATATCAGTTTATCGTGAATGTTTGCGGCATGAGCAGCGACTTAAAGTTAAAATACCCTTATCAAGTAATTTATTTATATTGTTTAAATGCTTGTCGATTGTGTAATGTGTTTTTTAATATTGTCATATCTCAATCTAAAATATTCAATCAAAATATCGGAATTTTGAGATTTGAAGCCTTACTCTCTACAGAAAATACGTATAAATAGAGCACCTAATTGAAAATTTTAAGAGTCTTCTATTATACTATATAATAATAATATGTAATATAATAATACTAACACCTTCTCATGGGTTGAATTTCAGTTTCAATATCTCGAAATCCCTAAGAAATAAATGATTAATTTATATTTCATGGACATTGGGCTGCATATAAATTTTTGCTCATGCTTTAGGAGCTAGGGCAAATTTTCATCGCATTCGAAATTCTATCATTTCGACATTTAGTCTTTGATAAACAGAGTGTTTTCGTCGTTTATGTTATGTCTGTTAACAAATTTGATATTTGACGTTACAAGAACCTATGGATAATTTATTACTTTTTTATTTAACCTACCTTTTATTGAAATCCTCTCTCCTTTCGGTTATTGAAATGTATTGGAATCTGATATTTGTTGTTAGGGTTTCGTATAAAATGAACTCACAAAACGATTTTTTTAGAAACCTAAACGACCGTGTAAAACGAAGTTACCTTTAATAAGGATTCCTAGATGGTATCAGCAAATCAGATTGAGTTAATAGTTGAATATTATATAAAATTTCGAATGATTATCTTCATTGTTCTCTTTTAAAACTGTTAATAAACTGATCAGATAGATTTCAATTAACATTTGCGTCCCACGATGCAATGGAAATGTTGCATCTCCATATACAATTTTCCAAAGAGTTCTAAAATTGGCTCTAAACCAATAATCTAATAGCCAATATCGATCTGCAGCAAATCATCAGTTACATAAATAAATTGATGAAAACTTGTAGATCAGATGGCAGCCGTCGAGTCGAGAGGTTTCAAGATCGTTCGCCATTCAAGATCATTATCACTCGAGCCAAGTGACTATCACGCTAACTAATGAGGAAGTTTTGTCTTCCCAGAGCGCTGCAGACACTTAAGCCCAGCAGGTCGAATTTCTCAAGTTTTATAAACGGATATAAGGTCACATGTGAGCATAAAGTACGCTAGACGAAAATTATTAAAAATTCAAATCTGCCAAAGGAGCTCAGCTAAGCTTGGTGCACCGGATTTCTAGCGCTCACCCATAATGTCAGTGCGGCGACCAGCCAGAAAAGTTCCCTCGTCGTACACGCGGGAGACAGCGGCGCGCTGCACCGGCTAATCGATGCGCCTTGCAGCGACCGTTTCCGAATTAATCGAGCGTTGTTCTGTCCTAATCGCAGAATTATTAAAATGCGAAATTATATCTTATTAATCGTCCAGGGAACGAGTGAAATGATTGCTTCAGTGCAGTGCTACCCGGTATCAACGTGCAGCGTTCCGCGACCATTTCGACAGTGCAACTAGCAACAAATAACATGCAAAAAAGTACACGGTGGTGCGAGACATCCGAACTTAACTATAACTAGTGCCTTAAGCGTTTTTGGGAGGAAATGCACCCGAGGAGTTCTACGTGCGCACAACGAGTTCATCCAGATGATTCCTGCAAAATAGCTCGCAAGTGACGTGTTGTGCGAAATGATACTTTTGCAGAGGACATAATGCAGGATACACGAAACATCTTCATTACTATTGGACTAGGATTTGTATTATTCTGGTAAGTGAGAACTAGACCCGGACTTTCTCAACGGACACTTTAATAAATGAAATCGGTGTTAATTTTTTTTTTTTATCTTTTTATTTAAAAGTAATTTGAAGCAATTAATTTAATAAATTCATACCAATAGCACAAATCTACAAAATTTAGCTGATGAAAAATTTTTTTAATTTCAAAAATTGTTTTAGGTCTTTTTGGGATACTGAAAATGAATTAGAAATCAAAAATCCAACCCATAACCTTTTCAAGAATTTGTTTGAACATTTTTAGAAAAATAAAGGAATTTCTTGGGAGCTTTTGGCGTTACATAAAAATGCGATGAGCTTAAAAATTTAGAGAATATTCCAATAAATTAATGAAGTTATTTCATACAACAGTGTGAGTGAATGAAGATCAGAAGTTTTTTTTTCTCTCTATTACAATGCAGTCACTTTGATGTCATTCTCTACTCTACTTCTGTGTTTCTATATTTTGCACGAATTTGTTCTGGTTTCAAATTCGGACATTAAGTTTCGCCTCTTACAATATACGAGGGTGGATTGAAAAGTTCGCGGCCTGAATATGAAAACGAAACCAGAAGATTTTAAAATTATTTTTATTTTTCGACGTAATCACCACTTTTCTCAATGCACTTCTTCCATCTGGTTTCTAAAGCCATTATACCATTTTTTAAAAAAATTCCTCATCTTGGCCCTCAAAATAGGCATTGACGGCAGCTTCAAACTCTTCGTTTGATGAAAATTTCTGTCCTCCTTAATGTTTTCTTAGATTGGGGAAGAGGTGGAAGCCAGATGGTTCCAGATCAGGCGAATAAGCGGGGTGTGGAAGAAATTCGAACCCACAATTATGGATTTCAGCCATCGTTTCGCAGGACGTGTGAGGGCATGCGTTGTCGATGTTCGATTTTCTCCATTTTTAAAAATCGCTTCACTTAACGCTCAATAAAACACTGTAAACTCTTAACCAAAAGTAACACTAAAATGAAACTTCACAGAATGACAACTAAAGAGTTACTCAATGTAATGAAGGCAGAACGAAATAAAAATTTTAATCATGTCTATATGAGGCCTCGAACTTTTCAATCCACCCTCGTATAATACAACTCACGATGTCTTTCTGAACTAGTTCATACAAAATAAATTAACTCAACTCAGTCAGATCATCAAATAAAGTAATTACATTAATTAATCCGACTCATTTGAGAATCCATATTATTTACTCACAAATTTTATTTTATATTTATAAGGGATAAAAACTCTCATTTGAATTTTTCTTTGAGTTGTTTTGACGTTTCAATATTGTTGAATATATAAATAAAATAAATAAATATGTTCTCACATTAACACCCCAAACGTGATGTGATGGAGCATTTTCATTTCAGCTTGGCAATCTATGGGAAGAAAATCATATAAAAATTATTTGTTTCTTCACTGAGGAAAATATCGCATTGTATAGGATCAGGTTTTTGATTATCGCGTTTGGTTACGGATCGTTGTACATGCTAAAACCAAAATAGGCAATAATTAAAATAAAGCATTTTGTTTTGAATGCGTTACAATGTTGTTTCAAAATTGTTTGTTGTCAAATTAACGATAAAAATTGTTAACTCCAAATATTAATGTGAAACCTAGTTAAATTAATAATTTTCAGTATTGGTTCCAAATCATATAGATTGAAAATTATTTCTTAATGTTGATTGACCCGTACAGTTCACAGTTTACTTGACCTGTACGGGTCAATCACAGTTTTATGTTATTCACAGTTTACTTAACCAACATATTTTATATTATATCAATATAACAAAAACGTAAGCAATATAACAAAAACGAAACATAAGTTGTATCAATCCGTAGCCAATTGTCCAATTGTCTGCAACAGCCTGTTTTCTCAAAACCACTTGATCTAAGAAGTTGAGATTTTGCATAAGGTAAAGGCACCAATGCTTGTCACTCATAAACAAAATATCTTCTACAAGGCTTATATTGGAACGAAATGAGTTTTGAATAATCCTTTTTTTATTTTCAATATTGTTGTTAATACGTCGGCCAAAGCACAAGTTTTTATCTTTAAAATATTCCACAATAAAAAATATTGAACAAAAAATTACCAAAACTGTTACCGTACTCTTAAATATCTTAGGGTCTTCGGTAAGAAGGCTCTTCATATTGAGATAAGTTTTTCATATTTGAAAAGAATTCTTTTCGTTTGTTTCGAAATTTATTACGTATTATATACGTATAAAGATACTGTTTGCGATAGTAATTTTTGTAATTGTTATTGTCTTTATATTTTTTTATGGGATATTCATGATTTAGCTGTGTCGACTATAGGAGACTTTGCGACCTCAATATTAATTTAAATTTTTAAAGAAACAATTAAGATATTTAAATTGTTTTCATTGTTAACATATTATAAAAGAGTTTATTTATGTATATTTACCATTATTATATTTTTAATTAAATATGTGCATTTTTTATTAATGTTTAAGTGTTATGTTTGTCTTAAAGTGTCGAGCAATAACATTAAAGTTATTACATGAGCCAAATTCCTTGTGTAAACATTTTAGACCGAATAAGAGACTTTTTGGTGCAGTCCGAGAAAAATCTTAGTTTTGATCGGCCGGATATGTTTGAAAAAACTTTAAATTATACTATTTATTTCGTCCCGTGAGGAAATGAATTCGGAGTTTTCGAAAACATGAAAAAGACATGCAACTGTCAATAAAAGGAATTGATGCGATCATTTAACAAAAGTGTCCTCCTCTATGGTCCCCTCTTTAATCCCCCCCGAAAAAATTAGCGCCCTAGATAACTAACAAAAATTACTTTTCTTTTCTACTTTTTAAAAATTCTTTGAAGAAACATTGTACGTGAATATTTGACTATACATAAAAATTAAGGGCTCTTAAATCATGTTGAGCTTATCTTTAGACTACAAAACTAACTACAGTTTGACAATCTTTGATTTTAAAAACAATTCTATAAATTGATTTCTAAAAAATCCAATAGTAAATAAGAATCAGCAATCTTGAAAATTTCACGGTATCAACTTTTAAGGACATTTAATTATGATTAAATATTTCACAACATACTAAAATGCAATACTTTTCCGAAAATCTGATAACATATTTATATTTCTTGAAAGTAAATTGTACTTTTACCAATTTTTATATAAATTTCATTGAATTTCACAATCTTTTGTTAGCCAATCTTTCCGAAATCACTAGTTGGAATATACTTAGTTGTGGTCATTTCTGAATAGCTCTATGAGAAATAAATATTGTGGAATTGTAGTTGTTTGATCCTTGATATTTAACGTCTAAAAATTTAAAATGTAGTTTCTGAAATTATCATCAAAATCCATTAATAGTTAAGAAAAAATCGCGGATTACAACGGTCATGTCAAGCAGCCGCGGGTCTACGGTCTACATATGAAAAATATGTGGAAAATATGTATGCCTATCATATGTCATATCTTAAATTTAACCCATATTTTCAAACTTTACATATATGTTGCGAAAAGTCTTCAATCCTATGTATAATAAAACACTCAGAGTCGTTGACACTCACGATACTTCAAACAATGTGTATTAGTGCATAAAATTAAAGTGTTTGTGTCTGTATTGTGTTGAATGATTTTTGCTACACGGTTTTTTCCTTCTTTCACTCTATAATTTACTCACAAGCATAAACCTGCCGATCCTCATTTAAATACTGTGTAGAAATTACACATCAAAAAGATTCAGGAAGACCACGGTGTGGTGCTCTCAGTTACCCGACTTGAGTTGTTGCACTTGATGGAGATTACTTTGAAGGGGACAATGTCTATTTTGATGAATAAACCTACTTAACAGACGCTGATGCCAACTATGACGTAGATTCTGTTAATAGGTCTTTTTAAGAATTTAAAAAGACAAACCGGCACGATGCATATTCATAAGTTTGCCACCATCGTCAGAACGAACCTGTTCCACTTTCGGAGCAACTCCCGTGCAATAAACCCTTCCTGACCAGTGGTAGAGTTTATTCCCCTTCTTGTTGGGAAATTGTATAATTGCCATAAAATAGCTTCATTGTGAGAATGCCATGTCTAGAAATAGTACTAATTAGGATTCATGCTAGTAAGTGAAAGTATATTGCCTCGCTAGAAATAGCAAAGTGGGCCGCAGCAGACTTGAACCAGATGCAAAATGAGGTAAACCAAGCCTTAGACTATGCCATTTATAATAGCATGTTCGTGACAGAATGCATTCTAAAAATAAGAATGAAAAGGACTTTGGCTGTGATGGAGGATATCTACCAATTTTCCCGCTTCACTTCCCAGGCACTCATTTTCCAAGTTAAAACTTTTAAACTATTGAGGTACGCGGTTGAAAAACACCATAAAAATAAAAATAAATGAACGTCAACAACGAAACAGCTCAAAACAATAATTATGCACGATCACGAGACCACTTCCATAAATTTCCGCGGATTATTAAGTTCAATATTTTATTCGACCGGCTGCGGCTATCCTAACCTTTTATTCAAGTCGACAACACCTGTTCAGTTGGAGCCGTTGGAGCATTACAACTTTGTCTAACTTCGTGCCTGAAGCGAGATAAGCGTAGATAAGCCTAGCGTGGCATGGCTGAAAATTATCCAAGGTAAGATAATACCTAGCCTACCCGCAGAAAATTCAATGAACTATATCAACTAATATACAAAAACCGATTTAATTTGCTAAATTTACCTTATGTTCACATTAAAATGTAAAACCTTTTCGGACAAAATTCGAAAATCTGAATATGAATTGCAGAACCCGTTAGAATTAGCTTCTTCTAATTTTGTTACTAATTTAAGAGTTACATTACAATAAGGATATTAATATAAAGTAGCCTAGTTCCGTCCACCAAACTGCTTTCTGGCAGGCGAATAATAAATACAATAAATTTAACCAAAAATTGTACATGTTAATAGCATAATGCTATCAAATTTTCACAACAATATTGTTTTTGTACTTTTTATTTTAAAACGTGAAGCAAAATTGTTAAATTTTCGGTTTCCATCCACGAAAGTTGTTGTTTTCTAATATCGAGCGACGCTTAAGGTAATTGCGTTCTAGCTCGTAAGTCTATTCAAAATTGGACGTTCTGAAGAATTTTTGGTGACAGTAGTTATGAATCTGTTATCGACATTTTAAAATTCAAGATGGCGGATTCAAAACGACGAAAGCCATTTCTCAAATACAAGGGACGTCGGACTTCGAATCTACTATCAAAATTTGTAAAATTCAAAAGGAATACAAAATAACCACTACAATTTCTAAAATTAAAATGTACTTTATTACTATTATAATAAATCTAGTTTGTTTGTTTGTTGTATTTAAAATATAACGTTTTTATTCTTTAGCATTGAGGTACCCCAGCGCTACTGAAATTTGAAAAATATTTTTTGTTAATTTTCCAACTTTATAACAATTTTTACTTCAGTGGACCGTAATACAAGGTAAAAAAATCGCGTCAGAGGTAATCGACAATTGTTATTGTATTTTCCTCTAAATTGATGAGATATGTTTTTCCGCATGGCGTCTTTGCGTGTGTCTATTTGCCTGTCTGCAGAACTTTCTTTTGTTTGCGACAATTTGTATACAACTGCACAATTTTTATTTTTATTTTTTTCTAAATGTTCATCTTAATGCGGGTTGCAGATTTTTTGATTGTAGTGCAGATCGGGTGAGTGGTTTTCAAAATGGCGGACTGTCAAATTCCGAACTTTTCATTTTTATTTTCATAAAAATAACTACATGGGGGTTTTCGGAGTCACTGATTTCACATCTGCTATCAAAATGTAAGAATTCAAGATAGCAGCCTCTCAAATTCCTCACGTACGAGCGATTTATGTGAAAAGGGGTATATTAGGATTTCCGCGTTTGTTGGTTTAAAATTTGGTGTCAAAACTTATGAATTGGAAATCGAAATGTGTCAAATTTTCTTCCGTGACCGATGTAAAAATTTACGATTTCAATATGGGCTGTCAAAGTGCTGAAATCTTAAACTTTCTTTCATTCTTTAAGAAGGAAGTCATATATCTCTGCGTACCGATTTTAATATTACTTATTGGGATAAGTAGTCATAATATATAATATAATATATATTAGTGCAGCTAAATGAAAAAAAGTTTTGCGCCTCGTAAAATGTATTAGTTTTCAGTATAAACTACTGCACTGACCTCACTTTAGGTCAAAATTTATGTTTTTTGCAAACTGGCACAAAGGACCCCGCACAAAATGCATGGAAAAAAACTTTCAGCCAAATTTGCTGAAACTTTGTGAAAAGGTAGTTTTCATCATACTGATTAAAAGTCTCAATGGGCATGAAACTCAAAAATGGACAGTTTTTGATTTATTAGGGGTTGAAATACACTGAGAGCAGCATGTTGCCAATATATCGATGGTGTCAGTGAAGACTATTTCCTGACGTCATTTTACCATTGAAATAAAACATGGGTAACATAACGCCGGGTCTTCGCTGGCACCGTCGATATATGCAACTCACATATTAATATATATATATTTTATATACAGGGTGATCCAAAAGTATGGAAACGGCTAAATAACTTTCGAGGAATGCATTTTGGAGAAAAAAGTTGTAGGCAAAAGTTTCAGGAATTTTTTCCCAGCTATTCAATGGTGACCTTCGATTTGACCTTGACCTTGAAAGTCATTTCAAGGTCAATTTGACCTTTTAAATTGAAACTCATATTTTTGACCACGGAAATGAAAAGAGCGGAAAATTTTACGTCCAACTATGACCTTCACCATGACCTCGAAAGTCTTATCAAGGTCATAATGGATCTTTAAAGAGGAACCTACATTGTTACTGCGGATTTGCAAAGAATGGAAGTTTTGCGTCCAAATGTTTTTAAAGATTGTGTTCAAAGTAATTACCGTAAACTTAAAAAGATATCTCTCTTTATAGCTTTTGTCCAAAATTCATCTTAACCTGCTTGGTTAACACAGCACTTACCTTAGTTGACCGGATGCACACTTGACCTTGCCTTAATTGACCGGTTGCACACTTCACCATGGTCGGAATCAAGGTTATGGTCAAGGTCACCTCCGGACACAAAACTTCTGCTCTTTCCAAATCCGCAGTAACAATGCAGGTTCCCCTTTAAAGAACCATCTTGACCTTGATATCACCTTCAATGTCATGGTCAAGGTCATAGTCGGACGTAAACTTTCCGCTCTTTCCATTTCCGTGGTCAAAAACATGGTTTCCCCTTCAAAAAACCACCTTGACCTTGATATAACCTTCAAGGTCATTTGCATTTCCGTGGTCAAAAATATGAGTTTCAATTTAAAAGGTCAAATTGACCTTGAAATGACTTTCAAGGTCAAGGTCAAATCGAAGGTCACCATTGAATAGCTGGGAAAAAATTCCTGAAACTTTTGCCTACAAGTTTTTTCTCCAAAATGCATTCCTCGAAAGTTATTTAGCCGTTTCCATACTTTTGGATCACCCTGTATATAAAATATATATATATTAATATGTGAGTTGCATATATCGACGGTGCCAGCGAAGACCCGGCGTTATGTTACCCATGTTTTATTTAAATGGTAAAATGACGTCAGGAAATAGTCTTCACTGACACCATCGATATATTGGCAACATGCTGCTCTCAGTGTATTTCAACCCTTAATAAATCAAAAACTGTCCATTTTTGAGTTTCATGCCCATTGAGACTTTTAATCAGTATGCTGAAAACTACCTTTTCACAAAGTTTCAGCAAATTTGGCTGAAAGTTTTTTTCCATGCATTTTGTGCGGGGTCCTTTTAAAAAAAGTGTTGATTTTCGAATTTTTTTCAATGAAAAAATGTTTTGCCATATTGCCAAAAAATTATTTGTTGCTCTAAGCTGTAGTCAGTGCAGTGTGTAAATAGTAAATAAGTATGTGCAAAAAATTTGAAGTAAATCAGTCGAGTATTTTTTTTGTATATATTTTTATTATAGGAAACGATATGGTGATAAAAAATTAATACATTTGTAGAATAACATTGTTAGGTAATAAAATTAAGTATTCTCATACTATTCGCTGTCATCTTTATCATTACTGTCACACATTACACACACTTTTTTCCGTTATTGGCCATCGCAACAAAATTTAATTAGTTAAACATAGAGAACGCACAATAAAATAGATTACTACTCTAAAATAAAAATATGCTCCAAAATAACTGTTGCTGCTGTGGGTGACATCTGCCATATCTGTTTCTTGCTGTGAGTTTGCTATCACATCAATTTTGCTCTACTACTCTACTCTACTAATGCGCTCGTTTTCGCTAAACTTAAATTAGTCTGGCATTAATTTAGCAATAGTATTTCTGTCTCGTCAATTAATTATAGTTTATATGATAGCAAAAAAATAATATAGTATAAATTTAGCTTAACTAAAATTACTTATAAATTATTTTTTATTTTTTTATTTATTAATCAGAATCTGGCAGGATGTTAACAACAGCGAAAAAGTTTGGCAGTAATGAATTAATATCACTAATAGTTCACGAAAAGCAATGATATAAATAAAAGTTATGCTCTTATCCCATATAATTTAGCATTTTTTTACCTATTTTACCACTACTAGTACAGTTAAACGCATCGCCTCCTGCCAGACAAACAGTCCGCATGTTTACCACGCCATAAATAGGAACGGAATATAAAAAAATGAGCCTTGCTAAAATCAGCTGATGAAAACGTTGCTAACTCTCTATTAAGGGTTGCATTCATCAAAGTAGGGATTACTTTAAACATTTTCTACATTAAAGAAAGACATTTTTCCGATTTTGGTGTTCTTGTGGTAATACAAATTTGTTAATATCTTTGGAAGGACTTGAGGGGTCGCCATAATTCTTTTTTTGTTTAGAGCTTTATTCAATACAATCATTGGGAAAAATGTCTACTTTTTAACGCGTCCTTCCTTATTACACTGCAATATCGTTGAAAAGAGTTATAACGATTTATGTGAGTGCACCTCCATTCAAGAACATAAAATGTTCAATCGCGATTGTGAAACTAAAGGGCTGATATTAGAGGATTTTCACAAATGTTCATCAGAACACTTCGTAGAATCGATCGGTACCTATATGTTAGAAAACTTAGTTACGAATCACCCCGTATAAACTTTCAAAACGAGTATTGAAGAAGATTTTCTTCTTCATAGAAATAATAACAAAAATAATACTGACAGAATCGTTAACCTTATTTAGCTTAGACACAGAAGGTTAAAAGTTTGACTGCAAGGTCGTCGAAGCCTTTCGAATCCATATGATAATAGCGCTGAGAAGGCGTCTTTTAAGGGGGTAGTCCAGTGAAAACGACTGTTTTTTCAACGATTTTTTTTTCCTATTAGAAGTCAATTTTTATTAAAAAACTTTTTGACATATGATAGTACAACTATTAAAATACACAAAAAAAAATTTTTTTTTTGTTTTCGATGAGTCATTCCGACAAAATAGCCGCTCCAAAAAAAAAATTTTTTTGTTGGCGGACGTCGAATCTCTGCAACGGTTCATTTGAAACAAAAAATTCAAATGAGGTTTTAATCTGTAGAACATTGGCTATCGTCGGAACTAGAATTTTTAATTTTCAATAAAAAATAACAAAATGGCGGCATTTCGAATTTTTCGGGTGTTTTTCGGGTGCTTAATTTGTTTATAACTTTGTAAATAAACAATGGATTTTAATAATTCTAGTTCCGACGATAGATACACAATCAAGAAATATACAGCTAAATTTTTAGATCAATCGGAGCAAAAGACTCTGAGATCTGACGTCCGCCGCGTCAAAAAATGCTGTTTTGAGAAAAACGCGGTTAAAGTTTTTGTTGCGGAAAAAAGGTAAAAAAATTAATTTTACCTTAGACAGCGATGCCTGCTCCATACATAACGCGATGCCTGCTCCATACATAACTAACCTTAAATACAAAGCAGAAGGACCTAGACCGTTATAAACCGAAAAAAAATGGGCGGAGCAAACAGAAATACAAGAGTCCTCCTTGCTCCGAAACACGCCAGGGAACCTTCGAGCGCTCGGATTACACGTCTCTCGAAAACTCTCTGTATCTTTAAAACTATTCAATATTTTGCTTAGATATTTTAAGGGAGTATTTTCTAGGTGTAGTAGAGTAGATTTAAGCAAAAAAACAAAAATCGAAAAAAAAATTTTTTTTCACTGGACTACCCCCTTAAACGCCTAGCGCCATACACGAAGTACAACGTGCCACTTTCAATGCATAAAATTAGAAACACCCGCACACTGAACAAATCATCAGTTCCCCGGCAAACATTTCGGGGTTTTCAAGAGCCTGCGTCTGTGTGCTTGCAGCAGATTTAATCGATTTGTTTACATAAAAGGCCAGGAGAAATCTGCCACGAGGTTCTTGATTTGGTTCGCTATCGTGGCTACTTATAGGTTCATTAGGGAGGTGGAAAGGGTGGCAATTTGGCCGCAAATCACGACATACTTGGAGGTCAATAAAATTTGCGTTATTAGGAAAGCCGTCGATAGCAACCTTGAAGTGCCGCGGTCACAATGCTTCGTGTTTGGACTAAGTAAAGTTTCGATTCGATTTGGATCCGTATTATAAAGAAAAAGAAGTGGGACTATGAGGAATGGGGACGGCTTCGATCCCTTCGTGATTCGACGGAAATTAAATGTGAAGGCAGGAAAATGGTTCAATTGCAATAGAATGAAAGAAGGTTAAATCTATGTAATTGACCTTCATTATTGAACTTGGAAATTGATAGTTCTTTTATTTATTGTCTTACGACAGTTTTTCACTTCAAAGCAATTTATTAAAAGAAAAAATGTTACTTTTGCGACAATATATGTATTATGTATCATTTACCTTAGGAGAAGCAACCTATATGGAATCCTTTTCATAACATAATGTACACTTAAATTCATTGTTTGGTATACAGGCGCTCATCGTTAAAATTTTAACATAATTTCATTTTATCATCAGATCAGATAAACCTGCACAATTGGTGTACCATATGTTTCAAATGCTTCTATAAATATTTTAGTTCGATTAAAGTACGTATTTGATTGGATCAGTTCCATAAAAAATACTAAACCCTTATTTTCGCCTGTACTAAGAGTACAGACTGATACTATAGAAAAACTTTCTTATTATACATATGACAATTGAAACAAAGTCAAACAGACCATTCCTCATCTGACTCCCGCTTGTCGTTTTCTGACACAACTGCAATTTTAAAATACATGCGGAATCGAAATAATAGTTTGTTTGTTTTATGGTAGTTGTAAAAATGCGCTGCGCCTCCGTAGCCAAAGCGAATGTGTCATGCTTTTATATACATCAGTTGGGCAGTCCAACTTGTCCAATATGCAATATAATTTTAAAAGATTAGAATTAATCTGCAAAAAGATCAGTAAAAGCTTTTACTAGAAATTTTGTAAGTAAATACTAAGTATGATGAATAATATTTCAAGTATTGGGTCCGGTAAAAATATTTTTTATAGGAATAATAGAATTGTGGATAAAATATTATATTATTGCATTATTCAACACCACTTTTATAGTTTTTGTTTTCCTCTCTTCCCTCCTTTCTCTTTCTTTTTTAGTTTTCGATTTTTGTAATTAACAAGAATAGCAGTTTAGAACTTCGTATTTTTGTGAACAACATAGTTATTAAGTAGAAGTAGGTACTCTTTATATATGAAAAATATTGTTATTAAATAGAAAAGCGGTATCATGTAATAGGCCAATATTGTGCTGTTTGTTATCGCTTAAATGAATAAATAAATAAATAAATAAATAAATAAATAAATAAATAATAGCGTATTGTATTAATTAATATTATATTATTGTATTAATAATTGAGTATTTTGCTACATATACGTAACACAAATATAATATTTTATGCACAATCCTTTAAAACCTACGAGTAAAATAAATGGAGGTTTTTTTAGACTCGATTTTAGAATAGTTTTAACTTTCGGTTGGGATCAATGTTTTCGGAATTTTTGCTATGTCCGCACCAGAAGCTGTCATGTTAGGTGTCATGGAGCCATGGAATGTAGCGTAGCACCTTTATCAAAACGGGTTGATCTGGGATTGCCACGCAGCGGAAATTTAGAATCTATTTCACCCGAGTTAGTCCAATATCAACCTAGAAATCTTCAATTCCTCTGCTGTTTCGTTTGCTGTTTAATTTTAAATACCATTCTCAACTTCAACATCCTAAAAGTGTCTTTATCGAACCTCAATGTCCTACAAATAAGTTCTGGTTGTATCACGGCTGTTAGTGCGAATGTTGGCCGCGAGTTCACCAAGAGTTTCTCGTTTGTTGGTGTAAACCTGTAATTTAACATAGCCCAAACAAAAAATAGCCTAATGGTGTTAAATCACAACATGTTGGTGGCCAATTGTAATGGCAGTTTCGTGAAATAACTGACTCACCAATGATCAAAATTTGTTTCCATCACCTCTAGAGCGCAGTCGGCGAATTCTATTTCCAACTTATTTATTATGCGACGAATAGCGAGCTTAGAAGGAGCAGAATGACGACCATATTTTGCACGAAATTCTCTTTGAGTAGCAATAAAACTGCTTGAATTTTGATAGATTATTTGGTCAATTTCCAAACGGAGTGGCAACGTGAAACGATCCATGATTAAAGGGCAAAGCTTACTGAATACAATACACTCAATATATCAAATATTAATAAACAAACATGGCCGCCATGAGCTATCAAAATCCTATCATTCCTATTGTCATTGCACTTTATATAGTATATCAACAGTTTTTTATAGGAATACATAATAGAATTGTGGATAAAATATTATATTATTGGATTAATAATCGCGTATTGAATTAATTAATATTGTACTATTGTATTAATAAATTGAGTATTTTGCTATATGTACATAGTAGTCTATTATTTATGCAAAAATCTAATATGTTATGCACAATGATTTAAAACCTACAAAAAGTGGGCATGTCACCAGAATGCGCTGGTTAGGGTCCAAAGACAGAATGCGTCCTGATCACGGGTGCTCTCAGGACAACTCCCACCAAAGCCCTGAATGTCATCCTCCATCTTCTTCCAATGGAACTCTTCAGCAAGCAAACTGCAGCCTCTACTGCCGCTAGGCTCAATTCTATACATCCCTGGATACGCGTGGACTACCGACATTCAAAAATCCTTAGCACTCGTGCTCCTGGATTAGACTACATTATTCCAAACCCCTGTTTCGACATTAAATTCGACTCGCTTGTTCCGTCGAGACAAGAGTGGGGGGAGGTGTTCTTTAGTAATGTAAATTCGGTTCAGATATTCACCGATGGCTCAAAGTTGAAGGGCAGGATTGGAGGTGGAATATACAACTAAGCCTCGAAACGTCATTTAGATTGCTAGACCACTGCAGTGTATACAGGCGGAGGTTATGGCTATCATGGAGCTCTTTTATTGCTGCTGGAGAACACGTCTTCGGCTGAGCATATTTCTATCTGTACTGACAGCCAGGCTGCTATTAAATCACTCACGAGTGTGTATACGTCATCAAAGGTGGTCGCAGACTGCCGCTCTCTGCTTAATCAGTTAGCGGAGGGAGTTAAAATTATCGTAATTTGGGTACCAGGACATAGTGATGTCCCGGGCAATATTAGAGCAGATGAGCTCGCCAGGCAGGGAACAACCCTTCCAGAAAGGGATATCATCCAGCGCATAGGGGCACCGCTCGCCCCTCGTAAAGCAGAGATTGTACGATCGTACTTAAGGATCGCCGATAATACTTAGATGGAGAAACGGAAAACACTTGCCTGACCACCAGACAGATCTGGCCACCAAGCAGATTGACCGCAATAGGTCAAAGAACCTGATTATTCTGAGGAGAGAGGCCATTAGTAACGTCGTGGCGGTAATGATGGTGCGCTGCCTTATTGGCAAACATGCCAATAGAAACATAAGTTGTCACAATGAGGAGGAGGAGGAGCCCTGCCAATGTGCAGGAATCGGGACCTGGGCGCTTATTTCTTTGATGATTTGTCGGACCTAAGTTCAAAGAACATCAGAGACATTGAACACTTCATCAAAGGCACGAAGTGCTTCACAGGTTAGTTATTTCTGGGAATAGCCCCGCGTGGTATCACAATGGGCCCTTCTGGCCTAAGTGTGAGGCAACCACGGCAACCTAACAAAAATGTTAGTTTACATTAAAATTGTAAGTTAATCAAGAACTTATTAGTAAACAAATGTCTTGTTCAAATGATTATATCAGCAGATAAACTACTTTTCCTTGTTCAAGAAAACTAACTCTATTGTTTGGGACATTTTCAACCTAAGATTTTGTGTATTTTACCAATGTTTTTCTTTCACTGTACTAACTTCCGCATCTAAAAGAATAAGCAAGAAAATGAGTTACAGCGATTAGCAGGTTTTACAATATATAGATTATAATCCATAATCAAGTATTAAATACAAGTTTAAATTTTTCATACCTTTCAAGCCCAGCATAAAAGTTTACTGCATGGTTATCAAAAACTTTTTCTTCAAAGAGCACTAAAAAGTTGGAGAGTTTGACACAGTATATCAGAAATATAGAAGGCGCAAAAATTCCCTTTAAAATCGCATGGTAATTTTTGAGACCTATATCTATGAAAAACTCCTATAAAAATTAAATAATTTAGTCTCAACTCCCATGGCATAAAAGGTACCCTATCGAATATGTACCTCAAAAGATGAGAGTCAATAAGGCCGGTTTCGGCCTACATTTTTTTGGCAGGACGGGCTTGAAATTTCGCGGGGAAGGGGTATGGTGGGGGGAGGAGGGTATTTATGTTTGATTGGTTGTCTAGATGCATTTTCTGTACTGTAAAATAAAAAATTTAGCTCAGAAATTTTCTATAAGCGTTAATGCATTAAAATAGTGCTATTTATAGCTGCTTTTTCAAAATTTTGGGGGGATAACAGAGAGGGAGGATGGTATTTGGAAGTTTCGTATTGGTTGAAATTGACTACATATTGATTATAGATAAAAACCCAAAAAGAATTTCAAAGAAATGCCAAGTCCTTCCTGCCAAAAAATGTAGGCCGAAAACCGGCCTTATTGACCCTCCTCCTTTAAAAGTTTAAAGTGGCTGAAAAACATGTAGAAATAATATTATGCTGGACTAATATTAATTTGTTAATTATTATTTTAAATTAATTTTTGAAATTAGGTGAAAACTAAGTGAATTTACTTTTCAAAACACCTGCTTAAAATATATTCAATTTATGGTAAATAATGTATCATTTTTGTGGCTGACAATTTTTAGTAGTTAACTTCTCACAGACGTTTTTTTTTATATATGATTATTTGTAATAAATGTACCTTTCATAAAACCTTTTTTTTTTTAAATTAAATTTGAGATATCTTTTATCTATTAAAACTTAGCTGGCTGGGAATGTTGGTTTATTACCTTGTCAGACTTAATTTTTAATGCACAGCATCCATGCCTGGGATATGCTAGATGTCAGGCTCAACATTTTTTCGATAAAAAACCTACTTTAATATATAAAAGAGAACTTAGATTTTAATTAACAATTAGAAAACAAAACACTTTTTTTTTTTGGTTGACAACAGTCATACCACATTTTTAATTAGAAAACGTGGTCGCGGCGCTAAAAAAAAGCATGGTATAATAAAGTACAGTTTCACTAACAGACCAATTTTTATGCATAAAAGAGTTCTGAAACTTTATTTCCGAAATAAATTAAGATGGCGTTTTGATGCGCCACCGTAGAAGCTTATTTTAACACTAGAACTACTGAACGCAAGCTTGTAATTTTAACGATTTTTCTGCGCCTTTAATGTATGATAATATGCTTTCAACTTTAAATTGGAAATGAAAAATTCTTTTGAATTATAATTAATAAAATTTTCCACCCAGACAAGTTTATATTATAATTTTTTATTTTTTTATTTTAAAAAAGGTCAGCCAGATAATGTTTTTCACAATTGATTAAAATGACAAAATTAATATATATAATATATATATGGGACATTCCACGTCAACCGGGCCACCTAAATGACCAAAAATCATGGAGACCTAGAAAATTGTTTTTGGGCTTAAATTTTCGGTCTATCTTTACTCTTCAGAAATTGACCTGGCGTTTTGAAAAATTCAAAATGGCGGATCCAATATGGCGGCCAACCTTTCAAAAATGAACGAAATTTGAATAAAAAAAATACTATGATATTCTGCATAAAATTCTAAGCAAGAAATGTCTTTTGCAAATTTTTGAATAAAATTGCCGTTTTTGAGCAAAAAATGATGAATGAATTTTTTTGACATCTGACATTGCATTCATCACTAGCAACCTCCTAACACCTGACTGTTATTTAAATCTTTCTAATATGCCAATTGTCAATTTTTTCCTATATAAAAATTTTTAAAAATCATGAATTTTTTTCTCAAAAACAGCAATTTTATTAAAAAATTTGCAAAAGACATTTCTTACTTAGAATTTTATGCAGAATATCATAGTATTTTTTTTATTCAAATTTCGTTCACTTTTGAAAAGTTGACCGCCATATTGGATCCGCCATTTTGAATTTTTCAAAACGCCAGGTCAATTTCTGAAGAGTAAAGATAGACCAAAAATTTAAGCCCAAAAACAATTTTCTAGGTCTCCATGATTTTTGGTCATTTAGGTGTCCTGGTTGACGTGGAATGTCCCATATATATTATATATCCTGGATATTTCGAGCAGGTATTTTGAAAGGTAAATTCATTTCTTTCGACTAATTTCAAAAATTCATTAAAAATAGTAATTAACAAATTTTTACCAGCCTGGCGAGAAGTAACATATTTTTTAGATGAGCCATGTGGCATAGGAGCTGAGAGAAATACTTATTCGGAAACAGACAACAACAAAATTAATTTGAGGACCGACGTGACTCAATAGAAATAAACAAATGAACTTTATTATTATATTTTAATAAAACAAATGATAAATCATAAAAGAAAGTATTGTATGAGTTATTTACATTACGTTACAGTGCGTTTTGAGTCTTGTTCCCATCAGCACGTCATAACCCACAGTTCGCTGACGGAACTAGTTTAATTTGATTAATTGCAAGAAAGCAGCAATAAGCAAAGCAAGAATTTATCTGATCTACATAATGCGCTCATTACTACCCCTTATACGAACGGTAACAATTCAGACTTCCGCTTGCCTTGAGGTCTTCCTCCTCATCAATTTTCAAAGTAATAATTCCCGTGGCAGTTAAACCTAAAAAGGGATTTCACCGGCACGGCGAGACGGCTTATTATTCATGGTTTAGAACACTACTTATCTGCGGTAATTAGGGCCTCGCGGTAGCCGCTACAGGAGGCTCAGGAGTCAAGAATCAGTTGGTGCCGTGCTCGGTGTGGGCGGACTGCACGTCATGGGGGCTTAATCGCCGTGACAATTATTCACAGGTCCGCTCCTAATGGGCTGTGGAACGGCGGCGCGGCAGGGATTAGGAGGATAAGCCCAAATCAGAACAATATGAGCAATTGGCGCCTTAATTCGATCCTCGCACGCTATTCTATGACATTGAGATCGGGGAGTTCTCCTGTTATCGACGCAAGCCCCACAAGAAGCGGAAATTAGTCAAGAGTAGGAAATAAGGAAATTTTTATTGCATTACGGGTGCCATTTCCATTCCTTCCCTTTGCGACCCTCCTTCCCATCATGTCGCACTATATTTACGCAATTCATTGCACCTTACTAAAATGCTAACGACATATGTTTTATTTACTTGCAGGCTACCAAAGGAGACCGAAGCTCGCATGAATTACACAATAAAGCCAAGAGTGGTTCTTCCTGATAACTATGTCAAGGGTAAGTGATGCATTATGCTTCTGTACTAAAGTGCTGCAAGCCTGGCAAGCCGTGGCACATAAACATGCCAGAGAGGGCATTACCTCCTTAGTGGGACGAATGTTGCGTGCCTTGGCTCTGCTCCCGCTTGACGTCATCAGATTTATATATGCAGTATAGTATCGGACCTAGCATGACCTACCGCACCACGCAGCTCACTGGCCACACCACCACCACTCATTTATAAATTCCCACAAAAATAAATACATTTTTAGGGCACCGCGTCGGGGGTTGATAAATGTCTGAATCGATTAAAAAATTGCCAGCCGAGTTGGGCAAATCAATAGCGCAGAAAGTCGAGCGTTTTCCGATACCTTTACCTATCTTGAATGGGCTATGGCTCCTTTTATATATGTAATTTTACTGTTATTTTTGTACATCGCCTCAATGCTAAGGAGGCCTATATTGCGCGGTGTGGCGCACATCGAATAGCTGAATTCTAATAGGGCAATAAAACCAGCCATGCCTTTGGTATCAGAAGACTGCGGCTTCCTTCCGAGTCGGAAGTCCTGCTGCATTAATGGGAACCACTAAAGACGTGCACTGGCAGTTTATCGACATTTGAAATGGCACGTACCGCAAAACTTCCCATTCTAATAAACATTCATTTGAGGGCATATAAATATTCAAATTAACCAAATCTAAGTTATGTCTTCTCGTATCCCTTTATTTTGGAAAAAATCGTATGATGCAATTTCGCATTCGAAATAAACATGTGTCCAGCCAATGGGGGGCAAGGGTGGGCACGTCCTCCCTTTCCTCAGAAGCCCGGTGTCCGCACTAGAAAAAAACGATTCATTATAATGAAATTAACAAGTAAATCAAATAAGTAATCGTTCACTCAAGCAAGGATAAAGAAATAATGAATAAAACTTTTTGTCATAATTTATATAAAAATGAATTTCATACTTCATTAATAAGTATTTTGCCACATGTTGTCGTTCTTATCGAACTATTTTATGACAAAATGAATCAGTTTTTCATACTAATAGTATTTGGAATAAACAGATCAGCTTATGTTTATAATTTGTAATTTACTATTTTATATATGCTTTTGAGTTGAACAAAGTCAGAGCCAGGACCCCCAAAAAAAATATTTTTCTTATAAAGCCTTCCAACAGTTTTACGAGAATTAAAATCGATAATAACTTCAAAAAATTATTTCTTGAAAATTCTTGAAGAGAGTTTGTAACTAAAAACTGGCATATCATATGAATCTGTTAAGGTACTAGGATATTTGAAGAATAAATCTTTTGATGTTACTTAAAATGATCTTATAAAGTCGTAGTCCTAAAGTTCAGCCATTTGTTCTTAAACGACCTTTTAGGGTTCCGTAGCCAAATGGCAAAAAACGGAACCCTTATGGATTCGTCATGTCTGTCTGTCTGTCTGTCTGTCTGTCTGTCCGTCCGTATGTCACAGCCACTTTTTTCCGAAACTATAAGAACTATACTGTTGAAACTTGGTAAGTAGATGTATTCTATGAACCGCATTAAGATTTTCACACAAAAATAGAAAAAAAAAACAATAAATTTTGGGGGTTCCCCATACTTAGAACTGAAACTCAAAAATTTTTTTCATCAAACCCATACATGTGGGGTATCTATGGATAGGTCTTCTATTGAGGTTTCTAATATCATTTTTTTCTAAACTGAATAGTTTGCGCGAGAGACACTTCCAAAGTGGTAAAATGTGTGCCCCCCCCCCCCCCCCCCCCTGTAACTTCTAAAATAAGAGAATGATAAAACTAAAAAAAATATATGATGTACATTACCATGCAAACTTCCACCGAAAATTGGTTTGAACGAGATCTAGTGCGTAGTTTTTTTTTAATACGTCATAAATCGTAAACCGCAATTTACCTTTCATTCAATCAACTCAAATATAAAAATAAAAATAAAACATTTAATTTCATAAACATAACCGTGAACCATTATTTTCTAATAATAACAAGAACTTTTATATTATGTTACTTGCTGCTGCGGAACCCTTCATGGGCGAGACCGACTCGCACTTGACCGCTTTTTTCTTACTCTATTACTACACACAAAATTATTGTAAGACATTAATCAGGATAACGTATCTTTTGAAAGATATGTAGACTTACTTAAAAGAGTTTCTATCAAGGACGAAGTCTCTGCGAATGCTTTTAAAAGTAATATAAGAACAAATTCTTAAAGAGATTAAATATAAATACGCTATTAGGAATGATTTTAGAAAAATGATTTATAAAGCTTTTAAACGAAACATTTCTGTATGGAAAAACTATTTAAAATTTGTGTATGAATTGCCTCTTGCAAATTTTTAGTTAGAACAGGCCCACCCTAGAAAATAATTCTAGCTACTACCATGGAAATAAATAGGAGTAATAAACGAGCAAATATTTTCATTTAAAAATTCATTTAAATTTCTGAATAAATTACTGATCTTTAACACTGTTAATAAAATATTCTCTGATATATGTATTTATTTATTAACACTAGATTTACCAAGACCAGTCAAATTGACTGGTACACAATTTATTCTATGAATTGATTACATTTTGTAAAGTTATCTCCTAAGAGTTATGCCAAAGCTTATTATGGGTTCAAAATTACGACATAGCACTTTTTTCCCATTTATAGTTACTAATTTAAATATAAAAACATAACACTTTAAAGGTACCGAAAATTATAAAAATTACAGGTTTTCGCGCCGGTAAATCTAGTGTTAATAGTTTTATATATGTGCTATATATATTTTGATTATGAGTGCTATTATGAGCGATCTGAAAATTACTTACTCGAATTTTGTTTTACATATTGACGACGAAATGCCACAAAACCAAAGATAGTGAACTTGAAGTCCTTCTTTTTAACTAAACGCCATAAAATGCAATTCTAAGCGTAATCGGCCCAATTCTTTTTTAATCATAAGTAAAGAACTGTGAGATTATCGATATTGATAAAAGTTGTTACAAGACCATTTTATTTTTCGGCTTCTAGCTGTCTTTCTTCTAACTTTTTATCTTGCAAAGTCTTATTCACCAAGAACTGTGTAAGCTTTTAAACATTTTAAAGTTTCATGAAATCTTCACTATCTATAATAGAGTTTTTATTTATATTTCTTTTAATAATTATACCACTAAATATCACTCTCTAGTCATTTTTATGAAAATTTGTTTAATAAATCATTCACCTCCCTCATAAATAGTTTTATAATTATATTCTCAGTCAGAAAGTAAATTAACGAAATAACTTTCTTTCTATTTACAGAGATCCGACCGCCTTCAATAAAGGGTTCACCCGTGATAGTAGAATTTAGCGTATTTGTTGTAGATATAAATTCAATTAACGTAGAAGATATGGATTTTAGGTAAGATTTTGCACTTTTTGCTTGAACAATTATACAAATTAGAACTCTTTCCAGAGTAGATATGTTCGTTCATCAGAGATGGGTCGAATCTAGATTAAAACTTCCAGACGACATTTTTGAGGAAGGTGACGATTACGTTACTCTTCCGCCAGAATTTTTTGATAATCTTTGGCAACCAGATCCATATTTTTTAAACTCTAAAATTGCTGGTAAGTTCTAATTCATAGATTAATTAATTATCAGCAGCATGCTAATTAGCTGGCAGCAAAAGTGTTTTGAATTTCTGTATTATACACATCATATATAGTATATAGTATATATAATTAAAAAATATATGTATATATACGTTCGTGAATGGCTTCTGACCTCCTGAAATATATTTCGTTTGTACGTTTTTCAAGTCCACACCAAAATGGATTGTGACCTCTCCAACTTCAGTCATCGAAAACTATTTCGTTTGTATGTTTTTCAAGTCCACACAAAAATACCTACAATGCCAAGTTCTTACGAAACCCCCAGTTGATTTTGGACACAAAAGTGATAGTAGCCTTTAGCGTAGTTTCGGTAGAAGCCCTGCATAGAAAGTCTGCTCCTGGAACAGCCTCTGTCCAGAGTTGACAAATACTTCCTGCATTTGCATACCTATCGGAGCCCACGAGCGATACTACTTTCTCGTTGTCACTTTTCAACCTTATCCCCGCGGCCAGCCCGCTTAACCTTAAACTTGGAGCCGCTTTCACGCTAAGTAAACATAAGTTGGTGAGTAAAACATTAGCCGTCGGATTTCGTGACCAGCGTTTTGCCGCTAGACTAATACATAAACCAACACGAGGCTAAAAAGTCTTGATAAAATCTGAAATGTATGCGCTCAATGTCACTGGGGTTAAATTTTCTCGCTTTTTCTAACGAATGCATGCTTGGTTTGATTTATGAGGTCCTTTCAGCTTCCTGTAGGCCAGCGGGTTCCCACCTTCTCACTTTAATTCTATTTCGGGTAGAAAGCGAACCTATGGCGAAAGGCTTTCCGCTGTTTTGTTAGTTAAGAGCTTTTGTCATGTAATGGTAAGGACGCTTCAGAACAATTCTTATTTTATGATAATTTCCGAGAACAATTTGGCCAGATTTTGCAAAGATTAGTTCACTAGTATCGTGTGATAAGACAATACTTTAGGGAGGAGGTGACTATTCACACGAGAACATTTTAATTAAGGCCTAAACAGATAAAAAGTTCCACTGACATTTGCGGGCGTTAAAAGTAGAAAGTTGGCGAACTTTTCAAGGGACGAGTGTTAAGGCCTTTATTTCTTATTTTTGTAAATAATCATTACTTTAGTGTGTCAAATGTTTATATTAAAGAAATTAAATAATAAAAATTGGACTAAATTTTTACCCAACAAGGCAAGAGTGAGATTAGTGTCTATAGGTGCAATGTTAGTAAATATATTTATGACCATGTATCACTGCACCCAACGTTTGGATCAATTATAATAATATCGCCATCAACCTAATCTTCTAAGGATCGCCAATCTAATCTAATCTAATTCTTTGGCGAAAAGTATAAATTTATTTTAAGTTGTAATTACCTACCGAGTTTCAATTTTAAGAGATTTTTTTTTTATAACTTCCAAAATTAGTCCAACAATAAAAATATATACAAATAATTATAAATAAAAGAAAATAAGAAATTAAGAAAAGACACTGACTCCCGATTAAGAAATATCATAGATACGAATTAAACAAGGCCTTTAAAAATTGTTTCAGAAAAATAATTTTACTTTTACAAAGTCTTCTTTCTCATCGGATAAAAGCTATCATATTTGTTTTATTCGAAAGATGACGTTCCACAGAAAGGTATGCGATTTCAAAATATTTTTAATACGTTCCGTGCCACGTGTACCAAAAACGGTTCAAAAATGAAAGCTCTCTCTCGTCAAATGCATTTTTACATGCAATTCTCTCACCAAAGCTTTCTTGAAAACTTCGGCAGGGAACGTGTTAAGTTTGGAGGCATCGCTAGGAGAATGAAATATTTAATTTTCAAGCTAAAAATAAATAAAAGGAGGCAAGTGCGCGCCTACATATATTTGTTCAGAATACTCCAAAAATGACACATTTCAAGCGCAAGGTCATCGAGAAGTTGGGTCGTAAACTAAATAATTAGCAAAATCTGAGGTTGAAAATTTCGAATCAAAATAAACCTTGTTTTTTCATAAGTAAAAAAGAAATAGTCGTCAATCAACACTAACATTTTCAATAGTTCAGTAAAGATCACATTTTTCAGGAGAATTTTTAAAACTACATATATTGAATCACATTATAAAAACCTGAGTAAAAGCTCTGTCTCGATTTTCATAAGACAAACAGAATTTCAAATTGAGATCAATCTGGGTTTTTCTATGTAAAAATTGAGCTTAATAAAAATTAAAAGCCCATATTCTCAAAAACCCAGTTTTGATTTTTATATAGAAAAACCGAGCTTGATCTCAATTTGAATGAGATAAAACTCCGTCTTTCTATATTAGTCTGAGTCTTCTAGAATATGAGCGAAAATGTCATATTAAATTTTTACATATTTGTGTGAGTTAAGATTCTCATAGATTGTCGAGCCGCCGTTATAGAGATGGCATTGTGGCATCACTTGCGCCACTCTTCTTAAAAAAATAAGTATACAAAATGAATTGAGATTGCGGTGGTGTGCCTCGAAAGCTCCTCTGAAAAAAAGATTTTCAAACAATAAATAAATTGGATTTAATTTATATCACACGAGATATTATTTTTCTCCTTTCTAAAAATGCATGATAATAGCGCTATTATATTCTGTCAAATCAAATGCAAAGTAATTTTTCATAAATAGCGATATACACATAAAATAATAATAACAATAAACATATGCTTAAAACACCACATTAGGATGAAAATCTGATAAATCACTTTTTCAGTTTCATGAAATCTATGAATGAAGGAAATTTTTCAATATTATATTCATTATTTTTTAGACAGATGACGAAATTTTCGTAAGTAAGCTATGTTGCAAAACACGCATACAAAATAAAGTTTCTTGCAATGAATTCGCACCTTTTAAAAATATAAGGTACTGCAATACATAACATATAAGCTTAAGTGTAAATACATGACACCAATTATCACAGATTCCTCATAATCACACCGATCGGCTTAATAAATTCGCCCATCAACACAACATAAAAACATTTTCCGACTAGTAATATACAGTAGCCCGAAAAAGTATTCGTCTGATTAAACTTCAGAAAATTAATGTAAATATCAGAATGTATTAGTCTATTATCTGATCTTTATAAACCTAAAAGAAAAATAATAATCTACTTTTGTATTAATTACGAGAGAAATAACATCAATTTAGCTATTTTCATGCCGAAAAAATATATTATATGTCTCCTATAAATTAGATCCTCGATAATTTTGTATTTAGTGCGGCGTGCTTTGGGTTATTGTCTTGTGTAAATATGTAATTCTCAGATATACCCATATTTTCGACACTTTTCTTAAGATGCTTCTGATGTTAATATACGAATAAAGGCAATGTTTTGTTGTTGCGCATAGTTCTTTTAATCTATTTCGCAATTTGTTTTTATCCTTTCCGTTATTCTTCCATCTGACTTAAAAAGTTTAAATTTGCTCTCATCTGTAAATAGTACTTTCTTCTAAAAATCATAATTAACACGTTGAGTGCCACGTTTTTACTCAGCTTCACATTCAGCTATTGGGTGTCAGCCACGGGTGGCTGACGTGCGCTCAACGTGTTAAGCCGCTTCGTTTTGTTAACTGTATTACTATATCGTTTTCTACGCGCTTTATACGATGTTTTCAAACCCATTTTTTTCATTTCATTTCAGCAGCTATTTTTGCAGCACTTCATTTAGAGTTTATTTTATTTTTTCTCAAAATTTGACGTTTCATTTTCATTTGAGGACGGCCCATTCTTGACACGCCTTTATGTCTTTTTTTTTAAAGATCTATAGACAATTGTTTTAATAGTAGTCTATTGACATTTTTACTAATTTCTTTATATTATAGTTAGTTCTTCATCAGTAGTTTCTCGACATTAATTTAACAATTTTTTACTCTAAATTCGCACAAACCCACTAAATTCAAGCAACAAACTGCTTATATGACTACTACAGCAGTTAATTACCAGAATTTCACTAATTTACAATTAATAGCGTTTTTTTTTTTTTTTGAGTATTGCGGTAGACGAATACTTTTTCAGCGCGGTATAAGTACATATGAATCTCGTTTCCTCTAGAATTTTTTAAGAAATAGCAAATTACTTATTTTTCTTTTAAATTCATAAAGATGATTTTAGGGTGAAAATCTGAAAATTCAATTGAAGGTTCATCCTTTAATCTTTCGATAAAGGTTAATTATACAGCCAATGCTGTAGGTTTCGTAAAAATATGGTGTAAAGTGTTTGATAACATGTCTTGGCTAGTCTACTGTACATTCGTTAGACCTATACCTACTAACTTCACCTTTCTACAAGAGTCACATATCGAATCGAAACCGTTCAATGTCGATTCCTAAGGTTCGCAATCCGAGGCCTCCCTTGGGAGAACAATCTGGCTTTGCCGCTCTGCTCGGGCAAGCTCAAACTCTCCTGAGTTATTAGCGTTACTCAACTTACCTATCCTAGTGCGCTCTTTCAGGAATCATGTCTTCTTTTATTTGGATTATCATCGGACTAATAACGGTTTTAATGAGCCTATATCATCGATGTCACGCTCTTTTAACTTGTGTTATCCCGATATTGATTTTAACACTAGAACTACCAAGACCCGTCAAATTGACGGCTACTAAATTCCTCTCTTGAATTAATTATAGTTTTCAATGTTATCTCTTAAGATTTATGCAAAACTTATTAAAGTTTAAAATTACGACATATTCAAAAAGCATATCCATTTATAATTACCAATTAAGAGTTCAAAGAATATTACATTAAAGATGTAGAATAATTATTACAATTTCAAGCTTGTGCTCCGGTAGTTCTAGTGTTAATCTTAATATAGTTCAATTCAGGTTTCGTTAAGGTTTCTTTCTTTGAAATAAAAAACACAAATTATTATTGTATTGGTATTTGAAAAAATCAGTATTGTTGATGAAACTGTCAGAAATAAATAAAGCAAGTGCTAGAAAAATTCCAAACCAAATGAGTTCGAATAAAAAATAAATCGCAAAAAGTGCCAAAGTTCGTCGTTAATACTTACCGCTTTCAGTATAGCTGAAAATAAGCATTTACCTACATTATATGTCCTTTGTTTTTATAAAATCTAAAACTTTATAGAAAAATAATATACAAAAGGTATATTGATAGTTCTCCATTAATCAGATCCTTGCTAATACTAAGTTGTTCTTAAAATAAAGGAATAAACTGGATGACGAAAGATGATGTGCTGCAAAAACAAGGATTATTTTTTCCAAATATTAGATTTTATAGACGATTTTGCGAAAAATCGTGCCAGATAAATGCTTTTAATTCTCAATAAACAATTCAGTTCTACAAGATTCATTAAAACTGTTAAGTACAAAGCACAATTTTGATACACAACTAACACAAGGCGACACGATTTTTGGTTCTGATTAATGTGCGATCATTTCTCATTGCTATCGTCATACAAGTGAAGAAAATCGAAATGATTTTTAAAAAACTTAGCTTTTGTGTCCAGGATAGGAAATTTAAAATTACCAACCCCTAAAATCTTTATGTTTTCATTTGCTTGTAAATCTTTTCCTGCCGACCAATTTTCAATTTTCAGCAGCTATAATAGATCCGCCATCTTTAATCTATATATTTTGATAACAGGCGTAATATCAGCGACCCTAAAAGTTCTTTGATTTATTTTAATAAAAAGTCCTATGAAATTGCAACTGTTCGGACGCCATATTTCATTCACGACTTTTGAACTCAACCAAAAAAATAATATCGCACAATGCATTTACTTGTAATTGAGGGTCAAACTTTCCAACGAATGTCCACTTTTCCTTCACAAAAGCGAAGTTTAAACAAAATAACGGCACTTTTCTTTCCTTTTCGACACAAGCGACATGAAAATAGCATACATGTTTCTCCGTGCCATAAACCTCCAGTTTTCCGGATCAAATAAAAAATGTAATTTTGACAGGCCAAAAATCACCAAATTTTCGCGCGAAATTTGAATCTTTTTTTTTTACACTTCGCCATTTTTTTAAATTTAAATTTTCTTTTTTTTCGAGGTTTGTGGCACGGGAAATACCTTCTAGTTTAATAAACTTTTTGGTTTTTTTGATTTCACGCAATGTGAACGCCTCTATAACTGCAGCAGTGGGGAAACTTTTTTTTTGAGCCTTGGTAAATTGCGAATACCACGCTGAATTTTCAAATTTTTGGTCCAAAAATGTTATCATGTATTTACTATATATCCACAAATATATCCTTAAAATATTAAAACATTCCATGCAGTAGTTTTCTTTAAAAAAAATTCCAAAAATCGCCTTTTTTTCAGGCGGTCACACTAGTTGTTTTTAAAAAATAAGCACTTTTTTAGTTTTTCGATAATGTAATAAAAGTGTCAGGAAAAAACTCTTTTAACAAAGTTCACTAATTCACTTGTTAAGGAACACTTTTATAAACATTAAAAGTAAAACTTAACTTGTTGCTTGCAAACTTAAGAAGGACCACAAAAACAAGATCATGTTGATTAACTGCAAATTACATACCTACCTGCAAAGCTTTTAGGATTTTCTACTTTATAAAAAGCTTTTAGAATGCTAACATTGGTTAGTTTCAAAAAACCAAGTTCCTAGCAGGATTAATTTGCAAACAAAGAGGGCGTTGTTTTAAACTTTTCAAGTATTTTTTCGGTGCGTCTAATTCATTGGTCAGGGACTGTGGTTTTGAAGCGAAATTGAATTACATCTTGTGGCCGTTCCCTGTAAAACAAAACCAACGCAGGATCGAGTTTGATTATTGATAGTTGATAAGCCAATTAATTTAAATTCTGGTGTTTGATAGTATTGTTATTGTTAATTGTTAGGGTTGACGCTTATGGTCGGCAGGGCGAAAGTCTATTGTGCCAAAACCCCTTTAAAGTAAAAGACGAATTGCTACCGGAAGAGGAACAAACGTCCGCCAAGTTCAAAAACTCCTGACTAAAGCAGTACAAGCCCACAAGATCTGTGATGCAGGCTCCTTATATAGGCGGTACCTTAGCTGATGGTGGCCGGATAGCTAGCCTGTAGCCTACCAACAATTGTTTCTCAGTATATAGACTGTTTACTTTTCTATCACATCCTTGGTTGAAGACCAGCCAGTGCTGCAGAAGGGTTTAGTACCCTGGTACCGAGGTGATGAACCTTTCTTTCTTTCTTTCAATCTAATTTCGTTCAACACCGGAGTACTCCGGTACCCAACAGAGAGTAACTCTGTTAGAGTTAACCAGGTTCTGAAGGTGCAGTTTGATATATGTATCCTTGATTCCTACACGCCTAGTGTTTATGCATTTTAGATAAATTATTGTACCGACAAACAATTTTCATTTCTGAATATTTAACACTCATATTTTTTTATTTATAATTATAAAAATCTCCCTTTTGGGCACAACGGAATGTAAGTTCGTGTTGACATTGACCTAAAATTCTATAATTTAATACATACCTATAAATTTCATTTGGGCACTTATATATGAACGAATAAAAAGCGAAATGAAAAAAGAAACATTAATTTATGCGATGAATTATTGACACCGCTGGTTTTTTTCTCTTTTAGAAATCGCCACTCTCACACACAAATTCACATCAGTTACCATTTACAAGAACAAAACAGTTAGATATGCAGCACGAATGCACGCAATCATAGCCTGCCAAATGGAGTTCCAGTTGTACCCCATGGACATCCAAGTGTGCCCCATCTACATAGAAAGTTGTGAGTAGACTTCTGTGCATACAGCATACCCACCCAGCTGCAGAAGTTTCAGTAAATAAACAATGAAATGTTGGACAGTTTCTTATAGCAATCAAAAGGTGAGACTAAAGTGGTCCGAGTCTGGGGTCAAATTGAACCCCGAACTTAAGCTGCTCCAGTACAACCTAGGGCAGCCCTTGGAGCTGGAAGAAAGCGACGGATATATGCCGGAGAAGGCTGGCAACTTCTCTCGGCTGACTGTGTACTTTAGGTTCGAGCGGCAAATCGGACACCATCTCATCCAAACATTTGCACCATCCTCGCTTGTTGTTATGCTGTCGTGGTTCAGCTTTTGGCTGGGTCTGGACGCGATTCCTGGACGCGTTACGCTCCTAGTCACTTGCATGCTTACGCTGGTAACAATGTTTACTGGCCTGAGGGCGGACATACCTCCTGTGGCTTACGTGAAGGTACCTTTTTGTCAACTAGTACAGCTATACTTTTTTATAATTGTTTTTATTTCGATTTTTCAGGCCCTAGATTTGTGGATGGCTGGATGTATGGTGTTTGTCTTTGCCGCTTTAGGAGAATTCGTTGTTGTTAAGGTCCTCGATGTGCAATACCAGTACCAAGTAAATAGGATACCTAAAGTTATACCAATGGTACGTACTATAGCAAAATTTAAATTCACTCTTTTATGTACATATGTACATCAAAGAACGAACGAACGAAAAAAAGTATAGGATGGGCCATCTCTTGGTGTCTCTTTAAATAACATATTATTTTGATAAGGACAGCACTTTTGCACTCAGAAAATGGGCAGAAAAACAGTATTGGTACGTAATTAATAGATTTACATTTTAAAAACATTGGGAAATATTGAAAAATTATTTCCTAAGTGAGTGCTGTATTTCCGAAACATTTCGATCGAAATAATGTACCAACCGCGCCTGCTGTACGCAAGTTTTTTTGGTTGGGATGCTAATTTATAACACAAGTTATCCTTGTGTGCATCCTGTGCGCTCAGCTGAGAATAATTCTGCTGTTGCCAAAAGTGTGCGCCCAAACCCGAGAACTTCGACTCACCACAGATCTCAGATAAAGAGTTCGAATTATTCGCTTACAAGTTCCAGTTGACTGAGGAATTTAAGCACAATTATTACCGCTTCGTTATCGCTTTTCTGTTTGGGCTTTAAACACGGTTTATACAATTGCCTCACTCCCTACCTAACTGCGCATGTGCCAGTTGACACTACCATGAACATGGCGGCCGACCAGCTGATCGCGCGGGCTAATAAAAACATAAACAAGCGGTAGTGAATGTTTTTGCTCGGACACAGTGTATATTGACACTTTTAGTAGTAGTTCGTGCCCACGCAAACATCCTGTGGTGATATCATTTCGCGTGAATGCTATTTTACGTGGACAACTAATTAGAAACAGTATTCATTTTTCCATCTTATTAAACAAAAATTGATTTCTCTGAATAATTGCATCGGTAAATATTTAAGTTACATTAAATATTCATGTTAAGACATTATTTTTGTCAATACATTGTTTATAAACATGCGCAAGAAAAAAAATTGTAACGCTTCCATACACATGGAAGTAGTGCGTCTTTGGTAAGCAAAAATGTCTTATTGCCAAATTGCAAACAATTGATATGCTCTTTAAAACATGTTTATGGAGCAGTAAAACATTCCCAAGTACACGGAACAATGGAAAATGTTCTAAGATCCCGGAAAATGTCTGAGCTAACAGATCGACAAATCATCAGAGAAACGAAAAAGGACACTAGAAAGAATTCTACTGACATCCACCGCAACATTTTCGGTGATAACGTAACGGCAGTTTCAGCGAGAACCGTTAGAAGGTGTTTGGCTGAGGCTGGGTTGCAGGGCAGAGTTTCACGGAAGAATCCATTAGTGTCTGCAAGCAACCGAAAAAAAAGGATTGAATTTTGACAAGCCTCATTTGGCCTGGACAGCAAACCAATGAAAATATGTGTTAGGGAACGACGAAACAAAATTTAATAGAACGGGTCCAGACGGTAAAAGGTCTGTTCATCGAACTAAAGCCGCTGCATTTGATTCGAGGTATACTACTCTTGTTGTAAAGTATGGCGGATGATCGATCATCGTGTGGGGCTGCTTCTCCTAGTATGGCATTGGTCCCATTCATAGCATAGAAGGCATCCTGATGAAGCAAAAGTACTTCGACATACTTGAAAACGTAATGTTGTCATGAAATTTTCCTAAGATCTAGACATTCCAACAGGACAACGATCCTAAGCACACAGCAAAGCATACCAACAACTCTTTTCAAGCCAAATTTATTAGTGTGCTGGAGTGGCCTGCATCAAATGCGCACCTCAATCCTATTGAATACCTGTGGGGCGACGTACAGAAATCAGTTTCTTCAAAAAACTTTAAAAATTTTGACGAACTTTTTATTGCAATTAAATTAGCATGGGAAAATATACCTGTGAAGAGATGTAGCCGACTTATACTTTCAATAAAGAAGAGGTTCGAAGAAATAATATTACAAACAGGTTTTCCTACGAAATATTGGAAAAAAAACAATTTTTATTCCATCCAAAACGAGTGTTTCTAATTAGTTGTCCGGCGAAATGTATGTATTGGAAATATTATGGCATTGTATTCAAAATGTTTAAAAAACAATTGAAATTTAACTATAAGTTTTAATACATTGTAAGTCAGAGAATGTTAATTTAGCTCCTTTTTGTACATATGAAACAAGAACATTGAGAATTTTCAACTCAATTCAACATCATATATGTGTTTCTAATTAGTTGTCCATGGGTGTATTTTTTCGAAAACGTGACGTGATAGAACTTTTTCGTTTGCGAATTTGTGATCTACAGAAGAAATTCATTCGAAATTACTACTTTGTTTTGTAAGAGGAAAACTATAAGGCCTGTGTTATAAATGTTATGCCCTATTTCACACTTCTAGATTCGCGACCAGTAATTTAAGAAAGAAGGAAAAGTTGTTATTTTACTTAAACTAATATATGTAGCTAAATTCAATAATTTCAAATTTGTTATAAAATTGCAGAAATTCGAGATATCAGCACTTTTTTTAATTAGCTCTTTCTTTTTCTACAAAACGATACTATATGTATACTATTTCTTGATTGCGGATTTTATGTTATAAAATGAATGGGCGGTGTTTGGTGTATTTGTATCGATTATAACGATTTTACACAAAGAAAATGAAATCTGACAAAAAAGTGCCAGAGGTAGATTTTTTATGATATTTTCCGTAGAATCGAATGGCGGTATTATTTTTTTCGAAATAACCACTTTTGTATTAATTTGTTTTTTTCCCAATCTTAAAAATATTCCTCCACTTTGTGAGCTAATAAACTAACGAAGTGTTATCTTCACGAAAAAAGGTTTAGGAACTTTTTTATGGAAAATATTATACTTTTTTTAATGGACTTGGTCCCGTTCGTTTAAGATTTTTTTCACGAGATATAGAGGAAACTGTCTATCTTATGGAAAACTAAAAAAAGAATGAGCCACCAGTAAATATTAATATTATGAGGTTTCCTTGGACCAGAATCTTTCTTTTATGTACCTGCAATTATTAAACCTGTATGAAAAAACAAAAACAAATTTTTTTTAATCACTTTGTTGTTCAAGTTGGAGCACATCGTGATGACCCACATATATAATATGTATGATTGCTAAAATCCTATGCTTACCTATTGCAATTCACCTCCTTACGTGTTACCGTATTTACATATATTATATATATTTACACAGTTGTTTCATTATAACTCCAGCAGGGGATACTAGGGGATATTTAATTGTTACTTTGATTAATACTCTTTTGGAGCATAATAATAGGTTCTCCTGAAAGTACATAAATATTTCATAAAAATTACCTCCGAATCTAAAAGCAACACCTTAAATAATCTTTACACAATTTTTACTCGTCGTGCAGAGGATAAGTGCGATGGAAAAGGGTCAATGTCCAACGGTGGCCAATTGGGAGGGCGGAGCAGTGCGATCACGGAAGGCAACACAAACGCCAACCACTCCGGGCCAGGTAATTAAGTAAAAAATTATGAATAAAACATGACCCCAAGCATTTTAATAATTGCCGCGAATTCTACTAGACATCATTGCAGGGGAACGGAGGACCACCCAAGCCGGCCCGCCGACAAAGTTTACTGTCCGTTGCCTGGACGGATACCGACACTGGAGTGGAGAAAATTATGTGGCGGGAGATCGATAAAATGTCACGTGTGGTCTTCCCGGTTTTATTCCTGGTTTTTGTGATACTCTACTGGCCTATCCTATTAATGAAATCTACCTAACGAGTCGCCGAAGGAGCCTTATCAGCACCGTCTCTGGATGCAACACAACTCGAAAGTGGCGCCACCACCATCGGCCCCAGCGTCGAAGGGGATGGTCGATGCGTCCGAGTAATATCAAGAAAGCAGTACAATACTTCTAGCGAGTAAGTTTCCTCATAAGCTTTAGCATACTTTCTTTATTACTGTAGAATAAGTTAGGCAACTAGCGTGTATCTGAGATATTTTTCATCAATTTGCCTCGCTATGTGACACAATCCTTTACTAGGAATACTATAAGATTTGCAGCAACTGTTTTGCTTGCGGCCACTAGAAGAACGGGGATTTTTGTAACTTTCATCGTCAACGGCTTATTTGGGGACAATAAACTGGTGGAGTAGTTGTGGGAATTTGCGGTTGGCTTAATTCCAACATTTACACTTTTTTTATTGTTGACTTATTAGATTTAATTTTGTATGAGTCAGTGAGAAAGGGCAGTCTAAAGGTTGATTGAGTTCCGCCTATTTTTAGATTTATGGTTGTTGCAATCGGACATATGCGTGTCTCATTTTTTTAATAACTCCTTTTTTTATTGATGTACATGTGAGAGGAAATGAACACAATAAAGCAATTGAATTCAAGGTACTTTGATATCTATTGAAATTGAAGGTTTTATACATATATGCGTAACTCTTATCAACATAATATAATTTCGGTTGTTAAAGGAAATTTCATTTTCAGCGGTAAAAATACCGAATAAAGGCAATCCGCCAAAAAGGTGTAAAAAGAAAATTTCAAAAGGCATACAATATCCACTTATTTCCAAAAAAATTCAAAATGTATTCAATTTTTGAAAATCGTTCATTTAAAAAAAAAATATAACAATAATTATAAGCACGGATTTTGCATTGCCAAAGTTGGAGCTTTTCACAGTTTACCAAAGAACGAATTAATTAGTTTTTCAGTGAAGCACCAGAAATTTTTAATATTTTTTAAATTGCATAGTATCGAATAATGCATAAATAAAATGAAACTCCTTCAACTCTGCGTTCTAATTTTGGCCATATTTTCGAAGACAAAAACCGTACGTAATATCGAGTTGTTAGACTCCACGGAATATATAATGTATAACTTAACAGTTTACAAAGTCAGAACACTTTGTACGGCTAGAGATTTTAGTTTTTATAGCAAGATTTAAAAGTTTTTATGCAAGTTTTTTAGAAGAACCCCATAATATTTGAAGAATTCCAGATAATAAAGTAATGTTCTATCTTTTTAATTCCTTCCAATCTTAACTATATGCTCAGTTATATTAAAAAAAAGGATTTTCTTAAGATACGGGATCATCTAGTTAGTCCAAGGGGAAGACAGAAGATAGGGATAAGGATCCAAGTTATTCCCAACTTACCTGGAGTCGATTATCCCTTTACCAACTTTAACCCTTATAAATGTCTGTAGATATTTATGGACGCAGCTTAAAAATTCTTATTATTCTCGATAGAACAACCATGTAACATCTATCGATGCTACCTGCCATTCGTTGGTAGAGTTTATTTAAAAAAAAGCAAATAATCTTTAGCCTGCTCATTGTCAACATGATAGGAAAACTTATGTAAAATTTAAACTATATATCTCGTTAAAATTTAAGTTGTATTTTATACTTTAAATTGGAATATTTATATAAATTTTAGATAAACCAGAAAAAAAAGAATAGTGTAACTAAAAATTTATTTATTATATAAATAAATTGGTGCTTCGGAAAGTCCGCTTTAAACTCACTCGTTACATTATTCACAGCACAAAGATTTATCTAGTTATACAATAACAAAAAAAACGTTAAGGGGTTATATACAGTCAGGAGGCCTAAAAAAGTCGATTTTTCAAGAATTTTTCTTGAGATGATTTTTTAAGTTATTAATGTAAAATTCTGTACACATATAATGCTAACTCTTGAGAGTATTTTAATGTTTTTTATTTGTAAAAATAATTATTTTAAAAGCTGCTACAGCTGATCTCCGGGAGCAACTGTAAAAAAAAGCGTTTTGCGGTGTGCACGATATCCCTCGACTGGATCATCCAAAATGAAAA
The DNA here is from genome assembly GCA_949715965.1 of Dysmachus trigonus. Lineage (NCBI taxonomy): Eukaryota > Metazoa > Arthropoda > Insecta > Diptera > Asilidae > Dysmachus > Dysmachus trigonus. Next base: position 50,697,820 of record OX454319.1, on the reverse strand, counting down.
AACTAAAAATATTTCGTTAGTATATTGTTTTATCTTGTAATTAATCGAAGGAATAAGCAAAATAGGAATTTTTGAGAAAATGGCGGTTTCTTAAAAAAAAAAATCGGTTTTTAACAACAATTTTCGCTCTAAATTGTATATAAAATGGAAAATATTTATCGGTGAGCAAAAAGCTTCGATTAATTACTAAAAAATATGCTTAAGAAGCTTATGTTAACATTTGAAACTGATCGGTTCAGCCGTTTCCGAGAAATCTTGCTCACCGACTTTAAGAACACAGTTTTGAGAAAAACGCGTTTAAAGTTTCAAAAGCACTTTACATATAGTACAAAAACTCGAACACGTCATTACAAATATGCGTGTAACTTCGAGAATATTCACCGGATTGACATGAAATTTTCTGTGGGTGTACTTAAATATATGTACATTACGAAAATAAAATAAAAAAAAAGTCGATTTTCTGAAAATCCTGACTGTATATAACCCCTTAAGTGAGGCTTTTACATCTATTTATTTTTACTGTTGTAAAATTTCCGTTATGCAAAAAGAAAACTATATTTAAATGTATATACAAGAAAGACATCTAAAGAATTTGAAATAAAATAAGGAAAATCGTTTTTACGTCTTTTGGTGTGTTTTACTATAATATTATTCACTTACCACTTCTTTTGTATAGTTTTTTAATTGAACTTTTTTTAATTGCATTGCAGTCGCCAGTTTCCAGATCCATGAATCTTAGAACAGCACCTCGAGATTATATCTTCCGAATAATTGTACAAGAAATTCTGAAACCCAAACCTAGACTTTGTGAGAGGCAGGTCAACTGTGACTAATCTCGTGGAATTTTCGAGTTTCTGTCTCTCTAATCTTGAGAAGTTTAAACAAGTTGACTGCGTGTATACTGACTTTAGTAAAGCATTTAACAAGCTTTCTCATAAGGTGCTAATTTTTAAACTGCTCCGACTTGGCTTTCCCACTGATCTCGTTCTATGGATTCAGTCATATCTTACTGACCGCTCCTTCAAGGTTAAATTTTCGTCTACCTTTTCTGCCCCTATTTCTGTTTTGTCTGGAGTTCCACAGGGTAGTCACCTTGGACCATTACTTTTTGTCATATTTGTCAATGATTTGTTTCCCTTGCTCCGTAATACTCACGTTTTGGCGTATGCTGATGATTTGAAAATCTTTAAAACTATTGAGTCTTCTCGTGATGCTCAATTCCTACAGGGCGATCTTTCAATATTTGCGGAGTGGTGCTCAAAAAATCACTTAAAATTAAATATTAGCAAGTGCAATTTTATTTCATTTTGTAGGAAATCCTCCATCATAGAGTTTCCGTACGAATTGTACGAAAAGCCCCTGTCCCGAAGGGAGAGTGTTGTGGATCTTGGGATACTGATTAATTCTAAATTTGATTTTCGAGAGCATATTGATGATATAATTAATAGAGCCAATTCAACGTTAGGCTTCATTAAGCGTTGGTCTGTTGACTTTACTGACCCGCACATTTAAAAAATTTTATTTTGTTCGCCCTATTTTAGAATATGCTTCCGTAGTGTGGAGACCACATTATAATGCGAACATAATACGCATCGAGGCGGTGCAAAAACGTTTTTTACGGTTTGCTCTTCGTCATTTACGATGGTCCGATCCTACCAATCTCCCTCCATATAAAAACAGATTAAAACTCTTAGATCTGCCGTCTCTTTCAAAGCGCAGAGATGTTGCCGGGGTTATGTTCTTGCACGATATCGTTGCTGGCAATGTAGACTCTCCTAATCTTTTACGACTTCTGGATATCAACAAACGCCCCCGAATGACTAGAGGACAAAATTTCCTTTATGTATCTAAATACAGAACCAATTACGGTGTTTTTGAACCATTATCGGCTATATCAGGAGATTATAGGGGAGAATCGCCATTTGTGGGCCACCTAAGGTTAAATGCATTTAAAATCATTGTAAACGTTTCGTTTACATAATTAATAGCGAAATATTAAAATTTGGATGATAATTTACCTTTGTGGAAAGTTTAAGGCAAGTTTGACTTTCTTTTATAATAAAAAATAACGTTTGAAAAAAACGTGCAAGTGGCCCACTTTAGGTGACGAGTCACCTAATGTGGGCCACCTATTTAATAGCACGTAAAATATCTGAAACAGTCGGACTTCTTTGAGTTGAGCTTTCTTTTTACGAGTTTCTTCAGCTAGCTTCTGTTTCTCTTCTTTCGCTTTTTTTCTGTCGTTCAAAATTTCCCGCATTATAGGATCTGTGTAAATTTCGGAATGTTGTTTTTGTCGAGCGTTTGTCTGCGGTTTTGGCGTCATGTCCGGGACAGGCGTGAGTGGCCCGTATTAGGCGCCCTTTCGAATTGCACAGTGGCCCAAATTAGGGGAAATGACATTTTTCCAGATTGTTTAAATTAATTAGTATTGTTATAGTTTTTAAATTGCAAATACACGATTTTTCGCTAATAAACATATTACACTTCGCATCAGAACAAATTTTAGATTCATTAGATGTATCAATTTGTTTTTATCGACGAGCAAAAATGTCAGATTTTTAAGTCGGCAGATACCATTTTTACGAGATTGTTGTAACATTATTAATTTTGTATTAAAATTAGTATTTCTTTCATTATTTTGTTCTACATTCATTTTCAATCAAATTTTGACATTAATTAATTTTCAAAAACTCGGTAAAATTGAAAAAAATGGGTGGCCCGAAATAGGAGCCGGCCCAAAGAAGGCAACTCTCCCCTAATGCCTGTTTTTCAGTGATCGACTTTCATTGTGATAAATTGGAACTAAAAAGACGACTATATAATTCTTAATATTGTATTGTATTGTATTGCTTAACATGGTATATTTCTTTTGTAACGTCAGATGGTTTTTGTACTTGTTGATGAATAAATAAATAAATAGACATCTTGTACCTTTTCGGAAAGGTAATAAGATGAAGAATGTTATAAAAATAAAAAACAGGTGTATTAATTGCATGAATTTTGGAGAAAATTTATGGAAAACCTAAATTTTAGGATATTGCTAAACATTTTTTTTCAGTTTCACAAGTGACTGTAGCTACAGTGGTAGGAGATACATCAATATAGTTAACATTTTTGGAAAGGACATTGCAGTAGTAGTTCTTTGGTGTGATGTCGCTGCGTTGAGTAGATGAAAATAGTAAATTCACAGCTTTATGCTTAGCAAAGTGAGAAAATATTAAATTCCTAAATACATTTTTTATTAATTAATCGAAAAACTTTTATTATTGTCCCTTATATTGATTCTGAAATGAAAGGACTAGTTTAAAAGATCAAAACACTATTTCTATATAATTTTGTATAAAATAAATCTAGATATATTGCTTTGTTAAGATAGTGCGTCAAAAACATGTGCTTTCTCCTCACTCCTTAGAGCTGACACAGGAATAGATTAAATTTGAAGTCTTACGGATTTTGATGAAACTTTGTAAAAGTTTATTCATTTTTGACGGCCGCTTGTACTTCCCAAGATATTTAAGTTTAAATTTTCAAAAATTAAAATTTCCGGTCGCGGATTTCTAAACATATTCGTCACATTTAACCACTGTCAAATTTCATTAGAATCTGTGAATCCATGGTAATAAATTGGAAAGGAATGAAATTTATTAAATGCAATTCAGAGCTTTCATGCACTCAAACTTGCATGTGTGAAAGTAAATAAACAAGCAGTTGTCTTCCTTTTTAAAAATAACCACATGCTATACACTACTTTGTAAAGTTTCAGTAGACTTACTCAAACTCCCATACAATTTACAATGATGACATTTCGTAAAAATAACATTTAATTTTTGAATATGAACTTTACAACTGATTTTGACATGCCCTTTTATTAAAAACAATTACCCGAAAAACGGAACTATTTTTACTATCCGACACTCACCTGACAACATTTCCCCCGATTATTTATTTTAACACCAATTCCATAATTTTACTAATATTTTCAGTATACATTTCCCAGCGTAACTAGCCAAATAAGGAAAATAACCCCCCGATTCTACATAAAAGATTTTTAATATATCTCTTAACCTCTTAAATTTCTCAAATAAGAGATATTAAAAAAATTGATATTCTGCATAAAAGTTTTTGGAGAAATTTTAAGTTTTAGAGATTAAAGGTACGGACACACCAAAAGCGAAACGAGCGAAGCGAACAATTTAAAAAATTTGGGTGCCGTACAAATCAATTGAAGTGTCCGAATAGAACGCGACATGAGCGAAGCGTCTACTGCGACAGAATGTTCCCAAATTTTAAATTATTCGCGCCGCTTCGCTCGCTTCGCTTTTGGTGTGTCCGTACCTTAAGAGGTTTTGGAGAATCGGAACGCTATGAAATTCAAACAAAGTATGCTGTGATTTTGGGTAAATATTTCATATCGGTGATAGTGAAATGAAAAAAAGCGCATTTAAGGGGGTAAATACAATTAGGTAGACGGGTTTTTTTCACAAAGAAGATCTAATGCAATCATTGTAAAACTTGGTACACTTGTTAAGGTATAAATGGGGAATGTAAACAAATTTTTTTTTTAATTTTTGAAAACAAAATGGCGGCTGTACGCTGACGTGAAGTTGACCTACAAAAAAAAAAAAAAAATGCAACCACTCTGGATCTGTAACAGCCCATAATAAAAATTTGGCTTAAATATACATGTAATTTGTCGGTAAACCTCAAAAATTAGAAAAAAAATAAAAAAATTCTGCGTTTGGTAGTAGTTTTTGTAAAAAATCGATAATTTTCACTATTTTTTCAGCCATTTTTGCATTAATAATTCAATTTTGCAACAAAAAATTCCAAAACAATTAGGCTTACAGACAAGCCTAAGGTATAAAGAAGAAACCCTAAAAATTTCAGCTAAATTGGACAAGTAGTTTTCGAGTAATCGTGGTTGCAAATTTTAAAAATGTTGTTTTGAGAAAAACGCGTTTAAAGTTTTGAAAACCTGCTATGCGCTGAAGAAAGCGTTCTCGAAAAATGAAGAAAAAATATATAAGGAGTTCGATTTTCGACCAGAAAGTTTTTGGAGCTTATTCTACGGGAAATTTCCTAACTTTTAAGAGGAACAAAAAAAAATAATCGATTTTTTTGACCTTCTAATTGTATTAATATTCCATGGAATTTGAAAAGCTGGGAATATAAGCTGAAGAACAAAAGGAGATACATAATTTCATCATTTCAATCATGGATATCCCGAATCTCCGAAAATCCAAGATTCACTCTGGGGTTCTATCTTCTGAATATGACGACGAACGGCGAAAGTCATCCCTATTCCACTGTCATGAAAGCTTCCGGCCAATTTGAGTCGCAAACCTGAAGTTTAAAATAAATTTAATAAAATTTTAAAATCCGAATTCATACAGCTTCCACAATGCTGCAAAACTTTTTTCTGTTTGGATGTGCTCGTGGCGGGTGCATTTCGTTTGAAACAGCAGGGGCTATTATAGCTATGTGGGTGCAGTCTATACACCCTATTATATTTTCTATTCCGAATTTAGAACGAAAACTATTTTTACCTCATTTATTTCCGAATTAGTTGAAGGGACCTTAACGTAAAAATTTAAATGTTCTATTATTAATTGCGAAACATAAGTAATACACCTTGAAATAAAGGATTGACTTAAATCTAGTGAACTATTATGGCCAACAGGATTTTGGTAAGACCCAGTTGCGAAAAAATTTAATGCTGCTAATAATTTTAAATGAAAGGGTATTCTCGAATATTCCTGATTATAAAAAGGTTTAAGAAGAGAATCTATAAGTTTAAAAGCAATTCGTTAAGGCATTTTAAGATTTCGTATGAATGCTGTACTGGAAACCCAAAAAGGACCAGCGATATCTCGCAGATTCCTTCACACGATTCTTTGAGAATGGTTGCAAAAAATTGTTTTGATTGCTGTGAAATGATGACATAATTTCTTTAAATCACCTCCTACCATTTAAAAAGTCAGTAAAGAAGTTATTTCTGTCATGAGCAAATTGGTCGTTCACCCTCTGTTTATTTAAATAAATTATATAAGTCATAATATTTTAAAATTAAAATTAAATAAAATCTTCAACTTCTGCGGTGTCATGCTTCATGACCATGATGTATATTGGCGATTTTGATAATTCCTGTTTTGGATGCTTTTGTTTCTATAATTTAGACCACGACTGGTATTAACGAATACATATTGTAACTTACAATCGATTTGTATTATTTGTTATATGTATCATAGATAATTATTGTACAATTTAATGTGATATGGCACATCGACTTATTTATTGAAACTGTTTTACTTTAAGCCAACAAAATTATTAATATAAAAAATGTAAATATGTATATATATGTATTATATACGGCCTGTTTCTTCCCAAATAAATAATTAAATAAATATAAAGTCATATGCATATTCAATACTTTCATTTCAATACTTTCATTCAATAATTTCATTTCTTTCCTTGTTAAAAATTATCAGTAACAGCACTTTTACTCTCGCTATCACTTTATTTTAAATGTCAGTATATTATAACAGCTCCCCGACGAGGTCCTCTTAACTTAAGAGCTTTCCTAGTCTAAAAAAGTCTATTACACTTTTTTCCAGAATACGAAAATCTCTTAACAAAAGTCTCCACAAATAATAAGAGATCAGCTGATTACTGACATCTCTTAAATGCTTAAGTAGAATACGAATTTCTGTTAACTGATTTTTGACAACGATATAAGAGGTTAAGAGCTAATAGCTTTTATGTAGAATCGGGGGGTAAGCTTCAATAAGGAAGACAAACGATAGTGAAATGTTTAAAGTATAAATAAAAATGTAAAAATGTAGAAACAATAATCTTTATTTTAAAACAATACACAAATGCGTACTAGAGGTCATTTTCGTTTTCATCAGTAGAAGTGTTGTAGAAATCTGAAGTCAATTCGACATCCCTTTGCTTTACTAAGACCATTTCTTCTTCGCTATCAACAGATTCGTCCTTCTTATTTTCTAAACTTAGTCCAGTTGAAAGATTGATTAGAACTCTTAACGTGTATTTATTGAAATCACATCTGAAAAATGGAAGCACATATAAGATATTGTGGTCATGAATTGGGACAATTTGCAAGTGGATAAGGGAGATTAGATCAGTACCAAAAACTCTAGTTTTTATTTATCTTTAAGGTGTGCTCTAAGGTGCAAATTAAAAACAAAAGCTGCAAAGCATACATTTGAGTTTGTTTTCTAATTACAGAGTCTATAGCGGAACCTTCTTTGATACCTATACATAATAACAAGACGGTATCCAGCAATTTTTGAAATGTTTTTTTTGAAATTCTTTACTTACGTTTTACTAGAATTCTTTTATTGAAAATTTATCTCTATTCTAATATCTTTGAGATGAGATTTTCACCATCCTCACGTTATCCTACGACAATGTTTGCTTCGCTGTTTTTCTTTTCTTTCTCAATTTTTTAGAGATTTATTGATAAAAATTGCCAGACAGAACGCTTTCTTTTTTGGTCGAACAAACTGATCTAACTACACATTTTCTTAAATCATTTATATTTTAAAAAGCCACAGATTTACATCCTTAAAGTTCATCTTTAAAATTAAAAAATTACTTACATTTTACTAATCATTTCATATTTCCGCGACATGCCTTCGTGCAGTGCTAAAAGAGTTTGGTGCTGGAAGACGCCCTCCTTATTTCCATAATTGATTAAAAGAGAATTCGACCAATTTAAGTAAAATTCAACATGCGGCGTCCCTTCTAGCAACTTCACAATGTGTTGCAGAGCCCGCTGGGCAAACTCGTCCGGAAGGCTTGAGCAGACGAGGTCAACTGCAATATGAAACAGAGTTAAGGTTATAGGAGTAATAGAATAATAAATCACAAAAAATTAGTCAAATTGATTGTTAAAGTTGAATTGAAAAATTTCCAGCGGAGATAGGAAAAAGTATACCATTATAAATAAATCGTTTTGCACTGCCGCCTTCATGCACATTCGTCCTAAAAGCACCAAATTGCACTTTCACTGTTCGTTATCAAATAGCAGCAGCTATTCAAACTAATTGCACTTCAGAAATCAGAACATGCGATCTTGCAGGGCGGAAGAATGAAATGTTTAAGGTCAAGTAATAACATATCAGTGAATAGGGGAGGGTGGAGGTTTTATTTCGAGAAACCAAGAATAATCGAATAGACAACTCACAGGCGCTTTCAGGTAAATTATTCAAGATTACACTCAAGTTTTTAAATAAAAATTTTTTTTTTTTTTTTTTTATTTGCACTCTATATGGTTTTTACGTAAGAATTAGATCGATGCCCGATCTCTAGCTTACAATAATACGACTCTTACATACTAATTGTTTTTTTCCCTCTGGTGGCCAGTGCTCCCGTGAGGTTTTGGTTGCATAAAAATAACAAATAAATTTATAAAATAGCCGGAAATTAATGAAACGTCGAGTCATTGTACCCGAACTTTATTCCTGGTACAAATTATGAATATCGATCCACCCACAATACCGCGCTACTATTGAACTTCAAATTTAGGCTACTTCAGAATCGTGAAAGGAAGCGCTAGCCCAAAGCACCCTTCGTACTTGAAGGTCGCGCTAGCCAAACACTGTATCTAATGTGACCTTGCAATTACCAAGTTATGCAAGCTTGCATGCAATCGAGTTCGCCAAATTTTTGCTTTACTCGTGACGTTACGTTCCTTCGTATCAGCGCCTTTAATTTATTACCCAATGGGGTAAGGAATGAGGAAAGATAAACGAGCGGAAGGATTTAACCGGTAGATGCGAAGAATTCATTAGATAGTTTATCGACGAATAATTCACTGTCAAGGTTAAGCAAGTCATCGGCATTAAAGCTTTTTGCACGCGTTACAAAAAACGCAAATCTTCGAAAGGGATACTATCAAAATCTGGTCGACCATGGGGCAAAGGTGAATTGCTATAATTATGTAAGAAGCTTCAACAAGGGCCTTAATTTAATATAAATTACAATTTTGTTCACTACAGAGATTTATGTTGTTAATTAATACACGTGGTAATCAATCATTAAAATTAAAACAGATTATATTGCATTCTATTGGTTGTTAGGAAAGTAAAATTGTTTGTAGAGATCGGAACAAATAATAATCCAAATGGATAATGGGAAGAAGGTGGAATATGGTGGAATATGGTAGTACATCCCATCCAAGCTGTAAAAGCTTTTGGCGAGCTACCAAACTTTTATGAGGTTTCGCATTATCTTGGTGAAACACTATACCTTTTCCATTGATCAATTCTGGCCTTTTCTGTTTGAGTGAATCATTCAATTTGTCCAGTTGATGACAGTACATTTCAGAACGGATTGTGGTATTGTCCAGTAAAAGCTAAGAAAAAAAAGCGTGGAATCATACTACTACCAGAAAGATGGCAAAAGGTATTGAACCAAAATGGAGAATATATAATTGAATAAAATATTTATAAACTACAAGAAAACCGTCTTTTTTTTCACCAAAATAAACGAAATTACTTTCCGAATAACCCAATATATTAAGGAAATTCCTGTATGTAGAAGTACTACAATACTACTTATTATATGGCATTCCACATCTATGGCCTAGAAATTTCCTCACATGAACAGAAATAATAACAAGAGACAAAAACAAATGAAAAGTTACTCATAAGTTAAGACCACTTAGATTTTCACTGATCTGAATATCTACAGAATAGCTTTATGGTATTTTGATCATAACTGACAAGTCACAAATTTGCATAATGGATACTCTTTTATTTAGTGTACTAATAATGGTCCAATAATTCTTTAAAACACCTCAAAAACCTAGAAACAAAAACCTGGAAACGATTTTATATATCGAAGAGCGAGAAAGAGTTTATTAAATATTCTAACTTACGCGATCAATATATTTCAGGCATTGAAAATGCTCTGGCTATTGCCAATCTCTTTGGTGATTTTTTCAAGACTGCTTTTATTGATGAAACGTGTGATATTAATTTTAGTGGTTTTAATACTTTGATAATATTCCCGGTAACATCGCTGTAAACTAGACGACGACGCAGCTACGCATTACTTGATTAGCTTGGCTAATAATTCTGCTTGTGGTCCCAGCGGTATTCCCGCTTCTCTTTTAAAGAAGTGTTCCAGTTATCTTGTTAGTATTTTATGTTATTTATCTAATTTGTCCATCTCCAATGGACATTCTCACCGAATTAATGAAATATTCTTTTATCAATCCCTTGTATAAAAAAGGTAATAGAACGACATTTCCAATTACAGACCAATTGCTAAGCTGTGATCTGTTGCCAACATTTTCGTGGCTGTTATTTACAATGTTCTGTGTTTCTATTATAAACCATTCTTAGGATCTTTTCAGCGCGGTTTTGTGAAAGGCAGATCAACAACAACTAACCTTCTGGAGTTCTCACAGATTGACTCAAGTTTTCCATTTTAATTTATAAACTTGCTGCCATCGGATTTCCACATTTATTTGTTAATGGAGTTTGTTCTTATTTGTCAGGTCGTACTCAACGGGATCGTTCCGTTGATCCCTGCCCAAAGAAATATTTATACCTCTGGTGTACTTCAGGGAAGTCACCTTGGACCGCTGTTGTTTTTTTACGTAAATTACTTATCTGTGTGCTTAAAACACTCTAAAATTCTGTGCTATGCTGACGATGTCAAAATTTTTCGTGTTGTATCTTCTGCAGACGACTGAGCTTTTAAATTCTGACTTGGACTCCTTGCACCATGTATAGTTTATATATTGTTTATAATTTTTGGTCTTACAATATAACTCACAGCAATCGTATAAAGATAATTGTTACGAAAATATTTACAATCAATAATATTACTTAATGACGACTGCTTTTTCGAAAAATCTCCCAAAGAAAGATTGTTTTCGACTAGGTAAACGCCTAATCAACAAAACTTATTTTTCTAAAGTTAAGAGCTAATGAAATTCATGAACAAAAGTTTTGCAAATAAAGAATATTAAAATTAACAGAAAAAGGATATAGGATTTTGGAATGACAAAATGAAAGACTTTGAACCGAATTTGCCAAAAACAAAAATATTAATATTTTAATCGGAAATTGATAAATTCATTGAAGGAGTTAATTAGTTGGCTAGTTATGACGTCTACACGGCCCGGGCCAGAGTACAATTAACGCTAAGGTGCGCCATTCTAATACCACACAAAGATCTGTGTCGTTAGGTTGTTAGAAACATATTTTTGTAATGAAGAGATAACCCGAAATCCGAACTGAACTGTTTCTTTGATTCCTGATTTTAAAATCTGCCCCAGGTCGTCAGAAAACTATTTGCCCAGTGTCCGTTGCCTTGCTACGGCAAAAGCTGAACATCTGCAAAAAAACCAGTGTAGACCGCCACAACCCTGGAAATATCTACACGGGTCCGCCTTAAAAGCTCTTGTGTTTTCTCCAAATCATTGACGGACAGGTTAATTTGCAAACCTCGCAAGTTTCAATATTCATCCACCGGGAATTGGACATGACTATCCTTTTTAACGAGACGTAGAGCTAGAGGGGCGCAACCTGACTCCTCATGCGATTTCTCAAGGGTTGCGCCTAAATTATCTACTCTATCGGCGTGGTCATTTTCGTTTGTGTTCCTGTCTCCAGGAACCCAGAGCAAAATGATAGACAGATAATACCTACAGTGGTCAGATGCTCCGAATCAAGGAGTACTTAAATTAATTTATGAAATAAATCGTTTCTCTTTTTTGACTTATAATTGGTTTTGCAGGAAACTTTTAGGAATGACTTTTTCCTTTATTTTCTAAATATACTTCTACTGAACAATTTATTTAGTTTTGAAAAACTGGAGCATCTTTCCTTAAACATTTAAAAAAAAAATTTCTTGGATTTCTTACGGAGCATAAACAATCAACGAGAATTTAACTTTAATAATACTCACTATCAATGTGTGGAATGCTTTCCAAAACTGACTGAACCAACTCCGGCTCGTTTAGTTTTAAAGCCATAATGAGAGCGTTAGAATATTCTTTATTTTTTACACACTCTCTTGTAGCCTTTGGTGTCACTTCCAGTGACAAATTGAAAGGATCGAAAACCACACCTGAGAAAAGAATAAAATTAAGACACTAAGAGAAAATCTTACATTATATTTTTACCCACCTCTATCTAAGGAGTATATCATCAGACCTTCTGTAGAAGCAGCGGCCCAAGCTTGTCCGGTAGGGGAAAATCTCACTGAAAATACTCGAACTTCAGGTTTGAAACTCCTTGCTGCCATATCACCCTTTTGAACACCCGGCAGACGCAGGGCAATGTTTCCACCCTCTGACAACTCTCTTTCCTCCACTAAAGCCATATTGCCAAACTCCGTAATTTTACGGCGATTTATGAAATCCTAATATGTAGAGGGTAAACAAATACTATCCTTTTATAAAATTTAAATGAACGAGCTTACATTTAATCCATCTAAACTGTGATTTTGTGTGATTTCAAACTTTTTAAGAAGAATGGCTTCTCTCACATGGTAAATACAAACATTGTATGACCTTCCTGCTGCTAGAACACATTCTCCATCCGCCGAATATTCAATTGTTGAGAAATATCTAAGGAAGACTGATTACAAATAATATTAAAATATAATCATAAACGTACTCACTTAGCTTGTAAATTCTTTTTGGCTGTGATCACATCTACATCTGATACGCCACTGCCCAAATCGTTTCTACCCTCAATAGAACCAATTTGGTTAGATGTTTTAAGATCAAAGAACGTAATACTTCCACTGATAGTTGAAACCGCTATCTACTTAACAAATTTTTGATAGAACTTCTAAAGATATGCTTAAAAATAGCACATTACCTCTTCACCATTCGGTTTAAAGGCGACACATATAACTTCTGACAATAAATCAATTGTTTCCCGCTCCCCAGAAGCTTCAATGCACTTCCAAATTTTTATCGTTTTGTCCCAAGACCCAGATACTAAAGTCGAAGATGTTGGAATTGGCGAAAAACATATCGAAGATACTGGACCATCATGACCGCTTAAAATTTCGAGTAACTTTCCAAATTTCATAGACCACAGATAAATTTCGAAGACGTCTTGACCTCCTGCCGCAACAAGTTCTCCGGAATGATCTATAGCTACGCATGAAAATTGCACTGGCCTAGGCGACGTTAATGTGCGAAAGTTTCGATATCTAATTGAATTTATTAATAATTAATACAACCAAATAAAAATCATACCTAATTACATACCTTATAATGTCGAATGCTCTTACTGTGCCATCTAAAGAACTGCTGACTAAAAATTTCTTATTGCTACTAAACTGAACATCTGTGACGCTGCTCGTATGTTCACTAAATGTAACAAAACAGAACCCATTATTTACATTCCAAAGTTTTACTTTTGCATCCTCTCCACCAGATGCTATGTATTGACCGTCGGGAGAATACGAGATGCATGTCATCTCACTGGAATGTCCCTGTTGTTTCATAACGTACTGTTCACCTATGAAAAACTTCAATTAGGAAACTAAGCCAATCACAGATACAAATTCTTACTCTGCCATTCCCAAATTAGCAGTTGTCCTAACCCAGAAGACGCTAAACAAATCCAATCTCCAGTTGGATTGAAGCATGTGCTGGTTATTGCGTATTCAGATATGCTCAAAGAATGAATCATATTAACATCCGGCAATTCATATAGGTAAAATGCTCCAGTCGAGAAAGCAACCACAAGAATTTTGGTTTTTTGATGGTAGTTCGCCGATGTAACATAAGCATTCCGGTGCTCTTTCCTCGGCTCATCTGCGAGGTAATGCCGGCCTAATTTTTTGTACGTGAATGGATGACTTTTAAACTCTGTTACAGTTTCATCTGGCTCGTCTTTCTTAGGACTTTTCGACGTCTTTTCTTCATTCTCTTGGGTATTTTCAATATCATCTTCCGATTCTGAGGTATCATCCTTTAATCTTTTTGCGACAACGGGTTCCTCTTCGTTTTCAGTTTTACTTTTCTCATTAATTTGAGACAAGTCCAAGCTGCATTCCCACAAACACAGCTGAAAAGAAGAGTGTTAAAGACTATAAACTAAGTAGATTTAGTTCTGTTCGTGTTTTGTTCGAGTTGTTATTGTATTTAAAAAAATGTTTCACTTTATAAAAATCTCGTCATAAGTAGCTAACCCATATCCAGCGCAGTGCGGATATGAATTTAAATCCAACTCAAAGAAAAACACAAGCCCCAGACTACTTATAAAATGTGGCTCCTTCACAGTGGGAGGAAGACGTGCTTCGGAAGAATCGGAAAATTACTGAACTTTCGATAGGAATTAATCCATTTTTTAAACCTTTATAAACTCAAACTTCTTGAAAGTTTAATTTTCGAGAACATTAAATTTTCTAACTGTGATATAATCCGGATAGATGTGAATTTCCTTGGATGTTTCATGCATCACTGCCAGACCATTTAACCAAACATTTAGAGCAATATCTCAATTCGTTTTGTGAACTGGTTCAAATCGGTACATTAGTTTAAAATTTATAGCCGTTTGAAATTTCCAAAAAATTACATATTATAAAAAGTGATAAATTATAAAAAAAATTATAAACTGAAAATCTGCCTTTGCGAATTTGCAGTCCTATCGCGGTATTTTTAGAATCCTGGGAACATTTTCCAATAATTTGCAAAGTTACATGTTTAATACAGTAGAACCTCTATAACTCGAACCTTGTTGTCTCGAAATTCTCTCTAAGGCAAAAAAATTAGCCGTTGCCTTCCGCCGACACACACAAAACTCTGTAGCTTGAGTTATTTAGACTCTCTAACTCGAACTAAATATGATCATTTAGCACAATAGATCTTTCAGGTCGCGTTTGCTATCGAGAGGTACTCAAGCTCTGTAATTCGAACTACTAATTCTGCGGACTCTATATCTTGAAAAAGCAAAATACCATTCACTACTCATTCTGCTTTCTACTGAGGACCTCCATAAATCGAAAATCCTTTAACTTGAAAATGTTTACCTTTCCGTCGGAATTCGAGTTATAGAGGTTCTACTGTACTGTGTTTATATTCATAAACTCAATTTAGAGTGTTAGTAAAATTTAATACCTAATAAAGGATAATTACCTGCCCGTTTTTGCTTAAGGTGTTAATATCCAAACTACCAGCTTCGAAGAAACATCCCACAATAGAATCAGTATGTCCACCCAGAATAAATGTGCGGAAATTATCACAATATTTGATGCATGCTATTCTTGTGACATTAGCCTTAGATCCAATTGCCAAAAAGCGAGAATCCGTTGACCAGTCAATCCACACAATGTCATCGTGCGCGCCGTAAAAACTCCTTTCAAGGACGAATGGATTGTACTCGCCGGTGATCTCACCAGGAGCTTTGAAGACTAGAACTAAAACACAATTTATCTAGTTACTGATTTACATTATCTTGTTGTAAGTTCTGTCCAAAATATTATAAACGCTACCTTAAATTCAATGGAAATAGTACGATTTCCGCCGTCGGTCGATTTAAAAACGGTCTTCGAAACATTTTTCCGGGATAAAAACGGGAAAAGTTATAAAATGGAAAAACTTGATTATTTATCTCCCTCCTACAAAATGTCTATTGAATGAAGATTTTTCCTTGTATAAAATTTCTAACCCAGTTTTTAAAAGCTACCGAGCAAACCAAACGATTCGTAAATGAATTGAGAAAGAATTATTTTATGCGGGAATATAGTTCGTTAACGATATCGAAACAGAACCAACAATGAATCAGCTGTTGGACTATTTGAATTTTCGCTAGCGAATCATTTTAAACTATTCTTTATTAAATCATAAAACTCTTGAAAAAAAAACGAATAAAATTCACTCTAACTCAGAGCCATCAAAGTTCCCCTCCAAGGGAGCCGTATACCTGAATAAATTGCGGGTCGCTTCATAAGCCCCATGAGTGCGAATGAAAGAAACATCTACCCATTATCTTCTCTATGGAATGGAAGGGACTTTGGATTGGAAAGGAGAAGAAAAGGATAGAAAGATGAGTTTCTCACTCGCACCTGCAGAAGCAATAGAGCTGAGGAGAATCGACCTTGGGAGATCTCGGGAGCCAAAAGAGCCGAGTTTGCCCGGTTCTGCTCTAACTAATTCATAATACTCAAGGAGCATACTATATAACATAATTTATCTGTAATCATTTTCCATATACTCGTAAAAAGATAGCTATATTTCGTAAAAAGTGAACCATTTTTCGCTACATCTTTCTCCGTATAACAATGTTGCTATCCTATTTTAAAAGTGTTCGATTTTATTCAAAAAGACCCCGCACAAATTGTATGGAAATCGGGTCCCGGTCAAATTCGCTGAAACTTTGCTGATCAAAAGTCTCCATGGGCCCGAAGTCATCGTATGATTAGTTGCGGAGAAAGAGATGGGTGAAGTATGAGACATTTGCTGTAGACTCAAGTAAGCTTCACGAAGTCTCTAGGCGCTTAACTCCGAAACCGAGGCCCCTAACAGAAATCTTGTGAAACACATATGAATTTTTTCAGAATTTTTCGGGACATTTTTGGATTTTTCAAAAATTGGCCAAATCCAAAAATAGTTTAAAAAATTCTGAAAACAATCACGCGAGTTCTTTGGCTAATTTAAAGTATTTTCTGTTCTATAAAAAATTTTTGTATAGTTGATCCTTATATTTATCTATCGAATGCTCTAGTTTAGTATGTGCTAGAAAGTGTTTCAACCAGAGACCTGGGTTGGGATGTTACTGACATCTGTGTTAGGAAACCATATAATGACGTTTTCTCCCAAAACTCACCCCGTTAAAATTGAAAGCTATTATCCCCTATGAAAAAATATATTAATTTAACCCTTTGCGGACGTATTGTTTATAACATTATTACTTGAACAAACAAGAATACGTAATATTATACATATTATAAAGGCAAATCCAAAATTTATCAATTGCACTGCACTTAAAAACATTTTGTAAAATATTATTTCGAACTGCACCTCCGAAACTTGTCGATTTACAATTACAATTAGTATAATATAATATCAGTATCTTTTTTGCTGTGGTGGCTGAGAGTAGACATACGACCGCAAAGGGTTAATTACCGAGTTGATGAAAATAATCTCTGAAAGCAAAGGACTTGCTCCAGCCTCGCCTAAATCTAGCTCAAAGTTGGCCTAAGCCTGGCTCAAGTTCGACCTAAGCCTAGCTCAAACTGGAGTATGTTTGGGTCAAGCCAAACTAAGATTAGCTCAAGTCGACCTAACTCAGGCGTAAACCTGTATCAGCTTATATTTTGAGCAATAATCAAAGTAGTAGTATAATATTTTGCACGGAACGTTGGCAGGGTTATGCACCTAGCGTAATAAGGCGTGGGAGGACCTACCTATGTTGTCCATGGCGACCGCAAAGTACTTCCCGTCTGGGCTGTAAGTTACACACCGCACGCCCGTCTTAAACTTGTGTCTCTGGACAACGGTGCAGGAGAGCATGCTTATCATTTGAGCCTCCCCAACTTCGTTGACTGCGATCAATGTGGTCCCATCGGGCGACAGAGCTATCGTCGTGTAATTGTACCAGCTCTCCAGGGACAACGTTTTAGCCTTGTTGCTGGGAAAAAACTGTCATTATAGCAACGAACATCACAGTAAAAAAACACTTGTACTTTACTTTTTTAAATCATACACGGTAAGTTTATTTCCCACAGGGCTGACGACCGAGTTCCCGTCCGGGGAGAAGCAGACATTTCCTTTCCGATAAATAGTGCCCAGTAGGTTTGAAAACTGACAACAAATGTAGCATGTTAAACACAGCCCTTATTGTACAGCATTAGTAATATTTACCTTGTAAGAGAACTTCATTTTTAAGGCTTATTTCAAAAGAACCCTGGCGCAACCCTCTCTATATAAATCACATAAAAATGTAAACAAAACCGCACGTGTTTGCGAAATGTCAAATATCTAGAAATTCACAATTGCTACTTTAGCAAAATTCAGATACATTACACGTCAGGGTTGGGTAAAGAATACAAAATCTTAACAAAATTTCAGTGTGCTCCAAAAATCATTCAAAACACAAATCAAAAGAATGAAGCGAATTTCCTCAGGAATTAGGAATCAATTTATTGAGAATTCACGATTTTACAATGGTATATGCACGATAAGACGGGAATTTTAAGTGCTAAAATTAAAATAACTCATACAACTTCATTATACTGTCGTGCGTAAGAAATTAAGGCCACATGCACATTGCCATGCATCTCTTACTTTCGATGGCTATAGCTTTTAAAGTACTTGTCGGATTTAAAAAATTAAATGTTCCACATATTTACAGTATCGTATATTGTTTCCACAAGTTGTAATTAAAATATAACAAAACGTTTCTTCAGGACAATTAAAAATAAAATAAAACTGTGTAAACTATTAAGACCATTTCACCCTTTAAAGTAGTAACCTTTGGCGCGAATAGTCATTAGGTCTGTTCGTTGGCAATCCTGTGGCACCCCAGTGCGCCCTAGCTGCACTGGTTTTTAAACCCCAAATTCCAGTTCTGTGTTTTTTGAGAAACCTGGGGCGCCCTGGTGCACCCTCGTTTTACCCCAGATAAAAACTCAGGGTTAATGACGGTTATGAGTTTAATTGTTAACAGATACGGTATTTAAAGTGGAATTAACTCTTGTTGTGGGCACAAGAACTTAATTTTAGCATTTCGATATGAACATTATGAAAAAGTAGTGGTTTTATTTTATAATTTTTGTATAAAAAGCCAGGTGACAGTTCTCCTTTTTAATAAGCTGTTCGCTGGAGTGAAAAGCACTGGGATGCCCCGTGTTTTTTGACAGTTCTCAGGGCGCACCAGGGCGCCCTGGGGTGCCACAGGTTTTCAAGCCAACGAACAAACCTACTTATTCTCCGTGGCACTGATTGGACTAAATTATCAATTGCTTGTATTGGAATTCTTGCCCATTCCTCGTTTAACATCCTTTGCATTTCTTCGATGTCCTTTGGTCGGTTTGTTGAGACACTATGCTCTAACATCTTCCACACATTTTCTATTATGTTCAAATCACGGCTGTTGGCGGGCCGTGGGAGAACATTGATGTTATTTTCCTCCAGGAATGCTAGGATACCTCGTGCCACATGTGAGCGTGCATTATCCTGCTGGAACAATGAACTTCTAAGTGGCATTTCCTCCAGAGAAATTAGACTCCACAAGACTGGAAACGAGTCCTGTTCTCGGATGAGAGTTCTTTTCAATTTTTTCCTAATCGTCGAGTACTGGTACGACGGCTTCCTAGAGAAAACTACCACCGTCATGTGTACAACAAAGGCAACACAGTGATGGAGAGAAGGTCGCAGTATGGGGTAGTATTTCTGGAAATTGACTTACGAATTCAGAGGTTATCGCAGAAACCGTTAACCAAGAAAACTACAGAATATTTTGAGAAGGAAAATGCATCCTTTCATAGAAGAGGATATGCCACTTAGAGGTTCAATGTTCCAGCAGGATAGTACACGTCCACATGTGGCACGAGGTACCCTAGCAATCCTGGAGGAAAAAAATATATATATCGGACATTCCACGTCAACCGTGCAACCTAAATGACCAAAAATCATCAAGACCTAGAAAATTGTTTTTGGGCTTAAATTTTTGGTCTATCTTTACCCTTCAGAAATTGACCTGGCGTTTTGAAAAATTCAAAATAGCGGATCCAATATGGCGGCCAACTTTTCAAAAATGAACGAAATTTGAATAAAAAAAATACTATGATATTCTGCATAAAATTCTAAGTAAGAAATGTCTCTTGCAAATTTCTGAACAAAATTGCCGTTTTTGAGAAAAAAATTCATGAATTTTTAGAAATTTTCTATCTTGGTGAAATCCATATTGGCCATATTGGACATGACATTAAGAATTTTTTTGAAATCTGACATTCTATTCATCACTAGCGACCTCCTAACACCTGAGTGTTATTTAAATCTTTCTAATATGCCAATTGTCAATTTTTTTCTATATAAGACCGAAATTTAGGATTTCATCAAGACAGACATTATGGTTTAAGGTTGTTCGAGTTGATATACATAAAGTTTTGTAGACGGAAGTACTACTATCACATATCGGTTTTATTAAAATATTTACTCCACAGAAGTTCTTGTTAGAAATATTAAAAAAAATTTAAAAAAAAAAATATTTTCTTTTCCTCAACTTTACTTTGTGTACAAATAAATAGCTACGATAAGTCCATATAGCCCTAAAACTTCGGCAAAAATTAAAATTAAGATGACACCAACAAATAAGCGTTGTTGTTGACCGATTCCTCTTACGCCAGCGTCACCGACAATTCCGATCGCAAAGCCAGCAGCCAATCCGGAAAGACCAACAGAAAGTCCAGCAGCCAGATGAATAAAACCTCTAGAGCAAAATTATGAAAACTTTAAAAAGAAGTGTTTAAATGGATTTTACTTGTATAGAGGATATTTCGAGGGTTCTTCAATTGCTCCGGCTATGAGAACAGACACAACAAGCCCGTAAATTGCTATGATACCTGCCATTACCACAGGAATGATTGATTTCATGATTAATTCTGGTCGCATTACTCCCAAAGCAGCAATACCGACACCTGATTTTGCTGTTCCATACGCAGCTCCAAAAGCTATAACATTTATAAATTAACTTAATTTTGAAAAGAATACAATTTATAAAGAATATCTTTAATTTAAACATTAGCAAATGTACAGAATTGTTTCATTATTCCTTCGTCGTTATTGTTTAAGGAGTCATGCTTACTTGTAAATTTCCACACAAAAAATTTTTTTAGTTTTACATTTTCTTGAAGTACAAGAAAATAAACAAAATAAACCTCCGACGTTTATCCTGCCACCATTAGCGTAGCTAGGGATTTTCCCTAGGGGGCAGCCATCCAGCTGAACCGACCACAATAATTTAATGAGATCTCATAATTTACGCCTAGTGATAATTAATAATGCAGTTCATTCACTCTCCTTATTACCATGTGGCGTCTTTCTTAAGTCCTTAGTAAAGTTGAAAGTCTAATGGTAGAGCTAAATCAATACTTCTATACTAATATTGAAAATGCGAAAATAACTCTGTCTGTCTGTTACCCTTTCACGCTTAAACGGCTGAACGGATTTCGATAAAATTTGGCAAGAAGATAGTATCCTGGGCAAGGACATAGGACAAATATTTCATTAAATTTTTTCATACTTTATACCTAGAAAAAAAAACAGAGTGTGTATCAAAACCTATAACCAACTTAATGAAACAAAACCGAATGAAATAATTAAAAATATACTTTGTTATAGTTAGAATTTTAAGCAAAAAGGATTTCCCGCCTTTCCTTTACGTTACTTAAAGTTTAAATGTAATTATTGTAGTATTTGTAGTAGTAATTTAAAGAAAATCAATTTCATTTTCTGTTTACTGTTTAAAACAAAACTAAAGAATGATCAATAATTTACTACGTTAAAAACGCTAAAAACAACGGACTTCAATCTCAACAATCACAAATTGTGCAATATCTTCTTCGTTTTTGTTAATTTTGTAAGAAAAAGTACTACACCGATTTTCATATAATTTGTGTGGGGCCAACCAGAAAACATATCCTATCGAAGAAGCCCACCCTTCATTTCAAAGATGAATCGTGGAAAATGTGTGAATGTATCCATGTTCGAAGAATTTCGAAGTTATCAGATATCTGATAAGAATAAGTCCACAAGATATTCTAAAGCGCAATTCTTCTGGAATCTCAAATTTACAACACCAAAAAACCACCCATCTCCTTGTTATTTACAAGATAGGGGCAAAAAAACGAGAATTTCATGAAAATATAGGGTTAGTGACCCGTACTACCTCGCTCGTGGGACTTAAGGTTATGCCGCAATGGACACTTTTTTAGAGCATTGAATTCTGAAGAAACCCTATCATTGACCAAGATTATACCATAAAATGCCTCTGAGCTGTAGAGTTTTGAAGAAAAATAATCAAAGTTTACGTGTATTTTATATGGGAAATCTTTATACGCCTTGGTCTAGTACTTAATATTAATATTAAGGGCTCCAATTTTCAGTGAATTTTTGTTTAGGTATTTGCCACAAAATTTCGAGGTGGGACTGAAAAAAAAAAAAAAATAGTCGCAAAAAAGCACCCTAATAGATAATGGGTTAGTTGTGAAAAAAAGAACAAACTATAAGAAAATATAAGTCAAATTTGAAAACGGCTAACTATTACAAATTTTCAATAGCAAAAAGTTTTATGATAAGGCTTAGAACCACTAAAGATTTTAACCCGAATGACCGAGTCGGTATTAAAGAGAGTAGTTTAGGTGAAAGTCAATCATTACATGCACATACATATTTTATAGGAAACAGTAAACATATTTTAAATTAAAATTATTAAACATATTAATATCTCAATAGAGGGAAAAGGGAACTGCATAGTGTTGTTGTACATAGAATATTATGTGCTTAATTGATGCATTACTTTAAAATAAATATTTCGTTAAATAATCAAGTATAAAATGTAAAAGCACACTCGATTAATCTGAATAAGTACCCCAAAAATATTTGATCTAACAAGGAGACGACACGACCGTAGGGTCGGGGATTTGCCCGAATTTTTTAATGGTGAAAGAGGACCCCTAGCACCTTACGTGATTAAAGCAGTAGGACGGAAAATTCCGAGAAAAATCGATTCAAAGTTTCCTAGGCGCCTTATGAGTTAAAAATGTCAATCGTATTGAAATAATTAAAACATAAATATAAATATGCACTTCCAATGGATCTGATTCAATTCGGGTTCCTTTGTCGGATTAAACCGAACCAGATCTGTTGGAAACACCTTGTTTAAACATTTAAATAGAAAATTCCACCGCTAAGAATTAGACACTTGATATTGCCTAACAGCGGATATACTCGTTTTTACTTTTTAGATAACACAACACGATGATTTAATTCCTTGATTATCTATCATTCTTGGTGATTTTTCTTACCTAGGAATTTTTTTAATAGCAGATATTTTAAAGATTACGAAAACCTTACGCGATGATGTTCCATATAATATTTTATCAAAATCACTATGACCTGTTCGGGCGTAAAATTCTTGTCGTATAGAGAAATTATGTATGTAGTTTATGTTAATTAAAAAATCGAAAAATTCGATGGTGTGTTTTTGACATCTTTAATAACTATAACATCTGAAAAATATTTCCTAAGAATTCCAAGTTAATCTAATTAAAATTGATGGAGTTAGAGGTCATCAAAGCCCTTTTTTTGTACGATATTATAGTATAGCTTTTAATGCTAACTTTAAATTTAAAATTGTAGTTTAAAAATCTGGACCTTATGTATCTCGAAAACAACTGGGATGGTTGAAAAGATGAAAATCCACTTTATTTCTCATAATAAGTGCTATATTTTCATATATACAAGGTGCTGCGTATATTCATGCAATGCTTCTGTAAGTAATTTTCCATGCTTGCATTACTTTTACTGGTAATTGTAATTGTAATGGTAGTATTTTTTGACAGCTCTGGAAAAGTATTATTTACACTTATGGTGGGCACCGCAACCGAAAGCTGAAATGGGAAAGTGATGAGAATTCGTTATAAAATAACACTTTAACACTAGAATTATCAAGACATGTCAAATTGACGGGTATTCAATTCTTTCCTTGAATCTAATTATATTTTTCAAAGGTATCTCTTTAGATATATCCCAAAACTTATTAAGGGTAAAAATTACTACGTATTCAAAAATCTTTTCCATTTATAATTACAAATTCGAAGTTGAAAGCGTATTGTGCAGAAAGTTTTTAAAATTACAAGCTTGCGCTCCTGTAGTTCTAGTGTTAATAATCTTTACAGGATTTATATTAAGTGTGTAACAGAGAGCTACATAAATAAAAAAGTACTTACTGCATGAATTTACTAAATTGTATATTTTAAAGAGTCTCACTGCTCAAGACACTTCAAGGAATCGATTTGTGTATTTTATCCTATAAAAGTTTATCACGCCCTGTATACAAAACATTTTTTAAGTAAATTTTATATTTAGTGACCAATTGCGGCCAAATCTATTCTATCTATTTCTGAATTCAATTGGTACAAGCTCTGCAGAGCCTTGTAATAGGAAATTTACAATTAAGGGAATATATTTTTTTACATAAAAGTGTTATTGACATTATAAAAATGCTAAAAAAAAAAATTATATTCTCCATATCGTCTACTAAAATATTTAAAATGAATTAGTTTGATAGTTTAGTTTTTTAGTTTTTCACACACAAAAAAAAAAGAACATTTGTGTATACTTTTGTAGAAAAATGAAACGGAAAGCCCCCTTAAAGCCCTGTTCTTAATGAAAATGCGCACTTCGCACGCATCCGGAAAACAATATAAACAAATATGCGTCAAAAACACTCAAAGCAAATATAATTGCGTCAAAAGCATGTTATTTTTCCGGTGAACATTTTCTACATTACAACAGGAAACACTAAGAATGCCATTATAATATGAAAGCAAAATTTTTAGATTGCAATTTCAATACCCAATCATCTACTTGAAATAAGATTTTATTTTATCGACAGAATGGACTTTTACCGAAATTCATGATAATATTGCTGATATCTCAGAACTCATTTATTTTTATTGCATCTATTGCCAATCAGATAGGAATCCATTCCTTTTAGATGAATTGGGTATTCAAAATATTGCAGCCGCACATCGACTCAACATTAATCATAAATAACAAGCGTTTTAGCCTTCGTAAATATGGGAACCTAACTCCGAAACCCCTAAAATGTGTCTATTATTTTTATTTTTTTCGTTTCCCGTAAAAACGGTTAGAGCTCGGAGATAACTGAACAAAGCGAAAATTATCTACGAAAAATTACCTACAAACGAGTATTAGATTAATTTTAATTGGCCTAGTACGAAACTGGAGTTTGTGTGGTGGGAATTACTCCATTACCATTCCTCCCTACCACCACCTGTTACCGAGACTTTGGGTCATCCTGTAGTTTAGCAAGTATGCACTCTATAAACAAAGTTTAACTACCATTCGTCAAAAAAGTCTCCAAATTTTCAATTGAATATTCAATTACTCCTAGAAATCTATTTAATTCTGCTCAAATTTGAGGAATATTGAGCCTTTTTCTTCCTCTAAAATATTAAGAAGTGATTGTAAGGTATTGTAGTGTTTAAAATTGGAATCATTAAAGGATTAAGTTAATTGAAAATCAAAATTTGTATTACCTTATCTTTTACTATCGCCGAGATAATCAATCATCAATTTGTAAAGGTGTACTCATTGATACCGGATTTCGATTATTTTCATCGGCTTCTAATCGCGCCATTTTCAGATTTGAGAGTTTTTATGCAATTATATTGCTACGCAAATCTATTTACTATTTGCAAGAGTTGTTAAACAATTAGTTAAAAAAAAACCTGGACAGTCGAATGGTAGTTAAAGTTTTATTCATAGGGTGCATACTCACCCAGCCACATGGTACAAATGTTTAAACCAAAACATTTAAATCCTATTGTCACGGAAACAGGAGGTAGTAGGGAGAAACGGAATTTAAATTTGAAATTGTTTAATACAACGGAGGCCATTTTTACGGTAGCCCGCTGGAAACCCTTATTGTTTTACTATGTCCATTCGTTCGTCTGTGGTTCGCAGCGACTCGTCAGAAGAGGCATCATTTTCCGCATTTGAAAACATTAATTTGAAAAATGGACTTGTGAAATATAAATTTCTGTATTTAGTTTTCATATCCAAAGAAATTAAAAATAGAAATTACCCTTTTATCTAACAATATGCAATATGGACTTTGTAAATCCCAGCGGGTCCTCAGAGAATTTTCACAATAGTAATAATACTAAAAAAAATTTGAAAATTCTGTGTGCATGACAGAGAAAGCCAGCTTCCGAAGATATATACACGAGCAGAGATATAACAACACATAGAAGACCGTGACGTACAATTTAAAAAAATACGTATTATACCGCCCTAAAGTTTCTGATAGCACTGCAAGCAGGAGTAAAACTTTCTACAAATTCAAGTCGTGAATTCGCTTTTTGTGTGGCTGAGTAAGTGGTCTGGCAGTTCGAGAAATTTACATTGACGCTTATGACGGGCAGGCGAAACTCACACGGAAATTTAGCATGATTATATTACTGCCAGGTAAAATAATATAGTATTCTAGAAAATTCAGCATTTTACTTCATGTAGGGTGAATATATGTATTAATTCCAAGTGAAAATGTATTAATTTTTGGGTTCCCCAGGGCCAAACCTTCCTTCAACTGTCAAACAGCCGTCCATTGCAAGATCAAACTCAAAAATTTGACAAATTATTTTAAAGTAGATAGTAAAAAGTCGGATGAATTTAAAAGAAAACGTTTTTCAGCATATTTTGTTCTAATCATTGGCAAGGACCAAGGGACCAAGGCAAGCGTCTGAGAGCATAAATTAATATTATATGGTTTAACAAATATCAGTGCGAAATATTGTTGTAGGCGGGTTGCCTCGCGATCAATCTTCAGTTTCTCTAAATCTCGATTTTAACAATAAGAGAGATTTTTCATCTCCATTTATTTATTAAACCGGAGAGAATTTAAGGATGAGTTCCTAATAGGACTCCTTTCAAAAATTAAAATGGGCAGAAAATATTTTTAGCTTGCACTTATGAAGTGCTACTGCCAAATATGATCACTTTTTTTTTAATGATTTTCGTCATGTCAGTCAGCACTGGAAAAAGCGTTTGCGCTTTCATAAGAATAAAATATTGTAGAAAAGGAATGGGCAAAGATCGTTTATCTTATCAGATGTGACCCTTTTCAGCATAGAACAAATTTTGGTTAAGAAAGCTATGAAACGATATGTATTAAAAATACCTTTGTACAGTATGTAAAATGTGTGAAATGTAAAGTGATATAATTATTTTTAACCTTAAAAACTACAACGGACACTGAAGCAAAAATATTTTCTGATAATTTTTGAAATGACGATAATTTCAGTCGCAGCCCCGATGGCATTCCTGCCATCGTACTGAAAAAATGCGCGCAGCACTTAACACAACCTCTTACCTTTCAACTGTCAATCTTCTCGGTGGAGAGTCATTTATGATCCCTATTCACACAAAGGGCTGCACAGGTGATGTGTCTAACTACCGGCCCATCGCCAAATTGTCTTGCCTACCTAAACTTTTGGAACGAATTGTTTATGACTCCATGTTCTTTCATTACAAATCCATTTTCTCCCCTTCCCAACACAGCTTCCTTAAGGGCAGATCAGCTACGACTAATCTCACAGACTTCTTCTCCAGAACATTGTAACGAATATGTGTGTACTTGAAAATGGTGACGAAGTCGATGTTCTTGTCCCAGATTTCAGCAAAGCCTTTGACAAAATCTCACCAAATAATCCTTTTCAAACTCAGTTCCCTTGGTTTCCAATCGCGTTTTCTCTCTTCGAAGAGTTCCTACCTAAACCAACAACAGTATTGTGTTCTTGTTGGGTCTGTACACTCTAGCCCTTTCGTAGCTCATTCAGGGGTCTCTTAAGCTATCTGGCTGTAAATCGAGTGCATCATCACCACTCAGACCTTTTACGCCGATGATATGAAGTTCTCTAAACAAATTTCCTCCGAGGTTGACCTCCTCCTCCCCCCTTTACAAGATCTGGATTGTTTTTGCATATGGCAAAAACTTCTTGGAATTAGACGTCTCAAAATGTCAATCCATCACCTATTCCCGTAAATGGTCTTCCTCCCCTAGACTCTATGTATTATCTGGCGAGTATATCCTTTCTAGTTGACTCTCTTCGTGATCTCGGCGTCACCTGCGACAGAAAACTTAACTTTCGTTCTCACATTTACAACACATTAGCCAAAGCTAACTCAGCTCTCACCTTTGTGAATATAATTTATAAATACGTCGCGAAATTCCTATACATCTCTTTTGTCCGACTTCTCCTTGAATATGCCAGTCAGGTATGGTTTCCCACTCACAAGGAAACGTTCTCAGGTGTGTCTCACCGATTTTGATTAAATTGAAATATGTTGTAGAGCATCGAAAAATACGAGACACGCGAGCTCAAAGACTTTTCTTTATTGTTTTTTTATAAAAATTGATGTATTTTTCAAAAGTTTGTCCACCATGTTGGATCCGACATTTTGAATTTTTTTAATTTAATATCAGATTCGTAATCAGCAACCTGAGAAACTTTTATTTACAGTTCTTTTTATAAAAATTGATGTATTTTTCAAAAATTTGTCCGCCATGTTGGACCCGCCATTTTGAATTTTTTAAATCTGACATCAGATTCGTAAACAGCGACTCCAAAAACCCTTAATACTGGTCTTCACGAAAAAACTGATGTCTGAAAGAATATACATCATGTGTTAGTGCTAGGGGTAGTTTACCCCCTTGAGGAGCTTTTTTCAGAAAAACCCAAAAACAGGTCAATTTTATTTTTCAAAATCGTATGTAAAAAATATTTGTCAATGAGTTTTAACTAAAACGCAAAAATATAATATATTCTGCAATAAAAAATAAGGGTTGCAACCCCCGGGAACCGGATTACTTACAAAAGGTTAGTATATTTATGAGACATCATTTCCATTTTCTTTCATTCGAAAAAATTCATTAGAACTTGAGATATTTAGGAAAAACTGTTTTTGGGGGTAAACTTTTGGGGTGGTTTTCACCCCCTAAACTTGCGTATCCGCAGATAAAAAAAAATAGTGTCATCGATTGCCCCTCTCTGTTGCAGCTGATATCGCTCTACACCAATCTTCGTAGCTTTAGATCGGTACTCCTGTTCCATCCCTCGCATCACCGCACCAATCGTTTTTCCAAGCCAATTTCCAGGATGATACGTAAACTCCTTACCCTCGTTTGACTTCCACCTACATATATGTCTGAAACATCTCCCCTAGTTTTTATTACGTCGTTCGGATCAAACCCTCCCGGGTTTGAAAATTCATTACGCAATATTTGTTATTACGTAAGCTTATTTTGTCACTAAGTAGAGCAATCAGTTGTTTTTCATCTTTCACTGCGATCACTACGCTATGACTACAAATACAAATTTAGAAGGTCGTAACTCTATCAATGTATCTTCGCAGCGTCAAATAATCAAGTTTACATATCTTGAAGGAAAGTCAGCGGCCGAAGCCCACCGAAGACGTGATGATTTCCAATGCACTCCCCAAACGACAGTTAAAGAGTGATACAGACGCTTCAATATTGGAGACTTCGATGTCGGGAGCGATGTGGAGGCGATCACAAATCTGGACCCGAAACTAACAAGCGCCTAGAGATGGTTAAGAAAGCATTTCGCGAATCAAAATCTTAGTCATTAACCTCGTTACGACTGGTATACCGCTGCTAAGACTGGTACACCTAAAACTACTTGTTATGAATTAATTATATGTATATGTATCGCTTCCACTAAGCTGAATAAATAACTAAAACTAAAAGGGAATGACAATGTAATTTTAAATAAAAATGTCTGATAATTAAATATAATAATACTTATGTAGGTATTTATTTTGACACGACTGGTGTGAAAAGTAGTACTGCTTTGTAGGTAATTTCATATAAATCATTTTCAGTTTTCTCCAAGATCTAACCGTTCGTGCAGAATATAAAAAAAAAAACAAGGAATTAATTTATGAGGTGGAGGGAGAAAGCCGGCAACCTAGGCATGGACACTTTTTTTGAGAATACATCTAAAGCCCCAAGGAATGCCTGTACCAAAAATCAGCTTTATATAATTTCTCTGAGGTTGGTTACTAAGTCGGCTGTTCTAATAAGAATCGGGAATTGAAATGAGTTTTTACTTGATTGGGACAATCGGTATGTTGTTTGTTAATAAAGGAGACGCAAATAAATTTACATTTGGAATGTACAAATTGTTTTTATTTCAGATAATCAACCCGTGACAATCTTTACACGATTTGTATATGTTCTATTTACTGTTCTTGATGTTCTGTTTTTGAAATTTCCTTATTTCTCTTATCCACTTTTTAAGTATATTTAAAACTCCTCAATGTACTACAGTATTATAATGGTATTGTAATTCCCTAGATTGTGTTTTCCTTCCTTGCACCATCTTTTTTGCTTGCCTTTTTACCAATCTTTTCTTTTAACAAAACCGTGCAAATTTACTTTCAACTTTTTTTTTAATAATTATAATTTTTCAAGTGTTACTTGGTTCCGCTAACATAGAAAAAATAAATAATTATACTCCTCATTATACAATCAAAATAATGAAGTTATGGATAATTATTGTTTTATTCAGATACGTGAGCAATACAAAAATTTTGTCAAATGTAAAAAGGGATATTTTATTTTTCGGTATAATAAAAAATCGAAAATTGAGGTGGTTGGGATCGGTATTTGAAAGATGTTCGTATTTTAACTGTAATAGTGTAAACCTTGGCATTACATGTGTGATTTTTTTAAATATAATTTCTGTATTTACACCAACGAATAAAATTCTGTTAAATCTCAATATTTCTTATATTAATATTTATATACCTTTTAATACGATAATATACTTTGTTTACTATTAATTACATTTTCACCATTTCTTTATCAATATGTATAGGGAACAAGTTACACATGTAAGATAGTCGCAGAAGGAATAGAATTCAAAAATTTAAAAATTTTACAATTATGCAACCATGGTAAACAACAATATTCGTTACAATAAGGAAGTTACACTAATACTTTTCTTATTTGTTGTTCTCGTCATTTATAAACACGCATGCCTTTTTGGGCGACATAAAGCTATAAGAATTATAATCGCATATAAGCAAAAGGTGTTTTTGTTTTTTTTTTGGTTGTTGGTATTTAGCGAATTTAACAGATCAACGAAAGTACTTCCATACTTGCGGGGAAAAGTAAGATACCATTAAATAACAAATACTACGCAGACTCACAGAGAGCCTATCTGTTGTTTAG
Organism: Dysmachus trigonus; assembly: GCA_949715965.1. Taxonomy (NCBI): domain Eukaryota; kingdom Metazoa; phylum Arthropoda; class Insecta; order Diptera; family Asilidae; genus Dysmachus; species Dysmachus trigonus. The sequence goes on along the minus strand of OX454319.1, from coordinate 50,666,807 downwards.
TCTGACTTGTCGAAAAAATGACTGCTTTATCTTCCGGTTTTTCTTTTATTTTCTTTCATCTAATTCCTAGAAATTCTGTACATATATTTATTGAATTAATTTATAATTATTTATATATAGTTCTTTCCTTACGCCTAAATAATCTATTGTTTCTTTAATTTAATAATTACATATATAATATGATAAAAATTAACAAATAGTGAACAAAATTAGATAATTTCGTCGTCGCAGTAAACGCTATTGAAATTTTCATTTCTTTGCTGAAACTTCCTTTTTAATTTTTGAACCTAGCAATTGTGCTAAAAATTAGACAAACGGGGTTTAAAAAAAAATTACTTGGAAAGTAATAAAATTGAAAATACTTGTGATCACCGCCAGCAACGCAATCAGTACATACCAGACGGACACTACATTCTAAGTGTAGTGGGAAGCATATTATGTATGTACCAGAACCGAAATATTATCAACTTCTCTACTGATTAAATGCATCTCCTCAGTCGTATTGCTAGCTAGGCACAAGTAGAGCTTTAAAAACATGACAAAAGCGGATAATTGCTAAAAAAAAACTTGTCGATTGGAAAGAGATAATTAGAGAGATAATGTTTAAACTAGCGATGCATACACAGGAAAACAGGAATACCTATTAGTTTGGTCACAACTTCTTATCCAAACATAATTTTCTACGAAATGGAGCAATTTGAATGGAACGATTAAAACGACACAAATGTGTATTGTGCTATTTCTGCTTTTTCAATTTTATTTTGTAAAAACATGAACAGGCATGAATATTATCCTTAAGTGTTTTGCTTCTATGTTCAAATTATGTTAAGGACAGAATTGCACCATAAAAGAAAACGAGAAAGGTATCACCTTTGGCACGCAGCATCAATGTGCTTCTGGGGATACGTCCCTCTCTTAATTCGCTTCGCTAATTCTAATAAAAATTACAAGTAGACAAGAATTAAAGACTCATCTATCACAATAAAGGGCATCAGAGGATCTTTTGTTATAATTAGGACGGGCCTTCAAAATTTACAAAAATTCCCCTGATACCGTAAAAAGAGGAAAGCATCGGTTCACAGAATTTCAAGAAGTAATACAACTTAGGATATTATGTATTATTTTCGGACAATACAATAAATATGGCACACACTTGGGCTTTCACGTAAAATAAATTCTACGCTCAATAAAAATTTCGAAAGCTACTTTCAACACATTTTTCTTAACGTTTTGACCCTTAGAAAGCCAGAGTGTGACCTCGCGAAAAAGAAATTAAGAAACTAACAAAAAGTACAACAGAAACAAAAATCCAAAAATAATACACAAATTAACCTTAATTAAAAATAGATAGTGAAGGTAAGAGTGGTGGATTTCCTATTTTAAACCTTTTTTGCTGTTTTTTATAATGATGATAACGATGAGTTCTGAATGAGTTTCTTTGTTGTATGTACTATGTCCTTGCGTACTTTATGATTTTTTTAAATATATTTATGTTGGCTATTTATTTCGTGTAGAGGTAAATAGCAACGATAAGACCGTATAGACCCAAGACTTCAGCGAAGATAAGGATCAAAATCATACCGACGAAAAGACGCGGTTGTTGAGCTGTTCCTCTAACACCAGCATCACCAACAATGCCAATTGCAAAACCTGCTGCTAAGCCTGAGAAGCCAACGGCTAATCCAGCCCCCAAATGAATGAAACCCCTGTGAAATTGAAATTAGTTTTATAGCTTTTGTATCAAAAATATCTTCCTAATCCTCACTTGTATAAAGAATATTTCGATGAATCATCTAGAGATCCTGCAATAAGTACTGCTACAACCAGACCGTAAATGGCAATGATACCAGCCATGACAACAGGAATGATGGATTTCATAATAAGTTCAGGTCTCATAACAGACATTGCAGCAATTCCAGTGCCGGACTTTGCAGTTCCGTACGCGGCTCCTAGAGCTAAAAAAGATATAAATTATAAGAATGTAGCCAAACTAGCTTTATGTTTCTCACACCACAAAATCAAAGAGCCATATACACATATATACCTACACAATTAAATTTTTCGTTCTTCATAGATCACATACCAGTAATTAGTCACATACTAAGCAATTACACAATTCAAAATCAAAACTCATTCATTCATTACTAAAATCGTAAGATATTTCTTTAAATAAAGCAAAGGGTAAAGACAAAAACTCAGATACTACCTAATAATGGACTTCAATCGCATCTGACATAAACATTCATCATGTGAAATCGATCACTATCTTACTTACGCACGTGGAGTTTCAAATTAAAAATGGAATTTTTTCCATTACCTCATGTCCAGAGGCAACGTTTTTGGGATATTTTACAAGAATAATCTAATTTTGTCAGACCGAAAATAAACACTGAACAACAAAGGATAGCAAAATTCTAGTTTTTGAAAACTTCACTTTTATAATATTTCAACTTAATGCCCAAATTTTTTGAATATCAGCGAAAAGCTTTTGCCCCTGTTTAAAGAAAAATAACATGTATGTATATGACCGTTATTTTTGAAAGTGGTGAAGTCCACTTTTTAAAAAATCTTCACGTTAAGATTTAACAGGAGAATTTATAAAAAAGTATTATAAAAGTGGACTTATAACAGTTTCAAAAATGAAGGCTTATATATACTATATATGAAAAAAATTCGAAAATTGTTTGTACGCTCTATAATTTGAGGGGGTTTCTACTACTTAAAAGAGCATTACTACTAAATTCCTGAAATTGATGAGGAATGATTGAAGTTAGACAACTACTTTTGCTTTTCCACTTGAATGTTTACACATAAAATTAAGAAAGAAAAAAAGATCTTTCAGATCTATCCTATGTGTAACCTATAACGAGCTGTACTGGGAATCTGAAACTTAGTAAGTTCATCACACATATCATTTAATAAAGGTTATTTTACTTTCATAGCATAACCACAATCCTCATCATGAGTGTATAAAGAATTTGTGAATCCATTGACAGAACGAATAGCGAAAAAAGTATATTTTTCCGCCTTTATTTTGAATGCGTTAAAAAGCCTTCAAAACAGTGTTCAATCCAAAAAGATAAATACACACTTACTTTAAATTAATATATTATTAATTTGAAAGCGTGGAATTATGATGTACTTAAGTTTTTACATTCCGATACTTCAAAAAGGGTATGTAAGTAGATATAATTCAGTGATTTAAGATACTGCCTAAATTTTTTAATCAAATTTGAACACTTGCACACAAGTATGCAATCTTACAATAATATATTCGAATATAAACTGCATTGGTAATGAAATAGATGGCAAATGTAAGTTGTAACTGAGCTAGTTGCTAGCACCACATACTTAAGTTCGGGGAAATTTTCTGAATTTGTGTTAAGGTTTAAATATTAATCCTTATCACCTCAATTGGCAACTGTATTATCAGATATGCACGCAATGTTTAGCTATCACTTAGATTAGAAAAATCAGAGTTTTTATCTAATGTAATAATAATGTAGTCAGTTATACATTTCACTTTCTATAAAATCAAACCGTAACGTCAGAAATATCTAAACAGTTTGATTAATTTAGTATAATATAATGTATTTAAAAAAGAAAAGAAAATTATAAAACTTTGAATTGGTGTGAAGAATAAGCATTCACCTTCTAATGCCGCAGTGAAATCACATGAGCCAAATATGATAACGAATAATGGCTTAAGAATTCCAGGACACAATATTATTCTACGGAATGAACAATTAGACCAGTTGGCCAAACGATGTGCTACTTTTAACGAATCCTCAAAGGAAAAAAAAAGGATTTCGTTGGAAAAAAAAAAAAAAATATATATATGCATATATTATCCAAGAAACTTCAACAAATTCAATTTTTCTCTTCATAAATCGATTGTAGAACTATCCAAAAATATATTCTGAAAATTTCAAAACAAAATTCCACGCAGTTTAAAAGTTATAAACGTTTCAGTGAGTGTTCCTCAGTCGAACCTTTACTGCCACTCTTATTTTTAAACGCGTTTTTCTCGAAACTACTTTTTTCAAATTTGTGTACACTCTAGCTCCTACAGTTTTTCATCAATCATTATCAAACTCAGCACATAGTTTCTTTATATTGTAGATTGTTGTGGCTGGCCGAAGACACACTTTGGCCATTACAGGCCCATTGTGATATTTTTAGATTGTTTGTTTAGATATTTGTTTATATTAATACGCTCTATTTGAACCTTAATCCTAAACGATATCTTTATTTTAACTATTTTTTTATTGCAAGAAAGTACAAAAAAATGGTAAAAAATCATACTAAATTTTCACATTCCTTAGAAAAATATTAATTTTCGATTTATTTGTGAGGAGTGAGGTTCAAATAGAAGAGTCACTTATAATAAAAGTAAATTTTTTTGAAAAATTGATTTCAGATGAAAATTGTGACCTCCAGGATGTACACAAATTGCCCAGCCGGATGGCAACTTACAATGCGCGGCAGCTGATATCTCCGTTATTTTTCGAGGAAAATGTTTGAAAATTTCAGAATATACTCTTGAATATATGTATAAAATCAATCCCAAGGTATAAATAAAATATATATATTCCTTGTGTTAAAAAAATTCATGAAAATCACTAAAAATATGCCATCCTACACCTAGGGGGAATTAAATGAAATAGCACGCTTCATGACATATTCTTGATAGTGCTTAGGAATTTTTCAACCAATTTTATTTTTCATATAATTTTACATAAAGTCGCGCATTATAAAACGACAGGCAAAGAGGACGATACTACATCTTCACATATTCTAGTTCATTTAAACTTTTTCATTTGTCCTACATTAAGATGGTCGCTTTTGCTATGATTTTATTTTCATGGCCCTATTTATAGAGAAAGGTTCTGTCTAGACCATATAAGTTGTAATTTTAAAATTTTTTCGTTAAAACAATATAAAGCATACAAATCGAGTGTACTTTAGAATGCTCGTTTCGTGTTTGTTAAGAAAATGAGGACTTGTTATAGGTAATGATTTATTTTTCGTGTTTTACATTTCAAACTTCTGAACTCAGTTTAAAGAGAAAATTCAAATATTTGTGCTACGAGGGGAGTGATCTAACAATTTTGAAGTCAGTTATTGAGGCTAAACGTAAGTTAAATGTAACCTTAAAAATTAATATAAAAAAAAAAAATATTGTAAAATAAATGATTTATTTCTAATTTAATATCTGAGACTTTGCAAATATCCCAACTCCGGTAAATTTTAGCGAGGTTAAACTTGTAAGTGTACAGTATCTTCCTGTTTCTTCGGCCCTGGGGATAACTTTGACCCAAGTCTAAATTGACTTGATTCTCATTTCTTAACACTTTGTAACGCGCGTTAATTAAGCAGTTTGAACAGTATAAAACAAAATTGCAGTTTGAAATTAATTTACACTGTTCGGACGTAAGAAAAACCACGCCCTAATATTACACATATAGGATTAAGCTCAATATGAAATTACTAATTAGATCCAGAAAAGTACAAAATTTAATGCGGTTCGGATCAGATTAAAATTAATTATTATCAATTAAAAATTAGAGCGAAAAGTTTTGATATTTAAGTGTTTTGCAATTATTAAAATACTGCTGTGAGCTTATAATTTTACTTTTTAATATAAATTCACATAATATAGATGTTGTTTTGTATCAAGTTCAAAAGCGAAATGATTTTCAGTTGAGTAATTTAATTTACAATTTACCATGCAAGATCATTTAAAAATGAAGTCACCCTCAGCAAATCGGTTTGCTTTATTTAGCAAAGAAATTTTGCCCAAAAATCTATTCTGAATGGGCAAACATTATAAATAAAAATACAATCGTAGTAATGACCTATATATATTTTTTTAAGAGTAATCTCGATAAATGTCTGCTACTAAGAGAATTTAAAACAGCTTGAATGGCATGAGCACTGCACCGGACTAAGATAAGGTCGTATCATAAGTGCTCTCAGGTAATGCACGTAAAATTTTAAACGTAGAAGGTACCCGATAGCATCAACTGTTCGTGAGTAGCATTACTTATATTGAAAAGGTACGTAATCCAGAAGAGCTTTTTTAAATACACAGAAAGGAGCGTAATCTCCAGATATAAAGACAATATAACTGAGCACCTGCTGCTCTCAGGTAGAGAACTGGCTTTACATAATCAGAGCTCATCGGGCAATTGAATGAATTATCCAACCCAATTAGCACCGACCGATTTTGCTCCTGCTTAAGAGCCTATCATATGACACTCAAAAAATGTTGCTTTCTGACCATCGTTCCGCATGTTGTAATTCATATTCACGCGTACGAACGCAAAGATTCTGAAGGCTTTATCGCAAGCGCAAGGGTGTTTATCACTTAATCATCTGGTGTACTATCGAGTTGTCACCTGACATCTTCTCTACTCATGTGACATCGATTAGTATCGCTATAAAACTTTGTTTCGAGTTAAATTCCTGGAACCAAATTTACGTTCCTCCTGCAACTGAGAGATTTTCTTGTGATCGAAGAAAACCTGTTGGGGGAATGGGGAAAAACTACGGCTGAGAAATGATTTGACACTTGCTTGCTCGTGCTTCACGTGACCCAGACATGGACTTGGCTGATTGAACTCGAAATCACTGTACATTTTGAAAGAACACCGATTTGAGCTTCAGCCCTTACGCAGAAATAAAATGCAGCCACTCTTATGTGGGCGTATTTTATATGATAACGAATGCAACGATTTTCGGGTTCCATTTTCGAAAATACTTCAAAGTCAGCTCGAGTGGTAATGATTTTTTTTTCTATGCCAAGTGCACCCAGCCTCCCAGCAGCTGGCGCAAGAGTACCGCAAATGAAGTTTTCAGCCTGCCGAGGCAGTTCATCATAAATTAATGAATTTATGAAACCCAGCCTCAAGTGGTAGTTAATTCCTTTTCGATTAATGGAAATTCCCCTACCTTTGACAGTAATAACTTAAGTGACACATCACTTTGCAATTTAACATTCTATCAGCGCTAAATAATCGGCTCATTGGAGCGCAGCAATCGCCTAGAGAAGAGAAAACAACAAATTCTGCCACCATGCAAGTTCTCCCTTGCATCCAGCTCGAGTCAGATTTTATTTCCTTCAAAGTCCTTGGCCTCAAAATCGATATTTTGAACGAAGAGGACCAATCCCTCTTGGAAGAACAGTGTCACACACACTGCATACATACACAGCGCACCTACACACAAATCGCTAAAAGATTATTTTACGCTAGAAAAGACTGAATTTTGACACAAAACGAGCATACAATTTCAAGCAAATCTGCGATTATATTAGTTATTATAAAAAAGAACATTTTTTCCTGGCATCCACAAAATTTCGCTCTTTCTTACCGCTGAATATGATTGCAGCTGCTGCTCCCATAACTCCAAAGAATGGCGCATAAATTGGGTTTTCTGGTGTCATTTTTGCTGGTTTTTTGGTAAAGTTCCCTTTTTTATTTTGAAGAAATAGGAGTATTTACAGGTTATCTGCAAATAACTGAACTATATCCACACACTCACTTCACTAAACTAAGTATCCCACTGTCAAATATGGCTTACTGAAAGGAGACTTCTTGCCGTTGGGTCATATGACATGCGACTAAGCGATCTACGATAAAAACCTGCTTCTTATTGGTAGCTCAGTTAGTAATCTGCCAAACTTGGCCAATCAGAATTGATTTTATAAAATTTTGGTATGACGTTCCCAAAATGGCGAATATGCACAATAGTCAATACCACCTACATCAAATGGAGGATTTTTCATAAATAAACTCTTATTTCTTAATTTTATGCAACAAAAATTTAATGTTTTTATTTTCAATATTCTATATGTTATGTGCTCTTTTCATTAAAAATGTTGAAAATTTTGTTTGGATTGGAATGGTTAAGTAAATTTTAAGAACTAGCTCTGAAGTTGACTGCAATTACTTCACAATTGTTGCAGGAAGCTTAAAATATCGTTGATTCATATTAATTTAAAAAATTTATTTGTTGATTGTGTCCCAAACTTTATTGATTTAGATATATGCAGTAAAAAGATCTCAAATGTTAGTAAATATTTTGAATTTGATCATTTTAAATTTAAAGATTTAACTAATTGAAATCGCAATAATAAATTCTATTTTGTTAGATAAATCTTTTATACCTAATTTAGGATATATACTGGCCTTCGCTCACTGTGGCACTGCCTGTTTTACACCAATTAATATTCGCATAAGGCTAGCGAAAGCTGTTCTTCTGCCGCGTATCACATCTTATATTCCTGTTTTTGGTGGACTTGATAGCAAATCTTTCAGACGGGTAGCATCGACGGTAAATTCAATAGTGAGGTATGTGTTTGCGCTACGTAAGTTTGACCATGTTTCGGTGTACATGCAGAAGTTTTTGGGCTTCTCATTTAAATCTTACTTAAACTTTGATACCCTAATCTACGTACATAAGATTGTCTGGGGTAAATCTCCAAACTACTTGAAGTCCTGCATAAGCTTCCTGTCAACTAGTCGTACCTCTCAACTTTTAATACCGCGTTATAATTGTCTAAGCAGTGAGCGGACAATTTTTATTCGTGCCATCAGGTTGTGGAATACTTTGCTGGACACTATCAAGGGAACGCGAAACCCACATATTTTCAGGTGCCTATTAACAGAGCATTTCACTGATTAAATACGATGAGTAATAAAACTCATAGAGCATGTCTACTACTCATTTCTCTTCGACCTTTTGTAATTTGTAATCTTATTCTTCTTTCTTTCTCCTTCCTTCTTAATTTTTCTCATTGTTAATTAATTATTATTTTCAATCCTGTTAACGTAAAGTAGCCTATTTCCGACCGCCTCCCTAATTCCGACGACTTTATATTCCTGCTAATAACTTTTTTTCGATGCATATAAACAAGTCAATGATTGTTACAATATGTACCTGCATATCTCATGGTATAGTGGTTGAGAATAGCCAATAATTGATTGAGATTTGTTTTATTTATCGGAGTGATTACTGCAGTAGTCCCATACATGTATAAAACTTTAGAAGAAATCATTAAATCTGGTGTATTGATTTTAAGTGTTTTTGCAATAGTTTTAAAGCATTGAAATTAATACTTTACGTTTTTTCCCACACATTTACCTTTTAGTAGTGTCCAAAAGCAATATTTATTATGAATTCTTATAATTTGTTAACAAAAAACAATAAAATATTGAGGTCGGAAATAGGACAACGGAGTTGTGAGCAAAGTCCTAATACCGAACGGTGGTCGGTATAAGGCAGTTTGTAGAATACTTTAACATTTAAAAAATAATTATAATTTTTATTGTGTAATTAGAAAAACAGTAGCATAATGAGTTAAGGCATTAGTTAAACTACCTTGCTACCTGTTTACGACCTACCAAAAAATGTTTCTGAACATAGTTAATTTAGTCAGAAATTCAAGCAATATTTGTACAATTGTCATTTATTCTTAAGAAGATACTTATTTGTCTGATTTTTCTTTCGATTTTAATATTAAAATAATAGTGAAAAATTATATTTACTTTAAATATGAACGAGAGCATTGAACAATCCTTGACAAGTTTTGTAAATAATATTATTTTTAATTTTAAACCATCTAAAATGGTTGGCAATTAGGATATGTGTTTTGATTAGTGTGCGCATTTCCGACCTACTGGTCGGATATTAAGAAATCCAACAGTTAAAATACGGCCAAACTTATAACTTTTCAGTTACTCAGATTACTTTTAAAGTATTCAAGTTTTTTGTGCAAATAATGAATTGGTGAATTAAAAAATAATGGAAGTTAAAGTGTATTTTAAATGATTCCCAAATATAAAGGTAAGTATTTTACGTTTTATTTATTAGTATAAACATTTATTCCTCTTATTGCTGTCTCACGAACAAATAATGGAATCACATAATAAATAGCTATATATAATAAAATAGCTATATGTTAGTATTGTAAGACGTGTCGACGCTAGGATTTTCCAGATACATATTACTTTCATTCTAGACTAATAAAGTCCCTTTCTGTGACGTAAAGGTCTTAGAGACCAAACAATAAATTATTTATGGAGTATCAAAGAAGAGTACACGGAAAAAAAAAAATTAAAGAAGAGAAAACTAAAAAAGTTGAAAAACGGAATGACAACAAAATTAAAGGAGCTACAGAAATTAAAATTTGAAAGTGTCAGAATCCATCGCTGAAGATATAGAGAATGAAATTACTACACCGTCAGAAATGGTGATTTCGTTATAATAAATTACGAAGGAGAATATTTCCCGGAACTGTCATTGAAAAAACCGAAGGAACGTTAAAAATTAAAACGTTGACAATGAGTGGACATTATTGGAAGTGGCCAGATCGAGATGATGTTTTAAACTTTTCATCAGGCGATATTATTTGTAAGATTGAAGCTCCAGCAATAATGACTAGTTGTGGAACGTATGATGTGCCTAAAATTAAGGACCTTAAAATTAAATAAATTATATTAATTTTTATTTAATTTATTTCCATACAAAATGAACTACATACTACAGTGTAAACAGTGTAATATATTGATTATCTATATATGAACATTATGTATATACTGAACTATACGCTTAAAAACTTAAATGTGTCCTTTTTTACTATAAGGATATTTTTTATGTATTTTTTTCCAAATTTTTGTTATTTTCTATAAATAAATATTATGTGCATATTACATTATTATTATTCAACGTAATTTATGTCTACATTTTCAACTTTTTAACTATATTTGATAGAGCAAAAGTCTGATTTCTAAAGCGGTCGGAATTAGGTTAAGCGGTGGTCGGTATTAGGAAACGACAGTTCTTATAGTCGGAAATAGGCGTATCTGACCTCTTTACTTCACGCCAGTTGTATTAGAATAACATTTTATATTCTAATACATTTTGCAAATAGAAAGTACCATAACTAACTTTTTTTTAATTTTTACATCACTTAAATTTCAGGATTTGCTCTTCTTGATTGAATTTAATATATTAGTCGCTTCGTTTAGGGAAAATAGATAAGGAAGGAATTTTAGTGGTCGAAAATAGGCCACTTTACGCGGAATGATTTTTTTTTTCTTGCATTTGTTTTAAACTTTAATATTAATATTACTTCACACTAATGAACAATATTCTTATGTACTATGCAAATAAATAACCGAATAAAAATTTTTTGTTTTTTTAGTGAACATATATATATACATATTTATTTACAAATTAGCCGTGAACAGAAGTATATAATTTCCCATTACTTGTGAACTACACAAAACGAAATCAAGTATTACATAAGTTAATGGGTAAAATTTCAATTCACTACTATTTTTGATTGAGCGTAAAGGCAGTAAATATTACTCTCGATCAAATGACCTGTCGTGTGGTAAATAACATTAGGCCGGGAGAGTGCGGTAATTGCGAGCACTTAAGGGAGAATTGAAATAAAACAAATCCAGATAAAGTTACGTATTTTATTTATTACTGAAAGTTTATTTAAATTAATCAATCTGAAGTTCTCATAATCAACGTAGACAAATTTCCAATATAAAGTCAAATATTAATAAAGAAACAAAACCTTGGTATCCCACTTGCATAAAAAAATAAAGAAGTAAAGATAAACGGTAAAGTCCAAAAATAAAAACCGATTTTTATTTAGCCAAACATAGCTTTTTTATTAATACTTATACGAACAAACCATTTACACAACTTTTTATTGATCGCAACAAAATCTTTCGACTAATTTGCTCGAATTGTTTTCTGGAACTAAAGCTATTTTATTTTCTTACATTTAACTAAACTTAGCCAAAATTGCGACGTTGCAGTCACGTTGATTTCGCACCTTGCTGAGGTGTTCGCTTGCTGGGAACCGCTGACGGTTTTTAGGTCGCTTAATGTCAGTAGCTTCATTGCATCCAGTTTATAGGGAGGTTAATAAATAGACCTCTGGTGGTGCTGAAGTGGACGTTACAAGTGCGTCGTCACTTCAACACTCTTTGTTCGGCATTGCGTTCGGGATCGATCACTAGGAATATCTTCCATCATTTTCTCACATAGCCAAAAAAAACTTGTCCGCGATTACCCCACGTCCGTGATTTCCCCAGTCTCCCCTACACGTGTTTATCGGATTTAACAAATAAAAATATTAAACAAATGATGTAAAGTTAATTGTATATATTTAATAGGAAAAGTCATGAAGTCAAATGTGAAAAAGCGATAATACTTTATGCGGATTTTCTAATCAAAATTTATAACCGATCATGGTACGTTTAATGTTAAAGATATAAAGGAATGTTTACAACTTGATTCTATTTCCGCAAGTACACGATTTCTAAATTGATTAAAAATAAAATTCAGAGGACCAAGCTGCAGATTATCATAGTTTCTCTGAAATCGAATCACAGATGAATTAAAAAAGACAGAGAATTGCTCTATTAAGTGTAAAAATGTTACTCCTGCAGACAATATCAGGTGAGCGAAAGTTTAATTCACCAGTCAATGTCGTATCCAACATCCCGTTTCAGCAATCATCGAGATAAAGTCTTCGTTCAACAAGTGGAGATAAGTTAAGCAATGATAAATCTTTTAGTATATGACACACTTGAGCACTTGATAACCCTCTTTGAATTTTGCGTTTTTTGGGCTTAGAATGAGAGGTACAGGAATTAATTACCGCAATAAGATATCCCAGGTCAGACTAGACAAAATGCACAATTAATGGCACCAAAATGATCGTCACCAGAGTTATTAGAATTTTGTTTATGGTTTTTGAGCTATTTAAACCGGGGCACTTGATTACCCTCAGTAGTTGCTATTAGAGAGTTGCCAGAGAGAGCTATTGGTGCGAAATTTTTCGGAAAGTTGTAGCAATATTTGAAAAGACGTTTTGAGTTATTTGTGGACTTGGTTCAGTAACTTCTCTAAAAATGCAGCGTGGTAAAATCTTAACTGTAGAGGAAATAGGTAAAATTCCAGTTTTTAAGTCGCAGAATTTATCCAATCTGGAAATCGCGAGGAATCCTTGGACTATTAATAATTTTCTTAAGGATCCTGAAAATTATGGTACACGGCGCAAGGGGCGGACCGTAAGAGCAATTACAGACCGGGAAGGAAGGATGATATTGAGGCAGGCATCAACGGCGCGAGAAATTCATCTGCAAGTGTTTGGAGTGTACGGCGTGTAATTAAGCAATGGGCTCACTTGAAGCGCAAAAAATTGGTAAAAAAAAAACGGTTTTACAACATCACAAACAAACCTTTAATCTGGTTCTGCAGTACACATCTAAGTTGTAAGGACAAGTGGCATCAAGTCATCTTTTCTGACGAAAAAAGTTGAATTTCGACCAACCAGATGGCTATTGGTTTTGAAAAAAGAAAAGAGGTTTTTATCTCGACGGCACAGTACTGTGGGTTCCATTATGGTATGGGCTTCATACAGAGGCCCCATCAACTCGATGATGATTTTGGGAGGCCGTCAAGTGTCACGAAAGTACAATACATCGATCTGCTGGAGAATCAAATATTTAAAATTAATGAGGTCTTCGAGGGACAGCGATGGACTTTTCAACAAGATAATGCCGGCATTCACACTGCGGTTACTGTAAGGAGATGGTTTCAAAATAATGACATCCGAGTTCTTGATTGGCCTTCATTATCTCCGGATCTCAATATTATTGAAAACCTGTGGGGATGGCTCTCATGAAAAATTTACACCCAAGAAAAGCAATTCAGCTCTAAAAACGATCTGAAAAGGTCACTACAAAAAACATGGAAAGAAATTCTATTAAATTTAATACATCGTTTTTATGGTTCAATTGAAAATAAGTTTTTTGAGGTTGTAAGAAATAATGGACGACAAACAAGTTACTAAAAATAAAAAACAAAAAAAATTATTTACCATTTCTTGCTTTTTCTGTTGCTGAGGGTAAGCAAGTCCTCCGGCTTAAATAGCTCAAAAACCATAAACAAATTCTAATAATTCTGGTACCGATCATTTTGGCGCCATTAATTATGCACTTTGTTTAGTCTGACCTGGGATATTTTATAGCGGTTATTAATATCTGCACCTCCCATCCTAAGCCCAGAAAACGCAAAATTCAAAGTGAGGATAATCAAGTGCTCCGGAGTGTATATGGTTTGTCGAATTTTCGGAGGAAACTGCGGGTAATTTTACTTTACTTTACGGATTCAACTTTGTCAATTGTATATTAATTTATTTATTCATTTCGCTTAATACAAGCTACAATAAAAGTAAACTAAAAATTAAATACTACTACTAAGTTCTAAAAAAAAGGGATTTAAGAAGAAAAAAGGGGTGTAGAAAGGCTTACAGTAAGTGTGGGTTGAGTGAGTAAAGGGCACGTTTGAGGGCAGCTTTATCAAAATGGAAGTCGAGGACAGCTGTATTGTTTGCTTTCCGAAGCTTTCTGGTGATGTGTTGTTAAAATATCGCGCAAACATGTTGCACACGGAATGAGGATCAGATGTGGATTCGTCGCTATATCTAAGCTCTGAGGGAGGTCTGGCGCTAAAGCTGGAATTCTTGATGTAGTTCCAGAAAGATTTAGCATCATTACTGCATATATCATTCTCTATACTACAGACATAGTTCTTAAAGTCTGATTTCAAAAGTTTTTTTAGCATAGGAACAAGGACAAATTATGTTATACTTCGTAGTGCGTTTTAAAAACAGGGTTTAAATAAAAAAAATTTTTTATTTAAATCATTGTTTTCTGCTTTTTATTCTGTAATCGTTTCTGAAATAGAAATTGTTATAAGGTAAAAGTGGGATGGACGCCATATGAGGAGAGGCGGCATACCTTCGCTAGTTCACTATGTGGGAAAGATATATCTATATTTCTCACTGTGCTTAACTACTCATAGATCCTATGAGTGAAACCTGTCAGCGCCTGTTCAGCTGCGCTCGAGCGTGACGTGTTTATGAAGGAAAGATTTATTTGGTGCGTAATTTTTTTTATGAAAATTTAGTGTGAATGCGGTTTCAGTAAATGTTGCAAGTAAAACAAAGACGCAGTAAAGTAAGAAGTGGTTTTAATATGTTGTTTTGTTTGTTCTTAACTTATTTAAATTGCATTTTGCCATCTCTGCTAATACCTAAGTATTTTTTAGCTGTATGGCGTCTCTCTCACGAAATGAGGAGAGATACCACCCTTTGCAAAAAAGTAATCGTTTTGTAATCTATCGAATACTTTTATTGTTTAACACGTTGAGGACGGCGTGTACCACCGGTGGTTCACATCAGCTATATTTTTGTAACATAGGTTTGTTTGTGGGTAAGAGCGCCGCATATATGATTTATATCACGTTCGCGACGGCGCTAATTGTTATACATACCTTTTGATATTATTTATGTATCACCGGTGGTACACACTGTCATCAACATGATATATATTATATATACGTTGTGTGCAGGACGCCGCCAGATAAAGCAAAGTACGATTTTTACTGCCACCCGATGAAGCGAGATAGAAAAAACTGCGCCGTCCTCAACGTGTTAAAGGATGACAAGAAAATATGTTAGGAATCATAAAGTGGTCAGGGGGCAGTGGACAGAACAAAATTTAATTTTGGCCATAGAAAAAGTAAAAAAAAGGTGAAATATCCAAAAATGAGGCCCACAGGCCCTATGAGATACCGATTAAGTGTTCTTCACGTCTAAAATGGCGTCATGAATCATGCACAATGTACTCTCCGCATTGCAATAATTGTCGAAGGGAAATACTACGCAAAAATGAGCAAAACAAGGCATAATAGGTCTGTTCGTTGGCATGAAAACCTGTGGCACCCCATGGCGCACTGGTGCGCCCTGAGAACTGTCAAAAAACACGGGGCAGCCCATTGCTTTTCACTCCAGCGAACAGCTTATTAAGAAGAACTGTCATCTGGCCTTTTACACAAAAATTATGAAATAAAACCACTACTTTTTCATAATGGTGACATCGAAATGCTCAAATTAAGTTCTTGTGCCCGCAACAAGAGTTAATTCCACTTTAAATACCGTATCTGTTAACAATTAAACTGATAACCGTCATTTAAACCGGTTTTTTTATCTGGGGTAAAACCAGGGTGCACCAGGGCGCCCCAGGTTTCTCAGAAAACACAGAACTGTCACTTGACGTTTAAAAACCAGTGCAGATAGGGCGCACTGGGGTCCCACAGGATTGCCAACGAACAGACCTAGTGACATGTATGGCATCTCTCCCACATTATGTGGGAGAGATGGCCAATCTCCGACTTGAATTTTTTATTTTCAAGCAAGAAAGATGGCAAGAGGTGTTGGACTAAAGTGGAGAATATATAATTGAATAAAATATATATATATGTACTATAAGAAAATCGTCTTATTTAAAAAAAAAACCCAAATTACTTTCCGAAAAACCCAATAGAAAAAGAACGGGTGCCGTGTGAAAAATGTCCTACATGGGGGCCTACAGTAGGCTTATTTGCTTTGCATTAAGTACCCGCTTTGTATCTTGATAAAAATTTCCGCTTGTACTGGACGCACAACTACAAAAGAGAAGGCTAACAATACATCACGAAATTACTTCAACTAAACCGACTTATGTCCCATCTTATTTATCTATGATCTTGTATTTTATATATAAACCACAGTTTGTTTATATTCTCCCATAGAACAAAATAAGCGTATATAAGTTGTTTATATGCAACTGTAGTTACAAAACGCTACCACTTAAACGTTCAATCGAGTTTTTTTATATTTGTGTTTTATAACGACAAAGTTGATTTGAAAACTTTTGTATTTTATTAATTTTACCTGAACCTCAAATTTTATGTTTATAAACAAATTTAGGTACATCACAGAATTGAAAACTATAAATGAGTTTTAATGCTTCTCCAAAGCTTTAACCAACAGATCGTTGATTGTAGTCAGCAGAGTTCTCGGATCATCAGCCAGGCCAGCACCGACCATGGCGTTGGCGAACAGTTGAGTGGTTAAAAGCTCAGCTAGTTCTGGATCACTTGTCTTAAGTTTGTACAATTTTTTAATTATCGGGTGCCTAATAAATAAAAATATAAAGTTAGAGACACTGTGAGTTTCAAACAAAACGAATTTCACTTACTTTGGATTGATTTCCAACTGAGGTTGAAGTAGAGCAAATCTATTTTCTTCAGGTAGTTGATGACTTTGTGTTCTAATAAAGTGCCGAGCTGCAGCCATTTCTTCAACTGTTATAACACAAGGATGTGATTCAAGTCGATTTGTTATCTAGTCAAACAAATTTTATAGTTGTCATAAGTAATTCGTAAGAAAAGTTAAAATAAAAATATATTTAGATGAAAAAGAAAAATTTCCTCTTTTTTTGAAAATATATGTGATAAAGAATGCTCCTTAGTATGTAATTTAGTATGCAATTTTCGCGAAGATGGATTTTTGAGATTGCTTATTTCAGATCGGACTTAAGATTAATAATATTGCTTTTCTCAAGTTTTTAAATTAATGTTAAAATTGTTTTAGTTTCCATAAAAAGTATTTTAAATTTTACATTCTATTTAAATTTTAATTGTAAAAAAGAAAAACAGATAGCCACTTTTTTTTTTATCTTACCTTTACATCAGCTACTTTTCCACTGAGCTTTTCTCGAATCCATGGAATAATTTCGTCTATTTGTGTCTTCATTAGACTACCTTCGCCTTAACAAAAAGAGTTGAAAAAATAAAGCATTGGAGCCTTACACTTAGAATTGTTCTTCTTACCTAAATCTTTTAAATTGTCAGCTGATTTGTCCCTTCTCATTTCTTTCTCCACAGATATTAGATTCTTCCCTAAGAACATTCCTAATTGCATCAGCACCAATTCATCATACGGTTCATAACAGAAAAGTACTTCTACATTTTTCTTCTTTAATCCCTCATAGTATGGCGATGATTCCGCTAAAATTCGATTAGGAGCAGCTAAGTAATAAATTTCTTTCTGTTCTTGTCCAACTTTGTTGCAATATTCAGGAAGAGTCATTCTTTGTTCGCCTTGACAACTAGAAGAATCGAATCGCAAAAGTTTTGCAATTTCCTCTTTCTGACTGTGTTCGTCATTTGTAACAATTCCTTCCTTAAGGAAAAGTGAATAGTCTTTGTACCACTTCTCATATTCTACTGGTTCCTTTGTGGAACGTTCCTGAAGGTATCGAAGTACTCGGTTTGTTAGCACGTTTCTAAGTTTGGCTATTAATGCGCTATTTTGAAGTAGTTCTCGACTTAAGTTTAACGGAATATCTTCAGAATCGACCACACCTAAAATTTATTTCATAAATGCTTCTTATTTTATATGAATATGCCGCCGAACATACCTTTAACGAATCTCAACCATTTTGGGAGCAAATTATCAGTTTTAGACTGTATTAAGATCTTACGCGTGTAAAGAGCAACTCCTATATCAGAATCTCGAGACATCTCAAATAGTCCTGGTTTTCCCTCAGGGAAGTATAAGACAGCTCGAATATTTAAAGGCGCATCTGTCTATATAGAAATAATCCAAATAAAACCTATTCTATAAGTTCTTAATGATCTTACCTTATAATGAAGAACGAATCTGGGCGTATCGAATGTATTTCCAATGAAGCGATAAAACTCATTATGTTGTTCAGATGTAACATCTTTAGGCTCCATTAGCCACAAGGGTTGGATTTTGTTAGTCCGTTCACCATTTAGGAAAATGGGACTACCAACAAAGTTGCTGTATTTTTTAATAACATCTAAAAAGAAGAACTTTAAACATCTCATCCATGGTAAAGACAACAATTAAAAAAAAGTCCAATCGTCCATCGAATATAAGTAACAAAATTGTTTATTTACGATTTCAATGGACGCACTTTAAAGCTCTTATATATAAAACACTCACTTCGAATGCGGTCTTCGTTGGCATATTCTCGACAATCGGCTTTTAGATGAATAACAATTTTTGTTCCATGGCTGACACCATCAGCCTCCTGAATTTCATAGCTTCCTGAACCGTCCGATGTCCATCTTAAGCCTGGAGAATTCGCTTTTGACGATTTTGTGTAGACTTCTACCTTTTCAGCTACCATAAATGCTGAATAGAAACCAACGCCGAACTGACCAATAATATTTGAAGAGTTGTGTGCAGCATCGCCTTTTTCTTTTATTTGTTCAAGAAACCTTTTCGAACCAGAGCTCGCGATTGTCCCTAAATTGTTTATAAGCTCTTCCTTCGTCAAACCTATACCTGTGTCCTAAAGCAATAAACATTTATAAGAGCTTTATTAGATTTTTTATAATTTATATGTAGAGTGGTGTTTACAGAAATAGCACATAAACTTCAATTACAAAACCACAGAAAATCCTTTTTAAAATAAGTAAGCAACACTCTGACAATACTTGCCAATATTTTTTCAATTAGTTCATTAGAGATCTCATCACAAATATTTACTTTGTTTTGCGCAGTTCACGCAGTGTTCACGAAAATAGCAGAGTTCGATTGAAGTGCATTTTCAGTTGATTTTTTGCAATTGTCTTACAAAATAAGTTTGGCTCAATATAAAGAAAACGAATTTAAGCAGTTTATGAAATATGTTAAGGACTATCAATATGGAAAGAGGCAAACACTGCACAGCAGATCCTAAGAAGTTCATTTTAAGTATGGAAAGAAATGGCCAAAACAACTCTGCCATTGCAAAGAAGCTTGTACAAAATTCTATCAAATATGCAAAAACAGAAAGGTCCACAAACAACAAAATTCGCAATCCGGCACCAATAAAAACAACAGTCTACATGGCTCAAACTATTGTTCGCTTGTGCAAGTATGATCCTTTTATAATTCCTCTTGAAATAAAAAAGGAAATCAAAGACAAATTTAATAATGTTGAATTATCGGCCGTAACTGCTTGTCGTCGTCTTATGCAAGGAGCAGTAAATGGACCCATCGTTAAATCAATCCTGCCGGAAAGGAATAATCGAAAAAGATTGCAATTCGCTAGGACTCATCTGAATAAATTAGGCAACATGACTTGGCGTGGTATTGGACCAATAGTTAAAGTAGATGATATATTGGATCAGTACAAATACACACATCTTGGAGTATACAATGGAGCCTTATAGTAATGATTCCTGCCAACGTTTATCATTGGTAAATTTTATGCCAACGTTCATCGTTGTAAAATTCTCAATTATTTCTTAGTCTTCCCATTATTTCTTTCATTCATAATTATAATCCGTATTTACTTTTGAACCAAACAAACATCTTACCTGAATAGTTAGAATTCTGCGCTGTTTGTCTGTAGCAATGTGAATTTCCAACGGTCTATCGGCCTTCTCAAGTTCCTGCTGCTGTCCGGCTGTAAGGACTTCGTACCTAAATTTCTCCAGAGCATCGCTAGCATTGGAGATTAATTCGCGGACAAATACCTCGTTTTCTGAGTACAGCGAGCGAGCCACAATATCAAGAAGCATTCGAGTCTCCGCCTTGAACTCATGCTTGTTAGCATCACCCACGGGCTTTTCGGTGTCCCTGATGATCGAGTGGTATTTTTGTTCTGCCTCCGCAGAGCTTAGATGCCGAGAGAACCGACTAACTGAAATATAAAATTTATGTTTAATTTTAATTCATCATGCTAAAAAGCAAGAGCACCTCCACTGCTAGGTGATAGCAATCTTTGTCTGGTGCCACTGTTGAAATTGCTTAAACTGACGCTGCCATTGCGTGTTAAAGGCTTTACTCTATTTAATATATTAAAGATTCGGGCTGTTATAGACATTTTGTTTAAAACGGTAGCAATTTCTCACGATAACACAATAGACTAAAAGAATTCAGTAAGATATCCTCGAACCATAACCTTAAAAAGTTGAAAATCGGAACTTTGACAGCCCTGTGCTTCTTCTTATTACAAAGGAAACGAGAGGGAAAATAAATAATTTGTAAATGTTAAACTTGTTTCATAATTTGATTGAACCGGAAGTAGTTCAAAACAGAGACTAGCAAAAAGACGACTTTAACCTGCTTTAAACTGCCCTACGCCAAAGCAACAAAAGGCACCACCGCGGAGGCGCGTAACATGCAGATCAACTTTGAGGGGAACAGCATAAGAGCGAAGAGCCGTTTTAAGAGAAATAAAGCAGATTACCACGTAAGGGAAGCCATTGGTAGAGCAGCAACAGTGCTGACCTCGCTGAGATCACTCCTACGGATGAAAAACAATTTACAGATAAGGAAAAAACTTCTAATTATAAGCAGTTGATACGTCCGATACTAACATACAGTTACGCGTGCAAAATTCGAAAGAGGAATATCCCGGAACTGCGTGAACAAAAAATTTGATAATAAAGGGAAATACTATTCGAATAAAGTAATTTACGAAACCTCGGGAATATTACCGACACTCGAATACTCGGGTATCCTATTCAAAAAATACCTCTCCAAGTGCAGCAAACACCCCAGAGACAGCAACAGAAAGTTACAAGCGGAGAGCCCGCACGGCCCAATAAATGAGAAATTCTTCCCGTCCCCGTTCTGTCTATTAAACGAAGGAAAGGACGAATTATTTAAGCAGACAAGCCTAGTCACTGGTCAGAATATCAGAATACTATAGGGTGGCAGGCTTCTGGGGTCACAGAAACATATTTACAGGCGTTTAAGATGGTGGGGGATCGTTTTGCTACTTAAGACTAACTATATTTTGTTGCCATTAATCACACAATTCTATGAACTTTCAGAGTGCAGGCGCGGATCCAAGGGGGGGGGGGGGGGGGGGGTGTCACGGCGGCCATGACCCCCCCCCCCCCCCCCCCCCCCCCAAAACAGCCAATTCTTGATTACAAACTTGATTACATACTACAAAGCAGTGTTGAAAAAACTGTAAACAAATAAAAGCCATGTAATGTTTAAAAAGATTCTATGAAAAACATCACTTTAATTTAAAAAACATTCAGACATTGTTTAGTTATAAGAGTTCATTTTTTATATAAAAAAATTATAATTTTATATAAACAATAAATTTATATATGAATGTAATGAATTTTCAAGTAAAACAAATTGGACGGGTTTTTGCATAAGGTTATTCAGGCTTTGTTTTTTATTCACTGAAGAAATTTGGCTTACATTGTTTATTTGGTTATTCTTGTTAGAACTGTCAAAAAACACGGAGCAGCCCAGTGCTTTTCACTCCAGCGAACAGCTTATTAAAAAGGAGAACTGTCATCTGGCCTTTTACACAAAAATTATGAAATAAAACCACTACTTTTTCATAATGTTCACATCGAAATGCTCAAATTAAGTTCTTGTGCCCGCAACAAGAGTTAATTCCACTTTAAATACCGTATCTGTTAACAATTAAACTGATAACCGTCATTTACCCTGAGTTTTTATCTGGGGTAAAACCAGGGTGCACCAGGGCGCACCAGGTTTCTCAAAAAACACAGAACTGTCACTTGATGTTTAAAAACCAGTGCAGATAGAGCGCACTGGGGCGCACTGGGATGCCACAGGATTGCCAACGAACAGACCTGTTCAATAACCCCAAAAGACAGAAATTTCAATATACCAAACAATAAAAAAAAAAAAATAAATCATAGGTTATAAGAACTTTAGGCGAGATTGTAGAATTGTAAACATCCTTCCCCTACTGACATGAAAGAACTGAACTGCTAACCGGCGTCTGAAAAATGATACCATTTTTAGCACAGCCTCAAATTTCATGGAGCAAAATACCATTATAAAAGGAACAATTAATAATAATAATGAATTCTAGATTATTGCGTTTTAAAACTAAGAAAACTGTTCAAAAGGATATGTTAGATTTATCAGAAGGCAGGTATACTAAAAATACATTGACAATATGTAGGTTATTCACTAGGCGAAAACATTTTCCTTATAGCGAAGATGAAAAGACAATTCCTTGAAGTTTATATTTCCGCTCTCAATCATGTTATAGGTTTTTAAAAAATTACTTAAATTTAGCTCTACCTAGCCGTACTTCTTTGCAAAATTGGGTTCCAGTAAACAACTTGAAACCAGGCCACAATGAAGAACGATATCCCTTTATTCGGCAAACACTGAATTTGATGAAAGATTAAAAGATGCTGTTCTAGTTTTTGATGATGTAGTTGTTAGGCGGAAATTCAAATATAATGTAGCAGCAGACCAAATTTTTTAGGTTTTTATGATGAGGGTAAATGTCAAAAAAATTAATTAACTAAATATGTAGTTCTTTTCATGGTGCGCGGTGTTTTTTCAACATGGAAGCATGTATTACGATATTTCACGTCCGTTAGTGGAATAAGTTTTGGTAGGTTAAATGAATTATTATTTGAAGTTTCAGGAAACGCGGAAAAAGTTGGTGTTAATATTATTGCTATTACTTGCGATCAAGGTCCCAATAATAGAAAACTGTTTTCCGATCTTGGTATTACAAATATAGAACCGTTTTTTAATCATAATGATAAGAAAATATATGCCCTCTTCGATGTACGGGAAATATCAAGAAAATATACCTAAGTGATAATTTCTCATAGTTCTTAGTTTTACTTCATAAAACTTAAAGTGACATCAACTCACGGACATGGAATACACAGGGCTAATTGAAACAAAGGTAAACAAAGGTTTCTACACTGATAATGTTTTATTTTCCAATAAATATTTTTAAGTTATAACGTAGTTGAGTTTATTCGTACTTATTATGTAACTCGAATCGGTCTAAGTTTTTTCTCACACCTTAATTTCTCCAAAGGCGTTCTTTTAAGTCTAGTGCGTTCTTATAACGTTAATAGCTTATTAGCAAAAATTTACAAAAATTTTATAATTAGGTATGTATACGTTCGACTAAAAGTCGATGCAATGAAAATTCGGAATTATTTATTAATATTATTATTCCACAACCATCAGTTTTCCTGAAATAACGCCTGTTAGAAGTAAAGGTGATCACAAACGCCTCGGTTTAATGGATTAGGGTTAAAAATGTATATTTCCGTATTTCTTAAAATCTTGATTCGGGACAGAATATTTAAAAGGAAATATTTCTATTTATATTAACACACCGAAAAAAATAATTTCAAAAAAAAATTATACTATGCTTGTACATCTAAATGTACATGAAAACATTAATAAAACATCCTCGAATAACTAATTTAAAAAGATTCACTTGAATTCTTCCCTATAAAAATAATTCCAAAAAATACTAGGTCTGTTCGTTGGCATGAAAACCTGTGGCACCCCAGGGCGCACTGGTGCGCCCTGGTGCGCCCCGAGAACTGTCAAAAAACACGGGGCAGCCCAGTGCTTTTCACTCCAGCGAACAGCGTACTAAAAAGGAGAACTGTCATCTGGCCTTTTACACAAAAATTATGAAATAAAACCACTACTTTTTCATAATGTTGACATCGAAATGCTAAAATTAAGTTCTTGTGCCCACAACAAGAGTTAATTCCACTTTAAATACCGTATCTGTAAACAATTAAACTGATAACCGTCATTTACCCTGAGTTTTTATCTGGGGTTTCTAAAAAAACACAGAACTGTCACTTGACGTTTAAAAACCAGTGCAGATAGGGCGCACTGGGGTGCCACAGGATTGCCAACGAACAGACCTACTTCTAATTTCTAAAATGATTTCAACCCTTAAATCGTGATTCGGTCGGAATATTTATAAGGAAATATTTTCGCGTTCGCTTTATGTTAACAAACCGAAACAAATAATTTAAAAAAAAATTTGTGCATCTAAAAAATATATTGGTCAATTTTCCCATATTAAAAATTATTCAATATTCTTGCCTTCCCAAATTCCACCCTACCCGTGGTCTGCGACTGAGGAATCGACTGTTCGACCCCTCCCGTTACGTTACGACAGGCTCAAACTGATCTTCTTGGACTCGCTGGAAAAGACATGTAATATCTCTAGAATTGTCATGATGTCTGATATCTTTAAGGATTCTATTAACTCGTCCGTATTTTTGGGTTCCACGTCTATTTTAGTTCCACCTCGTACCTTGTTGCGGGTCGCGTCCTCGAAAGGGCCCGGCATGCACCTTTCGCCTGGTGGTTTGCGGCTGCGGGAGCTGGCAGGCTAGCATTGCAGTAGTGTGGGGGGGTTTGCCAAAATGCCGCGTCTTGCCACCAGAACGGACCGCCGACAACAGAAAAATCTCCCGCGACGGAACCAAAAACGGCAAGGTAAAGGAAGAGGGAATGGTGCAGGAGGAACCCCTGTTCCTGCCCGTGATTGACTCTCAGAGGGGGATCCTAGATGGAAAGGGATCCCCCACCTGGCCTAGCCCCAAACCGCCCAAATGACCTTCCCCAGGCCCAAAATTTAGGGGAGGTCCCAATAAAAAAATTAGACCTTAACCGAACGAGGCTGCTAGAAAGATGAAGCGAGGGGAGTTAGGGAAAATTATTAAAAAAAGTAATTTCGAGTCAACATACTCATTTTATTGATCCTTCCCTCTCTATCCTATCCTATACCAAAAAAAAAATTACAAAATTGGAGCGATCTTACTTGGTTACAAAATACGTTGGGCGGCCGCCAGTGTAGCTGCTGCTGCTGATGATGCTGATGTATTCGCTGCTGCTGCTGATGATGTTGACGTTGTCGCTGTGGCTGCTGATGATGTTGCTGCAGTCGCTGCTGCCGCTGACGATATTGACGTCATTATTGCTACAGTTCCGATGATGGTGAGGGTGTTTTCTCTTTTCAAAAGAACCGGTAAGTCTATTTTATCCAAGGTCAATTTTATATACTAGGATTAACTGTTTTGCTTTCTTTTTATTTTCAGCTTGTAATTTTCAAAATCACGGTAAATCTATTTTATTCAAGTCAAATTTATAAACTAGGATTAACTGTTTCGCTTTCTTTTTATTTTCAGCTTGGAATTTTCAAAATCACGGTAAGTCTATTTTATTCAAGTCAAATTTATAAACTAGGATTAACTGTTTCGCTTTCTTTTTATTTTCAGCTTGGAATTTTCAAAATCACGGTAAGTCTATTGAAATTACATAGGTACACTAGGTTCTGGCTTCCCCACTTTTTCCTTTTTTCTTTAACCTTACAATGGAAATTTACGACCGTAAGTAATTGTATCAAATGTTAAAGTTATGTAATAATATTTTCCTCCTTTTCAGATTTCCTCAGAAGTACGACACGGTCTGGAGTCACTAAGGTTATAACGGTAAGTTTCTAGTCAGTTAAATTATTTCACGAGATATATTAATAAGTTTCTTCAATTTTGTTACAGCAAATTTGCATCACTTTTATCTTTACATTAGAAATTCAAGACGGTAAGGTAATCGTATTTAATGTTAAATTGATATAATAATATTTCTTCCTTTTCAGATTTCCTCAGAAGTACGACACAGTCTGGAGTCACTAAGGTTATAACGGTAAGTTTCTAGTCAGTTAAAGTATTTCGCGAGATATATTAATAAGTTTCTTCAATTTTGTTACAGCAAATTTGCATCACTTTTAGCTTTACATTAGAAATTCAAGACGGTAAGGTAATAGTATTTAATGTTAAATTTATATAATAATATTTCTTCCTTTTCAGATTTCCTCAGAAGTATGACACAGTCTGGAGTCACTAAGGTTATAACGGTAAGTTTCTAGTCAGTTAAAGTATTTCGCGAGATATATTAATACGTTTCTTCACTTTTGTTACAGCAAATTTGCATCACTTTTAGCTTCGTGGCGTATATCAAAAGGGAACAGGTGGAAAAGACAAAAAAGAAAAAGAAAAAAAAAATCCACCTCCTTCGCGACCGCCAACTCAACTCCGCGTTATTCTTTTTTCCGACCCGCGGTGACTTCTCGACTCCCGACCAAACTCCTTGACTCCTCTCGACTGACTGCGTCGAACCGACGCCACCCAAATCCGCCGTTGACGGTCCCGGTGCCGCTCACTCACACAGCTGCGCCGTCAGCCAATCGTGCGCCCGCAGCAGCTGTATGAGCCAGCGGCAGCGGGATCGCGCCTTGCCACTCGTGGTGCGAAGGATTTGACCGGCAAGCTTTCCGCATCACTTCTTGCTCGGTCCGAGAAAAAACTTGTATCCGACCGAAATATAGACAACTCGACGGCGCTCGGTCCGGGAAAAAATTTGTATCCGACCGAAATATAGACGACTAGACGGTGTTCGGTCGGAGTTTTTTGGCTCTTCTTTTACCGTTCCTTGAGTTTCGGGCGGTGAACCTTGGTGAAATTTTTGCTAGGACAGCGACCAAAATTCTTCGCTCGAAACTCAAGGGGCGGAGTTCCGATCGGTAGTCAACAGTGCCGCCGTTACTAAAATTTATCGGATATTGAGGGGCAACTTGGAGCCGAGGGCCATAGGCGTCGGCGAATGCAAGAAAAAAAAAAAGGAATTTTAAGACGGAAGTTTTGCGATTTCAGATTTTTTGATTTCTAGACCATAACAGCACAGGTCCATTGGACTCGATACCGTGGCCAACGGAGCTGAGAAATGGTCGGGCTGTGAGGGCGTCCAACATGTGGCTCGACCCACGCGAGAAATCTACCCCGGACTGAGCCAGCCGGCCAGATGTTCACACTGAACTTCCCCGGACCCTTATGAGAGGTCGGATGGTTCAGTGTGAACTTGACCACTGCTTCCTTCCATCAGCGGAAACCAACCCTGATGAGAGGTGGCTTCCCTGAAAGAAGGAAGAAGCTGCTGACCCATCCGGGGCAGACTCAGCGCGCGAGTCCCCACGCGAAAAGGGAGAAAAGCAAGATGTGAAGTTACTTGAAAAAACAAAAAAAAATGTGGCTGTGGACCAACCCCCCGCGGCCATCCCAGTCCCAAGATGGGGTTCACCCGTTCTGCGGACCCGCATAGCTCCAGGCTCCAGCGATAGGGCGCTGCTGTTCCACGGGAGCCTTGGAGTGGAGGTTGCCGTGAAATGTTCGTGTAACTTAATCTACGAGAAGGGAATCCCCTGCCAGATCCCTTGTTATGCAGTCTTTCCAAAGGGGAGGGAAAGTTGGAGTGCAGGACTCCAAGTCAGCTATATTGTTCATTAAAACAAGGGTATGAAAAAATGGGGGGGGGCAAAAATTGGACGAATGGAAAAAAGATAGTATGTAGATAAGCTAATTGAGTAGCCGCTGGAGAGAACGCTGATATTCCGACGACGCAATATATAACTACTTGAAAACCCAAGAGAAACTCCGAGTTGGATGACCAAACCCAGTGAGAATCAAATCGTGAAGACTATGATACTGATACCAAATTTATAAGAAACAGCTGATAGAGAAAAAAAATCGTTGCCAAAAAATACTGAACAAACTTTACCAATTATATGTGACTTTTAATGTGAAGAAAAGTAAATTGTTGTGGGTGACCATTTAGCAGTCATGTCTTTGGGAATTTGGGCAAGGTAGAAAATTTTTGAATATTTAGCGGAATAGCTAGAGCCGAAGCACTAGCGACACCGAGTGGGATGAATGTTTTCCTCGAGGAAAGGAAATCCTACCGACCCCCTCCACGGAAGACTCGCGACGGATGACGACCAGAGAAATCTCCCGGACAGGTAGCTGGCCCACCAAATCAGCCAACTCCTGTAACTCCAGGGAGCTCTCCGGCAGTCCCCAACGCCGAGGTTCCGAAGAGTGAGCCGGCACGATCCCTCCCTGTCTGCGCAACTCGAGGACGCAATCCACCCGAGACGAGTGTTTGGCACACCAAATCTGCCAAACCTCGTAGTTCTCAAAAGGCCTCGAGCCGACCACAACCCCGAGCGTTGCAGACAGGGCCTCTTGGAGAACGAGATTGAATAAGAAGGAAAAATTTTGATGTGAAGGGAAAGGAAAAGGTTTAAGGAAGGGAAACTTTAACTAGGAAGGGGGGTAAGGGTGGTACAAGAGTGTGTCCACCGCAATGCCAAGCAGAGGCGGCTTAAGGACACGCTAACGTTGCCAGTGAAGCTGGACGGATGCCTTATTAGGGCTACCGGAATAAAAAACTGTGTATTCTTCAAATAAGACAACCGACCAGTAATATTGCTTCTATATGGATTAAGTATCTCTATAGTCTTTCATGATATACGATTAATAAGCGAAAAAAAAACAAAGTCTCGACGATTTCATTCTCACCTGCGAATGTCTTTGGCATGGTAGGTTCCGATAAGTTTTCCCTGTAGATCTTCCAATTCGTACAACGCATTTCCTTTTCTGGCTCGAACTCTACACTTCAAAAATTTACGGTTAAGTTTAGCACTAGTCTGCTTTTCAAAATTACTCAGTTGAAAATTTCGACGATAAACCTCTTCGCCAACTTTAAATTCTACGGATTTTGCTCTCAGATTGTAAGTCTTTGCACCTTGCTCGAACGCTTTTTTGAGATTTTCTTGAGCTTTCGCCCGAATGAGTTTGAGTTTGTCGGAGGTATCTATATTAAAGGGTTCGTCTATTCCTTGTAAGCGGCGTAACAACTCGTAACTGGAAGCATGCGTTATCATATGAAGTCCGAACAACATTCGATAAGGAGGAAAACCGGTTGCCTGATGAATAGAGCTCCGAAGAGAACTGGCAATAATACTTAGGTTTTCGTCCCATTTTTGATGTTCATCTTTAATATACGCACGAATTCCCGAAAGAATTGATCTGTTTACTCTCTCCGAAGCGTTAGCCTGAGGTGAATAGAGAGCAGTGCGCATGTGTTGAACTCCATAGCGTTCCAGAAGTTTTGCGAGTTGAGCCGAGCGGAATTGAGTACCATTATCCGAGACTATTGTTTCCGGAACCCCGAACATATGGAAAATTTCTTCTTCGACGAAGGTGCAAACCTGAGATGTCGTAGCTTTACGTAAAGGTTTCAATAAAGGAAATTTCGACAGGTGGTCTAGAGCAATCAGTATATAAACGTAACCGGATTTTGTACGAGGGTAAGGACCTAGCAAATCTATGTAAACTCTTTGCCATGGACGTTCAGCGATTGGTTGGGTTTTCATTGGTGGTCGAAGTGTAGTGTTTGGGGCTTTAATTTCCTTGCAAGTGTCACAGGATAGAACGTAGGACCTAACATCCGATGCCATGCGTGGCCAATAAAAATGTCGACGTATCCTTTCTAAAGTTTTACCAATACCACCATGAGAAGATAATGGAGGATCATGGGCACGAGTAATTACGTCGGGAACTAACCCTGGAGGTATCCAAAGCTTCCACGCTTCGTCTTCTTGTACCGGATCACCTGAACGTGGGCTGATGCGGACATAGATATAACCGTCGCGTACTAATAAATCTGGAAATTTAGCTCGATTTTCTTCTGCTTGTCGTCCCAGCTCCACATATTCTGCCGAAGCAAAATGTGAAGAGCTGAGGTCAACTTCAGGACCGAAATCCTCTGGAGCTCTCAGAGCGTCGCATTCTGCTCGGGATAACGCGTCCGGCACCACGTTCAAGCTCCCCTTACGGTGCTCGATTGTGAAATCGAAGCGCTGAAGCTTTAGGCTCCATCTTGCTAATCTGCCACTCAGATCTTTCTGTGACATAAGCCATTTCAAACTAGCGTGGTCAGTAATAATTTTAAAAGGCATCAACTCGATATAAGGGCGAAATTTGTGGACACTTATCATTGCCGCCAAACATTCCAACTCTGTCACGGAATAATTTCGTTGGGCTGAATTTAATTTTTGTGAAACGTATGCGATTGGCCGTTCGTGACCATTTTCGTCAACTTGTAATAAAACACCTCCTACTCCAAGGGTACTCGCGTCGCATTGGATGACGAACGGTCTGGAGAAGTCGGGGCTCACTAAAACAGGGGCAGAGGTCAAGTGCTGCTTGAGTTTGACAAACGCGATTTGTGCTTCTTCCGTCCACGTGAAATGACTAGACTTCTTCAGCGTATCAGTTATAGGTCCCGAAAGATCTGCAAAGTTCGGAATGAATCTTCGATACCATCCTGCCATCCCCATGAATCGACGTACTTGTCGTACGGTTTTGGGAGCAGGGTAATCGACAATTGCAGATATCTTATCGGGATCCATACGCATTCCATTTTCCCCTATAATGAAGCCTAGGTACTTAGTCTCTCTCAAACAGAACTTGCTCTTTTCCACGTTAATAGTGAGGCCCGCCTTCCTCAGACAGTCCGCAACCCGTGCGAGAAGAGATAAATGGGAATCGAAATCTTGAGACAAAATCAATAGGTCATCCAAATATACTAACACGTTTTCTCGAAGATCGTAAGGTATTGCTTTATCCATCAACCTGCACATAGTTTGTGGAGCGTTGCAGAGACCGAATGGCATCACTGTGTAGTGATAGAGGGGATGACCAGGGACCGTGAAGGCTGTTTTCTCCCGGGAGCTCTTGTCTAGTGGAATCTGCCAAAAGGCGTCCTTCAAATCCAAACTAGTTATGTATTTTGCCGGCGGAAGGCGACTTAAAATCCCGTCAATCTGCGGCAACGGATACGTATCCTTCTTTGTTACCGCATTCACCTTCCGGGCGTCAAAACATAGTCGGACTTTGCCCGGCTTCCGAACTAGGACAACTGGAGAGCTCCACGGACTTTGGCTCCCCTCTATCACCCCAAGCGAGAGCATTCGACTCAGCTCAGCATCCATCAAACTTTGTACTGCTGGAGAGGCTGGATAGAATCGTTGTTTTATTGGTGTAGCATCACCTACGTCTATAACGTGTTCTAACAGGTGTGTTTTCCCTAAACCCAGATTTGCGTAAGATGGAAATAGCGCTTTGGTCTGTTCCAAACGTCGCTGAAAATCAGGAGATAACGCGTGTTCTATCGAACTGGTCTTCGCCGAAATCGGGGTGTCCAACGAAGAGACCAGACCGAGAATGTCCGGAGCCAAATTGAAAGCCTTCCAAAAATCTATTCCTAAATATAACTCCTGAGTGAGAGTTGGCACGACATAAAGCCGTAGAAGTTTAGACTCCCCTCGAAAAACAACTTCCAATTCCACGTGACCGTGCACCTCCGGTCTGGCTCCGTTGGCCACCTCGATCGCGGAACGATATTTGACCCACTTCGCTTCGGCTCCTTTTAATAAGCTCTCTGATCCCTTACCCAAAATACTAATGCTAGCACCACTGTCTAGCAGTCCAACCAGATCTTTTCCTAAAATTTTAACGGTTGCATAGGGTCTTACGTCTTTAGGGACCGATACGAAAGCCGAGGCTAGTCTTCGACGATTTATTTTTACGCGTTTCCAAAATGTTCTTAATCGCAACGTAGATCGTTTGGATTTATGGGATTTATTTAAATTTAACAAGGATTTGGAATGACCGTCCGGATAATCAACCGCAGAGGAAAAAATTCTTTCACGAGCCGCTTGGTATTCTTTAAGCCTGAGATGGTAAGGCTTAATTGGAAAAAAGGTAGGCTTTCGATCAATAATTGGTCGAGGCAATATCGAAATTTTCTGGCTCGGATCTTCCTCTAGTACAACAGCAGCAGGCTGTGAAAATGACTCATCCGGTTTAATTGAACTCTCAATGTCAACAGGTGTTATGGAGGTATCAGACAAAATTGGTGAATGGAAATTTAAAACATTAGGGTCTATGTTTGGGGACGAGAAGGAGTGTTCGTGGCCTGTCCTGTTGTAATTGCCGTCGTGCGTTGTGGTCGAGGGCTGATGTTGTTGCTCCCGACCCGACGTTGGTTTTTTTCAGCGCAATTAGCACAGCGAGGCTTGACCACTCCCTTTCGGCCGCAACCATAGCAGAAAAAACCTGTAGGCTCAATCGAACAATCTTGATAATAATGCCCAGGCTGGTCGCAATTCCAGCATTTAATTTCAGGTGCTTGGAATTTCACTAACGCGTCTACAGACTCAGGACAAACTTCAGGTAGGGCTTCCGAAAAATCATTAAAGGCAAAAGTTTCTTCAACACGAGCGGGACGGTGAGCAGTCGGCAACAGCGTGCTTCGGGTTCGTTGACGCGTTACCTGGACTTCGGTGACTAAATCTCTCAAATGAGCAATTGAATAAACACGATGGAGGCACATCTGTTCTTGAATATACGGGAGCAGATTTGCTCTCACCATCTCAACGAATTCCACTTCATGCATGGGAATAGTAAGCCGATTTCGCAATGCTACCAAGTCCATGTAATACGTCGTGAACGTTTCACCAGGCTGCTGCCGCCTGCCCAGCATCTGCCGCTTAATGTCTACGTCACGCGAGCGTTCTCCCCAGTCAGCTCTCAATGCAGATTTCAGGTCAGGCCAAGAAATGGTAACGTTACTCCTACGAATGGTCCAATACCAGTTTGCGACCGATTCACTAAGTAAAAGGTGAAAATGATTGATCAGGTGATCGAAATTACCGCGCAGCGTACCCCGGGTAAGGCTTTCAACTCTAAATAGAAATTCTTCAAGATGAAGACGAGAATTGTTACCATCGTACTGAATTTTCCAATGGCGAATGGGACTACTAGGCCATTGTTCATTACCAAACTGAGGTCGCGGCTGCATATTGTACGGACTACTGTTAAATTCTGGCTGCCTTGGAGCTCGTGGAGGAAGCCACGGCCTATCGCCAGAGGGGAAATTAGGTCGCTGATTGGTATGGGGAGGTGTTTTAGGCGTTACTTCCGAAGCTAAGTTATTGGCCTCACGCTCAATTTTTGCCAGTTCCGCTCGCACGAGATCTTGCACTCTAAAGCTAAGTCCCCGGTCTAAAGCTTCCTTCGCGTGAGATATTGATAAGGTTTCGGTTTCCGGGTTAACTGCGGTTGCTCCAGCTTCTGCTGCGGGTTCGATATCGCGCGTCCGACTAGGTTTAACAGTGTCGGGTGTATTTGAAACGGTTTCCCGTGCGGATTGCCGGGTGTTATACTTTTTGGGCACCGCACCCTGTTCTTTATTCTCCATCGCGAAGCAAGGTACTTAGCGAAAATTTATTACGAAGAGGAAAAGGGATGTTAAACTATCTGTGACGCAACGACTACTAACTTATAACCGCCGAAATTTCCAAACAATTTTCGTAAAATTGATCGTGATGAAAGACAGAGGAGAGAGAAAAAAATTCAGCTACCCCTGGTTTGACAAATTTAAATTTTGTTCAAAATTATTTATCGTGACTCATTTACAAGTAAAGTGGGAGTCCGTTATGAGATATATGTAAAAATTACGTGAGCGAAATACCTGGAAGAAAAATTGGTAGATATGACCAAACATAAAAATTATCGGACTATCTGATTACTCATGATACACAATTTTAGTTAATCGAAAATTTAAAGTTTTACTTTTATGAAAAAATTATTTAATGATGATTGCTTTACGCGACAAAAGTGGGAAAAGCGAATGCGCCTTGAGAACAACTTGGAGAATTTAAAACTTCTTCCTCTTATGATGCGTAAAACCAGTTATACCAAAAATTTTATTAGCCGAATATCTTTAATCTTACCAGGAATTTAAGACGTTAATTTTGAGAAAAAACTTATTTGACGATGATTGATTTACGCGACAAAAGTGGGAAAGCGAATGAACCTGGAGGAAAACTTGAGTGATTTACAATTTCTTTCTCTTATACGTTACAAAGAAAAACCAATTATAATATAATATATATAAGGAAATATATAATACATTCGAAAAACTTTGGTGAGTATGACCAACAAGGAAATATCAAACTATTTATGAGATACAATTTAAACTTTATATATATAAAAAAGGTTATTTTATTATTTCTGACAACAATTTCCCGGTCCACCTCGCTTCATTTAACCAGCCTCGATAGAAACTCGAATTAATGCTGAGAGCCAATCACAGGCCACCGAGCATTCCCACCGCAGACAGGAAGTGGTGAGGACAGGTTCCTTTCCAGCTTCACCTGCGAGGTCTACGAGACAGAAGACGACTGAGGTTTCCTTCCGGACAGGAAGCTGGCCCACCAAATCAGCCAGCTCCTGTAGTTCCAGGAAGAACCTCAGCCGTTTCCACCTCGCAGAACCCGCCGGGTCCGCTGGAAAGGTTCCCCCACTACCAGCTTTTCCCTAGGATGAAGTTTTCCCGAGACCTCGAGACGAGTGTTTGGCACACCAAATCTGCCAAACACTCGTAATTCTCGAGAGGCCTCGAGTCAACTCCAGCCACGGGAATCGCCAGTAGGGCCTCGAAGGGAGTTGGGGAAGGAAAGAGAAAATTGGGGAGCCTAGCTCCAAGGGGAAGGGAATAGGAAGGCCCCACGTTGGGCGCCATATTTGTTGCGGGTCGCGTCCTCGAAAGGGCCCGGCATGCACCTTTCGCCTGGTGGTTTGCGGCTGCGGGAGCTGGCAGGCTAGCATTGCAGTAGTGTGGGGGGGTTTGCCAAAATGCCGCGTCTTGCCACCAGAACGGACCGCCGACAACAGAAAAATCTCCCGCGACGGAACCAAAAACGGCAAGGTAAAGGAAGAGGGAATGGTGCAGGAGGAACCCCTGTTCCTGCCCGTGATTGACTCTCAGGGGGGGATCCTAGATGGAAAGGGATCCCCCACCTGGCCTAGCCCCAAACCGCCCAAATGACCTTCCCCAGGCCCAAAATTTAGGGGAGGTCCCAATAAAAAAATTAGACCTTAACCGAACGAGGCTGCTAGAAAGATGAAGCGAGGGGAGTTAGGGAAAATTATTAAAAAAAGTAATTTCGAGTCAACATACTCATTTTATTGATCCTTCCCTCTCTATCCTATCCTATACCAAAAAAAAAATTACAAAATTGGAGCAATCTTACTTGGTTACAAAATACGTTGGGCGGCCGCCAGTGTAGCTGCTGCTGCTGATGATGCTGATGTATTCGCTGCTGCTGCTGATGATGTTGACGTTGTCGCTGTGGCTGCTGATGATGTTGCTGCAGTCGCTGCTGCCGCTGACGATATTGACGTCATTATTGCTACAGTTCCGATGATGGTGAGGGTGTTTTCTCTTTTCAAAAGAACCGGTAAGTCTATTTTATCCAAGGTCAATTTTATATACTAGGATTAACTGTTTTGCTTTCTTTTTATTTTCAGCTTGTAATTTTCAAAATCACGGTAAATCTATTTTATTCAAGTCAAATTTATAAACTAGGATTAACTGTTTCGCTTTCTTTTTATTTTCAGCTTGGAATTTTCAAAATCACGGTAAGTCTATTTTATTCAAGTCAAATTTATAAACTAGGATTAACTGTTTCGCTTTCTTTTTATTTTCAGCTTGGAATTTTCAAAATCACGGTAAGTCTATTGAAATTACATAGGTACACTAGGTTCTGGCTTCCCCACTTTTTCCTTTTTTCTTTAACCTTACAATGGAAATTTACGACCGTAAGTAATTGTATCAAATGTTAAAGTTATGTAATAATATTTTCCTCCTTTTCAGATTTCCTCAGAAGTACGACACGGTCTGGAGTCACTAAGGTTATAACGGTAAGTTTCTAGTCAGTTAAATTATTTCACGAGATATATTAATAAGTTTCTTCAATTTTGTTACAGCAAAGGGTTCCTAGCTATAAGCATTGACTTTTGGACCTAAACCAAATCTTCCATATACTTGAATGTAATTGCTCATTATGATTAATTATGACCTTATAGAGGGTCAATCAACAATCATCTTGTGTCTAAGAGCATGTATGTGAGTCATTGCAGAGCAATTAGCTTGAATCTCACTTCATTCATTTTTATTGCACTTTATGGGTAGCAATCGCTCATTTTCACTTGAATATCATATGAAATGATGAAAACGAAACAGGAAGCTCAATTCCCACCGGAGACCATTATTTTTGATGATGAGCCTTTTCGATTGAGTCTTACCAATCCCTCAACTTTTGATTTGGAATTCCTTAGCTCTCGAACCAAGTGAATCAATGGAATAATGAATATACGAATAATTGCTCAAAAAAATGAGACCCTTCCACTCCTTCGATTTTCATCATTTTTGGCATACATGTATATCTTGACGCCCTTTATCATATATCTCATTTCCAGCTCTGGACACTCCAAGGAAGCTGTTACTTACTGACCTTGAAGATTCACACGAATAATTGCTCAAAAAAATGAGAGCCTTCCACTCCTTCGATTTTCATCATTTTTGGCATACATGTATATCTTGACGCCCTTTATCATATATCTCATTTCCAGCTCTGGACACTCAAAGGAAGCTGTTACTTACTGACCTTGAAGATTCACACTGCTTCCAAACTTCTCATTTCAATTTACATATATATGTTTTCTCACTGTCATTTCAAAGTACATTAGTATATGATACAACTACAGCAATTTAAAATCCAAACTCAATCTCTGTTGGACACTAGGAGGACCTAATGTTCAAAAGGTTTTCGCCCTCTAGTTCTCCTGTTTTTTGATATACGAAATAAATATGGTACCTCCAAACTTAACTCATAAGGACACATCCATGTATGGTATAGGTATGGGATTTTCTTGCTTAGGTCCAAGCGGACACGCTTATAGCTAGGAACCCTTTGCATCACTTTTATCTTTACATTAGAAATTCAAGACGGTAAGGTAATAGTATTTAATGTTAAATTGATATAATAATATTTCTTCCTTTTCAGATTTCCTCAGAAGTACGACACAGTCTGGAGTCACTAAGGTTATAACGGTAAGTTTCTAGTCAGTTAAAGTATTTCGCGAGATATATTAATAAGTTTCTTCAATTTTGTTACAGCAAATTTGCATCACTTTTAGCTTTACATTAGAAATTCAAGACGGTAAGGTAATAGCATTTAATGTTAAATTTATATAATAATATTTCTTCCTTTTCAGATTTCCTCAGAAGTACGACACAGTCTGGAGTCACTAAGGTTATAACGGTAAGTTTCTAGTCAGTTAAAGTATTCCGCGAGATATATTAATACGTTTCTTCACTTTTGTTACAGCAAATTTGCATCACTTTTAGCTTTACATTAGAAATTCAAGACGGTAAGGTAATAGTATTTAATGTTAAATTTATATAATAATATTTCTTCCTTTTCAGATTTCCTCAGAAGTACGACACAGTCTGGAGTCACTAAGGTTATAACGGTAAGTTTCTAGTCAGTTAAAGTATTTCGCGAGATATATTAATACGTTTCTTCACTTTTGTTACAGCAAATTTGCATCACTTTTAGCTTCGTGGCGTATATCAAAAGGGAACAGGTGGAAAAGAAAAAAAGAAAAAGAAAAAAAAATCCACCTCCTTCGCGACCGCCAACTCAACTCCGCGTTATTCTTTTTTCCGACCCGCGGTGACTTCTCGACTCCCGACCAAACTCCTTGACTCCTCTCGACTGACTGCGTCGAACCGACGCCACCCAAATCCGCCGTTGACGGTCCCGGTGCCGCTCACTCACACAGCTGCGCCGTCAGCCAATCGTGCGCCCGCAGCAGCTGTATGAGCCAGCGGCAGCGGGATCGCGCCTTGCCACTCGTGGTGCGAAGGATTTGACCGGCAAGCTTTCCGCATCACTTCTTGCTCGGTCCGAGAAAAAACTTGTATCCGACCGAAATATAGACAACTCGACGGCGCTCGGTCCGGGAAAAAATTTGTATCCGACCGAAATATAGACGACTAGACGGTGTTCGGTCGGAGTTTTTTGGCTCTTCTTTTACCGTTCCTTGAGTTTCGGGCGGTGAACCTTGGTGAAATTTTTGCTAGGACAGCGACCAAAATTCTTCGCTCGAAACTCAAGGGGCGGAGTTCCGATCGGTAGTCAACAGTGCCGCCGTTACTAAAATTTATCGGATATTGAGGGGCAACTTGGAGCCGAGGGCCATAGGCGTCGGCGAATGCAAGAAAAAAAAAAAGGAATTTTAAGACGGAAGTTTTGCGATTTCAGATTTTTTGATTTCTAGACCATAACAACCTTGAGGGTTCTCCATCTACCGCATCATAATGACGGCATACATGGATATTTCCTGTTTCGATTCTAATATTACCAAAACTAAGTTGAAAAACGTGTTAGGATCGCTAATTAACTGTTACGCCATTTTTAGTAATCAGTTGTTGACCAGTTTTGTGTAAATAAATAAATAGAGACCGTATTTAAGAAAATATAATGTATATAAATTTTTATTACGTTATACCTGCTTAGCAGAGAAGCTGTTAAAAATTGTAAAAAAAATTTCATTTGCAATGTTAACAGATAAAGCCACATCTACTATATTTTAAATCATTGGAACTGGAACCACTGACGTCACATTTGAACTTTATTGAGATCTGCGCGTTTCTCGTGCATATAGGCACGGCATGTGAAAGTGCGTACAACAAGCCAAGGAAACAAATGCGCACATTTGAGCAGTAGTGCAGAAAATGGAGCAGATAAGACACCCACAAGTTCTCCTCAGAGTTGAAGGAGTTTCATTCATGAAAAGTAAAATATCGTAAAAGAGAAAATTGATAATTATCCATAAATTGTGTTTAGTGAGCTTTGCAGAATCCGGTTAAGAGAAGCGGGTGATTGGTAGAAGGGTGCAGAAACCGTGAATATCCACTTGCGCTTAACTCTGCCAGGGGAAAACATTGAATGAAATTGGTGCACATGTGCGATAAAGAAATTCAATCAGGACATATTAACAATGTGGGAGTGAAACTGATTGCCTTCCAGAATCCTGGAACTGTATATAAAGGAAGTCCGGCACTCCTATTGCCACAGTCTGCTCTCAGCTTCTTCCAGATTCTTAAGAGCATAACGAAGTATCTTTGGTGCACTAAAACATTAGAAAAGTGTAAAAATGTTACCAAGCTTTTGGCAAATTGTTTCATGTATAGTGCTTGCAACATTTGGAGCAACAGTTGTCTTCAGCGAGAGACTTTGTGACCAAAGTGAACGGTATTGTGTAGCGTCTTCAGGTAGAGATGACCTAAGACGGGAGAGTGTTCTAAAGGATTATTTTCGAACTCAAAGGCATTTGGAGAGGAATGCCGTCGATTCAAGAATTAACGACATCAGAGATAGTCATACAAGAGAGTTAGATAGTCGGAGATTCGGCACCAGAACTAATAGGCTTTATAGAGTTTATGAGGTTCGAATTCCTTCTGCCGAAAGGGATTTATTTCGGGAACGTATGCACTTTAGACAAGCAAATAATGAGCAAACTCAAACTCAACGAGAACGTTCCGAAAGACGAATGAATCAATCAGCTCGCCGATCTCTTCAACGTCGTGAAAGACAAGAAAACCGAAATGATATCTCTAATTTGCAACAGGACCCCGGAAGCACATTGAAAACTGCGAGTGGACGAAACGACGATCGAAAGCATCGACTAAGCTTGGAAAGGGACAGTGAAAGAATTGTCTCTGCAGTACACATAGACCGTACAAATCTTGAATATTTCATCTTAAAAGAAAATTCTCAAGGAATGGGTGACTTGGTTGGATCTTTCAACACCAGAAGAGAAATGACTAGGAAATCTGCTAATCGGAGACAAGTTGACGAACGAAGTTATAATCGAGGCATCGTTGACACAAAAGAAGAAACTCAAGGTCGTGGTGTTGAGAATTTCAATGAAAGAGAACGACGTGAACTCGCTCAAGGCTCTTCGGAAGGGCGTCTAAGGCAAGATCGTTCTGAGTACAACCCTAGACGTTTGACAAAGCGCTCGTTGAAATCCAATGAACGGTTCGACACTAATAGAAACGCCGTAGATACAAGCATTCGACGAAAATCGCGCGAAAATAATCAAAGGACTAACCAAGATTTACGTGAAGTACCTTACGTGAACCGAAAAGAGACACGTTCTAGTGAAAGGGAACGCATGCTAGAGAATTTAAAGATGTTAGATACAAGACGAGATGGGCAAAGATTGGGAACATTTAACGAAAGGTGGCAAACAAGAAACATGATTGGATCACGCGTGTTAAGATCTGAACGAACAAATAGAGACAAAAATAAGTTTCAAACTTTAAGGTTAGAAGACGAAGCTGCACGAAAGGTACATGATAATACAAGGAATGAAATTAGATATTCAAAACTTGAACGTGCAGCCGAACTAAGAATTAAGGACGCTAGAACCGAGCTGGGAACTGAACGGACTGTCTGCAACATTAGGTCTAAAAGACGTGAAGAACGCGATAATGAACGAAGAGTACGCGCTACCAGCGCTGAATTGCGTGAATCTATAGACACTAGAATTGAACGCTATACAAAAGATGAAGACTCTACAGACATAAGCCTACAACGTGAAAGTGAACGAAAAGTACAAGAAATCAGAGCTGAAAGACTTGATTCTAGGCATGCACGACTTGAACGTGGAAGTGAACGAAGAGAACAAGAAATTAGGAGTGAGAGGCGTGATTCTAGGAATACACGATTTCAACTTGAAAATGAACGAAAAGTGCGATATGCCAAAGACGAAAGACGTGCGTCTGAACGGAATATGTGGTTTGAACACCCACTTGAACGAAGAGAACGAGCTGGCAATAGAGTTGAAAGACGTGACGTTAGAAATACACGACTGGAACGTGAAGATGAACGGAAAGTACGAGACACCAGAAATGAAAGGCGTGAATCTGAAAGAATTATGATATTTGAATACGAAAGTGAACCAAGGGAACGAGCAACTATAGGTGAGAGGCGTGAGTCTAGTAACACACGACTGGAAATTGGAAATGAACGAAGAATTCATAATACCTATGTTGAAAGATATGAATCTAGAAACATGAAGTCAGAACGTGAAAATGCGCGAAATACTGGTGAAGAACGAAGACAGGATCGACGCATTGAACGTTGGTACACAGATGTACTGAATGATTCTCGTCAACAACGCAGTTTTAATACCCGAATTGAGCGTGGTGACAAAGTTATTCGAAGATCAAACCGACAAATTCCCCAGTTGGAGTCCTTCAAAAAATCAGAAAATTTAAATATTCAAATGCTTCAAGCAGTACTTATTGGAATGATCCTGTTAAAGGTTGTGATGCAACAAAACACATTCACTAAGAAGTAAACGTGTTCTTTCTTTTGTTTGCAAACATTTTTAATTTTACTTTTTTTCCAGGATAAACTTCATTGCGGATCAGTATAAGAATATTGTTAGCGTTGGAGCACGGAAATTCTTCTAAGAACCAAACAGGCAGACAGACCGACGACTCTACTAAATGAATCATAATAAAGATTATGATTAAACATCCATATTTAACGTATTAATACCTGTAAATAAATATACAAATGTAAATTATTGCAGCATATCCACAATGTATATATGTATAATAAAAAAGCAAATAAATTTTATTGACCTGAGGCATACTAGAGAAGTTTTCGTCAGATAGATGGAATGGATGAAAGGAACTATGGATGCTTTTGGAAATGTCAATATGATCGTCAATCAACCCGATTAGAGTTTTAGCCCAAAGGGAATTCTTATCAGGTATAATAACCAGGGCTGCAAAATTAAATTAAACGTGCAATAGTTTCAGTGCACATAAACTAAACAAGTATCAAACGGAGGGTTTCTGTGCACATAAACTTATCAAACGTAAACCAGTGTATGTTTCAGTGCACATGAACTAAACAAAAATGTACCTACGTTTCTGTGCACATAAACTAAACAAGTATCAAACGGAGGGTTTCTGTGCACATAAACTTATCAATTTCGTTTATTTGCTTTTTGGGTATGTGTGCACACGCCAAGGAATAGTTTCGTTTCGTTTCGAATTTCTTTGCAGGGAGTTTATTAAACGAAACAAAGCGAATTTCCTAATAACGAGGTTTATGTACAGAAACTGAATAGTTTCGTTTCGAATTTCTTTG
Organism: Dysmachus trigonus; assembly: GCA_949715965.1. Taxonomy (NCBI): domain Eukaryota; kingdom Metazoa; phylum Arthropoda; class Insecta; order Diptera; family Asilidae; genus Dysmachus; species Dysmachus trigonus. The sequence continues at coordinate 50,624,148 of OX454319.1, read as the reverse complement.
CAAGGAGTTTATTAAACGAAACAAAGCGAATTTCGTAATAACGAGGGTGGCATGCGTGATTGCAAATGTGACCGCAAAAGCAACCGCGCCTCGATCAGCACACGTCCCAAAATCAAAGACAGGGAGTAGAGCCGGGACGAAGAATGAGGCCAGCTCTGAGCTGTATATAGTCCCGGCCTTTGGTGGAGGGGGAGGGAAGGTGCGGGGTGTGGAAGGGTGGGGGGAAGGGGGAATGTGGTTGGGGCGGAAGGTGGTAGGGGGAAGGGGGAAGGGGTGGGAAGGGGGAAGGGAGGTTGGAAAGGGTGAAGGGGAAGGGGGGTGCAGGGGGAGGGGGAGGTGGTGCAGGGGAGGGGGAAGGGGGCAAGCTCGTGCGGCGCCCGAGGGCGCCGGTCGATTTAGGGCGCCAAATGAATTAGGAACATATTAAAATTTCTCAGAAGAATAAGTTTGTAGAACTGCAAAATTGAGTAAAAACCGCAACGAAACTATTGCACGTTTAATTTAATTTTCCAGCCCTGGTTTCTGTGCACATAAACCTCGTTGTTAGGAAATTCGCTTTGTTTCGTTTAATAAACTCCCTGCAAAGAAATTCGAAACGAAACGAAACTATTCCTTGGCGTGTGCACACATACCCAAAAAGCAAATAAACGAAATTGATAAGTTTATGTGCACAGAAACCCTCCGTTTGATACTTGTTTAGTTTATGTGCACAGAAACGTAGGTACATTTTTGTTTAGTTCATGTGCACTGAAACATACACTGGTTTACGTTTGATAAGTTTATGTGCACAGAAACCCTCCGTTTGATACTTGTTTAGTTTATGTGCACAGAAACGTAGGTACATTTTTGTTTAGTTCATGTGCACTGAAACATACACTGGTTTACGTTTGATAAGTTTATGTGCACAGAAACCCTCCGTTTGATACTTGTTTAGTTTATGTGCACAGAAACGTAGGTACATTTTTGTTCTTTCAGTTTCGTTTATTTACTTTTTGCAGCCCTGATAATAACACACCATGATCTGTGTAAAACCAACTATAGCTTCTTTCAACCTATTAACCGCATGAGGTTAAGTGTAAATAAGAATACCGATTTGTTTGATGTCCGTGTTCGTAAGCATGTATTGAAAAAGAACTTGTTCGTTTGTCATGTCTCTACTAACAACGGACCAAATGATAACAAGTCTCATGCAGTAAATTCATTTTTGTTGCTTTAAAGCTTAGACTAAGCTGATAGTCTGTTTATAAAACAAGAATACCGGCTTTTAAAACCCAAAATCTCTAACTCTGTAATTACACTGGATCGTTTTATTTACTTGATACTGATTCAAATCGAGATCCTGACGAAAAAACCCCAGCTATGTATTTATGAATTCGACATAAAAAAACGCACTTTCAAACTTAATGAAATTTTGACTCAATTATTTATCAATACAAAATTCCTATACTTTTTTTAAAAATGAAACTGGAACATTTTAACTTTCATTCATAATCTATGGGAGTAAACCCTCATTATCTTTTAATTTTAAAAGGAGGAAACTTCTCTCATCGGAGCAATATAATGCAAATGCCTTCATAAAAATTTCTTCAGTTAAGCAGGGCCAATGAGGATCAATTTTTTTGTAATAATTTCCTTATTCTGTTTCTTAAAATGAGTTTTATGTCCATAATTTGTCTTAAAGCTTTTTTTGTAAGATATGGCATTAATCTCAAACAAGAGGAAACAAAAGGGAATTGAGTTAAAAGGCCGTACAAATAATGTCCGTGGTATATTTCGAATATATTATGTACTAATACAGGATTTCATATATATATAAGCAGTATTTTCCATTAAAACGTTTTTATTTTCAAAATAAATCTTAATGACATAAATTAATGTACAATTATTCCTTACTACACTTTAACAAGTTTACTGTTGTTATGTGTGTATTTATATGTTTATAAAAATCGGTGGACATCCAAATAAAGTCATGAGAATTTAATGTAACACTAATGCAATAATATATACTTAAAACAAGCTGTAAGTCTAACATAGATAAGTGGTTATAAAAGAAGATACTTACGGAAGAAATAAACGTTAAAATTGCCTATTCAACTCAATCTTCTTTTTCTTCTTCAAAGTATATTTTTTTATTATTTTGTTTTTTTTTTTTGCAATTAAACTACATCATAACATTCCACGCACATTACACGTTGTAGAAATTAAAACCTATTCGATTGCTGCTTATTTATCTTTTAATAGTGTTCTTAATCAGTTACGGTTGCATTTAATTTTCTCGTGTTTTTATGAAAAACATAAATTACATTCATGAGGTAGTCTTTTTTCGAAAATTTCAATTATCTTAAAATAATGAAATTTCAATATTCTGCTTTGTTGTTAACGCTGAAATGTTCGATTCATATACATATCTCATCTTCGGAACTCGAATGCCCGGTTGGGAGTGCTATTACTTTGGTGAACACAGAACTTATCGAGTCTCGTATTTGCTTAAAAAAACATTTACTAATAATTTCAATACAACTATTTTAGGTTGATAATAAACAAAAGTAGTTTGAGTGACTATGCCGATAAAGTTGTTATTATGCGAACATTTCATTGTGTAAATTAACAAATAGTTCTCTCTACTTGTTTCTACAGCTCAACCCAACGAATGTGAATAAAATAAATCTAATAAATCTAAACATGCGCTTTTGTTTACAAGAAACTTAGTAAAAATGGCGAATATAAAGAAAAGAACATAAGAAATGTTGAAGGACTTATACCAATTTAGGGGCTTTTAAACCTAAAAAATTCTCTACATTTTTAAAGTTTTGGGGATAAATCAGTCTGTAATCACAATTAAACTTTAAATATTAACATTTATGCAAAATGAACAAATTTCGAAGTCTTTTATGTTTTTTCTCTTTTTTAAACTCATCTAATCCCTTACTTACACGATTTTGATATAACATTTTTGGCTGAACTCTAGCCAATGGCAACATTGTAAAAATAAAAAATTGGCAGCATTCACGTAAATGTTCTAGGTAATTCGTAGGTTTATCTGAATGTACTGAAAACCGTACTTAGAATAAGAAAAAGGCTTACTTAAAAGTGATTATATATAGAATTTTTGATAACGCTTGTCGGCAAGTATTTTCCTCAAACAATTCATAGGTAATGTTGATGTTTTTATGAATTCAGAAACGAAAACTCTTCATTAAATATGGTTCATAAAAAAAGGAATAGGAATTCTGTAACGAAATCAATGAAACATTTTCGAAGGGTACCAAAATTCTTGTTGTGGTCGAATTCGCAGCGTTTGTGTGCGGCGGTACAGTACAAGTGTAAATACTGTGATATAATTAAGAGATGAAATTTCTCATTTATGAATAATTTTGTATGTTTTTCCAAGTTTTTCTACTTAAGAAATTGTTGGTGCTATGTGTGGGATGAGCCTGAAGAAGAATAAATATAGGCAGAAAATTACACTTTCCAATTATACTTTTCTTGAACAATCATATTTGCGAAAAATTTGGGAAAATATCTGTAATACCTGGACTCAAAACAAAATCTACTACCACACATCAAGTGTAATTCACTTACTTTTGCAAAACTAAACTTGAGTGTGGCAAGCATATGACATTTACATGGACCTAAATAGAGCTTTCTACCGCCTAAATCACTAAATACTTTTATTCCGCAGAGTACCCATCTGGGACCATTGTTGTTTATTATTTTTATTTATCCTTTGTACTTAATTGTACTTCGATAACACCATTCTTTCGAAGTAAAAGTGTTCCTGTTTTCATATAAGCGGCTAATAATGCTAAGAATTGGGTGTTGTTTCTGTAATATTGTAGTAAAGTCCACACAATCAGGGGTTTTATCAAAAGGTTTTCAAGTGAATTTGTTCAAAATATATCAATAAACAATTACAGTGGCATCCTTATATTTTTTTAAAGTGGTTTATGAAGACGAAAAGCAGTACGAAACTGGTGGGTTATTACAACGATCACATATTCACAGAGAGCTTAATTGGCTTTCATATTTTTAACTCAAAATATCTAATAAAGTTTATACTTTTTATTGTTGTAATGAAGAGTTTTAAATACTTCCTATATTTTTTGTTCAAACATTGGCTGTAAGCTGTGACACATGTACTTCATGTTTTCATTTAAAATATATCCAATTTAAAATGTAAAAATCGATACCAGAAATACATTTCTCAAAGACGACCGATTTGGACGAAATTTTACAGAATAGAGAATACTTGAAGCGTTTTTTGTCCCATATAAGTATATTTTTTTTGAAAATTCTGACCGGAAATACCACTTTTATTTCTCGAAAATTATTCATTATATTTTTTTGTTCTTGTAAGAAATCTTTAACCTGTTAACTGATTATGTCGTATATATGCGTCAATGTCAAAAGTTTCATATTTTTGCATAAATCAGTTTGTAATTATAAAACTACATTTAATGTTGAATCAAACCCAATTTAAAAATATTACACTTTTTCAACTTTTATAACGCATAGTAATTTACTTTGCTTATGTCGTAAATACGCGTCTTTGCTTGAAATGAATTCAGCACATATCGAGCTTTCTAAGAAAAACTAATCAGTTAACAGGTTAATATATATAATAAATTTTAAAATAGAGAAAGTTTCCATATGAAAAAATTCGCAAGTTTATTCCTTCTTTACATCGGTACCCCATTATGATTTAAAAAATGTTAATTTTGTTACGCAGGCAAAATGTGATTCTTTTAATTGATATGTAAATCAATGATATAATAATAAAAAATTGTCTAAACTTCAAAAAAACTTGAAAAGTTGAGTTAAATTATTGCCATTTTCTTTGAAAAAAAAACCCTCCACCAACCCCTGTACCACATATTTTTCGTACATACTACCTTTTAAATTTAAAATAAATGCACATACTATATTTTAAATGTTTCAAATCTTAACATAAAAGATAAGCTTATGTAAAAGTTTATATGCACACAGATTTACGGATTCAAGTACATTCAGCTAAACTTCTATGAATATGAGAATTTAAAACGAATAAAACGAGATCATCATCTCTGAATACACTGAAAGATTGATTGGAAAACGGAATAATTATATATACAAAGCAAAATTAGATTTTGCTTGAACGATTGATCCTAGGATCCTTTTGGAGAGGTGAAAGAATTACTTCTACTAATATATTCGCACGTTCCTACAGAGGACAGAATTGAATTCATAGAACTTATTACATTTAAAGCACGACATTTTCTTTTTTATGAATATTTTAGAACTCTACAAATTGTAACGGTAAGTCTTAAAATTCTATTTTACAAGTTTCCTTTGCAAGTTGTTTTGATTTTACCTAGAAATTTACCAAATGATGAAAATTTCAAATAGTTCATAAACACCACACCACCTCCGGTTGTTTCGAGGTGGATTTGGAAAAAAAAACATTCCTGTGCGCTATTTTTGAAACTATTATCAAAACACAATGCAACGAGTACTATATACGGCAGTGATGGAATTGCAAATAAACAATATATTTAATCAGATATTAGCCAAACTAAGTAACGCTCAAAGGAGTTAGAGTTAGGAAGGTTTTGTTTGTTTCTTTTCTTTTAATTTTACGATCGACGTTTACTTTTAATCCTAAAAATTATTAACTATTTTAATGCTTTGTTCCTTATTTAATTTAACGTTATATTTTCCTACTATTTTACTTTAAACATCGTTTTTTAGTCATCAAAGCAAATTTTCAGCGCTCTTTTCAGTCATTTTTTGGCAGTGATATATTTTTTATTTTTCTTTTAATTTAAAATTAGTTGAAAACGTGTTCTTTGCTTAATCCCAATTTTCGTTTTAATCTTTTAATCTCTTTGTGCACAGTTTAGAAATCATAACAAATTAAAACTTATTAAATGCAATTTCTTAATATAGAGTGGCATCAAAGTAAGAATGATATACAGAACATGAAAAGTTTTTCTTTGGTGTAGGATTAATAACAATTGTACCCTATAGATCTATACTGCATACTATTGAGCAAACTAATGGTACAACTTAAAATGTTAAACGAATTTATGTCTCTTAAATATATAAGTTTTGATTGAGAAAATTGTTTTTGAGGGGTCAACAGTACGCTTATTCTTTGATATTGCCCCTTAATATGTTACACTGACCCAAGTTTTTCTTCTTTCAAAAATGGACCATTTGGCGATGGTATAAAATCCACGAACGTAATAGCTCCGTCAGAAATATTTGCTCTATTGTAACCTACAGTAAAAATGTGGATAGCTAAATTTAAATTTGCTTCGCCGTGCAAGACCGCCAACATCAAAGATTAACATCGAGATGGATATGCGATTTAATAAGAAGACAATATAGATTTAAAATCAGTAGAATACCTGACGCTTGAAACAAATATACAAGATTTGTTGGATCATTTTGGGACTATGCACAGAACATGTGTTTACTATAAAATTCCAGACTTAAAACAGCGATCCATTTGATGGAAATGATCCATGCCCAAAATAGTTAAAAACAATTTTGTCGAATAGAAATGTTTTATGGGGGATTTAACACCAGGTTTACGGAACGCGTTAATTTGACGCATTTCAGATTTCGTAGCGAATTTTGCAGAAGTAGTATTTATCAATGTTTAATGAAAATGTTTCATCTAATTGATGTAATAATACGACGATATGTTCTTGTAAATTCCTTACCTCTCGAGCTGTTTATTTCGAACGGAAATGTATTTTAAACTTATTTTTTTCGGAATCTCTACAAATCATACAAATCATACAATAAATGTCCGTAAACCTAGTGTTAAAAAGTAATGCAATACACTATTTTGTCAATGCAATACTCACTACCTTCACTGAATTGTTAAATAGTACAATGCACACCAAAAAACTCATTAGCGCTAAATTTTCAAGTAATAGTGTATTGAAATGTAAATATTTATCATTAATCGATTTAAGTGACAATGCACTATACTACTTTTTAACCATATACTGATAGTGACTTTTCAATTTCTATAATTGAAACAATTAAGTGATAGTAAAAATGCACCACACAGAAGTGTGACCATGGACTGGACTACTCAAAGAAAGATATCTTGACTTTTTGTTTATGGTGGAAAATTGGATCGTTTCACACTCTAGGCAGATTCATACAGAAACCGCATGCATTTGGACTTCTTTGAATATGTGTAAGTTAAAAACCAACACGGGCAATTTGACAATAGCTAGAAATACTGCACATTTTGAATCTTGTAAAAATTTCGAATATGTAATCCACATCCGAATGGATTCGTTGATATTTCAATCTTTTTCCTTTACCTGGAGCGGAATCGTGTAAGGTGTATATCCTATTTCATTTCCTCAGGCATGGTACAAAACGGATAACAGAAACTTTATTAAAAACCTTGATATCGAAATTTGGCTTTAAACTTGGAAGATCCAGAGGTTTTGTTTTATTTCTTAAAAAATGTAAATTTCAAATTCTTTGTTTCCGCTTTGTCGGCCGAATCTATCTAAAAATCTATAGATAGAAACATTCTTAGAGTTTAAATCATAACAGACGTATTGATTCAAAGATATAACCATAAAACTTTGTTTTGTACCCTATTCACTTTATGATATTTTTTACGATTTCAAAATTTGCAGTTTTAAAAATGACCACCTTACACAATCCCAAACATCTTAGTGACTATTTATAATTATCAATCTTTTTGGGTGTCAACTATCATCTTACACCAGTTTACCCTCGGTGTGTTCTTTAACAATTTCTGCTATAACAGAAATATCATAACATCAGCAATCGCCATCTTGAAATTTTATAAATTTTGATGTTATATTCTTTGACAAAATATAGAAATTTAAGCACGAGCGTCATGAATATTATATTATAGAGAGACAGATATTTGTAAGACGGAGACAGTTATTTGTTGATGTGCTGATATTTCAAACAGTTTACTTCGATTTTGAAATCGGTGAACAACACCGTTAAAAGTTTGAGCAAGAAGAAGAAATAGTACCATTTCTCCTAAACATTTTGGCCTACGATGATGATTAAGACTAAGAAAGTGAAATTTATGCTTGTTAAACAAACGTTATATTCATATTTAAAATGGGTACAACACACATCTCTATAAAATTCAATCCCTATGTACTACAAGGACATACATATATATATGCAGTTCAATAATCATGAAATTTTTTCCTGAAACATATAGCTCTGTTATTAAGTAAAGTAGTTAAAGAAAAAAGTAAAAATTTTTAAAGTATAAATATCGCATATGTGAGGATGAGACATTCAATCAAGTCTAAAAGAACATATTGAAATAGTTAAAAATCATACGATTACATAATATATTTAAATAAGCCTTTTACTGTTTCATTCACGGAACTAAAATAGATTGAAGTGGTGGAAACAAATAGTATTTATAACTTAATGTTGTGTGTGCATATATTAAGCAAGCAGTTTGAAAAATCCAACAGTAACCTTTATATGATCCATAAATGATGCCGACAATTTATCAAATATATGTATATAAAAAAAGAGAATAAAATGCTCAAACTGTACACGTAGAGATAGATGTATACTAACTTAGAACAATAATTTTTGAATAAATTCAAATGGAAATAATATAATCATCAGAGTACATTTTTTGCCGATTAATTCCAACAAAGAAATAATATTTTTGTAACTTTTGAAAAAAAAATATACTTGTCTTATTAGTTTACGATGTAAAAATTTTTAATGATCGAAAAAGACTATTGGTTCCTTGTTATTTTTAAATTATGTTTTTTGTTACGATAAAATGGTGTTCGCCCATTAGCTTAATGTTTTAATTACAATTTTCGATTACAACTATTGTTTTGCTATTTGTCGTTTTGTAAAAATATAAAATCTCAAATTGCAATAGATTTCTTCCTTTTTTCATGCTTATTTCCTTGTATGTATAGTTTTTGTGTTTCACTATGATCATAGAAAATTTCTCCAAATATTTTTTGCCTATATTTGTTGTTGTCATCATAGTTCTGATTTTTGTGAAGTGCCCTCTTTTTTACAATATAAAATCCACTTTTCTTTCTCTATTCGATTTTGATACAAATTTACATTTAATTAACAATTATTGTTTGCGCTGCTGTGATTGCTAAGTAGCTAATTTTAGTCATATTTTCTTATATATGGTTTTTTCTCTTTGTTCTCCTTCTTTGTATATTTCGAAACATTACTTATTCGATTGTGTTTTTCATTTTCACCGTCATCGATCTATTTATTTTATAATTTACACCTAATTCCTAAATTCCGATATTATTTTATACATTCTCTTGTTAAATTGCTTCTGAGAACTATGTTACACGTTTTTTTGTTCTTCGCTATATTTGTTTTTACTTTAATTTCTCTAAATGAGAGAAGAATGAGATCAATGTGAAAAAAAAAATCAATAAATTTACTTAAAATGAAATCATTTTGGTTCAATTACAGTTATAAAAGAACTGAATGTGTACAATTTAGATTAAGAATAATATAAAGAAATAACTTTCTTGTTTTCATCAAAAAAATAAAAAAAAAAAGCGTAAAGCGAAAAGTGCCAAACATAAATTAAACTGCACAAATGCTTAAATCCTTTACCGACTATTCGAATGATTGTAGTACTATTAATGAATTTATTGCGAAAAGTGCTTAAATGCGCGATTTTTGATTCTGTTAATTTTCATTTAATTAAAGAAGCTAAAAGCTTTTCCCTAAATGTTTTATTATGTACTATGTTATTCCTAAATGTTTTCTGGAGCCCTTGCGAAATGTATGTGCTGAGCTTGTATTAAGAACGTAGTGCAATAGAGTAACTTATAAGAGGCATGAGGCATTCGGTAGTGTAAATGGTGCCAGGTGTGGGATCATTTTGGAAATATTTTAATTACTATGTCGAAACATATGAAAAATAGAAATTGCTTTTTCGGATTTATTAACCTTATCATGACGTATAAATTCAAATTACGTACGTACGTCTCTACATCTCGAAAATAATCTATACAATTTCCGTTGATATTGAGGATTCACAACAAAATTGGTTGAAAGGAATCTTTTCACTTATGAAGAATGTCTCCCTTAAACTTTAAGTAAGTAAAACTTAAACTTAACTGATAGTTTAAGGCTGCACATAATTCAATTTCAAGCTTTAGTTTAATACATTTATGACCTTTTTTCCGAGTTTTTGAGATTCTACAAAATTCTGCTTATAATATAAATGAACAAACGAATTGTTTTGCATTGGATATCATCGTAAAGTGCGAATTACAAAAGTCATACATTTTTAGCAATGCTCTCATAACTATCAAGCTTATGTAATGTATGCTGTATCTCGACTTGAATGAAAATAATTAGTTATAATTTAATGGCAAGTATGTAGAAATTTTTTATAAAATTTCACGCAGTTAGTAAATAAACGACAACATTGATTGATTAAGCTTTACTAAATATTTAATACATGGTAGCCTCAATGTTACTCTGGAGCTCTGCATTTTTAGACAAAACGTTATTTTAAAATATTTTTTTCTATAGCATAAAGATAGCACGGCGGAAAATTTAAACAAGTATCAATTTAGCTTTTACATTTTGGAATTTGGTATTGCTTGTTAATTTACCGCATTCATGTCCAGCTTACGAAAAGTTCGGAAGATCTCGTTTTATTGGCGGCTTGATGATGGCTCAAGTTCGATGAGTTAACATACTTCACGTCGGCAGTTCATCAAATAATGTAAAATAAATAACAATATAACATCCGGTATGGAAAAGTAGCAATGTTTTTTCTTTTTTATTTCGCTATTGAATTTATACCTTTCATTTTGAGTTACATCGTTCACAGCCACATTTTCGAAAAGTATGCAACTATCATAGCATAAAACGTTTGTATCTTTTTTTACTCTCGTATTGTTAAAGCTTTTATTTTTGCTTACTAAGTTTAGTGCTGATGTTGATATCCGCGCTATAGCCATATTCTTTCCCTACAGTAAAAAACGTCTTAGTGTCACCTTTACATTTTCCTTACTTTGCATTACTGCTAATAAAAGTGTACCCCTAAAATATACCTATTGTTATAGCTATTAATATCTCAATAACTTTTCTACCGGTTACTCTAAGTTCACACATTTTGTACTCTATTGCCGCCTATTCAAACCCTATTTAATATCCGAATTAATTTTTTTACCGTTTCATTAATATGCGCTGCTAAAAAAATAAATCACAGATTTTAAAAGTTTTTGACAAATGTGGGGTTGCATATCCCGAAATTCGTTACCTATCCAAATTTATCTAGATATTATCGAGTTAAGTTGGTTTTAAGTTTCTCGGCACTTCTTATATCGTTTCAGGTTAACGTTTAATCAATATTTATTTTTTCCATCGCTTGCTGCTATTTTCGAATTCATATTTCCAAAAATTTCTCTAATTTCGAATTAATTTTGAATTTAATGAAAAACTTGTCCAAGAAATGCTTTTACGATTGTTTATCTGGAGGTACTTTTGAATGCCAACACATATTTTTATGCTTAAAAACACCAAAATATATCAATTTCAACGCTTGTTTAGATAAGTAATTACTGAGGATTCATTTTTTGCAATATTCAATAGAATAAAAATAAAAAAGTACTAAGAGCTCCATACAAACAATAATATTGGCTGCGCTTGAAATCATTTGCGCAAAAAGTTCCATGGAAATTCCGAGAACTCGAAAAAGAAGGCTGATTGAAATATTAGATTTTTTTGCAAGTGTTGGTTTTTAGCCAAATAAATCAATTTTCATATTTCATGAGTCTCAACGACGCTCGTAACTAATAAGGTAGTTGCAAATCGAAAAGGGAAGTATATCAACAAACTTTTTAACATTCGGAGGTCAAACACAGGCGAGCAATTAATTACAGATCGTTCCATCACGCTTTTCTACATTACAACACTACATTCATAGAGAAAAACATGAAATTTGTTAAAGAACGAATATTTTTCTAGTCAAAATTAAATTGCTATATTGTCTCGGCGGCAATTATAAGGTTCTGATAAAATGTTAAAGGTTATTGCATTTTTATTCGTAAAACATGTTTTCGTGGCTGGTGGGAATAATCCTTACTAATAATAAAACTATGGGAGGTGGTTATGTCTGTTACGCCATAACTTCTAAAACACTAAACCGATTTCCATGAAATTGTATACACATACGTAGGGTTAAACTAACTGATCTAACTCTGGGCTTAAGTACATCTTTTAGTCCGGCTTGAACTAAGATTAGTAAAGTTTGAGCCAGGTTTAGGTCAGACGCTTAACATGTTCGCAACGTCCCTAACTGTTATACAACAAACCGTCAATGTTTTAAGCAAATTTTCAAGTCAAGCTTGAACCAGACTACAACCAAACTTGACAAATTTATACTAAGTATAAGCCAGGTCAGTCTTAAGCCAAGCTAGCCTTGAGACCAGACAAAAAGCAAGCTAATACTATATCTGCTTTGAAATTCTGAAAAAAAGCTTAATAAGGCGAGAAACTTGCGGGGAAGATTCTAGTCAAAAGTATTTTGGATCGACTGCTTGAAATTTTAAATGTTAGCATACAAAAGGTCCTGATCAATTCAATTTGTTGTGGTAATGTTTTTCTTTTTTGCAAATGTTTAGTTTATTTTCTGACCTATAAAGTATTTTTTGTGCAAATTCCAGAAGTACAAGACTTTTATAGTATGTAGGTATCGATACCTTGAGATTTGAAACTTCAGTATCTGAAACCATGACACAATGAGTGGTATCGGTTCTGTTTCTCTGGTATTGAGTTATGAGTATTGTCTTCCATTCACTGCAATTTACAACAAACATTATTTTTTTATAAGAGGAAAAATGTGATTCTTTGGGAAAAATTTTATTTTCGGAAAGTAGTTACTAAAGAATATGAATTCTGTTTACTTTTTATTATTTCTTACCTTATTAGTGAAAATCTACATTAATGCCTAATGAACTCATGTTCTACCTGACCAAAGTTCGATTGTGATTCTATATTTTTCTCATTTGCAAGTCCACATCTGAACTTTCGGTGCATCAAACGCAGAAAAGGGTTATTAGAACGAGTGTAGCACAATCGAGTAAAACTGAGTCAGCATTAGTTTCGGCGCATTTGAGACTCAGCATAAACAAACGTTAATTACTGGTTGTTAGTAAATCATCACAGGAATACACTTGTAGAGGAAAGTGAAAGACTATATTAACTTGGAATTATCTAAAATTTTGGAATAGAATTTTTCGGTAGGATATTTAAGTAATCAGATAATTAAGAAATAAAGCTAAGACATTTTTGTTCCTTTTTGATATTTTAACGTTCCGAATCGTCTATTTTGCTAAATTATTTCGTACAATGATCTGTTCATTTTGAAGTTAGCCACGATATTATTATATATTATTATAGCATTAATAATTTTGACTAGTGCAGTTCCATAATTTCTAGTCACATTATCCAATATAGTGGTCTCATTAAAAAAATTAGTATTATGGATGTTATTTTTACGATTTCGGCTAAAGATAACTGAGCGATTTTGAAAGTCGATATTCAAGATTTATTTTTAGACCGTTGCACCGAAATGGACTTTCAGAATGAGATATTGCAGAGTGGCTGACAATCAGTAAAACGTGTGGAACGAAACTCAGCAAATCCTAAATTTTTAAGCAAAAATGTCTGTGGTTTTCTGATCAAAAGTAAGTATTTGTCTTAGAAAATGATTTTTGTTGCCAATAAAGAACCAAATGATAATCTCTTGTGATTACAAAGAGATCTCTTACTTCTAAAAAGTAATACAAACGTGACAAAATTTGTGTATTAAATAATTGTCTAGTTATTCTGCTATAAAAGGTTTCACAAACACTTTACTGATCGTAGTTAAATTTTTATGACGAACAAAAATTTTCAACTTTAAGGAATTTTCATGAAAATGAATATTCTGGGGTTTTTGCATCTGCGATCATCTAAATTTGGAAAATCAAGATAGTGTATTAAACATAGTGAACAAAAAATGTTTAATTTGGAATTAATATACTGTTTTATAGAATAACTTCCTACTGTTAGAACGGTTTAACTTTATAGAAATTCCTTGAAATGGCACACAGTACATTTTACGAATTTTTTTTTTTAATTTAATTTGATTGATTTGAATGTAATAATGTAGCGAATCTTCAACTATAAATTGTATCCAATGCAAGGGTTACCCGCACACGGGCTCTTTTATTGTTAATCTTACCATAAGTTGCATGATTTTCGACAAGCAAATAGCTTGAATGCTTATTAATCCATAAAGCAACCAAGTTTTGCATTGTTTCTACTTTTTTTCCACTTTTAAGAATTACCTTTATCACACTTACCAAGTAACTTTCATTTAAATTATTTAGTTAATATTAACCTCACTACACGCGATATTAGTAACATAAATATCGAAAGTAGGGCTCATTACTTTCCTGATTAAATTTCTGAGATCTAACGAGTCAGATAAGAAACTTCCCTTAATTCTTAAAAACACTGAGCATGAGAAACTAAAACAAGTGATTCATTCTTAAATATTTATATTTATCGATATAGGTAAAAAAAATACAAAAAGTCATTCAGGAGCTCTCTGAGTTGTAAAATTCCTAAATATTATAATGAAGTGGCAGAAATTATTAAAGCACACATTCGGACATTTACTTCGCATAAATGTCATTTATTTATGCTACGAAATAAATAAACAAAAAATGACTTTACCTGGCAGTACCTCCAATTCTATTGCACCAAAAGTGAAATGAGCAGGAACTTAAAATTCTAAGTAAAATTTGGGATGATTAGCGAAGACTACCAGCAATAAGTATCGCTTGCTCTGAATCCTCAAATTTTACTAGGGATTTACAATGACTGTGTTGGCAAACGTAAAATGCATTTCTTTAACATTTTGGTTTATTAACGCTCATGTATTTTTTAAAAATCCCTAACGGATAAGAAGTGTTTAATCCCATAATTAGTTTTTCGTTTAATTGGAAGATAAGATGAAATATTCTGGAAAATAATAATAATCAAAATTCCAACATGTATCCAAAGCAAGGAAAAGCACAATCGCAATTTCGAAAAATATGTACATACAAATAATCATCCACAAATGTTTAATGAAGAGGTCTAAACTAAGTATATTTTCCTAAATACGGCGTTCTTCAGCGTACGCCAGGAGTAAATAAAATTAATGGCAATGAAATATTTTATGTTTGCATTTTTAAATCTTTTGTCGCTCCACGATATAAACTCGCACTCGAATAGTGCGAGAGGTTTCGCATACGCTTACACAGTCCTTCGATTCACACAACACAAGACGCAACTCAAAGAGGGCTAAAACTTAAAAATAAATCGATAAAATAACTAAAAAATTGTAATTGCGCCTAAAAAATTTACTATGCACATATCCTCGAGATAAAACGTAGTCACAAATGTACAGCAGGCGATAACTTGCATTTTGGCCTCGTGGCACCTCAAATCCCAGGGGCACAGAGTTACCCAGTGTTTGCTTGTTTTTGTGTTTTCTGTTGTTTTTCTCTTTTTTTTTTTGTTAAGGTTTTTATTTTAAATTTGTGGGTACTTATGAACTATATACTTAATTAATATTAACATCCGCTGAGGGTCACGAAGGCTGTATCGTCTTGGGTGGCTTGCGCGACTGCTTCCGATCGCTCGTCCGCAGTAGATTGCTTTTTGACGCCGTAATACTACTGGTTTGATTGAACATTGTACTTATATCACTATACAGATTAGCAGTACTTAGCCGTCCCTGCAGGGCGACTCTCTCCTGGATACGTAAAGAATGGATTGCTACAGTTTTCGTTAGAGTGGCTTTTGTTTCGGGAATCCATTCGTCAGAAATGCTGAAATAAAATAAAAACATAATTAAAATTCTATACAAGATTTGTGTTTAAAATAATTTTTTATTGTATTTTTTTTATTATGACTTCCAAAAAATTATATATGAATGATAAAATTTAATTTCGAATTCGACAAACCGCAGTTCACGCCGTTATCATCAATAGAAAATGTTGTGTAATATTTTCTCAGATATCACCAAGGTCTATCTTTTTCAGATTGTAACAAATTCAGGGCAGTGGTACGTAAATAGATCGATTATGACCTTTAATCATGGCTTACTTAGCGATAGGAGCTTATATATTAGTCTTCCGATTAGGACTTATGAACCTTTTTTGTTGTCTCAACGCAGATGGGTTGTTTCAGTATAAGGATTTTGCATTTTCCTCTATGGAAGACGTTATTCTTTGCTATGACAAAAAATAGTTCTGGTCGAATAAATATGAAATTTTCTCGTCTGACCTTTCATTGATATCTATACCTTCGTTTTCCGGTACCTAAGCCATAGTAACCCTGTTAAGTTATTTTAATATATCAGATAGTTGTATGAAAATGCCTTTAATACTATTTGAATGTCTGTTGTCAATTGGATTTATCATGTTTTTTTCTAAAATAATTCTGGCGCAAAGTTCAGGTTCTAGGACCTCGACTTAAAAAATGATAAGGGTTCTTTCTAAAGCTAGGAAAACTCGTTATTTAGAATTATTTGTTCCTGCGTTGGAATTTCGTCCATTCCGCATCCGATCCGCTGATCGTTGATTTCTGTCTTGAAGTATTCCTTGAAATTTAATATTTTTTAACATTAGGTCTGAAGGTATCCATTGTTATTTTTATATGTGACTCTTGCTGCTATAATTTTGACGTAAATCCAATATCCTGAACATTACGGCAGCGTAGTAGGACGATTTGGGCTTCTGTAATTTCTAGACATGCGATTCTATGCATTTTATTTAATAAAAGTACAGATGTCACCTGCTCCCCTTTAGGCCACCATACAACAGGGTCTTGTACTATTAATTCATACATAACATTGGTCTATTACGATTTGTAGGTATTTCGTTTTTGTAGGAAGCCCAATCATCATGCCGGCAGCTGAGCATAGCTCTAATCCGATCCAGGTGACCGTCGAGAGTTCCATTCCTCTACCAATAGCTGTCTTTTTTTATGAATTCGAAGGAGATGTTGTCAGACGTTATTTCAATGTCTCAAAAACCAATTTATGTTTTGCGCTTTGTCTATTAAGTTTAATATATTGTGCTGGGCTGATATAGTTGATTGGGTGAAATCGCTGCTCCTTTTAGTACCGTACTTCGGATGAGTTTGTGGAGAACCTTTTCCATGGATTTGAGCTGGAAGCCTGAGTTAACCCTCGCTTTTTCGAAATTGCATTAAAAATAGATAAAAGAAACAAGTAAAGTATATGTATTTAAAAGATAAATAAAAGACAGGCGTATTGGTTGGGGCAAACCTTAAAGACGATTGCAGTTTCCAAATTTTTTTCCAAATTTTTTTCCAAATTTTTTTCCAAATTTTTTTTTTCAAATTCGAATTTTAAATTTTTGAACAATTTAAACAATTTAAAATGTTTTGTACCGTTTGTAATTTTTTACAAAATTTATTTCCCAATAAATATATATATATAAAGAACATCAAGAGCTGGGCCGATCTGGCAATCCTAACTGTAAGAAATATATTAACACATTCCGTGTCGGCATTTTCAAGAAAACTTTCGTGACAGAGTTATGTATAAAAGTGTCTTTGAGAAGAGAAAATTTTGAATTTGTGCATCGTTTTTGGTACACACGGCATGGAATGTGTTGAAAAAGACTCCGGCTCGATGTTGCCCAGCCAAGTTATCAATACCATTTTGAGGAATAATAGTTTTTCAGAAAGTTTCAACCGGTATAAAACACTTGTAATAAAACGTTCACCAGGTTTTAAACTATAACCATTTCTTTGTATTTTGTACCAACCAGAGTACGCAAAATATCACTCACCAATGCAAACAAATTTCATTCCGTCATATGTATCTTTTCCATTCGGGAATGGAATTTTATGCAATTATGTAAGTGAAGTTTACGCACGAGAATTTTATTTTTTTTATTCTCTCTGAGAAGGAATAATTAAATGGCTTGGGATAAGAACGAAATTTAATTTCCGAATTTATCACGAATGCACAAAAGAATCATTCTTACGAAAAATGGCAGTGGCAGTCGGAGTTAAGCCTGATCGGTCCGCTCTTGTTACTATCAAATGTTCTTAAATTGTTTTGAACGGCATTTATTAATATTTTTATTTATTATTAATATGCTCACTTTAAACAATTTAAGAACATTTTACGGGACCGTGATGTAATGAAATGATTAAAATGTTGTGAGAGCGACTGAGATCTGTGTATTCTGTCGCTCAGCGATAACAATAGAAGATCTCTCAGTCGCTCTTACAAGGGTATTGTGACCCTCTTCGAGTTACCTGAAAGGTTTTTGCGAGCCGAAAGAGCCAAGTTTGTCATGCCCACTACGAGGTATTGAGCTCCCGGCCGTTCGCATTTGAATGGCTAAAATAATTTGTAGAATTATTCCGGGTTTATACTATGCGACATTGCTGCTGGAAAAACCAAGTGAATGAAGTCCTTTCGATTGTTATGTTTGAGCTACCGTATAGATTTAGGTCATAAAGATCCAGACGAGAAAAAAAATTTGAGATAGTGCTCACGATGTCCTGCACATTGAGGTGTAGAACGTGTTCTTAGGGTCGGTTTCACAGTCTGAGCTTAAAATTAATTTCAGTTAAACCCAG
Organism: Dysmachus trigonus; assembly: GCA_949715965.1. NCBI lineage: Eukaryota > Metazoa > Arthropoda > Insecta > Diptera > Asilidae > Dysmachus > Dysmachus trigonus. The sequence continues at coordinate 50,605,455 of OX454319.1, read as the reverse complement.
TTCGTTGCTTAAGCTAAGCTTAAATATAATTGGGTTTCAAAATTCTTGAGCTTAACCTATTTCTCTGGTTGCTTTCATATTTTCGCTATAGTGAATTATCTATCCATCTATTAAAATTACCATGACATCCCGATAATCAAAATCATTTTGTCAATTTATAATAATCGCTGTCATCTTGATCTTGCGAATAGCGAATAACAAATAACATTTCTTCATTGTTAGATTTTCCTGATTCGAATCTATTCGTTTCAGTGAAGTTCAGATTCAATCACAATTGTTATACGTTTGCTTGTCACTCAAAGATAAACTATACTTAAGCCACCACGATTAGGCGCTTAACTTCAACTGAACTTTAAGCTTAAACTCGAACTATGAAACCGACCCTTTACCTAAAATTATAAGCTGTCCAAAGACATAATAAATAATTAACTGTAAAACTAATAACAATATTACCTTTGATTGGAATCAAACGAAGTAAAGAATTTTAAATATTTAACATAACTCAATGATTCAATTTCTAGAAGCTTAATTTGCTCAAAAAAAAAACCATTTATAACTTATATTATACTTATAACTAGTATTTTCCATTTTGTAGAAATTCAAAAAAAGGAAAAAAAAATATACATGAATGATTCTTAACATCGCGAATGAATTTAATTTTTCAATCTTGTCAATTACTTTTTCACGAATGAAATATATAATTCTCGAGAATGAAAAAATATAATTCGAGAATAGAAAAAAATAAAATTCTCGTGCGAATAATTCTCGAGAATATAAAAATGTTTTTAAATGTTCTTACCAGTGTACCTATTAATTGAGCTATTAGGGTTAAGAATTTTAGAAAAACTACCAAACTTACATTTCGCTTGGACTCCAACTTATGAAGACCTCGGGTACTCCTTCAGATGTACAACGTCGGGCCATTACACGTCCTCGGAATGTTACCGATCCTTTAGGACCACTTGCTAAGGAACCCGTCACCATGAGACGATGTTGAAGTCCTTCCATTACGCCAGAATCGAAGAAGTCAAACATGCGAGCTAGAAATAAATTAACATCTATTAGAAAAATTTTGTAAAAATATCAATATCTGTATCCTTTGACACTTCTTTCGTAAATTGAAATTTTAACCTGAAAAAGTGTCCTCACTGCAAATCTCGATCAGTTGATAGTTCATATTCTTTTTCTTGCTTTATTATTTCTTTATGATAGTAACCAGTACATATTTTTTTATTGTTGATAATTGCGTCAATTTGTTTTTACAGTAAAATTTATTTTGATTTAACGCACAAATCAAATATTAAAAATGAAGAAAAGTAAACATTTTTGTTTTTTTGGTTTCATTATATAACATTTGCAGAGTCTCGCAAACTAATTGAATTGTTGCAATATTTAATCTTAGAGCAATGAACCTGAATACTACAGAATGTCAGAGAATGTTAATGTTAATTTTAAATGGAATAAATATAAGTATCCATAAAAACATATTTGTTTGCACATAAGGCATTTGCCATAGGCTTTCCTGCTAAACATTTAGATATATATAGTATAAAGAAACTATACAGAAAGGAAGCAACATGTTTCTGTTGCTAGTAACAACTAATCAGGTGAGATGAAACTCACGTTTCTTAGATTATAAAGGATATGACCTGGAGAGTTCGTAACATTTATTTTAAATCACGCGCGAACTAATGATTGAGAAGACACTAGAATGTATTGTTCGAAGCGTAACTTCTGCGGATTTCTTACCAACTATAAATTATAAGATGGGAAGATGCATTCGCGATTGATCAGTTTTGTAAGTGCACTGATTCAAAGTTCGACATTCGATGATTACATGATGGAGCCATGATGAAGCCTTCCTTCACATCGAAGGATAATATAGTCACTAAAAATATGCATAGATAACCCAAAGGGACGCAAAAAGAAGTTTTTTCATCATCCCATTATTTAATCAGCAATTTGTTCGAACGCTCGTCTCATGGCATTTCAAATACTGCTCGACCTCAAATATGCGGTGCGTTTCTATCTTATGATTCCTGTTTAAAAAAATTCGTAAAAGTTGCGTCTTGAATTCTACCCCTATCGCAGTTTTAAATCTACTAGTTCGAGCTCAATATAATTTTAAGATTGTAAACTTCCCAGTAGACACCTTTTACTTGCTGTACACTCTTCTGTCTAAGATAATAAAAATATTGATGGTATTAAACGAATTTAGGAATTTGAAAGAAAATTCTTATATTTCATATTTTGTGTGAACCCTAAAAGAACTTATCATAATGTCCTTATGGAATAAACAGACATTGTGAAATTATAGGGGAAGGTACTTTTTATTGTATTAAAAGAAATTTCACTTTATTTTCCGTTAACCATACTATTAGGTATTCAATCACCAAAAAAAGTACGTATGTACGGAGCGAGAACGACGCAAAATAACTGGACTATTGTTATTTAGACAATTTATTTAAATTTGTTCTTGTCACTTTCATAGATTAATTCATCAAATTTGGATATTTTCTTTATTTTGTCTATTATTTTCTTTATTTTGTCTTATATAACAAGTGGTATTCCGATCATTCCATAAATAACTGACAATTTGTTAAGATTGCCAAAGTTTATAAGGAATAAGGTGGGCAAAAATTAGCTTTACAACCTACTAAGGGATGAGTCGTTTTTTTTCTTTTTTTCTTTTTGTTTTCAAAAATCGCGAAGGTTTTAAATTAATAAATTATTTTCATATATATAATTTAAATATCGGTTTTCTCAACTCGTTGTAGTGTTGAAAAACGATTCCTCCCTTAAAGCGCCATGTTAATTTACCGGCATTTTTGACTGTCGTTATTTGTTCATCAGTGTAGACGTGGGAAATATACCGCTTTAAGCATAAATAGCTCGTTTTAATGGTTGAACAAATGTAAGAACATTGGTCATCAAATGTGAAAAAAAAACACTCAGAAATTGCATCTGATTCGGTAGAGATAATACGTTTTCTCATCAATTAGTTATTTAGTCACTTAGTTGGATAAACATCGTACTGTGACAGGAAATGCGAACACATGTGGTTTCAACAAGATGGTGCTTCATGTCACACAGCATGAAACACAAGATCTCCGAATTTAACAGCTCCACCCTACCACGAAATATCGACTCAGGTGTGTGAACATGTGATGAAAAAGAGTTCATTTGGCTGACTTCATATTCCAAACGTAACTGCAAGGTTGAAATAAAATGTTTATGAAAATATATTTCCTTTTTTTTATTTATTGCGAGAATTATTTTAAAATAAAGTTGTAAAGTTCATTTGTTGCCATCTTTATTTTTTCTAAAGTAGTCTTTTTCGTTAAGAATATTTGTATTATTTAAGTAAAGCCATAACATATAATAAATAATGTTCCTTAACATGCACATTATTAGGAAAAATTATCTATACTATTATATTTACTTAAGTCTTATAATTTGGGGATGTTTTTATGGTACTAATTTGTTTAATTTACTTAACTTAACTTAAAAACCTTTGATACGATAATTTCAAATTGTATTTTACATTTTGGGAATTGCAGTAATTTATGAAAAGATCTTTTATACGAAATTATTTTACAATCATTAGAAAAAAAATAACCAATTGCATATTTAAAGCCGTGAAAGTCCAAATCAAATTTTTAACATAACAATTTGTTTCACAGAACATTTACTCTTCAGTTCTATTTAATTTAATTTAATTTAGACTGTTTATTGCGGCGCGATGGTAACGACATTGAGTTATTTCACAGGAATTAATAGGAATTACGAAACTTAAGAAAAAATGCAGAATGGTCGTTAGTTGTTATGCTACTGCCCAATTTTACGTGATAGAACATTATGCATTATGCCAGCATAAGAATTTGGACTTCCTAGTGGAATCTCATCTATGACGGAAGATCATTGGATGAGCTACATATCAGCGTTTATAATTTCTTAAAGAAATTGAGAGATTGGGATCTACTCAACAATAAAGAAGTTTTTCAATTAAAAATTCTTGAAAAATGTAGGTGAAGGTGCTTGGCAGTGAGCAAGATTGCGCGGAGCTGAAGATATTTGAAATAAAAAATTCAAAGGGATTTAGCTTTCATAAGAATCTGTGTAGTCAGTGTAGCATTTTACAAAAAATTGATTGACAATGTGACAAACGATTGACAATGTGACAAACGTCTGTTGTTTTCGAGATATCATGCTCACTGATTAGCAGTTTCTGAAAAAACGCGATTTTGAGAAAAAACGCGTTTAAAGTTTCTTGTATTGTATATAAATGAATATAGCGCGTCTAACTATAAACCCTTGTAACTTCGTCAAGTTTGCGCAGATCTACATAGAATTTTAAACATATATTTTCTAGGAAAATGACAAAAACAAAAAAGCCAATGTTTCAAATTTCATTACTAGGCGTAACATCATATTACAAGTTACACATATTATAATTGAATCACTTGAATCCAATGTTCTTTTTAAAGTAAAGGTTTATAACAAGAAAATTATCGAAATATGTTGTCCATGTTATTTTCCGTCAACATCTTAAGGTAAAGTAAAACGTACATTTTCGTCGCAGTTTTCTCTGACTCTGAAGAAAGTACATATATAATTAAAAGCAAAAGCGTTAAATAAATTTCACTGTGCTGTTTTAAATTAACGCTAGATGTTTCCATACATATAAACATAGATTACAGTTGAGGCTGAAATAGACTTTAAAAAGGAGTAATTGCTTTAATTCGTGGTGTGTTTGTGATTTTGGAATGTTGCTGCCGTTTTAAAAAAAAAAAAATTGGAAAATTTGTTAGAGAATAAATTGTATAATTTTTGAAGGTGCTAGGGCTCAAAAATCCCTTGCCGTGAAGAGATCGTAAATATACTAAATTTATGAAGAAAAGGCAAGGGATGTGTGGGCTGTTTTATAATCTATTCAATTAGCGCTGTTAATCACTGCGAATAATGAAATTTGTAAATGACAAAATTTGTAGAAATAAAGGCGTGTTACAAGTATTTCATCTTGTAGAAATGAATAATTCGGCTAAGAAATTATTGTAAAAATAAATATGTTATTGTATTTCAGTGAACATGAATAGACTGAGAGAAATTTTCGAAAATCTAGGATATACATATAAGCATCGGGCTCGGCCAGCGTGGCCCACTACACTCTAATTTTGTTCAAGAATCAATCCATTAGCTTGTTCATCGCTTTTAGTTTGTGCGGAAATTATGAAGTTATTAAGAATTAAGAAGAATTAATTTAAAAATCGTCCAATATTATTATTGCAATACCTGTAATCCGGAACACTAATTTATTGTTCCATGTGTTCCTTAAAATTAAGTAATTGGTAACTCGAGGATCCTGCAAAGCTTTAGAACTATGCATATCGATTGCAAAAAGGACTTTAACTGAGTTAGTTGTTGTAGTTCAAATATCTAAAATTGTTAATAGTATTCCAAAATGAATATATTATTTACTATAGTGGAAAACATAGAATGCAGTATGTAGTATGTTTTGGAAAGCTTAAAAATCTTTCGACAAAGTGTATAAAAAATAAAACGATTTACTTATATCAAAAAATAAATCGTAATTTTCTAAAAACAAAATTTCTTCGAGCATTACCAACAACAAGTACTTAATAATCTCTAAATCACCTCAAAATTTAATATAATTATGTTTGTATTAAATAAACAATGCACATTCGCAAAACCAGAAAAGCTCTTAGAACAAATGGAGTTGAATTTCTCAAAGACATTTTATTCAATGAATATTAGCAGTACATTAATTGAGCAATTAGGTAAAAGAGATTTACCGATTTTAACAAGAGGACAGTGTTGCAGTCATCTCTATTGAATTTCAATTAAGTGAATATCTCCTTGTTGAGAGGCTGTTTTTGAAGGAGCTGACTGAAACCTGAATTTTAATTAAGTTTTATATAATTTCTATTGATAAGAACAATCTTCAACTTTAAGCGCTGTGTTCTACGTGAAAAAAGTGGAACTTTTTTTCCAAACTCTTTTCTATATGGCTTCAAGTGTTTAAGATTCTATAGAAAAAAATCGAGGCTGTCAAACATCACCAACATCAGTTTTTCTAAGGTTCATTTTGACATTCATATTTCAGATTTTCCTTAATGTACACTTGTAACATAAAATTGTGCCATTTTTTTATATCGATCAAAAGTAAAAGACATTAAAATATTCCTTATCATCAAAATAAATAGATTGCAAAGCAACAGTAAAATGTTAAGATAATTTTGTTTTATAACAGATTCCTCTCTTGTTTAATAAATAGTGGGCCTAAATGCGCTGGTCTTTTTTCGTATTAATAGAATTTCAAATGTTTATTGCATGCTGAGTTGCAATCAATATGACTAATTGTTGTATTTTATTTCACTTCAGTCAATATCACTTATTGTTTGTAGAAGAATTGTAAGATAAAATATATAAAAGCCGTCTCATATTTGTATTTCTTTTGTATATAAGAACATAAAAATAAACAAAAATTAATTATTAAAATTTACAAGAATAACTTTGTCATGTAGAAAGTTTCATTATTAACACGCAAGACGCTAATTCAAGAAATATCGAAGCACTTTCAGAAAAAAGTATTTAGACAACATAGAAGCATTTGTGATTTAATAATTACTCAATGTAACTTTTATGGAGTGAGTGAAGTTTGCACGCTCGACTAGAAGCCAATAACTAAATATTCGTCGAAAGTACATTAATGTTTCTGATTTAAAAATTTGTTTTTGCTATAATTATTATATTGGAATTGAGAGAATGTTTAGGTTTATTAATAATATGAAAAATTGGCTACTTCAAAAATATCGTAGTACAAGAGAAAATGCTAATACTTTAGCCTTAATAGCACACACAAGAATTAATGACAATTTCATACCGAATTTTCATTTGCTGGCCTCATATATAAGAGACATTCTCACACAAAGTTTAGATATGAAAGAAATCCATAAACCGAAATTTTCGATATAATCGAAAAGTATTTGCATTTTTAAGAATTGTTTATCGCAAAAATTCTGTAGAAAAAATTGTTTAAGGGGTAATAGTATTTTGTGTGCACGAAATTAAGGGTAATTTTTGGAGCTTGTTTTTATGAAAATTATTTAAAACAGGGTGATTCAGATCAAGGTGCCGTGGGGTATACCACGTGGTTCCTTGAGGTGAGTTGATCAAAAAATCGTTCCACTGAGAAATCATAACACAAGTGAACAAAATAGTTCTAAAACATTACTTAAATAGCAGTTATTAATGGGCCGGGTATAAAACTGTTGCAGGTAGCCGGCTACGGATTTTTGCGGAAGAAAGGGGACATCGGGGGCATTGTTAAACAATAATAAAATTACATTCCGTAGAAAAAAATGTTGGAAATAAATGGATTTATTTTTCAAAATTCTAGGTAAAAAAATCGAAAATTTTTGATTCTTTTTATAATATCTCAAAGAATAGTTCGTCGATAGCAACAAGTGAGGTACCAAAAGAAAGAAACTTATGACAGCTTTAAACTTACCACAAAAAACCAGAATCCATAGGGTGATTCACAAACTATGAGCAATCATTTCCTTCAAGGAACATCCAAAGTCGAAAAATCTTTGAGGGGCTATAACTCGTTAGGGAAGGGTTGTAGGGGGAGGGAGAACGTGAACCATTTTTTTATCAGCTCACCTCAAGGAATCACGTGGTATACCCCGCGGCATGTTGATCTAAATCATCCTGTATAATGTAATTCGGTTTTGTGGACATCTTAACATAAGTCTTAAAGAACTTAAACAAATTGTTTAACAATTTTTTAGATGTGAATTCAGGGTGCGGCAGCTGTCGCATTTATTTTTCGTGATCTGCCTTAGCGCTTACAATTTTTACCAGATTGATCTGATTTTAACTGTAGTTTAATTCACTAGAAAATGTTATTAAGCTGCAGTTAAAATCTCAGGTCAATCGGTAAAAAATTGTAAGCGCTAGAGGTACGTTAATAAAGATCACAAAAAAAGAGATTCAACTGCGACACCTGCCGCGCTCTGGATTCGCTTCTAAAAATTTGTTAAACACTTTGTTTAAGTACTTTAAGATTTATATTAACATATACACAAAACTGAATTCCATTATGTTAAACAATCTTCATGAAAACGAACTCCAAAAATAACCCTTGATTTCGTGCACACAAGGTAGTAATACACCTTAATATACGTATATGAAAACTGTTAATACCAGAAATATTTTGTATATGTATAAATTTTAATAAACGTCTGCAAAACTTTTAAAAATGTTCAACATCATTCGGAAATATGATATACCTACATTCATATCATTTGCAATATATTTATACGCTTGTTACCGAAATCCAGATAATTAGAACTTACGTCCGAAAAAGGGATATTTATTTTGAAATAGCTTGATATAGGCATGATTTAAAAATTAATACATCGGGATGTAGGCCCATATTACTTACTTTAACTTGTTTAAGGTCCTGCGACGTTGTACGTGAAGTTTGTTCGGCCTTAAGGTCGTTTATCGTCCTTAAGTATTCTATGACTACGCGAAACGAAATTACTCAATGACCAAAAACGATGATATCGCTTACATAAACAAAACATTAGAGCATATACATGTAGAAATATGATGCGAGGCGATCGAAGCGTTCAAAACTTTTAGCCAATAAAAAAATATCTGAATACTTTATAATTAGTAATTCTTTATGTTGGTCGTATAAGCTTGTGAGTTATTCAATAAAAGAGTTTGGAATGACGATTGCAAAAGTATGTATATATTACAAAAATAAATCTCTTTTCATTACAATAGTTAAGTTGTAAATATGCTTAATTTTGATATAACTTTTTCCAAAACAGATCATTGTACTTCCTTTTTGAAGCTTTAAAAGTTTAAGGATTTCATTATCACAACTTTCAGAATGTCTCAAATACTATCGAAGGCATTAATGGATTTATGTCACTATATCAAATACATATAGGCAAAGTGAATATTTTATACTGTTAACAAGGATAACAAGCCGATTTTTAGGTTCTTTAATATCTACCAAGGCATAATATTTAAATAACGAAATTTTTTTTCTTTAATGAATAATTTATATAACTTAAAATATGCTTTCGAAAACCTCTGAAAAATTTTCATTAATGTGCAGGGAACGCATCTGTTGGGCTATACATTTTTGAGTCTTGACATTCACATTTTGCAAACTTTTCAAATGCTTGCACATTGATTAATAGCTTCTGTGTATTATAACTGAAATCATTATAGTGAATTTACTAAGCTACTATAAATTTTCTGGTTGAAATTTTCATAAGCTGCAGCTTGTTACTCAATGCATAAAACTTTAACAAACCTATATTGGTTTCATTCTGAACTAGAAAAATAATTTATTCTATACATTCCACATATTATGTATATTTTAAAATTAAAATAGTAAAACCAACCATCACTCTTTTTGATTACTTAGAATATGTTAATATGTGTCTTGCAAAAACACGCGAAAAACAGTCAATAGATAATTCTACAACGCTGTAGCCATGTACATTTATAAAGTAATTTTACTGATAAATTTTACTTGTTCATATACAACGTGGAATGCTTATGATTTTAAATTTGAATAAAATATGTTCTCAATATCTGTATCCATATAGTAACAGCTGTTTACCAGGAAGTCATAACTTATACAAATAAATGGCAGATTCCATCAATGGATGTGTAGTTTCCAGATTTTATCGACTATATGTATGCAAAACAAACAAATTAATTTCTAAATATTTTTCAATTTTAATATATTGTACATAATCTCAAAATAATTTCATGTTTTGTTATCCCAAGAACTGGTTCAACAATTTTTTTAATTTTACTAGTGTTTGGAAGACATTAAAAATTATGTTAAAGAGTTTTGACCGACTCATAAAAGGAAGCTAAATTAAATTGCATGACAAATCTTCTTTTTAGCTGAGTGCAACCGGTCACAAATGAAGTGTTTTAAACCCAACCTAACGTGATGAACATCTAACACAGTGCATCCTAAATATACTTTCAATTAAAGTAATATTATTTTATTTCCCGAGAAAAATTAATTAAGTTCATATATCAGTAAAGTTGTCGTTTTCTAGTAACCGATCAAAATTCAACAGAAAATAATTTGGCTTTTTATTTTCGCAACAGATTTTTAAATGACGTCTAATAAATTCCATTGGAAAGCTGTAAGTCTTTTTTTTGTGGCAATTTTGATTCAAATACACAGGCATTTATGGTATGGAAGGGTTTTAATAAAAACTGCAGATTCTGCTGTAAATTTGTGATTTCGAAAATGACGAAAACATACAAAAACATAAAATTAGGGTTTTAACATTTTTTTGGAATGTAGAGAGCTTTATTTAAGGGGGTTTCTGGTGGTTTCATCGTTTTTTAAGTCTTTTTATTTCATCGTAGAAATGATATGCTATTATCAGATGTTTTGATACAATGGAAATGATATTTTATTATAAGATTTTTTGATACATGGAAATAAGTATCTGAAGTTTACAAAAAAAAAAAAAAAAAAAAAAAAAAACTTGTTTTTTGTTTTGTTTTTAAGTATTTTTTCCAGAATAGTATCATTAATTTTTATTTCCGAATTCATTATAAGATTTAATTGAAATAATTTTCTAATTTAAATAGATTACTTCATATTAACATGCATTAACATTTAATTTGAAATAATTATTTCTTATTTTATTTCAAATAAAAAGTGCCCAGGCCTTACTTAAACTATGCTGTTACTAGAAAAGTAAATAGATAATCAAACTTAAAGGTAGGCTAGTCTAGGTTAATGTCATAAAGAACTTTTGACTGAGCGGTGTTGCTCTAGGTATTTTCAGTTGTATAGTATTAGGAGAACTAGATATACTATTTACGAAATGGCTACCTTTGATATTACACTATAAGAACCTCACGTATTCGTTATCCTTGTTAAACAGTGGAACAATTCACTTAGACGCTATACGAGTATTACTTACGTTCTCAATATTTAAAAAGCCAAGTAAAAACGAAAACGACCGTTACCTGAGAATGGTTGGCGCCGGTAACGCAATTTTTTCCCATTTTTCCTCAGTTGCTTCGGAACTGGTGGATCGGATGCTCTTTTGCTTGGATTGTCTTTGTGTTCGGTTGCATTGAAATGTCCATTCACATGTTTTTGCAGCGCCAGCTAATAATAAGAAAAATTGATATTAAACGATGAGTTGGTGTTCAAAATAATAAAATTTACCTGTGATCCAAATCTAAGTCCACAACCATCCACAATACATTTGAATGGTTTCGTGCCTCCATGGGAGAGGACATGTCGCTCCAGCCATCGTCTAGAGCAGGATTCCCTTCCATGAACTTTACACCCTGACCAGAGGCAGGCGAATGGTCCAGACTGAGTATTGACATGGTGCGTCTGTAGATGATCCAGCAACTTTGAGCTAGTATCATGCTTTTCGTTGCAATTGTCCCAGTAGCAGACACCGTCGTGCCGCTTTGTTCCCTTTGGACCGAACCTGTATGCGGTTTCGCCCGATAAAGCGGGAAAACGTATAGTCTTTGGTTGTGATAAAATCGGGCTTATAGCACACTTTGGAAGGGTGGTCTCCTCGATTTCCGTGTCGATGCTTGTCGACTTAAGATCATCTGTTGGCGACGATCGTGTATCGACGCTATTGCTTGAAGAAGTTTCCATTTTTATACTTTCATCGGTGAACACATCTGGTGGCGTCTTTTGTTTGATTTGTTCCAGCACAAAGCTTTTTGGAGACGGAAGACATAGTTTCAGTTCCTCCTTGAAAACGTGAGGTTTAAGCTCCTGTTTGACGATCGGTTCCTCTTTAACCTTTTCAATGGGAAGATATGGCGGTTCATTCTTCAGCTTGTCGAATAATGAATCTATGTCTGTGGGCTTCGACAATTGAGATTTTTCCTGTTTGATTTCTAAATCGGGCAGGATTTTGCATTCGTACTTCGAAGCTTTGATAAGAATCCCATTTTCTATTTGTTTCTTATCTTCATCGAAAATAATCGATTGTTTATATCTTGCCGAAGTGACCGATGTTGATACAGTCTCATGGGTGTTCGCTAACGTCACTAAAGGAGGAACTGGTGAGCTGACACTATTTGCTATCGATGTGGCTGCAAGCAGTGCTGCACAGGAGCTCGACTTTGCAGTCGCTGTCGATAGTGTCGTTTGGGGAATGTTGGATAGTATAGTATCCGCCTGGCTAACGATAAACTGCGCCTGTGACTGAACCATGTTACTTTGCGATGTCGTGGCAGTATGATGGTGCGTTTGAAGGATTGTACTTAAACTAGGCAGCATGTTTGAGCTTTGCGTGGCAGCTGATTGAATTGGTTGCAAAGCGGGCATAGCCTGCGGAGGGAGACTACCTGACATTTTCGACGTTGTTGTCGCAATCACAGCTGGAAGAGTAGCATTCAATAATAAACCTGTTGTCGTCGCCATAAATACTGGTTGTGCTGAAAGTCTCTGGCTACTTGTAAACGTTTGGCCCGAAATGCCGGATCCGCATCCGTTTCCAGTAACCCCGGTCTGGGTAACGATTGGCGACTGTTGCGATATTGGAAGTGTCGATTTCGTATTTGATGGTGTCGTTAAAGGCACTGCTTGTGCGATAGTAGGCGGTTTCACTAAAATATTCCCAGATAATCCAGATTCCATCGTCAGTACGCCATTGTTGCTATTCACTCCATGCCCACCGCCCGGTGCGATTTGCTGGAGTTTAATCACAGTTCCATTCAAGAAGTACTGAGCACCGTTTCCTACCCGTGCAATTTGTCCATTATTCATAACCAAATTTGTACCGTTTGCGGTGGCCAAAAGGTTCGGAATTTGCACTAAATTTGGCATGACGGGAATTTGAAAAACTGACCCGACCTTGGCCGGGGATGAACCCGTTTTTGGTGATTGATGCGCCTGTTGAGACGAAGACTGCTGACCACCTGTCTGGGGTATTCGTATGGCAGTAAGCAGAACTGTCGGCTGTGATATTTTCGACTGATCGACTTGATGAACACTTGTTGCAGCCTTTCGTAGCGTACTCGAAACATTCGTCTTCTTTGATTCAGTCGTCCGAGGCGCAATCGCCACATGTTTCTTTGGTGATTTCGCTAGCTGCGCTGCGGCAGACTTACGTGATATGGGGGCAACGTGGGCCACTTTTGTCGCTTTACGTTCAATCTTTTTCAACGATGGTGGCATTGTTGTCAATGTTCGAACATCAACCTCAAGGCTCTTCGTTTTGTGCTCTTTATCATCATTTACTTTAGCCAAAATATTAAAATATTTATCTCGCCCGCTTGATGGCTGAACATCGGTGGAACGTGCTACTAAATTTGTAAAGTCCTTTTTAAGGGCGTTTAGCGGTTTCATTTGTGATTTAAAGTAACCTGTGATTTTTGTTTGCGACTCATCCGTTGGAGCCGCTTTCAGTCTTTTAACGGCAGAAGGCACGACTGGTTGATTTTTGCTATCCACGCAGCTTGTTCGCGCCTTCTTGGCAGTTCCGTTAGTATCACTAGAGTTTATAGTTAACCGTTTGTGCTTATTACTACTCGCAACACTGTTCACACTATTCTTGTTGCTCGCGCTGAAATTGTTATTATTATTATTATTATTGTTGTTGTTGTTGTTGTTGACGGTGGTCGTCGTGTTGCTCAAGGAGCTGCTGATCGTATTCCATGGCCACTGGTGCTGTGTCTGTTGCTGATTCTGTTGGAAAAGCTGGTGGCCTTGTGTCGCCAGGACATTCTGCGGGGGCATATTCGCTTTTGTTGTTTGATGTACATCGTCCCCTAGCGAAACTGGACTGTACGGGGAGCCTGGATCAGATGCATCACTCGAGTGGGTGCTGGAGTCCGTGCAACTCAAAGTAGCGACACCACTATAAAGAAAAAAAATAAAAAAAATCACTACATTTAGTCAATTGCCATCTTCTTATAGTAATTTTAAAACAAAATTCACCTTAAAACTATCAAAAAGTCCTTAAAAACTGATCACTTTCAGCACAGTAGCGAAGTTCGATCAAGAAAGTAAAATGGCGACCACAACGAAAAATCCCTGGCCAAAATACAGGCGAAACGTAACAAGAGAAGACCAGCTGTCTCTACCCTCAATTTTCATCCTTTTTGACAGGTAGGAAATCTTCCCCGTCCGTCCGTCCGGTCGGCAATTTATTTTACCACCACACCAAATTTCAGGTTATGCTCAACGACTCCCTTCCCTAGACCCGACAGATTAATCCTCAACATAATAAGCACTTTACATAAACGTACGCAAGCAGAACAGAATTTTCTCGGGCATGAGATGCACACCGAAACCCAGCAGCAATAGCACTAGGCTAGTCAATCCCGCAGGGAGAGACGTTGGCCTAAGAGTGCTTCCCCTCAAAAATAAAACTAGCGGGAAGGGTCGATTCCAATTGGATTCTTAGAGGATCGACACATGGAAGGACGATCTCTTCCCTCGTATTGATTTGTTTTTTGCCCAATTCCCCAGTTCTGTAAGTGCATTTGTGCGTTCTTTTCATAAAGCAAACTGTTATATTCCCCAGGAAAAAAAAAATGGTTATAGTGTGAAGATGGTTTTGATTATTTAGGAAACTCAAAATCCCAAAGGAGCACCCTGTTCGACGTCCCGTTCTCGTTCTCCGGATTATTTGCCCTTTATATTATTTGTATGCAACACATGGTGGCGACCCCAGAACAAGGAGAAGGAAGAAGGGAGAGGGAGAATTGAGGAGTTTTAGTTGTCCTGTCCTCCTAATGTTTTTCTGGCTCATTTATCATTGAGATTTGATACGGGTTAGATCAGTTTAAGATAAGAACGTTTGATTTACCCGGAAGGAATGTGAATAAATAATTTATTTATAATTTCTCTAGCTAAAAGATTAAATTACAACGAATAATTCGTTTGTTTTCTTTATGTACTATTTTAGGTAGATGTAAATTTTTTTCCCCAAATTGAATGCATTGATGTAAACTGCATACTTCTCTTAAGAACTTTTAAAGTTTAAAGTTAGTACAATTTGACTCCAAGAAATTTTCAAATAGACACCTTTCGAAAGCCGAGAGTATTTAAGATCAAATTTTAAACTATTTCAGTAGTTAAGCTGTTTGCGAATAGTGACTACATATCGACTAAACTTAATTTTTGGAATATAGTTTTGATATTGTAGTATTTTATATGTCCGACAAGGTAGCTAAAATATTGACACCAGACTAAATCTGTGACAAACGGATTTACAATGAACGGCGAAACACCGATTGTTTGAAGCGCTATTTCTACCCATTAAGGGGAGGTTCTCATCTAGAATCTTGAAATTTTCGATTTTTTTTTTATTTCATATTATTAAAGTTTAATATGTCTAGAATGTTGCTTTAAAATATTTAGTCGATCCGAGCACTAGAACGGATTCTACAGCCCATTGATTCTGGCGGTGTCATGATCGTAGTGGGGCGCTCAGCCTGTGCCGTGCCGTTCAATCACGATTATCTCGGAACTTTGTTTTTCAAGATTTTTCAAATTTGCGTACAAGATAACTCAAAAACGGTTCAACCGATCAACTTCTAGTTTCGTGCATATTAAAGTAAACAATTTTCTTCATAGAAAGAGTGGAGCACATTTTGAAAATTGTAACATTATCTCCTTTTTGTAACTGATAAACTATGAAAAAAACGGCCGAAAACGGCCTTAAAATTTCAAAATCGCGCCATTCCGTCAATTTTAAATTTTTTTTGAAAGTCGTCCACTCTTTCTGAGACAAATTTAGTCTAGTTTATAATAATGTCATCATTATTTGATTTCAGACCAATCTGCGACCCCTAAATTGTACGCAGCTGGGCCATTTTCGAAAAACATGCCTCCGGAGAAGTTGAATAACGGGCGCCATTTTGTTTTTTTTTTTAATAAAAAAATTTTTTCGTACAGATAAATATACAATAAAAGATAATGCCAAATATCATTTCCCTATGTCTTGTCATTTGCCTTCAAAAAAATCACGAACTTTACCTACTTTTTGACGTTCTAGATGAGAACCTCCCCTTAAAGTTTCACAAGGTATAGAGCCTCTGCATCACCATTTGATAATCGATTTCAAAATGTTCAAGTATCATCGGGAATTTCATCAAATTGAAAGAAAATAACAGTAAAAACTACGACTGCTTGTGGAACAAGAAGTTGAATTTAATAGAAAAAGGACAAATTAAGAAAAAGGCAACCAAAGAAAAACTAAGTGTGCAACAAACAGCAAAAACGTTCATAGCTGAAACAGCATCAAAACGAGGCTCGTCGACAATTTGCCCGTAAACACATGCGAGAGTAGAGAAGGGTTATTTTTCCGGACGTGTTAGTTACTACTGGCATGATCTTATGTAAAATAACCCTCCCCAAATTAGTAGGCAATCTAAATGTATGGGAAGCATCCTCTTCTTATGGAAAACTCCCATTATGCAACCCCACTTCCAGAGTATCCTCAGAAATCTACAAGATGGAGGACACCTTAATCCATTGCTTGGAGTACATAATATTAAGGTATAGTCGCCAAATTTCGTCCCCGAACCTAATTTCGCCCCCTTCAATATCTACTCTTTTAAAAACCGCCATCTATTATCAGTGACCCGAACCGACAGCTAGTTGCATCAGTCGGCCATTGTGTAGAAGTGAGTGCGTCACAACGTTCGTACCGACAGAAATTCGAAAATCAAAAAAAGTGTTCAAGGTGAGTTTTTCATTGAAATATTCTCGGATTCCATAAAATATTGAGATACCTAACTTATTGATATAATTTTTTTGTCAAACTAACTATTAATATCTCAGATGTTAATCGATTAAGTAAAATTTTCAGGTTATGGACACGTTTTTTGCTTAAATGGATGCGAAAAAATAAATAGAAATTTCCTAATATCGTCCCCTTACGTGAACCTTATATATCGTAACATGTAACTTTAGAATGTTTTTTTTTTTTTTCAGATGCCGAAAAAATGATTAAAATAATTAAGAAAGGGCTGATTAGATATTAATATGCTAGCTAGGTTCAATTTTATATAATAGAAAAGGAGTAAGTACAACTCCAGTTCACGTACTGATTATTGTGATCTCAATATCGTCCCCGGGACGAAATTAGGAGCCAAAAAATATATTTTCATAATTTGAGTATTTTTGTTAAAGCTATTTTATAACTTTTTCTAACAATGTTAACGCGTTTTTGATTATTTTTAAGAATAAAGGAATATTGAACCTAATGTTTGACGTTTCATTTATTACTGTGGTATTTTTTTTTATTTTTTTAGATTTGTTTTTCAAAAAGGGGACGATATTTGGCGACTCTACCTTACTACTTTTCTTGTTTTTCTGTGCGTATAGTTGCATTTCACAAGTATTTTGCGAATAAATAAATATTTTACAAACAAGGTCCATTTTTCCCTTAAATAAGTTTTAGAAACATTCTCCTTAATTTACTGAAATCGAAAAAATAGGGATTCGTATAAATTAATTTCGGTCAACAACAAGAGAAATGTCAAGAATTTAGTCACAACCACTTTTCGCATAAACTGGCCGCCTTAGTTTGAACTACATATATCATCGACATTATCTCTTAAAATTCAATTTAGTCTCCAATTTAGTCACCATTCGCCCACAGCCTTAGTATATAACAAATTTACAGCAGAATAAAGTGTGAATCACAATGGTAAGGCATTGGACTTAGTCACGTAACTATTGTGTCATTGTGTTTCACACTTAACAATTAGAGTTCGATAAACATGATTAAAATAGGACCTTCCTCAACAAATCCACTCTTTTATAAGATTGAGCGCGATTGGGCCAATTTAGATTTAGAAAAACACAACTGTCCGCAGTTCTTTGTCAAAGGGGTGAAATGGTATCTACACAAATTCGGATTGGGTCTAAAAAAGCTTATTAATAAATATTATATTACCAGATTTGTAATATCGCTGATTTTAATAGTAATGAATAAAGTGATCAAATGATAGAATATAATAAGTTACCAAGTTAAACAATAGCGGAGGGAAAAATCCGCCCATAGTCCCTTAGTTAGTTAATATTCTATTGTCAGTTCATCAAATTGTCTTCTTATGAAAGACATCCGTTTTGGGAGGACGAAAGAAAAAGCCTACGGTAATTGAAATTTAATTTTTTATTTTTAATGTGGTTATTTTATGCCAATTTTTTTTTTTTTATATCGTTAAAAATATTTTGTGCGCTAGTTATGGATCAGGGTTATGTTGACGATATTTATGATTAAATTATGAAAAAAATAATTTAAAAAAAATAAAAAATTGTAGAATTATATGCAAAGAACTTTTGTGGAACCAATTGCATCATCAGAATTTTTAAAAAATCAAAAATTTCTTATTTAGTGATGCTATCATGTAACATGTAACATGTAATAGTAAATTTGACAATTTTAAGCAAAAGTAAAAGGAACAGTATGAAAATAATTATTTTTTTCTCCTTAAAAAAAATTAAACATAACAATTTTATAACCAACAAATGGCAAGTCTTTCCAAAAAATTCTATGCCAAAGAGTGGTCCAGAAAAAAACTTCCCATTTAATTCTTGTTATAAATGCAAAACTAAAATAGTTCAGCTCTGCATTTGTTTGCTAAACAAATTCTATAAGTGCTGAATTTTGAGTTCATATAAATCATTTATGATATGTGTTGAAAACCAAAGGTTTAAAATATCTTGAAGGAACAAAAAGTGCGTGAAGCGTTTTTGTCCATATACTTATTTGGAAAATCCAACAATTAAATTCTTTCATTTTCTAAAAACTTCTTGAATTCAAGTTATCCAACTATAAAAGGGAATATTACCTAGTACAGGCGAGGCATATCAATAGAAAGGTAACGAGGATCAGGTAGAAAACCAGATCCTTTTCGTCCAGACGTCATAAAACAAATGAAGGATACTTGTTCTTGAAAACCGGGCACTTCGGAGATGGGGCGATGTTGGCAGGAACATCAAAATCTACAGTGCAAAGGTATAAGATAATCTGTGGATTAAGGACTTACAAGGTACGTAAAGTAACTCTGAGGAAGGAAGAGGGAACTGCAAGAAGAGCGAGAGAACTTTATGAAAAGTACCTGACGAAAAGCGATCAAAATACGATCAAATACCTAACAAATTATAGAATGACGAAAACTACTACAAAAGTCGCTTTCCACAGATACCAGGTGATAAACAATAACAAAATTTCCCAAAAAGTACATGATTTGGCAGACGATCTGCTCTTGTGGGTTATGAAGCAGTTGGGACAATAAATTCAATTACATTCATTAATGAATGCGTTCAAAAACCACTTGTACCTTTTTTCAACATGAAGAGTCTGTTATTTATGTACAACAGTTGCATATAATCCGCAGTCTACTTATTATCAAACTCATTAAGGGTACTCTCCCTTAGTGCTTAAATAAAACATTATTGGGGGCTTTATTTATACATATTTCTGGTACATATATAGTATTATACAAAATTATTATTATGAAATGGAAGAATGTAGCGATCTTCATGAGTTCCCTTTAAAAAGTGTCTTAGACGGGTGTCATTAGAACACGTGACAGGATTATACAAAATAAAAAAAAAATAAAATAAATTCTTATAATACATACATATATGAATATTGCTCTCGCTTGATGCACTATGGAGCAAAAAACTATTTTTTTTTTCAATTTTTCATATAATTCGAAGCATCTGAACGGCTGAATGGATTTTAATCATACATTCTACTATGTTCCTAGGTCATCTTGTTTCCATCTTTTTAGTTTGCTTTTTACCCAGTTGGGTTTTTTGATTTTTTAAATTTACTTTTATTTTTTTAATAGAAAAGTTTCTTTGTTCCCAGTAGCGATAAGCGTTAAGCTTTTTAGGAAGGCACGCAAAAATAAACGCATATGAGCACCACCCATTCCTGACGGTGTTATCGTGCTGCAATGAATGCAGCCAAAGTAGTGCATTCCACAATTATTTTTAATTAATTAATCCGCCTTATCGTGATTGCTTTTGTTGCACCGAATGCGTCGTAATTCGAAACGAAGCCGCGCAACAGCGGAGAGGAGACGAGCAGTGGCTATGGGGATGAAAAAAAAAACCTTTTAAAAAAGTGGCCGCTGCGCTTGACTGATCGATCGATAAGTGACGGAGTGCACGAGACTCCCGAATCCCAGGAGCGAGGCGGCGGAGTGAGTCATGTGAGCGGCCGGCAGTGATATAACATAAACAAGGCACGTCGTATCTGTGAAGTAATAAAACATTTTCATGCATAATTTATGCCTCCCGTGCGTTTCACGACAAATGCCCATGCCAAGTGCAGTGCATGTGCAGTGCCGGCGCATCCACCCGGTCAGGTGCATCAGCCGTGCTCCTCCGTGCGTCGACGCCGACTCGAAACCGAACCGACCAAAGCAAACTGGGGCCCTCGCCATCTTCTCTCGACTGTTGGAGTGCTGCACCAGAGCTCCGCTGGTCCGGGTGAGCCCTCCTGCCCCATAATTCATGGGCCCCATATCCGTTCCCTGCCTCCTAGCCGGCGAAAACAGTGCATGGGGCCCAATTACCACAAATACCCAACAGCAGCAGCTCCTCCGCAGAGCGAAGTGCACTGCTTGCGGCCAGCGGAGCCCCATCCCAACCCGCGCGATGACGGTGGAGTGAACTCTGTGTTTATGCACTCGACGGCTATATGAATATTAATGACAAAAAGAGACAACGCAACCGGAAATGCGTGGGGCCACTGCCGGCCGGGGCCGTTGTCCCTGCACCGGGGCGCCGCCTCTGCCCTGCCTTGCCCCGCCGCTGATAAGAGATGGGCTGCATCGGGGGTAAAGAACCCGCGGTGAAATTATCATTACCTGTTTCTTGGTCACGCTCCGCAGAGCGCTAGGCTCACCCTCGTTTTTGTGCCTAATTGGCAGTGACTGGGACGCTTTTTCCCGCTGTCACCACGCCGCACGCCTCCTACTTTTTGCGCTGACAAGTTATATAATCTGGTGATTGACTCAAGTGACATAATTTCTGATTTAACTGATAACAGAAGATAAGGCAACGTCGGATTTGATTGCAATTTTATTGCAGGTGGATGCCCGAGTCGGTGCCAAAGAAACGGACCTCTTTTGCGCCAGTCTCGGGCCGGGCGGCACTATCTAGTCAGCTCCCAGGTTCTCACGTAGAGGAAGTCGTCGACGACCGGCTCCGGAACGGAAATTGTAATGCATTTTAAATTATCCCGCACGGGATGCATTGCATGGCGAGTTCTTAAGCCTGGTGCCCACTGCCCGACAGGCGGGATTAGTTCGGAGTTGCTGGAAACTTGTTCTCGGACGAGACGTCGTAGATCATTAAGATTCTAGCCTTAAATTTATTAAATGGATGACTTGTAATCCTGCAATTCCAGCAAGAGGTAATTTATTTTTCCTCTGCAATTGAAAATTTTATTGGATATAGTGTCAAGCGGAAACGGAAGAGAACGGAAAATATGAAGTTATTAAAATTCCAAGACATCCAAGCAACTAAATGAGTTCCAAGAGCTACCTCGAAGAATACAGAATCTATTTTACAAAGAATTTTTATTGTTTGGTAAATTATTTAGAACACTCTCGAAAAACAGCCGTCCTCCAAAACTCGAATTAACTAAGTGGTCAATGAAGGAAAAGAGCAAACAAAATAAAGTTGTGAAAGAAAATTATATTTCACATTACATTTTGAGAAACTAAAATTTGAGATTTCACGGATTTTGATGAAAAGTTTTATAAAAGTTTTTTTGGGGTCAATTGTAATGACTAGAAGTGTTAAAGAATGCATGTTTTCCGCAGCTTCCTATAAAAGTTTTCCTGAAAATAAATTCACTCAAAGCTGCAGTTGAATTTATTTTAAAGATTGCGAATGGAATGAGAAAATTTTCCATTCTTCAAAAAATATTCAGACATGCGTACGATTTCCAGGTTGCAAAGAGCATTCATTACGTTTAGTGCATTTCTCTGAAATTTATGGCATTCATTGACGACTTTGTGAATTCACTCGTATGCAATTAAATTATTTAAAAAAAAAAAAAAATTAAAAGAGATCTAAAAAAAAAAAAAATTTAAAGATCTAATATAAAAAATTTGTAATTATTAATTTTTTTTTCAAAGCAATTTCATTCCATGAAAAAAGCTTGAAATTTTAACAATTTTCTGAACTTTTAATGCTTTCAACTTTAAATTAGTAATAATAAATAGAAAAGCTTTTTGAATATCTCATCATTTTGAACCTTAATAAGTTCTGATGTAAATCTTAAGATGTAACTTTGAAAAATATAATAAATTCAAGTAGGGAATTGAGTATCTGTCAATTTGACGGGTCTTGGTAGTTCTAATGTTCTTTTTCACAAAAATGGGGAAGAAAGAATTAAAGTGGGTAATAAGATGGGGCACCCTAACTTTATCAAAGCGCAAGTATGATAGATATGATTCAAAAGTTGGGTTTCCTTTACAACATTAGTCACTTATCGGATCAACAAGCTGTGAAAAAAAAATATAATTAGGGATTGTAGGGCTACACAGTTAAAAAAAAAACGCTTTTTCGATAAAGCTTATTATTTTTTAATATTATTCGACGCTTTGTAAGGGGTGTGTTCGTAGAATTTACAAACTAGTAAAAGTGTGTTCGTTCACATATCAAGGCCTAATGTTAGGACAATAACTTAACATGTTTGCACCTATTTTTACCCGACTACGCGACTGTTAAGACAGGTTTATGTTTTTCACGCGTATATGAGTATGTATGTTTTATGTGGAATTCTTTATACCCTCCAAGCATCCCAATGGCTCGATGGATTTTAATCAATGAGGTTTTTATCGATTCGTCTAAACTGTGCGATGATTATAGGCTGTGGCATATCACTGATTAGGTCTTTCAAAATCAAGATGATGTTTTCTAGACTATTTTACAGCCATAAGCTCCGTTTAAGAATTATACAACTTCAAAGTTGTGTAGGTAGGATCTCTACATATTTCTTGTTGCGTAATGAATGAATCTGTTGTATTTCGTAAAGTACTCATTGAAATTATATTGTGTATAAAAGACAAAGTTGGTCTATATGAAATGCCTAACGTAAATAACCTATACTATATTGGTAAAAACTAAAAAGTTTTTAGTAAAAAAGTAAATTGTAAGTTTTTTTTTGCGCCTTGTCACACCTTCTCCGTATTATGAAAGATACGTATTTTGGGAATACATATATTCTAAAATTCCATTGAGAAATTTGCAGAATTGACTTAATTACAACCACTTGCGCAAACCGGTTTCAATGACCTTATGTGTGTACATAACAAACCGTTAAATGCGCAAGAGATATCTAAAATCCCCTATGTCAAGATGTAGTTGTGAGACATCGAATGCATTACTTAGTATTTTTCTTTTTTGAGGAATAGGATAATAATTCTTCAGAGGAATAAAATAATGGAAAATATGAATGAAATATGAATATGAATTATATTGGTCATTATATTAAAGAATTCAGCTTTAAGTTTTAATTTAAAAGAATGAATCTTTTAAATTAAAACTTAAAAAAGCTGAATTCTTTAATATAATGACCAATATAAAAAAACAAATTCATTCTATCTTTGATCATTTGGCCTTAATTATTGAGTTAACTGAATCTTGTAAGCATCTTATGCAAAATATTGAATAATATCGTTGGTTTAATATTTAATTGATGTTAATTGAAATGTTTGGGTTTTCAGCAAAACTCGTACTAAAAATTTCAGTATTTCCTTGTGAACGACCACTACGGCTGTAAATTTTGCTTTTTAATCTTGAATTGGAACGGTTTCGACAAATTTTTCAACGATATTTCGAATAGTTGTGTGTGAGGAGTATTTGTTGACTATTCTGTCCGACTTTTCTTGCCATCTTCGGGAAAACTTTCACCAAATTGATAATAATGTTTAATAACAAAAATGTGCTGTTCAGTGGTGTAGCTCTCCATATTTACTAACCGCAATGTTACAACTGGACAGCTGTCGAAAATATAGAATAATTTAGTACAACAAATATAAATGGCGGAAAATTTAAAATTAAAACCTCAAATTTGAACATCCTTTATGTGTAAAATATATACATTTTATAATGTTTTAAGGTAAAACTTTATATGACTTTCTTAAAAAATATACGAAATATTAACATTACAATTCCTCCTTAGGCTGAGAGATTCTGACTTGCATTTGACCGCTTTTTATTGTTTTGTGAGCTCAATTACAGTATTCACATAATCTGCACGCATTTGACCGCGTTTTACTGTTTTTCCAGCTCAATTACAGGGCTCATGTTATCATTCCCGCCACTCCCATAAACCTAAATCAGCGTATTTTTAATTTTCTGCATACACGTAAGGGATTGGCGGTGGTATAGCTTAATTTACCGAATTACCACAGCCCTTCTCCCACAGGTGTCGAACCACACGTAGATTAGTGAATAAAAAATATATTACAAAGGGAGCCGCGACGATAAGCTTGTTTGTGTGTTATGCCCCTCGCTGGCCGCAGCCCCAGCCAGCTCCAATGAATTCCGACAAAGTCCGGTGGTTGCTCGGTCAGAGGATACTGCCGTTTGCATTTTTCCCTTTTGCTGGTGGAAGAAGAGGAAAAAGCACACCACCCAACATGCTTCTATCATCCGCGGCCGTCTGTGGCCTGGTCAATGGACGCTTGACATTCCGTGAGCTTTCAGTGCAGTTCCAGCGCAACCGCCACCGTAATAGAATTAATGGAACAGAGACAGTGACCAACGGCGGGCAGGGTTACCACGTCATGACAGTAGTAGTCGATTGACCATAATTTTAAACCAATATTTTATATTTGCCATTCTGTCTGAAAATTAATGGCATTAATGGAGCTTCGACATTTTATTAGCTTGTTCGGTTAAAACTACTTACATAATTTGTTTCTAATTCAGTTGCATTTCATTACATTATTCATTACAGTGGAACACGGATAGGTGCATTTAAAAAAAAACCTCAATTTATTGAGGCACTTATCCACATTGTACAATTATCCGAGTTTAGATACATAAGTACTTTGCAACACTTATCCGATCTTCGTTTAACAGATTTTCAGCAAGCCGGCCACTTATTTCACTGAAATATGTGTAATGTTTAATAGTGTGTAGTAAAAATATTATTCGGTTAATTTCATTTCAAATGCCATAGTAAAATCGATCGCTCCGAATAGATTTTATAAAATGGGTAAAATGTTCCCCTTTTCGTTTGTTTATTACAAAATCAATAAAATAACGTAATATGTAATAAGTACTTTAAGGGGACCTTTACTTTCAAAATCGGAAAAAAATCAATGTTTTTTTTTTTTCATAAAAATGCTTCTTAACATCACACAAACACTTTCCTAAAACGGTTTTAAGAAATTCGTAAAAGAAAAAAGTTATACCTATATTTGTAACGCTACCTCTACGCATTTTATATGCAAAAATTATATAACAAAAACTTTGAACGCGTTTTTCTCGAAATCACATTTTTGAAAATGGCCGCATCTGTATCTCAAAAACTATTCAACCGATTTTAACAAACCAAACGCCATTCGATTCGTTATCAAATATACTAGAAACTAAACCTTTAAAAATATTATTTTACCCCCCCACTTTTTTATGCGGAGGTTAGTTTACCCCTAACTCAGAGTCATTTTGTAACTTTTTTAGAAAAATGTGTATAAAATGATATATTCATTAAAAATAAAAGGTTTTTTAGGTTTAGGTACTAGTTTTGTGTCTTATGAAAACAATCCACTAAAAATTTTTAATCTATCTGTTACAGGAAGTCCTGGAGAAATGGGGCCGTTTTAAAAGTGCCTTTTGGTTGACGCCATCTGCAGGCAT
Source organism: Dysmachus trigonus (assembly GCA_949715965.1). Lineage (NCBI taxonomy): Eukaryota > Metazoa > Arthropoda > Insecta > Diptera > Asilidae > Dysmachus > Dysmachus trigonus. The sequence continues at coordinate 50,579,525 of OX454319.1, read as the reverse complement.
TAAAATAAACTAAAGTTGCATTTAAAAATTCTTTTTATATTATTCATAATCTTACCAATAATGTACAAAAGGTTTCAGGATCATAAATATAATAGTCTTTTCAAAAGAAAACTTTTAAAAAGTGTGTTTTTCCCCGATTTTGAAAGTAAAGGTCCCCTTAATACATTCCATTACCATGCAAAAGACTAAAAACATTTCTGTTACGACAATTACATCTGTTACAATTGGGCAACATTTTCTACTAATACACAAAATTTAATAACTTCGACTACTCCTAACTAAACATCTTTAAATATTAAAATTGACATAGGTTGTCTAAAATATTTGACAGAAAAAGATATAAACACTCTACTACCAGCCTTTCATGTATCCTAAAAAGATATGGACACTCTACTACCAGGTTTTAATGTAGCAAAACATATTGTAGAGGTTTTCTGTACAATTTCAGTATAATGTAATCCCGTTCTTTGAGGTCTAATAGATTTGCATGTAAGAAAGTTACCACTCTTCTTATATAAATGTAATAAAATCGACTTAACGATGGTAAAAGTTTTAATAAACTGTAATTAAAATTATAGTTTTATTTACTAGAACTTTTATAATTCCTTAATAAAAGTTGTGACATATATACAGTAAAATATACTTTCCTGAAATCAGTTTTATTACGTTTACGACAATACAATTTATCCTTTCTTTAGTATATTTTCTTATTTAATTATAACAACATTAATTTGACTGTAAAACAAATTTACTTTAAAGTGGTATTTCCTTCAAACAAATGCCCATACAAAGCAAAAATTGCAACTAGGTTTTACACATTTTGATAACTAAACTATTGAAAATTAGTCATTCCAGACATAAAGCATAAAGAAATAGTATCAAATATGAAATAAGAGTAAACACGATTTTAGAAAATTCAGTAAAATAAGTGGTGGAAGTAGTTTCAAATTATTTTACGTCATCCTGTATATATTTACTGAAAAGGGGAAAAAACTATTTTTTAAAATATACTGCTTCACGAGAGAATCTGTAACTTTTAGCGTCCAATCTATCGTTATAATACGAGTGGTGGTAACCCTGACGGCAGGCGATTGTGCATTTCGCAAAGCGCATGCCGCATGGCTGCTTCATGGCTCGGTCCCGGCTGGTTTCGGACCCGTGACTTGCGATGCGACTTGAATTCACGCAGGCCAGTGCGCCTTGCATGCAACGAGCGTGTTTGCAGCACAAATTACACCCCAGCGCGATGTGGCGCGATCCCCGCTTGTTTGTTTGTTTGTTTGCTCGCTGTTTGCTGTTGGATTTGCCTCTGACATAACAACAACAATAATGACACGCTGTTCCCGGCTGCCGCGGCAGCACGAAATCTAGTTCTAGTTTGCGACCGCTCTAGCGTTCTGTTTACATTCTCGTTTGATGCGAGCGAGCGCTGCACTGCACGAGCCGGGCTGGGCCGAGATCTGCGCCGTGCCCGCCACTGCGCACAAAGCAGGCAGTGGTAGCGGCGGAGGAGCCTGCCGGGTTCGTTGTCCTGCTGCACATGCAATCGCATCATTGCCAAGTCTACCGGAGCAAGTAATAATGCCGCCAGCCCGTCGTAAATACCCGTGCACCACATTCATCATGGTGGTGGGGAAAACTCCTGTGTGAACAATTTTCGGGGAAATGCTGGCTGTTTTGCTTTTTTATTTAATTATTTACTGGACCCATGACTGGCTACCCGGTTTTTAGCTGCAATTAAGCTCAGGTCACTTATTTAATTAGTCTTCTCAGGTTACACTTCTTGCTTCGAACCATTTTGCATGGAGGTGTTATTTGTGGGTATCAGATTGTTGGCTGATTTTAGCCTAAACAATCTTAGAACTTATGATACTGCATATTCAATTACAACCGACTATTTTCTACCTTGCAATCTACATAAAGCTGTCCAGTTTATCTCGTCTTCTAATCTAAGCACGCTCTTTTTCGGAAAGCAATTTCATGTTTTTTTTTTTTTTCATAAATATGAAAGACGAGAATGAAAATCTGAGGGTGAAAATTTGAATAATATGGATAATGTAAGTACATCCCTCTAATATTATTATGCATGTATGTATCCCTCTAGTGTCATAATGAAACACAAAACATTTTCTGTTCACCAATTCAGACCTCTACTGCTTCATGAAATCATTAAATTAAATTTGTTCTATTCGTGGAATCAGAGCAAAACTCCGAATTTGGACCAAATATAGTACCTGACAATTAAAACTTCTTAGGAAATATTAATTTTCATATCATAGGTCGAAAATACTCGTAAAGCCATGGTTTGAGTCGAATGTCGATTTTGGAATACCGGAGATTTGGTTTGCAAAAAAGAGTACGTTATGTGAAAAGTTGTGGATTTCCAAAAATATTTATGTACACATGACTATAATGTAGCCTAGTGGGACGTTTTTTGACAACTCAAGAACAAATGCATAAATCCTGATGAAATGTTGTCGGAATATTGGTACGTGTGAGCACACATCGAATACTTTTGTAAATTGTTCCTAAAAATTTGCCGCCTTTTGGAAATCTACAGCCCCCCCCCCCCCCTACGGCATGGCGTACTTTGCGTTACCTATAATCCAGCTCTGAGTGGCATGCAGTACATTTATAAATCTATATATCCATACTTCGAAAGATCGAAAAAACCGAAACATAGCACTTCGAAAAAAAACGCTTTGTTCTCAGTATTTCCTTTCCAATTCTATTTGATGGATATTAGCATTCGATTTGCTTTGTGCTACATAAATCCAGTTCCAAGATCGCTTACGTTTACCATTGTTGTATACAATCAATTTTTCCTAGCCAATTATTCGCTTCAGAAACGGAACGTTTTTCTCAAATTTCAACAGCAAATCGCAGAGAACATTAAATCATTTCAAATGCTCAAGGAGTTCAATAAATATCCTAACAATTTCTTGTGATGTTGTGAAATGATTTGCTTTCACAAATTTCTTTATTTGATCTTCACCAACATCCACTCTCAATGTGAAGAACGTTGTGTTATCAAATGAGAGCAAGCAACCAGATTAATAAAAAAACAATAATAATTCAGGTGTTCAGTCAATATATTCTCTTCATTTCATTCTTCTTCACAATTAAAGAAATTACTAAAAATGAGATTTTTTTTTCCAAACAATGGCAGCTCATATATCTTATTCTTATTTACAAAATTCTTGTATTAACATCTTACACGATTTTTCACAATGTGTAGCAATTCCTTTAATAGTTAATTCAGTAGAAGATGACGAAAAATGTGTTCGTTCCTTTTATTTTTTATACAAATAATTTACTATGTCATGTATGTGTATTCTTCATAAAATGTTCATTTGGAATTGATCCTAGTGCATATTTAAATTTCAGTTAGCTGATTTAAACAAAAGCGTAAGTGCTATTAAAAATTAAAAAAATATACATTCAATATTATAAATAATAGGAAGAATAATCAGTTGCCAAATTCTCAGTTTTTACATGTAGCATTGCTAGGAACTAAATGACCATATGAAGCCGAGTTTCATGGAACTAATAATATTCATGCGGTGGGCTTTTAGTTTCCGGAATAACTTGATCGGAAGCACTGAATCATTCCTGAATCATCTTATTTCTCTCAATAAAACGTGACCAACATAATTAATAAATAACTGCATAGAATAAGAATATGCCTCTTGATATGTCTTTTTAGTTTTATTCGAAACGCCTCCAGAAACCAGTTTCTCACCAATTCTGAGTTTTACCCAAAATTATAGTAATTTTCCAGTTAAATCGCACCATTCTGATGCAAACTACTTTCAATTAATGGTTTATACTTGAATATGTGTCATTTTTGCATGTAAACCTTTTGACTTAACTGTCGGTTCAGTACCCAAAAAATGAGACTTATGACGTTAATTAACAAGTGAAGTTATTCCAACAAAAAGTACGTTTCAATTAATCCCCCACGGCGCACGCGAGGTGCCTCGTTGACGCAGTATTTACAGGCGAAATGTTGCAGCCGAACTTGTCTGCCATAACAAGTGCTAATTACCTCGGGTGGGACTAAAATTAGCGTCTTGTAGTTCGTTTAGCTTGACACAAATATTAGTTATAATGGTATCTAGTTGATTACTACTTATACATCACAACTGCAGTATAATAAAAGAAAATTATTATCTTTTATATGTAATCATAAAGTCATCACTATACAGAAACCTGCCTGTCGGTTTGTGGACTATTCTTTATAATTTACTAAGTTATGAAGAAACAGGAGTAAGTATGGAAACAGGAGTAAGTATGGAAGCAGAAGAAATGAGAAAATATATTTATATATATATTTTTTTGTAAGAATGAAAATATTGGTTTATTAATAATATTTCAGTTTAATAAAAGCTTACAGGTTTTAAGCATCTAATACCTTGGACAAAGAAGAGCTATTGCACTAGTTCCTGGTGTCAGAATGACGTAACCCAATGAACTGGTGTAAAAACCACACAATTCAACTAGAACCAACTCGGTTTGCATATTTTTTGCTGTGCTCAGAGCCAATAGCGGAAAAAATATGACACTCTCAGTTTTTAATGCTGAAAACGAACTCGTCTACAGCATTTTCCTGGCACTTTAGATTTCCGGGTAATTAGAGATTCTTAAGAAAGTCAAAACTGAATATTTTTTACCAATTTTTTAAATATATATAATGGAGACACTAATTTTAATTTAAAACTTTTTCTGCATTGGATGCATGATCGTTATTGACCCCTAGATTCGACTGAAACCACTAATATTTCGGTTGTTTGCAGTGAACATATATCTTTAATAAGTTTTTAATTACTAATAGCTTTAGAAAAAATAAACAACAGACCTAAAGCAACAAACTGCTTGACTTTGACATTGTGTAGTAGAAGTATTAATCATTTCTGCCAATAATATCACAATTAAACCTTTCGCCGTGAAAATTGTGGTAAAACTTTATATTTTGACAGAACGTTGGATAAATTATTGAAATATGTCATAGGTCAAAGGAAAATATTAAGAAAGGTCTTCGCAGAGAAATATGTTAACCCATGAATGCGCAAGACGAGGATTTTGTGCAGGCAAGTTCAATTGTACGATTCGAATAGCAAATTGGGGCGATTTTCTCCCAAATTCGTGCATAAGGGATTTTTGGAGATGCTCTTTCAGAGTATGGCATTTGTTTTGCATAAAAGCTTCAAAAACCCAATTATTTTTGGGTATTTTTAAAAAAGTGCTGATTTTTTTTTTGTCATTTTTCTTTTCAAAGTCGATTATCTTGTCGTTACTGCTATTGAATGATCATATAACCACCAGAAATCGCGGTCCGAATGTCTAAACTTTCTCAAACCATGATTTTAAAATTTTTTTTTGCTTTGGTTTTTGCATAATGGCCATTTTGTACAGCAATGTAATAAAATACTTCGCGTTTTTTTACACGAAAGGGTCAACTTTACAAAAAAAAAAAATGTATAGAACAGAAAATGCTTCAAATTAGCCAAAGAATACATGTAAATTTGACTACTTTTGGTTTTTTGGATTTGGCCAATTTCGCGAAGTTTTTATTTAAAAAATGGCCATGTTTCAAAAAAAACTTTCAAAACCATGATTTGAGAAAGCTTAGACATTCGGACTGCCATTTCTGTTGGTTATATGATCATTCAATAGCAGTAACGACAAGATAATCTACTTTGAAAAGAAAAATGACTAAAAAATATCAGCACTTTTTTTAAAAACCCCAAAAAATAATAGGGTTTTTGACGTTTAAGCAAAAAAAAAAAAAAAAAATGCCAGATTCAGAAAGAGCATCCCCAAAAACCCCTTATATACGAATTTGGAAGAAAATCGACCCATTTTGCTATTCGAATCGTACAATTGAACTTGCCTGCACAAAATCCTTGTTTGGCGCATTAATGGGTTAAAACTATTAAACTCCCCAGGTGTTTCTAACAAATGACAGACAAGAATTGTAAAATTAATTATGGAAAAGCATCAGTTCAATTTAGACATTGGACAGTTGAATGAGGTGGAAGGAATTAGACAGTGATTAAATTTCATCCAAAATTCAAAAAGGGTATATTATAAATATGAATTTTTGCGTTATTTTTACTGTTTTCGTCTTCGTTATTTCTTGATCAATTTCGACAAAACTTTGTCTATTAGTTTATTGGGTTTATGCCTTTGTCAAATAGGGGAAGTATGAGAGGTTGAATAAGGCTCTAATAGCAAATTTTTCCCTTTTCAAGCTCATCAATCAATTTTTTTTATCCAGAATTTTATAGAGAATATTTTTTATATGCATTTGTCAAAATAAAGGATTCGAAAGGGATAAACTCTCTACGAATAGGGTAGGAACTTTTTGTCCTTGGTATTTTAAACCCTTCTAAGGGTTCATTCTTAAAAAAATCATAAACTTTTTCGACTATAAAGCCTAATTTGCTCGGACTAATTAAAATGAATTGACGAATGACCGTTTCGCCGATAGCCCACACTAAGGTCCAGGCACCATCACCGCGGTCTCGAAGCGTCCGCGGCTCTTCTTGCCGCCCATTTAGGACTTTCTTTGTAGCAGCGCGCATGCAGCATGCAACCTGAGAATATGACCTTGGTGGCAGGTCCATTGACCGGGCGTCTGTGCCTCCGACTGAAACTGAAACAGCCGGGAGGCATAATCGGTTGCCTTTTTGTACCTTTGAATTTTTTATCGCACTTTTGTACTTTTTATTGCCTTAAGTTCCCTTTAACAATGGAGAATTGCCAAATGAGTGATGGATTGGCAGTTTGTGTTTTTCTTCAGCCGCAGGTAAAAAGGGAGCAATAAGTGGAATCTTTGGGACTTTTCGGGCGAGGCGCGTATCACTCTTTAATATCTATTCGATTAAGGTCCTCGGGCTCGTCGAGGGCGAATAAACTTTTATTTAGGGTGCAATCGTCGGTCCAACGTAGGCTTTATTATGCCTCTTAAAGCAGTTAAAGCTGACTTTTAGTATTTTAAAGAAGAAGTTTTTTAAGTTATACATAGTTGGATGTTAATAAACATTAAATTTGGCGATACTACTTAAAAAAAAAAAACAGTCAAGTGTGAGTGGAACTGCAACGAACAATTGCGTGCAATACGACATATACATATTACATATAAATTCGAGAAAGAACTTATATCTTTACCTTATCAAATAAGTATAGTCTTTTCTCAATTCGCAACAAACCAATCGCAGTTAATCGATTTTTTTCCCTGTAATCTGTACTCAATTCTATATAAAGTGAACAAGAGGGGAAAACATGCTCTATAATTACATGCATTGACTACTCTAGTATGTTGCTTCGTGTTTTTAATGAGCTTTTTGCGGGCTCATGCATTTTTAAGGTGAAGACAAAAGTATTCGGCATTTGCGCGAAAGGTAATTTTTGCAAATAAACAACTTACGACACTTAAAATCATTAGAATTTTATATTGGCGTATACTGAATGACTAAAACCGTTCATATAATACAATGACTTAAAACTAGGGATGTTTCGTATAGGACCGACCTATTGTGAGTGTCGTTTTTGTATCCAGGACACATTTTCAAGACAGAAATATTTACTACATATACATGCAGGATAGAATCTGGATGGAGCCTGGATTCAATTCCATATATACGCAGATTGGATTAAAACTGGATTGAATGGATCCGATCTCGCTTAGCTGGCTGGATCAAGTCGAAATGAGAGCTACGAATGCGGATCGAGAAATGATTTGGCAATTGCGAGATTTTTTATCAATTTGTGCTTCATCTACATTATTCTATTTGTTCGTAATCGCATCCAAGCTGTTGTCTTTGCTAAAATTTCCGCAAGCATTTAATATTCATATTGTCTCTCCATTGCGTATTATATTTTACCATTCGATCCTTCAACCCCAAGTATTCTAATAAAACTCAATCTAATCTTGATGCGATCTCCCAACCCATCATGTATGTGTAGTGATTATGCGCTTTAGTGTCTTTGCTTTCTAGTCAACTACAAAAAGGCGATAAGTTACAATGCTGATGGTCATTCTGTTACAATCGTATGACTTTACAGATTCGCTCAAATAATTATTCACCCGTATTCTCAATTTTCGACGTTTGCTTGAATTCTAATTATTTTGTCAATAAAATCATATAGCATGGCTACTTTAATTTGCAACACGCCTATAAAAAATTGACACTAAATAATTTCTATAAATGTGTATTATAAATTTAAGGAGCATGAATTATGATTTTAGTGAAAAAACAATTACAATTCAAGCAAACATTGAGATAATGTACGAATTAATTGCTGTGTGGCGCCGTGATTGCTATCTTACTTGTTCGGTTCTCAAAATTTCAACGTAGTAGCTATTGATTGAAAATACGACAAGAAAGAAAATCGTGAGAGTACGAAGGCGGATTGTAACAATGTTTTGTTTAAAAATATAAATTAACATTAACACTACTTTCAAGACTATACTAAATATAAATATCACACAGAGCTGTCAGAATGACAGTTATCTCTACAAGAAGTTCATCCAAGCTAAAAAAAAAATCCTTTATTATGTTTCCGTAACGGCTAAAAATGTTGTCGCAAAAGCTGATCACTAGAAACGAAGTGGGAATGTTCAAAATCTCGAAAATAAGATAATTTGCGAGATTATGTCAGAAGTGTATTTTTCTGGATGGTTAAATTAAAATATAAAATTAAAAATTAACTCATTACGTTTCAATATTAAAAATTAAAAGAATAATTGAATAATATACATTACGTCGTAACTTCCCTTTCCAAATATAAAAGGAAAAGCGAAATAATATGTTGATCAGTTTCAGTTGTCTGAAATAGCCGCGATACTCGTTCAGAATTTTTTTTTTTTTAAATGCACAGGGTTATCGCGGACACCAATGGTCGACAGCACACAGGAGCAAAGCCCTCGTGGTGCATTGACTCCCCATAAATAATTCCGCTGCACTGGAGCACTCGCGGGGACTAATTCCCACGTAATAACGATATTTCGTAAACACAGTGTTGAACGACCTCGAGGCCTTTCGCCCCACGAGCGCGCGGCGCAAAAGGAAAAGTGGAAGAAAGCAGCGGCGGAAAGGGAAAATTGGAATAACTAAAAGAAGTCAAAACTGCATTCATGGCGCGCTTCCTACAAAAGACAAAAGTAAAGGCCACGAGGGCTACCCTACACTCACGGTGGTATGCAAATCAGCTGCAATTTTTCATTAGACAAAGAGCACACAAAAGCTGCACACACTCGTCATCGATAAGCCTAAGCGCAGTTTACCGCACACAGAGACAGACAGCACAATAACGTTCACGGTTGGCCGCGCAAATCGGAAACTGACCTAGCTCAACGTTTATGTCATGCGCGGCGACGACGGCGCGGCAATCGTGCAAAAAAAAAAAAAAAAAACACCCAAAATCGCGAATCGCGGGCATAGCGCGAGTTACGATCAGCGCCCCCTACTCCTAGACGAGTTGTGCTCAGTGCGCGACATGACGATCACGGCGGAGCCCCAGACAACAGATCCGCCAGATCCAGCGGACTAGCTAGGCGCTTGCGGTTGCAATAGCTCGCGCGCTTTTCCACGACGACGGCTAATTTTTACTCGCGAAATCTCCGCGAATTTTTGGCTAGAAGACTTGCGATCGCGAGCTGGATCAGAATGTGGCTGCTGGCCATGAGGCGAAAATTTTTGCCATATCTAGCGAAATGGTATGTGATGATCTGAAGAGGCTCTTTCCTCTCTAAATCCAACCCGCTCAATTTCGAGTTTAGCAAGCTCCTGCTGGAGCGATTACTCAAAAATGCTTAAAGAATCTACAAGCAAGGCCAAAAGAAGCCGCCTTGGGGGAGATCGGCAGCGCAAGGAGCTTTTTATCACCACCACAAGATTTCTTGAAATCATTAGAAACAGCCAGGGGCCCCCCCAAAGTGGCCTCTGAATGGAAATTAGATTCGCCCAGTAGATTGGCACTATTTTTACAATTTGACATGAAATCGAAAGTCGATTTATTCCGTGTACGCGCCTCTTTTTTGCGAAACATGAACGTTTCGAGAATATTTGCAGTATCGTTTCAGGTAGATGAGACCGATCGAGATCACGATTTGGGATGACCTCCTATTTTAAGAATTTTATCTTTACGAGTTTGAATGATGTTAAGTCTCTTTATGTTATCTCTTTTTTCTCCCGTAAAATTTTTGATCATTCTTATATGTATGTCCATTTGAACTTTAGTTCGGCGAGGGTTAGTCGTTAGTGGCGCGTAGGTTAATTTCGAAGATTTTGAAGTTTCAGTGAATCAAATGAGATTGCCTGTAATGGATGCAAATTGTTCAATTTATATCGCTATGGGAATTAATGGATCGAGGACAATATAATGGAAGATCTGCAGTAAATTAAATGCTATTAATCGCATGCAATTTTAATTGCACATAAATATTTTGTGATTCATGTGTTCATTTAATACGCATTCATTATGTAACCCCCTTCTTTACATTCTAAGCCATACAAGAGCTACCAGATTATACATAATAATATAAAGTGCAGACTTGGGTAAGAAGTAAAGATTAGTTTAAGTTATTAGAACTAGGTAAGGTGCATTTGGATTGATAAATTCAATTTGGCAAAAAAACAATCATATGTTTTGAACATGATGTTGCTGGTAAACGTACAGCTCGAGGATAGACTGCATAAATTAAAAAACTGAGACTTTTCAGAGCTAAAAATTGGTGTTATTTAAACTAGAGACCTATTGTGAAAAGCCACTATAGAAAAACCCAAAAAAATTCATTCTATATTCTACAATTTAGGAATAGCACTATATTGTATACTGTCTATAGTTTAGTTTCACTTTCTAAAAAAATGTTACATTTTTGAGTCCGCAAATCAAAAGTTTTTGAGTTCCTAAATAAATCCTTTCCCGATATATTTTATCTAGGGATTGAATGGGAAAAAATAAAGGAAAGGGTTGATTGAACAAGCATATTGTAAATAATTTCAGATTTTTTTCTGATCGTTAAATCTATATTAGTGTTACTAGTCCGTAGATAAAATGAGCACAACTATCCAGGTTTAACACGTTGACGCCGCCGCTGGTTTTTATATTTCACTTCATCGAGCGGCAATAAAAATCGTATTTTGCTTTATCTGGCGGCGCCTTACACAAAATGTTGTTTAGCAAAACTTCAAAAGTGTAGTTTCCTTTTACTATACGTTTATTAAGACATAATAGTTTTATTTATTATATGTTTCGAAATGCTGATGTGATCTACCGGTGGTACGCACCGCCCGATGAGGCAGTCTTGTGCGAGCCACCTGTGGTACGCGCCGGCGTAAACGTGTTAATGTTGACATTCTATTCATAAATCAGAGTACATCTGAGTTCCTGCAAATTATTATTTTTCAGTGTAGTAGTTATTAAAGCATTAAAACTGAATAACATCGATTCGCGTTCACCGCTTGAAAAATGAAAAATGCCGGCAAAGATAGATGAAAGACACTTTGAAATATTAGGGAAATCAAAAGTGTATAAGAACGTATAGGTTCTAAAACAGAACCTTGTGAGACTCCCGCAGTTATATGATTTATAACGGAAATATCTGTTGTACAAAAAATCACGAACCATATTAATCATCATTTTGTGTATTAGAGGTTCATGCCGAACCGAGTCCAAATCAAATTCGAAAATTTTGTTTTGTTTTGTGGTCGTTAACAAAACCAAGTTGTGTGTGAATCGTAAACTAGATAGTATAATAAGAAACGTGTGTACATGCATCTAGACAGCATAACAATTTTTACTTGTGACAAATGAATTCAGAATGTTTAGAATAACAGTCATAGTGATGATATTGTTTACAAAATAAAAAGTATTCTGTTCTGTCAAGTTAAATTGAGTAGTCCACAAAGAACATTATTCTAATAACTCGTTTAAAATAAAAATAATTATTTTTATATTTTTAAATAAAAAATAAAAGCGGTTAATTTCAGCTCAAGTCTACTGATCCTGTATTTTCAAGAATGATGCCCGTTTTAATTTATAGAAAGACAAACTTATTTTATTGGAAAATTCGAAGTAGATTTCTGAAAAAGCATTCAACATTCAACAATTCAAATTTCAGAAAGTTTCAAACCTTTCACAGTTTGTTTCTTTTTACTTTTACATTATAAAGAGATAAAGTCTCTACGGATACGTTACACGCATACTGTATATTAAAATAAAATAAAAATTAAGAGAGTTATGCAGGATGAAGAAATGTATTAATTATTGTAAACCTTCCACCACCTGCAACAGATCAATTTTCATATGGCAATCGAACTTGACACCATTCAAAACGATGAGTATGTTTATGCTCGACCCAACTTCATCAGTAAATCTTGATGACATTAAGAATCTTTAACAAGGAATTTTTGAAAGAATTATAACCTAGGAAGCAGTTTAAGTTTTAAACAAAAAATAAATGAAGTGTAGTTGCTAGCTGACTGCAATTATCATCGAATTTATGGGAAGCTCGCAATAATAGCGAATAAATTACATTAAGGTCACCGTAATTCATGCGATCTGGGAAATTACCAACACCGACACGGGCGACGATGGGTTAAAAACTGACAGCAGCGAAGTAGCGAGTCTGTCGGCCATATGAAATATTTAACAGGAGACCGATTTGCATATGAATATCGCCAGGAAAGCAGCTTAGGCGGCTACAACAAACAAATCACTTGATAAGTCTCACCTGTGTAGGTACGGCTCTGTTCGAGGCGGCCGGGTGCATGCGAGCCCGATGACCGAACATGGCATTACACGGCCGGTGCATATAGATCGCATACGCGCTGAATATGTCCGAAGATAGCTCCAATAGATTGACGGAAGAGCGGCCGTCCACAATGCAACTATGCGGCCCAATAACAGGGACTTTAGCCCCGACATAAATAACCCTCCGCAGCTCGTCTTTGATGCTAACGAATGGCGGCGATTATTTACCGGGAAGACGCTGCTGCAGCGTGTCGGGACGGGACGGGGCGGGACGGGATCGAAGCGGGCTAAATCGGACGCTGTTAAAATCAATTATGGGGCTCACGAGGTGGTGCCTCTGGGGGCGGCCGACGCGACGCCTGCACTCCCGCTTACGCCCTCACCTCGCCTTGCTCCATGCAGTTTGAGGTTGCGGTCCAAGCGGAGCCCGAGACTCCGAGGAACATGAAAATCAGATTAGCCGGGGCTTAAGGGGAATTCTTATCGCTTGGTTTATTGCACCGGCTCAAAAATGTATCCCGAAGAAGAAGATTTGTTAGCTTTCCCGCTGGAGTTTTATGGCTCTTTTCGACGGTTATAATGCGAGGCGGCGTTTTTACGACTCTTCAGCAGGGAATATTGTGTCTTAGGAAGCTTTTAGCGGAACAACTGATCATCTAATTTAGTTTTTGAACACTTTGGCTTATCGCAAGAATTTAGATCTTCAACTTTAGTTCAATTTATATTAAACAAGAAAGAAATCCCCTTTTTAGAGCAGATAATAGAATAAAATTGAATAGATATAAAACATTATTTACTACCCGAGTAAAAATGAACAGTAGCTGCACCTCGGCCGCACCACAGCTGCACAGTTTCTAGACGGCGGGCAGTACGACGGCTGCATGCGGGCCGTAGTGATTTTGAAAAATATGAAGCGCCGCTGTATATCTACACAGAGTACAAATAATTTATGTGGTATGTGGAACGATTTTTTTATCAGCTTACCTCAAGAAATCACGTGGTATACCCCGCGGCACCTTGATCTGAATCTGTATATTTATAAATTGGTTCGGTCGAGATGCGATCGACGATGCGACCGTGGTAGCCCTTAACTGGGGAGGCGCCTTGCACTTATTAAACCCATTTTTGTATACAGGATGTTTGGTCTTTAAACGGCCAAACGTTAGCAAATGGTAGGGACTGTCAAGACAAACAAAAAATTGTATGGGGAATGGGGAAGAAGGGTGTGGAAAAGCTTCGTTTGGGAGAGAGAGTACTAATTTCACTGAACACCCTGCACCGATCCTTTTAAAATTGTACACACTCTTTTTCTTCATACAAATAACGAGGTAACGCTGTCGAGTTTTCTTATTTTTAAATCGGTATTTTGACTTCTAAGTGTTACTAAGAATTACAGGTTACAGGGTGTTCAGTGAAACTAGTACCTGAATAATACAAATCCTCCTCTCTCTCCCAAACGAAGCATTTCCGACTGTGAGGTAAATTTTTACGAAATTCTTAATTTAAGAACAATCCAGTCGACATTATTGCGAGCGTCTTTTAACACTAGATTGCTGGATTTTGGGTATATACCTACTTTCCCTGAAATGAGTCAATTTGACTCCAACGTCAGAATCGAAGTATTTTAAAAAAAATAAAATATTATTTTAAAGAAACTTTATTCAAAACAATATTTACATTCTGTTCTCTTTTGCATGATACTTGAACTTGAGAATTCAACTGCTTTTTAATATTCTGTATATTAGATAGAGGCGTGAAAGTATTTTTGGCTTCATGATTATATCTCCGATATCTAATTGGTTTTCTCTTATTTGGGTAAATTTTTGTCGTAATTCAATATCTTTTCGAATTTTTACTATAATAGCAACCCTTATCGAAAACTTAAATATTAATTTACATTTACGTAAATAAATCTAAGAAATAAATTCTGAAATTACCTTGGTACGCAAAAATTCTTCAAAAAAATAAATTATATAAATTTTTTTGTATTACTAAAAATGCACTATTGTCTCCGATGCCACAAATCGAAATGGAAGAACATGAAGAATTTTTTAACTAAATTTTAATACAAGCTTTCAAAAAAGAATTGCATTGCAGCAAATAATTGCATAATATTAAATGTCCAGCTATGCAAAAGATTTCTAACTAGTAAATTGACAAGTTTGAACATGAAAACTTTCGAATCAGATTGTTTACAAAAAATTGCTACGCTCAAGAAATAAGTTACATGTGGGTTAAACGATCAACTTTTAGTGAGTCAATTTGACTAACATTCGTCAAAATAGGTATAGCACATATGGATTTTGGAACTAAAGATTAGGGAGGGGAAAGAATTAGTATTTATATACATTTCATAATTCTATTAAAAACCAACATTTATTTTAAAAAAAATTATTTAAATTTTTCTATATAAGTATGTAGCAATAAAATATTAAATTAACACTAAGTGGATTCAATTTTAAGTACATATATAGTGAATTTCCACATTCGATGTTGATCGCTCTAGCAATTTCTAAGAAGAAGTGGTCAGCACTTGTATATGTAAAAATATTTCGTAACATAATAATTGACATGACTTAAAAAAGGCGAAAAAGAAAGAAAAAATAAATTAAATCAACAATTTCGATCCCAACAAAAAGATAAACGATAAAAAAAAAACAAATAAAAATTCGATATGGTCGCGAGTTCAAAGACCCCCGTGCAAAAGATGCAGTGTAACCGTAGCAGATTGCATCGGATTAAATTCCAATTTAAGATTTCGACTGTTCCCCGACATAGACAACCTTCGATAAGGTCAAAGCCACAAATTTTACGAACTCACAAAAGGTTCGCAGCATCGGAGCCCATTCAACTTTTCGATTGCCATGAATGCAGCCGCGGCAACAAAAAAATTAATTATCTCCGGCATAAGGCCTCTGCGGCGGCCTCTGGGCGATATGTCGAAACGTCGAACCTTTGGCATAAATAAAAATGAAAAACTATCAACTGTGGACGCAAATCGAGAAATGACGAAAAAATACAATAAAATAAAATAAAGTAAAGAGTCGAAAAAGTGTCGAAAGGGTGGGTGACTCAGACATCGCGGAATTCGCGGTGGCGGGCGATCGCAGCAGGTTTATTTACAACGAGCGAAGTGTCCAGCCGCGGCCAGTACACAGGTCACGACGGCGGCGACGACGATTCGCGCGAAATTCGCTGTTTAGCAACATTCAAGTCACTCACCTGATGAATTTCGAAGAAAGTGAAGCTATAAACGCGCTCCGAGGCGGCTTCAGATGCCTGCCTTTTTAAACCCCTCGAGGCGGTATTGAAGCTCATCCGCACTTTATTTTATTCCCACACTGGCCTATGGGTAGTAAGATGATTTTTTTGAATTTTTGTTATGCGAGGCACTTCCGATTCTACGGAATGTCCAATTCGTCACTGAGTGATCACGCCTCTTTTGGAAATATCCATTCACCTGATTCAACTTCCTTTGCGCTTTTTCCCTAAGCGCTTGCTTGGTTACGATCTGCTTCACGCTTGGCTAGCTTTGGAATAATTAAACGCATGATTGGTGGTTAACTTCGGAGTAATTGGATGACAAGTTTTATCAAACCACTTAAAAACGTTTGCAAGTTGGTGGTTGGTTGTTGCCCATTAACTATGAACCACTTTCGGCTTTTCAGAACAGCCACTTTTGAAAGTAATACCAATCAGGTAGTAATTATGATATAAAATATAAGCTACAGTTTTAAATTAATTACTTATTGGCGATTTGGTAGACTAAAGATATGCGCCGCAACGATTAAAAGCCCCGACCAGGTTTCCAGGTATTGGATCATAAAAAGGGAAATTTAAAAAAAAATATTAACTAGCCGATCTTTACTTTTATATTTTAAGTAAAACTTTTAAGAACTCCCTCGATAACATCTATCAAAAAAAAATGCGTTAGGGTGAAATGAAATAAAATGTATCCCCACCATCTCAAATTCGTAAATTTTTGTAGTTAATTTGATAATCGCCTAGTTTAGAATTTAACAAATCGCCAACATACAGATCCAGAGACACAGAGTTTTATTTAATTGTTAAAATCAAAAAACTCAAAGAATTTACAGGCAATCGGAGAATAGGAGTTGTTTTTTGTTTTTTGTTTTTAAATAATTAATTACTTTTCTAACATTTTTCGGGTCCTATTAATGTTTTATCAAGATATATGAGGAATTACTCGAAAAAAACGGGATAGGACACAAACCTTCGACCTTGGAATTGGCGCTTCGATGATGCTCGAACCACCTGAGTTACCGGTGGCTAATTGTCGATGCCTGAGTAATGTACGACGGATCTCACATGTATTAGAATCCTTCCATTAAATCCTTTACTTTGACAACCCACACTATATTTTTCAATAAAATACTTAATTTATTGTCATTATGGCCATTTTTTAGGAATGTCATGTAAATGTCTGGGATGAAACTGATTCTAACAATCACATCTCACTTACAAAAATCTGTCTAGAACTTTCGGCTCTAGAAGTGAAACAAAGAAATATACTTACATACATAATTTCGAATTATCTTTGCCTGTTAAAAAGGCTTTTTTTGTAACAAAATTTTTGACAGTAACATATTTCCGCGAAAACTCAATAGATTACAACCTATAAAATATCCCTTTTTTGACCATCGAGCTAAAAGGAGACTACATTTTATCGAAAAATAAATCGAATGTCGATAAAAAAAGATTTCAGTCACTAACAAATCGAACAGTCCTGATGTGTTGACCTTTATAATTAAATTTTGTTTTTCTAAAAGTCTTAAACTTGATTTGATCAAATAAATACTTATACACAAATACACTTTACATATATGTAAGGTATGCGATAAAGAAATTGATTCACAAACTGAAATATAAACGTTTAAATCACATTCCCTTGTGGGAGTCTATTCTTTTCATTTTTCTTTTTAGAAATATTTGTGTTTTTTATTATTTTTTAAATTAAACCACTATGTTATGAATGTAAATAATACACTCCCACAAAGTTAATTAAAAAACAACCCAAAGAAGCAGAAAACGTAAAAAAGTTACCTGTATATAAATTGAGTAATTTTACCTTCGTAGAAGTTCGTTCTCTTGTGTTTTTTAATTACTTGTAATTAAAATAATAATAAGCTCCAATTACCTGTAATAAAAAGAAACAACCAATAATTAGATTATGTGAAAAAATATGTAAAATAGTTGTCTGCTTCTGTGAGCAGTGAAGATGATTTCATAGATTAAATATATTATTACTGTTTGTAGAAATAAATTGTTTAATTACAAATGAGTATTGTTGATTGAATAATTTTCGACGAGATATAATTAAAATATAGGGTTTTTAGAATTTTATATTCAACATTTTATCTGAAATACCATATGTGTGCAAAATAGTGCTGACACCGAATTTTATCAGCTGAATTTTCTAATCTTTTTTAATTTAAGGGTTCATGCCGAATTACACCCATGAAAAACAGACTATTTTTCAATAATTTTTTTAGTAGGTTCAGTTGTAAATATAAATATGGGAGGGGTTTTACTTCAATAAATATAGTGTCGAAGTATATGAAAACAATTTTTTTTGTTTATTTTTCCGATTTTTTGTTGTTGTACCAGACGGTTGAAAAAAAGTGAAAAAAAAAGAGGGCTTCGCCTTGTTGATGATATCTCCGAGACGGATGGTCTGAAACTACAAAATGGAAAAGTTTTAGATTCAGTATGATAAGGGCTATGGCATGAATAGACAGATTTTTGATTTTTTGAAAATTGACAAAATGGCGGACATTTTTCGAAAAAATTCCAAAAATCATCATTTTTTTCCCCGTTTTTGCCCTTAAAAAAATACTTAAAATCAAAATTTCAAAAAACTGTCTATTCATGCCATAGCAGTTATAGAGAACATGTGGTAAAAATTTGGTGAAGATCGGTTCAGTAGTCACCGAGATTTTATCAACAAGGTGCCGAAAAACGTTGTTTCGAGAAAAACGCGATCAAAGTTTTTTTTAATGAAAAATCGTAAAAAAATCTGTCCTGCGCTTAATCAGCGATGCCTGCACCATACAGTATTCCTTCTGTATGTTCATAATTAACGTTTTCATCCAAAACAGCGTTTCTGCGGATGATTCTGGCTTTCTTAGAGGCAATAGTGCTGATGCGCGTCAGCTTCTCGTACGCGCTGTCGGTCACGGTAATCAGCAAATTGTATGGCGGCCGGGCCGATTTTGACGCCCATTAATATAGTTAGAGTGCCAAAAATATAGTTAGAGTGCTCCGATCTTTATAAAATTTTAATATGATATTTCTATATATACAGGGTGTCCCAGAACTCAACGTCAAGCCGAAATCGAGCATTAGGCCAAGTCGTAACAGTTATCAGAAAAATATGAAAAAAAATCTTGGTCATGTACTTTTCAAATTATAAGGATTCAAAAATAAACTGACACCCTGTGATGATCTTTCAAGTCCTGTGACTGCAAATATTAACTTTTCGTCATTTTTTTTTCTACCGTATAACTATGAATAACCCTTCTGTCAAACACAGTTAAAAGTTAGAATATAACTGCCTCAGTTTCAAATAAAAAGTTAGATTTTTGCCCAACATTGAATGCAAAATAATTACAGTCGGTTAAAGTTAAAGTTGGGTGATGTAAGTGTAGTAAGTGACTTGGCCTAATGCTCGATTTCGGCTTGACGTTGAGTTCTGGGACACCCTGTATATAGTTTCCAAAAATGTAATAAAAAAAAATCGATTTTTTGAAAATTACAATTCGCAATGAACCCTTAAGTGTAAATTATACCTCTAGCTTGAAAAATTATATTTAAATATTTGTTTTGGAAAAGTTGTACTTTTAGACATTATGTAACATATGTACAGGATGACAAATGGGAAGTTCCCTAAACTAATCATTTATAATCTTAAAATGAGTGCACTGAAAGAAAAAATAAAAATACATATAAATTCAGTAAAGATGTCATTTTTATTTGAAATTAGTTCCAGTTGAATCGGACATTTTTGACAGATACTTATTAAGATTTATAAAAATCGACAAAATTTGGTCATAACTATTAATAGTAAATATTTTCAAAGTGTTCTCCATTAGAAAGTTATTGGCATGCATCGAAAGTGGCGCACGACATTTCGAACAGCTTTTGTAAAGGTAATAAGGCAATTCTATAAAAATAAAAAACAGGTGTATTAATTACATTCGGGAAAAAAATTTAGAGATAATCTGGATTTCAGGAAATTGCTCTGTTTTCTTCAGTTGCGCAAGTGACTGTAATTACAGTGGTAGGAGGTAGATTAACATAGTTGAGTTTTTGGCGTGAGTTTGATGTCGGTTATCTCAGCTAATAAAACATTTATTTTTCGTATCCACATTAAGACCCCACATTACAATATAATCAAACCAAAGTAGGTAAATAAAGCAAAGAGGCCATGTATGACAAGTTTACATTATTCAATTAAAAGTTCAACTTTCTTCTGAACTTCCTGGCCTGACCTTTTTACGAATTAATTAAAATTCAGCCCTAAGAGAAGGGGACGAATGATGATAGTGATTAAATTCGATAAGCGTTAGTAGTAAATGCTTAACGATTTCGTGTCTCTGCCACAACGCCTACCGGAAACATAAAATAAAAGTTAATTGTCCATGGCGAACGCACGCATTCACAAATTTATGCTTGAGCTGGTCATTTATTAAAGCGTGCGATGGTCACTCAGGGAACGAACTGAGCCGCAAAAAGCAACAAAAACCGAAAGAATCGACGACAAAGCGAGCAGTGAGTAGCTGCACCAATTATGACATCAATAAACTTTTGCATTGAATGACCACGAAACGATGGTAGAAATATGTCGTCATTAGGTGTTAGTTAGTTTAGACAGGAGGATTTGGATATACAGGGTGTCTCAAAAGAAAGTTCACATTTAAATCTTTTTTTAAAAGAAAAGTCTTAGCTTTATTGAAAAAATGTTTATTTTATATTGAAGTACACTGTTTGGGAATTTATTTTTTAAAAATAACATCGTCCAAATGCGGCATAATGAAGATCTGTGCACATTTAAAGCAACAGCACGCTTCCGAATCGAGAGGTTTGGATCATCTCGAATAGACTGAGTGTCCACGTTTTCGGCTGTTCTTGATGTTCTTGGTCGCCCAGATTTTGGTTTCTCCAGAGTTGACCCAGTCTCTTCAAACTTCTCAACCCATTTTGCAATGAGACGAGTGCTAGGCGCATCATTTAAGTGACGAATATGTCGAATACTGCAGAATTTTCTACGCGCTACAGTCGCCGAATTACCGTTTTTGTAAAACTCACGTACGCACAACGCACGGTCCGCACCAGAGAAACGCTCCATAGCGACTAAATTCCCAAGAGCCAGACTACCGACTGACATACCCCCCGCGCCCCTCAGAATAGTTGCTTTCGCGTAATAAGATAAGCAAATGTGAACTTACTTTTGAGACACCTTGTACTTAAGATTTGTGGAAGACAAAACAATGCCAGTATCATTATAATTTTACCATGTAAATGTAAGAGTTCAACTATAAAGGTTTGCCAACAGACTGCATCTATACTGACTTCAGCAAGACTTTCGATAAGCTTTCTCAGTCCATAATATTCCTTAAATTATTAAATTCCTTGTCGTCGTGCTAACTAGAACAAGATATTAGCTACGTCAAGACAGCTGGACGTCACTTAGGTCCACTTCCATTTGTTTCACCTATTGATGACATCTCACAATTTGTTAAAATCTTAATCTACACAGACGATATGAAAATATTCTTTCGAGAACCTAAATATATTTCACTTGTAGCATTTTAATACAGAATATTGGTAAATGCAAAATCATGACTTTCTGTAAAGGCGGCAAAGCCCTGCACTTTGATTATACCTTATCAAATTATGCTCTGCGACGTGTTCATTCTATCCGTGATTTGGCAGTTATATTGGCTTGCAAATAAGACTTCATTAAGCATATCAACTACATGGTGGGTAACGTCAGTTCTATGTTGGGATTCATCAAAAGATGATCCCGTGAATTTCCCAATAGGGCTATTTTCAAACAGTTTTATTCCTTTTATTAGACCAATTCTTGAATACGTGAGTCAAGTTTGGTGGCTATCTATTATCAGATTCATATTTGTTCACCAATTATGAACTGTTAATATAGACCCAGCTAAAACCGAATTCACTTGGTGGTTGTTTTTTTTCAACCTATTAATCGGATGATGTTAAATGTGAATAAGAACGCTGATTTGTTTGATGTTCGCGTCAATAAGCATGTACTGAAAGAGTCTGCTCGATAGTTGTGGTTGCATATCTACCAAATGATGAATAATCAATCATATACTATAGATTAATTCTGTTATTTTCAAAAGCTTTGGGTAAGATGATG
Organism: Dysmachus trigonus; assembly: GCA_949715965.1. Lineage (NCBI taxonomy): Eukaryota > Metazoa > Arthropoda > Insecta > Diptera > Asilidae > Dysmachus > Dysmachus trigonus. The sequence goes on along the minus strand of OX454319.1, from coordinate 50,557,354 downwards.
GTTCGAATAAAAAAATAAAAAAAATAAGATGCACTGCATAAGAATAAGGTAGAAATGATTAACTTTTAAAATAATAAATTTTTAAATAAATTACTTAGGAGAAATTTACAAACATTTTTATTATTTGTTCATAATTTATTATTATTATTATTAATTATTTGTTTATACATATATATTATTATTCCACAGGTTTCCTCAAACTAACGCCAGATGTATATAATACAGAAATGTGGGGAATAACAAACCACCGTGGTTGGAGGTATTTGGATTAATTTGAAGAAAACGAATAGTAATATAATAAAATAGTGAATACAAATTTCCCAAAAATAGGAGTAAAACGAATTCTGTTCATAACAAGAAAAATTGAAAGGAATTAATTATCTTCTTAGTAATCGAGGCGTCCTTTTTTACAAGCTTTTATTTAACTTCACTTGTTAGTATGTATGTTAGTCAGTCAGTATGTTTAGGCCAAATATTGCAATCAAAATTTCGACTAGTTCTACTTAAGCTAGAGTTTTGAAACAGTGCATACGTGTACAAGTCCAGTGACAATGTAATATATCGTCAATAGAATTCTCTTAAGGGTGGTGGCGGCAATGTTGAGCTGTTTTGCAGTCCACTGTGGAGTCTATGCACATTCACCCCCAGCGTTATCTGGCTTCGTTGGGGTGCAACTGAACAACAATTCGTTCTCATATTTACTGTGTAATTAGTGCGCAGAAAAGCCTCTCACACTCGAATCCTCCTTGACTGCAGGGCCCTACACATCGCTGAATCCTGCCAGAGCAGGGGCGCTCCCTTACTCTTTCTTTGAGCACTGAATTAATATAGGAGGATATTTTTTTTCTTTGCCAAAAAAGCGGGAAAATGGGAAGCAGCACACATGTTTCGGGATGTATCCATGTCCACTGGCTCGGAAAGGAAACGATGTTTTTGCGCCCACCGTTCCGCATTTGCCATTCAAGGATTTGTGCTTATCATGAAAGTGACAAATTCAGGTGCAGTAGATTTATGAGATTTCCGTGAGGCTTACTTTCAGTAATTTAGGGTAGATAATGGATTAGTGAAATATATGTATATTATACTCACCCGAGCGAGTGCCTCATCTACCTAAATAAATACCTACTACCTAAAGTACTATTTAATTACAAATTGTTTCATTCATTGGGATGTTACTTGGATCTTGGAGGATGTTTTTAGCCATGTAAAATTGGAAGCTATACTTATAACATTATTCGTGATTCAAAACCTTATTATTTTAATCTGGGTACCTTCTTAGCTAAGGGTCTTTTTATTCCAGAGAAAATATAACTCACTGTCTACCACGATATTTACTGAATCATCTAAACAAACTTTTACCTACTTCGCGGGTACTATGAAATCATAAAATTTTCTTTAGTACTGTCTATGACATCTATGCAGAATTTTATGTCAATATATTCAATTGCTACAGAGTTACACGTGTTTTTGTAAACATATAAAAGTGGAAATGCCGTAGAAATGTTAAGGATGTTGCAGAAGGCCTTTGGTGATAAGACTATGTCGCAAAAAAATTTACAAGTGGTAGAAAGAAGACAGAGAACGAGTTCAAGACGAACCGCCCCGCCAAGCCCCGGACGTTCATCAAGATCTATCGACGAAAGCCACATCAAGAAAATCAAAGATTTGGCACTCGAAAATCATCGACTGACAATTAGAGAACTTGCTGATGCTGTAGGCATTTCATTTGGATCAACCCAAACCATTTTAAATATGTTTTGTGCCTCAAACGCGTCAAATCTTGCTTGGTCCCACAAACACTTTTTTTTTGAATAAAAGCGTCACGTTACTAGCATAACATCATCAACCGCCCTATTCGTCTGATTTAGCTCCGACTGACTTCTGGCTATTCCCAAAATTCAAAAAACCGCTCCGAGGACATCGTTTTGACTCGATTGAAGAGATAAGCTAAATCGAAGAACGTTTTGAAGGCAATGCCGGAAATCGACTTCAACAAATGTTTCGAAGACTGGAAAAAAAACTTGGCATAAGCGTATTGTAACCGGAGGGGATTCCTTTGAAGGGGGTGGGATTGATTTGGAAGAATAGATAAAGACTTTTCATTTCATAAACAAAATTCACCTTATTTTTTATCACAGTAGTATATTTTAAATTGGATAAAAAAGCGTCTTCGGGCAAAAAATGAAAAATATCGAAGGATTTAGTTGAGAATACCATATTCTTTATCTTTAATTGATACCTTTAAAATATATGTCAATTGTCTGTTTCCCCAGCTTTCTTAGCTAGAGCCAATATTGAAATTCAGGAACTCCCCTTTTACTAATACACACAAGTTCACATTGTAGGGGTTACTGACTTATTAGTGCCTCTGGAAAAGGAAACGTGCTCAAAAAGTTCTTGGAATTCTGCAAACGAATACAAGTGCTCAACTTAGGGCTGAAAACTTAAAAGCGCGCAAAGGAATCCTTAGAAGATTATAAGGAGAATGAATATTTTCTCTTTGACTCTGAGTGTTTGCTATTGAGCGTCGAAAATCCTTTATAAATATAGTACTCATGAGTTTTTGTTATTTTTCTCTACCTGTATTATAAAATAAAAAGTGCTTCGTTTTTACGAAAAAATCTCCCTAAATTTAAAATTTAAGCGTATAAAGTTCCACTTTTCTTTCTTTGCAAAAGTTGAGTTAACCTAGTTGGTTTTAAAGATATGAACCTTAACGAGGGAATTTCGTCCTTATGGGTTTTGGGTCCCGGTCGAATTATCTTGTGATATTTTACACTTCATGACGTCCTGATCAAAAGTTCCCGTAAGCACAGTCTAAAAAAGAACAGTTTTTGCGATATCAAGGTCATAATGACTGAATGTAGACCGTTTTTTGAATATCAAGGAATAATTTTAACTTGAAAAGTAAAAAATGTCGCTAAAAAACTCTGAATAATTAAGTTGTAGGTAACTAGATGGGACCTTTAATCGTGAACTTGCTAGTGACCTTAAAGCTAATTTCAAGGTAAAATTGCGTTTAAAGACAGGATTACATATTTTTTAATCATGGGCGTGAAAAGTTTGAAAACTCTCGATTAAACGTAATAATAAGTTAGAGATCAGTTGATCTAACCGACCGACCTTACGATTTTATTTACGAATTGGTTTGGGATCAAATTCTTTTCTAACAAGATAATCCTACACACACAGACGAATCAAAATTTCAAAGGTTTTTTTGAAGTCTATAAAATTAATGCTAAGGTGACCTGATTCAATGGGTAGAGAAATCTACGTATGCTGTAGGGAATTCACTATGCCGACGTGCTAGTGTCTAGCTTTAAATTAAAATCAGTTACTATAGATACGTTGTCATACAAATATGTACTTTGAAATGAAATATTAGGTCTGTCTGGTAACTATAAAGTTTTTACTTGCGGGTAAAATTTTTACCCGAAAGTGTCTGTCCCCTCACGGAGAGGAAAAACTGAGCTCTTGACAGCACTTCCCCTCTTACACAATTTTTACCAGATTTACCCACGCTGCGGAGACCGAGTAAATTTGGGTAAAATCACCGATTGCTTGTCACTGTGCAATATGTCATTTGTGTGTTTCTATTTTGCGTTGCGATTCAGATAGAAGAAGAAGTTATTGAAAAATTGTTTAAATAAATAAAAAACATATTTCAAAATCTTCAAAAATATTAAATAAATCCAAAAGTTTTCTCTCTAACATCTTGATCACGTTTGACAATTTACATACACAAGTAAGATTTACCCAATTTTTACTTGAAGTCGTCTGGTAACTTTTGAGGTTTGTCTCCACTACCATATGAAACTTTTTACCAGATTTTTACTCAAGAAATTTTTACCCAAAAGTTACCAGACAGACCTATTATGTGGAAATTCGAAAAATTAGCGCAGGCGTATTGTATAGTGTTTTTATAATAGGGAAATATTTAAAAATTATAGTAGTGTCGTTGGAATTCTCCGATCGCCAGTTCAGAAAAAGTGTTCCTTATTAATAGTATAATATTGTTATAATAATTAAGAATACTCTCCTTTCAAAATACGTAAATAAAACATTATTTGTTTGAATTTTCTTTATAAAAACTATACGACATATGGAAAAATGTATACAAGGAGTGTAACAAAATTCAAAATTATTATTATGAAATGGAAGATCTGGCGACCTTCATGAGTTCCCTTTAAAAATGGCCTTACGAGAAAAATGCATATTTGTATTATATAACGAACAAATTATTTTTTCAGCCTACTTTGCCGACATATAATATCTAAACTATTGGGGATTGGGATATGATATTTTTACACAACATTCTTGAAATAATATAGAGTGCAATGAAAAAAGACAAAAATTCTTTCAACAATTTTGAAGAAAATAAATCTAAAAAACAAACAAAAGGTTTTTCAGTTATTTAATAAATAATAAGATTTTATCAAGACAAATAAACAAAATTAAAAAGACACTAAAGTTCAGTCAAAGGTTCGATGTCTTCAAAACACTTTAAATCTCTTTAATTCAATTTAAAATTAATTAATATATCGTAGTTCGTTCTTGATCAACCTAAATTTTGTTTAATTGTCAAAAAAAGCTCTGAAGAAAAACTAATGTATATTTTCATTAATGAGTCTGGGTTTTATAAATTCTAGAAAAAAAAATTATATTTTCTTGTGTATGAAAAGTGAGTTTAGATTTTTATTGGATTTGTGTTATGCAAAACCATCTAAACTACTGAATTAAAATTAAAAAAATAAATTTACAATTTTTTTAAAAATATCCATTCATACTTAGTTTTACATTGAATCACAATTTTTACAAGTATTCACCGAATATTCAATGTAAGGTACTTGTACCGTAATTGCATCACTTCTACAGCATATAAAAATTGATAAAGGGCTTCATATAGAGCGAAAAACGATGGAAAAAGCGCAAAAATCAGAAATACAACAAAATGAACATAAAGCAATGCGCCAATAGAGGTCATAAATCAACTCGAACACTGTACTGAAACACTGAGCCATGTTGACACGTTTGCACAACACCCTGGGCAGGCGCTGGACTAGACATGAGCAAGTTGGAAAGGATTACAAAGTGGCGCAAAAAAAAAAGCGTTTAATTAAAACGTAACATCATAAAGAGCATAAATCCGACGCGGCAGAACCTGCTTATTTATGCGGCAGAACAGGCGACGGGTTCATGTTTATTGCCGTCAAATGACGAATGCGGTGCAACGTTAAAATGTCGCTGCACGTGTGGTGCCTTTCTGATTTTTAGCCCTGCTTCTTTCTTAAAATTATGCCCAAGAAAGGTTGGTAAATTGCATGACCACAGCTCATTAACTCTTTAAATACCACAACATTCATTTCCGAAAATTCACAGCCATATCCTGTGGAAAGGGCATAGCAAGTAGAATTCGTTCTAAAAAAGAACAACAAAATTAAAAAGAGCATACACGGACAAGATTTTTTGCATCGAAGCTAGAAAATGTTGAGGTTGACGAACATGTCGACTTTCGAGCATGCTAGATATGCATTTGTTGCTCAATGCACCCTTCCGGCAAGGCGCACTTAGCGTAAAGTGACCCAGTCGACGGATCATTAATTAAACATAACTTCGAGCGTTAATTAAATAATAGCGCCACCACATATGCGGAAGCTCTGAGGTCGCACGAACACGTCACATCAATCCTGCTGCATTTCTAATTATTTATGTTTTTGCTGCCACCGCTGCTGTTATGATTCTTTCAATTACCTCAACAAGCGTTTCAAGTGAGCTAAGCATAAGCGGGGTGGAGTAGACCTAAATCAAACAAATGTCACTCTCCCACGACCGTTGCGACTTGACTGACAGGGGGAAGCCAATCTAAGGTTGGAGTGCGTAGCATAGCTACGAGCTGAGCGTATATTATACATATACTACGCTTCCCCCACCCCAAATCCAAAATGCCCTGTTTTGTTTGACGAGTATTATCTCTCTGGCATCGTGACTGAGGCCATGAATGCAGAAATCTAATAACGTTGCCTCCGGACATCTCCCGGACTCCGGTGGACCTAAGCAGCCCTATGTGCAGGAAGAAGCATAATGAATGCAGCACGCCGCCGAGGGTGCAATAAGTTCGACTAGAACAGAGGGCAACCACTTCGCAGCATATGGGCGGAGTGGACGCGGCATCCACTCCGCCATCAATTTCCTTACGCGTTCGAACACCAAGCATAATGAACTAGTCAATCATTCAGGCAAAAGTAAAGAAAAGTTTCCCGTATTTCATTTCATTTACAGTCGCTTGCGAAACAGGCTCACTGCACGTGCAAATGCACTTCTGTCCAAACAATGCTTGCTTTTGTCCGGAACAATTTAAGTGTCAATTTAAATGCAAATATTCTTTCCGGCTTAAATTAGGTTTGAGGTTTGCTCAGGTCTTTTGATGAATTGATTTATAGGAAAGTCTATTTTGTGTCAAAAAGTATTACGACATGTTTAATTTTAAAATTTCGAAAAATGTTGCTTCATTTTTCGGCAACTTTTGCCAAAAATTATAAAAAAATAATTCCACCCTTGTTTTTGGAAATAATTCTGCAAAAGTCCAAAAACTGAATTCATTTCACCGAACTGTAATTTATATTTCTATTATTAAGCTATTTCAATGTGCTTGTCCCGTCCCCATCGATAATTCAAGTCGACAAATTTTACTTGAATTCGGTAATTTAAATATTCTTTCCTGATTTTTTACAATCCAAATGTTTAAAAATTTTGCATTATGCAGAAAACGAAAATGTCGAGTATTTAAAGTTATATATTTCGAAAAGTACAAACGGTCAAAAAAGTTTCTTTTGCAAGTTCGTCACTTTTAAAGTTTCTACAGTGTTTATCAAAATCCGTAAAGAGACCTCAAACTCAATTTGTTCTATCTATTCTTCTTAGCAAGACCCTAAAAGCGTATGTTACAAACAAGCCTTTTATTAAAAGGTGTACTCAAAAGGAATAAATAATATTTTTGTTAGACTCAATATAACAGACTAAAATTAATTCTTATTGGTTTGATTGGATGTTTTAAGAAGACACCTCGATACAAAACAGAGTTTCAGACGCACTTTTAAAATGAAATCTCATCTCAATCAACACTATAGTGAATATTTACCCAGAATTTTTCCCATGTTCAAAAAGTCGGGATCGTGAAAAACAGGAAAAAATTACCTCGAAAGAATTGCTATCGTAAACGTCATTCCGAAAGCAGTTTTTGGGAATTTGACCCCGACTTATTTCCCATCCATTTCGCTTGGACACTTTAGTGCATAAGGAAAGATGTGTATACATAGAACTTTTGAACCAAAAATTAATCTGAAAATTGTTTAGTGCAAGATTTGAAATTCTGGTTGATAAAAATCATGGCAATTTCCAAAAAATTGAAATCTTTATTCTGGGTAGCTGTTAGTAAGCTAACCGGAAGCTAATGTTTTGTTTTCTGGATAGACAAAAAAACTTAGCAGCTATCAGAATAATGGAATATAATATACTTGACAGATTAGGAGCGAACATATAGAATTTTGTGCGTAATTCAATTTCAAAATAATGTTTATGTCAACATTTTTGTTTTATTCATATTCAATGATGAAGAAATATTTCTGAAATTGAGTGCACACGTTCTTAGTCTGTCACAGGTATAAAGTATATTCGAGAGAAATATTAAAAATATCAAAAAAAAGTATTTAGGTGTTATTAACACTAGAACTACCAAGACCGGTCAAATTGACCGGTACTAAATTTCTTGTTTGAATTAATCATATTTTTTGAAAATATCTCTTAAAAGTAATACCAAATCTTATTAAGGTTCAAAATTACGACATATCGCGAACCTATTTCCATTTATAATTATTAATTTAAATGTGAAAGCATATTACTTTAAAGGGGCCAAAAAGTATCAAAATTACAAGCTTGAGCGCCGGTAGTTCTAGTGTTAAACACGGAAAAGATTTTCGATTTGATTCGATATATGTAGATATTTAATTTCGAAATTCTTCTAACAGATTTGAAAGTCGAAATTGGTGAAGCTGAATGACCATTTTCATCGAAATTCTTTGAATTGCAAATTTTAAGTTAACGTAATTCTGAATTTAAATTTTGATACTAACAAAGATAGGATATTCGACAACAATGGTCCCCAAATACCCTTAATTAATTTAATTAATTAAAATCCATTGAATTATCATCATGAATTTCTATAATTTGATAGCAGATACGATTAGTATTCTTGAATTTTAAAATTTGAAGCCGCAATTTTCGATCCGTCATTTTTGAACGCAACAACGAAACAAACAATTTCGTATCAATTAAATCTTATCTTATGTTGTCAATGAATTTTGTACTGTTAGTATGATTGTTTTGAAATTTGTTGTCATTCAAGTAAACATTAATTGAGGTTCAAACAAATTTTTTTTCGTTAAACTGCGTTTAAATATATGGTAAAATAGTCGAAACTCATTTTAATTTAAGTAAAATTTCTTTCAAAATACTGTTGAAACTATCAATATAATGAACATTTGAATCTCAATGGCCCTCAGTGGTTAATAATACAAAAATAATGGTATTCAATGCAATTTGCATTACGGAAAATACCTGTGTAAAAACTTCCATCATCCATATTTTCTGCCTAGATGAATCTAAGCCCTTAAACGAGAAAATAATCCCATGGTTTGGTTGGTCCTAAAGATATTTATTCTTTTGTGTTCGGCATCATTATTTTTCTAATGCAAACTCCTTAAAAAATCTACCAAATGTAAACGTCAATATCCTATTTTTCCTGCTATCTTTAATCTCATGTTTAACGTACCCGAAAAAAAGGTTTTGCATTGAACTCCCGTGCACTTGAAACATCAGCTTTAAGCTGAGTCGTTCAGCACATGGGTGTCTGCACAAATTGTCTAGAAAATAAAAAGAAACTACTCAAGTGAAAACGAGAATCTTCTTAGCAGGTAATTGAATTACCGAGGAAAGGGATCAATGCGAGCTGCTAACAATCCCCTTTGGGCTGTATCTAATTTCCTTTTGCTACAGTGAAAAGCATGAAAACAAAGTAAAATTCAAGTAAAACACGGTAAAAGCGTTATGTAGCTCTTCTTAACGCTAATTTGTCTTGGAAAAATAAGCAATCTACAATTCCTCATGATTGGAGTTTCCTTCATTAATTACCATAGGATTAATTCGTTCGGGCGAAGAATTTTTGGTGCAGCTACGTATATTTTTCAAGAAGTCTCAAGTTATAAGAATCTGTAACTTTCGAGTAAATGAGTAAACAAAGTTCGAGGAAACTTTGAAGAAGGCGAAGCTCTTTCTTAGTAAGTATAAAAATCAAAGATTTCGTTTTTACCAAGATAACTGCCAAAAATGCAAAAAAAAAAAAAAAAAAGTAGGAAAATAGAAAAAAGGACAACGCTTGGGGGAGTAAAATTAAACTGTGGACGGAAAGAGAAACCCTTTTACCTCCTGAAATTCCAACAAACTTCTACCTCTGATAATCCCGAAATAAAAGCGGCGGGATCGCGCCAAAAAGACGAAACTTGCATCTTTTGCGAAGCACTTAATTATCGGACTCATGCCGATTGCCGCGCCGCCGCAGTCTTCCATCAGGGGACGTATAATTTAGAAAATTGGCAAGCAATTTCGAACCTTTTTTCTGGACTTTTGACTCGGGTTGCGTGGAGGTGATCCCTCTCTTAACCGAGTCAAGTTCAGAAGTGCAAGAACTCCGGGAAATTTGCATGACGTCAGCTTATCACGACATCCAATCTTCGGCGCTGATGGCAGTCCGATGCATTTTTTTAAACATCAAAATGAGGAAGCAGACGATGAGGAAATTGTTTGGACGCATTTTTCACATTCGAATGAGCTTCGTGTTTCATGGTTCTCTGCACCAGCTGAATTTTAAATGCTGCGGATTTTCTGATTAGATTGTGAAAAGATATCTGATAATCACGAAATTATATTAATAATTAGGAGATTTAACTCTTTTTATACCAGGATATGTGCTTTAGGAGAACACAGACAGTTTCAAAAATTAAGTTTGAATATTGTAAATTTCAATTGAAGTATTGGGTACAAGAAGGACAGATTCATTGATTTCATTTGATTTACTCCCATCGGGTTAAAAATGATATAAAATAAAATTTGTTCAATATTTTTCAAAGTTCGTTGATTTATTGAAAAGAGTAAACTGATCGGAAAAGTTATGGAATATCAATCCATTTAAATGAACAGTTTGGGGTCCTATTTCATGAATAGTTCAGTCAATATTGCGCTTAAGTGCCTGAATCGTATCTGGATTGTCAGCAACACGCAAGATTTTGAAATTAATACAAACAATAGTTGAATCAAAAGCCCATCAAAATGCCAATACTTTAAATAAGAAAACGAATATAGTTAAAAACGAAATTAAAAAGCATTTTTTTTTTAATACGTTTATAATATTCTTTGATAAATATTTTTGTATCAAATTAAGCAAATCAGTTATGAAAATTTATACATATAGCACTTCGTGAATTTTATGGACCAAATAATCGCTCATCAGAATGTGATATTCGTCGTGTTATTGAAAACTCTGTTTCCAAAACTTTTGAGATTGATGTTGGCGATTCAAAAGAACGGCACTACATGCAATACAGCGACCGAAACAATCTATTTATTCTAAGAACATTTTGGCGAAAATCGTATTTCAAGAAATGGACCTATCAACCGCCAAGATCATGTGATTTCACACCATTGGACTATTTTTTGTGGGGATGTGTGAATTCTCTGGGCTATACTGATATACCAGCTTCGATTAAAGCATTGGAAGTAAACATATGACATGTTATGGCGGATATACAGCCCAAGTGTTCGAAAAAGGATGTAACTGGCAACCGCGGTGCTCATATTCACGAATAAAACCAAATAAATGGTCACTTGCTCACTTTTATGTGTTTTATTTAAATCCAAAATCCCAACACGCTTAAAAAAACACCCTCTATTTTACACAAGTTTTTATAGCAATTTGACAATTATTTTTTAAAGTGTATAATACTCGTAAATGTCTGCACGAAGTGGTATGCTTCCACCCTGCCATATTTACGAAAATTCGTCCTGCACATCCCCTACTAATCTAAGAGTGCGGACTACGTTTGCTGTGATCGGGGTAAAGATAAGTGCTGCTTAAGTATCTAATTTATATCCACTTGTATAACCTCAACTAAATAACTATTATATATTGCTTAAAGTGTATTTCTTGAAATAAATTATCTTCATCATAAAATTAATGGCCCTTAAATGTACTGCGTTAACACTTTTAGTAATAAAAAATATGCTTAAGCACCTGAAGACCTCAAGTTTCCACTATAAGAAAGCGAAAAAGGGGACGTTTTTCTTATCCCTACGGAGAGATTGTATTGCTTGATAATATAGCAACAAGCTGTAAAATGCAGCTCCGAACACCTCTCCAGTTATACACGCGAAAAAGTAAAAAACCCGACGAGCTGCATAAATACGAAATTTGTTCTCTTCAAAAAAAATAAATTTCAAAAGCGTGTCATGCATCACTCGTATCTCACACGTCTGAGGGGCGCTTACACAGGCCGATTGCGAAGCGCTAGCCCTCAGTATATATATCCAAAACTGGATTTTCATGCTTTACACTTTGCGCGACATGCTGCACTGATGGACAACGGGTTAGGTTCAAAGGAGAGGAAGCGAAAGGACCCAAAGACTATATTTTATCGGCTGAATAAATTTATATTCAAACAAAGCTCTCAGCGCCCTCTGTAAGTCGCACGCATCACACACACGACACCCCGAGAATCGAGGGGATGGATGATGGCGATCAGAAGAACAGGATATTATCAGGGCACGGAGTGGTGGAGGCACTTCCCTGATGGCCGCTGCGATTCTAGGGGTGAGTCGCGCGGTAATAACCAACCCGTGTGTACCAAAATAATAACAAGATCGCCGCCGCGCCGCCTGTCCAAGGAATAAATAATCCCCGAGTGCGGCTCATCTCAATTTCGGATTAATGACCACGACTTGCACGTGCCACAACCTTTTTCTTCTTTTTTTTTTCAGAGCGACATGTGTGCAGCGGCCCCGAAGCAGGCTGATGCCGTCGCGCCAGCCATCAGCAAAGAGGTCGCGCGATTGGTGCATTTGTAGGGCATAGGACAGGGCGCGGACAGGGGACATTAGCATTACAAATGTCCGAATGACTCATGTGAGGAGTGGCTGGTTCCCCCGGCCTCGTTCCATCCCCGCGCCATTGTCATCATCATCAACGGCAGCCAGCAGCATCCCAGCATCGTCCCGTGCATCCTGTCCGTGCGCTGCGTTTCTATGGCAGCTTCCAGGGAGGGATGAGGTAGCGTTACGGCGCGGCGGCGGCCAGCTTCAAAGGGCTTAATGTGCACAGTTCTCTGAATTAGAAGGAAACAGATTGCGCCGCCCGGCCCGGCAATCGGCGGCGCTGCCTCCCCTCGCAAGGCAATAAAACCAGTTTTCTGGAGGAAATTCGTATTTGGTTAACAAAGAAACAAGCGAAAACATAAAAAGCGACAGAGGAAATACTTTTATTGAGGAAATATGTTTACAAGACTCAGAATTGTCAAAAAGAAGCTTGTTAAACGGAGCATGAGAAGGAAAAAGGGAAAATTCTCAAAGTGATTCTTTTCCTGACAGCACTAACATTATTCGAGATGAAGAGATATAAAAACAAGCCCCAAGTGCTAAAAATTTAAGTTAAAAAAGTAAAAAACAAGTATCACAAGTATTTTCATTTTTTTCTCTCTTTTTTTTTTACATAAATGGGACAGTAATTCTCACGTGAGAGTACAATCAAAAGATTAAATGGCGTAACATTCCGGTAGTTGATAAGTAATAATCACCGCAGTGATGATCACCATTTTTCTAGTCTTTCTAAAGGATGATTTTTTAAGAGGCGCCGAATTTTCGGCAGGGATAAATGTCAAGTGAACTCTCACTTCTTGTAAGTGTGAATGTCATTTTTATTCGGTAAGGTCTAACAAATCATCATGGAATAATATACACCGCAGCAACGATTCCAAATCGTCGAAATTTATTTCTGAAAACAGGGCTAAGTTATAAAAACTTCGTGAATTTTCGGGACCGAATAGTCAAGAACCCATCAAAACGTGCTATTCGTCGCGTTATTGAAAATTTCCGCTCCATCTTAACGCTGCATGTCAACACGCCATCAACAAAAAGTAGAACAAAGCGTTCCGAAAAAAATATTGTAGATGATGAAGCCAGTGTTGCTGAAGCCGGAATTTGTCGATTCACAAGCGTGCGTAAAAACTTGAACTTTGTCCGTCCACAATTCGGAAAATTTTGCGTAAAGATCTTGGGACATCGATGTTAAAGACTTCTGGTTTCAACAGGATGGCGCTACGTTCCATATAACGGCCGAAACAATCGATTTTTTGAAGAGATCTTATTTGAAGATTCTGTGATTTTAATCCGCTGGACTATTTTTTGAGGTCTATGCTGATAAACCAGATTCGATTGACACATTGGATGTCAACTTATAATAAGACGGCCTCAAATGCTCGAAAAAATAGTCAAACATTTAAAATGACAGTTTGCGCCATGTATCTGGTGTGACAGTTAATAATTCTTAACATTTTCTTAAATAAAGCACATTTAATTTGCGATAAGTTAAAAAAAATATATTATTAAAAGTATTTTCCATCGCTTGTTACACATTTCTGCCACCTATTAGGTAAGTTGTGGATTCCCTTCCAAAAAAACTGTTTATCTTTTTGAGATGATCCAGTCTTCGAACCATTTTTCGACATCTCCGTAATTGCTGAAGTGCTGCATGGAAATTTCGTGTGTCATTGATGAAAACAAGTAGTAGTCGGATGGCGCCAAGTCTGGTGAGTACGACGGGTGGGGCAAAAGTTCCCAGCTAAGTGCAGAAATGGTATTTATACCGCTTTCGCTGCATGCGATGGGGCGTTGTCGTGCTTCAAGATTACTTTCCCGTGTCTTTTGGCCCATTTTGGTCGCTTTTCGATCAATGCATGGTTCATATTGATCAGTGGTTTCAGAAGTTCTTTGTACACGACACCATTCTAATCCCACCAAATACCCAGCATTGTCTTCTTTCCGAACCGATTCGGTCTTGCGATCGACGTTGATGCTTGTCCTGGGTCAACCCATGATCTGTGTCGTTTTCATTGAAACAGATTATCCTTGAAAAGTTAAACGATGAAGTCAGTTTTCATTTAAATTTGTATACCTTTTTTTGCCAACTATTGTTTAATTGGAAATTTTAATTTCAGTACAAAGCTTACTATAAATAAATAAATACATATATAAATAAATCAGTAGTCCATTTGACCCCATACAAAATTATGTTAATGAAAAGAAAAAATCTTTATTTTTGTTATAATTAAAGTACAATAAAAATGTATAATCGACTTCCTTTCATATTTCCACTAATTATCCTCTCAAATAATTTTTTACATAGATAGTACATACTTTTCGCAACGCGCATGAATATGTAAACCCTTAATTTGGATCACTAAAACATCTGTAGCAATTTGGACGTTATATAAAAGATCCGTTTATCAGCAGTTTTATAACTTTTTAAATTTAAGTCTAAAAAACATATGTTTACAATAAATATGATACCTTTTGTAAGGTGGAGAATTTTTTTTTTTTTTTTTTCACTGAGAAATAAAGGGTTACACACACTGATGGTTCATACTGATAATGATTTTGTAGCTTAACATGGGCTTTTTTCGTACAAATTCAGCTATTGTTTTTATATAGTTTGTGCACTAGAAATAAAGGTAATCATATAAATGAGAAAAATCAATTCACAAGTTTGCGAAAACTTCTTACATTAAGATTATCTAGCAACCAGAACTGTGGAAGTGGTTAATGTAAAAATCTTTTTTTGGCATACTCTGCGAGTACAACCGAAAGAAGTGTTTTTAATTTCAATCAAACTACATGACATATTATTTTGACGTCTCGTACATTCTTAATATATAAATTGAAATATTCCTCTAGTCATTTTCATTATGGATAATATTTGTAGGCAAAAAATTATAATACCAAAAAATAGATAACCCTGCAAATAAAATATTTGCAGAAGTGCTACACACAATGCAAAACCGTTTGAAATCTAAGGACCCATGACTGACATCCATCAGAAGCGTAACTCCTTTGTGCCTGGAACCTAGGAGCGCAATGAGCAGAGTCTTGGAACCAGCTGGCGATAAGTGCCCATTATTGCCTCACAAATTTTCTTTTATGTAGTTGCCCCCGAGGTGCTTCGGAGTAGGAAAATTGCTGAAAACCTCTTATTGCACCCTAAGCCGGTTAAAGAAAAAATGTTGATGTTTCTTTACTTTGTGTTCGTTTCCCAGAACCAGCCGACACTGGCAGTCATATATGTAGTATAGGGCCCGAAAGCCGGAATTGGATGCACTCGATCAACATCCGTCGAGGTTCGGGCGGGACATGAGAAGGTACTGAGTGGAGCAAGAGTGGAGAAAGGGGATTTTAACGCATGTAAGATAAGAGGCATTCAGACAGGTAAAAAAAGGTGAAACAAATTTCTTGATTACAAGTAAACAGCTGTCTACATGACATGTGCATCTGCACCAAGAGGCAGCCGATTCGAAGCGATAGAGCGCCTGGAGGTAGCTTCATTTGATCCAGACCAGACAACAGAAGATAACCATTCCCAGGAGTATTAAAATCAAAATAATTCACTTTACTAACCAATTATTTTAGATGTACACAATGAATTGCCTTAATGGAAAAAGTGTATTATAATGGTTAAATTCTTAAAAGTTTACTACTCAGCAATTGATTAAACTTATATTATATCTCTTATAAACATTATAGTCAGGATTCACTATCTTTTCTCCTTTCTCGTTTGAATGATTAAAAAAAATCACTACCAAGTATTTATTTCTTCATTACAAGAATGGACAAAAATAACTGGACCTATCATAACTCTTCCACAACTTGAGAGACTACGAATTTGTTATTATTTATGTCGAGATAATAAGAATTAAACGTTTTTCAGCAAGTATCTGTAACTGACCAAATATGTAAACACTGACCAATGAAAACATTTTAAACACTAATAAATATCAAACTCATAATCGAGTGCTAAACAACTCGTCTATACCAGCTACAGTAAATTAATAAGATCTTAAAGTTGAATTTATGATCGATTTTTTTGTCGAAAAATGAAGGTCTAAAAAAGAAGTAATTTCGAATTTCCTCCACGGATTACATTAATTTTAAAAAAGATTTATCACCTTATCTTTTATCGTTTCCAAGATAATTAAATATAATTAACAAATTATTCATTAGTTGAGTGGCAACACACAACCATTAATTAATGATGATATATCAACTGCCAATTGTAAAGCTTATTATCTAATAAAAACCCAAAATGGACCGAATTTTGGCGCTTCATTTTATTACTCAATTAAGAGATTAAGAACTGGAAAAGTAATATTATATAAGAAAATATTTGATTATACAGTGAAACCTGCATAAGTGAGACTTGAAGGGACCGAGATTTTTTTCTCACTTATAGAGGTTTCTCACTTACCCGGGTTTCATTCACATTTTGGCTGAGACTAATGATTCATTAGTAACGAATAATACTGAACATGAAAATTTGAAATGCTAGAATAGATAGAAGAGATAAGACAATTTACAAATACATAAACAGATGAAGTATACAAAATACACATTAATGAACGCATACGAGAGGAATGTTGCCTATACAATGAAATAAATAGCTTTAAATATGAGAGAAAAGAACTAGGAAGTCTCCAAAAAATGTCTCATTTAGAGAGGTTCATCGGTATCACTTAAGGAGGTTTTTCAGTGTGGAGGTACCGGGACCTGAGAAAAAATCTCAGTTATAGAGGTTTCTCACTTATCCAGGTCCCACTTATCCAGGTTTCACTGTACTTCGTAAAAAATTGCACTTTTGCAGATTCGTTATTTTTAATTTTTAACGTTCTACCATTCTTGAAGTACAACAGTATGAAAAATACATAAAAATGACGGCTTTTGTGCTCGTAACTTGTATAAAAATACGAAAGCAATGAAACTCTACTACCTTTTTTGTCATTTAGGTACAAATAATCAAGACAAATTAGTCATTTAGCAAATCGTAAATAATCAACTTTTTCGTGATTTAGAGCCTATTTACTGCCGACTAAATTTTTTGGAAATATGGGAAAAACAATGCACTTCTTGATAATGTTGTTGCCTAATTTTAGTGTGTTTCTGACCAGACCAATTTCACTGGTCTGCACTTTCCATTCTTATCGCTCTCCCTGAAAAGGTGATAGATATTTCTGATAGGATTCTACTTATAAAAAACGAATCCGAAAATGGATTTGTTCCATCACAACATATTTTCTCTAGAAATGCAGAGTAGAAAAGGGGAAACATCTATCTTTGGCAATTTATGTTATTTTCTTAAAAAAGAGCTCGATAAATGATTCAGAAGAAAGTTTAAATACTTAACTAAATATATAAAATATCAGTTATTTGTAGCCTTTATCAACTTTTGTTCGGGCGTCTCTCTACCATGTCTCAGGTCATTCATTTCACAGGCATTGGGAAAAGGTTAATGAAAAATTTGTTCCATAACAAATGTTAGTAATGTTAGCAAATAACTAATATTGTATAGCTGTATTTAGGGACACTATACTTAATTTAAACGATATTTGGAGCTAATACGATATTCCGTCATTTCTTAATTAATATTCAAATATCTCTAAAATACGGGTTTTTTTCAAATTTTAAGCGTATTTTGTCTCGAACGAGATTATGCTTCTGGATCTAAGCAAAAGAAACTTTAAGCTACTGATAAAGTCAATCTACAAGCTTGGAAAGAATAAGCCAGTGATTAAATTTTAGTTTCAATTCGCACAGGCTCTCAGGGGCTGCAATGATAATTAGTACATGATACACAGCCACCTAACTTAATAATTAGTAGGTACTAATTATTAATTTTCGTGTATTGTGTGCTTAACGTATAAAAGGAGTTATGCAAAGAAAAGTAAATTGAAATTAAAAGACAGCACTTATAGAGGAGGCCGGAGGAAGCATAAAGAAACCGACACACGGCCTCCAGATCCATCGATACTGTCGTCGCGGAATACGCACCAAGTTAATTTGAAATGGCGAGACGTGCGTGGAATTGATGGGAATACTTCTATTTACTATTTACCGAATGTCGACTGCGACGGGCTCTGTGCACATACAATTGTTTAAGGAATTATCGGCGACGACAGCAGCCGTAGGAGCGCAGCAGCAGCGCGGCCAACCTGACGAGGACGGGACGGGCCGGGCCGACTGGCAAACACACCTGTCCATATGGGCACAATCGAAACGAGTCTGTTCCTCTTAATCAGCTTCCATACCTCATCCATTTGCGGTTGCTCCAGCGACTGTCCCTCGCTTTTATTGCTCTTGGCTTGAGCAACATATTGTTGACACAGTGAATGCTTTTCGCATCTGACGCGCCGCAATTACTCACCGACTTCCTCGCATGCGATCTGAACTTGGCGCGGTCTACTCTGCGCTTCAAGTTCACTTGGCAGAAATTTTTGTTTATTGCCCGCAATGAAAGCGGTTTTTTCATCCGGCATCGAAGAAAGTAAATATAACGGTGGAGTGTTTGTTGAAGCGGCCGCGTCTTACTCTATCGGGTTTTAGAGTAAATTGGCAAGAAAGACAAGGTCACAGTCGGCATTTTAAGTTAATAGATTCATTAAACATCCAAAGAAAACAGACGGTCTTTGAATGAGGAGAATATGGGAAAATTATGGACAAGAAGATTCAAATTAGAGAATAGTAATTTTTCAATAAGAATAAATGAGAAACTTAATTATTCAGAAGGGCACAACGTTATCAATGGGAATCATATATCAATAAATAGTACCGACGAATTTTTAAACTCCAAAACTATGAGGTTTTTAACTCCGAAGGTACATATTTCTTCGATCTTAACAAGTGCTCACAGAAGAAAAAAACTAGAACGAATGTCAAAAACTAGACATTTTGGGTTTCTGTTCGAAACTACAATTTCAAGCAAATCGGTTCAATGGATTTTTAATTACCGCGAAAACTCTTTAAACAACTGATAACGTTCATTAATTTTCTATCTATACAAAAGCGTAGTATAGATATCGGCCTATCACTCAAATATAAAATGAAGTGTTCTATAAATTTTTATAACAGATCCTTGATTAACACTTTCAATCCAACGTGGACCACAGGCATTGCTTTTATCTACCGGCGTGGACCACCAGTGGTTTACACCTAGTTTTCTCTACAAATAGAGTTGTATGGCATGTGCACCTGCTAACAATTCCACGGAACTGATTACACGGTTATAATTTGGGCATTCACTTCTTGTATAAACTGAGCCAAGCCACTGGTAACGTAAAAAAGCAATGAATCAAACAAGTGCCGCCAAAACAATAAGCAATTTATAATCTCATGCTCTTGCCCATCATGTAGACTTCGAAAAAGCTCGCCGGGTTGAACGCGCTAAAAGTTATGCAGCCATTCTTGATTCTGACGGAAATCAAATCCGTTCGGAATGTAGGTAATTTAAAATAGCCTAGAACATTTAAAAAGTTTCACAAACATCGACCTCTCCAACGCCAATTCGTTAAAAATTTGGACAAAACTAATAAAACGAACGTCGAAGGACAAAACCCATATATAAATATTAGGGTGCTTTTTTTTCGCGACTATTTTTTTTTTTTTTCAGTCCCACCTCGAAATTTTGTGGTAAATACCTAAACAAAAATTCCCTGAAAATTGGAGCCCTTAATATTAATATTAAGTACTAGACCAAGGCGTATAAAGATTTCCCATATAAAATAAACGTAAACTTTGATTATTTTTCTTCAAAACTCTACAACTCAGAGGCATTTTATGGTATAATCTTGGTCAATGGTAGGGTTTCTTCAGAATTGAATGCTCTACAAAAGTGTCCATTCCGGCGTAACCCTAACTCCCACCAGCGGGGTAGTACGGGTTACTAACCCTATTTTTTCATGAAATTCTCGTTTTTTTGCCCCTATCTTGTAAATAACAAGAGCTACAGAAAAAATGGAAATGACAAACTTTTAGGAAATTCAATTTCCTCCAAAAAGTTCTAAAACACCAAGTCGTGCGAAAGAACTTGGGCTTTGTCCGTTCACAATCTGGGAAATTTGCATAAGGATCTTAAGACATTGATGTTGACAACTTGTGATTTCAACAGAACGACGACACGTGCCATACAGCGACCGAAACAATCGATTTATTGAAAGAACCATTTGCCAAAAATCTTATTTCAAGAAGTGGAGTACCAAGGTTGTTTGATTTGACACCGCTGGACTACTTTCTTTGAGGATATGTTAAGTCTCTGGTCTATACTGATAAACCAAATTCGACTGAAGAATTGGAAGTTAACATAAGTCGTGACACTGCGGATATACAGTCTCAAGTGCTCGAAAACGGATGTAATTGACAGACGGTGTTCCTATACTCGATATTGAATTTAAACATAAATTGTTAAAATATTACCTTTCGAATACAACCAACCTTATGGTCACTTGCTCAATTTTTATGTGTTCAAAATCTGAACGCACGTAAAAAAAAACATCCTTGATATAATGTAATGCACGTAAAAGAATATCCTTTATATTTTATAATATAATATAGTAGTATATGGAGCCGGATATACTGCAGTCACATCCTCCATCAAATTCATATATGCACTTATGTGAGTGATTTAGATAAAGTCTATGGTTAGTAATAGGAAAAGTGTATTTGCAGAAATTTGCAGAAAATATTTTAAACCACCAGCTGCGTGAAAATTCGCAGTCTCATCAATGTGATATGGTGTGAGTGAAGTTACAGCAACCTCGGTAAGAATCGTTGAGCAAACAATGAATAGGGTGGGGGGTTTTCCCAAGAAATCGAAGTCCTCTCCGGCTACACGAAAGCACAACCACCCTGCAGACAAAAATATTTACGAAAACTTCACAACAAAACAACCCCCACCCCAGTCGAATGCGAAGGTATTTCGAGCCGAGCCAGACATTTTCCAGCCAATAATAGGGTGAGACAGATGTCAAGTTCAGGAACTTTTCGGAGCTTTTGTACGGAATTTCCTATATACTTGCATTCGTATAGCGCATATAGTCGCGCGTGGTGCGGTGCAAATATCGCCACTTGTAAATAAATACGCGGGGGATAGAGGGACCAGGCAGCGCCATCTGTACAAAGGCATGTCCAGTTTGGAGTGAGCGCAGAAGGCACACGCGGGGAAAGGCCTCGACAAATTCCGATTTTTTCCCTTATCAAGAGTTTCACATAATAAACAATAGAAGTCGAGGAGACTCGTGGCCTAGATGCCCATGCGCCCCTTTGGATCAATTCACGACCATTCGGGCTCCGTCGGACAATTTTCGGGCCACTATTATACGCATGTCTCACGAAAGCTTCAAATTCGTAGCGAATCCGAATTCTGGTTAGAAGCACACCAATCAGTCTGATGAGAATCAGCACAGAGTTTGGTTGCTTATATTCGCATTTCTATATTTCTAAGTAGCATCTGCTTCATTTGGACCCTACAATTAATGGTTATTTATTTAATATCTAAAAAATGAATTTTACAATTTTCACATATCCTCCACCATTTCTTGAAAAATTAATAACACAAATGAAAAGTCTCATAAAATAGACGCTGAACCAGGCGTAAGGCATAACCTAGCTAACTACAAAATTAGGCCACAACTCTTTTAGAAAATTCAAAAAGACACTCAATGCAGAGCTTTTAGAAATTTTAATATTCACTAAAAGACTAAAAAAAAAAAAAATTGAAGAAAATCTATATTTTGGCCGCGAGAATTTTATATTTACCACAAGCATAAAATAAACCTCAAGGACTATATTTTATCTTTATATTTATTTATGGGGACTTCATGTGTAAAAACTACTGCAACTTTGAATAAATTTCAAAGTTGCTGCAGTTTTTGTCGCAATATCTGACATCTAAAGCCTGAACAAAAATGAGATAGATCCAGAGAAAGGTTTTTTTTTCTACATGAACACATGCAAGATGAAAAATTTTTTAATTTTCTAATTTTTTAAATTCAAAGTTCTTGTGTTTTTGATTTTATTCAATCACTTATTTTTAACTTTTCTATTTTTATTTCAACCCTTAATTTCACTATTTTAGACAACTAATTTGCAGCCCAAAATTATAATAATAATTAAAGTTAAGTTTGTATTAGACGCTTAAAGTAATACAATAAGAGTATTCAAGGTGTAAAAACAATTTTATATAATGTCATAATGATTACAAATATAATTCAATTAAATAGCTGAATAAAATACATGTACATTACTATAAAAAATCAATGTTGTTAAGAAATAAGTTTCTTGACCTAAGTAATTGTATTTTTGGAATACTCCAAAAATATACAGGGTTTATGAAAGATAATTTGTTCTTATCAGAAGAAATTAGATAAAGCAAGAAAATGTAAGAAATTGATTAACCAAAATTATTCATGTTCATGGAAATGTATTATTGTATTAAATAATCAATTAATTCATATAATAATACGAAATTTACTTCATTTATTTCATACCTTGAGCTGTGCGTCTTTATCATGGAAGCCTACATTTTTTTTTCACGTCTTTATTTATTTTTTCTTTGCTTGTATTTGCTGTGTCAGTTGATTGGCTCCTGAACATTTTAACTCCCTCCCCCAAATTTGAGTTCTGGATGAAGATTAAGGACACGTCATGGCCTTTTTTTTTTTTTTTTTTTTTTATAGGACCCAAAAGAAGTATGTAGTAGAAAATATAATATTAGAGTAATAACATTATAATTTTTCAAAGTGGGAGCCTTCGACGTCTTTTGACTGTTATGAATGTTATGATGAGACTCTTATAAACCCGCCGCCACATGCACCTTTGCGGAGGAGTAATCATCGTTGAAAAATCCAACACGAAGAAAAAAGGCTGTCGTCTTCAAGTAAGAGGGAATTGACTGCTATATTTCCACATGTCTTGGAAGCAGATAAAAATAAAAATGCAACAAAACCCTTCGGGTAAACTGAGGGCGAGCTTTTCATGAAAACGGCATTAATGATAGAGTCGCGCCCAATAATTGTCAAGGATATGATTAAAACAGATATTTTAGCTATAATAACACCTGAAAAGAGATTATATTTAGCAGAAAGCCAATAAATATATTTTGTAATCTTCCAATAACTATTCACCTTTTTTGTTATTGATTTTATGAAGTATCATAGGTAATGTATTTAAAAGTGATGTCGAATTTGAGAATTAGCAGAAGTTTGCTTCTTCAGATCTCTCTGAATTTTTAAATGTACTTGTGTAATAATTTTCAGAAATACAAAACCGTCTGCAACTATATTTTGTTTAAATTCACTTGTGCCAGTTTACGTCCCAGTTTTGGGCAAAAAAAAACTTAGTTTTGACGTATGTAGGCTCAGTTTCCTTAAATACTTATATTACGTTATGTTCTTTCTATTTTGTATTTATTTTATATTTTTTATTTGACTTATATTCTAAATACTACCAAATATTATTTTTTTCGCAATAAAAAGAAAAATCGCGCATTTAAGGGTTAACAAACAAAAATCGTAGGTGACCAAAACAAAATTTTAATAATAATTTATAGAGCACATTTTTTTAAAAGCCTCTAATGTTATGAATAAGGGACTCAATAAATAATCCCAGTATTTTAAGAAATAACGGTGTTTATGATAGTCGATGTTGATGATTAATGTCCTTTGGTATTTGCAATAATCTTTTTAATTCCTATGTCGTCGGCGATTTCAACATCGATATGATTTTATGACAGAATCAATTCCAATCAAATTAACAATAAAAACGCTCCAATACTTATCTATTTCGAAGATTGGAAATACTTATGTGAAATATGTCAAAGCATTTGCTTCTACGAATCAAATACTTAGAACCTTTTTTTGTAAGGAATCTTCTGATATTCAAATTTGTCAATAGCTATTTTTGCCCTTTGCCATAGATTTGACAAAGGAAAATGGGTAATTTTGGTCCCACCAACTAGCAGATACATATAATGATGTACTTAAATTCTTATTGTAGCGGACTTCAAATTATTTGTAGATTGTATTGAAAATAACTCCATGCTTTCACATGAATGTTCCATCACTCCTTTAGCGTATTTTATTTCAGAAATAGCTACGAATATTAAATTTTAAAAAATCGGATTTTATATTGAGAGATCCAACATCAGGCTAAAAAGCATTTTGTTCGAAAACGGAAAAAGGTAAAAGAATTATTTAACATTAAGCTTGAATTTACTGTGACCAAACAATGCTTAAACTAATTATTTTATTAGGTCTGGAAGTTAATTTTAAAGCATATCTAATACATGGTGATACTAATTCTTAATATTATTTTGGTGAATTTAATCTATGTGAAGTTAAAATGCTTATAATGCCTATAATGTGTGATTATAGTCATATTGCACAGAAATAAAATTAACAAATTTTTTATTAATTTAAAAATGTCAAATTACATTCCAAAGAAGCAAAATTTGCGGAAAGCGTTACTTTTATACTTTAATCAAAAGCAAAGTTACATTGAAAATTCATCGCTTGCTTTGGGCAACTTACGATGAACAAACCCTGTCGATTTCAACATGTGAATACTGATTTCGGAGATTTAGAAGTGGCGATTACAATGTGGGAAATAAGATACGGCATAGCAAGGATTATTGCATGCAGATCTACACTGAGAGTGTTTTTTTATTGCTCAAATTCAATTTCGTAGGGTACCTAACTACTTCGCAAAACATGATAAAGATAGTTTCGAAATGCGTTTACCGCTCCAAAGTTTATTATTACTAAACTTGTAAAACTTCAACCTCCCGTCATTTACTGATTTTTAAAATTCATATATTTTGTAATTTGGTATTGACTTACCTTTCATTTGCGGTCTTTAATTAAAGTTCAAAGAGCCCTTCATAATCACCAATAAGGGCTTCTTACAAAATGAAAATGAGAAAAAGGCAGGAAGAAAATGAAGCACCCCAAGCAAAATTTTTATTGTTGTACGATTTCCACACAGAGTGTTTAAAAAAACGAGCAGTGCAGAAAACCCATTTCGGTTAACATTTTACGAAGTAGGAACCACTCTAAAAGCCAAAGACCCTTTTCTTTCCCGAAGGATAGCTGAACTGAACCCACTAATAAAAACAGAAAATGGAAAACAGTTTTCGCAAAGTTGACTTTCGTCCCTTTAACCGAAGTGTCCTTTGAACACCGCATGTCCATTGAAATCAAAACATCTCGCCCATTTTCTGCAATAGTTTGATCACTTTACCGAAATGCAAATGGATTCCCTAAGTCAAACTTTGTCAAGTTCTGGTCTTCAGCTTGACTCCAGAATCCAGACCGAAATGAATGCCGCCCAGGGGCCGGCCGCAGAAAGGGGGTTGGTTGCAAAGTAATGAACACTTTAGCACCTACAAGTTGAACACCCCACAGCTTAACTGGCAATATCGAGGCATATACTAGACAGTGAAAAAGCAACACGAATGCCGAAAGTCACGAACTCCAGCCCCAGCACCCACCATGAAGGTCCAGT
The DNA here is from genome assembly GCA_949715965.1 of Dysmachus trigonus. Lineage (NCBI taxonomy): Eukaryota > Metazoa > Arthropoda > Insecta > Diptera > Asilidae > Dysmachus > Dysmachus trigonus. The sequence goes on along the minus strand of OX454319.1, from coordinate 50,531,659 downwards.
GGAGCCCCAGCCCCGGACCCAACAGGACGGCCGGCCCCCCAAAAAAGGCTTCCGTGTCCCCGGCAAAGCAAACTGTATTAAGTTCCTCCAGTCTAATGAAAATTTATCAGCGCGCATTTGTATCTATTTTTGTCAATCTGTAGACGGAAATTAAAGTTCTATTGGATTTGGGGCTTTCAGCCTCATCGGTGGCGGACGAGGGGACCCCTTCCAGCGCTCCAACAACCCTGTTTAGTTCGTGTAATCGCACATTATTGATTTCTCCTTGTAGAGGTACCTACCTTTTGGATGAGGCTGCTGAAACTGCTGACTCAGGAACTTGCTGGATACAAAAAGCGGGCGGTGGGGATCAGAAGGAGGGGATTCTATTTATAGGACGAACACTATGGAAAAAAATGAGGAATTTCTTCTTTGGTTCGAGGAAAATAATTTGTGTCAAGATAGAGTACAAGGAAAGTTTGCTCAAAGGTAAGGAGATTTCTTTTAAAAACGAATAAGGAAAAATTGTCCTTTTGTTAAGTAATTTGACTTGACTTAATCTATTTACCAACGATTAATTACACAGGCTGACAAAATTTTAAACCAGAAACCAGGATATACTTTTACCAAGGTTTTTGACGCGCTGAATCCGACTCTGAATCTGACCTCAAATTGCTCCATCATGTCAAATTTTCAAGAGATTCGAACCTACTATAAAAATGGAAAAAACCCGTTTTTTTCGCTATATTTGAGATTATGTTCCATCACAAGGTAATTTTTTCCCACAAAAATCATTATGGCATATGAAAGTAATACTTTTCCCCTTCAAAATCAAAATTCAAATATTTCCAATATCTTTTCTCCTCTCTGAGAAATAGTAAAAATTAGTTTGTTATATTAGAGGGTATTCGGAAATTGAGTAAAATTACAAACATCCAAATTTCCACCTTGTAGTAAAAATAAACTCATAAATATTAAAATATACTCATCATCATTTCACTTTACTTATTCTGACTGAATTTTTCAAACTCATAGGTTTTATATAAAGTTAAAAAGACTAATAACGTTCAACATTTATTGGACATTCACTTTTACTCTATATGAATTCAAAAATGATTGCGTGCCTGCGGTATTTGAATGTTTTTGAAGGGGAAGAATAATACCTTTGGATACCGTAATGGATCTTATGAAGAAAAATTAACTGATGATGAAGCAAAACCTAATATATAGCGAAAAAACGTGTTTTTCATACTTTTAGGTTAGAATCTTTCGAAGACCTGACATAATTGAGCAATTCTGATATTGGATTCGGATTCAGCACGTCAAAAATCTCCTGAAAAGTACGGTCTAGTTTGCGGTTTAGAAGATCGGTTAAATTTTGTCAGCCTATATTATTATATATATTAATTATTCGGCCTTCATATTAGATCCATACATCTTTAAAGTCCTTTTTGTCTGGCGGCGTCATTGTAGTTATTTCACCAATTTTTGGTTTCATCAAGACGTAAAACTTTTTGAAGCAGTTTCTTTCTTTCATTTTTTCGTAAAAAGGCAAAACTAAGATAAACTAACTACCTTAAGGATCACATTGTTGATGTTATTGTTAAAACAGAAAAATTTTGTTTCCCAAAGGAACCTACCAAGAAAAAGCATGGAAGACATTTAGTTATGTACCTAATAGTGCTCTTTACAATTTTAACTCTTATAATTAACCCTGGGACTATACACCTCTGTACAGAAGTGGAAAGTCACACGGGACATTTCCAAACTGCTATATCTGCCCAGAACATTTCTAAAATGCTATATCTCGCAAACTATATTTTTTTTTAGAATTTGTTTTATGAGATTTTTTTTGAACTAAGAGGATGTAATTTTAAACAAAATCGTCGTTAGTTTTTAAAAAAAAAAATTATTTTTAACCACCCACCGGGCGCCTCGAATATTTCTACTCATTCTGAGATATTTCATATATCAAAAAATGTTTGGGGTTTAGATGACCCCCTATGTAGTTACAGAGTTAATTTAATAACATAGCAAAGAATCTATACATTTTATTTGAGGAGAATTTTTTTATAAGCTTCAACATAAATTTAAAGGAGTTTTCGGGCTGAAACATATAATATAACAAACTAGAACATTTGAGAAGTGTTTAATTAGTAATGTATTTACCCAACGGCGCGGCGGGTGAAATCGGTAACCCAGCTAGTATTGCATATTTATAGTTTTCATCCAAACGAACATTTTCATATTAATTTTATTATTTCAAATCTGCTTCTAAGCATTAGAATTTCTTCCAGATTTTAAAAGATTTTAGCCAGAATTTGAATTCTCAAAGGATAGTTATTTAATGCAATAAAAAAATCAACTAATTTCTGCTGGCTGCTGGCTTAATTGAAACAGCAGCCAGATTACTTTCAAAGGGGAATAATACAACACTGAAAAGATTTTCCTAATTCAAACTAAAAGATACACACTTTTTTTCACGCAAATATAAGATCTAAGTGCTGCTACGCTAGAAAAGATATGATTTTTTGATAATGTGCTAATTTTAAAGCCTTTTAGGTGTATTTAACCTCTTCATAAGATTCTTATTAAATATATCAAATTAACAATTAAGGTAATAAGTTCGGAGACAATAAGACGATCTTTTAATAATCGAAGGATATATTTTTCTCTGTGTAGTAACATAGAAGCAGTTTCAAAAAAATGTAATACATATAAACAAATCATACCTTAAGCTTGCTTTATATATTTTAATTTGTAGATTTCAGAAAGCAGTTACGCTACATACCTGAAAATAAAAAAATAAAACACTTTAGAAATTGCACATTATGAAATAAGTAAATATATTCTATAAGTAATTCACAATATAGGTCGATAACTTATATTTAAAAAAAGAGTTGAAGTTAAAAATGATAATCAACTCAATCATATTTTTTGGTATAAAGAGGAATGAGGAAAATGAACCCTACGATTTACCTCAGTACTTTGCCCATGTTATTTTACGTCCGCATGTACACAAGGTGTATACAAGACATTTGCATGTAACTCTTAACCTGTGTTAAATGCCATAAAATATCTTGTTATTGAAAACAACATAATCAATGAATTACTTAAAAAGGTTCTACCCTCAATTTAAACGATGTTTTTATAAATTTTGAAGTGCAAAGCACCTGTCTGGGTTTCAATACAAATGACAATTTTATGATCCCATGCATCACATAAATCAATACGAGCTCGTCTCGACCCAAACTGAATTCGAACAAATAACTTACCCTCGAAGCCCAAAATGAATGCACAAATGGCACATTGTTTCGACACGTTGTCGGCGTTTTGTATTGTAAATATTGAATGAGTATATGCTGCAAGTTATGTGCGATGGATATAATATTTAACCGTTTTATTTATTTTAATTCCAAAACAAACTGCATTCGATCCCTTAGGGGGAATCGTATTAATATTTATAAGCTTTACGTAAATGATTACATTATTATTACCTCACTTTGTCAAGAGAAATAGCCCAATTTCTCAAAAACTCTGCTTTCAACTAAATTTGTATGTAAATAATGCCAAGAGGACTTGAAGATAGTGTTGTAAAATAGTTACTGTTTGGAGCTTCTGCGATTGACGGTATCAAATAGAAAATTTTTGAAAAAATTGCTATAATGGAAAAAGGTGAAAATTTCTTGATGGGACAAAATTAGATGTTTGTTCTTTCGACTGACGAATCCAAATTCTAAATGTAATCCAAAGGATACACTTTTGTTCATTAATACGAATGAAGAACGAATTCTGAAGATTTATACGTACGGAAAAACATGAATATTTCGTATCGTATTTCAGAAAGATAACTCAACTCAAACACTCCCATAGTCTTTGCAAGTTATTTCTGAACGAACTGCAAATACAGAAACTTTCTACAATGATTCATGGTATGGACGCGATCTCCGATGAAAATTACTTTAATTATGAGCCGAAATCAACGAAAAACTTTAGAGAACCATAGAGTTTGTAAAGTATATAGAAATATATGGAAATATATAGAAATATTTCTATATACTACACTAGTATGTATTAAACGAGCAAAGATCTCATCTCTAGGATAATTTGTTTAACCGAATTAGTTTAACTTTGGCTCAAGACAGGTTTAAGTCAAGTACGAGTAAGAGAAACTTCTATCACTTTTTCCGAGAAAAGCTCGGTTTTTTTAACGCCCTTTTAGGGTATGTTAAAACTAGACTTAAATATCTTCTAAAAGTGTTATGTTGGATATTAAAAAACCGTAAAATCAATTGATTGAATAATTATAAACAAAATAGTATCGAATATATATTATCTGGACGAATTCGTCCAGAAAATTAAGAAGCCTATTAGAAAAATTTACTTTCAATCCACTCGCTAACCAGGAGACTACTCGTAAAAACTGTGTCTTTATAATGATCTGATTTTCATCTGGAATTTTGGAATTGTATTGACTCCCGTTTTGCGTCAAAAAATTAATCAAATAATTTTTCCAGTTTATTTTGAATGTTCAAAAATCACCAATTTGATGCCGTTTACTGCAAATTTTAAAATCGTTACTACAGGTGACGCTTCAAAAAATTAAATTCAATACAAAATTCCATATCCAGATCAGATCATTAAAATAATAATAAACGCATTACTTTACTCAGATACTATTTGAAGGACAACTCTGGTTGAAACGCATTTTCCTCTCAAAGGCACGTTAGGGAAATTTGTAATAGGGGAACGTCTTAAGAAACCCTTAAGATTCGCTGAAATGGACATAAGTTAGACTATTCAATGGAATATCGTATTGTTCACAAACGGGAAAAATTTCAACTTGGACGGTCCTGATGGCAGTGTTATTGGCATGACTTACGTAAGGAAACAGAAACGAAACTTTGGAGGTGGCTCAGGAATGATAATTTAATTTAATTTGGCTTAGATTCCATCAAAAATATATACAAATATATACCTTGAACTCTTAGATATTGATATTTTGGAAAAAGCTGAATAAGTCGTTGGTTCGAACTCAATTTTCCAACAAGATAATGCTTCCGTCTGTAGTGGTAAGAGTTGTAAAGGAATTTTTTAGAGAAATTTTGAGGTTTTAGACTGGCCAGCGCAGGAAGTTCGGACTTAAAATCAAAATCTATGGACACATCTTTCCAAGGAAAGATACAGCAATGGACGCCAATATCAATCAACATCAATCAACAACTAAGCTGAAAAATGGAGTAAGGGGCTGAAGCGAAATTTCCGAGATTTATCTGAAAGATCGTAAAAAATAGTATTAGTTAAAAGTCCAGTTTGGCAAACATAGTCTTGATCCTGATCTTGGTCTTGGTCTTGGACTTCATAAATATAGTATTGATGATGATACCAACGCATTTGTCTTGTAAAATTGCAGATCGATGAAATGGAACATTTTCATATTTTCAGGGCTTTTAGGAAATTATAGTATTTTGTTTAAAAGAAATATGGAAACAATTTAAGATCACTTTTCAAAATTTTAAAGTATAATATTTCAGAAATTATAAACGACTGAGAAAAATTTCATATTCGCATATTCGTCACTTCTGATCCCAAATGAACAAAGTTTAGGAGGAAACTTCAAAATAAATTTAATCAATAACCAATAATTCTGAGACCTGACCAACTGCGTCGATGCTCGGTTGAGGTACAACTGCCCATACAATTTGTTATTAAACATCAATCTGGTTACCTTCTCGAAAATTGACCATTTCCCTTGCATGCAAAATTTAATTACCAACTAAGATTGTTTCCGACCATAAATCTGTTACACCCGCCACAGGAATAAGCCACAAAAAGAGGCCCTAAATCTCTGGCAATTCTAAACAAATTTGCATAGTGTTCTCAGAGGGAATTTTCAATAGTTCGAAGGCGTGCTAATGACGAAATCCAAATGTTTACATAAAATAAAAAAGAATTTCCTGCACACTAAATTTGTTAGCAGAAAAACAACTGCTCCACTAAAGAGAACTAGAGTTCAACGGCTCTGACAGAGCAAAACCGGAAAAGTGCTGCAGTAAACTTTTCCCTTGTTTATTCTGCTGATTATTATTATTTTTCTTTTGCTTTTCTAAAAAAACTAAACAAAAAATCCAAGTCCAGTTGAATGTAGTAAACAGTCGCGAGGCGAAAAATTTTCCCAGCGTGCGCTGCTAATTACATTCATAGAAGCAAACGAGACTGCGGACGAATTTACACATTTCCCGCATTAATTCGCTCATACTGCTCCCCGCCGCCCGTCTCCACTTCCTCGCATTCTTATTTAAGGTGGAGGGGTGCATCAGAATTCCTGCGGACAGACGTTTCGGCTGGAGGAAAAACAAATAAATAAAAAACCAAATTAAAAAAAAAAAAAGTAATAATTAAAAAAATCACCGCGAACCATTTTAATCCATCTGTAATTTATGGGTGCAGAGGAAGCGATATGAATATGAAAAATTTTAACGACACCTTGTCGAGGCCGCGAGGATCGATTAAATCAATCGCGCATCAGTCTGTATCGGCGCGACATGAGATTAAGCTTTAATTAGCGTAACTCTGGCGGCCTGAAGTTGGCAGCGATGAGGGAGGGGGATCGTGCGGATTGTGGAAGGTGCCAAAAGGGTGAGGTCGCTCGCGATGATGATCACCGTCGTCTTGCGTCGGTCGTGCTCCAGCGCGTTCATCCCGCCACACGGCCACGGCCCGGTTACCTCAGCCGTTGCGTAATTTAAACTCAGCGAGTGACATTGATTAAGTTCCCATCGAAGCACGGTGCGGTAATGTGGAGCACTTGCCTGGAGCTGGCTGCTTACCTGCCCGCCCGGCGCCCACCCACACCGTCGCGTCGGAGACCGTGACGAAGTGTGCACTACTCTTCATCGCGCGGAAAAAGCGGATGAAAAGAAGAAAAACGCTCACAGAAAAGTCACGGCAGGAAACCAACAAAACTGACGGTGAAGCCGGTTGGGGCCAGTTCAGTTGCAAGCAAGTGGAGCTCCGCACAAGCTGCTGTCTGCGCGGTGCAAGGGACGGCGAACGGAGCAGGCGCGCGGAGCGCTCCAAAGCACGGAACCATATCAGTGCGGAGCAGGAGGAGGCAGGAGAATGGACATATTTTCCCAGAGTGAGAATTTATATTTATAGCGTCTGATGCAGCGCACTGCATGGAGCATTCCTGCGTTGGGAGAGCGCTGCATCCTTAATGACATCGTAATAAGATTGATGATTTTCTCAGGCATAAAATGGTCCAGTAATGGAGTTAAAATCTCATTCTCGTTCGGCTGTCTAACTCATCTCTTTGGGGCCCCACTAAGTGGGTTACCTTACCTCAGTAGTTGTGGGTTAGGTTGATGCTGTTTTTTCTTCTTCTTATTTTCATGCAAACCCGGATGCCGTCCATTGCAGTAGCTCTTTAAACATTAGCTATATAATTCCTCACTGAAATTTTAATTATTTCTGGTTGATTCGACGACACCTTGTTATTTTATCTGCTACGGATGTTCTGTTCCAATCAACTAGATTCTAGTAATCTAACTATTTTAATGGCAATTTTACTATAGAATTGTTGAAATAAAGAGATTGCATGTCAATTTTATTATTATTATAACTTATAATAGTCAGTGTTTCAATAAACATGTATAGTCGTTGTTATTACACTGAGATCACTGATACACTGATCCTTCCCGCAGTCGAGTAAAAAACAGAGTGGTTCAGAATAATATAACACCTTATAGTTATATTAACCCTTTATAGCCCCATGTGACATTTCTGTAACAAACCTCAAAAATCCCGCCAGAATACGCACCAAATATATTTAGTTCATTCAAATCGGCGCCACTTTGCTGTCACATATTATTGAACAATGTAGTATCCACGGAAATCATCATAGACAGCGTAAACTGTTAACAGTTAATCGATTAGAATTTCGCCCGTAATTGAAAGTGACAAGTTGAAATTCGAGCAAATTTTAAATTTTACAAAAAAAATACAAAAAGTGTGTAAAATTGTGTTATTTTCTTGGAAACCTATAGATAAGTGAATGAATATGTTCCTTCCATACCAAATTAGTTTTTTTTGTTTACGTTTAACTCAATTTTACAGTAATGTTACACTCCCTTAAATGTGAAATAAATAATTAATAATACATATTTTTTTAATTTCTGAGAAATATGTATTTTTTATTTCCCTAAACCTGTCAATTTTTAACATAATTTTAATGTTTTATGATCTTGGGCTATAAAGGGTTAAGAACTTTCAAATACTTATTATAAATCATAGAGAGAAAGGATAGAACATACCGTGTAAAATTCGTGTATGTAAATGAAGCATTTTCAATTCAAAATAAGCCATCTTGGGGAACATAATTGGAGTATGCTAGCGATATTTAAAAAAAAAAACAGATTTTCAATTAATTTTTCGGGTGATGTCCGGTGCGATTGCAACAGAGCCTAAATAGGAGTATCGCATGAAGGATTTCACCTTTGAGGGCTACAGAACACTTATCTGCTTTGCATTTAGTGCCCCTTTTCTATCTTGATCAAAATATCCGACTGCACTGGACGCACAACTACAAGAGAGAAGTCTACCACTTCATTATGAAATTGCTTCAATTAAACCATGTCTGACCTGTCCAATCCTTTTCTTTACGTTCTAAGTTCAAATATGATTTTGATGTGATCTCGGATCATGTTTTCGAAGTGTGCTCCATCCAGAGAATTGGAATTTTTCCTACTTTGCAATGGAATTTTTCAAAACTATTTTCAACGAACAATTTTCGCCAACAAATAAAGAGTTCACATGAATTGATGATAAAGATTTTAAAATTATCTGAGAATTCCAAAATTTCTACTGTTGCATATTTTTAAAGCCACATAATACAAATAACAAGCAAAATATAATAAATCAGAAAAAAAAACAAAGAAAGAAACAAACAAAAACAGCAGAATTCTCAACATCACAGCAACTATTAAACAAATTGAATTAAATTATAATAAGGTTACGTCCGCTATAATTTGTACTATGGAGAACCATAAATCACGAATATGTTCCTAGCATGAATCGACCTCTCAGAAGCATAGAGCGCGAATAGCGAAAGCAGTTCTGGACAATTAATTTTATACAGTTTATACATATATCACGAACGAACTTGGCGGCCACAACCTTTCTTCACTGAGAGAAAAATTCCAAATCAATAAGCTGACAACGAGCATTAGAGACAGCTTTCTCAAAGCGAATCTAGTTTATACTTTTCCAACAGATTCAATTCTATTTATCTGTATTTCATATATAAGAAATCGAAGATATCGAATAAGAGTGCAAAATAAAATTTTTAAAGTACGGGGATACAAAAAGTCCTTACCATTTCAAGAAGAAAGTTTTAGGAATAATATAATCAAGATGTTTGTTAAAAGACAACTTAGAGTCAAATACTACACCAAGATCCCTAAATTCCTCAGCACGATGGATGTGATCATTTGAAATTATATGAATAATGAAAAAGAAACGCATTGACTTTACGAGAAAAAGAGATACATTAACATTTGTTAATATTAAGCAGAAAGCCATTATTAACACACTATAGCACAAGACTGTAAACGTCATGTTGCAAGAGATGACAATCCTCAGCGGAGCTAACAATTTTAAGTCATCAGCATATAAGAGACATTTTGCCAATTTAAAGCAAACAACATCGTCGATAACAATTAAAAGTAAGAGCGGGACTAGGTAGCTTCATTGGTGAACATCAGAGACGACATGAAACATTGAGTTAAACGAGCCGAACCTTTCATAATTTTTTGACCCTATTTAATTTATCCAACACTTCAACATGATCGTCAAGATGAATATTAGATAGGACTAAAGCGTACACAGGAAGAAACTAAATCAGCTATTATCTATTAGCTAAATCAAGTTTTATCTCCTATTCTGTCTGATGAAATTGGGGACGCCCGCACCTGATTTTCTTTCTTTTAAGAAAAGACCAAAAATATTCGGAATCACGCATAATATTTTGCTCTATGGACATGATACAATTGTTGAAAAGAAAATGAAGAAATTCGATATCTCAGCAAAGCTGATTGAATACCGCCTTATAATCCGGAGAATTCGATTTTCTTATAATTTACGTAATTTGATTTTTTTGCTTTTTAAACGAAGGTAAAAATCGGGTACACAAAAAAGATTGCTTCAATCTAGTATTAATTATGGTCCTGGGTCAGACACCTCGATCTGAGATAATAAAATAAGTTCCATTCATAATTTAATTGACCAAAGTATCTTCTTCTAACGCAAAACAAATTTTCTTTGATTTTTCAATAAAATCTTTTCAAAAAGATCGTATACTACTTACATTGAAGATAATTTTATTATAAACTTGTCTTAAAAACTTGAAAACAGTTTTCGAGATGTTTGCTTCACAAGACTGAGAAAAATGTCAAAGATTTGGGCTGACTTCAAATTTCTAGAACTTATAAAACTTTTAGAATTTTTATATGAACGACTCAAATTACTCACAAAATTTCTTTAAGCTATGATCAATTGCGACGGGTGTGTGAATCAAATTTCACTATCGAGTATTTGCTCGATATTAAAATTTTATTTAGTTTAGTTTGCTTGAACTTGTGCGAGTACTTTTTAATATTAATGTTTAGTTTTAATTAATTTAGATTAGAATCAATAGAGACTCTTCAACAAAGTTGCTCTTCTTATTTTTCGCTACTAAGAATCTACAACAGTAAGTACATACTCGTACTTCATTACTAAAGAGGATTACTTCACTTTTTGCTACCTCGAAACTTTAACAGTAGGTATTTAAAAATGATATTGTTACTAAAAGACTGTTAAGTACAGCAGCAGTTACTAGAAAGTTATTTTAATTAATAGCTAGCTCATAGCAGATTTAAAAAGGCTCCAGTAAATCACAAACATTCACTATCATTTAACTAGTCATAGTGATATTTTAATGTGAAATATGTAAAACAAACACATTAAAAAACTTTTCTATTTCCTTAAATCTGCGGAAATTTCGAAGTCGTAATCGATGATGACGACCGTGTCCTTGTCGCATTTTAATAAAAATTCTGTATTTTATTGTCCGCAAGATTGTTTTGTGCTTTTACTTATGCCAGCAATAACATTAATTACCTCAAGTGAGAAGCAATCAGAGAAAATTGAAAAATTATTTTCAGATAAAAACATGATATTTATCTCTACTATTCAATTTATTAATACTTTGTTTAAAAATTCATTTAAAGTATACATTCATTTCAATATATATTTGAAAGCATATGTTATTTACCGATAAATGACTGCTTCTATCACTTACTGCTCAACAGATTTCGCAATAGCAACTATAAAGCACTATAAATTTCATAGAACCCATACAGTAATTTAAAGAAAGTAGTAAAAATTCCATTATTTAAACGAAGTGGAGTGCATTTACGGAGATTAAATCCAAACTGTCCATCCAATTAGTAATTTATACCCAGCCTTGCCTAACCTTTTCGAGGCTTGGTGGGCCGGGTCTCAGGAAACCTGACGAGGTGGAAAACAGAAAATTAAATTGAAATTGCAATTACCGATTTGCGTTTGTAATGTGTGTCTCCGCGAAAACTTGATAAAACTACTTTTGATTTTAGCATCATATGATTCCCAGATGAACAAAAACTTTAAGCACCTGGCTTCCTACATGAATCTTCTGAGCAGCAGATAAATCCTTCGTTCGTTGGTTCAGTCCCAGGTCCGCCGCGTTCTTCTGCGGGGTAAGACGAAAAATGGTTGAAATTCATCTTACGATGGATAATTACCACGAAATGTCATAAAAACTGTTGTAGCTCTGGAGTGGCCTCCACATAGGCGCCTCACCAAGCGAATAAATTGCGCGGTTTGGCTCCGTGAACAAGCTAGCGGCAGCCAGGTGGAAGCTGAAGCTGCATCTAACCTATTTGGCTGTGGAAGTGAAGCAAGCATGCAGCTCTCCGTCAAGCCGAAATCGGCAGACCAACCGGGTACACTGCTTGATTTATTTTGCGAAACTTTTTCAGAATGACTTTGTGCCACATAATTGCAATCCCGCAACTCAGCCACCAACTCGCAACAACCTAAGCATCCGCGCTGCCTCCTGAGAAGGCGCAAAGGAGGAAAATCATGTCCGCGGAATGTATATGGCGCGCGATTAGTTACCCGTCGAAGGTCAAATTTGAAAGTAATTCGCTAAAATGCATTCACAACTGCACACTGCCTAGTTACATGCATTCATTATGCTTAAGAGGATTGCGAAATGTTTTGATTGCATAAATTCGCTGAGCGGTGATTGCCGCACATGCGCCTGGCCTGCGCACCTATCTCGAGACAACAAACCAGTCCCATCTATCTGGCCGCGCCAGAAGCGCTCCAGGCGAATGCATAGCGACACAAGATTGTCGTAAGAACACGTCCGCTGCATGCTTAGTCATTCCGAGCCGCTATTGATTTCGGATCGCATTGCGGCCAGTGAGAATTGAATTTTAAGCGGAGATTACACGGCCTCACCGGAGTGATTCATTAGCGCTCGGAAGCCAGTCTGAATGCTTTCACTTGCTGATTTCACCCATGGTACCTCTGATTCCCGCAAATCGTTTGCAAATTATTTGCAGCTCTTTTACAAATCCTTGGCTGAATCATTTTTAGTGTTACATCGCACCTCGAAACGTTGACTTCTTTAAAAAAAAAAAAAATTCCATTTCTAAATTCAAAAACACATTCTCAATACTTATGATGAACAATATCTCTATCTGCTTAATTTTGTTTTTTGAAAAAAGAATTTATTTATTTAATGCAGCTTAGTGCAATCCATACATACCTACATGATTACAGGTCAATACCAATTTCGCAACCGAAAAAACGATAAATCATTTCTAAAGGTCTTTTTCCATAGATTATGAATTCATATGCAAAAATAGTCCATCACATCACGGTTTTGAGAAAAATAGGGCTAAAAAGTGCAAAAGACCGTATTTTAGCTATTTTCAACGAATCATCAAAAAATAACAGTCATAGAAGCTTGTAACGCGGTTTTGGGTTCGTTGTTTTTCATTGGATATGGATATTATTATTAATTGTTAGGGGTGACACTTATGGTGGGTACTGCGACCGAAAGGTCATTTGTGCCGAAGCCCCTTTAAAATAAAAGACTATCTAACTACTACTGAAGAGAAACGTACGTCAGCCGAATCCAAAAACTCCTGACTGAAGATCTTTATTCTCAACCGTGCTAAAGCAAGACATGTGTGATGCAGTTTCAAAATCTTACACAGACGACATTCCGTCTCATTTGACAGACCTATTTGATGTAGGGGGTAGTTCAGTCCATGGTGGTCAGATAAGTAGCCTACCAACAATTTGAGATCCACTTTCCTCAAAGAATTCCTTTCAGTGTAGGTATAGTGTCTGATAAGCTGTTCAGCTTGCCGTATTCCAGGAAAATGTTCCCAGCATACAGACTGTTGATTCCTGGCCCATTCTTTTATCACAGTCTTGCTCGAAAACCAGCCAATGCTGCAAAAAGGTTCGTGACCTTTGAACCGAGATAATGAACCTTTCCTAGCTAGTTCATCAGCAACCTCATTTCCTTCAACACCGGAGTATTCCGGTACCTAACAGAGAGTAATCCTGTTGGGGATCACTAGGTCTTAAAGGGTAACAAATCACTCTTTAACGAGTCTCGACAAAAAACGCCACATGGGTTGGATATAGAAACTCAAAAAAAGTCTAAATTTTTTGGATACAGAAACTCAACAATTTTTCATTTTTGTCTAGTGAATTAAAAAAATAACTTGTCAGAATAAACATGACTGCCAATCAATTTCAGACAAGAGCTTTAGTTTGGAAGATGTCGGTTTTTGTTACGTTGTCCATCGCAAGACCCAATCTATTTTATTTAAAAACTCAAGCCACTTTATCCTATCGCTGTTTGTGTATGTGTGATGGATCACCTCACACCCTATACATGTATAAGTTTTCTGCATTTGCTCGATTATTCAAAACACCTCAATACAACCGCGTTTATCGCAGCAGTGTAGTGCCGAATCCTTTAGGTCTCTTCAAAGCCTTTTTTCTCTGAAGCTATTACTTTTGTTTTTACTTTTTGCCTTTCCCATTAATTTTATATTTCCCTTTCAATTAAATGATATTAAGGTCACCGCCAGCAAAGTACTTAAACTAAAGATAATTACATAAGAAGGCTCATTCAGCAAAAATGAGCGAGGCCAGACGAACTGAGTCGCGAAACCAAAAATTGAATAAACGTAACAGCATTCGGAAAAGAGCTTCTTCAAAAATAAATCTGAAGTAATAAAAACTCGAAAAAAATTACTTTTAAAGAAATGAACGAAATTAGAACATCCATCAGCCCATCGTCGCAGAGGAGGCCATAACGAGCACTTCCCTTGGCACGTTCTCATGTTTACGTTCGGCAGTTTTTCTCTGGCTTCTTATTCTCGAAGGCTCAAAGTACGCAAACTCGCAGAGTACACACCCAGTCCCTGCGCCCGTATTTGTGGCGCGGCGGCAGGAAGGATAAGGGGAATCCACCCTAGCCTGCTTAATTCGAATCCCTCTGGCTCTTCTCCGTCCCGAAACGTCCTTTTCCGCCTTCGCTTTAAGGATCTTAAAGCACTGTGGCACAGGCCCTTTGTTCGGTACGGTACCACCCTGTGCTACATAGCACCGCAACCTACACAGTCCTGCATTAGGGACAGAGCGGTGCACGACGGGGAGCGGCAATCGCAAACACTTCAAGAATGAAATACGACGAGATAAATCCTTTTTCGAATATGCTCCGAAATATGAAAATTGTGAAAATGGGGCTCATCGCTTTCAGCTTGCCGTGTTAAGGGCTATCTGCCATAAAACAAAAGGACTTGCCACCACGTCTCCCCGGCATCTTCCTTTGGGTTTATCATGCGAAAATTGTGAAGTCCCCAAAAAATCCAAAAAGACAATTCCGTGCACAATGCTGCCGAGACAAAAACCATTACGTTTCCAGAGGAAGCTAAGAAAACAATTAAAGCTGTCCACGATGTCCGACACGCACTAAAGATACGTTCGCATCGGTCATGATATGCCGCCGGCCGCCGCCAGTGTGACTCGCTTCTTAGAGAGTGGGTCCGTGAAAGGATGCGAGTATAATTAATTGGAGACAGGAGTCACACAACATTAGAGCTCGGCGGGGTGGAAATGTTTTCGCCACAATTTAACAAGGGTGCGACATATTTGACAGGGAGACGCTCCAAATGGGACAGCAACCTACTCCATAAAGTGGGTCGCTTTGGCGCCTAACAATTAACAATTTTCGAGATTTCACACTCGGTCGAGTGTGATCAAAAATGTACACGGGACATAGATGAATATTTAATAATTTGCCCAGAGTAGATGAGTAGATCCGTATTTTTCGAAGAGATGGTGCTCTTGCGCAACTCGGAATTTTCAGCGGGGCATTGTCACATTTGGATCGAAAATCGAAATAATAGCACAAAACCAAGACAACAAGAAAGGATAATTCTCAATTCTGATATGAATTGTTTATGCTCAGAATTAATCTAGACTACCTGCATATAATATACCTAAATCTAAGTGTATACTACAGTAATAAAATAGTAAGACTTCATTTTCTTCGATTATCGGGGTGTGGTGTATTATGAATTCCTTTCGCCGGGCCAAACTGTTGACAAGGAATATTATTTGAGCATTATGCGTCATTTGTGTGAAGCTATTCGCCAGAAGCGGACAGAATTATGGTTTTTGCATCACGACAATGCACCTTTTCACACTGCATTGGTTATTCAAAACTATTTGGCCAAAAATTCGACTCACATCGTTCCTCAACCACCCTATTCGCCTGATTTAACTCCGTCTAACTTCTGGCTATTGCCGATACTCAAAAAACCGCTCCGAGGACATTGTTTGGACTTGATTGAAGAGATACAAGTCGAATCGAAGAAGGTTTTGAAGGCCATTCCGGAAATCGAATTCGACAATTGTTTCGAAGATTAGGAAAAACGTTGGCATAAGTGTATTGTATCAGGAGGGGATTACTTTGAAGAGGATGAAACAAATTAGGAAGAATAATAAACTGTTTGTGTTTTATTTAAAAAGTCTTACTATTTTTTGATCAGAGTAATATATTATTTCTTTGTAAGTTTTTCCAGGAATGGTTTTCAACTAAATAGCTATAACCAGAGAGAAAATCGTAATGGAAGAATATAGGTGAACATTTTCATTCCGAAAACGGACCAAGAGACCAGGAAAGACCCTGATAGATATGAAATTGACAAACCTACACTCAGAAAAATGCGTCTGGTAAATTTACAATTTTCCTGTAGTTAGTTCAATGGGACGGCAAAATACCAGATTTTAGAACAAAGCTCAATGAGGCAATCTAATTACTTCTACTATAAAAATCTGATTAAATACCAATAGTAAATATATTTAAAGTGAAAGGAAATCACATTAAAGTTTAAACAGATTTTGTTATAAATTGAAAATGGTCGTCTTATTGTTTAGTTATGGGATATTTCCCATTAAGATCAATGGGATGAAAGAATTAAAGGAATTTAAATAACCGTGGGTCCCATAGAGTTTTGGCAAATTAATGGGATTTCTTATTAGTTACCACATCAAGTCAATAGTTTGGTCCTATTGTTTTGCGTCGATTTCCGTTATCTCAGTGCAACTCTGTCACATTCAGTGCTGTGTGCTTACGGAGAGATGGTCGTTTTATAAACTACTTTAAAAATGAGTGCAAACGAAAGCGTAAATTTATTAAATGAAAGTTCTTTTGAAGACTTAGTTCAGGAAGTTTTGAATACGAGTCCTAATTTAAACAATGAAGTGCCGGAAGTTCTAGAAAATGTGAAAAATGATGAACTAAGGGAAATAATTTGTGCGCAATTCGGATTTGATTTAAACGTGTTGCATCGTGTTAAAAGTAAGTATGTTTATATACACAATATACATAATTTATTTGACGTAAATTAGTAATTATCTAACTGCATGTGCATACCCTATGTATCTTCTTTTCCTTTATATATATTTTTTCTCAAAATGGGTTTCTAATCCAGAATGTGGGCTTGACGCTACGAGTTTATTATTATTAACAGACGCCGACATAAATGAGATATTTCCAGCGCAAGAGATAGGGACTCGGGTAACATTTCGATTCCAATTAAATAAGTGGAGGATAGAAAAAGTAAAATAAATAAATTAACTATAACGTTTGGTAATTAAGCAGGATTTATATGTACATATATAGGCTGATACACTTTCCATGGATAGTTACTGCAGGAGCTGGATAAATACCCAATGTTCGACACCCATCTCTAATTTAACTTCGATAAGCAACGATGACAGTTCAAGCTCGTTATCACTTGCAGATATTTTAAAGGAAAATGGAAAGGGATCAAATATTGTTGAGTTTTATAACAAAAATAATACCCTTCTTAACACTCATCGCGATGAATTAATTAATATCATTGTTGACCATCATACAGAAAGAGATCAGGCTATGTCAATGAGAGATATAGTAAGTTTTAGCAGGGCAATCACAAGTATTTTCCCAACAGAAGATCTAGTGAGTTTCTCATTTTGGCATTATTTGTTCCTTGCTCATTTTATTTTTTCAATTCTTAAATAAAAGGACCTTAATAGCAGAGATGAACCGGTAATTATACGACTAAAAAACTAGTTATTACAATATATAATTTCATTTTCAATATATAAGTAAGTTCTAAGAAGCTGTAATATTTAATTTAAGCTTGTATTTTTCAAATTATAAAATTTAAATATTATTTTTATTTTCTATCCAAAAATATTATTTTAATTTTCCTAGTAGTTACAATAAGTAATTTCTTTATTTTTAGGTTTCACTGAACAATAAAAGTATTCTTCTATTTTATTTTTATTTTTCTAAAAATCATTTCGTAAAGAATTTATGATTTATATAACATAATACTTTTGTTTATGCTTCTACCATATTTCACTTGAACTTTACTGTAATTATTTCTTTTTTTAATACCCAAATGAAAAATTCTTTAACAAATGGCTTTTGAATAGAAAACTAAGTCAACTAAATCAAGAAATTATTTTTGTTGCTTGACGGAAAAAAAAAGAAATTTTTTGGATTATATTATTTTACAATATAAGTTAAAAATTACGGTTTTTTAAATCTTAATAAAAATGATATTTTAATACCGATTATTTTCGTGCTTTGCTTGAAAAAATATATTTTAAGTAAACTACTTATTTTCTACTACTAAGACATACTTCTAATTATTTAGAACTATTATTACCAAAGTCGTAGTTCGGGTAAAAATCCTGTTGGTAAACTGCACGACAAAGCAGTAAATGCTCGGAAGAAGTTAAAGTCAAAAATTTCCACCACAAAGAAAGAATCGAAGGAACAGAATGCTTCGCAACTGCTTCCACAATCAAGCGTTACAAATAAAGAAACTAATATTGTACTATGGTTACAATACAATAACGAGCCATGGTTGGAAGTTCAGGAGAAATGGCAACGTACATTTTATATGAGAAGAAATGACATACTAACTGGGAAAGATGTATTCAAGATTTGGCCACTTTTTAAAAACAGCATGGGATATACTCTTGTAATTTTTTATATATTTTAATTGCTTGAAATATTAATGAAAATATAAAAAAAAAAATTTATAATTTTTCATTCTCTATTGTTTTTTATTTTTATTTAGGTTGAAATTGATTATCGGCTTTTACACCCAAATAGTGACCAAATATTGTTCACAAAGTGGGCAGAATTCAAAAATAAGATACTTTCTTATTATCAAAATAATATCAAAGACGTGTCATCATTGGAGCTTCTTAAGAATTTGCAAGATGGGGACCTTGATGCTAGTAAGAGTTTCAATTAATGATATTTGTACAACTCAATACGTACTCATTCCTGATTCTAGAGATTGCATCATTTTATTACTGCTTAATGCAGTTTTAAAGCCAACAGTTTTGACTTCAAAAATTCATCCAGGAGGAAAACGGGTCAAGTGGAAGCCGTCAATACTGGATGCCCAGGAATCTACGGTTGTAATTGTGAAAACTGTTAGCGATTACGAGAGAAAAGTTTGCCTTATAAAGGAAAACTACATAAAAAAGGGCTTAACTTTCCAGCCAATTATTGTTGCAATTGGTGAAGACTATAAATCTCTAAAAGAGTTTTTTACTTTATATGATGGTATTTTGTACAAATTTCCTTCTTTCTTAAAGTGTTTGGATGTTACTTTTAAGTGCTACGAAGTGTTGAACTTCGAATATCCTTTTGAAGCAAGAAATGTTTTTTATTTTATAAGGCATTACTTCTATAATTTAAGTTCTAATAATGTAAACCCAAACATTACAAATCTAATCAAGTATTTAGATTTTAATCGCCAAGGAGAAACTTAACCTTCTACTGCAAAAACCACAATTTTCTTTTTAAATAGTAGAGAATGTAATAATGTTATTAGTTGATAGCTTGCAAAAGAAGAGATAGAGGCTTAAAAATTGAAAATGTTTTTATGTTTTTTATGTAAGAATTTTTTTGAAACACCACAACATTTAATCAACCATATTAAATCAAATCATGTATTCAAATCTTCCGAAGGTTTCCAATGTATTCAGCATAACTGTTTTCAAAGATTTCAAAGTATATATTCATTTAGGCGTCATTTGGAAAGAGTACATTGAAGAAGTATTCGTTCATATTAATACATTATATGTGATTTGTAACCAATGGAAAGTGGCATATTTTAGTGAACATTTGCAAGCTTTCGTAGTAGACAGTAAGTACGAAAATAATTCAATCCATAATATTGATGAATTTGAAAGTCCTCCGATTCACCTATATTTTTTAAATGACGGTATAAGAGTGTTTCGTTTAAAAAAAATATAATTTAGAAATTTTATATGTACAACACTTAAGTTTTACAATATATTATTATTTCAGTTATTATTTAATTTGATTAATAAAGCAAGTATTGAATTAAATAATTTTTTATTTTATCTAACCATACTTTCAGCACAGTAAGTATATTTGCGATTGATTTTATTATACAGCTTGGTGTAAATTTTATAAGGATTTTCCTTTATATTTAAAAGTTTTAATCTGACTTAATTCTACATATTCATTCTAGTATTCAAAAGAAAGTTTTACTGAAATTTACAGCAAATTGTATAACGAAAAGCAAATTATAACAACGCAACGCATAGCAACGCAAACAAATAATAGTTCGCACACTTTTAAAGTAATAGGAATACCTAATAGATTTTAATAAATGTATACTATTAAAATAAAAGTATGAACTATTACTTTTATAGTATGAACCTGGCAAATATAATCAGTTTCTCATATTAATTCTAATAGTTGTGTCTTTTTAATATAACTAGCAGAAACTATTATATTTATGGTACGTATGATTAAAGTTCTACTGTATAAAACTATTAAATTAATGGGAGATTTGTACCATTGCATCAATACTTCAAATCTTATTAAAGTAACTCGATTTTTCCCATTGACCAATTTTAATAGGAGAAATGGTTCTTTTTGATAGGAATTCTGTTTAATATTTTTCTGAGTGTAGTTCAAGATCAATTTTAGTAGCATTTTCAAAGGTGAGGACCGGTGCATTGCTTCGATTTTAGTGAATTTTTTTTTAGTTTAGTACTTGTTATGAATTACCTTATATAAAAGATATATACCCGACTAGAATTTATAGGGGGCATGCCTCATGAAGCGTGTGGGCCTCATTTGGCAAGTGAGGGGTATGCCGATAGAGGGATTTCCCCGTAGATTCCTCATGAGGTCCTCATGTGGCAAGTGAGGGGCATGCCGATAGAGGGATTTCCCCGTAAATTCCTCATGAGGACCTACCTCACAAAATAAAATCAGCGATTCTGAAGTGAGATTTACCTTATGAGTACCTCACAAGGGTCTTATGAGGCAAACCTTACAATGAAATAGGCAATCCCACCTTTTGCTTTACAGGGGTTCGATTAGGCAAACATCACATATACACCTAGGCATACTTGACGTTATCTGCTAGTGGGTTATATTTGCAAATTATCAGCTGGGCTCGATTAAAGCACAAATCCCAGTATTATTAATAGCTGTCTTATAGGGATTTCCTTACAAAAACTTCGTATTTTATAATCTATTGCATGAAGTATCATCTTCTTGAGAATCCCTCGACGAATCCCCCTACGAGCTGACAGCTATCGCCATATTGCGGCACTCGTTCTTTTTTGGATTCTACCCGCAGGACGGACAACATCAGGGCGCGCTCGCCTCGGACTGAGTTTAAGTTTATTATAATAATTTATACTAATAAAGAAGTATTTCCACATGTATATAAGTATAAGGAGTTAGGATTACATTATGTATTACAAAGAGAGCCTGAATGAGGCAAGGCGTTATTTGCCCTACGGCAGCCTCATGGGACCCACACGAAGCAGTATGGCTAGCCTCATAGGGACCCTAGCTGTACCCCACCAAAATTCTAGTCGGGTTTTGCCTCACGAGGCCCACATGAGGCAGTCATAATGATGCGCGAATGAGGCAAGGCGTTATTTGCCCTTCGTGCGCCTTATAGGGCAGCCTCATGGGACCCACATGAGGCAGTGTGGCTAGCCTCATAGGGGCCCTAGCTGTACCCCACCAAAATTCTAGTCGGGTAGTATAAAGTTTATTCTTTAAGTTGAAAAGATGCTTATATGTAGAATGCAAAATATTGTACATATATATTTTTTGTTAACCAAGTCTGAGAAAAAAGTAACTGAAATATAGTAATGTTATAAAATATTAAACTAAATGCAATGTTATTACTAAAATGAGTATTTTAGAAAATTGTTTATAAAAGTAAGTAAAGTAAGTGCCGTATTGCATAGAGAATTCGAATTATTACAAATAAATGTTTCCCGCATATTGGGATTTTCGAAAAGTCATAATGGCAAGAAATATTTAATATACTGTCCCCATTTTCCGTTGATATAATTCCTAGAACGATACAAAGCGAGTGAATTTTCATGCTTACTTGAGTTTTATGTAGTACTACCCTCTTTCAGATCCAAACAGCCCTTTGGTGCGTTTCAATCCTCGATGTGGAATGTTTATCAACAAATTTCTTATAGATGCATAAGCTCTGTAGTACTTTTCGTTCGCTCATGCAAATCAGTCTCAATTCTTCATCGAATCAATCATCGATTCCCGTGAAGAGTGCTTTCGTTTCAAAATCCGCAAGAGGCCCTCCGAAATTCCCATCAATGAAAGGGAACTGAAAAGAGGCTCTGTTTCCTTGAAATGCGAAAGGGAAAAGAAAACAAGCAAATTACATTAAGGGGCTCGGCTGTGATGTGAGACCGAATCCCACGCAATGCTTGTGGCCCCCGCGGCAGCCGCTTCAGGAAGATTAATTTTCTTTGATTTGAATCGCCCGGATGCTGAATAAGTTGCACAGTTTTCCAGATTAGCGGAGGGCCCACACGATGACACAAATGCATCTAATTAAGGCCCCAACGAATAGCAACGGCAGGCGGCGGCGGCGGCGTGACAAGTGGGCCCGTCCTGTCGCCTCGCCTAAAACTAAAATCACCATCCGCGTCTCGGCCGAGCGAGTTCTGCTTCTTAGATCACGCAAAAACCGTCTTCGATTGCTAAAAGTACGGGAAGATGACAAGAGGGTTTTCTTTAATAATGTATCAACATTTGAATGCGGCAATGGAGTGATTAACCTTTTTACGCAAAGTGCACATCGGGCCAGCAGCAGCGCAGAGCTCTGTGGGGCGGCGGTGGTTATAAACGCAAAATAAACACAGCGGGGCCTATTTTTAGAACGTCTCCGTAATGACCACCGGAGTCCATCTTGTTAGCCCCCGCGTCCGAACAGATGTCACCAGCTGCTGCACAAAAGGAGCTCGGGCGCAGCGCAGTGCACTTACGCATATGCGCACTGTGCCCGCCATTGCAAAGTTGTCGCCGCCGCCAAATAAATTTCAGCGATCGGCACGACACCGGGCGGCGGGCACGCACACGACATATTCGCGCCTGCGGGCTGGGCTGCTGAAATCTTCGCGATGCCTTCGACCTGTTTCCGGTTTTCTTGAAATCGAAACGACACACGGACAGCAGGCACGACACGACGGCGACGATCCACAGACAAATGAATAATTTTTGAAAAACTGAGGAAAACTGGTGTCGCGATCTTCACCTGTCGCAATGCATTTAAGTCGCGATGAAAGACTTAATTTGTCGCCGTGTTTTTTATGCGGCAGCCGTATTTCGCCTTCTCTTTTATTTTTTTACAACTTTCTCGGATAATTTCAGACAAGATCGCACGATCAACTCACTCAGCTTTCATGGGAATCAAACGTAAATGGAAAAAACGTGTTTTTGCCGATAAATGCAAGTGGGGTTTTTGCATTTCGCAAAAAATTACTGAAGCGACCTTGAATTGTTTTTTGCATTTTCATCATTCAAAACAGTGCAAAGTCAAGGTACTTTGGAATATAACTAAGTTTACCTATATTAATAGGAGTTGAGAATTTCAACAGATTGGTTCAAATTTTTATTTTGTATAAATGAAAATGGATTTCCACAATCATTCGATATTTTAGATTGAGTTATTATTATATATGACCGACTCCAAAACTTGTATGATTTTGATCCGCATGTTCTAGTATCAAAGTTGAGATCCTTGCAGCACTAAGCCATATTATATCTGCTATATTGGAAATCACTAAAACCAGACCGATTTGAATTTTAAATCTTTTGTTATTCTTAGAGTTATCCAGAATGTATAACGTGAACGTGACGTAGTTTTTTTGTGTGAAGTCCCCATTGTATGCTTGAAGGTGCTTTATTCGTTAATTAACTTGAACTTCAATCGAGCAATTTTCGATAGTTAAGATTTCTTTGCAGAGATCGTTATTTTAAGTCAATGATTACTGCTACAGACCTAAAAAAAATCAAATCACAATTGTTAATTAGTTTTAGGGATTTCCAATATAATAGATACAGACCTTTATTCTCATTGAAATAAAAAAAAATACATCAAAATCGAAAAAATCCCATTATAATAATATTGTATAAAAAAAAAAAATATGGATTTCATAGACATTTCTGTTTTAAAGAGGCCGAAAAAAAAGATTATATTGGAAATATTAAACAATACAATCAATGTGTGAAATATGACGAACAAATAATAATTAAATAGTCAATAATCTGACAAAAAGTAGTGAAAATTTAATTTTTCATAAAAACCCAAATATCTCGAAAACGGTGAGGTTTTCACTAAGGTCATATTTTGATATTCTGGTAGGTCATGACCCAAGCTACCATCGCCTCAATTTTGGCGTACTACTTCCTGGACACCCTGCATATATATTTTTATTTTTCAATTTTTATTTTTCTGCTTCTAACAGTTACGGCCCCCTCGAAAACAATACAACTTGATTTAACCTATAGAAAATTGGCGTTGCAATTGATGGAAGTTGGATTAACTAAAAAGGACTAAATATTTGACAGCTCATATCGAATTCTGGAAATGAAATATTTACTTACATATTTAATTAAACAAAATTAAATGTAATTTCAACACAAACCTTAACTTGTCGTACAACCTGCCGCCGCCTGGTTTGCAAAACCCAATAACCCTAATTGAGCTGCCAGATTAGAACAGGAAGCTCTTATAACATGCAATCAAATATGTTTGCTTTCCAAGAATTGAGAACAAGGGTAGATACCTATTTGTTTAACAGTTACCCAAAAAAATGTTTCCCGTTTGATGGCGCCATAGTGCCCTACTGATAACTGCTGATAACCGTCAATGCGACAAAGAAAAAGGCTTAAAATCACAAAACGCCACAAAATCAAGTGTTTTTGGCAAATAGAGGCAAACTCCACTCCTCATTTTTTGCGATAGCCCCACTTTGAAGGGAAAAGAACTGTGCATGATTGCAGAACTTCAAATATTTGCGACGCCCGAGAAGTGTGCCATTCATTTGCCGATTAAGTTCTTGTTCAGACAAGAAAAACAAACAAATAGTGCGCTTTTAAATTCTCTTTATAGGAACACAACCCCCGAAAGAAAAACGCTCCGCAACCCCAATAAAATCAGTACGGATCACCCCATTTTCCCAGAAGCGACGTTATCCAATACCGGCAGCAACATTATAAAAAAATAAACACCCCAAGACCGGGAGCCCCTTAGTGGTCCTAAAGCAACCTGCGGAGTGGCTGAACCAATTTTTGCTAACTTTTCAAAAATCCTCAAGTGCTTTCCGGCCATTGAAGCCGTCCATTGGGACCGGGGCTGCAGTCCAGTCCGCCCGACTCTCGAGTACCTTCCGCATCCACGAACCTTTTGCGCGCGCGGCGGCGGATACGCACACTCATTGCGCGCATGAACAGTTCATTTAGGTGGCACGGAAAGCATAATTTGAATTCTTCCCCGGCCGGGCCATAATTGTATGATGACCATATGCGCGTGATGCGGGTCCCCGTAACGCGCCTGATCCTCATATGCATGAATATGGCCATGAGGACCGGCCGCCGAGAGAGCTGTAATCGCCGTACGGATGGATACTTTATAGCATTAGAGTGGCTTGCTGCTACTGCAAGCGTGAATGTGCTCAGAGGAAAACGAAACAACGCCCTCTTATTGGCGGAGGAAGTTAAAGTAAAGAAGCAGCAGACGACATTTATTCGCGTTATTATAGGGGAAGTAAATTGAATTTGAAGTCAGACCGGCAGGGCTGCCTTTAACGTTGTCGTCGATTTCATTAGAAGGGTCGAACGCCTATTGTGCGAACTACTTCTACAATTCCTACTCTATTTATCGCGATATTTCACTCTTCTTATTAGCTCACAATGTTTTCTTAATTAAAAAAAAGAGGATGTTGCTTTCGTTATTTTGTAACATGGTTCGTGCATGCTGGTTATACGGGCTGTCTAGATTTTGAAAATGTTAGTAGACATATAGAATTATTTTACACTGCGCGCATACAACAAGTTTCAGTTTACACTACTAAAATGAAAATATATTGTTATTTTATTACTTTCTATTTATTGATTATGGATAAAAACTTGAAAATCCATAGTAACCTACTACTAATATTCTACTCCTTTTCAACTTTTTTAAGGGTTGTTTCAGAATGTTTTTTTTTTTTTTTAATTTAGTTTTTTGCTTTCAGATGATCCTGAGTCACGAAATTACCTGCGCCAACAAAAGTAAATAAAAATATAGACATCGTCATTTTGGAAAAAAAAAAAAATGGTTGTAAACTTCAGATGCTTATTTCCATATATGAAAACATATGATAATAAAATATCATTTCTACTATTAAATAAAACATATTTAAAAAACAATCAAAACCACCACAAACCCCCATAAATCGATTTTCGAACACGCATGCCAATTGAATAGTAAATCCGAATATAAACTGCGAGATTCTACTCTGTGAATGTATGGGACCTACGAAAAGGATTCCGAGGTAAGCGGAATCCGCTCAATACTCTCATGTATCCGTAGCAACTTCTTCATCATTTGTGTTGCTTAATTTAAGTCCGTACCTTTCCCTATTATCTTATCATAAAAGAAACCCACTAATGAGCTTCTTTCCTGATTTCTGATACTACACATTTTTGTACAGATACAGATATTTGATCTTGATTTTCAAAGAGAAAATATCATGAGTTTTTGTGCCATATGTAAGTTTTTGACAGAGGTGTGCCAAAACCCTCTGCAGTTCACGACTTTTTGCATGTGTGCGTAAGTGGTCTAGAAATTCAATAAAGTTTATGCCGGGTCGAATGAAGGTCCCTCAAAAATTGGCATTTATCCGAATTATATCATTTTTAGGAAAATGTTCTACAAAATTCGTTTTTCTTGAAATATGCTAAGAATATGGATTAATTCCTAACGAAATACAGCAATTTTTCGGTTCTTCGGAGCCGAGTCTTCCTCCACCTGTGAAGAAACAAGGGGTTTATGGCTCGTATTTGTCGCTAAGTTAGCTTTGAATTCAAAAATGTTACATATTTTGTTTAAAAAGTTATCAAATGTCTAGCGGATTAAAAAGCGAACCTCTTAGGGTAAACCTTATATAAAATCATTTTTGGATAGCAGCTATAATTTGGATGTTATCGCGAATTTTTTGGCATGTTTACGTCGCCCGACATAAGCCCCAATGTATTTTGTTTGTTAGATCCGACTTTTTTACCCTATCGCTGTGTGTGTGTGTGCTCCGGACCATTTCACGGCTTGTAAGTGTAGAGAGTTTTGGTTGTGCTCCATTTCATCAATAAATACAATATCCAATATTATTTGTGATAGTGTAATGCACTTAGTTTCACAAAATTTGGATAAGCAGATTATCCTCACTACATATTATTATTATTATTACTTTATTTTCATTTATCATATCATATATATTTATGGAGCAGATTCTTAAGCTTAAAGAGCTAAGATTTTCTTATTTACCATACATTTATCTCTCTCTACACCTTAGATATTTTAATTGAAGAAGTATTTATTACATATTGAAATTACATTTTGAGGAAAAAATTTACAAAACCCCATGAATTATAATTTATCTTATCTATGCTACACAAAACTATACTATACTAACTAAAATAAGACTATCTAACCTATTTATTAATACCTATGCTAAGCAAAGTTGCTGGAAAAAGGGTTGGTGTTGATTCCGCACTTGAAGAAAAAGTTTTCAGCTTATTTATTTACCTTAGTCTCTATGAGCTCAATATCAGCCATTATATGAAATCTTTTTGTAGATAAATGCCATGGTAAATTTAGTATAATTGGAAGAGTTTATTTTAGGAAATCTAATAAGGTTGATTTTCTGTTTATGAATGGGTATAATATTCTTGTCAAGATATTTATCTTATCGAAAGTTTGTGAAATGTGTGACTTGTAAGTCAGAGTTTTAACTAAAGTGACTCCTAGATACTTATTTTAAGATATTTGAATAGTAAATATCACAGTTTTCTCTTTCGAATAAATAGCATATATTTATTTTTGTTTAGAAATTTCGGTTTCGTTCGAGTTGTTTTCATCCCAAAAAGGTAATTAAAGAATCATAAACGGGTATTTCTAATGAGTCTGCACACCATCTGGGTTACAGTCGACGCCGTCGGTTTAATAATCCTTTTCGCTTTACCTCGCGAGGTAACTGTAATAAAATGTAACCGCACTGATTTGTTCTTTTCAAAAAGAAGGTATAGCCATAAGTAAAATTTAAGAAAAATGTAAAAGGAAATTTTGGCCACTTGGTAGCTATAAAAAAATTTATAAGTTATTAAAAAAAAAAAAAAAAAAAAAAAAAAAAAAACAATGTTTAACATTTCCCCAAAAACATTCCCAGGGACATAGGTACCCGAAATCGGACCGAGTGAGAACTAGCGGGATTCATACTACATTAAACAGCATAGCTTTTGTTTTGTCACAATTAAGTTTAAGAGCTATCTGTGTATTGGACACCATTTCTGTCGGATTTACCGCTGAGGTGAATATTGCAGTGTCATCTGTTAAGATTGATTGATGACAGGAAGTTAGCTTAGGAAAATCTGCCGTAAGTAAGTCATATAATATGGGTCCAAGTACTGACCCTTGGGGTACACCTGCTACGATGTTACATGCTTCAGCACTATTCTACGCTACATAGACTTTGAAATACCTATCACTAAGGTATTGAATTAAAGCGAGGTCTTTAGGAAACTTGTATTTAATCTTTTTGTGTATCAATCCTTTATGCCAAACAGTTTCGAATGCAACTTGCATAGAACGAGGTCGGCAGACTTTTTCTCAGATAACGTTTTATTGATGTGTTGCGTTATTCTAGCTACAGCATGCTTTGTAGAATGCTCACTTCTGAATTCATATTATCCTATAATAACTAATAAATTTATATTTTGAAAAATTATACCCAAGTTCGAATTTGATGCCCGATAACTCAAACACTTACAAATTAATGAATGTTAGAAAGAACGAATCGTTCTCTTTCGCACAATTTCTCAGCCTTGATTCTTTGTGGCCCTTCCAACGACTTACAAACATGCCCATATAGATATATATATTTGAGTGAACAACAATTTTAAAACACTCCTGGCAGACAAGACAGGCTGGACAGGAATTAAATTATGTATTTTGAAAGTCGTGATAGGCTTCGACTTTTTGGAAAAAAGAAATTTATTTTTAACAAATAGGTCTTTCAGTCTTCAGTCGATATAAATTTTTAATTAAAAATAAATTGTTTTTCTTAATCAATGATGTATATAAATCTTAGAAAAAAGCGAATAACTTTTCGTCTCGTAACAGAAAATCTCGATCAGGACATTTCAAGAAATGGATGAGATACGCTATCCTATATATTACCCGCAATAATCAGCGATATTCGAATGTCTTACGAAGGGCGCTTCAACAGCCCAGTTGGTAGCGCGACGCTTTGGTTGCGAGCTAGCAGGGCGGTAAAGGTTGTGGGTTCAATTCCTGGTCAAAGTGCTGTCATAATGAGCCTATAATGGCCCAAATTTGTCTTTGGACAGCCACATCAATCTAACATCAACAGCCTACGAAACTCTACGAAAAGTCAGCACTCTTGTAAACGTTCTGGAATGACAGTATAACGTATGGCCATGGCCTTAAGACCAAAAACCATACTCACATGCATATTTAAGACTGACCCCAATGGAGGTGGTCCAATCTGGCCCAAGCGTGTTTTAGACCACCTCTGGGTGGAATGAAGCTCACAATTTTTATGTTTACAAATCTTTAAATTAATCCAAGTGGAAATTTTCATGTATCTTTGCTTTATCGTGGGCAATTAGTGAATTATTTTTATTTTTTCTTATTTTTATTTTTCCTCTATTTTACACTTTTTTTAATTTTATTTTTGCCTGAATCTCTCGGTTTTTAGTTCCCATGCGTCTAAAACCCGTGCACGGCTGCAATGCAATCCCGATCGTAGCAACGTAATAAAATCGCGTCTTGTTATCTGCCGTTTGCAAGAAAATGCACAAAATTGCATAATTCCAGCAATTGGAACTCAATGCCAGGCGAGTAGTAGAGAGATACTCTGGACGAGGGCATTCGCGCGTGTTTCGCTCGACTGTTTCGCGTTTCTTGCTGCCGGCATTTTCTCCGATTGGTTTTCGTTCTTCTTTTTTCTTCTTTACCCCGCTTGCATCTTAAAAAGACAATGAATGGTCTTTTCGTCTTTTGTTTATGCATTGCAGCCAAACTGTGCGAATTTGTTTGCAACCTGCCGTTGCTGCTTCTGACACCAATTGAACATGCCTTTGATGCTGCTGCCCTCTATTTTTTATATGATGCACACTTTTCTCGCATCTGGGCAGTATCAGTTTCATTCAAAGTGAACTGCTTATGAAATAATCCCCTTTTTCTTCGATTATCAGCCCAGAAAGCCGCAGAGAAGTACTTCCTTTGTTCGGTGAACCAGTGGCGTACAGCGGCAGAAAACTTTCTCTCTCGTTAACAGCTGAGTTTCTCATAAATCAACAGCTGACTATGCAAATTCGCGCATTGCAGCAGCAGTCCGCCTGCCGCTTTTGTTTATAGCCGAGCGGCAACGGGCGGCGATATTGCGATTCTATCGCGGACCAAACTAGTGCAACAAGTTCTATTTTCATATTCGCTTTCGTGCGATGACTTTTTCTTCATTTTTCGCCGTGAGTTCTAATGTTTCTTTTTATTCGCTCGTTCGGCCGTCGGCGGCTCGCTCAAGGTTTGGCTGGTCGTTTTGGTCGTCCGCGAATCGGACGTGCGGCGACGAGCGAGAGAAGCAACCAAAACTGCAATTACGATTTCAATGCAATATCGCGATCCATTCCGTTGCAGCGGTGGCCCCGGGGGCAGGGAGGCGGTTATGTATGTGCCGCAAATGCAATATCCAATTGCATAACGCGGCAATCAACCGCACAGACCAAGTGCTAGCCGTCCCGTCCGCAACATTGCATCTAGCTGCTGCTGTCGTCGCCCGCCGCTGCCGTTTCCTCGCTGGCCCGACTGCAGTAGTTCAAGATTTTATAATTTTTCCCCTTTACTTTTCGAACATATATTGTATATATATATTTTTTTCGCTAGCGACTGCCGTGTGGCAGCAGAGCCTATGTTATACTAGAAGCGAGTTTCCTCCAGCTCCAGCCAAAACGTTCTCGAATTGTTTCGCAATAGAAAGAGGCAAAAAGCGACAAAAACCTTTTCGCGTCTGCCGAGGTTGCCTGCCTCAATAGGCCAAGAAAACGAAAACGAGTACGACCACCGCGCGCCGCTGCTCGCTGCTCGCTGCTTGCTTCTGCGGCTCCATTCAGGTAACCTTTACTCGTTAGAGAGAGGAAACCGCCGAGGCGGAGATATCGATTAAATTCTTACAGATATTGAGTAACCGACGGTTGAATAATTTTATTGCACTGCATCCGGATAAACGGCTGCACGTGTGACTGCATACGGGAACTTCGCGAATCGAATGTGAATGGGGTACGGCGGATTCGTTATCCGATCCATTGGTGGCTTTTCGAATATTTACGATTAATTATTCCCGCTTCGGCAACTGCCTTTGAGGATTCGTAATTATGTAATTTTTTTAGTTAAACAAGAAAAATAGCGTGCCTCAACCAAATGAATAAGCTAAATAAGCTACTTAAGAAGCCAAAATCATAATTGCTTCCTGAACTAGAACTGTCTTAAAAAAAAAATTATATCGTCGATTAAAAGATTGTTGATAAAATTTGGTTAACTTATTTCGCGACATTTTATACAGAAGTGTTTAATTTAACCCTCAGAAGAAAATCCGACACCACAGCCCAGACGTTTTATTATTTAAATATAAAACCAATTGTCATTAATTTTTGTGGGATGTATTTATAACATTCTAAAATAGTGAAATCAGAAATTTTTGTCCACACATTTTAGATCAGAAAACTTCTTACAATTGTTTGAATTATGTATCTCTAATGTGTAAAGAAGATACAGCAAAAATTATCAACCTAAGTTCTTTTTAAGTTTTTATGTAATAATTGCTGAACTATTCATATTTTTTTAAATTTTATAATACACTTAGTGTGTAGTGTGTAGCCGATAATAATGTGCTTTTCATTCAAAATTACCTCAGTTATGTATATATCAAAATAAATATACTTTTCTAAAGATATCGAAGTTTCGTTATTTTCATCTTAAAATACCTACAATTACTTTTTAAAACTCGTCGATTAAATGGAATTTACCCCTCCATCCACGGATTTTTAAGGGAAATTTGAACGTTCATAAATATATGAACATACTAACAGAAGTGAAATAAAAAAAATGGAATAACTTTTAAACAAAACTCTTAACTCTATTACGATTATAAAATTGCATTTTAATGTTAAACACGTAATTTGTCTATCTTTTAAACCCCTAGTGGGCCTAGTGGTATTTTACTATGATGAAAAACTAGAAGTTAAATTAAGGGGAGAAACCAAATCGTATTTTTTTATTTCATAAATCGTAAGCAAAACATCTGAAAAATATGTTCTCAAAGTTTTAGAAGGAAATTCGTATATTTTCCGAAGCTACTCGCGTATTCGAAATTATAAATGCGTTTTTCTCAAAATATTTTTCCATGATTACTGAAAAACTAATTGACCGATTTTTATAAATTGTTTATTATATTTACCTTATTGAATTACAAAGAATATTAACTAAAAATTGAGATAAAATCCATGTTTCAAGTATTTCTTTGTTTTTTTTTTTCATAAAGCTACAAAAAAATAATGAAAATTGATACCTTTTTCTTTAAACAGTCATAAAATATTCAATTTTCAATTTGTTTGACCGCATAATAATAATGTACACAAACTTAGTTTTTAATATCAAATAAAAATTACAAAGTCGAGGATGCACGTAAGCTAGAAAGTCGGGTGCGGACCTGCTTTGGAAAACTGATAATAAATCAGCGATTTCTGGCTGAAAGTATTTGAAATTTGAATGACATCTACGTGAAAACATTAATATAAAACCCTCGCAGTTTCCAAACATTCAGCTGAATTCTACCATGTAAAAAAAAGTTCCAAAAAACACATCTAATTTGACCTCACCTAATGTGATTTCCCTCCTTAAAAAATATATATGTATTTATTTACCCCTTTTTTTAATTCCTTTAGAGACTATTTATGTAGTTTTTTTTTACTTGGAGGAATGGTGTTTTAAAACTTGTAAATAAACGAATGAAATGTTCTGTTTTTGTTTTTGTAATTTAGAGAGTAAAGACAGGTGAATAAAATCGCGTCTTACTTAATATTGTATCACAAATAGTTCTGAATTTACAAGTTACTCTATTGAAAATGTTTTTCACGTCACTGTATATTGTGCATGCATATAGATGTTTTGCCTGTCACATCTGTGTGTCTGTATGCTTGTCAAGTCTACAATATAAAAAAATCCAAAATATTTTATTTAAAGTTCGATTATGTAGAGGTGCGTAATATAGCGTCCACCACATATTTAAGAATTTCATAAAAACCAATAAATTCAAATAATTGTACGCGTAACATTTAGATGAAATGGATGAAATGAAGATCATTTTCCTTTTCAATATAAAAATAAATAAATATGTTTAGTTTTTCTACAAATCGTCGAATTAAGATTCACGAAGTATTACTATATTAACAAAGTATAAATATTTATAATTTTTAAAAACTGATTCCCCAAAAAGTTGTTCATACTTAAAAACCCATTAATTTTTTATATATAATTATATATAATGGGAGAGACCTTATGCATACTAAAATATGCGGCTTAGAAACTTAATCTGCCTTTTGAGCAGTTATCTCTACAGAAATTTCTACATTCTATTTAAAATTAAAGGGTTTCCCTTATATTGTTCGTCGAATTCGAGCAATTCGGCAAATTAAGGATTAGAATAACAAGAACTCTTTAAAGAGGCTAAAAGGGCTTCCTCAATTTTCAATTCAGAGCTATTCATTAATTGTACTCAGATTTATACCCTTTCTATTAAAATAAATCCAAGCTGATAAAACTTCTTCCTCCGACAAGGCCTAATTAATTTTCCTGAAGATAACCGAAGCCCTATTTAATGACCCGGCCGAATATGTCCACGGCATTGAATAAAATGAAATAAATTCAGGCATTCCAGCCAAATCGACTGCTATATTCTGTTTGATTTGTTATAATATATGTACATACATAAGACTTCCCCAAGCCGACTGTGTGTCCCTCTGCCGTCGACTGGCTGATTGAGCCGGCCATCTGTACTAACCCGGAAAACAGGCAGTTGGCTTTCAGAGATATCGATTTCCATTTAACCCTCCACAAGTTCGCCATGAAAACTTCTGTAAAACGAGAAGGGTTTTCGGGCTTCGCATTTAATTTATTCCCCATCCACATAGACCATCCATCTCACTCTTGTGCGCTGACAGAATTTATAGACCGTCTCTGGATGTTCTGTGCTGTGCTTCCCCATTTTTGTCCACTTCCTTTTTTTGGTGCCTGTAGCTCTTGTTCGATTATCTCAATCTGATAACAGTCGTATAATCCGGCGACTTCAGTGAACTGCGGTCGAATCTGATGGCATCATAAGTTTGTTAACAATGACGCCAAAATTGACAGCAATGTCGAGATGTGGGAACCAATTTTTATACACAGTTGAATTCGACAGGAACGGATTGATCAAATAAATGATTAGCTATGGGAGCTAAGGGAGCTCTCATTGAATGATTAATGGAATTAAGAACAAAAATGCAAATAAAACAGAAAGAAAATTAATTTCTTCTTATCGTTTTAAGAATTATTTCAATATATAGTATAGTTTAGGGGATATTCTCATTTAAAAACCATGCCCAAGTACACAGCTAGATACATTACCAATACAGCGTGGAGCTCAGAGTACGCCTTGTTTCAAATTGCAATGTAGAGTATATTCGAGAAATTCTGTTTTCTCGTAAACCATTCTCCAAAACTGTTTTTTCTCTAACTAGATTGGGCTAATATTGATATACTTTTATTTACGAAATTAAATATTTTTGCCTCCCAGCGCAAAACTGAAATTTTTAAAGAGACAAAAAATACGACTGACTCTTCGTGCAAAGCACTGAGACAGAAAATAATCAGGAGTTCCACGCTGTATTGAAAACTCGCCTCAAGTTTTTTTATAATTATATAAAATACTATGGTTTTTGCGAGTGTTGTATTTAAATTGATTTAATATTAAAAAAAAATAAATTGTGATGTGTACTATTTATTTTGTCACCACTGTATGTAGACACATTTTTTACATAAGTTTCCTCGCGAAGGGATGATATAATTTAAATTTATCATGCCGCATTCGATGCGTCTTGATGGGTTTCAGATCTGATTTTATTTTGAGGGAAATCTTCAGTTTCTTCGTTATTTAAGAAAAAACAAAACCTTTAATGATTTACTTGAAAATCTAAACATTCTGGATGCATCCCACAATAATCAAACCCACCACGATTTCTTTGTTTTCTTTAATTTTTTAATGAAATTATTTTTAAAATTTAGAAAATGCAGCATTCAAATTTGTGTAAAAAAAAGTCTTACCTACACACAGCTTAAATCTAAACGTGGTTAATAAAAAATTGAAATGAAATGAAATGAATATTCAAATTGAAAAATGAATTAAAAATTTCGATTCATACAGATTGCAATTGTACTTTCCACCAGACACACATGTTTATGTTGCTTACTTAGCTAACAATAATCAAAAACACAACTCTAGCCACACGTGCGATAAATTTATTGTTTCCTTCTACAACTGTTTTCTGCTTTTATGATTAACATTAGATAATGAAAATCGTTTGTCAATTCTAATTACTTGAAAGCTGAAATTAAGCTGCTAAAAATAATTAAGTGGATTTTTTTAGTGACTTTTAAACAGATCGATTGTTTTGCGTACCACTTAACAAACTATCACAGAAAGCTAGTATTTTGATAAATCGATTATATATATCTATATTTAACACAAACCTGCTCTTATTGGTGTTGTAAAATAATGCCTTTATTTTGAAAACAATTATTGCACTGATTAAGTGATGTAATGAAGTGAATGACCAGTGTCAATACTACTTGGTATTTGTAATTCAGGCTATCGTTATCATATCAATGCAAACATTACTTATAAATGGCAGAATTAATGAATATCTTCTCTTCAACTCCCTAACTTTACTTAGGAGGAAAATTAACTATTACAAAGCAATTTTAATTAATATTCAGTTTTAAGTATCTTTGACTCGCTAGTAAGCCAAGTACTGGCAAGTAAAGATAAGTAATGTTCATTTTAACAATAAGTAATGCTTGTGTTAACATATTTAGGTTTTATTATTGAAGGAATTAATAAAGAGAAAAAGAACTTTAATTGATATCTATGTTTTACTACATTGTAAAATCGTATGAAATTTTGTTTGATTGTTGTCAGCAAAGTTACATACAAAACCAAACACTAAAGAAAGATACTGCAGACGAGAATTGCGTTCAAAGGGTGTAGCCGGTTAAGGAGGTGAAAAGTGCCCCCAGCGCTTTTGAAAAACAAAAAATATCATCATGTAGTACATGAAAAAGTACATCTTTGCTGAAATTTTCAGACCCATAGACCCTCACATAACCTCAAAAAAAATTAAAACGTGATTTTCACTGTTTTGGCGATATCTCGGCTTCTTGTAGACGTACAAAATTCTTTGTCAGCTACAAAATAATATTTTTTTCAAAATTTTTGGCGGGAAATTCAAATTTTTATACAAGTTCGAAATTTTCAAAATTCAATTAAAAAAAAAACAAAAAAAAATAGAAACGACGAAAAAAAAAAATGTTATTCTCTGGATGTCAAGCTATATCCATGAATTATTTCAAATTTTTAGATTTGGTGCAACAGTGTCAAAATATCGAAAAACCGTTTTTTCAGCATTTTTCAGTATTTTTACATCTTTTTCAAGTCTGAATATTCTTTAAGTATGCATTTTTTTTAAGTCATTTCCTACCTTGATAAATTCACAAAGAGATCATATTTTCAACCTGGCGTGACATCATGGCTGAATTACACTCACCCCACCGTTCATTCATATTTGTCATGCACACTGTTCATTTACGCATGTTTGAAACTGAGCGAAGTAATAACAATTCCAAATAATTGTAATATATTTCTTAATAAAAGACCTCACAAAGTAATAATATTGCCCCACTCTCTTCTGCACTCACTTATAATATAAATCTGTATTATACAAATTAATACGTATAAAAATAAATATAGGATCACCTGAAAAAGAAGAAAAGTCTGAAAACTTACTTGTATTATACCGAACCTGAAAACATAAGACAATAGATAAAATCCCGTATTTGAGATATGAATAGGATAATTAATCTGCATCATTATCTTCTTCAATAACTGGTTCAACACCTTCGGTTTCAAATATTTTCTTCAATTTAAATTTTTTAGTTATATATCATGCATGAGATAAGTAATATAGGTATTACAGCTGCTACATGCGAACAGGAACCGAGGGGGTATCCCACTCTAGAGGCCCTTGAATTGAACGTTTTTTTCAGGGAGTTGAACAAGAAAATATAAAACATTTATAGTTATACATAATAATCCTTTTATTATCTGATCTTTAGTGAACATTTTGAGAAAAAATGTTTTTTTTTTATTGAGTAGTTGGGTCAGGGCGGGCCTGCTACTGGGACTCATAACTCGTTATATTTTTTAGTTGATTTTTACTGTTAAAACATGGGATACAAGCTATGTTAATGTAAAAATGCCTGATTTGCTCCTCTTAGGTAATAGAAGCAAAGCTAACACAGCTTTTACCAAAATCTGAATTTTTTCGGATGAATGGTTTTCTCAGAATGCTGCACACCATTCATCAAAACGGTATTTTGAGAAAAACGGCATTTAAGTTAAAGATAAAGGCAACGAGGAGTGGTGTGGAGCACCAGCTGCGCACGGAATTGCCTGTAGCAGCGCGGGCTTTTCAAATTTCGCGAAAAGAGATAGCTTAAAGGATTCAGAAAAGAACACAGAATTTTTCAAAACTAAAAAAAATTCATTTTTGTAACGTTCTAGGGTGGGATACCCCCTTAAGCCATTTACTGTAAGCTCGGGAAAATCTAAAACGTATGTTGAAGTCAAACGAGTGAATAAAGATTTTCTTCTGCTCTAATTGCTATTTTGTGATTCTACAGCTACAGAAAAAATTTTAAAAATATTTCTCACTGGTACGTATCAAACGGAATAGGCGATTTTGTATTTAGCAGAAATGCTAGATGAAAATGATGAAGTCAATCCACAGTATTTAAAAAAATCAAAAGATATAATTAAGATACAAGTTCGTTCCGGGCACATTAGCAGTAAAACTTACAATTGTTATATCCATTATAAACCGAAATCAATAGGTTATAAAAATATTCTCAGATACTATTGGGAATGTGCAAATGGCTTAAGAACAGTCTGTTCCCGTAAGCTGTAATATATTACGATTTTTTCCGTAGATTGTGAATTCGTAAATGAAAATGATCAATCAGCTCCCGTTTTCAAGGATTAGGTGAGTGAAAAAGTCAAATGAACTTATTTTGACCATATTTGAAAACACGTTCAAATATAACGGATTATTATAGAAGCTTGTAACGTGGCTAAAACCAAAATTAGAACCTTGAGTTATTATCTCAAAATAGTAAAGGTCTTAAAAATGTTCGAAAAATGCCTTGAAAATCAAATGTTTGACCAAACCCATTATATCATACAACAGATGCTGAAAGAAGACTATAATAAATACACGCTCATGAAAAACTTTTTCGCGAGAATGTTTAGACAAGCTATAGAAATTAGTGGTATTCGACATTTTTTAGAATAAGTTTCAGACTTTGATTTGAGCCATGTTACAAGTTCCAGTGACTATCTGTTATTTTTTGATGATTTTACAAAAATGGCAAAAATACGATATTTTCAATTTTCCACTCAATTTTTCTCGAAAACGGTAGCTGATTGAGAATTTTCATTTAAAGTTCTTAATATACGGAAAAAATCCTGTAGAAATGGTGTTATTGAAGAATATAGTGATACAGACTAATTGTCCTATTCATATCTCAAATACGGGATTTAATCTATTGTCTTATGTTTTCAGGTTCGGTATAATACAAGTAAGTTTTCAGACTTTTCTTGTTTTTCAGGTGATCCTATATTTATTTTTATACGTATTAATTTGTATAATACAGTTTTATATTATAAGTGAGTGCAGAAGAGAGTGGGGCAATATTATTACTTTGTGAGGTATTTTATTAAGAAATATATTACAATTATTTGGAATTGTTATTACTCCGCTCAGTTTCAAACATGCGTAAATGAACAGTGTGCATGACAAATATGAATGAACGGTGGGGTGAGTGTAATTCAGCCATGATGACACGCCAGGTTGAAAATATGATCTCTTTGTGAATTTATCAAGGTAGGAAATGACTTAAAGAAAATGCATACTTTAAGAATATTCAGACTTAAAAAAGATGTAAAAATACCGAAAAATGCTGAAAAAACGGTTTTTCGATATTTTGACACTGTTGCACCAAATATAAAAATCTGAAATAATTCATGGATATAGCTTGACATCCAAAGAATAACATTTTTTTTTTTTCGTCGTTTCTATTTTTTTTGTTTTTTTTTAATTGAATTTTGAAAATTTCGAACTTGTGTAAAAATTTGAATTTCCCGCCAAAAATTTTGAAAAAAATATTATTTTGTAGCTGACAAAAGACCCTATAATTTGAGGGAAAAAAGAATTTTGTACGTCTACAAGAAGCCGAGATATCGCCAAAACAGTGAAAATCACGTTTTTTTTGAGGTTATGTGAGGGTCTATGGGTCTGAAAATTTCAGCAAAGATGTACTTTTTCATGTACTACATGATGATATTTTTTGTTTTTCAAAAGCGCTGGGGGCACTTTTCACCTCCTTAACCGGCTAGACCCTTTACTGACAAGCACGCAACGCATTAATTTTTGAATAAATAAATGTATTAATATAAAAATGGGTACTTCACTGGTGGCACTTTATTTTTAGAAGTTTAACTGAACTCAATAACTATTGCAGATAAAAATTGAAAGTTGTGATTAATTATTGTAGATTTTTCGAATTATGTGAACTGACTTCTTAATGACTGATTTTAACTAAATAAATTTTTAAAAGACCACGCCATACATACTGTTGACACTCTGTAAGTCTTTAAACATTTTCGTTGTTCAACTTCAACTACCAAAAAAAGTTAAATCGAAATTTTATTCTTAACCCTTTATAGCCCAAGATCATAAAACATTAAAATTATGTTAAAAATTGACAGGTTTAGGGAAATAAAAAATACATATTTCTCAGAAATTAAAAAAATATGTATTATTAATTATTTATTTCACATTTAAGGGAGTGTAACATTACTGTAAAATTGAGTTAAACGTAAACAAAAAAAACTAATTTGGTATGGAAGGAACATATTCATTCACTTATCTATAGGTTTCCAGGAAAATAAGACAATTTTACACACTTTTTGTATTTTTTTTGTAAAATTTAAAATTTGCTCGAATTTCAACTTGTCACTTTCAATTACGGGCGAAATTCTAATCGATTAACTGTTAACAGTTTACGCTGTCTATGATGATTTCCGTGGATACTACATTGTTCAATAATATGTGACAGTAAAGTGGCGCCGATTTGAATGAACTAAATACATTTGGTGTGTATTCTGGCGGGATTTTTGAGGTTTGTTATAGAAATGTCACATGGGGCTATAAAGGGTTAAGCAGACCTCACATCGAATAAATCGGGTTAGAATTCACGCTGTCTGTTGCTATGCAAACAATGTCTGACGAAGTTAAACATATTTAATCAATTATAAGCGATTTTCACTTCTAAGATTGTTGCCTAACCAATCTTTTGGTTAATCTGCTACGGAATTTAGTAAAACGTGGTCAAAATTCTTAGTTAAACAACAATTGAGCCGACATTTCAGAACGAAACTTTGTGACATAAGATGGTTTTTGCGTACTTTTTGTTTTATATATGAAGCAAAAGCATTTTTATATTATTTTCTTAAGCGATTAATTCGCTTTCGAAATCTGCCATTTTCGAAAACCAATTTTTTTCTTAATCCATTCATGAAGCACTAATTTTCTTATTTAGAAAATATTGACAAAATTCCGTGTTGATCACTTGAACAGTTTTTGAAAAGAAATATTAATATTTTCGAATGAAATTTTCAGTGTTCTGTGCTTGTGTTCTTGAAATGTTACTAAATAGAAATGACGACCACAACAACAGACTGCAACAAAACAACATGCTGCATTTAAAAAAAAAAATAGTGCATAGTAAATTAACTAACATAAAAGTTAGTTAACATCCAAATTCTAAATTAATCAAGAAATGATTAGTTAACAATTTCTTTGTTCAAACGTAATTATTTTTCGTTGTTAAAAAAAACCAACTTTATTGTTTTGCACATTTTTAATCTGTGATTTTCGTTATTTTTACCAATGCTTTTCTTCCAATGCACTCTAGAAACTCTAAATATTCGTCTGCCTGACAAAAACAAAAACATACACAAAAAAAAGACATTTTTCCTTTATGACGTATCTAGACTATTACTAGTAAAATCTTTAAATTGCATGACTTTGTTCATTTCCTTAATTCGAAATGAGCCAAATATCCAGCATGACCTATTTTCTATACAGCCAAAAGATAGAATCCGAAAGACTCGCCCGTTAAAATCTAAGACCCTGCACTTACATCTGATGCATACAAAAAATTGAGGCTCATTAAATAGTTATTCCTGTTTTTCAAGAGACTTACACAACGCACACGATCTTCGCCTGGGCTATAGTTGGCCAAGCTGCCAGCAAGAACAAGAAAACTATCTAGTTGGCTGGGTTCTCCAACACTTTGAAGAAAATTTTCCTTGCGATAGTTATTATCTTGTCATTGACCTCTCGCGCGCATCTTCCCTTTGTGTGTGCGCGCGCGCGCTTTGTACGCTTTGTATTCCGACTGCAACTCCTCTGTCACAGCAGTACACAAAAGTATAAAATTAAACGTCTCGTCTCGGCTGCGATGGGCAGGAGAGGGGCAAAAGCAATAAAGTTAACAACATTGGCTCACTTATAATAAGAAAGCCTAGAAATAGAAAAAAAAAAATATATATATGGGCAAAATCGAAGTGGGCTCTGCTGTGAGAGCTGTCCGGCTTGAGTATGACTGATAAGCATTGCGGCCTCGCACGGTCGCATGAGTTATGGGAAATTTTTTGCCCACCACCAAAGTACACAAGAACACAATTTACCTGCTTAAAGACTTAAAGAGTGCGGCCGACGTTTATGTCTATTGAAGAAGAAGAAAGTAGGCGCCATTACGCGCCATTACTGTGCATTGAGTAAAAAAGCAGTCACTACAAGATTATAACTAAATCTACAATAATCGCAGCTGATAAACAACATAACACAACTGACCCCTTACATACATAACGGAGGAGATATTTTTTTTTTTCGCAGCATTGTCGTGGCGCTGCTGTTCCTCTTGGTAGTATGGCACAAAAACGCTTATCAACTTCTGATAACGACCCCATGCGCGCCGTCGTACCTTCTGAGCACGCAACCATCTCACGCTGTCATAGATAAATTGCTGAGAAAAATATTGGACGACGGTCGTCCATAGTACGGAGTGCCCCGCGCACAGTAATCGATGCCGGGGGCCGAGGCACCCTATTAAAATAATAACAAACCGCTGGGGAGTGCGAGCCTAACAAACGGATCTCAGGATCTCCCTCTAGGCTAGTAGGTGGCAGAACACTATTCCATGAATGGGAAAATTGATGCATACCTGGAAATAGAAAAAGTACCATTAGTGCATGAAATTAATTAATAACAAACTCAAGAACAGACAAATGGAATTCGTGCATATATACAGTGGCTGCAAATTAGACACACACAGTGGCCTCAAAAGAGTAAGGGACCGCAACAATACCGACCACACTATAGATACATTTATACAGGTTGGACAAAAGCTGAGATATTGATCTAGAAGTGGGCTGAGATATGATGCACCAGAGTGTACTCGCGCGATCTCAACAATCAGATCAGTTGTAGATCACAAATTATCTTCTGTGGTGGATCTAACCATGCAAACCGCTAAAAATATGGCATTTTGTCGGACTATGACGGTTCCCCAAGATTTCAGTGAGCCCCAAAGATCATTTGTCGACGGTGGTGGCGGCGGCGGCGGCAGCTCTTTTCTTAGCATTGCAATCCTCCCGGCAGGCGTTCGAGTGGTATCGCTGCGTGCGAACAATGGTTGGCACTTTCCAAAAGACCAATGCAATCGGATACGTGCGACTATAAAAATAAACCACAAACCCTGATGCGGTGTTGTGTAAATTAACGAAAAAAAAAAAAGAAATACAAACGAAATTCTCAAAAACTGACTTTTCTCTGGGTATTAAACGCTCCTCGACCTCATATTTCAAAAAAAAAAAAAAAAAAATTTAATGGCCCTACGTGTAAAGATCCTAAAGATCTCCAGTTCGACTGAAAGGAGGACACTGAACGTATACATTCCTTTTTTGCAACCGAATTATATGACAAAGTTTCAAGCAAGTTGCACGCCATACAATGTACACTCCACGACACATGATCGTAGGCAGTCTCAAACACAGGTTTTTAATTAAGTAATGATGGTTTCTGAGAAAATGCATATCCTTTTTCACTAGATGGAATTTTCCT
Organism: Dysmachus trigonus; assembly: GCA_949715965.1. Taxonomy (NCBI): domain Eukaryota; kingdom Metazoa; phylum Arthropoda; class Insecta; order Diptera; family Asilidae; genus Dysmachus; species Dysmachus trigonus. The sequence continues at coordinate 50,487,837 of OX454319.1, read as the reverse complement.
ATGCATTTTAACTGAGAATTGTTATAAAACTCTGCGAAACTTGATTATAAGCACAGAAGTTATTGTGTCGGAGTGAAACAAACTGTATAACTTTTACATCATATTGTATTGAGAAGTAAATAGCTAGTAGACAAAATAAAAATAGGTGGTGGAGAAAAACTTGCCCTTGAGAAAATTGGAAAAATACGAGCACTAAAAGAAAAAGGATATTCCAATTGAGAAATTGGTAGAAGGAAGAGCAGGAGTGCTAAACTAGGTTGAAACTTCCTTAAGCTGTCGATAATTAACGAGCTGTTATCAATGTTTAGCATTAATGCACCGACGAGAAACCTACGACAATATGATTTCTTAAAGCTGGAGAGCTTCAAACATTCAGCAAAAAACATTCTTAAAACGGAATGGCACAGATTTGCCTCCGATTGAATCGTTATGGTTCAAAAATCGTCTAAGAGTTAACAACCACTGTGAAGGATGTTTGGGCCTCAGTCAGTCAACAGTCATCAAACGACGATGTAACAAAAATGTGAATAAGGCTAGTTTCTCCATTATTTTGAAATAAAAAAACTTTCAGCGAACTATTAATAAATTAAGTTTGGTTTTATTTTTATTTTCTTAAATGTACTTAATATTTTGAATTGAATAAAAAGCACTTTTTTCGTTATATAGTTAAATTTTGTTTTGGTTAATAAATCTTCCCATTTGCCATTGTGAAATCTTTCAAAAAATCTAAAAATGAACGTTTTTTTCATTTCATTTACCATTTAATTTCGGGGACCCTTTGTTCTTCCAAAATTTAGCTTAAAATTACACCAATATTAACCCTTTTAGTGCCAAGCGTTTTATGGAGTACATGCGAGAAATGCCACGGGCCGATTTGATATGCGCGCTCATATAGCTTTATAAGGAGGAAAAGTTTAGTATTTATTGGAGATAAGGACTAAATGAAGAATACTCGTTTTTCGTAGCATTTGCTGCGATGAGTTTCATAATAGGCGTGATTAGCTCACTCGAAGTTTCAAGTTTACCCATATAAATTTCTTTTTAGATGTGAAATTAATTGGATACCTGATTTCACCCACTCACATGATTTGTACAATTTTTCTCTACATTAGCTTCATTTTGCCTTGTTAATTTATAAAAATTTCGTTCACATAACATTTTGCAAGAGGATCATTGAAATTATCCTCATGTTATTTCTATATTTAGACAATTTCTATGACAATATACGAATATGCCTATTATCCTATGCCGAAAAAAAAATCTTTTTTCTGGTACATGTGTTATTAATGAGGATACAAAATGTTTGCATTTCATTTATATACTCGGTACTTTAACCTTCAGAAATATTATAAAAATTTGCCTAAGGTATTCCTACACTAATGCAGAAATGACTCAATCTACGTACGCCTACCTATATAAATTGATATCTTTTAAAGTTAAATAAAAAAAAAATTAAAATCTTATAGAGATATTAGTTATGGAATGTAAATTGCTGTGAATGGGATGGGATTGAAATTATTTGATCTGTAATAGAATTTCCTTTTAAGAATTTTTTGTTTTAAGTTAAACTATGAAATAAGTATAGTTATTGAGCTCTTGCAAGCTATGGTTTAAAGATCAGAATATATAAATTTTCTCGAAGACCCAGATCAACCGGAATATGATACTAAGAAAAGCACTTCCATTGAAAACAAACTTAAAATCAAATGCAAAGATCATCCGCAGTACGAAATATTATTAAACTTACGTCTGTTCTTGGTTGTTTTTTTTTACCGAAGGAAGTTTTCAAATGTGATTTCAATACCTTTTTAGCTTTCATTGTTAGATTTTGTAACTTACGTATCTTTCCCTAGTCACTGCCATCCCCCAACATTACGAATTGAAGGTCCCAAACTATTAAGTTCCTCTTCAAAATGTTACCATCGAATCTTAAGATTTGTCTTAAAATCACTTTCCGATTTAATATAGCTCCGAGCAAAATCAACAATTTTTTCACTAAATCAACAAATTTTCCAAATTGTTTCCTGGTACTTATTTTCACCCTAAAATGTTCAATGAAGTAAAGTAATTGTAAGAGAACTCAAAAATATGAAAATAAAATGCTTATTGTTTATTTACAGGATGTATAGGTACATAATTTACATACATTTTTAGGGGTTATCGCTAACAAATCGGGAACAAAAACCTGAACGACTAAAAGTGTCAATAAAATTGATAGTTGTCGTTACAACTTTGTCATAATGCCATTTTCACTCTCAATTACGACTCGTCTCTGAAAACGATATTAGCAATAGGGCCATTTAAAAAAAGAAGCACCACAAAAAATGAATAAACCAATTATTTCCTGAAAAAATTCCCAAAACAATATGGTCACTTTCTTGCCCGTCTACTCAGGTGTAAGCTTTGAATGGGTTAAACTTTGAAATTGTTTCAATATTATTAGAATTTTCAAGTTCAACTATTTTATTTTTATTTAAAAGGAAAAGGAATTAAATTGTTTAAAATTAACGAGACAAAGACCCCATGAACGTTGCCTGCATTTATTTCGTTAACCAGCGAAAACTTATAACTCTCGCTTAACTTTTAGCAATTTGATTACCTCGTAACCCGCAGCCGTGTGGCGTAAGGTGAGGAGTGCAAAAAAAGCAAACCAGCCGCAATCTTCTCTTGAAATGAATTCCTGCATAGTTTCTGAGATCCTAATCAGCTAGAAAAAACAATTTGAATGTTTCCGAGAAGGATATACTTTCGCATGCGGGTCCGGCCATGTCTGCTGCATTAAAAGTAAAAATGATGACGACGGACCCAGAAAAAATGCCCGAACTAATTTCACTCGCGAAACATAAGTCGTGAAGAAGAGAACAGGTTTAGGATCGGGGTCCATTCGGGTCTCCATGGCCTCCTGGCCACACCCGCACCCGTACCAGCGTCCCGGTTCGTCCTGTTGGTAGTGACCAGAAAAAAAATGTATACCTCTAACGTGGAGCTCGAAGTAGTTACTATCCATCAGAGGGGGAATTAGACCCTGCCCACAGGAGTCTCAAATATTGTGGTTTTATTAGTTTTCGTCTGCCTGGCGGCTAAATTTCATCCAGAACACCGTCCAGCCGGAGTGACACTAATTTGGGCATAAACGGGTACAAGGCATGTACTCCGTCTTTGGCAGCGCGCGATGCGGCTCCATCTCTCTGACTTTTTGCGCCGTTGACTGTACAAATTTAGTCGCACCGCGCGGTAGCAAAGTAATAAGATGCACGCGGGACTAGAATTGGAAAATAATCGCCCGATGAGATTACACTTTGGAACGAATGCAATAAAAACGAAGAGGAGCTCCCGTGGGCTGGGATGGGAGCAGCCAAAGAGCTTTTGGTCATTGACCTGGACTGTGATGGGTTGGTTGCGTGTGTACAAAATGCACTGAGCCCCATGAGAGCTCGGGCGCAGGCGAAGCACCCAGCTAGTGCCGAGGGGGGAATCAGAACCAGCCCATTCATACATATGTGCACCACGGTGGCGAGGGACGGAGACGGGTCGTCTTTTCTGTGGTGCACTAACATACACTTGGCCGTCTCCTCATTACATTAGGTCAGCGCTCGGGCTGCGTTGCATTCACCCGGCCCCCGCGGTAGCCCTAGCGGAAAAATCAAGAAAAAATTTCAAAAATGTTTAGAACTCCATACCATAAAACAGATTGTCCGTGCAGCACCGCACACCAAAGATCGGTCAGACGGGGGCACAAAGAAGACATGAACACGATTTCAAAGTCTGAAGTTGCACTGTGTCTGAAGAGAGTGCCAGTGGAAAAGTCCCGGGGTCCGGCACCGCGGCCGGGGCCCCGTCCAGCCAGCGCCGCACTTCTATGCCGAGAGAAGCACCAAAGACAACGGGGCGAATACACCACACCAAGAAGACGACGCGACGGAGAGCTTCGTAAAATGCAGTTGGAATTTCATCGAGCTAGAGATGCACAAAAAGCAAAAAACAAAAAAAAAATTGATTAGTTGGACGTCTTCCCTTTATCGGGATGCTTCATCCCTGGAGCGCAGCCAGTTTCATTTCTATCGCGATCACATCCCATTTCGGATCTCAACAGCGGACAGAGGGACCTCCACTGATCGTCCCCGAGAGAGCCACCGCCTGAATTGAATAATTTCGGTCCCTAAAGTGACCCAAAAATAGATCTTCTCGGAACGATCACATCTACGATGCTGTGCGTAGACTTTCTCCCGATTCCACTATTTCTGGACGCACTTTTTCACTATTGACATTTTATTGCAACGTTGTCGTCGTTGCTCCGTTGCCGTCGTCATCGTTGTCGGTTTTCAACGCCCTCTGCTGGCCTCATGCCGAGAAAGCCCGTTCCCTCTTCCCCCTCGATTGATGCTTAACAAATGTCGGCCGTTGATTATAAATGATACCGAGTTCTGGTTTACGTTTCTGACTCGATAGTGGATCTTTTATAAAAAAGAATTTACGAGGAACCTGTCGACCGCCGCTGCCGCACGCAGCTCCCTCTAGTGGATGAGCTAACCACATTCGCGGAGTGTGGTTTTCATGCTCCACACCGTAAATTGTATAATTCGATCGGTTTAATGCCCTAAACCTTCGTGGGCGGCTGGGCATGATGAGTATTCGGCAACAGCTTCTACGCGAAAGCTAGAATATGTCTAGCAAACTCAACAGGGTGACCTGTAACTAAGTAAACAATTTCAGTTTTACCATTATAATTTTTTTTTCAAATGTTTTGAAGTTACAGAGGAAACGCAATGCAACGACCATATAAGCCCATTAATATCCCAGAAACAACTAATTATTCACATATTTCTTGTCAGTTCTCAGCTTCTAGTACGCTCTAAAAATAATTGTCAAATTACATACTATATAAACGGCGTAAAACAGGTGGAGTTCCGAAAACGCTCAACCTCAGATTGACCTGAAAATTGTTCTGAACATTTGATTAGACTTAGAGAAAAAGAAGTTTTGGGGGGGCTTTCTTGTTTCCTTGGCCACCCAAATTCGATATGGATTTCGAAACACTTTGCTGCGCTGTTTGTAGGGAAATTAAAGAAAAAAATTTATCACGGTATCCGTTTTTGAGACATTAGACAAAGTAGTTAATACTCACGAAGTATTAACTATCTACAGCAAAGTGTTTCTAAAACCAGCCGTGACAATTAAAAACACCAATCGCACTCGCACTCAATTTTGCGCGAGTAGGAAACGATGTACGTATAGTATCGAAGCAAATTTATAATTTTCGTATCGAAATTATATGATATTAAAAATGACATGACAAATGATGAGACAAATGTCAACATGTGAAAGAAACAAAACTACTGACATGCACTTAAAGTTAGTCCCGTTCGTAATTTCGTTCATTAGAATGCCTATCGACTGAATATTTCCCTTTTACAAAATGTCGATTGATCGAGGAGAAACGAGCGAACTCTAATTCAACTTATATTCTTACTATCAAGAACGGAACTCATTTCAAGTGCATGTCAGCAGTTTCGAGTTTCGAGTAAAGTACCCCCGCGCCGATTATGGCCGTTATATTTTTTTATTGTCAGGACTAACACAAGTATAACAATTTAATAGTTAACCCCCAAGGGGTGAGAATTAATTTTAAAAATTTCGAAAAAAAATTAATATCTTTTGAACGCGTTGACCGATTTGGATGGGATTTTGATGATGTCACTGAGGCGCATCACAGCAAAAATCAGTGGAACTGAAAACTGGATTTAACCTAAAAAAAAAATTTTTTTTTTTTCAAAAATTGTTGTTAGTAATTTTTTTGTTATAGGTCCCTAATATAGTTTTTTATAATATATATTTTTTCCACCGGCGCGGCGTGACACATAAAAAAAAAATAAAATGTCGATTTTATTTTTGTTTTGCAGGTTGTGACTGTACGGCACTCCTGGGACTCTTAAATCAATTTTGTGCCTGAACCTGCTAAAGTCTACCAGGCTCACCGAGTAATTTTGTCATCAGGAAGGTTATGGAACGAATCAAGCTATCAGTTGTGAGATTTCTAACAGTTGGATTCCTTCCACGATTTTGCTGAAACTTTACATACAATAAAGTATTGTAAAATGCTAAGTCATGATATGGTATAGTTATTGATATTTAAAATAGAATTTATAACATAAGAACAACCATAGCCAAAAATGCAAAATCCTAAATTAGTTTTTAAAGTAGCTTAATTTTATAAATTTTCTAAATATAAGAACAAACGTTCCATGTAATTTAAGGAAAGATTTTTGAAGAACTTTTAGACGATATCATGTGTGCTAATGCAGAAGATTATTCTATGAATATAAGCAGAAATTACGAAAGCCAAATATAACTTATGCTATTTTAAAAATATACCTACTTTCAAAGTGCGATTTGGAAGCTTGAAATTATCTCTTTTTTTATGCCATTGAATATTTGAGGGCACCCTGTTCTATTCGCTTCAACGATCGCTCAAGCCCATTTTAACTAATCTGAAGGACTGACTGTTTTATTTTCTATCGAAGAAAATTTGTATTTTACGCATAGCCGAGAGGAAAACTCATTTCAGGTGGTTTCAAGTTAAACAGGTTCCGCCGGGGGCCAACTATCTTCCATATCTACCAGGTGCATGAACGGGTTATGAGGCAATACCTAGTAAATGTTTTCTGATAATATGTGCGCTCGGTTGCGCGAAAATTGATCGATAGCGGCAGCAAACTAATGGAATGTTTCCTCTGGGGACCGGCCCCATATTTCATGTAATATTACCCTGATAGGATTTTTATCGAAAAATCCATGCTGCCAATAACCGCAGAATGTACATGAGTGCAATTGTGAATGATTTTGAACACAAAAAAAAAAATTAACTGCAACCTGAGTTTATTTATACCATGCTCAGTCGCGTCGATTATGTTGCGGAAAATATTTAGAACGAATTGGAAATTTGTCAGCAAAAAACTAGTTTTTCTATTAGCTCCTCATATAGTGTGCTGTGTGCTGCTTGCAAGCTTGGGTATTTCGCAGCATACTTTGTTGCTACATTTGGCAACAATTTTGCACCTTATAACGAACAGCGGCATGCCTAGAAGGATTATTGTATTAGGTAGGTTATCTAGGACATTCGTGTCATGTTATATCAATAAATATATATATAAACATAAGCTGTGAAGTGGAAAATGCACATATAGTGATTTAGTCCGACAATCGCCGAAATAACATTGCTTCTTATAGACGGTAGATCCGAGGTATACCTCTCCACGCGAGTGAACTACTAAGCTATAACTTTTTTGCGAAAATGTCGTTCTAATAATTACAGGGTCCGCCATCTAACGTTTTTTTTTTCAACTAGTGCTTATTTCGTGGATGGCAACACTTAGCTCATGTCTGATTTGACAGATAATTAGTTTTATCCTTCCGCTGAACGAATATGGTTGTGTATACGCTTGAACAACGCTGGGAAATATTGCGACATTACTTTGAAAATCATGGTAATGTTGCAGAATGTGTGCGAAAATTGCGTACGGATTTTGGAAGAAAAGAAGCACCGTCAGCTCCGTATGTTCGTTACCTTGTGAAAAAAGTGAAAGAAACTGGCATCCTCATCGATAAACCAACGCGTGAAAAGCCAAAAACAGTGCGTACATCCGAGAATATTGCTGCTGTGGCCGAAAGTGTGCGTGAAACGCCATCAACATCAGTTCACCGTCGTTCTCAACAATTGGACATTTCGCAGACATCATTGAGACGAATTTTGCGTAAAGACCTTGGTATGACGCCGTACAAAGTCCAATTGGTTCAGGAGCTGAAGCCAACTGACCATCCAATGCGTTTTCGCTTCGCTAAGTGGGCCTGCGATCGACTTGCAGAAGATGCGGATTTTGCCAAAAAAATCATCTTTTCAGATGAAGCTCATTTCGATCTTGGCGGGTATGTAAACAAGCAGAATTGTCGCATTTGGGGCACAGAAAACCCGCACGCATTCATTCAAAAGCCGATGCACCCAAAACGATTCACTGTTTGGTGCGGATTTTGGTCCAGAGGCATAATTGGGCCATTTTTCTTCGAAAATGAGCAAGGAGTGGCCGTTACAGTCAATGGCGATCGTTATCGGGCCATGTTGAACGAATTTTTGTTCACAGAAATTGAAGAGCAGGATATTGGCAACATTTGGTTTCAACAGGACGGCGCTACGTGCCACACAGCCGACGCTACACTTGATGTTTTGCGCCCTGTTTTTGAAAATCGCATTATCAGCCGCAGAGCTGATGTCGTTTGGCCACCTCGGAGCTACGATTTGACACCGTTAGACTATTATTTGTGGGGTGCCGTCAAAGATAAGTGTTACGCCGACAAGCCAGAGACAATTGACGCTTTAAAGGACAATATTCGTGAAGCCATTGGTGAAATACAGCTGCACACAATCGATAATGTACTTAAAAATTGGACCGATCGTGTAGGCTACTGCATGGCCAGCCGAGGCAGCCATTTGAATGAAATTATTTTCCATCATTAACCGGAAGGATTGTAATTAAAATAAAAAAAGAAATTTGAAAAAATATTCAGTAGTTTTTTTTTTATAGCATTTTCAAAAAAAAAAAGTTATTTGGCGGACCCTGTATAACTTGGGAGGAATATCTTATGAATATGAAAAACGTTATAGTGACAAGAACAAAATATTAGAGGTTTTTGCAAATCTTTAAAATTTTGTTTTCGTCTGTATAATGATTTTGATACCATAAGAACAGTATTCTTCTCCAGTTAATTGCTAGCGGGAATCATCAGACTACATCACTCTATAATGTGGTAGTATACAGGTCTACTTTCCTCTACAACTAATAAATATAACTCCAGAAAATTTAAGAGTAGGACATTAACTGTATTTTCACATGGAGGAATTTATTAGCTTTGTCCAAAAATATTGGAACCATCTTCGGACTTGTTTATACGACGATATCTCCACATTACAGATGCACAGCACTGCTTGCTTGAGGGAGTATCAACCTTTAGACATCCCAACTCTATTACGAACTTAGGACGGCACATGGGGAAGAATCCACCCCAGCAGTTTAAACTTTAAATAAGTTCGAAAGTACTGACTTTTTCGAAAAAAGTGTAAATACATTTTTTGTACAATCAACTCATGCTCATTAACTTGGTATCAATAGTTAAAATAAAAAAAATACTAGAGCTAAACAATTCCATTTGAAAGGCATAAACTGCGGAAAATTATGTGATTTCATTCAAAAATTGATCGATTTTTAATTTTTTAAGATAAGTAAAAACAAAACTAGCACATTTTTAAAGTCAGTACTTTTATGTGTACTAAGTAAAAACTATATTTATTTTGCAATCTGAAGTGAGAAGAGAAATTGGGATAATTTTTTTGTAAAAATCACTTGAGGTGGATTATATGTATATATATACCCCTTATATCGTCTAGTTTTTAAAAGTAACTTACAATAGGTAATGGGTCCAACTTCTATAAAAAGAAATATTTTCAGAAATTCGTTTTGGAATTTCAGTTACATAAAGTTTGGAGTCGAAGGTGCTTAATATCAGTTTGTCCAATGTCCATATCTCGTTGAAGTTCGAACTCTATTTATTAATAAAGAACTAAATGCTCAACATCCACTAATGCGTTCTACTTTCAATTTTCATTCTAGCCTCAGCCAACCAGCCAGTCCCAACGCGGTGGCTCATATGTACGCGGAATTCTCCTGAGCCGCACACGTACCCCCATAAATCAGAAGTCATGTTCCATTCTCGAATTTCCTTCCTCAATTATTTCAATAAATCTACTCTGGCACGAACTAGTCAGCCAGCAATATGCAATCCGAAAAATCCGACAAATCCATTAGGCTCGGCCAAGAGTGCTTAGGAGCAGGCTGCCCAGATCAGAACCCTTGGCAATCCAGCCTCGATCCCTGGCCAACCTACTACTAGCCATCTCCGATCTATCTATCCTGGTGCTCCATGTAAACGCTTGCGCATGCCTGTTGCACTGCGCTCGCCGAACTCAGCAGAACACAATTGCATTTTCTGCAATTGCGTGCGCAGCAACTGCGCACAATTTTTATTCTTACCTCGTCAATGCTCGCCTCATTACTGCCTCCTTTTCTGCTTTTGCTCCTTTTTTGGCTCTCAGCTGCGTTTTTGGTCGCCTTTTTTTAAGCGCACTGCAACTTAAACCGCAGCAGACATTCACCTCTTCTGAAACGTCGTAAAATTCGTTTGTTTTATTCATTTTTTGGGGGCTGCGGCCGCAGAGAATCCGCATAAATGTGCCCACGGCGCAGAAGGGCGAACGCGACGCGGCTCACACACAGCCGTCGTCGACGTCTGGTGCAAGCGTGCAAGAGCTCCAAAGTGAGTACAAAGTGCTCCTTCCATCCCTCTCCCTCTCACACAACAGTGCTTTGGCACCTTTTCGTTTATTATTTTGCATTTTCGCGAAATTGCCCGCTTGTTGTCGTCGACTTGCATCGGGAGCGGTGCTTGTTTTGTTACGCCCCGCTCTAGCCGGTCAGTAGCTCCGTTGACGCACCGCATCGGCTATTGAACCAAATTTGAATGAACTTTCGATTTTGTCCGATGACTGCGGGTTGTCGCAAACATTTTCTTTCTTTTTTTCTCATGTTTCCCATTTTATCAGCTCCAATGTCTAGCTCTCGTTGGGCCGTAGAAATATTTTGGGACCCAAAATATTTGAGAATTTTTGTAGAATGAATCATGGGTGCTGGAATTTATTAATACTTTCAGGAGGTTCTATCTCCAATTTCAGTTCTAATTTATCTTCGAAATGAAAGGAAAATAAAGAAATTTCAGAGAACCTGAAAAACCGCAGGAGATCATCAAAATGTTATTAATTACATACCTTCCAAGATTAGTAGTAATGAAGCTACTCATTTGATGTCTGAGGTGCTAGGCATTGACTTATGATTTCCGAAAGAATATACATATTGCAAATTATTGGCAGTGAGTTAATCTAGATAAAATAACTTGATTTTTAAGAAGTTTTCTGCAACTCTAGTTTTGTTGCGCCTTTCGTTTACGCGGCGGCGTGTAAATGCAAAATAAAAAATATTAAAGCATAGCAAAGGAAATCTTTATATCTATTAATGCACTACCGAACTAAGGTACCATCCTTTTCTGAAAGCGCGGAGTTTTTTAACCAACTTAAAAAAAAAAAGAGAAGGTATGGGTTTACCAGTTCGACCCTCATGTTTTTTCTTTTTTTCGATTACGACGATTTTCTTTTTGTTGTCGAAGGGTACGATGACATGTATAAAAAGCCTGATTGATTGTCTTGATTACTGAGTATTAGATTAATATCAGTCAAGTTTTCGCCCCGACTTCAAACATCTGGTAAAATCGTAAAACTCAGTATTAAAACACATACAACAAAGGATTTTTATAGTATACTATAGTTATTTAATACTGTTTTGGAGGCGATTCTATTAATTTTCTTTTTACTCCTCATATTGTTACCCTGAATAAAACTATAAATATAAAGTGTTATGAAGAGTAGTTGTAACTGATTTTAAGTAGCGCAATAATTATCATTTTCATATCCTTTTTATATTGGAAGTTATTCATATTTAAAGTTTTTTTATACTAATTACACTCAATGATTTCCATCAAAGTCCTAGAGTATTTTTCGTAGTCTCAGGAAGCTGGAATTTGGATAATGAAAGCTTTTGTGTCCGCAAAGGTAGGGAAGATGACTTGCATCACTGAAAAAAAATATTGAATTAAGGGGGCAGTACACTTCTATTTTGTGAAAAAATCGATGTTTTCAAAAACATCAAATTTGTATACTATATACCTCCAAAAGTAGTTTACAATATGTTAAATCGATTGAAAAGTCATTGCTGAATAAGCGTAAGATACTTTTTTTTCAGAATTATCTGCGAATTGAATAAAAAAAACTTTAAACGCGTTTTTCTTGAAACTACTTTTTTGAAAAAACTACTGGTCCGATTGCGCTCAAATTTTGCGGACTTATTCCATATATGTTTGCTTATGGTGTGAACCATTATTATTAATATAGGTTAATATTAGAGATGCCACGAATATTCGGCAACTATTCGGTATTCGGCTATTCGGCCACTTTTTTCACTATTCGGTATTCGGCCGAATATTGTTAACCATTCGGCCGAATACCGAATAGCAATTTATTTATTATTTTTTTATTACTAGCTGTTTTCCCGCGACTTCGTCCGCGGAAATTATAGCCCATGTCCTTTCTAAGGCTCGAAAGTATCTGTGTACCAAATTTCATTTAAATTGGTTCAGCAGTTTTGGCGTGAAATCGTGATAAACAGATTTACTTTCGTATATATGATAAAATATAGTAAGGATTATCAAATAAATCATGAAAAAAGAACTCAAAATATTACTCACAAATATATTTATTTAAGCAAAAAAAAGAACTAACTAAGCGGAAAGTACTAAGTGTGGCCGAATATTCGGCTGCCGAATGTTCGGCGCTTCGGCCAAGAACCTCGCCGAATATTCGGTATTCGGTATTCGGCCAAATTACTATTCGTGGCATCTCTAGTTAATATTGAACCCTTTTTTTTTATAAACATTTTAATAAAAAATAAAAAAAAATTAACATTAAAAAATTAAAAATTCCGCCAATTTGTTGTTTTCTTGCCAAAATACTTCATCGTGGTTCACACGATAGCAGCTGACTTATATTTTAATATGGGAATTGAATTTTTTGTTTCAGACGTTACAGAGCTGAGATTTCTTACCAACCAGTTTGAAAAGGGTTTTTTTTTTTTAGGCAGCCATATTACTGCCGTACAACCGCCAGAAATGTCGAAAAAATTATTTTTGTTTTTTTATACATATATTTTAATGTGTAAAATTTTCAAATGATTCAATAAATTTTTCTATAAAAAAAAACACTTTTAAAAAATGCAAAAAAGAAGTGTACTACCCCCTTAAATAACCGTTGTTGAAAATTCCCCATGCACCTTTCAAGCATAGCCCGTGGGACATACTGAATTTCTCTCGAGAGTATACGTAAATCAAGGAATTCGAAAAACGACTTAAAATGCTTTTATACAATATTAAAATTAAATAAGAAGAATTTAATTCGTTTTTACCGAGAGTTTCACACCTTAATAAAGAATCGTTTAAAATGATTTACTAGCAATTCAAATAGTCCGAAGCTGATCCATTTTTGATATCAGTAATGAATTACATTATATTATGTTATTTATGAATCGTTTGGTTGGGAACGTTCAAGTATTACGCAACGCAATTTGGGGGGCGGGGGGTCTCGTATTGGAACAACAGAAAAACGGTACAGAAAAACGTTACGATGCGTTACATGGGGGGAGGGAGGGTCTAAAATCTACAAAAAATGCGTTACGTAATACTTGAACGCTCTCTTACTGGGAAAGTACATATTCGTGTAGAATTATTATTTTGCAAATGTGCTTGATATTGGAAAATGTTTCCCGATTAAACGTGTAGCGATAGATTTAATTAGTCGAGTTTATGTTGGTTTTACAGTCTGAATTGGATATGATGCAATTATGTTTTCAATGCTGGAGTGGAAAAACCTTACACGTGTTAATTACCAATTGTTCTTTTCATGTAACATAAAAGAATTTAAGCAAACAATATATAAAAGGTGAAAGAATATGATATTTTAAATCTCTTTCTTGTTGATGAATATGCAATTCAAAAGAAAACAATACATTTACAAAGAAAAGAACAACTACACCTATTCCCCGATTTGCATGGTACTTTTTTTGCACGATTTCGCTTTTACACGGTTTTTAAAATAACGGATACAAAAAAAAGAAAAATATTGGTAAAAGTGAACATTTTAACTGCATACATATTTCTGCTGCCATTTTTGAATTTCATTCAGAATAAAAATCATCTAAGTAAAAGTTTCTTAAGGACTGAAATTAGGTAATAGTTTTTTACCAAAATAACCCGAATGAGGAGGTCTATAAAAATTTAACCAAAAACCAAACCAATTGTTAATTACGGATTTCATTACCAAGTCTCACCGATTCGAGATTTTCTCCTATTACTCTACCATCGAACCAGAATTGTTTTAATTACTACCGAATAATAAAAGTTACATACTATCAATCGAAAAGAAAGGATTTATAGGCTATGAAAGTGATGACCAAAATTAAATTTTTGGTTAATTTTTTAAGTATATTGATTTCTTCTTTCTATATGTAAAATGAATTACATATTTAGCTATATTCGTCATTTTATAAATAAATTACTATTTTTATGTTGCTTTTTTTTAAATATATTTACTTCTATTTTAGGTTGAAACAAATTACTGAATTATGCACATTTTATTGTTTTCGATTTACACGGTTTTACGTTAAAAAAAAATCCCGATTTCGATTTATACGGTTTTCTGAAGAATGTCTCTACCGTGTAAATCGGGGGATAGGTGTACTTAGTTTACTTAGTTTATTTCGTCTTAATATCAAAATGTTCAAAAAATCTTGTAATTTAAGGAATATATTTGAGCTTTCACTAAAATAGCAATTGAAACAGTCAATAAACCACTACATTTAAACATATAAACATGTATATCAACCAACAACATTACTTTTACACAGTCTGGTAATAAAAATAAATAAATCATTCAAATAATGGTTTTCTCAAAATAACTTTCTTCTGGTTGCTAAGCGCCAAAATGCTTTGCTACTGCGAGGCAATTTATAATAGATACAAAAGACTGTCCGCCTACACCCTGTGAGGCATTATCTTGGAAGATAGCTTCGAAAAATGCAATCTCCAAAATGCATTTACTAGAGGGCAACGATGCCATAAATCAGTCGAAATGTCGCTAATCGCCAAATCCCATATAAAATTATTTACTAGGTCGGGATATGATATCGTATATCCTAAAAGCCCAGCGAAAACTCTACCAAAAAATCTACTAGAGGAGAATGTTAGATGGCAATTTTCGATGAAACTGTCTTATTCGACGCCAACTTCACTGCTTTATATTGAATAAGGGTGTATACTGTGGCGGCTGGTTGCTGGAAGAAAACAAAATCAGCAAGAATGAGCAGAAAGTAGCGGCGCATGCAATTTTCGCATAATAAATTGTTTGGCAGCATGCGTCTGGTTGCATTAATATATAATGTGCCATGCTGGGGATCGTTCGAGAGGCCTTCCCAGTTGTGAACTACACCTTACCTTTCCCCAGCACACGTCTTCTTTTCTTTCCGCAGAGCCTTAAGAAATAAGCACAGGTACCACACAACACACGTGCAGGTTTCGAGTTGCAGCGCAGCTTTTTAGAGGCGAGGCGTTTTGTAATTATCATTTCGAGGAGTTGTGTGAAAACATCGAGAGTTTGACGTTCAAGGAGGGAGGGGGTTGACTCTAAAGTTGCTGATGATGCGCTAAAGCGGACCGCAAACGGTCGTATAAAAGAAAAAAGTGAAGTAAGCCACATTTATGCGGCGGCTTGTGGATTGGCTTGGCGGCAAAATAAACCAGCAAAACAGCTGACGGATACATCTCTTCGGGTGTGGAGAACGCTTATTCCTTTTGTTCGGATTTGAACGATTCATTCATGAAAATGCCTGGAAAATGCTTGGCCTGACTGTGGAAGCGCAATGAGGATCAATCAATCAATCAATCAACGGTGTCTGCGCGTCTCAATATTATTGCGTAATTATCTCGCAGCGGCTTAACGTCGCGGCGGTGAGGATTATTACAAATACGAGCCTCGACCCGCAAGGAATCGCTCACAAGTCCTCTGAGGTGATTGCCCATCAGCGACACTGTAATAATGATTACAAAAATTGTTGCAAGACCCGTACGAATGGAAGTGCCCCGCAGAAAAACAAAAAAAGAAACAAATTTTTAAAAAAGGTGGACAAGTAAAATACCTTCGCTCTTCCAGGTAACAGCACGATCCAGACACGATAAAAAAAAAAGCCATTCTAGTCCCTTCTTACCTTAGAAACCGTACGACCCAACCGGTTTTCGTACACAAAAAGCACAAGGTGTGCTCCGTCGTCTTCGCCAGCATATGTGGTAGATAACCACCGCGATACCAAGAAAATAGAAAAGCATACACGCGGCGCGCCAGGGGGAGGAGGCGGAGACGTGCACCTTTAAGAAGAAGAAGCAGAAAAAAAAGAATATTTTTCTTTGAATTCCTTTGCCCTCCTCTTCTTCTTCGAGAGTGTTCTTTTCGCTTCTTCTTCTTCTTTATATTTTTTTCCCTGCTTACAATACTTTTTCATCTATTTGTGTTTCCAGCCGAATACACCCAAACGTAGGCCTAGGAGCTGAAACTGCATTATCTCTGATCAGATGGGTATGGGAAAATGTGGGCAAAACAAGCAGGTGAAGGCCTCTTTTTATTTGATTTTGGGCCCAATGAAAGGCATTCACTTCAAAGGGATTTATAAAATGTTCTAATCCGGTGTTAGTTGACTATGTAGTAAATATATAAATGCATATATCTGTTTAAGCATATAAGTATAACCTCAAACGCTACGCTTTCTTCCTCTTCCGTAAGGTGGAGCGATGAACGTAACGGCTAACTTGGGAGTGCAATTATTTTACCGGCGCAACAATCTACATATAAACGGAGATTGAAGAAACCCATAATGGGGGGATACCCATAACTTGGCCCCAAGCAAAAATTTGGGGGCCAAGTTATGGGTATCGTGCCCCCATAATAATTATTGCACCGCCATGAACTTACAACTATATAATATATAATACAGTGTTAACGACACACCCCGTATCCAATTCGAATACTATGACCAAAATTAGACCGTAGTAAAAGTAATTTGAAACATAAAAAAAAAAAACTAACACAAAGAGTTAACGTTTGATGAAATTTTTTTTTTTTCATTCGAAAGACCAATTCATGACATTAATATTTAAAAATTATTTCGGTTATATGGCCACCGAAAGCCAAAAATGAGCGACGATTATGTGCACCATAAAAAACACGAAGTCTCGCGAAACAACGAACTATTTTCAAAGTAATTTTGAATAATCCTCAACCATTCCTCAAGCGCGAGTTTATTCATAATTACTTGCTAGACTATATTGAAGATCAATATCACATAGAGCTGCCGCCAGAATGACTGCCCGGATTGACTGCTAACCCTGTAGGAAGTTCCATCTAAGCTAAAAAAAACACCCTTAACTTAACAAAATATACTCATATGCTATCACCATTTTTGAGAAAACGGTACTCTAAAGTTTTAAGATAAGTTTTCATAAAATACCCTGTTACAAAATCAAATCGAGTAATTATTACGGATTGCATCAGAAAGTCTTCTGTTCCGACCGAATTAATAAGCTTTCAAGTACATACGATCCGCATATTATCTAGATAAGATCGAATTTCAGCGTAACGTAAAAAACTGACACTAAGAAACTTGGATTTGCCACGTATTCTAGGAAATTAAATCCATGAGCATTTCGAATAAGTTCATTAAAGGCAAATATCTTACAAACTGTCATTCTGAGAACACCTAGTCAATTTCCTAAGTAATGTTGAGAAATCCACTCCACACGTTCTTTGCACTACCTATACAAGCCAAACTAATCCTAAAAATCCGCATCACGCCTATATCGATACACTTTCAACGATTCATAAACTTAGTCATCACTCGTTAAAGATTACGCAAAACTTAATTTAAGATTGAAAAAATATCAAGCAAATGCTGGACGTTATAAGTAAAATCCAGAGTTTATTGACTCAAATTCAAGTACTAGGAAAATCAGTAAATGTTGTCAGTAAAAACATTTGCTAAATTAAGTAAAAACGTAAATTTTTATTTACATACGTAGTCAGCATTTTCTACAAATATCAAGTATATAGGATTTGTAATATGTAATTGTGCTGAATTAAACATAATGCGATAATTGACTTAATTACGATTATAAAAACTAACGCACTATCCGCAGAGGAATTTTGTAAAAAAAACTTACTATCACAATCTAATCTTATATTAATTTCTATATCATCATTTTTTTTAAATTAATTATCATTTGTGCGAAGTAGTGTCTGATTAGCAATCATCTCCATGTTTGAAATTAGATTTATTTTCCTTATAATGGAATTTCAACTTATTTTTAATTGTATTAGACACATTAAAAACAACTTTTCAAACTTTTAGAAAGGTAACAAACATCTCTAAAGAAAATATGCCCTAAAATTTCAGGTCTTCATTTCTGTTTGAGAGAATCCATTAAGAAACTAGCTGCCTAAATGGTCCTCGGTTCCTAGAAAGAAGGTATAAAATTCGGCGGAAGATGCGACTTAAGTGTAATTAGCCAACAACCAACGAAGTCGGAGGGCCACATGTTGTTCATAGGGCGGAGATGAGCAAAGTTAAATGGGCTCTCTGGCAGTTCTTGATGGAAAGGAAAGAAGAAATATTTACGATTATACAAAAACAAATAGGAACTGAAATGGTAGTTATAAAGCAATAAAATTAAAACTCAAAATAAATTTGTCCAATAGTCCTCCCGAGAATACTGAAAAAAGATTGCCCTTCCTCTTAGCCTCGAGGGAGAGCGTAGACAATTTTCTAAACGAATAAATATCTATAGTTAGGCACTCGAAGAGCGATGATTTTCGATTATTTTTATTGCTGTAATACGCCCGATAAATTTAGCTACATTCCACCTCCCGCTGCTGAGGCGACAGTCTCATGGCCTCCAAAATTCTATCTCGTATGGTATGTTTAAACCGCCAAACTGCTGGTCCAGCTCGAGATGCTGCTGCACGAAATGATATGCCCCCAACTTGTTTCAGCATGACCCCCAGGACAACATATCAATTCCACATCGTAAATGCTCCCCGAGACGCCCCTCGATTGCTGAAATAAAGCGACAGACACACTATCGCATCTCATGGACGTTTTGGGATATGCTATCTATATAAATATAATATATATATATATTTTTTTTTTTTTTTTTTTTTTTTTCTTAGGTTCGTACGTGGCAAAGAAATTTATCACTTTGGCTGGAGTTCCTCTTCCAAAAGCATCCTCCGCGCCAAGAAGGCACATTTAGGTGCACATATTTCGGGATCAGAACAAAATAAAAATAAAAAAAAAGCTCCCCAACTGAGGTGGAATTCCTCTTTGCCCTTTGTGTTCTTGCTCATCCACTTTTGGATATATATTATGTACAAATCGGCTCCACGGACACGGATGAAAAAGCTCCCCCAGAATGTGGAGCAGAGCACGTCAATGTCCGTCTCGTTTCGCCGAAAAAACAAATTCTTCACGAAGCTGCAGGGTGCTCCAAAAGACTATACACAAAGACAGATCACTGACTATTGCCTGTCCCTGACTCTGCTCTGCTTCCCTTAAATTCCTCTGAGAATCTTACGAGATGCTCCTATACTTTAAATTGAGCCACGAAAAGTCCCAAAATGAAATGTTATTTATATGGGCTTTATAGGCAGGGAAGAGGGCGCTCCTGGACTGGTGCTTTTTATAGGCACCTACATATACTGCGTTCCTCTCTGCCCAAATTATACGCGCATAGGGCCAACGTAACGTAAGCTAAAGACGAAAAGGCAGACAACAGCTCCACTTTGGTAGACCTTTTCCTCCTCATCCCAAGTGGATTTGGTCTTTTTCTTATTCTTTTCCGACGAGGGATACTGTCACCGTCTGACCTCTTTCAGCAAGGGAAACAGAGTCTCGCTCTAAGCGTGATAATCTCATTAAAGACGCTTTTTTTCTTTTTCATCCATCCCATCCTGACCATCGTTTTTCTATTTTTCTGTATTATTTTTGTTTATTTTCTCCCTTTTTGTTTTCTTTTATTGCCGCATATGACTTAAGTGTCTCCATTGGAGAGGTGAATCCAACGATAAGTGGGCCTTTTATTGAATATTACGGCAAGAATGTGGTTAAGGAAATGTTCCTGTTTTGTTTTTCTTCTTTTTTCAAACGAATTTTCTCCATTTGGCTTTATTGGAAATTTTATGCCTTCTTGCTGCCACAAAGCTTTTCTTGAAATCAAGAGAAATTGTTTGATTGAAGCTTTCGACGACGCTGTAGGTTAACTAAACGTGGGATACGACTAGACCTGTCAACCTTCCCACCTGAGCCGGGGCGTCCAGTTTTTGGGCCTATTTTATAGGCGTCCTACATGAAGTACGTACGGGGCAATAATTGAATCAGTGATTTGAGAAACCCGACATGTTACATAGAGTAAATTTGACAGGAAATAAGAAAAACTTTTTATCATTTTAATAACGAAATTTCTTAATAGTAAAATAGAACTATAAAACTAAATATATATTAATAAATGAGCCGTATATTTTGAAAGTGGCCCAAGTCCAAATGATCATAATGGAGTATTTTTCTATATTCTTGTAAAGTAAAATAGTCTTTACGATCATTTGGACTTGGGCTGCTTTCAAAATAAACGGATCATATATATAAAGATATGTCCAAATTATGGCCAAATGTAGCTTTATGAGTCCAAAATTAAAAGTTTTGCTATAAATACAAAATTATTAATATTTAGTGAACATTCCCTTTACATTTTTGAAGAAGTTTTTACTGTTAGAACATCTTTAAACATAAAAACATTTGATTAAAACAGCGTTTTCGTTTTTTTTAACCAGTTCTTCTCTCTGGGTGAAGGACTATCTTACCGAGGTATCAAATAAAAACTGGTAATTTATTTATGTATATATACGAAATACAAATGTATAAGTAAAATTAAATTCGTTAAACAAATTTAATAACTTTCCTTTCCGTTTCTAAAAAAAACATTCGGGGAAATCTGCATTGTCATGCATTAAATTTAAGAGAATTATCGCACTTGCACTTGCTTTTTTGTCTTGAGATTGAAAACTTAATTCAAAATTTACAACATTACCGATATAAATTCTACGGCTCCTACGGACGAGAATTGCCTGTCATTTTTTTTTGTAATAACCAGCGATCGGTAGGTACACAGTTATAGAGCATACTTTGTAATAAAAATGGCTCGATCATTGGACTTAAAAATGTCAGAGTCAACTTTTAAAGATTGTGCTGTATTTAACTGGATATAGAATCTATTAACGTTATTAAACGTCATTCAATAGCAGACTCTTGCAGCTTTGAATTCAGAGTCCTAAAGAAATTCTCCACTTTCACTAAATTTCAACCACTAAACTTACTAGTGATAATGCAAACCTAAATCACTATCGCTAAACTGATTAGTTATCGCTGACTTTTGACAGTCCACGTAAATTCATTATCACTAAACAGTGTAATGATAAGTATACTATCATTAAATGATCATGATAGTATTACGTTCCATTCACTTCCGTCTTTAATTATTTTCTAATAGAATCTTGCCGAAAGTGCAATAATTATAACTATTTGGTAGTTGCCATAATTTGACTCCTTTTATATATGTATTTGCATATAATTGCCCAGTAGGAAATGTATCAAGGGATTGCCCTAAGAAAGCCTGATATGACTACTTCCAAGCACTTCCAATATTCCCTCTAGCATGGGTCTGCAGGTATCTACCTTATATTCCTGCTTCCTGAGAATCGAGTGGGTAAGGAGTAAATGAGTTTTACCTAAAAACTAGTTGTGTTTTAAGAAGATTTCGTCATCGTGCGATACGCTTGCATCTACGCGTTTTCTTTTCACTCTCGAAGAATGAAGGTTGTTTTAATTTTTATTAATTCAATGAGTACCTCATATTTTAATAAGCTGAGCAACAGCTCAGTCTCGATTTTTATTTAGATTCAGATCAAGTTTGGTTTTTCTGTATAAAAGTTGAGACAAAGCTTTTGCTCAGTTTATTAGAATAGGCCCTATTATTCCATTTATTTTAAATAACTTCTTCTATTTCATTTATTTTGAATAACTTCTTCTATCGGGGAAGCGAAACTTCTTATAATAGTCATCCAGCATAAGCGATTATTTCATTGATTCAGAGTAACTACTTCTATCACTGGTTATTAGGGAAACGAAAGTCGGAGACCTTGCCTCCAATCCCGTCGTGGGTAAAAAAGAAGGAAAAGAATCGAGTCGGGAAGGAGTGCTACTTGCCCGAGAAGCAGTTATATCATTTCTTTTTAGCCCCTTCTTTTTCCTACTGGGTGTGTTCGAGTTGTCTTCCAGCAGGACATACATGAGTAAGAAGAAAATGTTCATTGTTATTTTTCGGATCAGACATATCTATTAATATATAATAGATATAATATATATAATATGTATCTATTTAAACATTCACATTTTCCTTTATTCTGACTTCGACTGAGACAAAGGAAAAATTACCGTCTTGACACTTTCACGTGACATTTCAGATAATTGTCACGTTACGAGAAGTCAATTTTAGATAAATGGGGCAGCTTATGGAATTCTGCCCAGGCATTTTAAAAGTAATCAACAAAAATCTATCAAATTACAACCGCAAATAAAAAGTAAATAATCGCATTGGATTCCTATCATGGAGATATTCAAATCCTTATTGAATTACTCATCGCACAAAAGTATGTATGATTTACAATCAGTAGAAGAAAAATTATACAAAAAGCAGACAAAGCGAAAAACGCGGAGCAGGGGCGAGCAGATGTGACAGCTAGCGTTCGGTGGCATTCACTCTCATTGTTTTTGCTGAGAGAACATGACAACATGCCCGCGTACGGAGAAAAAACAACGAGCAACAAAAAACACGAGAGCAGAAGCACAGCTCAAAAAAAGAAGACAAACGCTAAAAAACAGTTATCACGTAACAACAGTCGACATTAAAGCTTGACGGCATTCGCTAGTCAAAGCAGAAGCCGCGCCCCGCGCCCGTGTCGTTGCACACCTCAGCCGCTTACTTCGCTTTGTCGCTGCTGCTGCTGCTGCCGCCGCCGCCGCCGCCGTCGACGTCGATGTCGCGCGACTGCGGCGGCCGTGCCGTTGTCGCTGCACCGCCCCGCTGCCGTAACCTTGTCCACGGCAGAGCGCGGTGTGCAGCGTAGTTCCTCATTATGGCAGAACAGAGCCAACTCGTCGGGCTGACCGATTGTGCTATGCCGTACCGTCATTAAATCCATTTCTCTTCAATGCCATTGCCAAAAATACACGAAGCCAGCCGCGGGGGAAATTTTTTCGCACTCGCGAGTCGCCTTTGTTGCAGCCTAAAGAGCGCAAAAGCTGCTGCTGCTTGGGGCCAACATCGCATCGAGTCGGCATTTCATCGCCCGTCAGGCCGTTGGCCGCCATACCGCGCCGGTTGAACTCTGCTCGCATCGTAAACAGTTCGATGTGGAGGCCCCCAACCCTCCCACTCTGCCGAAATCATTTCCGACAAAAAAAAAAAAGATAATAATAATAAAAATTTTGTGTCTCACCGCCAATCAGTGGCATTGTGCCGTATCTCGTAAAAAGTTAATTTCTACTGAAGCACGGCGGCGCGGGTAATCACTCCCCACCCGGCGGCGCTGCCGCCACCTTGCCGCACAATTAACGCGTTGAACAGCCCCGCGCTCCATCTCGCAGCCCGCAGCCTCCACAGACCCAGCCCGTCTCGTCCCATCCCGTCCCGTCATGGCTGTTTAATAGTATGTGCTGTTGCATAATTAAGCATAGCAATCCGAGACAAGGCAAAATCGCGAAAAGCTCGCGAAATGAAAGTGAAAAGTTCGCGCAAATTAGCTCTTCTCCGCTCACATAGCGCTCCTAGGCCGGCACCTGGGGCACCATACCACACTAAACCAAGCCACCGCACCGACTAGGTGAGCACGTCGGTGCTCTGATGAGGCGACTATTTTCATTCGCAGTT
The DNA here is from genome assembly GCA_949715965.1 of Dysmachus trigonus. Classification (NCBI taxonomy): domain Eukaryota; kingdom Metazoa; phylum Arthropoda; class Insecta; order Diptera; family Asilidae; genus Dysmachus; species Dysmachus trigonus. The sequence continues at coordinate 50,464,053 of OX454319.1, read as the reverse complement.
ACGTCAATTTTTTTCTTCCACTCTTCTCGGCTGTTGAGTAATTCGCCAATTTGCGAACCCATTGCCAGGCCATTGATACCGAGATGATTTTCGCTTTTAAAACGCTCCCGCTGTTTACCTTTAGCGGGAGTCTGTCTAGCCGAATGCATGGACCACGGCGGGACAAAGGTCAAAAGCAGCCGTAGGTGGATTCATCTGACCTTCAAATAATTTTGGATGCTGCACTGTGGTAGCCTTCACCCAATGGTCATGAACTCCAGTTTAGCTGGATAAAAACGTTTTTCGAAAATCGTCCACGAAAGCAAGATGAATGTCGTTTCACATGTTTTCTATAATTGTTCTAACTCCTCAATTTCGCGTCTTTAACTCTTACATTTATAACTTATATAAATATTCGACTGTACATGTAAAACGAAAACCATATATAGTATGTATCATATAGTAGCCCTGAAATCATTTGAAATAATATACATCTTGCTGTTATCGATCATTTTCAAAAAACTATCCCATCTCTTTTCCTCGACACATTAAGATTTTAAGCTGGCTTGCAGCTGGATGACAGCAGCTTTGCTCAAAGTTGAAATTTTAAGCTGGCTTGTGCCATTTCTTACAGCTGATTTGCCAGATTTGATAAGTTCTATTCTTATTCTAATTTTTATATATAGTTTGCATGTTTTTAACAATACAAGGAAAGAGGACCACTTTTGACTATCATTCCTGCAAGCTGTTGTTTTATTTGACAGAACTTTTCCACCAGCGATAAAGCTACAAGCTGGCTGAAAAAGCTGGAATTGGTTTTCTGCCCCGAAATGCAATCAGTACCCTTGAAAATGTAAGAAATTTATGATTTTTAATCCTTTGAGGTCGTATTATTTATAACATAATTAATTGAACACACAATAATACGTAATATTATACATATTATAAAGGAAAAACAAACTTTATCAATTGCACTGCACTGAAACACATTTTGTAAATTATTATTTTGAATTCTATGTACCTCCGAAGCTTGTTGACTTACAATTAGTATATATAAGATCAGTATGCTTGTTTGCTGTGGTGGCTGTTAAAAACTTATATATGAGTTGTCAATTTCATCCTAAGCACAATAGTAGCTTCTACGATAAAGTTGTTTAAATATGATGATCGATAAATATTTAGTTGCAACTGTATGATCAAAAATTTTACTTAAAAGTTCAATGCAATTAAAAATAAATTACGCTCTAGCTCCATGCTAACCTTTGCTAACCCTAAACGAAAATAAAAGTGTTAAACATGCAGCCTACCTGTTCCTGCGCAAAATTCTATAATTTTTGTTTAGAAACTATTTATATTTTTTTTGACATTGAATATTTGCATTTTTGTCCTATTAAATTCATGGTTCGTACCTCTATGTGTCGTGGACATTCAATACGCGTCCACAATTTACCTGAAGAGCGTGAAACTCGTGCAAAGTCGCGCTCCCACGCCGCTTAAGTCATGATAACAAACGCATACCACATCCGCCTCCGTCTCCCGCCAATCGTTATCTCGGTTGTGCGGGGCGTGTTACATAAGCTTGCTGTGAACGTTTAAATGACTTCAATTAGTGGGAGACCTTAATGTGGACTCACTCGATATGCAGCAGCTAATTGTGCGGACTCGCACAAGACGGATGCTAATGCCGACCCAATCGCCAGAGTAGAGGACGAAGAGTTTTTACATTATTGAATATCTTGAAAAGATATTGCGTGCTATAGGATTTCTAATCAGGACAACGGGGAAGTTCAGATAGAGCGGGGGTTTTGAGCGCAATGGACTAAAAAGTCTGAGCGTTCGAGGTGTTTTGCCTCCCCCCCCAACAAATCAAATCAAATCAAATCAAATAGGATTTCTAACTTATTAAAAAAATTCATCATTTAAAATAGCAATAGGTTTTTCTTTATAAAATATAGACAACCAATATTCGTGTTTCACTAATATATAATCTAATTATCTGCTAAAGATTGCACTAGAAGATAAAAAACCGACCATTTCCGTAAGTTGACAATGGAGTGGATTAGACAGACGCTATTTTTACTTCTATTTTCCAAAGGTAATAGAAGTAGGTATTGGCAAAATCATGTCGAAGATAATGGGAAATTCTGATTGTACTACCTTCGAAATGTGACGAAATTTGATTTTCGCATGACAGCTGTGCCACGTGTATCTTTTTGTGTAACTTTTGTAAAAATGTGGCGATTTTAATATGCTCATTTTTTATCATCTCTATTAATCATCTTGATTCGATCCAACTTCTCAACCTGGATCGAATCAAAATTATCACATGCAGTCTAATTATCTGCTAAAGATTGCACTAGAAGATAAAAAACCGACCATTTCCGTAAGTTGACAAAGGAGTGGATTAGACAGACGCTATTTTTACTTCTATTTTCCAAAGGTAATAGAAGTAGGTATTGGCAAAATCATGTCGAAGATAATGGGAAATTCTGATTGTACTACCTTCGAAATGTGACGAAATTTGATTTTCGCATGACAGCTGTGCCACGTGTATCTTTTTGTGTAACTTTTGTAAAAATGTGGCGATTTTAATATGCTCATTTTTTATCATCTCTATTAATCATCTTGATTCGATCCAACTTCTCAACCTGGATCGAATCAAAATTATCACATGCAGTCGCGGATCGAGAGATCGAGAGATCGAAGGATTGAAATAGCTCTGACAGCTCAAATTCGTTGACGCTGTCCGGTGACTCGCTTATGCAGTATGAATGTTTCGTTTTGGTGTCGCCCCTTTTTCCATATACTTTTTACGTCTAGGATTATCAAAAGATATCCCTTTTCTATCACCAGTCACAATTCGATGTTAAAATGACTTCATTTTTTGTTTTTAAAGCAAAATTCCAGACGTCTTTCAATACTTCTTTCTGTCCAAACTCGCAAACGTTTACTTAGAGTTTTAGAACTGACATTTAATGCTGTTGCAAGTTGTTCTTGATCCTTGCAATTCTGTATCTTCATAATTTTCCGGTTAACCCAGGTGCTTTTTATCTTCTACATTGAAATTGCCACTTCTAAATCTCCTAAGCCAGTATTCACATGTTGAAATCGAAAGAGTTCAACGTAAGTTTCCACAAGCAAGCGATGATTTTGAGCTGCATTTTTCTTCTTATTAAAGTATCAAAGGAACATTTCCCGCAAATCATGCTTTGATGGAATGCAATTGGACCTTTTTAACATAATAAAATTTTCTAATGTTACTTCTATTCAACATGAATTATATTCACCAAAACATTACTAACCATTAATAACGTCATCTATTAGAAATCCTTTAAAATTAAATACCATATCTAATATATGTAAGTAAATGGGGCTTTTTGGAACCACTGATAGGGGGCTGTCAAATTCTAAACTTTATGCGGTTTTTTCTTGAATACAGATACATTGGACATACGTTCACATAATTGCAGGTTTTACAAATGCATATGTAATATAGACCAATACTTATTATGTTTATGGCATTAATACGATGACATGGTGAACATATTCTTGCACTCTTTATTTTGATATCATATTTAAGCACCCTGCTCGAATTGTCTGCAAATTTCAGCATTATTCTGTTCGAATAACACTTCGCATTTTTGTTCTGTATGCGTGCATACATTAAAATTGCAAATTTAAAAAACTCTTCCGTACGTTACTTTGACCCCAAAGGCATATAATCCAATTCGGTAGCAGTCGTTGCAAATTGAATTTGCTTTTAAAGAAAGAAAAACTCCTTTTCCCATCAAAAATCTAAGAACTTCAAAAAGCAGGAAAACTTTCAACTTCGCAACACCTCCTCCATAACAAACGAGGGAGAGCCTTTGAAGAATCCATCACCTGGCCAGCGAACTGCATTACCCGTCGCATCGCAGCTAGAGTGGATGTTGTCAGTCGCGGCGCATCGCCTTTAGTCTTTCGTTTTATTTTATTTTATTTTATTTATTTTTTTTTTTTCGCTTTTCCAAGTTTGTTCTTGTTCTCCATTTTTTGACAAAGGATTTTTACATCCAACGTTAAGTCACAGCCTATCCCACTCGTGAATCCCGGCGAACATCGCCGCGCGACCGCAGCCGAAGGAGTTCAACAGCTCCGCACACTCCTCGAATGGCGTTGCCATCGTATCGTATCGGGCTCAGGAATCGGAGGAGGCCTCTTCTTCTTTTGCTCCCTTTTGTGTTCCCTGGAGTTTCTTTTAAACTTTTTGCCTCGCCCCAATCTTTCGTTTTAGAAGCTTGAAGAAAACCGGAATTTGTCGGATTCTTGGATTTTTTGTTTTCTTTCCGTTCCTCCAGCCTCTCCTCAGACAGCGCTAACGCGAACTTGCACTTCATCCGCGCCGAGTTGCCCCGCCGCACGCCGCCAGCCAGACAGTTATGCAGCGACAGATGCACATAGAATCCCTTCTGATCGGAGCGCTACCTCGCGATCTAATTCGAAATGAACTTTATTACGTTTACTTTCTGGCAAGGAAACTTATTTAATGGGAATAAGCACGCCCACAGCCAGGCAACATGGAGCTGCGCAAACTTTCAAAATCCACCTCAGCTCCACCACCTGCAGTAAATAGAATCGAACACTAAATCTCAGCCTCCACTATAGACCAAGAGCTGAAAATCATATGTGAGCGAACGTGACGTGGCCAGGCTACTTCCCGACCAGACGACTTCGATGGAGCCTCCCCTCACACTCCGCAGGCTGTTCACCAACCACATTCGTGGTGGAATGTGCGAGAACTCGCTAGTATGAGTGAAAGTTAATATAACGATTGAGGCGCAGCAGTGCAGGTTTCCTCACTTTCTTGTTTTCCGTGATTTAATAGAATTAAAAACTTTAGCCGAGCCAAGCCAACCCATCGAGATTACTTTACTGCAGCAAGTCGTTTCGCAAAGTTCTCGTGGGAAAATAATGTGGACGCTCATATCAATGGAAAACTCTGGCAGGCACTGGCGCGTCTCAGAGGAAGTCGCGTTTTGCTGAGACCGAGAGTTTTTAGCGTTTCTAGCGGTTCTAGCGCGTTATCAGCGCAAGTGAGAACCGCTGTTACGAAATGATATCGCGGGCTCGATATGCCCGCAATTTCTACTTTATGAATTTGTAAATATGGGCAGGTGTGGAGTTATTGATATGGCAATATGATTCACTATCAATCTTAGAGCACTTTACATCACCGCGTGCGATAAAGTTCCCGGAATTTACTAACATGCTTAAGGGACGTAACCGCTGCGGTGATTTACATAAATAAACTTTCAGGAGAACTATTTTGATGCGTCACATGTATATTTATATTTCACTTATGTAACTTACACTACACTTCAGAAATTGAAAATCAAACTATATTTAACAAACTCAAAGTACTCAGTTATAAGAAAACATATTTATGTAACAAATTCTTCAGTTACTAACAAGGAAACATTCCGAGTTGTCCCCCTCCGATTCAGGGGCGGCTGCAATATGTCAATGTACATAAAAAATTATGAGATACGTATTTTATTTATTAATTTATTATATTTTTTTATGAACTTTTTTAAGACGTTAAAATCACTCCAGAAATTAATACATCATAAGTTTTCGATTAGAAATGGTTCCACTGAAAAATAACTGATAGTTCATCTCATCTCCTTTAGTTTTTTTAATTGTGTGATTGCAGGAGTGATATTTACCCCTTAAAAATGTTTAAGTACGTATCTCATCATTTTTTATGTAGATTAACATATTGCAGCCGCTACTAAATGAGCTGGGACATCTCAGAATGTTTCCTTGTAAGTAGAACGAGTTTCCCTAACCTAACTAACCAATCGCGATTATCTCGAAATCAAAGGATTATTGCTAAAAAATCCCTTGAACCCAAGGTTAAGAAACACCAACTTTACAGCATATGCGAGTTTCATCATCCCCTTTTAAGACCTATAGTGGGAAAATATTTCGAAGAAAGTACTTTTGCAAATGCGCTCCGAGTTCGACCCGTAAACATATAATAAAACAAATCCAATAATCAAAACTACGTCATCTTTTACACAAATCCGAAATCGGTCAGTTCAGTTCATCCTCTGAAGAAAGACAACACAGGAAGTCCAGAAACAAAATCTTCTACAATTACAAACCTTGAACTGACCTTGTCCATGTATGCATAAGTGCTCTGGCAGTTCGTAAAATTTGCATTGACACTTATGGCAGGTCCGTGAAACTCTGAAATTCTCATTTACCCGAATTATATCATTATCAGGAAAAGTAATGTTCTAAATAATTCAACCTCAAGCAATTTTACTTTAAATAGGCTTAAAATATGGATTAATTCCTAACAAATTTTCAAGGTTTCTTCGATCCTGTGGTGACAAGGCTACCACCACCGGTCAAACAACCGTTCCTTGCGAGTGGTCTGCGGCTCATGTTTTTGGTTAAGTTCGAGTTAAACTGAAAAATTTTACATACTTTTTTAAAAAGCTGATCAAATGCCTATTCGATTGAAACCCGAACTTCTTAGGGTAAAGATCAGCGAATATCTTATTTAGATAGAAGCTTTAGTTTGAAAAAAAAAGAAAAAGAAAATAATTTAAAAGGGGCATAAAGCACTTCAGCTGTGAGATCTTTGAGCATTTCCTGTGTTCTCTTTACTCAAAGAGTTCATCTTTTACATATTTTATATACCAACAACAAATAAAACTTAAGCAAAGACGCGGTCAAAATGCTACGATTCAACCCTATTTTCTCGAGACGGTAGTGAAAGCAACATGCAATTGCATAGTAACAGTGATAAACTCCATGAATTTAATCAACTTTTGAAAATTTTACTATTTTCGAACTCATCAATTAAGTTCGTCCATCATAATTAGTTTTCTAATTATGATTAAACTTTCTAGCACGACAACGATTTTATTAACTCGGCTAAAAAGACGTTGAAAAACTCACTGTACATAAAGAAAGGCTTTTTAAAAAGCACATTAAGCATGCAATAAAATAGCACAACATACAGAGAACAATGAATCAAAACACAATAATGAATTTATAAAGGTGGACCATCGGTTAGTTTATTTTTAAATTGTATTATTAAAACTATACAACTTAGTGTTTTTAATAATTGTTTCCTTATTGAAGAGCGTACAAAATAAAATTACGTGCATGAATTGTTTGTGGATTGTTAGAATCACAACAGTCCTTAACAAAACTTTCTTCGCTCTGAAATTAAAAAGAAATAAAATAAAACCGATCTATTTCGTACCGCGGAAATTTGACACTAAATTTCCGTCACGTTAATTATGACGTTAGTGTTGATAGTGTAGAAATAACACATAGTTTGAAAAGTAATAAACAAATTCTTTATTAGAAAATTACCCATAACTTTTGTTCTCATCTTACAAAACAAAGTAGTCATTTCGACAGGATTTTCCCCGTAGATCATGAATTCACAAACGAAAAAGTTCTGCTACGTCACGTTGTTGAACAAAAATAAGTTTGAAAAGTACAAAAAACCGTATTTGGGTTATTTTTGCAAATTGATTGAAAATAATGAATTGTCGCAGGAGCTTATAAAATAGTTAAAATAAAAGTATGAACCAAAAAACTTCTGATTGTTGAAAACTTCTTCATCATGGACATCAGAAACAAATAGCAATTTCTACTTCACGGCTTGTGTTTTTATGTATTCCCGGGGTTTTGGAGCATCCCAACCAAAAAAACCAAAAAATTCATATCGCTTCCTTCCTGCCGCATTCGGGTAAACAATTAAAACTAACCAAAACTAGAATTTTATTTTATTTTATTTACACTAAGAAAACATTAAAACTAAAACAACAAAGCAAAATTAAGGGTTGGTTTACTTAAGATCCAATTCATCCCGATGAACAGTATTTACTTTTCCTAAATTAAAGAATGTGAATCTTAAAAATAATCTTTGGTTAATTTTGTTTATTTCATTGAACACAAATTTCACACCAATATCAGGCTCGACACTCTGCCCTCTATACAATAAATTTAAAATTGTTCATCTTTCTTTATCCATTATAATTTTGTTAATCTTCATAATTGAATTTATTTTGGTAATTAGCACATTTATAATGAATAAAAAAAAGTCTTTCTAGTCTTAAAACATCGGCGATTATAAAATCCAACTGCCAACAAGCACTAAATTACCTTGAAATCATTCTAAATTTAACCGGCATTTTGAAAAAGACATTTCCTGAGTAGACAGAAGACATCATTCATGTTATTTCGAATCAACTTCTAGTCCCCTCGAGATAATCCAGGCAAATCCTGAAAAATCGGAAATATCTCTATTTTTCCAACAGAAAACGGCCGTCGTTGTATATAGACAAGAGATCCAGACAAAATTGCTATTTCCCTGGCGAGTCCCGCGTTGGGTTAAGAACGAAACGCCCGGAGAATACGTGGAGTAATCAAACGAGACCTCGAGCACGAAAACCGACGAGTTTCCACGTCCCAGCAACTTTTTTATTTTGTTTTTTTCTTGCTTCCACTCGCCTGGTTGCGTTTTATATTTATACAAACTATCGAGTTTCTTTCGAGCCGCTCTTAAGTTGGAGGCAGGAAAAAATGCGGCATACAATCCGTCTATATTTTCGGGAACACCGGGCTTAGGGCAAGCCAGCGGGGAGCCCTGAAAAAGGCGTTCTAACCTCGTCGCTTGGTGGCGAGGGAACGATTTATATTTTTCCAATTTTTCTTTCTTTTTTCAGTTGGAATGAGATTTGAGGAAATTTCAGAGAATTCCTAAACTTTGGTTTTTCCTCACTAAATGCCGATAAGCTGCCAAAAACGTAAATGTCCATTATAGAAGTTTGTAAGTGGGAGAGGCGCGTTAATTTATTGTGACAAAAAGTGGGCATTTCTCAACTCGGAAGAATGTTAAAATGCCGTCGGCAATGCAATCGATTTAATGTCTCGTGTATTAAGCCAGAGCTTAAGCTTATGAAGTTCGTAGGCCGCAGCAGTTTTCACTTCGATATATTAAAAAAGTGCTCGCTTGTTGAATTGCTCGCTGCACATTTGCATGTGAAGTGGCCGTAATGCACGGGCAGTCACATAAAAAGCACAAAATGTAATGTAATCGATGCGAAATGAAATAAACTTGATGATATATTGTCGCCGCCGCCGTCGTCGTCGGGAGAGGTCTGAGCCTCAAGAAAAGCGTGACACTGCTTAGCGCTAGCCCATAGACATTTGCCTTTAACCCAGAAGCTATAAAATCTATTTTATTGCTTACAAACCACAATTTAAAGAAGAAATCAAAACTCGATCAAGTTTAAGTTTCTTTTCTATTTAATAAACGAATAACAAAACTGGTCCGAAAAAATTTTGTCGAACAAGCAATTGATGATTATTATAGATTTTTTTTCTGTAGATTATGAATCCGGAAACTATAGCATTCATCTCACGTTTTCAAGAAAAATGGTATTGACTTCAAAAACCGGTTAAGTGCTAGTGTAACTAACGCACCAAGGTTTTTGATACCATGAACTAATTGATTTATATGACTGTTAAAAAGGACTGTATTATTTGCAAAATTTTATTGGTTGTTTTATTATTATTTAATATCGCCTTTGTTTTATTCAAGTTTATAAAGTAACATTATTATTTATTTATCTGTAGCGCCATAGACAAATTAGCGAACTGTTACGTCTATCGTTTCTTTTCTATAATTTACTAATTTTGACCTCATTTTATAAATCAATAATATCAAAAAAAAAATACAAAATTAAGTTTGTTGGCAATACAATTTTGTGAAATTCTTAAAATCTATAAGACTTGTAGAAAACTTTTAGTAACCCTGTTGGAACATTATTTTAGTTTTAGTAGTTTCAGAGATATAACGGGCAGTGGGGAATTATAAAATTTTTATAACTAGACCTTTCAAATAATGCTCTAAATTATTTCTCTCCTCCCAAAAATGTTTCGATAAATATTTTGAAGCTTTAACTAATGGAAAATATGCGAACCAATAGTAAAATTTCAACTTTCCACTTTAATCAGTCTTCAAGAAAAATATATGCAAAAGATAAACGAACGAATAAAAATAAGAATAGTAAACAACTGTTATATCAAGCTTTTATGTACATATATGTATAATTTATATATATGTATAAATAATAATAGCTTGATGCATTTAACTAAGATGCGTAACTAATGACAGGTTATACCTACAATACCTGTGAGATGAAAAGAAATAGTATCAATGTTTCAAACTTTTATAAATTGTACGTATATATAAAAGTTTAATTTAAAATATGTTTTTTTACTTTTATTTATTTTCTACTTTTCTACTCTGGATTTATTTCATAGTTTATCTTATTTTATTCCTCAAACCCGTTGTAAAGAAAAAGGTAACCGGTCACTTTGGGGCTTCCGATATATTAAGTTTAGAACGATATTAGATATACTATATTGTACTGTCACGAGACTTACACATGTCTGTCAAATTTAATCAAAATCTGATAATAGGAAGAGAGTTAAAATTCGAGTATAAATGTTTAACCGGTAAAGCATACATACGAATAATTATTATCAAACAGTTCTTTTTGCTTTCGTTCTGGAAATATGAGACTCCAAATTAAAATCGCGTATCACACTTAGTTGTCGTGATTATCGAAGTTTAAAGTTTAATTGTTGAATTGTATATTATTATTCCTCGGAGCAAAGAAAATTGAAACAAACCTCTAAAGAGCAAGCTTACCTCTTATACTCAACCTACAAGTGCTAAATTATTGCTACATTTCAAAAATAAAATTGTACTATTCATGGTAGCGTTACGATGGTTAATTTTTTATCCAAATTAAGTTGGTTGCTTTGCAAATTCTGATCTACGTAACTCGTAATTTTGCTCTGCTTTGTGGTAGAATAAGAGCAACATTTTTTGAAGAAATTAATTGCAGTTCAGAAAGGAAAAAAGGGAGAGGAGAAGAAAGAAAGACACTGCCCGTTTATCGGCTTATTTTAAATGGAGACATTTATGATATTTAGAGGTTTTATGATATTACAGAATATTTATGTATCTTTGTTATTAAAATAATACAAACAATAACATTTTACTTTTTATGAATTTGAAAGATGAATATGAAATTAGGTGTTCCAAATTTTAATCGGAAATATATATAAATTATGAATTCGAAGTTCTGAAAATGAGAGAGAATTGGTGGTTCAGTTCTCCTAAACCTAAAACTATAACATTAAAAAAAATAATCTGATGAAAAGCTAAAAAATGCCTTTGACACTTCGAAAATATAAAAACTAACGAAATGCGGAACATGTTTCCATTCGATTGAAATTTAATGTTGATTTCAATTTCACTTTGATTGAAATATACAATAGAAAATGAGCGAAATGACCAAATTCCAAGCGATCAATACTCTATAATGTGTGAACAAATTATTGAAACTATTATGAAACAGTAGCTTATTGTTATTATTGAGAAAAAAAAATTCTATCGGATTATCAATCTAGCTTCAGAAAGGATTATTCATGGGAGATAATTAATTGCGATAATTATATAGTGGAAGAATGGAAGGCGGGAGGAATTAAAACAAATATCATGGCGATTTTTCCTAGACCTCAAAAGGGCCTTTGAAACAATCGTTAGGGATATACTATAAATACTTTAAAAAAATGCATCTATATATTGATCAGGAAGAGGAACTAAATTGGTTTAAGTCATATTTGAAAAGGAGATTACAACAAAAATATATGATAATGTATCTAGCCCCTATAAAGTTGAGCTAGGAGTGCCTAAAGGTTCTATCCAGCACTGTTTTATATAACTAAATGATTTGCCCGAAGTCGTAAAAAGATAAAAAATTGCAATGTGTGCGGATCTGATCTATGTCGAGGGCAATGGATCTGAGGAATGCAAGATTAAATTGATAGACAATGGCCCTATTTATGTGCTTTCTACGTAGTTCTGCCAATTTAGCTTTGGTTTTTCTTCTGTCGAACTGTGTGACTGCACTGACAGCGTGTGTACATTTTATTCATTGCATATAAATTCTCAGCTAAAGTAGAAGAACTAAACTAGCCGGCTCGGCTATTTTTGCAAATAAATAGGACCATTATTCGAAACACGAAACTGACCAGCTAAAAATGAACAAATAAAAATTATATGAAGATAATCCTGAACTTATGGAGATAAATATCTAAAGTGGTCAATTGTAGAAACAAATGTGAAAGTAAAACAATAAAAAACGTTAGAAACATCAAATATTTAGGAGCTAAATATCCTGCAATATAAGTGATTTAGAAAGGCGTCAAAAACTACAAAACAAAGCGATGCGAAATATCTTGAGATGCAATAGACTTAGACTTATCAGGGTAGATGCTAGATAATCCATAAATGGTTCAATATTAAATAAAGACTGGAACTGAATAAATTCATAGCTAATAAAAGGGTTGCCCCTGGATATCTAACAAAGAAGATCCAACATGTGGGAGATGGGCAACTGTACCAATTACGAAACGTGAATGATTTCAAAGATCACTGCTTACTCAAAATACTACTATTTAATAAGAAATGTTTAGAGTTTGTTCAATTAAACATTTAAAAACTGCAATTAGATTAAATTAGTTATACTTTTATATATTTATATTAGTTAATATGCAACAATTCCATTTATTGCGAGGACATTAATTCCTCCTGCTCGGCTGTTGGATTGTGCAGGACAAATGTTAAAACAAAAATTAAAAGTTAGTTTTCTGTGGCCAAAATCTGTTCCCGAAGAAAGGTGAAAAGATGTCGACTATCTATCGACGGAAAGTAGACAGAAGAAAGATAAACACTTAGAAAACTGACTCGAAATTGTCTACCTATAATCTTAGCAGCACAGATTCTCGGATTCATTCCTGGTTCCAAAGCAAAATTAAATCCACCAACTTCATAAAGCAAACTTTATTTCTTTTTTTATTTTTTTTTTAGGAAAACAGGATTTTTTCGTTTGGGTTGCTCGCATAGGCGAGCACCAAAACGAAAACAAGAACGTCGGGAATCGACCCTTTCTGCAGCACCACAGTCCACAGCATTAGGGGTGTACCCCACGGGAAGACTTGGCAACGCCGCTCCCGAGTCCCGGATAAGAGAGTAGGAGAATTGGTTGTGTTATACGCCGAAGTGGGTGGAACACATTAACTTCGTGTTTGCGCCTTTTTCCTTCGTTTTACTTTTTTTTTTTTTTTGCGGGGAGGAAAGAGTACAGAGTCCTGTTCGTGACTCGCCTATAACAGAGGAAGGTCCCAGAGGAGGCATTAAGGTGTCTGTATACAAATTATGCCGCCGATTACAATACTATTCCCGTCTCGTCGAAGTAGCGAGAATTTTCCAAGTTCCAACGAAACACGCGCTCCTGCAGGCAAGCTGCCACTGGGCAGCCTCTCTCCCACGCCCCCAACACACACCGGAAAGGGCCAGGAAGTTGAAGGCAAGGAAAACTAATTAACGCAAGCAATAAATTTTCGCATATACTCGAAACATGCGAAAAAGGGTTATTATTGCAGTCGCGACAAAACTGGATAAAAAGACACTACCGACGGAATTTTACATTGTCCACCATTGGCGCCTTTTTTCTTTTTTTTAAAGAAATATTATTAACAAAGCTGTGTATTTACACTTTGTTTTTTACACCATGAGAATTATTATTATTATTATTATCTCGTATCGTACCGACTTTCTAATTAATTAATTTTACCATTCGAAAAATGATTACATTCCACCTTAAATAAAATATAATTATAATGTGGTTCCCAGATAAACTAAAACCATTTACTTTCTAGTAAAATTGAGAGCTAGAGAACTTAGCGAGAGTTTAATTTATAACTAATTTATATTAGTTGAGACAAAAAGTAACGAAATATGCTATTAGAGCAGCATAAAACCTTTTTGGATTGCAATAGAGAACCGAGTTGCTCAATTGGCAGCCACTAAAATATATAGGGGTATTTATAACAGCATTTTTTTCGTCTATTCAGAACATTAAAACATATTTTATTAAACAGAAGGATATTAACAGCTACCCAAAATAAAAATTTCATATTTTTGGAAATGTGCAGGAAATTTCCATGATTTTCATTCGAGCAAAACTTCAAATCTTGAACTGCAAATTTCAGTCACGGCAATTTATAGTTATTTTTCAAAAAATATTTAAATCTTTGCTGTTTGTTACTCGTGAGAAATTTCAATTCAAGAGATAATTTCCTTATATTCTAGATAGACGAAAAAACCGCAGCTATTGTTAAAATTTAAACACTAAAACCCTCCTCACCTGTCAGACGATTCGGAGGAATCGTATCGATCGGAGCATCTCTTCTTCTTGGTCCTACTGTCATCCGCTTCCTGTCCTGGCTGAGTCTGGGTGGTGTCGGAGCCCTTGTTTAAATCCACATCGAGGCCTCCTTCTGCTCCTAATCCTGGGCTATTACAGGTGCCCTTTTCGTGGGAAATTGATGATAATGATTTGCCGCTTTTATTCTTCCTTAGCACCACACTCGCACCAGAAGAAAAATTTTTCTTATCATTTACAAAAATTGATTCACCACCGACGACAACAGAATTTGCCCTGTTTTTGTTGTTTCCGCCGCCTCTACCGCTATCATCGCTATCACCATCACTACTCATTTTATAATCATCTGACAACTCCGGATCGACTTTGTTGTGTTGCACTTGATTCGCACCCGTCGACATGTTATGATTGCGTTTTATTCCCATTTTCTGAGTTTCAGACGTTTGAAATTTACCATTAATATACGCCACACAATCAGCACTTATTGATTTTCCGCGGACGACGAGATCATCACAATTTTCTGTCGAATTTTCATTGATTAAACTTGAAACTGTTTTACCATCTGAGCACAAACCGTCTGCCATCTTGTTGTCGTCCGCATATCACACGGGCCAACAGAAGAACACAATAAAAAAAGAAACCAACGACAAAAAAAAAAGAAACAACAAAATTTTTTGAAAATTTATGTACGCGAAGTATATGTATGCATTATGCGGTCTTGTACATACATACAGCAACCTTATATGCACATAAGTTACTATATAACTTCACCAGAAGGAGATTTATGTGGCCAAACTGCACATGTAGAGCGCGCCCCAACCGAACTACAGCTGCGGTGGTGCGCCGGGGAGGAATAGAGCAAAGACGTCGAGACGGGATCCGCGCCGAGGAGCAAACGTACATAAAACAAATTTGTTCGCAACGAGCCGCAAACGCTTGTGGGGTCCTTATTCTCTGTACTCTTTTATCTTTCCCTTGTTTGTTTGGTGTTCTTTGTATGTTTGTCGGGAAAAAGAAAACACAACGCTTCGACAACTGCAACACGGTGACGCTGGACTGGATGATGAGGCGCCGATGACGACGGGACGCACGAAATGGAAACTGATTCGAACATAAAACCGAAGAAAACTCAAGCAACCACACCACTCACGAGACGAGACGACGCACTGCTGTGTGCTCTCCGGCGTGTTTGCTTCCACAGTGAGGAACGGCTTCGGCCGGCGGGACCCCGCCGCGCGATCATGGCAGCGCACTCGCACACCGCTGCGGGCCCACCACGCACACTCGGCTACTTCCTATGTGCCACAGTATATTTCGGTTATTTACTCCACCCCAATGAGCATGTGTTGCTCCCCAATAGAGCTGCCAGCTTCCATCTAACTGTAGAATAGAAATGTCAGAAACAAATTCCAGAGAATATGTGGAACTTATTGCAAAACTATGCCCAAGAAAGCTCGTAATCTCTCCTCAAAAATCGCAACAAGATGGCGCTGGTGGTGGATTGTATTTTTGCTATTTAAGGGGTACGTTCAATATCTCGAGTCGACTTAATTTAATCCCGCCTCGGTTTCGTTCATTATTTCAGTCGAGTTCACATGGTCTGGGGAGTCTAAGATGAGTTTGTAAGCGTGAGATCTATAACGTCGATTTTCCGTTCAATGAACTCTAGTCGCTTAAGTTTACTCGAGCGCCTCTAGATAGTCCTGAGAAGGTAGAATTTCCGATAAACATCCAATTAACGGTCACCCCCGAATGGGGTGAAACTTTGGACATTTGTTGACCTTGGTGGGACATGAGAAACCCTCAAAGAATTTTTGGCGTAAATGCAGTGGTGCTTATTCTGACAGTCGTCTCACCTAGTGAGATTTCTCACATTGATTGTCAGGTGACACTTATTCGTTTATTCCAGCAGTCGAGTGATGTGACACATCAAGCATTTGAACAAATAAAAATCTAAACGGTAACACTTGAGTTTTGATATTTCAATGAGATTTTAAGGGTTCTGCGACGGTTTTTTTTTTTTTTTTTTTTAATTGTGTTCTCAGAGCGTAAATAATAATAATAGTAATAGTTTAAAATGAATAGCAGTGTATGCTTAAGGCGACGAAGAATACTAGTCGGGGTGCCAGAGGTTTTCATTTCGTTGTTGGACGGAATTTGATGAAAAATGGCAGAAAGGGAAGGTCATTGCCCGTACAGTGACCCATTAAAAAAGTTAGAATGAGCGATGTCGGGAAGGTACTTTGTTATTGCAAAATAACTTTAATAATCCGTTATTTTTCAGTTTTCTTGGAATAACTCGAAAACGAAGCGTTTCAGCGAAAAATATTAAATACAAAAGTTGTTCAGCTGATGATTTTACGTAGGAATACGGTTTTTTGATTAATTAAAAAATTGTTTTTCCGACCGAAAACCAGCAGAAAAGTAACAAAAATGCAAAAACAATAAGCATTAAAAAATAAAGGAAAAAAACGATTTCCATCGTTGATATTTGGGTTATTGATAGGTATTGGTATTGTTAACCAAATGCACCCGGTCCGGTTTTTCAAAAACAATATGGCGACCTATAGCAAAATTGTTAAGTTAAAACTTTGGAACGCTGTAAATTCTGCATGAACAAACGGATCTTGATGAAACAAATTGGAATCGGTAGGTATTAACGGCATCTTTGAGTGTGCCAAATTTCAAAATTTTTCAACAATTACTTTTTTTGTTATTAACCAATGTGTATTCGTAATTTCGTCAATTTACAACATTAAGCTTTGCAACAAAATGCATCAAATCATCAAAACTCGCTATTTTCGCGTTTTTAGGCACCACTGTAGGATGTTAAGAGTAATCAAATGCATTTTGTTATTGTTGTAATGTTGTAAATTGACGAAATTACGAAGCACAGCAAATGGTTTTTGGTTAATAACAAAAAAAGTAATTGTTGAAAAATTTTGAAATTTGGCACACTCAAAGATGCCGTTAATACCTACCGATTCCAATTTGTTTCATCAAGATCCGTTTGTTCATGCAGAATTTACAGCGTTCCAAAGTTTTAACTTAACAATGTTGCAATAGGTCGCCATATTGTTTTTGAAAAACCGGACCGGGTGCATTTGGTTAACAATACCAATACCTATCAATAACCCAAATATCAACGATGGAAATCGTTTTTTTCCTTTATTTTTTAATGCTTATTGTTTTTGCATTTTTGTTACTTTTCTGCTGGTTTTCGGTCGGAAAAACAATTTTTTAATTAATCAAAAAACCGTATTCCTACGTAAAATCATCAGCTGAACAACTTTTGTATTTAATATTTTTCGCTGAAACGCTTCGTTTTCGAGTTATTCCAAGAAAACTGAAAAATAACGGGTTATCAAAGTTATTTTGCAATAACAAAGTACCTTCCCGACATCGCTCATTCTAACTTTTTTAATGGGTCACTGTACGGGCAATGACCTTCCCTTTCTGCCATTTTTCATCAAATTCCGTCCAACAACGAAATAACCCATTTTTTGAACCTCTGGCACCCCGACTATACGGAATAATTCCAATCCGCTGGAACCGAGTAACGTAATGTAAGTTTGGAAGAATAGGTTTCACAACAGGAACAAAGTGGACGTGAAGATAACATACAAGATGAAGATGCTGATATAAGAGACCAAGCAGTAAGAATTAGAGACGAGATTATGTCTTCCATTTCACATCCTGAACATTTTTTAAATAAAAATTATTATTAAAAAATATGTTAATTTATTTAAACAAACAACCGAATTTCGCCAACTATAATACTGTTACATTAAAAACAAAAACCTCCTTTGATTTGTTCGAAAAGCAAAATTTTCCGCGCAAGATAGCAAGAACTTGCACAGGTTTAGGCAGGTCTTTTATTAGGTAACTAAAAATAGAATAGCAGACTTTTTCCTGACGATGCATGATGTGAAGCCATGGAGAAAATACGTCCGTGAAAATTAGATGAGTGCATGCTAGAAGGAAAGGGATTTAGGTGATCGCGCATCGGGCGCCGGAATATTTATTTAGGACCGCGACCGTAATAAAGTCCACGGTGTACCCGAATGGGTCGCCTAGGATATGTTGTTGCGGAATTAGGGAAAGACTAGAGTAGGTATATTTTTCTTTGTTAGGGATAGCTGAGCGATCTCCCCAAACAGGGTAAGTTAGCCAGTTTCAGTGCAGACAGCGAGAGGCTCAGTTAGTAAGAGACAAAATTAGTGAATTTGAATTTGGAAGTTAAGTTTGAAATTAAACCAGGTGAATGGTGAATTATACCATGAGTATGTGTGATATGTGGAATGAATGTTTTTGAAAAAGAAGGGATTTGTTCCCGGTGGAAAAGAAGGGATTTGTTCCCGGTGAAAAAGAAGGGATTTGTTCCCGATGGAAAAGAAGGGATTTGTTCCCGAAAGAAAAGAAGGGATTTGTTCCCGCGATAATGTCAGGGATTTGTTCCCGATGTAAGGGATTTGATCCCATCTTTGAGTGTCTGTGTATGATTGACCATTAGGGCCAGTTAGGGGCCACTCACTGGGCGTTCTGGGTGAATGCTCATACTTTTTCTTATTTTTGCAGAGTATCGGCAAGTGAAGTTCGACCCAGACCGGCCCCGCCTGCACTCCAGGACAGCGCAAGCCGTATTTTTTTTTCTATCTTTCTTTGAATTTGTTCTTGTTTATTTTATTAAGAAGTTTTTTTGTTTGTGCTCATTTTCATTCTGAATAAATTCTGGTTTATGATAACTACGGCGCTATTTCAAACTTCCCCTACTGTTAATATGTACTAGGAATATAAATAATATCTTTTTGGTCTTTATAGCAGAACTCCTTGCTCTATTGCTACGAACACAAATGGTTGCTTATTGAGCCCTATTATTGAAGTCGAGTTTGGTCGACTGTGATACTAAAAACAATGTCTACGCTAATTGAGTCAACAAAACTCGACTTCCATAATAGGGCACATAGATTCTTATAACCTTAAAAGAATACGTTGGAATAATTCAAAAACATATTTATAGATATTCTGGGCCTCCTTTTCATTTCAGGCAGGTACGACTTTAGTTTCGGAAAAATCCATGTAAAAACAAATCTTTAAACTCACCTTTTATCTGCCATGATGCCAAATTTTTCAGTATTCGCCGTTTGTCACCTGAAAAAGTGTTCGACAAGACTCATCACTTCACAACAACGTTTGTCGTAAGGTTCGGCGATTTTTACGACATTTGTCACGTGAATAGCATATCAGAATAGGAAAAGCTGAAAGTGAAAAATCTCACTAGGTGAGACGACTGCCAGAATAAGCACCACTGTAAAATTTTTACAGTATATGTGGGTTTTTGAGGTCACTGATTACGAATCCGAAGTCAGATTTTGAAAATTCAAAATGGCGGACCGAAATTTAATTTTTAATAGAATTTGGACCAAAAACTGTATACATGGGTTTTCGGAGTCGCTGATTGCGAATCTAGTCAGATTTTGAAAATTCAAAATAGCGGATCCAATATGGCGGACCAACAATTTTGGAAATAAGAAATCACTCAACAGAAATCAATTGAAAAATTTAGAATTTTGGTCAGGTGTGCGGAAAACATCTGCGCATCTTAGAGCAAACGCCACTGCAGAGAACTTATTGCTGCTGATTTGATACAAAGGCCGTAACTTTAAAAGGTCGTTAGAATAAAAAATTAATATAGACAAAATGGTACCAAGGACAGACCCCTGGGGCATAAATATGTTTATAACTCTCCAATTAGAAAGTACCTAGCTCTGATTTTCTTAGATCTATCCTTCAGATACGACTCAAACCAGTTATGCACTAAACCACGGAAACCGGCGCAGTATAGTTAGAGTGGAAACAAAGTAAGCTAAAGACACAGTACGACAGGTGGAGGAATGCTCCTAAAATTTTCCTTCTTTCTGTTTCCTCTGTGAGAGCCCGAAAAAATGGTACGCACTTGGATTTTTACATGTTTCAAAACTTTATGTTCATATTATTATATTATAATTATAGCAGTTTGTAAGGCAATTTTAGCTGAAGAATAGTCCACAAATTCTGGATCGCTTATGTCAATGTCTGGTTGCAACCCGTCAGGTGCTAAATTTCCATGTACACATGCTGCTATACTGGAGTTTCGAAATTAATTAATTAATAATGGATTAATAAATCCGAAGATGCATATGTGTATGTTATATACTTTTTATATTCTGAGTCAACAAAGTCCAGGCTATAAGAAATGTTAGAAAAAATACTATTATACACTCTGTTTCAAAGCTATAAACGAATTTGAAATGTTCCTTTTTCTCGAGAACGAATACAAATTGTGGGGAACGGTTTTTATAATATCGAGTTACACTCAAGACTAGTCTAAGGTACTGGATAAGTTGTCTGGTCATAACGGTATTCGAGCTCAGTAAATGAAGTTTCACGAAATTGGCAAAAATCATTGTTTCATTATTATAAACGAGTCTGAAAAGTGCAGTGTTTTACGAGCTTTGTGAGTGTAAGACGTTGCAAATAGTTAAAATCCTTCTTTTTTTCGAGGTTGTGATTATTTTGAGCGTAATCATGCCACGAGTCAAGGTTCTAACTGAGAGGGAAAAAGGAATTATCGATGTTTTATTTGACGAAGGATTTTCAAAAACGCAGATAGCAGAAAAATTGGGGAGATCGGAGGGCGTTATTCGTAATTATCTGAAAAATAAGGAAAATTACGGTCGCAGAGAATATTCCGGTAGAAAAAAAATACTTGCAGATAGGGACGTCAGAAGGATATGCCGTAAAATATCCAACTCGACAACGTCTGTACGGTCTGTTAAGAGACAGTGTAACATTTCCGCGTCTGTGTCAACTGTCTGGAGGGCAATAAAGCGAAATCCTGACATCGTAAGGGACGAAATGCAAAAGACTCCTCGTCTAGAAGCCCGCCATAAAGAAGCGCGGCTTGCTTTCGCCCATGAAAACATGGAACGGTTGTGGTCACAGGTACGGCGATATTGAGTATAGAACATTTTTCCCAGGAACCTCGTCTTTACTTAGCTCCGTCTTCACAGGTTATCTTTTCTGATGAAAAGAAGTTTAACCTGGATGGCCCAGATGGTTTGAACGGGTACTGGCGTGATCTTAGGAAAGATCCTCGTTATTTTTCAAAGCGAAATTTCGGCGGAGGATCGTTGATGGTATGGGGAGCGTTCAATAAGCGCGGTACCTTAGAACTCGCGTTTCCATCCACCAGGATGAACAGTCTGGAATATCAAGAGGTCATGGAGAATTGTTTGCTACCATTTCTTGATTGTTATCCTGAAGAAAACCTGGTTTACCAGCAGGACAATGCAAGAATTCATGTTTCTAGATCCACGCGGGAGTGGTTTTCGAATCACAACATTAATGTTATGGACTGGCCCGCTTGTTCTCCTGACCTAAACCCCATAGAGAACATTTGGGGATGGCTAGTTCGCAGGGTATATGCCGATAACAGGCAATTCAATACAGTTAACGAGCTAAAAAACGCCATCAAAGAGTCCTGGGAACTCTTGACACCTGATGTCCTAAAGCCATATTGGGAATCAATGTCCAAGAGGTTGAGCGAGGTGTTACGAAATAATGGCGGACCCACAAAGTACTGAATTAGTCTTAAGGTGACTTTTGTTAATGTTTTTAGGAATAAATTTATATTCGTTTATAATAATGAAACAACGTTTTTAGCCAATTTTTTAAGGTTTCATATACTGAGCTCAAATACCGTTACGACCAAACAAATTACCCAGTGCATTACAATAGCCTTGGTCATCACTCAATATTCTACAAACCGTTTTCCACAGGTTGTATTCGTTCTCAAGAAAACGGAACATTTCAAATTCGTTTATAGCTTTGAAACAGAGTGTATAATAACGAAGGTAAGCATCCAAGGGAAGGATCTTACGTACAGCAAAGCACTATCCAACTAAATATATTAGCACTTTTTAAAATATGAGATCTTTTACCTTTAAAACGGTGAGTTCATAGAACTATTTCTAAGAAAAAAATTCGACAAATTAGCAAAATCGGTTTTATTGAAACATTGTCAATGTTTATAAAAAATAAATACAATATAAATGAGTCTGTTATTTTTGTGCGTCAATACTGCTAAGAAAGGTTGCATAGTATAAAGACTTGTCTAGACAAAAGAAACATTTGCACAATAGATAGCTTTAATACTTAAATAGATCCTGATTTCTGAACAAAAATTTGATCGTTTCAACATAGAAGTTATAAATTTTAAAAATGTTTACTAAACTACTATTAAGGCTTAAAAACTATAGACGAACTTTGTACAAATATTGTAAATACTGTTATGTCCACAGAGACGTGGGCATGAGGCCTTCTTTGCTTGCACCTGGAGGGGTTAATGTTTCTTGACACAGGAAATCCAGAGGTAAATGCACCAAAGAGCCCTGAAATACAATAAAGTTGAAATAAATGTTTAATGTATACATAAAAAATGACCAAAGAATAAACTAAACCAACGAAAATACGACATGAAACGAGAAAATAAACAAAGCATATTAGAATAAAAAAACAAAAGATATTATGAAATTTAACGAAATTTTTTTTTTTTTATGAATGACGTTATTTCTTATTTGTAAACTTAATAATATTTTGGAGCCTTGATAATAACACATACAAAACTTAATACGAATGACGAAAGATTATAATAAGTTTGTTCGTCCTAAAAATGTTACTAAACCTAAAACCACACCGAATTCGAATTCTGCCGAATTTTAAATCATATTCATTCAAAAGTTACCAGTCTGGTGCTATCATATTATTATGTAATGAATTTTATAAATATTATTTTATATTAAAATACTAACTTGGATATTTTTTATTCTTTGCAGGGCCAGCTCTGGGTCTACTTTGCACAATGGTTCCTCTTGATATTTCCGGAGAGCGCTGAATGTTTGAACATTATTTGAAGGAATGCATTTGAAAACTTCGTCAAATATTTCTGTATTTCGATTAGAAGTACGTTTCCAAACGCCATTCCAAAATCCATCTATAACAGGATCAACAACATCTACAGGGATTCGATCTGGATCGGGTTCTAGTAAGCCTACAAATGCATTACAAAGGAATAACAAAAAATAAAAAATGTACATTACAATTTCTTAATTAAAAAATTAGTACAATTAAAATGACTCTGGTCAATAACCATATTTAAAATTTGTATCTGTCTGTTCCACTTCAATTGACAGCTTAGACTTAGCACATAAACAATAAGACCTCTAAATGGCATACACTTAACCCATATTGCCTTACTCAAGGTAATTGAGTGGGTCGTTAACGATCCTTTGAGCATATATGGATTAAGTAAAATTTCGTACTGTTATGAAAAAAAAATCCTTATAAAAACATACATTAATGAAATTCGCATTTTTTGTTTTCTTTGAAACATGCTCAGAAGCCAAGTTTAAGCAAATTCAGAGTGTTTGTCTTTACCTAAACCCATATTTATTATATACGATCATTTCAAAGGCCCTTAAAATAAAATGAATTTCTCAAAAAATATATACCAAAAATTGTTTAGATACTCAAAATTATGCCAAGACAAAAAAAAATGTATTTTATATGATATAATCTTACCTAAATGCTCCCTGAAAAGATATTTACGCATCCTTCCAGCAAAAATGCCACTTGGAAAAGTTTCACCATTCATTCTACCATCTTCAAATTCTTCATCCTAAAAGCGATCGATTATCGTTAAAAATATCTAATATTCGACTATCGTTCTCCTTACCGTTATAATGACGGCCACTTCTGAATCTCTTTTTCCAATAAGTGACCTATCGTTTATGTTAGCAGATCCACAAATTACCACACGATCATCTGCAATCAACAATTTAGAATGCACGTAAATAAGTTCTGTGATGGGAGTGTTGTTGAGCAAGTCATAAGTCCGCAAACTGTGAAAGGAGATGTACTCGCTGGGATCTTCTATGCCAACTTCCTTAAGTCGTGACAGTATGGACGCCTTTCCCCTGATTCGAAAATTATTTAGGTTTTTTAGGGATTTCCAAATTTCTCATGGTATTCGAAATTGTTAAATAGCTGAACAAAATTCAAAGTAACGTCGGATATAAGTGAAACTGAGTGTACAGAAATTCATACTAGGTATTGCTGATTTCAAATTTGATGATCTTATGTTTGCATCATTTAAAGCTTTATTTTGGGTGACTATACTGAAAAACTTAATTCCCTGCATACACAAATTTCAAAAAGGACGAGTAATTTCGTTAGAATAAGCAGGTCGATATCTTGAAAATCTTTGGGTTTTGAAAGAAAGTGTCCTATTATAAAAGTTGTTTATTTTGTTGTGTAATGCCCATAGTGACTTTAAAATACCTCACTAAATTAAAAAACAAAACATGTTTTCTTCAAAATTATCAACAACTCATGATTTTCAAAATCATCTAAGATCACTAACAATTTTTCCCCTTTCACTGAATATCACCAGAGACTTATCCAGTATATAAGTTTTGTTCTTTGGACTTTGGTTTTTTAGTTTTGGTCAGCGTTTTAACGATTTGGAAAATATCGCCTATAGAATATTTATACCTTGAGATTGAGGCATAATTCCAGTGAGTAATAGCTCTTAAGGCATTTCCAGTGGTACCGCCGACGTCACCTTCAAACCCAGGTAAAAGCGGCATAATTACAAATACTCGAAACACCTTCTTTTCCCTTAAGAAGATTATTACATAAATTATTATCTAATTATAATATGGTAAAAGAATGAAAAACGAAAATCATTACCTTACACCAAATTTAATTTACTTACTTGTATGCTCTGAAAATCCGCTTGAATAGAGTTTCCCCAATTTGATTCCTTACACTATTGCTGCCATAACTTCCAAATTGTAGCGTAATAAAAAACTGATTCTCAATGTAAATGTAGTGCTGAGCTTTAGTTATCGTCTGAATGTAGGCGTCATGAATGCTTTGCTCAACCAAGTCTTGTTCTATAAATCCACAACTCCAGCTGGATACACTCCGCAGTATCTTTTGGGGTATGATATTGAGTAATGTTTAAAAAAAAAAACTCTTGATTGCAATTTACCTGGCATGTTACCCGATTTAAGGGTACCTTTAGGAACTTATCCATGATGTGAATATCAACATAACTCTTTGGCATTAGGTATGGATAAGACTGAAAAAATATAATAACTTTTTTTCAAATCATATAACAGTCTGAAATACTTTACTTTAAAGGTATAAAATAATTTTAACTTAAGAACAGTCGGTTGCCTCTTATAATATTACATTCAAAACATATACGATTTATTAGAAGCTTTGCCGAGAACCAGGCGGCCTTTTCATGAATTCGATTCTATTCTAATTGTATCATATGTATATCATAAACTAAATAAGACCAGAAGCTAATTTCTGTTATTTCAATCAGCAGGTGCGAAGTACTTTGAAGTGGACAAAAGTTCTTCTTCGATGTTTATTTTGTAAAATGATCATCAAAGTTAACCTCAAGTTTTCCTTCTTTAAGAGGAGGAAGGCCCGATTTTATAGATTCCTCAACTTTTCTGCAAAAATAATTTTGTATATGGGTGGTTATCTGAAATTTGGTTAACTTCTGACGTAATTTTGAAATTGGTGTTTTTAGTTAAAAATCAGAACAGTTTATATTCTATGATGTGGGTATAACATCTACTTTGCTGCATCTAAAAGGGCCAGTCACTTTACTTGATATTTTTAGAGAAATTTATGATTTTTTAAAATCAGTGTTTTTTTCTATAATCAGATGAATAGGCTACCCATTTTTTTCCTGCCTTTCTGTGCTCACGTGGAGTCATGTCTTTTACACATTTCCGTTGTCCTTTTTCCTTCTTCTTTAGATATTTTAGTCGTTCCTTTTCTTTGTACTCTGCCAGCCTGCCAATCGCCTCTTTGCCTGTTCAGACTTTTTTTTTGCAATTTTCTCTTTAGACAATGTTTTTTTCTTTCTAGGCGCCATATTCTACAACAAATACATTGGTATTATGTTTAAAACCATGCATCACACAGTATGACCATCAGTCCCTAGATGTGGCGTCAGGCCCTAGTCACTATTACGACTAGGGCCTGACGGTCTAGGGACTGACGAAACGAAACAAAATCAAATGAAACCTATTATTTAAAATCAACATCAAAACCAATAGGCGATCAAAATAACAAGGCAGACCAAACTCATATTTACAATAAGTAATGAGATCAATTAGTAATTAACTATCTTTAAAACGACTTACCTAGGGCCTGAGAGTTTGACTGGCACAGCACGTGTTTCCGCAGCAAAGTCGGCAACCGCACTAATAACAAAATGGTAGCCGCGGCTTGGGTCGTGTTTGCAACTAACTGCACACCGATGCTATCGTATTGAGTGAGTTATGAAAAAGCCATATGCTTGGATGCCGCGTATTTTTGAATTTCGTAAATGACTAGGGCCTGATATTTTTTATCGCTTACACTTTTTGACTTGAAATAATGTGATGAAATATATTGTTATTATAAATTAAATCGTAATGACAATGTTATTAATGTAATAGTAAACGAATTTAAATAGAGTTTGATCAAATTATTCTTATAGAATTATAATTACAGTGAAATGAATACTAAATTTTGGAGACCTTACATGGCTAGGGCCTGATATTTGGAGTAAGAAATGTTAATTTTTGGAAATAAAGAATATTATGATATATATCAAAATGAGTGACCGAACTAAATGGACTTTATAACATCGCTTAGTAGTTTCAAATATTGGATAAAATTTTTATAATATTGTGAAAATTGATGCTAACACCAAGTTAACCAAATTTCAGATAACCACCCATATATATTAGGGTGCTTTTTTTCGCGACTTTTTCTTTTTTTAGCCCCACCTCGAAATTTTGTGGCAAATACCTAAACAAAAATTCCCTGAAAATTGGAGCCCTTAATATTAATATTAAGTGCTCGACCAAGGCGTATAAAGATTTACCGTATAAGATTTAATCTTGGTCAATGATAGGGTTTCTTCAGAATTGAATGCTCTACAAAAGTGTCCATTGCGGCGTAACCCTAACTCCCACCAGCGAGGTAGTACGGGTCATTAACCCAATTTTTTCATGAAATTCTCGTTTGTTTGTCCCTATCTTGTAAATAACAAGAGCTACAGAAAAAATGTAAATCACAAACTAGTAGGAAATTCAATTCCTTTCAAAAAGTTCTATAACACCAAATCGCTAACATCAATATTTCTTGAGATATTGGGCTTTGAAGTTGAGGTAGTGTTTCTACAATTTAGCTCAATAATCCATGAAAATTCCACACTACCTATAAATAAAGCTAGTCTTATTTAAAGTTTTTCTACAAAAAAGGTCTTATTTTAATTATTTCATTCATCGCTAGAACATTCTAGAACTTCTGAGAAATTATGTTCTTGTGCGCTTAGTTTTAAGCAAGTTTTCCTTTTCAGACTGAATAATTGAATCATAAAAATATAAACTCAAGATGCTAATCTGTTTCATAATGAATACAGAATTTTTAGAATACATATGATCTTTCAGCCCCAAGAGCACCCATGCGTTTTACCTTTCATAAAAAGCCGTCAGAACACACCGTAATCAAAATCAAATACGCGCCCATATATTAATTTAATCCTCATTTTCTCTAAATTATTCCTATATTAAGGAGTTATACTACCTTTAAAAAAAATTTTTTTGCATTTTTTTTTCCATTTTTCGATAGATTTTATATTTAAGAATGTGTGTTTATAATTTCAGATCAATATCTATAGTAGTTTTCATTCTATACACATATTTCGGAGCACGCGTAATAGTCTTTCTATACGTTACTAATCTGCTTCGAAAACTTTAAACGCGTTTTTCTCAAAATGACTTTTTTTGGTGCGCGACGTAGCACTGAAAAAAAAACTAATCAACCGATTCGTTTCAAATTTTGCACACATACTTATTGAACTATTTAAGACGGAACCCCCCTAAAATTAGCCATCTGTATTCAATTTTGAAAATTTGGGGGCACTTTTTTCGATGAAAAAAATGCCCAAAATCGAGTACGCTATGTTAAAAGGTTTGTCAAATTGCGAAAAATTGATATTTATGTCTAATTTTAGGGGCGCTCCGTAGATTTTCATTAGAACTAATGATTTATTTTTGTTAAATTACTTATAGATCACTTGGACGACCTGGGTACTACGTCGCGCAATTGGCTGTGAAAATTTTTTTGCGCTGCAGCAATGGGCCAGTGCAGCCGCCATTTTGTTTTAATATTTTTTTTTCATGAAAAATGTCGAATTTTTTTATTAATAAACAACCATGTTTAATTTGAGATCGATTCCTTTTGTCGTTTTTTTTTATAACAATTTGAAATTATTACTGTTTTTTTGCCTCGAAAAGGTAGAATAACCCCTTAAACTATAAAAATCTTACTTGATTATCACGAGTTTTCTCTAATTTCATTGCATTCCATCGTTGAATGAAATGCCGGGCTAGATCTCTTGCTGCAGCACCCAAAACAACGGCTCCCACGTCGTGCCAAGGCATTCTAGGTGTTGTAGTTCTGTCTACCAGATCTTTTTATAAAGAAACCATCAATCAATATATAATGCAAAGAATCACTTTACTTAAAAAACAAAAAAAACATACCAACATAAGGTGCGTCCAAATTCACAAAATCCTTCATAATAAAGTTGACATAATCTTTTCCGAACCAAAACTTTGCTTGACCATTCAAGTCCGTCAAAATTTTTGTTTGAAAAGGGGTGGGATCCTCATACCCTCCCTTTCTGCCTTCCTCCAACTCTTCTGCAGAGAAGAAAAACGTTTTCTCCTTGTTCGCTTGTCTGCTATCGTTTGGACTCTTTTCATCACCACTTCCGTCTGTAGAAGTTAAACGCTGCATTAAATCTTTCCCTTTTCGCATATTCTCTTTGATTTTATCCAGCACCCTCTTCCGTTCCAACTCAGGAGTATTTTGCTTAGTGTGTTCTGAAATAGTATCAGCTTCGGTGTAGGTGGGCATGAGCAATTTGTCACCGGGCTCTAAAGCGGGCATTCCACTCTCTGCCTTTTGAAGGTCCAAATTAATATTGGGCGCTGTTCTCTGTGATTCCAGAGCAGAGTCGTTGTCATAAACAAATGCTGATCTGCAAAATATAAAACCATCTAAGTAACATTGTATGCTTATTATAATAATAGTGCATCAGATCATGGTAAAAAAGTTCAAGAGTTTTTTTCTAAATCTAATATTTTAATATTAGCTTGTATTTAGAGTTTAATTGTTATTTATATGTACTTAATTCCACAAGTGGAGTAACACGACACCTGGCGCCGACACGCGGGGTGCTAAATAAATGAGGTTTGACTCTTTTCATCATAAATAGTATTAACACTATTTCTACCGAACGTGTCGAAACACTTTTTAAAATTTTAACTTAAAATTATCTTATATTCTTTATTAATATCTGTCTAATCTTAAATCATTTACATATAAATATTAACACCATTTCAATTCCAAGGAATGTCCATTTCAGTTGTAATAAAAAGAGAAAGAAATAGCAAGTGATAAGTCCTCAATCGAATTTTGATATTTACTTCGTGACTTCAATTCATATATACAATCGTGAAAATTTGTTGTAATATTTATTCCAGGTAAGTAGTAGCAATATTATAAACACTTTTATTTCTTAGGTTATTTATTCTAATTTGTAATAAGCATGTCAAGAATTTCCAAAATCAAGGACGTATTATATAAATGAAAATCTGAGATTGATAAAGGCGCGTTTCCAATACAGCGTGGAGTTCAGCGCCAAAGTAGGCCCGTTCCAAATGGCAGCGCAGAGTATGTTCGAAATATTCAGAGCTTTCGAAATCGGGTTATTGCCTGTAATTTTTTTGTCAAATGTCGTGTGAAGAGTGAAGATTGTATTCTTGTAAATTAATTAAAATTGTTGGACATAAAGTTGCAGCTACCCTTACAGTAGCTCATTACATAATTTATTGTCGATTGTAAACGTAGTTCGAAAATATACGAGCCATCTGTAGATGACTTAGTGCAACTCATCCGAAAAAGCACATTTGAATAACTAATTGTTGCCAAAATAACGAGCAATTCTACAGAATATTACATTTAATATTATTATTAATTTAATATTAAACAAATTAGTCAAATAATAATTTTATTTCATATATAAGAAGCAATAATTTTGCCAATTTTGCATTCCAAGAAAGAAACTTTGCAGCAGCGCCATCTCGTATTAAATCAAGTTCGAAAGCTTTCGACATCTCCAGCGCGGAAGTAGAAGTAGGTCCCACTTTCACGCTGACTCTCGGATTCAGAGTGAGATTTCCAATACAGCGTGGAGATTCAGAGTATTTGCTATCTCTACACTTCACACGACAGAGTTGTATCTTTTGTCTCTTTAAAAATCTCACTTTGAATCCGAGAGTCGGCGTGAAAGTGGGACCTACTTCTACTTCCGCGCTGGAGATGTCGAAAGCTTTCGAACTTGAATTAATACGAGATGGCGCTGCTGCAAAGTTTCTTTCTTGGAATGCAAAATTGGCAAAATTTTTGCTTCTTATATACGAAATAAATTTATTACTTGACTAATTTGTTTACAGAATATAATATTCTGTAGAATTGCTCGATATTTAGGCAAAAATTAGTTATTGAAATTTGTGTTTTCGGATGAGTTGCACTAAGTCATCTACAGATGGCTCGTATATTTTCGAACTACTTTAATAATCGACAATTCTGAAATATATTTATGTAATGAGCTACTGCAAGGGTAGCTGCAACTTTATTTCCCACAATTTTAATTAATTTATAAGAATACAATCTTCACTCTTCACACGACATTTGCCAAAAAAATTACACATGACTTCGAAAGCTCTGAATATTTCGAACATACTCTGCGCTGCCATTTGGAACGGGCCTACTTTGGCGCTGAACTCCACGCTGTATTGGAAACGCGCCTTAAAGCTTCACAATCTGCAAGTGAAGATGAGTTAGCTGAATCTTTCAAAGAAGATCATCAAAGCGATAATGATATATGGAATAAGAAAATATATTTCATTTATGATTACTGACTATTCAAAACTATTCTCAAGTGAATTCAAATACTCACTCTATTTGTGTCGCCATTTTACGGGCAAAACTTGGGGTCGTATGCCAAAAATATTTTGGCTTTATGCAACAATAATCAGGTCATGGTCACCTAGGCGGCTCTCGTATCGTGACCAAAAACAGCACGCAGAATTACAGGGCACTGATCACTGAGGTATCAGCTTAACAAAATTGGTGAAGTTGATTCGGCAATATGCCGTTTCTGTGCAGAGGCTCCAAAGACCTCCACTGTTTTGTCACTGTCCAACACTAGCTAAGCGTGGATTAGCTTTTCTAGGTGAAGCATTCCCACAACCCAAAGTGGTATGGGACACAAATTCCAGAAAGATTATATTGACCTGGGAACTTAGCCTATGGAAAAATCGGGAACTCACAATAGATCTTACAGGTCGTAGTGATCGCGAGGCTAACCCATACCTCTCGCCTCTAATTAATTATAACTATATAACTTGTTAAGTTAATAATGTTACAATGTTTAATTAATTTTCTGATAATCTGCAAATCTCAAACACAAGATCTTTATGAAAAAAAAAAAAAAAAACGATTGGGATCAGTATGTAATTAATTTTAGAAATAGGCGGTACTATGTTGAAAGTCATTTTCAATAGCTATCGTTATAAACTAACTCCTCATATTTTATTATATCTGAACGAAGAATGGCAAATTTGTTTTTGGGAAATTAGTGATTTTATTTAAAAATGAGCCTCAGGGAAATTGGCATCCGTATTTGTTGTTGGATAATAAACGATTACGAGTAAAACTACTAAAATCTCAAATTAAAAAATCCAAGATCTGCATATTTACATTGGATACTGGATTCTGAGTTGTTATTTGTAATTATGTGTTGCAGTGAGATCCTGATCTCAAGATCTTTTTGGAGGCTTTGCAGCTATAATTAGATTAAAAAAAAAAAAAAATCTTGCACTTTTGTACGAGCCTTAAGACTATATGGCTTTATTATACCTTCGTTTCTTATCTCCTGAAATTCCACCAGTAGATATACTGCCTAAATCAGTTAAGCGGTGTCTAAAATCATCCCATCTTCCGTAGCAAAGATCAATTCCACCCAAAAATGCGTATGTTTGATCAACTACAACAATTTTTTCATGATGAGCCCAGAAAAATACTCCCACTTTAGCATGGTCAGGGTGACGCATAACCTAAGAAATATTATTTTAAATTATTCTTTATAGCAAACAACAAATAATGTCAAACCTTTATGTTTTCATGTGTATTTACTAATCTCTGTTTGCTATAGTAGCTGTTAATACCGAGAGCCATTTGAACTTCTTTATATAACAATAAAAATACCTTAACACCTTGCGTCTGAAGTGAAAGATAAACTGAACGTTAGATTTAAGGATTTTTAGGTATACGTACAGCTTTTCGGTGTAGAATTCTGTCTAGTCTCCAATAATCCCCATCAATTGCTGGTCGTTTCATGTAAATCTCGGGACTAAGCCACCAGTCTGCGATGTAAATTTCCTCTTTTGCTCCTTCTAAGGCATCTGCTACTGCACTCATATAACTTGAGCCGTCGACAAACCAACTAGCTTGAATAGAAGATCTTACGGGGGCGAAAGACATGTGCGGATTAGGACATGTAAAGTCTCTTGCTGAAAAATAAAGTTTGAGATTTCAGTTATTTGGTGAGTAATAAGTTCGTTATGAAAATGCTAGTTGCATAGTTTCTAAAAGAAACTAAAATATGAATACAATTATGTCGTAAAGATACATGTTTAGTAAGGACTTTTTGTAAGGTAACTTAGTTTTAAAAAATACAACTTTTAATCAAATACAGTCGTGTTTCCTAAATCGTCGGAAATAACTTAAAGAAAAATATGATTCCATACGGTTTGGGATTGGGCGTATTACCCTTAATTTATAATACATAATTATTTCACTGTCCCTAAGTGGACAAATGCTTAGTGAGATTTTATAACCACTAAACAATTAGTGATAGTGTAAATTCAATTCTATTGTCATTGACTCAGATATGCAAATCAGTTCCACTACCAATGATTCAGTGATAGTGGAAATTCAATTTCACTATCTTTGAACGATAAATGGTAGTACAAAATTAAATTTCATCACAGATCAATAATAGTAGAAATTCATTTCACTAAAATCGTAAAGTCAATTTTATTTCGAGTTATAAAGGGCTGTTTGGAGTCATCGTTCTGGAGAACTCATTCTTGTTTAAAAAATTATTTGAGTTTAACATCCCTGGAAACAGTTATTAGTCAGTGGTAATTGGAATAAATTTCCACTATCACTGGTCAGTCAGTGGTAATGAAATTGTGATTTGTACTATCACTGGCCGATCAGTAATTATCAAAATTAATTTGCGCTATAAGTCTGTGATAGTGTAATTGATTTGCACCGAGCCAATGATAGCGGAATTGAATTTAAAATGTGGCTAAGTGCGATTGGAATTGAATTTGCACCACCACTAAATTTCTCAATTTCTATGAGCTCAATTCGATAAGCATGCAGTTTTTCTGTGTTCATTTTGTGAAGTGCAGTCAACAGCACAGATGTTTTTTTTAATTCAAGTGCGGGAGGGAGAGGGGGGCAGTTGTATATGTTTTGCTTAATATTTCAGCAATTGTTGGACAATAAAGCGGGAATCAAAGCGGCACAGCTATATCTGATTGGTCGAGAATGGTTATGTAACTCAGGCACGGAGGTTTACTTAAAATATTGTTGTCAACATTTGAACACTTCTGACACCAAATGTCATTAAGGAGACGATCTGATATGCTAATTATAATTATTTCTAAATAATTCCTCATACTGTGATTTATTGATATATATTATTTTAAATTCTTCTGACGCATTCATAATCTAAAGCAAGACATAACTTACCCTGATTATTAGCGATTGCCTTCATGTAATTCATCCATTCCTTACACTTCCTTTTAGTCCAGCATTTCAAGATAATGTGTCGATTATTAGTGATTAACTGTAAACCATTTCTCATACCAGTACTGTAGATTCCCGTTGAAACATCAAAGCCCTGATCAAACAGAATCACACTCCTGGTCAATGCAAACAAAAAATGTATAATCTTTCATGTAAAAGTGATTTCCTAACCTAATTTCCCCATCGCTGGGTCTCATGTATCCGAAAAAAGTTTCCTTAATAAAAAACCAGCGGTTTCTCCACTTTCCACATAAAACATCTGAACAAAAATAGTTGCATCTCACACAACATTTTTGATGACAACATCCGAAGCAATTGCATCCAGCTTGTCCGGGCCTCGTTGAGCCAGTCCTCTTAAGAATAGGGCCTTCCTTGCCCTTGTCTCCCAATCCACCAACGAAGGAGAGATTTGAAACCTCCAAAAAGTTTGTCTGTGAAACGAATGTAGTAAAAAACTTAAAATAATTTCCCAATGGACGTTCAAACCGTTTCATGGTGATTTCGGTAGAGGCTGATATTTAAAAGATTATAAAGATAGTCTTCCAATTGCTTAATTCTTATGGGTAAGCCCTCTACAGTTATCAATGTTTCTGGTCTGTTCGGAAACCTTGGCAAGGATGATTTTTTCTTTTTCTTACTCTTTTCATCACCTGATTTATTGTACATTTCATAGGCGTTTCGATAACTAGCCCTTCTCTCTTTATGACTACGTGTTGGAAAAGGAAAATTCAAAGAGGCTCGGAAAACCCTGAGCTGCTGATGAAGGGCATTAAAGTGCTTATATCTTTTTTTAATGGTCCAGCTAAAGCGCCCGTGAGTAAGTTCGATTGTATATCTGTAGACAAAAAAATTAACTATAATTTTTTAATATTCATATCCAAGAACATTCATACAAATTCGGATTAAGTAAATGCGTTGTAATGCTTCGTTCATTTTCGATGATTTGTACACTTATATCCGCTCCAGGTATGAAGATTTTTCTGTGAAATGACGTGAACTTAATCGGTGAATTGTAAATTGTTGTAAATGGAATGTCTGCATTAGGTATATTATGATCTGTTTCATCTTCGTCATCGTTACGCTCGACCAGCACAGGATTTTCTCCTCCGACTGAGAGAATTGTCACGGAGTCGGGAAATGCTAAAGTTTCGTCATATTCGGATTCTACTGAAAATGGGCCTTCCGAAAAACATCGCGATGCATCTATGGATTCTGTTTCACTGTCTTTCGATGTTTCCGCATTGCTGGCGGTTATAGTATCGTCATATACTATGGCAGGGTTTGAAGTTCCTACATCGGATACCGACATTTCATCTAAAATAAATGAAATAATAATCTAGTATTAAGAAGAATCCTTGCAAAACAACATTCAATTTAGTACATATATGCAGCGAAGTGATCGTAAGAATTGCAGCAATAAACTAACCGCACAACATTTATTTAAAATGAAATTTCACCATGAGCGCTTGAGGAAAGGCGGGCTTACCATCCTTAAAATCGGTGACTTCCGGTATTATTTTTACGTATCACAGCACAAAGCCCATTAGCTTACCAGATAAATATACCACCAAAATGTAGAGTTTATTTAACCCTACAATTACCAACCGGGGTAGATATCTACCCCAGGTAAATTTAGAAATGCACTCCTAAGCTAGTCAGTGGCATTATCTACTACAGCGATTGTGGTGCCTTCGGATAAGTTATTTTTGATATTTATCAAATTCCTTTTTTTATTACATTTTGCATTAAAAAAACCGAAATATATTCTTAAAAACCAATATTTCATAGGTTTTTATTTGACTTGTTCGTATGTATTCAGAGTCCCAAATTGACTTTTTTAAATAAATAATGTCCCAGGCAGCACATATATTTGGAGAAGGATAAATTAAAGATATATTTGTTGTTAAAGACGTTTATTACTTTTTAATAATGGATGGAATTCCCTCTTACTTCTACACCTCTTCCATTCTTTATATTGTCGAAATCTTAAGTGAAGTTTTCTCCTGCTATCGAGTCCCCTTGGCTCCTTATTTCCTCGTCGATTAGCTGTATATAAAAATTGCTATTCAGTTTTCCAGAAATTAATTGTTAATTCTTCTTTCGTTTGTAGAGTATTCCTGCCCAGATAATTATTATTCCTTCTCCCATTCGTCGTGCCTTTCGAAACAACTTTTTTCCTTATATCGTGGAAATAATACGACGCCGTCTGATTCATCCAAATTATATCTCTCTTCTTCCACTTGAGATGTTCACGTGCAAATTTTAAATGGTCCTCCTTATGTTTCTCCGTTAAAACTGGCTTTCCTTCCCTGCGTTGGATGTTCTCCCTTTTTTACCAAATTCGCTAGACATTCCTTAACTTGGTTGACACACCAGCTCCGATTGCAATTTTTCTAGCTCTAAACATGCTGTTTAACGCCTCTCTCAGAATTGCTTCCCCGTTTTTTGAGGTTACAGCACCAGGACGACCAGGACTTTTCGTTGAACCATATCACGTTACGATCACCCAGCGACCTCTGTTCATCATTCTCGCGATATGAGAAATACTTTGTTTTTCTTTTTTCAAATTTAAAATTACTTTTCTCTCGATAACCTCTTCTCTTAACGGTAATATCTGCTACCTGGGTTATAATTTTGTCGCACCATTTTAAATAAATATTCTACTAAATAATAAAATAATTCCTTTGCACAACGTGATAAGTTTACTGACCCATTATTCTTTTTGGAAAGCAACTGGTCTCTGATTGTATGATTTGAATTTCTCGATATATGTTCTTTAATCTAATAAAAATTAGTATTTTATATTAAGGTATATTTGCAGATTGTGCTCATAACCAAATTGCTTTTGTAATTTATTTGTTTTTGAAAATATATGCACTTCAGTTCATGTAGACAACAAAATTTAGAATGCCAATATTTCGTGTAATTTTCATCATTTCCAATAACACATGCACATCTTCTTGGCATGAAAGATACATAATTATTTATAGTTCCTTGTGAAATATTATTCTAAGCTTCTTTTATTGCTTAATGCTTCTACATTGGAACTATGTCTGATAATGGAATATACATTTGAATATATTTATTTTTAAAGATCTGATCAGTACAAAAGGTTTCTTCGAACTGAACTGTTTTACAACTTTTGTTTTTACTTCTCTCGTGAAGGCCTACTTGAATTGCTTTTCTTTTTAAAAATTAAAAATTTAAAAATCCTCGGTCTGCTTGCTCGCCCGCCACATTACCCCACCGCCAGTTAATTGGCAATTAACGATAATTATTATGTATCGTGTATCGTAAGGAAGAGATAATTTTACTTTAAAAATCCTTGAAATGTCGAAAACTGAAAAAGTGGGGAGCTGCAAGGCGGTAAGAACAAATGCAAAAAACGAGAATCTAATTGGATGAGAAGAACAAAAACTTGAAAGAGTCTTCGGTGGAGAATCTAGGAGGATGGAAACTTCTTGATGGTCTTCTTAGACCGTGTGTTCGAATCCTCCAGGCTTTCTTGATGTGACCGTCAAAATTGTCTGCACATTTTTGCTGCGATGGATGATTGGTTCCTAGCGTTGAACGAAAAATAATTATTCATAAAACTCGTTGCAAAAATTGATTTCTCTGAATAATTGCATTGGTAAATATTTAATTAACATTAAATATTCATGTTTTGTCAGTAATTTGTTTATAAATATGGGCAAGAAAAAAGTGTGAACGCTTCCATGCACATGGAAGTAATGCGTCTTTGAAAAATGTCTTATTGCCAAATTGCAAACAAATTAAGGTGATCTTTAAAACTTGTTTATGGAGCGGTAAAACATTTCCAAGTACACGGAACAATGGAAAATCTTCTAAGATCAAATAAGATCCCGGAAAACGTCTGATCTAACAGATCGACAAATCATCAGAGCATCGAAAAAGGACCCTAGAAATAGTTCTGCTGACATCCACCGCAAAATTTTCGGTGATAACGTAACAGCAGTTTCAGCGAGAACCGTTAGGTGTTTGGCTGAGGTTGGATTACAGGACAGAGTTTCACGCACTGACATGAAAGAACTGGACTGCTAACCGTCGTCTGAAAAATGAGACCATTTTTAGCACGGGCTCAATCCTCATGGAGCAAATCATGCTATTAAAAATGCCCTAAAACACCGTACGTATGTTTAAA
The DNA here is from genome assembly GCA_949715965.1 of Dysmachus trigonus. NCBI lineage: Eukaryota > Metazoa > Arthropoda > Insecta > Diptera > Asilidae > Dysmachus > Dysmachus trigonus. The sequence continues at coordinate 50,425,524 of OX454319.1, read as the reverse complement.
CTGACGCAAATTAAAAATAATTAAACTTTGACGAAACGATTTCCTTTATATCACGCTCAATTTTAAGTTTTTTCATAAAAATGTTGCTCGCGGCAATCAGCTGGGGACTTATAAATAACAGAGATAGATATATAATGCCTTCGTCTAACCTTCATATTTCTCATATATACCAACCAAAGCTAAAAGTTGTATCATAAAATAAAGTAGCCATCTGTTGGACATCGTAAAACTATTCTAACAGCTGATTGCAACGGAAAATAATTTGGGTCATCTGGTGAGGGCGATGAGTGGTGAGAGTTGGCGGGCAAATTGTAAAGGCTGTCGTGGGTGAAAGTGATGTGCAAAAAGCATGTGTTTACTTTTATTTATGGATTGGGGGTATCAAAAAGATGTATCACACGCGAAGATAATAGAAAAAACCAACAGAAGTGCACATACATAGCGCCACCTTCATTTGGCTATTGGACATTTTTCTTGTAAAGTTGTCTGCCTGCGGGACTTAAGCAAGAGCGAGATAGCTAGAATTCGGTCAAAATTTTGTCTTACTTTCGATGTGAGTTTTTGTACGGGATCAGCAGTCCAGTTCTTATTTGTCAGTGGTTTCACGCAAGAAACCATTAGTGTCTGCAAGCAACCGAAAAAACAGGATCGAATTTGCCAATCCTCATTTGGCCTGGACAGCAAACCAATGGAAATATGTGTTAGGGAGAGACGAAACAAAAATTAATAGAATGGGTCCAGACGGTAGGAGGTATGTTCGCCGATCTAAAGCCGCTGCATATGATTCGAGGTATACTACTCTTGTTGTAAACTATGCAGAATGATCGATCATCGTATGGGGCTGCTTCTTCTGGAATGGAGTTGGTCCCACTCATATCATAGAAGGCACCTAACGAAGGAAAAGTACGTCGACATACTTGAAAACGTAGTGCTTTCATGAGCTGAGGAAAATTTGCCTGTGATTTGGACATTCCAATAGGACAACGATCCTAAGCACACAGCAAAGCATACCAACAACTCTTTTCAAGCCAACTTGATTAGTGTGCTCTATTGGCCTTCATCAAGTGCGCACCTCAGTCCTATTGAATACCTATGGGGCGACGTACAGAAATCAGTTTTTCCAAAAAACTTCAAAAATTTTTCCGAATTTCTTACTGCAATTATATTAGCCTGGAAAAGTTAATTTAGCTCCATTTTGTACATATGACACAAGAACATTGAGAATTTTCAACTCAATTAAACATCATATATGTGTGTCTAATTAGTTGTCCACAGCTGTACGTTTACATATACTGCCTATCAAATTTTTAAGCATCTAGATTTCAATTCACTCCAAAGCGAAAAAAAGAGAAAACTGTTATACTGTTACAAAATGTATAACATAATTCGATAATTTTTATCTATTCTGTTGTCTTAGGGTATTGTTCTATTAGTTTCAATTTGCTAAAGAAAATTTGTATTCTTTCCTGTGTGTATTACAAGGGTAAATTTTCGTTGATAAGGAAATTTATTGTTCGTTTAATAAACCTCTGAGTGAGTGTGTGCCCCATTTATAGTACTATTTACCGATGAATATTACAATTATTTCTGTCCTTCTATTCCACTTGCGAGTAATAACAATTTACGATTGTGTACTCAGAAATGCTTTTTTAAATGAAAATCATTTAAGTGGTCTCTTCCATGATATTGCATATCCGCGATGTGATAAGGAAAAGTGTTCCGTGCAAGAGATATCAATATAAAAGGTAACTATAGTATATATCATCAATTAAAACTTTTCACTAAAACTGTTTACAAAAGTATCTACGTTTTTCAGCGTATCTTTCATGAATATCTCCAATTCTAAACACCCGGCATCCAGTCATTCGTAATCTCGTTAGCGGTCATAGTTGACCGCGTTGAAATGCTTGAATTATTTTAATATTTCGTATATTTTGCGAAGTAACACTTTATGTACGAAGCTTCCAATTCTAACATATTGCTTAACATTTCAGCGGCGTTTGATGACCTTGCTTAGCAAGATTTACTTAAGCGCCACACTGTGCAAATATGATTGAAATGGTGCTATCGATATGACAACTTGCCAATAAATGACTCACACAATCCCATGTAGGCAAATAAGTAGAGTCAGCAAAATAAAATCCAAATGAAGAATTATTAAATCCATGATTCCTATTGATGAAATTTGCTTGTAGAGCAAAACTTTAATTCAACATAAGATACACTTTTGAACAAAACCATTTTGTTGTCGTTGAGAACTTATACATCACTTTACATGATGGGATACGTGGTCGCGGCACACAATGTGAATTTTATTGAGGAATCTATTTTATGTGATCCTACCCGTATGCCCTATTAGCTGAGAAATGCTTCTGCGATGATGACGAGCCACACTTCGCGGTGATTCCATAACTTTATTATAAAATCACTGTGGAGTTTCCACAATAATCAAAAAAACACAAAAAATATATATCTCAATCTCCGATAAACCCGTGGGACTTTTTTTTTTTTTACTAGCACATTATACTAGAGACGGAAAGCGACTGCACGTCTCAGCGAAAATCACTGAATCGCGCTTATCACAGCGCCTTTCACTTTTTAATCAGAACACCACCGTGACATTATCAGAAGATAAGAACTAATGGTATATAACTGCTAAACAAACACAATATTTACCTGAGCAATTAGTGCTCGTATGGTGCTATTTAGAATGCTTCACAGAGCCTCAAATTCCGATGATATCACCCGAAGACACTTTTTCCGCCCTTCACCATAAAGAAAACATACTCAGCCAGCACACTCCGCACTAATATTGAGCAACACAAACTGAAAGTTTTATTAGAAGTTGCAAAGCAAACACTCCCAGACCCATCCCGCCACAACATTTGAAGAATGTATTTATATAATTTATAGTGGCGGTGGCCACTTCAGCGCAGACTTGCTTTCCCTCGGCACGCAAAGAAATTCTCCCTGACCCAAAAATCAGCATCAGCAAAGAAGAGCAGCGGTCTGATCTGGCTGACGTTTCCCATAATCGACGTCATCTTCGAATTCCAAAACAAAACAAATCCATGTGCGGGTCATACACAGCAGACGGGCTCAAAAATGACGGATACTTCGATAATGAATAAGCAGCTAAGAATTGGCAAAATCCCAGAAATTATTCCGACATCTTTAGACGCCCCAAGGCGCGCAATAATCTTATAAAGCTTTCCAACTCTATATGCTTTAGGGGCTAGAATTGCAATTACCAAAATTGAGTGATTTAAATTACTAAAAATTACCCCTTCCTTAGGATTAGTGTATTTTTCAGTATAAGATTCACATAGCAATGAGATCTTAATTACCACTCGATTTTCCTACTTAAAAGTTAAAAGCTTTTTAGTGTCGTAACCGCTATCAAACCTCAATTTAAAGGAATTTATATTCTATCTCAGCATTTAGGAATTGCTTAAATACGCTGATTTTTCATAATTTGAGGATATTTCTATAAATAGATTGTAAATAACTCTCAACGCAGAATCGTGGGGTTAATTTACATTATTTGAACTACATACTATCTAATATGTACAGCTATATAAAACATTGACACTAAACGTACCAAGCGGAGTCAAATGACCCATTTCAAAATTTACTTTGAAATCGTACATTCATTGTTATTTCTTGCGCTCATCTAAAAATAAAAATATATGTTTGATTATTTTATTAGAAATCAGATGTTATGTTCTAAATTATTTCCTTTAATAAATAAAGAATTTCTTTCTAAAAATCAACATTTATTTCATAAGGGGTCAAATTACCCCTTATGATAAGAATAGATAGTGTAAAGTACCGGTACATTTAGTGTTACACATGGAAACTAAAGTTTGCTAATTCACACATTTATATATTTTGAATTTCTACTTCCTGAGCCGAGGCTACATAACTGGGAATGGGTATTTAACTTGCCGAGATGTCACTCAAAATTCCCATGTGTAAACCTGGCTTTAGCAGATTACGCTAGAATGGTTGCTGCTTGCCTTAAACATATTTGTTAATTAACCTGGCATAGGTAGGATGGAGTTAATGTCGTCCGATAACAGATCCCCATTTTCTAAACACTAAAATTCCTACAGTGAATTAATAATATACATAATTATTATTATATAATCACACTCGTATTAGCATTTCATTTTTAACCAAAACTGCTCTAACGCAGGTGCTAACAAATTCAAGAAGAGCCAGTTTTACACTCAAGTGTCCGCCATGAAAAGCGTGGAGCGTTGCCAAAGCGTTTCATGCTCAAGGCTTCAGATATTTTTTTAAGCTTTACCTTTGCAAGCCTAGCAGCTAAATCTGCAATAATAAGTATTGCTCAATGTGTGAAACTCTGCAGGCTAATTGTAAATTTCCAATAAATGCTAAATGCTCTGAATTTCATCCCTACTTCTGAATTTACTTACCTGATGCAAATATCAAATTTAAAAGATCAACTAATTTATTTTAAATCCCATCACTGTGCATGCGTTCATTCAAATATAGCACGAGTATTCAACAATTGCGAATCCAGCAGAAATAATGAGCAAGTGCGAAATACTTTTGCCATCGCCCAGCTCATCTTAAATCCTTCCTTTGTCAGGACACTAATGTGCAGTAACAAATCGGTTGACCTAAAAATAAAATAAATCCGATAAATTTCCCATTCTCGAGACAAAATTTCCCAAAATGAATTACCCACTCCTTTTGGACTTCATCCGGATATCTTTAATAACTTGACACATCTCAAGTTCCTCAGTTGCCTGAGCTGAACGATTTGTTTGCAGAATACTTCTCAAATTGTATTAAAGTGCAGTGTAAAGTGCGTGATTTTGCAGTTTCCCCAAATCTCCGTCTCTTGAACTAAAAACACAATCGGAGAGAATCTGTTGAGCTGTTATCACAAAAAGCTTTTTATTTGCACGAGCGTTTGACTGAAACGCTTTTCCTTTGTTTGCCTCTTCTGATGTGCCTTGGTGATTGCTGAAGTACGTGGCACTTCACAGTTCCGCCATTTTGATTCCCACAGCGGCCATTTTATCAGGTTGGTTGTTGTCTCGTTTTTGAATTTATTAAACTGTTTTATTCTAGTTAAATTGTACTTTCCTCTTTAATTTTGTATGTAAACTGCTAAAATTACCGTTGCTGTTGCGTATTAAAGACGCGTTCTGCTGTCTAGAAGTTTGTGGACTTTTCTTACAGCGGTAATGAAAGGATATCGCGTGTTTTGTTGGAAGTAAATGTCATTAGCTTTTTCTGTCCTGATTTTTGAATTATGTTTTTAATTATACCTTCAATCGGGGAATAGTAATCTTCTAAAGGTTGAAACTGAAAAAAACACTTTTCTATTCAATATTTTGGTATAGTTGAGTATACAAACCATTTAAATCACGAAGGATAAAGTTGCTTTTTCATTGTTTTTTTTTTTTCCTTCCCCAAATTTATAATTGCACCGCAAAACACATCATATATAAAGATTGACTTGTGGCATATGGCAATTTGAAAACAGACCTATTAGTCTAAGAGCTGGTCGCCAATTCGACTAAGGTACAGCTACAAAGCTGAAACTTTTTATACTTACTATTTAATGTAATTGAAGTAAGAAAATCCACTTCTGGCAGGATTATCGCGGTTGCAAAAATACCTATAGTACAGTCAATCTGTAAGTGAGCCTCCGAAAAATGACATACCGAAATTTGACTTGATAAATCGTTAGGGGGGCATATAATGAAGTTAATGTCAAATTCCCGAAGTCCCCCCTCCCCCTGTTTTTGAGAAAATCAAAAAAATTTTGAAATGCGTTTTTCTCGGAATCTATGGGTTTTGGTGAAAAGTTTATTTAACAAAAAATGTAGAGGACGTTGTTAGCTACATTTTATGTCATTGAAGTGACGTCATCCGACTTGAAATACAAAAGGTAGGTGGCGCTAAAGTATCAAAAAAGTGTTTTTTTGCTATTTTCATTAAAAAATAATGGTTTTTTTGCAATTATGTAAATGAGAAAGTTGTTCGTCACAAAATCAGCTACAACTTTTATTTAAACTATTTTTTTATAAAACTTACCGTTTTCGAGCTGGAGCTTGCCGATGTGTACAAATTGTACATTAACTGCTGCGCCAATGCGTGTTTGTCATAAATTGTATAGAAAGATTATTTTGGGAATAATAAACAATAATGTTTACTTGATATTCTTATTTTCAACAATAATTCAGAGAAACAATTAATAATGGTACCCTTTTGGTACAGCTTGTTGTAAACGGTTAACATACAGTTGAAACGAATGTAACACAAGATAGGAGTGAAAGATTCACACAAAATGTCAAGACTAATTTTCTTTTAATTTAAAATTTGTCACTATTAAGTGATCGAGTTAATCTGACAGAAATGTTGCATTTTTTTGTAGTTTCATAAAATCTTTTCATTGACCTGAACTTTTTATTATAGAACGTACTTGAAGTTTTAACGTAAGCGAAAAAAAACGGTAAAAACCAGACAAGTGCCATAAAAATAATATGAACAAATAAAATTCAGTGAAAAAATACCGACATTATTTTCCGACAATTGGTTCTTATATGACTTAAAGCAACGATTTTAATGAATTACATATAATAAAATAAATTTTTGTAAAGTAAGATAATTGTGGGTTATGTAAATAAAAAAAGTAGCTGTACATTTTATTTCTGTATTTTTTTTTATTCAATAAGTACGTTCTATAATAAAAAGATACATGATATCAGGTCAATGAAAAGATTTTATGAAACTACAAAAAAATGCAACATTTCTGTCAGATTAACTCGATCACTTAATAGTGACAAATTTTAAATTAAAAGAAAATTAGTCTTGACATTTTGTGTGAATCTTTCACTCCTATCTTGTGTTACATTCGTTTCAACTGTATGTTAACCGTTTACAACAAGCTGTACCAAAAGGGTACCATTATTAATTGTTTCTCTGAATTATTGTTGAAAATAAGAATATCAAGTAAACATTATTGTTTATTATTCCCAAAATAATCTTTCTATACAATTTATGACAAACACGCATTGGCGCAGCAGTTAATGTACAATTTGTACACATCGGCAAGCTCCAGCTCGAAAACGGTAAGTTTTATAAAAAAATAGTTTAAATAAAAGTTGTAGCTGATTTTGTGACGAACAACTTTCTCATTTATATAATTGCAAAAAAAACATTATTTTTTAATGAAAATAGCAAAAAAACACTTTTTTGATACTTTAGCGCCACCTACCTTTTGTATTTCAAGTCGGATGACGTCACTTCAATGACATAAAATGTAGTTAACAACGTCCTCTACATTTTTTGTTAAATAAACTTTTCACCAAAACCCATAGATTCCGAGAAAAACGCATTTCAAAATTTTTTTGATTTTCTCAAAAACAGGGGGAGGGGGGACTTCGGGAATTTGACATTAACTTCATTATATACCCCCCTAACGATTCATCAAGTCAAATTTCGGTATGTCATTTTTCGGAGACACCCCATTTTTTCGTTACAGATTGGCTGTACTACTACTATTTTTTAAAAGTTGCCACTAAATAATTAAAAAAAAGGTACTACTACAAGTCTGGCATCTGAGTATATCTTAATTTACACTATTTAGAATGAAAAAAAAATATTGCCAGACGTTTTTCTCGGTTATAAATACCTGTAAGATGAGTCTAAAGGTGCTAAAATGGGTAACACTGTATTCAAAGCTGATGGGTAACACTGTATTCAGAGTTGACTTCTACTGAAAATATTCTAGGAAATGTAATTTCTCGTTCTTTGATTAGCAAAATTGATCACAATTTCGGAACTGTGGCTGTGGCTGTCACTGCCAGTGTGCGAAAGAGAAGGCACAAAAAACCCACCGTCCGCTTCTATAGGAAATCATACAGCAGAGCAAACTATTATATTATATGTCAGTGATAAAATCAAAATGTCAAAAATGTCAGACTACATAGTAAAAGCGAACTTTTCCAAGGACGAGGGTTAACCACTCGTTTATCTGTGCAATCTCCCTTATTTTAGTGTAGAATTGATGTATTTGACATTTGCGAGTGGTGACAAATGCTGTGGAACACATTGCTATGAATTGGAAGGCGCACAAGAAGAACGGACGTTAGAATGAGATACAAATGCTATCACTTGCCGAACATCCATATATCGTGGTTTTTTTGCAGATTACCTCACCTAACTCACGTTTGTATATTATCTGCAAGAATTTTCGAACAATTCAACGTCCGTCGCAAGCAAAGAATATAGAAAATCCTTTTACAAATGATCATTATATTTTTAAGACGCATTTACTCCCTTCATTGCAATTTTTCAGAAAAATAAAACGTCAAGGAGAATGTTAAAAATATGCGTTTTTTGGCTTTTTTTAACACGAAAATATAATATCATCTTTACCTAATCATACACTTTGGAAGTACCAAAAGTGCGGGAAAATTGTACAGGCACCCTCTGCGTAGGGTAATCACCCCTGTATTAAAAATAAAATAGTTCAATCAACAAAAGTACTTTTAAAAAATGTTATATCGAATTATGGTTTTATATTATGCAAAAACTCTTTCGCCCTGAGACAATGACCGCTCGTGAAATTAATGTTTCATAATGTCAGAGCTTTGTCAGCTTGCTGAATTGCCGTTAAAAGTTTTCTCTGAATCTATTGCCACAACATTTCTCCGAAGGGTGGCTCTTGCTGATGTGCTGGTTATATCTATTTCATCGAAATGGAATTTGCATACCTTGGGACGGTAAAGATTATCAACCTCTTCAATGCTCAGTCCCAAGATGTTGCACCAATTTTGCCGCTGGGTCCCTTTGCTGGGAAATATGTTGATATGTATATAAATAATGTAAACAATAAATTTAACCCTTTGCCTTACAATTTAATTTCGAAGAATCGTGCGCGTACACACAATTGTATTGAGCGCAAATCTATGCGTTTAGTTATAAAGTAATGGTAATAATAAATATGATAATAATGGTTTATTACATGTTAGCAGAAAGGCCTTGGGGGGGATAAGAAGAGGTAGAGAGTTAATTTTAATTTTTTTTATAGGTTACTAGCTGACCCAGCAGACGTTGTACTGCCCTTTCTGGTACATTTTCATTATGCCGTGTGCGTCGACCAATATTTGATCGTGTTCTTTATTTTCGCATGTTTCTACAAATAATACCATTAATATAAGAAAACAGTGTTTCCGTTTCATATCCCTAATTAATTTATTGAACAAACTTACACGTTGTTTAATATTAAGTACACCGTTTTACACTTCACAAATATTGGAAAATTACCCGGTTTCATCCGACGTTGGGTAAATACTTACTAATTAAAGACTTCTCAAATGTTCTAGTTTGCTATATCCTAGAAATTGATTCAACCCGAAAACCCCTTTATGGATCCGCCATCTTGAATATCTAAATCTTGATAATACATATTTAAAATTAGTGGCATTAAATAAATCGAGACATTTTGGTCGCCGTGTTGGATCCGCCATCTTGAATTTGGAAATTTTGATAACATTCAAATTAGTGGCCTCAGAATAATTATAGTACTAATTTCCAATAAAATCCGTTAAAATCGAAAAATTGTTGGTCACATTTTTGGATTTAGAAATCTCGATAATATTCTAAATTAGTTGCCTCAGAATAACCATTGTACTAATTTTCATTAAAATCCGTTGTAATTGAGACATTTTAATCGCCATGTTGGATCCGCCATCTTGGATTTGGAAGTTTTGGTAATATTCACAATCAGTGACCCGAAAACAATCATGGTGCTAATTTTCATTAAAAGCCGTTGGAATTGAGAAATCTTGGTCGCCATATTGGGTCCGCCATCTTGATTTTGTAAATTTTGGTAATATTCAAAATCAGTGACCTCAAAACAATCATTGTACTAATTTTCATTTAAGTCTGTTGAAATCGAGAAATCTTGTTCGCCATACTGGGTCCGCCATCTTGGATTTGTAAATTGTGATAATATTCAAAATCAGTGACCTCAATACAATAATTGTACTAATTTTCATTAAAATCCGTTGAAATCGAGAATGCGCGAACGGTCAAACACGCGAAGTTAAAATAATCTTAAGTTTTCTGTAATTATAAAATTTTCTGCGCAATTTTGTTAACTTTTCTCTCCGTAAGAACCATCTACAAAGTATTAGAAAACTTAAAAAAAAAATGAATGAAATCGGTAAAGTCGTTCTCAAGTTATTGCGTGACCAACGGAAATAGGGGTTAAAAAATAAAAAATGCTATTAAAAAGTAGGGGTTGGTGGTAGAAGGGTGAAAATTTAGGACTAAATGTATTTTTTAATGCCACACCATAAAAAAATTTTTCCAAAAAATAAAAAAAAGTTTTTAGGGTGAGCCACCCTTAACATTTAGGGGTATAAAAATTAGTTATAAACCTATTCTCATACCTACTGAATATAAATATTAAATTTCACCAAAATCGGTCAAGCTGTTTCGGAGGAGTATAACCACTAAAACTGTGACAGAAGAATTTTATATATTAGATATCCAGTTTTCAGTTCCACTGTGATGCGCCACAGTGACATTTATAACATGTCAAAATCCCATGCAAATCTGTCAACGCGTTCAAAATATATTAATTTTTCTCGAATTTTTTAAAATTAATGCTCACCCCTTAGGGGTTAATTATTAAGGGATGAACTTGGCCAAATTGTTACTTGTGCTTGCCTGACGATAAAAAAATATAACGATTATAATCGGCGCGGGGGCACCTTATCCCTTCTTATCTCCCTATGGTCTTTTTATGATTTTTAAATATGCGGCAGGTGTAACCCGTCAAAGTCGAATTTGGCACACAAAAAATCTTTGCGGGCGAGACCAATCATTTTCACTTAAAGGGTTAATATATCATAAATATTTATCTAAACAGGAATCCTGCGTTGCTCCCCAGCATGGCAATCTGGCACGATGCAAATTCCCATTTTTTTTAATTGTTTCTTTTGTCTGTAATATAGACATCTTAATTTTTTGCACTCAATCCACTATTAAATTATTCCCCGAGTCTACAAAAAAGTTAAGAGCGCTTAATCTCCTGATTGTTTAACAAATTAAGCGTTACAATAACCTCGATTTTAAAGTTTGCTGTAAAGAGCTTTATTTACAAATTCTTAAATTAAAACACCAGAAACGTTTATTTTTATTTTTATATATTTATTATTATAATAATATGTATCTCATCCAACGTTTTCATAACTTTCAATTTATCAACCACAAATTCTTATATTATGAAAAAAATATATTAGGCATTTTTAAAGATATTTTTTAATATTTATTGGATTTAAACCAAATATATCTTATATAATATTTAAATTCAGATAATCTTCAGCTATTCCACATTAACAAAACCTGCAGAATCGGTTCATCTACGTAATGCGAACAAAAAGGACAGCGCTACATGCATCTTCTCTCGTTCCGCTGAGGCACCTCGGTTCTCAAATTGGTGGACGCCTGAGACAGGAAATTAAGCGGTCCATGTTCATATATTTCAGTGGGCTTAATAGGTTTTTTAATAAGTAAGCAAAATTATCACTTCTGGAGTGAGCCAATTCAAAAGAGACTCTAGAGACCCCATTACATCAAGGCATTGATCCTTATTTCTTTAAAAATGAGACAGAGGCTCGCGTTATAGTCAATGGAGATCGTTACCGGACCATGATTAATAAATATTTATCCGAAAGTATAGATAACATTAATCCTTGCGAGATGTGGTCCCAATAGTTGCAATAGCTATGTGCCATACATCTACACAAACCATTGATTGAAGTTACGATTAAATAAATTGGTTTTAAGAAATGGCTCTGCAAATTGGTTACTAAGCTCGGGTGATGTGACACGCCTCGACTATTTCTTATAGCGTTATGTCACTGGTTTATGCTGATAAACCAGCAGCAATTGACAATTTGGGAAGACAACATTTTCATGTTATTCGCGGCATATGGTCAGGATTGTCAACAAAATTACCCAGAATTGAACTGAGGGAATGCGCCATATGCCCGAAGTCATATTTAAATATTAATGTCAAGTGTTAGTCTATCGAAAAATAAATTTTCCATCAAAAGTTAACTCTTTGTGTTTTGTTTTAATGTTGTTTTAAAGTTCTTTCGGGGTTAAAAAATACCCTTTACAAGAAGCACCAGCAATTCGGCAAGCACACATGAAGCACGAGTTCACTGTTAATCTATTATCAGGCGGTCCAGCTCAACATTGCATTTTGTAGCACTGTGTTAGCGCGCTTCTGATCTTTTTCCATAGGAACAGCCGAAAACAGGAGAAATTCATTTAAAGGGCACACCAATGGATCAATTCCAGTTTTCCTAAAATGCATGCTCCACTTCCACATTTTCCATCTCTCTACTTCACATGCTGGAGCATGCTATCAACTTTTAGCATAATTGTGAAGTTGGTAAGAATAAAGGTACCAAGGCCAAAAAGATAGGGTGTTAATTGCCGGAGTCTGTACCATAGGTAGAATAGTCTTTGGTCGTAATTCAGCATTGGTGGTCTAAGAAGTGGTTCTAGAAAAAATTCTGGGAAATTAGCTTCCTCTAAGCAAGAAAACCATTAAAATTTTCATAGTGAAACAAGCTTGGTTTTATATAACTCCTTTATTACCTTTTACATTATCTGGTAAGATGTTGGACGTATAATCGCTGAATACTCAACCCGGCGTGGACCATCGGTGGTCCACATTCATTGCTTTTATCTGGCAAATACAGCGTTTAATTTCGCAAAATTAATCAGTTATAAACTGCTAAGCTAAACTAAGCGCAAGCCACTGATAACGTAAAAAAACAGTGAATCAAACATTTGCCGCCAGATTAATAAGCAACATATAAACTCGTTCTTCCCCCATCATGTAGACTTCGAAATAGCGCTCAGGGGAATCTTATTTTTCCTGCAGGAGTAGCATCGCTACTTTAAGGCCCAAACAGAATAGACCGCTGTAGCCTGGCGCAGCCGCTGGGTTGATGTTTTAACTCACAGCTAACGCTACATTGGCCTATGTATTCTGTTTGGGCCTTAAAACTTATAGTAGCACAAGGTATAAAGAAAAACGTGACTTCAGAAATAATGCCAACAACGCTCTGCAGCTTGTAAAATGACACCAGGCAACCTCAAATCAGCCGCATGTGTCAACGAACTTAAGAGCCTGTTTTTCACACACGCGTTGCTGAAGCGATCCGCACTCCAAGTTTCGGTTCTTTCTTTCCGTTCTATCTCTGCAAGCTCTTAGGTTCAATTCGAAAGCTGCAGACATTAATGAAAGCAACAAAAACGCGCAACAAGTATTAAATCCTCCCAACTTTATCCGCAAACTGCAAAGTCCCAGTTTAAAAGGTAACAAATTACTCAATTACTTCTCATAAAATTGTAAATGTTTTCTTCCTCAGAATATTACTGTACAGTTAAAAAACGGTTGACTTAAAAGAAGAAAAGAGGCGATAAATTTCCCTCTTCTAGAAGAAAAATGTCCCAAAATGAATTACCTATTTCTTTCGGATTTTATTCGGCCATCTTTAATAACTTGACACATCTCAGATTCCTAAGTTGCTGAAGCTGAACTGAACTGTTCGCGGAGTACTACTTAAATTAAAGTGCAGTGCGTGCCTTTTACAGTTTTTGTAGATATTTTGAAACAAAGCATTTAGAGTCAATTGAGGTGAATCTTCGAAAGCTTTTATTCGCACGAGTATTTGACTGCAACGCTTTTTCCTTGTTTGAGAGCATCTGGTGTGCTTCAGGAACTACAGAAGCACATGGCATTTCGCTGTTCGCCCTTCCGCCATTTTGATTCCTGTAGCGGCCATTTTACCAGGTTTGTCATGGCTCATTTTTGAAATCATTGTATAGTTTTCTTTAATTAAATTTGACTTCATTTTTATGTAAGGCACTGAAATTGAAGGTTATGCGCTTTTTTTTACAGCGGTTATTCGGGGATGTGAGATTTTATTAGCAACAAGAGTTTTGTTACCGTTGCAGTTTAGTTTTTGCATTAGCACCTTAATAAAAGCTGTTTTCATGGGAAAATTATAAAATTCTCTATTAAGTGAATTTTAAAGTCGTTTTAGACTGCGCCCGGTTAATTGGTTCAAGAAATTATTGGAAGAAGCGGGAAGTTTAGAACACTGATAAGGTGATAAAGGAAAATTCTAATGATTTATTCATTTTGATTGTAAAAACAAATGCAATTTAACAATAGATTTGTTAGTGAATTTCAAAAAATTATTAATTTATTTATTTATTTATTCATTCGATGATTATCTCAACTGGGAATTCACCTTTCCAGTCCTCTAGTACTCACCTTTTTTTTTAAATATTACCATGTTTCCATGCATTGAATTGATTTGGGATTGGGTTTAAGTTAACAGTGATAGGATTCTACCAAATCTGTTCCCATGAGCATTTGCCGAGTTTATCTGACAGGAATAAATGTGAAGTAAAAATTCATGTTTTTGTTGCTTGTATTGAATAAAAATCAAAAAATTAATATTCTGTACCTAGGGCCCGTGCCAATCGGAAACTTTTTACTCTTGGCCTCTGCCAATCGGACGATTGATGAAAATTCTGACAGGCTGAAGAGAAATTTCGACACTATCGGAGTGCTTATAAATGTCAGAATTTTACCTAGCTGTAAGGGCTAGGTAAAATTTTGACGGCTGTAATGAATAGCCAGTTGCCGCAATCTTTTGAATGGTGGCTGAGGGAAAAGTCTAAAAATGTAGGCAAAACAAATATATATGTTTAACACGTTTGCTGCCACGGTGGTCACCCGTGACCGCAGCTTGCCTTCCCAATGGGGTTACAGTGGTTACCAGTAACCGGCGCTACTACCTTTATGATATTTATCTTATTTAAACCAATTTTTAACATTTTGAATAGTATGCTATAAAAAGTGCACTATTTAATAGCTTACCATTATACGAGTATACTAAGAATAATGGGAATTTTCCTGTGGCTTCTGAACGACCATATAAAATGTGCGTAGCAGTCAACGTGTTAACCTGACGGCTTTCTATTCTATTTATATAGAAAAACAATAATTCCTCAAGGTAAGTGGGGGCACTATATGGAAGCATATAAGATAGTCATAAGCAAAGAGAAATACTACTGTTCTATTCTTCTCATTTCGTTTGATAAAATTAACCTCTCGCAAGAAATCTCTTAATTTTCGCCCATATTCAACTGTCAAAATGTAATCTTCATTTACACGGCAAAGGGCCTGTGCCAATCGGACAACTGATGAAAATTTTGACAGGTGGAAGAAGAATTTTGACACTATCGTGGTGACCTGCAGGGTCTAGGTAAACTTTTGACAGCTGTAATGTATCGCCGGTTGCCGCGATTTTTTGAATTGTGGTTGAGGAAAAAATCTAACAAAGTAAGAAAACAAATATATCACTCAAATGTTTAACACATTGACTGCCATAGTGGTCACGGGTAACCGGCGCTACTAATTTTCTTAGTTTATGATATTTATCTTATTTAAACCAATTTTTAAAATTTTTAACTTTGTGCAATAAAAGGTGCACTATTTAATATTTTACGATTATACGAGTATACAGCGCGAGTATAGAGCGCACCAACATGTTAACCTGACGGCTTTCTATTTTATTTATATAGGAGAACAATAATTCCTAAGGGAAGTGGAGGTACTGTGTAGAAGCATCTAAAATAGTCGTAAGCAGACTACTGTTCTTTACAAAAATTAACCTCCCGCAAGAAAGCTCTTAATTTTCGCAAATTGGCATCTTCATTTGACTCAGCAAATTTGTGAAATATTAATTCACCAGAGAAAATTATTTCAACTCAATTCATCTCGAGTAAAAAGTTTCCGATTGGCACAGGGTCAAATTTGTGAAATATAAGTTCAGGGCCTGTGCCAATCGGACAATTGATGAGAATTTTGTCAGGTGGCAGAGGATTTTTGACACTATCGTGGTGAGTATTATGTCAGGATTTTACCTAGCCCCAGGAGCTAGTGGCCCAATGACGAAAATTCTGACAAGTCGTATAGAGATTTCGACACTATCGTGGTGAGTACAAATGTCAGAATTTTACCTAGCCGTAGGAGCTAGGCTATAATGAATTGCCAATTGCTGCAATTTTCTCTACGGTGGTTGAGCAAAAACTTTAATAAAATAGGAAAATAAATGGTGATTATTCTGGCAGCCGTCTCACCTAGTGAGATTTGTCACTTTCAGCTTTTCCTATTCTGATATGCTATTACGTGACAAATGTCCAGACAAATTTAGAATGGCAAAAAGTAAAAGTAAAAATTTCTTAAATTACTAAAATATTAAACTGCTTACATTTTCAAGTATGTAATGACTTGCAGTTAAAGGTAAACAGAAAATTACAAGTCAATAAAAAAGAACAAAATGCCACGGGGAGTGGACCAAATATTCTCCACAATTTTCCAGACTCTATGGACTAGGGATGTTAATATCGAATATCGGGGGTTGAGAAAAATAATATAAAATCGATATTTGGTATATCGGTTTTTGTTTTTTTCATATAAAAATGATTATTTTGTACACAAAGTGTTTTTAATTATAAAACTTCTTAATGCAGAAAGCATTATTAATTAAGCCGATATTTACACACTGAAAATATACTCTTCCTACTACTTCGTAATTATTACTTACATAAATGACGTCTTTCCAAATTAAAGGCGAAGGACGAAGTGAAATGCAAACTGTAACAAATCGCTCTGGAATGACATCAGACGGTAATGCGGATCTTTATGCGTTAAGAAGCGCTGTTATATCCTACTTACAAATTTATAAGCAAGGGATATGCAAAAACCCTAAAAAAACAAAAGGCACCAGGGAGTAAGAGAATAAGATGGGGAGGAATATAAGAAGCGTTTAATCAACTACTATGTACTGACTATACGCCGAGTGAAACAAGGTACAGTTGTCTTCAAAGTAATAGTAGTGGAGATATCTAGTTAGGATTTACGGTATAACAAGCTTATAACGTAAACCCTAGAAAGATAGATGACTTGCATTTTTTGCAAAAAGGAGACAATGTCGATATCGCTAAGGACATGCTTTCCGAGGTTCATTCCAACCAAACGTATCACTGTGACGAGGGGTGCGTTTATGAGTATGACACGCAAACCAAACATCAAGTGAAATATTTTCATATCCATTTTCAAAATGACAAAAAATCGAAAAGAGGCAAAAAGATGATGTTAACAAAATGCTTTGATTACTATTCAACATCCGTGTATGACGCCACAAAGAGAATGTCAATGAAGACCAATCTAACAAAAAATCGGACAACAGATGGCACTGTACGGTCAAAAGTCCCCTTTCTTTTTGATCATGTATATTTGAATGTCACGAAAAACTTTGAATATTAATACATTGAGGACGGATGACGAAATATCTTGTTTTTCATATTCCCTCATGAGGGGCCGTTCACGAGATATCTCGTTTTTGACACATTTTCGTGGGCAAACGTATTAATACCTTTTATGTAGACTGGCTCCGATCGGCGCGTCAGGTATTAATACCCTTTATGCAGATCGGCGAGTCCTTGCACCTTTTCCGCAGAGTGTCGTCGAAAGACAGGTCGTGTATTTATACTTTTTGTGTAGGGGATTCATTTTTTGATGCAGCATATACTCTATACTGTTTCTACTATTAGTTTTGAAGATATTACTGGTTTTCTAAAAATTGCATTTTTTTTACTAATGACGCCCCGCTCTACATGCGAGTTAAGTTCACGCTCTTAACCGCCGATAGTGTGCATGGTACCGTTAGGGGCCATTGTAGTGATATCACCAACAAAAGTTGTCAAGTATAAAATAACACATCCCGAGTACAACTTCCGCCTTCGAAAACAAGAAATTTCCCACAAGAGGTGTGCAAAATCAACGGAAAAAGAAGTGAAACTCGCTACGATTGTAAGCTTTGCGGTGTTTCAATTAGTTACATGTTTTACTAAATATCATACTTTGAAAAAGTTTTAGTTTGTACACATTTTTAATTAATATGTACACTCCGGAGCACTTGATTACCCTCACTTCTAATTTTTCGTTTTTTTAATAGTCCAAGGATTCTTGCCTATTCTCCCGGTGATTTCCCGATTTGATAAATCCTGCGGCTTAAAAGCGCGAATTTTTCTGAACTCCTCTGCAGTTAAGGTTTTATAACGCCCCATTTTTAGCGAAATTAGTGAACCAAGTCTAAAAATAAGTCTGAACGTCTTTTCAAATATTGCTACAGCTTTCCCAAAAATGTCGCACCAATAGCTCTCACGCAAAACTGATTAGCAACTACTGAGGGTAATCAAGTGCTCCGGTTTAAATAGCTCAAAAACCATAAAAAATCCTAATAATTCTGGTGACGATCATTTTGGCGCCATTAATTGTGAATTTTATCAAGTTGACCTGGAATATTTTACTACGGTAATTAATTTCTGTACTTCCCATACTAAGCCCAAAAAACATAAAATTTAAAGTGAGCCTAATCAAGTGCTCCGGCGGCGTGTATATTGAAAATACATTCATTTTTAAAATTTTTGTTGAAAATAAATATTTTACGTGACAATGATTTTTAACCACTACCAAATCAAAGCTAAATTAAAAATATTTGACGCAAAGAAATACCTGGCCCCTGGGTAAGGTTTGCAATAAAATGTCTGGTCCGCAATGTGTTAATAGTTCAACGGCTAACGGGGTGAGAGAGGTTCAAGGCTTCTTCTAGAGCTCCAAACTAAAAGTTAGGAGTGGGAACAAAAGTTGCCAATGATCTTTTTACTGTCTATACTTGACACCCTCGGAAATAATGGAAACGGCGATATATGACTCTCATGCCCTTTAAGGGTTAATGTATGTATATCAAAACATAATTATCTTTCTATGATTAATTATGTTGTACACCTTATCTGTACACAAGCGCTTGAAATTTTGCATGATGGAATATAAAATTTACTGTACAGTATTTGCCTCATCTAGTAAATAAATAAATTCATTCGAATCTATTTTAATAAAAGACATGGGCCTTATTATGAGAAACGAAACAAAACACTTCGTTCGCTGAACTGAATGTAGGAATTCTTATAAGAAATGCAGCTACAACAAACGAAACTAAAGCGACTCGTTTCGTTTCTCATAATAAGGCCCCTGCATTGCATCTTTTGTTAAAATTGTAAACAGCTTTTGCAATTTGAAGAAACACCCTTTCATTGCATCTTAATTCCACAAAAAAAAGCTCTCCTAAAAGCAAGCAAATATACATAAATAGATATGACGCGCATCTGAGTACTCTTGCGTCACAGATCCCTAAAAAGTGGGTAAAGTACAGCTGCAAGAAACACGTGTGTACCCCCAAGACCCAGCCAATGGTATTATTGATATCCCTGATTATTTTGTAACTGCGCAGTGAACGCTGAACGACGGCACTGTCACTGACCCGGGCAGCATTTGCGGTAGTTTGGCCGACCTGACGCGCTAGAGCCAGATTTCATTTCTTGAGAGTTCTTACCTGCTGGCCTGGTAGTAAATATGCGTTTTTGAAATGAAAGCTTCCGAGGTCCCCAGACCAAGATCAATTCCCTAGCCGATCTGCTGTTAACTGTCATATTTTCGATTGGGTTTTTATTGCCAAGTTGAGAAAATATTCTTTGCTATTTTGATGATGCCCTCGCCTTCCCTTATCTTCCAGAAAGCTGTTTTTGCAGCACGCACAGCTGTAAGGGGCCGCTTCCATTCGAAAGAGCCCCGAGCTCCGAGACAAAGCAAAGCGAAGCCAAAACAGCACGTGAGAGGAATTATCGCGGCAGTTTGAGCTACGTCGGTTTGCCGCTGCCGCTGAATGTCGGAAACGAAACGAGTGCCACCAACAACATCAAGGTGCTTTTCGCGCCTGCGTACTATTTTCCGCGTGCGGTAACTTGAAATGTTGCACAGAAATAAAATATATACCGCTTCAAAGACCTTTATTTTTACTAAACTATGAAATTTATTTGCTTGAAATGAGTAAAATTCAAAAGTCCTTCTTCTTAGCGACGAACAGATGGAAGGAAAGAATTCGAATATTTTCAAATTGCTCTCCTCTTCCAAATAAATTTCCCTCAGAGAATAGCCATCGAATTCCTGTTGAGCATCGTCGCCTCGGCAGCCATATTTGAAGTGCTCGTGACACTCCGCAGATTACTTTGCATGGCTTTAACCAAACACGCGGCCAGTCTGCTGCTAATATTTGTCGATATTATGTTTTTGGAGTAATTTTTGAACCCGGAAAATGTTCTATTAAGCGAGTGAGTGAATGTTTATCAGTTAAATTATCGTGAAACCGAACTAGGAAAGACTTTAAGCGTGAAAATCTTTGTTGCCGGTAGTCGATATTACAGCTATAGATACTTCTGACAGGTACGCCATTTTATAGATGAGATAACCGCCATTTTGTTTATTGTTGATGACGTGTTATTGTTTAACTGTTCGAAAAAGTACGGAACAGGATGTGCTTATAGATACTAAAGAAAATCTTGTTTTTTGAAAATAATTGATAGTTTAAGGAATGTTAGAGAAGCGAAGTAGAATTTGTTTCGATCATGTTCCGTTCATTCGTGCAGCTGCATGCAAGTATTAAGTAGCAAAGCGCTTTGAAGGTCGTATGCCGGAACAAAAAGGGGTAATTTTCTTTTTGTATCTTCAGAGGCCGCACTCTCGGCCAGTAGCTATGGTTTTCAACACGCGCTTCTCGTCCCCGAAAATCTGAAAATCTATGTTCAAACAAACTTTTGTGGTCTTGCAATTGTTTTGGAAATTAATATCAAGAAAATTTCTTTGTGAGCTATTCCCGCTAATGAGAGCTTTGCGATTCGCAGCATCTTTAGAGCCAAGCTTTAATACTGTAGACAATTTCGCGATGGTATAGATAAAAAGTAGGAACGGGAAATAAATAAATTCACTGGTTGAGTTGAGATTTGTGTTTACTGTTCACGTTCAGTGGGCGGGCAGTGGATGCAGATTTAGCTCTCCATGCGTTTGTGAAATTAAAAATAAAAATTGCAATGTATTAATTTTAAAGGCTTTGACCTAAGTGCTTCAGATAGTTTGTAATTAGTGTTATAAATCTTAACTGATAAGATTCGTTCGCTTTATACCTCATTTGGTTGAATCATAAGACGTAGGTAATTTTTCTTGTGTTATCATTGCGGTTTATTTATAGTTGTACAGGTGGCACCATGGTTTTACCTAAAGTTTGATATAATTGGTTAATTTTAATAAAAATTTCAATGGAT
Organism: Dysmachus trigonus; assembly: GCA_949715965.1. Lineage (NCBI taxonomy): Eukaryota > Metazoa > Arthropoda > Insecta > Diptera > Asilidae > Dysmachus > Dysmachus trigonus. The sequence goes on along the minus strand of OX454319.1, from coordinate 50,404,209 downwards.
ATTAATAATAATGGACATGTTAATGCAAAACAATCTTGGAGATATTGCGAATGCCTCCAAAAAGATGCATGTATCATGATTTAAATGACTTTAAGGGGTATTTTAGCTTTAGCTTTTTATTTTTTTTCGTTCGAAATATTTTTTATTTCAAAGTTTTGATAGGCTTAGTGTTCCGTACCTCGAAATGAAACCTTATAGGATCACTTTGTTGTCCGTATGTCTGCCCTTCAAGATCCGAACAGCCGAATGTATCGAGTTGAAATTAATACCAAATACTAAAGTTTACAGCCCCATTGCAGTCCTATACAAAAATTCAAATTCCTAATTCAATGCTATAAAAAGATAAGGCATTTCAAAGCGTATTTTCATACTGACAGACTAACTCACTTACTGACATATCGAAATCTATTCTATCATAACATAACTTCCCGTTTACCTAGAATCTGAAAATTTGGTACGAAGGAAGGTCTCATAGCACAAGTAAAGGAAAAAATCAGAAAATTCGATTTTTAATTCTATGGGGAGTTAAACATTTTTTATTGCGAATTTCCAAAAGTTGTACAATTTCCGAAACCGAGTTATACCACAAAATTCTAAGATTTAATTTTTTAACACACTATATCGGTTCGGAGCACTCAGGGCGCGAGTAATACTCGTACTTCTCCGTTTTTTTTAATGCAATTAATAACTATTCCCCATTTAGAACATTCTCATTTTTATACGACTGCTTGTCCACTCACACAGGAGTAGGACATATGAAAATCTGATACAATTCTAGATAATAAAAAAAAAATTAATTTAAAAAAAAGTCAAGTTTCCCATACATAAATAAATATTTATTTATTTACAGCTTTATTTATAAAAATTCTTTCATTTATATATGTAGCTCAGTCCAATAAAAAAATATAGGTATGTAGATAATTGGAAAAAAAGTTTAACCATTATAATGATTTTATGAAATATTAAAATTTTAGGGGGAAGTGCAAAGCAATTTTAGTTAGTACAGATTTAAAATGCAAAAGTTTATAAGTAGTAGATTGTAAATTAGCATACTTACAATCCATCAATCGGATTACCAAGCAGTCTTAGTTGTTCTTTAACCCTTTCGCTACCAGCGTCACATATATGTGACAACGATTTCCTTTCCTGAGCCCAGCGTCACAAATATGTGTCACTTATGTGAATTGGTTTCTAAAATTTCTAATTTCACTGGTTTAGAACGTTATAAATACATCCCACAAAAATAAATGACAATTGGTATCATATTTAAATAATAAGACGTCTGGGCTGTGGTGGCGGTTTTTTTCCTGAGGCTCTGGTAGCGAAAGGGTTAAAGGCTTTTAAGGTTATGCCAATTGGCGTTCCACAGGGTAGTTATCTCGGTCCCCTGCTTTTCACTCTTTTTATAAACGACTTGTTCCTTCTGATTTGTATTTCACATATACACTTGGGAGCAACAAAATCGACTCACACTATAAGCGTGCATTAAAATGCCTCTCACTCAAAATTTATAACTAAGAGAATAAAGTGCTTGGTACCATTTTAAACCTTGAAGTACCAGCTTTCAATGACACCAAAATTCATGAAATGAATTTTTTTCATCAAGATATTCAATGTAAAAATGAAAAATTCAAAAAAACAGAATATTTATAAGAAACGTTACTGAAAAAAATCAAAAATTGATGTCAATACTTTGTATTGCCTCTCCTTGTCCTGATGACGGCTCGTAAGCGAATATGCATTGACCGAATGAGTTTTTTTTTATTCAATCCTGTGGAATAGCTTCCCATTCTTCTGTTGGTGCTGTTTTCAGCTCCGTTGCGGTCGCGGGGGAAGGATTACTGGCTCGGACCCTTCTCTTCAGCTCATCTCACAAGTGTTCTACAGGATTCAGGTCTGGACTACGAGTTGGCCAATTCAATACTTGTACGCCGAATTCGCACAATTATTGTTGAATGATATCCGCAGCGTGTGGTTTAGCGGTATCGTGCATCAATTTGAAGGTTTCGCCAACAAAACCTGTATAAGGGACCACGGCTTCTAAAATCTCCTCAACGTATCGTATAGCCGTAAACCTATCCCTTTGCTTCCCCTTTCGCGTCGAGTGAACTACCATACAGGAACCTCCGCCAAAATTTGGTGTTTCGGCTATGCAATATTGGGCATATCGCTCTCCAGACCTCCTGTAGGCCCTGCTTCGTCTGTCATTGCTGTATAAACATATCCTGCTTTCGTCCGAGAATATAACTGAGCGCCATTCATCGATGTTCCAATTGATATGTTCCTGAGCTAACTGTAAACGTGCTTGCCGATGCGTTGGGTAATTCTTAACCATTCCTCAAGCGTGAGTCTATTCATGATTACTTGTCAGACTATAGTGGTTACAAATATGACATAAAACTGTCGGATAGACAATTATTCCAAAAGGAAATTTTTTGTAAAATAAAAATACACCCTTTAGAACAAATTTGGCTTCTTTGACCCATGTGCTACTCAGTCAACTGTTTTTGTTTCGCTTTTTTTTATATACAATATGTCTGAAAAAGTTATTTATTGTAATATACGGCTGATAATTTTCAATCAATATAGACCTCAACGCATATATACCTCTTAAATTTTTTTGGAAATTTGTGTTACTACTGCTTCAAGATATATAGGGCTGAGACATTGAGTTTTAGTATTTTTTTGAAAATATTGTTCAAGAAAGTTTTTGATAGATATATAAATTAATATCTTATTTTTGGAGTATTTATTTAACCCTAGAAAGATAATCATATAGAAACTAGCGTAAAAGATAATCATACGTCTGTCAGACGTACCTTAGTTAATTAAGATTTTTTAGTAAGCCTACGGAAGTATTATCATGCCTTATAGGTTGAAATAATTGTTTGTATTCTATTTAAGGAAATAAAACGATAAAATAGCAATAATAAAGTTTAATTGACAAATTATAAACAAAAATCGTAAACTTCTTTACAAACAACTACAACGAAATTTAATTTCACGATACGTCTCGCGGACGTAGATTATCTTTCTAGGGTTAATCTACTTACATAATATACTCCACACAATGGAACTGAGAAAAAACACTTCAAATTTAGCCCTCTACTAATTGTACTTGGCAAATAATGTCTTGACCAATATTAATCCTAGATTTGAAGAAACAAAACTTTAAAGATCTCTTTTAAATTTTCTTTGATGAGCGTTTTCGCCTAAATGGGATTATTATTCGGTCTGTAGATACACTTAGGCCATTATAGGCCCATTGTTATAATACTTTTTGTGACCAGGGTTTCTGGTGGAAATTGATCAATCAGCTGAGGACCTATGAATAACAGAGATAGATGTAAAACTCATTGTTCCTGCCTTCGTCTAACCTTCATATTTCTCATATATACCAACCAAAGCTAAAAATTGTATCACAAAATGCCGTAGCCATCTGTTGGACATCGTAAAAGTATTCTAACAGCTGATTGCAACGGAAAATAATTTGGATTATCTGGTGAGGGCGATGAATGGTGAGAATTGGTGGGCAATTTGTAACGGCTGTCGTGGGTGCAAGTGATAGCTCAAAAAGCATGTGTTTGCTTTTATTTATCGATTGTAGGTATCAAAAAGATGTATCACACGCGAACATACTAGAAAAAAAAAATTCCACAAACATAGCACCACTTACATTTGGCTATTGGAATGGTTTTTTGTAAAGTTGTTTGTCTGCGGGACTTAAGCAAGAGCGAGATAGCTAGAATTCGGTCAAAATTTTGTCTTATTTTCGAAGTGAGGTTTTGTACGGGATCAGCAGTCCAGTTGTTATATGTCAGTGGGTAATAGGGATGATTTTTTGTAAAGTTGTAAGTTGCCTGCGGGACTTAGGCGAGAGTGAGATAGCTAGAATTTGGTCAGATTTTGGTCTTAATTTCGAAGTGAGTTTTTTTTTATATATGGGATCAGTACTCCAGTAGTTATATGCCAGTGAAGTAGCCTGTACTAAAATTAGCTCTCTACGTTGCATGGTTTCTAAGAAATTAAGTTTTGACGGACAGATGAATCTGACATTTTTAATATATTTCTCACTTAGTTTCACAATCATAAACATGATTATCGTAAAGAAAAACAATTTATACAGCTGCTTCATAGAAGCTGCAATTCTAAACAATTATTCTTGTTGTTTTTTATTGTAATATTACATTTACAAATAACATTTCAAAATTCATCATTAACTTGATATATATTGAAACTTTAAATACACTCCAGCAATTAAAAAAGGTACTTATATAAATATTTTCATTTTACAGAATTCGTTAGGCGTTGGAAGGATAGAATGAATATCGGCAAAAAAAATGTTAAGAGAATTAAAAGAATTTTCCAGAAGTATAAAGTTTCATTTGAGTTTGTTCTCCTCAACTTTTCGAAGGTGATTCAATTGTATAAATATGTAACGAGCATTCATATTGTTATTAAAAGAAAATTAATTAGAAAGAAAAATAAAGTTGTGATAAAATACAATACGCTTAGAAAGAGTTTATTTTCATCCGAGAATAAGAAAAAGCGGCGAAATAGTTTGCCATGGAGCACAAGGGCAGTACAATATCTAAAAAGGCAGCGGGTTATAGAAAAGAACCAGGATGAAATTGAAAATGTTGCTGAGACCCAAAGTGATTCTTTGTCTCCGGAGGAAATACAAAAGAAACTTAAAGAGCAGTTAGAACTACTTAAAAGCGGCAGAAAGACTGTAACGCTTATCGGTGGTAGTGATAAGGATGATGAGCTTATTAAGACTGCTAAGATTGCTGTCAGAGACATAAATTCATTGAGAGACACTAATTTAAATGATTCTTTCAATGAGACTGAGAGAGAAAATTGTGAATTTAAACACAATGATGAATTAGAGAACATAATTTACTCGCAACATGTAGAAGATAGTAATGAAAGACTCTTAGTTCTGCCTGATTATGCTGAAGAAAGCAATGGACCTCAATCATGTCTTGATGAAGATCCTTTAGATACAGATACGTCAATTAACATGCCGTTAACGAAAAACACGAAGTTTTTAGATTTGTTAATAAATAAAATGCAAATAGCTAGCAAAAATAATTCGAATAGTTCAAATGTCACAAATACAACTATTCAAGAAATTGATGAAATACGCTCTTCAGAAAGTTATCAGAATTCATCAACAAATAAAAAGGATAGCGTTGATGAATGTGATTATTCTCAATCGTTAAATGATGTTGAAAGTATGGACTATTCGAACTATGGGGAATGTGATAATATTCTTCAAGTAGAAATTAATGAAATTCCATCTAAAATAATTAAAAATAAAGGAAATCCTATAACAGCAACGTCAACCAACGAAGAGACTTCTTCAAGCTCATCTGAGTTTTTAGGCTTTACTGATTATGAATTAGTTCCTTCTACTATACCAGGAATGCTTCCTACTCCCATGGTGGCTAAATCTAAAAAAGACTCGCAAAACTCAGCTTTCATAAGTGAAGATCTTGAAAATTTTCTTCGTGAAAATTCTTTACAAAGCGTTACTACTCCTCGGGTCGAAGCACCAACAAAACGATATAAAGGTCACGAAGATGGCTTAATGTGTGATGAAGCAACTCCTCCCAAAATGATAATGCCGGTCGTTCCAGAAGAATTAACTAAACCTAGGACAGTCGCCGAAAAACGTCATGTCTTGCAGAAAAAGCAGAGCATAAAATATTACATGATCGAAAATGAGAACACCATCTACAGAGAGTTAAAAAAACGCACAAAGTATGGCAAAGTAAATACATCAATTGTTCGTTGTATCCAAAATTTAGAAGTACCTTGCACAAGAGATTGTTGGAAAGCAAGTGCATGGTTGTGTACCGAAAATGGTCGTTTCTACTTCCAAATGCTGAAAGTGGATGATGTTATTGTTAAACTTGTAGGTGGTTCAGGCAATCATATAACTAAATACAAGCCACCACAACGGAGCGCACCACCTAAGAATATCCTTCCGAAATTCTGTACACCTGGCTGTAGGCAAAATGTTGACTTTAGAAATATTGTTATTAACATGTCCGACGATGAAAATGAATTTGAAAAGAAAGAAAAAATAGAGCCCGATTTGAAATTTCAAATCGGTTTAGTCGATGAAAAGCCTCCGCTAAAGCCCGGACCATTATCGTCAAAATGTATGTTTGCTCCATTTCAACCGAACATGGGAGAGCTGCAGGTCTACCAAATGCCCAAAGTTAAATTAGAAGTATTTCCAGAAGTGGATAAACCATTGGATGATGCTGTTAAGCCATATTTAAAATATATTCTACCATCAAGCTGTATTACAAGAGAATGGGCAGAATTTGCTGTTTCAACGGTTGTATTAAAAACAGAACTCATCGATAAGGAACATCCGAAATCATTTACGTTCACAATTCCGTATCTAAATAATCAGAATAATATTCTTGTTCGAAAAATGTACAACAGAAAAGAAAAGATGGAAAAATTCTCAACAAAAAATTTCGAATTTCGAAAGGAAGTTGACCCAAATGATGAAATTGCCATCGAATGTGCTGATATTCTCTCGGAAATGATTAATAGTGTGGCAATTGGATTAAGTGAGGATTCCTTGCTTAAGGATGATCCTGATATTGATTACTCGAATAATACAAAAGTAAACGAGGAAACAGTAAGAAGGGATTCCAGAGAGGAAAAGGTCCCCGAGCTATCTGAGAAAAGACCATCCAGGACGAAAAAGAATAAGCTTGTGTAAGTATTAGTGATATTTCCTATTTCTTTTGTACATTGATATTTTCTTTTATTATTATTATTAGGTCGGAATTAAGGAAACTTAATGCGACAGTTATAGATGCTGAAAGCCTCTGTTCAGTGGGTAAGTTTAAAATATTTATCTTAAACTATAAGCTTTCGGGATACCTATTAATCAACTTAAATATAATAATTACAATACCACTATAGCTCAGTTTGCAATGTAAAATCATGTTTTATTGTGTATAGTAAGGGCCCTAATATAGAAGTCGATTCGAATTGACTAGCCAAAGACACTCATTTCTTTATTGTCTCAGCTCTGAAAATATATCTTCACTAGTCGGGTTGAAATTTAACTAATTTAAACTTTGTCCTATTCAATTTCTTTTGGCTAATTCTAATATTCGATCCTAGGACTGCACCTTGAAGTCGTACTCACCCCAGCATTTTTAATCAAAGGTCTTATCAAACAATACATTGTGATTCATTTTATTCATTGGTTTATTATTTGAATTTATTTTGTTTACAAACAAAAACAAAATTTGACGATTGCGGAAATATAAATGATTTGCTAAAAAGGTCTGGGGTGTGAAATTCAAAAGTTAAAATTGCAGTACAATTTGTTGATTGTACATTTTTTAAATCCAGTTGTTGGGATTTGCAAGGAACTTAATGAATTTACATATAATATATAGTCCTAGAGCGCATATTTTCCGCGACCAAATATCAAGCATGCTACATTTCCATGTATATTTGAATCATTTCATATTGAATGCAATTCTAGGAGATGTTTTATTGGTTATGTGGTTTTTTAAATTATTCTTAAAAAATCAACTGTGCGTGCTGTAAGATTGATATGATCAAGCAAGAAGATTCAGTTTTATATGGGAAATCTGAACGATTATTTATTAACAGGGATTATTCTGCAACAAGCAAAAATTATCCACACAAACCGATAGATGAATTTTCTTAAATCTGCATATTACATTTCGATGTGTATGAACATTATTTCTAAATTTCACTGATTATTTTAAATTTAAGGAAAACTACCTTTAATGGTTTTGAGACTCAAATCCTTGTTTTGAGCATAGAAGTTTATGTTATTTGTCCTGTTATGATAAAATTGTTCATGGAATTAAAAGCGGAAACTAGCAGCAAGAAATTAAATATTAAATATGTTACAGTAAATATAAATTCTGAATGTTTAACGTAATCACAACTTTGTAGGAATTAAATAACAACTACTATTAAAAAATGCATTTCTTCATGATTAGATTAGACATGAAATCAATACAATATCTTAATTTTTAGAACTTTAGGAATGCTGAAAACAGTAGTTTGCTTTTGATTTTGCTGAAGCTCGGCTACCGCATTATATCCAGTATCTCAAATTCCTTAATTTAGGTAACACACATAAACTAAAAATCCTTATAAAACTAATTTCATGGATACCTTTAGAATACAATAATACAATAACACATGTTCTTTTTTAAAAGTTTTAGGAAGTATACAATTTCAAAAACTGTTAAAGTATAGATTTTGACAAACTTTGGAAAACGTTGTTATAAAAAAATAATGTTCTTTAATCTCCATCAAATAACAAATAAAAAGGATTAAAATGGGCCAAATATATAAATATAGTTAATTTAAAAAGAATTTGTTAACAAACAAAAAAAAATAAAATTTTTTTTGAAAAATGTGAATATGTTATAATAACAAAATTGAAAAATAACTTCAAATTGTTTACCTTTTCAGAAACCAAACTTTGCAAAATTCCACATTGCAGATATGGTTGTATTTGCCAAAGTTTATCGGGGAAGCCAATTCAAAGAAAGTATTGCAAAAAGAGCGAATGTATGTTACTATCAGGTTCATGCAAGCATATGGCTTCTACTGATATTGGCGATCTCATGGTAATTACGAGAAATTAAATTTGTTTAAAGTAATAATATTGATGAATTATTTTTAGAATTCATCATTAACTACAGAAAATGCCCTTTTAATAAGACGAAAGGCTACTGAAAAATTGGCAAAAGTGGAGAAGGAATTTTGTGCTACTGTTGTGTTAACCGACAAGGAAACGTTTGTTATAAATGATCCAACTAAAGAAAGGAAGCGATCAAAAAGAGTTCCAAAACGTTTTGATGACTACGACACTACAGAAGGGAAAGACAGTAATGAGGGTGATGACGATGAAGAATCACTTGCATCTATACCAAAGCTATATCCGTTTGACGATGAACCTCCACCAAAGAAGTTTAAACATTGCACTGTGGATTTGTATAAGCTGGAAGGCTTAGAGAATATAGAGCCCTGGTGTATGATACATTGCTTGTATAAATGCTTTTGTAAGGGTGAGAGTATTACCGGAGCACCATTTGAAATTAAAAAGGAAGAAACCATTGTACCCGAAGAAATTACATATCCTAGAAGACCTATTTATTCATTCGATAAAGAAACTGCTTCAAACAAAAGCAATTTTATAAATTCAGAACAACATTTGTTGAAACGGAGAAATGATTCAATTGATAGTGGTGATAGATATGAATCCTCTTCCAAAAGGCCCAGAGTGGATTCTGATAATAAAGTAGAAAATATTTGCAGAAGAATTATGCCAGTCCCAGCTTATATGTATCAAAAAGAAAATAATCGAAGAGCGACAGAAGTTCGAAGGAGTATAAGAGTATCTGAAAATGATAGAACAAGACTTATACTTCTGGATAAAATTCGAAAGAGCTTACGTACAACATTTCCAAATAATAGATCTTTGCTTAAAGCGAGTCGGAGTTATAGAGAATTTGAAACGGACTCAAGCGAACATACAACGGAAGGAGAATTTACACAAGAGATTGAACCGAATAAAAATGAGGCTAAATTTCCTATTATTTCATCAGTGTGTTCCTTGAGTGAGGTTCCTGAATTAAACATAAAATTAAATAGGCAAAGCAGCACCAATCCAAGTAAAACATCGTCCAATACTTCCTTCCCGGGTGATATTCGTCAATATTTGAAGTCAAGAGATAAAAATGCTGTTATGTGTGAGGCCTCTTCGGCGAACAGTACAGAAACATCGAAGTTTATAAACCAATTGCCTTCTAATGCCACAAGAGTCCATTCTGATCTTCATAATCAAGTAATCAGTAAACTGAATTCGGCAGTAACGCGATCAATGCATAGCATTTGTACGATTCAACTGAGTAACACAAAAAAAATACCAGATCCAGTTCCAAGCACATTAAGTTGCCATCAATGGAATTTATTTTTGCAAGCGTACGTTGAAGGTACGATTTACATATGGGAAATTAGAATTAGTAACGGCTCATTTTTGGCAGCGACAGTGACAAATCTCATGCCAATAGTTCCCAATGCTTTAAGCGTGATTAATATTAAAGCAATTCCTAAGCATAAATTACCACTAGTTGGAAAAATGCTAAATGCAAAATTCATAAATGATAAAACGAAAACCCTTTCAGTATTATTGACGGGGCATCGTAATTATTGGCGTATTATTGGATTCATTCACAGCAACTATGACTACCTCACAAAAGGTGGATATTTTAAACCTACACCACAAAGTCATCCATGCCTTTCTAAAAAGATCAATTTACTCTACAATATAATGATTTTGCGACAACTTCATGCTGCGAGAAGATTAACTGGTCAAAATCCTACCGAAACAATAACTTCACAACAGTTTGTTTCCGAAACTGAACAAGAGAGAAATAGCGAGGAAAATACTCGTCATAACGATAATCGGACTGAATCGTCCGTAGTGAATATTTCTGAAAATATAAATAATTCAGAATCACGTATCATTACAACTCCAGTACCATCTATTGCAGTTTCAGAAAATTATGCAGAAGAATTAGTCAATCAGACAAATATTTCAGAAAACAGGACTACTTCGGAGTCTTGTATATCCAGTACATCGAGTAACGGTAGCACTTCTCCAGTGCCATCTATTGCAGTTTCACCAAATTATGCGCCAATATCAGCGAACGACGATAATCCTGAGAGTAATTCATTTAAGATGGATCAAGAAGCTGTTGGAATTCCCATTACACAAGTGCCGAAGTGTAATTTAGAAATCAAGCGAGTTTCTTATAAAACCATTGAAGGTATTGTTATTCCAATAGCAATTCCAGGTGATCACCGTTGGCTGGTGTTAGACATAGTTGGCGATTTCTCCCATATTTACATACCAGCATGGAGAAATTTTTTGAGCTATGATAAAATTAAAAAGGCAATTATGCTAACACAGCGAACTAGAAAAATTGTTCGAATTGGACAAGATCAGAGTAAAATTGATGTTTTCGCTACACCAGATATTCAGGATCGAATTTATTTAGGACCTTATGCTATTGAGGCAGCTGAAGATATTGTGCTTTATCAAAATATTGATGGAAGAATGATGCTAAGGGAAGATTTTGAGATAAGCCATAATATTTCAAGAGATAAGAGAACTTGTGGCTTTTGGCTATATAAGAAATTTGGAAAACTTATATTCGATATTGACCTTAGATCTCTACAGATTAGCAAACTTCCGCCATTGGACGATGATTGTATTATTGTAGACGATAAAGAGGATTCAATCTCTGAAAATACTGAAACTGTGTATGCGGTTATAGAAGAAGAGAAAGGGGAATCTACCCAAAAAATTGGTGTTGTACGTCAGCCAATCAAAACAGAAATACCGCTCCAGATAGACTTGGATTCAGTTAGATCATTACATGAATCTGATGGCGAATTACTGACAAAATCGGATATTTCTGACGTTACTTCGTTAATAAAACCAATGAATGTTACTACAATGCAAGTTGCTAAAATATCTACAAAACGTGGTATAAGCAACCTTAAAATAATAAAAAATATTGATGTACCTCCAGTTTCTGAAAAGAACACAGACAAAGGAAAATTGGAAACAGAAATTAGCAAACCAACTGCTGAACCTATAATTTCAAAAACAGATATGACGAATGAAGATGATCAATACAACCAAGTTGTCCCAAAACCAAAAGATGTACAAGTTTGTGATGTTTCGATATCACCAATATCACAGCATTCTTCAGATACGAAGTGCTATGGTCCCACAACTGCATTATCACAACACAGTGATAAAGAGAGCATAACGACAAAGTTTAAAGGTACTTTGGTATCTTCAATATCACCACAATTGTCCGGTACAAAGTGTTACGGTCCGACTACATCATCGCAAGACAGTGACAAACAAGTCAGAACGCTAAAGCGTAGCAACAGCTTAAGCTCCCCAATGTCGTTGTTAATTCAAGCATTAAAACCAACCGCATCCATTGCAACTAAGAAAACAGGTTCACCGTCAGTACCGCAGAAAGTAACACCAACATCTTATCAAAAAATTCAACCAAAACCTGAGTCAGCCGCTCAATTAGTATCTAGAAGTCCTCCACTAACTGCTGCACCTATGACTGGGACCATACCCACGATTAACGCCACTTTGAATAGTTCCCAAAGCTTTCCTACAATAACAACAAAAACAACAACTCCAACCCAATCGATTAGTTCGCCTTCAAAATCTGGATCTTCAACTAATACACTAATTAGCCCTGCTGTTACTAAAACATTAAGTAGCAAAATCCAGACTTCACCAAAAACCATTTATTTAAACACAACGAAGACGGCTGCTCAGATTACGGCAGATGCATCAAATCATATTGAGTCAAATACTGCACCTTTACAACTTAGTGGACTGACAGTAGTAAAGGCAAAGGGAGTTAGTGATAAAACTAAAATACTGGAGGAAAGTGAAGCACCATTATGTGGTCATATCGTATGCGATGATCCAAAATTAGGATCATTTCCTGCTAAAAGGTTAGGAGACGTCTATTTCTTAAAAATGCCCGCAACGAAAGGCGTCTATCGGTTGAAAGGCATCGATATGGTGAACAAGTATTTGAACTGGTAAGTAGAAGTGTTTAATGGATGTGTAGGCTAAGACTTAAACCAAAGAATATCTATTTCAACAAGAAGCGACACTTTAATGCCCTCTCAAAATTCCAACTCATATGCAAGTTCTCGCAAACACACCCAGCAAAATTTTACATTAGATAAAGCAGCTCAGGGCTACTACCTCTGTAAATACCTATAAGAAATGTAGAGAGAGAAATAGTCACCAAAAAGTTCTCACAGGCAGCTTTTACAGCGTAAGCTATAAACTGAAGCTTTTTTTATGAACGCTTTTTTAAAGGCGTTCCAGTTTGCTGCACTAGCACTAGATCGTTCAAGTTTACCTCCCCTCGCAATGTTAAGTTATAGGGAAATTCCGAATCGGAGAAGGGAGAAGAGGCAGGTAGCACACACCGAGCACGAATACGGACGAGATTGTTTACATTTTTTCATTGTGCATTTTTAAAGGCGTTCTGGTTTTAGATTAATGTGTGCTCCGCTCGCTTTGCGGAAAGTACCGGGTGGTCTTGATTTGTTCGTAAATGTGAACAAGCTTAAAAGTTTTTAAGTAAAAAAGTACTTTTTTAGACGGAATTAATTAAATAAAATAAAATGTGCTTTAGATAAATTATGGGTAAGCATAATATAATGTGTTTGGTGTGTGCCTGTGGAAAAGGCAGCGTGTAATGTGTTCGTAGAAAAGTTTTGTGATAAAAGATTTCTGTGAGGTGCACCCTGCAGGAGTGTTCCACTTTTCGCCCCAAATTTTTGTCTTTCTCTCACTTATGCTTTCTTTATTACTAACTATTTCTAGCATAAATTCCCATTTCATTCCTGTAACGGTACCAAGGTCGAAAAAAGATAAGGAAATACGTCACGAGTGTCGCCTCTTGTTAATAGATACTCTTTGCGTAAACCCTATATAACATATGCTGTTGTGCTCTTCATGAGTACAGAAAAAAAATTAAAGAGAAGAGAGTTTGCAAACAATTAACCGATCTGGTCCAATCAAGCTAGAAGGAATGGATTTTTCCTATGTACAAATTTCGTGAAGCACCCAAAGCATAAATGCGGTTGTTAATAGCAAAATGTCGGAAAGTCCCATGTAACAAATTTGGCGCGACGGTTTGAAAGTATTTTTCTAGGTAATTTGATGGGCTGAATACGGGAAAAAATCGTGAAAATATCAGCAGATGAGTTTCGCGATTCGTGGTATTATATTTTGCGGAATCAGTACATAAGGTATGCCAACTTTTAGGGTTAAATAGCAAACAAAAATTTGACTTTGAAATAGCAATTTTCAAGGTCAAGGATACTCCCAGGAATTTTTACACTATTTTTCCCATATTCAGCGTGTCAAAAAATGTAGGTATGCCAACTTTCAGAGCTAAATAGCAGAACAAATTTGACATTGAAAACCGCTATTTTCAAGGTCAAGGATGCTTCCAGGAATTTCTATACTATTTTTCCTATATTTAGCGCATTACAATTTCCCTGAAAAACATCAAATATTATGTGTCCTCTGGCTGGTCCATATGTCGACCACTCCCGTCCTTAAAAGGTTAAAAACCAGTGCGGCTAGGGCGCACTGGGGTGTCAACGAACAGCTTTTTTTCCTTTTAAGGTTCGGAAAACGTCTCATATCGAAATATTTATATTTTCTTTTAGTGTTTTGTTTTAATGTAAATGTATTTTTACAGCCACATCAGGAAGCATTCGAGTTCAGCGCAAAATATGCGTTGGAGGTTTGTGTCTTATAAAGTTATTAAACGTGGGAGATTACAAAGCTTAAAAGATGGCCAAGGTATTTCAAATGGCAGCTCTACAAAACCAGAAGTAATTTCCTCGGTGTCTACAAGCCAACAAGAAAGCCAGTCGCAGAGCTTTGTGTTGACTTTGACTAAAAACACAAATGTAAGACATTAATGAACAATGTGTATTTCTAAAATTTACAATGAACATTTCAGGTTTTAGAAAAAACTACTGTAGTGCGGGATCCGCTTGCTATCGAGACCGAAACAAAGTTAAACAAATTAAAGAATTTCACGGTAAAGAAAACTATTGTTCCAAAAGATCCCAAAACTAATAGCCTTACAAAGGAAAAATGGATAAGAGTGAAAATTGCGCCTTTTGAAACAGCAACACTCATCCACCCAAATTCCCTACTACGAAAGGTACTATCGCAACCGGTAAAATTACCACCCTTACCCCCGCCGGAAAAAGCTGCAACATTGCTGGCTCCGCCAACAGTGAAAACTCCACCACCGGCAACTGTTAGAACTCCTCCGCCGTCAACTGTTAGAACTCCTCCGCCGGCAACTGCTAGAACTCCTCCGCCAGTCACTGTTAAAACTTCGCTGCCAACAAATGCTAATACCGCACCTCCGACAGCAGTTCGAACTCCGCTGTCGGCAACTGTTACAACTTCGTTGCCATTAACTGTTAAAACTCCTCCACCAGGAACTGTTTCTAGAAGCAAAAATCCTCCATCAAAACTACCGTCGAGACCACTTTTACCGATTTCTATAAAACCACTAAAATCAGCAACTGAGGAAGAAGTAATTTTGATTGATGACGACGATGAGTAAATCCCTCATACTAAAGGCTTTTTACCTACTTTTTTTTTTTCTTGTAAGACTGTGATGTACAATTGGTTGAAACTTATTGTATCCGTAAAACTAAGTTTGAACTACTTTATCTCATTAAGAAGCTTATGTTAAAATAAATAATTATATGGATAATATCGTTATCTCATTCTCGAAATAAATGTAAATTTTAAGGGACTACTACCGGTTAGATTGCAAAAAAACAGCATAATTTTCAATAATTGTTTTCTCAGCTCCTTTATTATATATCAATTTCAAATTTTGCATGGTGATAATAATTATTTCAAATATTACAAAAAAAATTTTTTCTTATTTTTATCATTTTTTTCCTTGTTTATAGAGGGCGCCGAAGTTGGTAGCTCAAAAAATGACTCGTCCCATGGCGGACAACTCATCTCAGAAACGAAGAGTCTGAAACAAATAAACCAAACGGCATTTTATTAAGGAATGTCCCTCACGTAGGAAAAAACCAGAATATGTCAACAAATGATTAAAAAAACAAAATGGCGGACGTTTGAAAATTTTTTTCAAAAAATCGCTTATTTTTTCACTTGTTTTCACTTGCTACATTTTTTTGGATTGAATTTTGACTAATATTGTGGTTTTTTCCTGTGCAGAATACTCAAATAAAGAAGCACTCCAAATTTGAGCCCAATCGGTTGGGCCAATTCGGAGTTAGTGTGTCCGCCATATGATAAAAGGTCATTTTGAGAAAATCACGTTTAAAGTTTTTGTTTTACTTATAAATATATAATAGGCGGGCACGCTTAATTTGCTGTAACTTTTATATTTTTGGGAATATCAAAATAAAATGTTGAGACGTGATTTCTGAAGGTATATTGAGTTGAAAAATGTAAAAAAAAAAAAATTGAATTTTTCAAAATTATAACCGGTAGTAGTCCCTTAAGAAACTTGTGATCTTTTGGGAGTCTCATGGAAGCAGTTAAAGAGCGTGGACGCGTTTTGATTCTGCTCCTGCTCGTGTTTATTTTTTTTTCTTCCCGGATCTTGAGTTTGAAAATAGGAAAAATGCACTGGAGGGTAGTCATGTAATTCGATGCGACCATACGATGGGTAGTACTGTATTCAAAGAACGAGAAAGTATATTTCCTAGAATATTTTCAGTAGAAGGCAGCGCTGAACACAGTGTTACCCATCTTAGCACCTTTAGACCCATCTTACAGGTATTTGTAGCCGAGAAAAACGTTATTACTGCAACAACGTTGCTAATGGCCTCCCTCCTGAGTGAGATCAGGCTTCTTGACCTGTTTGGGTCGAATTTTGTGTGAAAGAGGAATTAATCTTTAAAGACTTACCAGGTGCTATGTGTGGTCGGTTCTTCTATATGGGATAGAAACGTAAACTCTTAATAAAATGGCGTTAACCAAATGCCGGCATTTTTTGGCACTATTTGTAGAAACGATATGCTATATAAAAACAACCTAACTTTTAAAAAGTCAAATATTTTGTAGTGACATTTCGGGAAACGAAATAAAATGAATTTATATTTATTAACAGTAATATCCCTGAAATTTCTTAAATATCAAGCGCTCAAATAAGCAAGCGCTTATACTTTGAACAAACTTCTTCTATACACAGTACCGACGTTTTTAAATTATTATTTTTTTTTTTTGCGTTTGCACCCTTATACGACGGAACTAATTTGAAATAAGTTTTTTCATAGAATTATCTGTTTGGTAAAAATTATGCTTTAATTTATTCGAATTTAGTAAAACAATCAATTATTTACTGCAATATACAAATGACGAATTTTCCTAATTTGGCTGGTGGTGATTGTCTGTGAAATGACGAATTTTCGTCATTCAGACGGATATGTATTAAAGGATTGTCTCGACAAGAGCACAGTGGAACTTTTTAGATCGCTTCCCGCACGAGAGTTTTGCTCATATGTCGATACAGAGGTGTACATAGCACATCGAAGACGTACTTTTCACAATTTTTTGTGAAGGAGCTAATTAAAGCTATGCGGAAGTAGTCTACAGACCCTACAATGAATTAGACGCGCCGACAAAATGTATGAAGAGTTTAAAATACGCCCTCTTTTTTTACAATTTAACCCTTCTAGTAAATTCGTTTTTTTTTAATTGTGCATTGTTAGCTTTCTAGGAACCTTTTTATAACGGGAAAAACATCTAAAAGATTTGCAGGTAGGTATGTAATTTGCAAGTTACTAACATGATCTTGTTTTTGTGGTCATTACTAAGTTTGCAAGCAATCAGTTAAGTCTTAGTTTTAATGTTTATAAAAGTGTTTCTTAAAACGTGAATTGGTAGTGAACTTTGTTAAAAGTGTGTCGAGGAAAAATATGAAATTATCAAAAAAATAAAAAAAACGCATTGTTCTTTAAAGATTACTGTTTTAACGTTAACACTGATAATTGTGAACATTTAAAAAATGGGTTGCACAAAGGACAAAATCCCCGAAAAAAGTGTCATTCAAAAGTGTATTTAAGCTTTTCAATCGAGCTATAGCAAGATTGTGCAAAGATTTTGCCTCTACAGTTGACAGAGGCGCTAGACAACTGGCCAGAGGATCTCCTGGAGGGCAAAATAAACGACGAAATCACAGAAAGAAACGTTTGACTTCGCCAAGAGAAGAACGGAAATTTATCTTTATAGCCATGCAATATCGCAGAGCATCAGCCCACGCTCTTACAAACATCCTTAAGGACACGGGAATTATGATATCAACGATAAAATTGCACCGAAGATTATGGGAAACTGGGTTAAAATGTAGGTAGGAAAGGTTGCTTATTTGGGCTAGAATTCATCAACACACAACACAGTTGATGATTGGCAAAAGGTACATCACATTTTGCTTTTTTAAATAATCTTTTTAAAAAAAGAAAGAACTGATACATAGTTTTGTTTCCATTGGTCATCTTTAGTGACGAATGCCGCTTGGATTGGCTCAATTTGTTAGGAGAATTCCTTGGGAATGTTATAAGGAAATTCCATCAGAACCATCAAACATCCCCCTTCAATCGTGATTTTGAGCTGCATTAGCAGTGAAGGCCTTGGACCAATTTATTTTGTTGACGACACAATGAGGCAACAGCAGTGTAAATTGTATATAAGGATGCATGGCTTTCAAGCCATGACATTCCATCCAAAATTGAAAGGTCGCTATCTTTAGTGGATACTTTTATGAAATTAGACGAAAATTATGGAGAATACGTATGGTATGAACGGAATAAAAATCTCATTTCACGTCAAAAACGAGAAATTATTCACAAAGCGGGAGTGAATAAATTATTTCTTCATAAATTGTCGAAGAATTGACCCTTCCTGTTACGGCAGGATGCGTCTGCCAAATTTTAAAACATGATCCGGATGAAATCTTTTAAAACACCAGAAGCTCCCTTTAACTTCTCAGTATAAAATGGTTAAGCTCAGTTTTGCGAAAAAATATATGAGCTGAACTAAAGAATGGGACAAAGTAGTGTTTAACCCTTTCATTACCAGCGCCGTATTTAGCCGGCATTCGCTGGACGCCCCGTGCGTACCAGCGCCGTATTTAGCCGGCAGTTTTTAAATTATCCAAACTTTCATTTTTATTTATAATGCCTGCAAAATCTCTAAATATGCAAAACTTAAATAAGAAAATCCGAACAGCAGCTTACTACCATGCAATGTGCACAATTCGCGGCGAGCTGCACCGTTCGGCGGATTGGACTGTGGTAAGGAAAGGGTTAATAATGAAAAAGTTTAATTTGGATGGAACAATGTTCAATGTTATTGACACGACACGTCGCGACAACGAGTTTTTTTCAAACAGGTTCAATCGTTGCTAGGACAGGAAAGAAAAGAGCTGGCCCAACCCCAGCTCAAATATCAATATTTCCTGGTGGCTCATCGAACTTTTTTGTTTTCCATAAGAATAACATGGGAAAGAATGCATGACCAGACGTTTTTGTCTGTATCTCGTGAAAAAATAATCATACATGAATGGGACCAATTTCATTAGAAAGAGCATAAAATTTTCTACAAAAAAGTATTCTTGTATCTTTTTCGTAAAGTTAACGTAATATTAGTTTATTAGCCTTCAAACTCAAGGCATGAATTTAAGATTGAGGAAAAAAGCTATTTGTGACTTCTCCAATGAAACTCTGAATATAATTATTGTTAATTGCAGATTATGTTGTTGAATAAACTACAATCGTCTTAGAAAATTGTTTTAATTGTATTGTTTTCAATTTTTAGGTCAGATTTTAATTTTAAAAGTACAGAATGAAAAATGTTCAAATGAATGAATTTGCTATTTTAGAAATTTTAATAAAATAGAATAAACGTGAACTGAACTACACAATATCAATAGTCCAGTAAGGGTGAAATTGAATTAGCGAATCGAACCTCCTATTTTCACCAAGGTTTTTTTATGTAAAATTGCATGAGGATTACGAAAAAACCATTCCCAGGCAAAAAAAAGTGTACGCGTCATTGCGTTTTTTGCAATAATCAATTGGAACAATGTCGTATTTTATGTGATCATTTAAATCTTTTCGCAATTTATATTAATACTCTTTTGTTTTAAATACGCGGACATCTTAACTAATTGTAAGACTTATTTTGAATTGTTTATAATGAATCCACTTGTTGTGAACAATAAAGCATTCCTCTTCAGGCTCTTCATATTTGCAAAGTTTTATCGCAATTCACTTAACCGTTCCGGAGATCAGCGTGTTAAACAGGAAGACAAACACCAGTGTTTTTTGTAGATAAAAGAAACAAACTTTGAACCAGAATACGTAATTCTATGCATAGGTTCAATAGGTCAATCAATAATATTCATAGTTTCATTGAAGAAGTCACAAAATCGTTTTTTCCTCAATCTTGAATTTATGCCTCGAGTTTGAATGGTAATAAACTAATATTGTGTTAACTTTACGAAGAAATGAAATGAAATTGGTTCCATTCATGTATGACCATTTTTTCACGAGATACAGACAAAAGCGTCTAGTGATGCATTCTTCCCCATGTTATTCTTATGGAAAACAAAAAAGTTCGATGAGCCACCAGGAAATATTGATATGAGTTGGGGTTGGGCCAGCTCTTTTCTTTCCTGTCCTAGCAACGATTGAACCTGTTTGAAGACAACGAAAAAAAATGTGAATTACCCTAATTTATACATTTGTACATTTAGAAATTTTGCTAAAAATATTGTATTGAAATCCTTGTCACTTTATTAATATTATTTTTCAAATCTGTTTCGTTGAATTCTTATTGCCATGTGAATGAAAAGGCTTTCTTAAATAGTTTTCTCATACTCTCTGCTTTTCCCCAACTTCAAAAACTTAATAAAAAATCATTAATGAGAAATCGGTATGGAATCATGAAATAATAATACATTTACGTTAAAAATATCGTTTATTTGATTATATTCAGTGGCTTTTAAAGAAAAATATTTTCTCATGGCTGCTCTTTGTATACGTCACACATCAACAAAATAATTTATCACTATTTTAATCTTAACAGAAAGGAAACAGTACATAAACTTGGGATGGACTTAAATTTTGTTTTGTGCAATTAAAGCGAATACAGCTCTGGGAACATTCATTGTTTGATCGTCTACAAGAACAATATCAAAAGCATCCAAATATCTTTCCAGATTCTCCTCCGGCTAGAAAATATAATTTTTTTAAAAAAAATATGTAGGTTAAAATAGACAACTAAATTTGTTACATGGTCAAAGAGAAAGCCAATTTTCAGGATGTGGGAGGAGACTGGCACTCCATCCGCCATTCTCGCGTCACCGATTGAGTCCCCTAGAAGAATGACATGGTCTCTATCGTGTACTTGGTCGTAGTATTCTGTGCCCTTTAGAGCAGCCTCGTTTTTATTAAACGCGTGTATCATTCGGTCTTGAAAGCCGTTCAGCAATCCGTCCTTGTACTGCAGGAAGTTGGAAATAACTTTCACATTTGGGAACAAAACGTTCGCTTGCCTTAGAACAGATACTACACAATCGCCTAGACCAGCAGAAAATACTAAGACGGGCACTTGCGACTTGTTCAAGTCTTGGAAGAAGTCATGGGTTCCGTCTCTGAGTGAGTGTTTGTACTTGCCTGCTGCTTCATCAATTTCACTTTGGTCGAGTGAAAATCCCCTGAAATTTCAAGAATACTTAAATTTTTTATTTTGCTAAAAGCATAAATGTGGGGATCTTAAAAACTAACATTTTTTTTAAGAAATAAAAAAATCAAATCGTTTTTTTCATAACTCTAAGAGTTTAAATTTTATATTTGCGAAAATTGTCATAACCGCTGAAGTATATATATGTATATATAGCCCTCCACTATATGTGTATACTACAGTGAATTATTGGACCGATGCGATGAGAACTTGAAAGAGACACGGCCCCATTTGGAAAGAAGAAAAAAGTGCTGTCCCCCCACGATAACGAACCAGCTTACACATCCAGATTCGTCGCCACCAATTTGCACTACGAATTGCTGCCGCATCCGTACCGTACTCACCCATCTGGCTCCCTGCGACTTCTTGCTATTCCCCAACATGAAAACGTGACTCGCGAGTAATTATTGTATTGTCCCCGGACTTATACACGTGTGCAAAATTCCAAAGCTCTAGCTTAGAACTAGTCGAAATGTTGATTGCAAGATTTGTTTCAGGAAGAGAAAGTGAGTTAATAAAAGCATTGGAAATAACAAATCAGTACATTTATTTATCTCTTCTGAGCTCACAAAAACTGGTGGGCTTAAAAATGGAAAAAAAATAATTGGGCTATTGTTTACCCTAAACTGCGGGGATCAAAAACAAGTCTTGTTTCTAGGTGGTATTATTATATCTGTTTTGAGTTTTTGTTTAAGAGGCTCCAGAAGGTTCGCAAAGGCTTTCGTCTTCTTATACGGTATGTCTTTTGGACTTTTCACAATCGCAGTTCTGACGAACTTAAAAAGCCAAACTTATTGCTACCGAATCGAAAATTACCTCGTTTCTAGGATTATTTTTTACACAGGGGTTGAAAAGATGAAGATATGGGGTATTTTCTCCTAAATTACAACTAGTAACAAGATGTATATCGTTCTGATTATTAGCTATAGTTTAGAGAAGACTACCTCCTATCTTTACCCCTTCGACCCCTAGGTAATAAGTAATTTCAGAAATGAATTATGGTATGCATGAGAGGCATGACGTTTGATAGCATTTTATTGTAGCTCAATTCCAACATTGACTAACGAGGTTTAATTTTAATTTAACGATAATTGGACACCCTGTGAGTGAAACTAAGTAAATTGGTTTCCCGTTTATACTGTAGTATTGTCTATACTTTCATTTGATATGCAGATTTCTGATCTTTCTGCAAGTATACTTAGGAAAATCCGCCTTAAATGCGGAGACAAATTAACTACAACAAAATAAAATGTGTTTCTGCTGAAAATGGGGAACTTTGAGTGTTTATTATATGACTTTGCACATGAACGAATAGTAAAATGTCGGGCAGAACATATTGCTAGGGACACTTAGTAATAAGGGAATGTACCTTTTGGATACACAGCATTACTTTCGAAAATTGGCCAAAACCCGCGTTTTAGGCATTTTGGACCATTGTGCGGTGAAGATGTTGATGTCCAGTCTATTTAATATGAATTCGAATTGGATTTTTGATATTTCACAATTTTGTTGTAAAAATTATTCTGGTATATAACGCTGGCCTGAAAACAAAATTTTTTAGAATTGCCTTGCCTTACACCGGGCTTCGGAAGATGTCTCAAAGTCCAGCCTTGTGTTCTATACTTAATACTTAATAATGTTTTGGCCTTTATCTCATCCTGGTTGTATCAAAAAATGAGGAGTTTAAAAAACATATTTGTCTTATTTTTCTCTCAATATTACTTACATTAAACCTTCCCCGGTTTTGGTCCACCACTCGATCATACTTTGTATTTTTTCTTCCAAGGGAACATTCGGATTGATCTCTATGGGCCGGTACTTCTGATACAGTTTTTTCGAGTCCTCGATGAACGTCTTCGACAGCGACTTGCAGGCGTTGAACATTCCAAAACTGGATAACACTTGCTCCCCGTTCTCCAGCTTCTGCTTTGTTATCGTGTAATCGAAATCTGAAACGACCTGCAATTGCTGCACCCCGCCGCTGATGAGGGAATTGATGATCCTCTCCACTTTCTGCCTATCTTTGATTTTGCAGTGGGGCTCACATAGAGCAGGAATATCCTCTATCTGCAAGCCATTTCCAGCGTTTGCCATTTTCAGGAGTCGCAGAACACCTTGTAAAACGCTCGTTCGAATCAACTTGCCCTGTGGCGAGGAATGCACCAGTTAAGTTGTCAGCAAGTTCTAATACTTCGCAAACGTGTGTTCGATATTATTTTCGCTGTGATACATCCACATTCAATCAGAAATTGCGTAATTACTTATTATTTATAACAATGAATTGCATGTAAATCTGATCTAAAATTCTTTGCTTCGCGAGTTGCTAAAAATACACGAATTTAGATGAGTTTGCCGTCGACGAAGGTATTTATAACTTCTCACACTTTTGCAGTCTTGGCGTTTTTCTCCAGAATATTATTAATATACTTTTTAAGTCAGCAATCTCTTCCCAGAAAAAATCCCAAGGCGAAGTGAAGTGGACACCATCAGAATGGAATGAAATGTCACACGAGACGTTGATAATGCAGTCCAAACAGCACATTTGATGTACGTCAGTGCAACCGTTAAAAAGGTTATATTGAGTGGAATTTCCCGGATCTTCAGCTAAGATATAAATTGCATTTTTGTAATGATGTGCTCGAATCTAGAATCTTGCATTGAACTGAAGTTTTTTGATAGTTACTCATACTAAAACTTTTTTATTTTTGCTAAAAGAACATCAAATTACATTCACTTATGACGGTTTTGCATCAAAACATGGATCCAAAATGTTTTTAGTTTAATATTTGAAGTTTGGATGGGTAAAAACTCAGAATAAAGACTACTCGGAAGTAAGGGAAAACCAAGTAAATATTACACAGTGGAGAGCTGCTTTTACGAAATGAACGCGATCTAATTAACTCGTTTTGATTACACTGGTCGACATAAATTTTGCCATAGAATAAGTGTTATATCATTTCTATAGGAATTTTCCACAGATTACAGCAAAAATACCGTTTTTTGGCAATTTTTTTAAAGTAAAGTATTTTTAATGTAAAGTAGCTCAAATGAACCTTTAGTTATTCTATTCAAATACGAGGCTTTGTTACATCCCGAAATATTCCGTGGAATTCTCTTTTTTCCATAAGTCGATTACTTCATACAATAGATAGTGAATGAAGATCACTGTTTGTGCACGCTCATGAAAATCTTATTCACAAAGATCCTTTGTAAGTATTATAGAATATTGATATTTCATGTATTCAGACTCTCTTTTGAGTCGTGTTACGAGCTTTCTTCACGTTCCGTTATTTTTTAATGAATTTTTAAAAATGGCCGAAATACGATATTTTGTACTTTTCAGCCCTATTTTGCTAAAAAATATTTGATGTGAGAGAGATGTGATAGAAAAAAACCGAGTTCAGATTCGTAAATAGGAGGTCTCAAAGCCTCAAAATAGGCTATAAAAACCGAGAAGGGGAAAAAAGTTCTTAATTTGCAGACCTATGTTATAGGTACTTTGTACATATTGTACTACTGGTGACTGGTAATTATTTGGCGTCACTGATGACCGAGATCTCCTGAATGCGTAATTAATACGAAGATTAAAACTATAAATTTATTAAAAGGGCGAGTCGAGAAGAGACGAGATCAATTAAAATGAATGCGATAATTATAAACTGTTATAATATTATGAATAAACCCTAAAACTAAAAACTATTGCAGTGTTTGGTTACTCAGCGAGTATTCAAAAGTCGTTGTCAAGAAGGGGTCTTTCCTTCATTATAACTACTCTTAGTAGATTATTAGCTAGACGTGAGAAAAACTGTACTTTTTTTTTATTGACATTTTATTTGTTTTTACATGATATTAAATATCAATCCATTACCTCTTCCACTTTTTGGCACTTATCCATTGTTACATGAAACTTTGTACTGGAAATACGCATACACATATCCGATCTGTTACGTTGTTTACACAACATAAAAGCATATGGTCTTAAAAAAAGGTGGCCATCCTATTATACATATCTTAATGCATCATGTACTTTTCAAGGCAAAATACGTCAGCTCATAAAATGAATTTCAACAAAAGAATCTCTGGAGCACGAGTACTAATTGAAATCGCCTTCGGGATTTTGGCATCTCGGTAGAGAGTTCTAAGAAACGATATCCATTGTACGCTTTCGAACTCCGAAATTATTGTGAAAGCGAGTCTCATTTTCCACAATTTTCTTCGCCTGAACGATTATCTCTACTGCCCTTCCATCTGTGCAGACCAGATTAACGGTGATCAAGTGGTTCTAGGAACAGCTTTTTCTCTAAGTAATGTAAACAGAGGTTGAATTAATAAATGAAATATTGAAATGATTTTTTATTATTTTTAGTTTTATTATACAGGTATTATTTTTTTAAATTTAGCAATTGCTCCCTTAAAAACAACGTTAATTTAGCTTGTAAATCTAAAAAATCTAAATTTGAAAGATTTTCTTCAGCAACAACTTTCGCTAAATTTTGAAAGTAAAAATCAATTTCATTATTCTGTTGGGACTTGACAGTATCTATTAGCTCTTTATAAAAATTATTAAGTACTACAATATCTTGGGAAACATTAGCATTCCTTCTTCGCCTACTGTTTGCTGATGCTTCTGAGGCGGAATGTGAGTTGGAAAATGAATTGGTAGTATCTGAATCAAGATCCATGTTATCAACACATTCCTCTACTAAGAAAACGTCGGGATCTTTATTTATAATACCCCTGATGGTGGGCGGCATCCCCAAATCCTGCACATTTTGTGCAGTTGTGCTTGGGGTGGTGGCACTCCTCGGTTCTTCAAATTCTGGAGAAATATCAATGTTTGTTGAAGTTCTTGTTGGTGCCACATAGTCTTCCAAAAAGGATAAACTTGAGAAATGCTTCCACTCCTTTTTGGTGATAACTCCCCTACTTGAGGAGGCTTTTTTCGCATTCCTTTCGCGCACGTATTGGTCTCGCAAGCTTTTCCATTTCTTCTGGCATTTATATTCTAGAAATTTTATTTCATTAATGTTAAATGAGAATCCAAATAACAAGTAAAACTTACCATCAAGTCCAGCTCGCAGGCTTATTCGCTTCCACGCCTTGGCTTTCAGTTCTAAATTTTTGTATCCTTTTCTGGCTTTATTATATAAAATAGGCTCTTCTCGCACTGCTTCTATTATTTTCTCTTCAACGTTCATCTTGATTTCCAGGCAAAAAAACACAAAATGTGATTGTAAACAATCTAACACGACCGTTTTCAAGTGTCAAGTGACATTTCTATGACAAGTACCACATTTCAAATATTATTCCGTCTCTAGAACCAAACTAAAATAGAAACATGGGAACGAACCATAAAATTTAAAGTTTTGTGACGTGATAAAATAATCGCATCACGTGCTCTGTATCAAGGTGGTTGCAGTTCCGCAAATTCAAATTCATATTGTAGTGCCACAAAATCGTGTCGCGTGCGTATCACAGCCTTTAAGGCGGATATAAAATGTACGCGATTCGTGTTTGTGGCGCTATGAGTTTGATAACAAAAAAGATCAACCGACCCTGATATAATGCGTGCGTCGCAATTTCGACGCGAAATTCGCCAAAACTTGCAATTTTATCACGCGACGATTCGATTCCATGTTTCTATTTTTTTTCGGCTCTAAGAGCAACATTTAAAACAGAAAATGTCATTTGATGGCAATTTAAAGGTGTTATCTAAGGTTTGCAAGCAAACGAAAAATTTTAGTGAAAATGAATACAGAGGGAAAAATAATCAACGCGTTGAGGGAAGAAACGACTCAACTTTACCAGCCAGACCCTTCGTGATAATTATATCTTCCCCTTTGTTCTTTGCCCTATTTGCTCTCTTCCCCCCTGTATCTGTACTTATTCTGAGTTCTAGCTTTTTTTGTTGATGATTGTTATTTTGTTACTGTAGTTTGTATTAAGCGAAAATGAATAACACGATAGAGCGAACAACTCGTCTTGTTTAAAATGCGTAGAAAAGAATGATGTACATTGTATTCCATCCCTCTTGCAATTGCATTGCCTACACCTGTGTTCAAAAAAATAGTAGTGCAAGTGCTCTTGTCTGAAGACACTGCTATTCATTGCTTATGAACTAAAATGTTTTTAATTGTTCATCAGATTCTTAAACACCTGATGTTGTGTTTTGTGCAAAAGTTGTCTTTGTTTTGTACATGAGAATTTGTAGAACAGCAAACTTGCCGCATTGGTGCACTACTATTATTTTGAACACAGGTGTATGTGGCCTTCGTGTCCCGGAACCCACAAGAGGAGGACCTTATCATACCTCGCTAGGGTTTTGATGGTTTTAAGGCATTCCCAGACAATTTTTGAGTTAATACAGAAATTAAAGGGCCTTTAGAGATGTTTGACTGTCTAATAAAATATTAACCGTGAAGCCGTTGATGACTCTACGAATACAGGTCTTGGAGCATTCCGTAATGGCAAGTACTTCAGCTTGAAAGGTTGTTGGGGTCTTACCCAAAGCTATTGAAGTGCGTCATTTGGGGCCACAAAAGCCAAGTCCGACTCCTTTATCAGTTTCTGAACCGTGAGTATACTAAACTATAATGCTCTAAAATAGGGGTGCTGCAGTAGCCTGCCGCTGTTTGCGGTCTTTAATTCTAAAATTTCCCTTAACCTTGATAGTCGTCCAGATAAAAAGCTAGACCTTCACTCTGTATGGAAAGATATATATAGATCTTTAAAAAAGGGCAGTTGTAAATTTTGAGGTAGCGAATTACAATACAGCTGCAGCTCTTGATCCTTGAATCGATATAATCATAGAGTCGTTATTGTTCTATGATATCATTGAATAATTGAATATGGTTATGCCGCAATCTAGTTAGTGATAGTCAACACAAATGAATTTAAAGAAAATATTTATTGTTCAAATGGCACATTCAACGAAGATCAGAGAACAAAAACATAAATTCCTAAGATTTTCACCACTATGTTCCCAAGAAAAGATAAATTAATTAAAAACAACGTGTATTTCAGAGATCATAAAAGAATAAAACACAAATAAATCTCTTCATTCGCTACTATTTACATAATCCTGTTCAACCGAAGTCGATCTTAGTTCCACTCAGAACTTATAATTTGTCTAACCACACTCTTGACCATTGTTAAAACTTAAACCTAGCTGGCGTTTACAATTAGTCGGAGCATTTATTCTGCTGGACATGAAAACAGCTGTCTTGCTTTTGTTATTTCCTGTAAGCGCCATAACTGCCCAATAATTTCACTGTATGGTTTGATGCACTTGATCATTCTTCTCATTAGGAGATCGCTTTAAGCGCTGTCTTAGTGCAACGCTTCGAAATACTTGCCAATCGCAAATATCTGCAGGTCCAAATGTAACCCATAAGCACAGTGTTGTTCTTCAATACTGAATTTCCATAGTCTTGGCTTATTTCATGGAATTTCCAACCCTGCACAATTATGTGTATTGTCTTTTTGCCGAAATTTAAAAACTACTCCGGTTTTCCAGTTTAGATTCATTTCGAATGGGAATTTGTTTACTCGTTCCTCCTCCATTAATTTAAGTATTCTTATGTGACTAGTGTAAGGCTTTGGTCCTTCCTCTTCCTTTTCTTTCTCTTCCTCATTTTTAAAAGAATAAACGCACCTCTCAAGAAATATACATTTTCGTGACCGTTTTCTTTTAAAATGATCTGTAGTGCAGAGGTGCTTCTGAAGTTCATGCTCTGATATGAAACTTAATTTGCAAATTTCACAGGGATGAGAATCGCTTTCTTTATGATCGTCGAAATGATTTTTAAGATCTGTTTCATTATCAAATTGAGATTCGCAAAGGCAACACACCCAACGGCCATAAGACTGAAGTTTAAGATGATGTTCATAATAAAATCTGAAATAAGAAATAAATGTTGTTTAAAAATGACTCACGGTAAATATTTGCAATATTGTAAGGAACAATATGGTATATAGAGTGCCTAGACTATAAGTATGAATGGGTATTTTAATCGATTTCCTAATATAAAATATATATAATACTCTATCTTACAATATTTTTATTTATTTTCAATTTAATATAGCTTTCCTGATCAAATATAGATAAATTTTATTCCAAATATTTCATAAGAAATGATTTTTTTGTTATTCCCTACCATCGTGTAATATAAAAATCGTAAATATTAATCAAATGCTCTCCTCCAGGAAATTCGTAAATGGCAGAGTTGTAAAAGAATGCATTCTTTTAGGAATGCATTACTTGAAGTCATTGGAAATGAATGCTTTTTTAGGTTTGAAATTATTAACTTCACCTCGATACTGGGACTTAGAGACACCAAATCGCCATTCATTTCAACAAATCAAAAGCTTGAAGTCATGAGAATGCAAAATCTTGATTTACTCACATTCTTTGAAGTACCATGTAAGTCATTTGCAGTCAATTGAATTCACTAAGTGTTTTGCGTCGGGGGTTAAAAAAGGCCTTTATCTCACTAAATAAAAAAGCTATAATTTAAATATTCATATATTTATAACATATTTATGTTATTATTAATTATAATTAATATATATAATTAATAGTAGGGTAAGCTGCCCAGTGATGGCCACTGTACCAGTGATGGCCACTTTTGTCTTTGGGGTGGATTTCCAGCCAACCAAGCGAAATTCAAGATGCGCGCCTTTGCGATCCATATTCTTTCACATGTTGGCAGTAAGATTCCAATCGGGTTTTGGTTCGACCATTGCCCGGCTGAGCGCACGAGCGCATCGCGTCGGACGCTGCACAGTCGACAGCCTGAGCGGTCGTTTTCTTAGTCAGAGTCTTAAGAACAGCCGTTCAGGAGACGCGCTGTCATTCAACTCACAGCAATCGCACGAGTCTCGGGCAGCTTCTTAATTGGAAAAGGATAGGTAAGTTACTGTATTTTATGCTGCTTTTAAAATTTTTTCAAAATTTAAAGGGGGAAAGGGGGGTGGCCATCACTGGGCCAGAAAAACATAGTCTGCCTAGTGATGGCCACACTTGAACTCGCTGCAGTACTGGCGCCGCACTATGGGCTAAACGGCACTTTTTGTGTTTAAAACCTAATATCTCGGAAAAACCGAAGATATTAACGTAAATTTTTTTTTAAATTGAAGCTGAGACTAAAACAAAAAGGCTGAAATGAAAATAAACGCTATGTAATATAACCTCAAAGTTGCATTTTTGTCTGAAAAATTGAATAGGCTCACACCAACAAAAAACTTGGTCTTTATTTTAAATGTCATATATGCTATCCGATGAACTTTAACCTGCTGATCACGAATCCGAGGTCAGAATTGCCCCCCACCCTACAGTTTTCAGAAAAATGAAGAATTTCCGTGCCTAGTATAAGCCTTTTTAACTCTTTGAGTTACAAAAGACGAGCTTAAATTAATTTTTACTATAACATACTAACTGAAGGTTTTTGGGGTCGCTGATCACGAATCTGAAGTCAGATTTTGAAAATTCAAAATGGCGGATGCAATATGGCGGACCGAAAATTTAATATTTGACCGAATTTCGACTCAAAACCGTATACATGGGTTTTTGGGGTCGCTGATCACGAATCGGAAGTCAGATTTTGAAAATTTAAAATGGCGGATGCAATATGGCGGACCGAAAATTTAATATTTGACCGAATTTCGACTCAAAACCGTATACATGAGTTTTTGGGGTCGCTGATCACGAATCTGAAGTCAGATTTTGAAAATTCAAAATGGCGGATCCAATATGGCGGACCGTAAATTTAATTATTGACCGCCATATTGGATCCGCCATTTTGAATTTTCAAAATCTGACTTCAGATTCGTGATCAGCGACCCTAAAGACCCATGTATACAGTTTTGAGTCGAAATTCGGTCAAATATTAAATTTTCGGTCCGCCATATTGCATCCGCCATTTTGAATTTTCAAAATCTGATTTCAGATTCGTAATTAGCAACTCCAAAAACCCATGTATACAATTTTTAGTCCAAATTCGATCAAATGTAAAAATTTTGGTCCGCCATATTGGATCCGCCATTTTGAATTTTCAAAATCTGACTTCAGATTCATAATTAGCGACTCCAAAAACCCATGTATTCAATTTTTAGTCTAAATTCGATCAAATGTAAAAATTTTGGTCCGCCATATTGAATCCGCCATTTTGAATTTTCAAAATCTGACTTCAGATTCGTGATCAGCGACCCCAAAAACCTTCAGTTAGTATGTTATAGTAAAAATTAATTTAAGCTCGTCTTTTGTAACTCAAAGAGTTAAAAAGGCTTATACTAGGCACGGAAATTCTTCATTTTTCTGAAAACTGTAGGGTGGGGGGCAATTCTGACCTCGGATTCGTGATCAGCAGGTTAAAGTTCATCGGATAGCATATATGACATTTAAAATAAAGACCAAGTTTTTTGTTGGTGTGAGCCTATTCAATTTTTCAGAAAAAAATGCAACTTTGAGGTTATATTACATAGTGTTTATTTTCATTTCAGCCATTCTGGTTAATTTTCCAGTAATCTACATAGCCTCAGCTTCAATTTAAAAAAAAATTTACGTTAATATCTTCGGTTTTTTCCGAGATATTAGGTTTTAAACACAAAAAGTGCCGTTTAGCCCATAGTGCGCCGCCGAGCATCTCGTAGAGAAGAGGAGACGCGTTGTGGGTGCCCATAAGAGTAAAATCAGACGCGCGCTGTGTTTTTTTTTAGAGCTCTGCATCCCCCCCCCCCCCCCCCTGCCCTTTTTTCCCCCACTTCCCTCCCACCGTCACCGTGCGGAGGGAAGGACCATGTTAGGGTATGGGACGGGCGGGCTGTGGAGAAGAGGAAAACTCTGAGTAAGGAAGAAAACTCTGTGGAGGGGTGGGGGAGGGGGCGTAGTTCTGGTTCGATCTAATTCGGTTTCTATTTTAATTAGGCATAGGTGCATCAACATGGCTCCAAGACCGGTCAACCAGGAACAGGAGGCTCGGGTGCTGGCTGCGGTTGACAGTGTGTGGAGTGGCCATCACTGGGCAAGGGGGTGGCCATGACTGGGCTAGGCCTGGCCATCACTGGGCAGATTGTACTTTTTTGTTTATAATTATTTTGACATCAAATAAATTTTATTTTTCTGTTTTTGAAAAGCGTAGCACCTTTCTGAAACCCTCTAGTATACCCGTGATTTTTTTCATACCGCTGAGTTGTACTGGAGACGCATGGTCGTGCAAACTATGAAGCACCGCGCTTAAAGTGGCCATCACTGGGCAGGTTACCCTAATAGTTTCTCAAAATTGGAGTCTGAAAGTGCTCCATGTCGAGGAGTATTAATTATTCCAGCAAACGAAAATAAGCTCGGTCATACATAATATACTGAGGAGGTGAGGTTTAAAACCACGCCTATTCTGTCAGAAATCAATAAAAACAAACAAACACATTGTTTGTAAAAAAGACATTTTAATCAAATGAGTCAGAATAATTTTTAGTTTATTTATAGCTAGTTCTGACAATTTGGAAAAACAAGTTTTGGAGGACGAAGTTTTCAAAAATGTATAAACCTTGTTTTGATCCTCACCACCTCAGTTAAGAGGCGACAGGCTATGGTGACTTTAAATTGCAAATTTGGGACTTTATATGTAGAAGCTGAAACCAGTCAACAAATTATTTAATCTCATAAAATCGCCCATTTTCGAAAAGCTACTGTTAACACGTTGAGCGCGGCGCCAATATTTCTGATCTTTCCGCTCTGTCGGCAGTGAGTGGGCGCTCCTCTAATGGTGCGATAATGTAAGATGATTTGGGCCCAAGATAGCAAAAAATTTAACAAAAAAGGTTGTTACATTTTGTTACATGTGTAAATCCCAGCCATACTTTTGTTTAGAATGCTTTAATAAAGCTCATTAAAACTATATTTGACTACATTTCATTCAGATTCAGGCGACATTTATCTTTTAACTTTAATACTGCCGGTCCCACCGGACCGATATCGGCCTAACGAAAAGTCTAACGCCGGTCCCTGGGGACCGGCGCCGTCCCGGACAAAAGTTCAGCGCCGGTCCCCATGGACCGGTGCCGCAACGTGTTAAATAGATTGCGTTTGATATAAATTGAGTTCCTACTTTTATCCGCCCATTGGTGGGAATAGATCGCATCATGTGAGGTGTGTTTAATGTTTGACTTTTAATTTGAACACCTCGAACTGATCCTATAAAATCTTAGGATCGCAATTGTTCAGCTTTGTATTAATGACCCAATCAAATTAACACGTTCCCTGCCACGTGTACCGTTGTCGGTACACGCTGAACTGCATTTGTAGGCCAAGCTGAATTTTTGAATTTAAAATGTTTCCGTCTAAAATTTAATTTGTGGTAAAACTGTTTCATGTGACGTAATGATGTTTACAGTAATTTTTGAGTATATCTATCTGTGTATCTATAATTATGAAAATAATATACGTTCTCTCAAAAACAAGAAAAAAATATGTATTTATAGAAAATTATTAAAGTGGTTACCGTGCGCCGAAAATGGTACACGTGGCCTAGAAATGACACTTTCTCATAAACAGCATGGCAGGGAACGTGTTAAAGATTCAATAAAAATGTCTCTCTCTTTAAAAAAGTTATTACTAAATTGGAAGGATTTAACTTTTTTTGAGTGATTCTTTTGGCAATTGCACAGATTTATTTTGGAGTATATTAATGAGTAAATTTTTGGTGTTGGACTTACCTTCTTACAAATCGACCTCTACACTTTTTACAGTAAAATAACGGTAATGGGTCATGACATTCAATATCATGGGCCATAAGTGAATTTAAGGATCCGTCCATATACCCGCAATCTTCTTCAGGACAAATCCACTTTTTAAATTCCTCGTTTATAACTGAAAAATTAATTTGATTTGAATTGGGCTCACAAAAGAAAATATTTTCTTACGTTTTCTTCTCCTCGCCCGTTTCTC
Organism: Dysmachus trigonus; assembly: GCA_949715965.1. Lineage (NCBI taxonomy): Eukaryota > Metazoa > Arthropoda > Insecta > Diptera > Asilidae > Dysmachus > Dysmachus trigonus. The sequence continues at coordinate 50,369,842 of OX454319.1, read as the reverse complement.
ACTCCATGTGCTGTCTTTATCCCATGATTTCTTTCGCTTTCCAGATGATGTTAAACACGACGAAGTATCCTCAGTTCCTGTTTCAGTATATATAGATGATACCCGTGACGATGTTCTTGAAAAGGAGGTGCAATGTGATATGGGACCAGAATTTATAGATTCAGCATCAGTTTCTATTTCTCCTATCCATTTTGTCAGATTATTCATACGAATGCTGTGCAGTGAATCGATATCTGTGCTGTCTTCCTCTGACTCTGATTCCGAATGTACAGTCTTTTTGGATCTTGTATTGTAAGTTTTACTTTTTGCGTCACCGTTGCCTTCTATTGCTTCCTTTTTACCAAGGCAAATTGCTTCGTGTAAGTCACGTTTCGAACGAATTAAAAATTCCTCGCTACAGTAAGGACACTTGAATCGATGTTTGTGAATCATTTCGTGTTTCCTGAGCACAGTAAGGGATTCGAATGCAACGTTGCATTCATCACATATAAAGCCAATCTTATTTTTCGGCTTTTGCACATTTGGAGGTGTATGCTTCTTTTCGTGCCTTTTCAAAAATGTTTGTCTAGTAAATGTTCTCGGGCAGTGTCTACAGCTAAATCCGTTCGATTTATTTGTATTGCGTATATTTGAATTATGGACTTTTCCTCCAGACTCGGTAGCCAGAACAGATTCACATCGTTCGTACATAACATCGAGCAGCTTATTTGGAGCATTATCGATGAGATCGTTTTCAGTTGAATCATCCATACTGTCCTCATGATTGTCTCCATTTGTAATAACTTCCTTGTTTATTGATCTTACGTCTGTTATCTTCAAAGGTGATGGACTGGAGAAATTGGCAAACAAAATATTGTTCCCTCCGGTTCTCATTTGAGCAAGGAATTTCTCGCACATTTTTTTGTTGCCACGTCTTATAAAGTAATTAGCGCGATTTTTTAAAATATTCCTTTGGAACGTTCGTCGCTTGTCCGCTATAACGTAGATTGTCTTAATACAATCAAAGCACGAATAGTCTACCACCGAATCTAAGGGGTAGTACTGGAAAATGAAAAATAGAAATTAAGTAAAATACACAATACAATATTAAAGATTAATTTAAGAGTATAATTATAAAGAATTTAGCCGCTTTCTTTGGATTGAAATATGAAAAACGCTTCACACGAGTCCTTTTATTCTCATTGACTGATTTTTAAAATCGGGAATATTGTTTTCAGACGAGTTGATAAGGACACTCCACGAAATCAATTGGTATAGCGTTTCCTACGTTTAATCGTGACGCTCTATATATATATATTTAGGTTGCTCAGAGTTTTACTAATTTCTTAATTTTCTATTAGATACATAGGATTCTTTACTAAAGGACCACGCACAAAATGTTCGGAAAAAAAAGTACCGTGGATTTTCTCCAAACTTCGGATTTATGCTCTCTGAATGATGCTGATCAAATGTGCTCATGGGCCCAACTTGATTTATAGCGATCTGAAGGGTCCAGCGAGCTTGGAAAGTAGGGTTTTGCCCCTGTACGATCACTGATTTTTGAAAATGTACCTCCCATTGTATATCAATATCTCAAGAAATATCGATGTTAGCAATTTGGTGTTCAGAACTTTTTTGTAGGAAATTGAATTTGCTACAAGTTTGTCATATTCACTTTTTCTATACCTTTTATTGTTTACGAGATAGGGGCAAAAAGTGAGAATTTCATGGAAAAATTGGGGTTAGTGACCCGTACTACCTCGCTGGTGGGAGTTAGGGTTACACCGCAATGGACACTTTTGTAGAGCATTGAATTCTGAAGAAACCCTACCATTGACCAAGATTATACCATAAAATGCCTCTGAGTTGTAGAGTTTTGAAGAAAAATAATCAAAGTTTACGTGTATTTTATATGGGAAATCTTTATACGCCTTGGTTTAGTACTTAATATTAATATTAATGGCTCCAATTTTCAGGGAATTTATGTTTAGGTATTTGCCACAAAAATTCGAGGTGGGACTGAAAAAAAAATAGTCGCGAAAAAAAAGCACCCTAATATATATATTAGGGTGCTTTTTTTTCGTGACTATTTTTTTTTTTTTTCAATCCCACCTCGAAATTTTGTGACAAATACCTAAACAAAAATTCTCTGAAAATTGGAGCCATTAATATTAATATTAAGTACTAGACCAAGGCGTATAAAGATTTCCCATATAAAATACACGTAAACTTTGATTATTTTTCTTCAAAACTCTACAACTCAGAGGCATTTTATGGTATAATCTTGGTCAATGGTAGGGTTTCTTCAGAATTCAATGCTCTACAAAAGTGTCCATTGCGGTGTAACCCTAACTCCCACCAGCGATGTAGTACGGGTCACTAACCCCAATTTTTCCATGAAATTCTCACTTTTTGCCCCTATCTCGTAAACAATAAAAGGTATAGAAAAAGTGAATATGACAAACTTGTAGCAAATTCAATTTCCTACAAAAAAGTTCTGAACACCAAATTGCTAACATCGATATTTCTTGAGATATTGATATACAATGGGAGGTACATTTTCAAAAATCAGTGATCGTACAGGGGCAAAACCCTACTTTCCAAGCTCGCTGGACCCTTCAGATCGCTATAAATCAAGTTGGGCCCATGAGCACATTTGATCAGCATCATTCAGAGAGCATAAATCCGAAGTTTGGAGAAAATCCACGGTACTTTTTTTTCCGAACATTTTGTGCGTGGTCCTTTGAATGACATAGGATCCTCTTTGAATGTCTAAATTTCGACAACAAATTCTAAATCGGTAACTCTAGAAACCAAGTGTCAATTTTCATGGAAATGTATTGAAGCTACAAATCCTTGGTCACCGTGTTGAATTAACTTCTTGAGTTCAAAACTTTCAATTACAACACGAAATCAGCGGACATGGAAATATCTACATATCTCATTTAATTAAAATAGAACTATGCGTAACAAATTTAAATCATATATACCTCCTTCAAATCAAAGAAAGAATGGAAGCTGTTTACGGTAACTCGTGTTCATCATTTTCAACAATAAAAAACTTGTGTAAGTTGTTTCGCTGAGGACGAGAATCATTAGAAGATACCCCCGTGCGGGAGGTCCTGTGACGGTGACTACTCAAGAAAACAATAAATTAGTGGAAGAAATTGTTCTAAGTGACCAACGCTTAAAAACAAAAGAAATTGCAGCACATCTCGGCATTTCCAAAGCAAATGTTCTAAGAATCTCACATGAGTATTTGACAAAAATTTGTGTAAGCTGGGTGCCTCGAATTCTTTACGCAGTGCAAAAGCAGCGGCGAGTAAAGTGTTGTGAGCAATTTTTTGGAGCTTTACCGTGAGGACCAAGGAGTAATTCAATCAATTGTGACGGGGGATGAAACTATGGTCCTCTGCTATGATCCAACATCCAAAAGAGATTTAATGGAGTGACATCGGAAAGGAAAAGCTGTGCCAAAAAAAGCAAAGGTCAAAATACAAAAAAAGTTATGGCTAAAAGTTTTTGGGACTGCGAGGGAATTCTTTTGATCGACTTCAAGGAATCGAATACAGTCGTTAACGCGGCATGTTACTCTGACTTATTAAGGCAGTTGCGTCAAACAATTATCAAGAAAAGGCGCGGAGAAATGAGCAGAAGTGTGCACTTGCTTCATGATAATGCTCCAATCCACACTGCTTCACTTTCCAATGCTTCAGATTGAACGACTTGCCCGCGTCTGACTAATTTTTTGTTCTCAAAACTCAAGGCAGATTTAAGGGGTAGACCATTTAACAGTGGCGATGAAATTAAACAGGCAGTGTACTACCATTTACTCCAAGAATGAATCATATCTTTACAGTGGCTTAAAAGCTTTAATCGGACGTTCTACAAAGTGTGTGGAAATAAGGGGAGAATATATTGAAAATTAAAAACATTTTTTTCTATTTATGACCTTTCCTTCTATCTTAGGCTAAGAACTCATTGACCGCATTACGTAATTAATTATTTCTTGTGTATGATCAACTAACTAAGTTAATGAGTTGCAATATATGCAAACTGCAGCAATGCTAAATAAAAGAAATAAAATACTTTATATGGCATAAATATGGTGTTCCCGTAGCGGGGCTTTCGATCATTAAGGGGTAATGCAATTTCTTCGTGTAAAGCAAAATACTTTCCAAATATTTTCTATGTGTTACGAAGGCCAGAGTACGAGACACCCGAGAACAAAAACAAATCATCCCAAATCTCAAGAATCAAGTGCTCCGCATTTTAATTTATAACAAACAAGATATATATTGGTGTTGTTGCATTCTGCAGAAAGCATGTGGTACGAAATTTATCCTCAGTTTGACGGATAGCTTGCTCTGATGTACGATTATGTGCACCATAAAAATCGCAGAGTCATCTATTATTCTCGCGAATCGACGACCGATTTTCAAAGTAAATTTGTATAATTCTTAACCGTGAGTCTATTCAAGATTACTTGCCAAACTATACTAACTACTACATCCAATCCAATCTATCTGATTCTTTATCTGATCTCTGAAAGTCGATATCGTCAGTGTCGGTTAAAAAAGCGTGACATTAACGAAATAAGGCTATGTATAATGTGGAAGATGAATGAAGCAATTCGGGGGTTTCCTTGTATACAGTCGAATGCAACAAGAATTCTAGAGTTTTGTCTTAAGAGAGAGCAAAGGAAATAGTTTGAGCTTGTCTGATAGCAGAAGGGAAAACATCATTCCAAAGAAGACCGCGAAAAGAATAAATCTCCTTTGCACGGCCTCAATACGATTAATACGGACAGAATAAAAAGGAAACCAAACAGGAGTAATGTACTCTTAAAATTTTACGAAAAAAGATCCTGTCAAAAATTTTATAATATACAGATCATTAAATTCTTTAGCTCATCTTTTAACAAACCCCCATGTGGCATTGGCTTTTGATGGCCATTGAACGATATACGGAAATTAAGAACAACTCCCAATCTTTGGTTTTGTCAAATCGCAGTAAAAAGTAAACATTTATAGTATAACTGTAGTACAAAGGAATCTTTTAACGGAAAAAAAATGAAATAAGTGCACTTGTTAATGTTACGAAGGTGACAGTTGACAGAACACAAAATCTCTCTCAGAAGAAACTAATCGAAAAATGTTCGACATCGTCCACATAGCAGAGGATGTGTGAGTTTCTGAGGATCAGAGACATCATTAATGTAAATAATAAAAAAGCAGAGGACTAAGACGGCTACCCCGAGACACGCCCAAGTAGTAATTAATTTCATCAGAAAGAGCTTCACGAAATTTAACTCACTACGTACGATCAGTCTAGCAAAGCCAATTCACAAAAATAGTGAGGAAACCAAATAACTTATTAAAATAATAATATTGCGCTAATAGCTTTACTAAAGAATAATCTTGCCAAAAGCATTACTAAAGTTAGTGAAAATGCAGTCCACTAAACTTTTGTAGTAGTTTATTTACCTTTTATAAAACCATGTTGAAAGGAACATTGTAAAAGGGTTGCTATGAAAATACAAGACATTACAAATTTACGTCTCAAGGACTTTAGCAATGCAACACAGATTAGCCGCAGGGCGATAGTTGGAAATATCACAATTGTTGCCTTTTTTGTATAGAGGAATGATCAAAAATAGCTTCCACTGTTTAGGAAAAACACCCCTAGCTAATGATAAATTAAATAAATAACTAAAAAACAGAAAAACAAGGTATGAATTACAGTGTAGCACCACAGTCGTAGGGTTGCCGAAAGAACCGCACGAGGAACTATCTTCTTCAAAATCTGATTATAAGGAAATTTTTCGTCCAATAAAAGGTCTTTGGTCTGAAGGGAAGTTAATGGAAAAACCGTAAAAATTATAATTACAATCAATATCACAGAATGCGGTTTTGAAAAATTCACCAAAGAAATTGGCGATTTTCTTTGGATCAGAACTAAATATAGACATGAGGGGTTACCATCAGAATTGTATTTTGCATTGACAAAACTCCAGAACCGTTTAGGATTGCTGCACAAGTTTGTCTTCATTCATGAAAGATAATATATAATAAGAATTTTATGTACATATCAATTTTCTCTTTGTCACATTACACCCCTAAAATGATTGTATTCTCAATATATCTTCCGATAATTTATTTCATTTTGTTGCACATGTTGATTTCCTCCTATCGTTGGGGGGAAGATTTATTCAAAAATTAAGAAAGCCCATAGATCTGAATAAAACTAGGATCGTCTCATTTCTGACCACTTGAAAAAAAACAAATGTGACAGTGCCCATACACAAATTTGAGTAGCTTACTCGTTTCATCAGCGGGCGTTAAAAATATGGTTTTTGTGGGTAATCAGCTTGCATTTTTCTTGCCTAATTTAGCAACAAATTGTAAACAAACAGGCCATTCTGCATTATGTCATTTAGGGTAATATTACCATTCTAAATTCTGACAGTTGTATGCAACGCACCAAGCCTAAATCCACAATGCCCAAAGTAGGCCTTGTCGACTATGATAAGAGACCTTTCACATGCAATTTTATAATTATAAAAACCCAAACCCAACAGTCAGCGACCGATAATTTCCAGGTTAAAAAAAAAAAAAGGAAAGCGGGAAAACTCGAAGCAGTTTTTTAGCATCTGGCATTTGGTTCCGGCCGCACGGCAACACAGGAGAAACCTACGAAGGGGTAGGAAAAAAAAGTTACACTTTGTAAACTCACTTCTAAACAAATACACCGCATCGCAATCTTTAAATCCTCGTTTTGATTCACACTGCACTTATTGCCACCAACTTTCTTCTTACAAAATAAACATATCTCATTTGCCGCCGCAATGAGATTTACACTATTGCTACTGGCACTTTTGTTCTCCTGGGCTGCAACGCTCTCCGTAATTTTGTCTGGGTCAACCATTTTCTCCTCAAGTTTCATTTAAAACGAATTTTGCACGTATTTCACTTCGGATACAATTTAATACTGAGATTTTGTAGTGATTTCTTCCCGAAATTTCGCTTAGGAAGTAAGAATTAAAAAAATACCAACGGCAGACATGGCGACCTCTTTTTGACAGACCAGTGACATTCAACTTCCCCCAAAGTGGTGTGCGTTCTTTTTGTGTGTGAAAATATTTAGCTCAAAATCTAAGTAAGTGATTGGGTATATTAAGAAACATAGACTAAGGGTCCGCATACATAAATTTGTTCGTTGACCAAGAAATCTGTTGACGTCCGAGACGCTCTGAGAATTGAAGCCTCTGGTGGAAGAAGGTGTTAACTCACTTTTTCAGAAAAAAATTTTCTTCCCGCCAAACTATTTTCCGTGGCGCTAAATTTCATTTTGTAATATAAAAATATCATCCATGTGATTTTTATATGGGTTTGCAATTAAACCAAAATGTTACTGAAATAACCGTAGAATTAAAAAACCAAATAGTTACTCATAATGTGTTCCCGTGAACAGTTTGGTAAAAAGTGAGTTAACACCTTCTTCCACCAGAGGCTTCAATTGTAAAAAAACATGTAGCGCCCCAGGACTTATCAGTTCAACGAACAACTTATTAAAAAAGTGAAATGTCATCTGGCTTTTTGCACAAAAATTCGAAAATAAAAAAACTGCTTTTTGATAATAGGTTTGTTCATTGACTCGAAAACCTGTGGGACTCCAGGGCACCCTGGTGCGCCCTGAGAACTGTCAAAAAACATGGGGCGCCCCAGTGCTTGTCAGTTAAACCAACAGCTTATTAAAAAGGAGAACTATCATCTGGCCTTGTGCACAAAAATTATAAAATAAAACCACTATTTTTTGATAATGTTCACATAGAAATGCTAAAATTAAGTTCTTGTGCCTGCAACAAGAGTTAATTCCACTTTAAATACCGTGTATGTTAACAATTATTCCGATATTCGTCATTAACCCTGAGTTTACACCGGATTTTATCTGGGGTAAAACCAGGGTACACCAGGGCGCCCCAGGTTTCTAAAAAAACACAACACTGGAATTTAACGTTTAAAAACTAGTGCAGCTAGGGCGCACTGGGATGCCACAGGATTGTCAACGAACAGACCTAATTCCCACATCGAAATGCTAAAATTAACTTCTTGCGCCCGCTGCAAGGGTTAAAAGGTTTTTCCGTTGACCCAAAAACCTGTGGCACTCCAGGGTGCGCTAACTAACTCAAGCTCAACTCGAGTCGAACCCTGCATGGAAACACAATAATTGATGCATTATTTGACGCGTATAAATTTAGAACATTCAGATAAATTTGTAGATGTATGTAAAGAAAATTCTGGCGATCGGATTTTCAGATCCCATCCTAATAAATTCTGTCCTTTAGTGCGAAAAAATAAACCGTATACAGTGCAAATTTGATATACCTTCTCTGGTCCCACTGAGACAGATTTGTTGTCAAATTGGTGGAAGCTTGAGATAGAAGATCGGTCCATCTTTATATATAGCTCTGTTCGCTGTGGCACCCCAGTGCGCCCTAGCTGCACTGGTTTTAAAACGTAAAATGCTAGTTCGGTGATTTTTGAGAAACCTGGGGCCCTGGTGCGCTCTGGTGCACCTTGGTTTTACCCCAGATAAAAACTCAGGGTTAATGACGGTTATCAGTTTAATTGTTAACAGATACGGTATTTAAAGTGGAATTAACTCTTGTTGCGGGCACAAGAACTTTAAGGCCGAATTACAATGACCGGATCGTGAACGGATAGAAATGTCCAAGTATGCAGTGAAACGGATAGGAAAACAACACCGATTACAATGACGTATCTGTTCGGATTAAATCGTCAAAGTAGTTTCTTTAAATCTCAAAAGTGCGAAAAGTAGAAATGCATATAAATCGGAAAAGAAAAGCATTTTCAATATTTCTAATGTTGTGTAAAACTTAAAAAATGGAAAATAGATGAAAAAACCGGTGGTGGCAGTTCTTCTGTTTGACACTTCAAACCGTCAATCCGTCGATTTCTACACAATCCGAAATTTACTGCGCGTAGTTCCGATCGAATGCGCTTGTATCCGTTCAATGTAATCGCTGAGGTAGAAAACGTATGGTAGGAAAACCAATTTGACACTTCAACCCGGTTCTCTTGCGCTCAGATCCGGTCATTGTAATTGGGCCTTTAGGTGTCTCTTATATTACATTTACATATTCGCGCATAGATGTGTCTATGTCTGTGTGTCTGTGTACCTAAACTACCTTAAAACTAGTTAACAACTTATATACTACAAATAAATAAAGCTCAAAGCCTAAACCTCTGGCTTAGTGTAAACGCTTTCTCGCATTGCTGAGAGTATTGCCAACTTAGAAGTACCGGTGGTAATTATAAAGTTGTGAAGTTTGAAAGTTATAAAGATATGTTTGCCACTGTCTATTAATTTATTAGCTATTGCACCAGGATGAGGATTATAGGAATAAAGCTCGATAAGGCTACAAGATGATTTAGTGAAGGAGAGTTTAATAAATGTTGAAGAGTATTATCCTCTGTGATTTAGTTTAAGGGACTACTACCGGTTAGATTGCAAAAAAACAGCATAATTTTCAATAATTTTTTTCTCAGCTCCTTTATTATATATCAATTTCAAATTTTGCATGGTGATAATAATTATTTCAAATATTACAAAAAAATTTTTTTCTTATTTTTATCATTTTTTTCCTTGTTTATAGAGGGCGCCGAAGTTGGTAGCTCAAAAAATGACTCGTCCCATGGCGGACAACTCATCTCAGAAACGAAGAGTCTGAAACAAATAAACCAAACGGCATTTTATTAAGGAATGTCCCTTACGTAGGAAAAAACCAGAATATGTCAACAAATGATTAAAAAAACAAAATGGCGGACGTTTGAAATTTTTTTTCAAAAAATCGCTTATTTTTTCACTTGTTTTCACTTGCTACATTTTTTTGGATTGAATTTTGACTAATATTGTGGTTTTTTCCTGTGCAGAATACTCAAATAAAGAAGCACTCCAAATTTGAGCCCAATCGGTTGGGCCAATTCGGAGTTAGTGTGTCCGCCATATGATAAAAGGTCATTTTGAGAAAATCACGTTTAAAGTTTTTGTTTTACTTATAAATATATAATAGGCGGGCACGCTTAATTTGCTGTAACTTTTATATTTTTGGGAATATCAAAATAAAATGTTGAGACGTGATTTCTGAAGGTATATTGAGTTGAAAAATGTAAAAAAAAAAAAATTGAATTTTTCAAAATTATAACCGGTAGTAGTCCCTTAATAACTTTTACGTAGAATTGAGGAATTTGCATTGAACGGTGATGAGTAATGGTTGTCTCTGATGGATGATGCAGTCAAAATAATTCTCGAAGGCCTTGAGTTTATCTTTGGTTTCGGTCAGAGTGATGCCTTCCGCTGTTAGTTTCTGTGGAAAAGGTTTTTTACGACCAATTATTTTCTTGATTTCTTTAATCGCATTGGGTCCTGGCGTTATTTTGCTTAGTCTCGCTTGAAAGAGTTTGTTATTATGAATCCTGATACGATCTCCGATGATTTTATTTAGTAGTACGATCTGTGTCTTAAGTTCTTTGTAAGGTCTGTAGTTTGGATTGAGTGATCTTTTATAGAGGTGTGTTAAAGCCTTTTGCCATCTTCTCTTTATAATCAAAAGTTTAAGAATGTCTGGAGGGTAGAGATGAGTTCTGTCTCTGGAGGGTAGAGATGAGTTCTGTCTCTGTTATTGCTAATAGTTTTACCAGCAAGTTGAGCGGTTTTCCATATGTGGTCAGTGATTATTGTTATTGAAGAGTCATTTTCTGAGGTGGTAAGATTCCTGTCAGCTGCTGGAAACACTTTGTCAGCCAAATAGTTAAGCCTGATTTGATAGTCAGTCCAGTCGGTGTTAAGATAAGATATAAACTTTTCTGGCGCTCTATGCAGTTGGTTGATGAAGTCAAGAAACTTGAAGATTTCCACTTGTGATGTGTTCGTGGGAACATAGACCGCTATGATGACCAGTGATGTAGGTTGGTTACTCTCATTCAACCAGCAGATGTTGGTGGCACAAGTTATAATTGACGGAAGGTGAATACTATCAAGCAGAGCATTGACTTCTAGATTTTGAGTGAAACTTTTTTTTACTTAGTAAAGCAACTCCTTGACCTTCATTGTTCCTAATTGAACGATAGTTAGCATGATATAATTTAGCGTTTTGAGGTAGATGTGTTTCGTTAAGTAGTAAAACGTTTGGTTCTAAATCATCTAACAAGTCTTTGACAACATTCTTTTTGAAACTGAATCTGAGGCTATTGATGTTGAGTGCTATAATGTTCAGGTCACTTCCCATCCTGGTATAGGTTTAATAAGAAATTAATAAGCAAGAGGTCCTTGCTTGCATGATCATTAGCCGCTCGAAATTTGGGTATAAAAGAGTGTATTTTGGCAAGTAGCTTAAGGATGTTGAGTCCAAATCTTGATTCAGCATAATTGAAGATTTCATCAGCTGTATTCTTAGCTGACGAGATTACTGAATGTGACTGAGTTTTATCACTGGTTACGTTAGCGTACGACCGTAGAGGATTGGTTTTTAGAGGAGGGTAAGAATGTGTGTCATCAAGATTTAAAATTGTGTTTGTAACTACGTTTTGTAGTGCTTTTTTATTTTGTTCCCTGACCCTTTTGTTTTTATTAGCTTTGTCGATGATTTCTTTATGGTATGAACATCCGAAGTAATTGGCTGGGTGTCCGTATTTTTTGCAATTCACGCAGTAGACCGTGGATATATCAGTAGATTTACGTGGACATTCATCAGGGCCATGACTTTGGTCGCATTTTACGCATGAGTAGTTGTAGGTACAATTAGCGGCTATGTGCCCATATCGTTGACAATTTTTACATTGTGTGGGTCCTTGATTTTTGATTTTTTCCCAAGTAATTTTTTGGTGCAAAATAGAATTTAATTTGATAGCATCATTCATATCTGAGACACTATTGAAATGTACAATGAAAATGTTGAGGGGTTTATCAGTTTGTCTGGATTTAGGTGTACTAAAATGAGAAATTTTAGGCGGGTGTATGTGAGGAATCAGGTCGGTTATAGCTAATGAAATCGCGTCAGGTTCATAACTGTGGTGTATACCCTTTAGTAGTATATTAGCCGGTTTAAACTGTAATGGCGTGAAGGTATGACCTTCTAAATTGGCTTTACGCATCAGCTCGAGAAATCTGGCATGGACTTCAGGGTTCTCTATAAAAATTTTTGTACTGTTCTGTAGATTTACAATTTTAAAGAAGTTGTTACTAGTGGAAAGAGCTTGAATGCAGTTTATAATTTTTTTTGTGTTAGTATACTTAACAAATATTGGTGGGCAAAATTTATGTCTGGCTAACTTATTAATGTCAATGTTTGGGTACTTATCTTTATGGTTAGTTGATGATGTAGAAGCGGCTTGTGGTGTCTGTTGGATTTGCTTGAGTGCTGTCGGTTGATTTAAGGGCTCTGCCTGTTGGTAGACTCCTGACTGTTGTTTCTTGGAGATGGGGGAAGAAGTGATATTATCCGTTGATTGATGAATGGTGTGTCGGTTTGAAGATGAGAGGATGGTATCACTACTCAGATCGGTGGCTAGTTCCACGATGAGGGGAGCGAATAGACTGGTTGTTGCTTGAGAATTGCTATTAAAGCTCGCATGACGTTTGGAAAAGGTTGCTGATGAATGTGTTTTTCTTCGTTTGTTTGACTGTTGAACTCCTGGGGTTGAGTGACTGTATGATGAAGTTTTCTCCTGCGTGAGTACCTCTTCTTCTTGAGCAGTGGGAATTTCAGTTGCTTGGAATATTCTATCCTCAGGAAATGGTAGGTCTTCCGGATATTGATTGAAACTGAAGGTGTCACTTGCTTGATCGTTGATATCATTTTGCTGATGTAGAGAAATTGGCTGGTGTACTATTGGAATTGCGTCGCTAGAACGTCTTATCGACTCATTCATTGGAGGGTTTGAGTTTTTCCCCTTTATAGACTGGTGGTTAGTGGAAGAGATCTGACTATTATTCTTCTTTTTGTTTTTGTATTTCGCAGCTTTACCCGCTGCGTTGTTCGGCATGATGGATTAGTTGCGCAAGAACAATTGAACTACGATAGAAGTGTAAAAACTGTGACGTGTGCTATGTCGATGAGAGGTTTTAACTCGACTCTACGTTGATCAGTCCTTGACGTTGCGCAGTGTCCTTCCGTAGGTGAGATGCTGAACTGTAATAGTTTAGAGCTGGTACAACTATGAGCGAGTGAATAGAACTGTTGATGAGAAAAAAAGATTTTTAAAAAGTATAATAGTCGGTGTTTAGTTTGATACTTAATTGTCGCTGATGTAATTAGTAAGACGCTGATATGGTATGCTGCGAAAAAAGAATGCCTGACTAGATGCAAGTCCGTTGATAAGAATAAGTCGGTTTGGAAATCCGCAAAGGCACTGCGATGATAGGACCGCTTCTGAGCGGTGTGACCTCCCCAGTGAGGGGCTCGATGTCCTAGTCAGGTGATGCCAGGAATCAATAGTTAACTGACGTGGTACAGGTCTTATATTAAGTGTTAAGTCGGTGAAGTATGACGCGAGGGCTCTGCTAGGAGTAAATCCGCGTCTGTATGGTGTGTCCTTCCAGTGAGGAGCACGGTAACCCAGGTTAATGATGCCAGGGTCGTTATCCACGACGATGTACCGGCCACAGTGATGAATTACTAAGATTTCTCGTGCGGTTTAACACACCCCGTCGAAAACTGTAGCTGATTTGCAGGGAAGATTGGATTGTGCTATAGCAACTACTGCAAGAAAGGTTTAATTTATACTGCAAGAGCAGTTTTCGATGACTAAGGCTCCTGAAGTGGGGCCTCCTACAAGAAAAAAGAGGAATGGAATTAAAGCGTAGACTGTACTTTTGCAAATTACGCCGCACGAGCGGCCACCACGTGTTCACAGGTCACGGGGTACCGCTATGCCCATTTACCGTTACGGCCTAAGGCACGCTGCCAATACCGTTAAAGCCCTGCTGGTTATTGAATAATGCGCTATTTAATAGTGCTTTTATTGAAGCTGATTTAATTCTGCCTAGGCAGAATACATTGGGAAATCCCAAATGGGGCCTCCAGCAAATTGGAGAGCGAAGGAGGGTATACTTTGCCCAACCTGAACAAAAGAAAATGAAATGAGCTTGAGCCCAGAGGGCTTCAGCAACACGTGTTTGCGTGGTGTACAAATTGACACTCTTCACTTGACTCACGCACTGCACTTAATTGTGTAACACTGATTTTAACTAATTATGCAAGTCCCTGCAATAACTATTCACTGTATATTACTGTTAGATATCCAAGTTGACTGCTCCCTAGAGCTTCTAGTAGATACGTCTGCTTCCGATGATGGTTCCAGAGAGAATCCGGCGCCCCAGTGCTTGTCAGTTAAACGAACAACTTATTAAAAAGGAGAACTGTCATCTGGCCTTTTACACAAAAATTATAAAATAAAACCAAAACTTTTTCATAATGTTCACATCGAAATGCTAAAATTAAGCTCTTGTGCCCGCAACAAGAGTTAATTCCACTTTAAATACCGTATCTGTTAACAATTAAACTGATATAATGTCTACCAAGGTTCAAAAGAAAGGTTTTGGTTTCTACTTTCGAATGCACCTGATCTTTTGCACAAAAAGTTTAAAATAAAACCACTTGTTTTTGATGATCTCCATATCGAAATGCTAAAATTGTGTTCTTGTGCCCGCAGTGAGAGTTAATTCCACTTTAAATATCGCGTGTGTTAACAATTAAACTGATATTCGTCATTTGCCCTGAGTTTATTTACCTGGAGTAAAATCGGGGCGCCCTACGGTGCCACAGGTTTCTCAAAAAACACCGAATTGGCATTTGACGTTTAAAAATCAGTGCGGCTAGGGCGCATTGTGGCATGTTTTGAAGGCTCGCCTTTTTAACCGAATACCATCATCATCAGGTTTGTTTGTTGACCCAAAAACCTATAGGGTATCATGGTGCCGTTAAAATCCCTGAGAATTGTCAAAATGCTTGTGGAACACCATGGTTTGACATCTCAACAAATAGCTTATTTAACCCTTTTAGTGCCAAGCGTTTTATGGAGTACATGTGAGAAATGCCACGGGCCGATTTGATATGGGCGCTCATATAAATAGCTTTATAAGGAGAAAATTTTAGTATTTATTGGAGATAAGGGCTAAATGAAATAAACAAAAGCGTGGTGTGGTCTACATTGTATTGGAGATAAGGACTAGAGCAAGAGTCTCTTTGCGCGTGCGCTCGTACGCAGCTCGTCCTGCCAGCCGAGCCACTACGCCACATCGGTAAAGAGTATCTATAACAAGAGGGGACACTCGAGCGGTTATTTTTTAAAATTTTTCGACCTTGGTACCGTTACAGGAACGAAATGGGAATTTATGCTAGAAATAGTTAGTAATAAATAAAGCATAAGTGAGAGAAAGACAAAAATTCGGGGCGAAAAGTGGAACACTCCTGCAGGGTGCACCTCACAAAAATCTTTTATCACAAAACTTATCTATGAGCACATTATACGCTGCCTTTTCCACAGCCACACACCAAACACATTATTTTATGCTTACCCATCATTTATCTAAAGCACATTATATTTTATTTAATTAATTGCTTCTAAGAAAGCACTTTTTTACTCAAAAACTTTTAAGCTTCTTCACATTTCCAAACAAATCAAGATCACCCGGTACTTTTCGTAAGCGAGCAGCACACAAAAGAAATTCCGCTCGGGGGCGCCTTTAAAAACGTACAATGAAAAAATGGAAACAATCTCATCCGTATTCATGCTCGGTGTGTGCTACCTGCCTCTTCTCCGTTCTCCGATTCGGCATTTCCCTATAACTTAACATTGCGAGGAGAGGTAAACTTGAGCGGCCTAGTACTGGTGCCCGGCTCGGGAGCGCCTTTAAAAAAGCGTTCATAAAAAAAGCTTCAGTTTATAGCTTACGCTGTAAAAGCTGTCTGTGAGAACTTTTTGGTGACTATTTCTCTCTCTACATTTCTTATAGGTATTTACAGAGGTAGTAGCCCTGAGCTGCTTTATCTAATGGGACATTTTGCTGGGTGTATTTGCGAGAGCTTGCATATGAGTTGGGACTTTGAGAGCGTATTGAGAGTGTCCCTTCTTGTTGAATTCGATATTCTTTGACATCGGCCCGTGGCACTCTTCGCATAAGAACCGTGGGCCGATAGATCGGCCCACTGGCACTAAAAGGGTTAACATGTGAACCCCTCGGTCCCTTCGGTAACTTGGTGCGAAGCATCGATATTTTGAGGTTACCAGGCCAAAATCCTGCAGATTTATTTGTTATAAACAATTTAATTGTTTAAATGGCTATAATTAAAAACCTAAGAAAGGTACGCACATTTTTCCAAAAACTTTTTGTTTCTTATGAAAAAACGAACAAAATGCATTTTGAACAATTAAATTTGGTTAATTTGGACCGAAATTTAGTGCAAAAATATTGCAAATATTCGTTCACATCTTCCTTAAACGATCATATCATTGCTCTTAGAGAAGCTAATATTGTCGCTTTAAAATGAGCTCTATTGAATGTCATCATGATTGTTTATAACAAAATTACAACGATTTAAAAAGGTATTTGTTTGTAAGCTTGTTTTGCAAATATAAGTTAACAATATTTAAAATTAAATTTTTGCATGTTATTCTATGATTCAAGACGAACCTTTTTTGCTAATATACTATACTTATGTATATCAAAATAATTAAATTGCTAAAAAAACCCGCGAATTCAAAATTGAACTTTTCCCTGAAAATATTAAATATTTTATTTCCTGCAATTTTTAGGTCTCCTTGCTAGCTATGAGTTATATTATGTTTTTTTTTTTTTGGCAGCAATTAACAGGTTGCAATGTGAACATTCGTAGGAGCAAGCAGGAAATGTACGGCTGAAAAATATTGCGAGCAATAATACGTCAATACTCTAAAAATGTATTATGTAAGATCGTAATAGAATAAAAACGAATGGAAAGCTATTTTAAGTGCCTGAATTTAAAGAAAACGATTTTAAATATTTTCAAGATGTCGCATGGCAAAATATGAAGAAAGCAACTACTCAAGTTTATTTCTGAAATATTAATACCATTATTTAAAACTATGGCTTAAAGTAACTTAAATTGAGGATGATTATTAATGTTGTTTAATCAAAAATAGATTATTTAAAGAAAATTGACATCTTCTTATATTAAATTAATTTATTACTTCAAACAGAAAACAATTTGTAAAAGATTTATACAGCACCTTTCGAATCTTTTCACGAATTGCACACATTTTTTTTACTACAATTTATTTGTGAAACCAAAATCTACATAAAAGTTATATTCCTACGAATTTGTAGCTTGTGAAATACAATTAAAAATAACTTTTGGTGAAATGAAAAATGAAAGATAGCATATGTAGGAATTAAGACAATAATTAAAAAAACTAAACGCAATCCTAACAACATATCTCCTTTGTACAGCATATGAACAATTTGGGATTTTCTTTAATTATTTTAATATTTGAAAAATATCTATTGTCCATCGAGTGTGGTAAATTTAAATCAAAATTAATTGAATTAGATTTAGGAATGAATAATAATAATATTCCATTTCATGGATGAATTGATTTGAAAAGTTCCAGGATTTGGCTCCATGGGTAATTTATTTAAATTTTTATACATGAACAATTTTGATTTTCCTGCTCCTAGTTCATAATTTCTTGATTATAAGAGTTCAATGGATAGGAGGACAAAATCAGACTTTATAAGGTTTGCCTAAAATAAAGCATTCGAGGTTGAGAGACAGGCTTAAACCTGTAAATTCCCTTTTCTGTATTTATTTCAGTTATGGGCTGCACGAATAGCTTAGAAATTTACCAAAAATTCCGACTCTCCTAACCAACACTTTTTAGGTAAGGATAAAAGCACAGATAACGAAATTTAGTATGAGATGGTTGCGTAAAAGCACAGATAAAAGTTTCACGAAAGCAATTTGGGACAAGTTAATATTTCTTTTCTGTAACAGTAGATTTAAAAAAATTAAAAGGCGTAATTTATTTTAAGTCCCCAAGGCCAATCAGCATCGCCTTATAGCAAAGTTTACACCCAGATAACTAATTTAAGGTTATCTGTGCTTTAGAGTGATGTGATTTTAAATTACCGGTTTATTACAAATATAGACTAAACAGTATAAAATAAATAATAATAATAAAAAAAAACTCATACATGTACATACATATACGTGTAATTTATATATTTGTATAATTTATAATAGCTTGAGACGTTGAACTAAGATATTTTTGTTGTTTTTGTTGTTAATAAACAATACTTTGTCATTGATCATAATTACAATAAGTTTTATTAATAATTAAACACCCAATTTTCCCCATTCTTAAAATTTGGTATTTTAAGTTCTTCAACTATACTAAACCAGAATTCCCTAAGTGTTCTTCATTGGGTTTAAGGACTGAAGAACAAGCTGGACTTTTGGTGCCCAGTGTGTTCTTTAGCCATTAAACCCAATGGAAATTAAGTTTTTAAATTAATATAATCATATATATACTATACTAGCTGCGTTACCCGGTTTCATCCGGTGTTGGGTAAATACTTAGTACTTAAACACTTTTCAGATGTTCTAGTTTGTTATATCCTAGAAATTGTGTTAAGCTGAAAACTCCTTTATGGATCCGCCATCTTGAATCTCCAAATCTTAATAATATTCAAAATGAGTGGCCTTAACCACTTTTCATTAAAACTCGTTGAAATCGAATAAATTTTGGTCAGCATATTGGGTCCACTATTTTGGATTTGCAAATTCTGATAATATTTAAAATTAAGGGCCCCAAAAAATTCGTACTAATTTTAATTAAAATCCGTTGAAGTTGAGAAATATTGGTCACCATATTGGATTCGCCATCTTCGATTTGTAAATTTCGATAATATTCAAAATCAGTGACCTCAAAACAATCATTTTACTAATTTTCATTAAAATTTGTTGAAATCGAGAAATCTTGGTAGCCATATTGAATCCGTCATCTTGGGTCCACCATCTTGGATTTGTAAATTTTGATAATATTCAAAATCAGTGACCTTGTACTAATTTTCATTAAAATCCATTGAAATCGAGAAGTCTTGATCGCCATATCGGATCCACCATCTTGAATTTTCGTTATTTTGAAACCCTATATATTAACCGAAAAAAAAAACTTATATGTTAAGTTGTACTACCTTCGGACAAAAAATAAAAAATATCGTTGCAAGCGTTTAGGCGTGGTTGAGTAACAAAGAAACAAACAAACGAACTTTCATTTATACAGAGTGATACAAAAGTATGGAAACGGCAAAATAACTTTCGAGGAATGCATTTTGGAGAAAAAAGTTTTAGGAATTTCCCCTGGCTATTCAATGGTGACCTTAGATTTGACCTTGACCATAGTCTTGAAGCTCATTTCAAGGTCAAGTTGATTTTTTAAAATGGAAACCCATACTTTTGACCACGGAAATGGAAAGAGCGGAAAATTTTACGTCCGACTATGACCTTCGCCATGACCTCGAAGGTCATTTCAAATGAAGATGGTTTCTTAAAGGGTAACCTGCATTGTTGCTGTGGTTTTGGAAAGTACAGAAGTTTTGCGTCCGAATGTGACCTTGACCACAACCTCGACCTTGACCATGACCTCGAAGGTCATATCAAGGTCAAGGCGGTTTTTTGAAGGGGAACCCATATTTTGGGCCACGGCAATGGAAAGACTATGACCTTGATCATGACCTCGAAGGTCATACTGGGGTCAAGATGGTTCTTCAAAAGGGAACGTAACAATTTTCCGCTCTTTCCATTTCCGTGGCCAAAAATATGGTTTCCTCTTCAAAAAACCACCTTGAACTTGATATGACCTTCGAGGTCATGGTCAAGGCCATGGTCAAGGTCATGGTCAAAGTCGTAGTCAAGGTCACATTTGGACCCAAAACTTCCTTTCTTTCCAAATCCGCAGTAACAATGTAGGTTCCCCTTTAAAGAACCATCTTGACCTTGATATAACCTTCGAGGTTATGGCTAAGATCATACTCGGACGTAAAATTGTCCGCTCTGTCCATTTCCGTGGTCAAAAGTATAGGTTCCCATTTAAAAAAGTCAACTTTATCTTGAAATGACCTTCAAGGCAATGGTCAAGGTCAAATCTACGGCCACCATTGAATAGCCAGGGAAAATTCCTAAAACGTTCCTTCCTCGAAAGTTATTTAGCCGTTTCCATACTTTTTGGTCACCCTGTATATGTAGAGATATAGGGATGTATGTCATACAAATCTATTTCTTAGATGAGGTGCAAATTGAAACATCTTTTATCGATCTATCATATGTGGGCACACTTAACATGCCTTTTAATTCTGTGCAATCTGTTCATCTAGCCTAGCCTAATAAATTATTCAAAGCACACATGAAATGTCCTCATCATTTCTTAGAAAATAGGCGTCAAATCCTTGTGAGACGTATTGAAAGAAAGGAAAACTTTCCTTTTCCAAGTTTAAACTCTCTAAAAACTTATTTCGTTTCTCGAAAGAGTTCTATAAGTTGCATAACCAAAGGGTAAATTTTATTACACAAATCACCCACTTAAAACAGCTTTTTATAAGTTTAACCGTAGTTATAACGTAGGAATAAGGAGCAGAAGTGGTTAAGTGTAACATTTTACATTTGCACATGTTGCGAGTTGTAAAATGTTTGTGAATTCGAAAGTTTGTTGAACTAAAATAACTGAAAATACAATACAATGTATAGGTAGTTTTCACATAGTTACATATAAATTTGCATGGGTTTGTAACATTTGCGGAGTAAGTAGAAAGTCGAATTTAATTATGTAAATAAAGTTTTTGGATATAATCAATTGCTTAAACTGACGAGTGCATGATTAGGTAAGAGACCTTGCAATCTTCGTCATTAATGGACTTTTTGCAACCATAGAATTGAGTGCAGTAACTCATTTATTTTGTGTACTTAGGTCCTGGTGATATAAATTCCTACAACCCACTTAATGGAGTTTCGGGGTTGCTGTGTAATATGATGCAATAGGATCACGTAAGGGCAGTGGGCCAAGGGTACATGGTTTTGCAGTTTCAGTATTTTGTACTGTGGGGCGTTATCTATTGTTATTCTATTTCCACATACGCTTTGTGGGAACTAAAAGCTCCATAAAGAGTGTAATTGTCGATTGCATTTCTATCGGCTCAACATCTTTAGTATTTATGGGTATATGATAACATTGTAGTATTTGACCTCTGTACTTTTGAAATCGTTTGTTACTTTTGCATACTATAACGATTATTTGATTTGGAAATGCGGTTGTACATACAAATATTGCGCGCTATTTAAGGATAAATCCGAAGTTCGGTGTTTCGATTCCTGCCTGTGCCCGACACGTTTTTTTCGAGAATTCCCACACACATTTAAAAGCACTAGTTAACTCTCACCGGGTAATTCTGTGGCAATGACACCAAACAATTAAAGGTTTCCATTTAAGATATATTCAGCACGCACATGTGTATAACCTTAGCCTAAAGAAATATACAGTGGTACCTCGATATACGAGTGCCCTAATATACGAGTGTTTTGAGATACGAGCCGCCGAGCGAGCGATATTTTGCTTTGAGATGAGAGCAAGATTTGAGATACGAGGAATCGCACACTACACCGCTGCACACGACCCCAACATGCGGGGCGCATGTTGGGGTCGTTTGCAGCGTCTAACAGTTTCTCCCACCTCAGACTATCCTGAAAGGGAGGAAGAAACAAACCTCCATGGACAGTTTTTTTAAACGATCTGCAGGTGAAAATGAGCAAAGCGCGACGAAAAAAGCGAAGACCAGTGACGAAAATTAAGCGCTTCCGTAAGCACTTCACTTTTTCTTTTATTATGCTTTTATAGTATATGCATTTGTTATTTATAAATAAATGTTTCTTCTTGTAAATACATTTTTCTTATTCAAAAACACTTAACAAAAACAACTGAGGTGGTGTTTTGGGAGCTGGAACGGATTAATGGCATTTCAATTAATTTCAATGGGGAAAATTGCTTTGAGATACGAGCAATTTGACATACGAGCAAGGTTACGGAACGGATTAAACTCGTATGTCGAGGTACCACTGTATTAGAATATTATTCTTTAAATGCATATGGTAAAACCAATGCAATGAATTGATAAATTGTGGGATATTCTTTTGTAACCACTAAACTTATGTATATTGTTAAGGTAGTCCTGCCATGAATTTTCCCGAATGATTTAAATCCTAAATCGCATACTAAGAAATACACGATCAGTTTGGTTTTTGCACTTCAAACATTTAGTAAAAATTTACGATGTAAATTATAAATAACAATTGCTTCTATGTATGTTTCAACGGAACTCCTTTTATGTAGGGTTGTGTATGCTAATTTATCAAAGGTCAAGGAGATTAGTGTTCTTTATCTTTAATAATGCAAGTGGTATCGCAAAAACCTTTCAAAAATGTTTTTTGTCAGATTCATCTATGTTAGAATATTAAAGTCAAGTCAAGAGTTATTAGAAGAATAGTTTTGGATTGAAGCTTTACTTCCATTGATATACGGCGTATATTATACGCATATGAACATACCTATGTACATTTATTTTGCGAATAAAATTGGATCGAGAATCAAAAATATTATTATGTGTATACAAAAATTAGATTTAAAAATTTGCCTTGAATTTCTATTAAATTGCGACATTTTAAGTGGGTCAAAGGTATTGTTATAACATGATGTCATTTATCCTTATAAAGGCTTCTAATTCATTATTCTTCTACAAACAAAGATAAAATATGAAGCAAAAATGAAAAATGATTATGTCACTTAGTCGCACCTAGATTAAAATCTTATTGTCAGCTGGGAATACGAAAATATTGCGAAAATAGTAAAATTATGATTTGCCTCAGCGAATTGAAAATCTCTGATAAATTGGCTGCCAAGAATTGATTTATTCATCCGGCCATCAATATTGTAAATACTTCAGTTTCAGCATCTCTTCGGTAGAGCTACAGAAATGTGATGAGGCATGTCTGTTATAAAAATCTGAAAAACGACACTTGATTTTGAACTAAGAATCGAAAAGTGTTTAATTTGTAGGCTTATGCAGAGGATTAACTTTAGGGTACTTTAAATATAGTTTTGTTTTACCGCCATTAGCAATGATATTTCATTTGCATACTTTGACTGATTATGTGGGTTTAAATTATTAAATATTGATAAGACAGAAGGAATAGTAAAGATTTTTATAAATCAAGCCGGAGGAAACGTTTTCTAAGCTTACGTTTAAGTAATTAAAATACATCGGAAATTCAAAATAATATTCCAAAGAATCCTGAAATAATTTTAAAAAACATACTCGGTACCATATGGTTAAAACAATAACCATTAAGAAAAAAAAAAAAACAACTTCTATTGCTTGGGAAAATTTGCACGTATCTTCATATATGTATATGAATATAACAACATTCTCGGATTAATCTCAGGAATATTTTGAGCCGATTTCATTCAAATTTTGGGAAATGACGTATACAAGGTATCCAAGATCACCCGTCCACCACTTCTAAATCGACCAAAACCTTTTTTCGCCAAGTCGATTGCTCCATTTAATTAAGGGACTACTACCGGTTATAATTTTGAAAAATTCAATTTTTTTTTTTACATTTTTCAACTCAATATACCTTCAGAAATCACGTCTCAAAATTTTATTTGGATATTCCCAAAAATATAAAAGGTACAGCAGTTTAAGCGTGCCCGCCTAATTCAATAAATAAGTAAAAAAAAAATTAAACGTGATTTTCTCAAAATGACCTTTTATCAAATGGCGGACACACTAACTCCGAATTGGCCCAACCGATTGGGCTCAAATTTGGAGTAATTCTTTATATGAGTGTTCTGCACAGGAAAAAACCACAATATTTGTCAAAATTCAATCCAAAAAAATGTAGCAAGTGAAAACAAGTGAATTTTCAAACGTCCGCCATTTTGTTTTTTTAATCATTTTTTGACATATTCTGGTTTTTTCCTACGTAAGGGACATTCCTTAATAAAATGCCGTTTGGTTTATTTGTTTCAGACTCTTCGTTTCTGAGATGAGTTGTCCGTCATGGGACGAGTCATTTTTTGAGCTACCAACTTCGGCGCCCTCTATAAACAAGGAAAAAAATGATAAAAATAATAATATAATTTTTGTAATATCTGATATAATTATTATCACCATGCAAAATTTGAAATTGATATATCATAAAGGAGCTGAGAAAAAAATTATTGAAAATTATGCTGTTTTTTTGCAATCTAACCGGTAGTAGTCCCTTAAAGTGGGTACACTCGAATGTTTGCTATGTTCAGCTTCCGGTCTCGACCGGAAGTACATTTTTTAAATGGAATAGGTATATTTTGATCCTGAATGACGATGAAAAATACACAACTTTCATTAGAAACATATTTAAAAAAAATAACATTTTCGCCCTCTTTGAAATTGTTCCAACCGGAAGTATACCTTTAACTCCGGAATTGCATTTTTTTTACGGCGGATTCACATTCTACGCCATAACTTGTGCATGCTGGGTTTAAATGGGGACTTTATCGCTGATGCCTCCTACCAGAAGTGTAATATTCAGACCGGAAGTACACCGTAAGAGACAAGCTGTGGAATTAAAGGCCTGTGAGAATTGTGATTAAAATTTAAACTTTGATTGGTTTGACTAAATTGTTCGCAAGTGCTTTTTTAATTTGCGCCCGACTAAATTTTAGTCATTGGATATTACGAAAGGTGAACAACAAGAGTAAGATGTCTATTTAGTATGGACATTCCAACTTCGATTTGGAGTTCTGGAAAGAATTAGCTAGCGTGTAAATTTTAGTCAGAATTCGCAAATTCCTTAATAAATAAATTAATTGGTTAAACAATATTAAGCTTTATTTAAAAAACTAAACGTAAGTATTTCAATCAAACATTTTTAAGCTTAAACCCAACAGCTTAACGTGTTTAAAGTAAACACTTTTAAGCTTTAATCTAAAAGCGAAACGCTTTTTAAATAAACATTTATAAATTTTAATCCAACAACTGTACGCGTTTAAATTAAAAACTTTTACATTCATTTTAAATTATTTAAATTTAACTAAGAGTGCGTTTAAATTAAATCCGGCGATGTTTGAAACAAACATTTTCCAGTTCGGTGCATTTTCAAATTTAATAAAAGTTTTTGTTGATCTGACCAACATTTTTCTCTCGGTGGTTAAATTTCAATCAAAATAGCTAGTTAGAGATTTTAAAGTATTTCGGAAATTTTTCAATTCAAGATGATCTATAATTTCCCCCGTTAAGGTAGTCGAAATGCCCCCATCGGCAAAATCCTTTTTCTCAGTGACTATTTTGTTTTAAGGGTTGAAAGAAGTTAGGTGGCTGCATTACACAATGCAATAACATTTTTTCACCCTTAAAACAAAATATTCATGGAGAAAAACGATTCTGTGGATGAAGGCATTTCGACTACCTAACACGAGGTACCATTTACATAAAAGTGGGTGCGTGATCATGATTTTGAATTATCTACCAAAATTTGGAAACTCAGAATGACTAATAATAACTGAATTTACAAATTCAAAATGGAGATGGTGATGGTTTTAATGGTTTTTATGAAAATTATGCCGGCTGTTTTGCTACAGGTTACCATAATTTTTCTTTCTCTTTGAAATGGGTTCCCATAACTCACCTTCATAAAAGGGGTGTTTCAAGAAATACTAATGTTTTACAGCATCAGTATGTTATTTGATCAAATTTAGCATTTGGATGATTTTGGGGTTGTTAATTTCGATTATGCAAAAATCTTTGAATTGTGGTTTCGTATTTTGGTCCCGTCGATTTTGGTAGACATCTGGTAACAAATAAACAATTTTGATATCTTATTTCAGAAATACGTAATTATCCGAGCATTTAGACATACTTTTGCGTATACGAGTATTTTTAATCAAATGAAAAAACAACGACTTTCGAGTTTTCTCATTTGAATCCTAAAATGCAAGGAAATGACTTTCGCTTCAATTAGTCGATAAATTGTTTGCTTTTATTTGAAGGTTTAATTGAATTTTTAATGCTTTTAAAATTTTAATGAATATGCACGTGGGTAAAAGCTCTAAAGTAAGCTTTTCAAATTTCAAGGCATTGGGCATTAAGAGGAGAAATACAATTTGTTATGTAATTTTCGGCAAGTTTTTACCCCTCGGAAAATAGCCAAACAGCATTAAAGCTGTTAAGTTCAAAGTATTTGAAATTGATTCTTTGAAAGTTTACTGCTTTTCTACATGTAAAACGATTGTTTCAATTTTGTATACTTGGAGGAAGTATGAGTATCAAAACTTGCAAGGGCATAATATGTATGCATAAGAATAATTTGTGAGAGGATTGCATAAAAAAAAAGCGGATTAATAAGTCTTTAGACAACAGAAGTACATTAAGATGTTTAGGAACCATTCACTAAGAATGGAAATTTGAGAAAGTAACAAATTCAGAAAATGTAATATGTAAGTTAAAATTAAGGTAATGCCTGCTACTTTAGCTAGGCTGTAAATTATTATATTTTATTGTATTAATCAAATTATAAATGTGGACACATATTCTATACAGGATGTATTATTTAGGATGGATCAGCCGAAGTAGGGTGATAGGGAACCTCAATACCATCGATTTAACTATTATTCGGCGATATTCATTAGAAAATATTCAGGTATTTGTAAAGTAGGTCAATTTCAGAATTAATCAGCACTAATTTAGTTATTTCAGCTAAGCTATTGATACTAAGCTCATTATTTATGACTGTATTAGCCCTAATAACCCTTTTTTGTTAAAATATTGCTTTGATTTTATAAATTACAGTTTGTGAACAAAAAATAATCTTTATGGCATTTTAGTGTATCCATTTTATTTGAAGACTCTCTATCAAAAATTACAGAAATTACAGGATAAAATATCCTACCTATCTTAAAAACTTCTCTACTTCACTGGCAATTAATCCTACTTTCATACTGAAATTTCTATTCTAAGAAAATAATATTAAGATGAAACCCCGATTTTTTCATTTAAAGTACTGTATTTGTTACAATTATTTGAATGATGAAAAAAGTTGTTACCACGGTATAGATAGCAGGATGTTTAAAACTATACTATACATTTTCTGCTCACTTATTTATTCGTGTTAAATGTTTTAGTTTTGTAATTGGGATTGAGAAATAAAAAAAAAATCGTTAACTTCTCATTTCAAAGCTACTTTAGTTCCTGTAGGTACTCTGGGAGAGATGATTTTTAACTAGGTTAAGGTTTATTTATTTATACACCCTATTAAGGGGTTAGGTGTAGTCAGAATTTTCAAAAAATCGTTTTTTTTTTTGCAATTTCTTAAAGTATAATATCTTAGAAATATTCTCTGAAAATTTTAAGTAAATCCGACAAATACTTTTCGAGTTATTCGATAATTAACAAAGAGTTCTCGGGTGCTCTGGAACATCGGTATGCCGAAAAAACCGATACTGCACGTGTGAAAGTGGCAGATAAGTGCGCTAACGACAACACTCGAGAAGGTAGAATGCTACGTAGACAACATCAAATAGATATTTTGGAAGCTGCTACAACGGCTGAAGAACTATTATATGGCCCAGGAATAGATGACTCGGTGTAAGTAATTAAATAATACGTATTACTTTACGTAATTTGAGTGTAAAACTTCAAATGCGTTTTTCTCAAAACTATGTTTTTTGAATTGGTGACCACTGTAGCTCAAAAACCGCTCGGTAGATTTTAATGAAATTTATACAGATTTTTGAAAACATAAAAAACTAGTGCCTGATCGAAGGATTTTTTTTTTTTTTTTAATTTCGATTTTTTATAAACAATTAACTGTTGGTTTTTTCCCAAAAATCTGGAAAAAATTTTCCTGAGGCCGCCATTTTGTTAATTTAAAAAAAAAAAAAAGCTTCGATCAGGCACTAGATTATCTATTAATAAAATTAATTTTTTTTTGTCCAATTGATTTTTGATGAATCTCCAAGGATAAGTGATGGTCACCGCAAGGCGCTTCGGTTAGAACTGGATCAAAACAAACAGCCATAACTTTTAAAATTATTAATTTTTTTTTCTAAAATTTCTGTCAAGTCAAGTCGAAAACTTATTTAATAATGCTATGTTTTTACTTTTATAAAATAAAATAATTTAGTGGCAAAACAAAATTATTTAAATTTGTCATTTTTCTATGCCTCTGACTACACCTAACCCCTTAAGCTCACTGATTGTTATTTATTGAAAGAATTAATTATTTAGGTATCACTGGTTGTAATAATAAAGTTGGACTTTTACTTAAAACTACAGTCCTTAATTACCATTTTACCCTGAAGTTTCATAGTTCAAAAACGGGTTTTAACAATTTGTAATAAATTAGCATGTGCATTGTGCAGCGAGGAGCAAAAGTGAAATAATTAGCGCAAAATTTTCAATATTGCGTACATTTGTTATTTGAATTGAGGTAAGAAGCAGATTTTTGTTTGAAAAGTATTTGCTTAATAATTAAAAGCTTTATTTATAGAAGAAAAAAACGGACATCTTTCTTACATAACTCATCAATTAGCAATTTCTTTAGATTCCTTTAATACGTCTAAAGATTAAGGTGGTGAACCATACTCATTGTGAACTTGCGTTTGCCAATCCAATAAATAAAGTGGTTGCTTTCATATCCAATTTTGCATGATCTTCAAGGTATGTTTGGAGTCTTGCTAAAACACTACCTCGTTTTCCGGAAATAGCATATTTTCAACAGCATCTCGAAATTTCGTTTTCAATGTATTGAGGTAAACTTCCTTTGCCATAAAACCATTGATATAATGGAGATTTCCGACACCGAAGGCCGTAAAATATTCCCAAAACATGCCTGAACCGCCTCCATGCTTGACTGTCTGTTTAACATGCCTTTGGCTTAACCTCCCTTAACCGCCCATGAGCGACCGTCTGAGCAATAACGATTTATTTTCGTTTCATCAGACCATGTTACTTTGTTCCAGTCGCCAGAAGATCGAGAACTATACATCCTGGCAGAGTTTAAGCGAACTTTTATATTTTTGTTATAAATAATAGTTTTTCTACGTTTAAATTGCCTTAAATGTGAGCTCCTTTATGCACGGCCAGTTCCACACTTATTTTTTTGGCCTGTTGCTGATTGAAAACTCTAATTTCTGCAGCTCCAGTTGTAACGTTTTTGGAAATATCTCTACCAGCCTGTTTAATTAGAATCCTTGGAAATAATTTACTGGAAAGAGTTCTTTTATTCTGCGGACTAAGAATGTTTGGGCGGCCCCTGCTGATTTTCTTTCTTTCATTACAAAAGTTCTGGGATGTTATTTGCCCGAAAACTGGCTTATTTGACATTTCGATGCCATTGAGAGAATAGTTCTTGTTTTAAAAATTCACTAACAGTTTTGACATTTTTTAAATGGAATAGGTATATTTTGATCCTGAATGACGATGAAAAATACACAACTTTCATTAGAAACATATTTAAAAAAAATAACATTTTCGCCCTCTTTGAAATTGTTCCAACCGGAAGTATACCTTTAACTCCGGAATTGCATTTTTTTTACGGCGGATTCACATTCTACGCCATAACTTGTGCATGCTGGGTTTAAATGGGGACTTTATCGCTGATGCCTCCTACCAGAAGTGTAATATTCAGACCGGAAGTACACCGTAAGAGACAAGCTGTGGAATTAAAGGCCTGTGAGAATTGTGATTAAAATTTAAACTTTGATTGGTTTGACTAAATTGTTCGCAAGTGCTTTTTTAATTTGCGCCCGACTAAATTTTAGTCATTGGATATTACGAAAGGTGAACAACAAGAGTAAGATGTCTATTTAGTATGGACATTCCAACTTCGATTTGGAGTTCTGGAAAGAATTAGCTAGCGTGTAAATTTTAGTCAGAATTCGCAAATTCCTTAATAAATAAATTAATTGGTTAAACAATATTAAGCTTTATTTAAAAAACTAAACGTAAGTATTTCAATCAAACATTTTTAAGCTTAAACCCAACAGCTTAACGTGTTTAAAGTAAACACTTTTAAGCTTTAATCTAAAAGCGAAACGCTTTTTAAATAAACATTTATAAATTTTAATCCAACAACTGTACGCGTTTAAATTAAAAACTTTTACATTCATTTTAAATTATTTAAATTTAACTAAGAGTGCGTTTAAATTAAATCCGGCGATGTTTGAAACAAACATTTTCCAGTTCGGTGCATTTTCAAATTTAATAAAAGTTTTTGTTGATCTGACCAACATTTTTCTCTCGGTGGTTAAATTTCAATCAAAATAGCTAGTTAGAGATTTTAAAGTATTTCGGAAATTTTTCAATTCAAGATGATCTATAATTTCCCCCGTTAAGGTAGTCGAAATGCCCCCATCGGCAAAATCCTTTTTCTCAGTGACTATTTTGTTTTAAGGGTTGAAAGAAGTTAGGTGGCTGCATTACACAATGCAATAACATTTTTTCACCCTTAAAACAAAATATTCATGGAGAAAAACGATTCTGTGGATGAAGGCATTTCGACTACCTAACACGAGGTACCATTTACATAAAAGTGGGTGCGTGATCATGATTTTGAATTATCTACCAAAATTTGGAAACTCAGAATGACTAATAATAACTGAATTTACAAATTCAAAATGGAGATGGTGATGGTTTTAATGGTTTTTATGAAAATTATGCCGGCTGTTTTGCTACAGGTTACCATAATTTTTCTTTCTCTTTGAAATGGGTTCCCATAACTCACCTTCATAAAAGGGGTGTTTCAAGAAATACTAATGTTTTACAGCATCAGTATGTTATTTGATCAAATTTAGCATTTGGATGATTTTGGGGTTGTTAATTTCGATTATGCAAAAATCTTTGAATTGTGGTTTCGTATTTTGGTCCCGTCGATTTTGGTAGACATCTGGTAACAAATAAACAATTTTGATATCTTATTTCAGAAATACGTAATTATCCGAGCATTTAGACATACTTTTGCGTATACGAGTATTTTTAATCAAATGAAAAAACAACGACTTTCGAGTTTTCTCATTTGAATCCTAAAATGCAAGGAAATGACTTTCGCTTCAATTAGTCGATAAATTGTTTGCTTTTATTTGAAGGTTTAATTGAATTTTTAATGCTTTTAAAATTTTAATGAATATGCACGTGGGTAAAAGCTCTAAAGTAAGCTTTTCAAATTTCAAGGCATTGGGCATTAAGAGGAGAAATACAATTTGTTATGTAATTTTCGGCAAGTTTTTACCCCTCGGAAAATAGCCAAACAGCATTAAAGCTGTTAAGTTCAAAGTATTTGAAATTGATTCTTTGAAAGTTTACTGCTTTTCTACATGTAAAACGATTGTTTCAATTTTGTATACTTGGAGGAAGTATGAGTATCAAAACTTGCAAGGGCATAATATGTATGCATAAGAATAATTTGTGAGAGGATTGCATAAAAAAAAAGCGGATTAATAAGTCTTTAGACAACAGAAGTACATTAAGATGTTTAGGAACCATTCACTAAGAATGGAAATTTGAGAAAGTAACAAATTCAGAAAATGTAATATGTAAGTTAAAATTAAGGTAATGCCTGCTACTTTAGCTAGGCTGTAAATTATTATATTTTATTGTATTAATCAAATTATAAATGTGGACACATATTCTATACAGGATGTATTATTTAGGATGGATCAGCCGAAGTAGGGTGATAGGGAACCTCAATACCATCGATTTAACTATTATTCGGCGATATTCATTAGAAAATATTCAGGTATTTGTAAAGTAGGTCAATTTCAGAATTAATCAGCACTAATTTAGTTATTTCAGCTAAGCTATTGATACTAAGCTCATTATTTATGACTGTATTAGCCCTAATAACCCTTTTTTGTTAAAATATTGCTTTGATTTTATAAATTACAGTTTGTGAACAAAAAATAATCTTTATGGCATTTTAGTGTATCCATTTTATTTGAAGACTCTCTATCAAAAATTACAGAAATTACAGGATAAAATATCCTACCTATCTTAAAAACTTCTCTACTTCACTGGCAATTAATCCTACTTTCATACTGAAATTTCTATTCTAAGAAAATAATATTAAGATGAAACCCCGATTTTTTCATTTAAAGTACTGTATTTGTTACAATTATTTGAATGATGAAAAAAGTTGTTACCACGGTATAGATAGCAGGATGTTTAAAACTATACTATACATTTTCTGCTCACTTATTTATTCGTGTTAAATGTTTTAGTTTTGTAATTGGGATTGAGAAATAAAAAAAAAATCGTTAACTTCTCATTTCAAAGCTACTTTAGTTCCTGTAGGTACTCTGGGAGAGATGATTTTTAACTAGGTTAAGGTTTATTTATTTATACACCTTTGGGGAAGAAAAGAAACTTTCTTCCCCTAAAATAAGTTTTTCTTCAAGCGATATTCTCTTTTCAGTTTTTCTTTTGAAATTATAAATTCCTCGTTGAATTTTTTTTTATTTAAAATGTATTTAATTTTAAATTATTTTTTTATAAATGTTTATATATTTTTGCAATATTATTTTGAATATTTTATTTTAAATTAAATATTCTGGATTTTCTATTTTTATTAAATTTTATTTTTATTTTATTTCTTTTGACTAGTTGATCACCAGACACTCCGATTGCTTATTTTATTTTTTCTTCTCTCTCACCTAAAACCTAACGGCATACTTATTTTTTTAAAAAACATTAAATAATTTAGACATTTTCATCAAGTGTTTTACAACAAGTAGTTTAAAAGTTGCCGCTCCTACATAAAACCTAAACTACAATTATTTTTAATTCACATGCTAAAAGAAAAACTTGGAACTAACGGTTCAGCCGCCACAACACCCCCTTCCCAGCGAAACAGCAGATGAGCGAAAGTAATTACGTAAATTTGGAAAAGGTAACTCTCTTTGGAGAAATGTTTGGTTTTAAGAGAGCACAAGGTGAATGGTTGGCTGACTGATCCGTCCTGGACACTGGCCTAGGAAGCGGAATTTTTGTTGTATGAACAGACTCTGGCTGTTCTTTTGTACGTGGAGGGTTATCAAAAGAAACAGTAATTACGTCTTTCTCAGTTGGATGATTATTTTCATAATTAATTTGGCAAGAATTTAGAGTGTAACAAGGCTTTAAACGATCGAGTGAAATGTTAATGTCTCTATTCTTAATTCTAATTGTAAAGAAATTTTTATGTCTGGTTATGACGGGAAATGGACCTTGGTAGTGACTCTGAAAACTACCTCTGACTGCGTCACTTCGAATGAACACATGAGAACAAGTGTGCAAATCCTTGAACTTAAAAAATTTTGTTTTAGAACGATTTGAGGCGGGCACGGGACGAATATTACAGAAAAAATTTTTTAAACGATTGACAAATACACTTTGATGGTAATATGGTGATTTATCTTCAAGGAAATCGCCTGGCAGTCTCAAAGGTTGGCCATAAAGTAATTCGGCTGGTGTGGCAACGAATTCCTCCCGAAAAGTTGTTCGAAGCCCAAGCAAAACAGAAGGTAAGATGTCAGACCAAGAATCGGTTTGATACATCTTAATGGCTGTTTTTAGGGTCCTATGCCAACGCTCAATAAATCCATTTGATTGTGGGTGGTAAGGTGTCGTGCGATTATGCTTGAAGCCTAATAATCTAGAGAGTTCTTTAAAAAGAAGAGATTC
Source organism: Dysmachus trigonus (assembly GCA_949715965.1). Classification (NCBI taxonomy): domain Eukaryota; kingdom Metazoa; phylum Arthropoda; class Insecta; order Diptera; family Asilidae; genus Dysmachus; species Dysmachus trigonus. The sequence continues at coordinate 50,336,056 of OX454319.1, read as the reverse complement.
AAATTGCCTACCCTGATCCGTTACTATAATTTTTGGAACCCCAAAACGAGAGATCCATTCATGAAATAAGGCTTTCGCACAGTTTTCAGCTGAAATGTGTGATAAGGGTATTGCCTCAGGCCATCGCGTAAATCTATCGATGATAGTAAGGCAATATCTGAATTCGTGAGAGGGAGGTAACGGGCCGATGATATCCATGTGAATAATTTCAAAACGAGCTGATGAAATTGGAAATGACCCGAAAGAATTTTTAACGTGACGCGAGATTTTATTTTTCTGACACGCTAAGCAACTTCTACTCCACTTAACGACGTCTTTATTCATGGATGGCCAAAAGTATTTTGAAGTTACCATTTTATTTGTGGCCCGGATACTAGGATGAGTTAAATTATGTAAAGAATTAAAAACCTGAAGTCGGAAAGATTCCGAAATGAAAGGACGATGTACTGATTTAGACTTCTCACAATAAATTTGTTTGACACTTCCTAAAACAGGCAGTTTCAAAAATGTAAATGAGGAATTTTTTAATAAATCTTGAAGTTGACTATCGGATTCCTGAGCCGTAGCTATAGCTTCAAAATCTAAAGTAGATGGTAAATGAATTTCCTCAACGCGTGAAAGAGTGTCAGCAACAACATTATTTTCACCGGCAATATGCTGAATGTCAGTGGTGAACTGACCTATAAAGTCTAAATGCCTCGCCTGTCTGGGAGAAGCTTTTTCTAAATTCTGTCTAAAGGCAAAAGTTAACGGTTTATGATCAGTGAAAAGGGTGAAAATTCTTCCCTCCAAATGATACCGAAAATATTTAACCCCTTTGTAAGCTGCCAAAAGTTCACGGTCATAAGCACTGTACTTATTTTGAGCAGCGGTTAATTTAGCTGAAAAGAAACCAAGGGGTTGCCAGGAATCATTAACTCTTTGATTTAGTGAAGCACCGATCGCGATATCAGAAGCATCAACAAATAATGCTAAGTGAGCATTGTTATCTGGAAAGGCCAAAAGAGTAATTTTGGCTAACTGCAATTTAACATCTTCAAAGGCCTTAATTGAATCCTTTGTCCAATCAATTTTCTTGGAACCGTCCTTTTTACTCCCGGTTAAAAATTTGTTAAGGAGAATCTGATGCTCAGCAGCATGAGGTAAGAAACGCCGGTAAAAATTTACCATGCCGAGAAAGCGTCTTAATTCTTTGACTGTTGAAGGACGCTTGAAATTGAAAATAGCCTGTACTTTCTGAGGCGAAGGCTTAATACCTTGCGAATTAATAAAATGACCGAGAAACTTTACTTCTGGAAGCATGAAGTTACACTTCTCGATGTTTATAACTAACCCATGTTCTTGCAATTTTTGAAAAATTTGTTTTAAATGTTCCAAATGTTGTTCTTCAGAATGGGAGGCCACCAAAATATCGTCCAGATAAACGAAACAAAATTGGAAGTCTCGAAGTACTGAATTTATAAATCTTTGGAAAGTTTGTGCAGCATTGCACAGACCAAATGTCATTCTAGTAAATTCGAATAAACCGAAAGGTGTACAAATGGCGGTTTTAGGGATATCTTCTGGTTCAACAGGAATTTGATGATACGCCTTGGTCAGATCCAAAGTAGAGAATATTTTACAATTTTGAAGATGGGAAACGAAATCATGAATAAGTGGTATTGGATAACGATCTGGAATTGTAACATAGTTAAGGCGTCTATAATCACCGCATGGTCTCCAATCTCCATTTGCTTTAGGGACCATATGCAATGGTGATGACCAAGGACTGTTGGATGGTCTACAAATGCCTTGATTCAGTAAAAAATCAAATTCCTTCTTTGCTATTGCCAATTTCTCTGGTGACAGGCGTCGAACTTTGGAAAAAATTGGTGGACCTATAGTTTTAATTTGATGTGTTATACTATGTTTAACCGGTTTCGAAAAGGTTGTATCAACAGTAATGTTTTGAAATTCCCGAAGTAATTTTTGTACTTTGTCATTTATCGATGGTTTAATTAGTACTGACAAAGTAGTAGAAGGGCCAGTAAATATACGTCCATTTGAAGTTAAGTTAGTTAGAGGGTCGATAAGCATTCCTTTAGAAAGATCAACAATTAATTTAAAATGATATATAAAATCTGCACCTAGAATTGGTTTCTCGACATCAGCTATCAAAAACTGCCATTGAAAATTTCTTCGTAGACCAAGATCTAAAGTTAAAATTTTATTCCCATAAGTATTGATAGGTGAAGAGTTCGCAGCGGATAACTGCAAACTGGAAGGTAACAATTTTGACAAATGAGGAACAGGAATGACCGAGACATCTGCGCCTGTATCAATTAAATAATACTGCTTTGTTGAATTATCAAAGATGTGCAGACGACTATTGTATTCGTTTAAATCATCCGTCGTCAAAGATGAAACGCAATTTAGTTTTTTTGTGATTCCGAGAATTTTTTGTAAGAACACGGAGGAATACACTTGGAAGCGTTATCATTGTAATTGGCATGATACCAACACCAATCTGGATGATTTCGAGATTTGGAATTATCCCGTCTTGTCAATCTAGATTGGGAAAAAGAAGGAGATCTACCTCTTGATTGATTACGTTCGCGAAAAGAAGAATTACTGGAGGGTTGATCACGTAATTTTAATGATTTTACGTCGAGGGCCAGATTATTGACTGTTTGATTTAATTTATAAACTTCAGACGATAAATTTGATAACATATTTATAATGTTAGCGTCATGATGAGATGAGAGAGCAAAAACAGAAGATTTATTACACATCTCAAAAATTTTGTCTGCGCAGTCGGCCAACTGATTAAGAGGGCCAGAATTGCACGATAAAATTGCTCTCATACGTTCTGGAAGTCTCTGCAACCAGAGGGTCTTCAAAACGTCGTCATTTAATTTCCCATCAGCCAGATTTTTCATTTCGCGTAAAAACTGCGAAGGAGACCTATCACCTAAAACCAGATCTCCGAGAAGTTTATTTAATTTGCAAGTCTCGCTCTCTGAAAGGCGAGATATTAACATTTCTTTCAAATTAGTATAAGGAATTCGCGGATCCGGATTTTCTAATATATCACTAATTGTACTTATTAAATTTTCATCCAATGCCGAAAGAAGATGATTGTATTTAGTGCTTTCTGAAGTGATTCTAGCCAATTCAAATTGCGCTTCCAATTTTTTAAACCAAAATTTTGGAGCACTTCTCCAAAAGGGGGGAGCGCTAAACGAAATTGTAGAAACAGAAGGAAGTGCTGTGGCGGATGAAAATAAATCTTGCATAAGGGGATTCAGCGACGCGAAGGGATTATCACTTTCAACATCTCCCCGGTTAAAATCGCCACTTGAACCGTTCATTTTAAACAATACCAAATGTGAATTAAAAATTAACAAAAATTTCTAATAAGGAGTTTTAAAATTGAATCTAAATTGCTACTTCCCTGTGCTATTCTTGCTGAAATTGCTGTTTTGAATTTGAATGTCGCTGAAGGCTTGGATGAGATTGATGTATCCAATTTTAATAGTGAGGTGAAATTTCTTTCTTCTTATTTCTTCCCTCTTATTTCTTTCTTCCTATTTCTTTCTTCTTACTTCTTTTTTAAATTCTTTCTTCTTTTTGTCCTTTTTTCTTAATTCTTTCTTCTTTTATCGGGGTCACCAGTTTTTGGGGAAGAAAAGAAACTTTCTTCCCCTAAAATAAGTTTTTCTTCAAGCGATATTCTCTTTTCAGTTTTTCTTTTGAAATTATAAATTCCTCGTTGAATTTTTTTTTTATTTAAAATGTATTTAATTTTAAATTATTTTTTTATAAATGTTTATATATTTTTGCAATATTATTTTGAATATTTTATTTTAAATTAAATATTCTGGATTTTCTATTTTTATTAAATTTTATTTTTATTTTATTTCTTTTGACTAGTTGATCACCAGACACTCCGATTGCTTATTTTATTTTTTCTTCTCTCTCACCTAAAACCTAACGGCATACTTATTTTTTTAAAAAACATTAAATAATTTAGACATTTTCATCAAGTGTTTTACAACAAGTAGTTTAAAAGTTGCCGCTCCTACATAAAACCTAAACTACAATTATTTTTAATTCACATGCTAAAAGAAAAACTTGGAACTAACGGTTCAGCCGCCACACACCCTATTAAGGGGTTAGGTGTAGTCAGAATTTTCAAAAAATCGTTTTTTTTTTTGCAATTTCTTAAAGTATAATATCTTAGAAATATTCTCTGAAAATTTTAAGTAAATCCGACAAATACTTTTCGAGTTATTCGATAATTAACAAAGAGTTCTCGGGTGCTCTGGAACATCGGTATGCCGAAAAAACCGATACTGCACGTGTGAAAGTGGCAGATAAGTGCGCTAACGACAACACTCGAGAAGGTAGAATGCTACGTAGACAACATCAAATAGATATTTTGGAAGCTGCTACAACGGCTGAAGAACTATTATATGGCCCAGGAATAGATGACTCGGTGTAAGTAATTAAATAATACGTATTACTTTACGTAATTTGAGTGTAAAACTTCAAATGCGTTTTTCTCAAAACTATGTTTTTTGAATTGGTGACCACTGTAGCTCAAAAACCGCTCGGTAGATTTTAATGAAATTTATACAGATTTTTGAAAACATAAAAAACTAGTGCCTGATCGAAGGATTTTTTTTTTTTTTTAATTTCGATTTTTTATAAACAATTAACTGTTGGTTTTTTCCCAAAAATCTGGAAAAAATTTTCCTGAGGCCGCCATTTTGTTAATTTAAAAAAAAAAAAAAGCTTCGATCAGGCACTAGATTATCTATTAATAAAATTAATTTTTTTTTGTCCAATTGATTTTTGATGAATCTCCAAGGATAAGTGATGGTCACCGCAAGGCGCTTCGGTTAGAACTGGATCAAAACAAACAGCCATAACTTTTAAAATTATTAATTTTTTTTTCTAAAATTTCTGTCAAGTCAAGTCGAAAACTTATTTAATAATGCTATGTTTTTACTTTTATAAAATAAAATAATTTAGTGGCAAAACAAAATTATTTAAATTTGTCATTTTTCTATGCCTCTGACTACACCTAACCCCTTAAGCTCACTGATTGTTATTTATTGAAAGAATTAATTATTTAGGTATCACTGGTTGTAATAATAAAGTTGGACTTTTACTTAAAACTACAGTCCTTAATTACCATTTTACCCTGAAGTTTCATAGTTCAAAAACGGGTTTTAACAATTTGTAATAAATTAGCATGTGCATTGTGCAGCGAGGAGCAAAAGTGAAATAATTAGCGCAAAATTTTCAATATTGCGTACATTTGTTATTTGAATTGAGGTAAGAAGCAGATTTTTGTTTGAAAAGTATTTGCTTAATAATTAAAAGCTTTATTTATAGAAGAAAAAAACGGACATCTTTCTTACATAACTCATCAATTAGCAATTTCTTTAGATTCCTTTAATACGTCTAAAGATTAAGGTGGTGAACCATACTCATTGTGAACTTGCGTTTGCCAATCCAATAAATAAAGTGGTTGCTTTCATATCCAATTTTGCATGATCTTCAAGGTATGTTTGGAGTCTTGCTAAAACACTACCTCGTTTTCCGGAAATAGCATATTTTCAACAGCATCTCGAAATTTCGTTTTCAATGTATTGAGGTAAACTTCCTTTGCCATAAAACCATTGATATAATGGAGATTTCCGACACCGAAGGCCGTAAAATATTCCCAAAACATGCCTGAACCGCCTCCATGCTTGACTGTCTGTTTAACATGCCTTTGGCTTAACCTCCCTTAACCGCCCATGAGCGACCGTCTGAGCAATAACGATTTATTTTCGTTTCATCAGACCATGTTACTTTGTTCCAGTCGCCAGAAGATCGAGAACTATACATCCTGGCAGAGTTTAAGCGAACTTTTATATTTTTGTTATAAATAATAGTTTTTCTACGTTTAAATTGCCTTAAATGTGAGCTCCTTTATGCACGGCCAGTTCCACACTTATTTTTTTGGCCTGTTGCTGATTGAAAACTCTAATTTCTGCAGCTCCAGTTGTAACGTTTTTGGAAATATCTCTACCAGCCTGTTTAATTAGAATCCTTGGAAATAATTTACTGGAAAGAGTTCTTTTATTCTGCGGACTAAGAATGTTTGGGCGGCCCCTGCTGATTTTCTTTCTTTCATTACAAAAGTTCTGGGATGTTATTTGCCCGAAAACTGGCTTATTTGACATTTCGATGCCATTGAGAGAATAGTTCTTGTTTTAAAAATTCACTAACAGTTTTGACATTTTTTAAATGGAATAGGTATATTTTGATCCTGAATGACGATGAAAAATACACAACTTTCATTAGAAACATATTTAAAAAAAATAACATTTTCGCCCTCTTTGAAATTGTTCCAACCGGAAGTATACCTTTAACTCCGGAATTGCATTTTTTTTACGGCGGATTCACATTCTACGCCATAACTTGTGCATGCTGGGTTTAAATGGGGACTTTATCGCTGATGCCTCCTACCAGAAGTGTAATATTCAGACCGGAAGTACACCGTAAGAGACAAGCTGTGGAATTAAAGGCCTGTGAGAATTGTGATTAAAATTTAAACTTTGATTGGTTTGACTAAATTGTTCGCAAGTGCTTTTTTAATTTGCGCCCGACTAAATTTTAGTCATTGGATATTACGAAAGGTGAACAACAAGAGTAAGATGTCTATTTAGTATGGACATTCCAACTTCGATTTGGAGTTCTGGAAAGAATTAGCTAGCGTGTAAATTTTAGTCAGAATTCGCAAATTCCTTAATAAATAAATTAATTGGTTAAACAATATTAAGCTTTATTTAAAAAACTAAACGTAAGTATTTCAATCAAACATTTTTAAGCTTAAACCCAACAGCTTAACGTGTTTAAAGTAAACACTTTTAAGCTTTAATCTAAAAGCGAAACGCTTTTTAAATAAACATTTATAAATTTTAATCCAACAACTGTACGCGTTTAAATTAAAAACTTTTACATTCATTTTAAATTATTTAAATTTAACTAAGAGTGCGTTTAAATTAAATCCGGCGATGTTTGAAACAAACATTTTCCAGTTCGGTGCATTTTCAAATTTAATAAAAGTTTTTGTTGATCTGACCAACATTTTTCTCTCGGTGGTTAAATTTCAATCAAAATAGCTAGTTAGAGATTTTAAAGTATTTCGGAAATTTTTCAATTCAAGATGATCTATAATTTCCCCCGTTAAGGTAGTCGAAATGCCCCCATCGGCAAAATCCTTTTTCTCAGTGACTATTTTGTTTTAAGGGTTGAAAGAAGTTAGGTGGCTGCATTACACAATGCAATAACATTTTTTCACCCTTAAAACAAAATATTCATGGAGAAAAACGATTCTGTGGATGAAGGCATTTCGACTACCTAACACGAGGTACCATTTACATAAAAGTGGGTGCGTGATCATGATTTTGAATTATCTACCAAAATTTGGAAACTCAGAATGACTAATAATAACTGAATTTACAAATTCAAAATGGAGATGGTGATGGTTTTAATGGTTTTTATGAAAATTATGCCGGCTGTTTTGCTACAGGTTACCATAATTTTTCTTTCTCTTTGAAATGGGTTCCCATAACTCACCTTCATAAAAGGGGTGTTTCAAGAAATACTAATGTTTTACAGCATCAGTATGTTATTTGATCAAATTTAGCATTTGGATGATTTTGGGGTTGTTAATTTCGATTATGCAAAAATCTTTGAATTGTGGTTTCGTATTTTGGTCCCGTCGATTTTGGTAGACATCTGGTAACAAATAAACAATTTTGATATCTTATTTCAGAAATACGTAATTATCCGAGCATTTAGACATACTTTTGCGTATACGAGTATTTTTAATCAAATGAAAAAACAACGACTTTCGAGTTTTCTCATTTGAATCCTAAAATGCAAGGAAATGACTTTCGCTTCAATTAGTCGATAAATTGTTTGCTTTTATTTGAAGGTTTAATTGAATTTTTAATGCTTTTAAAATTTTAATGAATATGCACGTGGGTAAAAGCTCTAAAGTAAGCTTTTCAAATTTCAAGGCATTGGGCATTAAGAGGAGAAATACAATTTGTTATGTAATTTTCGGCAAGTTTTTACCCCTCGGAAAATAGCCAAACAGCATTAAAGCTGTTAAGTTCAAAGTATTTGAAATTGATTCTTTGAAAGTTTACTGCTTTTCTACATGTAAAACGATTGTTTCAATTTTGTATACTTGGAGGAAGTATGAGTATCAAAACTTGCAAGGGCATAATATGTATGCATAAGAATAATTTGTGAGAGGATTGCATAAAAAAAAAGCGGATTAATAAGTCTTTAGACAACAGAAGTACATTAAGATGTTTAGGAACCATTCACTAAGAATGGAAATTTGAGAAAGTAACAAATTCAGAAAATGTAATATGTAAGTTAAAATTAAGGTAATGCCTGCTACTTTAGCTAGGCTGTAAATTATTATATTTTATTGTATTAATCAAATTATAAATGTGGACACATATTCTATACAGGATGTATTATTTAGGATGGATCAGCCGAAGTAGGGTGATAGGGAACCTCAATACCATCGATTTAACTATTATTCGGCGATATTCATTAGAAAATATTCAGGTATTTGTAAAGTAGGTCAATTTCAGAATTAATCAGCACTAATTTAGTTATTTCAGCTAAGCTATTGATACTAAGCTCATTATTTATGACTGTATTAGCCCTAATAACCCTTTTTTGTTAAAATATTGCTTTGATTTTATAAATTACAGTTTGTGAACAAAAAATAATCTTTATGGCATTTTAGTGTATCCATTTTATTTGAAGACTCTCTATCAAAAATTACAGAAATTACAGGATAAAATATCCTACCTATCTTAAAAACTTCTCTACTTCACTGGCAATTAATCCTACTTTCATACTGAAATTTCTATTCTAAGAAAATAATATTAAGATGAAACCCCGATTTTTTCATTTAAAGTACTGTATTTGTTACAATTATTTGAATGATGAAAAAAGTTGTTACCACGGTATAGATAGCAGGATGTTTAAAACTATACTATACATTTTCTGCTCACTTATTTATTCGTGTTAAATGTTTTAGTTTTGTAATTGGGATTGAGAAATAAAAAAAAAATCGTTAACTTCTCATTTCAAAGCTACTTTAGTTCCTGTAGGTACTCTGGGAGAGATGATTTTTAACTAGGTTAAGGTTTATTTATTTATACACCCTATTAAGGGGTTAGGTGTAGTCAGAATTTTCAAAAAATCGTTTTTTTTTTTGCAATTTCTTAAAGTATAATATCTTAGAAATATTCTCTGAAAATTTTAAGTAAATCCGACAAATACTTTTCGAGTTATTCGATAATTAACAAAGAGTTCTCGGGTGCTCTGGAACATCGGTATGCCGAAAAAACCGATACTGCACGTGTGAAAGTGGCAGATAAGTGCGCTAACGACAACACTCGAGAAGGTAGAATGCTACGTAGACAACATCAAATAGATATTTTGGAAGCTGCTACAACGGCTGAAGAACTATTATATGGCCCAGGAATAGATGACTCGGTGTAAGTAATTAAATAATACGTATTACTTTACGTAATTTGAGTGTAAAACTTCAAATGCGTTTTTCTCAAAACTATGTTTTTTGAATTGGTGACCACTGTAGCTCAAAAACCGCTCGGTAGATTTTAATGAAATTTATACAGATTTTTGAAAACATAAAAAACTAGTGCCTGATCGAAGGATTTTTTTTTTTTTTTTAATTTCGATTTTTTATAAACAATTAACTGTTGGTTTTTTCCCAAAAATCTGGAAAAAATTTTCCTGAGGCCGCCATTTTGTTAATTTAAAAAAAAAAAAAAGCTTCGATCAGGCACTAGATTATCTATTAATAAAATTAATTTTTTTTTGTCCAATTGATTTTTGATGAATCTCCAAGGATAAGTGATGGTCACCGCAAGGCGCTTCGGTTAGAACTGGATCAAAACAAACAGCCATAACTTTTAAAATTATTAATTTTTTTTTCTAAAATTTCTGTCAAGTCAAGTCGAAAACTTATTTAATAATGCTATGTTTTTACTTTTATAAAATAAAATAATTTAGTGGCAAAACAAAATTATTTAAATTTGTCATTTTTCTATGCCTCTGACTACACCTAACCCCTTAAGCTCACTGATTGTTATTTATTGAAAGAATTAATTATTTAGGTATCACTGGTTGTAATAATAAAGTTGGACTTTTACTTAAAACTACAGTCCTTAATTACCATTTTACCCTGAAGTTTCATAGTTCAAAAACGGGTTTTAACAATTTGTAATAAATTAGCATGTGCATTGTGCAGCGAGGAGCAAAAGTGAAATAATTAGCGCAAAATTTTCAATATTGCGTACATTTGTTATTTGAATTGAGGTAAGAAGCAGATTTTTGTTTGAAAAGTATTTGCTTAATAATTAAAAGCTTTATTTATAGAAGAAAAAAACGGACATCTTTCTTACATAACTCATCAATTAGCAATTTCTTTAGATTCCTTTAATACGTCTAAAGATTAAGGTGGTGAACCATACTCATTGTGAACTTGCGTTTGCCAATCCAATAAATAAAGTGGTTGCTTTCATATCCAATTTTGCATGATCTTCAAGGTATGTTTGGAGTCTTGCTAAAACACTACCTCGTTTTCCGGAAATAGCATATTTTCAACAGCATCTCGAAATTTCGTTTTCAATGTATTGAGGTAAACTTCCTTTGCCATAAAACCATTGATATAATGGAGATTTCCGACACCGAAGGCCGTAAAATATTCCCAAAACATGCCTGAACCGCCTCCATGCTTGACTGTCTGTTTAACATGCCTTTGGCTTAACCTCCCTTAACCGCCCATGAGCGACCGTCTGAGCAATAACGATTTATTTTCGTTTCATCAGACCATGTTACTTTGTTCCAGTCGCCAGAAGATCGAGAACTATACATCCTGGCAGAGTTTAAGCGAACTTTTATATTTTTGTTATAAATAATAGTTTTTCTACGTTTAAATTGCCTTAAATGTGAGCTCCTTTATGCACGGCCAGTTCCACACTTATTTTTTTGGCCTGTTGCTGATTGAAAACTCTAATTTCTGCAGCTCCAGTTGTAACGTTTTTGGAAATATCTCTACCAGCCTGTTTAATTAGAATCCTTGGAAATAATTTACTGGAAAGAGTTCTTTTATTCTGCGGACTAAGAATGTTTGGGCGGCCCCTGCTGATTTTCTTTCTTTCATTACAAAAGTTCTGGGATGTTATTTGCCCGAAAACTGGCTTATTTGACATTTCGATGCCATTGAGAGAATAGTTCTTGTTTTAAAAATTCACTAACAGTTTTGACTTGCGATAAACTTCTCATTTTGATGAATATTTGAAAAGCTCTACAAAAAATCGTCCGATAATAATCACTACACACTCACCCGTAAAATAAAACATATTGCGCACTTTATTTCTTTCATATGAGGTGAATCCCCGATTTGGGAAAATTTGAATTATGCTTATTGGTATACGCGGAGCAAAACTGAGTCTATGCTTATTGCATAGTTGTAATTTCTAGAGCATTGTCAGAGTTTGCCACTTGTTTTAACAAATAGAGCAAAGGAAAGCCAAATTTCTACGCAAATGTGACTCAATTTTATTTTCGTCAAAAAAAATTAAAAAAAAATTTGTCCATCATCTGCCATTAATTATATCAATCGATTTCATCTTAACCCCATTAATGCGCAAAACGAGGATATTGTACACGCAAGTTCAATTGTACGATTCGAATAGCAAACTGAGGCGAATTTCCTCCAAATTCGTATATAAGGGGTTTTTGGGGGTGCGTCTTTTAGAATCTGGCATTTGTTTTAGATAAAAACTTCAAAAACTCTATTATTTTTTGGGTTTTTTCAAAAAAGTGCCGATTTTTTTGGTCATTTTTCGTCTCAAAGTCGATTATCTTGTCGTTGCTGCTATTGAATGATCATATAACTGCAGCGAGTACACTCGACCGACGGGGAGAATTAGGCAAATGAGATACAGAATCTTGTTAAAGAAGAATACTTTATTTTTCTTAACTAATCCTATCTCTGACAAATAACCGGGGAGCACTGGACTATCGCGTGCAGACGGATCGACGTTCGAGCAGGAACTGAACTGAACTCTACCGTTGGGTTGCAACGTTGTGCATAAGGCAGTGTGTGTGAGTCGGTTGATCGCCGCAGGCTCCCCCCCAGAATTCCACAATCTACCGAGGAATTCTTATTTTGACTTTGCGACCTGATCTTGTTATAATTTCCGGTGTCGAATCCGAAGTCGTCTTGGTGATTCCACTCCTATAGTCCGAGAGCTGACTGCAAAAAACCTAGCCAATAAAGTAACAGGATGAAATGTGTTTTATATGTTAGTACCAACAGTGCTCGTAACAAAATGCATGGTGTGCCTAGGCAGAACTTGTGCACAAATTTGCTATGAGCCTTTTCAGGACGCAAATTTGGGACTGCAACTTTACCTATCGAGTAACAGCTTGAAATTATTTTTAAAATTTTGCATTTACCGAGTTAAACAAAAATATATTGGTGTGCCTCATTAAATCTTGTGCTAATACCTTGGCACACCATTTTTTTTAATTTTTTTTTTAGGCACGCTACTGTACCTATCGAGTAACAGCCTCAAACTGCTATCAAATTAAAGTTTAAACATTGTATTATTAGAAAAAAAAAGTGTGCCACGTCTAAGCCTGTGCCAAATATCTGGCACACCACTTTCAATTTTCAGTCTTACAGCCGGCCCATGACGAGAGTACGTCATTTCTTCGCTCAGACCAGCTACCCCACCACATCATTTTCCATCCTGCGCATGAGCAGAACATTCTAAATCGTATGGCTAGTCTTAAAGAAGAAAGAACGTACTCTCTTTTTATTTTAGTCCGACTATATCTTATGCTATTATTAATAGAACCTATTACAGAAGTATTTAGGGATAAAATAATGATTACCCAATAAACAATTATGATTTAAAAAAAATATTCTTTATTCATTTGGATATTTTAAAAATTAAATATCCATAATACTATAAAAAAATTTCTTATACATACTATTATTAAATTAATAAAAACTTACATATGTAGAAACACAACATACAGAGTGATCCAAAAGTATGGAAACGGCTAAATAACTTTCGAGGAATGCATTTTGGAGAAAAAAGTTTTAGACAAAAGTCTTAGGAATTTTCCCTGGCTATTCAATGGTGGCCTTAGATTTGACCTTGACCATGGCCTTGAAGGTCATTTCAAGGTCAAGTTGATTTTTTTAGATTGGAACCCATATTTTCGACAACGGAAATGAAAAGAGCGGAAAATTTTACGTCCGACTGTGATCTTAATCATGACCTCGAAGGTCATATCAAGGTCAATATGGCTCTTTAAAAGGGAACCTGCATTCTTACTGCGTATTTGGAAAGAGCGGAAGTTTTGCTTCAACCTTGACAACAACCTTGACCATGACCTTGACAACAACCTTGACCATGACCATGACCTCGAAGGTCATATCAAGGTCAAGGTGTTTTTTTGAAGGGGAAAACATATTTCTATTTTTGGCAAAGTAAATGGAAAGATTATGACCTTGACCATTACCTCGAAGGGAACGTACAATTTTCCGCTCTTTCCATTTCCGTGGCCAAAAACGTGATTTGCTCTTCAAAAAACCATCTTGACCTTGACATAACCTTTGACGCAAAACTTCTGCTCTTTCCAAATCCGCAGTAACAATAGTATGGGAGCCCAAGCGGGGATTTTGGTTCTTACTCGAGCGCGTCAGAAAATCATATGGGGAGAAACTTTGCACCCTGTAATGTACCCCTACCATATATGAACCCTTAATACAGGGGAGTGCGATGAGGGCAGCCCGTCAGATTAGTAAAAAAAAATCGATCCTCAGAAAAACTCGAGCGCGTCAGATTAAGAACAGGTAAGTTAAGTACATCCAGAAAAGTGTATATTTCAATAATCTGACAATTTGAGCGTGGCATAAAGAAATGGGCGAGTCACAAAGTTGTAAAAAAAAACGTCACCTCGAAATACTCGAGCGCGATTGAATTTTTTTTTATTTTGAAGGAAATTCTATCAGGATCACGAAAACCATATAATCTGACGGTTTTCATGGGGCGATGTAGCTAAAACCATCGATAAAGGCTGAGCGTACAGATGCTGACAACCAAAGAGTATCTATTAACAAAAGGGGACACTTGTGAAGTTTTCCTTATCTTTTTTCGACCTTGGTACCGTTACAGGAACGAAGTGGAAATTTCTGCTAGAAATAGGTAGTAATAAAGAAGGCATAGGTGAGAGAAAGACAAAAATTTGGGGCGAAAAGTAGAACACTCCTGCAGGGTGCACCTCACAAAAATTTTTTATCACAAAACTTTTCTATGAACACATTACACGCTGCCTTTTCCACAGCCACACACCAAACACATTATATTATGCTTATCGATCATTTATCTAAAGCACATTTTATTTTATTTTATTAATTCCGTCTAAAAAAGCACTTTTTCACTTAAAAACTTTTAAGCTTTTATATAAATAAATGATTGAATTTCTTATATATAAATGTGTGTACATATCTTTTTTATTACATCCCGTAATAAACAAAAGAAATTAAAAAAAAATTTATTTGAAAACTCTCACATTAATAATTTTTCAAATTGTCAGATTACCAATACTCCTCTATATAATTGTCAGATTATCACTTAGGGCGACTAAGACATCGAGCTGAACCCTTTGTATAAAATTCTGACGCACTCGAGTATTTCATGGTAACTGTTTTTTTTAACATTTTCAAAAGTCAATCATGAGTTTTGGTCCCGTCCAAATCGTCAGCTATTGAAATAGGAGACTTTTTTGAGTTCAATTGCTAATCCATTTCAATATCTGACGTGATCGAATAACTTTTTTTTGTTTTGTTTTTTTATCCCTTTTTACAGCCACCCACCACTATTTAATCGTCAGATTAATATCTATCGGTTATCAGAAAGACAAAGCAGGTATACACTATGAATGTCTGACGCGCTAGAGTATTTCCATGTGACTGTTTTTTTTTTGTTACATTTTTAAAAATTTTTACACGCTCTTTTCCCCACTAAAATGGAAAACTTAACATAAACTTTTTTTCGTTTTAGAACCTAATCTTCACAATCCAATAGGTCCCTATAACGCTCTAGTAACTGCAAATTTAGCATCCCGGGCTCCCCTACTACAATGCAGGTTCCCTTTTAAAGAGCCATATTGACCTTGATATGACCTTCGAGGTCATGGTTAAGATCACAGTCGGACGTAAAATTTTCCGCTCTTTTCATTTCCGTTGTCGAAAATATGGGTTCCAATCTAAAAAAATCAACTTGACCTTGAAATGACCTTCAAGGCCATGGTCAAGGTCAAATCTACGGCCACCATTGAATAGCCAGGGAAAATTCCTAAGACTTTTGTCTAAAACTTTTTTCTCCAAAATGCATTCCTCGAAAGTTATTTAGCCGTTTCCATACTTTTGGATCACTCTGTATGTTGTGTTTCTACATATGTAAGTTTTTATTAATTTAATAATAGTATGTATAAGAAATTTTTTTATAGTATTATGGATATTTAATTTTTAAAATATCCAAATGAATAAAGAATATTTTTTTTAAATCATAATTGTTTATTGGGTAATCATTATTTTATCCCTAAATACTTCTGTAATAGGTTCTATTAATAATAGCATAAGATATAGTCGGACTAAAATAAAAAGAGAGTACGTTCTTTCTTCTTTAAGACTAGCCATACGATTTAGAATGTTCTGCTCATGCGCAGGATGGAAAATGATGTGGTGGGGTAGCTGGTCTGAGCGAAGAAATGACGTACTCTCGTCATGGGCCGGCTGTAAGACTGAAAATTGAAAGTGGTGTGCCAGATATTTGGCACAGGCTTAGACGTGGCACACTTTTTTTTTCTAATAATACAATGTTTAAACTTTAATTTGATAGCAGTTTGAGGCTGTTACTCGATAGGTACAGTAGCGTGCCTAAAAAAAATTAAAAAAAATGGTGTGCCAAGGTATTAGCACAAGATTTAATGAGGCACACCAATATATTTTTGTTTAACTCGGTAAATGCAAAATTTTAAAAATAATTTCAAGCTGTTACTCGATAGGTAAAGTTGCAGTCCCAAATTTGCGTCCTGAAAAGGCTCATAGCAAATTTGTGCACAAGTTCTGCCTAGGCACACCATGCATTTTGTTACGAGCACTGTTGGTACTAACATATAAAACACATTTCATCCTGTTACTTTATTGGCTAGGTTTTTTGCAGTCAGCTCTCGGACTACTAGGATGGTCGTGAGATTCAGGCATAAACGTAGGTTTGAGCCTGTCAATTGAGACGTTGATGTGTTCTCCATTCCTATTTATTTTGAAGAATTTTGTGCTGCGCTTCAGTACTTCGAAGGGTCCTTCATATGGGGGTTGAAGTGGTGGTCTAACAGCATCTTTTCGAATGAATACATGGGTGCAGTCTTTTAATTTTTTGTGCACGAATACGGTCTCCTTGCTGTGATTAGAGGGTTCCACTGGACGTATGGTTGACATTGTTTTTCGAAACTGTTGCACAAATTCTGCTTCATTTGATTTTCTTTTAGACTCAACGAAAAAATCGCCTGGTAACCTTAAGGTCGTACCATATACCAATTCTGCTGGTGTTGCCTGTAAGTCGTCTCTATAAGTTGTCCGAAAACCTAGTAATATCATCGGTAAAACTGCAGTATACTCGCTGGTTTGTTTGCACATTATAGCAGACTTAAGCGTCCGGTGCCAATTCTCGATTAACCCGTTGCTCTGTGGATGGTACGCCGTTGTCCTGAAATGCCTTGCCCCGATCATCTTGTTGAGCTGGTTGAACAAGTCGGACTCAAACTGTCGTCCTTGATCGGTCGTTATATGCAAGGGAGTGCCGAATTTTGCAATCCATCCTCCGAGAAGTGTGGTGGCTACAGTAATCGCTGACTGATCTGTCATGGGAAATGCGTCTGCCCAACGAGTGAACCTGTCTATCACAGTTAACACATTCGCGGACGTGAATGCTATAGCATTCATTTTCGTAATCACATTTAAACTCATAAGCCGGATTATCGGCATTCAATTCTTTATTTTGAATTTTTAACTAGTTATTTGAAACTCTGGCAAAATGTGACTAATGACAATTTGAATATCACAATTAGTTTAAAAATAAATCACACACTTTTTTTCTGCAGTTCGATTTTTACTGTCCGCGAACGTGTTAAGCAGCTTGTGATCTCTTGACGGCGGTAGCGGGCCAATGATGTCTACATTGATGTGACTGAATCGTTCGTCTGAGGAAGGAAACCTCATTAAATGAGATTTTGTGTGTTTATTTACCTTTGCGCGTTGACAAGCTATACAGCAACGTGCCCATTCCTTACAGTCTTTTTTGATGCATGGCCAGATGAATTTGTCGCACATTAGTCGCACTGTGCTGCGGATGCTGGGATGAGACATGCCATGGATTGTGTTGAAAAACGTCCTGTGCAATTTTTCCGGTATAAATGGTCTAATTTTTTGGTTTTGAACGATGCAGAAGATGTCGCTTTCCGCAGATAAATTTGCTATCCTTCGAAGCTCCAAAAAAATTGTTTGTGGCTACCTCTGAGTATTTCTTGAATTTCGCTATCTTGTTGCAGTTGTTTAGCTAACTCATTCCAGTCTATGGAAGCATGCTCGTCTATGGATGAGATTCGCGACAAAAAATCGGCCACTACGTTGTCTTTACCGATTGTGAAGCGAACGTCTGTTGTATATTGACTAATGAATTCCAATTGACGGCTTCGACGTTTGTTCGAGTCGTTGCATGTCTTGTTGAATGCATAAGTGAGGGGCTTATGATCGGTATATAACGGGTCCGCCAAATAACTTTTTTTTTTTTGAAAATGCTATAAAAAAAAAACTACTGAATATTTTTTCAAATTTCTTTTTTTATTTCAAATTACAATTCTTCCGGTTAATGATGGAAAATAATTTCATTCAAATGGCTGCCTCGGCTGGCCATGCAGTAGCCTACACGATCGGCTACGTGCCACACAGCCGACGCTACACTTGATGTTTTGCGCCCTGTTTTTGAAAATCGCAGTCGTTTGGCCACCTCGGAGCTGCGATTTGACACCGTTAGACTATTATTTGTGGGGTGCCGTCAAAGATAAGTGTTACGCCGACAAGCCAGAGACAATTGACGCTTTAAAGGACAATATTCGTGAAGCCATTGGTGAAATACAGCTGCACACAATCGATAATGTACTTAAAAATTGGACCGATCGTGTAGGCTACTGCATGGCCAGCCGAGGCAGCCATTTGAATGAAATTATTTTCCATCATTAACCGGAAGGATTGTAATTTGAAATAAAAAAAGAAATTTGAAAAAATATTCAGTAGTTTTTTTTTATAGCATTTTCAAAAAAAAAAAGTTATTTGGCGGACCCTGTATAATCGGATTCCTGCCGTCCAGCATATGGTGAAAGTATTTCACCCCTTCGTACGCCGCAAGAAGCTCCCGATCATAAGTCGAGTATTTCTGCTGAGCATTGTTTAGTTTTTTGGAAAAAAAATATTGCGACACAAATGTCGTCAATATATGGAAAAACAAAATCCAAACCACGGAGAACTTCATGAATATGACGCTGAAATGTCTGTGATGCGTTTTTTAGCCCAAACGTCATATAGGCAAACTCGTATAGGCCAAAGGGAGTGGTTATCGCTGTCTTGGGTATGTCCGATGGTTCTACTGGGATTTGATGGTATGCCTTTTTTAAATCAATTGTGTAAAAAATTACCTTCCCGTGTAGAATCGACGAAAAGTCCTGTATATGGGGAATGGGGTATCTATCCGGCACAGTGACGGCGTTGAGCCGCCGGTAATCCCCGCACGGACGCCACTCTCCGTTGGATTTCTGCACCATATGAAGTGGTGAAGACCAGGTTGACTTTGACGGTCGGCATATCCCATCTCTGATCAGCTGTTCGAATTCCTTTTTTGCGGCCTGCAGTTTGTCCGGACCTAAAAGACGAGGGCGCAAAAAAGTCGGTGGACCTTTCGTTACGATGTGATGCGTGACCGTCACTTGCTTTGGTGATTTTGTCGCGTTCGGCGATAACAACTCTGGAAATTCCCGTAGAACGTGGGCGAACGGCGATGCTGAGTCGAGTGGTGTAACGCCCGAGGTGCATAGTCTATTCACTCTACCTATGGAGGACAATTTTGTTGTATTATCTATGAGTCTGGAATTCTTCAAATCGACTACAAGATTGTGATGACGTAAAAAATCTGCCCCGATGATAGCCGTAGAAACTTTAGCGATTATGAACGTCCACTGAAATGAGCGTCGAAGGCCAAGGGACACTGTGAGAGTGCGCTTTCCATAGGCCGGAATTTCGGTTCCGTTTGCCGCAAAGAGTTGTATTTCATTTGTTGGGCGGTTGCGAATGTTGTGCAAGTTGGGAGGTATTATGGATACCTCCGCGCCTGTGTCAATTAGGAAACGTCGTTGTGTCGCATCGTCGTTGATGAATAAACGGGACTGTATTAGGCCAAGCTTCCCCGTCCCTTTAGAAGCTCGGTTAGCTAGTTTTCCGAATTAGATATTTTTGAGACGTCAAACTTACACGGCTTCGTGCATTTTAAAGCGCGCGCCCCAAATTTGCGATGGAACCAACAGAATTCTGGTTCTTTTCTTGATTTGCTGGGATCCCTGGACCTCGATCATCTGACGTGTTGCATCCCGTCGCGCTTTCAGTTTTTTTACCTCCTCCGATAGGTAACGAACTTGCTGTTCTAGGCTGTCGCTATCAGTGTTTCTGCGGTCTGACCTAAAAGTAGATTTAGATTTGTCTTGAGCCATGGCTGAATGAACCTGCATGTTTTTGGATGATTCCAAAATTCTGTCGGCGGTTTCAGATAAGTTTTGAAGAGAGATGTCTTTTTCCATCACGGAAAGGATTTGCTGAACAAACTCAGGCATATTGTTCATCCACAGTTGGCGGATCAGGTCTTCCGGCACCGTTCTGGAAATTCTCCGCATCTCGCCCAGCAGAGTTGAAGGCTTTTTGTCACCCAGCTGCATTTTTGCGAGTAGCTTTTGCACCCGTGTTTGCTCTGAGTCGTCGAATTCACGTTAAATCGCGCTTTGGAGATCCTTCCATTTATCCGTCAATCGCTCTTGATCGTAGATAATGTCGGCAATACGGGATGACACTTTGTGTGGAAGTTGTCCCTCTACCATGTGGAATTTGCTGTCACTGTTGGTGACGTTGCTCGCTTTGAACTGTGACTCGACAATGAGCAGCCATAACTGTGGATCTGATTCAATAAACTCTGGTATCCGCACCGCAATCCGATTAACCTCCGGTACCGGGAATAAAAGAGAAGGAAAGGTGCGTGCCGGGGCTGAAAGCGGAGCCTGCACGTTTGTAGGTGTCCAGCTCGTTGACGGTGTCCGTATCGTCGTCGAAGTTGTCGTCACTGCTGGAGATGCCGCTCCTTCTTCTGCCTTACTGCCGCCGGCCTCGTTGTCGGACATTTTAAGAGGTACTCGATGTTCTTCTAGTTTGGCAAACGCACTGCCCTTTTAATGTTTTCTTTTTGCGGGGTCACCACTGCAGCGAGTACACTCGACCGACGGGGAGAATTAGGCAAATGAGATACAGAATCTTGTTAAAGAAGAATACTTTATTTTTCTTAACTAATCCTATCTCTGACAAATAACCGGGGAGCACTGGACTATCGCGTGCAGACGGATCGACGTTCGAGCAGGAACTGAACTGAACTCTACCGTTGGGTTGCAACGGTGTGCATAAGGCAGTGTGTGTGAGTCGGTTGATCGCCGCATAACCACCAGAAATCGCGGTCCGAATGTCTACACTTTTTCAAACCATGGTTTTGAAAGTTTTTTTTTGCTCTGGTTTTTGCAAAATAGCCATTTTGTACAGCAATGTAATAAAAAACTTCGCGATTTTTTTACACGAAAAGGATCAACTTTACAAAAAAAATGTATATGACAAAAAGTGCATATAATTAGCCAAGGAAAACATGTGACTATTTTTGGTTTTTTGGATTTGGCCAATTTGTGAAAAATCCATAAATATTCCGAAAAATTCTGAAAAAATCCACACGTGTTCTTTGGCTAATTGTAAGCACTTTTTGTAATATAAAATTTATTCGTATAATTCGTCCTTTTTGAGTAAAAATATCACCAAACATCATGAAAAAACTTGCAGATATTTTTACTCAAAAAGGATCAATTATACGAATATAATTGGCTTATAATTAGCCAAAGAACACGTGTGAATTTTTTCAGAATTTTTCCGGACATTTTTGGATTTTTGAAAAAATTTGCCAAATTTTTTTTGTAAAGTTGATCTTTTTCGTGTAAAAAAATCGCGACGTTTTTTATTACATTGCTGTACAAAATGGCTATTTTGCAAAAACCAAAGCAGAAAAAAAAATTCAAAACCATGGTTTGAAAAAGTGTAGACATTCAGACCACGATTTCTGGTGGTTATATGATCATTCAATATCAGCAACGACAAGATAATCGACTTGGAGACGAAAAATGATCAAACAAAATCGGCACTTTTTTGAAAAATCCCAAAAAATAATAGGGTTTTTGAAGTTTTTATCCAAAACAAATGCCAGATTCTAAAAGAGCACCCCCAAAAACCCCTTATATACGAATTTGGAGGAAATTCGCCCCAATTTGCTATTCGAATCGTACAATTGAACTTGCGTGCACAAAATCCTCGTTTTGCGCATTAATGGGTTAAACAGAATGTTCTTACGCCTGCATACCGTAAAAGTTGTAAAGAAGCAATACTATATTGTAGAAGCTGTACGGTAGGACGGCAGCCAGATTAAAAGGCTTCGTTCGGAGGTTGGTCAGCGACTGACTTTATTGTAACAAATCTCAGAGCGCACAGTGGGGCTATATTGCTAAATTGGTTCAAAACCTTGTTTGAGGCTACTCGTGATGAGGAAACAAAGAGACTCACGAAGCCGTTTTTGCCAAAAATTGCTTCGGTGATTTTAAAAATTCAAAAAAACTTCACTTTGATCTTGAACATTCAGCATATTGAAAGTACAATCTTATGAGGCAAAAACTTAAAGCAAAAATGAAAATCTGAAAAAAACTAGTAAGTAAAGTAAAGTAGGATTTCGAGGTTGCTGAATCAAAATTAATCATTTACTTGATCGTACAAAATCTCCTAAAGGTCATTTGAAGGTCATGTGAAGGTCGAAATGAGTCTCTTTGTTTCCTCATCACGAGTATCCTCAAACAAGAATTTTCAAATTCCGTTAAAAATTACGACTTGTGGGTGGTTTTGAACCTAAAGGGCCCACTGTGGAGCGGTTAGAATGATTAAGTATTGGTACTTTCTTAACTCCTACAATATTATAAAATAAAAGAAAAAAAAAATTCTTTTGGATTTGAGAACGTGATCATCTAACTTCCTTGTATTTTTCCGAAATCGACTGGAAATTAATGATAGATGATGGAGAAATGTATTTTTAATATTTTTGACGAAAAGCAAATTGGACAACATTTACTAAATTCTTTTTTCTTCCTTTTTTACACTTAAGGTTCCTTGTTCGAAATTTCACAATTAATTTGTCTCGTGGTGGAATAAAGGCTTCTTTATGCTTTGTAATTAAGATAATCAGTTCAGTTTTGCTCCTCAATATATATGTATAAAAGCGTCTAATTGCTTGTTATACTTCCAATTATTTTCTGAAAGTCTATATTATAATATTATTTATATAAATATCTAAACTTGATACGATAACGAAAAATGTTGAAGTGTTTTCCACTTTCCTTTATTTATTGCAGGCTTATGAATAAAGTATATGATGAAAATCCTTCCCTTAATATTTGAAGGAGTAGGTTGCGTGGGTATTCAAAGTTCAAATAAAAGTAGTCATTAATTATTTAAGTATTTCTTTAGAATAAAAATGTTTTGCTTCTCATTTGTCCCATTCAAATTCTCAGTTGGCAACATTTTATTGTATAATATCGCAGCTGCCACGTTTGATCAAGCAAAAATAAACTTTCTAGAGTATGTAATTATTTAATATATGCGGAGAGCATCTTTGGCCTATGTGGAAAATCTTGACAAATGAACATTGATTTCAACTAGATTGTGTGGGTGGGTGCCTCTTAAATCAATTTAGAGGAAACAAGGTAAATCATGCGTTACAGTGACAGTGGGCAAGAATTTATTGATTCAGGATAAGAACATCGGGGCAATTGGGAAAGGGGCAGTATCCATTATGACGGAACGGGCACAGGAGATGTACCTAATGGAAACTGAGTGGTACTGTTGTATTTCATTTAATGTATACCTTCGCTTTTACAATTTATGAAAAGAGCAGGTTCACTGCTCATTAAATTATGTTATAGAATCTGAGAAGCATATTTCTGCTGAATATCACTTCGGTTACTCCTTACGCTACTCTTCACGTTTGCTTTGAAGCAGTACAAAATTATTAATTTAAATATAATTCCTATTGAAACAGCCAGATTGCATCAGGTATCAAAATCAGTTGGTAATTAGAAACACATATGCCAGATACTGGAAAAAAATAAATATATATTACATTGATACTTTTAGTGTAGCTAATTTCATGCCCCAGTTTGTGGAAGCTCGGACATGTTAAGTTCCTTTTCTGAATGATATGAATACGAATTTTGCAAATGAAAATACTTAATTAGCATCAGTTTCGAGACAAAAAGGGTTAAAAAAATACAGAAGATCTTATTTTGCACGTTGTTTTTTTTTATAATTCAAAAATAACGAAATGTTATAAGAAATTGTTATGATTTTCCATTCACTATATATTGTATGAAATAATCAGAAAAAAAGTAAATTTCTCGGAATATTTCGAAAAATTTTCAAGCCTGTTATATTTAGTATAAAACCTTAAAGTTCAAACTTCCATTTTAGTGATGTAATAATCTCCTCAAAGAATTTTTTTAAATTGACTCATTGTGCTACTTATTTTCTTCTTAAATTTATTTTATTATTATAATTATTTATTACTAAAATGAACAAATATGTAAATGAAACGCATAAAAATGATTAAATGCAGTATTTATATTTTAAAAAATTTATTTTCTTCGCCGTGTAAAAAACTCATTCTCACTGTTGCGGAATCGGAAATTTTCTTAACAATTGCAAAATCGAAAATGTGGAATCTGGCTCTTAGGGGAACAGAAACTCTAAGATCTTTTTTCGGGTTGCTTCACAAATGGTTTAAACCACTATATAATAATGGATAGCCGCCTTCAAAAGGCGGCAAATTTAAAATTTGTATTTATTTTGAATTATATTTAGCACGCTTAAATCAAATTCCTCTAAACATGGCATCGAATATTAAACAAATTATCATTGAAAAGTTGCTTGAATTAGAAACGCTAATATCTGGAAATCCGTTTTAAATCACTAATTAACAATTTTAATAAGTCAAAGAAGATAATTACAGTATTTTACCTAATTGCAAAAAAAATCCGATTTTATTTGCGTCTTTACGTTCCCTCGTTTTCCAAGATATGGCAAAATGAGACATAAAATAGGGAGAATTCGTAATATGAGGTAGTAAGAAATCGATTCTCCTTATACAATTTCAAAATTTCTTCTGAGAAATTCAAATATATCTACTTCCCCGTAAGAAACCTACTCGCCTACTCGCTTTTTAAATTTGTCCTTGCACGAAGACAAAAAAATATTGTCTTTTCTGCTATAATTAAAAAAATGCTATACTGAGTGTTAAACTTATTATATTTACTTTTTGATGGTTTATAAAAAAACAACAATAATTCATCATTTACAACGAAATATGTTATAAACTAAAATTGCAAACAAAGTAAACTAATTCGCCCATGTTAAAAATACTTTTACTTTTCATTACCGATTTAATTCAATCTGGTATAGTATTTACTAACCGTCGACCACTCTCTGGCTCTGTAGAGTGCTAAATATTTTGTATTTGAAATGCTTCCATATTTCTGTCAGGTTGTTGGAGTTTTTTATTTCCCCCATAAGGACTGATGGGTGACAGGTCTCGGTTACTTGAAGGCCATTCCATCAAAAATATATTTTTTGCATCTAACCACGCCTTTGCTGTTTTAGCAGTCTGGCAGGATGCACCGTCTTGCTGGAAATCACCTGCCGGAGATTCCAACAAAGGAATCGAAGGTAAAAGTTTTTCCTGCAAGATATTTTGGTAAATTGCAACAATAGTACCATCAACAAAGTGAAGACGCGACGACATTACATCTTAAAACCATAAGTGAAACTGGGAATTTGATTGTTCTCTGCAAACAATCTGAGTGAGAGGCTTCATCCGCGTTTCATATGACCTTTTCGTCCCTTTGTCCTACGCCCAAATCAAATTTGGGCTCCTTCCTTTAAATAATGGACTGCCATTGCCTTATTGTCCAACTTTCGTGTTTTTTTGGCGAAATTTAGCCGCGTCTTCTTTTGTTTAGTAGTTAGGAGAGACTTTTCCTTTGCTTGAAGGAATTTAGTGTTATGATTACGTTTAATTTATGTCTGGGATATCATTACCTTATAAAAGCCATATCTAATTTGTTTAACGAACGCTTGCAAGTGTCGACAGTAAGTTCTTTTCCAATTGATTGCTTCCATGTTGCGGTAACTTCTGCTATCGTCAATTGCCGTTCTTGTGATAAACTAAGCGCAAGCCGTCGATAACGTAAACAACAGTGAATCAAACAGATTCCGCTTTTAGACAACTCATATAAAATGGGATACTCCTTCAAAAGTTCTATCAATTTGTCCGTTGAGCTTCCCATTTTCAGTTCATCACAACACATCCACACAACAATTCTAACTTGCTGTACGCGGTAAAATGCAAAACTGAACGCGACAATAACAGAATACCGCAATGTGTTGCAGGCTGCTGCGTCCTATTGCTATTAGTGATGCCTCATTGGTTAACACGAGTTGCATTATAGTTATCATCACCTTGCATGATCGGTGTGCGCCGGGCTATATCTCGTGCTCTCGTCCTGACGAGAAGTTGGCCTGTTTTCTTACATGTATGTTTTTGGTGGGATGATAAAGTACAGGATAAGACATTAGGCTATTTAGCTGAAGCAAAACCTCCACGAATAATAAATACAAGCTGTGAAGTACCCGTGCTCACTATCATATTCATTCCACTACACAGGAGGAATCTGCTAAACTATCGTTTTTACTAAAAAATTATGTTCAACTAATTGTAACTCGGAAGGAATACCGTTCTTATGGTATCAAAATCATTATAGGGACAAGAACAAAATGTTAAAGATATTTGCGTTCAAAAGTTACTCTTAAAATCCATTAAACAAATTACCACCGAAAGTCGTCCTGCCAACTCGACCTGCCGCTGCTGTTTTGTTCGTAGAAGTGGTTAGAGCTGTTTTGTTCGTAGAGATGGTTAGAGTTGTTTTTAAGTACGAAAAACTCGAATATTTAATTCTTGCCACTATAACGTTTTTCAGATCATAAGAAAGGTATTCCTTCATAGTTATAATTAGTAGAACATAATTTTCACATAAAAGTAAAATTTTAGCAGTTCAGACGAGTGGAGTGGCATCCTTTGGATCTTCCGCCATAAAAAGCAAATTTATTTCATCGATTGTCGGACTAAATCACTACATATGCATTTCCCACTTCACAGCTTGTGTTTATATGTATTCCCGGGGGTTTTGGCTTTAGCAATTTCGTTTTGCGTTAGTAACCTTCGTTTTTGTGGTTGTGTTTTGTACCCCAATACAGGCGTTCATTATACAGAGAATGAAAATGGGATACTAACAAGGAAACGTTCTCAGGTGTGTGTCACCGATTTTGATGAAATTGAAATATGTTATAGAGTATCGAAATAAGAGACACATATTTTTTTTTTATCTGCGGATACTGCAAAAACTCCTTAATACTGATTTTCATATATGTATATACAGTAATACCACGAACTTACGCGATAGGTGGGACTGAGCGATAACCGCGTAAGTCGAATTCGCGTAAGGCGGGGTATAATTTCGCATATAAATACATACAAATTATTTTTAATTGGGGCCGGAGACTAAAGAAAATAATAATTTAGAAAAAAAATGTTTAATAAAATCTTAGATAATACGAATACAAAATCGCAAGCCGAAGTTAATGTGATGTAAAAAACTTTCCTCGTAGCATGCTAATAATTTTCTTATTCCTTGCTTTGTAGAAGAAATGCGCTCTTCATTGGAGTCTATATAGTCTACAATTTGTAATCCCTTTTCAATTGAACTGAGGCCTTCTGTCAAGTTTCCAACCGTCATTCGATCTTCTGATTGAGCTGGATCTAAAGAATCTTCAATGTCTTGCTCTTGCTCATGCATTTCATGCGTCGATTCTGCGCGACACCTCCGAACATGTACATTAGCTGAACAATAGTGTGAAGGGAGTGAGTAATCAGGAGTTGTGTGGCGCTCAAACAAAAGACGAATCGACGAGATTTCAAAATCGCGTAACTACGGGTTCGCGTAAGTCGGGGTAGCGTAAGTCGAGGCATTACTGTACATCATTTACGTATTAGTGCTAGTGGTTGTTTACCCCCTTGAGGAGCTTTTTTTTACGGAAACCCAAAAATACGTCAATTTTATTTTTCAAAATCGTATGTAAAAATAACTTTTTCAATGATTTTTAACTAAAACTGATATTTTTGTGACGCAAAAATATTTAAAAAAAAATCGTTTTTCTGCAATAAAAAATAAGGGTTGCCACCCCCGCGAACCGGCTTACTAACAATAGGTTAGTATATTTATGAAATATCATTTCCATTTTGTTTCATTCGAAAAAATTCATTAGAACTTGAAATATTGAGGAAAAACTGTTTGTGGGGGTAAACTGGGGTGTGTATCCGCCGATAGAAAAAATACGTATCTCTTATTTGTCGATACTCTATAACATATTTCAATTTCATCAAAATCGGTGAGACACAGCTGAGAACGTTTCCTTGAAAGTTTAGTTTGAAGACCTCAAAGCAAATTTTACACACGCCACGCCGTCACTATTCTTGTTCTCTTAGCAACTTCAGAGCACAGAAATTATTTGCCGAAACATTCAATATATTACCTGACCACACAATAAATTACACTTTTAACTAGTTTTGAAAAAAAATCTAATTGTTTAAATTCGCTGTAGAATCTCTGGAGAATCGAACTTCTCGCAAATCCAACTGGTTTTACGTCAACGAATGAGAAGTAAGCTCTTATTTTCATCCCTTATTTTTTCTTCTTATGTGTAAACCGACTTCACCCTCGAGGGGAAATGCTTCACTCATGTATACGGCATACTCTATATCCTGTATAGCCTGTACTATATAACCTAAGGTTTAATGAATTTTGTTGTAGGTAAATGATGAATTATTGTCGTTTTTTTTATCAACCATCCAAAAGTATATATAAATAAGCTTAAAACTGCATCTCAGAATAATTCAAATCCTCAGCTGACTTTCTTAAGTCTGTTAAAAGTGTGAGCAAGAGATAATGAAAACTGAAAACTTTCTGTTAGGCATTTTATATGGGATGAGTAGTCCATTATATTTATATATGTCAGTAGTTCAGATCTGAGTAGTTTACTAGGGTAACTCTGATTACGAGCAGACCTATTAGGACACATTTTGTACCGCCCTGGTCAGGCCCAAGTGAGGACGTACCAACGATAGACTATAATGACGATCAAAGTCTCTCTAAATTTTATTCTATTTTCAAATCGACGCCCCTTTTAGGGTTTACCCTATTAAATCTTATCCGGCCCGAATACAAATCCCAAATTCGAGACCTTTCAAGGGTTATCCTATTAAATCTTACCAGACACTGATTACATTTTTAAACTTGCTGTCTTTTACAGATTCTATTTAACAGCAAAATCCCTGATAAACTGTGACATTTTTATTTTATTTATTTCTTTATTTTGTGCCAGATAGTATTTATTTTGTCATAATTTCGGAAATGCGAAAGTTGCAAAATAAAGCCCAGACACTGATTACATTTTTAAACTTGCTGTCTTTTACAAATTCTATTTAACAGCAAAATCCCTGATAAACTGTGAAATTTTTATTTTATTTATTTCTTTATTTTGTGCCAGATAGTATTTATTTTGTCATAATTTCGGAAATGCGAAAGTTGCAAAATAAAGCCCAGACACTGATTACATTTTTAAACTTGCTGTCTTTTACAAATTCTATTTAACAGCAAAATCCCTGATAAACTGTGACATTTTTATTTTATTTATTTCTTTATTTTGTCATAATTTCGGAAATGCGAAAGTGGCAAAATAAAGCCCCTATAAATATAAATTTCTTTTTAAAACTATGTTATCCTAAATTTTCCCAGTCTAAGTTAATCTACGTCAATCTAATTATAAAATTAAAAAACTCGAATTGGTTTTTGAAATAAGTTAATTAAGCCTAAGTTTCTTAATAGGGTAAGCGAAATCATATGCCAAGTAAAGAATAAAATCAGTCTCGTTTGTTAACAAAAGTTCGCTGGGCAGTGGAAGCTGTAAATAGTATAATCAAACAAAAATATCATCTGTAAGACAAAGTAATTGGTGACAAATTGCTTCCAAAAGTTGGATTATACTTTAAAATCGCAGCTCATATCAATCCGTTTCGTACTTGGCTGAAATGATGAACGACGATGGGTCCATAAATTTCTAATTCATAAAAGATCAGACACATATTTTAAAGGTTCAGGTACAATCAAGGCATGTGAGCTGAAATTATATAGATGTTTTCAGTCATCGAACAGACTTTCGTCTGAACAGATCGCTTCTACATACTGGTATCGAGTTTGAAGTTAATTGCTGCATCAGTCGGGTTTTGTTTTGAATCTTGCTGAAGTGTAACACGTTGGCCGCTATCTCAAGTAAACGCACGTTTTCGAGTTTGCAAGAAAACAGTGATTCACTGGGCGAGATGCCATCTCGTCCCAGTAAAAAACTGCATTCAGATGCGGGACCTACCGACAAAACTGGTGACCTGACCCTCTACTCAGGAAAGGGAAGTAAACGAGTCGTTCGAAGCTCATCTAAGCAAGGTACTAGCAAACCATCTACCAGCGCTAGCAACTATTTTGCCCCGCTACAAACTGTTATGCAAAACGAAGAAACCGATGGTGAATCGTCCTCAGCTGCTAATCCGACTAATAAGGTTAAACTCCCACCTATTAATGTCATTCAGTGCACTACCGAAAAAATGCAAAATATACTCGAGAAAGCGGGTATTAAAGATTACGCTCTGAAACGAATATCTATTGGCATTAAAATTGTGCCAGGCACTACGGAGGCACTAACTTCCATTTGCAAAACTCTAACTGACTCTAAATGCCAGTACTACACTCATAGTGAAAAACATGAACTGCCGTTTAAAGCTACATTATCAGGTCTGGACCAAATGCCGCCTGATGAAGTACTAAATGCACTGCGTGCATCAGGTCTGAAATGTCTAGATGTGAAACCTATCACAATAAAGACTAACAACTACAACAGAGTGCTGCACTTATTTGTTGTCTACTTCGAGCGCAACTCCATAACGATGAAGGAACTCAGAGAGCGTTACAATGTTTGTAACAAGATTATAGTACGATGGGACTATAAGAAGAAAAAAGCGAATAACCTTACGCAGTGCCACAATTGCCAAACGGACATGGAGAAAAACACTGCCATGTTAAAACATTCTGTGCGCACTGTTCAGGAAACCACCACACAAAAACTTGTTCGAACCAAGATACTATAAAATGTGCAAATTGTAATGGTAACCATAAGTCGACGGACGAAGGATGCCCCAGCAGAGCGAGCTACATCAGCTTGAGACAAAATTTCCAACGTAAAGGTACGCAAAACTATAAATCTGTTAAAGAACCACCGGTACTGGATCAAAACAATTACCCTAGTTTACCAGCCCAACGAACACCTGTTCACAACAACATTTCTACAGGAAACAAGAACTTAATAGGCTATAATGTAGTTGCGTCCAGCAGTAACGGCAATAGGTTCTCTCAAACAAATAACACTAATCTATTTAGCTATGAGGAAATTCTAACATTAACTAACGAAATTATATTTAGTCTCAAAGATTGTACAAGTAAAACTGATCAATTCAATGTCATTACTAGACTGGCACTTAAATACCTGTATGACAACAAATAATATTGCCAAAATAATTACTTGGAATGCGCGAGGCATTCGCAATAAAAGACTAGAATTTTTTAAGTTTATGATTAATCATGACATTGATGTTGCCTTATTAACGGAAACAGGTCTTAACGAAAATATTGCCTTCAATAATATAAATTATAAATGCTATCGGCTGGACAGAACTGGTGCTAGAGGGGGTGGTGTAGCATTGATTGTTCGCAAAAATCTTAAATGCTCACTAATGCCTTTCTTCAAACTATCTGTAATAGAAGCAATAGGGGCTGAAATATCGTTTGAAAATAACGCGAAGGTTAAAATAATCTCCGCTTATTTCCCTGGAGGAAATGCTAATGCAGATAAAAAACGTAAATTTAAGTCGGACTTACTAAAATTATCAAGAATAGACGGTAATGTAATCCTCGGTGGAGACTTTAATTGTAGGCATCCCTCATGGAACTGTATTCGACGAAACACATGGGGATCCATACTATATGAGTTGCTTAACACCACTTCCCTTACAGTACTCTATCCTTCCGATTCTACATTTATACCAACGGCCTCGAAAGCAAATCCATCAACCTTAGACCTGTTTTTAGCCAACTGTCCAAATATTGCAACACAACCCCTGGTAATCAATGATCTATCATCGGACCATCTTCCTGTTCTACTTAAAATTAAGAGGACTATAGTTCATGAAGATCTAATTACACA
The DNA here is from genome assembly GCA_949715965.1 of Dysmachus trigonus. NCBI lineage: Eukaryota > Metazoa > Arthropoda > Insecta > Diptera > Asilidae > Dysmachus > Dysmachus trigonus. The sequence goes on along the minus strand of OX454319.1, from coordinate 50,304,069 downwards.
TGACTTTAGCAGAGCGAACTGGTTACGATTTCGATGCCGTATCCAGCACGAACTCCGTCCATTGATGTGTAAACTGTCCCTAGCTAGTATAGATCGTGTATCACAAATTGATGACATGATAACTCACCTATATAGCATTATTAATTTAGCTATAAATCTCTCCGTGCCATACCGAAAGGTACATACTGCACATAGGAACTTTATTCCTTTGCATATCAAGAATATGATCCGACGGCGTAACACAGCTCGTAGAAGATGGCAACGATATCGACTTAAACAATATAAAACGGAAGTACATAAACTTAACGGCCTAATTGAGTTAGAATTAAATGGTTTGAAAAATATAAGCTTCTCAAAGAAATTATCTAAACTAGATAAAGCTTCCAAACCTTTTTGGAATCTTACTAAAATAGTTAAAAATAAAAACCGAACATTACCGGTCCTGAACACAGCTAACCTTCGGTGCATAACTGCCAAAGAAAAAGCTGACCTGCTCGCAGACCAGTTCGCAGAAAACAACAAAATTTCCGTTGGATTAAGCAACGCTAGTACTTGCGCTGAGGTTATACGTTGTGTCCAAGATCTTGTTGGGATAGACATTTTTGTGGACACTAAGATTTATATAAAACCCTCCCAAACAAGAGCATTAATTTCCATGCTTAAAACACGCAAATCTCCTGGGTTGGATATGATACCCAACCTCTGCATTAAATATCTTCCTAGACTTGCCGTTATATACCTAACATTCATTTTTAACGCCTGCTTAAAACTGCAATATTTTCCAGAATCGTGGAAGGTAGCCAAAGTTGTGCCAATATGCAAGCCAACTAAACCAAAGGACAATCCAACCAGTTATCGCCCTATAAGTTTATTACCATCCTTAGCCAAACTATTAGAAAAAATCATAAAAACTAAACTGAATGACTTTATTCATGAAAATAGTCTGCTTCCACACCAACAATTTGGCTTCAGAAGTGGTCACTCCACAATGCATGCAGTGGCCGGATTAGCGCAACATATAAAAACAAATTTAGAAGCGAAAAAATCAACCGGACTAGTTTTACTGGATATCCAGGCAGCATTTGACACTGTATGGCATGACGCCCTTATATTTAAAATGATTAAATTTGGCTTCCCTCCGCTTCTCACAGCTATTACATATAATTTCCTTAAGAACAGAAAATTCTACGTACACTCCGCGAAATAAATATAAAGGCACCTCCATATTGTTTGAAAACAAATGAAACTAAAACCTTTTCTATATTTTTTTTTTATAAATAAAATTTTATTATTTCATTTAATAATACTTCAAGTTATAAAACATTATAAAACTCTTAATATACATATAATTAATGAAAACAACTAAAAAAGAACCGAAATAATTATAAAGGCACCGCATGTATTTTTCTTTTTTGTATTGCATAAAAATGTAATATTAAGTTTAATATGATGTATGGCCGCCGTGATTATTAATAACTTCTTGTAGTCGCCTTGGCATCGAGTTAATTAAATTTCGGATGATTACCGCGTCAATTTTATTCCATTCTTCTGTGATGGTCTCCTTTAGCAGCTTTATGTTGGTGTATTGGCGACCATGGTGAAAAACTTTCTTTGACAATATGGCCCACAAATTCTCGATTGGATTGAGATCCGGACTAAGTGCGGGCCAATCGAGAATTGGGATAGCTTTGGACGTTAGGAACTCTTTAGTTTTTCTCGAACAATGGATCGCAGCATTATCCTGCTGTAGGATGAACTCAGCGCCAACCATTTTCTCTCCGTATTCAATTAATACGTCATCTAATAATTGAATGTAGTATTCTGAGTCCATTCGGGTAGAAACGAAGCATATTGGCGTGGTACCATTGTACGTCATACCTGCCCAAACCATAAGAGAACCTCCTCCAAAATTTCTTCTCTTGCGATTTTCTCTTTTGGAAGTTTTGTCCCGCCAATACTTATGCGCACCGCCTGGGCCATCAAAGTTAAATTTTTTTTCATCAGTAAACACTACTGATTTCCATTCTTCGTCCCAGAAGCGGTATTTTTCGGCAAATCGAAGCCTGACCTTCTTATGCCTATTTTCGAGTGATGGTTTCGCACATTTTTTGTCAAATGTGAGATTTAAATCACTCTTCATTATTTGTTGTACTCTTCGTACACTTACTCCTAAGTCCATCTGCCCCCGAATTTCCTTTGCGCTAAAGTTTTCTTTAAGCGCAAGTCTTTTAATCTCCCTTTTTTCTCTTTCAGTGACCGTTGGTATTCTTCCTTTCCGCGTTTTACTTGAGTACTTATCTCCCAATTTGATAAAGTTATCTATAACAGTGCACGATCTATTTAATATCCTACTAATTTCCCGATTAGACAAGCCTTGCTCATAATACGCTTTAATTTTTCCTTTTTCTTCGTCACTAAGAGATTTTCCGCGCGGCATCCTGTAACACTTTCATGTATTATTGTTTAATTTTCATTTAAATGTGGGTAAAATATTCACAATATTAATTACTTACACGTTACTACGTTTTAGCTAACGACAAATCAACTGCTAACAATTTTTCGTCTATGCCTTTATACTTATTTCGCAGCAACTGACAGAACAGATAAGAAAACCTTTTCATTACACTCAAAGCAATGAACATGAATTAGCATATGTATGTGTAAGGGCTTATTCGGGTCCTAATGGAGCAAACATCAGTATTCGTTCTAAAGTGTACACAATGATTCCAACGAAAACTAAGAAAATGTTTGTGCCTTTATAATTATTTCGCGGACTGTATATGTGGGATCAATAAAATCAAATTGTCAAGAGATAGTGGCCGGTGTTCCTCAAGGGTCAGTCCTTGGACCCATTCTTTACAGCATATTCACAGCAGATTTTCCAAGAATAGATAACTGTTCCTCGTCAATCTTCGCGGATGACACCGCTCTGTATTCTTCAGCAGAAAATCCTAGCGAAATCTTGCAATCTCTGCAGTCTGGACTGAATACATTAGAAACTTATTTCCACAAGTGGAAAATTAAATTAAATGCGGGAAAAACCCAAGCCATGTTTTTCACGAGACGAAGAAAACCTACTTATCTTCCATCTTACAATCTAGCATTATGTGGGCAAGAAATAATTTGGTGTGAGAGTGTAAAATACCTTGGAATTACTCTCGATAAAACCTTAACGTATAAGCTACACATCGAAAATATGGTTAATAAAACAAACCTCCTGACCAAGATTCTATATCCGTTCATAAATCGTAGATCCAAACTTAGTCTAGACAATAAACTTTTAATCTTTAAAGTGATTTTCCAAGCAATCATGCTTTACGGTGCACCCTTGTGGTACAAAGCTGCACGATGCCATATTAACAAGCTACAGATAGCACAGAACAAACTCTTAAAGATGATCAACAACCTGCCATGGTGTTTCTCGACGCACCATCTACACGATATATCGCAGATACAGCTAATAGCAGAAAAAAGCGTATCGTTGGCAGAAAAATTTTATGAGAGCTGCTCATTTTCGGACAATCCTTTGATAAGGCAACTCAATGTATAATGTTAAGTTAGGTACTAGGTAGGTTAGGTAGTTAGTTAGTATAGTAGGTAAGAGTAGGTAAGAATAGGTAGGTTCTATTTGGAGGTTTTTGAATAGTTTTTTCCTCAATCATAAACACTAAATGAACAAAAATTTAATTAGTCAATATTATATTATAGTTGAAATATGTATTATTTACATAAAACTCTTTAAAATGAATATCATACTGCTGTAAATATTGTGAATTGTAATTATAAAGCAAAATAAAATAATAATAATAATATAGATGTTTTATTCATTATAGCGAATTAAGAGATATTCTTGCGAATGTGCGAATGGTCGTAGAACAGCTGGTTGTTGTTCGCAAGTAGCATCGGTTATTTATTATATGTATGTCCCATGCAAGATACTTCTCAAGAAGACTGAGATCAGCTGAAATTTTAAGCCAGCTATTCAAATCCTGTCATAGGTGAAAAAGTGTCGACGACTAATTATGTCAACCTAATTCTAACGGATGATTTTCATATTTTTAATTTTTAATTTCCACAATAAGTTTAATCAATGTAATTGTAATTAGTAGGAGTAATTAGTTCTATCAATGTGACTGCATTTGTGTTTATTTACAGTTCAATGACGGTATTGCATAAATCATAAATAAAACTTGAATTGTGTCAAAAAAAAAAAAAACTGTTTTCTTCTTTTTTAACTATGAAACCCTTCACAATTAGTTTAAATAAAATTGTGAAATCGTTATTAAAATTCAAATAAAGGTATTGAGTTTCTTTAAAGTGTGCTTATTTTATCAAAAATCATAACCAAAAACTTGAATTTAGAGGAAAAAAAAGTTTTCTTGTTTTTTAAGTATGAAGTAACTTTTCGATAAAAAATATATGTTATAGCCTTGGGTTTAAGTATCCTATAGGGAAAAATGGGCAGTGGTACAAAAAGGACTCATTAAAAAACAATTCTTAGAAAACTTGTATATTTGTTTTCTCTTTTTATTCAAGACTGCTTTGGTGCCCTGTATATACATATATATGTTTTATTTTAACCACCAATATCGGTTTAGCCAATTTCGAGAACATTCATTTATTTCAATTTCCCCAAAAATTCGTTATAATTAGTATAAAAAACATTTTTATAATTGATATTTGGCATAAATTAATCCTATCATAGTAGCAACTTACAAGCGGGGGGTGGGGCAGCCCATCCACTCTTATACCGCTACGGCCTTTATAGAAAATCATTCTGGAGAGGGTTTCATCCTTCGTGCCCATTGAGACTTTTATCAGCATAACAAGGGCTATAAAAATGCGAAATTTCATACAAATTGACCGGTGTTCAATTCCCATACATTTTGTGCGGGGTTCTTTCTAATTTGTTAGATCAACTTTTAGTTCAAATATTAATACACTGAGAGAAAATTCTAATAAAAATTACGGTGCTATCCCCTGTAATCCGGATATAAGTGACAAATTCCTAGAAAATTTACAAGGGAATAACAGATAAATTACGGTTGACGTAGTATTTTTTACTATTCATTCAAGAATTTTTCCGAAACGTCATAGGAACTTTTACTGTACAGCACAGTAAATTTTTATGCTAAGAAAAATTTCCTGTTGATTCAAGGAAAATTTACTTAGCCTTCATGAAATTGTAGGGGAGAATCGCCATTTGTGGGCCACCTAAGGTTAAATGCATTTAAAATCATTGTAAACGTTTCGTTTACATAATTAATAGCGCAATATTAAAATTTGGATGATAATTTACCTTTGTGGAAAGTTTAAGGCAAGTTTGACTTTCTTTTATAATAAAAAATAACGTTTGAAAAAAACGTGCAAGTGGCCTAATTTAGGTGACGAGTCACCTAATGTGGGCCACCTATTTAATAGCACGTAAAATATCTGAAAAACGCGAAAATGGTTCGACATATTGTTTAAAACACCGTTACTTATTATATTTAATGAAACAATGAATTGACGTTAATTAATTCGTTGATCAGAAATATATTTGAAATTTAAATTCTCAATAAAGAGTTAATCATCATAAATTAAGTATTTACTCAATGACATGTAACATTTTATAATCTAAAATAATAACAATAGGCTTAATATACTAAATTTACTAAATATCTCATGTACACTTACCGTTTTAATGAAAAAAACATTTTTCCTTAAGATAGTGTTGCTTTGTTTACATCGCGTGAGTGACCCGTATTAGGCGCCCTTTCGAATTGCACAGTGGCCCAAATTAGGGGAAATGATATTTTTCCAGATTGTTTAAATTAATTAGTATTGTTATAGTTTTTAAATTGCAAATACACGATTTTTCGCTAATAAACATATTACACTTCGCATCAGAACAAATTTTAGATTCATTAGATGTATCAATTTGTTTTTATCGACGAGCAAAAATGTCAGATTTTTAAGTCGGCAGATACCATTTTTACGAGATTGTTGTAACATTATTAATTTTGTATTAAAATTAGTATTTCTTTCATTATTTTGTTCTACATTCATTTTCAATCAAATTTTGACATTAATTAATTTTCAAAAACTCGGTAAAATTGAAAAAAATGGGTGGCCCGAAATAGGAGCCGGCCCAAAGAAGGCAACTCTCCCCTACTAGTTCATAAAGGAATTTTTACGGTGCCACAACGTAATTTTCTACTGAATTTAGAAGCCGAAGTACATCGGGTGTACGTACGATCGGATTTTTTCGGAAATTGGTACGGCTTACGGGTGTTATTCATAGTAAATTTGCTCGCTGCGTGGTCGCTTACGGAAAGTCTGTAAGTATGACATTTTTATTATTACTGCTAAACATGTGTTTCATGGAATCTTCAAATCGGAGTGCAGTCGGACAGGTCAGTTATCCGAAAGTCTTCGAAAGAGTTAGATCGTATACATTTTTTTTCACCGCAAAAGTCTTTCACAGAGAGGGTTTATATGCTTTAAATATGCTTTTTAAATATTTGTAGTTAATATCTTATCCTACTTTCTAATGCATTAAAATATCTACATCAAAATTCATCAGCACCGTCATTTTTCTTTGAAAAAATCGTAAAAATTATTAGAATTTTCTCTCAGTGTACGTATTTTTCATTTTCCATGAAACTGAATAACTTTTTTATGAAACAATGTTCATTTGACATCAATTTTTTAATTTTAATTTCTTATTGATTAAAAGGGATTGGTGTAATTTTATTAGTTAACAATGATAAACTTTTACTTTTTGGTTTAGAAATAAGAATTGTAGTATACATCAAGCTTTACAATTCTTCTCATATGTGGTTATTGGGTAACCATTATTGACTAATATATTTTTATTGGTTAAGAAATAAAATATGCATCAAGATTTATTACTTTTGCTATAAGAGGTGAATCTATAGGTTACTACTTTGTCATTGTTGATATATTTTTTCTTTTTAATAAAGATACTACCGTAAAAAAGTATTACTGTAAGTAACTAGCGAGGCAAATAGAACAGCAATGTAAAACTATTGCATCGCAAATTATTATATTTCTTATTAATGAGAAGAATTGTAAAACTCTATGCAAAAGTCTTATTTCTTAACCACAAAGAAAAAATTAACCAAGAATGGTTGACCAATAACCTATAAATTTGAAAAAAATTGAACTTTTACTTCTTACCAAATAATGGTAAACCAACAAACAATACGAATCAATTAAAAATTAATTATAAACGTTTTTTTCATATTACTTGTAATTTATAAAATAGTATAAGTAGAAAGTTACATAAAGAGGATTACAATCATTTTCTTCATTAAAAAGCTATATGGTATTCTTCTTTAAATATTATATTATCATTAAAAAATTATATATAATGGTTATTTTCGGTTTCTGTAAAAAACAAATATGTTGTTTGCATTTTTGTATAAAAACAAGAAAGATCAAACAGGCGCGTAAAAAATTTAGCACATGACGCAACCTTGACGTTAAAATACACCATTTCAAAATACATAGGTACACTGAAATTAGAAGGTGGTGAGTAACAAGCTCGTGTTCTTTCTTTTGAGAATTGAGAGTGACAGTTTGAATTGTATTCTAATTGAGCTTTCCTTGCAAAAAGAAAATAGAAACCCTACGCTGCCTTTTTGCCGCGTTCCAATAATCTGCTGAAGTATTAAAAATCGATTTCGCAAAAAATTTCACAACAGATGAAAATCTCTTCGCTTTTATCAAGGGGAAGCATAGGTGGCAAAAATATTCGCCCATGTTATTAATTCGAATGGTTTCCCTAGAACGCGCTTTTAATTACCTTAGAACAGGATTATGAATATTAAAGTGTTATAAGCCACAAGCTCGAGTGCATCATCCTTTTTTTGTCCCATTGAATAATTGATTGAGGCTTTCCTTTGTGGGGCGTCGTGTCGATATAAGACCGTCTATTTGCGGACTGGTTACAGATATCCGGTATCTGGGGCTCGTTTGAAAGGCAGCATTTAATTATGATCTCTCTATTGGATTAAACTTGCTTAAGGCAAGATTGATTAGCACGAGCAATTTATTTCGATTTCAGTTCCCATCTTATGCAGCTATTATTATTATTTTTGTATTTATACCGAAGCGGACGAGTGCCAAAAAAATTGATGAGTGTTTCGATCCGAGCAGCCAATAATGTTCTCATCAGAATGGCACTTGGCTTCTCTGCCATAGACACTCACAAAGAAGAGATCGAAAGCTAATGCTTATATCTCCCCGATTACAATTCAAAGTGTGAATTATAACAAAGGCTGTAACAACATTTAAGTTTAAAGAGTTCAGATCTGAGGCCAGAAGCGGTTTTTATTATTTCTTTAAAGTAATTTAATGATCTTCGTTGATTGTTTGTTTGGCGCCGACTCAAAATTACTTACTAAAATTAGTTTAGTAACTTTGTTATTAGGATTAAAAAGGTTTATTTATTTTTCGCTTTTTTACTTCTTTTTTCATCGGTTTAATTTGTTGTTAAAATTTTTTGTTGTTTTGCATTACAGTTTCTTTTTTTGCCGGTTGAATTTTTCGTTTAAAAGTTTTTTTTTCCAATTAAGGACTTCATTCGACAGCCGTCCGTTTTCATCATCAGACCCTCGATGACAATGATAATCCAGATAGGTCTAAAGTTCTCATTAAGATTAATGAAATAAGCTCAAACACGAGGTTGGTGCTGTAAACCGTTGAGAAGTTCCCTCGACTGCCTTCCGTCTTTATCCTCGGATTAACTCAATGTCTCCATTATGTGGTAGTGTCATCAGAACTACATACAGGGTGTCCCATAGGAATGTGTGAAAACTTATGAGCCACTATTTTTTAACAAATGGAGAGATCGGTAAAAAGTAAATACTTTTTAATAAAGGACAGTCGTCATTTTTATTTCCTGTCCATTTTATTATAAAAAAATTAAATCTATTTAATACAAAACAATTAATTTAAAAAAGTAGTGAAGAACGTTAGTTACTAATGATATATATTTTCGATATTTTAACCATCTAATTTGCCACAAATATCCATATGCTTTCTAAAACTATTAAAAACATGTTCTAACGTTTCATTTGAAATGCCATTAACGACCTTCCCAATGTCTTTAATAAAATCCTCAACTGTTTTTTGGTTATTTTCATAGCAGAGATCTTTAATGTAGCCCCATAAAAAGAAATCAAATCGAATGAGATCTGACGAGTAATGTGACTATTGACTATTCTATTCCTTTTCCCCTAGCAAAGCGTGGGTACCTTAGGCCAATAACCTGATCGTCATAAAATGTATTGATGATACTTCTTGTGTGCGATGAGGTGCTGTTCCGTCTTGAATAAAAAAAAAAAGATTTAACGCGGCTCCTCTTTTTCGCATGAGAAAGGATTTGGTCTCTAACATCCCTTTGTACTTCTCTCCGGCGACAGAAGATTCAAAGAAATGCAGGTAGATACCTTTTATGTAGATGGTTCACATTTCACAAACATATATTATTAATAATTCACGTTTTTTACTATATTTTTAAATTAATGGTTTGTATTAAATAGATTTAATTTTTTTATAATAAAATGGACATGAAATAAAAATGACGACTGTCCTTTATTAAAAAGTATTTACATTTTACCGATCTCTCCATTTGTTAAAAAATAGTGGCTCATAAGTTTTCACACATTCCTATGGGACACCCTGTATGTGTGCCAAATTTCAAGAGAATCGGCTCACAGGTGAATGAAAAATCAATCATCACTTATTTTTTCTACCCTTGGGGGATGGAATTTTTAAAATTTAAATGTGACCAACTTTGAGGTATATTATTAGGTGTGTGAATATGATTCTGCCCTTTCCCTACATATGCCGTTTTTAGTATTGCTTACATGTACTAATAAATGGCAAAAAATGTTCGATAGTACTTTATGTCAGCTGTCAAACGCATTACGTGACATTTGGTTGAAATATTAGCAATAAGTGCTTTTACCTCTTTGAAAATGTCGGTTTACGTTCCAAGTAAATATCATTTGCGGGAAGTGTTATTACACTATTGTATTGCAAAGAAAAGTGCAGCGGAAACTCATCGTTTGCTTGTGGAGATTTACGGTGAGTATACTGCATCTAAGGAATAGTTTCGACGATTTCAAAATAATGATTTTGGCACTAAGGACAAAGAACATGGAAAACCACCAAAATAATTTGAAGATGCTGAATTGGAAGCATTATTGGCTGAGGATTCTTGCCAAACTCAATCAGAATTGGCTGCAACATTAAATGTTGAACGATCAACTGTTGCAAAGCGTTTAAAAGCAATGGGAATGGTTAAAAAAGTTGGTAATTGGGTTCCATATGAACAAAAAGAAATATGAACTGAGAGAAATATTCACTGTGAGACAAGAATTGAACGAAAGAGACAAGAAGAAAAACAATTTGTGAAATGCTACTTCAAAGGCAGCAAAGAAAAGGTGTTGTTTATTATGAGTTGCTCGAACCCTCTCAACATATTAATGGAGACGTTTACCGACGACAACTAATGCGTTTGAAGGCAGCCATAGAAGAAAAACGACCAGAATGGGTGAATAGGCACAATAAATTAATTCTTCAACAGGATAATGCCAAACCGCATACCGCACAAGTTGTGAAAAGATATTTAGATGGACAGAACTGGGAAGTGCTACTCAACCCGCCATATTTGCCGGACATAGCTCCTTCGGATTATCACTTATTCCGAACAATGCAGTCAGATCTTACGGGAGAACGGTTCATTTCATACGAAAGTATTAAAATTTGGATTGATAATTTGATCAGCTTAAAAGACCAGGATTTCTTTATGCAAGGAATATGTAAATTACCTGAAAGATGGGCGAAGGTTGTAGCTGCCGATGGAGCATACTTTGAATAAACTTTTCTTTAATTTTCTAAAAAAGCAAATGTGTTTTATTTTAACAAAAAAGGGCGAAATCATATTCATACACTCAATATTCTATCCAATTAAAAAAGAGAATCATCAAAATCGGACTACTCTGTACAAAGTTATGCGTATTACTCTTTAAAAATTGTAATTCCTCCGTTAAAAGGTATACTTCTGGTCTCAATATTTCACTTCTGGTAGGAGGCGGAAGCGATAAAGTCCCAATTTAAAACCAGCATGCACAAGTTATGACGTAGAAAATGAATTCGCCGTAAAAAATGCAATTCTGGAGTTAAAGGAGGAGTATAAAGTTTGAACAACTTCAACGGGGATTTGTGGTGAGGAAATTTTATTCTTTTTAAAAATGTTTCGAATAACAGTTGTGTATTTTTCATCGTGAAATCCGAATTCGAGGTCAAAATATACCCATTTAAAAAAAGGTACTTCCGTTCTAAATAACGTACTTCCGGTCGAAACCGGAAGCTGGACATAGCGCCAATCGATAGATTTTACCCACTTTACTTAACACGTTGACCCCGACGCAGTTTTTTGTATTTCACTTCATCGGGCGGCAGTAAAAATCATATTTTGCTTCATCTGGCGGCGTTTTGCACAAAATGTTTTTAAACAACTCATAAAAACAAGTAAATATGTAAATACATTAAGTCTATTATAGTCTTACTGTAAAAATAAGCCTCTTCAATTTTTCAATAAAAAAAAAAAAGTGATGTGATGTGAGCCACCGATGATACACGCCGGGTTGAACGTGTTAAATGGAACAATCGGCTTGGCGAAAACAAGTTTTTGGTCGATTTAGAAGGGGTGAACGGGTGGTCTTGGCCGGTGGTGTCCGCGATTAAAAATGCTATAAAATCCTGAATGAATGCCCTATGACAAAATGTGGCTCTTGCCCGGAAAGGGGTGCGTGTCATTGATTCGCAAAAGACTGTTCCCAATCTAGCCGATGTATCTACCATCAGTACGGTGATTTACCGCATACAATTACACCTCGTTCTCTCTTCGACGGACCAGGTGGCGCACACGAAGTCAAGAAGACATTAATAATTTAAGTGACATAACATGGCCGCCGCCTAGGTACGTTCGGAGGGGCTTGTGTGAAATTTTCCGGTGGATTGAGTGAATTTTGAAAAAGTGCTGAGTTAATTTGAACAATTAGCGGGAATCCTCTGTGCGGTGAGTAAATGCCTGGCTGTGTGGGGTGCATTTCGTGTCAATTCCCGGTGGGGACGGCCCGAAAACATGATGGCCATGTCAACTCGGGAGCAAGTGGCAAATGTCAAACGGTGTGAAAAAACGTAAATAATCCGATCAATGCTAAACCACTGCCAATGTCATTGATTCGTTTACATCTGGGGTGTACGGGTTTCGTGCAGGCGACACGATTTAGGACGTAGCCAGCTGGGATAACTGCACAAACCGATAAACTACTTAATAAAGTTTTCCGTCGACAGATTTTGGTCCAGCAGGTCGGAGGTGGGTAAATTGTGCTCAGGGGCGCGATGCAAATCGGGTCCAGCCAATGGTTCGCTAAAGACCCCCTGTATCCAGCAGGCAATTAATTCATCAAGCCCCAAATTCAGCTCTATGCCTTATTAAGTGGCTTCCAGTTTAGGAGGCGCTCTAAAAAACAAAAAGGCCAGACGTCAGCAATTTTGTGCATATTTCGCATTTTTGTGTATATTCCGCTGCGACCGACGCTGGTCCCTTCCCTGCCGAGTGCCGCTAGTGTTACGTTCGCCTTATCTCTGGAGTATCAAGTGGTCGCCGTCGCAATAATTCCTTGTCCCGAGCGCGAGTCGAGTGCCCTGCTCGACTTCAAGACCACGTTCTCCATGGGCATCTTATCTCAGGTGGCGGTGGCGAATATTTTTCTGAATTACTTTATTACCCGAATGGCGCATTTTTTCATTCCAACAGCAAGATAATTGCCCGCTTCCCAATTAGCGCTTTTGTTATTGTAATCGAATCACCAGATTTGCATTGATTGCGGCAAATTATCCTCTGTGTTCACGTGGAGAGACGGCGGGCGGCAGGCTTAGTCCACTGCCTGAATAGAGGCTATATTTTCGAAAGTTTAAGGATGTATTTCTTAATAATTTCCCGCGAAACATTTTTTTAATTTTAAGAGTAATAACTATTTATAGACAGACATGTACTTAAAACACTTATTATGCTTAAAACTTTAAACGTTTCTCCTGAAAAATCAAAGTGTCCACATAACTCAAAAACCACTTAAAGGATTTTTATGTGTCAGTGCTTATTCTCCACGTTAACGTCGCTCTGTGGTTGGAACTACAATCGAGCTTAAAGGTTTATACACAGAAAAATTATGGCATAAAAAATTGTTTGCCAAAAATTGCTCAAATTTGAAAGACGATTACTCAGCTATAAATTAGTGCAGCGGGGCATTTTTTCTTTTTTAATTAACTTTTCTGGATTTTCTGATTGGATGCAACAGTGCAGATCGTGATCTTGGAGTTCAAGGTCATGTTTTTAGTTTCACGAAATTTCCTAAGTTTGGGCACAGACAACATAATCATATAGATATCTACTCTAGAGGAACAAAAACGGCCGTAGAGCTTTTCATTTTTGGCCTCTGAAGTAAAGCTCTTGGCCTCTGATCGCACGCACACACAAGCAGTTCTTGTGTTCATGCGACATCAGAATATTTCAGACCTCACACCCAAAGTTCTCACTGGTTTCGCTCTTTTAGAATTATCGCACAAGAGAGATACTGTCTGGGGAGCGGTATACAGTTTAGACCCTGAAAAATGAGTGGATATTAATTCGCCGAAATTCTATTCGCATTAAAATTGTCTTCCAAAGACAGTAGTTCGTATGCGGTGATCCTTAGTGAAAATGGACTAGGGAGCACTTTCTTCTGTTTCAAACCTCTGAGGGAAGGTTTATAATTTTTTCGTAGAATCTCCTAGTTTTGATTTCATGAATATTTAAATTGATGAATAATGATTATACATTTTTAAAATAAAATGTACAACACATTAGCCCAGTCGGTTTGAAATTGAATTAAATACAATTTTCTTTGATTAAAAAATTAGATAAAAAATTCATTATAAATTGTACTACGTATCAAAGCCTTTTAAGCGTCTTGGAGTTATAACTACGCACGCCGAATTGAAAATTGGACTGGAATTTTATATGTGTATAATACGCAAATTAATAAATAATTAACAGGAAATATCACTTTATTTCATTACAATAACAATGTTTTTACTACACATTTCAATAATATCCTCTTTTTCTTTTAATATTTTTCTTTCTTTTTCTTAATAACAAAATGTTTAAATAATAAGAGCTGCGAGTAAGCTTCCTATATTTGATGAAATATGAAAATATGAGGTGTCCCAAAATTCACGCAAGAAGAAATTTTGATAGAAAACACAGGTTTGTAATTAAAAATTGTATTTTTTTTACTGATCCATAAAGTATACAGTATAGGGTTATATATGGAATACAATATCGGGTAAATGGCCTCCACGACTTCGCTGGAACAAACGCACTCTTTTGTTGAAATTCTCCATGACCGTTTTACATAAATGTGGCTGGATTTCGTTGACACAGCGCTCAACTTCCTCCTTCAAAGCGTAGGTGGTCGTGGTCTTATTGGCATAAAGCTTAGACTCAAAAAAAAAAAAAAAAAAACCAAGAAAAAAGTCCAACAGCGTGTATGTTTTTTTATTAAAATTACTTCTTGCGTGAATATTGGGACACCCTATATATTCCTAATCTAATAATTTGGCTCACAACACTTTAAAATCCACTTTTCATATTTTTCGTTGTCTTTAACAGGGAATTTGAAAAATCTTGCTTTCGTAGCTGAAGAGCTACTAGAGACAAATGTAGCATTATCGCCTATTCGCAGGCATTATCGCAAATATGGGTAATTCTTTTACAAACCGAACACCTTTTTGACCGACACATCTCCGATTTGGCTGAAACTTTTTTTACGGATTCTATATCGAAAAATAAGAGATACGTGTCCGAGGATTTTTTTTTGTTCCGCATATTTTCGATAATACTAGTGATCGAAAATGTGAGAATAATGAATATTTTGGCTTGGAGACTCATTTTCAAAAATTCATAACACTGGTTTTATTTGAGCTACAAACTTCTTTTTTTTTCGTTTTAAATCTAAAGGACTGAGTTTTGAGAAAAAATATTTTTAACACAAATTATTAACGAATTCATATTGTTATTAACAATTTAATTGTTTAAATCAATTTTTAACAATGGCCCCCACCTCGTAGCAAATTTTTAGTATTTTTATTGTATTCTCCGTCAAGTTTTACATAAAAAGCATCTTTTCAAAATATGGTACCTTTATTTTTACTATTTTTAAAACATTAATTTATATAGCGCGACATGTAAAAAAAACGGTTTTTTGTTAATAAAAAGAAAATTATAGCTCGGATCAAAAAAAGTTAAATATAAAAGTTGTAGATAATAAAAAGATCTACAATTCTTGTCTCAACTACTTTTTTGATGGTTAGTTGAGAAACATATTAAAAACACAAAAATTATATGTTAATTTCTTTTTTTTAATTTTTATAGTCTTTTTATCAATAAATAATGTTTCAAAAAGGGGATTTTTTAATATTTTTTGCGTTTTATTCGAAAAGTTTGAGGTTATGTCGAAAAATAAGTAAAACAGAAATTGTAGGTCTTTTTATTACCTACACCTTTTATATGTAACTTTTTTCGATCCGAGCTATAGTTTTCTTTTTATTAACAAAAAACCGTTTTCTTTATACATGTCACGCTATATAAATTAATGTTTTAAAAATAGTAATAATAAAGGT
The DNA here is from genome assembly GCA_949715965.1 of Dysmachus trigonus. Lineage (NCBI taxonomy): Eukaryota > Metazoa > Arthropoda > Insecta > Diptera > Asilidae > Dysmachus > Dysmachus trigonus. The sequence goes on along the minus strand of OX454319.1, from coordinate 50,288,325 downwards.
ACCATATTTTGAAAACATGTTTTTTATGTAAAATATGACGGAGAATACAATAAAAATACTAAAAACTTGCTACGAGGTGGGGGCCATTGTTAAAAATTGATTTAAACAATTAAATTGTTAATAACAATATGAATTTGTTAATAATTTTTATTAAAAATATTTTTTTCTCAAAACTCAGTGCTTTAGATTTAAAATGAAAAAAAAAGAAGTTTGTAGCTGAAATAAAACCAGAGTTATGAATTTTTGAAAATGAGTCTCCAAGCCAAAAAATTCATTATTCTCACATTTTCGATCACTAGTATTATCGAAAATATGCGGAACAAAAAAAAAATCCTCGGACACGTATCTCTTATTTTTCGATATAGAATCCGTAAAAAAAGTTTCAGCCAAATCGGAGACATGTCGGTCAATTTTTATCAAAATCCGTACGGTTTGTAAAAGAATTACCCATATATGTGTTAAAAAAAATCAAAAACTATTCAATTCAAGTACAATTATTCATAATACAAATATACTGCTACCATAAATACGAAACTAAAAAATTACGGAACTAAAAAACTACAAAACTACGCAACTACAAATCTACAAAACTACGAAACTACGAAATTACGAAACTACGAAACTACAAAATTACGAAACTACGAAACTACAAAATTACGAAACTACAAAATTACCAAACTATAATTTTATTATATAATATTAAATATTATAGAAAAACTCTTAGAATTAAAAATATACTGAAAATACGCAAAATATTGAAAATCCCACCGTGATCTATCGCATGTCTCTTAACAGAATTCCAAGAACTTGAATATATCTCAACTCAACAGTCTAAACAGAAAATTCATTCATTTATGTAGCAGGTTAGGGGGGCCCAGGGGGGGTGGCACCCAGCAAAGTAACTTACGCATACGTAAAATTTGCTCTCTTCCCCAGTAGGAAAAAGAAGGGGCTAGAAAGAAATGATATAACTGCTTCTCGGGCAGCTAGCACTCCTTCCCAACTCGATTCTTTTCCTTCTTCTTTTTTACCCACGACGGGATTGGAGGCAAGGTCTTGACTTTCGCTTCCCTAATAACCAGGGATAGAAGTAGTTACTCTGAATCAAGGACATAATCGCTTATGCTGAATGACTATTATAAGAAGTTTCGCTTCCCCAATAGAAGAAGTTATTCAAAATAAATGGAATAATAGGGCCTATTCTATTAAACTGAGCAAAAGCTCTGTCTCAACTTTTATATAGAAAAACCAAACTTGATCTGAATCTAAGTAAAAATCGAGACTGAGCTGTTGCTCAGCTTATTAAAATATGAGGCACTAATTGAATTAATAAAATTTAAAACAACCTGTCATGCGCACTTTCTCTTCGAGAGTAAAAAAAAACGCGTAGATGCAAGCTCATCGCACGATGACGAAATCCTCTTAAAACACAATAGTACAGTCAATCTGTCGTGAAAATAAGGTTTAGGTGGAAAAAATTTTCTAACGAGCAAATGTACGTGGAATCGTTGAAGGGTAAGGAGACAAAGTGATTTGTCATAAATTTGTCACTTTCACACCCTACACTTTTTTGAAAACTCAAAAAAAATCAAAAAAAATTTTTTTAACGCATTTATCTCGGATTCTATGCATTTTTCAGAAAAATTTATAGAACAAAAAATGTAGAGAATGTTAAAACCTACAATTAATGTCATTGACCCAATACCGTACGACAAAATCTGCGCGCTGTAGGTGGCGCTGAAATTCGTAAACATGTGTTTTTCGACTTTTTTGTCCGCAAAACGTTTTCTTTCAGCAAAAAAGTGAATGAGAAAGTTGTTGCTCATAAAATTCCGTACAATATTTATTTAAAACATTTTTCTGTACGACTTACCTTTTAAGAGTTATAGCGCAACAAATGCTATGGCTTGTAGGTAAAACCAGGTAATTCCATTCGTAAGATTTTAAAAATATATTTTTTCAAAAATCAAAAAAATAATATTTCTCTTAGATGTTATATAATTGTCGATTTGAAGTTCTAAGAAAACGGTATTGAAACTAAAATTTCTGGAAATGTCTGAAGGAAATATCTGAAGGAAATGTCTGAAGAACACACTTTGTTGCGGTATAACTCGAAAAAGGTAAGTCATAGCGAAAAATGTTTTAAATAAATATTGTACGTAATTTTATGAGCAACAACTTTCTCATTCACTTTTTTGCTGAAAGAAAACGTTTTGCGGACAAAAAAGTCGAAAAACACATGTTTACGAACTTCAGCCCCACCTACAGCGCGCAGATTTTGTCGTACGGTACTGGGTCAATGACATTAATTGTAGGTTTTAACATTCTCTACATTTTTTGTTCTATAAATTTTTCTGAAAAATGCATAGAATCCGAGATAAATGCGTTCAAAAATTTTTTTTTGAGTTTTTTTCAATTTTCAAAAAAGCGTAGGGTGTGAAAGTGACAAATTTATGACAAATCACTTTGTTTCCTTACCCTTCAACGATTCCACGTACATTTGCTCGTTAGAAAATTTTTTCCACCCAAAATGACAGATTGACTGTACTACAAGTTTTTAGGTAAAACTCATTTACTCCTTACCCACTCGATTCTCAGGAAGCAGGAATATAAGGTAGATACCTGCAGACGCATGCTAGAGGGAATATTGGAAGTGCTTGGAAGTAGTCATATCAGGCTTTCTTAGGGCAATCCCTTGATACATTTCCTACTGGGTCCCTAATGCATTGTTGTTGTATTTGTTTATGAAATTTCAGATCGAGAGCGGCTATCTCAGTCTTCTATGTAGTTGTGCATAGGCAAAAAAAGCTTTACGAAAACAGCGGCCGATTTCATTGTTCTAGAGTGGAAATCTATATGATTAGATTATCTTTGGTTTGGGCAAAGATAATCTAATCATATAGATTTCCACTCTAGACCAACGAAATCGGCCGCTGTTTTCGTAAAGCTTTTTCTGCCTATGCACAACTACATAGGAGACTGAGGTAGCGCTCTCAATCTGAAATTTCATAAACAAACACAACAACAATGCCGTAGTGAATGCATTAGGAAAGAGAGAAAATTTTTCGTATGCGTAAGTTATCTTTGCTGGGAGGAACCCGTATGGCCTATGCACCCCCCTAACCTGCTACATATATGAATGAAATTTCTGTTGAGACTATTGAGTTGAGATGTATTCGAGTTCTTCGAATCCTTTTAAGAGACATGCGATAGATCACAGTGGGATTCTTATTATTTTGCGTATTTTCAGTATATTTTTGATTCTAAGAGTTTTTCTATAATATTTAATATTATATATTATAAAATTATAGTTTTATATTTTTTTAATTTTGTAGTTTCGTAATTTCCTAGTTTTGTAGATTTGTAATTTCGTAGTTTTGTAGTTTCGTAATTTTGTAGTTTCGTAGTTTTATTAACCCATTAATGGGCAAAACGAGGATTTTGTGCACGCAAGTTCAATTGTACGATTCGAATAACAGATTGGGGCAAATTTCCTCCAAATTCGTATATAAGGGGTTTTTGGGGATGCTCTTTCAGAATCTGGCATTTGTTTTGCATAAAAATTTCAAAAACCCTATTATTTTTTGGGTTTTTTCAAAAAAGTGCCGATTTTTTTTTGGTCATTTTTCGTCTCAAAGTTGATTATCTTGTCGTTGCTGCTATTGAATGGTCATATAACTACCAGAAATCGCGGTCCGAATATCTACACTTTCTCAAACCATAGTTTTAAATTTTTTTTTGTTTGTTTTGGTTTTTGCAAAATGGCCATTTTGTACAGCAATGTAATAAAAAATTCGAGATTTTTTTACACGAATTTGGTTTTTTGGATTTGGCCGATTTTTCAAAAATCCAAAAATATCCCGAAAAATTCTGAAAAAAATCACACATGTTCTCTGGCTAATTATAAGCGCTTTTTGTCATATAAAATTTATTCGTATAATTGATCCTTTTTGAGTAAAAATATCACCAAATTTCATCATAAAACAACTGGGTGATATTTTTACTCAAAAAGGATCAATTATACGAATAAATTTTATATGACAAATGGTGCTTATAATTAGCCAAAGAACACGTGCAAATTGTTTCGGAATTTTTTGGGACATTTTTGGATTTTTGAAAAATTTGCCTAATACAAAAATCCAAAAAATTCTGAAAAAATGTTTTCCTTGGCTAATTATAAGTACTTTTTATTATATAAACTTTTTTTGTAAAGTTGATCCTTTTCGTGTAAAAAAATCGCGAAGTTTTTATTACGTTGCTGTACAAAATGGCCATTTTGCAAAAAACAAAGCAAAAAAAAAAATTCAAAACCATGGTTTGAGAAAGTGTAGACATTCGGACCGCGATTTCTGGTAGTTATATGATCATTGAATAGCAGCAACGACAAGATTATCGACTTTGAGAAGAATAAATGACCAAAAAAAATCGGCACTTTTTTGAAAAAACCCAAAAAATAATAGGGTTCTTGAAGTTTTTATGCCAAACAAATGCCAGGTTCTGAAAGAGCACCTCCAAAAACCCCTTATATAACGAATTTGGAGGAAATTCGCCCCAATTTTCTATTCGAATTGTACAATTGAATTTGCGTGCCCAAAATCCTCGTTTTGCGCATTAATGGGTTAAGTATAGCAGTATATTTGTATTATGAATAATTGTACTTTAATTGAATAGTTTTTAACTTTTTTTAACACATATATTTGCGATAATGCTTGTGAGTAGGCGATAATGCTGCATTTGTCTGTAGTAGCTCTTCGGCTACGAAAGCAAGATTTTTCAAATTCCCTGTTAAAGACACTAAAAAATATGAAAAGTGGATTTTAAAGTGTTGTGAGTCATATGATTAGATTAAGAATATATAGGGTCTCCCAATATTCACGCGACAAGTAATTTTGATAGAAAACCCAGATTTACAATTTAAAATTGTAAATTTTTTATTGATTCAAAAAGTATACAGTATAGAGTTATGTATTGAATAGAATGTCAGTTTAATGGCCTCCTTGGCTTTGCTGGCACATACGAAAACCAATTCCAATTATGTACTGCATGAATTATTGCCTGGTCGTAAAATTTTCAGAATTGGTCGCCCAGATCATGCGATTTAACGCTGTCGGACTTTTTTCTTAGGGTTTTTTTTAAAGTCTAAGCTTTATGCCAATAAGCGCACGACCACCTACGCTTTGAAGGAGGAAAAAATTACAATTTTTAATTACAAACCTGTGTTTTCTATCAAAATTATTTCTTGCGTGAATTTTGGGACACCCTATATTTTCATATTTCATGAAATATAGGAAGTTTACTCGCAGCTCTCATTATTTGAACATTTTATTATTAAGAAAAAGAAACAAAAATATTAAAAGAAAAAGAGGATATTATTGATATTTCCTATTAATTATTTATTAATATGTGCAATATACACATATAAAATTCAAATCCAGTTTTCAATTCGGCGTGCGCAGTTATAACTCCAAAGTTTTGGTACGTAGAATAATTTATAATTAATTTTTTATCTAATTTTTTAATCAAATAAAATTGTATTTAATTAAATTTCAAACCTAAATTGGGCAAATATATTGTATATTTTATTTTAAAATTGTATAATCATTATTCATCAATTTAAACATTCATGAAATCAAAACCAGGAGATTCTAAGAACAAATTATAAACCTTCCCTCAGAGGTTTGAAACAGAAGAAAGTGCTCCCTAGTCAATTTTCACTAAGAATCACCGCAGACGAGCTACTGTGTTTGGCAGACAATTTTAATGCGAATAGAATTTCGGCGAATTAATACCCACTCATTTTTCAGGGTCTAACCTGTCTTCCGCTCTCCAGACAGTATCTCTCTTGTGCGATAATTCTAAAAGAGCGAAACCAGTGAGAACTTTGGTTGGGAGGCCTGAAATATTCTGATGTCGTATGAACACAAGAACTGCTTGTGTGTGCGTGCGATCAGAGGCCAAGAGCTTTACTTCAGAGGCCAAAAATGAAAAGCTCTACGGCCGTTTTTGTTCCTCTAGAGTAGATATCTATATGATTATGTTGTCTGTGGTTTGGGTATGCATACAGACCTGGATAATTTTTTTCCGATAATTGTGATCAATGCATAAGAAAATAAGATTCTTTTTCTATTTAAAGAAAACCACCCTACTATTTTTTTTTTCTGGATTTTAAAGCGTTACCTTTAAAGTAACTCATTCGAGATCTTAGGCCTGACTCATGCAAACGATTTCTTATCGTTTGATCACTGATTTGACGTCCTGGCAGGATGTTATACGTTTCCTACCTTGTCGCCCTCGCGGCTGTAGATAATGGGATCAAATTCTTGAAACAGCAGATTGATTAATATCTAATCTCCTAACCACGTAACTTCGGTTGAATCCTTCCCTCATCATTTGCAAACGCTGAGCATCAGACAAGGGACGCATTTTTTGCTAGCAATAATCTTATACGCATGAACAAACACGAAATTTAAATGTGGAAATGGTAGTTTGTGTAAATTCGTTCATTAATTGAATTTGATCCTCATTCCTTCAGAACTACTGCGAAAGTGACGAGTCGCGGGGTCCTTATCTCTCTACACACATACACACCTACACAAATGGTGAGCAAAATCCGATCGGCTATCTCATTGTGGTGCTTATCGGGTAATGCTAAAGACGGTAAGGGAACTTTGTGTTTAATTCATATTCGAATAACCCTCATTTTACCCCCAAAATAGCGTGATTTTAATGGTAACGCTGTAAAATCCAGAAAAAAAAATCGTAGTCGTTTTTGTTTTTTTAATTAAAGAGAAAGAATCGTACTTTCTCATGCATTGATCAGAATTACCGGGCAAAAACTATCCAGGTCCGTATACGTTACCAAACTTTGCAAATTTTTAAACTGAAAAACATGACCTTGAACTTCAAGGTCACGAACTGTACTGTTGCATCTGACCAAAAAATCCATATGAATTTCAAAAAGTTAAGGTCTCCACATTTAATTTAAAAAAAAAATGCCCTGGTCCGCCGATTTGTCGCTGATTAATCGTGTTTCAAATTTGAGCAATTAGTGACAACAAGTTTTTTGAGTAGTGTATTTTCAGCCCTCCAATGGCAACCAATTTAGCCAGAAATCGATTCTTTTTTCAACAAACCGGCATTTTGCTCCTAGTTGTAATTTCTTAATTATTCTAGTTCCAAGCGGAAGCGGGTATGGTGTTTTTTCTTTTCTTTGTTTTTTAACAACTACAAAGGCTGTGATTACGTGTACAAGTGTACGTCTAGACCGTTCTACCACACCATCAATACTTTTTTATATATACATAGTCGTGCCATAAGTTCTGTCCCAAAGGAAAAATGAAAAAAAGCTCATATAAGAAAAAAATAATTAAATTTTATTTATTATGTTTAGTAATATACTTATTCTAATTTACAGTAATGCAGACAATTATTCGAAATGCCCACCCTTTGCAGCTACACATTTTTTTAAACGTTTCGGCCATTCATCAATCGCAGTACGCAACACATCTAGTGATATTTCCTTCGCTGCTTTCATCAAACTTGCTTTTAATGACTCAATGTTTCGATGTTGAATAGAGCAGGCCTTCTCCTCTAAAATATTCCATAAGCGGTAGTCCAAAGGATTTAGGTCTGGGCTACCGGAAGGCCAATCTTCATCAGAAATGAAGTCAGGAACATTCGATTTTAACCAGATTTGCGTTTTCTTGTCTTTATGAGCTGGTGCTGAGTCTTGCTGAAACACCCAATGCTGACCATGGTACATCGTTGTGTTGAGCGGCTTCACCATCTTCTCCAGGATGTCACTTTGATAGTTCTTTGCCTTCGTTTTCACGCCTTGCTCACAAAAATGCAGCTCCGTAGCACCGTAATAGCCAACTCCCCACCAAACCATGACTGAGGCGGGATGATGGCTACGCTCTACCTTGGGTATCTTCTCAGCCGCTTCCTTAGAGCTATGCGCGTACACTCTGTCATTCTGTCGGTTAAACTTCTCTTCAATAGTAAAAAGTTTTTCGTCTGAAAAAAGTATTTGTTGGTATTTTTTTCCCGCGTACTTCTTCAAGAGACTTTTAGATCGCATCTCTCGTATCGCACGAAGCTTGTCCGTAAGCCGCTGCCCTGTTGACCGTCGATAAGCACTAAGCTTAAGCTCTTCCTTGATAATACGAGACATCGTCCTTTTGGGTATTTTCATCTCCCGTGCCATCACCTTTTGTTTCCGGAGCGGATTTCTCAGTATGCGGTGACGCATCGCTTCTACTGCTGCTGGTGTACGAGACGTACGAGGCCTCCCGCTCCTGGACCTGTCATCGACAGAGGAAGTCTCACGGTATCGTTTGATAGTACGATGCACAAATTTTATTGTAATTTGTAGTGGCTGAAGAAGCTCAAATATCTCCTTTGCTGGCTTGTTGCCCTTAAATAGTGCAATAACGGCGATCCTGTTCTCTTTAATGCCCCACTCCATGTTGCTCCTTCGAAATCCAATGACAAAATGATATTTTTTTAACAAAGCGGGAAGTATTTAAGCTAATTCGCGACAGGTAATCGGGATGCGTCGTGAGCCTTTTAGTGGAGGGGAGGGAGACAGAACTTATGGCACGACTATGTACATATACACCCCACGAACAAATTATAGACACAAGGACGAGAACTGCAATATTTGGGTTTACTTCAGTTATAACAAGTAAATAATTGGAAATTCGATTTGCCAACACTGCACGTAGGTTGTTGCTATTAAAAAATAATAGTACATTCAAAAGATTTCACTTCATTTTTTATTAACCGTTGGAGCTATCAACTAGCAACTAATTTAGTTGAATGTGTAGTTGTACACAACTAGCTACCCAAATAACTACGTCCAAGAATGTTACGAAATATTATAATTAAAAGCATTAAAAAGTTAAGACAACTACCCAAAAAGACGTTTTACTGTTTTACAAAAAAATAAAATTAATATTATACAATTATTTCTCTATATTTTCTGTTTTTACTTTATTATTATACTACCTTTGACTGATTATTCCTTTGACCCACTGTATTATATGTACGAGAGATGAAGAAATGTGATTCCTGGAATAATTAGGATTTGAAGAATATTTGAATGCTTTAGTTTAGATATTAATCTTGCGATCAAAGTATGAATCAACATTATGCTCAGAACGAGCTTTTATAATCGTTCATTCAATACAATTCTTATGACACTCTAAACCTAAGCTGTAATGAAGCAATTTACAAAGGATGTATTTTACTAGTAATGAACGCATTGAAATTAAGCATTCTTTAGAATTTCTATCGATGATCCTTTGAATGATTTGCTTCAAGCGCTATAAATCCTCTTGATGTAAAGCCGAGCTTATGTGAGTTATTCACTTCTATAAAAAATTTTAATAATCGTAAAACATCTTCCCTCGTGCTGTAGTCTTTTACAAACATAAATAAATTGCGAGGCAAGAACGCTCTCTATATTTATATAGAAAGGGCTGAAAATCCTATCGGTTGAAATATTCCTCCATTCGCAAATATGCCATTAAATTCCGCACCCACCCGTTTTCCATTCCCGCCCCACTTTGGGCCAGGAACCGAAAAATACTCTCGCAAGTATGTAGGGTCGTGTAGCGACGAAACGCCCGCCACCGCCGCGGAGGCAGCGCCGCAAATTTATTCATGCCCACATGGATTTGGAGTCAAATGCACCAAAGTGTCCCACTTCTTTGTTCTTCGGTTTTGCACTGTACGACGCGGCGCACGAGAGCCAGGCCGCGCGAACGACTCCGATACTGACGAGCGTGGAAGAAGCACGCCTAGAAAATCAGTAAATTTTTATTTATGGTTTTTGGGGAAAAACTCAAGTGATTTAACATGACGTGCAACGAATCAATTATTCCGAGGCAAAACAAGGGGAACTCACATCGCATCCCATCTACTGTTTACGCTACTTGTCTTCCTTGAGCATTAAGTGACTGCAATGATAGTGGAAAAAATTATGAATATGGTGAACTGACATACTTTTAGGGTATTTTTTTTAATGGCGCTTATACGTCCCCCACTTCGCGTGTGATAAATTGTCACACTCTGTTGACAGCCCTTAACGAATGACAAATCCAAAATCGACAAAATTGTCTCTACTTTAAACTTAACAGGAAGGTTAGAGAATTGTGAAGGGTCGAGTAGAAATGAATAGAACTATTCCAAATAAGATAATATATAAGACTCGATTTTCAAAGATTATAGTACCATCTGTAATAATTCGAAAATATTCAAGTTAAACTTGCGTATTTTTTCAAATAGAATGATAGGATGTAATAAAAAATTAGTGTTTCAATTTAAAAAAAAAATTATTAACCTAATTTTCATCGATAACGACGCTACCTATGTTGAAACTGATGTCATCTGGTGTCCTCTTTCGTCACAAGTAATTTTATAATGTGGTGTGTTTTCGTACGATGCTTATTTCTCCAGATATTGGTCGATCTGCTTAGGTGGTTCACCTTAGTTTATGCACAACGTTCATGAAAACAGCGATTCGAGATATATGTTTTTTAAAGCTTCGAACAGGTTCACGGCGAATCATCAGCAGTGGCGGGTTTTGAAGTACATAGTATATTTTGAAAATTATTTTGAATATTTAAATAAAACAATACTAATGAATATATTTCAAGTTCAAGGACATATTGTGTTTTGAAAAAATATATTGTACTTCAGAAGGATAATACCTTAAGAAAATAGAGCGTCATCTGAAACGAGAAACATTAAACAGATATTTTAACATAACGAATTCAGTGCAACTTAAACTTAAATATAATTGTAGTAAAGAATTTTAAGAAATTCAACTCTTGCTAATTTTGCTCGAAGCTTAATTTCGATGTTAAGAACTTTTAGATCCATGTAATGCACCTTAATATTGGTTTTTAACTGTAGTGAAGTTTTACTAAATCTGATTTTAAACTGCATTTAATAAGTAAATCCAAAAAAAATAATTGGCGTAAATAATTCATAATTTAATTTAACTTTTGGGTAAAATTTTCTTGAGTAAAAATCTGGTAAAAAATTTCATATGGTAGTGGGGATGAAAATCTAAAGTTACTACTTCAAGTAAAAATTGGGTATACCTTCATAATCTTACTTTTTGTATGTAAATTGTCAAACATGTCAGAGGGTAAACTTATGGATTTATTTAATATTTTCGAAGATTTTGAAATACATGTATTCTATATTTATTTTAAAAAATGTTCAATAACTTCTTCTATCTGTATCGAAACGCAAAATTTAAGCACACAAATGACAGTGAGTGACAAGCAATCAGTAATTTTACCCAAATTTACTCGGTCTCGCAGCTTGAGTAAAATCTGGTAAAATTGGGTAAGAGGAGCAATGCTGTCAAGAGCTGAAATTTTCCCCTCCGTGAGGTTAATAGACACTTTAAAGTAAAAAGTTTTACCCATGAGTAAAATCTTTAGAGTTCCGAGAAAGTTAAAAGTTGCTCAACTTGTCCACTCCGTTCTGTTCCGTTCGCTGTAGAGATGTACACAGGTTTAGTTAAGTTTAACTTTGACAGGCCGTCGGAAAGGAACTACATATTCCTATTTGTTCCGTTTTTAAGATTTTAGGAATGAAAATTAAAAATAAAATATATCTCTGCGACCAATAGTCAGCTCAGCGCATCGATTTAAAGTACTGGGGTACGTGTAACCCCTGTGTAAGTTATTTGTTTCATATGAGCGTAGGGTCCTAGGATAAATTATAGGTACATTGCATGCTTTTATATGGATCCGATACATATTTGCTATAGGATGTTTATCGACCGCAATATTCACTAAAAAACGCGACAAAGATATCTCGTCGACTGCGCAGTTACCGTGGAAAACAGCACTGTAGCCACCAGACTGTCATATCAGTGAAAAAATATTGTTGCATTTGACGACTTTGCTGGAAATTTGCATTTAAAAAAAAGCCCACTGCAATCGATGCCATCCCATCGGCAACCATTTTCATATTCCGCCAACCCGCCAGCAACCTGAACTTTTAATCAATTCGTGGCAATTCCGGTCGACTCTGCCTGATGATTCCTTTGACCTCTTCCCTTCAAGCCGGGGAATGCTAGACCATTAGCCGGCGGGCTTAAAGCACAATGCCACTTTTAATTAAATTTAAATCGACAGTCGATCGGCTGAATAATAATCGCATAAAGTTGCATGGAGCGACGGGTTATGCCCGTCATTGCTTTTTACTTCTGCCTCTTGCGTGTAACGCATTCGGCGGCGCGGTGTCGCCGCGCATACAAAACAGGCTTCCTGTGTGGACACTTTTAGCACCTTCCAGGCTTGAAAATAGCACGCTGCACGTTGCACAACGCAATGCCCGGTGCCGATCGAATCAGGTGGTTGTGGCTACCGCCAATAATAATTATTCTGTTCTGGTTTCTTTTTAATTCCGTTGACTTCCAGTGAAAGCGGCCCGAAATTCTGAGAAACGAATTTTACTGAAGATAGCAACACCAACAAATATTCCAAAGTTTAACATATTGAATATTGTGTACTAAAACAGTAGGTTCGAATTATAGTATAAGATGTGTGTGCACGAATCCTGATTAAAAATAGTTCGCCCACTAGGCTCAAAACTAGAACATTAAATTTGAATTGCATGTAACACTGTTATGGATTAAGTAAACAAAAAATCCAGTAAGCAAGTTTAGTTAAGTAAGCAAAATATTTAACCCATAATAGTTTAACATATCATTAAAATTTAGTTTTCTAGTTTTGAGCTCAAGTAAGGTATTTTTGGGCTAAAACAAATTACAAATTAATTTAATACAATTTATCAACAGCTGATTACTTAAACAATATAGAGACAAATATTACATTAAAGAGGTAACTGAAATCTATGTCATTCAAATTAAAATAATAATAATTAAATAATATAATAATATATATTAATTCTTTGCACTCGGGGATTATTTTCATTTTATTTGCTTTCACCAACTCGATAAAAAAGGAGATTTTTATTTTCTTGCATGTTATTGCACCGGTTTATTATATTATTATATCTTATATTTTTCATGCCAATGCCATGCAATCAGTTGTAGTCTGCATTTCAAGTTTCCGGAACAAATGCTCATGCTAACAGTGCTGGTATTCCGAGTTGCGGAATAAAACTTCATGCCAGCAGTGCTGGAATTCCGCCTATAAAGTGTTAGTAATCATGTAGGTATTTATTCCAACCACTACGGAATCCTCGTTCGTTTGTCCACATGGTCTTGGCCGATTTTTATTTATGCTTTACCTGGTTCAAATTCGTAATATACTGATTCCTATCCTTGGGTATGTGATAAGATTTAGAGATTAAACGGGTTGACGTCCAAATATTCGATTATTATCTATAGGTAACATATTATAGCATGCTTGTGTTAAATATCCAACAAATCGGTCAAAAGTATCTACTAGAATGTTTTTTAAAAACGTTAGACATCGATTTACAGATGTAATTGTAAGCCTGATAGAACTTTAGAAATATTACACAAAGACTTCATTTTTGATGAAACATTTTTTTTTAATTTGAAATACCAAATCATGACATTAATATTTAAAACTGACTATGGGCATATGGCCACCGCGACTGTTCTTGATGAAGCAATTCGTCAGTTGTTGGTAACTTCACGTAACCCCGTAGGAAATAGTAGAGAACTGTCAGATCACACGATCTCGAAACCACCTTTATTTCCAAATCGTGACTTCAATAAATCGATGGTTTGTATCTTATTGAAATTACATGTCGCCAGGATCAATGACATCCACATATTAATTGATCCTGCTCCGGTAACGGAAAACGGTCAATGTTTTATCATTGTCATTTTTAAAGAAATAAGAACTAGCAGGCGGATGTAATGGGGTCTTTAGAGTCTCTTTTGGATTGGTGTCCCTCCAGTAATTAGAATCTTGTTTACTAACAAACCCATTAAGCCAAAAATAACCGACGGTGCACCATAAAAATCACGAAGTCGTCTACAAGTCTTGCGAACCGACGATTTTCAAAGTAAATTTAAATAGTTCTTAACCGTCCCTCAAGCGTGAATCTATTAATTATTATTATTTGCAGACTATACTGAATATAAATATCACATAGAGCTGTCAAAATGATAGCTCTGACAAGTATCCCTATAGGAAGTTCTGTCTCCTCGATTGAGGAAAATAACAGAGAGAGGTTCTTGTTTTTATGTTGAATATTGTCCGATGGCTCCTTCTGTTCTTCTTCAAAAGGGCATATTATTAAAATCTAAATTTTCTTTGGTGCGCAAAGAGAAGCAATTTTATTTTGCCCGGCTTAATGTACCTTATCGGGTTTTTTAAGGGTGTTCAAATACCGCGAGAGCAAATGCTGAGCGAATAAAAAGGGGTTAAAAGTCAACTGGAAGCTACTCGAGAGCACTTTGAAATCTTATATTTCTTCCTTTCTGCTGTGTAATGCTGAAAGATTTTCTTTCTCGAATAGTCTCAGCCATGTGATTCATGTAGTTCTGGAGGATAGCACTGCTGGGCTCAGTAATTTTTCCAAGCGAGCAAAGAGGTTGAAAAAACGTTTACTTACTATTTATTGCACCTGTTCGTTAGCTTGTCGGTCTATAAATTTTATGTTCTTGTGCTCCACGAGGAAGGCTATTGTTGAGCTTTATTTTGTTACACGTTTTTACTTTTATTAGATATAATTAAGTCATTGCTTCAGGTAGCTTTCCCGGCGATATATTCTATTTGAGTATAAAAACTCTTCAAGTAACTCACGCTCACATTCGAGCGCCTTATGTAAAGGCGGGCGACATGAAAAGCAGTTGAATTGAATTGGAATCTGTCCCAATGCAAGTCACCTTCTTTGGTGCAGACGCTCAAAAGTAAGTTTTCCACACCGGCGAAACAAAGCCCATAAATCGCAGTCTGCTTCGGGACGACGTCTTATCGTAAAGTGCGGCAATTCAATATCGAACCGCAGTTTATCTTCGCTGGATAAAAAACAATTTTACTAGCTAAGTGCACGACTGCTGGCGTATAGCTACCGTCCCTGAATTCGCTGCAGTTCAGGTGAAATCGATATTTCAATCAGCTGGTCGTGTGCAAAGAAGTTCAAGTGTAATCCAAGAACGACGCGCATTTAAAAGTCTTTTGATTGAGGGTCTGAAATATGACTTTTTGACAATTAATTGACTGTGAGATTTCTTGTGGTTCCACCACAATTGCGCTATTACTAGAGCACTCCGGACAAAATGGGTAGTGGCTTTTTGATTTTGAAAAACGATATCATAATCCAGCAGAATAATTTCAGCGAATTTTCTTTAGATTTAATCAGATTTCAAAGGTTTAGATTTTCTCTAATCTTTTGATACCTTTGTGAAATAGATTTTAACTCGTGCCTGTTGGGTTCTAAAAGGCCCGGGAAGAAAATTCTACATTCGTCATCCCATAAAAGTAGTTTATTTTCAAGTAGTGATATTCCTCGTGAGGAGATGGTATATTAACATTGGAGAATATAGTGCTATAAAATTAAGGAGAATAACCAGTATGCCTTGGCAAATATAAAATTTTCAATGGGATTTCTACAATTTATAATCAAAAGAATTTTCAATAGTTTGGTTTGGTTGTCACTACCATTAATTTGGTACTAATGTACTAAGTATAAATTCTAAAGTTAACAGGTATTACTTGAAATAAAACTGATTATTATCTCATAAGCGGCGGTGTTTTTACAAAAATTTAAGGCAAGTTTATTTTCATAATTTGCCAATGGTGGTAAAGTTGGTACCATTTCATTCAATATAAATAAAATTTATTGGAGTTTATTTAGAATGTTTCACCTTACTTCCATATTCAATTACAAAATGATGGCCGGTGACATGACATGGTTTCTGTGTAAAATTGCCGGTCAACAAAGTGTTAAAATGGTGATGTATCTAGAAAATTTAGTATTGAGATGATATTTATGTTGCTGTGGTAAATTTTCCCATAGTCAGTTTTTAATAAAATCACCCAGTATTAAAAGTATATGGGTATTCACGTTTTATATTACAAACAGGCCGTGCATCGATTGTAAAATTTTCATAATGATATTACTCGTTTCCATGTCGTACAGATTTTCCAACGATACAATAATAGATATAACGTAAATACTTATTCCATATAATTCTGCTTTCAATATTAGGTAACATCAATTTATCGATTAATATGATTCATTCAAATTTTTACTGAGCACTGATTAATATTATTTATTGCAAAATAAATTTGAGTTAATGCGAGCATATGACGATGTCGCTCGTAAATACGTTTTGCACGCTAAAAAAATGTAAACCTTCCAATTAATCAAGAAACCGGTATGAACGATTTTTATCTCAAACAATTCTGTTTACTGAGGAATGCCATTATATTTGGAATTTTGGTTTCTAATTACGAAAACCTTCAGTATTTTTTCATGTTTGTTTTTCGGGAATGATAGGCTATCGTTATCAATGCAGACCAAATCCATTGCCTTTGCCCTTATCGGTCATTGTCTTCTAAATTTAGTTTAGTCGCCGCCAAGTTAAAGGCAATTACCATTAGGGTGATGTTTTTATTACGTTAACCCTTGCACCTCAATAATTTTCAAACGCCTCGAAATGTATGCCTTTAAAATTCGACTGAAATGAAAAGAGTTTTTTACGTCTTTTGAAGGCTTAGCGCAACTTAGCAAAAGCTTATACAAAGAGTATCACTTGAGTCATTTTTAAAAGATCTTTTTTCATCGAGTTTAGAATGGGACGTCAACTGTTCGCTTGCTCATCAATCAATCGCAACGCGGGGCCAGACACTTAAGTCCTGATAGAAGATGCTTAACAAATCTCGCCAGATTGCATGATGTACTATAGAGAAAAAGCATAAAAAATAGTTCCCCTCTAGCGCCGATAGGATAAGCAATTGCTAAGTGTTTTCGTCACCTTTCGTTAATCCGTTCGCTTGGCGCATAATCATCATCCGCGGATCAATTGTGACGAGGTGTGAGATCCAGGCGGTCGCGTTTGGGTCGGGCCCATTAACGCCAGGTCGTGATAAGTTCTGTCGCTAATGTGGCAGTATATCTTTTGTGGTCCCCGGACGCTATATGCAGCATTAATACCGTCCAATTATGATTTTTATCAGGCATTTAATTGAATTGTCCAAGAGTGGGACACTTTCCAGAACGGTCGGGCCGGTTGGCAACAAATTTTTATCACTAACCCGATCTGTTCCAATTCTTTTTGAGCGGCCTCGATTGGGGCCCGTTGGTTGGAGCAAGCTGAGCGCCCGATTTCGACGTGCAATTGTTTATTGAAAACTTCTGGGAAATGAGACGCGGTCCGCGGTCCGCGGCCCCAATGTTGCATTGTGACGAGCGGCGATTTTTGCCAGAGTTGTTATTATTTTTAACAGATAATGGGGAGCTCCATGCACAGAAAATCATCGGCTCATGATTGAACGTGACGCGACGATGGCGTCGCCCTGGCAGCAACTTGTTTTCATTTTTTCCCTGCCTTTTTGTCACATTTTCCATCCATCGAGAGGTAACACGAAGCGGAAATTGGAAATTTTATAGGCTCGTTAAGGCACCCAAGTGTATCTGTGCAGAGAGCGGAGAAAATCTAGCCTAAGTAGCTTAGGGAATTCGCTTGTATTACTTTTCAGAAATCGTCTGCTTTGGGGCTCTCCATTCGAACTGTGCTTATTTAGTGAGTACTAGTACTAGTATTTAATAAGTATTAGTGCTACAGCTCAGATCATGTTTCCCAAGCACCAAAGTCTTCTGGGATGATTTGCAGGAAATGAAGATCTTTTTTCCATTCAGCTGTGCTCAACCTACTTTTGCTGTCATTCAAGCTGAAGCCGAGAAAAACTCGAATCTCAGATGAGCTGGAAATGCTCCCAAGTTTGTTTCAAGAAGCCAGCCGTTATTGTCGCAAGTTCTGCATTTGTGAAAGGTGCAGTGGCCGCGATTAGCACTCAAGAATGCAATCATATTAAATTGGTTTTCATTCAGTAAAATGATACTCAATTCAAACCTCTTTTATATTCTAACAGATGGGCATTAAGAGCGACATTTAGCTTCATTTTTATACAGCCGTTCAAACAATATACGCTAAAGAATAAAACGATGTATTCTTTAAAATTGAGAAAATTTCAGAATATTAAAGAATTTACGAACTTGTTTCGAAAAATAAACTGTGAACGTAATTGTTAGTTATTCAAGGCATCACATAATGACATAATACTTTGTTTTTTTTTTGCACAAACTGAAAGACTGGATGAAAGAATAAGAATGAGCCTTAAAATCCATTCCATCAGAAATATAAATATTTAGTACAAGGGAATGTCATCAAAATTGGCGCTCAGGAATTTTTGGGTTCGCAGATTTTGTAACTGTCATCTAAATTTAAACGATGAACTTAATTTCGTCGTCGAAAATTGTAAATCAAAGCATACACATGAAAATGGTCAATAACGGGTTCCTAGAGTTATTGATTTTGAACTTACTACAGAAATTTGTATTGGAGGATTTTTCTACTAGATAATATAACTAATTATGGAAGAAAAAGTTTTTCATAACCCGAGTAAAATGTCTTATTCAATCGCCACTGGCCAAGGCTATCACAACCACACCATTGATATATAATATATAAATTGTTACGGCCGGTTGTTGAGGTGCGGCCGTTGTCGTTTATACTAAAATGCAGCCGTTAAAATTTTTCACAAATTACTTCTACTTCGTGTGGTTGTCGTGCGGCCGTTTCATACTTTTCAAAAACACTACACGTATGTAGCCGTCGTACCGCCGCGCCGTTTGGAACTGTGCGCCCTTTCATTTTTACTTGGTAAATCGTAAATTCTCAGGAATAAGTGTAACATTGAATTTTATATAAGCAAAGATATTATTATATTGGAAACCATATTCCCACGTTATACCTAGTCATCGACTAAGGTCCCATTGTTCCGTACTTTCGTAGTTCTTCCAAGATAAGGTAGAAAAACTTCCGAGATTTTCATTGTAATTCTTTTTCTATTTTTAATACATAAGGAGTGTTTTTTAAACCCGATAGAACTTTTAATTTAAAAAAAAATAACACAAAGAGTTAACTCACACGACACAGAGATCACACGAACTTGGACCAATGTACAGGGCCATTTCTCGAAACCACTTTATCGCCAAATCTTGATTTCAATGATCCGATGGTTTGTGTCGCTGTATGGCACGTAGCGCCATCATGATGAAACCACATCTCGTCATGATCGGTGTCATCCATATTTTGGAAGAAATATTCATTGATAATGGTCTAGTACCAATTATGCCATCAGTATGTTAACGCACCAAACAGCGCAGTTTTCTGGAAGTAACGGGGTCTTTAGAGTCTGTTTTGAATTGGTCTCACTCCAGAAGCGACAATTTTGCTTATCAATAAACCCATTAAGCCAATTTAATTTTTAACTGCGGCAATATTTTCTTCAGTACGCACATTCCGATGGTGTGTTGGTGTTGTTGCATGTTGCAGAGAGCAAGTGGTACGAAATCTATCCACAGTTCGACGGATGGCTTGCTCCGATGCACGATTATGTGCATCATAAAAATAACGTTCGTCTATAAATCGCACGAACCGACTACCGTTTTTCAAGGTTTTAGCCGTCCTTCAAGCGTGAGTCTATTGAACATATAGTAAATATCACGTTTTGTCATTCTGACAGGTCGGATTGACAGTTATTCCTATAGGAAGTTCTATCTAAGCTAAAAAAACACCCTTTATTTATAATTGAGGTGTTTATTGTGAAAATGGAGTAAGTTCAAGTTTTGCTTACCGATAAAAGGATCATATGTATTAACTTTTATCTTTTATTATCACTTAATTTATTTTTTGAGATATTTGCTCCACTTTCTAAATAAACAGCCCAATTTACGGTGAGAGAAATTATTTTGTTTTAAAAAAAAAGATCAAATTGATAAAAATATATAAATATGTTACTATTTTGTATGCACATTGTAAATTGCTTTTCACTTGATGTCTCGACATATGTCGTTTCGATTTACTTCACGTGTTTTTTTTTTTTTTTTAGCGAATTAAGGACGTAAGTAGGGGTCTATGTATATTTTATGATATTATGGCCTATACTACTCAACTTCTGAAAACGGTTTCCGGTAATGAAAACATAATTGAAATCTTTGTTGTAGTTTCTGAGATTATTGCATGCATACAATCACTGAAACTTCTTGTCATTATATGTATGTATATTATAAACAGATAAAAACAAAGAAACATTTTCTCCATGTTTGCAGATATCCACCTCATATCAACATTATATCTGGTGAGGGAAGGAAGAAACATTAAAAAATTCGGTAAGTGCTTTGAAGTTTAAATATTAAGCGGTGTTCTCGGTTAGCGTCCTTCCGTTGAATGGAATGGAAAGTTCAAACTTTGAAAATTGCAGTTTAATTTTCATGGTGCCCCGCCAAGTCCGTGGGAACAAAATAAAGCAAAACAAAAGCAGAAAAACAAAAGTGCACTTGAGAATCCTCGAAGAGAATACTTAAAATTTCAAGGGGAAAAGATGCTATTCGTTTCCTTGCAAAAGCAAGCTGCATGCTCCCAGCCTTGCTGTGCAAACATGCAACGATGCAACCCGGAGACACGGAAGAAAATTTGAAGTTGAATGGCGAACTTCATTCAGCGGGCAGCGACGAGGGGCGCTTTTTAGCGTTTTGTTTAAATTTTGACTTGCAAATGTTTGGGCGTCTTGAGCGCAGGGCACGCTTTGTTCCCCGAATTGGATGTCCCCCTCTGAGCAGTGGCGGACTAAGCCTGTCAGAGGCCCGGGGCGGCAAAGTTGAATAAGGCCCCCCAGCATTAGAAAAAATGTAGTTTTACAAGCTTTTTATTCAGTTCACATTTGTATGTATAAATAAGTGTTTATGTTTATTTCGTTAAAATCTGGCAAGTGAAATTTAAATTCGAATTAAATTATTTAGGCTAAATAAACATATGTACATACCTACAATATGGAATGGATATGGGTGAGGAAAATAAAATACGAATCGATCGGAAAAAAAAAAAAAATTAGATAAAATAAATCAAAGATAGTTTTTTTATTTTTTGTAGCGTGTTATATGTGTTTTAGTGCCTTCAATTTACTGAACTTCTCAATAACTTCTGTGAAATCGATTTCTTTGGAAATTTTTCTTTCTATTGAAAGCACGGCTAGATTAACCAGTCGCTCTTGATCCATTGTAGATCGAAGATAATTCTTAATTAGTTTAAGTTTCGAAAAACTCCTCCGCATGATGCAATCGAGATGCAAATGGTCAAGAAGTATTGAAGTATAAGCGATATACAGGGTAATACCCCTGACAGACTGCAACGAAATTTAGAATTTCGAGCATTCTAAATTTCAAAATAATCATATTGCTTTGAAATTAAAATGTCAACATGTTTTTCGATAGAATATTCGTTTGAATTTACATTTTAATTGCAAGGCAATATGATAATTTTGAAATTGAGAACGCTCAAAATTCTAAATTTCATTGCAATCTGTCCAGGGTATAACGATTCACTGAAGTCCCATTTTATTATAAATTGAAGGATTTCTTGGGCTCTCCATTTGGCAGCAACGTCCATACTCGTATCGGTGGCTTTTACATGCCTACCTTTTTATTTCTTGGGAAACTTGCTACTTGTCAAATTCATCATAAATTTGTATCAAATTGTCAACTGCTACAGCTAGAGCGTCATCTGAAGCTTCTAGCATAAACTTTGTTTCAATAATTTGGAAAATATTATTGATTTGTTTCATGGCCTCGTATCGTGTCGACAATTCTTGTATAACTCGGTCTATGCATTCATATGATATGCATCAATATCAACGTAATGAAATTTAATATATTTTAAATGAGACCAATGTTTATTTTTCGACGTAAATAGAATGTAGTGAATGTAAATGTAGGCGTACAAGAGTGAATTATTTGCACTTCATTCATTCAGGGATTCCTGGGGAAGTACCCGCTACAAAGACGGGAATATCCCAGCGTATTGGACGCGTTCAGCAAAGTTAAAAGAATATTAGTACCGCGTAAAAAGTCTAGATGGCTGTAGTGTTTTGATCTTGATGAAATTATGTAGGTACTAAGCGCATTTTTAAAGTCTTGTTTAGGATTTGATCAGGGGAACGCGAAGGCATTTGGGGGCCCCCAAGACCGGAGGCCCGGGGCGGGCCGCCCCTTCCGCCCCCCTGTTAGTCCGCCACTGCCTCTGAGTCCTGTCTAAGGGAAAATGTCCCTTTTAAATTTTATTGTTTTCGCTGTGGATGGATGCAGTTTAAGAATGCAGGGGCGGAACAAACGATGCAGAGGTCATGCAGGGGCGGTATTCTGTTGAAATAATATCCCAAGTCACATCGGTGGTGAATGGAGCGGCGCATTGCTGCATCATCACAACATCGTCCGGGTGCAAGGACTGGCGGCTTGGCTTCTGAACCTGGCAATCGACCGCTAAACGTCCTCCTAGGGCTCCATAATGTGGCGGGTACAGGAGGCTGTCGGCACGGCTCTGTCCAAATAATGTGATTACTAATAGAGCTACATGGCGTCCCATACTGCCCGGCAAAAGAAAATCGATTGCCACATTTTGGCTTTTTATTGGTTAATCAAAGACAGACATGTCGACAGAAGACGTCGGGATTTTCAATGTTATTAGATTGAGCGGATTTGAGAAGGTACTCAAAAGGTTCTGGCTTTAAAAGAATCAGCGGAATTTAATAACACAATTTATTTGGTTTCATCTAAGCATTACGATTTTTATTAAATTCGTTTAATCTTCAGCACATTTATAACAAATTCCATATTTATGTAGATTGTTTGTTTGCTGTATGTATACACTCAAACAAATATTGTAAAAACAATGGTAATCGTTTTCAAATATGAAGTTCGTTTCGCATTAAACTTTGAGGTTAACAATTTCCATTATTAATTTGGCAAAAAAGAATTTTGAAGCACCATTGTAAACGTCTTCAAAAAAAAAAAAAATGTTTTGTTTTCGTTATTAACTATATTTATTTTTGAACCGCAAGTATTCGCACTTTGAAACAATATATTTTGTAGTAAGTTTGAATTTACTTCAAAATATTCCTTTTTTGATTTGAATGCATGATATAATTACTTTTATATCGAAATACAGATTAACTTGTGCCCGTCGAATGCTTTAAACTTTGAAATAAAAATCCAGTTTTTTAGTCACCAATTTATTTTTTAAATAAATGCTCATATATGTACTTATATATTTAACACTATTTCTACCGATGGTATTAAAAGACTTTCAAAGATGTCCTAAAATTATTATCATTAGTTCTATCGTTTTCCCTTAAATACCTTATACTGGTGTAAAGTTCTTAATATGTTAAAGATTGCGGAGACCCAGCAAAGATGACAAATTTAAGAGTTTTCCTTGAACACAACAAAATATAGTATTGGTGTAATATCTACAGAGTCGATGGTGTATTCTCGAAATGAGGGCCAATTTTTAAGTAATCAATATACTTTAGTTTAACATTTAAATGCAACATTTTGACAGTTTTTCGCCACAGTTAAAATGATTTTTTATTCAAAGAATTAATTTTAATTACTATTGAAACAGAACAATTCGATTTTTTCGTAAAAAGAGGGCCAATGTTATATGGCTAAAGAAACCCCTCTCCTTTATGGTTTTTAAGACATCTCATATAATCGTTCTTATGACACAAGCGCCTTTACACCTCCGTAATTTCTCCAATGTTAGTTGAAGTATGGATCTCCTTATTATACAATACAAAAGTTCAGAACTTTTGGACAAGTATTCAATGTCTTTTATTTGTTTGGAAAAGTGTTCTAAAATTTATCGACCTGTGTATTTTGAGAATTTTCAGGATTTAATCTTTAAAAACTTTTCATTTTCTTTGCTTGCAATAAAGTAATTTTTATTTCAGTTTATTGCAATGCCTTTAGAAAGCGTATCCCATTTCCTGTTCCAATTATTAATCCACTCAAAAATTAATTACAATTGCAATACCTACGCTGTAAGATACGCACAATACGGAGTGAGTATTTCTCCGACTTTTCGAGGATAAGTATCATTCAGTAATCTCGTAGATCATCTGTACTGTAGTGAAGAAATCTATTTGGGTCAAGCGTTTGAGTGTGTTTAGAAAGAGGCACTCGGAGCCATTTCATTCCATGATTCCATTCCCAAATATTTGTGGACCTAGACACTTTTTTCGATTTTAATAAATTTTTTTTTATGGAATCGTATTCTACTATTGATTAGAATCAAATTTTTTATCTTAAGTTTTTATGCCATATCTAACAAATTTAAGATGAAAAAAAACCTTTCGAATACTTGCTCACTGTTATTGAGGGATATTTAATCCGCATCTGCTCACCCAGACGCAACTTTAAAACAACAAAATATAAAATTCTAATCAAAGTAACACCCTATAGAAGCCCTATCTATATTTTATCCTTTATTATCGGTTTCTTGACCAACATTTTTAAATTTTGAAGAAGTGTAATATCGTTTGGTGGATGAAGGAAAGGAATAGATTAATTTGGCTCTGCAAGTGATTCAAGTGATTCTGTTTAATATTTACATTTGTTGATATTTTGTCATAATATGAAGAGTAGTTTCGTAAGGGAATCAATTATTCCTCTTCTCCGTATTATTTATTTATTTAGGATTGATCAACAACTGACTGTTACAATAGTTAGATAAATATTAAACCTTAACGAAGTTGATTTTTTAAATTGCGCTTATTTAAATTAAAATAAATGATTTTCTATTGAAAAGACGAGACATAGAGGAGGTTGGCATGTGCATTTACTTATATTTAAGGATAAATAGTTAATAAGGGTAAACAGTTAATAGAGCACTAATAATAAAAAGTGTCTAAGTCAGAATTTAAAAGTTCTCATTCGTTTGCGTTTGATACAATACGGGAAATTTTTGCGTCATCTGCATAGCAAAGAATGTGTGAATTATTTCATAATAAAAAGACATCATTAATGTAAACAATGAAAAGCAGTGGTCCGAGGTGACTACCCTGAGGGACGCCTGATTTCTTATTTATTTCATTAGACAGAGCGTTGCGAAAACTAACACGTTGTGTACGCCTTAACACCTTGCCTTATGAATCTTTTGATGAAAGCTTTTCTGATGCGTGGTGACTACACGTTGTTTTAAGGCAAAGGGTTAATAGGTAAGAAGAAATCCAATTAATAAAAGAGGAAGGAAATCCTAAGAGAGATAATTTCAAAATGAGAATTTTTTGATTAATTCTGTCGAAGGCCTTACTAAAATCTGTATAAATGCAATCAACCTGCTGTCCGTTTCCAAGGACAGACGTGTAAAAGTTAGAAAACTCTAATAAGTTAGTCGTAGTAGATTTTCCTTTAATAAAACCGTGTTGGAAAGAGCCCAGGAAGGGTTTGCAGTGAAAACTTAAAACATCGCAGATTAAAGCTTCAAAAATTTTTGCTATGCAACGTAATTTAGCAATAGGTCGATAATTACTTATGTCGCACTTATTACCTTTTTTATGTAAAGTAATTATTACTGACAACTTCCACTGCTTAGGAAAAACACCACAATATAAAGATAAATTAAATTAATAACACAGTACAGCAACAATAGACGAGTTACAGGGTTTTATAAAAATGGAAGGAATGCCATCAGGACCACACGAGGATTGGTCTATTATGAGATAATTACTACCCATAATAACTGTATATTCATCTTGTAAATTTAAGTAACAAAGATGCATATTTAAAATTTCGAATGTTAATTTAATGAGAACAGGGCGGCGAGGGCAAAAGCTTATATGCGGAATTCTTGGTCTCATTACAGTGAAAAAAAGAAACTGGAATTTTGAAAATATTTAGAAAAATATATTTTTCCCCATATAGAAAATTTTAAAAACGTCAATATCTTAAAAACTATTGATTTAAAAAAAAAACAGTGTAAGATAAAAAAGTTGATTCTAATCATTATATTACTAATGATTCAACAACTAACGATTAAAAAAAAAACCTCCCAACATCGGAAATACCTTTCTATGTCCACGAACGGCATGTCGTTTGCATACGCGAATATGATGTGAGATGCATCTGTAGCTTCATTAAAACATTTCGCTTGAAACGAAAATACCGACACTCTGGCAACGCCAGGCCCGTCCGAGTGTTGCACTCGGTCGAGGCATGCACCATGAAGCTCCGTGCAATTTTCCCGATTGCATAAATGCGCAAAGGGACATCAATTATGAGGTCGGACTCGAACCCAACCCCCTGAAGGCGCTCCGCTGGTAGATAGACCCGCCGAGGCTCCAGTGTCGCTCTCCATTGCAATGTCCTCTGTCGGCATGAATTATAACGAAGATATCGTGTAGCGGCGACTCCCTGTCCCGGGCTGCTAAATCCTGGACGCCCGGGTTCCTGCACTTTATTGATTGGCGGAATTGTTTTTGAGCTGGACTCTCCCGCACTTTGCCCGACGTTGTGGAAATTCAATCCGATCCTGCGAGGATTAAGCAGAACTGCCAAAGTAGCCGACTCTGGTTCATTTCCTGACCCCATTCAGGCGAATGGATGACCAGTTGCCTGTACTCCCTATGGAGCAAGACGAACTGCTTTGCAGCTATTTAAATAAGAAACCCCAATTCCCTGGCTTTGTAGGACTAGCAAAGAAAAAGTGAATCTCTGTTTGAGTTCGCTTCGATTTCCGGACCTTAGCCGTGTAACCCTAACTCTATGGAAATCCAACCAACGCCCCTGTGTTGTCTGGTCGATCGGCAGTTTTGATGTAATCCACGGGATATATCCTCGGGTTTTCTGGGTCGTCCTGCGAGTTCATTGATTTCCATGGCAAGCGTGAAAAGGGCTCGACGTAATATAAATATCCTCCCGCGAAGATTCCCCGCCTCCTCATATGCATAAATTTCGCATGCACGCGAGGATTAAGTAGGTTATGCGTATAATTTCGAGGATTTCCGTTAATCTAGGCGACCTCGCCAACGGTTGGTATCGTCTGTAGAAGACATAAATTTCATGATAAATCGCCGAGGACCGAGGTGTTTGATTTGCATCGCATGATGAATGCCAACTAGAGTACTCTGCGGAGGAGTGTCGAAGAATATGCTTTATGAGTCCGTGTCGAATGGAAATTGAGAACACGCTTTGCCAGAAAGAATCCTTTTTTGCGTTCGAGTTTCCTGAGAATAATTGAAGAAAAACAGAACTTGTCACCAGAAGACGATGGTTGTTCGAATCCATCAGGGCGCGATTGCAGATTAGCTTGGGAGAGATATATACCTACGTTGGTTCATTGAGTAAGTGACACATTCACTTAGAGCAAACTTGCACGTATTGCATTAAATTTGTGGTGCACTATTTATTTCACTACCACTAAGTGGACCAAACTAATGCAAATTGAAATGCCACTATTATGTACGATTAGTCATAGTGCAAACTAGTTCCATTATTTCAGTGATAGTGGGAATTCATTTCACCATCGCAGAACAATAGCAGTAGCGCAAATTGCAGTTCCATTATCACTGATCAACATTTCACTATCACACTTCTTTTTTTTGAAAAAATCGATTTTTTTTTATTTCATAAATGTGCTCTAATATATCACAGAAATGTTCTCCCAAAACCGTTTTGAGAAATTCGATATATAAAAAAAGTTATAGACACATTTGTAGCGGTGCCTTATGCTTATCGCACATTAAAATTATCGAATAAAAACTTTAAACGCGTTTTTCTCAAAACCACGTTTTTTGACCTGGCCGACATGATTTTGAAAAAACTATTGGTCTGATCGGGCTCAAATTTTTATGGGATACTCTATGCATGTGTAGTTCTCGCCCGAACTAGGATTTTGAAAATCGGTTAATGTTTTACCCTTTTTTTAAACAATTTTTTGCAAAAAAAAAATGACCGAAAAATTAAAAAGTCCGCCATTTTCTTTTTTTTTTACCAAAATTTTTTATCCTAGTTCGAGCGATAGCGACTGATCTATATTTTAATATGCACTTTGAATTGTTTGTTTCAGACGTTCCAGAGTCGAGATATCGTGTCGGTCAGATTAAAAAGGGGTCACCTTCAGGCAGCCATATTAGGGCCCTATGAAGAAAAAAAAAAAATATTTTTTTTTATATTCTCGAATGTTAGTTGTATCATATATAAAAAGTTTGCAAGATCAAAATAAAGTTAACTATAAAAAAAAAATCTTTAAAAAAAGGCCTTAAGAAGTGTACTACCCCCTTAATATTCTAAAAAATTGAGTTTACTCTGCCTCGGTTTTTATGTATATAGATAAATCATTATCATCGATCTCGGTTTTTCTATTGTATATAAAAATGAAGGTTGAGTTTTTGCTCAGTTTTTCAGAATAAGAGCCATTGTCATAGTCAGACAATGTCAATTCGAGTTGTAAAGTAGTGCAATTTTTCATGAAAATTCGATTGTTTGATTGTCAAAAATAAAGACAACAGATAATCACAATGTTCCCGAAAACCGTTATTCATTTCAATAAATTTCCGCTGTCACTGGTTAGCTGGTGAACTACCACTAAATTGTTCTTAAATAGAGTTACTATTTATATTTGATAGAAAAACTGGTATAGTTTTGTATTATTAACAAGGTTTCGGTCGTGAAGTTCTGGTTTAATTGTAAGACGAGTAATAGGTGCTTATTCTGGCAGTCGTCTCACCTAGTGAGATTTGTCACTTTCAGCTTTTCCTATTCTGATATGCTATTACGTGACAAATGTCGTAAAAATCGCCAAACCTCACATTTTTGGTTATTCTAGGAGTCGATTTTTACGACAAACGTCGTTGTAAAGTGACGAATCTTGGCGATCGCTTTTTTCAGGTGACAAACGGCGAATACTGAAAAATTTGGCGACATGGCAGATAAAAGGTCAGTTTAAAGACTTGTTTTTACATGGATTTTTCCCAAACGTATTCTTTTAGGGTTAGAGTCACGAACAAGAAACAGTTCGAGCAATTATTAGAATTCAGAATTCAGACCAAATTCAAAATCTTGCAAAAGGGTTAAAATTTGCTGTAAGTTTTTGTATTCCTAAAGCAAAATATATCAGGATGAGTAGAGCCAAATAAGTCGGAAGCTAAATAGCATAGGTCCTCCAGTCAGACAAATTTAGAATGGCAAAAAGTAAAAGTAAAAACTTCTTAAATTACCAAAATATTACACTGCTTACATTTTCAAGTATGTAATGAGTGGCAATTAAAGGTAAAGAGAAAATTACAAGCCAATAAAAAAGAACAAAATGCCACGTGGAGTGGACCAAATAATCTCCACAATTTTCAATGGTAGAAGAGATAGTTATACATGTCCTTACTCTCGAAAAAGGAGCCAGTTCCAGTAATGAAGAAAGGAGTTGTGTTATAAGAATCAATGGACCCTATTATGGAAGTCGAGTTTGGTTGACTCAACTAGCGAAGACGCTGTTTTTAGTAACTCGACTTCCATAATAGGACTCAATAATCAACCATTTGTGTTCGTAGCAATAGAGCAAGGAGTCCTGCCATAAAGACCAAAAAGAAATTATTTATGTTCCTAGTATTATAGTTGGAGAAATTTAGTTTCTTTAAATAAAATACTTAGGTACCGTGCCAATGGGTGAAACCACTCCCAAAATTAGATTCCTAATAAAACAGAGTTTGAGTTTAACATAATATGTATTTGCGATTGAGGTATTCGAATGGACCAAATACCTTTTAGTCGCAGTGTCCCACCATAAGGGATCAGCCCCAATAATTAATAATAATGATAATAATAATTCGAATGGATCATCTTACAAAATAATCGAGAAGCGAATAACCAGAACTGCATTTTATATTGAATAACCAGAACATGATTTTATATTAAACGGATAAAATAAACAAAAATTAGAGGGTGTATTTTGTTGAATGAATTTCGTTAATTTCAGTCACTACAACTTTTGCTAATTTTTCTCCTTTAAGGGGGTGACCCAGTGTTAAAAGGCAAAAAACGAAATTTTTTTTTTGGATAGTTATATGAAAAAAACTACAAAACATATCGATTTGAGTTTTTGCATGCTTGTTTATTATGCTTCAAATTTAACAATTTAGATTTTCATATGAGAAAAAAAAAATGGTGGCCATTGCGACTAGGCATTGAAGTGTAAAATTTTGTTTAGAGGAATTGGGCGTTGCAGTACAGGGGTTGTCGTAGGTATCTAGAAAAACAAACCAACATTTTCTTTTATTTTTGATTATAATCTACTGCAATAACCTCAGTTTAAGAGAGAATATTGCTTTTTCGCAATTTGAGAAACATTAGAATGTAAAGGTATCGATTTTTAGCCATTTTTAAAGATAAAAAAGTGCTCCCAACGGGAGGAATATCAATATATTTGTTTAAATAAACAAGCATGCAATAAATCAAATCAATATCTCTTGTAGGTTTTTTTACTGTATATAGCAATCTAAACAAAATTTGCGTTTTTCGCGTTTTAACACTGGGTTACCCCCTTAATATGAAATCAAATGCATTTCTCAGTTTTCAGTGAGGGATATTTTTTGCATGTAGGATCTCATTGGAAAATCTCTCCTCTAAATATGTGACACTATTTTATTAGGATATAAACTTATAAGGAATAATTTCCAATACAAGTTTCTTAGATTTCGATGAAGAATTACATTAAAAGAAAAACAAAATCCGAGTAGCCCACCGACGACGGACGGACGGTTTCCTTGCTAGACAGACCAACCAAGCCTTTTTTTTTCCATATCATTTTACTACACATATAAATTTTGCCAAAAAGATATTCTACGAAGATAAAAGTTTATCGCCAGGCTCTCTGCCTAATAGCTTGAGTTTTGTTTGGTTAACTGTAATATTCCATGAAAATAATCATACATATGAAATCCGAGTTAAAGATTCGAACAAATGTATGGCACAACTTGCAGTTTTCTTTAACCGATGGACATCGTATTAAAAAGCTTGTTTGTGCTTTGTTTTCTTTTCGATTCTGGCGTATGCTAAAAAAATTATGAATAAACCGCGAATTTATGCTCCTTGACGTGTTCTTAAGCTCGCAAAAAAATAGCATCTGCCGCCAGAAACCAGTTCGTCAGCCCCAGCCCAGGTGACTCGGTCCCATGACCTTAAAACGTTTAGTTTTTAAGCGGGTACTTTCTCCGATTCCCTAAATGTTCAGAGAAAATAAGAGAATGAAGTTCAGATAGGGAATATTCCTCCAGGGAAGATGAGAAGCTGCTGGGTGTTTTTAGGATATGATAACATTGGGAGTAGTGCAAAGTAGAAAATCGGTTGATTTCATCTGGCAACGCTCGGTGTGATAAGGCTCTCGTGGTGGACTGGAGGGTGCAAGCTCCGGTGGTGCCCTGCTGAACGCAACGCAGCGCAACACAAGGCAAGGACCACTAGCAGGCAGAATCAGATGCCAGATGATTCGGCAAGCGCCAGACGAAAGCGAAACGCTTCCAAGTCCCAGTCCCGATGACTCCCGTCCCAGCCAGATAGACACTTGCCGGCTGAGGCTTGCGGCTCACGGCTGAGTCAGAGTCAGAGTCAGTTCCCCAGTTGTTGAACGGCCGATTGTCGGGGTAGAGCACCTCGGCGCGCTTCCACTGGCTCAATTGGAGCCTCTGACCGTTTGTGGCTAGTCTGGCTCGCGAAGGTGCGCGAAGTGTCCGCCGGAAGTATATTTTACCTGGTGCATATAAGGTGATTAAATATGTTTGGTGGAATAGTGGAATTGAATGCAACAAATCTCGAAATGCTCTGGATTTTGGGGCGATATTATACCATATAGTTTAGAAGTGGGCCGGAAAAAAACGCCCGACACGAAACGTGTTGTAGCATATGTGACGGGTGTTTTTATTATTTCTGTATTTCTCACCCACGTCTTGACGAGATACCAGGCAATCAAGTGGCTTCAGAGGCGATAACTACCTGATCAGCACCTGGCTGTAGTGTTTAACGTTGTCTCAGTGCGCGCCGGACGGATGTGAAAAGATCTCCGAGGCGGTTTCGACTGTTTGTTTATATCTCCCGATTCGTTAGGCGTTAATTGCGTGTTTTTGTTTCTCCTGCACTCCCTGTTACGCAGCAGACTCTGGGGGGAATATGCTTCCCTGATATGCCCACCTGGCTTTGCGTCTAATTTGCACCGTGAAAATGGAGCAAGTAAAAATGCACGCCATATGCAAGGGATCCA
Source organism: Dysmachus trigonus (assembly GCA_949715965.1). Taxonomy (NCBI): domain Eukaryota; kingdom Metazoa; phylum Arthropoda; class Insecta; order Diptera; family Asilidae; genus Dysmachus; species Dysmachus trigonus. The sequence continues at coordinate 50,256,047 of OX454319.1, read as the reverse complement.
GTGCCCCCTTCTTCCACTTGCGGCCGTAAAATTTGCATTCAAATGGAAGTTATGGGCAAATGAGCGCGCGGTGCCAAGGAAAGGAGTTGTGTTGATGTCCCGCCTTTATGTCATTGTTGTTCCATACTTCGACATCTGAGCGGCACCTATCCAAATCCAATCCATCCATCCCCCTCGCCTATACCCTTCTCCTAGGGAAAACGGTCACAAGAACGATGTGTGGAATTTAATTTCCGAACGTGGGAATTACAAGTTTCGCCCGGCCGTTGCGGCGCTGTGGTACCCCTTTGATATCCCTCCCGATAGAAAAAGAGCAAATCTTACCTCATTCACTTCGCTTCAAGTCCGTTAACTATTGTCTCTGATGGAAATTGATATGCCTGAATTGCGTTGCAGTCGACCCACAATGCAACAGTGCATCTCTGTGAAAACTCTTCCAGAACGCTGCATTCCCACAAATTTCACTCAACTGTATATCTTGGAAGTGAGGAAAATTTCTAAAATCATAAATGCGGTGGAAAAACCGTCATCATAACAAGATTTCCGGAAATAACATGCTGTCGATGGATGTCTGTTACGGTACGACGTATGCTCAATAAAGGAAGATTGACGAAGCATTCAAGAACTTATTTCCATTGTATGGTGATTCGTTAGAAAAAACAATAAAGAAAACTGTACTTTTTACATAGTTGCAAAACGAATCAAACATATAATCCAATCAATAGACACGATAAAAATTCAAATTAATAGAATAAAATGTCTGATGTCACAATTTGTGAGAGATAACTTTTAATATAAACTACACTGAGAGAAAATTCTAATAATTTTTACGATTTTTTCAAAGAAAAATTACGGTGCTCTCCCGTAAACAGGACTTAAGTGACAGGCATAGGTAAAAGTACTATGTGCACAAGATAAAATTACGCTGTGGCACCGTAAAATTTCCGTCTACGAAAAAAAAAGCACCGTTGGGTAAATTTTGATGTAGATATTTTAATGCATTAGAAAGTAGGATAAGATATTAACTACAAATATTTATATTGTAAAGAAATTCCAATCGAAAATATAATAAAGCATATAAACCCTCTCTGTGAAAGACTTTTGCGGTGAAAAAAATGCATATGATCTAACTCTTTCGAAGACTTTCGGATAACTGACCTGTCCGACTGCACTCCGATTGAAGATTCCATGAAACACATATTTAGCAGTAATAATAAAAATGTCATACTTACAGACTTTCCGTAAGCGACAACGCAGCCAGCAAATTTACTATGAACAACACCCGTAAGCCGTACCAATTTCCGAAAAAATCCGATCGTACACCCGATGTACTTCGGCTTCTAAATTCAGTAGAAAATTACGTTATGGCACCGTAAAAATTCCTTTATGAACTAGTACAATTTCATGAAGACTAAGTAAATTTTCCTTGAATCAACAGGAAATTTTTCTTAGCATAAAAATTTACTGTGCTGTACAGTAAAAGTTCCTATGACGTTTCGGAAAACTTCTTGGATGAATAGTAAAAAATACTATGTCAACCGTATTTTATCTGTTATTCCCTCGTAAATTTTCTAGGAACTTGTCACTTAAGTCCGGATTACAGGGGATAGCACCGTAATTTTTATTAGAATTTTCTCTCAGTCTAGGTAAAGTAGTGGTTCAAAATAAAAGAAATTTCCAACAATTCAAAACGAATATGGGTACTTATCCTCAATGTTATCGAAAACGTTTGAGCAAACCTTATCCGTAAGTTGTTATATTATCGGACGCCAATTTTCAGTCTCTAGAAAGTTTAGTTCAATTTGTCTCAATATTAGCAGAAAGCACAAAAGTTTACTTTAATAAATAAAAGAGGTAACAAAACACTACGGTGCCTAGTAAAGGTGAAAATAAAATGTATGTTAAACGATTGCATTTGCGTTAAACAAATTTCGGTTTGTTTGAATTATACATAAATTATATTTTCTTATTGCTGTCCAATTACTAGCCTATATTTTGATTTCACACGAAAACTTTGTTACATTTTCCAAAAATATAGTTCTACACTCTAAATCTTTTTTCTGAGGAAATTTTCCTAGATAGTGTCTAGTGTTTAGTTTCTCTAGATTTCTAGTGCTCCTCATTAGAAAATAAGCTACAGTAGAACGCCGATTATCCGAACGCCGATTAACCGAATCGCCAATTATCCGAATCGGTCCTAAGCGTAATATAAAAAATTAAAACCAAGTAATTTTTCAATAAAAACAAGTTTTGTGGGGACGCAAGAATACAAAAATGCGAGTGACAATTGCCGTGTTCAATATTGGTAGTCATTGAGTGCCAGTTTTGAGGTGAGCTGGAAGCTCCAGCCAAACAAACTTCTATAGATATACTTCTCGCCATATACCTACCAAGCTATATATTCAACAAGCTCAAAACTGGTAGTCTCTGGTTGCCAACTTTGAACCTACCAGTCTATGTCCGTTTATCGGAATTTTCGATTATCCGAATCGACCCCAGTCCCAATTAATTCGGATAATCGGCGTTCTACTGTACTTCTATTAAACTTCCTCAAAAATTCACTTAAGATCTAGAGAAAACAATATTTTCGCTAGATATTAATTGATCTAGCGAAAAATGCTTGAAATCTATTGACAACACTGAAACACTAATATACTTAACTGCTTTTCTGTTCAAATTGCAAGCTTTCGTATTCTAAATTTATTTAATATCTCAGACATATACAGAATTAAATAAAACCTTTTTAAAAAATAAATCGAACAGCTGTCAAATTCAAAAGCCTTGAAAATTATTAAATAAATTTAAGATTTTTAATGTTTAAAATCGGCGCGTTAATCCGAGTGATATACTATAGGAAATTACAGACAAAAAGTTTTGTTTTCGTGCGGATTTCAAACATGTAGCACAATACCGCATTTCTATTAACAAAAATAAAAAATCTAGATGTTGTAGTAAAAAAAAAAAAAGAAACCTAGTGAAGTTGGACGTAAATTTAATTAAAACCAGACAGTAGAATTTTGGCTTTTATATTCAGATATCTAGGGAAGTTAGATATGATTCAATTCATCTTTGAAGTGAAACTTCTAATGGGACTTCCAAAACAAGGTTGCGTTAAACGTTTAACGCTAACGTTTAACGCTTCTCAAAAGCTGCAACTTTCCTATATGCAAGCGCATTTCAGTACTGAGCTTAAAGCACTAATTTTGCTTTATAAGCTAAAAATAGCTTTATTTCATGAAAGTAGCTTTTGTATCGCAGATGAACTTTGGAAGACAGTCCACGGACAATGCGACGGATTTAAGGTTATGTCAAGGTACGTCTCTTGTGAATATCAATTGATTGTTAGGTTTTCTCTTTTGAAATTACATTATGACGCATTCACATACATCTATGTATATGTATAAAAGAAAGTCGTGTTAGTTACACTATTTATAACTCAAGAACGGCTGTACCGATTTGGATGAAAATTGGTGGGGAGGTAGCTTAGAACCAGGAAACGGCTATACGATACTTTGTAGGTTTTCAAAATGGCGGACCCAAGATGGCGGCTGAAAATTTTAATTTTGAAGCGATTTTCATGAAAAAATTGGTATACAGGGGTTTTGCGGGATGGGGATTTCAAATCCGCTGTCCAAATTTAGAAGTTCAAGATGGCGGATCCAATATGGCGACCAAGATTTCCTGATTTCAACGGATTTTAATGAACAATAGTACAATGAATGTTTTGAGGTCACTGATTTTGAATATTATCAAAATTTAGAAATCCAAGATGGCGGATCCAAAATGGCGACCATATTTCTCGATTTCAAGGGATTTCAATGAAAATTAGTACAATGATTATCTTGAGGTCACTGATTTTGAATATTATCAAAATTTACAAATCCAAGATGGCGGACCCAATATGGTGACCAAGATTTCTCGATTTCAATGGATTTTAATGAAAATTGGTACAATGATTGTTCTGACGCCACTAATTTTGAATATTAGCAAAATTTCCAAATCCAACATGGTGGATCCAACATGGCGACCAGAATGTCTCGATTTCAACGGATTTTAATAGAAATTAGTACAGTGATTATTCTGAGACCACTAATTTTGTATATTATTAAAATTTCTAAATGCAAGATGGCGGACACAACATGGCGGACACAACATGGCGTCCAGAATGTCTCGATTTCGACGGATTTTAATGAAAATTGGTACAATGATTATTCTGAAGCTACAAATTTCGAATATTATCAAAATTTGTAAATTCAAGATGGCGGGTCCAATATGAGACCAAATTTCTTGATTTCAACGGATTTTACTGAAAATTAGTACAATGATTATTCTGAGGACACTAATTTCGAATATTAGCCAAATTTCCAAACTCAAGATGGCGGATCCAATATGGCGACCAACATTTCTCGATTTCAAAGGATCTGAATGAAAGTTGGTACAATGCTTATTTTAAGGCCACTAATTTTGAATATTATTAAGATTTGGAATTTCAAGATAGCGGATCCATAAAGGGGTTTTCGGATTGAAACAATTTCTAGAATATAACAAACTAGAACATTTGAGAAGTGTTTAATTAGTAAGAATTTACCCAACGCCGGGTGAAACCGGGTAACCCAGCTAGTTATTAATACAAATACATTTTCCAGGGCGAGAATGTTAAAAAGTTTGTCTTAAAGAAACAATATGAGTTCACTAAAAATCAATTTCTACCCCTTCCTGTTTTCATTTCCCGATTACGAAGTTTCACTTCTTCCGCGCGGAGGGACTCCACGCACTATTTTTTAATTCAACTTCTAGTGTCTAGTTAAAACAAAGACTGTATAGTTCTATCGTTTATACTTGGAATCTTAGTGAATTTAGATATAAATCTAGTTAAAGTAGGTGTATCGAATTCCAGTGTTTATATTTTTACTACACTGAGAGAAAATTCTAATAATTTTTACGATTTTTTCAAAGAAAAATTACGGTGCTCTCCCGTAAACGCGACTTAAGTGACAGGCATAGGTAAAAGTACTATGTGCACAAGATAAAATTACGCTGTGGCACCGTAAAATTTCCGTCTACGAAAAAAAAAAGCACCGTTGGGTAAATTTTGATTTAGATATTTTAATGCATTAGAAAGTAGGATAAGATATTAACTACAAATATTTCTACTGTAGAGAAATTCCAATCGAAAATATAATAAAGCATATAAACCCTCTCTGTGAAAGACTTTTGCGGTGAAAAAAAATGCATATGATCTACCTCTTTCGAAGACTTTCGGATAACTGACCTGTCCGACTGCACTCCGATTTGAAGATTCCATGAAACACATATTTAGCAGTAATAATAAAAATGTCATACTTACAGACTTTCCGTAAGCGACAACGCAGCCAGCAAATTTACTATGAACAACACCCGTAAGCCGTACCAATTTCCGAAAAAATCCGATCGTACACCCGATGTACTTCGGCTTCTAAATTCAGTAGAAAATTACGTTGTGGCACCGTACAAATTCCTTTATGAACTAGTACAATTTCATGGAGACTAAGTAAATTTTCTTTGAATCAACAGGAAATTTTTCTTAGCATAAAAATTTACTGTGCTGTACAGTAAAAGTTCCTATGACGTTTCGGAAAAATTCTTGGATGAATAGTAAAAAATACTATGTCAACCGTATTTTATCTGTTATTCCCTCGTAAATTTTCTAGGAACTTGTCACTTAAGTCCGGATTACAGGGGATAGCACCGTAATTTTTATTAGATTTTTCTCTCAGTGTAGAATAATAACTGAAAATCCTAGGAAGTCCACTCTAATTGGAATTTTGCTACATTCTAGTTGAAAAATATTTTGTGTGTCCAAAGTATAAATTTTAATCAATTTGCATAGGCCCTGCGTACTCTAAAGGGTACTGTGTTTTATAGAAGAAATTGTAAAAGGAAGTTTTTAAATGATCTAAAAGCCTTGCTGCTAATGAAACATATATTCTCATTGTAATTTGAAACAACAGAAAGAGTAAATTTCGTAAGAAATCAAGAAAATTAATTGTCTTTATTAGAGTATTACATTAATATATCGACCAAATTTTAGAAGAGTATTTTAAGTAAAATTATTTAAACTCATCTGGAGGCAGTTCAACTCTTCAAGTTTAATTTGATTTACACACTTGAAGCAGTCAAATTATTTGAACTTCATTTACAGGCAAACATCCATGACTAATAACCTCATGGAGATAAAGAGATAAAATATGGTTTCATTATCCGTTTTTCAGGGAAATTATAAATCTTAGCCTTTTGTGGAGTGAAAATTCAAAATTTTCTCTTTTTTTTTTAAAGCAGATAGCACCGTCATCGTCATATCAGGAGGCAAATTTGCAGTTGATGTCTGTGCCACTTATATTCTTTTTTGCCTTCACTTCTCAGTACAGTTTATGTACGTATATGTGTTTCACGAAGCGACTATTTGCCCATTCAAACGAGAAAACATGAAATGATGTGCTCTTAACAGATCTATGTTGGCAATTGAGCTTTATAGTCTGAGATTTACATAAATACAGCATGATCTCTCCTCAAAATGTAGATTGCGGTTTCACCGCACCTTCCGCAAGCCTAAACACCGTTCCCAGAACTAAAAGTATGACCCAAACACTTAAACTTGAAAACAATCGTAAATAAATGCAGAGGATTCGTGAGAAAGTTGTCCTCGACTGTACGATAACTAAATTAATTCGGTGCACAAAAGGAAGCCAGATGATGACGACGACCGCAACGCAGACGACGATTCTATTAATCTCATTTCATTAGGACTCCCAGCGTCTCAGATAAAGTTAACAAGTGGCCAAGAGGTCAATTAAAAAGCTCTTGGAAGGCGCTGGGGAATGTCCAGAGATTATCATCTGCTTCTGACAGCACAATAAGTCACTTCTTGGGTGTCACCGTGGCCTCGTCATCGTTGCGGTGGCTTTAGAAGCTTTGGGTGCTGCCTCTAACCAAAATGTTCGCGTAGTATCTTATCCCTATCACTAAATTGTGAAGCCAATGTCACTATCACTAAATTGTAAGAGATAGTGCACTAAAAATTATATTTCACTTAATGATTAAATAATAGTACACTGCAAATTTACTGTGCCTAAATCGATTAATAGTAATAATAATTAAAAATAATAAGAAAATTTATAGCACACTACTACCCACATTGTAAGGCACTAAACTTGATTATTAAATTAAAGGTAATTTTTAGTGCACTAAACTGACAATTTAGTGGTAGTGACATTCCAGTGCACTATACCTTGATAATTTCATGATAGTGAATTCGCGGTGTGCACCACCATACCACTCCACAATTCAGTGATAGTGAAGTGGTGTTGAATTGACGAAAGAGTGCACTACGCATAACCCTTCCTCTCACTGACTTGTGTGTCATATCGGGAGAAAAATGAGTAAATCAAAGAAAAAAAATCCCCGAGAAAAAATAAAGCAAGGAACAACTGGGAACCGCAGCTAGCTGCTAGCGGTGCATAAGTAAGCACTCGGACAGGAAATCAAAAGATTCTGACTTCCTCTCTGATTCGATGTAATAAGTCGGCGATAGTCGTGGAAGTAAGCGGCGACGGCGTGCGGTTTGCCCGGTGCCTACTAATCATTGCCCACAACAGTCAACGTCTGCGCCGAAGCAGTTCGAGTTCTTATCGTCGCTACTGTCGTCATTCGCGTAAGTGCCGATAGCGCAAGGCGGGCGCGCACGTCCAGGTACTGATGGAAAAAAAGCAAAACCCACCGCCACAATCCCGACGCGGGTGGAGGCCCAGTGTTGTGAGAATTGCAAAAATGGGTCCCGGGAGCAGCTCCATTACCTTTAAAGGTGGGCCGGTGCAACGTTTGAATGCGGCATTCGTTGCCGTGTCAAAGCCCTAATTGAATTACAATGGATAAATGGTCGATCTGACTCCCCATAAACGTAGCTTTGACCGTAATTAGGTGAGGCTTCTCCTCAGATCGATTACTGCTTACGGGTGTCATGAGCCTCGCTGACTAACTCGATTTCCGCAGTACTCCCGTGGGATACGTGGAATGATAACGAAACTACGAATTCAATGACAATAACCTCACCTGGACTGCTGCCCTAATTAAAACGCTCCCAAAATTTAAAGCTGGCTTAACGCGAAAGAAGTTTGGACACTTTGCGCATTTGCTTTTCCAATGTGTTGAACTTTTAGATGATGATTGTTAAATTAAATTAACGCTTATTTTTTGTTCTCATGTTGCACATCATACGAGCCATAAGCTTAGGACCATTCTAGCAGCCGTTTTTTAAAGTAGTAACCATAAAAATATTAATCCAGACAAAAGTATCTCTGTAAAAAGGGACCAAGTTCTTGTTATTGTTTGGTTGTGAAAAGAGTGAAATGTAAAATACTTGATCTGATGAGATGATGAGAAAATACTTTGAACTTACTTGCTTGTATATTTTAGATCATACTATACTTTTTCTGTAAACAACAATTTTCAAAGTTGTTGAACTTGGTGCATCTCGAAGAATCGTATCAGTGACTATCGAAGTATCAGTTCTCGATAAAGCAAGACTGATTACAAATTTCTCATGCAATATGCAAAACTATACTGGATATCCAAAGCAAGGACAATTTTAAACTATTTTTTAAAATTAAATTGGGTAATTCCATACAAATTTTTAGGAAAAGATGATGAATAATTAATATTTACAATACGATTTCGAGGACAAAGTTGAAATGCCGCCGAAATGGCGATACCAATCGAAAAGGATATCACTAAATTTTACGATCAGACAACTACAAAAATTTAGCTGCATTTTACAGAAATTTTTTTAGGTTATCACTTGTTTTATGAACTGTACCCAATTCTGAATACGAAAATGGGTTTTTATATTCTTTTACTAAGTTTTACATACCTAATATTCCTTCGTGAACTATTCAATTATTCATAAAATTCAAATCAATATAAAGAGCAAGAAATCGTAGAATAAAGAATAAGAAACACTATAGGAAATGAAGTTGATTTGATATTAAGTTTCAGTTTTTGATACTAGTTCATTTTTAATATTATTTTTTGTTTTTAACCTTAACCCGGGACACCCGCGATTTCTTAGGATTCCTAACCACAGGACTAATTATGGTCTTCATGAGCCAGTAACATCAATGTCTCGCTGTATTAACGCTCATTTCGAGCATATTGATTTTAATTTGACCAAGAGTTGTGTTAAGGCTAGGTTGGTTTAATTGATTTAGATGTACGTATTTGTAGTAGTCAGCCTTTGGCGAATTGTAAATAAATAAATAAATAAACTTAAACTTAATCAAGTTCACAAAAAATCGCAAAACTTACTCCAATATTTGTATCCTAAACCTTATCTATATACAATTTCATCGTTCTAGCGCCATTTAAAGAACCCTAGATTTACTTGACGTTTTTATGATATGGAGAGTGAGGCAGTCCATCGGTAACGAAATCAGTTGTTTTTTAAACTGAATATCTCGTAAATCGAAAGTGCTTAAAGTGTCTTCTCATATTGGGTAACTCAATAGATATCGATATATCATTTAGATATACTTTTGTAGCCGAAAAAGAAATGTCAAGGTGACCCACCAATAAACAACTATAGGCTCAATTACCTTAGCTCAGGCATATAAAATATTCTCATGGGTTTTCAGCCTGCATTTGTGTACAATTTCCCATAGAGCAAATTTTCTCAAACTCTGCTTTGCTTTAAGTTATTGGTCAATAAAACTGCCATAAATGCGTTCATTTACTGCACAAATTACCAAATTCCTTTTATATCGCTTTCCATTAGCATTGGATCGATGTGTCTTTGATTTTTCCATTTTACGACGTCTGTTATGTCCGCTTAATCATTCCCCGATATGAAAATGTGCCAATACTCATTTCCTAGCGTTACTCGGCCATTTACCCCAGACCACTGCAGTCTTATCGGTGCGGAACAATATTTACAAATCACCTTTGTCAGGGATTCCGAATTAATAAAATATTCAAGAGGTAAGTGGCTGCAGTTGCGACAATTCAATAGGAGATTGATAATGAGTTAGTTAAGCCAGGTGTTGGCAAAGGGCCACGAGAGTGCATTATTGTCTCGAAGTTACGTCACACTTTTCTAGCGATTTGTGTTGTAACTTGTAGCCGAATAGAAATTGAGCGGCAAGCATGCTGCGCGATTGCGACACTCACCGAAGCATTTTCTCAGGCATTCGCACCGACACCTGACCCCTTGAAGTGAATGCACCGCAGCGAAGGCACGGTCTGCATTGTGAAATTGATCTATGGGGATTGCCCAAGCAATTAGAACGAAAATTTCTTAAGTTTTCTATTACTACAGTTGTTATGTTATAATAATTTTAATATATGTATAGTAAAGGGTGTTTTTTTTTTAACCCGGTGGAACTTTAAATGTAGAAAAATAACAAAGTTAACTTTTAAGGAAATTTTTTTTTTCATTTTAAAGATTAATTTAATATACTAATCTTTAAAAACGACTTCGGCTATATGGCTACACCGTGATTGTTCTGGTTTATATGCACACGTAACCCCCTAGAAAATAGTCTAGAGGTATGAGGTTATGATCTTGGCGGCCAATTTAAAGGGGCATTTCAATAAATCGATGGTTTGTGTCGCTGTATGACACGTAGCGCTCTCCTGTTGAAACCACATATCGCCAGGATCAATGTCATTCATGTTTTCGAAGAAATATTCATTGATCATGGTCTGGCAACGATCTCCATTAACTGTATCGCGGGCCCCTGCCTCATTTTTAAAGAAATAACAACCAGTGATACCACCAATGTGTAACGACACCGAACGGTGCATTTTCTGGATGCGAGGGGGTCTGTTGAGTCTCTTTTGGATTGGTCTCACTCCAGAATCGACAATTTTGCTTATTAATGAACTCATTAAGCCAAAAATTACGCAGTCGTCTCTAAGTCTCTTTAATTTTTAAACACTCTTCGAGCGTGAGTTCATTCATAATTACTTGTCAGACTGCACTGAAAATAAATATCGCTATGCTGATCATAAATATCACTATAAGATAAACTTATTTATCTTCTTTTATTGTCGAGATATTACATTTTTAGTGTCAAAACTTTTATTCAACTGAAACACATTGTACAACTCAATTTCGTCAACTTTGATCATTCCTTTCTCAAAATTGAAACAGATGCTTATCTTGAAACTTTTCTGAGAGAATTATCTTATAAACTTTCCATAAGCACAAATATTTGTTTGAAATACGAGGTCCATGAAATAGGCTGGCTAGGTTTTTTTTTTTTTTTTTTAATTTTCTACGAATGGAAGGAGTGCCGCCGACAGTTGCTTACAGACCGACTACCCCAAATTACTTTAATTTGATTGACCCACGCGTCTCTTAACACGCACTATAAATCCGCTGAACACGCATTCGCCCCCAGAAGTAAATGAATCGCTCAAATCACATAATTTCGCCCAAATAATGATAAATTGATATTGATTGTTTCCTGTCCGCTTTTTCCCTGAAACCGGAATCTATTCAGGCCGCACTCAGTCACGTGTTTCGCGGAACCCTCGAGTTAGTCACGGCTTTCCCGCTAAGGGCACTATCAGTGCAGTGCTCGGAATTGTCTGTCTGCTGCACTTCATTTTATCGAAATTCGAAATTTCACAAAAGCGGAGCACCACCGCTCGCCGCCTTGGTGAGGGGCGTCGATCAAATTGCTATAAATCAAATTCTTCTATACCCTGAGGGCGGGTTCTGAAACATTTTGCCGGACAATCAACCCCCAGCTTCGGAAATTGGAAATGCATTGGACCGTCCGCGAAGGTATGAGCGAAACCAGCGTCCGCCTCTTACCCGTACTTAAGAAATTAGTTTTTCCCTCGGGAAATTGACCAACAAAGGGAACTCGGTTCGTTCGGGTGAGTTCCCGTGACTTCTCTGGCCTCGACGGACCTTGTCATGGCCCTGATTGCATCCCGAACGGACGATGATAGGGGTGGCTTATTTGGATTTCTCACAGTCGAACCGTCGAGGGTGCATTGTCCGGTTGGCCCCGATTGCAGCATAGACCCAAAATCGATTCTGCAATTGGTTCATATTACAATAGCGCGACGATTTCCCGAATTCCGAGAGGGGCTCACCTTGCCTCCGCAGGCAGCCCTACAATTAGTCAACAGCGGCCCTCGAGTTGTCGCCGCGCTGTGGCTGGAGAGTGTCAAGCGGCGTGTGAACAAGGAACGGCAGTGTCGCGTCTGAAGCCCAACGAGATTGCCCTCGAATAATTCAATTAAAAATTATATTAAAACTTTTTGCCGGTCCGCAGTGACATCACTTGCAGGCCGGAAATGTAACAATAAACGGCGACATGTGTTCTTCTGGTGTTGTGCGCCAATTAGTGCTCCCGCGAACGGTGTGACGTGACAAAGTGTTGCAGCAGCGTGCCCACATGCTCTGGTGGGAGGCGTTCAGTAAAAACGAGCGAAACTTACACCGACCGCCGCAAAGTGATACTGAGCAGACCGGAGCGCCCTCTGTTGTGGTTGATTCGATCGTACACTTCAATTGCTCCCTTTTTCAGTTTTTGTTTTTGTGAATTGTTCTCATGAACCACGGCAAATATACGACAAAAGTGCAGTTTTTGGAAACAAGCTCATTGTAAGTGAAGGCTCTACAAATTCGTAATGATGGTGGAAAAAGCGGAAGGATTTCTTTATCGGCGGCCGGTTTATCAGTACTTCCAGTACCTGGAAACGTAAGTTTTTTCGGACTGTTTTCAAGTTTTTTTTTATACAATTATCTATTAAATGATTTCTAAAAACTTTCAAAAAAAAAAAAAAAAAAAAACAACAACTTTTTCAAATATATCCAAAGATGTGCACAAAGTCTGAGGTTCAGGAGCTAATAGTAGATGATTTATGCCTTCCTAAATTTATGATAATCAAATACTCAAGAATTCTTGTATTCATAATTCATATAAATTGAACCCATTAAGATCCCAGGATAAAACTTCATATGCCTGTTAGTTAAGGTACAAAGAATTTTTTCAAAATTTTTTTTTAAAAAATCCAAAGTTATTACTCAAAAGTCGTAGATGCTGTATATGTGAAAAAGAACATAGAAAAGGCTTAGTTACTGTGACTGTCGGGCAAGCCGGTTTCGAGCAGTGATTATACTGGATGTTTGGTCTTAAAACGGCCATACATTGGCAAATTCAGGTATTAGTTTGACTGAACACCCTATAACTGTTTTACCGAGAGCCGCATGACAAATATTTAGATGACATTCCACAGAGTACCCTTTACCTGTTTCAATGAGCCTACAAACACCTCTCTGCCCCTCTCTAATCGGGAGCTATAAATCCTTACAGTTCGAAAATTTGTAAAATTTCAAGTGATTCTTTCAAATTTTGGGAGTTTTCCCGCCAGGTATATGACTTGTGTGCAGTTATTTCAGAGCCTATACAAGATATAAGGTAGTATCTAAGTCCCCTTCAGGGTATATTTACGAAAATAAAGTAAACTTACTGGAGTGATCGGCAATCAATCGATTTGAATCCAACAATACCTTGTATCACTTAAGATCCGTTAACTATGTGAGTAGCTCATATGAGTTCCAAATGAGTCGAACTAACAGATCTAATAGTCTGAACATGGTATTATGCTCATATGATATGAAACGAGGTAGAAGGCTCAAATGAGAACTGATATGAAACGAATTAGTATCTCTCAAATGAGAACTCATATTAGGCTTTCTACCACTTACAGACTATAAGATCTGTTACTTATATATTATTTATATATCCTCCCGCGGCTCAAGGTCCTACCAGTAGTAAGGTAGAGTCGCCAAATATCGTCCCTTTCTAAATCTAAAGAAATAAAAAAAAAATACCACAGTAATAAATGAAACGTCAAACATTAGGTTCAATATTCCTTTATTCTTATAAATAATCAAAAACGCGTTAACATTGTTTGCAAAAGTTATAAAATAGCTTTAACAAAAATACTCAAATTATGAAAATATATTTTTGGGCTTCTAATTTCGTCCCGGGGACGATATTGAGATCACAATAATCAGTACGTGAACTAGAGTTCTACTTACTCCTTTTCTATTATATAAAATTGAACCTAACTATCATATTGATATCTAATCAGCCCTTTCTTAATTATTTTAATCATTGGTAAGGTATTAAGGTATTAAGTGATATGACCGTTGTGTTCGCCATACGAGATCGTAATACCGTCCCGGGGACGATATAAGGTTCACGTAAGGGGACGATATTAGGAAATTTATATTTATTTTGTCGCATCCATTTAAACAAAAAACGTGTCATAACCTGAAAATTTTAGTTAATCGATTAACATCTGAGATATTAATAGTTAGTTTGACAAAAAAATTGTATCAATAATTCAGGTATCTCAATATTTTATGGAATCTGAGAATATTTCAATGGAAAACTCACCTTGAACATTTTTTTTGATTTTCGAATTTCTGTCGATACAAACGTCGTGACGCATTCACTTCTACACAATGGCCGACTGATGCAACTAGCTGTCGGTTCGGGTCACTGATAATAGATGGCGGTTTTTAAAAGAGTAGATATTGAAGGGGACGAAATTAGGTTTGGGGACGAAATTTGGCGACTGTACCTTACTAATTCTTTATAGTAATTCAGACCCGGACCTCATAAGTGCGATGTACTCATTACAACCCAAGGACCTACTTGTAGGCCTTAATATAAAACGTCAGATTTCCGATTCAAATTAAAGTGTTGGGTCTGAATGACTATAAAATATTAGTACTAAGGTGCGTTTCATAATTATAGCACACTTATTAATTTCTTGTAAGTAATTCAAAAATTCATTAGTTTTGCGCTTTGTCGAGAACACCCTGTACTAGGAGATTCTTATACTCTTCCTTTCTGAGAAAAAAAAATTCTTTGGTAGAATGTGTCGATCATTCGGTAGTGCTGTTATGAGGAGTGAGACATTGCACTTTTCGCACTTCTTTTTTGCGTTTCATAAATATAGCACATTTTAAAAAACTAGTAAAAATTCAACGTTTTGTATTTTTTATTAAGAAAAAAACAAATGCTTACTAACTAATTATACCGCCTTTTGCTTTAATACACTTAAAAATTCTTTGTTTCATGGACTGAGCCATTGTTTTAAACAAATTTTTGTCCAAATTTTCCCACTCCCTCAAAATCGCACTTTTAAGTTCATTTACCGAGTCGTATTGACGATTTTCGGCATAAACAGCCCTCACTAAAATTCCCCAAATATTTTCTATTGGGTTAAGATCGGGTGAGCAGGCCGGCCAGTCCAACATCTTGATGTTATTTTCCCTTAACCAGGTTTTTGTTTGGCGGCTGACATGTATGCTTGCGTTGTCCTGTTGAAAAATATATTCTTTTCTGGAATTTTCTCGCAAAAATGGTAGAAGACTACATTGTAACACGTTTATGTAGTCGCAGCTTTTCATTTTTGATGAAGTAAATTGTACTTCCAACGGACCATCTTCGCAGAAAGCACCCCATAGCATGACTGAACCTCCTCCAAAATATCTGTCCTTTAAATTTCTTTATACTTACAATGCCTTTTACTTGAAAGATCATTTTTTCCGATGAAAAGAAATGGAATTTGGATGGCCCTGATGGTTTTGCCCACTACTGGCGTGATTTGAGAAAGGAACCACAGTATTTTTCAAAGAGAAATTTTGGAGGAGGTTCAGTCATGCTATGGGGTGCTTTCTGCGAAGATGGTCCGTTGGAAGTACAATTTACTTCATCAAAAATGAAAAGCTGCGACTACATAAACGTGTTACAATGTAGTCTTCTACCATTTTTGCGAGAAAATTCCAGAAAAGAATATATTTTTCAACAGGACAACGCAAGCATACATGTCAGCCGCCAAACAAAAACCTGGTTAAGGGAAAATAACATCAAGATGTTGGACTGGCCGGCCTGCTCACCCGATCTTAACCCAATAGAAAATATTTGGGGAATTTTAGTGAGGGCTGTCTATGCCGAAAATCGTCAATACGACTCGGTAAATGAACTTAAAAGTGCGATTTTGAGGGAGTGGGAAAATTTGGACAAAAATTTGTTTAAAACAATGGCTCAGTCCATGAAACAAAGAATTTTTAAGTGTATTAAAGCAAAAGGCGGTATAATTAGTTAGTAAGCATTTGTTTTTTTCTTAATAAAAAATACAAAACGTTGATTTTTTACTAGTTTTTTAAAATGTGCTATATTTATGAAACGCAAAAAAGAAGTGCGAAAAGTGCAATGTCTCACTCCTCATAACAGCACTACCGAATGATCGACACATTCTACCAAAGAATTTTTTTTTCTCAGAAAGGAAGAGTATAAGAATCTCCTAGTACAGGGTGTTCTCGACAAAGCGCAAAACTAATGAATTTTTGAATTAATTACAAGAAATTAATAAGTGTGCTATAATTATGAAACGCACCTTACTGGTAGGTCCTTGGGCTGTAATGACTAGTTCGCTAGTTAGTGGTCTGGGCCACAGGAGGATATAATATATCTCTATTACTTAATCCGACTCAGTTGAGAACTTATGTGAGCTACTCACATAGTTTGAAGGGACCTTTAGGACCAGAATTGCAACTCATGTGAAAAAATTAAATGGAAAATAGCCTAGGTGTGGTCACCATGTGTATGTGAATAATTGGTTTCCGGTTTAGTGACATGATGCATCCAACTAAGTACACATGGTATGACTGACATTAATTACTTGATAAAATAATTCTATCAAATTGGGACCTCATTATCAATATTTATTTAATTGTTATTGTATTTAACTTACATATTCTATATGTAGGTACTGGGATTTAAATGACAGCTTTATAATTATTGTACGGTTCCCTTAATCAGTTAATCATGGATTAACCATAAGTTTTGTGCTCTGCTTGAACTGGTTTTGTCCAGACGTTTAGTCTTTTATTTAGGGTAGAAAACATTTGCTCCACATTTTGGAATATAAATACATTTTCATGTTGATCATTGTGCACTGTCGGGCCAACTGTGTGTGATGAGTCAACTGCCGAATATGTGCGCGGTTCATTCTGTGAAGATAACGCCTCCAATGTCGTTCGGATCATTTTTTACTCATCATTGGGCAGCAAAAAAAAGTATACTGAACAGAGAAAAGATAAATATGTACATGGGCGAAGTTATCTGGAAGGTTTCTGTGTAAATAATCTCTTAAAACATTTGCGAGATTTTTGATGAAGCAAGGAAGCACTTCTGTTTGTTTTCGGATAAAATTTGAATTAATTCTGATGGCAAATAGCAGACTTCCAGACGCATGTGCCATTCAAGCCTATGTGTTTGCGCCAAGCAAATAACAAAAGAGAACAGTTTGGTGCGGAAACAGGAACGGAGGAAAACTACTATAGAGATGCAATTGCATTTTATCGCTGAGTCAACAATCGAAGGGTAAAGCGCTTCTTTATCTAATATTGTCATTTATGCAGGGAATTTATAAAAATGGGTTGTTTCCGACACAAGCTGTGAACATGCCTTTTATTTTCTGACTTTGGGAATGGGAATGACAATTCGCAGAGAGGTAAGCTCTGTCCGAATTCATGTATATTATTATGTTTCCATGCATAGGGTTGAGTTGGAGTTGAGTTTTCGTCGAGTTAAGAAAATGGCCGCTAAATCTGAACTGTTTCCATGAGCAACGTTGGAGTAGAGCTGACAAAATAAACAGGAATGACATTTTAAGCTAACCCCAACTCAACCCGACTAGTTTCGTGGAGTTAACTTGGGTTTAACGAAACTCTACTCAACCCGAGTTTCCATGACCACTAACTCGAGTTCAACTCGAGTTGAGCCCTGCATGGAAACACAGTATATGTCTTTTAGCTTACCTACGTTGTATAACAGTTAAGCCAATTGATATTGTGAGGTAGATTGGATGAAACTGGTTAATTTAATAAGCAGTTGTGATTTTACCAACGCAACGTCAGCTAAAAAGTGCTAATATAATTAATTGTAATTGTTATCGACATATGTCTTTAAGAACAATTTTTTTTTTATTGTAGCGACTAAAGAAAACGTTCTAAAAATCTTCAAAAGTATTTGGTTATGGACAATAAAGTACTTGGATCTTCAAAAATTTGTTAAATTCTTTATTGTTATTAGCATATCATTTTTATTTGGTTTCCTACAGAATTTTTAGGCTCCTCATCCTGATTAAGGTCAGTTCAAATTCTGTTCTGTTCATCCAAAATCAAATCACGACTTGTATAAAAAACATGTTCGAATTCATATCTCCTTCTGCTTTTCTCCCATCTTCCATTATTAATTATGTAATGTATGACAAACAAACGAACGAGTGAAACAACACCATTGTTTTTGTTAGGGATTAAAAATAATATCACAAGTCGCGAAGTTGTGGATATATTTCAGTTATATATTTATATCACAATTCCCGTAATACTAAATTGACTATACTGTGAAAAGTTTTACCACAATCTCAATTTCATTAACACTGAATGTTTTTTCTAAGATTCCGATATGACCCATACAAGGTGTTTGCTTATTTGTTTTGTACCAAAACTTCCTAATAAAATGTTCGGCTTAAAGGGTTCCTAGCTATAAGCATTGACTTTTGGACCTAAACCAAATCTTCCATATACTTGAATATAATTGCTCATTATGATTAATTATGACCTTATAGAGGGTCAATCAACAATCATCTTGTGTCTAAGAGCATGTATGTGAGTCATTGCAGAGCAATTAGCTTGAATCTCACTTCATTCATTTTGATTGCACTTTATGGGTAGCAATCGCTCATTTTCACTTGAATATCATATGAAATGATGAAAACGAAACAGGAAGCTAAATTCCCACCGGGGACCATTATTTTTGATGATGAGACTTTTCCATTGAGTCTTACCAATCCCTTAACTTTTGATTTGGAATTCCTTAGCTCTCGAACCAAGTGAATCAATGGAATAATGAATATACGAATAATTGCTCAAAAAAATGAGACCCTTCCACTCCTTCGATTTTCATCATTTTTGGCATACATGTATATCTTGACGCCCTTTATCATATATCTCATTTCCAGCTCTGGACACTCAAAGGAAGCTGTTACTTACTGACCTTGAAGATTCACACTGCTTCCAAACTTCTCATTTCAATTTACATATATATGTTTTCTCACTGTCATTTCAAAGTACATTAGCATATGATACTACTACAGCAATCTAAAATCCAAACTCCATCTCTGTTGGACACTAGGAGGACCTAATGTTCAAAAGGTTTTCGCCCTCTAGTTCCCCTGTTTTTTGATATACGAAATAAATATGGTACCTCCAAACTTAACTCATAAGGACACATCCATGTATGGTATAGGTATGGGATTTTCTTGCTTAGGTCCAAGCGGACACGCTTATAGCTAGGAACCCTTTACAGCCCGGTTACCTACCGGATTTTAATGAAACTTTGTAGGAACATTCATATAGACTCGAAACCAACAAATATGCAACAAAAAGTTGTCGGAAGGCTACACTTAACTTTAAATTTCCCAAATATCACTTTAACCAACTCGGCAATTTTGCATATAGTATTTCCGCAGAAATTCCTATAAAATGTCATTCACTTTTCACTTCTTTCCCTTCCTGATGACACCACAATTAGTGTTCTTCCTGTTGTTGGCTTCAAAATCCCTGAAAATGTAAATAGTTTAAACTTATTTTAACCTTCAACTAGTAACTAGTGACGTAGGGTCTGTGAGACACCTCCCTATTTTGATTTCCGAGAAAGGGATATTTCCCCAGAAGTGAATTAATTCAAGTTTTCATGTTCAAATTTTTCCACGTCCCTGTTTAAAAATTAGGCGTACTAATCTCAAGATCTTATTCAAATTTCTATTAAATTCACATTAAATGAAAAAACCAATGAAAATGTACAATTATTTCTTCAATTGAGCGACTACATGTGTCGAAGTCTACCTCTATTCGATGTTTTTTTTTTCTTTTTTCTTATGAAATTAAGTTTTCGTTCACCTCTAGACAACTTGCTAAAAACTTGTGCAGTCTGATAGAATATTTCCTGTTTATAAATTTTACATATTTTGTTATTCAATTCTATTTAGAAATTTGTAGTCCTATTCAGGAAGCCGTTAATAAATTAATAACCTCATTAACCGGAAATATGAGCGGAAGTGTTAATGAGGATTAATCTCTCTGTCCAGAATAGAAACAAAGCGACCCCATTAGTCACAGTAAATTAAAATTTGTCCCTTTTTGTCTGCGTCACTGTCTTTGTAATGTTTGTCTTTATGTTTGACCATCGGTAACATAAATTTACTTTGGAAACACCTGCGTTCACCTTTCGTGCTTTGCAGCACGTGCAGTTGCACGTAAATATAACTTCCTTCGGTACAAATCGGTTTTCATCTATATGTATTTAATTTTAGACGCGATTGCCTCGAATTCTCCGCCATTTGAGGCAAAGAAACTAATTAGAATTTAACCCAGCGCATATCGAGCGACTTCAGACCTGCGCGGTCGCTTTAAAAATGTAAACAAAATATGAACGTGAATGACTCAGGGTAGCGATAAAGCAAAAAGGCCTGAAATAATTGAGGTAATTAGTCAAAGCATACCGTCTCGGGCGAGTGTTGCCAACGCCATCTAGCGGCACGTTATGTCGTGAATTTAATGAAAATTAACCGTGTGGCAGTTCGTTGAACTGTCGCCGTTCACTGTCCTGCTGCGCTACACAGCGGCTGCGCTAATGTCTTGTTCGCTAAATTGGCTTCCGGCGCCGAGAAAAATACTAGAAAAGTTGAATAAAATCTTGCGGATTTGGCTATAGCTTCCATCTTATAAGTGGCATATCATTGCGGCAGTGCTTAGGTGCAATTAAGATGAATTTTCAGCGAAAATATCTAGGACTGGGATCAGCACTAACGAGTGAATTGTCACAGCTCATAGCAACAATTATCCGTCGTTCTGCTGGTTTTGCATTCGGAAAGTGGCGGATATTTCGCCATATTAGCTGCCTTTGAAAGTGGCCATACCATATCTATGGATTTAGGATATACGTTTTACGTAACGCTCAATAAAATGG
Organism: Dysmachus trigonus; assembly: GCA_949715965.1. Lineage (NCBI taxonomy): Eukaryota > Metazoa > Arthropoda > Insecta > Diptera > Asilidae > Dysmachus > Dysmachus trigonus. The sequence continues at coordinate 50,234,940 of OX454319.1, read as the reverse complement.
TGTCGTAAGATAACTTGCTCTTTAGAGTAAATCGAACATTATGCAGGTTTAACCCTTTACAGATAATGAGTGTATTTTTAACCCATATGGAAAAACCTAATTCGACCATTCGACAAATGATTCGCACTTTCGACCCTTTAAGCAAATGTGAACATTACTTGCGAAAAACATGTTTACCTGTCAGAGGTAACTTATGTAAAATTGTCAGAAAAACGCGCATAAATAGTGTGCTACTGCAATTTTGGATCTTCTAAGTTTTTAGGCAAGGCACCTACATAGCTACATATAAATATAATAAAGGCAAAGCTTAGGAAAAGTAACTCCGGAGAACTAAGAACTTCGGTAAATTATCCAAAAACAATTGAGCAATTTTATACAAGAATGTTAGGTGAACTATTTAAAAATTTCAGTAAAGTACATAAAAGTCCTAAGGCAATCTTATACAGGAAGCTAAGGAAATCTAACTAAAACTTTGATAAACTACTTCTACTTAAGATTATAAGGGTAATCCTAACTTGAATAAAGTAAAAATTTCGGAAAATTATCTAAAAAATCAGAGGAATCTTATTCAGGAGGCTTAGGTGAATTAACTAACAATTTCTGTAAATTACCTAAAAATACTAGGGCAATCTTATAGTAGAACCTACGGTAAACTAAATAAAATCTTCAGTAAACTATCGAAAATCATTAGGCCAGTTATATACAGGTAAACTAACGATTCTTATAAGCAACTTGTATGTTTTACCCAAGAGATGATATTTGGTCAAATTGTATAAATTATCAAATTATGTATAATATACATACATTTATATCTTTGTTGTTTTCAAATATATATTTGAAATATTCATTTCGCTGTTTATTGCAAATTTAGAACATAAATTATGTATGAATTAGCTGCAATCAGGCAGTTCTCAAAAATTTTCCAATTATTTTGATGACTTAAAAACTGAATTTAATTTAACAACGATCATCATAAAAATATATATATTAGGGTGCTTTTTTTTCGCGACTTTTTTTTTCAGTCCCATCTCGAAATTTTGTGGCAAATAGCTAAACAAAAATTCCCTGAAAATTGGAGCCCTTAATATTAATATTAAGTATTAGACCAAGGCGTATAAATATTTCCCATATGAAATACACGTAAACTTTGATTATTTTTCTTCAAAACTCTACAGCTCAGAGGCATTTTATGGTATAGTCTTGGTCAATGATAGGATTTCTTCAGAATTGAATGCTCCACAAAAGTGTCCATTGCGGTGTAACCCTAACTCCCACCAGCGAGGTAGTACGGGTCACTAACCCCAATTTTTCCATGAAATTCTCGCTTTTTGTCCCTATCTCGTAAACAAAAAGAGGAACAGAAAAAGTGAATATGACAAACTTGTAGGAAATTCAATTTCCTACAAAAAAGTTCTAAACACCAAATCGCTAACATCGATATTTTTTGAGATATTGGGCTTTGAAGTTGAGGTTGTGTTTCTACAATTTAGTTCAATAACACAGGTTTACAAAAAAAAAAAGTTGATGTTCTTTTGACCAGACCATCTAATTTCTATGTAAATCGACGCCCTGAATCCGAATCCGAGGTCCGTTAACCTCCATCACGTCAGGTTCAAGGTCATTTCAAGGTCAAATTGAGAAAAACCCACTAAATAGGTCTGAAAAAGAGGACTTATAGGTTTCTGGGGCCGCTGAATCCGAATTCGTGATTTGTTTAACTCCCAAAGGTCAGCCAGAGGTTATTTCAAGGGCATTTCAAGGTGAAATTGGGAAAAATCCACTAAATAGGTCTGAAAAAGAAGATGTATAGGATTTTGGAGTCACTGAATCCGAATTCGTGATTTGCTTAACCCCCAAGGTCAGCCAAAGGTCGTTTTAAGGGCATTTCAAGGTGAAATTGGGAAAAATCCACTAAGCGGAAAAAGTTGATGTTCTTTTGACCAGACCATCTCATTTTTATGTAAATCAACGCCCTGAGTCCGAATCCGAGGTCTGTTAACCTCCATCACGTCAGGTTCAAGGTCATTTCAAGGTCAAATTGACAAAAACCCACTAAATAGGTCTGAAAAAGAGGACTTATAGGTTTTTGGGGCCGCTGAATCCGAATTCGTGATTTGTTTAACTCCCAAAGGTCAGCCAGAGGTTATTTCAAGCTGAAATTGGGAAAAATCCACTAAATAGGTATGAAAAAGAAGATGTATAGGTTTTTGGGGTCACTGAACCCGAATCCGTGATTTGCTTAAGCCCCCAAGGTCAACCAGAGGTCGTTTCAAGGGCAGTTCAAGGTGAAACTGGGAAAAAATCTCGTCTTTTCTATATTTGAACTTGGAATGACTTCGAAACGACCTCAGGCTGACCTTGGGGATTAAGTAAACCACGAATTCGGATTCAGCGACCCCAAAAACGTATACATCTTCTTTTTCAGACTTATTTAGTTGATTTTTTCTCAGTTTTACCTTGAAATGCCCTTGAAACGACCTCTGGTTGACCTGGGGGGCTTAAGCAAATCACGGATTCGGGTTCAGTGACCCCAAGAACCTATACATCTTCTTTTTCAGACCTATTTAGTGGATTTTTCCCAATTTCACCTTGAAATGCCCTTGAAATAACCTCTGGGAGTTAAACAAATCACGAATTCGGATTTAGCGGCCCCAGAAACCTATAAGTCCTCTTTTTCAGACCTATTTAGTGGGTTTTTGTCAATTTGACCTTGAAATGACCTTGAACCTGACGTGATGGAGGTTAACGGACCTCAGATTCGGATTCAGGGCGTCGATTTACATAAAAATGAGATGATTTAGTCAAAAGAACATCAACTTTTTCCGCTTAGTGGATTTTTCCCAATTTCACCTTGAAATGCCCTTAAAACGACCTTTGGCTGACCTTGGGGGTTAAGCAAATCACGAATTCGGATTCAGTGACTCCAAACACCTATACGTCTTCTTTTTCAGACCTATTTAGTGGATTTTTCCCAATTTCACCTTGAAATGCCCTTGAAATAACCTCTGGCTGGCCTTTGGGAGTTAAACAAATCACGAATTCGGATTCAGCGACCCCAAAAACCTATAAGTCCTCTTTTTCAGACTTATTTAGTGGGTTTTTATCAATTTGACCTTGAAATGACCTTAAATCTGACGTGATGGAGGTTAACGGACCTCGGATTCAGATTCAGGGCGTTGATTTACATAAAAATGAGATGGTCTGGTCAAAAGAACATCAACTTTTTTTTTTTTGTAAACCTGTGTAATCCATGAAAATTCCACACTACCTCAACTTATTTAATTAATTTGAAAAAATAAGCCGTGGCGTCAAGGCTTCGATTAAATAATTGGTTTTGAGATTTTATGGAAATGTTTGAAAAAAGTGTCGTTTTATACGAAACCCACTTAAAGTTTTAAATATGACTTCTACATTGTATATATCTATTGATTATAATCTTCAATTCCTCCTTCTTTTTTTTTTTTCTTTAATTTCTTGCTGAGACTTATTAAGAAAGGATTGTACATAGAAAAAACATTATTAAATCAATGTTCCTCTACCAGATTCGTGAGAATACTGTCTTAAGTTTATACTGTGAATTTAATGAAAAATAAAATATATAGTGCTCAACGTTTCTAAGATCATGTACGCTCGCTCAGCTAGTTTTCCATTAAGTGCGAAATATATGAAAGATATTCGCTTCCAAATTCCGTCGATGTTCAACAATTTCGTGTCGAGAAAACTAATAATTTTTTCGCAAAAATGTCTTGGCATCCGAAGGAAACATCAAGTTTTTAAGTAAATTTCTGAAAACATCATTCGTGCAACTACGAAACAAAAACTCGTGTATCCTGATTATCAGTCCTTCCTCTGCATTGTTTGCAGAAAACTTATTTATCAAAGCCCGACTCATCGCGCAAAATCGACAGCTACATCTCGCGAATTGTGCTAACATTTCCGCTGACTGGCCTCAAGCAACAGCCACCAGCCGAGTCGAGGAGGTTCGCAATGTCCGCGAATAATCGGAGCCATCGATACACCAAAGTCCAAAACTTTTCAAACTTGAGCAAAATTGCGGAAAAATTACTTAACAATTTGCAGATCTCAGCCTGATATTTCGCCATTCATCTCTACCTCTGCCGAATGCCCTTAGGGACAGTTCCAACCGTTGCGATGAAACAAAACCCGAGCGGGAACGTTTTCGCTCTGAAAAGTTCGGCAACAATGGGAGATTTCATTATTGTTAATTTCCTCAAGATGGAAAGGATAAGAAAAATCGCTCCGTGAGCAAAGCAGAAATGAATTATTTCTGTTGAAAACAATTCTGGCCAAAGTGGAGTCCAGCAATGCAATTAAATGAGCTGGAACTGCTAGAGGCGACCCGGGGATGCGGTGGAGAGCTTCAGCGCCTCTGCAATGTCTGCAAAAGCGAAAATTGCTGCAAGCCAGACACCAAATCAATTTTGAATTTGATAAAATTGTTCGAATCTCATTTACCGAATGAGATGAATGATGAGACGAAGAGCGTGATACTTACACCAGAAGTATTTTATTAATATATAAAATAATGAAAACGTTTACTATAAATCTAAATTCCGTTCGGACTAGAACTCCTTGTTTTCAAGATAACGAAACTTAAAATTGTTGAAGCAAGCATTTATTAATGACCCGATTCACAACTTCACGCTTAAATCTACTATTTTCTGAGTTGCGGAAAAATGTCTGTGCGATCAAGGTTTTGAGATTATATTTTGTACATGTATGGGAGGTTTCGAGAAAGAAAATATACTTTACTAAAAGAGACTGATTCTGTATTATGCCCCTTGCATCAGGCTGGCAGGGATTGAATATTCAAGCCTCTTTCCTCAGGAGTTCATTAGTTTGGACGAACGCTTTATTATTTTGAAGTATAATGCTGACATGAATGCAGTTGCTGAGAAGTAGACCGACGGACATGAATCTCTAAATATCTTTTTATAGCTACCCCGAGCTACCTGAAAATGCTTGAAAAATACAAGACAGATAGGCCTTTAAAGAAATATGTTGTAAATACAAGCGGCAACAGCACTTGGAATTATTGAAGAGGAAATATGTTTACGAACTAAATATGCGTCGCGGCTCTAAAATCTTACCCCTTCTATCGCTGGCTCACAGGCAAATCTATGAAAATAGGCCAGATTCGGAAAAATGTTTAGGAAAAAACCTGACATAGCAGAGGAAATAGACGTGAGGAAGTGTGAATCGGGCCGATCATCCCGTAGCTCACCGAGTTTGCACCCTATACAACATTAAAGTTTTGAAGTATAGTAAGTGTTTATTAATCACCCTGGAGCGCAGTGAGTATGCACCCTATGAACAAAATTCGACAGAAGACTCTCCATGGTTTCAACCACTCCTTTAAATCTATTTATTGCTGCGTAATTTGTTCTCAAGTCTGGAAAATTCGATTTTTGGATCGGTTTTCTTCTAGAAATAATGACTTTCATCAAGAGAAGCACTTTGCACTTGTAGGAACTTCATTTTCGAAAAATGACGATACTCTAATTTGAATTTTCCAAAATTTCCAGATATCACACCTTTCAGTTGTCATAGTTATTGCAGGTATTGACTTTAGTAATAATAAATTCATCAAAATGTGCATATTTTTCCTCATGATAATGGTTTTCAATATATTCGTTCGCTTTTGGATTAGCTTTGAAGTAATCACTAAATTACGTAGTAATCCCTTATTCATATTTAACAAATGATACAGAATTTAGAACAAATAATCCTGCCGCGGGACAGATTCACAAGAGACATAGTGAATTTGACAAATCAAATGCGGCTTTTCGACTTGCCGTGTATCACGTGGAGTTCTAAATAGCATTTGATGTTAAAGTATCATGTGTCTCCTCCGTGTATAGCCGGTATTATCTCAACACTTTAACTCCCCTTTTCTCGACAACAATGAACACTAGGGGGAACGGAATATAAATTTTTAATTTAACTTTGGCATTGTGTTTCGCAAATTCGAAAGAGGCAATTTTTTTCGTACATTAAATGTGTGGTCCCTTTTTTTCGTAAAACCAAAATCGACAAAGACTGTTTTTTTATAAATTTGTTCTACTGTCTGCCAATCTTTTGCCTATGATATATTAACAAAGGTTTGACATAAAAGTTAAATATGTAGTTGGTGTTTTCGTACTTCAATTATTTGAGTTTTATAGTATTCTGTTGTTTTAGAACGTATTTCTCATTATCATTTTAGTCCCAGGAAACTCCCGAATATGATAATTTAGATATTAATGCAAATGAAAATTAAATGGAGCCACAAATGTCCACAAAGTTGAATAAATTACAATTATGGGGATAAACAATGAATAATGCAATCTCTGCATAAACCTATTTGAAATTTTCCAGGCGCCCAACTGTTATAAATTTACCATTTGCGCCCTAAAGAGGTGAGAGCTCATTAGTTTTCAAGCCGACCGGGTTGTCATATTGTGCCGAATTTTCTTGCAAATAATCCCCATTAGCCGCTTGGTTGCTGAGTTTCCCACTTCATGGCAGCGGCAGCACCAAAATATTTTACGCATTTTTACGCAGAAATTTCCCCAATGCCCGCTCCACTGATAGTCTCCTATCCTGGGTTGATGAAGCGCCGACGGAGATGCGTCTAAAAATATTCGCTGATGACAGAAATTCTCAAACTGCCGAAGTGCTTCTGGTAAGCTCACTTAATCGGCGGAATGTTTGCGTGGATTTCCTTTATTTTGTCACATTTGTATTCGGGTCATCACTTGAGCCATTGAATGAGAAATTTATTGATTTTAGGAGCTCTCGCCAGGAATTCGTTAGATATAGTCAGATAGTCGGCGCCCTCGGTGAAGGTTATTTCGAGCATTCGGACAGAAAGAACAAAAGGAGCCTCTGCAATGCAACAGGAGAAAATCGCCCGTGATGGCCACAGCCGTTTCACGTCGTAATGATAGTGATTTTATTATTAGAAAGACTTTGCATGGCCGAGAGCGCCAGTCTTCTATGGGATCGCGGCGCCTCGACTACTTCCTGTACCAATTACCATATTGACCAAAAAAGGCGCGCTGTAATTCTCCTCTATCGCAATTATCAATCACACCTGATCATTAATTCATTCACGATTAGATCGGTATGCGCGCGATCAGAGGTTGACCAAAACAATTTTCCCGCAAAGTTGCTATCATAGGCGATCGCGGGTCCCGCAAACGAAGTCAATGGAATTTGATGTCTTGATCTTGGTAGGAATCGCATAAATGGGACTTAGACTTCGAGTCGCGAACAGCTGGCTACTTAGGTGTCTTATGGTCAAATAGAGACGTTAGATGTAGATAAACAAAGGAAATTTATTCAATTCGACTTTTGTCTGCTTCGTCTGGCATGTCGACTTGTTTGGCATAAAAGTCGTGGTGGAAATTTCATTTGAACATGCTTTGTCCCGAGCCTGTGTCTCATACTTGGACATTTCTATTGTGCCAAGCTCTATGTGTTTCCGTATTGTTTATGTTTTCTTTGCATTCCCTGCAGCGAATATTTGATGTTTACTTTGGCAATAGTTTTAAGTGGTCTCGTCGTCTTTGACATGCACAGAACATATTTATTCTTACTTTTAGACTTCTGCACTCTTTTGGCTAACAAATATTTTTTAAAATAAAGTCACTATTGGACGGTTTAACCACAATAAAAAAGTTTCTCATATCTCGTTGTATGTCTAAATTACATAAAACATGAATTTTTATACATATGCATATGTAAAAGGCTTATTTTTAACACGAAAACCAAAAAAAAACCTACATTATTGAAATAAAGCATGTTGTTGTTTTCGTTGTTGCTAATTTCAATAAAAAACAACAACTTTTAAACTTAGCAAAAAAATATACAGGGTGTTCAGAGGTGGGAGGTCAATACTGAAGGGGGTGAAAGGTCAGACCGAGACAAGCAAAAAATCGTATGGGTGGGGGGGGGGGCATCTTGCACCGTTTGGCAGTTACAGGGTGATTCGTAAATCAGGATTTTGCCTTATATGGGAACCGCTCTTGTATTTTTATCTTTTTTTCTACGCATCGCAGCGGCCCCAAACTGATTTCAAAAAATCACTATTTGGAAGCCCTTTCCAAAAAAGCTTACACCACCCCCCTATCCCCAACCCCTTGGCCACAATCCCCCCTGGAAGTTGAAAAAATTAACTTTTATTTCACGATTTTTCACATTTCGCCCCACTTTTCTCCGAAGCTCATGTTATTAACATACCTACTTTTTATTTTTTTTAAGTTGCCTATCTAATTACCTCTCCAAAAAGGTGCAACATGCCCAGGTAGAAAAGGGTTGCAAAAGTCCTGAAATTAAAACATCCTCACAGGTAACTAATTACTTTATTGCACCATAATGGAAAATGTCGTTAAGTAAACAATTTTTATGACAGCAAGTTCGGAAATGTTTGTTTAGGAAACAGAGGTAATACATTTTTATTTTTTCAGCAAAACAGTAATAAAATAATAAATGTAATCTCGTTAAATAGCGTTATTAGATTATTATATCCAGTATTGACTCCTAAGTATCCTGACGCTCCGTTTCTAATACCTCCTATGAATTATGGTATAAAAATGGGTGAGTTTGAAAGGACATTGACCACAGTTGAAGAAGCAAGCGAAAAGAACGGGTGTTTAATAGAAAAAATTAAGATAAAATGGCAGAATTCAGTGTTGACGAGTATGCCGATATAATTTACGTGCACGGTTTAGTAGAAGGAAGTGATAGTGAGGCCGTACGAGAATACCAAAAGAGATTCCCGAATCGGCGGGTACACAACAGAAGGGTATTTTCAAGGACTTTCAGAGGGTTAAAAGAAACCGGAAGTGTAACCGCCCCCAGAGCAGAAACGCGAGCAGGAAAATCGGCCGATTCAGCGGACCCCGACCAACAAATCCTCAACATCGTCAGGAACAGCCCTGTAATAAGCATCAGGCAGGTCGCACGAAGGTCAGGATTGTCTTCAGGGAGAGTTTGGACCGTTGTGAACCGAGAGGGACTACATCCATACCACCATATCCCGGTCCAAGCACTAGGGAAGGAGATTCCGAAGGACGATTGCAATTCTGCACTTGGCTGTTCGAGTCTGACATCGAAAACAGAAGGTTTCTAGACCGAATTCTGTGGACGGATGAATCGCAATTCACCCGGGATGGCATCACAAACTTACACAACCTCCACACCTGGTCAGATGTGAACCCACATAGGACCAGGTGTCGGTCCTTCCAGCAAAGATTTAGTGTCAATGTCTGGGCTGGCATCATCGGCAACCAGTTGATAGAACCCTTCATCTTACCCCAAGTGCTGAATAGTCAGCTATACTCGGACTTTTTGGAGAATACCCTTCCGGATCTGTTGGAGGACATCCCCCTGGCCACCAGAACCGCAATTTATTTACAGCTAGACGGAGCACCTGCGCATACTGGGAACATTGTTAGGGCAAGGTTAAATGAAAATTACCCAGAGCGCTGGATTGGACGAGGTGGACCGATTCCTTGGCCTGCTAGGTCACCGGACCTTACTCCACTGGACTTTTTCTTATAGGGAATGATGAAAGATGAAGTTTACTCAAGACCAATCAACACCAGAGAAGAATTAGTTACCAGGATTGTGACTGCAGCCACGAAAATACGGGAGAGACTGGCTACCATAGACCTCAAACGTGAAATAAAACGAAGGCTACTTGCATGCATCGAAACTGGCGGAGAACATTTTGAACAGCTTTTGAAGGACATACGTTTTAATTGTAATTAGTTTTTAAGCGAACAAAATGTATTTTTTAGTTAACTTAAGTACAATTTCTTAAAAATTCGAATTATCATGATATTCTGTAAAAGGATTTTTGTAAATAAATTTTCGTATCCTTTTCCTACCTGGGCATGTTGCACCTTTTTGGAAAGGTAATTAGATAGGCAACTTAAAAAAAATAAAAGGTAGGTATGTTAATAACATGAATTTCAGAGAAAAGTGGGGCGAAAGGTGAAAAATCGTGAAATAAAAGTTAATTTTTTCAACTTCCAGGGGGGATTGCGGCCAAGGGGTTGGGGATAGGGGGGTGGTGTAAACTGTTTTGGAAAGGGCTTCCAAATAGTGATTTTTTGAAATCAGTTTGGGGCCGCTGCGATGCGTAGAAAAAAACATAAAAATACAAGAGCGGTTCCCATATAAGGCAAAATCCTGATTTACGAATCACCCTGTAACTGCCAAACGGTGCGAGATGCCCCCCCCCCCCACCCATACGATTTTTTGCTTGTCTCGGTCTGACCTTTCACCCCCTTCAGTATTGACCACCCACCTCTGAACACCCTGTATATCTTGACAACCATTGAAACCTCAGGTAGTGGCGTTATATGACAAATAGGAATTGATACATTGTTTCCAGTAATCATTACCGATAGTAAGTACGAAGCTAAGTAAATATATAAAGCATAATTTATTTCATTTTAATTAAATACTGGGATCCAAATTCTTACTTTTTGTAGCAGAATAGAAATACTCTACTTTTTCTCAATGTATATTTTACAAATCTCGACAGAGTCTGATCTGAAATCAAGTTTTCGATCATTAAGGTATAAATTAATCAACATTCTAGCTATATTCAAAGTTACACATAGAAACGGAATCTATTTAAGCTAAATGTATGAAATTTGGAGTACTAGTTACGTATATAATTACATCAACAAAATATCAATTCAAAAATTCAATCAGTTCTTGGTTACAGGTCAAACTTTTCGTTATTACCTTTCGCTTAGATTAAACCTCTTTACTGTTTACAAAATCGAGGGGTCAGATAATCTTTTATTTTATTTTAATGGTGATAATACTACTGTGATCAAAAAATAGTGAGGCGCCCTGGCCAACCTTCGACGTCTATCGATGAACACAACGAAAGACAAGGATTTGATGATCAAAAATCGTCGATTGACAATTAAAGATCTTATTGATATTACGCAAATAATGTTTGGATCGATACAATCGATTTTGAGAGATCATTTGGGCAGCAAATTCTTGGTTTTTGCATCACGATAATTTTGCGAACGAAATTTGCATCACCTTTTCACATTGCATTGGTAATTCGAAACTACATATTTGGCCAAAAATTCGATTCATATCGTTCCGCAACCTTATTCACCTGATTTAGCTCCGTCTGACTTTTGGCTATTCCCGAAACTCAAAAAATCGCTCCGAGGACATCGTTTTGACTCGATTGAAGAGATATAAGCCGAATCGAAGAAAATTGTGAATGTCATTCTGGAAACCGACTTCAACAACTGTTTCGAAAACTGGAAAAAACTGGAGTAAATTTGGAAGAATAATAAGCCGTTTGTGCTTTATTTAAAAATTCTTCCTATTTTTTGTTCACAGTAGCATTTCTTCGATTGACACCCATTTCATAGGCAAAATAACTGAAATTCGACTAAAGTATTTAATATAATTCAACGAACAACTATGCACTAGGTGGGACATCTGTTAGTTTCTTTCTAAATTACATATGACTTTGATGTAAACAGTTCATTTGCGATGCGAAATGAATAGATTTACGCTTGAATAACGTTGGAAAATACTGAAAACTTATTTCCAAACTGAGTGTGTGGTATCGAACACAGTGCGAATTTTGAAAAAAATTTTCGGTCGAAATAATGCAATAACAGCGCCTGCAGCACGCAAATTTGTACGCAGTTGTGATTTGATTTTGTTGGAAGTCCAATATTCCACAACTAATCGGATAGTTCAATTCATTGCAAAATTAGCTGTTTAATCTAATAGCGATCGGATTTTGAAAAAAATGCAGCTATTACGTAATTTACTGCATTTAATAGAGCCTCTCTAAAGTCTGCATTTTGAAATCTTCAAAAACTTGAAGGAGACCTCAGTTGACATGCCCACATACCTTCTTCGTGTTTACACTTCATGTTTTGATAGCTATGATCACATTTATGCAGCACGTTTCGCTCGAGCTGGGGGCTTTCAAGTGGAAGTATATTTGCATTAGTCGCCGGCGGCGGGTAGTGGCATAAACGAGATACTATAGAGAAAAGTCGACATTCCGGGCAGTACCTGCACGCCACACGTATCTTTTTACACGTTTATCAGCTGCAGATAGATAAGGGCGCCATAAATTCCGGCGCTACCTCAACATTCTGCCAGTTGACAGTTGACACCAACTCAAGTTACAAAACCAACTGAGCCAAGTCAAGCCCCCTATTTGAAACGGAGGCTTGTCCTTTTTAATTTCCCCGCAAGCACGCTCTTTTATTTGGTTTGCTTGACGATAAGCGCTAATTACTTTTCTTTTCTTTTCAGGTAAGTGAACAGTTTAATGAGGACCAAAATAGAATTTCTCAACGTATGTGCCATGTGTGAAGGTATTTAATAATCTCTCCACTCTTTTATGGATGCGATAATTAAACGTAAACTCGCAATTTGACTGCCTTTTTTTTTTTTGTAAAGCTGCTCAGGTTTATTGTTATTCAAGCGGCCAAGCACTCCCATATTTCTGGGTGCCGAAAGGTGTTTAATGCTAGGTGAAGTGAAAGCGTTCGAACAGTACTCTACCATAAAAATAGAACAGCCGCGGAGAGCATCGGACGGCACTATCAACACCTTTTCATGTTTGGTTAATCACGTGCTTTTATTTATTGTGAACAAACACCGAGTAGATACGCTCTACAAAGCTTTCAATTTTCATGTGTTTCGATAAGAATGAGAAAAGCGTTAAACAAAGTGTGCAGTGTTATTCTTATTATACAGGGTGTTCAGAGGTGGGAGGTCAATACTGCAGGGGGTGAAAGGTCAGACCGAGACAAGCAAAAAATCGTATGGGTGGGGGGGGGGGGGGGGGCATCTCGCACCGTTTGGCAGTTACAGGGTGATTCGTAAATCAGGATTTTGCCTTATATGGGAACAGCTCTTGTATTTTTATCTTTTTTTCTACGCATCGCAGTGACCCCAAACTGATTTCAAAAAATCACTATTTGGAAGCCCTTTCCAAAAAAGTTTACACCACCCCCCTATCCCCAACCCCTTGGCCCCAATCCCCCCTGCAAGTTGAAAAAATTAACTTTTATTTAACGATTTTTCACCTTTCGCCCCACTTTTCTCCGAAATTCATGTTATTAACATACCTACTTTTTATTTTTTTTAAGTTGCCTATCTAATTACCTTTCCAAAAAGGTGCAACATGCCCAGGTAGAAAAGGGTTGCAAAAGTCCTGAAATTAAAACATCCTCACAGGTACCTAATTACTTTATTGCACCATAATGGAAAATGTCGTTAAGTAAACAATTTTTATGACAGCAAGTTCGGAAATGTTTGTTTAGGAAACAGAGGTAATACATTTTTATTATTTCAGCAAAACAGTAATAAAATAATAAATGTAATCTCGTTAAATAGCGTTATTAGTTTATTATATCCAGTATTGACTCTTAAGTATCCTGACGCTCCGTTTCTAATACCTCCTATGAATTATGGTATAAAAATGGGTAAGTTTGAAAGGACATTGACCACAGTTGAAGAAGCAAGCGATAAAACCGGGTGTTTAATAGAAAAAATTAAGATAAAATGGCAGAATGCAGTGTTGAAGAGTCTGCCGATATAATTTACGTGTACGGTTTAGTAGACGGAAATGATAGTGAGGCCGTACGACAATACCAAAGGAGATTCCCGAATCGGCGTGTACCCGATAGAAGGGTATTTTTAAGGACTTTCAGAAGGTTAAAAGAAACCGGAAGTGTAACCACCCCCAGAGCAGAAACGCGATCAGGAAAATCGGCCGATTCAGCGGACCCCGACCAACAAATCCTCAACATCGTCAGGAGCAGCCCTGTAATAAGCATTAGGCAGGTCGCACGAAGGTCAGGATTGTCTTCAGGGAGAGTTTGGACCGTTGTGAACCGAGAGGGACTACATCCATACCACCATATCCCGGTCCAAGCACTAGGGAAGGAGATTCCGAAGGACGATTGCAATTCTGCACTTGGCTGTTCGAGTCTGACATCGAAAACAGAAGGTTTCTAGACCGAATTCTGTGGACGGATGAATCGCAATTCACCCGGGATGGCATCACAAACTTCCACAACCTCCACACCTGGTCAGATGTGAACCCATATAGGACAAGGAGTCGGTCCTTCCAGCAAAGATTTAGTGTCAATGTCTGGGCTGGCATCATCGGCAACCAGTTCATAGAACCCTTCATCTTGCCCCAAGTGCTGAATAGTCAGCTATACTCGGACTTTTTGGAGAATACCCTTCCGGATCTGTTGGAGGACATCCCCCTGGCCACCACAAGCGCAATTTATTTACAGCTCGACGGAGCAACTGCGCATACTGGGAACATTGTTAGGGCAAGGTTAAATGAAAATTACCCAGAGCGCTGGATTGGACGAGGTGGACCGATTCCTTGGCCTGCTAGGTCACCGGACCTTACTCCACTGGACTTTTTCTTATGGGGAATGATGAAAGATGAAGTTTACTCAAGACCAATCAACACAAGAGAAGAATTAGTTACCAGGATTGGGACTGCAGCCACGAAAATGCGGTAGATACTGGCTACCATAGACCTCAAACGCGAAATAAGACGAAGGCTACTTGCATGCATCGAAACTGGCGGAGAACATTTTGAACAGCTTTTAAAGGACAAACGTTTTAATTGTAATTAGTTTTTAAGCGAACAAAATGTATTTTTAAGTTAAGTTAAGTATAATTTCTTAAAAAATTCGAATTGTCATGATATTCTGTAAAAGGATTTTTGTAAATAAATTTTCGTATCCTTTTCCTATCTGGGCATGTTGCACCTCTTTGGAAAGGTAATTAGATAGGCAACTTAAAAAAAATAAAAAGTAGGTATGTTAATAACATGAATTTCGGAGAAAAGTGGGGCGAAAGGTGAAAAATCGTGAAATAAAAGTTAATTTTTTCAACTTGCAGGGGGGATTGGGGCCAAGGGGTTGGGGATAGGGGGGTGGTGTAAACTTTTTTGGAAAGGGCTTCCAAATAGTGATTTTTGAAATCAGTTTGGGGCCGCTGCGATGCGTAGAAAAAAAGATAAAAATACAAGAGCGGTTCCCATATAAGGCAAAATCCTGATTTACGAATCACCCTGTAACTGCCAAACGGTGCGAGATGGCCCCCCCCCCCCCCCCCCCCACCCATACGATTTTTTGCTTGTCTCGGTCTGACCTTTCACCCCCTGCAGTATTGACCTCCCACCTCTGAACACCCTGTATATGTACTTACATATGTACGTTGCTCAGACTAAAGAATCAACCATTTGATCTTTCTATTATAACTTGCGCTATCGATAGAAAAAAAGAACAATACTGCACCAAAGAACTTTAAAATCTGACAATAAACCAAATTCTGTGTTGGGAGTTGAATGAAATATCTATACTTCTTTCTATATTACTCTTTCTCGCTCACAGAAACAGAGTAACATATATCCGCGATACGAAATGAATGTACGCTTGAACAACGTTGGGAAATATTGAAAACTTATTTCCAAAGTGAGTCTGTGTTGCCGAAAGAGTTCAAATTTGAAAAGTAATGTCGATCGAAATAATGCACCAACACCACCTACTGTACGCAAGTTCACGAATAAAGTTAGTGAGATTGGCATAAAGACCTCGTATTGTTCCCTTAAAGGTTCAACTGATGCAGGAATTGGACTTGGGCTAACTTTGGTTCTAGCAGGATAGAGCTACGTGCCACACAAGTTCTACAACCATCGATTTTTTGCGCACTAAGTTCAATAATATAGTAACCAGCCATTTTTGGAGATGTGCCATAGCCAACTAGTTGCTGTGATTTGACATCGTTGAACTTTATGCTGGCAATGCAGAAACGATTTATATGCTTAGGCACAATATTGATCGAGCTGTTCGAGAAATAGGGCTCCAAACCGTCAAAAATGTGCTGCAAAATTGGGTTGAAACGATGAACTATGGCCAAGCTAGTCAAGACAGCCATTTAAATGAAATCATATTCCCAAACTAATCGGAAGGTTTACTCTTTTCAATAAATCAACAAATTTTCAAACTCACCCTCTTGATGGTTAATTATTAAGGAATGAAATTTGTCCAAATTGTTACTTGTGTTAGTTGGAGCGGAGGCACTTTAATTTTATCTTATCCCCTATGGCCTTTGGTGAGAACGATAGTACCAAAGAATCTAATTTTATTTTTACGAAATTTTAATCCTTTGCATTTGTTTTATAGTGTAGTCTTTTTTTAATTGAGATTCACTAATCGCACCCAGAACAACACTGAAACCAATAATCCCTGAATACAACGAATAGTTTGAGGGAAAGTTGGAATTACGTTCATTTTTGGTAGTACATAATTATGTATAAAAGTCTATTTGGCTAATGAGCATGATAAAATACTAATTTTGTATTCAGTAATCCCGCCTATAAGATTTTAGATGAATTTCTCTTAATCTTCAAAGTGACCGAAATCATCATGGGAGAAAAGTGTTATGGCGAGCTTTTTTAATTAGGAATATCCTACACACGTGTCTCAATCTAAATTAATAGATTTACTCATGGTAAATAATGGCGTGAAAATGTGAGAATGAATGTTCATGCAAGCGCCGGATCAATTCATTCGACGCAGTTGAAAAATGAATCGGGCATTGTCACAAAGACGGTGAAGTAATTCATAGAATGCATATAGCAGGATTAGCCGGATAAATTAGCAGTTTCGACCAATTTTTCACGCATTCACGACGCCGACGGATCACCTGGCTTGGAATTCCAAATCCAGTTGGCGTGGCGGCGGCGCGTCTCTTTCAGAAATGGACACGGTCAGCGTGCTGGTAATTAATTCAAATCTAAATATAAACAACCATTAAATGCAAAACACAAAAGGCGACGTTTTGTTTTGTTCGCTGGGTTGAACCATGCGTGGACCGTGGCCTCTTCTGCATGTGGGTCAATAATGCCACAAAGTCTTTCCGTCGATGTGGCGCACCATATTCTTAACATTGTTCACGTGCTGATTTGGATTTCGCAGAGGTTTTCATCCAATCGTGACAAGGAATGGAATATACAACGCGGTTCATTATTATAAACATGACTGTATGTTATGATTTTGGGAATGCATTGGTAATTTTTAGGACTGAGCGAAATTTACTTTGAGAGCTTTAAAATCTCTAAATAAAAATACCTACATACGAGTATTCGAGAAAAGATAAGATTAATAAGTTGCGAATGATGCCAAGCTTAGGGAACTAATAACTTGGGGGATTACATGTCCAGCAAGTGGACTACCAAATATTGTGGATAACCAAATTCGAAAATATTACTTAATCTTATGCAAAAAGGTTAAAACTTCATAACTCTGATAACACAGGCCTGCGATAGTTTTCCTTTTACAAAACAAAGGGGTAATTTCGATAGGATTTATTCTGTAGATCACGAACTCGTAAACGAAAAAGTTCTCTCACGTCACGGTTTTGGAAAAAAATAGGTTTGAAAAGTAGAAAAGACCGTATTTTGGCCATTTTTGCAAATTAATTAAAAAATAATGAACTATCACAGGAGCTTGTAAAGTATCTCAAATAAAAGTATGAACCTTTAGTTATTATTATATATAAAATACGAGAGGATTTAATACTTTCCTAACTATTCCGTGGAATTAACTTTTTTCCATAAGCCGAGTACTTCATACAATAGATACTGAATGAAGGTGATCGCTTGCGCACGCTCATGAAAATCTTATTCCCGAACACGCGTTATAAGTGCTATAGATTAGTGGTATTTTATATATATCGGATAAAGATTCAGGCTCTCTTTTGAGTCGTGTTATGAGCTTTTTCCACATTCCGTTATTTTTTAATGAATTTTTAAAAATGGCCGAAATACGCTATTTTGTGCTAAAAAAAAAGTGATGTGATAGAAAAACCCGTGTTCAGATTCGTAAATAGGACTTCCCAAACCCCCATAAAATGCGGCGTGCGTTTGTAATGCATGTGAGATTGAAGCTCTAATTCAAAGGACGCAGGTTCGATTTCTGCGCGTGTCCGGTTTTTTTGACTAATTTCCACATACGTACTAAAACTCACTATTCATTTTCTCAACATTTTATTTAGGTGTTTACCGAAAGCCACGTAAGAAGTTATCACAACAAGAAGCAAGGAAATGCATAAACATAAGAAAGCGCGGGCGACTTTGTCGTGGGCATTTTATCGCGGAGGACAAACGACAGCGTGTACAGTGATAACAAAACTCCAAGGGCGTGCATTCTGGAGCGTTGTGATGCAATAAAGTTATGCAGGAGTTGCAACCCAGGCCTGTTCCTGTTTGTCCCCCGACTCGACAGCGGCTGCTATCGATCGTGGTCCATCCACCGTATTGTATAGCACCCCTCGCTGCCGCAGGTATGGCATCCATGTTTGCAAAAGTTACTGCTGCACAGGCGATGCATTGTAGAAAAGCAGGAATGGTTTTTTCTGGATTATTTATTTCCCTAGTTAACTTTTACAGGGATCTCTCCATTTAAACTTTGGTCGCATTCAGAGCGTTATGACTGACGAAGGGATTTAAAAATAAAATAAAATTTTTTATTCCGGAGACAGTGCAGCTTCGCCGGGTTTTCTGAAGTGTTGCTAGTTTGCAAGTTTGGAGTAGACTCAAATATATCTGCTGTTAATTGGGTTAGACAACTGCGGAGCTCAAAACTGAAAACTCTATTAAAATAGGGTGGAAGGTAGATAACCTTTGAAGTTTATCAGCGAGTGGAAATGCAATTGAAACGATACGTTGCAGCTCAAGGGCTCTACATTTCAGAATGAAACGCCTAAGTAACTTTTTGAGAGCTAAGTAGTGATAATTTCTTGCGTTCTCTTTGACTCAAAGGCATTTTGACCCTGTTTTAATAGCATTCGAAAATTATACATATGAGGCATTCTTTGTGAACGGACCACCCCCTGCTGTCCAAAAATTGTGAGCTCCATTTAAGGTCTACCAAGGCTTAAAAGAGAGGTTTCGGTTTATATATAAAAACTTCAGTATTTTTCAAAGTTGATTTGTTGAAAAGAGTAAAATTTCTAAGCCAATCAAAATTTTATTGAGAACATTACTTAGCACTTAAAAGGAGAAAACGACATTATGTACTCACACATAGGCGAAGGATATTTTATAGACTCCCTATGAAACCCTAGTTTTAGACGATAGAAACCTAATACTATGATAAAAAATAGTAAGACTTTTTAAATAAACTACAAACGGCTTATTATTCTTCAAAATTTAGTAAGTAATCCCCTCCGGATACAAAACACTTATGCCAACAACGTTTTTTCTAGTCTTCGAAACAATTTTTGAAGTTGATTTCCGGAATGGTCTTCAAAACGTTCTTCGATTCAGTTTGTATCTCTTCAGTCGAGTCAAAACGAGTCCTTCTTTGAATTTCGGGAATAACCAGAGATGCGATGTGTCTGAGGCCAAAATCTCTAGTTGTCAATCGACGATTTTTGAACACCAAATTCTTGCCTTCCCTGACGTGGTGTTCATGGGTAGACGTTAAAGAACGGTCAGGACGTTAATCATCTGCAACGTGTTCTCTGCCTTCTTTCAACAACTTATACGAATCAGAAACACTCGCTTAAGACAGCGCATTATCACTAAAAGCCTTTTTCAACATTTCCAACGTTTCGGAAGCCGAAATCCCATTTCTGAAGCAAAATTTGCTGCTGCTTCAATAACTACTGCAGATATTGGCATATTGACATTTTACGTAGATGCCAGTTAGAGTACTACCAGCACTAAGGAAAAAACTACTCGTTTGAATAACTCCGCGCGATTTAAGCGGGTAGTCCAGTGAAAAAAAATTTTTTTTTCGTTTTTTGTTTTTTTGCTTAAATCTACTCTACTACACTTAGAAAATACTCCCTTAAAATATCTAAGCAAAATATTGAATAGTTTTAAAGATACAGAAAGTTTTCGAGAGACGTGTAACCCGAGCGCTCGAAGGTCCCCTGGCGTGTTTCGGAGCAAGGAGGACTCTTGTATTTCTGTTTGCTTTGCCCATTTTTTTTCAGTTTATAACGGTCTAGGTCCTTCTGCTTTGTATTTAAGGTTAGTTACGTATGGAGGAGGCATCGCGTTATGTAAGGAGTAGGCATCGCTGACTAAGGTAAAATTAATTTTTTTAGCTTTTTTCCGCATGAAAAACTTTAAACGCGTTTTTCTGAAAACCGCATGTTTTGACTCGGCGGACGTCAGATCTCAGAGTCTTTTGCTCCGATTGATCTAAAAATTTAGCTGTATATTTCTTGATTGTGTATCTATCGTCAGAACTAGAATTATTAAAATCCATTGTTTATTTACAAAGTTATAAACAAATTAAGTATCCGAAAAACACCCGAAAAATTCGAAATGCCGCCATTTTGTTATTTTTTATTGAAAATTAATAATTCTAGTTCCGACGATAGCCAATGTTCTACAGATTAAAACCTCGTTTGAATTTTTTGTTTCAAATGAACCGCTGCAGAGATTCGACGTCCGCCAACAAAAAATTTTTTTTTTTTTGAGCGGCCATTTTGTCGGGATGACTCATCGAAAACAAAACAAAATTTTTGTTTGTGTAGTTTAATAGTTGTACTATCATATGTCAAAAAGTTTTTTAATAAAAATTGACTTCTAATATGAAAAAAAAATCGTTGAAAAAACAGTCGTTTTCACTGGACTACCCCCTTAAATGGGAAAAGTCTTCACTATTTTTTGATCAACATAGTATATATAAATTGTCTGGAATCTGTATTTCGAATGTAAAATTGTATAGTTTGTATGACATCTTTTACAATTTAATAGCAAATACAATAAAATGTGAAAGCGGCGATTCAGTTTTTGACATGACCTCCTAAGAAGGTATCATTGCAAAGACTTATTGACATTATAATAAATAAATTTTGAGCCGACAAAATGCGTAAGGCAAATACTTAACATATTTATCAGATTTCATTATTGAGCAATTTGTAGTCACAAATAAATTGCCATCCAATTTACTTAAATTAAAATGCGAAACACTTTTGTTAAATTGCTATATATTACTTCTCTCATAATAAACAGATACCCTATATATTCAAATTTATGCTTATGTAATGTAATGGATGGAAAAAAATAATACTTATTTATTGACCTATGCAACAAATTACAATATCATAAATTAGCAGAAGAAAATATTTTATTAGTAACATTCTTTCGCATATTAACATGTGTTCTCCTACATTTCAGTTGACGCACTGGCATTCCCAGCAAAAAATTCATTTACATATTTCCTTGTGGAATAGTCGATTAGTCACAGCATATATATAAGTTTTTGTTGGTAGAGAAGTTTCTAGATAAATCAACGCAAAATTATTATTTCAGTGAGCTTTCACAATATATTTTTTTCCAATAAATTAAGAATTCATATTACTTTGCACTGATTAGCATTATACTAGAGTGCAATGTGATGACCATTTCCGGATTCCAATGTATGCAATTTTAGATTAAATCATTCGATTTCGATAAAAGATTTTATAATATGAACACTTTTTTTTTGTTAATAAAATGACTGTATAATGTAGTTTTTATTCGATAAAAGTATCTAAGTAGAAAATGTTGTGTCTGTTTTCTTATTACATAAAAATTATATCAGTATTTCAAAAAAAGAGTAGTTTTTGTGAAATGTTGTAAAAATATCGCATATTTTCGTATTTGAGTACATATATTGTTTTTTCATTTAACGACGGTGGATTGAAATTTTGTAAGCTACATATTATATATGGGTTGTTTCCTGTTTTTGGATTAATAATAAATCTATTGCAAGAATTATAATTTTGTCAACAATATATAGTATGTCCTAATAAATAATGTCATACATACATCTAATAAATTTAAAAGTTTGTACACTATAATTCTTAAAAATGATTTTATATTTTTCTCAACTACGGGCTATTTAAACTGCGTGAAATTTGAACTGATTTTTAAAAAAAAAATAATAAAATATGCATCATACTATACAGGGTGTTCAGAGGTGGGAGGTCAATACTGAAGGGGGTGAAAGGTCAGACCGAGACAAGCAAAAAATCGTATGGGTGGGGGGGGGGGGGGGGGGGCATCTCGCACCGTTTGGCAGTTACAGGGTGATTCGTAAATCAGGATTTTGCCTTATATGGGAACCGCTCTTGTATTTTTATCTTTTTTTCTACGCATCGCAGCGGCCCCAAACTGATTTCAAAAAATCACTATTTGGAAGCCCTTTCCAAAAAAGTTTACACCACCCCCCTATCCCCAACCCCTTGGCCACAATCCCCCCTGCAAGTTGAAAAAATTAACTTTTATTTAACGATTTTTCACCTTTCGCCCCACTTTTCTCCGAAATTCATGTTATTAACATACCTACTTTTTATTTTTTTTAAGTTGCCTATCTAATTACCTTTCCAAAAAGGTGCAACATGCCCAGGTAGAAAAGGGTTGCAAAAGTCCTGAAATTAAAACATCCTCACAGGTACCTAATTACTTTATTGCACCATAATGGAAAATGTCGTTAAGTAAACAATTTTTATGACAGCAAGTTCGGAAATGTTTGTTTAGGAAACAGAGGTAATACATTTTTATTTTTTCAGCAAAACAGTAATAAAATAATAAATGTAATCCCGTTAAATAGCGTTATTAGTTTATTATATCCAGTATTGACTCTTAAGTATCCTGACGCTCCGTTTCTAATACCTCCTATGAATTATGGTATAAAAATGGGTAAGTTTGAAAGGACATTGACCACAGTTGAAGAAGCAAGCGATAAGAACGGGTGTTTAATAGAAAAAATTAAGATAAAATGGCAGAATTCAGTGTTGACGAGTATGCCGATATAATTTACGTGTACGGTTTAGTAGAAGGAAATGACAGTGAGGCCGTACGAGAATACCAAAGGAGATTCCCGAATCGGCGGGTACCCGACAGAAGGGTATTTTCAAGGACTTTCAGAAGGTTAAAAGAAACCGGAAGTGTAACCGCCCCCAGAGCAGAAATGCGAGCAGGAAAATCGGCCGATTCAGCGGAGCCCGACCAACAAATCCTCAACATCGTCAGGAACAGCCCTGTAATAAGCATCAGGCAGGTCGCACGAAGGTCAGGATTGTCTTCAGGGAGAGTCTGACATCGAAAACAGAAGGTTTCTAGACCGAATTCTGTGGACGGATGAATCGCAATTCACCCGGGATGGCATCACAAACTTACACAACCTCCACACCTGGTCAGATGTGAACCCACATAGGACCAGGTGTCGGTCCTTCCAGCAAAGATTTAGTGTCAATGTCTGGGCTGGCATCATCGGCAACCAGTTGATAGAACCCTTCATCTTGCCCCAAGTGCCGAATAGTCAGCTATACTCGGACTTTTTGGAGAATATTCTTCCGGATCTGTTGGAGGACATCCCCCTGGCCACCAGAAGCGCAATTTATTTACAGCTCGACGGAGCACCTGCGCATACTGGGAACATTGTTAGGGCAAGGTTAAATGAAAATTACCCAGAGCGCTGGATTGGACGAGGTGGACCGATTCCTTGGCCTGCTAGGTCACCGGACCTTACTCCACTGGACTTTTTCTTATAGGGAATGATGAAAGATGAAGTTTACTCAAGACCAATCAACACCAGAGAAGAATTAGTTACCAGGATTGTGACTGCAGCCACGAAAATACGGGAGAGACTGGCTACCATAGACCTCAAACGTGAAATAAAACGAAGGCTACTTGCATGCATCGAAACTAGCGGAGAACATTTTGAACAGCTTTTAAAGGACAAACGTTTTAATTGTAATTAGTTTTTAAGCGAACAAAATGTATTTTTTAGTTAACTTAAGTATAATTTCTTAAAAATTCGAATTGTCATGATATTCTGTAAAAGGATTTTTGTAAATAAATTTTCGTATCCTTTTCCTACCTGGGCATGTTGCACCTTTTTGGAAAGGTAATTAGATAGGCAACTTAAAAAAAATAAAAAGTAGGTATGTTAATAACATGAATTTGGGAGAAAAGTGGGGCGAAAGGTGAAAAATCGTGAAATAAAAGTTAATTTTTTCAACTTGCAGGGGGGATTGTGGCCAAGGGGTTGGGGATAGGGGGGTGGTGTAAACTTTTTTGGAAAGGGCTTCCAAATAGTGATTTTTTGAAATCAGTTTGGGGCCGCTGCGATGCGTAGAAAAAAAGATAAAAATACAAGAGCGGTTCCCATATAAGGAAAAATCCTGATTTATGAATCACCCTGTAACTGCCAAACGGTGCAAGATGCCCCCCCCCCCCCCCCCCACCCATACGATTTTTTGCTTGCCTCGGTCTGACCTTTCACCCCCTGCAGTATTGACCACCCACCTCTGAACACCCTGTATAATCTAAGACAATTTATTTTTTCAAACTTTAGGATCTGAAAGTAAACGTTTCGAGAATATCTCTCAAATTTGTTTTATATAAATACGTCATGTTATACATACATATGTCTTAATAGTTCGCATGAGCTGTATTTACGTACTCTTAGGATGTTTACGAAGCAAAAACAAAATCCCAAATAGGTTATCACAGCACAGAAAACCAAAAATTAGTGAAAATATTTATTTGATAAGAGCTCAATTATTAATTCTAAATAAGAACGTTATTCTACATTTCGGTCAAATTAAAATTGAAATATATGTATGTATATTAAATTTCACTCGAATTGAAACTTCGGCTTTGTTCCGAAATTCGATCTTTTTCAAATTCGACGCGTGAAAGGCAATAATAAATTGTGGCAGTTGCTTGCTATAGTTTACGTAGTTTTAAAAGAATTTCCAATTTCCATTTTCCAAATGTCGAATTTACATTCCATATTTCGATCAAAACTTGAAACACATAATTCCATTTTAATCTTACAAATCCACAAAATGTGAAATACAAAACTATGTGTAGGTGTTGTTCTAATGACCCGTTTATAATTCGATTAAGTTTTGTTTTATTGATACTTTAATTAAAATTGAGTACAGAAATGAAAGGTTTCTTTCTATAACTTCAATAAATAAATGGCACGAATTTATTCTGGTCGAAACCAGAGGGACACAAAGTAATTTCGTAATTGCTTCGCAGATCGGAACCACTTTTTGTAGCCTTTCACACCCCCGGGAGAATTACCACGTTCCTCTGGAACAGACATTTTAAATGGCACTTCGGTGCCGCAGCCAATGTCAGCGTCTCCCTGTAGACTATAGAGGAAATAAAATTCGGCGTTACAAAGAATTTGTTCTTAAAAGATAACTTCCCTAGCCAGCGAAACAGCATAAGTAAGCTCAAAAATGAAAAAGAACTAGTCAGGCATTAACCCAAAAACGCGGTCCAGCAAAAGAGAGCAATGAAAGCAATTTCCAGGGAAGTCGTCTAATGATTAAAGCGAACTTGTTAACTTTCGATGAGTAATACTCGCTCGAAAAAATATAAATCAGACAAGATTTCGATTCCCACAAGGCGCATTTTTCAGCCCTGCCCCAGCCAATTTGCTACACACACAGACCGCCTAATAGTCTGGCGTTTCACAATTTGCCGCTTAATTAAATAACGACAGATGCGTGCAATTTTAATTGAGCTATAAGGCAGTTAAATTAGTATAGGGCACTGCTTCTATCTTGCGTCGATAATTAATTGGAAGGTAATGGATCCAACATTTTTTTGTTGGGTTTAAAAGGCGTCTCACAATCAATAATGAATCACCGACCAAAATTAAAACATTCGTCCGACCTGGATTCGGCATTTGCATAATATTCGCGCCCGTATGCTTCTCTTGGGAGTTATATAAAGAAAGGTCAGCATCTGGTTCATTTATAGGTCAAATTCTAGCTCATGCTAGCCGAAGCGCGCTATCCCATAATGCATGTAACTCGACCGTATTAAATGGAGTCCCCTTTTACTAGATCTGCAGCTCGTTTCTGTAATTTCGATTGAGAATATTCTCTATTAAATGACGTCACAAATATTGGTCGTCTTTAACCGTCCGGTCAATGACCGGGTACCCGGGTATCCATTTCAGTTTCGCAGGTGGAATTTATTAACTTTTTCTCAAAAAAATTTTAAGACCGTCCGGATCCCCAAAATTTAAGTAGTTTGATACCCAATTTTCGTCAAATTTTTTTATAATTAATTATTTAATAATAGTTATTAACTATAAAACTTGATACCCCCTTCGTTCAATAACCAGGTACCCGGGTACCCACTACAGTTATTATGTATGAATAGCGGGTTTATGCACACTAAAGAGACTGTTTATTAAAGTATTGAGGTAATTTGACTTTTAAATTAATATTAAACAATGTCGTTTGTAATTTCTTTTATTTAAACAATTCTTATTACAAACAATAGCAAAGATAGTAGGTAAGAAAAACGTAATTCCGTTTATATTTATTTTAGTAAGAATTTTTTTTTTCCGATTAGTTGTTTATTTATATTGTTTAATTTTTATAATAATGCAATGCCACACAAGAATAAAAGTACATTTAATTATTTCGCGTAGTCTTTACATGTCGTGGTTGTAATACTATGTTCATCACAGATAGGATTCTTACACACCGAACATATTTTTCTGGTTTTGCGACGTTTTTTAAATTCAGTTTGAAGACAAGTATAGCATACCTACACTAGTAATCCTTTTCCTTCCAGTTGAATCGTGCTGTGTCTGGGGTGTTGATGATCCAGATGTTGTTGGCTGCGCATATGGATTGATAGCTCGACCAAGAAAAGATTCAATCGCCACTTTTGTTGTGAAATGCCTCATGATTTGTGCATTCTGCGAACGACTTTCAATAAATGTAGTACACAGTTCTCTGCCCAATTGCCAATAAAATATTCGCAGTTCATACGACTTTTTAGCAAGCATTTTATTATTCTCATAATACAGAATATATGCTGCAAGGCAGGCGACATCGAGGATATTATAGAAAAATGCTAGAGGCCATCTTTGAGTAGATCTTTTTGTAGTATATCTACCAAGCATTTTATCCATTGTGTCCACTGCAGCTTTTGACCAGTTATAAAACTCAATAATTTCGGGTTTTTTCTTTGCACTATCACTAACTTTCGCTTCATGATGCATTGATGATAGCATAATTACTGCCTTTTTTTTTTGCACATAACTGCACATGGTTACTTTCTCATAATATAAAATCATTTACTCGAAAATAAAACAAGTAAATCTCTCCTTACCGTTGAAAACTCGATGAATCATCCATCGTATTTATTTTCAATACTATTATTTATTAATAATATTAATTTTACACTTTCACTGTTAATTTATTTTATTTTTCCTTGCACTTATTTCAATTTGAACCTTCACTCTCTCCTGCCTAACTCAAGAGTGAGATATTTCTGTCCTGACACAGTACCTGCGCGACTACCTACTTTTATTGCAGTGCAACCCTTCCGTGCCTCAAAGGAACCCGAGAGATAGGATATTGGCGCACATGCTTTACTACCCTTTGTCTCATCCCAAAGGGCAATACCCTAAGCTAAAAATAAGCTCCTTGTTTGATCATTTCGCCTGTTCTCAGACTCGCTAAATTCTTAAAATAATGAAATATTATTACTTTACCTCATCGTGTAACAATTGAGTCCTATTCTTCTATTGTTCGGGGTGAAGGGGCAGGGCATCCCAAATACCAGAATGTTAGAGGAACAATAGGGTCTCCCTATTACCATAGTTATTTCACATGCACACAGTCTACTAATAAGTTTTCTACCTGACACACTATACGTGGGTACCCGGGTACCCGGTTATTGAACGAAAGGTGAAAATTTGGTCATTGACCGGACGGTTAAATCGACTGAGCTAAGTTCATTTATTTTCGGATGTACCAGTAAAGAAAGGCATCGTGAATTGAATCAGGTGAAAATTAACGTTCGAATTTGAAACAGAATCTAAAGAGAGGAGAATAAAAAAACACAGTGATAGAGAATGACGTCAAAGTGACGTCAAATAGAGAATTTGAATAGAGTTAAAAGTTACAGAAACGAGCTGCTGGTTAGTACAGCAAAAAAAAAAAAAAAAGTCCAAAACAGACCAGGGGGAAAAGTGTTGAGCATAATTACGAGTTTTTATGCTAATGAGGAACGGTGACGGAGAGAAGTTATTGCGGGCCCATAAATTATCCCGCGCTCCATATATAGATCGGCGACATTGCGATTCTCTTTCCAGCTCGGCTGAAATATTTGCAGCCTCGGAATTTACATAAAAAGTTCGCAACGCACACCCAAAAAACATAGCGCAAACTTATTTTAAGTGGGACTTAAAACTTGTTTGGGTTTTACTTCGGTTTCAGCAAGTATCAATGACTCTGTCGTACTGTCGATGATTTACAAAGCAAATATTACTCGAGTTGTAATTCATACGAAGATTATTCGAAAGCCATGCCATATGCTACTTTTTCTTATTAAAGAGGAATACAATTTATTTCGACGAGAAGTAAAGAAAATGTCGGAAATTATATTCATCTAAAAATTCGATTTAGTTTTTGAAGGATTTTTAGCCTAAGTGATTTAATCCTAGATACCAAACAACAAAATTATTCTTACAAATAAATATAATATAATATACCTGGCTCCACTTTGACTTAAGCGTAATTCAAATTTGACTTTAGCATGACTCAAGCTAGACTAAGCTTAGCTTAAGCCGGCCTATTACTTGCTAATTTTCTATTACTTCTTTTAATGTACAATATAATACAGATAAAACAATAATTGTTAATTAGTAAAGGTTTTAAGAGTTCACCTAATAAGAGAAAAGCATAATAATGTTAAGAGATTTGGTTCAACTGGAAATAAATAATAAAATAACTTTATTTTATTCAAAAGAATATTTTATTGCTTCTTCATTACATTTTTAAAATGGGACTATAAAATATTTCCTCCGGTTTTACCTACAATACAATAAAACTATGTATGAGTTAATGTGAAATTGGTAGATAAAATCTTTTGTCTCCTAACAAATCTCGCACTGTAGAGAACATTCAAGCAGACTTATAACACTCAAACCAAGTCTGTCATTAGCGACATACGCTGTTCATTACTTGTTTTGTGACAAACGAGGTAAAAGAGGTAAATCTTACGGGTTCTATCAAAGTAAATCCTTTAGTGTAAGTCTAACTTATTTGTGTTGAACAGATTTAATGTTATGGATGTGCTTTTGATAATATGGAGACAAAACTTGAATCCCATATACAAATAAGGGTCTTACAAAGAAAAAGTAGAGCAGTTTGCAAACCGAAATGCAAGGAATTTCACGGTACCATCTTTTGATGAATGAGCATAGGATTGGATCAGGAAACCATATGATTATGTAAAACCTACGATTGAAAATCGTGTAAATCGTTTTGTATTTATCCACTGTCAACTGATCAGTCTAGTGATATTGCAAGTTAGATTTAAAAGAGTTAAGATTTAAAGTTTATCAACCATTGTCTAAAAAGTGAAATATCTTCATGTCTTTAACGCCATACCGATATTTTTTTATTATAAGTGTCTTTATGCCATTTTAACGATTCCCTTTGTGTATCACAATGAGAGAATTGTTAAATTTAAAAATTAATCTTTTTGTCATCAGGGGCTGTTGCTCTTCTTAACCGTTTCAAACAAATAAGAGTATTTTTGGAATTGCTCAAAATTGCAAGGGTTCACACGTTTAACTCGACTTGAACGAGCAGAAAAAGCTTCACGTGAATCACTTGTCACCGTACGCAACGTGAATGGAACGTAAGACGACAAACGATGGAATGTCTCAACGGGAAAAGATACTCGACCCAATGAAAATACAAAAAAAAAAAAAAATTTAAAAATACAAAGGCAAGAACCCGTCATTTACACGGCTGCACCGTTTCTCTGTTTAAAAGTTTTACAAGGCGAGATCACGCGCGCGCACACCTCTCTACCTCTAGCTAGGTCGCGAGCAAAACTTGGGATTTTCTTGGGGGACTCTTTGATCTGATCAAGACGATGGCGCGGATGGATAGAAGCAGCGAGCCAACAGCTAGTACCTTACTTAGTATGTGGTTGACATCGATTTGTTGCAGACTGCGGTGCGATTGTTTACTCACCTTCGGTCGTGCTCAAATGATCGGTTTCACTTTCCGTTAAGCGGATTGCTGTTAATTTGGTTTATTACCTGTCCAGATCTGTCAGGATCGCGTCGAAGTGCTGTTTGATTTGTGCTGACAGATTGGAGTTAAGTGCACAGTGTCTGTCATTTACCCAAATGCTACAGGACATTTTTCTATCCTCCAGTTAATGTGTCGACATTAATGGTCATTAAGAATTGTGTCTGTGGTCCATCGATTTAGTTCAATTTATTGGTAATTAGTGGTGAAAATATTTTAGTAGAAAATTGCGAATCTGGAGCGTTTCCCACACTTTAAAGCAAATTGTCCCAATATTGTGCAATGAACTGGAAAATAAAAAAAATCATATCTCGGTGTGAGCGTATAATTCCGAGGTGGGCGTTCAGTTGAATGTTTTCTGAGATTACAGGAATTGTGCGAGTGTGTTCGAGCCGGTTGTTCGGTGATCGTGCCGTTGGCAGAACAAACTGATCGAGCTCCAACATGATTATGTCCGAGGCTACCAGTCATAGACTAGCTTCAGTCAATAACAACCGAGCGATTCCCATATCTAGCGATTTTGATGATCTCACCCATGTTAGGGAAAACGCGGATGCTTCAAAGGTGCAGCGAGATCACCTCGCTCACAAACAAACTTGCAAAATGTAAGTACAAGAATAAGTACGATTACTTTGGAATGATTATTTTTTATATGGCAAGTTCAAGACCATGAGTGTTATTCTTGAAACTTTCCAAATATCAGTAACAAAACATTTAGATAAGGAACAGTGTAAGTTTTTCAGTGTATTGTATAATAATTTTTTGAATTCCATATAATTCCACATTTCCATTTAAATATTACATTTTAAAAAAACATATAAGAAACTGTAATTTGAATTCAATTATAACGTTCTCGAGATGTATAATTACAGACACGCAATCCCTCTAATTAAGCACTTTACATATTTGAAAATTTGTTAATGCAAGATTATTATTATATAGGATATTTAGCATACCTTTTTTTTAAATGTGAGTACAAATTATATAAGTGCATATATTTAATATTCGAGAAACATTTCCTCCTTTTTTGTTATAAATAAGTGATTTCCTTCTTTTTCCTTACTATTTTTTCCGTATTCTTGTTTTTTCTTTTATTTATTTATTTATAAACTCATTCACAAATTCATTATTAACAGGAAATGAAAAAAATTAAGAAATTGGATTTTTATTTGAAGTCTGCGCAATTATTATAAATAGGAAAGCACTGTATGAATCTCTCAGAATATGTTTACTATACTTTTTCAAAAGCTTAATCATGTTCCCATTTCAATTTTGGTTAAAGTATAAGTTGATTCCAGCCTCGATCAAGTTCAAATCGGTTAGAAGTATATAACGATTTTTCGCCAGAAATGGGAACTAAGTAGAATCGTTTTCTGGAAAAAATTTATAAAAATACAAGAATTGCTCGTAGTAAATTATTATCTTATATTATGTTGTAATTCGTCATACTGATATTTGGAAATTTTTAATTGAGAATACCATGTGTTTTTTATTTGTAAATAAAATACTAATTCCAAGGCAATCTATAATATTTCGTACTGCAGTTCAATTAACTACATCACAAGTCTGCTCACAGGAAACCGCCATTGATTAAGACATCAAATATAATAAATTTGGACAAAAACAGGATTCAATACCGTCGAAGAAGACCAAAGTTTTTAAGGCCTTTGAGCGTTCCTTCAAATTTCAACTTGAGTAAACGATTGTCAGCGGTCATCCGGCAGTCGGTTGAACAAAGGGCCGAGGACAACGAAATCGTTGATCTGGCCATAATCAAACAGTTGGAGGATGAAATTTACAATAGTAGAGAAATGCTCTATTCCGAAGAAAGGTGTATACCGCGAACTGATCGTAAAATTCAGAAACCTTCGTGCTCGCACTCGATGCAAAGGAGCTCTAGCGAAGAGAAGATCTTTAATCGCGATCTTTGCCCACACTTAACAAGTGCCAAACCAGTTCTTATGGTCGATGCAGAAAACCTAGATCCACTGTTGTTACGAAACGATTGTGAAAGGCAAGAAAGTGATATTTCTTCTTCGCCCATTCAACCGGTACCAAGCACTCGATCAATTTTAATTGTGGACAATTCCAAGTACTATCCAGTCCTAATGAGGTACGACATCAACGAGAGTGCGATCGCGGCGGCTTGCGTGGAAGACGTCGCCAGGATAAATTTAGATAAAATAGCGTTAACACTCTGCTCATCCGCGAAACCTAAGCCTAAAAATAATATCCAAGAGGAAGGGGATAAGAAATTTATTGGAGCAATCAGAGCCGGCGAGTCTGACAACCTAGTCAACGAGTTGGAGCGTGGGGATCCTGGTAGGTGTACCAGTCCTACTCCTCCGCCATCCAAGCTCAAGCGATTCTTGTTTCCTCGTCAAAATCTTAATTTTGGATGGAGGAAACAGCGGAGCAAGGATAAGGAAGGGCCCAAGACTAACGCCATGGGATCAAGCTCAGATTCACCTTGGTCGACCTCGCTGGAGGCAATCAATTCGGGGCCCCAATCAATGAAAATTTATCATTCATTAAGCGATCCAGCACTGAACGCTATTGAGGCTCAATCGGGGGATTATGCAGTAATTATCAGTGACTCGAACAGACTCTATCAGGGCACCAAAAAGATATGTTGGAGTGTCAACGATTTGGGCGACGATGCTGGCGACCGAAATAGACCCGCACAGTTTATTTCGTCTCCTACTAAGAACGAGACTATCTCAATTTTATTGGGTAATAATTGTCAGAGCGCAAGTAAAAGCAGCCAGCGTTGCTGTAAAGTTGGAAACGAAAGCAACAGCTGGTCACGCACACACATACCCCAACAAGGTACTGACCAAAATAGTAACAGTAGCGGCAGCAGCGGGAGGAGCACGGTGAGCGACGAGTTCAAAATTTCCGCGGGCAGTATACCGCCCAGGCGGGGACATGGACCAATTCTTTTGCGGCAGAAACAACGGCCACCGCAACACACTTCAGCGGTGGCCAGAAGAAATCGTAAAAGCCGTTCAACAACTCGTGACAATCAACAGGGCGTTGCATCAACAGACGCCGTTAATACATGGGTCTACAGGAAAAGGTGTGATTTTGTCGTTTTTTTATATTTATTTTCATATTTTATGCTCGATTTGTTGTGCATATATTCTACTTTGATCTAACATCCTACAGCGGCTTACTAAACCTGCTGTACTTTGATGGCAAAAAAAAGGAAGAGATCTTTAAGATTTATGTCTGTAGCTTGCATTTTCTTACCTTATATTTCTATGATATTTTATCGTGTCTATTATATTTGTACATTTTTCCTTAAAACTTGTAATGATAAACGCACTAAGATTAAAGACTACGTATTCAAGAAAATACGTACGAATTTCTGTAAACTCAAAGAACATTCAATGACCTTGAACTGGAAGAATGCTCTTATTAAAATTCAATTCATTTTTGTCTCATTTTATCTCCACACACAAAAAGTCTCATAGATCTGTCAAATAGAAAGTATTTGACAGTGTTCGAAAGCGGATAAGTTGTACTGTTGAACAGTCTATTCTGCAACACTTGCCCGACCTACTTGATAGCTTTTTTGTAGGCACAAAAGACCTTTCGGTCGCAGTGGTTACAAGGACCACCCCTAACAATTAATAATAATAAATGATAGCTTTACGAGTGCCTCTGATTGAAGTCCTCCCTTATTGAAAAAATCATTTTTAGCTCCAGTCCTTCGTCACTTATTTAATTTGTCTTTGTCTTCGGGCTATTTTCCATCTTCCTGGAAGCGTTCTGAGATTATCCCTTTGCATAAGAAAGGCAACTCTAATTATAGACCAGTTGCTAATTTGTGCCATATTGCTAAGATGTTCAAAGCTTTGGGTCATACCATTCTACGTTTGCACAGTAAACCTTTTCGCAGATGTTCCCAGCACGATTTTACAAGTGGCAAGTCCACCACAACTAACTTGTTGAAACTGCTGAATCACTGTCTTCTGCCGTCGAATAGGATTTGCAGATAGACTGTATTTTTACAGATTTTAGCAAAGCTTTTGTTAAATTTAATCATGGAATTCTTCTACACAAATTAGCTGTACTTCGTATGCCTCCAATTTTTGTCGTCAAGTGGCTATCTTCTTATTTATATAACCGCACACAAAAAGTTATATTTCGTGGAGTTCTATTATGCGAAATAAGCGCTTCTTCAGGAGTACCTCAGGGAAGTATACTTGGCCCACTTTTATTCATTGTGCAGATAAACGACATATCTCAACTCTTGTCGGCTTCCAAGATTCTTTGCTATGCAGACGATACTAAATTATTTCGTATTGTTTCCAGTGAAAATGAAAGTGCTTAACCACTTTTTTATAAATATTGCTGCAGCAACTATTTGTTTCTGAATATCGATAAGACTAGAGTGATGTCTTTTTCGATAAACCGCTCTTTTCTCTTATCTAACTAACCTCTAGGTGAAATCTCTTTTTAACCAGGCTTGATAAAACTTAGGATTTGGGTGTTTTAATAAATCACTGCACTTTCTTTTGATGACCATATTGACTCGATTATTAATAAAACTAATTCAGTGCGAGGCTTCATCATGAGCTACTTTACTGCATTTTTGTAAGATCTGTTCTTAAGTCCTGTCCTTAACCACATCAGGTTTACTCTCCGCGGTTTTCCATGACCTTCACCCTTAAATTTGCTGCATTATCCAAAAAGGCTTAGGCGGAATAATAATGTATGAGCTAGTCGCGCTTTAATTGTTTCGGATTCAATCTTCCGAAGCCAACATTGCAGAATCAGTTAAGGGCTAAACTTGACACAATACGGTCCGGGCTGTTTGTGCGAAAGATTTTGCGTGTAGCCGGCATATTTTAAGGCTTTTGATTTTACAAAAATTGATATAACTTTTAAAATATGTATCAACTAGTTTTTTATGAAATTTGAAGTGTAGATTTTTTATATAGTAATTATTTTAAAGTATTTACTTTTAAGAAAGAAAAAAGCTAAATTATTTTGACTCTTCACAGACAGGTTTCTCAAAAAACTTGGACGTTAAATTTTATGTCTATTCTTTAGGAAAATTTTAATAGAATTATAATAAATAAATATTGTAATAGTTAGGAGGAATTACTAAGTATAATGTATAAAAAGATTATGTTTTTAAACGACTTAATATTAATATGTCTTTCTTGACAATAGAACAAAGCTCATATGAATTCCTTTTCAAGTAATCCTTTAATGAAAAACTGCAAAAAAAAAGTAAAAAGTGTGCAGTGCTCATGTGTATATTTATATTTAGAGAGCTCAGGATTAAATTTGCAAGCCGGCACAATATTTTAAAATTACTTCATATTCTTGCATAAGCTAGTGCTTTTTATTTTCTGTCTTTATTGCAATCCTGCCGAGTCAGGATGTAAAATTGCATTAGCAACTCGGAGGTGAATTAAAAGCCCGCAAAGTTCCAGAAGTGGAACGACTCTATTCCGGATATAAACAATTCCTAACAAAGAACTTCCTCTGTCGTAGGGCACATAAGCGAGCGTCGACATCCAAATTTGGCCTAAAAATTAATTGGAGCCGACAAATTTTTTTCAAGATTTATAGCACCCGCGTCCGTATTTCATACGTTCCATATTACCAGTCGCGGTGGAGTGAAGAGGCTGAGGAATCTGAATCTGGGGTTTATCACAGCATCAGATCCCTCATCACGATCATAACTCAGGGGGCCTTTGGTGTATGGCCGCTGCAGCCCCGGTGCATTTAGAAGGCTCAGTTCTGTAATTTATGGGCTGCCTGCATGAAACGCTTTATGAAGGCTGCTAATGGAAAGGCGGTATTCGCCGGAGGAATAACAAGTAACGTTCTCTCGTCCAGGTGCTTAGCATTTGTTGAGACACGTATTTATGTACATTTTAATTAAGAATTCAACTCGGCGCGGCGGAGTAAAACAGCGCTCCTCATAAAGCTCGGGGTGCAGTAAACCGAGTGGAAACATTATGTTAAGCAGGTTGTCAATTCGGCCGCGGTGACTGATGGCGCACGGCTACCACTGCTACTTGGTGCAGCGGATGTGGACGTTAAGGTGCTGGCACGGTCGACATGAAAAATGGCTCTATTATTTAGTTCCCACCGAATCCGTGCTGATTGCTGTAGGAATCGAAAGACCTTGGCAAATGTATTGCTCAAATTTGTTAACTCTCAGATAGTCAGATCTGAGATTGCGCATCCTCTGGACTATCTGATATCTCACGATCCGATAGTGTTTTAATATGATCATAAATCTGCCTAATTGTATGAACAATGAGGTCGTAAGAGTACTTGGGCGATAATTGATCAATAACTCAATCAAACCGTGTTGGGGTCTAGAAATAATGCAAGGTGATTAGCCTTTTTCAATACAAATTAAAAACCAAGTGTATCTTAATTAAGGATCTAAATCGAAAAAGAGAAAAACCAACATTTATAAGATAACTCTTATGTTAAATTCGCGTTGCCAACCTAGGTTCAACCCAATAAATGCGATCCAACCCGGTGCAAAGCAAACGATTTTGGAATTGCAAGAAAACAAGTTCGAGTAAAAGTTAGGGGCAAGTTTTTAATTTGGTATGTTGTAAATAAAATGTATATCACTTAAAAATCGTCATTCCCTAACACAAAAACCTAAAATTTTCCAGCTTGTGTGGTTGTTTTGACAATCGTCACGGCTTTTGCTTTGTCCTAAGAAAATATTAAATTTTTACAATCGAAATTTCGTCAACATCTTATTTCACGAAATGTAGATTTCAATTGGCATCCAAAGTCATGTGATTTCACACTGTTCCATTTTTGTTTGCGTAGTTTAGTAGTTTTTACTAATTTAGAAGCGTAATATTTAATAGGAAGCAAAAGTTGAAATAACTAATATATTTAAAATAATTAAATTATTACTATTACAATTAGTTAGAGGAGGGCCAATAAGACCGGATTTTTTGGCAGGAAGGACTAGACATTTCTTTAAAATTCTTTTTGGGTTTTTATCTATAATATCAATATATAGTCGATTTCAACAAATACGAAACTTCCAAATACCTTGCCACCTCTCTGACATCCCCCCCAAAGTTATTAAAAAGCAGCTATTACTAGCACTATTTTAATACATTAACGCTTATAGAAAATGTCGTCTTAACTTAATCTTTTCTTTTACAGTACAGATAATGCATCTAGACAACTAATCAAACATAAATACCCGCCTCCCCCACCAAACCCCCTTCCTCACGGTATCCCCTCCTCTGTAATTAATTCAAAGTAGTAGTAGCAGTTGATACAACCAATCAAAAATAAATACTCTCCTCCGTATTGATTATAGGTAAATAAAAACCCAAAAAGAATTTCAAAGAAATTTCAAGTCCTTCCTGCCAAAAAATTTGGTCCGAAAACCAGCCTTATTGACCCCCTCCTTTTAAAATGGAATAGTAAAATTGCAAATTTGTTTTAGGTAAAATCTTAAAATTGAAAATGTGATAGTCATTTAGAATAGTAAAGTTGACTATAATGAATAGTTAAGTATAAAAACTAATATGTACATTAAAACAATTTTCTTAAAATATTCAAATTTACAATAAGGACACTTTGTTCGGGACTCTTTAAAGAGAAAATAAATTTTATACTTTATAGTTGTCACTCACATTCCTTTCAAGGATTTCTTCGAAAATAATGCTTGCTATAATAACTCCACTACATACAAATACGAAGTTTGTTCGATTAGACGTAAACGTGCAGTTGAGAGTTGCAAGACAATAGTAAGAATTATTATATGAAAGCAAAATTTACTATTTCAATAGTTGAGTTAACACGTCTACAGCCACAATGCTACAAGTGTCTATTTAGTTTATTTTAAGTTTTAAACTTTACTATCACTTTTCGTAATTTTTAGAAAAGTAAATATCTACTCTAAATAGTCGAGCTTAGAAATATAGTGAGATTTACTAATTGCTATTTTAATTCAATAAAATGTAGATTGATTGATCTATATACATAATTTTTTAAGTTTATTATTTAATATTTATTGAATAAAAATACCAAACATAACTATAAAAATAGTTTTTATTAAGGTTTTTTCTCAGTGTGAAGCAATAAAATATGCCTTCAGGCAAAATAAATGTTTTCTTCCATACATTTTCTTAGAATTTTTAATTGTCATTGGTTCAACTGTAACGCCCTACTGTAGTTATTAAATAACTTGAAAGAATACAATTTTTTAACATGTGTAAAACAATATTAAGGGTTTTTGAAAATTTTGTGAAAATCATAAAGTGACAGCTCCATTATAGTGGCCAAATTTGTAAGCGGGAATAACTTTCGTGCCCTATAACTTTACACAATGTCGCCTCCGTTCTCATAACCTTTCAACCATTTATTGGATAAATGATGATTATCGGTAGTTTCGTTATTTACAAGACAAAGTTGATTCGGATTTTGATTTTAAAAATTCTTAAATTCGAGTTTTGTTAACTCTTAAATGCATTATCATTTTCATTCGAAAATAAAAAAATGAACCCAACGATTCTAGATAAAAATTAAGGCCTTTTAAAACCCTTACTGCTATCAAAAATCTTTAAACAGATGCTGATTTCAAAGCCTCATTTAAAAAAGTCCAGACGTAACACAAGTCAACAAGGTTTTTGTCCATAATTACCTGTTAGGTAATTTCCATCGAATTCTTTCCGTAGATTTTGAATGAGGAAACCAAAATTCCATATTAGCTCGCATTTTCTTTGAGGGTTGAAAAGCACAAGAGGTCTTATTTTGCCCTTTTTGGAAAATTATTAAAAAATAACAAATTCTTCGGGAAGCTTGTCATTTCACTAAAATGAAAGTCTGAATTTTAAACTTTTATATCAAAATACAACAGGCTTTAAAATTTTTCGAAATATTTAATCAAACCTGGCACATGCTCATGAAAAATTTGTTTCCCAAGATCTTTAGAGAACAATACAGATAAGTGGTATTTAGGTAAGGATTCAAGCTTTCATTTTAGCTACATTACAAGTTCCTAAAATATTCCATTATTTTTTAACGATCTTTCAAAACAAAGGCTAATTAAAGTCTTTTGCACTTTTTAACCCTCTTTTTCTTTAAAACTGGCGCCATTTATGTATTTTCATCTGCAAATTCGTAATTCACTGAAAAAACCCTATAGAAATGACATATCGTCGTTGCGCGTGCAATACCGCGAAAGAGCAGTTTGTAAATACCGCGTATCTGCGTTTTCACGATTTTACAGGAGGAAGAAAAAACTTAATATCTTAGCCATTTAACTATATTTTATGGACTGAACTCTAAGGCTACTTCTTTGCGACCTATTTTATAGGAAAATAACGTTAGCTTACTAATAACTTGCTTAGATTCCATACAAAATCACTTTAATATCTTGCTTAGATTCTGTTTAAAGTCACTTACGCGGTTTTGTTACAACAAATTACAGAAAAAGTAGTTTAGAATTAGCAGATACGCGGGTTTGAAATTAATTTTAATATAGAATTGAATTTTTTTATGTCAAAAATGAGGTTTTTTATAGGCTAATTTAAATTCTCTGAGATCTATAAGGAGCGAAACTATGTTAAGAATGCGTAGGCGCAATATTTCAATTTTGCGCCTTTTGCTGTTACGCGGTATTTACAAACTGCTCTTTCGCGGTATTGCACGCGCAACGACGATATCACTTAATTTAATTTTTTGATTATTAGTATAATTATTCGAAGCGAATCTTTTATTATTTATGGATATTTCATAAAATATACTTTATGTATTCCGGATAAACGTGATTTTTGAAAACAGAGAGGCTGCACAAAAGGTTAAAGGCTTTTCTATCCAAAATCAGAAAAATAGTATAAATTGTGTACGTCCTCACTAGGAGCAACTATGCCTGCTAGCACTGGAATTGAAAGTATGCGAAAATTGCTTAACACAGCTTTACCTCTAAAATATTATTAAAGTTGGTGTCGGTAGAAAACCTGTTAAAGGACTGTGATTGTCTTTAATTTATGCTATTGATCATTCGCAACGAACCGTACTGTAAGCGTAGTTTTATTTAAGTGCTCGGCATTGTTCCAATTAATTTTCATATTTAATGAAACATGCAACCGAACAGTATTAAACATATCATATTAAACATCTCCCAAATCCCTTATACAAATTGGGCATAACATTACGCACTGAATGCATTATTGGAAATCTGATATGCACAACTGAGGGGCATATGTCATCATTAGAATAGCAGAGGGTTGAAGTAAATACGCATACACTAAGCCCCAACGCATCAAACATCTGGTGGTATGGTAGCCAAGATGTCTACATAAAGGGGCCAAGGTGATAATTAAGTTTTACATCTGTGGGAACTACGGCAGAACTCAAAAGAAAAACAAACACAGGCGATTGTAATTGGTTTTTTTTAGGGATTGCCTATGTTCTTAAATGCTTTTCTTTTAATATGTGAATATAAATTGCGTACATTTTTTTTATTCACTAATACTATTCGCCAATTCATTCAGTAGCAATGACACTGGACATAAATTAGAAAACTTTAGTTGGAAAGTTGTTCCGAGAAAAGTTTATTTTTAGAAATTTCCATTATTATTTTCATAAGTCACCTTAACTTATTCATTATTATTTTTCTCTTTATAGCTACGATGGCTCTTGCTGTAGTGGAGTAGGTGAGATCCCTGCCAGGGGGCATAGTCCTCAAAAGGGATCACGTTATTCGTACAACAACACTGCCGAAACAGTATTCCATTGGCGAACGTCCAGTGTAGGAGCAGCCGATTTTCGTGGTGGAGGATCACAGAAAAATTCGACAAAAATGTCAGATTTAAACATAATTCGTGGCCACTCGCCTCATTTCAGCCCATCTAGAAATAATGGAAGTAAGTGGCAATTATACTATATTTCTTGTACTGAATATCTAATTATTGCATCCCAAATATATTCAGCTCAATCAGAGAATCCTACATTGCATGTGCACTTTCCGAATCAAGGATTTCGGATGATACGATTCGATGAAGCATCCGATGTTCGGCAGATCATAAACTTAATAGTGAGTTCAATGAATCCTGGCCAAAAGCCTAATCCGCAAAGTTATGCACTGCGGTTGCACAATGTTGTTACCAAAGAAGTTCTGTGGATGCCGAGAGATACGAGCATAACGCAGGTCGTTGCACACATCTCAAATCCGTCGTGTCCGAATGCAGACTGCCCGAATAGTGAGAAGACAGTGACGGCCAAAAAATTACAACAAAAATCAAACAATCTCGGAGTTCATGCGAATAGTGTTTGGAGAGCTGAACTGCGTGTTCGTTATGTTCCCAAAAGTCTCAAAGAATTGTATGAAAAAGATAGAACTACTTGCCATTTCTACTTCGACCAGGTGAAACAAGACTATATACAGTCAAATATTCCATCTATAGATCAGGATATAGCGATTCAGTTATGCTGTTTAGGCATAAGACATTACTATAAGGATACTAACCAGGTAAGAGATTTCAATTAATTTAATTTTTTTTTATTACAGTTTAATT
The DNA here is from genome assembly GCA_949715965.1 of Dysmachus trigonus. NCBI lineage: Eukaryota > Metazoa > Arthropoda > Insecta > Diptera > Asilidae > Dysmachus > Dysmachus trigonus. The sequence goes on along the minus strand of OX454319.1, from coordinate 50,193,247 downwards.
AATATATTATACTGTGTCAGTTTATGTCATAGTACCTAGCTCAATTATAATGATTATAAATTAATTAATGATATAAAGTGTCAGAGGAATTTTTTTCATGATTTTTTCCGTAGAATCAAATGGCGGTATTGCTTTTTCGAAATAACCACAGTTTTTGTCTTAATTCTAAAAATATTCCTAAACTGTGAGAGCTCAATAACAAAGTGTTATATTCACGAAAAAAGTACATAGGAACTTTTTTATGGAAAATTGTATGCTCTTTTCAGTGGACATGCTCCTGTTCGTGTAAGATTTTTTTTCACGGGATATAGAGGAAACTGTCTAGTAAAGTATTCCTTACCATGTTATTCTTATGAAAAATTAAAAAGTTCAATGTGCCACCAGTAAATACTAAATTCATGAGCTCTCCTTTGACTAGAATTTTTGTTTTAAGTACCTGCAACTACTACACCTGTTTGAAAGAAAAATATTTTTTTTTAATCACTCTAATGTACATATTAATAAGATACACATGACTCTTTAAAAAAAAGACTAAAATTCAATATTTTCTCTTGCTCTCATACATACATGAACTTACAATACATACTTTTTCGAGCATCTCTCGTTACTTCACATTAAAATATATTTCTTACTTTTTTCCAGTTGTCGGATAAAAAACATCATATAGACTATATAGAAAAGGAAATGGGATTTAGTAACTTTTTACCAAAGTCTGTGATACATACGATTAAGCAAAAAAATCTTAAGAAACTCATTCAAGCGGGCTATAAGAAGGTCTATAACTTTAGCGAAATGGAGTACATGCTTAAGTAAGTAGAAATAGTAAGAAATTATTCTCTGTCTCTCTGTAACTTTGTTAAACTTCTTTGCTGCCAACAGATTTTTTGAGCTTCTGAGAACGCAGTATACATTTGATCAGGAACAATTCTCTGTTACTCTGAGCTCAGCATGGAATATCTCTGGGAATTTGTACATTGGCTCACATATCGGTAATTTTTATTATAATCATAATCGGTAATCAATCGATTAAACGTGACAAGTTTTTCTCTTTCAGGAATCTCCTATTTAACCCATCCTCAGGCAAAGCTGACAAAAGTTGCAGATTTCCAAGACATAGAACGGATAAAAACATACGTTCTACCAAAAGACAACAATCAAACCTCGAGCGATGGTACTAGTTCACAAAAGTTAACCACAACAAATAGTAACTCAGTTACGAATAGCCCTTTAACTAGTAAAAAATCGCTCGAAAAGAAGAACAGCTGCAACTGCCGTGACATTAAGACGCAGCTTAAAATAAAAGTCACTGGAAACGAGGAAGACTTAGTTATTACCTGTGATGGACTAAATGTAAGTTTTCCTTTTTAAAATTTCAGAATTTAAATTCAATCTAAAAATTTGTTTTGTTTAACAGACTGCCGAAAGTATTGCTGATTTGGTGGATGGATATTGTAGATTGATCAGCAACAGTGATATTAGTCTTTGGGACCGCTCGAATCAAACTCCTCATGGTAGTGCTACAAATTCACTAGAAAAATCGAACAAACAGGAATTTGATAAATCAAATGAGAATGATAATTCCACTCAGTCGACTAATGCGACTGAAAAAAATACTCCAATTTTGAATGAGGACTATGCGGAGATAGGACTTGTGGAGGAGGAAGGTGATTACTCGACTCCGGCAGGTATTTAAACGTAAAACTTAATATTCGAAAGAACTTAAAACAAACTTGTAATATTCCATAAGTTCGCAATTATGAACTAGACAGGTCACAAATTACCCTGAATGAAATTATTGGTGTCGGTCAGTTTGGCGATGTACACATCGGTACATGTCGTATTAAACAAAAGGCAACCCCCAAAAAATCTACAGATGAAACAAAGGGCCTCTCGGAGTCAACGAAGAACGACAACAATAATGACAGTAAAACTGGCATTATTCATGTGGCTGTGAAAACATGCAAATCTGATGATGATCAAACTAAGACGGAAAAATTTTTGGAAGAAGCATGTAAGCAAATTCAGACATTTTCGTCCGACGGAATTTAAATCCGTTCGGAACTTGAGATTTTTAAAAACACTCGTCTTCAGTTGTATGTTCAAAATATTGAAAAGTTTATTTTTTCTTTACAGATATCATGCAGAAGTTCGATCATCCGCACATTATCCGACTGATAGGTATATGTAGTACTCCTCCAATTTGGATTGTTATGGAACTAGCAAGGCTGGGAGAGCTTAGAGCGTACTTAAAGAAGAATTCTGAAAAGTAAGTACATACTTAAATTGAAGATCGAATTGAGCCATACTATTGTTGAATTGCATTTACAAACATCTAAGATTGATCAAAAGTTGTTTGGAAGGTTATGAATATCTTTATTAAGTATATGAAATTAAAAATCAAATTTGATAGTCTTGACTCTTCAACGCTCAGCCCATATCCTAGATTTAGAATCATCAAATTCGGACCAAATTTTCCCTCATTCCATATGCAATCGAATTATGAAACAGATTAGATTGTGTTCACGGGAAATCCTCGATTTCCGCGGTCGCTGATTTTAAATATTTTATATATTAAATTAAATCATCGAATGTTAAACTCTTAGGGATTTAGGGATCGTTGATTTCAATGAAAATTGGAAATTGGGTTTTTGTAGCAAATGTAAGTGTAAGCGAATTAAACCGTGGAGCGCAAGATTTGTGCGTTATTTTAGAAAATAGAGCTTCCAGCTTTGGACCTAATCACTAAGCTCTTTTAGTGAATTGTTTTTTAATTTCTATCTGAAAAATCTATTTCGTTAAAATAATATATTTAGCAATATTAAATTCTATAATTTTATATTAATGAGAGAAATGTTTATAATTATGTGAATTCACAAAATTCTTCTTTTTGGATTGGAAATATGAAAACCATTAATTTTTCCACATATATGAATAACTCATTAGCATTATCACTAACTCAGTACCATCTTAATTCTTTTTAGATAAAACTTATTTTGAAATACATACATCGCATTATTTTGTATGCCAGTGTAACTAACTCCTTTTCTGACTTAAACAGAAAACTCGACCGTTTCTGCACAGAGTTTCTGGATTATATAATTAAGTCCCTTTCCCTATATCGCTATTACAATTTGATTTTCCTCTTGCTCTAACTGCAACTACGGGGTATCCAGAGTGATACATTTCTTTTATAGAATTTCAAATTAAGCTAATGGATTCCTGATTATGTAAAAATATAGTTTCGTTTAAAAAATGTTTAACATTATTGCTTGCGTAGAAAAATTTCATAATTCAAACAATTCCAGAGATATTGTACTTGCTACATTTCCATCGAAAAGAAATTGAAATCGTTACTCAATTTCACTTGAATTGAAACTACATGTTTCGCAATTCGATTTTCAAATTCTTCACTTTCTAAGCATAGGCATTTTCAGTTCTGAGATCAAAGTGTTATCTTTTGGTTTAAAATGGGTGCTATGTAGTTTTAGTACTCTTAAGAGATCACCGGTTTTGATTTTCAAAATTTTGAATTCACATTTCATTTTTAAATCGAAACTTGGAACACTAAATTTCATTTTTCAAATTCCCAAAAAGTAAAATGTATAACATGGGAGGTAAACGTGTTTTATTAAATTTACTAAATTTAGAACTTTTACGGAAGTTTACCCTATATATATATGTATGTATAGTATACAAATACACCTGTTCCCCAGCTTCGGTAATTAGTTAAAAAAAATAAATATAGACATCAGGTCAAAATTAATAGTCCGGGAGCCACCAATCCTGAAAGTACCGTGATCGCGGATTTGAAAATTTTTGGTGGGAATGAAAAGTTTTCACTCAGACGAATAAGATGAGCTTGGTCGGCGTTGATTTAATTAGCCGAAAACATGTTTAATTAAATTTTGTATTATTCAATGGCCACAATGTTTTACCGTCATCGCAGATTTTGATCAATCTTAAGTTAATTTGTACGAAATTTTATACAGATTTAGAAAAAACCCAGCCGACCGATACTTTTTAGCCGGAAAGGTCCGGCATACCTATTTGAATGGTGTCATAAGGGGTAAAATTTCTCTGTTATCACGGAAAATTTTTTTTTTTTTTTTTTCATTTTACGCATTTTAATGCCAGATTCGAAAATATCTTGATATGCGGGCTCAGAAAATTACTTTTTTTGAAGTAAATGTATTTTCTCTAACTCCAGTTTCTTTCTTAGATTTTTAGTTATATGCAGTTTAGTATGGAAAAAGGGATTATAGGAAAATTTTAATTGAAGTTGATCATACAATAAATTAAGGTTGATCCAGAATTTTATATTTAATTCAAGATTATTTATTGATGATCATTCAAATCATTACCATCAAAATTCTAATTTCTTTCCTCTTCTGGTAGCTTTTAAATTAATTCATTCAAACAAATTTCTTCAACGAAGTACAATGTGTAATAGTAGAAATCTTAACCATGTAATAACAACTGGTATGCGCGATACTTTCGGCATTTTCTAAGCCCGCATACCAAGATATTTTCGAATCTGGCATTAAAATGCGTAAAACGAAAAAATAAAATAAAATGTTTCCGTGATAACAGAGAAATTTTACCCCTTATGACACCATTCAAATAGGTATGCCGGACCTTTCCGGCTAAAAAGTATCGGTCGGCTGGGTTTTTTCTAAATCTGTATAAAATTTCGCACAAATTAACTTAAGATTGATCAAAATCCGCGATGACGGTAAAACATTGTGGCCATTGAATAATAAAAAATTTAATTAAACATGTGTTCGGCTAATTAAATCAACGCCGACCAAGCCCATCTTATTCGTCCGAGTGAAAACTTTTCATTCCCACCAAAACTTTTCAAATCCGCGATCACGGTACTTTCAGGATTGGTGGCTCCTCGCCTATAATGTTTAATGTACATACAAAATAACTTCTTTGCATATATTTGTCAAATTGAGCTTTATTTTTATAAATAAAATGATTCCTTCAACCTAAAATTGGACCATTTGTTTTAAAAGTGGGGCGCACCCATTTCACAAAAAATAAATTTAATTATATTTTGTAGTATACCAAAAAATGAGTTTTTAACTGTTTTGCAGAGCTGAAGGCACTAAATTCTAGAAAAGTTTCGATTCAGTATGAGAGCAGAATACATCATGGTTAAATATTTTTTCATCGAATAGTTTTTGCATGAAATTAATGACATAGAATAGTAAAGTCAGGGAAAGAGCCTTCTAGTAATTTTCGAATAAAAATAGACATAACCAATATGGGAATAATTAGTTATTTATTGCATAGAATAGTTTAGGTATTGGTTTTCAGAATACGATGTATAAAACAGGCTGTTATAAAAATTAAATTGTTAGTTTCTATTTCTTTTTTCCTTTTGGTTTGGATATGGCTTTTTCTTTGCCTTTGCCTTTGCCTTGATCATCCTTCGATGCTTCCTTCGAAGCCAATTTCGCGGCTTTTCTCGCAGCTTTAGCTGCTGCCAGCTCTTTTTTTCTTAACTCTCTACATTCTGCTAAGCTTAAAGGCATATCTCGGTATCGCCATCCTAGGGGAAAGCCTTTTGTGATTTTGATGTATCTTAATCCATGGCATAAATGCGGCGGAAGCTTTGTTTCATCGCATTTCTTTTTTCTATATCTGACCCATTTTTTGAAGTGAATATCCTTTTCCGTAATAATTTGATTTGGCTTTTCTATATCGCGCCAATAAGGAATAGTGATCTGCTTTTCTTCCTTGCATCTGTTTATTCCGACATAATTTATTTTGCTTTCCTCTAACCACTCTCGTGCTCTTTTTACTTTTTTCCGTTTTTTTGGTGGTTCTGTAAACCATGGCTTAATTTCCCATGGATTCAGCCATTCGTAATATTCTTTACAGTCTTTATGCGGTGTGTAACGCATAACTTTTCAAATTTTTTATCTTTTTCTTTAAGATTAAAGCTGGGAACGCTACTGCTTTATTGCTATCAACTTTCAACGGCTCTTAGTTATCTGGAGTCTAAGAAATTTGTCCACAGAGATATTGCAGCAAGGAATGTTCTCGTCAGTTCACCAACTTGTATCAAGGTATTTATAGTTTATATAAAAAATCTTTAAATAATTATTTATTACACCATCTAATTTCGTTTATTCAATAAAATACGTTGATGTCAGTTTTGTTTTGCACTTACCTACTAAGTCTAATAGAAAAGTTATACATATTGTTATATACCCACTTAAGTGAATTACCTTTTTAATAAAATTAAAGGCAAAATCAAAAAACCATTTTGATATTATATGTACTAGCAACTGGCTGTTGCCCGCAAGTTCGTCTCCGTGGCCAAAATTTCTCGAAAATGCAGGTCCCTCAAAAAAAGCCAAAAAGTAATTGCTGCCTACAACAAATGAACGATCTCATGCTAGATTGACTGTATTAAAAAAATATTATAAATTCTTAACCTATAACAGCCTCAACGAATGCGGCGCAGAGGTAATTTAAAAAAAAACGATAGGTGACAGATCTCATCTGTCGCAGTTTCAGCTCTTCTCTGCATTAAAGTAAGCTCAAGCACCCAACGAACAGATATTTTAGCATAAACATTCAAGACGTATTGTTAAGCCGCTTAGAACAAAATGAGAGGTAAGGCATCATCAAGGCGTCAATAACTCTAGATATTCTTTAAAATAGTCGATTTTTTACGCCATATTGAATCCGCAATTTTAAATTCCTGGATTTTTAGACAGATTCATTGAATTTACGAATTCACAAGCTTCGAAAACATATATGTATACATTTACGTCTTGAAATATTTGGATATTGAAAATAATGAATGGGAATGAATTGATTTTTTATTCGTCAATTTTCCTAATACGACAGTATTATAAAAATCAATTATATGTCCCGCGAAATTACAAACATGTAACCTTGTATCTTTATACATATATATGTTAGTATCTGATCGAAATTAGTCCAATGAAAACCTTATTGAATAAGGCATCTGATTATGCAAAAATATTTGTTTTCATGTAATTATGATAATCCCCACTCTGTTTTCATGCGCATCATATAAAAATCCATAATCCTACCTTAAAATATCTCTTGGCAGCACCTGGAAATATGAATCCAATGCAGGTGGCTGAAATTTTAAAGTTACATACTTAGAAATATAGAAATAAAGGGATCAGAATAGAATTTTTTCGCTCCACGTTAGTAGATGTTGCGCTTCTTTTAATATATTGAAGTTACAAAATTACATCAACCAAGTGTCTATTTTAAAAATTATTATTTTTTAAAATATAAAAATATAGTATACGAAAAATAGCATAAATTTTCCCTTTGATGAAGCTTGCAGATTTCGGTCTCTCTCGGTGGGTACAGGATCAATCATATTACCATTCGAGTAAATGTATGCTTCCCATCAAATGGATGGCACCAGAATCGATAAATTTTCGACGGTTTACTACGGCAAGTGATGTTTGGATGTTTGGTAGGTGCTTTAATTATTAAAATCATTATTATTTTTTATTTTACATAAATATTCACTTCTTCAAAAGGTGTTTGTGTCTGGGAAATTCTTATGCTTGGAGTGAAACCATTTCAAGGGATTAAAAACAGCGATGTGATAGGGAAACTTGAAAACGGCGAACGTTTACCACTCCCACCAAATTGCCCACCTCGGCTATACTCTTTAATGTCGCAATGTTGGGCTTATGAACCTCTGAAAAGACCTAATTTTAAGAATATTAAGGAGACTCTCTAGTAAGTTATATTGAATTTTTTATTTTGTTGTTGTTTAAATTGAGTTTTAAATTTTCACACGGATTTTGATGAAACTTATAATAACGTACATTTTTGAATTTTCTTCCATCTCCTTCATTTCTCGAGATATTGTACTTTAAAATTTCGAGGAGTTACATTTTGCGGCGTTTTTTCCGCATATTTCTACAAAGTTTTGGTGAAAATTAGAATTGATAAGTCGAATAAGATATTTTGCATTAATATTTTAATTTCAAGGATTATAATGAAATGAAAAACATTTTAAACTTAAGGTATTTACATAATTTCCAAAATAAGTTTTAGGAATATTGAGAAAATTTAGCATTTTGAAATTTCTCAGATTTTTAGGCGTGCCTAAAAAATATTCTTACATATTCATTCTTTTTTACCTTAAATTAAATGTTTTATAAAGTTTCACAAAAATCCATTATAAAATCTCAAACTTAATCTGTTTCTTGTTTGAATTTTGTGAATATCTTAAATTAATTCATTTTCAACAGTGAGATATTAGTTGAAGAGCGAATGAGTGACTGCGAAACTATGCGACGTGAAAATAGACGTGTTGCAGCTATGTCATGGGGCGCAGGAGATGATGTGCCACCACCAAAACCAACAAGGGTTCCACAAACGGGTAAAACAATTTTCAATTTGTTTCGATAGTTTTAAAAAAAATTAAAAATACATTAAAGATCCTTCAATGATGTTACCAATGCCCAACGATGACAACCAGGGAGCTCCCCAAACTTATATCATTGCACAAAATCCAGCAGTTCTAGCACGGCTGATGATGGAAAACGAAAATCGGAGCTTGAATCCATCAACGTACACAACACCAGCATCGGTATTTAATACTTTAGCTGTAGATGTCGACGAGACGAAAACTAACATTTCTAATATAACTAACCCCGCTGATATAAGCTTAAAAACTGTTAAACTGCCCGCAGCAGAAATTTTAAAATTGGATCCCATAGTCGATGATAATTTAGCTGCCGGTATCGAAAATCAGACCGATGAAGTTGTTAAGCTAGAGTCTGAAAGTAATGCTTCATCTAAAGCTAATACCTTTAACAAGTACAATAACCCGCAAGATGCTATAGGTGGTACGCTATCAGGTGTTGTTGCTCAACCATCTTCATATCCCACTCCTTGTGAAATTATTAGCACTATTCCCCCTCAGTGTCCCACATCCTTAGAATCTGCCTATCAACCAATGTGCAAAGTAGAGCTAGGGAACCCGATTTTAACGGCCGGAATTCAGTCTAGTCAACAATTCAACAACAATTTTATATTATATCAACAACAGTATATAAATCATCAAGCAATGGAAAACCAAATGAATTCCCTAGAAAGAATTCAGAGTTGCGTTAAAAATCGTTCCAACTCCCTAACGAGGCAACTGAGCGCTGGTCACGAAATGTATCTAATGGACCCAAATCATGCATCCAGTCTTGAGCGTCGAGCTCGGACATCCTACGGTAGCTTGGAGAGGAATCAGTCAGTACCATGCGCCCCAACAACCTCTGTAAGGTCAAAAGGTGGAAGTCTTGAAAGAAATCAATCAATGTCTAGTGCTTACGATTTAATGCGTAATCGTGCCTATCGCGGCGGAAGTCTAGAAAGAAACCAGCAAGTAACAGTCAGCAGATCCGGAAGCCTCGAGCGTAATCCAAGCTATTTAGCTTATAGAAACCAAATTAAAGCCATGGAGGTGGAACCATTCCAAGAGGAGATTTACGATTTTGGCGGTGCAAATGTGAAAAGTTGCGCCAGCATTGCAATGAATAGGAGCATGGGTCAGGGACATTCTAACAATAATTGCAGCAATCAACAGCTTATCAGTTCCCCTCCACACAGCTACCAAATTTCGCAGCTACCATATCAGCCTCCTGCAAATATTCAGTATTCCCAAAATGCGACATACACCCCAATGGCACCTAGGGCTTGGAACATGCCGTCGAAAGATATATTCCAGAGCTACCATCCAATGTCCACCTCCCAACCAAATTCTATAAGTATTGCCCATTCCACAATTCAGGGAGGTGCCCAACAAATTCCTGGTAGCATTCGCCACACGGCTGAGATGAATGTAGTTTCTATGAAGCCGGTGCAATTGCAGCAGCCACAGTCTCAGCCTCTGATCGCCCAAGCATGCTCCACAAGCTTCGCTCATCCAGTACAAGCTGCTAGTGGTGATGGATGTCCCTGCCCTCAGGTTTGACCCTTGAACGTTTACGGTTTGCAGTCTGCTCAGATCTTTTGTTTTCTTAGTTTGCTGCTAGAGGAATTGATTATTTTGCTTGATTGACTTTTTGCCTGTTTCTACGTAAGATATGGAAAATATCTTCGGAACGTACATATATACGCATGCTATTTTTCCGTTTGTTTTTTAGCACTTTTGTATTTTCGATTATAATTTTCTGATTTTTCTATTATGACAACGTTCCTAACCGATTGTGTTCTGTTAAGTGAAATAAAAATAGTTGGATAAATACTACGTATACATGCAGGATCGAATCTAGATTGAGACTGAATTCAATCCCATATGTACGAAGATTGGATTGAAACGGGATCGAGTAGATCCGATCTCGCTTAGCTGGCTGAATCGAGTCAATATGAAAACTACAAACGCGGATACTCGATCGATTTGACAATTGCCGCTAAGCATGAACATTTCTTTGTCTGATTATTTTGTTTTGCCTATAAATTTTATAATATTTGTAAAAATTTGGAAAAGAAATGTCTGCATCCGAGCTATTAATTGTCTTTCCAATAAATAAATAAAATTTCCACAAGCATTTAATTTTCAATCCACATTGGATTCACTTTCGATTCGATCCTTCAATCCCAAGTATTCAAATACGCGTTTTGAAAACCCAATCCAATCTCGATTCGATTTTTCAACCCGTCGTACATACGTAGTGTGAATAGAGTTAATTTTTTTTAGATACATATTTATCTTAAAAATTCTTTCATCCCGTTGGAAATAGGAAGTTTTAATATTTCATCTGGGGTATGGTTGTTTTGTTCCTAGAGACCTCCAAATACATAGTTAGAAACATTCGATTTGTTAAACATTACTTACATTACATTGCATTTACAAACCGTCATATTATTTAATATAGTTTTGGAATCAAGTAACCTATTATAATGATATTGGACTTATATGAATTGGTTGACATCGAGAAATATATATTTGCAAAAAAAATATCTGGAACTCATCTTCACGACATGAGACTCATTCGGGTTTGAATGTTTTGCCATTGTTCTAATAAAAAAAATGAATAAATACATGGGTTGAAAATTTCTAATTATTATTACTAACTCACAAAATGATATTTACCAAAAGACTTCTCACTTGTTAGATCTACCTATACCGCTCGACGCTTCAAATCAGACTGAACTCAGCTCACTTCAAACATTTTCTTCTGAGACAATTCTAGAGGGGTGCTAACATTTTTTTTATACATCTTTGTAATTTTCCTATATTTTGATTTGATTGCTTGTTCCATTTCAAGAGAAAACTTCAGGAAAACATGCATGTCTCAAAAAGTTGCGGTGAAATAATTTAATTCCCCGTAATCACCAATAAACTTTTATGTCTCCTGAGAGGTGTGATATGCTAGAATTACGATGTCCCCTGAGAGGGGAGAGTGGAGTGCAAAGTGTTAATATAGATTATAGATATTTTTTTTAATATACTCTAAACGTATTTCCATCCACCGTTTTATAATTCTAAATTTTAATAGACAAAAAAACTGACAATGTTATTGAAAACCCTTATATATTGACGTTAAGTTAAAACTCGCAAAATTGGGGCAGTAAATTCATTTTGAAATTCCTTCCTCCTCCGATTGTATATTAATTTGTTAATCGAGTATGACGAAATTTTTCATCATACCAGGAAGACAACTGCAATGGACAGGACGATTTTTGAAATTCCAGACAGGCAATGTAAAGATTTGCTCTTTTAATAAAATTACACATAATTAATTTTAAATTCCAATTCCAATTATTATAAAAATAAAAAAGGCGATTTTACTATTTTTAAAACTAGGATTTCCAAGCACATTGGGAAAAATGATTGAATGGTCTCTGATATGAAATAACTTTTAACAGCAGAACTTAACAAGAACTTTTTATTTACCCTGCTGGGTTGCATATTTTTTTGTGTGTTTGTTTTTTTTTAAATGTATTTCATAAACTCCTAGGACGATGTTAATAAATTAGTTTTCAGGTTGCTACCCTCCCTACTAAAGGAGATATCAAAAAAAGATCGGTTAACTTTAAACTGTTTTCTCGATTTCTATCAATGCTTTTTGAATAAAGTATTTCGTTTTAATAAAACAAATTCAAATAATGGTTTGCATTAAAATATCCGTATATCTTACATTACAATATTCCGTTGAGAATATCTACAATCAATTTTTAGGATGAATTGGTCTCTAATTATTTTCTTTTAAGAGATCCAAACATTTGTTTTATATAATTTTTTTTGTATATATCACCTGCCTGTAAGCTAATATTTACAATTGCTTGTCATGAGTTCTACAAACAATTATAGAAATACCTTGCAAAAAAATTGTTAATTTCTTCCAGCAGAAGCCAATACAAGAGGATTTGGAATCAAAATTAAGAAAGCAGCAAATGGAGAGCGAAATCGACAGTAAATGGCTTATACAAGAAGAAACAAACTTAGTAAGTAAATCAAAAATGCAATTAACTTCAGTAACTAATTGAATGAATTATATTGATGAACAGAAAAAGCGATTGAGCTTAATAACTGCAGGAAACGACATCGAAACGAATGGTTCGATGCAAGGGAATTTCCCATGTCAAAGTCCAAGATTTTCTCCCCAAAACACATCATTTGGGCCGTCGAGTTTAAACGATTGTCCTCAAACTCCGACGAGCACAACAGGTTCAAGACCTCACACTCCTGGATCGAATCCAGGTACAATAAGATCGACCAGCTCATCAATAGAACGATCGACAACTCCGTCTTCTTCAGCTGATGAGAAATCCCTGCCGAAGAAGATAGAGTCTTTAAAAACGCAGCAATTAGATCGAACGAACGATGCAGTTTATGCAGCGACCACAAGTGTAGTCAAGGCCATCATGTGCCTAAGTCAAGGGGTCGAAAAAGCGAACGCTTCTGAGTACTTAGATCTAGTCAAGAATGTTGGAGTTGAGCTTCGCAACTTGTTGGGATCCGTTGATGCATTATCAGTTGTATTCCCTCCACAAGCACACAAGTACAACTTTTTCTGTTCTTTTAATTACAATAAATGAAATATTTTCTTTTTTTTAACAGGGAAGTGGAAATGGCACATAAAGTGCTGTCCAAGGATATGTATGAGTTGGTTTCAGCGATGCGTTTAGCTCAGCAATACAGTGATACAACTTTGGACGTGGATTACAGAAAGTAAGTTAAAACAAAATAGAATATGCGCTTTTTATTTAGTTAAAACCTACATGAGCCATTATTTTTGAAAGTGGTATAACATTACTATTTTAACATATCATTTTAACAATGTCTTCAGTAAAATCCTGACGTGCTTCTATGTGATTTTTTCAAAAAGTGGATTTATACCATATTTAAAAATAACGATCATATTTGACTGGAGCTCCATCAAAAATATTTTTAATGTACCTTTGTTCATATCCCATCTTGTATCATTTAAGAGATGAGGATGACTTAAGTTTGAGCTAGGCGAAGTCCTACAATAATTCCTTTACACCTAAAACCGATTACAGATCTCTATTAAAACACACCAAATTTTAAGTTTATTAAACATGTTTAAGTTCGTCGGACATTGTTTGCATAACAAAACACAGCGTGAATTCTAACCTCGTAAATGCGAAGTGAGGTTTGTTTACCCAGGTAGCTATTTTACCAAGTAAACCCGTCACGAAGAAAAGACTATTTTTTGTTATGATGAGTATACTACGTCATGCGTAAAAAGTAACGACAATTTGCTGTTTCACAATTTTGCAATTTTAGTGAAAACTAAAATATATTCGTAAATGTCGGGGGGTGGATTTGAGTGATGGTGTCATTATTGCATATTCATCAGCAAGGAAGAAACTTAAAAAATATTCCTTCACCCTTTAGATATTGTTTGAATAATTTTTGCGACACAACTTAGGTACACACTTTTCTACGATGTCTGGTTATTTTGTAAAAAATTTCAAGAAATTACTAATAGTCCAGGAAAAATAGACATACATATATTGAAAGTTGGAACAAATTTGTAAAAGGCTAAAGATTTGCATACACCTTAGCGTTAGGGATCTAAATAATGTGTGAGAGTTTCTCATTAATTTGAGCGTTGCGGGGTCAATTACGCAGGGACAAAGGTCGCGGAAACAGTATTTTTCAAACATCTCGAAAACGGTGATCTTTTCGAAAAATAAATAAATAATAGAAATTGTTCACGAAATATAAAGAGTTGTTTATAATTTTTAGCGCACTTTTCCACAATACGTATATTGTTCTATGCGTAATGTAGTTACATAATCAAGGATTCATAAAGGTAAATTAAATAGCTTCAACAAGTTTGAAAAGAGTAACGACCTCATTAATTATACTGAAGTGTTTGCAGCAGTGCTCCTAAAAACATTTTTGAAAATGGTCAACGTTTCCTTCTGGCAGTTTATAAAGTACCCAACAAAAAATAGGACCCTATCAATGTTTTGAGATATCCAAAATTTATTCAATCGAGAAAACCCAATAAAACTGTGCCATCGTCTACGCTTCCTCCAAAATCTGCTACTGCTTAACAGCATTACGATCGGGTATATTACCATGCTCAAATATGGCTTGAGAATAATGTCTTGGATCCAATTACAACTGTGCTCCAACCTGCCCCTGATGTATAGCTTAATACAATTTTTGTCTAACTGCCAGAAATGCTGCGGTTCTAATTGTGGATGTCAGAATTATATTGTTCTATAATTGGTAGCAAATATCATGGCCAATCGTGTTTAAATACAGATAAACTTAATATTCACCATATTTCCTCATCCAATGTTTGGAGACTGAAAAATCGTACTCCGAAAATGAAGATAAATATTTAAATGATCAACTATGTAATTCATTAAATGTATAAATAAATAAATTGTTTCATAATTAGAATAAATAATAATTATCATTAATTCTATCAACAATTATTCATCGTTGTAAAAATTACAAAATTTAAACTTTTTTCCCATGTTTGATGTTTATTTTTGTTTGGTATGATGGAATTTTTTTTATTAATTTCGGATTTCCACAATCTTAAATTTTTTCAATTTTACTAACGAAATAATTTAATTTATACAAACATTTTTGTTGCAGGAGCATGTTAGCGGCTGCTCACATTTTGGCAATGGATGCAAAAAATCTCCTGGATGTTGTCGATTCAATACGAATGCGTTTCCCGAATTTATTCTCAAAAAAAGTTCCACAAACGCCGACATCGGGCAGCAGCATCGGCGGACTCTTCATGCAGCAATCGCCGTCCACAGACCTCAAAACGAAGCCAAAATATATGTCACAACAATCTCAAGAACTCCCCACCTCGAAGTCACAAATCATGCAAGCCACAAACGAGGAAGGTTACCAGATCATGTGCGCGGAAAATTACCAAAATTTTCCGCAAATGCAGACCACTCAGCTGCTACAGCATTCGTCCCCTCCCTCCAGCTTAACTTCCGCCGGCATCTACGACAATGAATGTATTATAAACCAACAGATGAAAAGCCTGGAAATCAGCGGAGGTGGAGTTGGCCCCAAGCCAACAATCGCTGCAAAGCCTGCCAACCTCCAGCAGAAGGTAAAGACGAGCAGCGCCCTCCGGATATCACAGGAGAAACTCTGCATGGATGAGCCCCTCAAGATCGTTGAGGACTCCTCCGATTTGTACTGCAACACCTCGGCCTCTGGCCTGGACCAGGTCGCCGGCTCGATAGCCCAGGAGAGCCTCTTCAATAGTCCGAGCCTAATGAGCAACAAGATGGGTTAAGAAGCTTGTTACGGCTGTTTCGTTGTAAATTAGTTACATGTAATGAATTTTGTACAATTTGCAGTAGGTAATTCCATAAGGTAGGGTTAGCGCTTTTTACATTGATTTCGAGGTGACGCGAGGATGCCCCTCTTGTTTTGATCTTTCGAATGCTGTGGATAGTCTTTAAGGTAATTTGTGTATGTTCGGTGCTCCTACTCCGTACTATGTAGGCATTTAAAAGCGCAAACGTGTAACTAATGCGTACTATTTCGTAATTAAAGTTTTTATTTAAATTTTTCCTCGTTTATTTCTTGTTTTTCTTCTAATTTATATTATACCTTTTGTTTGTTTCTACACGCTGTCTGCTCTTATTTAAAATCATTATTTAAGGTTCCTCATGTAATATGCTTCAAGAAACCTATTAGAAATTTTTAGATCTGGCATACACTATTCGAAATAATTGTGCTCAATTTTTGAATATGTTTTTTTATAAATCACCCTGTAATTTGTTATTATTTACCTTATGCACACGGTTGAGGCCATATTCAGCACCAGTCTGTCTAGGTTTTTACACTAATTGCTGAACTGGCTCTCTATAACCCCTAAAACAATAATTATAAATATTAGTTATAACAAATTTTTGAACCACTGTTAAGATATAGTTTGATATTTTAGATTTCTCAAAGAATTACCTTTCTTTTAAGTCCATGGTGTTGTATCTTATATCTTACCATTTTCCACATAATGTGTTTTAAAAGCAATCACTAAGTTATCCATTTTCATCTTTGAAATTGAAACAACGTCGATTCGATGAAGAATTATCTCCAGATTTGAGAAGATTATTTGAATTTATTATTAGCTGCGATTTTTTCATCTGGATCTGGCTCTGGATCAGGAGTTGAGTTTGAGGAGTTGGAATTCCTGTTTTTGCTAATCTAATAAGAATTGGGAATTAGACGAGAGCTTTCGTCAAAGAAAACTCAAAAATGGCCTTCAAAGTTTTGTTTTGTATTAAATCCCATAATCAGAAAAACGATTTGATTTATTTTGCTACTATAAATTACTTTTTCTTTGTATGCTCAGAACTAATCGACTACAAATTTCATTGCTGCCATCATTTCAGACAAGAAAAACTACAGCAGCGACTCTGTTAGAAATTTCCAAACTATTCATCCGACACTAGCACTTCTCGTAGAATTTTTTGTAACCACTTCTTGCGGATCATTGATTCTAATCCAAATGAAAGTGTGGATCACGAGTTGTTGTTGTATTTCAATGTTAAGAGATTGATCCAGATCCTGATCCGATTGAAAAAAACGCAGCTATTATTTCTATAATGGCTTAAATGAAAGGCGGTCTTTTGAAAATTCTAAAATATCAATTATATGGTATATATATATTAATGGTATCATGACAGTAATTCTTTTTGTTAAAATTCGTTAAGGGGGTATTTCGCAGTGACGGTCATTCTTGGATTGTAATTTAAGGAATTTTTTTCTTGGGATCAGTAAAAGATTTTTGAGTAGTTTGTTTTTTAGACCGACGATAGCGCCAAGTGTACTGAAAGTGCTGTAAAAGTTTCAAGTGAATCGATTCATACAATTCATTCGGTACCCACCATACCGATTTGATAAACTTGGTTTTGAGAAAAATGGGTTTAAAGTTATGGATTACAATTACGCCGCTTTTATGCGCGTTGAACTTCTAAGCCGTATAACTCCATTGACTTAACGAATTATATTTTTGAGGGTTATTAAAAAAAAGAAAATGTAAAAAACTAATCGATTTTTTCAAACCGTCAAACTGCGGAATACCCCTTAATTTTGGGGGAAAAAAAACGACAAAAAGTCAAATGTTTCTTGAAGATTCATAATTTGTTGGAAGCATATTAAATGAGAAATATTGTGGTAAAATTCCATTCGCTGTGTTGTCCAATAACAGTGCTCTAAATTTCATGATTCATCCATCCTTAAAGAGTTTTACTATCTAGTGTGCACGAAAATAAGGGGTTATTTTTGCAGTTTGTTTTTATGATAATTGTTTAATATAATGTAATCCGGTTTTGTGTTCATATTGATATAAGTAATATAAGTAAACAAAATTTGTGGCAATGTTTTAGAAGTGTTTTTTTAATGACTGATCTGAAATTTTATAATAATATAATATTATATCAATAATATTAAATACGTTCCCCAGTGAACATCGTAGAGGTTTTTTTTCTCGAAATATTGATTGGAAAAAAAGTGGCATTAAATACCTTCAAGGTAAATTTTTTGTTTTTATACAAAAATCGGTAGAAAATGGTTAATAGAATTGGTAATCTTATTATTCACCTACAGTTATTTTCAGATCAATAGGCAAAAAATTGTAAGCTAAGGAAGATCACAAAAAAAAACAAAAACGGAGACACTTGCCGTACATTGGATTCGAATCTAAAAAACTGTAAATAATTATTTTAAGTACTTTAAGATTTATATTAAGGGCTTACATGGGTCTTAAAGGTATAAAAAAAACGACTTCTTTAAAAAATTTTATTTCAAAAACGAAAAATCTTTTTTATTTAAAATTTAAACATATGAAAGTAAAGTACTTTAAGTACTTGTAAAAAAATATTGAAAATTTTCCATTTTCTAGCCGTTTTTCGCCGTCAACCTTTTTTTTTGCGGTGGCCATGATATTTCGGTGTGGATTCATCTGAAATCAAAAATTCAAAATTTTTCTTGTAGTTTATGCCCTTGGCTCGTGATTGAACGAAGGAATTGAAAAAAAATGAAATTTGACATTTTGACATGAGTTTGAATCAATTTTCGTCTCAAATTTTTATGCGTTTTTCCGATTCTCATCATTTTTAAAAGGTCTTTTTCGTATAAAACAAGAACGACTTGACCGAATGAAAATTCCTTCGTTCAATCACGAAACAATACTATAAAGAATAACTGTGCAAAGTTTCAACCAAATCGGTCAATTTATTTTTGAGAAATCGTGTCTACCGCAAAAAAAAAGGTTGACGGCGAAAAACGGCTGGAAAATGGAAAATTTCCAATATTTTTGGCTGAAAATTTTTTTACAAGTACTTTAAGTACTTTACTTTCATATGTTTAAATTTTAAATAAAAAAGATTTTTCGTTTTTGAAATAAAATTTTTTAAAGAAGTCGTTTTTTTATACCTTTAAGACCCATGTAACCCATTAACATGAACACAAAACCGAATTACATTATATTAAACATTTTCATAAAAACGAACTCCAAAAATAACCCCTTATTTTCGTGCACACAAGATACTACCCCTTAACATGCGAAATATTTGGATCAAATATCACTTTTTTAACAGAAATTGTCGTCATGCATATATGTATTTATCTAAATATGTTGTTATAGAAGATGTTCGGAAATTAAGTAGGAGGCAGTATGCCAATCGATTATTTGAAGTTTCCTGATCAAGATTTTCTTATATTAACCTTTCCTCCTCAATGGTTTAAAATGTGTGCTCACCCCACTTAAATGCTCGTAATTTCTTTCAAGGATCTCGCAGGATCAAGGCTGAAATTTTGGGCGAAAGATTCTTTGTAACGGTATCCAACAATCAAACATTTCCGAATTATATTATTGTATAAATTTTCAAAATCAGCAAATTTGTGAAAAATTGTACTAAAATTCGAATTTGAGGCTTGACTGAACAGATTACAATATGTTGGATGCTGTTAGAAATTTGTACATGACTTTTAGCATACAAAATTTTCAAATTTTCCGTTCCGGAATCTTCTATGATAAGAGGGAAAGTCAGAGAAAAATACTTTTCGGAACTTCCCTTTTTTTACCCCAAAAACAAAGGGAACATTTTTATTTGATACCATACTTGGTGAATTTGATTTTAATATTAATTGAAAAATAGATATCGACAAAAATGTTCATGTTGTAAATAACAAAGGGGCTTATATCGATTTGAGCAAAATAGCAGCCTGTATTGAATTTATGTGAGTCGTGAATTCTCTATTCGATGACATTTGAGCTCGCATTTTCAATTATTCATGCGTTAATTTGTTTTTTTCGAGGTATTTTTGAATTGGTCTGTTTTCAAAATATTGGACGGTATATAATATATGTATCTTAAAACAATTTTTTGTTGGTATTATTTATGGTTTAGGTTTAAAACTACGGCAAGACAAAGGTATCAAATTGTATGTCTCATTCAGCAACAGTTGAACGCTTCCTTCGACTGTTGGAAAATATTTATAAAAAAAGTATTTGATTTTACATGCATTTTTTCAGGTAGATCCATTGGATTTAAGGAATCCGTAATCTCTTAAGGGGAGGTTCTCATCTAGAACGTCAAAAAAAAAGGTAAAGTTCGTGATTTTTTTGAAGGCAAATGACAAGACATAGGGAAATGATATTTGGCATTATCTTTTATTGTACATTTATCTGTACGAAAAAATTTTTTTATTAAAAAAAAAACAAAATGGCGCCCGTTATTCAACTTCTCCGGAGGCATGTTTGTGTACAATTTGGGTACAAGATAACTCAAAAACGGTTCAACCGATCAACTTCTAGTTTCGTGCATATTAAAGTAAACAATTTTCTTCATAGAAAGAGTGGAGCACATTTTAAAAATTGTAACATTATCTCCTTTTTGTAAGTGATAAACTATGAAAAAAAACGGCCGAAAACGGCCTTAAAATTTCAAAATCGCGCAATTCCGTCAATTTTAAATTTTTTTTGAAAGTCGTCCACTCTTTCTGAGACAAATTTATTCTAGTTTATAATAATGTCATCATTATTTGATTTCAGACCAATCTGCGACCCCTAAATTGTACGCAGCTGGGCAATTTTCGAAAAACATACTTTTTGACGTTCTAGATGAGAACCTCCCCTTAATATTTAGTGCTGTCGTGATTTTGTATATTTATTACTTGGAATATTACGAATTCTGTACCTCCTTATTAACCATAAGTAACGTATTTTATTTTTACCTTAACATTACATTAAGGACATTTTTTTACTTTATTGACTTTATTGACCTCCTGCTCTTCGCTCTTTTGATAATTTTCATTGCGGAAGCATAAAAAATAAAGTAAAATACAAATACAAAATAAATACAAGCAGGTCGATCTAAAACCTTGTCTTTATTCTGTTTAAGAATGCTAAGAAAAAAGTTATCTGAATGAATTGAATTGAATTCTCGTAAGCTTGCTTTGAAATATGCCCCACACCTTAAAAATATAAAATAAATTTAATGTGAGACTCCCAATATGGCCAATAAATCAGTTTTGCTTTCAAAACACATCAGAAACTTAGTTATAGTTATTGAAGTCGGTTTCACTTTTAGATCTTTTCAAAGCTTTTTAAATATACGTTTGGAAATTCATCATAACCCCTGTTTTATTCCCAAGCAATTCTTCAAGAAATTTAGAGCTCTACAACACACGAGTTTGAATATTTTTATGTACATATAATTTGTTTTCATTGTGTTTTTAAGACAACTAAAGTTGCCTGATTGCATACGTATTTTCCTTAAGATCATATCATATCATTAATAACAGCAAATTTAGTTCGTTCACAAATTAATGTAAAATTATTAAAAAAATTATTGGGATTTGTTGTAATTTTAAACTGAACGTAATTAACTGGAAGAGAATAAAAATTTGAGTGAGAAAGCATTTCAATGGAATGAGATATTTTATTATACAAAACAATAAAATCTGATTAGATTTCAGCTCTAATACGTAGATTTTACACTCCAAAGAGAGTTAGTAATTAAGACTTAACAGCAGTTAGTGGACTATTAATTTTCACGTGAAGACTAGTAACCGTGTTTAGCTAGTAAAGAATACCTTCATTCTCACCAAGGAAATTGTGACAAATGTTTTGCTTATTTTTATACCAATTAAGTAATACTTTGTAGCTAATGAAATTTTTGCACGATTTTTACAACAAAGCGTAGTAAGATTTTTCACTTACATTGTAATAGTAAAGAAACCTCCTTCGTTCTGATCTCCCTCTCTCTCTTGATTTACTACTGTACCGAAAAATAACTCTAATTTTTGTACCTTAAAACTTCTCTTCCCTTGGTTATGGCATTTTCTGCCACTACCTATTGTATAATATTTTGCATAAGTTATACTCATTCCTTCTAGTATGAATTATAAACTATCTCTAGAGTGAATATACCCAAGATATTTCTTGAGCTCTGTAATAATTTATTATAAATTTATGAAAAATATAAAATAAATCACTATACATTGTCTTAATAATTTTTCTTGTATTCTTTAACTCGAATTTAAGTGTTTTAAATTTGGTTTTTCGTTTCTGTTAAAATGTTAGCTCTTATATGATAGAGGCATTTAAAGTAGGACGATCTACTCGAGATATCTTATTCATCAATTGAGTGTTTAATTTCTTTTTTAATTGAGTGTTTGCGGAAGAAAAGACGTTTAAATTTTCAGGTGTAATAAGTTTTCAAATCAGTTTTAAGGCTCGTATAACTGCCAATTTTAATATTACTGACTATATATTTTTAGAACAGTTCGTTTTTTATGGGTAATCTATCAAATCAGAGTTTCTCCTCCTGGGTGAGAAGAATGACCGGAATTTAGTCATTCTTTAAAAGAATAGTCTTAGCTTTCAATTTCTAGCGAATGGATGAATCGCACTATACTTGAGTCGGTTCTATTCTTTCGCGAGAGAATGAAATTATTCATTCCAAAATCTTCAATATTCGCGAATGAAAATAGTGGGAAGGAATTGTTTTCCATTATTTTAGCAACAGGCCGATTATATGTATGATGATTTATATTTTCTCTGTATTTTCCATATTTCTTAAATATACGCTTTTTTATGTTGACAAAAATGTTCTTTTGATGGGAACAAATAAAACAATAATTAGATTTAGGGTTTTTCTTTTAAATTAAATTTTTTTCTTCGAAACTTATTAAATCTAACAAATTACGATTGAGTTTGACTAACAGTAGATTATTAATAGTTGCACTACTTAATCTTTGTTAGAATGAGCTTCATGTAATGGTTTTACGGGCGGCTTAAATTGAAACGGCACTTACAAGTGAATCTTTATTGACCTACATATGTGTTTTCCTATTAACTAATATTACATTAACATGGTGCACTCGTTTACGCAAAGAGCAGTCATGCTGGTTTAGCAATAACAACATGACCCAGGCATCGAAGGAGTACGCCGCCATATGGCCCAACACACATAACAAGCACTTTGAAGAATCAGTATTCTTATCATGACACGAATTTATTTTTTTTTCTATATTAAATTTGCGACGCATAGTTGTATTTGTAGAAATCACAAACGACTAACAAAACAAAACCTTTCAACTATATTCGAAAGTTATCGGCTGGAAAAATCGTCTCACGAATTTCGACTCAAATATTCATTCGCAAAAGAATATATTTTTTCCATTCGCCAATGAATTTTTCTGAACCCTAAAATATTCACCATAGGGGAGGAGCGGTTTGCAGCATAAATCAACAATTTTCCATACAACAGTTGTAGATATGTGGCAAAAATTAGAGTAGATCCATTTTTTACTGTCGTAGCAAAGAAACAAACTTACCTACTTTCAGACTCTGTCAAAATGAGTGATATTCGAGAGATGTATGTTCTTGAAATTTTGTATAAGGTTTGAGATATAATAACTATATCGAAAACTAAATCGAATTTTGGATAAAAAAAAATCCGATATTTATAGCGAAAATCGACGCTTCTTCCGATTTTGAAATTAGCTATTAAGCTCATCCCAGAAAAAAAATACAGAAAAGGTAGAAAAGGTGTAATTTTGATAGAGTAAAACGTTTTCATCTTGGTTTTATTAAATTATTATATATTTATTCCTTATAAAAAGACCATTGTTCTAAGTAAATTAGAACATCTAGTCTACATACAGTAATATTATTTTCACCGCTAGGAAAACAAAAAAGAGAAACTTATTAAATTACATTAAAAGTATTTTCGCTTTAATTTACTTCTTTTAAAGTGAAGAAACAATATCTCCTTTCTAAACCATTAAATTACAAGTGGAGGAAGAAATAATAATAAGAGTGCATTGATTTAAATATTTAACAGTCCAAAAAGTTAGCAGCCATAAGCAATTCCAAGGCGATTTCTGGTGCAATTGGAAATTCTGGAATTTCCGTCGAACTATTTGTGTAACGAACTTTGTATGTAAAGTACATACAAACCTTTTGGAGAACATGTGATCTGAAAATAAATAAGACACAAATGTAATTATATTTATATTATTTACTAATGTAAGGGAAGTTTTTCAATTGGATATAATCCCACGACTATGAAAAACCATAAAATATATCCGATCTCAAGGGCAAGATTCAACGTGTGATTTTTGAGAATGACATCAACAATATTAACAAAACAGTACATGAGTGCAGATACAGAAAATCTGAAGACATTTTGTTAAACAAAATTATCGTAACTTGCGTAATTTGCGAAATTCATTGAAAAACTAGTAAAATATAAAACCCTTCACCTAGAATTTATAAATTTGGGTACCACGTTAGTATTTATAGGTCACATTCTGAATCCGTCATGTTACATTTTTTAAAACGTAAAATAATATAAAATAAGATATAAAAGGACACTAAATTTAAATTCAGCAATCTCAAAATGTAATTTGACACACGCACAATTCAAAATCACCGGTCCCAAAAACCCGCATACTGATTTGACTTAAGAATATAAGTTCTGGTGGTCTGACCAAGAAAGATTACGTAGGGCAACACGAAGGAACCGGCGCTGGACAGATTCGATCCTGTTGACTGTGTGGAACACCAAACTTGATTGGCATATTTAAGGAAAGGTTGGACAAAAGAGATGTACAGGGATTTGGCAACGTATGAATTTTTAAATTCTACGGATCAGCGTTTCGCAAAGACGTTAGCTTTTACTAATGTGTTGTCGATGTAAGAATGAAAGTTAAGTTTACTTTCACAGATGACGCCAAGATTACGAAGACAGACAATTGAAGAGATATGCTCGTCAGATAATATTGTATATAAACTTTATGGCAGGAAGAAAGCCGTTTACGAGAATAGTCGATGGATTGGCATTTTCATGTTTAATTCCAAGAAGTTTTAACGGCACCATATGCAAAAAGAACCCAGATCTTCTTGTAAAACTGGGTGGTCAACTGCGTAGGAAATTTGTTTGGAGATCTTCATATCATCGGCGTAAATTGAGATGTCCACGTTTTTGATGATGCATTAAATATCGGTTATAGTGAGAATAAAGATCAGTCGGACCAGATTGATTGCCCCTGAACGACCTACCAAATGGTTAGAGTTTACCGATTCGAAGAGGTTTAGGTAGGATCTCATCCAAGAAAGACGCGGTTGGAAACCAAGGGAAATGAGTTTAAAAAGTTTAATTTGGTGTGAGATGTTTTCAAAGGCTTTTCTGAAATCGGTGGCAACAACATCAACCTCGTCACCGTTTTCAAACACACACAATGTTCTAGAGACGAAGTCGTTGAAGTTAAGTTGAGTTTGAGGTTTTGTCACGGATTTTTATAAAACTTTGTAGGAACGTTTATTTCAGGTCAAAATGTAGCAACACGTAAACAACATTATCAGTCACTTCTGTTTCCGAAATTTTAAATTTTAAAATTTTGAAAAGTAAATTCCAATAAAAAGAAAGATTTTGATTTCTCCAAATTCTCAACGACAAATGCGTGCTTCGTCGTGCACCGTCGATATGTCAACAAATATATTATCCTTTAATTTTTTATTAAAAGAATTCGCATGGAAAAGTAAACACTAAAGCAAGAAGACTTTATGGAAAGAACGAAATTTTAATTTTAGATATCTTGTATAAGAGATTGAAAAATTTAATATTCGTCACTGTTGACCCTGAATGAACGTTTCTACAAATTTTCATCCAAATGCAACTTCAAATTCAATCTTTCCACCAATTTAAATGACATTTAACATTAACAGGACTACACTTTCTAATCAGATTTATTTTGCTTTCATTTTGTTCATTTCTTTCGGTGGCGTAAAATATCTCAATCGTTTTTGTGTAATTGTTTATTTATAATATTAAGGCTTTAAGTTTTTAAAATCATACTACGAATAAAAAAAACAAAGACACTATTAATAAATATTAGTTATGAATCACTTTTTGCTCAATGATATTAGTCTAACAGTGATTATATTGAGTCCTTAGAGAAAAATACTTAATATTCCCGCCGTGTGCTAAATCACCACATCTGGCAATTTAAAAACAAGTCCACCTTCGCCGATAAACATTATATTATTCATAGCCGTGATTTGATTTCCAGCGACTACAGTGAAAAGCATCGGAGATAGGTCTACCTAAATTGATAACAATTATCAGCTTCTCGGTGCTATCTGATAATGTCTAATATCAATTACTGCACAGATGTAATTAAAGGTATTACACAAGCGCCCGCCAGATAGCGCTCAGATTATAAACCAAAACGCTTAATAACTTTCTGATAT
This sequence comes from Dysmachus trigonus, assembly GCA_949715965.1. Taxonomy (NCBI): domain Eukaryota; kingdom Metazoa; phylum Arthropoda; class Insecta; order Diptera; family Asilidae; genus Dysmachus; species Dysmachus trigonus. Next base: position 50,166,998 of record OX454319.1, on the reverse strand, counting down.
CTTCCAGATTGCAATGCGCCAGCTTAAGATTAAGAAAGTGATGGGCTCAATTAATTACAAAATTTCGGAGCGAGATAGAACTTTTCGGAACTATCTTAGCGGCTGATTTTAAAATTGGAGAATATATTCAGAAAGTTCTCGTGTTCCGATAAGCTTCCTAGTTCTTAATGAACCGAAAAATCGTTGGTTTTAAGTTTGATGTTTTATATGTTTCAAGTTTTCTTGTCCACGAGCTGGCCTGATGCGACAAGAATATTTTTGGACGGGTGACATGTCAACAAAACTTGCGAAACAGTAGGCTTCGCTGGTCATTACATCATTTGAAAATAGTCCCTGGGGGGAATCTGGCAGCCTATTTGGGGCCGATTACCTGCAAAGCGACTGTCTCAAGGATACTGAGATTTTTTTTTACTTACGGTATTTCTCTGAAATGGACCTCGTTTGCCTCGTTTTCAGCAAACTGTCCAGGACCAGAAAGCATGGCTTTTATAGTTCCCGAAGTGAGAGCATGTTCCCTTTTCACGATAAACTCATGCCCGTCCGAAGAGATGAGTTTCACGTACATTGCGTCAGGACCTTCGCAGCCTCCGTAAACCCTTTCAGCGCGCTGCTCCTCCATGGTCTGTGACATCTGTAATGGCAAGCTATTGTTGAAAAACGTACAATTTCCTACAAACACTTCCGTACGTCTTCGAATTTTTATTTCGGCTTAACTGTGCAAGAAGAATGCAAAATATCCGTGCAAAGGTTCAAGACGACCTTTGACAATTTGCAGCGGTGACAGCCCTGACAACGCATTAGCTGAGGTGAAATTATTCCTGGAGAGTTGGCTGTGGTGGATTCAAGTGTTATATGAAATAAATTTTACTTTATGCTCTTTTAAGAGTAAGTAATTACTAAACGAGAAGTTTATTTGTTGTTTTTCAATCACATATAAGGTTCTTATTTTGCAGTACATAAAAATAAACAACGAATGGAACGGAAACTAAATTTTGAGTTGGCAGTTCCAGTTAAAGTGTTGACTTTTGTTCTTAAATAGCACTGCTACCAACATAAGACAACTTTTTTGAGTTTAGTTTGATGATTCACAATGGCAGCGATGGACGTTGAGATTTCTAAGGTGCGGATTTTTCGTGTTTTTGTTTATAAAAACTAATAAAATATATTATATTAGTTGCGTAATTTTCAGTTATATTCATGTGTGCAGTAATTGCGTGCGATTTTTCCACATCTTTTGCCGTATAGAGCGAAAGATTTCCAAATGAAATTCCATCTGACAGAAGGGCGTCACGAAACATTTCTATTGTGTATATCTCAAAATATTTTGTCTTGTTTTTTAGAATTTCTGTGTAAAACGACCAAAAGTGCAAACAAATCGGTCGGATTTCGAGATATAAATGCCGTTTTAAGTAATTGACGATATGATTCAGCGGCTCTTATCTGTGCATTCTTCGCATACCTGGCCAACAGAGAACGGAAGTTTAGAATTTATTTCCAGTGCACAGTGGGTGCTTCGCTCTTTATTTGGATTTGTGTCAGCTGCATTTGGGCATCTGGGCGTACGGCCACCGGAATTAAATTCGGAGCACTGTCTGTAGCAGTTGGCACGACCCAATTTGTCGCTTGCAAGCTCGTTTAGGCCCTCTGAACCAATTGAGGGGTTTTCCTTTTCAAATCTCTCCGATTAATGAAAGTAGGGTGCTCCGAGAAAATTAATTGACTTGTTGCGCTCCGCCGGATAGAAAATATGCGGCTACAGACTGAAAATTATTGGGTATTTTGCACTTTTTGATACGTTCACTTTTGTACCTATTCGCCTTGAGTGGGTAAGGATATTAGATGCCGCAAACTAGGTCAAGCTTTTCTTAAGTTATTCCTTTCTTTCTTCCTTCAATTTGCAAATTGATTGGGCATATTCAATGGGGATAATGTCTTCGTTCTTTAGTCGGTAACATCCTTCCGCAGTGTCAGTAGGTTTTTCGTTCTGTTTGCTTGCAAAATGAATTATTTGGTAAATGCTATTTTAATAAATTCCTATTGTACTGTAGCGTTATTTTTTTCCTGCACAGCTGGAGTCTCACTTGAGAACTCTTAAATTATCCGGACATGTGGGTTTCGACAGCCTACCAGACCAGCTCGTCAATAAAAGTGTTCAAAATGGGTTCGTTTTCAACATTATGTGTATTGGTAAGTCCTATTGATTGTTTAATTATTTTGGTTATGAATTATGATTTCAAGAATATTTGTTGTTATTTCTTATTATGTCGTTGCACTGTATGTAACATTTTCAATTTTTATGTTTTTTCAATGGTAACTGATTTTTATACGTATGTTAATGTTTTTAAGCTAAAAATCCGAATGGGCAATAAAGTAAAAAGAGATTCCCATTTGAAATTTCAAGTTCCACACTTCTTGGATTTTTGCTCTTTAACCAGAAGCGAAAAAGTGGAATTAGTCCAATTTGAGTACATTTAAATTAATAAAATAGAGGTCGATGCGCAAAGATCCTATTTCGTGATGTCATATCTTTGAATCTATGTCCAAATTTATCTCATTTTCTTCTTTATATATTCTAAATTAAGGAAGTCTAATCAGTTTTCCTCCGAATCATAAAAAAAAAGGTACGAGACGAATTAGGAAAAAACTTGTATTTTTAAGCATTAAGGTGACACTTTGAATCGTCATAAGCAAATTAATGTGGCCAACTGAATTTTTTTTCAGTAATTTTTATATTTATAGAAAACAAATGCGTTGTATGCATTTGTCAGATTTCGTGATAGATTCGCAGATATAACACAAATACCTACCGCTAGGATTCAAAGCTCACAAAATGAAACGCTTTAAGTTTAGGCAGCAGTGAATTCAGACTAAATTACCATGGTATAAATTAAAATTTCATTATTTTGGTATAATTTAAAATATTTGGGTTTTGAAAGCGATTCAATTTATAAGTTATTATATAGTTCAAATACCTGGTTAATCATTTCGCTAATATCAACCAGTATTATACTTTGAATGAAATTTAGAATTTCGAGCATACTCAATTACAAAATTATTAAATTATAATTTATGAAATTAAAGTATAATTTATCTCAAAATCTTTGTTTTACCGAATATTCTTCTGGCTTTTCCTAAGAAATTCAGAGATAAGATATTTTTATAATTAAGTACACCCGAAATTCTAAATTCCTCGTTTATAGTATGTCCAGAATATATGGCTGCGTAGAAATTCCAAGCCGCATCAAAACACTGGAAATCAATTTCTATTAAATCATGGTGAGAGTGCAGAAGGGACGCAAAAAAAAAGAAAAAGAAAGATGCAAGCATTCCATAACCATAGCTATTGGTGGTTAGATTTCCTGTTTTTATTTGACTCCTATGATACCAGTATTTATTTTTGGTTAATATAATTTTTCTCATGTAGGCGAAACTGGTCTTGGGAAGTCGACTTTAATGGATACGTTATTCAATACGAGCTTTGAATCAACTCCAAGTCCTCATACGCTACCAAATGTGAAACTAAAGGCTCATACCTATGAATTACAAGAAAGCAATGTTCGCCTTAAGCTGACAATTTGCGATACAGTCGGCTACGGTGATCAAATTAATAAGGACGATTCGTTCAAGGCTGTAGTAGATTACATCGACGCTCAGTTTGAAGCATATCTTCAAGAAGAACTTAAGATAAAACGGTCACTTTCGACATGTCACGATAGTAGAATCCATATCTGCCTCTATTTTATCTGTCCAACTGGACATGGATTAAAATCGCTTGATTTGGTTTGCATGAAGAAACTGGACACCAAAGTCAACATTATTCCAATCATTGCCAAAGCCGATACAGTATCGAAGACAGAACTTCAGCGCTTCAAAGCTAAAATCAACCAGGAACTCCAGAATAATGGTGTGCAGATCTACCAATTCCCTACCGATGACGAAACAGTTTCTGAAATAAATGCATCAATGAATGCACATGTCCCATTTGCCGTTGTGGGTAGTACGGAATTTGTCAGGTTAGGAAATAAAATGGTTCGAGCCAGGCAATATCCTTGGGGAACTGTGCAAGGTAATTTAGACTATTTCTACTGATTATTTTTTTTAGACTATTTCTACTAATTATTTTTTTCAAATATTTTCTAGTTGAGAATGAAACGCATTGCGATTTCGTAAAATTACGTGAGATGCTCATTCGTACGAATATGGAGGATATGCGTGAAAAAACGCACACCCGCCACTATGAACTTTATCGCCAGAAACGTCTCGAACAAATGGGATTTACCGATGTGGATAGCGATAATAAACCAGTTAGTACTTTTTCGTATATTGTTTATAATGTTTTATATATTAAAATCATATTAGGTCTCCTTCCAACAAACTTTTGAGGCCAAACGTTCTAATCATCTTGCTGAATTGCAAGCCAAAGAGGAAGAAGTTCGACAGATGTTTGTGCAACGTGTCAAAGAAAAGGAAGCCGAGCTTAAGGAAAGCGAAAAAGAGGTAAATAAAATTTTGATCGTTACCGTTTAAATTGAATTGTCTGTAATTTGGATTCTCTTAGCTCCATGCTAAATTCGATAAGCTTAAAAAGGATCATGCCGAAGAAAAACGGAAATTAGAAGACTCTCGTAAAAAACTCGAAGAAGAATTCGTTGAATTTAATCGCCGAAAGGCTCAGGTTGCGGCCTCACATCACACTTTGACGCTAGGAAAAAGCAAGAAAAAATGAGGAACATCGTAAAGCCGGACGGATCAGTTAGCTCTCTCTCCGACACATTTAAAATGTTGTATTTTTCCACAACAAAGATCAGACCTATTTTATTCAATTTTTATAATTACATATAACTTTAGTCGTCGACTTGATTTAGGTGAGATGGCGTTAGAAGTTCGCGCGCACAACTTATAGATCAGAAATTAATTAAATGTGTCAAGCTAATCAACTGAATATAGAAAGTGCACTCACAATTTATTTTATGCAGCCATATAATCATAAATCAGTTTGTGTTTTCCAAAAACGTTAGGCTTCCTCAATTTAAATTAATTAAATTTAGTCCCTTAAGAAGCTCAGCGTGTTTTCGCTATATTTATATGTGCTTAAGAATTAACATATGTTTATAAATTCTTTAAATGCAAATATATGCGCTATATATTATATACGTAGTTTTCTGTTGATCTAAGAATTGCGGTTGAAGTTCTTGGTGGGAATGAACGATGTAACAAAAAGTTATTTATCAAATTAGGTCTTTATTCCAAGATATGCCAATTTATCCTACGAAGTATCCTCATCAACGTGAGGTGGCTCTTCCTCTCCAAAATGTACCGAGATATATGCAATTTTTCGTATTTTTTAAAATTAGAATTAAATTATTTCTGTAAAATTTTTTAACATACATCGTACATTTCAAACTGTTAAAGTTGGAACATTTGTAACATTTTCGCTTTTGTTTAAACGATTAAGGGGTAATACTACCTTGTGTGCACGCAAATCAAGAGTCAGTTTTTGAGTTTGTTTTTGTGGAAATTGTTTAATATAATGTAAATCGGTTTTGTGTACATCTTAATATAAGTTTTTAGGTACTTAAAAAAGATGCTTAACAATTTTTTAGATGCAAATTCAGAGTGCGAGAGGTGTTGCACTTGAATCCCTTTTCTTCGTGATCTGCCTTAGCGTACCTGTAGCGCTTCCAATTTTTTAACGATTGATCTGAAATTATAACTAGTTTATTAATAATATTTTCTAGTGAACTATGTAGGAATCGCGTTAGTTTGAAGGTAAATCTTTCTTTTTTTGGTACAAAAATCGGTAGTAAATCGTTAATAGAATTGGGGAATTGTAATCAATCAGAAAAATTCTTCTTACTAGAGAATAGGTTTGTTCGTTGGCTTAAAAACCTGTGGCACCCCAGGGCGCACTAGGGCGCCCCAGGTTTCTCAAAAAACACCGAACTGGCATTTGACGTTTAAAAACCAGTGCAACTAGGGCGCACTGGGGTGCCACAGGATTGTCAACGAACAGACCTAATGTTATTATTAAGCTACAGTTAAAATTTCAGTAGATAATTATAAGCGCTTGAGGTACGCTAAGAAATTATAACAAAAAAAAAAAAAGAGATTCAACTGCAACATTTGCCGCGCTCTGGATTTGCATCTAACAAAAATGTTGAAAATAGTTTTTCAGTACTTTAAGACTCATATTAACATGTACACAAACCAGAAGTACATTATATTAAACAATTTTAATAAAAACAAATCCCGAAAATGACTCTTGATTTCATGCACACGAATTGGAAATTTTTGCTAGAAATAGGTAAGTAATAAAGAAGGCATAAGTGAGAAGAAGACAAAAACTTGGGGCGAAAAGTGGAATTCTCCTGCAGGGTGAACCTCGTAAAAATTTTTTATCACAAAACTTTTCTATGAACACTACACGCTGCCTTTTCCACAGCCATACACCAAACACCTTCTATTATACTTACCCATCATTTATCTAAGGGAAATTTTATTTAATTAATTACTTACGTCTTAAAAACCACTTTTTTTACTTAAAACCTTTTAAGCTTGTTCACATCTACGAACAAACCAAGGCCACCCGGTACTTTTCGCAAAGCGAGCGGAGCACAATAATTAGCTAATGGAGCCGGATATTGCTATGCGAAGCCTCCCGTCCGTTTACAAAATCGAATACAAATAGAAGAAAGTGTTATTCATTCAGATCTCGGAGGCATCTGATCTCACGTTGTCCGAAAGGATTGAAGGATTGCAACAATTGTGGACGTAAACATCCTGGCGAATGTAGGAATACGTAAGCGAAACCACAAAACAATCAGGTAATAAAGGTTCAAAACGGCAGTTATTTGTTCTTGCAGTCAATAAAATATTGTCCTTTAATCAGAGTATATCAAAGTCAAAACATTTAGAGATTTACAGTTGTAGTAAGTTGCAGGTATAGATGCACCCGAATAACTTTTGAATGATTAAGAAGAAGGTTAAAGTTTAGTCAAATTTAAAAAGCTTAAATTGTTATAGGGGTCGAGTGAGGGTGCATCTGAAAACACATTTAAAGACAAGAGCTATAACCTAAAACTAGTAAACTAATTTCATGTGGATATATAATTCATAAAAATACCTTATTCTGTTGTGAGTCAGTTTTCAAAAATTGAGTGAGCAAGGTGCACATCTTTTTATAAGTTTTCTTTAATTTTCGATAATCCAAAAACGTTGAACCCTATTCGCTGGAATTTAAGTTTTTTATTAGTGGTGTTGTATTGTACGTTAGCTAGGTAATGAAAGTAAATTTGACGAATTATAATAAAATAAAATAAACTAATCAGATAGTTCATGCGTTTTAATATGAAATTTTATGTACGTGCGTGAGTTTTATTCTCGACTACTTTGGGATTGGTTCCCGTAATTAGTAAAGGAGAGGGGTCTTGTAAAAGGTTACGGTGCGTTACAGAGGCGGGAGGAGGTATTGGAACAACAGAAAAAAAACGTTACGATGCGTTACATGGGGGGGTGGGAGGGTCTAAAATCTAAAATCTACTAAAAATGCGTTACGTAATACTTGAATGCTCCCTGTAAGAGGAACATGGCTCTTTCGAAACGCTAAATAAAAAAATAAAAAGCCGACTTCAAAACTTTGTCTGTATGTACAGAGTTTATCTAAAAAGTTAAAAATAATTTTTTTTTTACTTTAAACAAAAGAGCATTAAAGGACAATATATAAAATTATTGATACTTAGATATTTACAATATCTAATTAGCCATTTTTAGAATCAGTGCAGACCACCGTTGAGATATAACCTATTAAAAAAAAAAAAAATCATTAAAATCGGTACCCCATCGGCGAAGATATCATATCACATACAAAAAACAAAACAAATTACAGTCGAATTGAGAACCTCCTTCGTTTTTTTAAGTCGGTTAAAAATGGGCTTCTATTAGTCATTACCACACATTCGAGACCCTGCGCCTGCTATCATCAGGCATACAATATGTAATATTTTATAATTTCGCAAAAGAGAGGAGGTTTTAGAACAGAAGCATATTTTGAAAAGCCGCGCCTTTTCAAAGCTACTTCCCGCCAAAAAATAACGACGAAGGTGGCGCATCTGGCAATGCCGAACTTCCGAGAAGCCATCAGAAGTGTACTAAATCATTACCTTGGGACAGTTCGGCGAGTTCAATAAAGGCTGTTTAAGGATTTCTACTTGCGTCCAGGCGGGAGAAATTACGAAAAGTAGAAAGAGGAAAGTTTTAGAATCGGGCTAGAGTAAACATTTAGCGGAAATGTGAGTTGTTTAGCCCAGAAACTGAAGGTTATTTATCGGTACGTGGATGACAGCTGTCAAGCTAAACAAAAACAATTGGCGCATCCCGTCCGTGGTACGAGAAATTGTAAACAAACAATTTAACTGTTGGTAGAGAGGATGTTCAACAAGAGAATTTCGGCGTCGACCTCGTCTAAAGGGCGATCCAGTGGCTATTCACAGGCTGTCTCATCGAAAGTGGCAAGCAAAAGTGCCCACAGTTCAGCTGGATCTCCGGAGTCCCCAGAAGCGGGGATCGTAATTCCCTACATTAAAACTCAAGACAACGCAAAGCTCCTGCCAAAATATACAGCGGGTAAAATCTTGGTTTTTTCCCTTTTAATTAGATTGCTTTAGGTAAATACCCAAACAAATTGCAGCTCTTGCTCGACCGAAAGATGAGTATTTGCCTGCTGAGGATTTGGATTCTATTCAGTTGGAACTTGAAACTCTTTTGTCCAACGTTGCCTTAAGGTATAGGATTTTAAAGTCTGAGTACGAATCTTTGGATAAGGATGATCGACGCGATCGGAGAAGTAAATTTGTGGAAAAACAACCCACTTCTCCAGGAAAACGAAAACGCGTTGATGATAAGAAAGCTAAGGAGCGAACTCTGCCGCATTTTAAATTAGTTAAACAGAAAAATCCTACGGCTCATTCACCAGCACAGTCTCAGCATACGGACGACAGGTAAACCGCGTTCACTGATAAAAGTTTTGTAATAAAAACCACCTTCATATTAGCATGGATGACCAAAAAGTACACACTAAAATGGCACTGCCCAAGAATGACACCCCAAACAAATTCTGGCTATCGGTTGAACCCTATTGTATGCCACTAACTAATGAAGACCTTAAGGTAAGAAGTTTATAATTTATCTAGGATTAAGGCTTATACAGAATAGAGGACAGCCAGTTAAAAACATAAATTCCCTCCAATTTTGCAAAACGAGATTATTTCTGAATCGATGTCTCCCAGACAGCGGCTGCACAGAAATCTATCTGTAAAAAAAAAATTAAAAATACCTTTCATATATCTTCAATGCAGAGACTATGTGAGTTAGGAAATTTTACAAGCAATTGGTCTATCTAAGGTATTGAAATAAAATATCAACATAGCAGCTCGCTATAACTAAAAAACTGCGTGTAAAATATGAGTGTAAGACAAAGCATAAATAGAATCTTTTTATGCAACTTTTATTTTTTTTTATTTTTAATTCATTTAACAGCATCAAAAGAGTTTGCACACCCTCTAGTAAAATCTTATAAATTTATTTACCTGTAGGCTATCGGGATATAATTTGATGATACATATTATTTTTCAGCTTCTTGATGATTTGCTTGAGCAGTATTCTGGCCCATTGGTACCACCAATACCTGAGCTTGGGCCACATTATAGTACAACATGGGCAGCCGAAGATCTTAAAGAGGAGCAGGATAACTCAAATACAAATTCAAAAAATAAGTCAAAGCACCACGGAGCGCAGAATTCTGATATATTTGGGATGATTAAAAAAGGGGAAAAAATTATGTATGTAGTGCGTTAAAATGTTCACAATATTACAACTCATGAATTAAAACTTTCAGGGGTGAAGGCGTTACAGGTCCATTAACGCAGCGGTTAGTATCTGCTTTCATTGAGGAAAATGTGATGAACGATGGATTTTCAAATGCCGATAGTAATAGTAGCTCTGAGAATACAACAAATTCGGCCAGCACACTTCGCACTCTTTCTATGATGAAGAACGGCATAAGCATTGAAAAGCGTGTTAAAAAGGAATTAATTGAGCAAGGGCTTTTAGACCCGGATGACTTTGAAAAGGTAAAGTTTAAATGATAGTTATTTTATTCAGCATAATTGCTAAATATGGCATGCAGGGCCAAGAAGATGAAATTCTCGCTGAAATAAAAAGAGTTCTAGCAGAACTGTCCGCCATAGCTGAGTACAATAGTGGGGAGCTCCGGCGCCTGCATACAGCTGCGAAAGCCGAGCTACAGAGATTAGAAGTTAAGCGGAAGTTAGACGTAGTAGATCAAGAGGTAAGTAGAGTTACAGTTGAATTTGTTTCGAAATGCGAGTAATTTTTTTTTATAATACTCCAGATAATAGAAACGTATAAAAAGACTGTCGCAGCAAAAAAGAAACGGCTCCCTATAACGCCTGAGGAGCAACAAGAAATTTACCGCCTTACATCGGAGCAGAAACGTCTTTCAGATCAATTGGACGCTATGCCTATACCAGGTCCCAATTTTAATGAGTGATTTAAAAAAAGATAAGGCATTTGTTACATTATTTCTTGATATATTTGATGAAAATAAAAAAAAAACGTCTCTTCAAACTGTATTTTTTCCAATCTAGCGAGTCGTACTAAAATGGGGAAGTTTCCTTCATTTTTATCTTTAATAAAAAATAAATATTCGTACTGAAATGGGGAAGTTTCCTTCATTCATATCTTTCATAAAAAATAAGTGTTCGTGCGTTTTAACGGAAGAGGGAGTGACGGGCGTCCAGGCAAAAAGACATGAAATTCCAAAAAATTCTGTTTTTCTAATACTTTTTTTAAAATATTTCATGTAAAGTTTCGTCCTTGTTTAAGGAGTTATATATAGTCAGGAGGTCCAAAAAAGTCGATTTTGCAAGAATATTTCTTGAGATGCCCTTTCAAGTTATTAATGTAAAAATTTGTACACATATTATGGTAACTCTTGAGTGTGTTTTAATGTCTTTTATTTGTAAAAATAATTATTTTAAAAGCTGCTACAGCTGATCTCCGGGGGAAACTCTAAAAAAAGAACATTGCGCCATTCTTCTTTCCAGGAAAAGTATTTACGAGCGAAGGACAATTGGGCCTCTTTATGCCTGCTAGTTAATTTTGGTTTAGCAACCCTTTTTTGCGACGTTAGGGTCGCTTCATTTTGCAAAATTTGCTTAACACGTCGAGTAGTCACATTTAAGTTCAATTCACACATTTTTTTTTGAACTGCACAACGAATAATTGCATGTTTGTTCCCGTGTATTAATTTTTCTTTTATCGCTATTTTTATAATTTGTTTCGTAATTTTCCTTTAATTTTAAATAATTATTAATTACTTTCGGTGATATATTGACTTTTTGGGCTACGGCGCGATAAGAAAGACTGCAGGCTTTGTAAGTAATAAATTTGTTTATTTCTTCTTTACCTAACTACTGTCCACGACCCATATCGCAGCAACTGTTAAAATGTTTTATTCATATTGAAATTTTTATTGTATATTGCATAGTGATGTACTAACTGCTAATAATTTACAGAAAACAATTCTCAATAATGCTACCGTAACCCAAAAACTGTTACTGAGGCTATTTGTCTTTTTCTCTTCGCAGTACAAAAGCTTTTATGTCGAAGCAACCGTGCAGTGAAGAGTTTGTTTAATGTAGTAAATCATTATGCACAATATACAATACTGGAAACAAATGAAATCATACCTTTATTTTTTTTAATTTGAAAAATTTGTTTGCTTGGAAGTTTGTTCTTTTGTTTTGAATAAATATGCAGTTTTGAATTGAATTGTGATATTTTGCATTTGGAATAATGGGCACTTTTGTGTTAAATTTCGATACTAATGTTTTGGAATTTGGAACTTTTGAAATAAAAAAGAGCTCTTTTGAAATGAATTTCTATACGTTTGAAATGGAAAAAGATATTGTGTGGGAAAAGGTGAAATATTGCCTTAAAATGGTATATTCTCTGAAAGTACCACTAGTGAAAAGTTAAAAAAAAAAATTCCGAAATTCTTCACCCGGTAAACCAGGATTTCTCATTAAGAGGCAAGATTTAGAGGTTATGACAGAATTTCTTTGAATTACTGTTTCCACATTTTCTCTAAGAAATGTTGACTGCTATATCTTCAAAAGTAGTATCTGTATCCATCTGTATAGGTAAATTTATCTGTATCCATCTGTATAGGTAAATTTGCAAATTTTTATTACAATTGTAACATTACGAAATAGTTTTTTGGGTTTTTATAGGCGCGCGCGGACAGCATATCTGAATTCAAAATAAATTAACGGATCGAAGCCAAATTTGCCAATTAATTTTATATATGCATGTTGCTCGTTTAAAACCATTAACCTTCAGAAAATTTAATGGTTAGGACTTGCCAATAAATATATTTGCAGTTGTTTTTTTTTATTATAGGATTGGATCAAAAAGAGATTTATTCAAAAGAGTTTGATTTTTTCAAGATCAGCGGGGATATAAACACCTATCCAAAAATTATAATAAATGCTGCAACCAAAAAGATATTTCGCCCCGAAATAAATCAATAAAATTCAATAAACAAAAAAATCTATACTTAGTCCATCCTTTACTTAACCGTGGGAAAGAATGGAAATTTAAAATTCATTGAGCCCATTTACTCGAGCTGCTCCTTATAAGTATATACCAAAGAAAAAATATTTATTGTAAAAGATATAAATTGTTGAATTAATTATGACAAACAAAGATGGTTATCTTTTATGTATTTTGCGAGCTTCAAGCTTCTTAGCATCATTCCCGGAGTGCATCATGTGGGCTCAATTAATAACGATGTGACCAAATAGATACCAGGTCGTTAAAACTTTATATGGCCATTAACATTTTATTTAACGATAATTTAACGTGCTAAAGGTTATTTCTTAATTGTATAGATACATTAAAAAAAATTAAAAAGTTTTTTTGTTTATATTCATTTAGGAAAGTAAATGTATTAGTCGATTAGATATTTTTTTAGTTATTTAAATAAAAGCGCAATAAAAATATGATTGAGGTGACAACCGGAAGCGATAATTAAAAATAAAACATATTCATGGAGATAAAGTCATAATTCTCACCTTTTTGTTCATTTTTATTGGAACGGAGATACAAATCGAATACTAATGAGATATTTATAGTAATTTGTATAATTTCTTGCTTTGGCAAATATGATTATACGATCATTTGAAACATTTATTCGTTTTGCATATTTTTCGGAATGATAGTTTCATTCTTATGTTGTAATATTATGTACGAGTTGAAGCGGTTAAAGTTATGTAGGCTGAGGTCAATCGAAATCGACTAATTAAATACAAAGTTGCACTTTTTTTTTATAGATATTTCTCGCGATGTCAAATTCGTCGCGAGGAACAGTCAATTTCGATTAGGTCCTTTTCTTATTTTGACTCCTTCGACCTCAAGGGAAAAATTAAAATAAATGGGTTTAGCTTTCCGAAAAGTACAACAGGCGGGTCTTCGATATTGAAAACCGACGAAAACATTGATAAAACCAAAGAAATGATTGCCGAAAACCACAAATTGACCATTAGAGAGCTTGTAGAGGGCTTGAACATGGCTTATGGATCCATTGAAAGCATTTTGGTTAATGATTTGGGCTTCAGACGTCTCGCTGCAAAACTGGTGTAGCGAATTGAATTTCATGCCGAAATGGCATCGCGTTGACGTGACGAAAGACATGATTTCGAGGGCTGAACCGACCCAATGTTCATCCAACGCATAATTATTGGAGACGAAAAGTAGGTTTATGAGTACGACACGCAATCCAGGCATCAAGCGAGTGAATGGCGTCCAGCGAACGAGCCAAGATCCAAAAAACTACTCGTTTTCAGTCGAAAAAGAAGGCGATGTTCACGGTTTTCATGGATTACAATGGTGTTATGCATGAATTCTTGCCGCAAGGTAAGACAGTTAGCAAGGAGTATTATTTGGGATTTATGAGACGTTTGCGTGAAGCAGTTCCTAAAAAAATAACGGATTTGTGGGCAAACAACTCGTGGATCTTGCATAACGACAACGCACCGTCGCATAATGCCATCATTGACAAAGATCCGAACAAACACCATCCAGTAGCCACCAAATTCGCCTGATTTGGCTCCCTGCGACTTCTTTCTGTTCGGTCGACTAAAAAAAACGCTCCGGGCAACGCGTTTTAGCAGCCAGGAGGAGATAATGGAGACACTGAAGACGGCTCTGATCGCCATGCTGAAAAAGGAGTATCAAAAATGTTTCGTTGGATTAGATCAAGCGCTGTCATAAGTGCGTTGCAGTTGATAGAGGTGGCGATGTCTATTTTCATGAATAAACTTGTATTTTTAATAAATTCCTGAAACTTTTTAACCATATCAATTTAATGCAATATTAAAACATTATGGCTGTTTAATTTCGGGTTTTATTTTCTCGTGAGTTTAATTATTTAGAATTGAGCTTCATCTCTTAGTCGTTTCTTTAATCCCAATCTCTCTAATCTGGCTTTTAAGTACCTTATACTTAATTAAAATAGACGCTGCAGCAAGCTCCCACTTAAAGCATAAATAACTCCTCAGATTTAATGCGTATTTCATCGGAATCAACTGGAAAGCCTAAACTCGCAGTTAAATTAGAATTTGGTGTCTGTTGTCTTTTTCTTTTAACAATATCATACATAGCTCAAAATTTTTGCTATATGGTATGTTAAAAGTCGGCGCGAAAATGTGACTTTGCAAGATGGTTTAACTAATTTATTCTAAATTTAAGCCAATAATCGTTTTTGTGTTATTTGTTGTCGACTGACGTCCATTCTGATATCATAATTAAAAAAGAGGTTAAAAAGAAATATAAGGTTAATTTCCACTTTCGCTAAATGATATTCGATAGGGCATTGTTTTCTTTACCACCATTTTTTTTTCTTGATATGCATATACTTTTATACTAATGAAATACAATGAATATACGAGTATGCGACCATTAAATGAGCAGCAGACATAAACTGTTAATAATAATAATAAATAACATTTTAATATGCATTTGGGTTTTTACTTCGGATGGTTTAGATAATATCAAAATATCAAAAGTTAGAATAACTTTAAAATGGCACGCCAATTTGAAAAATGCGCATTTAAGTCAAAACGAAAATTTATTCATATAGTCAAAACCATAGAGGAAGGATTGCAGGTAAATTCAAATATTCTTCTAACCCTGGCAAGTTTCTGTCTGTCGTTAAATTGGACTTTTCATTGTTCTCAGGCCACAAGGAGACATTTATTTCCTAGTGGAATTTATAAAGGCGAGCACCAAAATATCGTGGGTTTTATAAAACATGAAGATTTAAAGTTTGGTCCAATGATTAAAATACTCGGCAGCAAAATGGAAAGCTCCAGCACTATTTCTTTCGTTTCTCTCACTTTCTTCAGAATGTCGAAAGGTTAAGGCTGACGATGTTATTGATTCTGGTCGGTGTGATTCATGTACTGAATGAAGTCACCACTGATCCAGTATCAACGAGACTCATTAAATATTCGTTCGAAAGATTTACGGCTGGACTCTTGCTCTCATCGGAGGAAGGCATGTGCCTTTTACATAAGTTTTCAGATTTAAGAACACAGGATCCCTTTTCGGATTAAAAATTACAACGGCAGATGCTTATGCATTATTAATGACTTATGTTATGGGAAGTTTAACAGATTAACATTTTTTTTAATCCATTCTGAAGTAATAATTTGCCCGATTGGTGATATGTTACAGTCCCCAAAGACGACGCAACAAATATTCATAAATATAAAATTTCTAGCTTGGGAGCTATGCTATGTCATGAAATTGACTTGTTTATTATAGTTTGAGAATTCCCATGCTGGAAATTTATTTGTAAATACATATTTACAAATTAACGACACGTAGAACTACTCGTTTCACTGACCTGGAGTATAATGGCCTCTCAGTTTGTTTTTAACTATACAATAATAGGTCTTTCTGTTAAATATAAAGTCTTTACTCATGGGTAAAAATGTTTATTTGAAAGTGTTTGTTAACCTCACGGAGGGGAAAAACCTCTTACCAAATTTTACCAGATTTTACTCACTTCGCGAGACCGAGTAAATTTAGGTAAAACCACCGATTGCTTGCCACTGTGGTGTAATCTGGCTTTGTAATTTGCCATTAGTGTTTTAGTTGTGCGTTTCGATCCAGATAAAAGTAAGTTATTGAAAAGTATTTTACATTAATAGAAAACATGTTTTAAAATATAAATAATTTAGGAGAATAATGGATAACTGCGGAAAATCCATATACGGCGACCGGACTCCTCTATGTTACTTGCTCTCTGATCACCTTGAAAACACTGGAAAGCAGTAAGTTCAATATTTTGATTTTATTATTAATATACATATGTCTAATGTAAATAAAATTATATTACTTAGATCCCGGAATCGGTACTTTTTCAGGCAGTACTCGAACAATTAAAAGGAAGAATGGAAGAGTTCAATGATGAGGACTTTATTTCCATATCGGAAATGGACAACTCAGAAGCAAACTCTACCGTAGCGGCTAGCAATGCCATGAGCGATGAGGAGTTAATTTGCAAACATATAATGCAAAAACCATTTTAAAATTATGGTAGCATCTCGTATTTTTAAATTGCGTGAAAATTTGTAAACATTAATTAAGTGTTCAATAGGTATTAACAAACTAAATTTGTAACAGAAGAAATGGGTTGATTGCTTGCAATTGAAAGCTTTGAAGTTATTCATTTTCTTCGTATCAGAAATTTAACTGGAGCGAAAATTTGAATTACACGATATTTTAGACGATGTGTCAAAACTTTCATGCAGATTTAAAAATTAAATACTCGAGGTATGGTTATATTTTGCAACAGAGTTGCTTTTTTGTAGAAAGCAATAATAATTAGCTGGATTGCCAGGTCAAATTACTACTTTTCTGCATAAAGGAGATGGGTGCAAAAGTTGGGAAAACGGCGAGATTCGGGGAAAAAAAAAAATGTGGAAAGAAATTGCAAATCGTTTCAATGATGAACTCAACTCAGATTGAAAATAAATACAGAGCCCTCGAGAGGCAGTTCAAGGAAGTTAAAATAAATAACAAATTAACGGGACGAAACAAGTTAAAATGTGTTTTCGAGAAGTATATAGTTAATGTCAAGTATTTTTATAATTTAAATAATTATAGTTATTTCAGTGAAATGGAACTCACTTGGATTCTATCTTGGAAAATAGCACAGTGTCCCCAAGTAAATGATATATTTGCTGCGACATTCTATAAAGTAAATGTGAATATCCGTAGGTATGACTAATATTCCAAACATGGAAAACTCTCTAAGGAACAGTTCGGCGAGCAGAGATGTTGAAACACTTCGACACAGAACCAGAAATGATGCCATTGCAGCCGAGCTGAAGAAAATTCGAGAGACAAAAGAAAATTATTATGAAAAATTTTTAAAGTTGAAAGAAGAATATTATAAAAAACAACACGAGCTGAGAGAAGCTCATTACAAGAGAAAAGAAGAGCAGTGAAGTAGTGAACTCGAGAACGTTTAGTAATGCGTTTTGATTTCATTATAAGTAAAATAGAAGAAGTTTATTTAGCCATCAATTCACAAACATTTTATTGAGTTAAAAATTCGTTTAAGGAAGAAAAAACATTTTTGCTCTTACAAGGAGAAGGCACCTGGTCGTCATCACCGATTTCGCTCAAATTTATAGCACATATAGGGCTTGGCAACAAATGAAAGTACCCGAAGTGGCAGCTCCAGATGGCCACGCGTTTACAAAATAATAGTATAAAACATTTTCACGCGACTCTAAATCCCATTCATTCCGAAAGCGGCGGCTGGTGCAGTGGTGAATACTTGGGCTTGGGATTCAGAGGTCACGGGTTCGAATCCCAGCGTGGGGATGCTTTTTTTCGGATTTTTCCCAATTTTTATAAGATTCGAGTCCGCAATTAAGTGAAGTGATAAATTTTTTATTTATTTATACGCAAAAGGCATAAATAAGGAAAAAAATTGGCATTGCGGACTTTTGTACATTCAAATTCAAACTTTCATTATTTTTCATGATGAATTACATTTGGCGGGGTGATATTCGTTATAAAAACAGGGGAAATAGTAATTATTTCTGCATTTAGCGCAGGTTATAAACGCCGCATTTTTACAATTATAACGTTGTTTCAACGTCTCCATACAAAAGCAAACTTGATTCACATTCATAAAAACTTCTCTCTCATTTCATTTTCTATATAACTTTCAAAATATATATTATTTTGCTTTTATTTTCAAACGAAATATATTAAGGATTATCTCTTTAATTTTTAAAAGGATATGATGAAAATTGAGGGAGTTACAGAACTCCAAAGTGGACTTCATGTTTACATCGTACTGCACTTGAAACCTTAAACGTATTTTCACGAAGATCTATTTTTTTTAAAGTTAAAATCGGTGAGCTAAATATGTAAGGAGCAGTTCATACTGAGAATAAACAGTGGCAATTGGCACGACAAGTAAAACAACAAAGTATCGGTCATATACATAATGAAAATATGCAGCAACAAACATTACATTCATTACATTAGGAAGCTGCAAAAACATATTCAGAGGCATTATAGTGAACAAAAAACTTAACACTTGTTCCGTGACTATTTTTGCCTTATTAGCATTTCAATGTCAGACGAAATCGAAATTAGCTGCCGGCAAGGCGTTAAATTTATAACGAAGTGTTGGCTGCGAAGACATCTTTCAAAAAAATAAAAAAGGAAAGGCGTAAAGAAGCTAAAAACTTTTGACTTTTCCATTAATAATATCGGTCGAAAAACTTTTTCATATAAAAATAAGTTAAATATTTGAAGCAAAACCTAAATAATAAGTACTCCGATTTTGAATTTGAATGAAATTTAGGTATTAGATAATTAAGTTAGTGTTCAGCTCCAATATTCCAATAAACTTTCTGTAGGTGATTCTATAACTAGACATAGTATATAGTCTAAATGAGCACTCGATTAATTCGGCATTAAAGAAACTCAATTATAAAAACCGGTTTTAGAAACTATTAAAATCTTTTAAATGTAACATGAACGTAAGCTGATGTGACATACAAAACAGTATCGGAAACATTAAAAATTTTAAATTTTATTATTTTTTTAAACGAATAGTGTAGTTTAGACGAATTTTCGTGTATAAAAACTGATAAAAGCTCCATGCATAAAGCCTATGCGTTTTCTAACAATTTAACCATCAATCTTCTTTTGGAATGCAGAAAGATATGTGTCTCATCCATGAAGCTATTAACAGCGATTAACAGAAGATTTGTAAAAGCGAAGGCGTAAAATCGAAAAAACTAATGCGAACCTTGATATTTATATAGCATGTCTTCTGTAGTCTGCGCTAAGCATGGCCATTAATCAGAAACAGCTTGGAATCGACAGATTGCGATTAGAGTATCAGGGCCATCGCCAATTCTTCATAATTTCATCTGCATCTTATAAAAATAAAAGAAGCGACATATGTAAATTTCAAATGGACTTTCAAATACTTATATGTAGATATGAAGTAAGCTTATGTATCAAAGCATCAACAAAAAGAAGTTAGGTTTAACACACTATAACAAATTTTATGTCGTTTTATTCGTAGATAAATATTAACTTTGCATAAATCACTTTTACTGTTTCAACTTTTTATTTATACTGCTAATGAGGAATCTGAGCAGTTAAGTTATTTTTAATATTAAAATTTTAATAATTTATCTTCCGATTTGGATTTTCCTTCAAAATAATTTAATTATGGTATAGGTATATTTTTAATGGAATTTTGTAAACATATATTTATTGTTTTGTGTTATACACAGTTGGAAAGTGATAACTGCTATTAAGAAAGCCGTGTGTAAAAAATAGGTGTCAAGGTCAATTTAAAATCTAAAGGAAATTATTGTTCTCAGATTGCTGAAATAGCAATAAATAAAAAGTGTTAAGTTCCTAATTGGCATCAAAGAATTGTCTAAACATCAGGTTTCTCAATAAATAAACTTCATAAACCTCAAAAATAGCAACTGATGAATTTTCTAAGGTGCGAAATTTGTTTATTTTTTTTAAAAGTGAATTATTGCGATGTTTTCTGCATTTTGGGTCACGCTAATCATCTTGTAGAGACTGGTAATAAAATTATTTCAAAATTAAAAATACGACGAATATACACGATAAGAAAACAGTTCATTATCAATATTCTTATAAATATTCTGACGGGCTTTCACGCAAAATTTCATCTCCTTAGCAGTTTTTATGAAGAGATTTTGAATTGTAAATTTTTTGAAGGACAAACTTGATTGATTGAGGTTTGTCTTAAATAGAGTACACATTATCATTCATGACTGAATGGCGAATTATAGAGTGTGAGTTTAAATGATGTGCCGAAATGTAAACTTTTGAATTTTATCTGTTAATCAAATGTTATTTTATATAGTACTTATATGTGGTCAATCAATGATAGTATTTTTTTTTCATTTACGACAATTACTAGTGTAGAATTGTACTTAAATACAATACAATATGCAAAAATTTCAATTTTTTCTCTGAGAAAAGAAAAAATACATATCTACATAATTAAAAAATTGTTAAAATTATTTGTCATCATATTCTTTTATATTTTTTTCCAATTACCAATAGTAAAGCTAATAATGTTCTGGACAATTTACATACATATGTATTATGTATATCTTAATCGAAAAAAATAATTAAAATCAAACCCAAATCTTTGTCGGATTATAACCCACATACTTATGTTGAAATTTTAAAAATCAAATTATTTACTGCTCATTGTAACTTTAAAATGATAATCTTATTCAATATCATGGCGCAAAGATGCTTGCAATTAATATAAAAAAAAAAACACACAAAACAATCCTTTTATTTAAAATGCTCTAATAAAGATAATAAAATTAACTTTTTCTTAGTTCTCACAGAGTAGAGTGTCCTTAATATTTGTGTGGTGAATTCAAATTTTAGATTGGTGGAACTAAAGATAATTATAGCATATCAGCCGCTCACTGCTCTGCACTTCCTTGCCATAACTATTTTTTCCAATTTATGCTTTGTATATTTTTTACGATTTCTTGTAGGGTTGTATGGTATATCTACGCCGTCTATCTTTCCTCTAATAAATTTAGTTACAATTCCTCTTTTGATGTTTATAGTCGTCGGTTAAACTTAATTTTTATTCCATCATGCCTCGTCGTTTAAAAGTTACACTAACATTGAATACTGATTTAGAGATTTTTCAATAAAAATACTCCTCTATCTTCCTTCAGTTTAGCCTGATATTAAACAAGAAATAGTGCCTTTCTATTGCTTCTAACGAAAGGTCACCTAGAATTAAGTACAAAAAACATGAAAAAGTTTATGCTACTGGTTCCACAACATGCCGTAACCTGCGCAGTTTTTAAAATAACCCTTTCCTTAATAGTTTAATGAAAAAACTACCGAAATTGTTCAAGGTAAAGAGCTGCCAGCGTCATAAATCTGATTTCCTTGGTTAACATCTTCATCGCTTTAATTTTTAGAGTTGCAGTAGTTTACTCACACCTGACTAGACCACAAGATACATGAGCGACCACTACATGCTTCATCAGAATGTAATGAGATATGTAAACTGTATGTAAGATTTGAAAATTATCCCGGTAGTGGTTATTTATCGGTTAAACTTAGAATTAGACAGCTCTCATCTTAAGGAAAGGGCAATTCATTATATTCATTCAAAAACTGTTAAGCCACACTATGTTGTTGTCTCTGAGGTCTTCTACCTTCTAAAATTTAACTTCCGCTTAAAATTGTTACTTAACAAGGCTACTAACGAAATGATTAATGAAAATTTATAATAAGCATCGGAATTAAATATAATATAGGATTGTACTGGCTGAAGTATGCCACTTTTAGCTAAATTAATCAATCTGAAATCTTGTGTGGCTTAAAACTTGTATCGAAAAATTGTTTCCTTAAATCATTAAATACATGACGTTAACAAAAAAACTTCCACGAAATACATTTACCCAAAAAGTTGTTTGCTTATTATGTTACTACGCTTTTTATTTAGCACAAAAATAGACGATTCTATTGAGATAAA
The DNA here is from genome assembly GCA_949715965.1 of Dysmachus trigonus. NCBI lineage: Eukaryota > Metazoa > Arthropoda > Insecta > Diptera > Asilidae > Dysmachus > Dysmachus trigonus. Next base: position 50,144,809 of record OX454319.1, on the reverse strand, counting down.
ATGTCTATTTGATGGATTGCGCACAAGACCAATGTGCTAATAAATACTGTCTATGCATTAATAAAGAAGTGGTAACTTTATTATAAAATTGAAAGTTTAATTGGGTTTCATATTAATTTACGATCTCACGTCTTTTGCCGTAAGCGGCAAAGATCGACAAAAAATTAGAACAAGATCCAAACATTTGCTTTTAAGAATGTTTACTATCATGGACCACCACTTCGAAGAGCATTCGAATCAGAAAAAGTTTGGAAATGCCGCGCATCATTCGGAGGTGATTAATCAAGCTTGAATATAATATTTATATAACTCCCTAATAACTGGACATATTTTCAGTGCGATGTTCGGCTGTGAAATATTCACCTTCTAGATCTCATGCAAATGAGTCAAAAATTCGGCATTCTGAGACGTATTGTCAGTAATTGAGCGGAGGTAATGCATAGGTGTGCCCAACCTTTTATAAATGCTTACCTAGGCATGCCGTGCTGTTTTATAGCGCACGTTTTGAGTTTTTTTTTATTAAATCTCGATTACGATAAAACTAATTGCTTAATGTGTTGAGTTTCAGATGATTTTCGAAGGTCAATCAAAGCCGATGTTCAACCTTCACTTATATTTGCGGATGCGCTTGCTTTTGTAGTTTATTGATTGGGGTACCCTATACACATTTTTTCTTCAAAATTGCAATAGATCTCTAATTTGATGAAAACATTTCAAACGAAAGATTGATTACTGGTAAATTAGGGTTAAACATTCCAAACATTACATGCAGTGTCTATTTAAGTCATAATTTAGATTTAGACTTTGTGATTAACAGATAGTTTGTATGTAAAATTTAATCTTAGGACACAGCTCACTAATGATTGGCCATGCAAATTTATAAATATAAAAGAAGGACTTGTGTCCAATGTGTCCTTCTGCAAAAGAACAACAGTATTTAATATATAAGGCCTTCGGGCTCTAGCATTTTTGTGTTAGCAACTTTGTAACAAAATGTATTTATGGTGATTGGGAATAAAAAATCTTGTATTATTCCTTGCATTTTGCAGAAAAGTCTTTATCATGCTTCAATTTTTGATTAATGTTTGTTTGAAACACCAAATTAATTTCGAACGAAATACCAAATTAATTTTCCAGACATACCTACGTAAGTAGGGCTTTGGCTGTGAGCAATAAAAAACTAAGATTTCAAGTGCATATTTATTGAGGACACACATTTTTCTAAATAAATTAGTTCCATCTAAAAGAGATTTCGCTGGCTTAAGAAAAAATCAGAACTATTTGAAAGGTTACTATAACAACGACGTTATTCATAAAACTAAATAATTTTGGGTGACAAAACTTAAGAACATTATCGCATTCTTATGCACATGTTATTTAAATAATTGTTCAGAAGAGAAGTTTTGTATAAAGTCTGTGGAAATAATTAAATAATTTTTCAATTTGATATAATAAAACCTATAAAATATTAAACTTTTATTATAAACTTGTATTTTATTTATATATTATATCAGTCTACTCCAGTTTTAAATTTTGAGTAGGTAAGTACTTTTCAGCCAAACGGCCCAACACTATTTCAGCTGAAATTTTCTTTTTATTATTATTATTTTATTCATTCCCTATCTGCAGCAATAGCATTATGCTTCTAACTCCTAAGCCGCGTTTTTATCCGCCTCATGGCAGAAAAACTTCTCTCACAATGGAAGGTTTGATCGTTCGGGTCGTTGTGGTACAATGTGTGTTTTTTGGTTGTAACACCCTGTTCTATCATGTTTTCATGATTCGAGATGAATTTCGTGTACGTTTTCCATGAACCATTAATTCCACAGAGATTAGAAGATTTTTGAATTTACAGGGATAGGTAAAAATTTGCAGTTTATTTTTCAAGATGAATTTCCAAAAGGGAAGCCGGTAGAAATCGTGTTATATGGAGCTAGGGCTGTCATCTGCAAAATTATAAAACCAGGACAAGAAGTTCGACAACCTCGTATTTTTTAGCGTGATATCCAAACATTTTTACCTTTTTATCTTATTTACTAATGTAACAAGTTCAAATTGTTATAATGTGTCTTTCTTTATTTATTAATTATAAAATTAGTCAAGTTACAAAAAAAAAAAAAAAAAAAACACAATAGTAAAACAATAAAACAAAACAATATCAACGAATTAAATTAAATCTCTCTTCTACTTAGAACAAAAACGAATCTTCTAAACATTAAAGATACAGTTCTACTTCTGTAGAAGCAAAAAATAAAATATCTAATATTAAGGCCTAATCCAGAATCCGTTGGAGGGGTTCCGAATGAAAAAGCATCTAACAATATGGCAATATCAAATTGAGCTCCCTTCAGATTTTAAATACCATTCCGAGTTCAGAATTTCTATGACACTGGTCGACACCAATTTTGATACAGAACAATATCCATAGCTATAAGAGGAAGTATGGGATTCATGAATTATGGAGTTCCAGCTCACTACTCACTCGCGTACGGAACTACTTAAACGATACCTATGGCCGCAGGTGGATTGGAAAGGGTGGTCTAATTGCCTGGCCTGCGAGATTAATCGATCTATATCCTTTGGATTTTTATCTATGGGGCATCACAAGGATATCGTTTACAACAAGCTTATAAACTCCGTAAAGCAATTGTGGGGACGAATTTGTGCTGCTTGCGATAAAGTTAGAGCAAATCGTACGTTTGGTGCTTTTGTCCAAGGATCTTTAAAAAGCAGTGGCGTTTACTCTAAGCGCAGATGTTTTCCACACACCCGTCCAAAATTAGAAATTTTTCAATTGATATCCGTTGAGTGATTTCTTTTTTCCAAAATATATTAACAATTTAACAATGTTCCCCCAGACATGCACTATATCATATCAACCCACTCAACATTTATATATCTTCCCGATAATGTTCTCCTTTAAGCGCACGATGATGCAAATCTTAATATGTATATTAGGGTGCTTTTTTTTCGCGACTATTTTTTTTTTTTTCAGTCCCACCTCGAAATTTTGTGGCTAATACCTAAACAAACATTCCCTGAAAATTGGAGCCCTTAAAAATAATATTTAGTACTAGACCAAGACGCATAAAGATTTCCCATATAAAATACACGTGAACTTTGATTATTTTTCTTCAAATCTCTACAACTCAGGGGCATTTTATGGCACAATCTTGGACAATGGTAGGGTTTCTTCAGAATTGAATGCTCTACAAAAGTGTCCATTGCGGTGTAATCGTAACTCCTACCAGCGAGGTAGTACGGGTCATTAACCCCAATTTTTCCATGAAATTCTCGCTTTTTGCCCCTATCTCGTAAACAACAAGAGTTATAGAAAAAGTGAATATGACAAACTTATAGCAAATTCAATTTCCTCCAAAAAGTTCTTGAACACCAAATCGCTAACATCAATATTTCTTGAGATATTGGGCGTTGAAGTTGAGGTAGTGTGGAATTGTCATGGATTATTGAGCTAACTTGTAGAAACACTACCTCAACTTCAAAACCCAATATCTCAAGAAATATTGATGTTAGCGATTTGGGGTTCAAGAACTTTTTGGAGGAAATTGAATTTGCTACAAGTTTGTCATATTCACTTTTTCTATAACTCTTGTTGTTTACGAGATAGGGGCAAAAAGCGAAAATTTCATGGAAAAATTGGGGTTAATGACCCGTACTACCTCGCTGGTAGGAGTTACGATTACACCGCAATGGACACTTTTGTAGAGCATTCAATTCTGAAGAAACTCTACCATTGCCCAAGATTGTGCCATAAAATGGCTCTGAGTTGTAGAGATTTGAAGAAAAATAATCAAAGTTCACGTGTATTTTATATGGGAAATCTTTATGCGTCTTGGTCTAGTACTAAATATTATTTTTAAGGGCTCCAATTTTCAGGGAATGTTTGTTTAGGTATTAGCCAAAAAATTTCGAGGTGGGACTGAAAAAAAAAAAATAGTCGCAAAAAAAAAAGCACCCTAATGTATATACACACATACGTACTGTTGTGCTTGCAGTACCATAATGAAAAAATTCTACCACACTGAAAGTACAATAAATTTCCCCAAAAAACAATGATTTTGTGTCCTCCAGAAAAAGTCGCACACCGACTTCATACAACACATCTATAGCGTACGCCGCAGAGTGGAATAGCGTCAAAAAGCTGGCCAAAATCGAAATACCGTCGGATATGCTTGAAATTAAGTATACAGGGGTTTTAAGTGTTTCTGATTTCAAATTGGTTCTGAAACTTCAGAAATTCAATATGGCGGATCCAAAATAGTAGACCAAGAATATAAAATTTGATCGGATTTCCATAAAAATTGGTATATGGGGGTTTTTAGGGTGACTTGTTTCAGCTTCGATATCAAAAATCAAAAATTCAATATGGCAGAATCAAAATGGCGGACAAGAAATTCTTAACTCAATCAAATTTGAATAAAAGTTCATATATTAGTAATTTGGGTTCATTTATATCAATTCTAATATCATAATGGAAAAGTTTATCATTTTGAAATCAATATGGTGGACGGTCCTTCACAAATATTGGCTTCTAGTGGCTGTTGGAGTCACTTTACTGAATTCCGATATCAAAACTTTATAACTAAAAAAACGAAAACCGTTATGAAATTATACCATTATTTGGGTGCTGTCAAAAGAGCAACATTGTGCTTAACAATTAAATACCATATGTAAGTATTTTACTCACGTTCAGGTGAATGACACAGCTTTGAAGAGGTAAGGTAAAATTTGAAGATTTGCTCGATGCCAACTTTAACAGTAAAAAAACGTAGTAAAATGTACTATTAGTGAAAAATCTTAATACTACGTATGTATTAGATTGCCTAAATTGTATTGCAGTATTAGATGACAGATATATGGTATAAACGTAGGATTTGGAATTTTATAATATCGATGCCACATTTATGTTAAAGGTATTATTACAATGGGCCTATAATGACCTAAGTGTCTTTTCGGACAGCCATATCAATCTACAATCTACAATCAATCCATGGTAAAATACTGTGACTGAAATTCTTTTGTGTTAAAAGAATATACACAAGTAAGCAGACCTTTTGAATATAGAATATGTTTCTAAACTCCATTTATACATGATCAGATTTTCACTGTTCATTAAGCTTTGGTTGAGTTAATTCTTCTCGTTAATTTTTTTCTGCACATGGTTACACAGTAACGTTAGTCCTCAAAATTTTAATTTGTGTATTCCTCTATAATAAATCGTCTCATCTACTAATAACTTCGTTTAACAGCAAAAAATTCAATTATATAATATGTCCGATTTTTAATTTGATATTATGGTAACGAGCTACAGATCACTTCTAATCTCGCATAATTTTAATATCTTTCTTTAAAAAAAAAACTACATTAATTCGAATAAATGAGATCAAAAATAACCAAAACGGGGACTGTTTACAGACCTCCTTCACATTTTTTATCTTCAAGTCAAGACTCACACTCACGAATACGTATATTATATTTTCTGTCTGCTCTCATACTGAAATGACCTTTTTGAATTAACTAAATAATTTTCACATTAACAAACAAAAATAAGTAAAATGACGGTATCTTTAAATTTATTCAATTCTTTTCCAAAATTGCTTAAACCACCCAAAGATGACTATTTATCACAAAACAAGATTATGGGTGGTTTCCAACATTAAAATGCATGGCAAAATTTATGGTAACAATTTGGTTATTTGATACTTTGCTGGTACTCTCCTCATATATTCTCAGAAAAAGCGCAAATGTCAAATATTTATTTGTTTAGAGTTAATTTTTCATGTAGCGCAGATTTTTCATTGGTAAGATATTCGCCCACCCGGTGGCAAGAAAGACCTACCCAAGTCAAGCCGTAATTATTACCGGCGTGGGTATGTACTTATTTGAAATTACGATCTGAACCGGTTCACGATTTTACACAAATTGCCGGTTTTTCCAGATTCACTCATTGAGGAGCCTGCGGTTATTGACAAATATTACCCGCACTTGATGAACCCTAGTCTAAATGGTCATATCAGCAATATATTTCTTAGATATACCAGTCGACGATTGAAAGTCTACTTAACTAAATTATAGAGCATGTCTCAAGGGCACGAGTATAAGGAACGATGGTGTCGGCATCTAATTTCAATGTCATTCGCGGTTAGCGAACCCGCAGCGGTCAAAGAAAGTATATGCGACAAAAGTTCGGGCACTCCTATCCGAAAAAAAAAACAATCGGCGGATGAATGCTCAGACCTGTCGCTATTGTTGTTATCGGTTCCACTTTTGTTATGACACCTTTAATAACCGAGTTTCAGACGGAAATTAGCATCTTCTCGCAATTTCTCAAGATAGCTAACTCCTTCCCTGGATCTCGATAACTCACAGTTTTACGATTCGAAAGACACTCGAACTGATTTAAGTTTTATGGTTTATCTAGTGGAAAAGTTGCTGGAGCGTCAGGTCTAAATTCGGTCTTACTTCCTGGCAGTTTCTGGACATGATGTCAGGGCGCATTTTTATTTGTTTGGGAATCTTTAATATTTGCTTGATCTAGATCAGTTTTTTCTTTTTATCGTACAGTTAATCTCGTGTCCAAACCAGTTTGAAGTGGGAGCTGATGCAGATTAGTTCAAATTAGTTGGGAACATTAGTGTATAATCTGATAATCATTTATGACAGGATGTATGTGATAGATTTGACTTTTCCTGCCTTATACAGGAAGTGGGCAATTAACAGCTCCATTTATTTTATATGACCTGCGTATAGTTCAGGTCTTATCGTTGCCATGCTACGGAAATTTTTATATTATGACATCTTCGTCAAATTAATTACTTATTTACATAATGGGATGCAGGTTTGGAGAGACAGACACCTTTCGGAAATATTTCTGTGTACATACCATATATCGAAGGCAGCTTAAACTTTTATATATCTAAATGACCTTGTGCATTTTAGATACATGCATTTTGACCATTGGTTAGTAGAAATAGATTTGATTCATGTGAAATCAAAAATAGCCCACAAATATATAGAAGAAAAGTAGTGTCTCAATAGTTAAACGAAATGCAGCTGAAATCAACGATGAAATCTATGTGCTTCTCGTTGCAAAATATTTTTGATTATGAATTTTTAGAGTGGTCGGACAGAAAAGGTTACGTTCAAAAAAGGAATAAAAAAGTTATCTACCATAAGACATAAATGTCAATTTTGTTTTAATGTTTGGGCTGGGTTTATAGTTTTGTATCGAATAGTTAAATAAATTAATTTGGAATAGAGTCCGTAGCTTCTACTGATTATTCTAATCACTGTTACAATTTTCGTAAAGCTGACTTTTCTAATATGAACACCTGGCTTTCTGAGTATGATTGGACAAGCGTTTTGGGGGCGCATGACATTGACGAGGCGGTTTGTTCATTTTACAATATTATTTCTCTGTGTTTTTCGTTTTACGTACCTGTAAAAAGAACAAATAGTTCTACAAGCTGGCAGCCTTGGCTTAATAGCACTGTTAAGCTTTTGAAAAATAGAAAGAGTAAAGCGTGGAAGAAATATTGCGTCTCTCGGAATGAGCTTGATTTTTTTACTTATTCCGAAATTCGTAACCAATTTATCGTGGCTGCTAATGCATCTTATATAGCTTATATTGATAGTATGAAATCTTCTCTCCGTGATGATCCGAAGCAGTTTTGGAGGTTTGTTAACTCAAAAAAACGCTCTGATGGATTCCCTGCCTCACTATTTTATGGTTCTAACAAAAGCAGCGATTCTAAGATTATTTCCAATCTCTTCGCGGATTTCTTCAGAACCGCTTTCTGTGATATTGCCTGTGATATTAACCCTGTCGATTTTCTCCACTTGACGAAGCTTCCGCCGACTTCCCTCCATTCTAATGACCTTATTATTATTGACAATATTGTTCTTGAACATATTGCTAAATTAGTAGATAATTTCTCGTTTGGTCCTGATGGCATACCGTCTTGTTTTCTAAAAAGATGTAGTACTGTCGTTGCCCCTGTTCTCTGTTATTTATTCAATTTATCTCTTCGTTCTGGTGTCTTTCCGAAGTCATGGAAAACGTCTATCATATTGCCACTCCATAAAAAGGGCAATAAATGCGACATATCCAATTACAGACCCATTGCGAACCTTAGCTCCATCGCAAAACTTTTTGAGGCTATTGTTTGTGATGTACTTTATTTTCATTGTAAACCATTTTTAATGTCGTTTCAGCACGGTTTCATAAAGGGGAAATCGACTACTACCAATCTCTTAGAATTTTCCCATCACTGTATATCGGCTATTGAGATGGGCAGGCAAGTCGATTGTGTATTCACCGACTTTAGCAAGGCTTTTGATAGGATAGGACCACGATATATTGATTTATAAATTAAAAGTTCTGGGCTTTCCTAAAAACTTTATTTCTTGGATTTCGTCTTATTTGTCTCATCGCACTCAATGTGTCTCGTTTCGTGGTGTCCTTTCTGATCTGCTGTACAACACTTCTGGTGTCCCACAGGGCAGCCACCTTGGCCCTCTTTTATTTATTATATACATCAACGATGTATCTCTCATTCCCGTTCACTCAAAAATTCTCTGCTATGCTGACGATGCGAAAATTTTTCGCGTAATCAATTCTGACCATGATTCTCATCTCTTGAACTGTGATCTGGATCTATTTCAGAAATGGTGCTCTATAAACCATCTTCCTTTAAATCTCAGTAAATGCACCTGTATGTCTTTTTCCCGCAAACAGAATCCGTTGTACTTTGACTTTGTGATCAACGGGCACTCCCTTTCGAGACTCGACAAAGTGAGAGATTTGGGTATCGTAATAAACTCGCGATTTTCTTTTGAAGAGCATATTGACAATATTATTAATAAAGCAAACGCAACCCTAGGTTTCATCAAAAGGTGGTCCAAGGAGTTTGATGACCCTTATATTTCTAGACTTCTGTATTGCACTTTTGTTCGACCTATCCTCATGGGCGGAGTTACGGGGGGGCATGGGGGGGCACTGCCCCCCCAAGATGTCAGAGCGAAAATTAGTCCCCTGTTCGTTTTTCAAATTATTTATTAAAATTCTTTCAATTATTTTATAATAATTGGTTCAACGTTTTTAAAAATTATTTTATTCAACCATTCTCTGGGCATTGAATCAACCACAAAATGTAATTAATACAAACGCAATTCGGGCATTTGAAACAACCGCAATATTAGGTTGATTCCACGTCTAAATTCAGTTGAATCTATACGCTCCCGTAAAAATATCCTTGAGATTTCGATAAATAAGAATTCTCCTTACATTTTTACTTGGAACTACACGATTCAGCAGAGCACTGCAAAAGAGTAAAATTTGTAGAAAAATGTATAACATGTTAGTATGAATACTATTTCTAATGGATCACGCACACACTATATTCCCATACTTTACCTATGCATCTATTTTCCAAGAAATCTTATATTTTAAATAAACCCTTTATTTTCAGCTACATTTAAAGTATTCACTTCTAGACACATTGAAACGCGTCTTTATCATTATACTTATAGAGGGTCACCATTTGAAACAGACAAAATAGAGAGAATAGAGAGATATATGTATAACCGCGAAAAATATAATATGACTTCCAAGAATTTTCAAAAAATACGTTAAACCTCTGTGCTGAGAAAATGAAAGTGAACGAATATCTTTTTTATGTATAAAGTACGGTTGGTACATATTAACATATTATATACACTACCACATTTATATATATTAATACAATATTTGCGCATTGTACATTGCTCTTCAAGGAAATTTTTGCAGAATATTTTCACAGATCAACAGTTGGAGTTATTGATCAGTTTACAGTGGACAGCCTTTGGCTTTGAATTAATTTTACTGTGCTTTTTGTGTGCCTAAGTGATTCGTTTAATAATTCGAGTTTCTTTATTAGATATTTATTTTTCTTTGCTACAATGAAGAAAAGCTCTACTGATATAAGAACGTTTTTTAAAAAAAAAGTAACTGGTAGTGAGCTAGAAAAACCTGAAGATGAATCAGTTACTTCTCTACCGGGTTGCTCGCAATCTTTTAGTGATAGCAATTATGTAAATGAAGAAAACCATATATTGAAAAAGACAAATATTGAAAATGATTCTGAGATATCAGATCTAGGCAATTTACAAACAGGACCATCACGTCCAATTTCAACTTCGTATCCAGTTTCTGAATTAAAAAGTATAAAACGAACATTCTCTCCCATGTATTTTAAGAAATTTGATTGGCTTGAATACAGTGTAAAAAAAGATGCTGTATTTTGTTATCCATGCAGAATTTTTCCCTCTTCTAATAGTAGAGAAAATTCTTTAACAGAAAGAGGATTAAGTAATTGGAAAAAGATTGGGGAAAAATTAGAAAAGCATGGAGTTAGTGAAAGTTACTTATTTTCAATGACTAAATGGCGTAATTATAAAAAACCGACAGAGACAGTTGCAACTCAAATATCATCCGCTCACAAAGAATTGATTGCTGAAAATCGAAATTATTTTAAAAAAATTAGAGATCTAATACTTTATTTAGCTACACAAGGGATGTCTTATCGTGGCCATCGTGAAACTGATACTCATAATAAAGGAATCTTTTTAGAATTGTGCGAATTGTTTTCCAAATACGACAGTAAATTCAAAGAAAAATACAAATGTTATTTTAATCTTACAAGCCACGAAATTCAAAATGAAATTTTAGAGATTGTTTCTGATGAAGTTTTAAATGTAATAGTATCTGAAATAAACAAATCTGGATACTTTTCTTTGATGGTTGATGAAGCGACGCCACACAAAGTTCAACAATTGTGTATTTGTATAAGGTATTTGTTTAATGCAGAAATTAAGGAGAGATTGTTAACTATGAAAGATGTATCTTTAGATCGTTCTGCTCAATCTTTAGCAAATATTATTTTACCTTACCTTCAAAAAGTAGGTATTCATAGTACTATGATTGGACAGTCATACGATGGAGCAAGCGTAATGTCTGGTATTAATAATGGGTTGCAAAAAATTATCAAAGACGATCATCCATATGCAATATATGTACATTGCTTAGCCCATAAAGTTAATTTAGTTCTCGTAAATGCTTGCGAGAGTAATGATCTTAGTTGTTACTTTTTCAACACGATGCAAGCATTGTACAAATTTTTCTCATCTTCTGACTCACACTCTCAATTCAAAATGGTTCAAGATGAACTAGAAATCAATACTCCAGGTCCTCATGAAATCCACAAGCTAAGTGAAACTAGATGGTCTTGCAGAGATACTGCTGTTCAGTCAGTTCATAGAAACTACAAGGCTATTTGTAAAGTTTTAAATGAGACAGCTAATAATTTGAGGGATTCAAACTCTCCTCAAGCTAAAGGGTTATTAGCATCGGTAACGTCAATTGACTTTGTTGTATGCTTGATATTTTTCTTTGAATATTTGACTGACGTAAATATTTTGAGCAAAGCGCTTCAAAGAATGGACACATGTATTGCACGTTGTGCTAAAACTGCAGCTGGAATTATTAAAAAATTTGAATCACAAAGGAATGAAAGCGCATGGGAAAGGAAATGGCTGGAAATAAAAGAGTTTGGCAAAAATAATAATCTAAATTTTATCTCAGCTGATTCTATTGACTCTTCTAATCTAGGGTCTTCGAATAATGTCAGTCCACTGCAACCTGCACAAAAACGCCCACGTACGATTTCAAAAAATCTGGATAGTTACGTCGTAATGAGTCCTATTGGACAATCGAGGAGAAGCGACTCACAGATAACACATGAAGACAACGAAACCAAACTTAAAAAGCAATATTTACGTGATCTTTATTACCCAATATTAGATATCATGACGGCAGAACTCAAAAGAAGATTTACTGGTGAAGCTTTGGAAATAGCTCAATCAAGTGAAGGTTTTATGCGCTTAAACGAAGAAAAGGCTAAATATTTCATTAATGCATATTCTGTGAGAGGTTTAAACAAAACTATACTTAAAGCTGAAATGGAAATTTTGCGAAATGTAATAGAAACCGACAAAATCGATCTTGAAGAAAAACCACTAAAAGAGTTAGTTAGTATCTTGAAAGAAATAGTTTTGGATGAGCACACAGATATCTATCCTAACTTTAAAATATTATTCAGAATTTGCTTAACTCTTCCTTCAAACAGCGCAACTTGCGAAAGGTCATTTTCAGCTATGCGCAGAATCAACAACTGGATGAGGTGCACTATGACGCAAGAAAGATTCTCCCATTTAATCCTTTTATTTTCTGAATCAGATATCGTGAACAATTTGAACAGTGACAATTTAGTAGATAAATACATTAGTAAAGGGAATAGAAGAATAGAGCTCATATAAAATATTCAGTTAATAGTGATTTTTATTTATTTTCGATTGCTCATATATGAATTATCATTCTTTTGCTGTAAATTATTTAGAGGATAATTAATAAATATAAATTAAACCTTTTATAACATTATTTTTTCTGAACCTCAAGTTCAAATAACTATTCTCTTAAAAAATAACAACGTCACTCGTCATCTTCGATCTACAAATGAGGATGGATGCAATAAAAAAAAAAAAAACAGGTATTTATTGAAGATGAATTTAAATTCAAATATACAATTTTCTACAAATTTTTCTTTGCGTTCCTTTCCCCTGTGGGGAAATTTTAGAAATTTCATAAAATCATTTAAAAAAAGAAAAAGAAACTTTACTAATCTACTATACGCTTAAAAAAAAGAATTTTCATTTGAATAAAATCGTAAGAAAATCGTACAAAATTTCCTTTTTATTATTTTTTTGATTTTTGGACATTTTTTTTAATATACTTAATAAAAGTCTGCCCCCCCAATAGATAACCTCTAACTCCGCCCATGCCTATCCTCGAATACGCCAGTCCAGTGTGGTCACCATTTTATCAAAACCACATTCAGCGGATTGAGGCTGTTCAACGGCGCTTTCTACGCTTCGCCCTTCGTGGGCTTCCTTGGACTAATAATATCCACCTGCCTCCATACAGTGATAGGTTAAAACTCATTTCCCTAGAGTCATTGGAATATAGACGTCAAACCTCCAAAACTGTATTCGTTTTTGATTGCTTGCAAGGAGCTGTTAACTCTCCTGAATTACTGGCCTTTTTTAATATTTCTGTTCCTAAACGTTCGTTGAGGCATAGGGACTTTCTTTATATAAAAAGTCATCGGACCAATTATGGCTTGAATGAACCCATATCGTCTTTGTCTCGCTCCTATAACGACCACTATTCTGTTACAGATTTCAACTTAAACAGGTTGCAACTGAAAAGTCGGCTCCGTTAGATTATTTTACATAATTTATTGTTGTTATTTTTATTATTATTATTATCATTTTTATGTATCATAATGTTTTTCTTTTTTAGTAATCAGTATTTTGATGAAGCTGTGATAAATAAATAATCCTAATTGAATTGACACGGGCTGCAGCAACTTATTGTAAATAGGCTACTTTTCCCTGGAAAACTTGGGGACTCAACCTTTTATTTAAATGAATTAATGTTTTTTGTGGTTTGGTTGTTATACTCATAACTCTACGTACAAGATTTTTAAAAGACTTCTATGTTTACATTATTAAAAGATTTTGAAGAAATTTCTCTTCGATTAGTTGACATACCATATATGTATTTAGGGTGCACCAAAATCAAATTTCACAAAAACGGCTGACGAAAAAATTTGATCTAAGTAAAAATTTCTTGATTTGTGAGCTATTGGCACTTTTCTCAATTCGGGAATATAGTTTTCTGTATCATGGCAACTAACGCGTCGTTGTTTCTGAAAGTGGTATAAGTCCACTTTATCAACATATAATTTTAATAACTTATTCAATTAAATCTTAACGTGCAAGTATTCCTCATGTGATTTTTTCAAAATATACTCTTATACCACAAAAATTAATGGCTTAGATATTGGTATATTTTGATTCTGTTTTATATTATTTGTAAGATAATTACCGGAGAACTCTGCTATAATACGTATGCAAACATATTATAGTATGGCGAAATCTCTTTAAATTTTAGCTGAGTCAAAGCTTTCTCTGCAAGGTGGACTGTTCATGTTGAGTTTAAGGGGGCAGTACACTTCTATTTTTTGAAAAAATCGATGTTTTCAAAAACATCAAATTTGTATACTATATACCTCCAAAAGTAGTTTACAATATGTTAAATCGATTGAAAAGGCATTGCCGAATAAGCGTAAGATACTTTTTTTCAGAATAATCTGCGAATTGAATAAAAAAAACTTTAAACGCGTTTTTCTCGAAACTACGTTTTTTGAAAAAACTACTGGTCCGATTGGGATCAAATTTTGCGGACTTATTCCATATATGTTTGCTTATGGTGTGAACCATTATCATTAATATAGGTTAATATTGAACCCTTTTTTTATAAATATTTTAATAAAAAAAAAATAAAAATTAACGTTAAAAAATTAATTTTGTTGTTTTCTTGCTGAAATACTTCATCGTGGTTCACACGATAGCAGCTGACTTATATTTTAATATGTGCTTTGAATTTTTTGTTTCAGACGTTCCAGAGCTGAGATTTCTTACCAACCAGTTTGAAAAGGGTTTTTTTAGGCAGACATATTACTGCTGTACAAACGCCAGAAATTTCGAAAAAATTATTTTTGTTTTCTTTGATACATATATTTTAATGTGTAAAATTTTCAAATGATTCAATAAATTTTTCTATTAAAAAAAACACTTTTAAAAAATGCAAAAAAGAAGTGTACTGCCCCCTTAACTGAACAATTGTACTAAATGTTGGCTGATTTAGTCTACAAAAAACCAAATAACTAAAGTAAAACTGAACTCAGAAAAATAAAGTTTATCAAATTAAACAAAATAAATTGTTAAAACGATCACATCATACATATTGGTGAAACATATTTCGTTGTTCAATACGAACTACCAAAAATATTTGATTTAAATTTTTATTCTTAAGCAGGCTGACAAATTTTAACATACATATCTAATTGGTTTCAATTCCTCATACTGTTGCCTAATCAATCTTTTGCTCGAATTTAGTAAAATGTGGTCAAAACTATTTATATTTCCTCAAAAATTGAGGATTTTCACGAAATTCTTAGTTTTAAAATAGTGATGGCGATATTTGGAAAAAATGAATCGGTTCTCAAAAATCGATATCAAAAGTGAGAATATCGATACGCTAAAAGAATCGTTCAAAAAGATATCGATCTTCGAAAATCGATTCATTTCGATGGAGAAGGGGAAGGGGGAATTGGTATATATTGAAATACTTCACCTTTTTGATGAGAATTCTGCACTCTTCAGTACAAAATTTAGTGTCATTTTAAATTGATTTGATTTAGCTAGATTGTTAAATTTTATACTGAAATAGATTCAGGAATCCCATTAAACAGATCACTCATTAAAAAAAGAAAAATATTATTGATAACATTTAACTAGGGTGAAATTTCTATGACAGTGTATTTTCAACTGTCAGGGGTGAATACGCTTACAAGCAGGACTTGATTCGATACGATTTCGCAGAAAATGTATCGATTCTCGTGGATCGAATCGAATCAAAAAAGGGCTAAAAAAATCGATTTTTTGGGAAAGAAAATCGATACAATATCGCCATCACTAGTTTAAAAACAATTCAGTCAGCATTTTAGAGTGAAATTTGGCAAATGAAATTTGTTTTTTCGAGCGCTTTTTAAGTGATTTTAGTGATATTCAGATTTTTCAAAATTCCATGTCGATCACTTTAGGAGTTTTTGAAAAAATGTGGTCACCATTTTTAGTGAGATTTTCTACTTTATTGCGGGCATTGTCGTTAAAAATTAATATTTTATTAAATGAATGTTCCTTAATTCCTCATAGAAATATCGCGTATATCAACAATGCTGCGCATTACAAGAAAATCAGAAAGAAATACTCTCTCTAAGTACCGCTAGCCCCTTAATGTGAATTTACATTTAAATAGTAAATTAATAGTAATGTTACAATGAGAAATGTCGTTGTACCTTGCACACTAACACACTAAACAAATTTAATTTAGCATTCAAATTGTAAGCTCATAAAGATTCAAAATCTATTTTCGAAAGACCAACTTTATTGTTTGGTGAATTTTTAATCTACAATTTTGATTATTTTTACCAATATTTTTCTTTCAGTTTGCTGTTATAAAACGGGCTGGTTTTCTATTAATTGCAAGGAAATTTGAAAAATTAATTAAATACCTATAAACCAATCCCTGTGAATTTAGATAAATAAAAAACTAGGCTTAAACTGTTCTGAGGAAATAGGCAAGAAATCATTTCAACAATAAAACATTAACTGAAACCTCTAGCTCAAGTAAATAAAACCTGTTATTGCTAGTCATTTAATAAAAATTAAGAAAAAATTTCAAAATTTTGAGGGGAAATTTTCTGCCACTAAAATTTTTATATTTATAAACGTAGGGTAGGGCAATGATCATTAATTTCAACGCAGTGCTAAACATTTTGATAGCATATTGAAAATCAATAGTTCCACATATTTGTGGTTGATATATTCGAATCCAAATAACTAAAATGGGTTGCGAACATTTTTGAAGAACTCCCTCCATATCATGTAATTTACATAAATTTTGATTATATTAAACACCATTTAACAGTTCTGGAATTACCGCTTCTTGTCACCAAGATATGGCGTAATAATAATTTATTAATTGTATTATGCTGAAAATAAAATAAATACCATTTAGATATTATATTATTTAAAAAAAAAAAAAAAAATTAAATAGTGAAAACTGTAGTATTGTTAATCAAAACTATTTCGTCATGAGATATGTACCAATATATTTTTTTTGAAAAATATTTTACAATAAGCACATACTATATAGTCGACGAATTTAAAGTATTTTACAGTTTAATGGAGGAAATATTTGTTGACTTTTTTATTAAAATTTCGTTTTTATATATAAAACGCTTAACTTTCGAGTTATATCATACATAAAAATAAATAAAAATAACGCTTCGCTTTTTCGTTCTTAGTTCAACAATAAACAAATAAATAATAAACTTCAATTCTGTGAATGAAATTCATTCAGCAAAATTCAAATCCACTGCATTTCATTCACTAAATCCGTTACGTAAATAAAATACACTAATATTAATTGTAACCTTTCTGTTGGTCCGAATGGTTTTGCATCATGATCAAGTTCACGTCGAAAGTAAAAGTAGCTTACTGGATTCATCGAAAGATCATCAATCATTCAAAGGAAGTTTTTTTGTTGAATTCAGCTCAGATGAAATTAGTATTCATGGGACATTGAATGAAACAGGTCAGATTGCTTATGTTAAGTAATTTTAATACTCAGGTCAAAAGTTAACATCGCTAATTCACAAAACAAATATGTCAAAGAATATTGTTCACAGCTCGAGGAGATTTATCCTTTGTAAGGTCTGGATTGGAAGGGGTTTGACGGTTTTGGGTTGTACGATGGTTGCGCTCTGTATTGGTTGGTTGCAGGCTCTTGATAGGGATGAGTCCTAATATACTCCAAAGCCCTCGCAATGTCAGCTGGAATTGGTGGTGGGGTTGGGATGTGAGATCCTTGTGGCTGGAACCCGTTCTCATCGGCAACATATGTGAACTGGACTGGTGTACCGTCAGGAGCAGTCCATTGGGCATTTCCATTTGCTACTTGTCCACCAACACCATTTTCAGCAGCTGAGATACCATTGCCAGTTTCGTACGACCATTGGTAAGAACCATCTGGATTCACGTCGGAAGCTTGACGAAGGATGGGGATTTCGTTTGATGAGGAGTGGTATTGACTGGGTGGCTGTGGCCTATATTGTTGTGGTTGCGTCCGTCCGAAGGTAGTGGCAGCTGAGGCAACAGCCAAGACGGCGGCGATAATAACCTATAACGGACGGTAGAAATTTAATTTCACTGGTAATCCAATTTTGATAAGAAAAAAAAGATAGTCCTTACGAAAGTCTTCATGTCGATTTCGATCTTCTAATGTACACCAAACAGATGGAACTGATGTCTGTTTGTGGGTCCGGAGCCTTTTATATCAAACAAAATCCAATAAAGCATCTCAAATGGGGGCTGGCAATTAACTTTTCGAATCGGTGTGGTACATCTCCCATCTTCTTTGCATGCCGGCTTTTACTCTTAGCACTTCGAGAATGCCCAAAGCTCTTCGTTGTCTTTGTGCTAAGTTTAAGACTAAGAGATCTTCTCTGCACGGAGTCCGCGAGTACCATCGATGACTGTTTGTGGTTATGGCGGCATCCAAATGCTAAAATCTAACATTTTCCACGAAGGTGTTGGTTGATTGATGTAATTTCACTAAACTTTTAGTGCCGCCAGCGTCCAGGCCTGCTTTTTGGTGGATCCGCTCTTCTCCGGTTTCACTTTCGACGATCGACTTTGGGCATGGCACATGGTACATTTTCCTATACAAGGGAAAAAAACCGGACTAACATTAGTCATTTTATGGTCCTGAACCGGCGCGAGCTTATATTTATGGGAGTGGTTCCAGGCGGGCTCATCTTAATTAGCAGGTATAAGCCAAATAGGTCTGGTGCCCTTGAAGATCAGAGCTTGAGAACAACGTTTCCGCTTGTTTTGGTTGGTTTAATTGTTTCGCTACCTAACGTGGGTGGAGCACACAATTGACGATGCTGGGGAACAACATGGTGCTTCCTATTTTCAATTATGCAACTTTAATGGACCTTTCGAATTTTAATTTCCAGATGCTGTTTATCATTTCTGCTATTGAAGAGGCAGGCTTTAACTGCCTTTTGTTAAGAATGTTAAATTGTCTACCTTTCGGATATCTTCAAGAACAGAAACCCATCAAAATTAGATGCCATTGCACTAAAATCCACCCAGGTATTCTACTGCAAGGTAATCATCACCTGTACTTTTAGTGCACATTCCTACACCTGCGCAATTCATTGCAAATTATCCACTGAATGTTGATTCATCCGCAAATCCAAATCAAGGTAACTACTGCTAGTATTTCTTCTACAAAAACGAGCTGTTTTACTAAAGTGGTCCCTAATGAGGTACATTGCAGCTTGACCGGTTTCTTGGGCAATCATCACTATCCACAGTTTGTAGGTAAATTAGCTGCAGTGTGATGATGGTCGTAAGAAGTGGAAAACTTATTAGTCAAATAATTTTCCAGCTACTTTCGCGCCAGAATGAATTTTTATTATAATGAGGATATATGACGGGATCAAAATGCCAAATGATTTTTTCATTTGAGTTTTTGGATATGATATGGAAATACCTTACTTTAATTATAAAACATATTTGCTGCTATCAGTTTTAATAATCAAAAGCGATTTGTACAAAAGAACAAATTAAATTTTCTGTATTTTGCCTTTCTTCTAACATGAACATAAAAAGATAATCAAAATTATTTAATTTCATCTAGGATTAAGCTGATTGAGAAACATAATCCAATTTTTGATGAAACAAATTCGTCCCGCTCCTATTTCTAGAATAAATATAAAAAAACGCATTGCTTTATTGTACCTGTTCTTTAATTTTGTTAACTAGTTCAACCTGTAGGGATATATTCTTTAATAATTGCATACTTCCCAATATTTTGTGAAATTGTCGAGTATAAGCGTGTCTCTTCCTTTTTTGAAGAATTATGTTTTCAACCCAAGAAATCTATCCCTGGAAGTCGGAAGATTGATTAATGAAACCTAGCGATATATCTTACAAGTGCAGATGTGTGCCAAAATTGATTCAAAAAGTCTAAAAATTTATAAAATTTATTCTATGCAATGATAATATTGTACCACTATAGCTATGCTGTTGCAGCCTATAAATCTTATAGTCCTGAGATTTTCTCTTCTCACTATTTGTTTTGGTCAATATAGCTGAGCTTATCCAGTAAGCACATATTCAATAATATTACGCCGCATAGAGACCGTTTTTGAATGCATTGTACAGACATTGATCGGGCCTATCATGCAAATATGCATGAAAAGACAGTGAGCAGAGTTGTATTTTTAAAGCATGTCAGTTTTTAAGCGTCCAGGATGTTTGCAGACCCTGAGAGGTTGTTTTTGCAGCGATATATCGAAGGGAAGAAAAATCACTTTTTTCATTTCTTTTGGAGTCAGAAGGCTGTACGTCGTCTGAAAAAAAACATTCAAAACACACAATTTTATACTTTCGCCCTTATTAAAATATATTAGATAAATTTTAAAAGTCATACGCTATCAGTAACATCAAATGACTTAAGTTCGTGAGTATTGCTAATATATTAGGGGTTCTCCGACATAAAGTTCTTATTATTCCCATTATTTCATCGAAGACTTAAAAATTATTTGCATAACTTGTTCAAAAGAGCAAATAATGTGATTTCACGTTAATTTGGAATAAACATTCCTCCCACATGAAATTCTTATAATTTCACAGTTCCCATTATTTCATCGAAGATTTAAAAATTATTTGCATAACTTGTCCGAAAGAGCAAATAATTTGCCTTCACGATAATTTGGAATAAACATCTCCAATGTTTTTATTTTTTATTTTAATAAATTAATATCGTCTGCCATAATTTCCAAAGATAATTTGAATGACTTTCTTCTAATGTGGAAGCATGATTAATTATATTACAGGCGAATCATTGATTAGCAATATAATAAACAGTGTTGTAGACAATTCCCATTCAGCCGGCTTATTAAAAATGCGACTTTTCATGACTGTTGCGTATTTGGACGTCTCAATGAAACATTTTGAAAAAATTATGGACATATAAAAAATGCAAAGAAGATAGCTTGTTTTGGTGCCCTCGATGAGATTTTATAGTTATATACTTTAAAATACATAATAAAGAATAAATGTTATCAAAATAGTTTCGGAGGCAAAAATTAAAACAAAGTTTACTCCCATTTTCTGCAAATTTATTATAATTTTTTTTATTATTAAATTAATCTTTTAAAGATCTACGCTATAAAAAGATATAAATGTTGCATAAGTAAAAATTCACTTAAAATTCTTGGACATCTCAACACCTTGCGGAGATTCCATTACGTCTGACGCTTGAGCATTCACTAAGCATCATTTTGATAGATCATTTTCTTGTTGTTGAATGTGCGAGACTAGAAAAGTATGAAATTACTTGTTGAACCCGATATTATGCAAGATATCTATGCGAAGAAAGGCGGAGAGTCGCTCATGGAAGCTGGGAGTCCGTCAGACCTGTCTTGCATGCGACGCAAAGGTCAAGTATGTCTGCCTGAAGACCGTCACTTATAAGAAAATTTCCTAAGAAGCAATTATGAGAGTGATTGCATACAAGTTGCAGTCTGTTTGTTGAGCTAGTTTGATTTCAGGATACAATAATTATTTAATTTGAATAATTAATCAAGTTTAATGTGCGGAATGATGGATCCTTGTTATTCTGGAGAAATTGTAAATCTTTTACTTTTATTAATTAATTTATGATATACTTTTCACGGATGTTAAATGAAAAGATAAACAAAACTCAATGTGTTGTCAATGTTGTTTCCGGCGACATTTATTGATTAAGAGACTTTTTATACGGAGAATTAATTAGATGGTTTTGAAATTTTTGCATAGAATACATAATGTATTTTTAGCTGCGGAGATTATTATAATATATGAGGTTATTGAATGCATTTATAAGTTCTTATTTCATTGCAAAACAAATTGGTATTGAGTAGAAAGTCGTAAAGGGATGTCAAGGAATTTTAATAATTAAATAAAAGTTTTGAAAAGGATGCAAATATTAATAATTTCTGACGAATAGATCTAACATAGTAGTAGGTACAGTAAATCGTACTTGAGATCACACATATTACGACTTTACAACTACTTATATACATTTTTTATGGAGCTTAAGTTCTTCACAATTTTAAATATCCAATTATTATCGGAGTTTTTATGGTGTCAGAAGTGGGATGAGAAGTGATCACAGTCGTTCGAGTCCTGTTTATATCCGGACCTGTTTTCTCAAGTAATTCTGACATATACGAGTTGTATTCAAGCAGTCATGGTCATGTTCTCAGCGGCCTAACTTTGGAGGATTTTCGAAGCTGTATTCCGAGCTGGGAGAAACGTTGCGATCGTTGTGTCGAGTTGGGGAGAGCCTACTGTGACGGCATATAACATTTATTTGATTGTACAAATCAGTATCTGTAAAAAAATGCTTGTTATTTAATTGCCACACCACTTTATTATTATTATTGTTGTTAGGGGTGACCCTCATGGTGGGCACTGCGACCAGACGGTCTTTTGTGCCAAAGCCCCTTTACAGTAAAAGACGATCTGCTACCCTAAGGAACGCCAGAAGGTCTTTTACAGAAGATGAACGAGCTTCAGCCGAGTCCAGGAACTCTTGGCCGAAGATCTTTCTTCTTAACCGTGCTAAAGCCGGACAAGCACACAAAATGTGTGATGTAGTTTCGTCGTCTTCAAGACACAGACGACAATCCGTCTCATTTGACAGACCTATTTTATATAGGTGGTATCTTAGCCCATGGTGGCTAGTTAGGTAACCTACCAACAGTCTGAGATCCGCTTTACTCAAAGCATTGATTTCAGTGTAGGTGTAGGGTCTGACGAGCTCTTTAGCTTGCCGGATCCCAGGGAAGTTATCCCAGTGTATGTACTGTAGATTCCTGACCCATTCTTCTATCACAGCCTTGGACTGCCACACCACTTAAATCGATATTAAATTATTTGCAAATTAACAATTGCTAAAACAAGATAATATACCCTATACTATGTCTTTTCGATAACAACTATCCATACACACTTTTTGTAAATAATTCCACTCGTTAGTAAACTTGTTATTTGGGAAACATTAGTGCTTCATATTCGAATATTTTTATTCTGTGCAGTATATCAAATAATTAACACATCGAAAGGGTTATGATTGATGAACAATTATAAGACAATCAAATATTGAGAATTATATATACATTTGGACTTTATTTGTTTCTCCAATAAATTGGACATTATGATGTTTTTGCAATACATACTAATAATTAATCTGTTAATTTTATAATTTTAAGAAATAACTAGAATAAGAAAAATAGAATGTTAAGAGAAAATATTTTTTTGTTAAATTGTTACACATTAAAGTTGAAATATTAGACTTCTGCTCTGTTATTCTAAGATTTATTTTACAAAATTATCCCAGAAAAAATGTATTGCCGGTGCTTTTCCATAGCCAAGAGAATAATATAATACAGGTAAGCCTCGATTTACGACGTTTTCGGCACTGGGAAAACGCAACGTAAATCGAAACGACGTATATCGATACTAACAGAAATCTAGTCCATTTTGGGTAGTAAGAAATGAAGCACAAAAGAAATTCGCAGAAATGTTAATGCACAAAAAATAAGATGCCGAGGTAAATCGAAACTGGGAATTAAAAAGTTAGACAACGTAAATTGAAAAGACTTAAATCGAGGCGACGTAAATCGAGGCCCGCCTGTAGTAATAATCGTAAGTGCAAAATACTACATTTTGTATGAGGCATTAATATAAAATGTTCTCTTATCTTACTTTTATTTTTGGCGTGGTTAAGTTGTAGTACTTGGATTGAATCTTGCCAATAGCCCTTGTCAGTCGCAAAATTCTAATTTTGCTACGCTAAGCAGTTACGCGTTTGTAAGAATCTTTTAGTTTGGCGATTATACAGTATCACTAAAGATACCTATTGTGAGAACCTCACTTATTTGAAATAGATTTTTCTATGAGGTCTAAATTGTGAGTTGGACAATTGTATTGTTTTAATTTAGATCGAAAAATATAAATATATGTGGGAATAATTCGTGAACACCATGCCAGATACAGACAGGAATCGACGACCTTCGAATTGGAAATTGATACTTTCACAAACTGAGCTATCGCGGTCAGTTATCGAGTAAAACCTGCGTTCTGATGCAAAGAACAATATTTATCTTATCCCATATTAATTTGGTATTCTTTTATTATAGCTAAGAAAGAAGTAAAGACATAGTGCTCAGAAACTGAAAACGTGCTTTAGCTCTTTATTTTAATATTAATACGAGCCTTAGAATTTCGAAAATGTTCTATATAAAATAAGAGCTACTTTTTGATGTGAATAACGTCTGTAGGTTCATACTGGGTGCACTTCAGAATTCTTTACGTAACGTTTTCAGAGGAATACAAAATCATTGAATATCTCGGAAACTATAAGTCCCATTCTGCAATGATTTTGGTATATATTATAATAATATATTATATATGTGCAGAGGGTCCTTAATAAAAAAATTATACATATTTCCATAGAAAGTTTTTATGGAAAAAGAATAAATACGCAATTTTTTTTTTGACAATTTCTATAAATGTTGAGCTTGAGACCTTCAGACTTTTACATGTTTGGACATATCCTAACAAGTGGGGTATCGTTGGAAAGGTTCTCTCCTCCTCTCTTGAATGAGTCCTTGAGTCGATGTCCTGCGATCTCCTTACAAGGACCTATAAGGACTTAAGTGAGCAAACCTCTAAGGAGCCATCAACGGCGATTTTTACGGGGAAGGAGGTATTTTTAGGAGTTGAGGTCTCAGAACAAAGGTTGATAAGGACACTCCAAGGAATCGATTGATATAGCGTTTCCTACATTGAATCAAGACACCATGTATACGTAAAGTGCAACTCCTTAAATCTTTCATCAAATCCTCGACCAGTGAACCAAGGGCAAAAGTTCATATTTTTTCCGCATTACAAGATTTACTAGATTTTCGAAGTTGCTCGATTTTCGAAATAGGGGAGAGGGTGGCAAGATGGGGTACTTAAGGTTTGAAGATCAATATAAGAAAACTTTACGTAGTGAGACATTCATATTTATGTTTTAATTAACAACTATTTATTCCTCTGCTAATATTTGGTGAAATTAGGAACTTTTAATTATACATTTTAGAAAAAAAAATCAAAATAAAAATAAAGGTGTTTTGCCCCGTCTTGCCCCATGGTGCTGGTAAGATGGGGTACCCCCCTGAGGTAAGATGGGGTAATGAGAATTATTAGACAGAATGATGATTATTTCGACTGGCACAACTCGCAGACGTGGAAGGCTGCGTCATCATCATCGTCGATACCTGCACATCTATTATGTACCCATTTTCCACAATTTGAGCATGATATCCACCCTTCAATGGAAGCGGAATATACTTCTATACAATACATACATGGTGTGTAGTCATTACCCCATCTTGCCTACCGTGCCATTTTCTAATAATAATTAAAACAAAAAAGAAACAGCCGGCAATCTCAAGGAAACGCAATGTTTACCTTATTGTAGCTTAGTTTAAGCGTCAATAGCAGTCACACCTCACCAGCTAGTATTATTTAATAAACGACAGTCACGTGTCAAACTGGAAGAAAATGTGATAAGCACTTTGCAGTAAAACAGTTTTTTTAGATTATTTCGCCACGCGTACACTTGCGAATAAATAATGGCCGGACAACTGACAGGTGTCATAGCGGCGCATCGAACGATGCATGAACGAGCGTGATTGGTCAGTTTAAACTGTGAATTTCGCTGGGTACCCCGTCTTACCCGCTACCCCGTCTTACCTCCATCTCCCCTATGTGTGTCATAATGTTAATCGCGTTCTGACATATAGTAGAAAAATAAAAATATACTTTAGAAAGTTAAGATGACCTGATCTGAAATTTAGAATATATAACAATATATCTGTTTAACCTTTTATAATTTTCATTTTATGATAGTAGTCAAACGTGATTTTCAAGTTTGTTAGTTTATAACTAGCCAATTGAATAAAATAAAAGTAGTTCATGAGTCATATTTCACTATTTAAGAGACTAACGTAACATTATAAAAAGCAGATATCTAGATCCAATGAAAGTATATACTTTAAAAATAGACATATGAACCAGATCACATTTCAATAGTTTGAATTATTTATCTTTCTTTATCTAATGTTGTTTGATTTATTTTTCTTTCCTTATCTAACTAACGTCTGTTTTGAATAATTCATTAGTTCCGGCAAAAGTACTATCAGCATAAACATGTCATTTTTCATTAAAATTAAACACAACTGGCTCACATTTATGAGAAATCTGTGCTAGTAAGTCATAACATTAAATCTGTTTTTTTCTCAATTTAATCTTGCAACTAAATATTCATTTAATCCAGCTCAACAGAAGCACCCGGCTGTTTTTAATGTGCCAATGTGAACTTTTCGCTAGTGTCAGTGTTCCTGCTTTCAAGATTTTGGTAAAATTACTCCCTCCCCTGATTTAAGACTTAAGCATCTTTCTGCATTTTAACTGATGTAATACATCAGACATTTGAACGACATTTTAAATTGCCTCGCAGGTATTCTCACCTCTCGATTACCTTGAAATGTTTCTTACTTAGCTACGGTATTCTTTGAGGAGATCGCATTCTTCTAGAAATATGTCATATTGATCTAAGATCTACTTTTCTTCTCTGAGCATATTTATCTAATTTATTACTTTCCATAAAAACACACCTTCCTTTGAAGTTAATATAAAATTTTTTCTAGAAGTGAGTTTTATTGGCTGTCGTTACATAAAGAAGACTTTTCCTTAAAAGCTTATTCTTTTCATTTCAGCCATTTTTCTTTTTCTTAATAGTCTCAGTAACGATGCCTTTACTCGATCTTCTAATTCCTCCTACGCCTTCATTATCCACGGTGATTGGAGTGATTTAGTGCTTTCTAAATATCACTCGGGCGAATCATTTCGCCTTTTGCAGCGCTGCGGAGCCCCAAAAATACGTAAAAGCGGTTATGTTTGATTTATGTTTTATTGCACTTTGATTAAGCCATACCATTTGCGTTATTGAGCGGTTATCAAAATGCCACTCACTTAGCAGATTTTAGCGGTAACGGGAATTGCTTCGAAAGCAATGTAAGTAAGTAAGTATGTTAATTGATTGGACATATGATATAGAACCGATATCGGTTACAACTTAAGGTTTTAAACAAAAGTCAAACAAGTATTTGAGCCATTCACAGGTCAAAATGATGAACTGCACTTTTGGAAATGTTTGGATTTAAGTGCACTCAATTTGGATTTAAGCACTTCATACACGCCTAAATTTTATTATTTGAAGAAAAAAAATTACTTTTACAATAAAGCGTACAAGTTTTATTTCAAAAGGTGTTTTAAGAACTAATGGGTGTGGTTTAATACAATAAGTGTTTCGTCTTTTTTCGTGAGGAGTTAATCTTAGAAGTAGTAGCTCATTTATGTCTATATAAATGTACCAAAAGCCACTGATTTTTGCTGCATAGTAACAATAGCGTGACGTATAATAATTAGACTACTAGTGTTCAATATCGACTTATTATTATCACCAATTTCTTTGATTTATTATGATTTCTTTAGAACAAATATCTTTTGAAGTCGGAGTTCTGAGCGTGGGAAGTTGTAACATACGTAAAGATATTGATTCGTCCCGACCCCACTATAAGTTAAAACGCTAATGGAGACTTGTTCAAGCACACGCTCAAGCAATGGAAAAGTTAAGCGCTATCAAGAACGTAACTCAAAATATTTCTATGCCAATGCCTTGCTTTGAGAATAGTTTCTGAAATATTTTCTCGCTTAAAGTGGGAGGTTTGAGTCAAAGGTCTTAGAGAAGTTATACAGGAATTTGAGTAATTCCACAAAATACTTTTTATAGCAATGAACACTTTAAGAGCCGATTTCGGGGAAAGTGGGTAAACAAAATAGACAAGTAAAAATATCTAACAATATAGTTTCGATGTGGGGCTATCATTGACAATTTACACAAAGAAAAACGTTTATAGTTTGGCCGAGTTCTGAGCGTGGGAAGTTGTAAAATAAGTAAGGACGTTGGATCGCTGTTTATATCTACTTTCCAGACGATCACAGTTCGAGTTCCCCAAAATAAGTCAAAGAAAAAAGAAACACCTAGCCAGCACACGCGTCGTGTGCGCCTCGAACTCGAAGGAGTGGTCAATTTAATTAGAGTTTTAGGGTTTTCAATCGGTTGTAGCAATTTCCATTGGATAGATATTGAGGAGAGATATAACATTATTTAAAAAAAAAGGAAAATTGAGAAAATAAAAAAAATCGTTTATTGGGATGAAAAAATGGCCGTTTGTGGCGCACACCAGAGAGTATGAACAAACTATTAGCAATTATGAAGAAGTGGATCTGCAGAAAGTTAGCAAAGGACTTAATATACATACATGTGAAACTGAACAGAAGTTGATTGAAAAATATGAAATATGAAAATTTGAAAAAAAAGTAAATTGTACAAACGGTTTTGGAGTCCAACGTAAATACACTTTATTATCTTTCGTTTGATTTTTGCGGAAGAAAGGCGACATCGGATACATTGCTAAACAATAATAAAATTCCATTTCCTAGAAAAAATGTTTGGAAATAAATGGATTTATTTTTCAAAATTCTAGGTAAAAAATCGATTTTTTTTTTTTTTTAATATATCCAAGAATAGTTCGTGGAAAGCAACAAAAGGTTAGGTACCAAAAGAAAGATACTTATGATAGTTTTCAACTAAACCACAAATAAACAGCATCAATCGGGTGATTCACAAGTTATGAGCAATAATTTCCATCAAGGAACATTCAAAGTGGAAAAATCTTTGATGGATTGTAACTCATTAGGGAAGAGTTCACCTCAAGGAATCACATTGTAAACCCCACAGTACCTTGATCTGAATCACCCTGTATATCATGTGGGGTATCATTTAAATAAAAGAGCTTGTCATGTAGAATACAAAAATATATTTTTTTTTTGTAATTTTAAATAGCATATCTATAAAGATATTCTGAAAAAAGTGCGAAAATAGAGACTTCCCGTTCCTTATTACCGAAACTACTGGATCCAAAATGTAAAAAAAATCAGGTAAACGCTGCCGCGTTGAAGTTTATGAGAGAATTATAACATAAGTCCTAGGACTTATAGATTCCTACCTATATATATTGTAAAAAATATGATCCGGAACCCTCTGTGTGCGAGTTGAACAAGCACTTAACTGATTTATTCATATAAAAAAATATTGAGATTATTGGTGATGTACTAAAAACTACTGAATCGATTAAAATTAAATTTAAATGAGACCAATTGATTGAAAGATTTCTTGGCTGATCACAACATTCCGTTATTGGATTGGCCAGCCTGTAGTCCGGGTCTCAATCCGATTGAAAATGTTTGGGGACTACGTCAATTTGAATCTGTGAAACATATTAGGGATGCCGTAATCAGTGAATGGAACAAAATTTACCAATCGTATCTGCAAAATTTAATTAATTCTATGTTCAGGAGACTCCAACAAGTAATTTTGGACTCAGGTTGCAACACGAATTATTAATTGTTTTTGATATAATTATTATATAATTTTATATGTGATATATGCAATTTTCTGACGAAATTAACATTTTGTTTCTATAATAATTTCGTTCCTACATTTTTGTGTAATACGCTATTTTCTTCAGTTAATAAAAAATTAAGTGAAATCTTTAGAATGTACTATTATTTTTTAATGGCAACAACCCACGCGCAGTGTTGCCAAATCGAATTTCCAAATATTTACTTGTTATAACTAAAATATTGCAGTATTCGTTCTTGTTTCTATATTTTTTTCGTGGGGTGCATTACGATAAACTATGAACCAAATCCAGAGTAAAAAGCAGTGGCGGATTTATACATTTGCCGCCAGTAGGCTATTCAAATTTTGCCGCCCCTTCTGACCTCTACAATTCGATTCCCTAGTTCACAATCTTATTAATTACAATTTTTTTGTCAATGAAATTGTAGCTTTATGATTTGTGCAATATCGTTCTAATTACACCATCTGTTTCCGGTAATTAGTATTATTGAGAACTAGGGGATCGATGTGTCAGGATCCTAGATTATACTTACAACCCAACGATTTAGATAAGATTGTGCAAGAAATAGTTTTTGGGTATATTTCTGAGCTAATACAAGTTCAATCATTTACTACTAACAAGGCGGGGTAAGGTATGCCTTAATACTACTTACAAAATAATGTACAATCGGTAAAAGTAATTAAATCATTTTGATTGCGTTTACTTACAGTTTAAAAACAATATATTCCATTATTTGGTAACAATCCGGCTGATGATGACGATGAAATTCAATTAATTAAGTTATGATAGTTTTACAATACCTTTTTGCGCGATTTTCTATACTGTATATTTGCTTTGCTGCAAATTACATGAATTTCTTTGGGAATTGTGAGATGTGTTACAATTTTAATTTCAAATATTTTTGTATTTATTCTTTATACACTTCTTTATTCCTTTTTTGTTGTTATTTAAAATAAACTGTGCAGTCTACTCGTAATAGTCTTTCGATTTATTATCTCCTATATTTATATATAATTTACACCCACTGGTAGGATGAGGGCGCTTGATTCTGTAAGATATAAACAAAAATTTTTGGCCCCCAATTTGCCGCCTCTAAATTCTGCCGCCCTAGGCTCCAGCCTACTCAGCCTGCTGGTAAATCCACCACTGGTAAAAAGTATAAAATAAATAAAAGAAAAAAAAATCTACATCAAGCTTATTTAAAATATGCATGTATAATTTACTAGCTGGGTAACCCGGTTTCACCCGGCGTTGGGTAAATACTTACTAATTAAACACTTCTCAAATGTTCTAGTTTGTTATATCCTAGAAATTGTTTCAACCTGAAAACCCCTTTATGGATCCGCTATATTGAAATTCCAAATCTTAATAATATTCAAAATTAGTGGCCTTAAAATAATCATTGTACCAATTTTCATTCAAATCCGTTGAAATCGAGAAATGTTGGTCGCCATATTGGGTTCGCCATCTTGAGTTTGGAAATTTTGCTAATATTCGAAATTAGTGGCCTCAGAATAATCATTGTACTAATTTTCAGTAAAATCCGTTGAAATCAAGAAATTTGGTCTCATATTGGATCCGCCATCTTGGATTTACAACTTTTGATAATATTCGGAACTTGTATCCTCAGAATAATCATTGTACCAATTTTCATTAAAATCCGTTGAAATCGAGACATTATGGTCGCCATGTTGGATCCGCCATGTTGGATTTGGAAATTTTGCTAATATGCAAAATTAGTGGTCTCAGAATAATCATTGTACCAATTTTCATTAAAATCCGTTGAAATCGAGAAATCTTGGTCACCATATTGGGTCCGCCATCTTGGATTTGTAAATTTTGATAACATTCAAAATCAGTGATCTCAAGATATTCATTGTACTAATTTTCATTAAAATCCGTTGAAATCGAGAAATATCGGTCGCCATATTGGGTCCGCCATTTTGGATTTGTAAATTTTGATAATATTCAAAATCAGTGACCTCAAGATAATCATTGTACTAATTTTCATTAAAATCCCTTGAAATCGAGAAATATGGTCGCCATCTTGAATTTAGCAATAAATATGTAATGTAGCTTTCTAATGGTGAAAGAATTTTCGAAATCGGCACAGTAGTTTTTGAGTTTATTCATTACAAACATACACACACACAAAAATACAAATCTTCCTCTTTATAATATTAGTGTAGATGAAAGATTGTAGGTACCATCTCACAGCTATTGCACTATAGATATAACTTATCATAAGCTGTCCATCTTATTTAAACGCCCCAATCCAAAATTATTCATATACAGGGTGTTCAGAGGTGGGAGGTCAATACTGAAGGGGGTGAAAGGTCAGACCGAGACAAGCAAAAAATTGTATGGGTGGGGGGGGGGGGGGGGGGGGCATCTCGCACCGTTTGGCAGTTACAGGGTGATTCGTAAATCAGGATTTTGCCTTATATGGGAACCGCTCTTGTATTTTTATCTTTTTTTCTACGCATCGCAGCGGCCCCAAACTGATTTCAAAAAATCACTATTTGCAAGCCCTTTCCAAAAAAGTTTACACCACCACTCTATCCCCAACCCCTTGGCCACAATCCCCCCTGGAAGTTGAAAAAATTAACTTTTATTTCACGATTTTTCACCTTTCGCCCCACTTTTCTCTGAAATTCATGTTATTAACATACCCACTTTTTATTTTTTTTAAGTTGCCTATTTAATTACCTTTCCAAAAAGGTGCAACATGCCCAGGTAGAAAAGGGTTGCAAAACTCCTGAAATTAAAACATCCTCACAGGTACCTAATTACTTTATTGCACCATAATGGAAAAAGTCGTTAAGTAAACAATTTTTATGACAGCAAGTTCGGAAATGTTTGTTTAGGAAACAGAGGTAGTACATTTTTATTATTTCAGCAAAACAGTAATAAAATAATAAATGTAATCTCGTTAAATATCGTTATTAGTTTATTATATCCAGTATTGACTCCTAAGTATCCTGACGCTCCGTTTCTAATACTTCGTATGAATTATGGTATAAAAATGGGTAAGTTTGAAAGGACATTGACCACAGTTGAAGAAGCAAGCGATAAAACCGGGTGTTTAATAGAAAAAATTAAGATAAAATGGCAGAATTCAGTGTTGACGAGTATGCCGATATAATTTACGTGTACGGTTTAGTAGAAGGAAATGATAGTGAGGCCGTACGAGAATACCAAAGGAGATTTCCGAATAGGCGGGTACCCAACAGAAGGGTATTTTCAAGGACTTTCAGAAGGTTAAAAGAAACCGGAAGTGTAACCGCCCCCAGAGCAGAAACGCGAGCAGGAAAATCGGCCGATTCGGCGGACCCCGACCAACAAATCCTCAACATCGTCAGGAACAGCCCTGTAATAAGCATCAGGCAGGTCGCACGAAGGTCAGGATTGTCTTCAGGGAGAGTTTGGACCGTTGTGAACCGAGAGGGACTACATCCATACCACCATATCCTGGTCCAAGCACTACAGGAAGGAGATTCCGAAAGACGATTGCAATTTGCACTTGGCTGTTCGAGTCTGACATCGAAAACAGAAGGTTTCTAGACCGAATTCTGTGGACGGATGAATCGCAATTCACCCGGGATGGCATCACAAACTTGCACAACCTCCACACCTGGTTAGATGTGAACCCACATAGGACCAGGTGTCGGTCCTTCCAGCAAAGATTTAGTGTCAATGTCCGGGCTGGCATCATCGGCAACCAGTTGATAGGACCCTTCATCTTGCCCCAAGTGCTGAATAGTCAGCTATACTCGGACTTTTTGGAGAATACCCTTCCGGATCTGTTGGAGGACATCCCCCTGGCCACCAGAAGCGCAATTTATTTACAGCTCGACGGAGCACCTGCGCATACTGGGAACATTGTTAGGGCAAGGTTAAATGAAAATTACCCAGAGCGCTGGATTGGACGAGGTGGACCGATTCCTTGGCCTGCTAGGTCACCGAACCTTACTCCACTGGACTTTTTCTTATGGGGAATGATGAAAGATGAAGTTTACTCAAGACTAATCAACACTAGAGAAGAATTAGTTACCAGGATTGGGACTGCAGCCACGAAAATACGGGAGAGACTGGTTACCATAGACCTGAAACGTGAAATAAGACCAAGGCTACTTGCATGCATCGAAACTGGCGGAGAACATTTTGAACAGCTTTTAAAGGACAAACGTTTTAATTGCAATTAGTTTTTAAGCAAACAAAATGTATTTTTTAGTTAACTTCAGTATAATTTCTGGGCATTAGTAGCCCAGTAGGAAAAGGAGGCAACAAAGTTTAAACCTGGATGTCTCCTAAAAGAGATTTGATACCTCCAGGATGTCTCCTTTTGACATGATTTTAATGTTAGCATGTCATTGCAGGCGAGGCTACTTTTTACGATCACGAAAAAGTTGAAGTGAGATCTCTCTTTCACCACTTCCTGAACATAAGTGGAGGTCTCCCTGAAGCATTTAATGGAAGGAAAATCGCCAATGGTGTGTGTGTGTGTGAATGTGCGTTCAACAATAAAATATAAACATATGTTGTTAAGCACATTGTTTTTAATTAAAAAACTCTCATATTTTTTCAACCATGAGTGCATAAAACTGTTGTAGTCAACAATATATTTTTTAAAGTCATCGTCATCATCAAGTATACTTTTAGGCACAGTAATTTTTGTTTATAAATTAATTAAAATAGATACTTAACACAAAATAAAGAGATCTTGGAAACACTTGTGTGTGAAAAGCAGAGACATTTCTTCATGTCTTCTTTAGGTCCCTTAAGTGTCATCGTTAGGTTGGACACTATGATTTTCGGTGTCTGCTCTGGGTGCTTTTCGATTTTTAAAGAATTTTATAAATTATCTCAGAAACGATCACACTTGTTAAAGTGCCCGTACAGCCTATAAAAGGGATTCTACAAAGATTGTATTCTGCTGGAATGAATAGTCTTCCAGAAATCATATTTTTTTTTGTGGCGTTATAAATATGAAACGCACATTATGTCCCTTTCTCTTACATTCACTTTCTTCATGTTGAATGTGGCAAGTGCCATCTCCTACTTATACAGTCAATAATAATAATAATAATTTGAAATAAAAGATAAAAATAATCTGAATAATTTGAAATAAGAGATAAAAATATAATTTTAAATAATAATGAATATATAATAAACCTCTCCTGTCCCTTCTCGCCTACATCATGCGTCTAAAAAAATATGTTTTTTATTTATACCTGTTTGCCAAAAAAGGATCTTGAATGCTTCCTCCTCCCATTATATAAACTACAATATTATTTTGCGTACAATTTTAAATGGTTAGTATTTTTTCCTTTTATACACTTTACATAATTTTTTAATATTTGACAAAACAATTACATTTTTTGATTAACCTTAGACAAATCAGAATAATTATTTAAAAAAATATTTCCCTGAAACAATATTATCATTCATTATTATGATTTTGTTATATCACACAAAATGATGGAGAGAATTATATTAAGAATATAAATTACATAAGTCACCCAGGTGCAAGCTTTTATACAACAAAACAACAAAATTACCAGAAATTAGTGAATGCAATTAAACTGATAGATACGTGGGAAATGTAACTTTGTTTCAAACTGCCGCGACGCGTTGGTGTTAATTGTTAAAATTGTTTTAGCCTTGACGATTACGATGAATCGCAGCACTTAAGGGGTTAGGTGGGTTTCAGAGGTGCAAAAAAAGGGTATTTTTACAATTTTTTTTTAAATATATAGAATCATATATTTTATTTAAACAATTTAGCATATCAAAGATACATATTTAAACAGTATTTTGTGAAAGTTATATTTAAAAATTCCGAAAACTCAGCCGTTGGTACCTCATCTCCCTTAACCTCTCAAAAAAAAAATGCTTTTGCCGTGGACAGCATAACTCATTATTGGTTCATCTTAAATCAAAAAACCAAAAATATTTCGTTAGTACATGGATAAATCTCGTTAATGAACGAAGCAAAAAAAAAAAAAATTAAAATTTGAATTGTTGACAGACTTTGAACAAAAAAACACATTTTTTGGTCAAATTTTCGCCATGTATTGGCTCGAAAAAATTAGTTGTAATAAAAATAAAAAAAAAATCCTTCGTTCATTAACTAGATAATGTTATTTCAAGATGTGTGCAAAATTTGAACAAAATCGCTTAATAACTTTTCGAGAAATCATGTCCACCGACTTAAAAAATTGAGTTTTGAGATAAACGCGTTTAAAGTTTAAAGCGCTGCACTGACGTGGCCTGATGGGCGGAACTTCCGAAGGGTCTATCTCTTAGAATTTTACTCGGATCGATTTGAAATTTTAGGAGAATATTTTAAACATATTGTACTATTTAATAAGACAAAAAAAATCGATTTTTTGAAATTTTCAAACCCACCTAACCCCTTAACAAATATAATGTG
The DNA here is from genome assembly GCA_949715965.1 of Dysmachus trigonus. Taxonomy (NCBI): domain Eukaryota; kingdom Metazoa; phylum Arthropoda; class Insecta; order Diptera; family Asilidae; genus Dysmachus; species Dysmachus trigonus. Next base: position 50,108,965 of record OX454319.1, on the reverse strand, counting down.
AACTTTTTGCTTTTAGTATGCAAGCACCACGTTGCATAATTTAAGAAATTAATCGATCAATTGTCCAAAAATATCCATATCACTATTAAATCCAGGTGTATATTACATTTTGCTTAGAAGGGCATGACACAGCAGCAGAGTAATATTTATTTAAGTAATATATAATAATACATTATTCTGTACTATACTAATATAGGGGAAGAATGTAATAGAAATAGTTTTGCCAAATACATTTGCTCCAAAATAAATTTACTATATTTCCTCCATTTAATCAGGGGGGTTAGAACTCCCCCCGAAATGTTGAAACTTAAGGGGTTACATGGGTCTTAAAGGTATAAAAAAAACGACTTCTTTAAAAAAATTTATTTCAAAAACGAAAAATCTTTTTTATTTAAAATTTAAACATATGAAAGTAAAGTACTTAAAGTACTTGTAAAAACATTTTCAGCCAAAAATATTGAAAATTTTCCATTTTCCAGCCGTTTTTCGCCGTCACCGTTTTTTTGCGGTGGACACGATTTCTCGAAAATAAATTGACTGATTTGGTTGAAACTTTGCACAGTTATTCTTTATAGTATTGTTTCGTGATTGAACGAAGGAATTTTCATTCGGTCAAGTCGTTCTTGTTTTATACGAAAAAGACCTTTTCAAAATGATGAGAATCGGAAAAACGCATAAAAATTTGAGATGAAAATTGATTCAAACTCATGTCAAAATGTCAAATTTCATTTTTTTTCAATTCCTTCGTTCAATCACGAGCCAAGGGCATAAACTACAAGAAAATTTTTGAATTTTTGATTTCAGATGAATCCACACCGAAATATCATGTCCACCGCAAAAAAAAAGGTTGACGGCATAAAACGGCTGGAAAATGGAAAATTTTTCAATATTTTTGGCTGAAAATTTTTTTACAAGTACTTTAAGTACTTTACTTTCATATGTTTAAATTTTAAATAAAAAATATTTTTCATTTTTGAAATAAATTTTTTTAAAGAAGTCGTTTTTTTATACCTTTAAGACCCATGTAACCCCTTAACTAAAATTTACATGATTTTTAAGAACAGAACAAGGGTTGAGCAGTCAGATGAGTAAAACTTCAGTTCTTCTTTTTTCTTTAATAATGATGAAATATGTTAAAGACATGGCAAATCATTTTTTATTCCAATTTTTTAATGTAGTAAAATTAATTAATTTATTTTAATGAAAATATGTGCAGCTCTTCGACATATTTAGTTGCGTTCAATTGAGTTGATGTCGCTGCTTTGACTTGCAGCTGCGACATGCAGACTATCTGAAATTTTAAGAAATAGAAAATACTTGATTATAATTGAGATTTTTACAGGAATAATCAACAAACCTAATCGATTCCTGTAACATTTCCTCCTCAATTTGCAATAACAAAATAGCTATCATTTGACAGCAACAATTTTTCTCTGTTTCACACAGAGCGCCATCTGCATCACAATTTGAAACTAATAATTTTAATTATCCTTGCTCATGCCAAAATTAGTATAAAAGGAGGCGAGCCGTAAAGAATATTCATTCTTATTCCGGCAGTGTTCAGTGTAGGTTTCCACTGCACTGAACACGGTTAGAATTTGAATCTAGGCAGGTTTCAACCGGTATACCTCGTAAATAACTTGTAGTTGTAGGTTTTCACCATAAGTTATTTACTGGTTACTACAAACATAAAATTCTCATTCCGGCATTGTTCGATGTTGGAATAAAGACAAGAAGTTTCATCTAGCAGAGGTGAAACACATTTTTGAAACTCGTCTCCTTCCGGTGCCTCCAAAATTATAATAAAAATGTTTCGAAATTGCATACCATAGGGCAGTCTAGTTTAAAAATATTTAACGCAATAAAAACTTGACATCTGGGTTAGCAATAAAATGTCTGGTCATCATTGCGTTAAATGCCTGAATTGTTTCTGGATTATCAGAATAACATCGTTACCCCACAAAATGGCGCCAAATAGCAGCTGCGTGGTGTCCATGGCACACCCCCATCTTATTTTGACTGAATTCCTTTTCAAAATTTGTACTGCTGCGGCAAGAAATAAGTTTTCAGGCTTTTCCAACATTATTAAATATATTAATTAAGTACTGTGGATATACGGTACTGTGTTTCTGTTGACTTTTTGAGCGCAAAAGCGGTGTTTGTGTCAAAATAAAAATAAAATAAAAGGAAACCAGCAGATGGCCCACTTTCCTTATCTTTTTATTTATCCAGTACAAAAAAAAAAAAATTACATCTTAGTTTTAATTAGCATATTTAAAGACAAATATCTCTATATCGCAAAAATGTTCTTTGTATCTAACATTTCATAATCCTCAATATTTAGCTCTGGATAAAAGTGTACCTGCTAACTGTACAGCCCGCTGCCACCATTCAACCCAACCTGCCAGCTCGGGTTTCTGGTTTCATAGCTTAAGGCCCATATCAAGGATCTCATTCTTGGCCGTTCAGAGCTAATTTTCTGCAACACTTTAACTAACACACACTGCTAGCAAATCTCGAAAAATCGCAAGCCACGTGCATACGGATTTTCGACGCGTACAAATTAAAATTTTCTCTTTTCTGGGGCTGATTCACCTTTAGCGCTTTTCATACTAATAATTAACCATGCAATCGAATAGGCGAGTGAGAGAAATGCCGTAGAAGACAGCTGTTAGAAGAATAGCAAGTATTATAGTAAGAGTTATGTTCTCTTTATTTTCCGCATATGCAGGAAATAGAGTCGATTGGCTTTCTTCACAAGAGTTTGAATTTGCCCTTCTGCTGGTTATATGTAGATAGTTAGATACATTATGCTATCTCTTTTCGCTCTTTTTGTTTACATAGTTTGCGTATTTGTTGAGCTGATGAGATTTCCATGATATTGAAGGTATTATAAATAAGAGAGCGATATTAAAGCTGCCCGCACTTTGATAACACAGTTGGCGGCGAAATTAATGACTCTCGTTGTAAAGGAGTTTGGCATAATTTTATTTGAATAAAAATAATTAAATAACATTCGCTTTTAACCAAAACCTGGAATACTCTAGTGGTGCTAAGCCCCAAAGATAGAGCCGCCACTCCTAGTTATAGTTTTTCTTCTAGTGTTTAAAATGACCCAAAAATGGACGCTATTTTAAACCTAGCAAATAACAGTAATATTTTTTAAAGAAAAGTTATCCTGTCATCTCAGTTAGCAGAACCTAGGACTTCTTTAGTACAGAGTGAATAAGATGGCAGTGGATAAAGTGCATTAAAGACATTGCATTTTGTATGAGTTACAGAAAGGAAGGAACGCATCGGTTGCTTCTAGAAACTTATGTGACATATTGGGAAGTGAAGTTGTAAAGGTTCGGACCTGCCAAAGATGTTTTGCGAAACTTCGTTCAGAGGATTTCAGTCTCAAAGAAGATCGTTGATCTGAGCGGTCATCCAAGCTCGATAATGACATTCTGCGGTCCATGTTGGAAAGTAACCCACATCTAACCTCTAGAGCAATTGCAAAGGAATTAGGCATCCACCATTCGACTGCGATCACCATCAAACATCTTGAATTTTTCTTGAAGCAGAGTAACGTAAAGTGGCCTAATTTCGACTCCTTTATATTTCTGCTAATAACTTTTTTTCCATGCAAGTAAAAAAGTCAATGATTGTTACAATATGTACTTGCATATTTCATGTTATAGTGGTCGAGAACGGCCAATAAAAATAATTGCCATTTGTTTAGTTTGTTGGAGTTATTACTGCAGAAGACCCATTATTGTATAAAATTTAGAAGAAATCCTTAAATCAGTCGTATTGATTTTAAGTGTTTTTGGAATCAAAATACATTTACTTTTATTTTAAGTTGAAATTATGCACATTTTAGTCTGTTTTCGATTTACACGGAAGGAAATTGAATAACTTCTATAATGGTAGTACATTACACTTAAAAAAATTACGTTTAAATACCTGTGCAAAAATATACTTTTCTTCTGAAAAAGCACTACACACATATGCAGAAAATTACACATAAGAGATGTGAAGTTTGCATAATAAGTGTGTATTGTTTACTTCTTTAAAATAGGTAAATTGACAAATAGCGTATGTAAATTTTTGGATTTAAATATTGCTTTGAATATAGAATTTTTACAATAAAGTTATTGGGACAAGGACGTTATCTCTATTGAATGGGAAGGAAATAGTAGAAATAAGGTAATTTTAATAATAAATCCGCAATAGCTTATTGTTTCTTAACCTCCTCGGTCCAAACGTCCCTATATGGGGACATACGACGCTCTCGAGGAAAACTGAGACAAAATTCAATTAATCATAGCAGTGATAATTCTATAGTTTAATAGATGGTACTACAAATCACTTGGGAGTTTTATTTCTTACCACCAGTCATATCTATACTTACTTTTGTTTCTAAAATTTTAAATTAAAAAAAATGCTTCGGGACTGAGGAGGTTAAGTATTTAATAAACTCATAATAATAAGACATATGAACTTATGGTATATAAAAATAATATAACAAAAACGTTTTTCTCGCCATTGTATTAAAGTATCAAGATTAGTATAAATGAATACATATCAAATTTCATTTTTCCAAGTACCTTAATCTAGTTATTTTACCTTTAATGGAAATTACACCCTTCAAACAAAATATTTTCGACAGCGCGTATTAACTTTAAGGAATACCATCACAAAGTGATTGCGCTTTCTTTTTATTTTAATGAGAAAATTTAGATCGTATATTCATATGCACGTTTATACCAATTTGGTGTACAATCACATAACATTTACAAAATTGAGTGAATATCACACCCAAAGCTTTAAAATTGCATAATTTCACACTTTTGTGCTTAATTAAACCAAAAATGTGTACTTTTACGATCGTGATAAATTTTTACATACAAAAAAATGTAAAATTGCTCTTAAGATCAGTTTACATTCAGTTTTTTGAAACGTACCGATTGCTTAAGTAATCAGAAATTTCCCCGAGAAAAATACCAATTAGTTGAATATTTTCAAATTTCTTGTCGATTTATTAACGATTGCTTTAACAATTTTGCTAATTACCAAGTATTTTTATAATTGTATATTTTTTTGCAATATTGCTGAAGGTGAAGTTTCAATTCTCATTCAAACTCTATTCTGTTTATATATAAATTTTAAAATTATTTTTTAGAGTATACCCCATGGTGTGGGGGTAAAAGGTTCTGGGACTTATAAAATTGGCAAAAATTCGTGAAAATTCGGTTTCCTCAGAGATTTCAGTAAGAGTTACAGATAAATTCCAATTCATAGCTATAGGTGAAGACTTCAGCCTAAATAATTTTTTTTTAGTAAATTTTCAAAAATGATCAAAATATGGTTTTTCTCACATTTTGACTCAACGGCAACGGCAACGTATAAAAGAAATATGTCCTTTATGTGACAAAAAACTGTCTGAAACTGTGTTGAAGAGTGACAAAAAACCTAATAAGTCTATTTTGGGATTATTCCAATTTGAAGTTTTATGCCCGGAACTTGAGATGCTCTTATGCTTTGAAAGAAACAACAAATTACGACTCGAACAAAAGAAATAAACTTGTTTTGCGATATACAATTTTAGAAAAAAGTGTCATTCGCGTTGAAAAAAATATTGAAAGCAAATACACCAGCTTATTTAAGTTTGGTTGGTGTGTATTATACAAAATATGTTCTAGTTATATATTCAACTTTGTTTTATATATTCATTCACATTCACTAGTCATATAGATCTGGCAGCAAATTTTGGTGAGCAGCACTACGGGAGGTAGAGGCAGATTATTTTTCATATTTGGCTGATAGTGGCAGCCATAATAAGAGAGAGATATAGAATTTCAGTCACTTCCCGTTAATTAATAATTGAAGAATAAAAAAATGTTTACAAAAAAAATAAGAATAAGTTGAAAATAATATTTTTAATTACTTCACACAATATACAAAATTATTGATACTTAAATATTTACAATATCTAATCAGTTATTTTAGGAGTCGATGCCAGCCAAGGCAAGTTTATAAGCTCGAATTACTGTAGATTTATAAACTTGACTTGGCTGCACCGATTCCAAAAATGGCTGATTAGATATTGTAAATATTTAAGTATCAATAATTTTGATTGCTCGTTTCTTTAAAGTAATAAAAAATCTTATTTTGAAATTTTTAGGCAAAGTTTTGAAGTTGGTTTTTATTTTTTTGTAACATTTTTTTTAATAATCAAATATTTTACAGTGGCGTATAAAACTAAATGAGAGGGAAACTCCTAAACATTTGTAAAAGAAGCAAGGACTGTCACAGAAGTACTATACTTCGAGGTTGGAAATTAAACAAAAATAAGAGTGAGGTGCACCTTCGTTAATTCAATGCAAGGGCGCCATCTTGTAGGAATTAAAGTCTATATCTATACCTACGTTCCAATTTGAAGTTCCCTCTCTTTTGAACAGAAGAAACGACCGGAATGAATTTAAACCTACCAAAACCGTACCAGACCAAGCATAATGCACCGTCTCCTATGTCATATATGCCACAGGATATAGGGGCAATACCTTCTTTACTTCTATACTTAATTGTTTCATTTGCTATAATTACAATTTAATATGCAAAAAATACCCCGTATCACATTTAATAGTTTACAAGTGAATAAGAAAAATATTAATTGCGCAAATTGATTTATCTGATTCTTAATAATAGCGAATTAATCGAGTCGGAATATCGATAATGGTAATATGCTCGTGGATAGCAACTAAAACATAGGATACGACGGCTTAAAGCATGGAATAATAGTGAGATAAGAGCGCGGATAACTTCTTATCGCTATGCGTATACTTCGTAAACTAAGAGAATCCTGATCGAAGCATGCGTAAAGCGGTCAATAGCTATTCGCACTCTTACCCCATGCCTTAAGTCGTCGTATCCTTGTTCTTAGCCGATATCCGCGAGCGTGTACCGAGCCTTATCTTTCTTATCGTACGTTCCTGTAGCAGAAAGCTGCTACCCGTTGCGTGCCCCAGTTATGTTAAGCCGCATGGCTAAATACGAAACGTCATAGGCTAACATTCTCTTGGTGCTAATGAACTGTTGCATGAGTCTAATGTTTTAAATGCAAAATGTGATACGACACTAAGAACCAATATAACATCACACGCCATGGTAAACAATTTTCAAAAGATATATAGATTTCCAATCCTTAGTGAAAAATATCCCGGGTCCCGGTGAACGCTGTCATTTTAGCTATTGAGGTTACGTCTCAAATAAATATTGAAAAAGGGAATTATGATTTTTGACACGTAATATTTGATACTACACCAATTTTTCACTTAAGAATGAGTTCTAGAACGTTTGTTGGTGTATCAGCAAGTTTTAGGCCTTTTGATTTTGGGGTTATGCTTTAAATATATGGCAAAAATGCCAAAAAAAACTTAGGTTTTTTGAATTCTGAGATGTAATAATCGATATTACAAGAATGTTTTCACTTAAAAATAAGTCCTAGATTATTTGTGGTCATATGGGTGAGCATTGCACTCTTTAATTTTGAGGTTATATATCAAGTAAATGGTTAAAATATCGGAAAATTAGTTTTTTCGATTTTGGAGACGTAAAAATCGATCCCCCAATCATGTTTTCAACTGAAATTCCTGAAATATTTTTGGTTGTATGGGTAGGTATTATGCCCTTGATTTTTGAAGTTATGCCTTAAATAAATGCCAAAAATGCTAAAAATATGTTTTTTTAAAATTATTTAGGAATGACGCAATCTGAAATTCGATATTCTGATTGCACCATTCGAAAGAACGGGAAAAAATATAATATAATAATATAATATAAAAAACAACGGTTTAAAACTTGCCCAAAAAATAGGTATCCTAACCTAAAATTAATTCGAAAAACTAAAATTGCTCTCTTGGCTCCCAATTTTAGAGGTAAAAATCTGCAAAAGTGCATGGTTATTAATAAAGCTTTGTAGAAATTTTCAAAATTTTTGAATTAAAGCTGCGGCAGTACAAATTTTTCTTCGAAAAAATTGGACTTAACCGATTTTACCGGAAATTGTACACTTAGAGGGCTAAAAATTGGCATGGAGGAATCTTTTGACACAACCTTTCGAAAGCGCCACCAATCGTAGCGATTCCGCTAAGGCAGATTTCACCATCTGATCCCGCTATAGCCTTTTCATAATCAATATTCATTAAAACATGTTTATTGTAATATTGTAATTTTGAGAAAGGCTGAGTACATCCGCTGTGCTGAGCAGTAAGTAATGGTAAGTAATGGTAAATACTTGCTCAGAGCAAGTAATGCTAGTAATGTTTATGTGATTACAGAAATGATGAAGTAATCGTCTCTAAATTCCATTACTTGCAGCGGAATGGAAATGCATGTTATTGATTTTTACATTACAATTTAATTCTCAACTTCCCTTAATTTTATAGCCATCGCTTATTACCGAATTCAAGTATATCTTTCTTTTCATTCAGCATTTAAAAAAATCACATTTTAAAATATTTCCTCTAAACTCAGAATGCATATTTGCATGAGTTTTTAATCTGTATACCTGTAACAAGTTAAAACAAAATGTTTGATTTCGAGGAAATGATAAGCCTGTGAATATTAGACAATCATTTTTGATTAATTGTGTAAAACCTTCCGTAATTTATCGGCTTAACGAACTAATCCGGCTTAATTTAAAAAATGTAAAACCATGTGACATTCTCCGTGGGAATCTCTTAAACAATGATTTATTAGATCGAACTCCAGAACACCGACAAGGTCGATCGAATACCTGCGATAAAGTATAAACTCGTGTTTTGTCCAAAGGACATATGTCTTGGCGCTCTCGCGTGTGTTTTTCTAGAGGCTCTGCGATGTTTATGATTATTTTCAAATAAAGTATCACGACGAACAAGTATTTTTCTGGTTATGAGCTTGCTACAGTTTCCTCACTACTTTTAATTTATTCGGTCCATTGTAGATACAAGTGACATTTTAAACTATTTCAGTTTTAAACAATTTAGAGGAAAATATCGTCACTGTGACGGGATGTGCTGAAGGATTTATTCTGCTGTTTTCGGAGCAAAGTCTAGTCTAGAGAAGATCTCTTCTGGAAAAGTTGTTGAACTCTTTATTATTCAGATCTATTCAAATAGCTGAGAAATTTACCTCATTATCCGCATAATACGAGCCGCATCAGCCTCGCTACGAACGACTTTTCCTCGCAGACGTCTCCAGTCTCATAATGGGTTTTGTCACTCGGCTTCGGTCGGTCCATCACCACTCATTCAAGATCAATTCGAAGATAAAACCTGTTCGGCGACTTATGTTGCTGGTGCGCTACATATCTCACAGAGGCGTAAACTGACCATTATCAGAACAAATCTCGGGAATCTACTGCACCTGTCCGACTGCCATTTGAATAGAAAATCGATTAAGAACTTTATTGCCTTCGAACTTATCGTGTCTGCTAATGACGACATTATTTCATGTCTCAGCGGTATGGCGGCGGCGGCACTCTCAGTAAAGATGCACTTCGAGGAAAACGCGGTGATTGGTATTTTCTTGATCGCCCTGAAAGTTTTAAAAAGACCATTATTACTGGAACTATTTTAGGAGTGGCAGTTTGTTATACGATTGGAGCTAAAGTCTTATTTACGTAAATGACATCCGCGCTTTAGTTCATGAATGAAGAAAATGATTTGTAGATGGTTATAATTAAAAACAGGGAAAAAAATATCAGGCAAGTATTTATGTTAATGGCGCTGGAAGATTAAAGGTTCACTCAGAATTAACTTATCAAGTTTTATAATTGACTAATTTTAATAATTATCTTTAAATAAATAATAAAATATGTCTTTTGAAACATTTCAAAGTTAGAGTTAAGTCACACGGAACAGTTCCAATTGATAGGTCATTCCTATAAGATATTTTTCCGCAGACTATGGAATTTGAAATCAAAACTGTTCCATTAGGCGTCACGTAGTGATAAAGATTTTTAGCAACAAAAAACCTGAATATTTACCAATAATGGAAAGATATAAACAACGCAGACATCGTAAAAGCTTATGTGACTAAAGTGATTCAAATGAAAGCTTAAATTCCCAAACTATAGTTGTAACATACAAATTTATTTGCTTCTTATACAAAAACGTTTGGGAAAAGCTTTTCCTTAATTGATTTGGCTAAAAAAATATTAATGCTTGGCATGTAAAAAGTTTATTTTGTAGATAAGTAAAATATAAATTAAAAAATTACAATGTACCATGCGTGAATACATAATTTTCAGAACACTTAAAAAAGGGCATTGTATCAATCCATTAAAAAAACTTCGTCAATTATGTGTAACATAAATATTCGTTATTCTAAAGCTTATGCTGTACATAATAATTGTTCTTGTAATTAGCATATGAAAATTTCCTATTAACCCCGCATTTGCTACAATGTTCAGAGAAACTAGATTCACTATTCTGTTCAGGTCATCAATAATTCAGACAACACGAGATGTTAGGAAAAACTGGAAAAACCTAGTACTCAAAAGCCAAACAGGACAGACATTACAGCAAAAGATCGAGGTATATATATTATAATATTTAGAGATCTGGTTAGAAAATTGCCCAAAGTCCAAGCTGACTAATTGATTGAAAAAGCTCACAAGGTCTTTTAAAAGACCAGACGACTGTTTTACAGCCAACATCTTGACCGCAAAGCCAAGATAATCTGTTACCAGGCGCTGTTCAGGCCAGTTATAACATATGTATGTATATTTTGTTTGGTTTAACATAAGCCCATCTTATATAAGAAAACTCGAGTTTCTATTTCGAAATTTCAAACTCAGGATACAGACTACAGAGTACCTTTGGTATAATTTAAACTCGACAATTTCATAATAAAATTGATTCGACGTCAGGCTCTAAGGGATATGGAAAATGAAGATAACACTGGTCGACAAAATTTAATACTTAATTTGTAACAGAACAAGTCATATATCATTGCTATAGGATTTTTTCCGTAGATTATGAATTTGCAAACAACAATTTCCTATCACGTCACATTTTTGAAAAAAATAGGTTTGAAAAGTACAAAATTCCGTATTATGGACACTTTTAAACAATTTTAAAAATAACGAAAAGTGGAAAAAGCTCGTAACATGAATCAAAAGAGAGCCTGAATCCTTATCTATAGATATGAAATACCACCAATCTATAGCACTTACGAAGCATCTTTGGGAATAAGATTTTCATGAGCTTGCCCTAAGCAGGTGATCTTCATTCACTATCTATTGTATGATGTTATCGGTTTATGGAAAAAAGTGAATTCCACAGAATATTTTGAAAAGTATTAAAGCCTCTCATATTTAATATAATATATATAAGGTTCATACTTTTATTTGAGCTATCTTACAAGCTCCTACAACAATTCGTTATTTTTTAATTAATTTACAAAAATATTGTGTACTTTTCAGACCTATTTTTTTCAAAAACGTGACGTCATATTGTAATCTGCGGAAAAAATCCTATAGAAGTGATATAACGCTTAATCTGTGACAAAATTGGTGTCGACCAGTGTATTTTGATTTCGGGAGCATTTTACTCAAACAGATTATAGCATCAAAAATCTAGATTAAACGACTTCATCCTTCTTTTAGGGAGCTTTTATGTTTCTAGACAGCGAGGACAGTTTAGAAAATTTAGAAGGTATCCTTATTTATATATATAATTTTATATAATGTACACACATAGCGGCGCGAGAAATAAAGTGATAGATTATAATCCCAATAACTATGATCGTATCAGTACCAGTGTCTCAAATAAGGATAAAGTGGAAGCCTTTAATTTTTAATTTAAATTTTTATATTTTGGTGGCTGAAACAATACTGAGTCTGGGCATCGGAAACTATAAAAAAGAAAAGAAAACCAGAATTAAGCATGTGGCAGTATTGAGTTAGGCTAAGTTAGGTAAGATAGTTTTAGATTTAGGTAGTCTAAGTTAAGGTTAGATTAGGCTTTTTAATTTAACACATGAGTTTTTGAAAATTTTTTCTCAAGAACATACTATATTATAAGGAGTAAGGAGATATAGGCTAAATAAAAATAAAGAATATAGAAAGGAAAAAAAACTTAAACATAGCAGCTAAACTTCGAATATCCCTTTCAAAAATTTTTTAATAATATATGTAAACTAATTTTTAAGCCATTTTTTTGTAATCACAAAAGTTGCATTTATAAATAAATAAATGCTATGAAAACAAAAACAAAAAAAGTGAAATTGACTTTTATTATCGCTGAGGCGCTGCTTTTCAACTGAAACTAAAATTAAGCCAAGTGATGATGTAACTCTAGTACATTATGCCCAACTGTGGTTTTCGGAATTCGATTTATTGTAGGAATACCTTTCGGAAAAAGGAGTGCTTCCAAATACCTCTAACAAGGAAACGTTCTAAGGTGTGTCTCACCGATTTTGATGATATTGAAATATGTAATAGAGTATCGAAAAATAAGAGACATGTATTTTTTTTATCTGCGGATACGCACATTTAGAGGGTGAAAACCACCCCTAAAGTTTACCCCCAAAAACAGTCTTTCCTAAGTATTTCAAGTTCTAATGAATTTTTTCGAATGAAACAAAATGTAAATGATGTCTCATAAATATACTAACCTTTTGTAAGTAATCCGGTTCCCGGGGGTGGCAATTTCTATTTTTTATTGCAGAAAAACGATTTTTTTTTTTTTATATTTTAGCGTCTAATTAGCACTAATACGTAAATGATGTATATTCTTTCAGATATCAGTTTTTTCGTGAAAACCAGTATTAAGGGGTTTCTGGAGTCGCTGATTACGAATCTGATGTTATATTTAAAAAATTCAAAATGGCGGATCCAACATGGCGGACAACATTTAGAAAAATACACCAATTTTTATAAAAAAAAAAAAAAAAAACAATAATTAAAAGTATCCCTTAAATGTAGTTATCCGCAGATAAAAAAAAAACGTGTCTCTTATTTTTCGATAACATATTTCAATTTCATCAAAATCGGTGAGACACACCTGAGAACGTTTCCTTGTAAGTGTAGGGTAGTCGCCACCATTGCCATTGGACCATTACTTTTCGTTATATTTATCAATGGTTTGTTTCCCTTACTTACTTAACACTTTACCGACCGCAAGCCTATTAATAGGTTCAAAACATAATTTAAGAGATATTTAGGACTACATATTCTTTATGGCTTGTACCTATAATAATAATAATAATTTATTGAAAAATAATAATAATATGTATTTTAAAAAACTTTAGAAACTCCATACATAATAAATAATTAAATTATAAAATCATTTCGCCTATTAGATTTCGCGAATCGATTCTGAGTCGACTTTTATGTCGGAATGTATTGTCATGAGAGCCAATCTGGTTAATCTTTCTTCTCCCATTTTGCATTGTTTGCGTTTTTTTATCAACCATCAAAAAATAAATATGAGAAGCTTAAAACTGAGTAAAACTTTTTGTAATTAATTATCGTAAAAAATATTTGTTATTTTCCTGATGTAGGCACTTAATCAAATACGGGTAGGCGATCTCTTTTGCGTCGAAGTAGTTATAGAAGTTAATATTTTTCGCGCCTGCAACTCTTATATTCAAATTAGATGCTTAAAATCTGCGAAACTCATCATGAGAAAGCTTTGGTCTGTAGGCGTTATTTTTCTGCTGCTGTCTTTTCACCTTTTCATAGTAAAACTAAAATTTGTATGAATTAAATTTGAACGTTTTAAGTCGGAATCAAAAATCATTTGTTGAAGTTTGGTGCTGTATTGATAGTTTAATAATAGTTTTGTTTTTTTCGCACTTATACTAGGATAACACGAAATTAGGGGGACCGACAATTAACTTTGCAGAATTTCTATGCAAGTTTATTCACATGCGTATATTAGTACCATATACTTTTAAATAAAGATAATCTATTTCTAAAATATATCGCTATCCGAAACATTTGCTATTATTGGTAAGCGGAACCCACCATTTTTGATAAAAGCTATAATAATTAGCTTAAATATTCATATAATTGTCATTAAAACGTTCAGCGGAGGTCATGAGGTATTGAACTTTTAGCACCGGAATTTTTTATAAGATTTAAGAAAATTCTAAAATCTCGCGATCTAAGAATTTTAGAAACTAATCTGACGTCAGTTTATTGTTAAAGATATCAAAAAATGAAGGTAGTCAAATAAGAATCATTGCGAGATCAAAATAAAACTCAAAACAGGTTTTTTCTGGAACCTTTTCAAATGAAAATACACCTGCTGCAATAAAATTTAAAAGAAAAATAACAAGTAGCAATTAAAAAGTTTTACTTAAGATGGCATTTGTATTTGGTATTGTTAACAAACGTATAAGATCTACATATAAATGAAAGGCCAACATTTCGCTAACAGTCGACATTTAAATCTGAGTAGGTTATTTAAATCCAAATTATCAAAAACAGAACAAAAGAAGTGTTAAATAAAACACTTATTTATGTTTCATCTATTGAATTTATCATGCGGAAACGTTTATGCTTTTGAAGATCTTTTGTCACCTCCTGACAACATTAAATTAATTTATGACTACCGAAGCTAGTGCGCGGTAGAAAATCAGGTACAATAAAGAATTACAATGACTGTAAAGAAAAATAAAACCGTAGATTAAACGAGATTAAAGAGCAGTAGTGCTATTAGAAAGCTATAAAAATTAATTATAAATAGTATGAATCATCATAACAATTTTGTTATATTCGTACAACAATGCTGTGTCTTCTTAAGAATGGATTTCTAATGTGTTCCACAAATAATTTTAATATCACTAATGCCAAAATAGATCGTTTTGTGTTTTAAAATACTGAACTGTCTTTGAAAAGAAAAAGGGATTGCGGACTCAGTTCAGTTTATTTAATCAACGGGTACAGTAGACCATCTGATACAATACAAAAGTATCAATAAAAAAAAACAGTGAACAACGTAAGAACAAAGTCTATTAAAAACAAAATACATCTCAAATATTAAACTGATTATTAAGTAATAACTTTTTTAATACTGATCTATCAAAATGAAAGTCAAGGAGAGAAGAAAAGGCAACTGTTCAACATGGTCGACAAAGGATTAAAGAAAAAACGTTATTCATACGGTGAGAGTGAGAGTAAAGATGAAAGATCATTATGTGGTTTTAATCAATTTAAGAAGGCAGGGAGAATCTTTATCACCAGCCTAGAGATCACGCATAAAAATCACACCCGCAACCTGTCTGCGTTTGGAAAGGGATTACATGTTCAAGAGATTGAATCTCTTTTCGTAGGGTGGAAGGTTTAAAGGATTCGTCCGTGGGGATGGCGAAGAGCGGAGAAAACGTTTCTGCACAGACTCAATTCGCTGTTTGTGCATATTATAGAAGGGCCTCCACACTACTGCGGTATATTCCAAAATGGGACGAACAAACGCACAACATAAAACTTTCAAAATAAATGGATCACTTAGATCTTGGACCAGCGTTTAATAAAACCGACGGTGGAATTAGCGCAGTTAATAATCAGTGAACTAGACATCACGTGTAACTCCAAGGTCAGTAACACTTTTACGACGAGTTAATGTTTTATCGTTAATTTTATAAGAAAAGTTTAGGGAAGAACATTCCCTATTAAAATAAATTACACTACATGTGACAATATTTAAAATCATGTGATTCTTGGAGCATCACTCAGAAAAAATAAAAAGATTGACCTGAAGATCACGAGCATTATATGCAGTATACAGCAACGGGCCAAGGTGGTTTCCTTGTGGAACACCAGAAAAAACATGAACTAAGTCTGAGAAAGCGAAGCAAATTTGACTTTGAAGGAACGATTTAAAAAGGTATGACTCAAGCCAAAGGACAAGATTAGTTGGAAAGCCATGTTTTAACAATTTAGAAATTAGTACTTCGTGAGAAAGCTTGTCAAATGCTTTATTGAAATCAATATGTACACAGTCAGCTTGCATGAGATTCTCTAGAGTATTTAGACAAAAACAAGGTTTGTTACAATCGATCTACCTGCTGCTTATTAGATAAGAGGGATCTACAATAAAAAATTAAATATTCGTTTACAACAGCCTCAAACAGTTTAGAAATGGATGAAAGTTTTACAATAGGCCTATAGTTTTCAATTAAATTACTTTTTTCCCTTCTTAAAAATAGATATGACATAAAACAATTTAAACAAACAGAAAAGTATAGGAATACGGTCGGGCGAATCAGAAAAATCATCGTCAAGCTCACTAATGTGCTCCAAGATAGTGGAGGCGTCAGAGTCTGAATTGGAGGGTTTATATTTATGCCAAGCGCTATTCCACCGCTTTAGTAGAGACCTCAAAGTGTCATCATAACAGGGGAGAATTCACCAAAGGGTCTTTTCTTCTGAACAGAGGAACATAACGAGAGATACCGATTAAAAGCAAATTATAAAATTCTTTAACTGTCTGCTCAACATCGAAGCACTGATAAACCGAGAACCGTCGCGTCGCTTAAATAAGAGTTAAGTAAATCAACATAAGCTTCTTAATTAATAAAATAAATTAGTTAAGGTAGTTGCATGATTATGGGCATATAAGCTAGGCTTTTTATATTTTATTGATATGTTACATATGGTTATAGAAGTGCACTTATTAAGATAAAGAGAGTTAATAGAAACCATTGGAAAAAAATGTCTATACATACTATTTATAGTTCCACAATATATTTAGAAGAAACAAAACGATAATTAAATAAAAAGCATAACACAGAAGTCTGGAATGATCATTCATGAAAACTTTAAATTGAAATCATTAAAAATCATTTCCATAGAAACTGATCTTCCAGAAATTAGTAATTAATTTCAGTATATCTGGACGTTGAGCTGTATTTATCTCGATTCTAAGGCATTATATACTGACAATCTTGATGTTAGACTAGAGGAACAACTCTGGAAGATATACATCTCTTGGTTGTTGCATGTGAATGATATCGTAATTATTTTATTTCACAGCATATATCATCTTACTGGCAAGGCTAAAAGGTGGTGAGCGTTTTATTTATTTGTCAAGTAATCTTGTATTCAATGTATGTGACGTACCATATTAAGACTCATATGATGTGTGTTTCCCGCATATTTATTAAATTTAGCATACATATATTATGTGGCTCGTCACATATCATAAATTACATATCTGTATGTTACATGCTACGTGTTATATGTTACTTGTCATATGTGCTTTTTCACATGTAACACATAATTATGTTGAATGTCTCATGAAAAATGCTATACATGTTTAATTACATATATCACACGTTCAAGGAATCATGAATTTCTCATTGGAAATTACTCATTTGTTGAGTATTTTGAAATTTGTAGCCGATGCACTAACAATTCCTTGAGTAATTACAAATGTTGGAGGACAAATTATCGGTATTTAGGTATTCACAAACGTTTGCCTGATCAATTACTTATTATTTGGTAAAGGAAAATTCCGGATTATGGTTAATTATTAATTTGGAAATAGTTGATAACCGCAATGATGTTAGAAATTGTTAGAAAAACGGAAAAAATTGAAAAAGAAGTATTATTTATATGCCGATCTCTGCGTCGAATTAATTAAGTCGAATATATTCCTTATATAGGTATTTTCAATTCAGAACACAAGATTTACAATCTTTTAGTAATTTTTAACTAAGTGGCTTATAGCTAAGCTAGATAATATGAGTTAGTAGTAACCGATATATTGTAAATACAAAACTGATATTTTGTATTTATTATTCCTAACCATACAAACAATTATTGAATTGCTGATGAATAAATATGGAATAATTAAGTTGTTTCACACTAAAGCAATAAACCGCCGACGCGCCGGATGCTAAATATCAAGTCTTCGCACTGAATGATAAAGCCACCTAGCGACCAGTTTCCAAATATTTTATCTCTAAATCGAACGCGATTAATCAAATCAATCATGAATAAATAAATGCTGCGGAATTTTGTATCGCCTGAGCATATGCAAACGCTGTCGTGATTTGTTATTAACAATTGATATCCGGGCATCTATCGCAAAATTAACACTGAGCTTTCGATGCAAATAATGAAAGTACTCAAGCCTTGGACTTTAATGTGATTAGTGCTAAATCTACATATTAATTTCGCTCCGATAAAGTGGTTGCGAATAACACTAATTGGTGTCAACATAAAAGTAATATATGGGATTTAGCGGTTTTTGTTTGTAATTAGCTGAATAAAAAAGTTGATGAAATATTTATAAGATGTATGGTATTATATTGGAAAAAAAACTATAATTAAGAGCAGTAAAGTTAAGAAAGTGGGATCGATTGGTATGCTCCTTAGAGAATGTTTGGAGTTTTTAAACTCCTTTCTCCATGTTTGCATCTATCGGCAAATTGATTGCAAGATGTGATCACAAAATATGAAGGGCAAGTTAATTAACTTTCATTAAGTTTATTTAAATTTGAGTATTTTGCAATGTGTATATGGTAAAAGTTATTCTATCTGCATAATTGCCATCAAGCAATAGTTTTGCTAATGCTAATTAGTTGTTTAACTGGTTTAATGATAGCACTGCCCTCTTACATGAAACATTTAAAAGGAGTGGCAACGAATTGTCAATAAAATTCTAGTTTTCTCTTTGAAGTCTAATGCATCTAGATGTGAAACGAACGACAAGGTCGTTAAATTAAAATTATTCATCGGAACTTCTTTATTTTTTACTGTTTTCTCGCATCAAACTCATAGAGGAAGTGCATTCCAATTTTTATTGCATTTGAGAAAAAACCGATCAAAGCATTTTATAACTGTTTTTTATTAGTTCAAAGACTTTGAGGTGTAAATTAGCTTCGGAAATAGCTAATTAATTGGTTTACGAAACCGCATTACTAGAATTAGTTGACGCGTCATAAAAATGTGTTTTTATCACATATGTAGGTAGGATTGCTTTAATAATGACAAATTTTTATTCTGTCGCTTTTCCTATGTTGAATAACTAAAGAAATTCCTTTAATCTCAGTTAAATTCGATTTGATACTGTTGCTCTTCAATGAGTGGATTTGATGTTTCTTTATAAATTAAAATGTTATCAATTATCCAATAATCTTAAAAATTTCTCGATTTATATCTACAAGTATTTTTTTTTAATGTAACATTTTACACAACAATGACTTTACTTATTATTTCAGGTATGCAAGTTTTACTAATGAAACTATTTTTACTATTAAATCCTAGTCAAGTTCTAAAATATATAGGTGACATCCAAAAAAACGTTCTTGCACATATAAGTTTATAAGTTTTTAAATAAATAAATAAACTAAATAATAGGACTAATTAAATTAGTTAAATTATTTTCTTTCAAATCAATCATTAAAAAATGGTTTTTGTAAAGTTAATAGTTCTTTAGGTTTTAGGGTATGAGCAATGCTAAAACTTTTGTTTCATATTCGTATGACTGGATTTTTTTCTTTCAGATGACTGGATTTTTTTGCTTCAGACCTATTAATTGACATCTGACTAAATCTAAAATTATAACAAAATACAATAATTTTCTGTAATTACACCGTTTTGAATAACTTAATTTGACACAGTAACAATCCAAGCTCTCTTCGGAAAGGATTGTTGTAAAAAATGGGGTCTTTAAATAATTCTGTAGACATTTTTTTTCATTAGCGTACCAATTATTTAAAATAATTATTCATGCTGTTATAAAGTCGCAAAAGGATCTTGAAATTACGTTCATTTATAAATTAATCAGTATTATTCACTGCAGGTTATAAGTTAATTGTTAGATAGTTCCTATTTAAGCGTTTATTAAATACCTCTTTATTTAATTATTAAACCTCTCTTGCACAATTAGAGCACAGCAATAAGTTCTTTATTGTATAGGATATGCAGAATACGTAAGTGAACGTAAATAGTAAAAAAAGTTAGGGATTTCGTATATTCTCAAAATTTGTGACCATTTGGCCAAAAATAATGACAAAATTTTAAGCCTTCTAAGGAACTGTATAGTTTTTGAATTTAAAAAAAGTAATTATTTTATTAAGTTATGTCCAATGGAGTCCAAACTTTCAACTTGAATACGCCAACAAAATCAAACATCAACAAATCATTGTATAATTTGTTTGACTAATTTTGAAAAGTTAAAAAAAAATTCTTTTTAACTTATTTTTAGTTTTTGAATGACAAATTTGTTTTTTTTCATCTTTCATATAACATTATTCTAATTTGAAATATATCGTCAAATTATCCAATGACTAAGCCTTGTTGAATTGCGCATATTTTTTCGTCATGGCCTTAGTCTGCCGTAGTGGTCGGACAAAATAAGATTTCCTCTTTCATTTCGACATTTTAGATCTTCATTATATTTAATTTAATTAAATGCTTCCATGATTTTCAACTTTATCTTTTTCAAAGTTAATTAAAATACTTGAGAATTTTATAGTTAAAACAAAATACATATAATAAAAAAATGTGAACATTGAATTTTCCTTTAAAATTTTGTTAGGGAATCTACTTATAAGCTATGGTGAAAAAAAAATTATTATTTGAAATTTGTGTCTTACTTACATCACTGAACTTATTTCAATGGGTTCTCAGCACTTTACATATTAGTGTGAGGGAATTACTCTGAGATACATACATAAACATACACATTTCTGTACGAAATCAGAAAGTTAAGCAATAGCCGAAAAGTTTTGTTTCTTTTTGTAATTTATGGTAGAAAGGGTAAATTAATTACGGGCAGTGTAAGTGAATTACAAAAATTTTCAATTATGGACTCAAAAACAATATAGTTTAATTAGTTTAAATTATGATCTACGCTAAATTTTAGAGGATAAAAAACTTTTGTTTTAAATTTTTGTAGCTTAAAGTCAAGTTAAAGTGAAGAAATAAATACCGCAGATCCTTTAAAGTTTAACTTTTTATAAATGCTAGAAAAATATTATGGACTTTAAATTTTTAATTAAATTTTAGAATTAATAAATAATCAATCTGTCCTGACACTTCAGACTTTTCCATGAATAAAAATAACTTTTTCCTAGACCTTGAAAATCTAAATATGTACGCTCGCGCCGAGTGTAATAAACTTCACAGCTACTCAAATTGGTACCCATTGACCATCAGTTTTATTACTTAAAAATGGCATTGGAATATAAAATTATGCTTGGAGCTGGAGCAGTTTATTCGAGTTTGCAATTAGAAGTATTAGATGCGAAAGAATTATGTAAAAAAGATTCAAATGCGGACAACGAAAATTTTAATATTATACGTCGAGTTATAGAGTATCGTAGTGAAGTTTTTTTAATATACTATATTAATAGTTTTACACACTGAATTATAAGTGGTTGTGCACACTTCAATTCGTGATCACTTAATAAACACTAAAAATTAATTTAGACTATAGTAAATCTCTGATAGAGTAAAGACCAAATGAGGAAAAATACTTTAGTAAAAAGTATTTATTTATTTTAAAAAACTGTATGTCGTTCATAGAGAAAATTTACCACATTCCTCATTCATTTTTATTATTAACCGAGTTTCAGTGCAATATTATTAACTATTTAGTGACAATTTATTGCAATGCACAATGATTTGAAGATTTAGTGCAGTTAATTTGCACTTAGCTAGAATTTAATTTTTTTTTTATTAAACTTTATCCAAGGTTTTTTTAAGTTGCTTAAACATTACAATTTTAATAACACATTATTAGATTTTACACAAAGTATCCTTTTATACAGATATTTGGACAAGGATTTGGTAGTTATTTTTAGGCTCCTTTACCCACAAAATAATCACAAACATTTCAATTTTACACTTACATTTAACTTGCACTCAGAACATCCCAATCGACTTAAACCAGGGAAAGGCATCGTATACCTGAACCCTACGCGAACGCGTGATAAACTAATCCATGCCACAAATTGATCGGGTGCGACCTTTGATAAAAATGTTGACCGCGGTGCGGTCTGCAGATTGGATGCATTCCGATTCGTTCGATGGGACAAAAGCTTATCACAAAAGAATTGAATTTATCACTAACCTTCGGTGGACTCGTTCCGCGACTCAATCAATTGTTTTTAGAAAAAACATCCTAAGAAAAGACGAATGTCACCTGCTTTTTTCGGGGGAAAAATTCACGAAACTTTACGCCTGTATCAGTAGTATAAATAGTGGTGAGATTTTTTGTAAACGACATCACATCTCAGTTAGCTACGAGAAAAGGAATCAAATCCACCAAACCACCAAACAAAATGAAATTCGCTGTAAGTGCTTGAATATTATCGGAATTTTGGAGAAATTTAAAATTATTAAATAACTTTCAACTTTTATAGATTGTTCTTTTCGCTTTCGTTGCCGCTGCCGCCGCTCAAGCCGGCAGGTTCCAGCAAGTGCCCAACAGTGGACACGACGAGATCCCGATCATCAGCAAGTCTTTTGACCTTAACGAAGATGGCTCTTACCAGTGGGCCTTTGAATCTGGCAACGGAATCACCGCCAACGAGAACGGAGTAGGAGGTCAATACGCAAAGGGCTCGGCCGATTGGACCTCTCCCGAAGGCGACCATGTCTTCCTCCAGTACACAGCTGATGAGAACGGATACCAGCCATCTGGATCTCATGTCCCACAAATCCCACCATTAATCGCCAGAGCCCTGGAATACATCAAGGCCCATCCCATCCCAGAATACCAAGAACAGTAGATTTAATAATTAAATAAATGTAAAGTATGAAAAGTCGATGAAAAATATAAGTCAAAGTTTTAAATAGAAAAACGGTCTTTATACGGCTTAGATATTAGCGCCATCTATATTTAGTATGTGCACGCGCTAGCCATTAAATGATTCCTAGTTCGGTCACGCATCGTTGACAACAATGAACCAGAAGTTATCTCAGTTATGCAAATTATGGAATTTGACACCGTAGTTGATACCCTTTTGTGCTCCGGGATGACATAATTTGCGAAAAACGATTCCGTTAAGAATAGCATAACCCAGCCGGCCTTCAAAACAGGAGGAGTGATGATCGATTTATGGATTTGCGACCAATTTCGATTTCTTTTGGTGGAAGATATACGCGAAGACTTGAGATGAAGACAGAAAAGATCAACTATGGTCACCTTGACAGTGCCATTCGACTCTGAGCTCTGGTTTGTTATTTATCGATACTGCTCCGATTGTTATCTAAATTGGCGAGCTAGTCACTTCAGGTGGTTGTAATTTACATCAATATTTCGCGGAAATTGTTATGGCTTCCTGCTCTATATTAGAACGTGTTTGTAATGGAAATTAATTTCAATTTGGAATTTCTTTGATGTCAGCAAAAAACCGGGTCAGAAAATTTAAAAAGCATTTAACATTTATTGAAAACTGGCAATATTTGTTTGCAAATCAATGAAAATAATCAAAACAAATGGATTTAAGACCATTTTTTGAAGTCTAGATATTAAGGAAGTTGCTTGTGTTATTTCCTGCAGAGGACGTGTATATGGGCTAAGCTAGCCCAAACATATAAATGAAGTTTTTTTAAGCGCATCCGGATTATGAATTTAAATAAAACACATAATGATTGATCAAGTGACCATAAATATTCTTTTATTCTAAAGATAGAATTATTAAATAATTAAATTCAATTTCAGGCAAATGGGACTTCACATTCCAGAGGTGTCAAATGACACGATCTTGGTGACCAACTGAGACGTCCATATCTTGAAATTAGATGTATGGCACGTAATGTTGATGGCGTGTTGTCATGCTGCGTTAAGTTGGAGCAAAAATTTCTCATAACACAGTGAATAGCACATTTTGATGGGCGATTATTCGTTCCACAAAATTTGCTAAGTGCTCTATAAGTTTTTATAATTGACCTCTAATTTCCACTATTTGGAATCGTTACTGGGATGTATATATCTATCCATGATGATTTGCTGGAACTTACCGAATAAAAATGACATTGACAATTATAACAAATGACAGCTTATTTGACAGTTATTTCTATTGGAAATCCGGTAATTCTTAAAACAACACCCTTCATAATCAACAAATTAAATTAGTAAATACCATATTTTTAGAATATCACAGCTACTTTTATTATTGATTAAATTTAATAGATTCATTCATATCGATTGAGTATTTTTGTTATTAAAATTTTTGTTGGCACATCTTTGTAAATACGGTATTAGTTTTGGAATTCGTACATATTGCAAATTTAATACCTACACCCAAAAAACTATCCGGTTCGAACAATTAATTTTGTGGTTCCTTTTAAATATTTTTACTTTACAAGATTGATGGTAAGCATGACCAGAGAAATCTAATTAAAAATTCTAAATCTATCTTGTAATTTAACCACATATCTAGTCAAACTGACTTATCAAATATTTACCCTAACTTTTTTTTTCTAAATTTGTGACATTATATTGATTTTCATATCTTTATGTATATACTTGAGTCTATAGAAGTAACTTGAAGACATAGATGAAATTAAGCTATTTTATAAAAATTAATTTAGAACCTAGTTGATTAAAACAGATGAATTAACAGGCCTTCATTATTGAATCAATTACATATATTTGTTTTAGTGTGTAGTATGTACTACAGTTTCAATCACATCTAGATTAAACCCTTTTCATTTTATTGTACACCAAAATGTTTTTCAACTAGAATTTAGCAAAACTCCAACTGCCAGTCTAGTTGTAGACACTAGAATTCTATTTACCTACTTTAATCAGATTTATATCGAAATTAACTAAAAGTTCAGGTATAAACGATAGAATTGTACAGTCTTTTGTTCACTAAAATTTGAATTAAACGCACTAGAAATCTAATGACTTTCTTTTAGCTAGATTTACGTTCACCG
Organism: Dysmachus trigonus; assembly: GCA_949715965.1. Taxonomy (NCBI): domain Eukaryota; kingdom Metazoa; phylum Arthropoda; class Insecta; order Diptera; family Asilidae; genus Dysmachus; species Dysmachus trigonus. The sequence continues at coordinate 50,084,085 of OX454319.1, read as the reverse complement.
GGTTTCTAAAACTTTACTAGAACATGTGGATTTGTAATTTATATTACTAGTAATGCAGTATATTTTTATCAAGTTTAGTAGTTTAAAAAAAAATTTTTGCTACATATTTGAAGTTGACGAGAAAACAAAACTGATAACTTCCTAGTATTGCATTTATATCACTCGAATTATCGGGTCGACATCAAACATATAGTAACATCTTAAAATTACTTCGTACTTTTTAGGGTTTCTGAAGGTTTGAGGGATGTTTAATTTATTTTTAAAAAAAGTTTATATAGTATATTATAATTCGGTTTTGTGATATTAAATAAATTTAGAATTCGGACACTTCAATTTTCAATGTTGTGTACTCATATTTGTAAGATTTTAATAAAAAATTAACATGGAAACCCCGCTACTTTGGAACTGCCATACTCCATTTTTTAAATGCAGGATCAGATTTAAATCACTGGCATCAAAAATCTCCTCATACCGATTTTTGTTTAAATGAAATGCAGAGAAAGCACTCCAATCTTTATAAAATAAACGTGAAATGACAAGATTAATATCTGTACGCATTAGTAGCAGAAGCAACATAAGTACTACCCCCTGCTTCTTTCTTCTAATGTGTTTCAGAAACAAACAACTAAAATTTCAGCGAATTCGAACAGAAAAGCATTTATGTATGTAAGTACACTGGAATTTCAGTGTTGTCAATAGATTTTAAGGCTTTTTCGCTAGATCAATTAGTATCTTGGTATCTTAGTATTTTGGAGGAGTTAAGAACAGTAGAAACCTAGAGAAACTCAACACTAGATACTAGACAATGTTTCACTAGAAAAAAGATTTCGAGTTTGAGAATGGATACACTTTCAAGATGTATCTTTGAAAAATGAATATTGCGAAAATTTTTCCTCAAACCTCTTTCTAATAGTAAAAATACAAAAATTGTTTTGTCAAAATATCTTCATCGTATAACAATTAATTAGCAGATTAACGGTTTCATATTATTATTTTTTTAAATATACATACTTATATATATTGAAATCCAGAAAGTCAATGGGTTTTTTCTGCATACCGAGCTCTCTTACTTCAGGATAAATGTTAACTTGAAATCTTGTAGAAATATTCTTAAGATATTGAAGAACCATTAATTCTTTAGTCGATGTGGACCAAACTCTGCCTAGATATTTGTGGGGCTCAGAGCTAAATTTAGTAAATGAGGAGAGGAGTGATCTAGGAGTAGGGTATATCTGAAGGCGTATGGGCAAATTGGGGCCAATAACAAGAGAAACAATAGTTTGTATGGACTTTCTATCTCGCTTTATTGCGAAAAATAAATTAGCAATTAACTTTCTATAAGTAAATATTATTAAGTAATTGGTATGTTTAATGATGGTTGGATATTTAATTGGCGGGTCGAATTCATAACCAACTCTTAAAAGCAATGTGTGTGGTATATGTTTTTTTACTCGGCTTTATATCTCCTACAATAATTCGCACGAATTCTCAGAAACTTGTTCTTTCTCCCTCTCCCAATCATACTCTGAACACGAAGGTCGGTTGTGTGAGTGGGAAAACATCGAATGTGCGGCGCTTAGAGTCTAAGCCTTAGACCTTTTATGTGTTAACATTCGACATACAATTTTGGTTTATTTCTGGCAAGGAGAATATCAAACATGGTAATAATGAATTTCCATGAATTTAATATATGTTATGGAGTAAGTCTCCCTCAGTAGCGGGGTAACAATATTTTAGGACAAAGCATCTTTGTTCCGAAATTAGGCGTCCGTCAAGTGCAATACGTAACTATTATACTTTTATACCTTGTAATAAAGATTCCATTTTTATTGTTACGATATTTTTGTAATCCTAGTGGTTAAATGTTAAGCGAAGACGTTAAAAAAAAATAAGATTTCATAAATTTTAAAAATTCCTGATAAGTAAGCCTTTTGAAAGAAATTTTTTAAAAATCGAAATTGCCAAAAATTAATTTAAGAAAGAGATATGTTTAATAAAAACTACATTTATGTGGATTGAAAAACTACATTTATGTGGATTGAAAAAATATATTTATGTGGATTGAGGTGAAACATGCCATAGTTATAGACCATACAGTTGAAATGAGAAATTTTCTATTGTATATGAAAATGACTTAAATCCAATTTTTTAATACATCATTTTAACAATTTCTCTAGTCAAATTTTAAAGTTCTCAGCTCAATAGTCCTCGTAGGACTTTTAAAAAATGAATCTACACCCAATCCTGTTTTACATGATTTTGATTTAACACGAATTATAAAACAAATTTCATTATATTCTTTTATGCGCAATCTTTATAAAATAAAATATACAGCCTGTGGAAATTATAAGCTTCTAAAAAAAGTTTCAATATGGTTTACTGTATTTGTATTGTTTGTAGTGATTATTCAAGACCCGGGACCAATCTTTAATATTTCCATAAATACAATGTAATTTTTTAAAAGATTTATTTTTACACGTATTCTTAGGGATCGTATCTATCGTGCAAAAACAGAATTAAGTGTATACTACTTTTAAAATTAACAGTTCATATCTAGCGTTATTTTTGTGTTCTTAAGAATAATTTCGTCGCGACATCTAAAAAATAAAACAAATATATCTGTTTTCTTATGTTGTTTTATTCATAGTCTCAATGAAAATCAAAAATGATTTGGCAAAAAAAAAATCAAAATTTTAATTTTCAAATGTTATACGTAACATCATTTTAACTTAAAATGTCTTTTAATATTAAAGTAATTACCTTACGTAAAAATAAATCATGAATAAAGAAACCAAAATACATTTGAGTTAAATTTTAAAAAATGATTTTTCTTTCAGTGCAATTTCACTAAAGATGTTACTAACTAATCCATGGTAAGCTTAAAAGTTAAAATCAAAGTTATGGTCTGCAAAGCGAATATGCTTGCCTTTATATACTTATTGAAAACATGTTTTAGATTGATTGTTGCAAAATTCAGGCCTTTCACCTTCTGATGAATTGACTAAACGTAAATTATAATTCACGTGAGATGAGAGCTATAAAACAAATCGATTTAACCTTGTTTTTTAAAATCAAATGCTTACGAATTTTCTATAATATCATTTAAGATGTGTAAATAGGTATACAAAAATATACTATGGTTTCAGTAACTATTTAATTTTATTGCATATTTTATTCCTGTCAATCTATTAAATTTATTTAATTATAATTAAAATCCTAAGAATATTAGACTTCCGTATTATTTTTCTAAAAATAAATATATCCTTTAATAGAACGAACAGCGGACCAGTTGTATTGTAAATTTGGGAAGAAATGGGAATTTTTTAATTGAAGTAAATTCACGCTTCTCAGATATAAGGTTGAATACGACGAGAATTTAAGATAAATTTTTTAATGTTAGTCTTGTAGGTAAATGATTATTCAGAAATTATAAATAGATCTCGGAGCTTATCAATCTTACATAAATTAAATTTTAAAAATTAGTAATACAATTGACTTCTCGATTAACAATTCAAACTGACTATTTCAGACCACTTTTGTCACCAGGTCTATTTCAGGAAAAAGTATGGGAAGCCAAAAAACTATGTCATAATTTAAGTTCAGATGTCTTCCTTTAGAAATAATAACTTCAAAATGTAAAAGTGCTATAACAAAATTAATCTCCTGTAATAAGATTCAGTAAAGGGTTTTTTTTTTCTAATTCTTTAATTTTTCCCTTAAGTTTGTCTAATAATAAATAAATAAAAATATAATTTTACTAATTTCGACCTACGATTCTAACCACTATAGCAATTTTCTCAATTCATTGTATACATAAAAAAATATCTTAGTAAATTTAAATAATATGTAACTAAAGATAATGTTTAGGTATTTGTTTTATTTTCAGGAAGAAAATATGTATTAGGTTATTTGAATTCAGATAATACACTATCATCACGCAGGCGAGCGGACGAGACCAATGTAAAAACAGAAACAGTTGTAGTAATATTTTGCGCAGTTTAGTATTTATTTGTTCATTTTTAGTAGTAAAAAATAGGCTATTCTCAAAAATTAGAACATACATATTATGCACAAAATGTGAATTGCCTCTAAAGGTAATTGAATCTGAATTTCTTAATTAATTGACTTCTTTATTTTTTCTTTTTTATATATTTATATTTATTAGTAGCTACTTCGTATTTTTCGATTTATATTGAGAATTTGGCATTGAGGTAGAATAATAATATCTGGAGAATCAACATTTTCGTTAAATAACACTGTTCCACAAAATTTAGTATTTATATCAGAACAAGTCATATATCATGTCTTTATGGTTTTTCCCTGTAGATTACGAATTTGCAAACAAAAACGTCATATTTTTGAAAAAAAGTAGGTTTGAAAAGTATAAAATATCGTATTTTCAAAAAGTCGGTAAAAAATAACACGACTCAAAAAAGAGCCTGAATGCCTATCGATATACATGAAATACCACTAATTTATAGCACTTTCAAAGCATCGGGAATAAGATTTCCATGAGCGTGCGCGAGTTATGATTTTCATTCATTACACAGACCTGCTTTGTTGTTGGGCAGTTGAGGGTCATTTGCGAGGTAAGTTTCTGCGAAGAATCCGAAATCGAGATCAGAATTGGCCCATCGCGTCCAAATTTTGAGATATTTGAGGCTATGTACACGAAAAATTGTTTTTTTTAGTTACTTTTGAGGTTATGTACAGAACTCACACATTTTTTTTAATCTATCCTATATATTCATTTAGTAATACTCATTTCATTCAAAATGTGCTCTCGAACGGTCCTATACGATTTTTGCTTCAAAAAATAAGGCTACCTTAAGATCACGTGATGAGTTGGAAAGCATACAACTCATCACGTCATTTTAAAATAACCTTAACTTTTGAAGGAAAAATCTTACAGCATCCGTACAACATCTGAAAGCGCATTTTGAACGCTAAGAGCAGTACTAAATGATGGAAAATGTAGGATAGAGCAAAAAAGTGTTGTGCGATCTGCCCATAACCTCAATAGTAGCCAAAAAAACCATTTTTCGTGTACATAACCTCAAATATTTTTAAGTCCTAACGTGATGGTCCAGTTCTGAACTCGTATTCGGAAATTACTTCGAAAATGACCCTCAGCTGCTCAACAACAACCATAACTCCGTTTTTGCAGATCTGCGTTACCTATTGTATAAAATACGGTATTTGTACTTGTCAGTACTATTTTTTTTTCAAAACGTGACGTAATAAGAAATTTTTATTTGCGAATTCGTAATCTATGGGAAAAATCGTTTAGAAATTATTTGCCACTTGTTCGGTAACAATTTTCAATATGTCCTATTATTTGATCTGTATACACAATTATTTGTGGAATTATAAATAAAAGCATTTTTAATATGAAAAATCTAAAATAAATTTCTTGCGAATATCAACTAGTTTTGTTTTAAAGTTAAAGTTTGTAAGTGAATTGTACTTTTATGTGTTAAAACTTTATTTTAAAAATCTTATTTAACCCAAATTATAACTTTATTATTTTTTATGTCTTGTTAACAAAATTAACATTAAATTGTTTTTGATATTTAGTTATAAAAAATAAAAACGTCGATAGCATCCTTAAAGTCAAAACGATTAGTAAATTCCTGCCGGTTGTGCAGCGTTGAAAACCTCGAAAGGAACATTTCCATTAAATTCTATGTATTTTGATTATAGATATAAAATTAAAACAAATCGAATATGCAGTTGTTGATTTGCTCTTTGCAACTTTTACATTTCAAAAGCCTTAAATTTAGTGTATAATCCTAACATTCTCCGCGCTGCACAAAGGCAACCATAAAGACCAATGAAATGAGATCGAATTTATAATTGCCGGATTACGGCAATCTGGTACGATACTTTGCATAAAACTCGCATAAATGAACTGACGGAGAGGTAAACAAAGCGAAACACGCCCAAACTTTGACTTTTTGCGCCGGGCCGCTCTCGATATGTCCCAGTCTAGTCAATATTTCACCCAAAATAGTAACATATACCGCGAACATTTTGCGATATTTTAATGAATTGAACATTGAATAAGTTAGTCATCTGGCGTCTGTAAAGCCGGCCGTATAGTCATTTTCTAAGCATGTGTAATCGGCCGATTGCACACAAATCCCAATTTTAATGCGTTCGAGATGTATCTGTCTGCTGGGCCCATCTAAATCATGGAAGACTTTTTGTTTTTCACCTTGAAACTGCTAAAGTCAATGATAATGTTATGTAGTTGCTAAAATCTCGCGGCTTTGGGCCGCTGACACTGTTTTAACTAATTTTAATCCAGTTATTCACTCTATCCAAATGTGGTTTGGATGAACATAGCAAAAAATCCGTTGTTTTATTAAATGTTGATTATGGTAATGCCATTTGCCTTATTTTACGAAGCTCCATGAACAATGGGTCCTTTGTTCGAAAACATTTATCTTTAAACGCTAAATTTGCATGCAAGTGCAGCCGTGGGTTAGATCATTCTACCAAAAAGCACCAGTAATATATTTACCTAATTCCTTCAATGACTGAAGTTCCGGAAAACTACACAATGACATTGTTTTTTTATAATTTATAATAAATTGGGGAGTAAAAGAAGCTATCATCGGAATTATTGTCTTCAGCAAGAATGTTAGACATCGATTTTAATGTTGATGTTTTTTCTTCTGAGCTGTGTACTATAAATAACGACAAATTGTCACTAATGAAAAAAATTGTTTCTCCCGATATGCGTTTCATTTGCCACGCGTCATATCTAAACATCTTTTTAGATCTTATCTCATTTTTATGTCTGTTGAATATATGACATTAAAAAGAAATTATAGGAATTTTTTACTATTGCCAAAAGTTTTCCGCATAGCTTCGTGTTTTTTGGACGCTAACTATTGTAAAGAACAATTAAAGCAATTTTCATTGAATTCAAATAATTCTTATCCGTAAAATTGCTGTCAATACTTCTGTATGTACTACTGTGATTAAAAAGTAAAGCCAATTTCGAATTTAAATTGCACGGGTACATCGATTCGAGCAAATCTTCTTGCTTTTAGGTTGGTAGCACTGTCACTCATGTCTGTGTAAAATTTCGCTTAGTTTCGTTGTGTTTTCTGAGTAACTAAAAATGAATTTTTCGATTTTTACAATTTGTGATTTTATTGAGGAAAGAAGTTGCATTAAATTTTGTTTGCGGAAATTGAAATTTCTGCTGCAGAAACGTTTAGAATGTTGCAGAAAGCCTTCGGCAATCAGATTTTATCTGAAAAAAATGTTAACAAGTGGTATAAACAGTTCAAAGAAGTGCAAAGAGCGTCCCGGACGACCATTAACATCAATCAATGAACAACATGTCAATGAAATCAAAGATTTGGTGCTCAAAAATCGTCGGTTGACCATTAGAGACCTTGCTGATACTGTAAACATTTGATTTGGATCGGTCCAAACCATTTTGAAAGAACATTTCTTCTTGGAAAAACAACGTCGTGTTGAAGTCTGTGAAACAATGTTCTCTGACTATCAGAACAAAATAAAACGCATCATAACTGGAGATGAGACTTGGATCTATGTTTACGATCCGGAAACAAGCGATAAATTCAGCGAATATCGTGTAAAAGTCGAGGCAAGACCAAAAAATTCACGCCAAAGTCGTTCAAAAATCAACGTCATGTTAACAGTTTTCTTCGATTATCGTAGTGTGGTACATTATGAATTCCTTCTGCGGAGCCAAACTGTTAACAAGGAATATTATTTGAGTGTTATGCGTCGTTTGCGTGAAGCTATTCGCCTCAAGAGGCCAGATTTACATTGGTTTTTGCATCACAATAATGCGTCATTTCACACTGCATTGGTTCTTCGAGACTTTTTCATCAAAAATTCGATGCATGTCCTTCCACAACCACCGCATTCGCCCGATTTAGCTCCATGTGACTTCTGGCTATTCTCTAAGTTCAAAAGACCGCTTCGGGGACACCGTTTTGAATTGACTGATGAGATAAAAGAAAAATCGAAGAAGGAACTGAAGGCCATTCCAATCATCGAGTTTCAGAAGTGTTTCGAGGAATAGAAAAATCGCTGGCATAGGTGTATTGTATCGGGCGGGGACTACTTTGAAGGGGATGATATAGATTTGGAAGAATAAATAAATATTTTTTAAGTTATAAACAAATTGGCTTTACTTTTTGATCACAGTAGAAGTTACAAATTTATGTTTAAAAAAGTAGAAGCTTTTTCAAATTAGGAATTTTCCTCCACCGCATTGAATTTATCATTTGTATTAATAAAAAAGTATGAAGTTTAACAATTTCACACCGTTCTGGTTATGCTGTTTTGATTCCTCTAAAGAAAACTATCACCTACAGCACAACTTAACATTTAAATACCCGGCATTGCATTTATGTAACGTTTCTTGATTATCGCTAAACGCCCGGCATTGTACTATATTTTGTTATCTGTAATACTCTTTACTACGTTGGTATTTTTATTAAATTAAGGTGTCATAAATTGTACGTTACTGGCTTTTGTAAATAAACATCTAAGCATAATATTGTCCAAATCATCCGAGTTTTGTGTGTGTTTTAGTTACAGTTTATGTCTTTAGAAATAATGTAGCCCTCACATAACACGGTACTTTGCGAACAAGATTTTCGTACAACACGGTCTGAAAATTGCGGATACGCTCGCATAATACGGTACTTTGAGAATATGTATCTCATAAAATAAGGCCATTCTTATACAGGGTGTTTCACATAGGGTATGCTAAAATAAGTGGTCTTAAAGACCTCATCTAGCCAAACAAAAAATTTCACGTCAAGGGGGGAGCGACGCAGCGACATCACACTCACGCCAAAAAAATTACTATCCTAATATCTTTTCCAAAAATGTCAACTATCTAGATCTACCTCCTACCACTACAGTTACTTACGAAACTAAAAAAAATGTTTATTAATTTCTTAACATTCAGGATTTCCCAAAATTTTCTCCGAAATTATTACCTTTCCGAAAAGGTATAACATGACCGCAATTTCTAGTGGTTATATGATTATTCAATAGAAACAACGTCAAGATAATCGACTTTGAAAAGAAAAAAAGACTAAAAAAAATCTGATTTTTTTTTTTTTTTTAAAACCCCAAAAAATAATAACATTTTTGAAGCTTTTATGCAAAACAAATACCAGATCCTGAAAGAGCATCCCCAAAAACCCCCTATATACGATTTTGTAAAACAATAACCCCAATGTTATATTGGAATCGTACAATTGAACTTCCGTGCACAAAATTCTCGTTTTGGGCATTAATGGGTTAAGTTCTATGCTGTTTTTTGTTACTTTGATCCCTCGTGAGGAGTGCAAAAGGGGCTGATTTTTCAAAAATCGAAATTTCTTGTTTGTTTTTTTTTTTTCTATTTCAATTTATAGTTTCTATATAGAATTGGTGACATATTACAAGTGGGTAGTTTTTCAACCACTTTTTAATATACATATAAGTGTAAATCAGCAAGCTCGCATCAAAACAAGTGCGAAACAAAAGTGTTTTTAAATATAAAAATTGTTTTTTCCCCAAAAACCACCCCCATTTTTATTTCATCCCTTGTTTAGGGGTGAAAAGAGGGTTGAAGTTGCAAAATAAAATAGTGTAAGAACCAATAGCGAGCATGAAAAATTTCTTTTATATGTAAAAGCTCTTTTTACATCCTCATATATGGGTGTCTTTCCGCTTTCGGCGAAGTTATCATATAATTTTTGACGTTCTTAAGTCTGAAATATCCCCAATTAATTAGCCATAGAATCGATAAAATTATAGTGAAAAAAGTTTTGTTAATTTTTCAGGAAAATACCCCTAAGGGTTGGTAGTTCAACCATATTGCATTATAAGTGAAGATTGTTTAATTTATATTAAAAGAAGTAAGAACATATCGTTACTGAGCTGTGTGGACGATTTTTTCTCACGTTGGTCCAACAATGTTTTAATTAAACGTTATTTCTTCATTTCAAACCCCTTTTTCACCCCTTAGGAGGGGTGATGGTTAAAAATTAACACCGGAATGTGAAAGAACAGCTCATTTTACTCATAATGTAGCGTTATTTGCTCTAACTAGCGGAAAGGATATTGTTTTGTTCTTTTCTCTTTTTTAACTCTGGATTCTGGATTACGAGCAGTATTTTCTTGTTACTTGCGTTCAAAGAGAAGAGAAAAATTCCGACATTTTGATTCAAATTGACTGATACCTACTTGTATTTTTTGTCCATCAATCAAGTACATCATATTTCGAATTACCATATAGATTATGTATAGCCTATTTTTCGGTGCGATTTCTTATGTTTTCTTGGAATTTCTATTAAAAGTGATGATTGGTCTTTTAAGGATTACAAATCTATTACTATGTTTCCAGGATTGAAATCGAGTCAATACGATGGAAACATGGGTTTTCGTTCAGTTGGTTTAGACCAAAAATAGTCGGGTTGGATTGGGTTTCACTCACAGATATCATTTGCCGCCATTGTGTTATTTCGCCTCGGTTCTGCAATAAAATGTACTAGGTACAGAAAGCTTTCTTTCTGATTATCATCCAATTTTCGTCAAAAAATACTGGAACTTTTATTTCACATTTCTTTCTATCACTAACCTTTGTTAAGTTTGTCTATGATAATACCAAAGACGAGATGTCTTGTAATATCCAACGTGGTGTTAAGTAATAATAAACACTATTTTTTGTAATTTCAAATTTGATCTTTCGTAATATCAAATACAACGTCTGTGTATTCTATGTAATTCCTAGTGTTTTGTTATTTGTAATTTGATCGAGCTAAATTTTGCTAAACGTTTTATGATTTTTCCACATTCTGTACTTGAATTAATACTTTGTTTATTGAATTAATTTAACCCATTAATGCCTGAATAACAAAAAATTTTACGGAAAGTTCGAGGCCCTAACTTTTATCGAAGGGGTGGTCAATTCTCATCGAGACCAACTTTTCTCGACGTATTTTGAGTCGCCCGACACGATCCAATGAAAAAAAATAGTGAAAAAAATTATTATTATTATTTTTGTGCAATATTATGTAAATAAATACCTTTTCCACGTAATTTTTTTTTTCGAAAAACGACTGATTTAGTGGGTAAAAAGCAACTTTTTACTGCAATAAAGTGCATAAAACGTGTTATTAGGACTTAAACTTCAAAAATATGCAGGCATTTAATCAGTAATCAGTGACCCTAAAAACTCCGAATACTCAGTTTTTTTCGAAGAAATTGGGAATTTTGCAAAAAATTGTCCGCCATCTTGGATCCGCCATTTCGAATTACGAAAATCTGATAGCAAATTCGTAATCAGTGACCCTCAAAACTGTATATATATAATTTTTTGGGAATAGTCGAACATAGTGAGATAAAAAAAGTGATCCAAAGTAATGCAAATATGCGTTACAATGTTGCAATTTTTATGCAGCTTAATATTTTTAACGAAAAAAATGCCCGCATATTTTTGAAGTTTAAGTACTAATAACACGTTTTATGCACTTTATTGCAGTAAAAAGTTGCTTTTTCCCCACAAAATCAGCCATTTTTCGAAAAAAAATTACGTGCAAAAGGTATTTATTTACATAATATTGCACAAAAATAATAATAATAATTTTTTTTCACTTTTTTTTTTTGGTTGGATCGTGTCGGCGACTCAAAATACGTCTAGAAAAATTGGTCTCGATGAGAATTGACCACCTCTTCGATAAAAGTTAGTGCCTCGAACTTGCCGTAAAATTTTTTTTTATTCAGGCATTAATGGGTTAATACACTTTTAGAGTGATACTCAGTACTCATATAGTCTTTTCAGTCTTTTAGTAAATTAGATCTGTTCTGATTACAATTTCTTTCTTACAGCACTATTGAGGTCAATAACTCTTTTATGTAAATAATAGTAGAATTTGTTTTTTCCGTATCTTTGAACTTATGTACTATGTATGTGCTAAAAAAATTGTATAAAGGAATTATTGAGCTTAGTAATCCTATAAAATAGATATGTTGCTGTAATTGTATGAATAAGATAACTGGGTTACGTGTAATGTTGCTAGCCATCTGAAGATTTAATACCCGTTGGTACTGCAATAATTATAGTGGCTGAGGTAAAATAGGCCCATGTGTCTAGGTCTATTCCTAAAGTAATTTTACGACACTTATCCAAATGCGCTTTACTATTGTATTGGAGGAATTACAAAACTTTTTATGGGAACTAGTTTTTCATTTGTAGTAATTATTATGAAGTCCCAGGATAGTCAAATGCATACTACAAGCTTTTGAGGAATTAAAATTATATCAAAGATGCATATAGTAAATATTGCTATTTTTTGTAATTCACAACGATTACTAAAACGCATTTGTAAGAATTACGTCTTTTAAATTAAAAATCAGTTGTATTAAGTAAAAGACACTAAATTTTTTAGCCAGGAGAAATTTTTGTCAGTGTGTCTCTTAAGTCTTACTTAACTAAAAAGTACCATGATTTCACTAATTCTGCTTATCAGAAATAAAACTACATTTTATATTTCTTTCGAGCCATAAATTTAGTTCAAGCATTCGCTTATTTGTTTTTGTGTTGATTCAAGATCGTCATTCATTCATTGAGTTAAGTGTTATAAATACTTACACTTATAAAACTCTAAGCTTTATAACTTTTGTGTTCATATTTTTCTGCTTGTTTGTATCAGTTGTGATTTGACGCCGTTAGACTTTTTTTGTGGGGTGCAAAGAAAAATGTTACGCAGAGAATCCAGAAACAATTTAGGAACAATATTGATCGAAATATTCATGAAATAGGACCGCAAGCAAATTTAAGTTGACAGGATGGTCCACTGTCAAGTTAGCCCAGGCAGCAGTTTAAATAAAGTTATATTCTATAACTAATCGGAAGACTTACTCTTTTCATAAATCAACAAGTTTTACAAAATGTTAAATAGTGTTTATTTTATATTATTTTTAAAAAGAAACCAATCGATGGTCCACCCTATATTTCCTGTTCGCAAGTTATTTAACTTTGAGTGGAGGAAAATTCTTAAATTAAACATATTCCAATCGTCTTTCTGTAAATAATTCTGTAAGAGTCAAGTGAGCAATTAACAATTAAATTAAATTAGAAAATAGATCTCTATTGATTCACTAGAGAAATGCGTACTTGCCATAGTTTATAACTCGAAAAAGATACTTGCCCTTAATTTATTTATTTTAAAAGTTGAATTGTACTGATAGAGTAGACTGCAAAATATATCTTTTCCCAAATTGGGTGGAAGCGAGAAGATAGAATGAATAATGTCGTGAAATTTTTTGTTATAACGATTTATGAATATTTGAATGGCTGATAGACGAAGTAGCCAACGATTTATGTTAATTTCGTAATAAAAACTAAATATATATTATAAAATTCAATATGGCGGCCGTTGAACGCCATATTGTTAAAATATATATATATTATAAATTACGAATTGATCGGTTTTTATATTTGAACAATATGGCCTCCAATAACTTTTGAATTGAATTTCAAAGACAGTGTTGTTTGGTAAATCATACTATATTTTATATATTCTCAGTATTGAATAATCGTAACTCTCAAACTGAATTTTACTGAGGCCGAAATGTGGTTTTAAATAAATAAGATTTTATTGATGACCATGAGAAAAAAAATTTGAACTTAAACCTTCATATAAAATTAGTGATCTCATTTTAAAACACTTCTCTTTATAAAAACAAAGACTTCTTTCTGTTATTTATATGTATATTATACAGGTCAATAGATCTTATTTTAAAGTGAAAAAAAGAAATATTTAACCTAGACAGAAAAACAAAGAATTAGTCGAAATGTGGATGAATTATAAAAAGCCATCAAATTTTTAAATTGAAACAAATTTACAACAAATTAGAAAAAAAATAAAATGTTATCTGTTCCTGTGCATATAACCCCGGAATTTTGAATGTTTTGCATATGGAATGTGAATAACGACTGCATATGCAAAGTAATAAGCCGTCCCATAAATCATACATAATGCCTTGCACGATGGATCCGCGTATTCCTCATACCAAGATGCCCAACATAATCTTAATCGCCGTGATCAAAAGGTGATCTGGTCTTAAGGTTGTTCCACATCTATTTGGGTCAAATCTAGAATGAATTCATGTTGAGAACAAGTCTCGGCTCCTCCACGATCATTGGCATCATTCCAAGTGAAATCCAATTTCGAGCAGGTCGAGCTCAACAAATAGAAGTAATTGACTCATTGGTCGTTAGCGCAGGTTTGAGTTTAAGCCGCTAAGTAAATTTTTCCGCGTCTCACGAACTTTTTGTTCGACGGCATTTAAAACTGGTCGTCGTCGCCGCCGCCGCCGAAGATGATTTGCATGAATGGCCCCAGTGGTCGTCGGAGGTTTTGATGTCACCCAATGAGCTTGGAGCTGGGGAGCCCCGAAAGCCAAACGCGGAGTGACCCGGGGCGGAATGGCTGCGGCAGGCGACGATCGCCCCAAACTGGCCAGTGCTGTTCGCCGAACCATCTCCCACCAGCGAACGAAAAGATTTACCGTCCAGGTATGTAAATGAGTCTCGCAAGCGGCCGCGCCTGATTTCAATAAAATTTCCATTAATTCTCGATACGAACGAGTGACTCTTCGCGGCTGTTATGCGCGAATGACAACCCATGGCGAGATAATCTCAACGCGCCAACTTTTTATTAAATTTTGAGTTAGATTTCCGGTAATCGGCTAGAGGCTAAAGGTTTAGACTTAGATTTGGCTAGGCCACCTGTCGCCGCCGCCGCTGCTGCAGGTAACGGTTGGAAATTGGAATTCCACAAAAACTGTGAACAGCCCGGCCAGTAATTGATTGCCATAATAGTAAATTGTCACGGCCATCGCACACCCAATTTATTTGGACCCCGACCGCATAAAGATGTCGTTAATGCCGCAATCCACGAGATCATCTTATGAGCAGATTATTGATAACGCGTTTGATGTCTGACAAATTTTAATGCGCTTTTAATTTGGTGATTGATTGCAGTAGTCAAAAATTCTTTCAAGCCCATTGCCTGTACAGAAAAGATCGCTTTAGCGGACAAAGAATGTCCGGCGGTCTAACAAATCACTTCTGCTCAGAACTGGAAGGTTTCTTCGAATTTGAAATACTGAAAGTGACCTATCACGGATCGGGCTTCTTCAGGTAACCTATTACCTTTACGACCAGTTTAAACTGTGAAGCTCGTTAGAAATCGTCCAAAAAGAAGATGTTTTTCCCCATACTTCGTCTGGTATTCATATGCAAACAATGATCTGAGCGGAAGCCATTGGGCACGCTTTGCACCTGCTCGAAAATTATCGCCTAAATTATACATTTATCAAAAATGAGAGCTGATCTTGTCTGGATTTACCCAAACATTAAACATTTTTTTCTTTCCTCGAAAAAACGATGGAAATAAAAAAGGCTACTGTTTAGTTAAAAAATAATATAAGAGTGTGCTTGAATATAAAAGACGAAAAAGAACAGAACAAGGAATTAATTTCTCGTTAAGACTATGCGACTAGTTCATATGAGCTCTCAAATAAATCGAATTAAGTAACAGAAGTGGTCTTAAGAAGTGGCATTATTTTTACGCACTTTCGAGAAGGCAAAAAAACTATACTATACTATAGAAACCATAATACAACACAATATCGTATAGCCAGATAACCAGCATTAATGAAGATTAATGAAGAGTATTTTAAATTAAAGGCGGACGTATGTATTAGGCGGGTCACACACCAGAGCAATATGCTATATGCAAGAAGCAATATGCCTTTTATCATGTACCATATATTGTATTAGACGGATTTAGATGAATCGCAGACCAGAGCAATGTGAAATACACAATATTTAGTAAATCAATCATTAGAAATGTCACCATCAAAAAAATCGAACATACAGAAATATTTGAAATAAATAAGTGGCACATACCTGGTTTTTTTAATTCGTCGCATATTTTCTTCCACGTTTTATCCGTCACTTCACGTTTACAACATTCTTTCAAAGAAAAATAATAATAAGAAAAGTATATTATTTCTTGCATATAGCGTACTGCATAATGCTTTGGTATGCGACCCGCCTTTATGAAAACATTCATACTTTTTCGTTAGTGAAAAAATCAGTGCTATCATACAGAAATGAAATAGTATGCAATGTTAATCTCACCCATGTTTTTGCTGAAAAGTAAGCAATTGCAGGTATTATCTTCAATGGAAGATTTAATGGCAGTGATGCTGCCGTCCCTGGGTAATAACAATAACAGAAAGTATGTAATAATGCACTGGCATTTGGTAATCAAAATATTAATCCACATTAACCCTTTATCGCATAGGAAACCATATATGGTTTGACATGTTTACAGTTCATCTATTCTAAAAAACTTAAAAAACTGGCGTATAAATCCTAATGGGGTTTGTTTGTCATATCATTAGCAATAACAAAACGCAACTATTTTGTCTATGGTCACATGCCACTTGGCTATAACCTCACTTTTCCAGACATTGTCAGTGAATGTTTACATGCGCGTGCGACTCTCAACTTTGCAAAAAGAAATAAAAATGAAAAGGTGAGTTTTTCAAGCGAAAAAAAATGTTTTGTTGTGTGTCATAATCTCTAGTTTATATGTACTGTAATAGATTTTCACTTTCTATTCGATTTCACCCATTTTCAACACCAATTGTTTCGGAACCATATCTCGGTTCGTATGCATTCTTTGCTTTTTTCCCTTAAACATATGTGGTTTCGTATGCACTCAAGCATGATTATTAATTAAGCACGAGGATATGTTTTCGTTTCAATTACCTTTACGTTTTCCTTTTTCTTTCTTGGTGGTAGAATGGACCATGGGCGCTTTTATGGGCATAAGCCTTAGCGATGATGATTTGGATTCCGATTCCGACATGCCTACATCCTCCATACCATTTAGACGCCATGTTATTGTACCTGAGACGGATGATGAATTTTCAAACAAGACAACGTCCCTTTAGCAAATTTACCCTCAACATCAAATATCAAAAAAGCAGTCATTGTAAAGAACCTACCGTTAGAATGACCTGGTCAACTGAGCATTTGCCTCTTTATAACCCGGATCGTTACTCGTTTTCACTGGAGATGTTGAACTTCCCGATGATGTAAAAGAGCTAGATTCGCCAGCCGATTTATTCTTGTATCTATTTACTGACGAGTTGATAACAATGATAGTAGAACAATTTAATTTGAATATCTCGAAAGAAGAGATGGAACAATTTATTGGTGTAGTAATTTTTATGTCATTGGTGAAACTAGCGGCATCAAGATTTTCCTGGAATTCGAACATAGGACAGCCTCAAGTAAATGGTGTAATGACATGCAACAGATGGGGAACAATAAAGCGTTTCTAGCATTTCAACGACAACTCAAAATTTATTCCAATTGGTAAAGAAGGACACGATAAGCTATTCAAAGTTCGTCCTCTGATAGAGAGTATTCGACAGCGCCTTTTGATAGATGCCAGGGAAGAATATTTGGCGGTAGCTGAGCAGATGATACCTACCAAAGGCAGACACGAACTCAAACAGTATAACCCAGCGAAGCCGGACAAATGGGGTTATAAAAACCAGGTTTTGAGTGGAGTCTCAGGATTTAGCTATGACTTTGAGTTATTTGCTGGCGAGCAAAGCAACAAAGTTCCTGATGGCGCACCTGACCTTGGAGTTAGTGGCAATTTCGTGACAGGTTTAATGCAGTCGGTACCAAAACACAAGAATCACAAAATCTTTTTTGATAATTGGTACAATTGCGCTAAATTACAGGTATATCTAACTCAAAGTGGTCTTTTGCCTTCGGATACCGTGCGATTGAACCGACTGCCAAATGCTCAAATGTCTCCCGAAAAAGAGTTAAAAAAAGGAGGAAGAGGCCATATGATTGAAAAGACTGCTACAATGGATGGAATTCAACTATGTTTGGTAACTTGGTTTGACAACAAACCTTTGAATATGCTTTCAACATTCATTGGTAGCGAATCTTTCACAAAAGCAGTGATATTTCCGCAAAGACCACCAATACAATTTCACAAGTTGTTTAGGTCTACAATCGTCATATGGGAGGAGTGGACTTACTCGATTCAATGCTGGACTTTTACAGGATTCACTTGAGATCAAAGAAGTGGTATAAAAGGATTTTTTTCCATATGATAGATTTATGCGTTGTAAATGCGTGGATTTTGTGGCGAAGAATAAACGAAGACTCTTATTTATCTCTGTTCGTCTTCAAACAAGCAATCTCGGAACACTTGCGCAAAGCAGGAAAGGCTCTTCCTCGTAAACTGGGGGGTCTATTGTCCAATTCAGTGACTGGTTCACCATCTACGAGCCGCCATGGAAGTCCATCAATTTGTTCAAGCCCTGGGACACCAACTTAGAGGAAGAAAATGAGAAAAACTCCAGAAAAGCATCAGGACCTACCCCTGACCTCTGTGCGGACTGACAATATTGGACAATTGCCAGAGTGGCAGAAAAATCGACGTCAAGTTTGTTGAATGAAAACCTATACTAAGGGTCCCAAGTGTAAGGTATATTTATGTTATAATGATAAGAGAAATTGTTTAATTCAGTTTCATCAATAATTTTGTATAACATTCTTTTTTACTTAATTTTCGTCAGATATAATAAGGTTTTGATATCACTGATCATATTGGCTTAGTATGCATACGAAACCATATATGTCCAAGGGGTTTAAAGGTTTGATGCATACGAACCCATATATGGTATCTGAAAAATAAATGAAGCGGAGGTACTTTTTGAAAAAAAAAAAATCTATAATTAATTTTAAAGCTTTAATAAAATCATTAACTTAAAAAAATATATTTTTTTCAGTTTTTTAATATATCATGCAGTAAAGGGTTAATCTTATACTTTTGTTGTAGAAAATGTAGGCAAATTTTCACTGAAATTAAGGACACAAGCTACAAATGCAGGGCGGCCGCCGAGACAGTCGCGGGGATCCAGGACAAATAGTCCTTGGGTGCCTTAAAAATTAAATTAATTAAATTAAATTTATTGTTACATAGAAATATTGTTTACAAATCTGTAAAATGAATATAACGCGTTGCCGTAAATTTAATCTAAAAAAATCTACACCTAGTATTGTACAATATATTCGAAATTGAGCATATAAATTTGGGGAATATATTTGCTGCTTCGTTTTATTGACGGTTCATATGATGACCACGTGAATCCAGATGCAGGTTTAGTCACGCTGGTCGCAAACGTGCATTTGCATTGTATTAGGATCTTAATATATGTATGCAGGGACCGCTCTACCATATAGGCGAGATAGACGGCCGAATAGGACGCCGCAAGCTAAGAGGCGCTAAAATGCGACGAAGGAGAAATTTTTTTGTACATATAATTTAAACAAAATTAACCTTTTAAATGTCTGAGAGCGCCAAGCCACAATGGAATATTTTTTTAATGTTGTGTCAGAAAATAAAGAATTAATTTATTTGAAAGAAAAGATTAATTAATATTATATGTAAATATATGAGAAATAAATAAGATGATGAACTTTTAAGTAATAAACAGATGACCCTAAAATGTTTAGGCCAAGGTAAACCGGATGCTGTAACATTTAAACTATAGATAGGTAATCCTTAAACCCAATAGACCGATGGAAAGTGAGTGCTGTAACTTTTAAATAATAGGTAGACGGTTATAACTTCAAAAGACCAAGAAAAACGAGTGCTATCACTCTTGAACAGTAGAAAGATAAAAAAAAGAAAAAACCCAATAGTCCTAGAAAAGCGAGTGCTATAACTTTTAAACAATAGACAGGTGAATTTAAATCCAAATAACCGAAGAATTAAGGGAATGCTGTAATGTTTAATTTTCGAATGTTTTTATCAATTGCAAGATACTTCCTGCTTCATCCGAAAACTGAAGATAAAAAAATTGTTTCAGGAAATAAAATTATTAAATCATACAAAACTACTAATCTAGGCGAATATGGGCCTAATTTTGGGGACGCTTTTTTGATTTTGCCTAGGACGCTGATTTCACTAGAGCGGTCGCTAAATAAATGAGACAGGTCTCGTCTATATGAAAACAAAATAAGCAGGTATCAATGTAAGTGAGCCAAACTTGATAGTTTACCAATTTGCAATAGGCATATAAGTGCTTTTTATGTAACACACATACGTGAAAAGGCAAATAAAGAATTTGAATCTGACGGTTCACACATATGTCAAGTATAATTTTAGTCAAAAATGTTAGGTGCTATCAGTAACTTATGAACGACATGACTTCGACATTAATTTTCGCATGCCCTGTGCCTCCCAAACCTCTCATGTACTAATTATGTATACCATTAAATTGCTACTGAGATGCTTTTTCCGATGCTATATAAGTACTATGTTTCATCTTGCCTTTTGCGCAAATTTTGGCCACTATTGTGTAAAAAAAAAACAATTATTTTTAGACTTTTTTAAAAATTTTATCTATTTTAACCTATTAAGTTTTTTAGATTGACACTAAAACTACGTGACTTCCATTTTACCAGAAACGGAACTACAGTGCTGTGCAAAACATTTGCAACTAAAATTATAGTTTATTACAGATCATTATAAAATTTCCTAAACCACTGATACCAAAAAAAGTTTTACAGTGCATTATTCTTTATTATGTCTAGTTTCCAGATATAACAATAGCAGAATGTAATATCCCATAATAAGGGAGCAATATCCAGTTTTTTATTCAACGTAACAATTTTGCCTGTGCAAAACATTTGCAACTTTATATATCAACAAATACTTTTCTCGAAATAAATGAGAATTGGCAGTACTTTGTTAGTTAACTGTTATTTTCTATTCCATATATAGTTAATAAAATATAAAAATAATTATTTTCTATTCCAATCCAACTACTGCAGGGCATATAATCCAGTCTGTCGATCAGGTACATGCGCGGAAGTGTATTATTAAAATAATTGTTTTCCTTTTAACGCAATTAAACTAAAAGTTCGTAAAATGGGAGTAATTAATTTTACAACGAAATAAAAAGCCGAATAAAATAGCTAAATCCACCATATCCAGAATTATAAGCAGTTTTAAAAATACTGGGAGTATTAAAAATATTCATAAAGGGTGGTAGACCAAGGAAAACGACAAAGGCTGAGGATCGTAGAATTTAAATTTTAAGTAAATCTCGACCTTTCCTCAGTTCAAGGTACTCAGGTAAAAAACGACGAAGAAGACGAGCCATAGAAATCGATCTTAAGACCTACAGACCAGCGAAAAAACCACTACTTTCCGAAAAAAATGGCTGAGCTGGACTTGTCTTTGCTCAAAGTCATTTAAAATGGCCCCTAGAAAAATGGAGAACTGTCCTTTTTTCGGATGAGTGTTTAACTTTATGTTTAACTTAGTGGGGCTAGATGGAGGGCAAAAAGTAGGACGACCGACGAACAAACGACTAAATCTGCGATAAGCTGTGGTAACTGTGAAGCATGGTAGTGGTAATACAATGGTCTGCGGGTGTTTATCAGCTCAGGGCGTGGGACCTCTTTATGAAATACCACGGATAATGAAAGCGGAGGACTACAAAAACATTAAGGAAAATGTGATACTTCCTTACGCAAAGGAAGAAATGCCCCTGCGCTGGCGCTTCGAACCGGACAATGATCCCAAGCACACCTCTAGACTTCTTCAGGCTTGGTTTTCGCAGCAAAACATTGAAGTTTTGAAATGGCTCGCACAGTCCCCAGATCTCAACCCCATAGAAAAGCTATGGCAACTGGTTAAGAAGTATATGAGGAGTCAATTTTACAACAACCGTGACGAACTCCTTAATGGTATAAAAAAGGCTTGGAATGATATAACTTCTTTACATATTGAGTCGCTATTTAATTCTATGCCAAGAAGATGTGCAGCAGTTATTGTAAATAAAGGCTATTCAACCAAATATTAATGATAATATATATTTAAAGTCACCAACATTGTTAATGTCAAGGAGTTGCAAATGTTTTGCACAGTCAGTTTTGTATCTTAGTATGAAAAAACGAATATTTCTCCTTTTTTATTGAATAGTTACCTTTAGTTTTTTAATATTCTTAAATTAGATATAATAAAGAATAAAATACTGTATTAGCTTTTTTGTTTTTAAGAATTTAAGGTTTGTTGTAGCAAGACATAGAAAATTGGGGTTTTAGTTGCAAATGTTTTGCACAGCACTGTATGTATATTCCGATTAGAATGATACCAAAATCAGTGCAATGGGACTTGTAGTTTCCGAGTTATTCAGTGGTTTTGTATCTCCCTAAAAACGTTAGATTAATAATTCTGAAGCAACTGCCAGTACTGGGATGAACCTATTCAAGTCAAAACTAACTGCAGTCCTTTGTTATTTATGATATTTAAAACATTATTGTTTATTATTATTCTTTGTTAAAATTGATCCTTATGGTTAGTAGAGGAACATGGGGAATGCCGGTCACCGAGAAATACTATAATAAGTTCCTGGACAATTTTGACAATGATACTTGTGCTGCCATCTGCTCTTCACTGGGGACAACTAATTTGCTAGGCAGCCTCATGTTTCCGAGTTTTTTGTTATAAAAAAATTGAAAATTTCAATCAAAGGTAAGTTTATGCACATTTTTTACGGCTGGATTTGATTTAATCACCAATTATAACAAAGGGTCTAGCCGGTTAAGAAGATGAAAAGTGCCTTTGCGCTTTTGAAAAACCATGCAGACTAATTATCCTATTCATATCTCAAATACGGGATTTTATCTATCGTCTTATGTTTTCAGGTTCGGTATAATATGTACATATCTTATTTTTTCAGACTTTTCTTCTTTTTCAGGTGATCTTATTTATATTTATAAGTGAGTGCAGGAAAATATCATGACAAAAAACCCTAAAGAATTTTCTACGTCCACAAGAAGCCGAGATATCGCCAAAACACTGATAATCACGTTTTAATTTTTTTTTTTTTAGGTTATGTGAGGGTCTATGGGCCTGAAAATTTCAACAAAGATGTACTTTTTCATGTACTATATAAGGATAGTTTTTGTTTTTCAAAAGCGCTGGGGGCACCTTCTTAACCGGCTAGACCCATTTGTTAACATATCTAAAATCTTCCAGAACGATCTAAAATATTCGAGAATGTTGAAGAATGTTATATGTAGAATACTCCAAAAGGTTCGAGAAGGTTCTAGAATAGTGTGGAATATTATAGATTTTTCCAAAAGGTTTGAGAATTTTCCAGTATATTCTAGAATGTTTCAAATATGGCAGCATAAAATTGCTATTCATGGGATATCTGTTCGCTTATTTCGGATTTGCTTTTGGATTTCGAAATAAAATATAACACATTTAACTTGACGAGCAAAATATCTTAATATTTTAGATATTTCAGTGATGATTAATACGAAGAGATTTTCAGCGCTGTTTTTTTTCATTTCTCGAAAATCAGTTCAAAGGAGTTTTCGAACCACTGCTTTTAAAGCTGTTGTCAGAAATCAGAAATTAAACGAGGCGGAGTTTGCGCAATAGGTGAAACCGGGTAACTCAGCTAGTAGAAATAAGAAAGAAAAGTTCAGATAGGACTGAAGTAAATATCATTGCAAAATAATCAAAATTCAAATTAATTTAATTTTAAACAACATTTAAAAGTCAACTATTAGTTTAAAACAGTTTATTTGTTATAGTTATTGCATAAGCAAGCAGTAAGGCGATAATTAACAAATAGGCACATAGATAGACCGAAAGATTAAACAAGTTATTTAATTATTTATTTATTACCGCTTTTCACAACTCAGAATGGGCTAAGCGAAAAAAACATTATTTGTCTTTTGGCGCACAATTATTTCCGTTTGCATTTTAAAATTCAAATTTCTTTTGGCGCCAAACGCTCAACACTTCAGAGAGAAGAAATGTCGTTGCGATGCGATGCCATGCGTCGACAGTCACCTCTTCAGCGACATCCATCTGCCTGGCAGTTCAGTGGTCAATGTTTATTAATTTCTGACGTTTCGATTGTTTAGCGGTTCGCGGAGTGTTTTTCCTCTTTTGAATTTATTTTCTCTAATTTCTAGTCAGAAGATTTGGTTTATCTCCGTGTCGAGAAAAGCCCTACGAAGGCATAAGTTAAACGAGCTGCGAGTGAGTCTCAGCTGCAGTAATTTTATTAAAAGGTGCGAACTTTGTTCGCCCGATGGGCGTTTTTTTCCGTCACAAATCGAAGCCATTTGGTGCCTCCTGTTCTGCTTTATTTTTGGTTTTAAGCATTCCACCTCTGAAACCCGACACCAATTAACTCCTGGTAGAGGAGGCCCGCTTAACTGAGCCACTGCACCCGAGCCCGAGCCTAGCCGATTGAAAATTTAGAAATTTGCATGGAGTTTGTGTGAACACTGAACACCGCTTTTGCCCACCTTACTTTCGTAGTTTCTGTTGCGCTTATTAACATGTTTGTTTGTGCTGCTGTGTGCCCTAATAAATCTTTAAAACACCCACTGCCAATGCCTTTTCATTCATTCTCTTAATATATAAATTGGTCTCGTTACAGATTTATCGATTAATCCTGACGGATTAGAATATCAGGTGAGTATCCGAGGAAGGGGGACTTTCGGGCGCCCCTGTATCCATGGCGATGAGCCGCGGCAACTCATTGTTTATTTAAATAAAATAATTACACCTACGACTGCCTCTTTGTGAAAATTAAAAAAAAAAAAATTAAAACGAGGCGCGTGCTTCTTAAGGTGGCATACTTAATAGAACAGCACTGGGGCTTCTTTCGTCTCCTAATCACTACACGGAAGATATTTTAAGATACAGGTACACATCTAGAACTTTGAGACCGCATTACACCCACATACTGTTGAGAGATTAAGAAACTTAAAAGTCGAACCGTAGTTTGTAGAAGAACATTGGTCATTTTTCGATATTTGTCGTAGTAAGAAGTACATAGTAAATGTATGATCTTTTATTGCTCATATATAAGTATTTTTGGCTCAAGTAACTTTGTAAAGCAGCTGGGCTGATAAGGCTCATTTTTGGCCCACCTCAGAGTTGGAAAAAAATAATATAATTAATGTAGGTCAGAAGTAATTTTTGGACTGATGACGCTTTTCTAAAGAATATCAATCGTGGACAATTCTTAAGTAACGGCTGCATCTGGAAAAACGTTTCTGTACTTTTTGGTATTTACATAGGCATGATAAAGTTCAAAAACAAGGATCTGGCATTTAGTATTTATTTTTACAAAATAATATAAATTATTTCAATTTTAATCTAAAACAAAATAATATCCATTTAGTACTTTAGTATCCACCTTTTGCTTCAATGACGGCCTGTATGCGTCTTGGCATACTATAATAATATACATTAGGGTGCTTTTTTTTCGTGACTATTTTTTTTTTCAGTCTCACCTAGAAATTTTGTGGCAAATACCTAAACAAAAATTCCCTGAAAATTGGAGCCCTTAATATTAATATTAAGTACTAGACCAAAGCGTATAAAGATTTCCCATATAAAATACACGTAAACTTTGATTTTTTTTTCTTCAAAACTCTACAGCTCAGAGGCATTTTATGATATAATCTTGGTCAATGATAGGATTTCTTCAGAATTGAATGCTCTACAAAAGTGTCCATTGCAGTATAACCCTAACTCCCACCAGCGAGGTAGTACGGGTCACTAACCCCAATTTTTCCATGAAATTCTCGCTTTTTGCCCCTATCTCGTAAACAACAAGAGGTACAGAAAAGGTGAATATGATAAACTTGTAGAAAATTCAATTTCCTACAAAAAGTTCTGAACACCAAATCGCTAACATTGATATTTCTTGAGCTATTGGGCTTTCAAGTTGAGGTAGTGTTTATTAGAGTTTTAAAGAAAGATGTTCTTTATTCAACGTCCGTAAAACAACTGATTACAGAAACAATAAAAGGTCGGCAGATAGCCTACTATTATAAAAAGGACTAGGTGGCCTACTATGAGTAGATCCACTAGGGACAGTCCGTTTTGATCGTTATCCAACACCCCCTCTCGAGTCAAACCGGGTCTTGTTAATTTCCTTCACACTGAGTCCTTCCAAACATTTCCAATGTTTAGATTTGGGTAATGCCTTGGTGAGTACATCCGCAGGCATATCAGCAGTAGCCATGTACTGGAGGTCTATTTCTCCTGTAATTAGTGCCTCTCGAACAAAATGGTGACGCACATGGATATGCTTAGTGTGAGAGTGATAAACTGGATTTTCAGCAAGTTTCTTCGCACCCTGATTATCGTTGTACAATTTAATTGCTGATACTGCACCAGTGTCCATCTTCTGAACCAATCTTCGCAGATGAATTGCCTCCTTTGAAGCCTCGCCAAGCGCCATATACTTGGCCTCAGTTGAAGACAGTGCAACGGTGCGCTGTTTTCTTGATTCCCACGACACCGTTCCTCCGTGCATCGTAAAAGCGTATCCGGTGTAGGATCTCCTGTCGTCCACACATGCAGCCCAGTCAGCATCTGCATAGCCAGTCAAGTCGTTTTCTTTTCCTCCAAAGCTTATTCCAACATCTAGAGTTCCTTTCAAATATCGGAGAACTCGTTTAGCTGCCTGCCAATGACTGGATCCAAAACTGTCATTGAATTGGCTCAAGACGCTGGTCGTGTGAGAAATATCCGGACGCGTTGCAACAGATAAATACATAAGAGCGCCTACAAGTTCCCTGAATGGTGGCCTCTCACCATCCTCAGCGGTCCAAACATCAGACATTGTCAACTTTGTGCCAGGTTCCATGGGAGTTGAAACCGGATTACAGTCCGACATGCCCAAACAATCCAAAATGTCCAGAATATATCCGCGCTGATTAATGGTAATAGATGAATCATTTCGAGAAAACTCGATTCCGAGACAATAACACATTTCACCTAAATCGTTGACTTCAAACGATTTTCCAAGAAACTCGTACAATGAATCGATGTTGCTCTGCTTCTGTGAGAATGCCAAGATGTCATCCACGTACACGATGATAATGAGCAAATCATCGTGTTTGCCCTTCACGTAGACACTTGCATCTCCCTGTGTAGGTGTTGCTCCAAATTTCCGCAACTCTTGATTCAGACACTGATACCAGCATCGTCCGGCTTGCTTCAAACCATACAGTGCTTTGTTCAACCGGCACACCTGATTTCCGGATGAAAAATCCTTCAGCATTTTTTTAGCTTTGCTGACTACACTTGATGACCCAAGCTTCTTATCCACGATGAATTTAAGAACCTTTCCAGTATGTTCGGGCAGTTTCATTAAAATCTCTTCATCGATGTTGCCATTTAGGAAAGCCGTAGAAACATCAAATTGTCGCGTTTGCATACCCTTCTGAGCCGCAAGGGCTATGACTAGACGGATCGAGCTAAATCGAGCTACTGGTGCATAAGTTTCGCCGTAATCAATCCCCGCACGCTGCGAGAATCCTTTCGCGACAACCCTAGCCTTTCGTCTAGTAATATTTGCTTCTGCGTCGCATTTGTTTTTTAGCACGATACGACTTCCGACAACTTTGCGACCCGCAGGACGTTCTACCAAGTCCCAGGTATTTTTCTTTAGGATGGAAACAAACTCCTCTGCCATTGCCTGCAGCCATTCGCCCCCCTCAGGACTAGAAAGAGCATATCGGGTTGGAATTTCCGCAACACATGTCGAGTCCTGATTTTCAGCTCTCTCATTAACCAGTTGATACTCCTTTCTAGGCCTGCTTCTATTGTCTGTCAAAAACTTTCGAGGCCTTCCAGGTCCACGTCTCACAATTTGGTCTACAGCTGATTCAGCTTCGCTCTCGAAGCCAAATAAATCTTCCTCAGATTCACTCAGAGAGTCTTCTATATTTCCTGAATTTTTCTCATTACCTGCTTGTATATTTTCATTGATCAAGAAGTCAACCTCCACAGGCGATTTCAATGATTCGTACTGCTGAACCTTCCGTCCTTCATCGGGGTATACACGTTCTTCATTCTCGACGATAATTTGCTTCGGACAAAAATCTTCGTGCTTATAACTTTCACCCATTGAGGCTTCCTTTAGAAATTTCACGTCACGTGAGATCTCTACACGATGTTCGTTAGGAATCCAGACCCTAAAAGCCTTTGAATCTTCGGCAAAACCCAGAAAAATTCCTTTTCTGGCATGACTCTCAAATTTTCCTTTTGGCTTTGCCCGATTCAAGCAATAAACTGTGCAGCCAAACTCCTTAAAATGGCTGACATCTGGAGTCTTTCCAATCCATGCCTCGTAGGGGGTCCGCCCTTCAAGTGCAGCGGTAGGGCAACGGTTTCTTATATAATTCGCCGTCAGTACGGCCTCTGCCCAGAAAGATGGAGAAAGATTGGATTGTATTAGTAGACATCTTGCTGTTTCAACCAGCGAGCGGTTCTTCCGCTCTGCTACTCCATTCTGCTCAGGGTTATGCGGAACTGTTAGACGACGCTTAATCCCACAACTCTTCAGCAGGGTATCAAATGAATAATTAACATATTCAGTCCCGTTATCGGATTGCAAGGATTTTATTTTACGATTATGCTGTGTTTCAATCATATTTTTGAAAGCTCGAAATTCCTCGTAAACTTGACTTTTATGACGAATAAATCTGACTTCACACCAGCGAGTTGCATCATCAATAAAGGTTACAAAATAATTTGCCTTGCCATTTGACGCAACCTTCATTGGGCCACATACGTCCGTATGTATAATTTCGCCAGGTTTCGACTTTCTTAAAGACTTCTTAGGAAATGATTTGCGTGTCATCTTACCTTCAAGACAAATCTCACAGTCAGGCTTTATATTGAAGTCCTTTATTTCAAGTCCACGTACAGTCGCGTTCCGCAAGCCGTCTCGTAAATCAGCGAAGTTAATGTGTCCCATTTTTCGATGCCAATCCATCATTGAATTCTTCTTGAAATTCGTAGTGCTTGCAATTCTTCCATGCTCCGATATCCGAGGACTTTCCACATAAAATAGCCCGTTTATGCGTTTGCCTGAAACAATATATTATTATGCTTGTCCATAACTCGAGCCAAATGTTTCTCAAACACGACACGGTGACCTTTGTCAACAATCTTTCCTTATCGGTTGGAAAGATTTGCCCGTAAATCAGGCACATATAAAACGTCACTAAGATCAATTGCTTTCTGATGTTTATTAATACAAGTCAACAATTGTGCCCGACCCTTGGCATTTATTTCCGTCGAACTAAAATTTGCCAGATTTAATTTTTCGGAAATATTCTCAACTTCTGTAAAATTGTCCAGATCACCACACATATGCGACGTACAACCACTGTCTAAGCACCAACGCCCATCATCTACCTGTGACACACACGCGGCAGCATACATTGATGACCTTTCGACATTACGCGCATCATGTCTATTATTTCTGTTTTTTAATTTGCAATTTGCCGCTTTGTGACCCGGCTTTTTGTAATTGTAACATTTGATTGTGAAACCTTCGGATTTTTCAGTTCCACCGCCCCGACCGTCATACCGACGACCCTTCGCCACCATCGCATTTTGTAAAACACTTTTGTGGTTACTATTTCTTGCATCACTTTCTTCTACGATTTTAATTCTCAACGTTTCCGGAATTGGAAGATCATCGCGGGATTCGATGGCGATTCTGAAACTTTCGTAGCTCACGGGGAGACTGTATAAAAGCAGTATTGATAGGAGGTCATCATTTACTTCAATCTCCATATCCCTTAGCTTGTCGACGGCATCAAAGAACTTTCGCAAGTGGTCCCTGATATCCTCGCCCTCCGACATTCTTTGTAGGACGATTTGTTTCAATAAACTTGCCTTACGCGCAGGACCCTTCAACTGGTAAACTTTCTGTAGTTTCAACCAGAGTTCATGAGCTGTAAGACAACCTTTTACCTGCTTTAGTTTGGACGAATGTATTGCTAGAAATATGTCCGACATCGCTTTGCTATCTCGCTCCTCCCACTGCTTCTTAGCAGCAATCGACGCCTGGTCACCCGGAACAATTTCGGGTTTAACAATTGAGCCACTGGCGTAACCCCAAGCGTCGTTTTTTATTAGGAGCGCCTTTGCGTGAATTTTCCATGCATCAAAATTATTTTTTGTGAGCAGATCGATCCGCACAAGACCGGCCATTTTGCTCACTTTCAGCCTTGTTTTGCAACTAAAGAAAAAACTTCACACGAAAAGGTAACTCCGCGCACCAGAACAATTTCGTCACGAAAAGTTAACTCCGTGCACCAGAACAATTTCGTTATTTTCAACCACAGTTGTAAAACCGAAAAATTCACCGACAACAATTCCGACAACAATTAAACAATTATTTAATTTTAGTTTTCCCTTTTACGTCCCTGGGCCCATAACCTATTAGAGTTTTAAAGAAAGATGTTCTTTATTCAACGTCCGTAAAACAACTGATTACAGAAACAATAAAAGGTCGGCAGATAGCCTACTATTATAAAAAGGACTAGGTGGCCTACTATGAGTAGATCCACTAGGTACAGTCCGTTTTGATCGTTATCCAACAGTGTTTCTACAATTTAGCTCAATAATCCATGAAAATTCCACACCACCTCAACTTCAAAGCC
The DNA here is from genome assembly GCA_949715965.1 of Dysmachus trigonus. Taxonomy (NCBI): domain Eukaryota; kingdom Metazoa; phylum Arthropoda; class Insecta; order Diptera; family Asilidae; genus Dysmachus; species Dysmachus trigonus. The sequence goes on along the minus strand of OX454319.1, from coordinate 50,053,457 downwards.
CAATATCTCAAGAAATATCGATGTTAGCAATTTGGTGTTCAAGAACTTTTTGGAGGAAATTGAATTTGCTGCAAGTTTGTCATATTCACCTTTTCTGTATCTCTTGTTGTTTACGAGATAGGGGCAAAAAGCGAGAATTTCATGAAATTGGGGTTAATGACCCGTACTACCTCGCTGGTGGGAGTTAGGGTTACACCGTAATGTACACTTTTGTAGAGCATTCAATTCTGAATAAATCCTACTATTGACCAAGATTATACCATAAAATGCCTCTGTGTTGTAGAGTTTTGAAGAAAAATAATCAAAGTTTACGTGTATTTTATTTGGGAAATCTTTATACGCCTTGGTCTAGTACTTATTATTAATATTAAGAGCTCCAATTTTCAGGGAATTTTTGTTTAGGTATTTGCCACAAAATTTCGAGGTGGGACTGAAAAAAAAAATAGTCGCGAAAAAAAGCACCCTAATATATATTACATAATAATGATTTTATACGTTTCGAAGGTAATTTCGCGCCAAGTTCATTGCATCTTTTGCCACAGTTGGCCTGCAACTGACCTTTTTCGGTGGTACAAAAAGAATTTAATAAAAGAATTATTTTTTGAAAATTTTTATTTTGTTTTGTTTTTTTTAACCTCCTTCTAATTAACGAAATTAATTTTCGATTATTTTCCAAGACTGCTTTGGTACCTTGTATAACATATATAGTAGCCTTCAACATCGGTTCGCCATTTTCGAGAAAATTAATTTTTTCAATTTTTCAAAATTTCGTTATAACTAGTGTAAAAAACAATTTTTGAAATTGAAATTTGGCATAAATTAATCCCATCACCGTAGCAACTTACCACATTAAAATGGGCAAGATACATGCGGGGGCAGCCCACCCACTCCTGCTACGGATTCTTTTGGACTACCTCTTAAAGGTACGGACACACCAAAAGCGAAGCGAGCAATTTTAAAATTTGGGAACATTCTGTCGCAGTAGACGCTTCGCTCATGTCGCGTTCTATTCGGACACTTCAATTAATTTGTACGCCACCCAAATTTTAAAACTGCTCGCTTCGCTTTTGGTGTGTCCGTACCTTAAACCCGCTCGTTCTGCGGACCGTTTCCATTGAAATGTTAATATGCTTATCTCTGACGAGCGAATAGCACATTTCGGTGGCATTCTGAAATTTTAAGCGCCGTAAATCGAGTAAAATCTTGTGCTTTTGCGCCTAAGACAAAATTTTTCATCGACTTCCCTTACTTTTGTCTGGGGGATTTTCCATATTCTTTGAAATCTTACTGATAGCACCTAACAACACACCAACTGACTTTGAAATTTCACAGTATGAAACACTTTCATTAATGAGGTTCTCTATTGAGTGCACGCGTTACTGGTCTATAGGTTTATTATTAGACCCAGTCTTAAAACTAATAAATTACCACTATGTAACCCTCAAAAATTCATATTATAATTTTTTACTATGAAAACTGAATAAACCTTAACCTTTTTTATATTATTTTGTTGAAATTAATGTTGTTTGTCTAGCTGAAATCGCATGTTAACGTAACTGATCTCACAAAACAGATCATGCCTTGCCAGATTCTAAAAATCAATAGCAATAGTGAATGGCTTCTCATATTTTAATTGAATAAGGTATATTTGAGAACGTGACCAGTTTTGTGAGTCACTGTAGAGGAAATTATAGTGGTACTATGTGCACTTCATATCTTAAAAAGAAATGTACGCTTTCTATAGGTTATGCAAGCCAAAGAATATCTCCAATAAGAAGGGACAATTGTGAAGTATTTCCTTATCTTTTTTCGACCTTAGTACCATTAGAGGAACGAAGTGGAAAATTTTGCTAGAAATACATAGGACAATTAGAAAAACATAGGCAACAAGGAAGTCATTAGCGAGAGAAAAACAATTTGAGAGGAAACTTGGAACACTTCTACAGGATGCATATCACAAAAGTGTTTTACTACAAAACTTTTCTATAAACGCACGACACAATATGCCTTTTCCACACCTAAAATATTTGATTTAAAAACACTTTTTATTTAGAACTTTTAAAATTGTTCATATTTAGGATTAAATCTAGATTATCCTGTATTTTTCAAGAGCTAGCGGCAGCGGCATACACACAACAATGTTTGTCCCAGATCGCTTTTAAAAATGCACAATAAAAAATATAAACAATCTCATCCGTATTTATGCTCGGTGTGTGCTATTTAACTCTTCCCCATTTTTCGATTCGACAATTTCCTATAACTTAACATTGGAATCTATAATTCTTACAAGAATTTACAGAAGTAGTCAGTTCAGGACTGCTTTATTTAATAGAAAAGGACATACAGCTGATTTTCAGTAGTACTGCCAGTGTAAGGTTGGCGCTAGAGGGGTATGGTGTTGCGCTAACATAGCATCAATTTTATGATACTTGTTTTATTATCGTCATTTGGAAAAAAAAAACCTAATCGTGCCTATCAATCTTCACTCACTGATGGAGGAAGAGGCAGGTCAAGCGAAGACGAAATGGCGGAAGACATAAAAATCGAAGATAAATAGTTAAGAATAAAGTTTTTAGTCGTATCTTTTTGCATTATCATTTTAGTCGATTCTAAAAGTTTCAATCGGTCCATGGCTTTTAGAAATCACTGTAAATGCTTCTAATTATTACTATTTAGATTATTTTTCATTTAACATTTTATTTTATCCGTCACTATAATACTTCTAAAAATGATAACTTGTCGCTTGATTTGTAACTTCATTAATTTTTATTTTTTACTATGAACGAAATTCAAGATCTTTAATGTAGTTTTCATTAATATTGAGGTCAATACCATGTAAAAACACGCTGAGCCTGAACAATGATTGAATGAAAAAATCTCTGACTGCAATTTTTCTTTTTGATTTTAAATATACAATACAAATGAATCATTTTGAGATAAAAATGAAAATATTCTGTGGAGGGCACGCATTACCTGTAAAAAGCTAATGGAAAATATATTGATGGTTGGTTGGTTGGTTTGGACACACTGTGGAGATTTGCAAATTGTTATATGAACCGTTGTTTTTTAAAGTGGTATAAGTTAATTTTTGGGAAAAGCGGTTTAATGTTAGGTTTAGTCAGATATAAGCTGCGTTTTTTACGTCTATCCAGAACAATAGAACAGTTGGGTATTGAACGGAAGCTTCCTACCAGCTACCCATAATGAAGATTTGATACTTTTGAAAATGTGCATCAAATCCCCATGACTTTCATCCATGTAAAATGTCTAATCTTGAACTAAGCATTTTTCAGAATAAATGTACGCGCTCTGAGTGCGTTGAGAACGTTATACGCTTTTGTAGCTTTTTGCAGCGTTCAAAGCTTTGCGGGCGTTGAAAACCCAATGTACGCTTCATATATTTTTTGAGTGGTCGAAAATTCTTGAAATAAATATAAAATATTTATATTTGAACTGTACCGATCGTGTGCTTAAGGGGACATTCTCATTCCAAATAGACAAAAAAACGACTTTTTTTAGAATTTTTTTTTAAACCCTATTGCATTTATTCACAAAACTTTTTTCACATATGAATATATAGACATCGAAGTATACATCTTATGTTTTGCGGCAATAGAGGGTGTTGTACGAAAAGTGCCTTTTTAGCTGGTACCAGTTCCAGACAAAATTCAAAATGGGTTTTGTTCTTTAGACTTTTTTCTAGGACATAGACCTTTAAAAATGGTACCTTTCATTTTTTAAATTATTTTTAGGACTGTTTTTCTAAAAATTTTAAAAATTGGCCATTTTTTGGGGGGAAAGTACGTGTATAAAAAAGAGGGTGGGGTACTTTTATGCATTTTTAAAGGTTCTAGGTCCTAGTATTTATGTTAATGAATCGAATGCTTTTTGATTTTTTTAAATCTATCGAGTAGAATTTGAGATATCACTGGTACCAGGTGAAAAAAAGTAGTCTCGAGAAAAACGCGCTTAAAGTTTTTGTGCGACGCTCCAAATTTATAGAAACCGTTACGTATAAAACTTTCGTTTTGTTTCGAATGTAAAAAAAACAAATCGATTTTTTTTTTCATTTCAAATGAGAATGAATTAAAATCATCTTCAATTCAATAAAATAGATTCCGGCGGGTTAAAACACTATCTTTATATGATTTGCTTTGTAAGAAATCACTCTCAAACCGTGTGAAGCGTTCAAAAGTTTCAAGTTGGCCAACTTTGCGCTTTGAACGCTTTTTGGGCCTTTCCATTGGGTTCCGTTGGTGTAAAAACAATGTATTCAACTTTAGCTGTCAAAAGCGTATAATGTTCTCAACGCGCTCAAAGCGCATAAAGCGTACATTGTGTTTCCATCTTTATTTTCTTCTTTCGTACAGCCAATTTTGGGGTATGCGGTAAAATAGTATCCATTTAAAACCTAGGTGTATAGTATATCTCATTCTAGGAGAGGAAATAGCTGGAAATATGACTCTAGGATTTGCACTGGTAATTGAATATTTGAGTACTCCAAGTCTCGAGTATTTGAAATAAGCAGTTCTGCTAAATTAATGCATTAAAAGAAAGCACAAGCTGATTATACGAGTAGGTTAATATAGAAGAATAGAATACTACATGAAATTAATACATGACATTATAAGATACATATTTCAGTTTTATTTCTGTTTTTACAAGGCAGAGTTCATGGTATACATTAATTGCAGAAAGTCAGGTCTTTGTTTTGAAAAATAAATGCAAGTAGATTAGCTCGATCGGGATGTAAACAATTGCTACTAGAACTTCCTATATTTCCTGCTATAGAACACACTCTTTCAGTTTTAGTGGAGGTTGCTGCTGATTTTTTTGGCAAATAAAAACATTAGAAAAAGCAGATTATTCATTTTAACTTTTCTAGTTTTCTGCATTTTACTTAAATTTTCTAAGGTGGCGTAAAAATTTTCTAAAATTCATTTCAACATTTAATCAAGTTTTGCTAATTTCCAAAGCATTATTTCTACAGGACTCTAATGCTCGTGTACTTGAATGCTCCTGAGCTCGAATACTCGAAAATTAATTCAGTATAATACATACTCATATACTCCCTTACTCGTGTATTCAGATACTGCTTCTTTCAAGTGCTCGTTTACAAAAACTTGGATATTTGATCTCAAATAGTCAAATGCTCGAGTACTCGAACTCATGAAATTCAAAACCAATTGGTCAATACTTTCAGGCATTTTTGTGTGATTAGCTTTAAACAGACAAACAATTTCAATATTTGTTATTTTGGCTACTTGTTTAAAGTTTTTTTGGACAATTTTTCAAATATATCAACCTCCAAACGATTTTATTATAAATATCATATATCCACCCAAAACACCTTTCGGAGTCAAATTTTGCTTTTCTATAAAATAACTCTCGTGAGTGCGAAAATAAAAAGTGTTGAAAAATTGAAACATCGCTTACTGTCCGCCCTCAGAATATTTGACCGTTAAATGAATTCCGAGCTGCCAGCTCACTTAAAAAAGGGGGACATTTCCAATTTCCGCAGTGGAATTGAAATTTTATTTGATTTGTTCCCCCGAAAAAGCGCGAATCTGCTGGAGGCAGAACACGTTATGTCCGGCAGAATAGCGTGGGCAATTTTCTGATGGTTTTCGAAACGGTGGCGAATGAGGGCACAGATACAATTTTCATAAAGCCGTAATTACTCAGGTGTGCGGGTGTTCAGCCCGCTTCATCCCCCGTCTTTTTGTGCAATGAATAATTTTTGAAATAAATTGCAACCAACACACAAAGTATAGATACACCTTTCGAAACAAATAAAATATTCGCGCGGCAATGCACCGTGTCAATGGGCGGGTCGAAGTGGGGGTTTGGAGCTCCCTGTGCCAGCATGGCTTTGATACTTTTTGCAATCATGCGAGAGCCGAACAATTTGCTGTTTCGTGCATTTTTAATTGAAATTTCCATTCAGCGCCAGTTGTGCACTAAAAATCGCAGAGGCGCCACAGTCGTGCAGTGCTTGCACGCTGTACATGTCACGGGAGCACTTATGACATCCTCCTTCATGAATTTTCGTGGGAAACGAGGATTTATAGCTTTTGCGATTTTAATTTGCACCTAACATAATTTCAGGATTATTTGCAGTCGTCATTATACTAGAACTAGGCCATGAATAGCAATTTAAGACACTACGAGTGAAGTGACAGCTTCTTAACGATTTTTCAATGCAAAAGCACTTATATAATTTGTTTTATTTCAGAAGAAAAGGACACTAATAGAAATCGTTCTGAAGTCAGATATAATTGTTGATTTGTTACATCTGATTTAACGTGACGTCATATACAGGGTGGGCCATTTAAGATTTGGAATTTGAATCGGCTATAAAAAAAAAAACAAATGAATATTTTTTCAAAGTTATGAGTTTATTAGAAAGATTTAGGAATGGAAATCAACATCATTCAAATGACTGCCACGGCTAGCCTTACAATACCCCATTCGATCAGTCCAATTTTTTAGTACATTTTCGATTGTTTGGGCCTCTATTGCGTCAATGGCAACTTCGATTTCACGTTTCAAGTCGTCAATCGTCTCTGGATGGTTAGCGTAACACTTGTCCTTAACGGCTCCCCACAAAAAAAAGTCTAACGGAGTCAAATCGCAGCTTCGAGGTGGCTAATTGACATCAGCATTTCGGCTGATTATGCGATTTCCGAAAACAGTGCGCAAAAGATCGATTGTTACGTTGGCTGTGTGGCACGTTGCGCCGTCCTGTTGAAACCAAATGTCGTCTATGTCATACTCTTCAATTTTGGGAAACAAAAAATCGCTTAGCATGGCGCGGTAGCGATCGCCATTCACTGTAACGGCATTTCCTTGCTCATTTTCGAAGAAAAATGGCCCAATAATGCCACCGGACCAAAATCCGCACCAGACAGTCACTCGCTGTGGATGCATTGGTTTCTCCACGATGACGTGTGGATTTTCTGAGCCTCAGATACGACAATTTTGTTTATTGGCGTATCCTCCGAGGTGGAAATGAGCTTCATCTGAAAAGATGATTTTTCGGTAAAAATGCCCATCTCCGATCAAGCGGTCTTCGGCCCATTGAGCAAACCGAAAACGCATCGGATGGTCATGCGGCTTCAGCTCTTGCACTAATTGAACTTTGTACGCATTCATACCGAGATCTTTATGCAAAATTCTTCTCAAAGAAGTTTGTGAAATGTTCAATTCTTGAGAACGATGACGAGTTGATGTTGATGGTTGTTCACGCACACTCTGAGCAACAGCAGCGATGTTTTCGGTTGAGCGCGCTGGACGAGTACGTACACGGGTTGTTTTATCCAACAACGATCCAGTTTCACGAACTCTTTTCACAAATTGATCCACAAACTGCGTTTTTGGCACATCCTTTTTGTCAAATTATTTCCGTAAATTTCTTACAGTTTGAGTAGAAGACTCACCACTTTGGAAATAAGTTTTTAAATATTTCCCAACTTTGTTCAAGCGAAAAGCGACCCATTTCATAAGTGTCAAATATAAAACTAACTTTCTGTCACATCGGAAATGTCATCAAACCTTCCAACCTCAAAATAACCTATAGTTCCAATTCCAAACGTTAGATGGCCCACCCTGTGCTACATGACACTCTTAGGATTAATGCGAATCGAACAACACCACACTTGCCTAAATCAGTTAAGGCTTTTAGGCTGTAGGTGGGAACATACACACAAAAAAAAAAAAAAATTACTCTCCTTTTGGTTTGCAGGTTATCGGGATTACTGATTTTATATTTGAAAAATTTAGATTTAAAATTACGAAGTTGCAACCAAATTCAACATAGAATCAATCCTTCTTTTACAAACAAGTACTAATTATACTACACTATCGTTACATCAAACAATAATTTCATGATTTTTTATATTTGCTATTGAATCACTGAAACTAAAGTTTGCCATGACCGCATCCTCGGCAGCACGGCGGCTGCATCAAGGCCACAACAGTCGCATCTCGGTAACACCACGGCCGAATCAATTTATATGGATATATGTATATTAATAAATTGGTACGGCCGTTGTCGTTTATACTTTAGTTCGGCTATTACACGGTATTATGTGGACGTTATTGTTTAAACCAGACTTTCCCAAAGTGGGCGATAACGCCCCCTTGTGGGCGCTGCAGGCCTAAAGGGGGGCGGTAAGAGACCCAGAAAAAAAATGGGGGTGTTGTGTAGAGGCTTGGGGGGCGATTTGTAATTTCATCTAGCTAGGAGGACTGAGCTCTCGACCCTCGACTACAACTTGTGAACATCAACTAATATTAATTAAGAGATTGCTCAAACTGAATACTATAAAGTTGCGTTTCAATAATCATTCTCATTGGCAGGTGTAGCCCGTAAGAGTTAACTTGAGACCTGAGCGCCGTTGTGTACTACCTACTGTGCTCAGCTGTTTGTTTCTGTAACTTTTAACTCTATTAAAATTCTTTATTTGACGTCACTTTGACGTCATTCTCTATCACTGGGTTTTTATATACTACTCTATTGAGATTATGTTTCAAATTCGAAAATTAATTTTCACCTCATTCAATTCACGATGTCTTTCTTCACCGGTACATCAGAAAAGAAATCAACTTAGCTCAGTCGATTTAAAGACGACCAATACTTTTGACGTCATTTAATAGAGAATATTCTCAATCGAAATTACAGAAACGAGCTGCAGGTCTCAAGTTAACCCATTAACGCCGAAGAATCGTGTTTTTTTTTCTCATTTTCAAGCTAGATTCTTATCATCGAAAAAAAATCATTTGCAAATAAAAAATATGTTCCCTTGTACTTTCGAGTGTCCCCTTTCCGAATCCGGAGTCAAAATAGAGTTTTGTCCATTAGGAAAAAAAATATGGCCGTTTTTAAACAAAAAAAAACCGACAAAATCGAAGACATTTTTTTTTCAATATTTTTTTTCTCATTGAAGACGCGCGAGGACCCCCCTTTTTCTTCAACCATGAGTGCACAACATAGTTGTAGTTTAAGAATATATTTTTTGAATTTGCCGACATTGACATTTTCACCCCCAAAATGGCGCTTTTCATCCCTTCAGCAGGAAGACAATTTTCACTCTCGGTGCCCGACAAAAAAAATATTCAAATCTTAACGAAAATTGGTATCCTGGAGTTTTCAAGGTCGCTGATTACGATTCCGCCCTCAAAATTCGAAAATTCAAAATGGCGGATCCAATATGGCGGACCCAAATTCAAAAACTTACTTGAATCGGATGAAATGTGGCACTCGGGGGTTTTCGAGGTCCTTGATAACGAATCTGGCATCATCATTTCAAAATTCAAAATGGCGGATGCAATATGGCGGACACCTTCCCATTAACGCCCAGTTATTATCTAACGTTTATTGAAGAATTGACAACTTTATATATTGACAAATTGACAAATTGTCTTCCTGCTGAAGGGATGAAAAGCGCCATTTTGGGGGTGAAAATGTCAATGTCGACAAATTAAAAAAATATATTCTTAAACTACAACTATTTTGTGCACTCATGGTTGAAGAAAAAGGGGGGTCCTCGCGCGTCTTCAATGAGAAAAAAAATATTGAAAAAAAAATGTCTTCGATTTTTTCGGTTTTTTTTGTTTAAAAACGGCCATATTTTTTTTCCTAATGGACAAAACTCAATTTTGACTCCGGATTCGGAAAGGGGACACTCGAAAGTACAAGGGAACATATTTTTTATTTGCAAATGATTTTTTTTCGATGATAAGAATCTAGCTTGAAAATGAGAAAAAAAAACACGATTCTTCGGCGTTAATGGGTTAACTCTTGCGGGTTATAGTAAAAGTCTCGTTTAGAATGAATGTTTAATCTCCGCTAATATAGCTCACAATAATTAATTAATTTAATTTGAAGTTATAGTGGTTTTTAAGTAGCTTAAAAAATGGGGGCGCTAAAAAATAATTTATTCTCAAAGTGGGCAGTAGACAAAATAAGTTTGGGAACCCCTGGTTTAAACTCAAGTTCAGCCGTCATGCGGCCGTTAAAATTAAAAAATAATAAGGGCGCACAGTATTAAGTTTGTAGCAGTCTAGTTTGACACTACTTATTGGTATAATTCGATATAAATTCTCTCATCAATGCTTTAAATTCATTAATAGGTTTGGCTTTGCGGATAGTCAGTGGCAGACTATTGTAGTAGCATATTGTTGATGAAATAGGGTCATCTCTGAGCCGGTTGGTTCTTGGCGACGGTACTCTGCGGTTCATTATTGCTCCTCTTGTTTCGTGTCCATGTATGCTACTGGTAGGGATGAGTTTTATGGTGGACTTCACTCTCAGTTTTGTGATATTAAATATAGCTTTCGCTCTCTCCATCAGGATCATTTGCTGAACTTTGAGTTTTCCTGCGTTGTTTGACTCCATATAATCATTCCGTAGGCAGATTTTGTTTTTTATTTCAGTACTTAGGCTTTTTGCTCTTCTCAGGAATCCTATAATGGGCGCAGCTTTACAAGTTTCAAATATTATCAAAATTTGTAAATCCAAGATGGCGGATCCAATATAGAAACCAAATGTCTCTATTTCATCGGGTTTTAATTAAAATTAGTACAATGATTATTCCGGAGCCACTAATTTCGAATATTATCAAAATTATCAAATCCAAGATGGCGACCAAAATTTCTCGATTTCAACGCATTGTAATGGAAATTAGTACAGTGATTATTCTGAGACCACTAATTTTGTATATATTATTATCAAAATTTCTAAATGCAAGATGGCGGACCCAACATGACGTCCAGAATGTCTCGATTTCAATGGATTTGACTGAAAATTAGTACAATGATTATTCTGAGGCCACTTATTTCGAATATTAGCAAAATTTCCAAATTCAAGATGGCGGATCCAATATGGCGACAAAAATTTCCCGATTTCAACGGATTTGAATGAAAATTGGTACACTAATTATTTTAAGGCCACTAATTTTGAATATTATTAAGATTTGGAAATTCAAGATGGCGGATCCATAAAGGCGTTTTCGGGTTGAAACAATTTCTAGGATATAACAAACTAGAACATTTGAGAAGTGTTTAATTAGTAAGTATTTACCCAACGCCGGGTGAAACCGGGTAACCCAGCTAGTGATAATTATAATTATTTAATTATTATTATGATTTCATACAGTTGGATGACACTTTTGAATACATTTCTTGAAAAAAAAATTTAGGTGGAGATGCATAACTTTAGAAATATCGAGGTGATCATGATGTCGGTTATCTTTTTTATTCTCGTAAGATATGATGTGATATTTTGTGTAAGAGTTATTATCAAGTTGGAATGTCGAAAATTTCTGAGTTATTTTCATAATGAACCTCAATCAATCTTCAAATAAAATACGTCAAACAATTTTTCCTCATTAAAGGACGTTGAATATTGAAAAACCTTAATTACCCTTGATGCACTATGACAGTCATCTCTTCAAGGTTTCTTTCCGCATTTTAGGTCATTATACTAAGGGTTTCTTATTTTTCTGGGTAATTTGTAATAATTTTTCAACGACCAGAAATGGCTTCACAAACAAGCAACTAAGTGTTCCTGCAATACAAAGTCTATACGGCTGCTTCCCTTTGGAAGTACACCCTCGGAACAATTAGAGAAGGGCTCCACTCCCTCAGTCATTAGCATTCACCTCCATGGGCCAGTTTCCTGAACGATACTTTCAATAAGTCCCTCTGCAGTTCTGTCCACAATAAAGTCGCTCGTGTTGTGAGCGATGTTCGCCGAGGGAATTCCTTTAATTCTTTCTTGAGTATCCGCTGCTTTGTTTGCAGTGCTCCACTAACCCACTCGAGCCGAGCTACGAAACGTCTTCTTCTCCTGCAGGCGGAACTCAGCCTTTGTGTCACAGGACTTACAATTTAAATGTTTTCACGTTTATAATAATGAAAAAAAAAAAAGAAATGAGTGAAGGGAAAAGTATGCTCGCAAGAAGTTTGAGGCAACAAGGCAGTGTCGTTACAATGTTGTAAAGAAGAAGTTTCTTGGCGGCAGAATAAGGTGTTGTTGACACATAATTGCGGCAGAATCAACAATAGATCCGTCACGACTCACTGAAGGCTACGCGTAACGAGTAACCAAAGCGTGTGAGATACTAGATTTTGATTTGATTTGATTTGTCGGAGGGGAAGATAAGAAAAGCATTTTCTTAAAATTCCCTATCGCGGGACTTGCTGTCCAATTTCTGAACTATTAGATATATTTCTTTCTGTGGAATTCGTTAGATAAACTGTCAGCCTCAAATTACTCCTCTTACCTACATATTATTCGTCCTTATTGTTTTTGTAGTTGTCCTTTAATAAATCAATATTGTTATGAATAAAATACTTATGCCTTTCTGAAATTAATGCCTTTATTCATTTCATACCCATATTTTTATATATATTTTCGAAGGGAGCTCTGCTCTATAACAATTTTTCGAATCATATGATTGAATCAATGTGAAAACTTTGTAATCTGTGTATCGTTGTGGGCTATCTTGTTATATCCACGTTTTAAAACACAAGATACCTGTTTTAATTTTTGTATCTTTTTAAATTTAAAGAAAACTCCTTTCTATATCACTGACATAACCCATACATTAGATATAGCTTAATTATGACATTTACAGTTTTATATTTTGATTTTTACCTGCAAAAGTTGTAATCACGAAGCCAATTTGTAACCTTTACAAGGAAAATTATTATTTGTACAACGCAGCGCTTTAGAATCTACATCCTGTTGACAACCTTTGCTGCAAAATCTACAGCTTCATATTTTCATACTGAAAGAACTGTTGTAAAGTATATCTTTTATAACATAACCATATAGAATCTTCAATCAGTTTATATTAATTTAACGTTGCAAGATCATTATTACTATATAATATTTTTTTTTAATATTACATTCACTGGTATTATCCAACAAGTATCAAGTTGCAACAGTTCAACGTATGTACATGCAATATCGCTGATCAATCCGACATTAACAAACGTACTAGAACTAAAAAGGAATTGTATTTTTGTTAATACCAGATTAATTTTGAATCAAGTAACTTAGTTCAAGTGGTATAATATGCTACCGTAGTAATTTACTATTTGTTGGTAAATACTTGTTTCAGTGAACGTATTTCAATAAAGATATATAGTATTTAATTAAAACTTTAGAACAGTAAATTACCTCTATACTACACTACACTCTACATAGCTGTAGACTGCTACCTCAGCAACTTGCTATTGAGATGTTGAATATCAGCCTTATTGTATAGTCATTACCTCTTTGGGGCCGTTCATTAACCTATTAATGCCTGAATAACAAAAAATTTTACGGCAACTTCGAGGCCCTAACTTTTATCGAAGGGGTGGTCAATTCTCATCAAGACCAACTTTTTTAGACGTATTTTGAGTCGCCTGACACGATCCAACCAAAAAAAACAGTGAAAAAAAAATTATTATTATTGTTTTTTTGCAATATTACGTAAATAAATACCTTTTTCACGTCATTTTTTTATAAAAAACGACAGATTTAGTGGGGAAAAAGCAACTTTTTACTGCAATAAAGTGCATAAAACGTGTTATTAGTACTGAAACTTCAAAAATATGCAGACATTTTTTGCGTTAAAAATATTAGGCTGCATAAAAATTGCAACAATGTAACGCATATTTGCATTACTTTCGATCACTTTTTTTATCTCACTATGTTCGACTATTCCCAAAAATGTATATATACTAGTTTTAAGGGTCACTGATTACGAATTTGCTATCAGATTTTCGTAATTCAAAATGGCGGATACAAGATGGCGAACAATTTTTGGCAAAACTCTCAATTTCTTCCAAAAAGAAATATATTACCCCTTTTTGGTTGAACTTTGAAAAGTCTACTACCAGAAACCTACAAAATTTCAAGATTATAGTTATTTTTAAATGATCCGTTCAGTAGTTTCGGAGATTAGCGTGAACAAACAGACAGACAGACAGACAATAGACAATAGAGTAAATGAATACTTCTTTAACTTTAGGAAAGCTGATTAACTGCGACTGGTCATCGGTTTATTTTTTATGCGTTTTTGGGAGTACAATGCATATTCGAAATGTAACAAGCAAATTGAGGTTATGTGCCGGTGTTTTTGTAGCTTTAGTTAAAATTCGTCATTTCCTCACAGTCATTCCCTCACTGCATTTAGAAGTTTATATATATACATATATATTATATACAAAAATATTGAAGACCAATACTCCTAAAGAGATCTCTTAAAGCAACTTTTTTGATCTCTGCAAAAAAAATAACTAAGTTTATAAAAAAAAAAAATTCAATAATATCTCAAATTTTGAAATTTCATAAGAAATACCCACATGTGTCGTATAAGGTCTAACATCAAAACTAATCCCAAGGAATTTTGGGACCCATCTTAACTCTTGACAACGAAACAGGCCATGATTTAGCTACTATTTCTACATTTTAGCAATGCGTACTGTGATAACACCTGTGATATAGATTTAAACTATTTTAACTACTTGACTTGTCTTCCGACGTCTCCTAATATTGTTTTAGATGCTTGCACTGTTTTAGAAAACATGAATAAAATTGACGAAGATTTCTCGGATTCTCCTGATAAGGTTCCTGGTGTGTTCCTCCGTAAATGTAGTGTTCCACTTGTTGAGCCTATTACTTGTTTAATTTATCTTTACGTTGTTCTGTCTTTCCTAATGTTTGGAAGCTTTTTTATGCAATCCCTATATTCAAAAAGGGTAAAAATAACTTAATAGAGAATTATAGGCCAATTGCTAAACTTTCGCCGATCTCCAAGCTTTTCGAGGCTATTGTCATTAACTACTTAACATTTTATTGTAGCCCTATCTTATCTACTCAACAACATGGCTTTGTTAAAGCTAAATCGACAGTCACGAATCTAGTTTAGTTCTCGAACTTCTGCCTAAATGAATTGGAAAATCATAAACAAGTCGAGTGTGTGTATACAGATTTCAGTAAGGCATTTGACAAGCTCTCTCATGATGTGTTTATTTTTAAACTGTCTCACCTTGGTCTTTTCAAAAATCTCGTTGATTGGATTAAGTCTTACCTTACTTGTCGCTCTTTTAAAGTTAAGTTTTTCCGTACCTTTTCTGATTCTATTTCCGTTTTATCCGGCATCTCACAGGGTAGACATCTCGGACCCCTGCTGTTCACGCTTTTTATTAACGACTTGTTTCCTCTTATACGTAATTCTCATGTGTTAGCTTACGCCGATGATTTAAAAATCTTTAGATCAATAGAGACCTTACAAGATGCCCATAGCCTCCAAGCCGATCTTGCCTGTTTCGAAACTTGGTGTTTAAAAAACTGCATGCAGTTAAATGTCAGCAAATGTACTTTCATTTCTTTTAGTAGGAAAAGCTCCCCTCTGGAGCACACTTATAAAATTCTTGGCAAGCCTTTGTCTAGGCAAGATAGTGTTGCTGACCTTGGATTGGTCATTGATAGTAAATTTAAATTTGGGCGCCATATCGACAGCATAAATAATCGAGCGAATTCTGCACTTGGTTTTGTGAAACGTTGGTCGAAGGACTTTGATGACCCTTTTTTATTAAAAATTTTGTATTGTACCTTCGTCCGCCCCATTTTGGAGTATGCTTCTATAGTGTGGACGCCACACTATGACGTTCATACTAACCGCATTGAGGCAGTGCAAAAGAGATTCCTGCGCTATGCTCTTCGTCTTTTGCCATAGAGAGACCCCTATAATCTTCCTCCTTATGAAAACAGGTTGTTGGTTTTATGTTTGACGTCGCTTTCTAAACGTAGGGAGGTTGATGGTGTGTTGTTTATGCATGATGTTGTTACTGGCACTATAGAGTCTCTAACTCTTTTGAACCTAGTCAATATTAATTCACGTCCTCTAATGACCAGAGAACGAAACTTTTTATATTCCGCCTACCACAGAACCGATTTGGTCCATGTCCAAAAATTATAATGACTACTTTAATTGTTTAGATTTTAACCTTTCTAGACCTACAATTAAAAAATCTTTACTCAACTGTGTAACAATCAATTAGCTATGTTTCGTTTTGGTATTGTTATTATCATATTTTTGCTCATTTACTTATTCTTTTTTACTTAACATTTGTTTATATTTCTGCTTAGTGTCAGATGGTGAATTAATTGTACCTGTTGATATATGAATAAATAAATAAATAAATAAATAGACAAACATTTTAAAAATCGTATTTTTGAGTTCCGTCACGCGGATTCTACTGTTTTATTATATATTATATAGTTCAGGATTTAACGGCAAATTTTATAATTTTATATATTTTATAGTTATCGTATAGCTCTTTAAATAATTTCAATATTTTCGTTTAGAAAAATCAGAAAATTACTTATTTTTTAGAAATATCGGAATTTCGTGCAAGTTAGGAAATAATATTCACCATTTAGTGGCATAGACACATTGAATTATTCTTTTTTTAATGCTGCCTTATTGCAAAATATAAGTACATTTAATTTTTGCATATCTTCATGAAGAAATTCATATCTAGAACACCTTTTGTTTGTTAGACGTGAACATTTAAACCCAAACTTTTCATAACCCACAAAATCCTGCTTAAGGGGGTAGTCCAGTGAAAAAAAAATTTTTTTTCGTTTTTTGTTTTTTTGCTTAAATCTACTCTACTACACCTAGAAAATACTCCCTTAAAATATCTAAGCAAAATATTGAATAGTTTTAAAGATACAGAGAGTTTTCGAGAGACGTGAATCCGAGCGCTCGAAGGTCCCCTGGCGTGTTTCGGAGCAAGGAGGACTCTTGTATTTCTGTTTGCTTCGCCCATTTTTTTTCGGTTTATAACGGTCTAGGTCCTTCTGCTTTGTATTTAAGGTTAGTTATGTATGGAGCAGGCATCGCGTTATGTATGGAGCAGGAATCGCTGACTAAGGTAAAATTAATTTTTTTAGCTTTTTTCCGCAACAAAAACTTTAACCGCGTTTTTCTCAAAACAGCATTTTTTGACTCGGCGGACGTCAGATCTCAGAGTCTTTTGCTCCGATTGATCTAAAAATTTAGCTGTATATTTCTTGAATGTGTATCTATCGTCGGAACTAGAATTATTAAAATCCATTGTTTATTTACAAAGTTATAAACAAATTAAGCACCCGAAAAACACCCGAAAAATTCAAAATGCCGCCATTTTGTTATTTTTCATTGAAAATTAATAATTCTAGTTCCGACGATAGCCAATGTTCTACAGATTAAAACCTCATTTGAATTTTTTGTTTGAAATGAACCGTTGCAGAGATTCGACGTCCGCCAACAAAAAATTTTTTTTTTTGGAGAGGCCATTTTGTCGGGATGACTCATCGAAAACAAAAAAAAATTTTTTTTTGTGTATTTTAATAGTTGTACTATCATATGTCAAAAAGTTTTTTAATAAAAATTGACTTCTAATATGAAAAAAAAATCGTTGAAAAAACAGTCGTTTTCACTGGACTACCCCCTTAATTAAAAGATTTCTGTCACCGTACACTTTTTGTGTTTTGCTTGAAACTTGCTTAAATAGTTGTAGACGTTTTAGTTTCCGTTTTTAATCAAAATTAAACCCGCAGAACCCAGCGGAACTATTTTGCCATCATCCTGTCTGGCCCTAAGTGCAAGTAGGTATTATGAAAAAGGAAAAAACAATTGGGGTTTCTTTAATTTTGCAGTCGTCGAGAAAAAAATCCGCAGAATTGCTTTAAAGTTGTAATTAAAACCTACAGCTCCTGGCATTCTTCTGCTTAATCCCCCCCTATCCGCCTGGGCTCTGTACCCGCAGCCATAATCCTCGACTTTCCTAGGCATGCAAGAGGCAGAGAGTGTTGTTCGCCTAGGAGGAGGAATTTCCCATTATTTTTTCCATGTTAACCCGCGCTAAAAACTCTTTAATAAGTTAATTATAACTCAGTTGTATACCCTTCATCAGCCCCCGTCTCTGAGTGGTTGGAATTAAATTTAATTAAATAACTCCATTACCCCAGACGAGTGTCTCATTCTGCCCGCCCCACGATACGCAACATGTATGCAACAACATTTAACTAATTTTCCAGAAGTTCTACATGACGTTGCTGTCTTCCTTTTCCTAGCTTGGGACAGGAACGAGAGCAAGGTACCTTGTTTTAGGCCATCCTTACCGAAGTACTGTCGTGAATACCGGAGATCCTTAAAGAGCGGTGTTTACTTTTAAATCCACAAAAGAAGTTCAGCCCGGGGAAAAAAACGTGAATGGGATTTTTCTATTTACCCAAGAAATTTGCATTTGTACGCTGCCGCAATGTACAAGTATCTGCCCGTCAAGTGGATATAGACTGCTCCGGCAGAATGCCACTCATCCCGAGACGCTCCTTTGCTTCCTTTCCTGCTAAGGATCTGTCTGTCCTTGGCACAAACTTTGACAATTAATCAAGAAAGATTGCTCTCTACGTCACTTGTACTGTCGCTCAAATTTAAATTGATGAAGACTTGAGGATAATTGGGCAGAATCAATATTTCGATTATTTGCCCGATTGCCTATAGTAGGCCCGTTTATAACTCACTCTTAGATAGGCTTCTAATTTGTCTATCAGTTTAGAAATCTTTGATTCTGCCCAAATGTGCGATTAGGGCGAGGTGTTGACCTGGTTAACATAGACAATAACTCATGCACACATTATGTATAATTTTCAAGAATCGATCAATTTATCGGTCCAATTTGTTTATACAATTGCAAATGGGAAATATTAATAACTAGTCGACACTAATTTTGCACAGAACAAGTCTTCCTATATATCATTTCAATAGGATTTTTTCCGTAGATAAAGAATTCGCAAACAAAAATATCTTATCACCTCAAATTTTTATAAATAAAATAGGTTTGAAAATAATTAATAATTTTTAAAAATTGTCAAAATCCCGAATCCGATATTTTTCCAAAAAAACGTGACGTGATGGGACTTTTTTGTTTGCGAATTAGTAATCTACGGAAAAACCCATAGAAATTATATACTATGATATACTATATGACTTGTTCTCTGCAGAATTTAATATTAAATTTTGTCGATCAGTGTAATATAAGCAGTGGAGAATGAGTGAATGAATGATCTGTGAACAAAAATGTTTGGTGTAGTGTTAAAATATGGATCATAATGAACAGTGGCGGACTAACAGGGGGCGGAAGGGGCGGCCCGCCCCGGGCCTCCGGTCTTGGGGGGCCCCCAAATGTCTTCGCGTTCCCCTGATCAAATCCTAAACAAGACTTTAAAAATGTGCTTAGTACCTACATAATTTCATCAAGATCAAAACACTACAGCCATCTTGACTTTTTACGCGGTACTAATATTCTTTTAACTTTGCTGAAGGCGTCCAATACGCTGGGGGAATTCCCGTCTTTGTAGCGGGTACTTCCCCAGGAATCCCTGAATGAATGAAGTGCATATAATTCACTCTTGTACGCCTACATTTACATTCACTACATTATATTTACGTCGAAAAATAAACATTGGTCTCATTTAAAATATATTAAATTTCATTACGTTGATATTCATGCATATCATATGAATGCATAGACCGATTTATACAAGAATTGTCGACACGATACGGGGCCATGAAACAAATCAATAATATTTTCCAAATTATTGAAACAAAGTTTATGCGAGAAGGTTCAGATGACGCTCTAGTTGTAGCAGTTGACAATCTGATACAAATTTATGATGAATTTGACAAGGAGGAAGTTTCCCGAGAAATAAAAAGGTACCGCAGGCATGTAAAAGCCACCGATACGAGTATGGACGTTGCTGCCAAATGGAGAGCCCAAGAAATCCTTCAATTTATAATAAAATGGGACTTCAGTGAATCGTTACCCTGTATATCGCTTATACTTCAATACTTCTTGACCATTTGCATCTCGGTTGCATCATGCGAGAGGAGTTTTTCGAAACTTAAACTAATTAAAAATTATCTTCGATCTACAATGGATGAAGAGCGACTGGTTAATCTAGCCGTGCTTTCAATAGAAAGAAAAATTTCCAAAGAAATCGATTTCTCAGAATTTATTGAGGAGTTCAGTAAATTGAAGGCACGAAAACACATATAACACGCTACAAAAAATAAAAAAACTATCGTTGATTTATTTTATCTAATTTTTTTTTTTTGTCGATCGATTCGTATTTTATTTTCTTCACCCATATCCATTCCATATTGTAGGTATGTATGTTTATTTAGCCTAAATAATTCAATTCGAATTTAAATTTCACTTGCCAGATTTTAACGAAATAAACATAAACACTTATTTATACACACAAATGTGAACTGAATAAAAAGCTTGTAAAACTACATTTTTTCTAAAGCTGGGGGGCCTCATTCAGCTTTGCCGCCCCGGGCCTCTGACGGGCTTAGTCCGCCACTGATAATGAAATGTCTTTATGAGTAAATAATTTATATCAAGTCTAAAATTATGAGAGAAAAATTGAATATAGTTTAATATGATGGTATATTTAATACCATATAGTTATTTTTATTTACACCCTGTGAAGCAGAGTTCATTAGATAAAGAAACCATTTTTCATCAAAATGTTCAAAAGTTGGTATAATTTTGTCGTCTCGTTTAGAAAAAGCATTTACCAATTTTTGTATTTAGAATATTTGAAGCTTGAGTTTGCAGAGGGTTCATGGCATAATTACATTTTTTTTTCTTCCACTAATGTTGGGCCTAATATCTACTGATTAAGACCTTTTGTATGAGTTATTTAATTTATACAATTTGTTTTAACTCACCAGTGATTAAAATTTTGTTTTGAAGAATGGTGACGTCGATCTCTTAGAGATTAAATTTCAATGTTGTAATATATTTGTTGGCGTGTTATGAATAAACACACATTTTACGAGAGAATAAACGAAACTAATAATGAATGAACTCAGGAAAGGTCGTAAGAGCGCGGTACAATTGGTGCAGCCGAAGAAAAATAAGATAATTTTTCATGAGTCGGTTTGGAGGGTCGAATACGAGTAAATTTGGATATACAAAACCATGTATCTTTCAGTATGGAAAATTGAAGGTTAACATTGTACCTGCGGCATAACAAGGCTCTCTGCATAATTGAAAAGAAACTGAAAATTTCAATAGGAATCTGAGTCGACGTAGTCAGAGCAATATTTTTTAAATTAAAATTTTTATAATGCATGAATAGGAAAAGATTGAAAAAGGCTATTTCTTGCAAGTGGAAAACAACTTTAGGATATTATTCTTCACTCAACCTTTGGTATCTTTAATTTACATATCTGCTAAAAGGTTGGTTTGCAAGTTTTGAAAGTCGTTTTGGATGTTCTGAATATAGTTAAAATAAAAAAATATGAGTAAACGTATTATCATTCATTTAACGAGGATAATAACATTTTTAAAACTTCCTTACTTTTGGAGAGGATATATTATAATCATCGGATATTTGAATTGTTATGATATCGTTGTTGTTGAAGGTCAAGATCTCTATTATTTTTTAAGATAGTTTTCAGAACAATATATTTACGGGTTCGCATGTATAGAAAACGTTTTCTTTGAGGTGCCCTGATTAGTATTTTGAGCAAATTCGATCGGTTTTTAGTAACTATTTAGAAAATGTTTAACATTTTGTAACACAATTTCTCAATTGAGAAGTTCCTGGTGCAGAATTGTTAAATAAATTGTTTATTCTTTGAAATGACCTTCAATGAGTATTTGAAATATTGTGAAAAGAAACCCAGGGCTATTGTTTAGTCAGATTTTTTCTTCAGTATCAACAAATTTATACCATATCTCCTTGCAGATTTTGATGAAACTTTGAAACGATCATGTGAGGTTAAAAGTGACGAATATACACCATCATTTTTTGTCGGCAGTTCTTGCTTCCTGAGATATTTAACTTTATTTTTAAAGTAATTTTTCTGAAAGAAGTTGGTGTCAAATCACCAGAACTTATAACGGCCAAATGCCAGGAATTTCATCAATTATAAGATATACCCCGATCTCTATTTTAAACATTGTAACAAAACTTTGGCCTTTTTTGTAGTGGGTTGGGTGAATATTTAATTGTTTGACAGAAAGAGAATGTGAAAATTAATAACATTTTACATCATATCATTAGGTGTGTTCGTTGACAACCCATTTTAAACTAAACGCCACTTCGATGTTTTTTGAGAAACCTGTGGCGCCCTGAAGCGCCTTGAGTTTGCCCCTAGCTAAAATTCGGGCTAATCTCAGGGTTGATGACGAATATCAACAATTTGATGTGAAAATGTTTAAAAGCAGTTGTTTTAATTTAGAATTTTTGTCCGAAAGGCTAGATGACAGTTCTTATTTTTAATAAGCTGATCATTGAACTGACAAGTCCTGCTAAGCCACACGTTTTTTGAAAATTCGTAGGGCGCCATGACGTGCCACAGGTTTTTGGTCAACAAACAAACCTATTTATTTATACATATATATATATAATATGTTACGCACACAGCGCTGACCTCCTTGGTAGCTTGGTAGACGGTAGCTCCGGTTTAGCCGCGGCAGGCGACGACATCTGCGAACACCAATCCTCTTCCTTCTACCGACCTACAGACGTGTTCTATTGTCTCGTGCCAATAAAGTTGAGTGACCCTGAGTGACCCTGAGTGTCATTATCCGGCCATATCCTATCGCTCCATATATGCATAGAAAGCTTGGTATATAATAGCCAATAGAAAGCGCAATGCAAAGGCTGGATGAATTTAAATCCGTGGAAAAATACTCTTACATACATGCTTAATCATATGCCTGTATAAGTTGCGTGCCAAATACCCATTTCTGAATTAATTGTTTCCAAATAATATATCAATAGTGGAATACTAATACAGTAGAATCCGGATATAACGACCCTCAAGGGACCGGCAACACTTAGTCGTACTAACCGGACGTCGCACAAAACGAACGAACACCGAAGAATGAATTTAAGCTTGTTTTATGTATTAATATTACCGTAATTATGAAATAATAATATACATAGTTAGATTAACTTATATTTGAATAAAACAAATTCATATTAAAATAAACAAAAAATAACTTTAATGGAACTTAAACATTGCACACTACATTCTATGCATGTAAATTCATATGATTTACTGACTGATTTACTTTAATTTTTGTTTGTTTTTGACTGATTTTTGTTCGATAGTAAGAATTACGTACAGCATTGTCAATACCAAACTTTTTATTACATTATCGTCAAAGTTAGATTGAACAAACACATTGAGCGCTTCTGCAGCCTTCAGAGCCTCAGACGCGCTGGAAGTCGAATTAGTCTCCTCCGGTTCGGAACTCATTTTAGCGCACTTAATGAGTCCTTGACCTTGGCACATCAGATGAAAAACACTGGCTGATTTACACGCGCTAATCAGCATACGTACGTAGGAGAGGGGAGAAAGCCGGGACGCGGGGCGGTGAGGTATTGCTTGTGCGTAGGTATTGAAAACAAACACTGCGCGTCGTTCTAAGCGGACGATTTCTTGTCAAAATAGGTCGCTATAAGCGGTTGGTCGCTTAAACCGGAGTCGTACTAAACGGACATGTTTTCATAGTAAGTCTATATGAAACCTAACTTGAGTTTGCATTTTCGTCACTATAACCGGTTGGTCGTTATAAACGAAGTCGTTATATCCGGACTCTACTGTACATAATACTAATTAGTATTTGAAAAGAAAGCTCTTGAAGAAGTTCTAATAACGTGGTTATAACACCTAAAGTACTTATATTGCCGCATAAAAATAAAGTTTGGTTCCTTAATATAATATAAATAATATATATTTTTTTCTTTAATAGTATGCTCCAATTTTACCTGTGCAAACATATCTTACAGTACTTCACTCAAATTAAAAGGAAACGAAACACATGGTAGACCTCTTTATTACCACAGATACCACGAAGTGCTCCATACAGAAGAGCAAAAAGGGACTTGCTGGGCGTGAGGGAGGCAAGAAATGGGAAAAGGGATAAATTCAGACTTCCCCAAGGCTTTATGAAGGTTAATTCGAAAACGATATAAGTCCGGACAGGGATCTTCCGCTGCCCTGGCATTTGGTCTGTGGGGCCGAGATCTTTAATTCTAAATTATGCCTCCTTTTGGATGTGTCAAATCGATAGGCTGGGCGAGTAAGGTTGACTAAGTTTGCCTTTTCGTTTTCTTGTCGCCTTTTTTTCTATTTACTTGGGGGGCCAGCAGGCAGGGAGCATCTTTCACGTTCTTTTTTCTCGTGTAAAAACGTCCCCAGGCTCTGGCGCATTGGGCTTTTTGAGAGAAAAAATATGTTAAAGATATCGATTGGCCCCAAAGACCTGCTATGGAAGCTTCCTAATATATTTGTATGGATACTTGTTCTTATGCAGCTATTCTACTTCAAATGGAAAATTATACGTGGACAGGTGGAAGGCGAGTTTAAGGGAAATTAATGATTTCATGCAAATTTTACGGGTCCGTGGGGTATTGGCTTTATGCTTCCGGAATCGTATAAGCGTAACTAAGCTAAATTAATTGAATTGTGATAGTTTTTAGGATTTTTGGGTTTGAGTTAATGATGATATGTATATTTTAAAACGATAAACTCTCAAAAAAAGAAGCAATATAGTCTAAGTTGTTATTAAATGTTTAAGAGAATATCATTTTCATTTTTTTTAATTAAAATAAAAATTATCAGAAAGATTTTTTTTAAATCACATGCTATGTTTTTCTGTAAGTAGAAAGGCATTTCTCAGAATAGGTATCTTTTACCGCAAAAGTACGCAACTTTAGTCCAAATTATCCAACTTTACTTCATATTATTCTACTTTGGTGCAACTATAATAAAATTAATTTAAATTTACAAGGCCAACCGCGACAGTAAAAAAGCGTCGGAGAGAGGAGAGGAGGAAGTTGGCGTTGTCTTTTTGTATTAAAAAAGTTGTCTCTATTGTTTTAGAAAATAAAAAAAGAATTCAGTTTTTGATTAGAACTTCAACCGCATAAGTTTGATTTTAATCCTAAAACTTAATAATTCTTTTTGTATAATTTTGATAATAAAGATCCATATAAAATAACTTAGCAGATTGCGCCCTAACTCCAAATCCATAAGGTAAAGTATAGTGGCGGAATTTTAGTGACTACCTTCATATCGTCACAACCATTTTAAATTGAGAGAATATTTATTATTTTATTTTGCCGTTGAATCCTTAATAACACAGGTTTACAAAAAAAAAAAAGTTGATGTTCTTTTGACCAGACCATCTCATTTTTATGTAAATCGACGGCCTGAATCCGAATCCGAGGTCCGTTAACCTCCATCACGTCAGGTTCAAGGTCATTTCAAGGTCAAATTGAGAAAAACCCACTAAATAGGTCTGAAAAAGAGGACTTATAGGTTTGTGGGGCCGCTGAATCCGAATTCGTGATTTGTTTAACTCCCAAAGGTCAGCCAGAGGTTATTTCAAGGGCATTTCAAGGTGAAATTGGGAAAAATCTACTAAATAGGTCTGAAAAAGAAGATGTATAGGTGTTTGGAGTCACTGAATCCGAATTCGTGATTTGCTTAACCCCCAAGGTCAGCCAAAGGTCGTTTTAAGGGCATTTCAAGGTGAAATTGAGAAAAATCCACTAAGCGGAAAAAGTTGATGTTCTTTTGACCAGACCATCTCATTTTTATGTAAATCGACGCCCTGAATCCGAATCCGAGGTCTGTTAACCTCCATCACGTCAGGTTCAAGGTCATTTCAAGGTCAAATTGAGAAAAACCCACTAAATAGGTCTGAAAAACAGGACTTATAGGTTTCTGGGGCCGCTGAATCCGAATTCGTGATTTGTTTAACTCCCAAAGGTCAGCCAGAGGTTATTTCAAGGTGAAATTGGGAAAAATCCACTAAATAGATCTGAAAAAGAAGATGTATAGGTTTTTGGGGTCACTGAACCCGAATTCGTGATTTGCTTAAGCCCCCAAGGTCAACCAGAGGTCGTTCCAAGGGCATTTCAAGGTGAAACTGGGAAAAAATCAACTAAATAAGTCTGAAAAAGAAGATGTATACGTTTTTGGGGTCGCTGAATCCGAATTCGTGGTTTGCTTAATCTTCCAAGGTCAACCTGAGGTCGTTTCGAAGTCATTCCAAGTTCAAATATAGAAAAGACGTGATTTTTTCCCAGTTTCACCTTGAAATGCCCTTGAAACGACCTCTGGTTGACCTTGGGGGCTTAAGAAAATCACGGATTCGGGTTCAGTGACCCCAAAAACCTATACATCTTCTTTTTCAGACCTATTTAGTAGATTTTTCCCAATTTCACCTTGAAATAACCTCTGGCTGACCTGTGGGAGTTAAACAAATCACGAATTCGGATTCAGCGGCCCCAAAAACCTATAAGTCCTCTTTTTCAGACTTATTTAGTGGGTTTTTCTTAATTTGACCTTGAAATGACCTTGAACCTGACGTGATGGAGGTTAACAGACCTCGGATTCGGATTCAGGGCGTCGATTTACATAAAAATGAGATGGTCTGGTCAAAAGAACATCAACTTTTTCCGCTTAGTGGATTTTTCTCAATTTCACCTTGAAATGCCCTTAAAACGACCTTTGGCTGACCTTGGGGGTTAAGCAAATCACCAATTCGGATTCAGTGACTCCAAACACCTATACATCTTCTTTTTCAGACCTATTTAGTGGATTTTTCCCAATTTCACCTTGAAATGCCCTTGAAATAACCTCTGGCTGACCTTTGGGAGTTAAACAAATCACGAATTCGGATTCAGCGGCCCCAGAAACCTATAAGTCCTCTTTTTCAGACCTATTTAGTGGGTTTTTCTCAATTTGACCTTGAAATGACCTTGAACCTGACGTGATGGAGGTTAACGGACCTCGGATTCGGATTCAGGCCGTCGATTTACATAAAAATGAGATGGTCTGGTCAAAAGAACATCAACTTTTTTTTTTTTGTAAACCTGTGTAATCATTGGTACAAATTTTACTGGTAAACTAAGCACTTGAATATATAATATTGATACAGGTTTTTTTTTTTTTAGTTTCGGGTCATTAATGATGAGATAGGGTTTTGATGAAATTTACGGGAGGGTTAAATTTATCTTTTTTTTAATGAAGAGTTTACCTCATACTAAATAGGCTGCGTTCGGAAACGTCAAATTGATCGTCAATTGAAGTGTTGAACTTAAAAATTGACTGTTGTCAAATTGCAGCAGCAACCGTCTGCATGACATTTCAAAGTACTGCGAAGTCTGCTCAAGTTACGGACAAAAATTGCAGCAGATGACGTTAGTGAACTTAGGACATCTGCAGTTTGCAAATGAGAACGCTTGATAAAAGCAGTATGCATGCAGACGACGTTAAAGAACGCAGCCATATTCTGATAGCTGATGGCTTGCGACCTGATATGTTTTCCATTATCTGTGTTTGATTTGGTCGACTCTATAGTAGTGCTGATAGAACCCGATGGTTGATGCTGAAGATTCCATTTTATTCTTCCACGTTCGCTTGGCGAATTTGAATTTGAATTTTTGCTATCTACCCAAACCACTATTTTAAAAATTTATTCCTTACCTCCTTTTCACACATATTTACATATTGTTACAGAATTTGCCTTCGCATATAATTCACACTTTAAGTTGCGATCGGGCAGATATAGGGATCAGCTTTCGATCCCTCCTTTGTAAGTGTCTATGGCAGAGAGGTCAAGCGCCATACTGATGAGATCAGCTTGGCTTCTCGGATCGAAACACTCATCGATTTTTTTGGGCTCGTCTACTTCGGTGGACGAGTATTATTCTAAACAAAAATGTCCCTAAGTCCGGTTGTCTGTCCGTTTGTCACAGAATTGTGGCGAGGGCAAATGGTGTAGTGTTGCCGGCCAGCCGCTCGGCGGGCAAAATTACAACAATGGTGCCAGGTGTGGGGTTCCCGGAGCCCTCCTAACCGGGGGCAACCCCACAAACCCTCTAGCGTCCAGGGCGTCGATGACAGCGATCTTCCTCTGCTACAACGGCCTATTTTTCCACTGCCGCAGTGACGTTGTGGCAGTTGTATTTCTCCTGCGCTGCCGCGGCTCTTCTCCTCTGCCACAACGGCCGATTTTTCACTGCCGCAGTAACGTTGTGGCAGTTTTATCTCGCCGGCGTCTATCCCGGCTGCAGCCATGTCGTCGCTGCATCCATCGCTGCATCAGCCTTGTCGTCCTGAATGCCGCATGAGGTTGCTCGGATAGAACTTCGAGCTTCTGACGAGGGAGTATTGTTACAGAATTTGCCTTCGCATATAATTCACACTTTAAGTTGTGATCGGGCAGATATAGGGATTAGCTTTCGATCCCTCCTTTGTGAGTGTCTATGGCAGAGAAGCCAAGCGCCATACTGATGAGATCAGCTTGGCTTCTCGGATCGAAACACTCATCGATTTTTTTGGGCTCGTCTACTTCGGTGGACGAGTATTATTCTAAAAAAAAATGTCCCTAGTTCGTCTGTCTGTCCTTTAGTCACAGAATTGTGGCGAAGGCAAATGTTGTAGTTTTGCCGGCCAGCCGCTCGGCGGGCAAAATTACAACAATATATTCACAATGAGTCAAAACGAAATGAAGAAGTGGGGCAATTACCACACATGTCAGCAATGACGAACCAGGACATACACCACAATAGGATACAATTTGGGAAAGTAAATAGTAAGGTAGAATCGCCAAATATCGTCCCCTTTTTTAAATCCTGTATATTCTCCACATTTTTAGAGATCTATCAGAAATAAAAAGACAGTTATTTGAAATTGTTATCAAACTTAAAAATTAGTTTAGTTATATTTCATAGGCGTAACTTAAACAAAAAACAAGTGACATTTCTAAAATAACATTTCAAATATCGTCACGTTATTTACAACCCATTTCATTTTTCTTTACAGTTTCAACAACTTTTTTCATGGTATAAGGCTACAAAAGCTTTCTTTTCGTCAGAAAATTAAACAAAATTATTTAACAAAATAGCAAAAAGTGTGAAAAACGATTATACGGTATCCATAAAAATGGTCTCTATGAATGGAACGAATGCATAACCTCAAACTTTTTTGCACTGTCATTCATCATTAGAAATAACGAAAACTTCAAATGACTAAAATGGCCGTAAAACCTCAAATATTTTTAGTTCCAGAAATTGATTTGTGATAACACTTCTTATATTTGGAGGTAGACAAAGGGGCGAAATTAGGGACGGGTCGATGAAATCTGGCGACTATATCTTATTGAAATTGTTTTAGGTATAAATAAATAAAAATTAATAAAAAAAACACATCTTAAACACAAAAGATATGAATACGAGTAAGGTATCTTTGCATTTTTGGTGAAAATTTTCTTTAAAATTTGTAAAACAATTTGTCTAATAGAAGGAGCGTCAACAATGAAAAATTTATCAACAACCAATGATTTGC
Source organism: Dysmachus trigonus (assembly GCA_949715965.1). NCBI lineage: Eukaryota > Metazoa > Arthropoda > Insecta > Diptera > Asilidae > Dysmachus > Dysmachus trigonus. The sequence goes on along the minus strand of OX454319.1, from coordinate 50,024,016 downwards.
TGAAAATACTCAAGCAGAAACAAATTAAATTGAGTTTGGAATTTAAGTTTTTTTTACTTGATATTTTCACACACTGGTTAAATAAAAAAAGTTTATGGAAGATATATAATATTTCGCGTCTTTTGATCCTGAAATTTTAATGTGGAATAAGATAAGGATTGAAGATTATTTTGAATAAGTGTGCATTTATATCATAATGGAAATACAAAAATTTGTTTTGTACGTTATTTGTGAAGGTTCAGAATTCGTTGTTTATGTTGATAGCTGTCGGTCGGTTATGTTGTGTTGTGGAAAGCTTTGGTGATTTCAGATGAGTTATTGGAATAATTTTTTAGTTTGTTTTAACCGTACCAATGTCCATAACATTATGTAATATGTAGTATATATGTAAATGTGCATTATACATTGTAAATACATGCAAGGTAATAGCATGCAGTGGTAAAATGGTGCTTTGCAAAGTTGAAACTCATGCTGTTCGCATTTATCATTCACGGTATAATGAAGTCGACAGGCAAAGCGCGTAGAACTAACCGAATAGAACTAGCAGCCGTTGGTGGTTGAAAATTTTGCAATATTCGCGTAATTGATGCACATACAACGTAGTAAAATTTGGTCGAAAATCCCGCATAATGCATTTCTGATTACATAGTGTTAATAAATAATAATATAAGGGCATCCCACGGGAAATTACCCGCCGACAGGAAAACAATTTCAAAACCAAAACAGATCCGCCATAAATTTGCGCGAAAATCTCGTTCGGATGGTTTTCAGTCGGTGCGACGCCATTGGAGGCCCATTCCGCAAGCAGCCCCTCATTGATTATTGCTTCTTTGTTCCCAAAGTTCTCGAAACTCATTTAATAAAGAAGCTCAAAAATTTAAAGGGCCCGGAGCATCCTGCAGTGCTCGTCCTTTATGGCTCTCCTCGCAAGCTAGCAAAGTAGGAGTTTATTAAAACATGAAATGTCTGTTTGCGCGAATAAATCCCCCGGCGACGAGCAGACTCACCTTTGCATCCGTTCCGTGTTCGGATTTCTAAATAATGCATCGACATCAAGATGCCCCGGCTATGTACCTTTTCTATATCTCTGCCCTGCTGCTGTAATGTACTCGGCTCGCCTAAGTGTTAATCCATGAGTAGAAGACACTCCGCTCCGGAGATGCTTTGTATGAGTTAGTGGAAAGACATGAAACATTGGCTTACAAAAAAGGACTACTCAGCAGTGGGATATAGGTGGCGAGGGGACAGACGCAGAATTCCTGGGAGCTACGCTACAGGGACATATTGAGAGATAAATTCGAAATAGTCCAGCGTGTGTTGTCCGAGATAAAGTTTGGGAAAAAAGGCGACTGGCACTTTTTGTAGTTTCATTTAAACTTACTAAATGTAGTTGTGGTATGTATTTATCGCTTAATAGCTTTTTATTTTTGGTAAGTAGAATTTTGGAATATATTTCTATTGGTTAAAAGCAAAATATAGATTTAAACATAGTATATAACATATAAATAGTTCCATTATCATACAACTAAAAAAAGAAAATATAACCACCTATCCGAATTAAAAATTCCAAAAACTCTTTGACTATAGAGTTTTATTTTAATATCCAGTTTAAGCTCAAGAAACTTGTATAAGAAATTTGATAAAATGGATCGAGAAAAGATGTTTATATGGTACATGAGTTGAGTTAAACATCAAAAATGACAATTTTTCTATAAAAATTAAAATCGCGTTCAGAGACTGGCACCAAATTGATAAAATCGGAGACAAGAACTTAATTCAGCTCTTTATTAACCCATTAAGTCCGGGAAGAGCACAATTTTCATACGATGTATGAGACTTATTTTCTGCCATAAAAAATTGAAATAAAAAATTCCAATCATACCTATTCTACTATTTTTGAGGTCGCTCTTTCGATTGGTGCAGTCAGATTTGCATAACAATGACTTTAAAAACCAATATGGCGCATTTTAAATAAAAAAGAACAAAATTTTTTTTGGGTTTTTTTTTTTTTTGTGAATTTTTTTCTCATCAATAAAGTTACTGAATCGATTCCAAACCACAACCAAAAGTGCACAAAATATCTAAACTTTAACTAGGAATATTTTTTTTTGCGTCGAATCAACCTAACCTCTTCAAGATATCAATATGTAAAAAAAATGAACGTTATTTGATAAATTATGAATATTATCAATAAAATTCACATTTCTAATGGTATGATTGTCCCAAAAATATATATACAAGGTGTTTTTGAGGTCGCTGATCACGAATTTGAGGTTAGATTTTCAAAATTCAAGATGGCGGATCCAATATGGCCGACCAAATTTTATAAAATGCTTAAAGATTACAACAATATGTATATAGGGGGGTTTCTGAGGTCGCTGATCACGAATTTGAGGTTAGATTTTCAAAATTCAAGATGGCGGATCCAATATGGCCGACCAAATTTTATAAAATGCTTAAAGATTACAACAATATGTGTATAGGTGGGTTTCTGAGGTCGCTGATCACGAATTCGAAGTTAGATTTTCAAAATTCAAGATGGAGGATTTATAACCGACCAAATTTCATGAAATAACTAAAACTCATGCGATAATGTTTATTATACGGGGAGTTTACGCTCGAAAATTGGTTGTTTCCCTCCGTTAGCCGTTTCATAAACGTTTCCCAACTCAAACCACGTGGAGGTGGACGGCAAAAGTTTTTTTTTTTTTGGTTTTTTTTTTGTTTTTTTATGTTTTTCATTTTTTATTCATAAATATATATACTAGAGATGCCACGAATATTCGGCAACTATTCGGTATTCGGCTATTCGGCCACTTTTTTTCGCTATTCGGTATTCGGCCGAATATGGTTAACTATTCGGCCGAATACCGAATAGCAATTTATTTATTATTTTTTTATTACTAGCTGTTTTCCCGGGACTTCTTCCGCGTAAATTATAGCCCATGTCCTTTCTAAGGCTCTAGAGTATGTATCTGTGTACCAAATTTCATTTAAATCGGTTCAGCAGTTTTGGCGTGAAATCGTGATAAACAGATTTAATTTCGTATTTATGATAAAATATAGTAAGGATAACCAAATAAATCATGAAAAAAGAACTCAAAATATTACTCATAAACATATATTTATTTAACCAAAAAAAAAGAGCTAACAAATTAATATTTAAAATCTACCAGTGGTAAGTTATGATGAATGAAAACAATTTTTTCAGCGTTTGTTGATAGCAGACGATTGCGTTTTTCCTCATAAACTATACCTGCTTCCGAAAACAGCCGCTCACTATACACACTGCTACCGGGAGATGATAAATAAATCTTAGCAAATTGTAAAAGGGTTGGATATTGTTTCGCGTTTGCTGACCACCACTTGTAAGGGTCTGCTGTCCGATCTAAACGAACAGATACCATGTAAAAATCAAGTTCATTTGCAACAGAATTTTTCTGTTCCACACCTTCATCTGAACGAACATTTTCTGTAGCGACAGTTGTGACTTGTCGCCCGCGGAAAGTACTAAGTGTGGCCGAATATTCGGCTGCCGAATGTTCGGCGCTTCGGCCAAGAGCCTCGCCGAACATTCGGTATTCGGTATTCGGCCAAATTACTATTCGTGGCATCTCTAATATATACATTACTAGAAGCTTCTTTTTTTATCTATGAATATAAATTATCGATAGAAAGTTTTTTTTCTGTCCAATATTCAAATAATGTCTAGCAATACTTATAGCAATTTCTTTTGCACCAGTCTTTTGAGATTCAACGTTCGACAAATTATGAATCACAAGTGCATTTGTTATTGCGGCTTGAATAAGATGTATAAAAACCACATGAGTCCACTTTTTACTCCGTATAAATGTCTGTACGTTGTTGCAGTGCCTGTTGTGGAGATCTACTCCACCCATGAATCGATTATAAACATGAAAAGCGTTGGGGAATGGAATCGATTTTTTTGAATGATCTTTTGCACTATATCTTTTTAAAGACAACTTCGGAGTCACTCCTGCAGCTGATGAAGTTATAGAGACCTGTTTAGAATCCATCACACTAATATAATTGATTCCACTCTTTTGATCATGTTTTGAAACAAATGTGCCTCTGGGAGCTTTTTTATCAATTATGTTTTTAGCTGATACTCTGTCATCTCGAATAGTTCCTGTAGATTTCAATCCTAATTTTTGCAGGTGTAACATGAGATCAACGCTAGTAAAATAATTGTCATGATACAAATGATATTTCGATATATCAGAGGAGGGAGTATTTTTGAAAAATTTATCCAATAGATGCATAACAACTTTTGTACCGAGGGCGCATTTGTTTAGTTTATCTACTTGTGATCCCTTTCCACAGTACAGATCGAAATCAAATAAATATCCGCTTGCTGAACAAAGTCCCCAAAATTTCAAACCGAATCGTATCGGTTTTCCGCGAATGAATTGCTTCATGCTGGTTCTGGCGTAGGACTTAGCCATCATTTCGTCGACCGATAACGCAGATTCGAAAAAACCAAATTTTTGAATATTTTTACGAAATTTGTCCAGCAATATCCGAACTCGCCAAGCTTTATCGTCTTTATTTTCGTCGCTAGTTTTTGAATATTTTATTTTTAATTTTATTTTAAGAAAAGTATTACGTGACATTGCAGATCGAACTATATCACAACATAAAAGAGGGTCGAGTGACCAATAATCTTTTTGTGATTTACGTTTGTTGAAACTTCATTAAATGAGAATTCCTAAATAAGTGTTCAAATCATCAAAATTCAGAGTATACCCATTCTCTTTGGTGGCTTCCACTATATAATTTTTCATTTCGATTGAAAAAAATTGTTCAAATAGTTCAACATGTGAAGATTTACGCATAGATTTCATTTGATTTTCATTGAGAAAGCATTCATTTACTAGTTCATTGTTATACTTCCTCTCACCGTCAACCCAAACGTACTCATGATCTTTCTCTAACTTTGTTTGGTTATCATCGTATGACCTAGATACTTTTGTGTATGAATACTCAGATAGAATTTCATCTATAACAGCACCATCGTGATCACTATCGGATTCATCATCTGAGTTTCCAGAATCATTTGAATTTGGAAGGAGTAAAATTTGATCATAAGTATCATCTGATGAGTCAACCTCATAATTCGCAAGATTAGTTGTTGACTTTCTTTTGCGTTTTGGTGCCATGTTTCAAGTAATAATAAAACCGAGCGGAAAATAAATTACTTTTATTGGCAAAGAATAAATACTCGGATATCAGAGAAGTACGTACAGTTGTATAGGATGAACAATAATAAATCTAAATTTCGAGTTCGAGAATTGAGAAAACGTGTGTCTACGCCTGCAGAACCTACAAATACCGTCCCGGCCAACGCACCCGCACCCGATACGTCCGGTCGCCCTCAGGATGTCGGATTACGGATTTTTTCAAATAAATTCGAATATTCGAATATTTAAAATTACGAATATTTGAATATTAATTATTAGCTCTAATTTACAAGTGACAGATAACTATATTTGAATTATGAAAATATAAAGGTTTTACAAGGTTCCAGTTGGGAAACGTTTATGAAACGCCTAACGGACAGAAACAACCAATTTTCGAGCGGAAACCCCCCGTGTAATAAACATTATCGCATGAGTTTCAGTTATTTCATGAAATTTGGTCGGTTATAGATACGCCATCTTGAATTTTGAAAATCTAACTTCGAATTCGTGATCAGCGACCTCAGAAACCCCCCTATACATATATTGTTATAATCTTTAAGCATTTTATAAAATTTGGTCGGCCATATTGGATCCGCCATCTTGAATTTTGAAAATCTAACCTCAAATTCGTGATCAGCGACCTCAGAAACCCCCCTATATACATATTGTTGTAATCTTTAAGCATTTTATGAAATTTAGTTGGCCATATTGGATCCGCCATCTTGAATTTTGAAAATCTAACCTCAAATTCGTGATCAGCGACCTCAAAAACACCTTGTATATATATTTTTGGGACAATCATACCATTAGAAATGTGAATTTTATTGATAATATTCATAATTTATCAAATAACGTTCATTTTTTTTACATATTGATATCTTGAAGAGGTTAGGTTGATTCGACGCAAAAAAAAATATTCTTAGTTAAAGTTTAGATATTTTGTGCACTTTTGGTTGTGGTTTGGAATCGATTCAGTAACTTTATTGATGCGAAAAAAAATTCACAAAAAAAAAAAAACGCAAAAAATTTTGTTCTTTTTTATTTAAAATGCGCCATATTGGTTTTTAAAGTCATTATTATGCAAATCTGACTGCACCAATCGAAAGAGCGACCTCAAAAATAGTAGAATAGGTATGATTGGAATTTTTTATGGCAGAAAATAAGTCTCATACATCGTATGAAAATTGTGCTCTTCTTAATTCAGTTGATAATGCGACATTTCTTTCAATTAAAAATAAAGCTTATGACCTAGTAGACAGATTTTTTTTGTACTTCAGGTCAACTTTATTTTTCACAATCGTAAGAAAAAAAACAATTTTCAATGATTTTGAACTAAAACAGTTACTTGTGTGACGCAAAAAAAAAATCGTTTTTCTGCAATAAAAAATAAGGGTTGCCACCCCCGGAAACCGGATTACTTACAAAAGGTTAGTATATTTATGAGACATCATTTCCACTTTGTTTCATTCGAAAAAATTCATTAGCACTTGAAATATTTAAGGAAAACTATTTTTGAGGGTAAACTTTAGGGGTGGTTTTCATCACCTAAATGTGCGTATCCGCAGATAAAAAAATACGTGCCTCTTATTTTTCGATACTCTACAACATATTTCAGTTTCATCAAAATCAGTGAGACACACCTTAGAACGTTTCCTTGTTCGTATTTGAATATTGGTAAATGAAAGAGATATCGCATTTCTTTCGATTACTATTTAAATTGTAACATTCACAAAAAACTAATCTATTATTAGTGTACCTATTATTCTTCAAACTGATGTGATGATGCCTATAATTACGTAATTCTATTCACTTCATATATTACATAATTTTAGATTACTAGCTCCAATCGAATTTTTAGTTACGTAAATTTCCATAATGGAATGATACTTTCGAGAGAAAGGAGAATGCTCATTTCTGTCTTCATTTTTGTTTTCTACCAACACTTCAAACAAGTATTAAATGGAAGAACATGTAATTTTGAATAAAAAATTGTACAGCATCAAAGTTCTAGAAGTTGGAAGTTGATCGCTTTTAGTGCGGTCTATAAGTTCTTAGCCTAACATAGAAGGAAACGTCATAAGTAGAAAAAAAATGTTTATTTTTCAATATATTCTTCCCTTATTTCCACACTCTTTTCAGAACGCCTGATTAAAGCCTTTAAGCCACTGTAAAAATATGATGCATCCTTAGAGTCAAAATGGTCGTACACTGCCTGTTTAATTTTATCGTCGCTGTTAAATTTTCTACTCCTTAAATCTGCCTTGTGTTTTGAGAACAAAAAATAGTCAAACAGATCAGTACTATATGGGGGATGTTCAATCTCTTTAAAGCCACAATTACAAACAGTAAGTTTCAAAAGTGAAGTAGCGTGGATGGCAACATTATCATGAAGCAAGCCCACACTTCGGTTTATTTTTCCGCGTTAACGCCTCTATTCGATTCCTTGAAGTCAATCAAGAGAATTCCCTCGCAGTCCCAAAAAATTGTAGCCATCACTTTTTTGTGCTTTGAGTGACCTTTGGTTTTTTTTTTGGCTTTTCCGATGCCACTTCATTGAATCTTTTTTGGATGTTGGATAGTGGCGGACCATAGTTTCATCCTCCGTCACAATTGAATGAATTACTCCTTTTTGGTCTTCACAGTAAAGCTCCAAAAATTGCTCACAATATTCTACTCGCCGCTGCTTTTGCACTGCGCTAATAATTCGAGGCAATTACAATTACATTAATTACACAGACTTTTGTGATACTTTAACACTTGTTTTGGAAATGTCAGTCTGTGCTGCAATTTCTTTTGTTTTTAATCGTCTGTCACTTACAAGGAAGGGCAGCTAAGTGTCCCTCTTCGATTTCGCTGAAATTATGGTAAATGAAAGTAGACCGAAAAATAAGATACAAGTGTTTTCTTTTTATCGGCGGAAAAACACTCTAGGGGGCTGAAACACCCTTCTAAATTTGGGGATGAAAAAAAATGTTTAATCCTTTTATCTAGAAAACTCAACAAAATCTGGAAAAAAATTTATTATAAAATATGTATTGCAATAAGTTATACTACATAATATTTTCCGAACAAATCTTGACACTCTTTAGGGGGTGAAACACCCCCTAAAAGGGGTAACAATATCATAACAATCAGGTAAAATTTCTTTTCCGGGATAATTTACGAAATAAATATGTGTTACTCAAAAGATAAAATTAATGTTCACGTGTTTAAGGATTTTTTGAAATCTCCCTTCAGTAGGGGGTTAACCACCCCCGTGGTGAATGTTGTTGCATGTGAAGAGTTTCGAAAAATTCTGGTATCTTGCTTTTTATTCCGCACGATCGTAAATTTTTTCCAGAATTTTTCCTCAACATTTCGAAATATTTTGCAATTTTATCGTTTATCGGAAATTTTACCTGATTGTTATGATATTGTTACCCCTTTTAGGGGGTGTTTCACCCCCTAAAGAGTGTCAAGATTTGTTCAAAAAATATTTTCATTTAACATAATTTCAGCGAAATTGAAGAAGGACACTTCGCGGCCCTTCCTTGTTAGAAAAGTTTCTTCCATTCAATGTTTTCTAGAGTAGTCACCATCACAGGACCTCCCGCACGTGGGTCATCTTCTAATGATTCTCGTCTCTAGCGAAACAACTTAGACCATTTTTTTATTTTTAAATATGATGGACACTAGTCACCGTAAACAGCTTCCATTCTTTCTTTGATTTGTGTCAAAAAGTTTTTGTTAGTCAAAAAGTTTATAACAGCAGGATATTCAACTTGAGACATTTTTTAAAATCACTTGTCTGAGTTATCGTTCGAGCTCTGTTACAATTGTACGAATTGTACAACTATAACTATGTGAAATATAATAAAACCGGAATATCCCTATATATTGCCCATTGAACTGTAATGCTTTAATGGCCCTATTTCGCGCAGGGGGGAAATGTAATTGAATGGGAAGAAGATAAAAAGTAGTAAATTTCTTGGGTGAGAAAAAAGCATCCAATATCCATACAAGTATATTAATATTTGCCACACGGGCAATGGGTGAATAATTATAATTTGTCATCCTAACTAGACTGATCTAAGCGTTCCTTTTTATTTTGTTTCTACATTTCTTTTGTTTCCAATTATCCTTTCCTTTCCAAATCCTTTTGGCAAATAAATAAATAGTCGGATTCTTAGACAAGTGACAAGAAATTAGGCTTATAGATAGTATAGTAATTCTATGGTACCGTTGGCAATTATGCGCATTAAGTATTACATCACCAAGATTAACGTTATTTCTTCAAATTATAGCTGTTTAGTTATTTTTCAAAGAATTTCAGTGGTTCATTGGTAGTATAATTGCAGAATTTTCGTCGCTTTTCACACTTTAGCCATCATATCATTTAATAAATCAAATTATTTTTGGAATATTATGATAGTTAAGAAACAATTCAAGTGTAATAAGGAATATCTTAGAAACAATTATTTTTTCTAAATCTATTGTATAATTTTATGTATTTTCCTTTTCAGTCGACATGATTTTTGGGTTTATTGAGATATTCAAAATGAATACATTGAAGTATTTCGGTTCAGTTGTGTTGTGTACCATAAGACTTACTTCGTCAAATCGGTTAAAGTTTAAAAAATTCATTTTTATAACGAATTAGGTACAACTCTCATTTGCATATAAGAAGTTTTTTTAAGTTTATTTAATTAAAATTTAATAGTAGAAAATAAGTACTTGATCATGAGCATCATGAATTTGGTTTTCATATCGATGAACAAAAAACTTGAAATTTCGATTTGTTAAAGCACGATTAACTAAGCTAATTATAATATATATTATCGCGCTTTTATTCATAATATTGATTCAAAAAAATTGAACTATGATTACATTGGTTGTTTGTTCGATTTCTTGTAAATTGCTTTTTAATTTCAACAAAACTAGTTTTAGTGTTTTTTTCAAACCTTAAAATTATTATTATTTTTTTAATTACCTATATTAATTAAACTTATCACAGGTTGCTAAAATAAAAAGTATTGGAATTTGTGAAACAAGACAACTCGCTCCAAATGTTTCACGAATGATTGGAATTAAATTATTAAGTTACGCTCTTACGTTAAAACTCTGAAATTGGCTGTAAACAAAATACCAACGAGAAGAATAATTTATTTAATTGGTAGTATTTTGCATTTTATATCCTATTGCTTAGTTCAAGGTTTTTTAACGTTTTAAAATATTTTCACTTTACTGTATTCACAATATTTGTTTTATAGAAACCTCTTTATGCTATCACTTAAAGCGAAAATTTATTGCATTATACATTCATTTTTATTATTAATCGATTCAGTGATAGTCAGTTGCAATGAATTATCAAATGACAATTTAATGATGGTGACATTTCAGTGCATCTAGCAATTTAGTGTGAATAAATTTAACAATAATTATAGTCATGTGGGCGAATTAGTGTAGTTCCCTCATCCCTGGGTAATGGAATAATGTTCAATATTACTAAGTAATTCTGAGTAATGATAAGTTATGGTAGGGAATGTTGCAAAATGTCTAATTTCTGTAATTACGTCCGGCCGTGTTGATAAATTCAAATTCAAAATTGTAATAATTCGCGTGCTAGGAACCACATGATTTGTTTACATTTGGCATCTTGTGTCGCTCGATTCCGGACTTGTCAGACTTCGAGAAATTGTTGTTGCAGTTGGAGACAATTTGTTAGTTATTGTGAAAAAATTAGTAAACAAATAAAAAATTAAAAGTATGGATTTTCTTCAAATATACTGAGGACGAAAATAAAGCTCAATATTATTGATTATGAATATTAATTATTGAAAATACAAGAACAATCTACTGTCGTTTTCTTAATTAATATCTTTTCTTGTTTTATATACTCACTAAATTTAGTTAAGTTCCTTAACTACTTGTTTCAAAAGCCATCTTGATTTATAACATCAGAAGTTTGTTTTGTAATGTAAAAAATACAGTGTTTGTTCATTTTATTAAAACATCCATTTGGATTTTTATATACATATATAAAACCGAATATTCGGTAAAAAAACCGAATAGTAAAATTAAGGACGAATTCGAAGTAATTATTTCCCTTTGGTCCCATCTCTAATATTTTATACATATTCTGACAAACTTATAGCTTAACGAATAATCGCTCCATGAAAAATGTTTTAATTCCCTTCCTATAAATAATTTATCCTTTAGTCAGCAGCTGCAATTAATCCCTATCGGTTTTGTCATGTAATTGGAAAACGTTGGAACCCCATTATCCTTTCGAGATAATTATTTTTCTAAAACTAAACGATCCCTATCGGGACATCTCATTGTTATGAGCCCATTCAACTTTATAGTGGTGAGGGCATGTAATTTCTTGCTGAAAAAAGCTGAAAAACAATTGAAAGTTGGTTAATCGCCACGTCATCTCCGGTGCCGGCAGATAGAGATAAGGTACAGGGCACAGTACCATAAGTCGACCAGAACTATGGCAAGCGTTTATCTGGCGCTGCTGGGAGGAAGATTCGAGCGAGGGTATAAACACGTCTTCTATAATTTCGGTTTCACACTTCTTTTCGCCTTTATACCAGGAAAATTCAAGCTTATCCGAGAAGACCATCGCCGCCGCGGGGAAGTCTCCATCCGGCAGCTCTTCTGTATGCACCGAGCGTCGTCTTTCAAGTCATATATAGAAAATTCGATAAGAGCTCCTTTCGTTCCTTTCCCTCATTTGTAGTGGTCGTTTTGCCCTCGCGGACGTTCCCCTGGTGTTCCGCCGTCTTATCAGCTTTTCGAGGACTCTAAGGGGCAGTGCGCATGGGCGGCATTATTTCTTGCGCCTTGAAGGACACCTCTGTATATATGGCAGCTGCGTACACAGCGACATCTATTATCATTCACGTGTAAGGACAGACAACCAAAGAGGAAACTGATAAAATATGAATAAACGTGTTGAACCTTGCGAATTGGGACCAAGGGGAAGTTTTCCCAAGTAGGTGGCTGTTGCTCACCTCCAACGTTGCCAGGATGATTGGATTTTGGAGAAGACGAGAGTTTTAATCTTCGATATACTTTAGGAGTTGAAATATTTTACAAGTGGCAGGATCTGACGGCGTTACAAGGATCTTACAAAGCATTTAATATTATATTTAAACACCTTCGAAATAAAGAAGAGTGCAACGCTGCCGTCGGGGATTTCTGCCGTTGCACAGGCAACATAATTTAAAAATGTTCACTCCCAGTGCCGGCAATAATTTTCCTTTTTTTTCGGAAATATTGCACTGAGGAATCCTTGTAGTGAAATTGAAAATACCTGGGGCAAGCGAAATTGAATAAATTTCACGAATGTGCCGAAAATAATTGAATTTCTGCAGACTAATGCATTTTCGCATTTTTAAATTTATTTCCCCTAAATAGGATGTCAGTTGTTTGGGCAGTCAAATTTCAATTGAAGTTTTTTCGAGATTCAGCAATTGTACCAGACATACACGAAAAAAAAGACATTGGGTAAAAACTTATTCATTAGGTTATAAAGCAAAATAACTTAAAGTTGATTTGGTGATTTTTATAAGTTCTCTCTGTATTAGTAATAATTCTGATTACTTCAAAACTCAAACTCTCTTTATATACTAGTATAGAAGTATAGATTTTAACAGCTGTTGTAAATGATATATAATCGTGTTTGAAATATGTGAGTACATATGTATAAAACGAGTAATGTGCAGGCAGATTCCTTTACAAAATTATTTTGGTTATTTTTTCAACGCAATCTTTATTGAAACGGTGGGCAAAAGTTAGTAAGACTATAAAATACTATCAAATATAATTCTTGAAAAAAAGTATATGAAAAGTTATAAGATTTTGTACATAGCCAGTAGGGTGAGAGCAAGTGGTCGCTAGACATACGTAATAGTATAAAGCTTAAGATTTTGTGGGTGTGTTCACATTGTGGTAGGTAAGAACGTTTGTGTGTTACGAACTTGAGTAACGGTGGTTGGTTCAGTAAAGTCTACATTCCTCAGTAAGTATTCTTTACATTTCCCGCGAAAAATATTTTTTCTCAGTATTCACTGAACATATTTCTAGTTGATTGAACAATGTTAATTCATCTAGTACGCATTTTTATTTTCAGTCAACTAAATCCTAGTACGTCTAACAATTTTACTGGGGAATAGTTGAAATAACGGAAATTCATGTCAACTTTACTAGATTTTTACATATTATCATTTCAATTTAACTTCTAGTCCATGTTAAATTGATCAGGTATTCTTCATAACCTAACATGGCCGATGTTTGTATCAATAAGCATGTGTAGTCATTACTATTAGATACCTGCTTAAAAGTTAGTTTAAAATTTGTTATCCTAGAGTAATTTTTGTAAAATAGCTTAATTTTAATTATTTTATCTATGTTTTCCCATTACTTCTAAAGAAATAAGGGCATAGATATGACTATGAAAATCAATATAATGTCATAAAGTTCGAATAAATTAGGTTTAATGTATATTAGGGAAAATTATTTAATAAATCTGAGACCTGACAATTTGACCGGTTGGTCGCACAATATGGGCCTCGTTGTCTTAACTAATTCCGTCATATCGTTTAAACTAGATACCATCTTGATCAAAAAGTTTCAGGAATTTATTCAAAATATTAATAATACATATTTATTCACCAAAATAGACATTGTCCCCTTCGAAGTACTCTGCCTCAACTGCAATTTACTTATGTCAGCGCTTGATCCAATCCTCGAAACATTTTTTATTCTTTTTTTTCGGTATGGCCATCAGAGCAGTCTTCGATTCCTTCATTATCTCCTTGCCCACAAATCCGGTCTTTTTTTGGCGAGCTGCCTCACGCAAACGTTTCATAACTCTCAAATAATATTCCTTGCTAACTGTCTCATCTTGCGGCAAGAATTCATGATGCACAACACCTTTATAATCCATGAAAACCGTGAACATCGCCCTTTTTTCGACTGAAAACGACGTGGTTTTTTCGATCTTGATTCAGTGAACGCTATTCATTCGCTTGATGCTTGGATTTCGTGCCATACTCATACACCCACATCTTGTCTCCAGTAATTTTGCGTTAGATGAATGTTGGGTCGGATTCAGCCATCGAAATCATGTCTTTCGGTACCATATTTGCATGAAATTCAGTTCTTCACCACACCAGTTCGGCACCACTTTTGCAGCGACACGTCTGAGGTCAAATCATTAACCAAAATGCTTTGAACGCATCCATAAGTTATGTCCAAGGCCTCTGCCATCTCTCTAATGATCAATTTGTGGTTATCGGCAATCATTTCTTTGATTTTATCGATGTTTTCGTCGGCTTTCGATGTCGAAGGCCTGCCACTGCGTTCGTCATCCTCGACGGAGTCATGCCCATCTCTGAAGCGTTCGTGCCACATATAGACGTTTTTTTTCCATAGAGTATCGTTGCTGCAACACTTCTCTAACATTTCTTAGGTCTTCGCACCGTTGAATCCGTTTTTAATGCAACATTTAATACAAACTCGTTGATGCAAAGTCGCAAAAATCGAAACACGCACAGAGGCAGATGTATTCAAGACGGCGTCACTTTTACAAATATAAAGCTATAACTCTGCAATTTTGCGGAAATGTCAATGACATGTCGCAATCTTACAAAAAAAGAAGAAAAAATCAAATCGGGTGAATGACAGCACCACACGGTGATCTTCCTGACATTTTTTAATCAAGGTGGTATGTAGTTTAAATAACAAGATAATTTTGTAATTTTCAAATAGATTTCTCTTATTATGCTTACCAACAATCTTGTTAGGTGAAAACCATAAACAAAGATAGTTAAATGAACCACGAAATTAGTTGTTAGAACCAGATATTTTTCTGGGTGTATAAATCATCGATTCAAAAATACTATATTTTTTAAGATTTGGCGGTAACGAAATGGTAATAGAAGATATTATCTTCTTCTTTTAGATTGTTACACACCATATTTAGATCTGCCAAATAGGGAGTTCTTGAAAGCATTCGGTTAATAAAAGTAAATTTCAATAATTGTAAATTTAGTGTGCTAATTGCACCACACATGTCTACAATCGCTACTGCGAAAGATTCTAGGAAAGGGCATTGCAGTACGGTTTGAGTAGGTTTTTTCAACGCATGAAACAGATGTCAAGAAGTATTTGGCGACATCAAAGTGCACTCAATGATTCCTTCAAAGAGTAGAGGGTCTTCGTTTTTTTGTTATCTTCAGAACTACATAATTACCAGCTCAACTTAACATTCTTTTCCATTTATGTTTCATCATAATTCAGTTTTAATTTTTGCGAATTTGTAGGTCACTCTTTAATTTTATTTTATGGATTTTGCATTAAAGATGTTGAGCAATCATCAAGTTTTCGTAGATTGATCGTTTAATCTAAATGCACTTTCAGAGTTCTGGTGGTCCTTCATTTTAGGGTAGTTCCAGAAGTTTACCATGATGACGATGATTGTTCTGTTTCAATAGTATACAGATGAATACAATACCTACGCGGAAAAAACTTGTTTAGCTGCAAAAAATATCGACTTTATTGTACATTACTACTGCCACCGTATTTACAGACTCTAATACAGGCAGAAAGAGTATTGCCCTTTGTTGTCAGAAAGGATATTTGGAAGTTTGAAGTACATCGAAAAATCCTTGCTCTCATATCGTGGCCCACATGTCGGGGTACCACATACCAAATTTTTTTATCGGTGACTGCATACACACATCGGAATGAATTCAGCACCGAGGATAATTTAATCTAAGTGCTATCTGGCAGTGGCATATGCTCCTTCAGCTCCACCACCAGAAATCGATACAACGACAGGGCTTTGAGAGGCACATTAAGTCTCAGTCGATTTTTCTTCAATTAAAATTGTATGAGCAGTGAAATATAGCGAGTGATGAGTGTGCCCCAGTACAGCACGAAATCGACAAATTTCCATTGAGAAGTAATTATCGGGGTTCGGGGCCGGAGGGTCTTACTCACGCCCGGGTCACAGGAGCCTGCACATGAAGCCTGGTTATGACAACCTATCAAATATTCATAAGATATCATGAAATATCGATTATTTTATCGTAATCACTGACCTGACGGTTAGGGCCATTGTTATTTCATGTAAAGGGGCAACAGTTCACATGAATAAAACGAGAATTGAGCCAGGGAGCAGCGGGCCCTGTGTCGCTTGGGGAGCGATTACAGCCCTGTGATTGGCCCTGCAATATTTATCGGGGTTGTAGTACTTTTACTTAGGAGGAAGTGGACATAAATATCGTTCTCCGAGTGTTAAAGTAAACGCCTACGTTCATCCTAAATAGCCCCGTATTTTAAGAAAGAATCGTAGCGCACAGTTTGCAATTTTCCCAAACCATCTGAAAAAAATTATTCAATCAACCTAATAATAGGTTTTAATAGTGTTATAGAAGTTTATGGGGTCGCTGTTTTCGAATCTCTTGTTAAATTTGTCGAATTCAAGTTGACAAGTCCACCCATAAAACAGCGCCGCAAGCCACCTAATGTTTTATGAAAATCTCACAAAATTTAAAATATTCGTCCGCCATATTGGGTCCTCCATCTTAAATTAGCCATTTTCGACATGGATTTGAGATCAGTGAGCCCCCGAAAAGCCATTTGTGCAATGCTTTGTGGAGATTCCACAAAGTTTAAAAATGTTTGTCTCCCACATTGGGTTGTTTTGAATTTCAAAATGTTGGTACGAGATTTTAAAGTAACAGCTGCAAATACTGTCGAATAATTATAAAGTGCCATTATGCCATTTCCGAAAAAGGTAGCTTTCACTCGCTAATTTGCGGATTTTTGATACTGTTGGTGATTTGATGTTTTTTCTAAATAGTCTAAGATTTCAACGTCACTCGGTGCAAGGCTAGTTTCCATCTAAAAATGCTCGAATGCTAATGATATTTACAAACATACATTTCTGCCACACCGATCCGGAAGACGAGGGTTGGTCGTGGTGGACAGGGAAATTCACATCGTTGAAGCTAGCTTGAAGACCATAAATGACATATACAAAATGGCAAAAATGAAATTGGAAGAAAACTACGTCACTCGGTACAAAGTTGAACTTTGTTTAAATTGCTTAAAACAATTATAAGGCGATATGCGCAATTCTTGCATTTAAAAATGGTGGATGAGACCCCTTCAGAAGCCATTTTGCACGTGGGTACTGCACTAGCAAGTGCGCAGCTGTACCTTTTAACGTTTTTGCATTGATTTGTCACTGAACGCTTTATCAAATGTTTTTTCATCGAACTATATAATTTTTCATTTAACTATTTTGTGCAAAATAACAAACAGTAAAGTGGAAAACAAGTACTTACCTGACGTTTATCAAAAGACAATAAATAAATAACAAATAATACTTAAAAGGATGAGATAGTAGCATAATATTATTATTTATAAATGTTTATTTTATTGAAATTAACACTATCCTTTGGCGTCGTTCTCGCTGTCAACCTCCTCGCTTTCAGCAGTGAATGTTATAACTCAATAATAAACTCATGAAGCAAAAGTTATATAAGAATAATTACTACCAGAATTTGATTCTGCCTGCAAATATGATTATAAATTCGGAATTGGGAGGTAATTGCGATGCCACGGATTGTTTATAATGTTCAAAGTATTTATTTTGAACAGCAGTGAGAGATGCCGAAGGAGGAAGAAAATGGCAAAGCAAATTTGGTGTATTTCAAGATTTTCTTTGTCGAAAGCTACCGCTTTTTCGGAAACTATTTTTTAAACGTTTAAAAAATAAATCAGACGTAATGTTCACCAACATCAATATCGAATAAATTGGCCTTTTCAAATATTCCTAATTGATAAAATATTAATTTAATGAGTACTAATAAACACGAAAATGAAACATATATCACTCAATAAAAAACTCAAAAATGAAGTTTAATTTGAAAAGCTTTTACGACAATCTTACACTTCCATAAGGGACTCAATAGCTCGGTTGCTAACGCGATGCGCTGGTTACCTGCCAATAGGTTGCTAGAGGCTGTGGATTCAATTCCAACCAGAAATTCTGGTCACAAAAAGTGGTATCACAATGGGCCTATAATGTGTCTTCGGACAGTCACATCAATCTACATCTCATCTACACTTCCATATACAGTGAGCGCAATTTCTATAAGCGCACGTCTGATTTTCAAGTGAAATGCACAATTCATTGAAATAAAGCGATATAGTAACAAAGGTTCTTTACAGGCACAATTGTTAAAGTTATAACTATTCATAAAAGCAAATAAACAATTCCAAATATCAGGCAATGCGTGAATGCAATAGATCAATCTTTCACAATTGATCTTAGAGTGCGCAGTTTCTATAAACGCAGTTTCTTTTTGTAGCATTACTAGTTAAACGCAAAGTAATTTTGCAACTTTTTAGGAAACAATTCATGTAAGTTTCATTTTTATTTTCCAACTCTAGCTTAATTCTGTATAATTGCTGTTATTTCTTAAGATTTATTACAATACCCCGTAGGAAGGTCCTTGACAACGACGATCGCGTCAGAATTCGTGCGTTTAGGGAAACTGGTCTTGGTATAAGAGAAATTGCAAGGAGAATTGGACGTTCAGAATGTGTGGTGCGAAATTTTATTAAAAAGGGCAATCGTAATGGATTATGGGATCATCCAAGAGGGAACACCAAAGTTTCCAAACAAAATATTGCGAACATAAGAGAAGAAGTTATGAAAAAAAAGTTAAGTGCAGCTCAAATTATAGCGAAATTACAACTCCCAATTAAAGGAAGAAGAGTTCAACAAATTTTGAAGGACACTACTTATATTAAATATAAGAAACCGGCCAAATCTCTCCAACTGCAACAGCATCATAAATATGCGCGCCTAGATTTTGCTAGAAGCCACAGGAACTGGGACGAAAAGTGGCAAAAAGTTATTTTTTCTTACGGAAAACAATTTAATTTAGATAGCCCAGATGGATTGAGTACATATTAGCATGATTTAAGGAAGCCCGAATCACCTCGTCTTAGTAGTAATTTTGGTGTTGGTAGTTTAATGTTATAGGGTGCCTTTTCTTATCAAGGAAAGTTATCTTTACGCTTTGTTCCCACCCGAATGAACTCTGCCATATATACAGACCTGCTGGAGGAATCTCTTATTCCATATTTAGAAGACAATATGGAAAAAGATTTGATTTTTCAACAGGATAACGCCGCTGTGCATTCTTCTGCCGAAACAAGATGATGGTTTAGTGAAAGAAATATTCCTGTAATGGAGTGGCCATCAACTAGTCCGGACTTAAATCCAATGGAGAACATTTGGGGAATCATGGCACGAAGGGTTTACGCAAATGGTGGACAATTTTCATCGTTATCTCAACTGAAAGCCGATATTTTGAAATGCTGGAAGGATATTGATGAACATTTGTTTAAAAAGTTAATAAATTCGATGTCTAACAGGTTTTTTCAAGTTATAACTAACAAAGGAGGTAAAACACAATATTTAGAAAATATACAAAAATTTACTTTTCACCAAGCTTTTAAAATAAAGACTATAATATAAAGTGAGTTTATAGAAATTGCGCAGACAAAAGAGACTTTTAATTATAGTTATTTTTATTATAAAGTTATTCCTTCCTTTAATGAATATTTTATATTATTTAATTAATATTTACCAATGGGGCCTTTATGCAATATAATCGGTTTTGAACAATAAAAAGTAGTTTTCTTTAAACATGAATAAAACTGGCTGCGCTTATAGAAACTGCCCACACTGTAATAGGAAGGATTGAAATCCAACAAGTTTTTCAAAAGATCTATGCATGCTTAGTGCACGCCATACTTTTATCTAAAATCACCTGGTCATTTTGGCCAGAAATTTAGAAAAAATCAAAAAGTATTATATAAACCGTGAAAATATGCTGCTGTACAAGAAGTACAAATTATGTTAAGAATATTTGAAACTAAGCAAAACAGCAAAGCTCTATCACAGCTGCGGGCCGGTCACACCTGCGGTCGATCACACCTGCAAGTTGTTTTGCCCATTTTGTCACTTAGCACAGCGAGTATTGTTGTTATTGTTATTATTATATAACTCGCTGGGCTAAGCTAAGTTAAGAAAGTAATTAAGTATAAATTGTAAGAACTCAAGAGAATAAAGTCAATTGAACTAAGCGAGCCAAAGACGTTTTCATCCTCCGCTAACAAAGCGGCGTTTAGTTTAATTCAGTGTTCATTCACATTTTTGGTCCTTCGAGGAAAAAGCAATCAGCGATAATGGAGAACGATCTTCTAGACTCCCAATGGAAGCTAGGCCAGATGATCAACACCTTTTTCACCAACATGAAGAAGGACGGGCCTAACAGGAGAAGAACGCAACCCTACATAAGTGGTCATCAAAGCACCCTCTCGCAGTATTGGAGGGAGTTTGAGACTACACACAAGGAATTAACCCTGCTAAACATAGCAGACAATAAATATTTTACAGAGAATTTTTACAGCAAGGTAAAGAGGGCATATGACAATGCCACGCAACTTCTGCAAGAAGACCAGCTCGCCCTAGAAGATGAATCAAGAGAGATTCCAGCACAGGAATCAAGCAAAGCAACTAAAGACGTCTCATTGGTAGCAGCAGATTGCCCTTCAATAGGAGACCAAGCAAGAAGAAAGGTCTCAGAAGCAGCAGCAATCCCAGCAGGCATATCAGACGAAGACACTACACTACCAGCACACTGGAGCATGATGGAGGAACACACTTCAAGTGCCAGAGGGGCAATACCAAGGCATACTTCAGCCACAAAAGGCTACTCGACCACAGCGGCATCTACAGCAGGCATAGCAGTCGCAACCAAGGGAGAGTCTCCTTTAGCAGCTAGGCTGCAAAATAACAGAGTAGGCTTTGCGTTACCAGCAACTGGTCCCCTGACGGGCAAAAACGCAACCACCCCAACTACCAGTGGGGGTAATATTCCGGGGCGACACGATCAAAACAATATAGAAAACGAATTTGATCAACAACAAGTAATGAGATATAAACGGCTGGAGATCAGATACGATAACTTGAGAAGAAATGTTGAAGACGTGCACAAGAGCCTGAACAGCAACTTATCCGAGCATTACTATGAGCTCAAAAGAAAGGCAATTGCAGACTCATGGGAGAAAATTTCTATACTGCATGAAGAAATTATGATCCATGAGGAAAATGAAATGCAAGCGGAAGAAAATTTGGAGTACTACAGAATAGCAGAGGCTGAAGTTCAGGAGGCGTTGGTTCTAATCCAGGGTATGTCTCAAAGCAAGCATTCTCGTGAGACTGAAGAAACTGACAATCTTGCGGTTCGTTTACCCAGAGTACTAGTGCCAAATTTTGATGGCACCTACATGTCGTGGGCAACATTCCACGATATTTATGTCAGAATGATTCACTCACGAGAAAAGCTTGGTGATGCAGTAAAAATGCAATACCTTAAGTGCTACCTCAAGGGTGAGGCAAGTAGAATTATTCAGCACTTGGAGATCTCCGATAGCAATTACAAGGCTGCTTGGGAGCTTCTTTGCAATAGGTATAATAACAAAAGACTACTGCTGAATACTTACCTGGATAAGCTACTGAATCAACCCATAATTCAAAGAGAGTCTGGCCAAGAGCTCAAAGTACTACACGACAAAACAAAAGAGTCAATACAAGCCATACAGGCACTCAAAATCGATGTGAGCAGCTGGGGACCATTCCTTGTGCATATTGTAACAAGGAAACTAGATAAGGAAACATACAGATTGTATGAGCAATCCTTAGCTGACCCCAAGGACGTGCCAAAGTTCGATCAGCTACTTTCATTCTTGGAAACCAGATTCCAATCATTGGAATCAATTGAATTCTCGACAAAAAAAATCGAAAAGAAAATGATGCCACAGAAGCAGCATCAGCCGCCATACAAGGCGTACCACACAACAATTGCATTAAAATGTGTATTCTGCGGTGGCACTCACAGCATGTTTAAGTGCAGCAAGCACCAATCTATGACTCCAAGGCAAAAAATAGAAGCAGTTAAAAGAGGTAATTTGTGCACAAACTGTTTGCGAAAGGGGCACGATGTGGAAAACTGCACCAGCAAAAGTACATGCATGAAGTGTCATCAAAAACATAATACTCTGCTGCATGAAGACAATCGAAATATTGGAAGATCTCAGACATCAGAAGTATTGACACTGGCAACTACAAGCAGGCAGAAACCCGCAGAGGTATTACTTGCAACAGCAATAATAAACATTGAAGCAAAGGACGGCTCTATTCACACGCTAAAAGCCCTTATTGATCAAGGCTCTCAGGCATCCTTCATATCGGAAAGAGCTGCTCAACACTTAGGATTAAAGAGAACAAAAACAAATATAACGGTAACAGGAATACATTCCCAACATAAAAATTCAGCATCGTGCATCGACATAAAGATATCGCCACACTTTAAATCCGATTTTCAAACAACAGTTACTACGTTCGTGCTGGACAAGCTAACACATCTCATTCCTGAGATAGCTACGAGCACCGCGCAATGGCAGCATCTTCAAAGAATTATATTAGCTGATCCGGAATATTGCAAGCAAGGAAGAATTGATGTTATACTAGGAGCTGATATATATGGAGAAATAATCCTAGACGGTGTTCTTAAGGGTCAAGAAAACTCACCACTCGCGCAACAGACGAAGCTGGGATGGATCGTCTCCGGAAGATGTGGATCACAAGGCAATGATAATATAAAAAGTCTAATAACTACTATTGATCTGGAGGAGATTCAAAAATTCTGGGAAGTGGAAGAGCTCAATGAACCGAAGGAACTCAATGAGGAAGACAAAAAATGCATTGAGTATTTTGAGAACACTGTATCAAGAGATATAAACGGTCGATACCTCGTTCGTTTACCATTTAAAAGAGACCTAGCAGTGCATCCACTTGGCGATAGTAAGAAAATAGCGATATCTCGACTCTTTCATATGGAACAGAAATTCAGAAAAAACAAACAGTTGGAAACAGACTATAAGGACTTTATGCAGAAGTACCTAGATATGGGTCACATGAAGTTATGCACGAGTACAACACAGGATGGAGAATGTTACCTTCCCCATCACGCTGTGATGAAGGAAGACAGCACAACCACCAAGCTACGGGTAGTCTTCGATGCCTCAGCAAAGACTAGCAATGGTGAGAGTTTAAATTCAACACTACATACAGGGCCACAGCTGCAAGCAGACCTTTTTGATACGCTTCTACAATGGAGAAAATACAAATTTGTCTTTAAAGCAGACGTGGAAAAAATGTTTAGGCAAATATGGGTACATGAAGAAGATCAAGCATTTCAGAAAATCGTGTGGCGTTTTTCGGAAAAGGAGCCCATACGAGAGTATCAGCTAACTACGGTGACCTATGGTACGCGACCAGCGCCATTTTTAGCTGTCAAAACAATGCAGCACTTAGCAAATCAGCAAAAGGAAACCTACCCAAAAGGAGCACACACTATCCTGAATAAGTTCTACATGGATGACCTGTTGTCAGGAGCACATACCATTGAAGAAGCTCGTTCAGTGATTCAGGAAACAATAAAAATTCTGCAAGGAGGAGGCTTCTCTTTACGGAAATGGTCAGCCAACAATCAGAAGGTTCATAGTTGATTAAAACACTTGTTAACTTTGCTTAAATATTTATTTAAAACAGATCATATGAGTGCGACGCGTTTCGCCCTATCAAGGCATCATCAGGCTATCGACTGGTCATTCCCGCCGGTTACAAAATTCTTGGGGTTTAATAACGGGCTATTGTTCACGAAATCTAGCTGATCATTGACTATATCATACCCTCTATACTTGGCTTTTTTTATTTCATAAATTTCAGCTCTAGTCAAGATTTCTCCTCCTTCTATGTTATGTAAAATTTTTATGCTGTTTGAATTTATGTTATGTTTTTTATCTTTTAAATGTTTGGAGATAGCAGACTGTGGCCTCGTACTTCGAGCTCCCGCAATATGCTCAGTTAATCTAGTCTTTAGAGTTCGCTTCGTTTTACCTATATAAATTCCCGAACAATCATTGCATCTAATTTGGTATACACCACTTTTGTCTAGTAAATCGGTTTTTGGTTTTATTTTATGATTTAAGATGCAATTTTTTAATGTGTTTTTACAGAAAAAGGCGGG
The DNA here is from genome assembly GCA_949715965.1 of Dysmachus trigonus. Lineage (NCBI taxonomy): Eukaryota > Metazoa > Arthropoda > Insecta > Diptera > Asilidae > Dysmachus > Dysmachus trigonus. Next base: position 49,999,643 of record OX454319.1, on the reverse strand, counting down.
ATTAATATCTTTGGATGTTAAAATTTTTTTGATATCCTTCTCAGTATTTTTGATAAATGGAATTTTTTTCCATATTCTAGATTGGGATTCTAATCTGTGTCCAGCATATAAAAGTTGAAATTTATGAAATAAAAAAAGCCAAGTATAGAGGGTATGATATAGTCAATGATCAGCTAGATTTCGTGAACAATAGCCCGTTATTAAACCCCAAGAATTTTGTAACCGGCGGGAATGACCAGTCGATAGCCTGATGATGCCTTGATAGGGCGAAACGCGTCGCACTCATATGATCTGTTTTAAATAAATATTTAAGCAAAGTTAACAAGTGTTTTAATCAACTATGAATAAATATAAACAAGTGCCATCGAGAAATTCAATCAATCAGAAGGTTCTTAGTGACATCCCGAGGGAGTTCTTGGAATCTGAAGGTGATATAAGATTCTCAACCTCAATTAAGACGCTTGGACTGCATTGGAACCCATATACTGACCATTTTACCTTCAAATTAAATATACCTGAAGCCCTAAAGGCACCAACAAAAAGATCAATTCTATCAGAATCTGCTAAGCTATTCGACCCCATGGGATGGCTTGCGCCAACAATCATCATGGCAAAGATTTTGTTCCAAGAATTGTGGAATCTAGGGCTTGATTGGGATGAAAAACTCCCACCGAAAATTGCAGAAAGATGGCAGGAATACAAAAGAGATCTACCATTAATAGAAAGGCTGGCCATACCACGTTGGATCGATCAAAGAACTAGGGCCACTCCCTGTGAATTTCATGGCTTTAGTGATGCCTCGGAAAGGGCATACGCTGCGGTAGTTTACATAAAAACCTACGACGCTCTTGGGAATGTAGTCACACACTTGGTTTCATCAAAAACTAAAGTTGCACCTACTCGCATCAAGACTTCACTGCCCCGCCTGGAACTTTGCGGCGCACTTCTATTAGCCAAGCTCATGAGAAGGGTTACAGAAGCGATGAACATCCCATTAGCAAAGCAGTTTGCTTGGACAGACTCAGAGATAGTACTGGCCTGGCTAAATGGTGATCCAAACAAGTACAAGACTTTCGTAGCCAATAGAGTCTCAAGAATACAACAAATCTTAAAGAGACACAATTGGTACCACGTAAGGTCAAAGGACAACCCAGCCGACTGCGCTTCACGAGGTATAAGAGCAGGCGAATTAATAAATCATCACCTATGGTGGAAAGGCCCAGATTGGCTAAGGAATAATACAACCACTTACGAAAAGCCACTAGTCAATTTAACGGATGAAGAGATGAAGAAAACAGCATTCTCATTCGCGACAACATTAAAAGAAAGTTTTATCCCAGAATTCATAGAGAAATATTCTACATTTGGAAAAATCACGAGAATTTTGGCATATTGCTACCGATTTATTAGCAACGCACGACGCGAAAAAATTTCAGGTGTTCTTACAGTGGAAGAAATTCAAAGAGCGAAGAAGATTATAATCCGAGCAGTGCAAGAAAGGGAATTCGCCCATGAAATAGCAGCCTTAAGCAAGGGAAGCTCAATAAGCCCTAAGAGTCCCCTCTTATGTTTAACCCCATTTCTAGACAAAGATGGGCTCTTGCGGGTTGGTGGACGATTAAGGAATTCCGAACTAGACTTCGAAGCGAAACACCCTGTTATACTTCCGTATAAACATCATTTAACTAACCTGGTCATCCGTAAAGCGCACAAGGAGACTATGCATGGCGGTATCAACTTAACATTATCCCATACCAGAAACCATTATTGGATTATAAAAGGTTACAGCGCAGTAAAACAAAGAGTAAGGGAGTGTCTTACATGTACGAGGTATAACGCCAAGACACAAGAACAACTTATGGGGGATCTACCAAAACCTCGATTAACAGCAACAAGGCCATTCACAAACACCGGAGTAGATTACGCTGGACCGGTAGCAATCAAGACAGCTCTGGGCAGAGGAACTAAAATCTACAAGGGTTACATCGCAGTCTTCATTTGTTTAGCCACGAAAGCTATACATTTAGAAGCAGTTAGCGACTTGACGGCCAAGGCCTTTATCGCCGCATTTAAGAGATTCGTAAGTCGGAGAGGAATCCCTTATAAAATGTACAGCGACAACGCCACAAATTTTCAACTGGCTAGTAAAATCCTAGAAAAGAATGAAGCAGAGTTTAAGGCAAAATATCAAGACAAATTGCTAGAACTGCTCCAGAATTACGAGACGCAATGGAGCTTTATTCCACCTGCAGCCCCCCACTTTGGAGGACTTTGGGAAGCCGGGGTTAAGTCCATGAAGCGACACCTAAAAAGGACTCTAGGACAAACAGCATTGACATTCGAAGAACTGTCGACGGTACTAGCCAGCATTGAGGCTTGCCTAAATTCTAGACCATTGTGCCCAATGACAGACGACCCTAGCGATCTATCAGTATTAACGCCTGGGCATTTCTTAACCGGCTCACCATTGTTAGCCCCCCCAGGGAAAGAGCCTGAAGGCTCTGGTATGAATCTACGGTCTAGATGGAAATTACTGGAAGATATTAACCACAAAATTTGGAGGAAATGGTCAAGCGAATATCTACATCGACTCCAAAGCAGACCAAAGTGGACAGTACAAAGAGACAGCGTTAGGATTAACGATTTAGTCCTATTGAAGGAAGATACACTACCACCTGCACAGTGGGCTCTCGGAAGAATAGAAGAAATTCATCCCGGGAAGGACAATATGACACGAGTCGTTACCGTACGAACAAAAAATAAATTAGTAAAGAGGCCCCTAACAAAAATCTGTCTACTGCCAGCAAGAGAGCCTGAGCAAAGCAAGACGCCTGGATCAAAGCGATCTCTAGACAACACAGGAAGCATCGCCGAAGTAGCGACAAAACCGAAAAGAGCTAAAAAACAGCCAAAAATACATCCCGTATCAGGATACTCGACGCTTGTAAGGGAAGATCAGCCAAGATACAGCACTAATAAAAGCTCGAATCAAGGAACTACCTACAAACACCCAGGGATGGGAAACTTTGCGTTATTTTTCATGATAGCGTTATTAATTATACCAGCACTAGCAGAACCCATGCCAGACCTAGTCACTATTACACCATTTAAAAACCACCCAGGGATTTACTTCGAAGATCTCGGTGAAACACACTTAGTCGCCAGCAAATGGAATATACTGACATACTACGATCTTCAAGGTTATTGGCAAGAGCTCAAGGGACTTCAGAATTGCGTCAACGAAATTCACAACCTATGCAATGTAACAGTTATAGGAAGGAACTACTGCAATGAGATATACGCTCAATTCAAACGCCAGCTAACGCAAATTGAACAAACGAACAAGTTGTTCCATAAGGAACCCAGCAGACTGCGAAGATCACCTCTGAATATAGTAGGAAAGGCCGCTAACTACTTATTTGGCGTTCTAGATGAAGATTACGCCGAGGAATTCAATGGAAAAATCGAGGGTGTTAAAAACAACGAACAGCACCTACTAGAGTTGTTAAAAAATCAGACATCTCTGATAGAAACAACGACGAACGTTATGCAGCAGAGAGATGAACACATTCAAGGCCAATTTAAAATAATACAGGACCACATTAACCTAGTAGGTCGAGAAATACGAAGAACTGGAAGCATGCAGAACACGCTACAGTCCTTCACATCCTTAACATCACTTACAACTCTGGTACTCTACAACTTTGAAAGGATACAAGGCAGTATTATCGACGTACTGACAGATTTGCACCATGGGCGGATAAACCCATTGATCATTACGCCATCTCAACTAAGGGCGCAAATACGTCTTATAAGGGAAAATATTCCATCCACATTAACCTTGCCTGACAGTGGAATGAACACAGAGCTGCTGTTATACCGCCTAATGACAGTTTATTTTCAAGTAACAGAGTCAAGTATCCACTTCAAAATAAGCTTGCCACTAATACAAAATGAAAGGTACCAGCTCTTTCACCTAGTTCCCGTGCCAACACGAAATGAAGACCTTTTCACCTTCATTCAGCCAGCAACACCATACTTAGTAATCAATCTGCATCGAGACAGCTATTATCCGCTTAACCAAGTAGAATTAGATAAATGCATACAGCTCAGGGCAGACCGATATTTGTGTCAAAGGAATCATCCTCTGTACACTAGCAGTTCCATGAAGGCGCGATGCGAGCTAGAACTTCTGAAGCATCAACTCGCACCAGACTGCAACATAGGTACAATGAAACCAACAAAGGTCTGGGTACAACTCCGTTCATCAAATGCATGGCTCTACGTCATGGAAAGGGAACAAACTATCAACATCGTCTGCGGAAAAACTGTTACCTCTAGGACTCTTACAGGAGAGGGCATTCTCACACTAATGCCCGAATGTGAAATTAAACAGGAAACCATGACTATAGGTGGCCACGGTTTATACACCACCCTCCTAAATACGTCTTTTGTCCCGAGCTTAAACATCAGCGAGCTGTTAGCTGCTCGAGATTCTTCACCAACACCACCAGTAGAAATAGAGCAACATTGGGAACCCAATAATGAGGTCTACGCCGATATCCGGAGCCAGATCTCGAAAATTCGGCGAGAAGAATACTTGCCACACGAACTATCGAAAAATCACCTCCATCTCTATATTCTGAGCTACGCACTTGCGGGCTTGATGCTATTGACAACAATTATTCTGGCTATTAGATGTATTTCCTCCTACCGAAACCGGCAAGTAAACCAGCAACACGAGATATCCAACGCAACCGAAAATAACAACCGAACATGGAACCTCACGACCGTATAGATATATTAGAACGCGGCCGGGAGGATGTACAAGAAGTACAAATTATGTTAAGAATATTTGAAACTAAGCAAAACAGCAAAGCTCTATCACAGCTGCGGGCCGGTCACACCTGCGGTCGATCACACCTGCAAGTTGTTTTGCCCATTTTGTCACTTAGCACAGCGAGTATTGTTGTTATTGTTATTATTATATAACTCGCTGGGCTAAGCTAAGTTAAGAAAGTAATTAAGTATAAATTGTAAGAACTCAAGAGAATAAAGTCAATTGAACTAAGCGAGTCAAAGACGTTTTCATCCTCCGCTAACAAAGCGGCGTTTAGTTTAATTCAGTGTTCATTCACAGCTGCTAAGATTTTACTTCAAAATTTCTGATGGATCGCGAGTTGCAGGTTTTTTTAGTTGGAGCTGTTTGAATACAAGTGTCAAGTATACCATATATGTGTGTCACTATTTATTTTTAATCATGATTTTTTTAAAAAGCGAACCAAGCCCAAGTTAAAATATCTATCTATAAAGTGGTAATTGCCAAAATTTCTAACACAAAGTTCGTTAAAAAAATTTTCAAGTTCATTAAGAAAAAACCGGCCAAGTGCGAGTCGGACTCGCGCACCGAGGGTTCCGTACAAACCTGTAGGTATATAAGTAAAAGTTCATCCAAAAAATAGGTGATGTAACTAAAAATTTAAGGTTTTCGGAATTTTTCCTTTATATGTGCTATAAAACATTGCAAATTTCAAGATTCTAGGTCGACTGGAAGTACTCTTTAGGTTTTGATTCCCTTGCGAGTAGTTGCGAGTTTGAAAATATGCGGCTTAAATTGCTGTTTCTTTTGATTGCGTTGACATAGAAGTTTGATTTTGTTACAGCTTAAAGGTATTATAGACCTGAGTATTTGATATGAATTTCAATTTAATACCTCTACGCGTTCATGACGAAAAGGGTAGTAAGTTTAAAATTATTAAAATTTTTTTATTATATGATGTAACTAAAAATTTACGGTTTTCGCAGTTTTTCCTTTATCTGTGCTATAAGACGTTGCTTCGTACCAAATTTCAAGATTCTGAGTTCACGGGAAGTACCCTGTAGGTTTTGATTCCCTTGCGAGTGTCGAAAATTTGCGGAAATTTGCGACATAAACGGCTGTATCTTTTGATTGCGTTGGCTTAGAAGTTTGATTTTTTCACAGCTCCAAGGGACAGTAGACCTGAGTATTTGATATTCCAGCTTGATACCTCCACGCGTTCCTGAGAGAAAGGGTCTTGACAGACAGACAGACGGACGGACGGACAGACAACAAAGTGATCCTATAAGGGTTCCGTTTTTTCCTTTCGAGGTACGGAACCCTAAAAATGTTCAATTAAAGTCAATATCACCATTAATAACATTAAAATAAATATATATTCACTAAGCTTTTATTGTTCAAATATGGATGAATATAGATCAGGGGTGGCCAACAAGTGAATCGCGATCGACCGGTTGATCTTGAAGAGCTTTTTTGTCGATCACAGCCCACAGGAGATAATTTAAACACGCAAACGCAAATAATTTCAACACATAAACACAAGAGTAAGATCAAGAATGTACAAATTCAAATTATGAAACTTGACTCAGTGAATTACCATTTCTTACAAATTTTTCATCGAAATTAAGCGATTTGAGTTTAGAATTGTTAGGAAAAAAGCAAGAGAAAATTTTAAATGTTCTAATGAGTAGCATTAATCCATACAAAAACGTTCAACAAAACAATTTGAATCTCTTTCCAAATATATCCGATCACCTACAAAAATTAAAAAGTTGATTGAAGACTTTGAGTCAGATTTCAAGACTGAAAAAGTTGAATTTATTGTGCCGTATCTGTATATTGTTGTTAAAAAGGATTTAAATGTAAACCATATTGCCGAAAAAATTTCACATATTTAATATTAAAAAAAAAAAAAAAAAAAAAAAAAAAAAACGCGTTAGAAAATGAAATTTTACAAACTGATCTAATCTTACAAGCCAGAGAACTTAAGGAAGATTTTTGGAAATACGTCAATTGAGAGAAGTATAACCAAATGTAGCAATTATATATACTCTTGTTTTGGATTTACATACTTATGTAAATCGGCTTTTTCATATTGAAAGTTTACGAAGACAAAATATCCTACAATACTTTTTTGAATTATAAATGCTTGGTTGGAGGTATGTAGACGCAGACCTCCCATTAACGACAATATATTAAAATAAAATTTAATCAGTATTTTTCCTGTGTTTACTTTCCAATTAATAAATATTATTAATAAAATATGATGTTGGTTTAATACCCCTCACCCCTTGTCACTTATTAGTATGCAAGACACGAATTGGAATGTTTTTAATGTCCAGATTTTAGTAGGTAGATCGCGAGGGATTTTTAAGAAAAAAAAGTCGATTATATATATAAAGAATTTTTCCACCCCTGATATAGATTATTTGGAGAAATTTAATTTTTAAACCAAGCAAACTATTCCCTCAATAATTGTGCGTTGTAAATGACAACCACAGGGTCCATAACTCAGGGCGTGTGTATATCACCCACTTACGTCTAGCTAGGGGAGCCCGGGGGTTCCTTCAGGATTCACACCATATACATAAATCAGATGGTGGGTGAAGTAGAGCTATTTTATAGCAACCGCATTCGACCAGGGTGGCCCAGCATTTGCATCTTTGTGCACCAAGCCCAGGCTATAGGCAGGAAGGAGTTCGTTTTCAGTTGTGTATCTGGAATTGTGTTACCCTGTAAATAATTTGTGTTATTGCCGTGAATTATTCACGAAATGTTTGCCCACTCGAGTCAGAGATGGTCAACTTAGGAATCCCAAAATAAGGCGACACAATTAACATTGGGTTAAGTTTGGCACAATTTATTGCAGTTTGGTTGCAATTGTCGCACGGTAGATTTTATAGCTTATTTTTTGAAGAATAGTTGTACAACTTAACGCAATGGAATTTTTACTTTTTTTTTTGTTTCGATAAAATAATTGTTGTTTCCCCGAATCCAAGTTTTGTTGTTTAGAACATTATAATGAAAATTCTGTTCAAAATATATATATAATATAAAATAACATATAGTAGGGGGAGTCCGGGAGAGTTTACCCGCCTTCCACTAAAATGCTCATAAATCTTTCTATACTTACAAATCGCTATTTTCTATAAATTGTATCTTAAGCTGCATTATTTAGGTATATTTTCTCTTAATAAAGTGTGATCAATCATTAATAGTTTATGAGTAATTAACGATTTCTACCAAAGTGACATTCGGCTAATATCTCCCGCCTGGGTGGGAGACTTGACCCCCCAAGTAGGGAGCCTTTACCCGGGTTTGAAAATAGGCAAAATAATCATTATAAATTATACTTTTATAAAGAAATTTAATCATAAAAATATGGCACATAGTATTACGAGGTAAATGAAAACACGGGAAAGGTACTTACTTCTTTGAGATACATAAGTGAGGAATTAACTAGTATCACGTATATTTCTTAACATAGTTAGGGGCCATCCATAAATTACGTCACACGAATTTCATGATTTTTGGAGTCCCCCCCCCGTCCTTGTCACAGGTGGTCACATATGTGTGACCCCCCCTACCCTAGTGTGATGTCACATATTTTGCAAATTTTAAATTTTAAAATTATTAAACTAAAACAGCTCTGTTGGGTATGATGCCAATAAAGAAATAATACAGCCTGTGCGCAGAAAACCCTGTGCGTCTATTTTTTATAAACAAAATACGATTACGCTCGCGTAAATAAACGGCTGTAAAATCAAAACTGTTCATCGAATCAAGTCACAACAAAACTTGAACAAGTTTTGAAAGGAAAGAACTATAGAAACTGTGTACCAAAATTAATTCCTTAATATTCAAAACTTCCAAAGTTATAAATGCTCAAAGTTAAAACTTTAAATTTATAAATAATTGGCCATAACTACAACAATTATTAATATTTTGATATGAAATCTTACATATAATTTTGTAGGTAAAAGAAAGACGTTTCTAATGAGGTGTTGGTAGCTCAATTTGCAAAAAAATTATTGCGAAAGAACTGAATTTTTCGCACGAATTCTCAGAAAAGATGAAATTTCAATGTCATATTTTTGATATATTTTTTTTCACAATTAACTATTTATTTTTAATGTTGTATGCGCGATTGACATATGGGGATAAGGCGCGCTATTTTTGTATTGACATCATACCCAACAACCCCTCAAAGTTTCATTGAGTACCAATTTTTTTTGGATCTCAGCAAGAGTGAGTAACAACTGAACTTAACCCACTGGGTTGTTCCGTTTTTCAATTTGCCACGAACTTACTTGTACGCCCAAGGGCTCTAGTTGCTTTGGTGGTTTTCAGGACGAAGGAATTTTTGAAATAAAATCTATAAGTGTCGTTTTCTTTTTCGTCAATTTTATTTGCAATTATGCTGATAATATTTTAAAGTTTTTCGTTAGGAAATTTAGAGTTTTAATACTTTAGATTTATACATGTGACATCACAAAGCTTATGACCCCCCCCCCCCCCCCCCCCCCCCCCCCACCCCCCCTTGTCACACGATGTCACACTTCCATGACCCCCTCCCTCCCCCTTAACGTGTGACGTAATTTATGGATGGCCCCTTACTTTTACAATAGTGAGTGTTTATAAACTTATTATTAGAAACCCTTTTTAACAAAAACTATATGTTTTATATAAAGCAACAACATTAATTACTAGTTTCACAACCAACAGTAATACCTACTATAAAAATGATTTCAGTTTGTCTGCAAAAATATCTTAACATTTAACAATATCTCATCAACATGGAGAAAAATCTAAGGTAACTTAGGTAGTTTTATAGCAAAAATAATAGTCTGAACCTTTTCTATCTTTTACATAACTAGGTAATAAACCTTGTAAGTAGTTAAACCTTAAAAGTAGGTATTACAAATCAGTCTAATGTAGGAAACCTTGTATGTTGTCGTCAAAAAAAAAAAAAAAAAATTAAAATTACTGTCAAAATTAAGAACAAAAATAAAATTGAAAACAACATAATTAAATCTACATAAAAAAAAAATCATAATTTTTATCAGTCTTCCTTTTTTAAATAAAAAATATTATTGCGGGAGAAACGACGGGAGAGATTACCCTGGGTAAAGTCTCTTCTCGACGCCAGGGTAATGTCTCCCACCCCACGCCAAGCTGTCCGTTATTACATTTTTATAAAAAACTATGACACTTAAGTAAAAGCTGTATGCCGTAAATGTTACTAGGATAATTACACTTACGATGTATATAAATGACATGCTGGAATCTATTCACAGTAAGAAACAGAAATCAAATATCGAAAATTGAAAAAATTTACTTCCGGGCACGAAAATTTGTTGTCACTTCTCACTCCTAAACCAAACTGCCGATCGCAACCGCTTCGAGTGAGCGAGGTGGGAGACACCTAAGGAGTCTAAGAAGTGTGGTAACGTCGCAATATCTAGTTCCACAAAGATTCTATAAGCAGTATTGTCTCCCACCTGCTAAACTCTCCCGGACTCCCCCTATATTATTGATCAGTAAATTAGTAACAAGAGATACAATGTATGTAGAGTTTTTAATAATGAATAAAAATGTTCGCATTCCACAAAATTCTCGAACCGTCGTCATTCTAAGCCAACAGGAGTCTCGTTTTTTTTTTTAAATATCAAATACAATGTTTATATAAAAAGAACTTTGAACTCTACACTTTGCAAACCATTTGAGTTAAGAAGATGAAATTTCAAGCACAGATAGACAACCAAGTAGTTTGCTATAAAGCAATAATTTGATTATTTTTTGAAGGTAGGTGTTGTAGAATGATTTACTTTTGTTATAATTTTTGATATACAGGGTGTCCCAGAACTCAACGTCAAGCCGAAATCGAGCATTAGGCCAAGTCGTAACAGTTATCAGAAAAATATGAAAAAAAATCTTGGTCATGTACTTTTCAAATTATAAGGATTCAAAAATAAACTGACACCCTGTGATGATCTTTCAAGTCCTGTGACTGCAAATATTAACTTTTCGTCATTTTTTTTTCTACCGTATAACTATGAATAACCCTTCTGTCAAACACAGTTAAAAGTTAGAATATAACTGCCTCAGTTTCAAATAAAAAGTTAGATTTTTACCCAACATTGAATTCAAAATAATTACATCACCCAACTTTAACTTTAACCGACTGTAATTATTTTGCATTCAATGTTGGGCAAAAATCTAACTTTTTATTTGAAACTGAGGCAGTTATATTCTAACTTTTAACTGTGTTTGACAGAAGGGTTATTCATAGTTATACGGTAGAAAAAAAAATGACGAAAAGTTAATATTTGCAGTCACAGGACTTGAAAGATCATCACAGGGTGTCAGTTTATTTTTGAATCCTTATAATTTGAAAAGTACATGACCAAGATTTTTTTTCATATTTTTCTGATAACTGTTACGACTTGGCCTAATGCTCGATTTCGGCTTGACGTTGAGTTCTGGGACACCCTGTATATATGATGACCTCTTAAAAAAAAATCAACAATTTCAGGTGTTTATAGTAGAAAAGAAAAAGATAAAAGGTGTCTTAAATAGATGGATAGATAGATATGTATATTTCATATAGGAATCTTAATCCAAGGTTCATTCATCTATAACACAGCTCCACAAAAAAAATTGAAAAAATTAGATCTGACGTCTGACCATACCTACTATATGTTTTTGAGGTCACTGAATCCGAATCCGAGGTCTATTTAACTCCATCACGTCAGGATTTTTCATAACCTCAAAATTGAGCATAAAAACGAGAATAATCCACAAAAAAATCGAAAAAATTTGATCTGACGTCTGACCATACCTACTATATGTTTTTGAGGTCACTGAATCCGAATCCGAGGTCTATTTAACTCCATCACGTCAGGATTTTTCATAACCTCAAAATTTAGCATAAAAACGAGAATAATCCACAAAAAAATCGAAAAAATTTTATCTGACGTCTGACCATACTGACTATATATTTTCGAGGTCGCTGAATCTGAATTCCAGGTTTATCAACCCCTATTACTTTAAGGTTTTACATAACCTATAAATTTTAGTCCAAACACCAAAATAATCCCTTCAATTCAAAGGCTAAAATAGTGACCGGTTTTTTTTCTTTTAAGCAATAAAGGGATTAAAAATTGAAGGGATTATTTTGGTGTTTGGACTAAAATTTGTAGGTTATGTAAAACCTTAAAGTAATAGGGGTTGATAAACCTGGAATTCAGATTCAGCGACCTCGAAAATATATAGTCAGTATGGTCAGACGTTAGATCAAATTTTTTCGATTTTTTTGTGGATTATTCTCGTTTTTATGCTAACATTTTGAGGTTATGAAAAATCCTGACGTGATGGAGTTAAATAGACCTCGGATTCGGATTCAGTGACCTCAAAAACATATAGTAGGTATGGTCAGACGTCAGATCTAATTTTTTCGATTTTTTTGTGGATTATTCTCGTTTTTATGCTAAATTTTGAGGTTATGAAAAATCCTGACGTGATGGAGTTAAATAGACCTCGGATTCGGATTCAGTGACCTCAAAAACATATAGTAGGTATGGTCAGACGTCAGATCTAATTTTTTCAATTTTTTTTGTGGAGCTGTGTAATATATTAATGTTTTGGGGTGTTGCCTCTTTACATTGGTTTTGACATTTTCTATCTATGCACGGTAAAAAATTTTGGACTAAAAACCAATATTTTCTGGATTGGATATAAGTCCACACCAAAAAAGTATTAGATTTTAATATTTTGAAAGGATTAAAATGAAACTGTAATATTGGCAGGTATTAAAATGAAATCTCTTCAGTATTAAATGAATTTTAACAACATTAAAAATCAATACTTGTTGTATTAAAAGGTAATATTATCTGTATTTTACTTCTAATCCAGTATGGTTTTAAGAAGTTAATTCTAATGTATAGTTTTAATACAAAAATATTGAATGGTAATCTTTTACTGAGATATAAAAAAATCCCATTTTTTATTAAAACTAGTACTTATTTTATTAAAAGTTAATATTAACGATACTTGACCTTCAATCTACCATGGTTTTAATAAGTTAATACTAATTGTATTACTTTATAATTAAAATGTGTATTAATTGCATTGCATTGATACAGTGACAGGGATTTCTTTGGAATTTCAGTGAATATTTAGGTTGTATGATGTTAATTTTTTTTTCCAAAAAATAAAAGGAAATATTTACATTTTAACCAATTTAATTAATTTTATTCAATTTATATATATAGTAAACAAAATAATGTTAAACAATATAAAATTTCTTAAATATAAAAAAACATTAAACTTTTCTTTCATAATATAAAGCTCATAGATTTGTTTGTTTGTCAAGAAGTTGTATTTGACAAGCAATGAGTTTGAAGTTTTACTTACTTTAAAACTATCAGCAGCGAATATGCGTTTGTCGCCAAACTTTTCCCGCACAAAATTCACTTTCCACTCGCACTGCATCTTGACTATGAATCAAATGCGTTACCGACGCAGCATGGCCAACGTGACACATTGCGGCATAAAAAACTTAAAATTCAATCTACTTGGATTGAAGTATTACATTTTAATTTAATTTTAATCCAATTAATATAGAAAATTACTCCAAAAAGATTACAGAGTATTTTAACATATATTTTGGATTACTTTTCGATATAAACATTATTGCATTTTTGAGTAATATTTGATGAATATTTACTTTTAATTCGAAGTGGATTGAAAAATGGCTGTAATACAAGCAATAGATTAAATTTTACTACAATATTTTTAACCCTGTGGGGGTTTTGTTTAACGAATGATGTTACAAGTTTAACTCGACGTGCATAAAGTTGTTTAATTTGTTCAAAAAGGTATTAAAACATCGTTAATATCTTTTTGAACAAAATTTATTGTTGCAACCTGTGTTGTAAAATCGCGAAATTTAAGGTAAGGATAATATCATATTTTGCAAATTTTTAATCATGAATCGTTTTCTCTAGCAGCCAGCTCCATTTTTCACCAATAAATCTGAAAAAAGAAAAGAAAATTTTTTTGTTAAAGGAACCACTGCCAGTTGTCAAGAGACTCTCTAATGTTAAATTAAAAAATGTTTTTAACCTTTCTTTGAAACGGAAACGTCATTAGGGAAGCGTTTATCAGTCCATTCGTCTGCAGGATAATTGACTTTTGATTTGATAATTGCGAAATGTTTTTGTTAACTTCCATATTGTTGCAGCTGTCTGATATTCAAATTAAATCTCAAAGTTTTGAAACTATCTCAAGGTTGATACAGAAGATCGTAGTTTAATGCTTGTTAAATATGGTTTTCCAATTTAAATTTAAATTTTACCGTTCCAAGTATGTACCTAATGGCATCTTATGTATAAATGATATAATATGGATCTGTAGTTGAGTTAAATAACACAAAGTTTGCTGCTGCATTATAACAAAATGATTGTTTACGTCGTTAAATGAAGTGTATTATATACAGGGTAAAATGACAGTGTAACTTTGGTGCAATTGATACATTTTTTTATAAGCTCTGGCGTATAATTTCTATGTATTTTAAATCTTATATAAAAATAATAATTTAGAGATTTATCAAAACAATTTATCCGAGAAAATTTTGAATTTAGCTTAAGGGGACCTTTACTTTCAAAATCGGGAAAAAACACACTTTTTAAAAGTTTTCTTTTGAAAAGACTATTATATTTATGATCCTGAAACCTTTTGTACATTATTGGTAAGATTATGAATAATATAAAAAGAATTTTTAAATGCAACTTTAGTTTATTTTAATGCCTGCAGATGGCGTCAACCAAAAGGCACTTTTAAAACGGCCCAATTTCTCCAGGACTTCCTGTAACAGATAGATTAAACATTTTTAGTGGATTGTTTTCATAAGACACAAAACTAGTACCTAAACCTAAAAACCTTTTATTTTTAATGAATATATCATTTTATACACATTTTTCTAAAAAAGTTACAAAATGACTCTGAGTTAGGGGTAAACTAACCTCCGCATAAAAAAGTGGGGGGGTAAAATAATATTTTTAAAGGTTTAGTTTCTAGTATATTTGATAACGAATCGAATGGCGTTTGGTTTGTTAAAATCGGTTGAATAGTTTTTGAGATACAGATGCGGCCATTTTCAAAAATGTGATTTCGAGAAAAATGCGTTCAAAGTTTTTGCTATATAATTTTTGCATATAAAATGCGTAGAGGTAGCGTTACAAATATAGGTATAACTTGTTTTCTTTTACGAATTTCTTAAAACCGTTTTAGGAGAGAGTTTGTATGATGTTAAGAAGCATTTTTATGAAAAAAAAAAAAACATTGATTTTTTTCCGATTTTGAAAGTAAAGGTCCCCTTAAAATCTTATGAGAGTTTGCTTGTATGAACACCAATGAAATCAGTCTTACAAATCTTATCGAACGAACGCAATCAGTTATTTATTTTATTCTAAATTAGTGGAAATTCGATTCTTCGTATAATTTTAATCTAGAACTTTATAATTTTTATAAATTCTGTTTCTATAACATTTACACAAAATTTTTATGGTTATTTTAAGCGCTGTATTACTTCAAATTTTGTTTAATAACCGGGCATCCTGATGTCCTCATAGATATTAATATACTATTTGTGATATATTTAGTGTATATTAATACGATCAATAAAATAATGTATAATAAAGTTTTCAAATTGCATTATGGTGGTACCATTCTTTTAGGTAATTAAATTAGACATTTATATTAATTATAGTAGGTATGTATATCGTCAGGAAGTAGAAATTCAATTGAGTGTGAATGTGCCTATACTTAAAATTGATTTTTATTTGCTACCAGTTATGATACAGAAAATTGGATTTTCATGTTCGAAGATTGCATATATGGTATATAAATTATTAAGTTTCATATACCATATATGAAGTCTTCGAACGAAGTTGTTATTCATTTGTACCGTACACCAATGTCAAGAGAAAGTTGCCATTTAATAGGAAAACACGGAGTAGGTTTTCTGCTTTTTACACCAAATCGATTCCTCGGTACAATTGCAGTTCCTAAGGAAGTACGCACAATAAAAACAATTGCTAGTAAGGCCGCAAGACTTGACAAATTACTGTTAGCATTGGCGTGTAGCCACGACCTTGGAATTATTTTCATCCATCAAAATCAATTTCAAAATGAATAAAACCCATAAAGGGGCAATCATGTCAAAGTCATTGATCAAAATCGATATCTCGCACAATTGGAGCCTGCCGTTGACGTCATCGGCACCGAGAAAGTTGTTCAGCTGCGACAATACAACAAGACAGGACGAGCCAATATGAAACGTAAGCAGATTTCTTTCCCCGCGCAGGGGCTGCTTATCCAGTCGTCTTATACAAAGTAAATACAAAGCGAAACTTTCTTAAGTTATGTTTGCGTAAAAGCCTGCGACTCTTGGCTCCTGTAACAGCATTTGAATATCAATTGCAAGCCTATGTCCGCAAATTACATCGCTTCCGTGAATGGCACGACTTAATTAGTAATATCCGTTCGGGTGTCTTCCTGCTGGGCGACAACCTCTATATATGCTAGGCCATGGGAATCCTATTATCGCCAAATTGAGTTCATATATTCGTTGTCACTTCATCCCGGGAAGCGGGGTTTATCCGCAAATGTTATCGCATTTTTCAGCGCCCGGTTCTCTCAAAAATCAAAACACGTCCATATCCTGCGCGTGGAAATTCTTTATCTTCCGGGCATATGGCGAGAACTTGCCAAGTATGTTAATATAGCGAGGACCTCCTCCTCTTTGTTGTCGGCAACATTGTGCCACAGGAGCAGAGCCGATATGACGGCATTATTCGGCTTCGTCGTCTTCTAATATCACATCGCACACAATTCCTTATCGGCGTCCTGGAGCTGCTTAGTTACGGAACATCCCAGGGTTATTTACCCAGCGCCGCTATATAGCAGGTTTTTTTTTTTCCTTACATAATAAAAAGTTTGCAAGTTTTCTATCAACACCCGCCCATATGTGACCCGACGGAGATTGTGTGAGCTCCCTCCAAATCAGGAAAAGTTTCAGATTTTTGTCATTCTTTAAAATTACTGGGGCGAAATTGGATTGAAAACTTCTGAGTGGAGCAACCCATTGTTTATTGATGCCAAACTCAATGCGGTGCCCGGCAGGTGTGCGAACCGAGCAGTAACCTGCATTAGGATGTTGAATGCGAACCGTAAAATCGAAAGTTGACCAACTTTTCCGGGCTTCAGGTTTCCTTTTATTGAGGAATAACATAGTTTTTGTTCTCTAAAGAATCTGCCCCTACAGGTTCAATATCTTCCAGCAACAAATTTGATGTCTGTTGCCCTTTCATTTATACTCAAAAGCAGTCCGTTTTTATATGTTATGTCTATACCTGATTACAAATATATATCTTCTACTTTTAAAACATTAATGATGATTGTAAGATGACAATAGTTGTAAGAACAAGTTTATAAAATATTTATAACTTTATTAATTTGCCAGAGCTTCGTCTAATCCTAATATATGGTATCATGTACAATTAACAGAATTAATCAACTTCTGACGTTACTTAGTGTGATAAATTTAAAATGTATGTAAAATAAGAAAAAAAAAAAGAATATAAATCAAAATATAAGCAATTTTACTGCTTAATAGTTTTGCAAATACGTAAACTTCATAATTAAGTTTTTATGATAAGTATAATTATCAAACACACAAAAATACTGCTTCTTTCGGAATTTATTGCAAGTATCAGCTACAGCCCATAAAAAAAGTAAAGTGTGACCACGGCAAAATCGATTAAGCGTCAGATTAGAATTCATTGCTTCTAAAGGCCTAAAGCAAGGTTAAGAAATTAATAATAATATAAAAATTCCCTGCAGTACCATTCAAATGATTGCTTCTATCAAGAATTGATGTTCTTACTCTTATTTTAAAACATCGTTTTTCCATATTATAAAAATTATTAATGGACGCATAGTATACTCACTCATGCTGGTAATTTGGACCACTGTACTTAATGATTACAAAACAGAAGAGTAGCTAATTTTTAACATTTCACACATTTCCAAATAAGTTTTTGTCGTAAAACATCTCAATATAAAAATCAAACCAATCGATAACAACTGCATACGTGTGCATTTACATATATATAGTACATATAACCCAGTAAAATCAGAATGTTAACGACCAAGATCGTTGATTTTATAACATGTTTTTGAGCCTACATTTTTGTGTATGTGACAAAGTAATAAATAGATAAAAGATAAGGTTCATTATCTTTCTGGGTGTGCTAAAACAGAATCTGGGTAAATTTGACAACAAAATTAAATATGGCAGATTTTTTACAAAAAAATGACAACAAATTGTTTATCTTCAAAATTTATGATTTTTTTTCAGACATAAAATGCGCAAAACTCTGGTATTTTCTTCAACCATCGGTGGTGCTTAAAATTATTGAAGTTTAATAGGAGTTTTTTGTATGTACATGTTAATGACTTTTTCTTTCTTTGATAAAATAATTTGGACAACATATAAATGTCATTCACTTCAATATCAACTCGTCCATAAAAATTCAAAAATCTGAAAACAGATAACAAAAAGTGCAAATTTCTGCTGTTTTAAGATCGCCATATTGGATCCATCATTTTAGATAGCAATTTCGTTTAAAAGTATGAAAAATATGACTTATACACATAAAATGTTCATCAAAATGAAAATCCAGAAAATAACTGAATTTATAACTCCTTTTTCGCCGCCATATTGCATCATTTTGGAAATTTTAACGATTCATTGACAATCGTTGGGAAACTTGATGATTCTCATTTAAAATCATCATAAGGTTTGAATGATAAGATAAACGAGAAATAATAATTAAAAATGCAGATTTTCGGGAAATTTTTATATTCTAGACGCCATATTGAAAGAAGAAGTCGTTAACATGTAAATATAAACATTTCCTGTTAAACTTCAACATTTTTGTGTACAGATGTTGATGAAAAGTCCAGATTTATGCACGTTTTATACCTCAAAACAAAACAAAAAATTATAAGCATTGAAAATAGGGAATTTTTTGTAATGTTTTTGTACAAAAACCGCCATATTTCATTTTGTCGTCAAAATTTATCAATTTTTTACCCAGATTCTATTTCAGCACACAAAAAGAATCAGTTTCCGAAAACATAAAGAACCTTACCTTTTATTCATTTATTACTTTTTACATACATAAAATTTAAAAACATGTTACAAATTGCTCACCATTTTCCATCTGAAACCACTTGCAGAGATTGGTATCGACGTTTTAAAAACGATGACTTTAATATGGAAGACAAAGAACGAACAGGTCAGCCGAAAGAAATTTGAAGACACTAAATAGGAAGGATTATTGGATGAAGATGCATGCCCCATGAAATAACAAATTGTAGAAGTATTAAATGTTGGTACGACTACATTGATAAACGCCTATTGGATCAGGAGAATTGGGTACTATATCAATTGAAAGACGAAAACGATTTGAGAATTGTTGCTCGAAAGGCAAAAAATATAAACAAAATAAGAAAAGAAATTATAATTTAATAAAATATCAATAGTCTTGAAGTGTATCATGTAAGGACAGAATTTGACAGGAGAAAAAGGGGGTAAAATTCAGTTTTTTGCCACTATGTCGGAAATTATTAGTTTTTCGAAAAAATGGTTACAGTGAAAATTTAACTTAAAAAATTTGCTACAAAAAAGTTCCTATTATTTTTTTATGTCGAATTCGTATAACGTAAAGTGGTCTATTTCCGACCGCCTTTCCTAATTCCGGTACATATTGTAACAATCATTGACTTGTTTACATGCATCGGAAAAAAGTTATTAGCAGAAATATAAAGTGGTCGGAATTAGGAAAGGCGGTCGGAAATAGGCCACTTTACTTTATAGTACGTCTTCGAAAAATACAATCCATTTTACACCATAGCAAAGGTAAAGTACTTTTTACGATTATTTTAATGTGGTTTTTATATTGCAGTAGGTACTTCTACTATATTAGTATTATACAAAATATCAGTTCTCCTCAATGTATACACTCCGAAAAATAATTGTATGCTATATAAAAGGGATGAAACTTACATAAAATAAATATAAAAATGCATCATGAGCTGAACATTGCATTTTCAATGTGTATCTGCAATTTTTCGGTAAATATTAAACGCCAACTTTGACCAAAGTTAAAATAGAAATTAATAATCGTCTTGTTGTATACATTCTTTGACTTACATAGCATAGCATAGCATAGAGAGAGCGTAGATATATTTTTAGATAGGAACTGCAGTATGAAGTGCACATAATTTAATTTTTTTTTTTGATACCGTTTAACTAAAAGATTATTATATGTAAAAGTTATACTCTGTGCATTTCATAGTTACAAAAAATTATGTACATATATCCCTTACATCCCTTAGAATTTAGTAGTTGTATTTAATTTTAGGTTACTAATTTAATTTCAGTCATGATTGTAGCTCGAATTAAGCGAAATATAAGAGGGTAAAAATGGTCAAGAATCATTTTTGACCTACATACATTCGTAATTTCCAAAATAAAATAAGTATGTAGTTATAAAATGCATGTCCTCAATTATTTAAAAACAAGATCAAAAGAGACTTTAAAAAAATGTTTATTTCGACTCTGACGTATCCAAAAATATGCCTTATTAGCTCACAGCTCCTTTACTCCAGTGAAATTTTACGTCCGAAAATTAAAAATTAAAAATTTACTTTTTCAGATGCAAAATTACATTGATGATTTAATTTCACACTTTCATTCACAATGTACGAAGTCACAAACGTGCGAATCTTTTAGTTGGGAAATGGAAATGATATACATTGAAAATTTAATTTTACACTCTCAAAGGAATTATTTTACATGCTAAGAGGAATTCTTTTAAACACCCATATGATTTTACAATTACCGGGCTAAGTAAATTCCACAGAATTTTGTAATCTTACATCGAGCAGTTAATTGATTTTCCATTTACAATTTAATATTAAATTTGGCATGTAATTTTGTCACAATGATTGTTGCCAAGAAATTGCGAACAATGATTGTTCTAAAAAAATTTTACGTTAAAGTATAGGAGCTTTATAAAAGATTATAATGAACTATTAATTGAAGATCAAAGGAATACAACTGTTGAGAAAACATGGCAGTCTTATTACAGAACTCCAAAGTCCCATTAATTAAATGTTTCGCAATTTTATCTGAAAATTGAAGAGAAACCCGAATTAAAAAGTATCGATTGAAGAAATATACATCTTAATGACATCGCTCTATTCCCTTTATCCTTACAGGTTGGCGAGGTAAGGTGCTTGTTCTGCTTCGCGTGCAGGTCAATTTTGGTCATCGTTGGAACTTGGAAGGCAACTACCACGGCGAATATCTACGCAGTAAGTTTATAGAATATTGATTTTGAGGATAATTGCCGAACCTGAAAATTAATGAAAAGAAAACACCTTCGCCGCGGAGAAAGTCGTCCGCTTCGATCGACTTGTTGCCAGTTCATGAATTTTTTAGGGCTCGAAGTGAGTTTCCTTGTAGCTTGGAAAACGGCCTCCCTTGAAATAGTCCAGGAATGGAAAGACTCATTCGTAAGGATGGTTGTTGTGAAAATTCCCCAGTTTTTTTTTTTTTTTTTCGTTTTGGTATTGTTTTGTGCGCCGGTGTTTCGCGTTCTTTCCCCTTCGTTTTCTCCAATTGACGTCATAGTCTCCCCCAGTGCTCCTCCAGGACGACGGAGGAGTATGCATTCGAATTCCAATGTCCTTTTCAGCGTATATCAGCTATCTCAGTCGACTTGTGTAATTCTTTTTATCCTAGCCTAACAATCGGGTGGAGTTGGTCGCCGTGGATGTCAGTGGTGCCAGGAGACTGTCAGTCACATTTTCCAGGATAATTCGTTCTCTTACATAAGTCCAACAGTGGTTTTTTTCCGTGGTTTTTCCCTTTATTAGTTACCGAGAAGGGACTATAGGCCGAGGTGTGCTGCTAATCGCCGCACAGGTGCTCACGGTGTAAAACTGTGTAGTGACTCCCTCGACTCGTCCTTTGTTTCTAGTGAAGTACAGTGCTGATCCAGTATCGTCCTCACAGGACTCTGTGAACTTATTCCTGGTACTATATTTCTAGATCGATTCCACAGTCCGCAGAATAGTGCGAAATTGGATTTTTTTATTGTTATTACTATAATGTATTTGTTGCTGGCTTAAATGTGCACGGGATTTACAGTCTTTTTGAAAATAAAAATAAAAAATCAAGAATTGAAACCGCAAAATCCCTTACAGGTCCTTTTGCCGGGGCTGTTAGCCACCATCCGCTCTCCTAATTCCTCAAACCAATGATTGTCTGATTCTGGTGGTGTCCGCTGCCCACGTAAAAGGACAACATAAAAAATAAGGGAAAATTTCAAGACAAGTTTTTCCTTTTTCGCATCCCCGCCGCCCCCTCCCAGCGACCCCTTACATAGTGTGCTCCCAGTGTGTTATAGTCGTCAGCCCTACCCTTGGATATTACTACAATTCCCTTGACAAGGGAGCACAAGTGTTGATTTTTATTCTGTCCTACGACCATTTTATGTAGTGTGGTCTTCCCTTTTTGTTCCTCCATTTAGGGTGAGGGTGAGCGTGAGACGACCCTTCTCCCGCCTCCCCTTCCAAAAGACAGTGTTCGTCCTGCACGTTCCTCTGTTTTTTTTTTTTTTTATTACGCCGAAAGGTGGATATTGCCTTTTACGGAAAATAAGGGAAAAATAAAATTTGGACGATTCCTGTCAAGTTGTACTTTCATTTTATTTGTGCAGTATATTCCCCCTAATTGTACTACAAACAACCCCGTCCTGTCCCGTACCTGATACTTCTTACCGTTACACCTTCCGTTACAGTGTGCGGTTACCTGGTGCTTCACCTTGAGCTCTTTAATTAACAATTTGACTTCGCTCGAGTGCTGTGTATGTGATTTTGATGAAGTAAGCTTGTGGTCGATCTCTTGCAAGGCACACATTCGACACGATCCAATTGAAGGGCCCTTCAGTGAACGAAATTTTGAAAAAAAAAGAAAAATAAATAAATTATTTATTTGTCAGTGTGAATAACCAAGTTGAAAAAAAATAAAATTCAAGTGTGAAAGATAATCGTCTAAACAGTTTGTTCTTATTGCTAATCCGCTTGGAGACCGCTTGTTGTTGCACTACAGGATACTGCTCGCTTCTTTTTCTTCAAGTAATAATTACATAACATATACACTTTATGTGGTAAGTCCTTTTTACTATCTTACATAAGCATTAAATTCTCTTTTTAGAATTACACTAGGAAAATTTCCACAATACATATTAATAAATCAAATCGGTCAATAAGTAAACGAGTTTTTTAGTAAAAGTTACCATAATTGTTATAAGATATTGTATAAATTCCGCTATAAATATTTTTTTTTTTTTTTTTGTCTAATTTTATTGATTATGAATAAACTTGTTCTTTATGGAAATAAAATTCATACATCAAGTTGTACAATTCTTTCTTATCAATAAGAGTTATTTTAAGATGTAATCATATTAGTTTTTAGACCACACTAGGCAACAAAATTTATTCGAAAAACGAAATTTTCCCATCACGTCGTGTTTTTGAGAAACGTATTTTTGAAAAGTACAAAATTCTTTGACTCATTTTCAAAAATTCGTTAAAAAATGAAGGTATGTGAAGAAAACTTGTAATATGTCTCAAATAAAAGCCTGAGTCTTTATCCAAAGATTTGAAATACCACTATTCTATAGCACTTACCAAGCATTTTCGACTATACGTTATTCATGAGCTTGCGTAAGTTGTTATATATTGTACATTCACTCTATATTGTATGAGGTGATCGGTTTATGGAAAAAAATGAATTCCACAGATTCTTTTGGAAAATTATTAAAGACTCTCAGTCAAAGGTTCAAACTATTATTTGAGTCAAAGAAATAAAAATGATGGCTTTCTTTTATTAAAAAGTATTTACATTTTACCGATCTCTCCATTTGTTAAAAAATAGTGGCTCATAAGTTTTCACACATTCCTATTGGACACCCTGTATAGTAAGATCGAATCATTATTACTTAGCGATGTTTTCATTTGAAAAATATGAAATATTCAATATTTTCGATCCTTGGATTTATTTAACAACCAATATATATATAATTATATCGTAAAATAACTCTTATTAGTGAGATAAAAACTCGATGTATGAATCTTATTTCTGAACTCGATATATAAATCTTATTTCTGAACCAGGAGTTATTATTGAGAAGAAGTGATAAAAATTATATTTTATCCCTTATTTTTTAACCGATACATAATCTTTTACTAATAGATGTAAACTTATAACAAATCAATCAACAATTAACTATAAGAGTTTATGAAATTTAAAGTTCACACAAAGAGGATTATACCCATCCTGTTCATTAAGCAATGCTATTGTTTTAATGTGACTTTTTTAATAAAATGATAAACAATGATTAGTTTTGATTTTATTATAGTTTCAATGAACAGTAACAGTTTGTTTGCTTTCATTACTTGATTTTGCCTATTATCTCTATTAGTATATTAAAATGTTAATTTCCTATATACACTGAAGGAAATCCACTTAAGATATAATGTAAATATATTTTTTATATCTCTGATAGACTAAAAATCGGTGAAAAGAAAAACGATTGTTTTTGTATTCTTGCGTACTGAACTGCAGCACAGTAATAAAGTCGCACTATAATTTACTTTATTTTCTGATAAGAAATATTAAATAAAAAATATTTTATTTTCAAACACACATATTTTGTATAATCGTTTTCAAATATTTGAAAGGATAACTTCCAAACTTGTTTTATCCAAAACTATAAACGTCAGACACATCTCTATAATTTTCATGTAATCTTTTCAAAGAATCTTAGAATTAGTTCAAATAATTCAAAGTGGTTGGCCCATAATCTTGGCAGATATATTCTAATGTATCATAAACTACTGGATCTAAAAAACAAAAAAGCAGTTGAAATGTTTGTAGATGATAACCTTTCATATGATACTCTATATAACCTAATGAAAGATAAAACAATTTTCGGACTTCTTCAAATAAAAAGAATAAAAACATTTTTTTTTATTCTCACTCCTGGATTAGTTGTGTGCAAAATACCTTTATAATTATGCCAAATTTCAAGTCGCTGGCAGGTATAATCTCTGCGAAAAATGTCTGTGATAGACAACCAAACAGACATTGAAGTTTTATCATAAGGGTTCTTAAAAACTTCATCACATTATTTTCGAAAATATCTCCAAAATCTCAGTGGACTGAAAAATGTCGCGACTAAATGTGGTATATGCAAGCTTTTGTTGTCTTTGCCAAAGTATTGTAGTTTTTATGCTCTTAAAACTCAATAATCATAAAATAGTGACTATCAAAATTACTGAATTTTGAAAGCGCATTACTCTCTCCTGCGGAAAAAGTTTCTAACTATTTATTCATACTGATTATAATTAAAGCCATTAAAAAGTAATAATAATAATAATTAGATGTACAGACAAACACATAATATAGATATAGATAAGACAACCTCAAAATAATTGTGAAGAAATATTTAATTAGACATTTTATTTGTTAGATAATAATTGTTATTAAAATTCGAAAAAATCCCTATCTAGAAATGTTATTAAACTGATTTTGAAGATTTTAAAATTACATGACTCTTACAAGTAAAACTAATTTACTATTCTCATGCTATTCTTGACATGAATCGA
Source organism: Dysmachus trigonus (assembly GCA_949715965.1). Classification (NCBI taxonomy): domain Eukaryota; kingdom Metazoa; phylum Arthropoda; class Insecta; order Diptera; family Asilidae; genus Dysmachus; species Dysmachus trigonus. The sequence continues at coordinate 49,974,013 of OX454319.1, read as the reverse complement.
TTTGTTTGGAACTAAATTAGATCACTTTTTCACTTGACAATTTTTGTAAGACATTTTATATGTTATAAAAAAAAAATTGATATTATTAGTCTCTGAGTTATAGAACCTTGATACATATTCCAACGCCTTCAAAAACAAAAAATGACACTGTTCAACTTAAATGCATAAACATATCACTTTCAAGAGAGTGTGAAAAAAATTTCAGTGATGTTTGCAAAAAACAGATCGAGTGCGTTTTTGTGAACCATTCGTTACGTATGCACATGCCGCCCATCTCCGATACATCAAAAAGAGCTTTTTCAGTATATTTAAGGCTATTTCAACCATATACTCGTAGTTAATTTAATGTTAATTTGGAACATATGTATGCTTATGGTGGTTTTAGCGGATGTAGGTCTTCTCCGGTATTAACGGGTTAAGATTTTAACCTCGCAATACCATTACTCGCATTACAAGCATGATTTCATAGTACTGAATTTAAAAATTTTTCAAATAAATTCGAACAAGGAGCAATGTCGTCGGTTTAAAGTGTAAGCGTAAAATCACGTTTTGATATGTGAGTTAGTGCGTTAACGCCAGTTACAGGGCAATTTCTTACTGTTTGATCGTTCATTAATTAAATGAAATAAATCAGAAAAAAGTCAATTTACGAAGGTTTTATTGTTCTCCTGTAAACTTCAACAAATGTAAGCTAGCTGACCACATTATTTAAGAGGTCTGCTTAATCTGAGAGATATGTATTTCCATATAAAAGGAATAAGGATTTTTGGCTATATAAAATCCAAACAATGTAAAAAATAATTTTTTTCTTTTTGAGTCCTTCTGTCTATTTACGAGACTACTTATTAAATTGTAAATTTAGAGGAAGATTACAGGAAATTACTAATATTATAAATAAATAAAAATAAATAATCTTATTAAAAATACGAAGAAATAGATCGCTACCTTCGACCGAATTTGATCATATGAGTATCAAGAAGTTGAACTAATTCAGAATTTGTAGAATTATCAGCAATTTCCTGCTGAAAATAGTTTTTATTCATGTAGAAGATGTATCAATTTTATTAATTTTTGACCCTAACCTAGCTATGACAGGTTTTTATTAGTTTTTTTTGGCAACTAAGCTCGACCTTTGTCAGTTTTTCAAAAAATTATCTTATATGTTATGCGTTCGAAAGGAGAAGATATTCCTTCCTTTTTGATTGAACACTTTATGTGCCTATTTAGCATATTTTGTTTGTTCTAATTAAAACATAGAAAAGTAATTATAACAATAAAAAAAAAAGAATTGTAGCTGAGAAATTAAACAAAATGATATTGTTAAAATAAATAATAATTTTATTCCATTAATGTTTTTGCTGGACATAGACTGAATGATATGGTAAGTGATTAGAATTTCCTGTTTGGATATTCTGGTGGTGGTGGGTGGGTTCTGATGTATTCCAAAGCTCTAACAATGTATGGAGGAATTTGTGGGACATGAGATCCTGATGGCTGATATCCATTTTCATCGGCGGTGTACTGTAGAAAGACGTGTTCGCCCTCAGGGGAAGTCCAATCAGCCGAGCCCTTAGCAAATTGTCCTCCAACACCATTTTCGTTGGCAGTAATTCCATTTCCAGTCTCATAAGCCCATTGGTATGATCCATCCTCGCGAAGGTCGAAAGACTTGCTAATGATTGGAATTTGGTCCTGGTGGTAGTTGGGCACTGGTTGGAATCTACCCTGAGCAGATGCAGCTGCCACGAAGGCGAAGAGTACGATCTGCATTTAAGAAATGATTAAAGAAATGTTTAAAAGAAGCGATATTTTGTGAAACTGTAACTTACAGCGAATTTCATGTTGATATCTTGATTTGCTTCTGTTCCACAGTACTAGAAGTGATGTGATGCTGCTACAAAAAATCTTCGATCTATATATACCTCATCGTCTCCATGAAATTTCCGTTCACCGGGCCTACCGAAGGTTGCTTCCATTTGTTTGAATTTGACGCGACAACTTTTCGAGTCCCACCATATCCGACCTTACCTACGGTCCATACTGAGCGGCCTAAGGTCATGTCACAGCTTGGGCAAAAATATGATGCACGCTGCTTTAGTGTATCTCGCGTGCACATCGAGACAAGTTCCGATGCTCTGGTTTTCGGCGGATTTAACATTATTTTCAAAATGACGATACCATTCAGTGAAAAATTTGGGTGAAATGTTACTAAAAAAATTTTAACTGATGCTAAATGCCGTAGAAAGATCACCGATTTGAGCTGACCGTGATATTTGGAAAATTACAGCGCTAAAATTCTTCGAATCTTCGTACGAATTAACGATATAATTAATCATCCTTAAGGCTTTTTCACTTCTTTCACGAGATAGCCTACCTTTTGCGCCTTTCAAGGCGTGTAAATTTTTTAAATCTTTAATAAATTTGAAGTTAATTTATTACTGTGCCGTGTGAATCTCTTAATTTTCTTTTCAAATCCTTTAACCAACAGAGAAGTGTACTGACTGTAATAGCCAGATTGATTTTAGTTAGAGGAAAAGGACTGCCCCTGCCCCACTGTACACAACAGAAAAGCAAAATTTGAATTTTTTAAATTTTTACAGAATTATGCGTTTATTTTGCTTCAGTGATGATAATGGTTATGAAAGTGAATTTAAGTTTAGTCAGCATGTAATGTAAAAACGTTGACTGCTTTGTTTAGTGCTTCGTTGAAAAGAATAAATTAGTCATCGGAGACTTGTTTTTTTTTTTGTCTCCCGGTTTTTATTTTAGTTCCAGTTTGAAATATTTTTTTTTTTTTTTTTGACTGAAGAGGCGCAGTGTTAATGGACTGTAATAAATCTTAAAAGGCTTTAAAGTCTCTTCTTTATGTTAAGCGTGAGGTAGCTTAATTTCATTCTCACCAGTGAATTTATTTGTTTTTCCAACTTAATTTAAACGGATAATTTTTAGAATTATTGAAATATCACGGAATAAAAACTAAAAAACACATCCAATCTTTTCATTCTAATTTTATGCATGTTTTTTGCATATGAGTCATAACTGTGGGCTATTAAAAAAATTATTAGGATTTTAACGAATTTGTTCAATACTTTTCAATAAATTCAGATCAAATTTTCTTTTGAAATTAAACTAATATTGTGTTTTAAAATATGTCTAATTTTTCGCATTTTTATCGTTTATAAAGTGTAATATAAGAAAATGAGGATAAAATGCAGGAATAATTCAAATACCAAAAAGAGAAAAGAATAATATTTTTGCTAACATTCAAATTATTTCAAGCTATGTAATTCCACTAAAATTCAACTTATCTACAGAAAACAGGGAAAAGATTAATCTTAACATAATAAAGATGCCTTTACCGCATTAATAATTGTTCTTTTGTTAAAGAAAGAGCAAAATTTTATGTCTTCATTAATATTCAAGTCACATTTAAAAACTTCTGCTTAATATCCGACAAATGTGCTAAGTTCATATTTCAATTGTTAATGTAATAGCCTGCAATTATTTTCAAGCGATATTTTATTCAAGATTGTTGTATAATTTTTATCCGAAGTATTCGTATAATTTTAAAGAGCAAGTATTATCAAATGTTTTTTTTTTAAATTTAATTTAATTAAATTTAATTTTCATAAAAAATGTTATAATAATATTCGCGCAAATTAAATATTATTGTATCTAATAAATAAGTTAAAAATATTATTAAAATAAAAATAAGTAGTAAACCCACAAAATCATTGTCAAGAGTGTAGAATCTCTTATTGCGTAATTTTTGTTGAAAGTTAGTTTTTTTTTCCAATTCGTTAATTAATGCAAAGCATTAAATAAAAGTAATCAGCTGTTTTCAATCCCAATTAATACAATTATAAAGTGAGTATATTATAAATTATAAAATTGAATGTTATACATTTCTGACAAACAGTTTTTGCGATCAAGATGTGCTGTACTAGCGCCGATAAAATGTTTAATAATTGTAATCCACGCCAAAATTACTAAAAATAATAAAAATTTTTAAAATTTAAACAACTCATTTGCTTTATGAAGGCAAATGGGAACGACATAAATGCCTTGATATAAAGAAAAATTAGAACTTTGACACCCAAGAGAAGGTCGTACAAAAGCAATGTTTTTCGATTTAAATTATTATGGAGATCGTAAATTGAATCCAAAAATCTTATAAATTTAAACTGAAATCTTAAATTTTACAATGTGAAATGTTTCGCCTTCTCATTTCTACATTTCAAGGTCTTTTTCAATGAATGAAAAACTTCACACAATGGAAATTCAAATTTTAAAAATTTATACTTTTGCAAAATCGGACAGGTATCAATCTACGTATGAAAAACAGATAATATTTAAACTAAATCGAGGTCGATCAAATTAATATGAAAATTTTGGAAGTTTTGTGAGCTTCGTCCTTTAAATTACTGAAAATTCTATTTAATAAAAATTAAAATAAGCGAATTTTTTTCCTTAGTGGTCTAAATTTGTTTGCCAATTTGTTCATTGTTTGCGGAATTGTTTTCTTTTGTGCTGTGTGATTAGATTACTAATATCAGATCAAATGTTGGCAATAAAATGAAAATGAAACTCTACAGGGTTTTTTCAACATACATATTAGGTTGATTAAAATCTATTTATAGGGAAATATTTTATATGCGTATATAACTATAATTAGATCAACGAAACCTTCGGTATTTTTTCTGCGTGTGCAAGGCTTTTTGCCTTCAAGCTGAGAAATATATTTATTATTATCATTATTACCGAGTGAATTACGTTAGTGGTTTAAGTTTAATGATTGCTAATAAAACTCTCTATAAATATATTACACATATTCAGATTTGTGGTATTATTTAAATGGTTTAAAATGGAAATAAATACAAAAATTCGCTTTAGTTTTGGTTCTCAGAAAAAAAATTGAAATTATTTCTGCATTATTCTCTCTTTTTTACTTTTGTACATTCTACAAATGTTTGTAAACAGAGCAAACACTACACTATTTATTTGCAGCATGGGTTAACCGATAATTGATAGATTAAAATCTCTTTAAAATTAAAATTATATTTTTTTTTATAAAAAGGTTTGTAGTTAAATTAGTTAAAATGAAATATATTCTGGATAAAATGTAAATGACTTTTAGCCTCTTAATTGCTTTCAAAAATGTATATAAAGGATTTAATTCTCTACTTCTGCATTACGGAAATGCACGATATACTTTTTTTTCTCATTATTTGTGGATAGTTCTGTACATAGACTAAAAACTTCCTTGATCAAAGCCTAAGAGATAAAGTAGCTCAAATGTACGGCTCATCTTTATGTATGTTTTTATGATACAGTTCTGTCAAACATCTATAATGAGAATATTTTAATTTAGGTCTAAAAAAAATACATATTATATTTACACAAAAGTCCCGTAGAATATTAAATTAAAATTACACTGCTGATTTTAATTCTTTGTAGTCCTGTATGTCCTGAATGAAATCAACCATATAATTTTTATATTTTGTAATTTTATTAATATTAAAAATGTTTGAGTGGAAGATTTAATATTTTCACGAAGGACATTGAAGATTCCTACAGATCTGAGTTATCGACTTATTACAAAAAGTCTCTTTTACATACATAACATTATTTATCTTACAAAAAAGCAGAAAAACAACAGTTTTAGCTATATTCATAAGTGTTAGTTTGTTTAACATATCTTACCTTTCGGTAAAAGCTTGATATGAAAAAAATTATGATTTGTGTTCTGACGATTAACGCTATTGCTAAAACGCAATTCTGCAAAGTTTCTACTGCAACCAGCACGATATATAAATAAATCATTATTAGTAGACAAAGCAGTTGGAATTTGGCTAGGTCTTTCAAATTGACATTATAAAGGAAAAATTGTGAGTGAAAAATATTATCTAATTTTTAACAATCATCCCGTAGTTTTTTTTCCAGCAATAGTAGCATACCAGTAGTCATATGTAAGAGATTTATTCAAATGCTTTAAAAACAACGATTATGACTCAAGGTGTTCGACGAATTTCTTTTTTTTAAAACAAGAAGTCGTCAAATGCAAACCTCACCTCGAATACTGTAAGATGTAGGGAAAACTGATGGGAACTTAACCTTAACCAATTAATATTATAAAATAGGTATATTCTCTGTCGTTTTATAAATTATTGAATTGCAATAAAATGCTTTTATAAAGAATTTAAAAAAAAATTGTTTTATTTTCCCACAGATTTGTATCAAAAAGAAATTTACAAGTGTAGATTTAAAGATATATGGTATTACCTTTATGATGATCGTCGGCACTTTTGAATTTGAAGAAGGTAATACTGTATTGGGTGCAATTAAAACTCTTCACTATATGGTCGTAATCTCATTGCGACTTTCTATATAAGCCAGAGACTTTGGGGTTATCGATAGGACTTTTTCTGTATTTTCTGAGTTTTTGATTGAAAAAAATACATCATAAAGTCACATTTTTGAGGAAGGTAGTAATTAATTGTAAACAAAATCATATTTTGACGATCTTTTAAATATCGTTAAAAAATAATGGAATTTAGGAGTTTCTTCAAACTCTACACAAACGTTGAAAAATTGGTTAGTCTGAAGTCTGGTAAACTTTTAATCTCGCCGATATATTTCATTTTTTAAATTGTGAAATATATTCTTGGTAAGTATTTCAAAATAATTTAACTCCATTACACCAAACTTCTTATTAATGAATTGGACATTTAGAAACTGTGAAACCGGCCATTTTCTGGATTTTTGTTCCAAATTTTAAATTGGTGTATAGTGTAAAAATGATTTAATGAGTTTCTTCGTCAGGTGCATTTACTGATGGATGACGTACAACGCTTGAACCAAAAACTGCATTCTTTAGTTATTATATATCCGAAGAGTTCAATATTGTATCTATTAGAAATGGGTACAGGCACATGAGTTGACGGTTGGTTTTTATGCCAACATATTTTGATATTATGTATTATATTTTTTGATTGTAATTTTGAGACCAATTATCATAATTTTGTCTTGTCTTCTGATTTAAAGATGATGTATTTTAACAATAAGATTTCTCAAGAGGGCATTCTATCGCTCTGAATTAAAAAAAATGTTAAATGTTATAGAAAATATGTGTGGGGTAAGGAATATTACAATTCGTAAAGCTATTGGAGTTGAATTAACTTAGCCGGTAAAGTATTGCGACACACCACCATGTAAAGCTAAACTAAACACGTTTTTCTCGAAACTGGTTTTTCGAATTGACTGACAATAATTCGTGATTTATTTAACCAATTGAGCCCATTATATACAGTGTCAAACATATAAATGTATACCACGATAATGTAGAAAATTGATGTTTTAAAGTTCCTTGAAAATGCGACGAGTTATGTAACTTTTTAATTTTTCATATTTTTTCATTAAGGAAACGGCTATAGCCAAAATTTTCTTAATTAAGTTTTATTTGAATTTTTTTATTTCGGCAGAGTAAAACTGATGTAATGTTGTATGCATGGCTTTTTATTTAAATTAAGTTCAAACCTCTAGGTATTTGTATGTGTTTTTTTTTCAGTCGACAGGAAGAATAGGTTAGTTCGAGCGTCCCATGAATACTAAATACTTCCCCAGACCATTAAGGACCTACCATCAACATTTCTGGTTTGGAAACATCGTGGCTCCTTGCGGAGATCCCTCCTACACCCGCTCAGACCGTTCGGGCCATCTAAGTTAAATGCTGGTTCCACATTGCATCAATAACTGCCATTTGTTTGTCGTCAAGCACTCCACCTCATTTGCTAATATCGAAGTTGAGAGTACCATATGGCATTAGGAATTGCGGAAAATTGTTATTCTCATATATTTATTTACGCATATGAACACACTCTCACTCTCTCACACATGCTTACTTTGAGTAAAAATATCACCAAATTTCATCATAAAATACTTGATGTTTTTTTTACTTAAAAAGTATCAATTTTACGAATAAATTTCGTATGACTGAAAGTGCTTATAATTAGCCAAAGAACACGTGAAAATTTTTTGGAACATTTTTGGATTTTTAAAAAATTGCCAAATCCAAAAAACCAAAAATAGTCGAAAAAATTCACACGAGTTCCTTGGCTCATTTTAAGTATTAACTGTTCTATAAATTTTTTTGTTAAGTTAATCCTTTTCATGTAAAAACATCGCATTGATTTTGGAAGAAAATCACCCCAATTGGCTATTCGACTCGTACAATTGAACTTGCACAAAATTCGCGTTTTGCGCAGTAATGGGTTAATTAGGTACTTGCTCTATCTTTTATCTTTACTTCTTAAAAACCTGAAGTGACCGGGGATCTCGCTAACTTTGTTTGATCCAAACAAAATTCGCGTTTTGCGCAGTAATGGGTTAATTAGGTACTTGCTCTATCTTTTATCTTTACTTCTTAAAAACCTGAAGTGACCGGGGATCTCGCTAACTTTGTTTGATCCAACTAATTAGTTTTACCCAATTTCTCCGGGTTGTAGACCACTACATCTTTGAATATTCCATATCGTAAAATTCAGAAAGGAGACTACTGAGATTGGCCTGTAAAGACGGAGTTTGGGAGAAAGTGCACGAATGACAACAAAGAAGTGCAAATTCTTTTGGGGAATGGCTTACCAACTTTCAAATATCACTTGCGTCGCAACTCAGCGTTTCCCCGCAGATTGTTTTATATCTCTTAAAAGCTCACAGGGTGATCCATCTAAAACTATCAGTGGTCTAAACATTGTAACTTATCTTTAACCTGTTTCGATTGGAAAATTCGTCATTCTCATTGAACTTTGGACCAATTTCAACCATGTTCCCATCATTCTATGGAACTAAAACTAGGTACATATTAATCATTTCAACTATAGTTCAATCTCCCTACAGGCCTTTTTTAAGCTATATTAACTCCTGAAAGGTAATAAGGACATTTTGGACCAATACAGAAAATCCGATTTGCCCGGGGCAGGTGTTAAACCCTTCGACAAATGATTCACATTTTTGATCCCTTAAACAACTCTGAACGAGTTGTAATTAGGCTCATTTTATGAGAAATCGCGCAATCTGTCAGCACGCTAGGTCCATTAGGAGCTAAGATATGTACCATACCATATATTTAAAAAAGCACGACTGAGCACTTTTTAGACCCATTACCTGTAAGGGGCTTGCAAAAAACATGTGCACTTGTGGTCAAACTGAAACCTCTAAACTTTGAAATTGGAGACCGTTTCTGCAGATATTTTTGACCTAAAAGGTTATACATCTTCTGCAGAAGATCCCTCGGAAGGTCGTTGATCTCTATCTCAAGCGAAAAGGGTCAGCACTTCATGTTAGCTCTTACATTAGGGCTGAAATAATTCAATCTACAGTGCAGAAATCATTTGTAGGCTTCTACAAAACTTCTTTAAGTGTTGTTATCTGGAAAATGTGCACTTTTACACCAATCAACAATTGACGTACCGCCTCTCTTCTCTTTTTTCCTACATTCAGTTAAGCTCTTGCCTATATTAAAAAAATCTGAAAGCCTCATTAAGCTTGCAACTGATCGATAAAATCTGAAAATCTTCGAGTTAAGTGGGTTGAAGTGAAAATATTTGCCGTTAGCCCTAGTCAGAAATTTCTGCATATAACAACAGAGGGAGGAAGAGAGTGAGGCAACATTTGAGTTCGCTCTAAAATTCGTAAAATTTTCCTCTGCAGTAATAATAAAAAAAATTTCCAGACTTCTTCTAGTAGGTACTCGACAATGAAAATCTCTTCCCCGAACATGGTGAAATTGCCATACATTGTGGCCTAAAAGCAATTTCCCAATTTAAACATCTCTCTAGGCAAATGTTTGCCAGCTCCTTCCCGGCTGAAGTACCGAAAAATTACTTTTCCTACTCTGAAAGCTTCGAGTTATTTCTCCATTCTTGAAAGCTCGGTGAATCGAAAGAAAATGTGAAAAGCTAGTTCAGGCAAAATGAAGATCTTTCAGCGTTTTCAGCTAAATGACGACTTACAATCTACTGTATAGAATGGTACAAATATAAGTGTTCGGCTGTTGTATGAGCAAACGCCAGTTTATGCCCCGCCCCATCCTCTCCTAGGCCTGCCTGGATGGCCTGCTTCCAGCTCATCTCCGGCACACTTCACTCACAAACAGATTTTAATGAGGGTCTCTTCAGATTGTGGGCTGCTCGAATAATACACGAAATAGGACAATTAATCAGCCAAGTTGACACATCTCTCAGCATGTAATTAGCAGCGCATACAGACGACAACTGCAGGGGTTGCACATTCCGACACATTTGAGGGGCAGTCATGTGTGGGTGTGCGTTGCTCTAATTAAATTTCACACATGTCGTTTTTTCTTGCACCCTAGATCATTTCCCCCAGGTTTATCAATTCAAATTTTGTAGTAAGGATATAACGTGGGCGCTACTCTTCTCCTAGTTAATTGCTTACGTCACACAAATTTCGATTAATTGCAAAGCAAATATGCTCGTGCACACTGAGGGCGTTCGTGCAAAAGATTTAACATTGATGTTTTACTTTAAATTAATTCAGCTTGCTAAATTAAGTTTCCACTGATATTTTGAATACAATAACTACTAATTCTCTGATCGTCGAAAATCGAATCAATCTACATATTTCTCTGAAAATTTAATTTATGCTCGGTTTCTGAAGTCACTCGACTCTGGTTTATGTATTCATTGATTGTTCAATGGATTCTGAACACCTTTCTGTAACTTATGTAATATATCAACTGAGGTTAAATTGAGATTTACGGTGGTCGAAAAGTGGGTGAATGAATTTTTTTAATGAAATTATATTTTTTTTTATTAGTTGCACGTTAGATAGATTTACGGCGGTCAAAAGGTCTGTCAATACGTTTCTTCTATCATATTCAAATTTGAAATTTTTTTGTCTTTTGACAACTTACCAACATTAGTTATGTATCTTCTTCCTAAAAACAATAGAAAATTACTAGATTTATGCAAAAATATGCTTTTGTGGTCTCATCTTCGAATTTCCTAAGTTAATTGTGTTTCTCCAAAATTAGTAATATAAATACTAATATATATGTTTCTTAATTCATTTATAGTATCAAAAATCAATAATTTTCACGGTGGAGATAATGAGATTAAAGTATCTAGGTAAGTTGTTGTGAATCGCCTTCTAACTCAGCATGTGTGCACCCCGCACCTCTGCATCTTAAGCATTGAAATTTGAAAAATCTGATTATAAGTTAATATTCTGATTTCGGAATGCTTGAGAGGTAGGTAGAGGTAATCTACTTATTTCCTTGTTTTATTGAAGATTGATCGATGTGAAATTCATTTTGTTAAAACTGTTTATCAATTGTATCTAGTAGGTACCAGTGAAAAGTCCTATATAATTTTCCCAGCATATTAATGACACATATGCTCTAAATTTCAATGATTTTCGTCCTATTCTTTTGCATTTATATCTAAGCAAAGTTACAGTTATAGTAATGATCGCCATAAGAATTCGTTTATAAGAATTATTATTTGAATTACATTGTCTCAAAAACTGTAGAAAATTTCAAATTTGAGTATAAGTTCAATACCCAACCAATAAATATTTTTTTTTAAATTTCATAAAGTTTGATTATTTTCGTAAACCCCGTGTTAAAGATAGGGTAATTTTTTGTGAAATTAGCGAATATATTAAAAATAGAAAAAATGTTTTTCAGTCAGTAAAGAACTCGCAGTTCGGTCTTGTTCTTAATCTCGCAAACATGGCCTTGGTTTTGGTCTCACAAGGAAGCGTTCTCAGGTGTATCTGACCGATTTTGATGAAATTGAAATATGTTATAGAGCATCGACAAATAAGAGACACATTGTTTTTTCTATCTGCGGGTACGCACATTTAGGGGGTGAAAACCACAAAAGTTTTCCCCCAAAAACAGTTTTTCCTAAATATTTCAAGTTCTAATGCATTTTTTCGAACGAAACAAAATGGAAATGATGTCTTATAAATATACTAACCTTTTGTAAGTAATCCTGTTCCCAGATGTGGCAACCCTTATTTTTTATTGCAGAAAAACGATTTTTTTTTATATTTTTGCGTCACAAAAATTACAGTTTTAGTTAAAAATCATTGAAAAATATTTTTTTACATACGATTTTGAAAAATAAAGTTGACCTGTTTTTACGTTTTCGTAAAAAAAGCTCCTTACGGGAGTAAACAATCCCTAGCACTAATACGTAAATAATGTATATTCCTTCAGACATCAGTTTTTTCCTGAAAACCAGTATTAAGGGGTTTTTTGAGTCGCTGATTACGAATCTGATGTTAACTTTAAAAAATTCAAAATGACGGATCCAACATAGCGGACAAACTTTTGAAAAATACACCAATTTTTAATAAAAAAAAAAAACAATAAATAAAAGTACCCCCAAAATGTGCGTATCCCCAGATAAAAAAAAAATACGTGTCTCTTATTCTTCAATACTCTATAAAATATTTCAATTTCATCAAAATCGGTAAGACACATCTGAGAACGTTTCCTTTTCAGGCTTGAAGGTCGCGTCTTTGTTTTGGCCTTGCTATAACAGGTATAGTATTGGTCTAGGTTTCGGTCTTGGACTTTCTGCAAGACCGAGATCAAGACTGATTCTGCTTATCACTAGCTAAGAGAAATTGAAAGTGTCTAATTAGGTCAAGGTGTTTGGGAATTTTTAAATAAAACGATTAAGAACACAATTTTTGTGCTTTTATTCTATAAAGTTTTAGCTGTTGATTGTGATAAACGATCTGTACTTTTAAATGCATTAAAAGTTTTAATTGTTTTAATTTTTTAATACATTCAAAAGTAAATTTAAACAAAACAACAATAGACAAATCATTTTCATAATTGACAAATACACAAGGTAAGTCATTTTGATCGATCGACGAAGTTTTTCCGTAATACATATAGCAGAACTGTAGAAAACATGAAGTGTAGACTTGAGAGGAAAGTACTTGATGGTGATATTGGCAGGTTATTAAAGAGTACATTAATATTTTAATAGAAACTTTCTGTTTGTGAATGATTTCTCCAGACTTTAGGTTATACTCGTTTAAGGTATTTCCTGATAATGTTTAAATAATGGTTTCAAAGATCGCTGATTTCAAAATGTAAAAATTAATTGTATCGCCCTCAAACAAGCAATCAGAACACGAAAACACAAAAGTTGACTAGTTCTATTATCAGCTTAAGATTTGTCAGCCATGATTAGATTTTGGCTCATCATCTTAAACCCACAATGAACTTGGTTGCGGCCCACATAACCTTTTGAAGAGTTTCTCCTGTGAGCCCCTAAAGTGGAATCCTAAGATTAGTGAACCTTATTAAATCTGACTGACACCTGAGATTATTTCACTTAGGCGGAATGAATTCAATTCCCTCGGTTCAAATGGCGCACTATTCAAACGTTCCACGTGTTGACCCTGAAATCCGTAGGGACTAGGGAAGCTTCTGTGCAACCGTTCTCCCAGTGGAGACTTCAAATTGCTAAAGTCGAACGTGACTCAAGCGAAGCTTCGGCATAAATAATCCGCACACTCTCGCATGCAAATGGGAAAGGATATTAAAGGATGTGCCCACATAGGCTGCTTTAAAACGAATTCAATATTAAGGAGATTAAAGCCTTACGAATTCATTAAGGGTTGAGCTTCAACGCAAGCCACCACCACCGTGGAAAACGACGCGGTGGTTGTCGAGTGAGTGCAGCGGTAAAGGAAGGACTATGTGAAGCGCTCGAAGGGCAGAAAGCGACCTATATAAAAATCAATAATTAGACTTTAGCTGGGATTCTAAGTACCTACGCTGGGGGTTTGCGGGGATATGAGTTGTAGGCGGATCTGCGGGTGAAACTATTTTGTCGCAGGGCAATTGGGGTGGTGAGGAGTGCGCCGTGCCTTCAAAAGGGCGAGTGAATCCCTGGTGTAATAAGAGCGAAAGAAGCTATGGCTCTATTTCATTACATTGAAAATCCTGAGAAGTCCTGCTCGCCTATACGACACCCTTAAGAAGCAACAACCTCGCACGGCTCTTTTTCGGCGCGCGTTGTGCTGTAGCCAGGTGTGAGTTTCACGACCGTTGTTTGGTGCCGTGTTGATAAATATTTGCAGAAGTGGGATCTGTAGAAAGTTTTCTTTTAAAAATAACCAGGGAATTTCAGGAACGAAATAATTCACCACGGCATACGAGTGCTGGTGCTGTCTACAAAATTTAACGACCATAATAAAAGCAAACGGGTTCGTCCGGCTGTTCTTGCCAGTCAGCCCACTCCCTCGCTTAGCTAGCCTCGCACCTGGCGAACTCTGACGAGACCATGCAAGAAATTCGCCGGGTGATTTTACTACACCTAAGCTCACTGCCTCCTAAAATAGGATTTTACGTCAGGAATTCACATGAATCAGGAACAAATTACTACTTTTCTTCACCATGTTCTCAGCGAACTAAAAAACAAGAAAATATGAACGTTCAACCACAAACACAATACGGAAGCCATCTCTCGGGAATTTACGAACGAAGACAAAAACTGTTTGCGTCGTTTTTGGCGTGAAATTATGTTTATCTTTATTTGATTTACTTCTTCACTCATTTTTTTGAGGATTAGAGAATATACGGAAGTCGCTTTTCACACTTATGTGGCTCTAGACCTTCTGTTTCGGAATGTTAAAACTTTCAATATGTTGTATCTTCATTAAACGTACTATCTTCATGAAATCTTCTTTAAGTTAAGAACTTCACGTATAGAGAAAACATACTTTTATTTCTTTAAATAAACATTTTCGAACATAAAAGCATTGAAGTGGTATCGGAGTGTATTTACTTTCCATCTTTCAAGTTTCTTATTACTCTAGATTTGTATGTTCAAACCATGATCCTCATATTCGGAAATGGTCCCTAGTCTGGTCTCGCCTTCTTTACATTACGTTTAAGCAATATTCTCCTAACATAAGAAACTGTATGTATGCAAATATTTCCTAGCCTATCATCCTTGTAAACATTTTCAGAAAAGAGTTTTCGGGGGTGGGAAATTGATTTTTCAATGTATATTTTCTTCTTTAAACAATTTTATATCTATATATTATAATATATAGGAATGGTTCTTAATTCACCTTTTAGTTTTATTAAATGCTGATTATGGTTTAAAATATACGGTTTAACATCGGCTGGATTCTTTCCAGAAATGCTATAAAATAAAAATTTCTCAATATTTTAAGTGTAATTAACTGTATTATTTCGACCGAAAATTCTTTTCAAAATTCGCACAGTTTGGTATCATGGTACTAACTTTGGAAATAAGTTTTCAATATTTCCCAACGTTGCTCAAGCGTAAATCTGTTCATTTCTTACCGCGGCGATATGAAAATGCGTTTCTGTCAAGTTTTTGAGCGCGAAACTGCTGTCTATGACAAAATAACATGTGATTTAAAAAGAAACCAACAGATGGCCCATTCTTTATAACAATTCAAGCAAGCTTATTCCAAGATCCGTCACACTTCTATTTTGTAACGAATCCGGAAAATGTAAATGTAAATAAGTATCAAAAAGAGTAACATTTGAAGTATATTCTATAAAAAAATGTTCACCTTTTTATTCTTCTTAAATGCCTTTTTCTCAAAACTCTTTTTTTGAAGTAGAAAAATTCAGATTTAATTTTTTTTTGCAAATTCTTCATTTACTCCCGAGTTGAACTCGTATATCAGAATAAAAATTTGATTTTTTGGTTTCAGATAAATCTAGCACAAGTTATGATGTCCACCGCATTTTTAAGAGGTTTTCGAAAACTAACTCTCAGCAGGCCATTTTTCCATAATTTTCAACAAAAATTTCATAGAATAAAGTTCGAATGCTATTCTTTTTGATACTTAAAAGTTTGAATAAAAGAGTACCATTAAAATCGATTTATTCATAATTTGAAACCACTGTAGCCCCTTAATGGAAATAATATGTCAAATGCTAATCCATGCAGCTAGTATGCTGATGTTAAGATGAAGTAGGATTTCTTGTATCGGTATATTGACCCAACAGAACATTTGCAGTGACTGTTAGTCAGTATTTAAATAATCCTGGTTCTGAACATGTTAAAGCTTTAAAAAGAATAATTAAATATATAATTGCTACGAAACATATGTATATAATATACATATATGTATAGAGTACACAGGCGAGAGTTAGCTATTCAGATGCTGATTTTGCAGGTTATCTATACCTAATGAATAGTCCTCACTTGAACAAGTAAAAAATAACAGACGGTAGCTTTGTCTACTATGGAATCTGAATTTATGGCTGCGAAGCTGCTAAAGAGTTATGTTAGAGTGGTTAAATCAATTTCTATTGTATATAGATGAGCTTCAGAATGACTGCAACTGTTTATTCATAGTCAAAATACTATTAGATTAATATCATACTTAATTCCTTACCTTATCAAGTTATCATAACAGATCCAAACACATAGTAATCAAATATAATTTCATTCGCGAAAAAATAGAACTAGAATATATGCTTCAATTAAGCTAATGATTATTATTAGTTACTCCTGTCTGAGTATTCAATAATAATGTTACCCCGGAACCAAGGTTAATACTAAACGTGAAAAAAGACAAAAATTAAAGTATCTCAAGTGAACCGAATTTTGTTGAAAAATTCTAGATAAAACCCCATAGTGAACAATAATTCAAAAGATATAAATTTGTATTTTTTAATTTTTAAACTTTTGTAGGTACACCTTACTTTATAGTTTTGTTCAGGCTCATTAAAATGTTACAAAAAGCGACCTCATGCAATTTAAAAAGACATTGGATATTTTTGATATTGAGAAAAGTACTTTGAGGCAGAGCTACACCGAACTAATCCATTTTGAAAACTTCCATTAAGACGACATAATTCTAGTTTGTTCAGTAGTTCAGCTTAAAGGTATCTTGTGTTCGTTCCTTGCATTGTACGTACACAACAAAAAGCAGTGTTGACTGTACATGTGGATTAAAAACAATCTGAGTTCATTTTATACGAACGGATTAAGCATGTTTCTTCTCAGTTTGACACGATTTCTATTTCTATTGTAATGCGATGCCTCCGTCGTTATTCAGCGTTTTATCGCTCTAGAAACTTAAATCCGCCGGTCGAGTCCACTAGCACGTTGGCTGCTCGCTTTAAATTGTCCCCGTGGGAGAACAAATGACCACTTTATTCCAATTTCCGCCGGCATGTCAACATCCAGGCATCGAAAAAAACATATTTATGCACTCAGAAATGTGCTCCACTTCTTGCCGTCGAGTCGCAGGCGGGCAGGCAGGGCGCCATCGTCGGCTAGTGATTGCAACTGCGTCGTGTTCCCGTTCCCGTTCCCATTCCCGATCCCATTCCCGATCCCATTCCCGATCCCATTCCCGATCCCGGTCAATTCGACATTATTCTGCCTCCTGAGCAGATATTTGATAGAAATGGATAAGCATATTCCTCTAGTTAACTTGCAAATGAGTAGAGGAAATCCCAAGTGCTTTTTGCCGGAATGTGGAACTTCTCTTTGATATTCTCCTCTGCAGACCTTCTGCACAACCAGAGAATAAATCAAGAAATTTCCTTGAAAAGTATCGCGTGTTTGCATAATAATTCGAACTGAAAGTCCTCCTGATTCCTGTTTGATACATTTCAAAGGTGAAATAGTACTCGCAGAAGCAGGGCTCTGCTCAAGCTTCAAGCTCCGTGTTTTGTCGGATTTGCTCAGCCCGGTGGAATGAACCTTTTGCAGCAAGCAGTACGCACTATCGGAGTTATGCAACTCCTTGGAGGCTCATTTCTAGCAGAAATACTGCTTTTACAGGTCACGCATTAATGTATGTATGAAGCCAAACCAGGTGCTTTTTACGGAAACTGTTGGAAAATATATGAAAATTGGCCTATTAAAGTTATCATGACTTAATGGAGGCGAATGACGCAATCCCCACTCTGAACGCGAATATAAAGCCTCTAAAAATGTTTTCCATGATTAATTTAAAACATAAATAAAAGGCTTTTGTTATCATAAAATCTTTATTTGAAAAAAAAAAAAAAAAAAAATTAAATTTGTAAACTAAAGAGGAAAGGTCAGCCAGTATTGCATTTTTACAATTTGCAATATCATATTTTTACTACATTGGTATCTTATCAAATAAATTTATCATACATTTTTCCTTACTGGCTTTTGTAAACAAACAACGAAGCATAATATTGTCCAGATCACCCTAGCTTTTGGTCTTTATGCACAGCTGAAAAATAAAAAAGCCGAGCGTTTAAGTGAGAAATGAGTCAATGATACAAAATCAGTCCACACTCTGACACTGACTATACTACTGATAGGTCTTTAAACTCCTTTTGAAATAAAATTCAAATAAATATTGTTTAATTTAAACAAATTTTACGCCTAATTATGAAGGTAAATTATTTAAACTAATAAAATTCAGAGAGAAGTTTCAAAAATTTCCAGTAGTTGGGTTATTTGCTTTGTTCTATGAATAGCTCGTATAGTAAAATCAAAAAATCTTTGTTGCAGTTTTCAATCTTCGTCAAAGAATAAAACTACATATTATTAGGTCAAAGCCTATATTATCTAAACTCTTTGATGTAGAAATGGTTTCTCTTACTGTCTCTTTTCTTCTGTTAATATTTCATTAATTTTCCTTTACTTAAATGATTCTCCAAAACATATTTTTGAAAATTTTGAAAATAAGGAAGATATGGCAGTCTCCTCCCCCTTGAAGGGTAATGATTACACTCGCGATTTCTAAAATTAAGAAAGTGCAAATTGCTCATTTTAAACAAATTAACGACCTTGAGGAGAATAAATATGAAATTAGACCTTTTAGTGAAAGTTAAAACTGTTCTGACAAAAAGTCATTCAAAAGACTGCATTATACAGTGCTGTGCAAAACATTTGCAACTAAAACCCCAATTTTCTATGTCTTACTACAACAAACCTTAAATTCTTAAAAACAAAAAAGCTAATACAGTATTTTATTCTTTATTATATCTAATTTAAGAATAATAAAAAACTAAAGGTAACTATTCAATAAAAAACGAGAAATATTCGTTTTTTCATACTAAGATACAAAACTGACTGTGCAAAACATTTGCAACTCCTTGACATTAACAATGTTGGCGACTTTAAATATATATTATCATTAATATTTGGTTGAATAGCCTTTATTTACAATAACTGCTGCACATCTTCTTGGCATAGAATTAAATAGCGACTCAATGTGTAAAGAAGTTATATCATTCCAAGCCTTTTTTATACCATTAAAGAGTTCGTCACGGTTGTTGTAAAACTGACCCCTCATATTCTTCTTAACCAGTTGCCATAGCTTTTCTATGGGGTTGAGATCTGGGGACTGTGCGAGCCATTTCAAAACTTCAATGTTTTGCTGCGAAAACCAAGCCTGAAGAAGTCTAGAGGTGTGCTTGGGATCATTGTCCTGTTCGAAGGGCCAGCGCAGGGGCATTTCTTCCTCTGCGTAAGGGAGCATAACATTTTCCATAATGTTTTTGTAGTCCTCCGCTTTCAGTATCCGTGGTATTTCATAAAGAGGTCCCACGCCCTGAGCTGATAAACACCCCCAGACCATTGTATTACCACCTCCATGCTTCACAGTTCCCACAGTTTATCGCGGATTTAGTCGTTTGTTCGTCGGTCGTCCTACTTTTTGCCCTCCATCTAGCCCCACTAAGTTAAACTTAAAGTTAAACACTCATCCGAAAAAAGGACAGTTCTCCATTTTTCTAGGGGCCATTCTAAATGACTTCAAGCAAAGACAAGTCGAGCTCAGCCATTTTTTTCGGAAAGTAGTGGCTTTTTCGCTGGCCTGTAGGTCTTAAGATCGATTTCTATGGCTCGTCTTCTTACTGTCGAAGGATCCACATCCAGGTTTTATTCGTTTTTTGCCTAAGTACCTTGAACTGAGGAAAGGCCGAGATTTACTTAAAATTTAAATTCTACGATCCTGAGCCTTTGTCGTTTTCCTTGGTCTACCACCCTTTATGAATATTTTCAATACTCCCAGTCTTTTTAAAACTGCTTATAATTCTGGATATGGTGGGTTTAGCTATTTTATTCGGTTTTTTATTTCGTTGTAAAATTAATTACTCCCATTTTACGAACTTTTAGTTTAATTGCGTTTAAAGGAAAAAAAATATTTTAATAATACACTTCCGGGCATGGACCTGACCGACAGACTGGATTATATGCCCTGCAGTAGTTGGATCGGAATATAAAATTATTATTATTATTTTTTATTAACTATATATGGAATAGAAAATAACAGTTAACTAACAAAGTACTGCCAATTCTCATTTATTCCGAGAAAAGTATTTGTTGATGTATAAAGTTGCAAATGTTTTGCAGAGGCAAAATTGTTACGTTGAATAAAAAACTGGATATTGCTCCCTTATTATGGGATATTACATTCTGCTATTGTTATATCTGGAAACTAGACATAATAAAGAATAATGCACTGTAAAACTTTTTTTGGTATCTGTGGTTTAGGAAATTTTATAATGATCTGTAATAAACTATGATTTTAGTTGCAAATGTTTTGCACAGCTTTGTATATTGGGTTAAAAAAAAGTGGAGAATGCTGAACTCGTATTTGCTAATATTTGCGTTTGCTGAAAGCTTCAACGGACAATTGAATTTCTTCAGCTGAATAGGAATGATAATTTAAATCGTATTTATAATTAAGTAGGAGTTTGTGTCTAACCAATGTCAAAATGACAATATGAATGATGAGATTTATATGCAAATATTTAAGTTGAATTCATTATTATTGATCTTCTCTTCATGGTGAATATCGAAATAAATCATTAACATTGCAGCATAGCGTTCAATAGTTTGGACGAAATAAGTTTTTAGTTTACGTTTACTTTTATTATTATTTTTACGTTTACTTTTATTATTTTTTTTTTTTCGGCTTTATGCCAAATGCATCATAACAAAACAAAAATTGAACAACTGCTTGGCCAATACCCATAAACAATATTTTTATTTTCTTTAAAATTGTATTATAGTGATGCAATTTATGCAGATTATTTTGTGAAAAGATTTTAATTTGTCTTTTTTCCGAAGAAATTGTAATCTTGTTGAGTCAAGGGAATTTATTGAAGAAACTACTTAGCTGTTATGTTGTCATGTAAACAGGTGTTAGCAAAAATAAAATTCCTTTTGATTTGAAAATTTCATGGATGACTATTTTTCATTCATATGCGAGTTTAATAAAAGAAGGGGTCTTTCTTTTTTTATATTAAATATGGCGACTCAGAATTTGAAATTTCAAGGTAAAGCCAAGAAAATTGGCACTCGGAGGTTTTCAGTGCTTGGCTCTGTCTTCTAAATTTTTGAATTTAAAATCTAATACAGGGATTAAATATTAGAATTCAGATTAGATTAAGATTTCTATCGTGAGTGTGGAATTAACATAAATACCAAACTATAGTTTTTCTGTTTTTGTACTAGGTACTTTTGCAATGAGAAAAATAAAATCTTTACAAACAAAAAGTACCCATAATTGCCTTAAACTCTTAAAATATTGTTGCATGATTAAGAAAATGTTAATAATTTAGTGTGGAAAGAATAATATAAATCCATTGGCATTTACATGGAAAAAATTAGTTCGATATATGATGATTAATGTTAGTCAATCCATGCAGTAAGCCACGACTAAACTTTTTTAAATGGCAACCACTCTCGAAAAGAAAGGAGAAATTCGCTTTTGAGCTATGCTGCCCTGTCATTAAGTTCAATTGGCCTTCCTTCTTTATGTGCTTGGGCAATTTTTTTCACTTTAATATATTGTTCGATTAACCCGTGAGCTTCTGTGACTTGTACGATACGCCATTATTTTCTTAGGTATATGTTGCAAGCAAAATTACTTCTTCGTAACAATACGTATTTTATGCTCGAGTTATATATACACTTCCGTGCATAAGTATTTGAACACTTTGAAATTTTTGATTATTTTTTAAATTTAAACACAAAATGGACTTTAAAGAAAAATTTATTCAAGGATTTATATTATTCAATATATAAACAAAATATATCAATAAAGACAGGCTAATATTAATTACATAGTAGCTCATCTGCTTTTATCAATGTGCCCCCCTTTTGCCTTTATTACAGCGGCGCATAATTTTGGCATTCTTTCAACTAATTTCGAAATTGTTTTCGCATCTATCGATGTCCAGTGGTGTTGTAGCCTTCCCATAATATTTTCTCGACTTGTTGGCTGGTCATTTCGCAACTTTCGATCAAGCTCGTCCCATAATAACTCTACAGGGTTAAGATCGGGTGATTGTGGCGGCCATTGCATGATTTCTAACAGTTTTTGTTGTTCTTTTTTTGAACGTAAGGTCCTTATACGTAGGGCAGTGTGTTTGGGGTTGTTGTCATGTTGAAACGTAAACCCAGCACCATTGAGTCGGAACCCAGATGGAATTGTCTTCGTAAACTTCAGCAGTCATAATTCCCCGTATTTCTTTAAGATCTCCGACCCCATTGGCTGAAAAACATCCCTAAACTGTGACACTACCTCCACCGTGTTTAATGGTAGGTGTTATACAGTGTGGAGCTGATTTTTCATTGGTATAACGGCGCACACATACTCTGCGTTTGGTTCCAAATAAATCAAATTTAGACTCATCTATCCAAAGAACATTTTTCCATTGCTCAGTGGTCCAATTAACGTGACATTTCGCAAATTCTAATCGCTTCTTTTTATTTTGAGGACGAAGTAATGGTTTCTTTACTGCAATCCTGCTCATTAGTCCTTCTT
The DNA here is from genome assembly GCA_949715965.1 of Dysmachus trigonus. Classification (NCBI taxonomy): domain Eukaryota; kingdom Metazoa; phylum Arthropoda; class Insecta; order Diptera; family Asilidae; genus Dysmachus; species Dysmachus trigonus. The sequence goes on along the minus strand of OX454319.1, from coordinate 49,951,201 downwards.
TACGTAATCATCGTTTGACGGTATCGACACTTACTTTTACAGGCCTGTATTTATTAAGTTCTGCGGTAATTTATGGGTTCGTTTTGAAGCGATTTCTCTTACTTGCTTTTATTATTTCACTGTCCTCGCGAGTAGTGGTTGATTTAGGTCTACCAATGCGCTTTTTATTGCGAAAATTGCCATTTTCCATCCATTTCCAAATAGAAACTCCGGTTTTTGCTGATATACTGCGAATGGAATAGCCTTCTTTATATAAAGCAGTAGTATTGGATTAATATTAGTTAGATTTTTGCGCCGACTACCATCTAGCTTAATTTTAAGATTCAATATTGAAAGTATGTAGTAGCAGAGGGAACAAACCTTATTCCACTAAGTCTACGAGAAAATTGATGTGGGAAAAGATAAATATCCAAAGCACTACAACTTGTACTAAAAATCTAGATGCGCACGGGATCAAAAGGCGAACAGTATACGAATAAGAGGGCAGTTAAACATTCGGTTCGAGGGAAATCGGGCCCAGTCTAAATGTAGAACAAGTCTTACACATATGAAAGTGACTTTGATATGATTCTCGTATCTTGTACTGCGTATTCTTTTTTTTATCATATATAAAACGTCCATGTTTTTGGAGTTAAATTTATATGTATTCTCCTTATGGATAATAAATTAATAAGAATCCGCTACTGCATTTATGCGAATTTCTTATGTAAGTTGAATTTATTCCAAATATATACGAATTATATCATGGATTCTGGGATTCATTAAATAAGTAATATACATACTCCGTAATTTATTGAAAATATACCAACATTTTTTACTGTGCAGCCTAGAATATGAAAGCTAAAGAACTTAAGCATACCTCATTCTTAGCATAGATCAAATTCAGTTTTTTGAACGAGAGATTGCCGTTTGCATAGAACATTTTGATGTACATACCTGATAAATATAAATATTTTCCCAAAAGCTTCTTGTTGGTCTCTGCATTTTCCCTTGAATCCTGCCAGGCATCCTTAACATACCTTTCTGAACTTAATTCATCTGTTGAGCATAACAAAAGTTATTCGGCAAAGATCCATTAGAAGAAAAACATCGATAGCCCTTCAGTCCTGAAGTCATTAAAGTCTAGCGTTCTTCTGCCTTTCTGATGTTTAAAGTTTTTACGGGTAAAAAACTTTCCATTGCTCAAGGACTCTGGGAGCTGGTTTCATTTTGTTCACTTAATCTTTTGAATTCAAGACTTACCATGTTTGCCTATAGGATGAATGAAAGAGAGAGAGCAAGCGAACTGAATGTATACTTAGCTCCAAAGCATGTCTTGACTCCTTTTCCCGGAATTTTCTAAAAGGCAGGCAAGAAAGTTTAAGAAATTAGCAATAGGTAAATTTGTTGGCAAACTACTTATCCCATTTCGACATTTTCACAGAAGAAAGAATTTGTGGAGTCAGTTTAGGATCACGTAAAGATTTTTTTATAACTAATATTATTCATTTTCGTTATTTACATTTCGTTTATTCTTGCTGCTAATTTTTAATTATGATTTCGAAATTTAGGTTACGTAGGTTTGGCAAAAGAAAACTTAAAACTTGTTCTCTATTATTAAGAAGTCCGTATCTATAGATTTTAGGGTTGTTCCAAGACCTGCTCCAACATACATGCATGTTTCTTTTACATGTATATTAAGGTACTTTTTTTTCTATTTAACATCCTTTACTAATCTTCAGCTTTAACTCTTATTAAGGCATGATACTCGTAGATACCCCTTCACCAGTTTAGTAGCGCATATGTCTATCCTATCGATATTGATATTATATTTATCATGTTTATCATTCTGTATAGTTTACACTTAAATTTGATATCGCAAAAAATAAACGTGGATTCGGGGAAATGAGAAGAATGCATGGAAGTAGCACTTAACAGGGGCTGTTAACTCGATAAAGATTGGTAGATACATCTTTATCGAATTAACAGCCACTGTTAAGTGCTACTTCCATGCATTCTTCTCATTTCCCCGAATCCACGTTTATTTTTTAAACGGTATATCAAATAACATTTTATCGGGTTACATATGCTGAGTCATTCCATACAAAATCATCAAAAAAAAAAAAAAAAAATTGAAGCCGCACTATTTTTTATTTCGATTAAACTTGGTGAGTATCTTTATTTATATGTCAAAAGAGAAAATTCACCATCATATAATTTTTTTGATGTCTCAGCTTCGGTGCCCCACCGCTAGAGTACTCAGAAAGTGCGATTTTTTAGGTTTTTGAGCTACCTAAGCTTTAGTTATTTTCTACTGGAATCAAAGTGCTAAATTAAAACCAAACAACTTGGATAATAAACTCAAATGTCTTCATTTATTTCTTTTTAGTAAACACAAAAATGGCAGTCATCTCACTGGGATGAAAATTTGGAGCGGAGTGAATTTTGTCATATTCGAAATCCAGCTTCAGCTTCAGCTTCCAAATTCAGCTTCTCTCTTTGTTGACCTCAGTCTTCGATGAGCAAATTACGATTTTGGCTGCCACAATTTTTGCGCTCTACTACCATGCGCTGTCAAAATTGTTCTATTAGAGATATTTGAACATTTATTTATTGTTCTTTTTTATTACTGGGTTTTTGTTTCCTCGTATTGTGAAATAAGAAAAGAAGTTAATTAAAAAAGAAAATCTGCATTATTAGCTATATTGATATGGCTGTAATTACTATAGGGATGCAAATAACAAAAAAAACCTTGCCTGAGAAATCAAGCTCTTTATCTCCTACCCCACATATTCATTTTGAAGCTCGAAATATGCGATTTTCGGAAATATACAAATTTCAAACCTATTTTTTTTTAATATAAAAAATGTATTGAACGAGTCTATAACGGACTTTTATTTTGTTTAATATATGGGCATTTTGTACCAAAAAATTTAATGTCTTTAATTTTCCAGTGAAGGTACTACAGCCATTTGAAAATCATAAATAAATGTGAAAAAAATGTATTTTCAGGCTGGTATATTTTGAATAAATATATTTTTTTATTTTCATATTTTTTCCAAAGAAAATTGACTTTTTTAAAAGCTTTTATTTAACTTGCACTGTATGTATGTATGTTTGTTGTGGCGCATTTTTCCCAACACCCAAGTCAAGGTAAGTAGACATTTCATGTATCGTTTCAATGCCCTTAGGAAATTTATGTTATTGAAGAGCTAGACTGTTCGAAATTAATGATGTGTTGAATGAGATGAACAGACTCAGAAACCTAGCTAGCGATAACTAAAAAGTAAAAAATAAATTAAAAGCAAAAAAACCTTTTTTAAAAAAAGCTTTTATTTAAATGCTCTAAAAAGAATAAAATAAAATTTTCCTTTAAAATTTTAACTATCAACTTATAACCTCATTATACACAATTTATATGATTATAAAAGCTTTTCGTGCGATTTACTTGTAACTTAATCTGCTAAGTTTAATTTTTTTTTTAAATTTCAGTTTAATTAAATACTTATAGGTACTTACGCAAACCTCGCGACAAGCTTTTATGATCATATAAATTGTGAATAATGAGGCTATAAGTTGATAGTTAAAATTTTAAAGGAAAATTTTATTTTATTCTTTTTAGAGCATTTAAATAAAAGCTTTTTTTAAAAAAGGTTTTTTTGCTTTTAATTTTTTTATTTTCGTAATGTACTTATATTTAAGTACACCCACAGAAAATTGCATGTCAATCCGGTAAATATTCTCGAAGTTACACGCATATTTGTAATGACGTGTCGGAATTTTTGTACTAAGTATATGTAAAGTGCTTTTGAATCTTTAAACGCGTTTTTCTCAGAACTGTGTTCTTAAAGTCGGTGAGCATGATTTTTCGGAAACGGCTGAACCGATCAGTTTTAAATTTTAACACAAGCTTCTTAAGCATATTTTTTCGTAATTAATCGAAGCTTTTTGCTCACCGATAAATATTTTCCATTTTATAAACAATTTAAGGCCAACATTTTTGTTAAAAATCGATTGTTTTTTTAAGAAGCCGCCATTTTGTCAAAAATTCTTAGTTTGCTTATTCCTTCGATTAATTACAAGATAAAACAATATATTAACGAAATAATTTTAGTTTTTTCATTTTGGATAATCCAGTCCAGAGATATCGTACTCACCGCAAGAAGCCTAATTTTAGAGTTGCTCCCGGAGATCAGCTGTAGCAGCTTTTAAAATAATTATTTTTACAAATAAAAAACACTAAAATACACTCAAGAGTTACCATAATATGTGTACAAATTTTTACATTAATAACTTAAAAGGCCATCTCAAGAAAAATTCTTGAAAAATTTGTTGGGCCTCCTGACTGTATATAACCCCTTAAACTACTGTGTTTTAGCTTTAAAATGCAACCACAAATGTTGAAATAATTCTAATAAATTTTGTCAGCACATGGTACTAGGGCATAGAAATCGCAAGGTGGGGCACTGAAGCTGAAACATCAAAAAAATTATATGATGGAGGATTTTCTCTTTTGACATCTAAACACAGATACTCACCAAGTTTCATCGAAATAAAAAATAGTACGGCTTTGACCATCTGATGATTTTCTGCTGTAATATGTAAAAAGTATTCATATAAATAAAATTGTACACATCCCGTATAAACGATGTATTTTGGAGGGGATTCAGCAAATGTTGATCAGCACAAGCAAAAAATCGATTAGTGTGCTGTTTTAACGCAACATCCCCGTATATGCATTTGAAAAGTTTGTTCAAATTAATTTAAATAGTGTTTTGTGTTTTTCGAAGTAGTATACCGGGTGAGTCATTTAACTTGAGACAACCTAATAACTTTTTAGGATCACATAATATTGAAAAAAGTTTAATATGAAAGTTGTAGGGTATCAAAAATGGCGTTTGGTGATGATCTTAAAAATGACCTTGACCTTGACATTCAAGGTCATATGAGGGTCAACTTTAAAATTTCAAATGGGATGACCCCCTATTGACCCCGGAATTGAAAAGAGCGGAAAATTTTACGTTCAGATATGACCTTGACCCAATGGTCAAGGTTAAATTTCAAGGTCATTTCACGATAATTTATCTTCATGTACAATAGCGAGGCGATGACGTTTTTTGAAATACATTTTAAACTAAAGTTTTTGATGTGAAGAGAGATATCTGACCACGACCTTGAAAATTACCTTGACCCTGACCTTCAAAGTTATTTGAAGGTTAAACTCAAAAATTCTATTGGTAACCCTTATTTTTGACGCCAGAACGAAAAAAGCTTTCGACCGAACATGCGATAAAGTATTTAACTACATTTTGCATTACCCAGGAACAACGACGTGGACGTAGTAGTTTTCTGTTCCCTTTGGGATGCTTGATTTAGGTGAGTCGAGTCCCCTCGCCTCTCACCGTCGCACAGTGGGGCCATATTGCTAAATTGGTTCAAAACCACCCACAAGTCGTAATTTTTAACGGAATTTGAAAATTCTTGTTTAAGGATACTCGTGATGAGGAAACAAAGAGACTCACGAAGCCCTTTTTGCCAAAAATTGCTTCGGTGATTTTAAAAATTCAAAAAACTTCACTTTGATCTCGGAAATTCAGCATATTGAAAGTATAATCTTATGATCCAAGAACTTAAAGCAAAAATGAAAATCTGGAAAAAAACTACAAGTAGTATTTCGAGGTTGCTGAATCTAAATTAGCCATTTACTTGATCATACAAGGTCTCCTAAAGGTCATTTGAAGGTCAAGTGAGAATTTTTAAAATCACCGAAGCAATTTTTGGGAAAAAGGGCTTCGTGAGTCTCTTTGTTTCCTCATCACGAGTATTCTCAAACTAAGAATTTTCAAATTTTGTTAAAAATTACGACTTGTGGGTGGTTTTGAACCCACTGGGCCCACTGTGCGTCGGGGTGCTTGATATAGGTAAGTCCCCTCGCCTCTCACTGTCGCGTCAGGGTGATCGATTTATGTGAGTACTCGCAATTCTCACCAATTTAGTTTAATAAATGCTCGAAGTGATGTCCATCAACTTCAATACACTTATTAATGCGCACCTCAAACGATCTTACACAACTTTGAAGCATATCAGGACTTATTTTGTTGCAAGCATCAATAATTCTTTCAATCATATTTTCACTAGTAGTTGGTACTTCGTTGTAAACTTCACCTTATCAAGCATCCCGACGGTGAGAGGCGAGGAGACTCACCTAAATCAAGCACCCCAAAGGGAACAGAAAACTACTACGTCCACGTCGTTGTTCCTGGGTAATGCAAAATGTAGTTAAATACTTTATCGCATGTTCGTTCGAAAGTTTTTTTCGTTCTGGCGTCAAAAATAGGGGTTACCAATAGAATTTTTGAGTTTAACCTTCAAATAACTTTGAAGGTCAGGGTCAAGGTAATTTTCAAGGTCGTGGTCAGATATCTCTCTTCACATCAAAAACTTTAGTTTAAAATGTATTTCAAAAAACGTCATCGCCTCTCGCTATTGTACATGAAGATAAATTATCGTGAAATGACCTTGAAATTTAACCTTGACCATTGGGTCAAGGTCATATCTGAACGTAAAATTTTCCGCTCTTTTCAATTCCGGGGTCAATAGGGGGTCATCCCATTTGAAATTTTAAAGTTGACCCTCATATGACCTTGAATGTCAAGGTCAAGGTCATTTTTAAGATCATCACCAAACGCCATTTTTGATACCCTACAACTTTTATATTAAACTTTTTTCAATATTATGTGATCCTAAAAAGTTATTAGGTTGTCTCAAGTTAAATGACTCACCCGGTATATTTTGATGTTATGAGATTCAATTTTGAAAGAAACTCGCTATAATGTTATACTTAATGTGTGAGGCGATATATATAGACAACAGTTTATAAAATGTAAAACATTCCGTAATAAAATAATATACACGCAATGATGATGACGGCTATATGATATTTGCTAATAGTCTGATTTCAAATAATCTCCAAAAAGATTAATGTATTTACATTAATGTTCGAAAAAAAACGTTTACTCATCATTTCGCCTATTTCTTTAAATTTATCAGTCCAGTTCTCTTTTGTATTTTTAATGACTTTAGATAGTTTAAACTCAAATTACTGTAGGTTTATAAACTTGCCTTAGCTGCACCGATTCCAAAAATGGAGGATTAGATATTGTAAATATTTAAGTATCAATGATTTTGTATATTGTCCTTGAATGCTCTTTCCTTTATAGTAATAAAAAATTGTATTTTTTACTTTTTAGTTTAACTTTGTACATATAGGCAAAGTTTTTTAGTTGGTTTTTATTTTCTTGTAATTTTTTTTTTTATTTTGGTTAGTCAATAAAATATTGAACAGAGCGAAACAATATGAATTTTAGTTAAAATTGGAAGACGAAAGAAAGAGTTCCCCCTGTGCTTGAGGAAAAAGAGTTTTTCAATAACGAACAACTTCTAAACTCCTCAAGAAAGTCAAATTGAACATTTGCAGGTGAATATCCAAACAAGCGTCCTTCCCCGAAATTATCTTGCCCTCGTTGCCGCTAAATTAGCATTCAGGATATATTTCTTGTGCTTTGTTCGCGACAGCCCATCCTACATGGCCAAGTTTGCTGATGAGAGTTGACAAACTTTCTCGGCGAAACTTTTACGACTTGATGATAAGAGATGCGGCCAAATCTGTTCTTTGCCCCGCCCTCCCCGGCGGGAGTTGCTCTGGACCAGTGGATTATCCCGAGAGCGACCACAAATCCCCCATACAGAATTGCTTCGACGCATATAACAATTTGCAATCTGGGTCTGGGTCCGAGCTCGTTTCATTAGCTCCGGATAGATCGGTCGCACTCCTTCGCAGAGGCTGCTGCGGTCGGTCGCCAAGTCAATGGCTGCTAAGTGCCTCGCATTTTTCCTCCTCCTCAACTTAATTCTTAACTCGCATAAAAGTCCTCCTTCTTCGTCCGTCCGCGCCCAGCATCCGGAGCTGTATCCGTGCGGTCCCTCGAAAGCCATCAAATTTGTGTTGCGAAGAGCTTTTAATCCGAAGATGTGTTTCCTTGTAAATTTTGAGCGCTCTGCAGCCGTAATTAATTGGAGAAAGCAGAGGATTTGCCCACAACTTTGTTATACGCGCGTTTTATTCCCGGCTTTAATTAAGAAATATATCGACCTCCAGGAATTTTTCAATTAAACGGAATGCCGGCGACGGATTGATCTTGTTATCCGCGTGGCTTACCGCACAAATGGGGCAACTATATCCCGAGAATCGGGTTACTATACAGATATATATAGTATTGTGTTTAGAAATGATTTTCCGGGAAGAAAATTTGAAATATGAAAAATAATTTAATAAACTTGTATGAAAGAGTTTTTATCAGACAAACTTTCTTCGAATTTAAAAGATAAAAGTAAATATAAACACATGATAGAATGTACATATAGTATACAGAGTGATCCAAAAGTATGGAAACGGCGAAATAACTTTCGAGGAGCAAAAAGTTTTAAACAAAAGTTTTAGGAATTTTCCCTGGCTATTCAATGGTGACCGTAGATTTGATCTTGACCATGGCCTTGAAGGACATTTCAAGGTCAAGTTGCTTTTTTTTAAACGGGAGCCCATATTTTTGACCACAGAAATGGAAAGAGCGGAAAATTGTATGTCCGGCTATAACCTTCACCATGACCTCGAAGTTCATATCAACTGAAGATGGTTCTTTAAAGGGGACCCTGCATTGTTGCTGCGGATCTGGAAAGAGCAGAAGTCTTGCGTCCGAATGTGACCTTGACCACAACCTTGATCTTGACCTTAACCATGACCTCAAAGGGCATATCAAGGTCAAGATGTTTCTTTAAAGGGGGACGTAAAATGTTTCGCTCTTTCCATTTCCGTAGCCAAAAAAATGGTTTCCCCTTCAAAAAACCATCTTGACCTTGATATGACTTTCGAGGTCATAGTTAGGGTTATGGCTAAGGTCAAGGTTGTGGTCGAGGTCAGATTTGGACGCAAAACTTCCACTCTTTACAAATTCGCAGTAACAATGCCGGTTCCTTTTTAAAGAGCCATCTTGACCTTGATATGACCTCAGAGGTCATGGTTAAGATCATAGTTAGACGTAAAATTTTCCGCTCTTTCCATTTCCGTGGTCAAAAATATGAGTTACCATTTAAAAAAGTCAACGTGAACTTGAAATGACCTTCAAGACCAAGACTAAGGTCAAATCTACGGCCACCATTGAATAGCTAGGGAAAATGCCTAAAACTTTTGCATAAAATTTTTTCTCCAAAATGCAATCCTCGAAAGTTATTTAGCCGTTTCCATACTTTTGGATCACTCTGTATATTTGATTTCAATACCCATAGAACCTGAAGAAGAATAAGAATAATTACTATTTTTATAATTAACAAAGATATTATACAAATATAATATTTAAACGAATCGAGTTTTACCAGAAAAAAAACAAATTAACCATAGTTGCGGTTATTGTATAGTAAATACTTTTTGTTTGCTTATCTATTAGATAATGATGAATAAATTCATCTTTGTTTAAATTTAAGTTGAAGACTGGGAGTTCAAACTCAAAGATATACTGGATCCTATCCATTTTCGGATTAGTAAAGTAAGATTTGCATCGCAAAAGAATGTGTAACACAGTGAATACTGTACAGAATTTAGGTCATTGGTCATTGACACTGAGAGCTACGATGTGAAGAGAAATCCTTCATTGTTAACAAAAAACGAAAACACCTTGGGGTTGTCAACTCACCCTTCCGTATTGTTTCTGTTAAAAACGAAAGATGAATGGGTTACTAGGATCTATATCAACTTCCTCGTTCCAACATATACATATAACACTCGTAAAATTTAGCCTTTCTTCGCAGTTCGTAAAGATATAAAAGACACCAAAAGCAATAGACTAATAAAATTTCTATATCCGGCAAGTTGTGTTATTTGACACCTGAAGTTTCGTGCTGTGTATAAAAAAACATACGAGGATCGTATAATAAGTATTTGGCATCGAGCAGAAAAACATACGATACACAGTCCAACGTGTTTCCAATTCTTGGATCCCTTCTACTACTTCTCCAACCCTTCAAAATAGGTTTTTCGTCGACTGTTTTGACTATTCCTTAATTTCTGGTGAACTGTGATGGATCCATGTTTCGTCCATAGATATGAATTGACGTCAAAAGTCCCTCGCCAAACATATTTGTAAAATTGATCCTTTTTGAGCAAAAATATCACCAAATTTGTTATGATGCTTTTATGATAAAATGAAAATCGCCCCAATTTTCTATTCGAATCGTACAATTGAACTTGCGTGCACAAAATTCTCGTTTTACGCATTAATGGGTTAATGTGAAACTGCCAGAAGGAACTTATTTCTTATATTTTAGTTTACTTTATTTATATATCCCCAGTCGGGTTAAAGGTTTTGGAACTTTTTTCCCTTAATTATATTTGTTTCCGTAGTCGGGTTACAGTTTTTAAACTTTTTCTTTTTTAAATTAAAAAAGATTTTGCTCAAAGTTAACTATGTATCCCAAACAATTAATAATAATAGTTCATACATTGTTCATCTTGGAAAACTTAAAAATTCTCTTTAATAACACTTTCTTAAAGGGGGGTAGGGTAGGGCATTTTTTTTTGCATTTTTTTTATTTTTGTATTTGAAAGTACAACTCTTCAAGAGTATCTAGTCGATTGGAGCAAAACTACCAGAGATACAGTGCCTCCCGATCTTCGATCGAGCGGTAGCGAACAACTCAATGCGCTATTAAAACTTTAACACGTTCAACCCGGCGTGTACCACCGGTGGCTCACACGCAACATTTCGTATATGTAATATTTTACTTCTAACCGATCGACAGTATGACTAAGAATACTTGTAAAAGCTGCAATGAATTTGGTTTTATATGCTCGCTTCCAGCAATAAAAATAACACCCGATAAGCAGAGAGATATGAGTAAATTATTTGGCTTCGATTTTGTTTGTCGAGATAAATGTTATTTTGGAAATTAAATTGAATGACTTAAATATTAGAAAGCGCGAAATGTATTTATTTGTTCGGATGATATATCGTGTTTGATAATAAATGTAAGCAGATTCCGTATCTCCAAATCTTAATCAATTGATAATAGAATTAAATCAATATTTTGCTAATTATTTCATTTTCATCGTAATTCATTTCGCATTTTTATATTAGTTGCTTTAGTCAGCCTTAACTCGTACAGGCTTAAGTCGAGAAAGTCAATCTACCTAATCGAGTCACTTCTATAAATCAAACCGATTTAAGCTTATCTTATCTCATCATACAACGAGGAGTGCATTGTTTATTTTGTAAAAAGCGATAATTTTAGCTTTGTGAATTCTCAAAGCTTCCAGAACCTAATTTTTTTTGAATGAAACTTAATAATTCTGTTCTAAATGAAATCGTTGAGATTGTCAAAATACCGGTTTTTTTTATTTATATATGTTTTGCCATCATATGAAACGCATGAACATCAATTAGATCTCAAGCTATTTTATTCTAGCTCCGTTTTTAAGGTTCCGTAGCTAGCTAAGAATTATTAGTTACCATTTTGACTTAGCAGTTATTTTAAATTAATATTATAATAATTATGTAGGTATTTATTCTTATACGATTACGGATTTCTCAAGCGCGTGCCAGACACAGCCTATGGCCGACTGTCGTACAAAAAAATCACCTTGTCGTGTCTTTTGTCATATTCCGGGCGTTTTTGCTTCAACCGAGCGGTTTAATGTGTTTAATTGTTTTTTATAACGATTTGCTGTAATAGTAATTTAAGTACCACACCTAATAAAATATAAATACGAGGGTCGTGGTCTCGACCAGAAAAACATTTGTTTTTGGGAAAAAGTCATTTTATTTTTCACATTCCTTTTAGCTCGATATACTTAGTCCAACGTTTTTTCTAATTTTTGGATCGCTTCTGAATGATTTTTCCAACCCTTCGAAATATGGATGTCTTTAAATTCAGCTGTCCTATATTTTATTGTTGCAAACGAAGGTGCACAGTTCCCACAAACTGCCAGACGAAACTTGTTTCTTATTTTTTAGTTTATTTTATTTGTGTTTCCCTAGTCTAGTCGGATTAAAGGTTTTCGGGCGTTTTTCGTTTTATTATATTTATATTTTTCCGTAGTCGGGTTACAGTTTTTTAAACTTTTTTTTACATTAAAAGAGATTTTGCTCAAAGTTAACTATATCCCAAACAATTAATAATATTTTATAAAATGTTCATCTTCGAGAACTTAAAAAACTTTTAAAATTTATCTTTAATCAAAATCAAATCAAAACGCGAACACCATATAATCAATCACTAAATAATGTTTAAACTCCATAAATTGAAATTTGGAAGCCAAGTAAAGTTGTGTGTTGAGCTTCAGCCACAATGGCAATAAACCGTTGTCCAATACCTCCGGATACAATATAAGCTTTACCAACGTTAGAAGTTTGAGTAATGACGAGGTCCACGAAAGTAACTAGATTGCCTGATCCTCTGGATGGATATCTTAATGTGACTTGGACATCTTGTGGGCTTGGCCACTGTCGACTACCATGTCCCTGGGCTACAAGCCTATCACCTGAACAAGAACATTAGTAAAAAGTTAATTCCTAATCTAAAAATTTTGGTTTACCGCTCCTCCGACTGCCCAAAGTATAATGGCGAACGTAGTTTTGTTCGTCTTTTACATTAAAAGTTATATCCAAATTATCTATTTTGTCTATTGGGAAATCAACTTTCGAGATATCGTCCACTATTTGTATTTCCAAAATCTCGTTCGGTGCACCTATAGTTGTTAAAACGAGCGTCAGAAGCAGAAAGAATCGCAACATTTCGTATATGCAATATTTTACTTTTAACCGATCGACAGTATAACTAAAAATACTTGTATAAGCTGCAATGAATTTGCTTTTATATGCTCGCTTCCAGCAATAAAAATAACACCCGATAAGCAGAGAGATATGAGTAAATTATTTGGCTTCAATTTTTTTTCGAGATAAACGTTATTTTGGAAATTAAGGTGAATTGAATGACTTAAATATTAGAAAGTGCGAAATGTATTTATTTGTTGAGATGATATATCGTGTTTGATAATAAATGTATGCAGATTCCGTATCTCCAAATCTTAATCAATTGCTAATAGAATTGAATCAATATTTTGCTAATTATTTCATTTTCATCGTAATTTTTTTTTTTTTTTTATGGGAGTGGGGAAATGCTTTATGCCCCATAGGTGTCCGAAGACACCCGTGTACCGGACTCCCCAGCCTACCCAGGCCTACCGGCTAAAACCCCACTCCCCGCCCGCAGGACCTCCACTCTGGAACCGTCTGTTGGACATTACTTCAGGGTGGAGTCCTATTTAGAGCCGCCCCCGCCGGGGGCCCTCCTTTCACCGGGCGATTTACCCCTCCCGTTCCCTATTGGCGTCCCTTTCTTTCTGGTGAAGGATCGCTCTAACGAAAAGAGCAACCCTTCGCCAGAGATCCTCCCCCTGCAGCATAACCTCGACTATATTGTCCGGGGTTATGCTGCCCGCCGCACTCTCCAGCTCCTCCCTCTCCGCCCTCCATCTATTACATTCAATGAATGTGTGGAGAGCGGAGTCCGACGGGGAGTCGCAGTAAATGCAGCACGGGCTCGGTGTCTTCCCTATACGGTGAAGGAAGGCCCGAAAGTGCCCGTGCCGTCAGCATTTGTGTGAGGTAGTAATCCACCTCACCATTCTGACGGTTCAGCCAGGCTAGGAGATCAATGGGTATGACCCCCGCGACGACTAAGACCGCTGGTTCCGAGACCGGTCGATAGGAGCTCGCGATGCGGAGCGCCGCGCGCCGCTGGACTGCCGCCATGCGTTTGCGGTACTTCTCATACCGCATCGCGTCGGCCCAGACTTCTGCACCGTACAGCATAACAGCCTCGACGGTGCGGAGCTGCAGACGCCTTTTGCAAGGCCTCGGCCCCCCAATGTTGGCCATAAGCCTGCTCAGCGCTGCTGTCACCGCGGCCGCCTTGTCCGCCCGGCTCTTAATTTCGTCCCAGAAGGTGAGCCTACAATCAAGGCTCACCCCCAGGTACTTTACTGCCGGCTTCGTCTGGACCGTCATGTCTCCTACCCGCATTCCTATTAGTATCGGAATGCGCTTTTTTTGTTAGAAGGACGATCTCGGTCTTGGTCAGAGCCAGCTCCAGTCCGTGATCGCTCAGCTAAGGACCCACCCGACGCATCACCTGGTTGAGCCTCATTTGTGCTGCCTCAACATTTCTGGCGGTGATGACTGCCACAATGTCGTCAGCATACCCAACCAGGAAAGACCCCTCCGGCATCTCCATACGAAGGATCCCGTCATATGTATAATTCCATATATCGGGCCCCAGTATAGATCCCTGGGCCGCCCCTGCCGAGAGAGCCCTCGTTTCCGGACCATCTTCCGTTTCGTAGGTAAGGGTGCGGTCCTTCAGATAATCCCCCATCATCCGCAGAAGATACTGGGGGACCCCGAAGTCCCGTTCTAGCGCATTCAGCCCCCCACCCCCACCTCACCGAGTTAAAGGCGTTGCGCACATCCAGAGTGACCAGCAGGCACACCGGACGGGAATAATGATTCCCGCATTCGGTGGCCCTGGCCGCGTCGACTACCTCCTGGATAGCGTGGACCGTCGACCTCCCTTTCCGAAAGCCATACTGTCTTTCGGAAAGATCTCCAGGAGCTTGCCGGCTTTGTCGAGCATACACAGCGGTCTGTACGACCCGGGGGACCCTGCTGGTCCCTTGCCCTTGCTGATCAGCACAAGCCTCGCTGCCTTCCAGCGAGACGGAAAGATTCCCGCCTTCAGGCAGGCGTTGTACATGTCCAGCAAGAGCTCTGGATGGCTCGCCGTTAACGCCTTTAACACCCCCGCTGGAAGCCCGTCGGGCCGCGGCGCCTTCCTGTTTTTAAGACCTTGCGAGGCCCTCGTGAGCTCCTCCATTGTGAAAGGAGGACCTTCGAGTTCCCCGCCAGCCACGCGGTTGGGTTCCAACTGGTGGGTGGGGAAAAGGGCATCCACGATGGTTCGGATCGTCTCCGCATCGAGGAGAGCGTTCTGTGAGAACGCCCCCAATTTGCGGAGAACGATCCTATACCCCAACCCCCAAGGATCCTCATTGAGGTCCTCGCCCAGCCGCTTCCAGCATCGGCGCTTACTCATCTTGATGGCCCTACGAAGCTCTCTCTTCGCCGTCTTGTGCTCGGCAGATTTACGGGCTGCGTCGGGGTCGCGTCGATCGGCTCGCTGAGCCAACCGCCTGAGACGGAGACATACCCGCCTCAGCTCCGCGATCTCATCCGTCCACCAATACGCCGGGTGTCGCCCCTCCCTATATCTCTTCCTCCTTGGCACGGCTTCTCGGCAAGCCCGGTGGATTAGACTCATCGTTGAGTGCACCACCCGTTCGGCTTGCTCGAGAGGCGGCAATCCTTGCGGGATCCCATCAATGGTTTTCCGGCCGCGTGTGATGGCTAGAGACATCCTTTCAGCATCCATCCTGGCGACATCCCATCTGGGCGGGCCTTGCGAACGCCGGGCCCGCACTGGCGCTACACCACGCACGCAGAACGTGATATATTGGTGATCGCTGGCTGTATAGTCCTCGATCACCTGCCAGTTCTGCACTCGTGCAGCCAGATTTTCCGTCGCTGAGGAGAGATCAATGATCGTCTCCCTATAACCAGGCCGCCGAAAGGTAGGTGTCGAGCCGATGTTTAATAACATCAGGCCGACCCTGGACGCAAAGTCCAGGATGCGTCCTCCCAAGGAGTCGGGCGTAGGCTCCCCCCACTCCAGGGCCTTCGCGTTGAAGTCCCCAGCCACCACCAGCTCCCCATCCATGCCCGGACGGCATTCTCCAGGCCATCTAATTTGGCCTGGAAGTCGGCTACCGGCTCGTTCGGGGTTAAGTAGCAGCTGACGTAGGTAACGTCGCCACTCCTTACCCAGACGAAGCCAGCGTCCGCGCCATGGTTCTCAACGTTAAAACGTCGCAGATCTGGGACCCAGATTGCCGCCGTACCAAGGGTGTCCCGATACCAAGTTGGCTCATCCCCGTCCCGATACTGCTCGCTGACTAGCACAATATCAGCGTCTTTCTCGAGGCGGCTCTGAGTCAACAGGTCGTGGGCCGTCCGACTCCTATTTATGTTCCCTTGCAGGACCGACACCATCGCCTTGCTTGGCTTGACTCAGGGCCTTACGAAATACCCCGCACTCTCCAGACCCCGCGACGTGCCGCCGTGCGTCGGTCTTCTCCGCTACCTCCGGGCAAAGGAAGCACACCGGGTCAGCGACGCACGTTTTCGCGCTGTGCCCCTCCGCGCCGCACCGGAAACAAAGCTTGCTCCGGTCCGGGCCTTTGCAGGCCTGGCTTTGGTGTCCGTACCCTAGGCACTTAAAGCACCTGGGTACCACCACTCGCCTGCGGATTCTACCTACGACCCACCCGACCTTGACCCGGGCCGTCCGCAGAAGTCTCGCCGCGGCTGTCTCCTCCACCTCAATTATGGCCATGCATTGCCAACGGCCATTTGCCCGGGTCAGCGTGACCTGAAGGAGGCCATTGTAATCCCCCAGGTCGCTTCTGAGGGCCTCCAACACCTCCTCCCTGGTCGTGCAGCCGTCAAGCTCTCTGATCTCCAGAGTAGCTTTAGGAACCAGTTCCTTGACGCTGCTCGCCGACCCGACAGCTGACTTTAGGGCGTCCGAAAAGGCAGCCCTCGTCTCGGCCGTTGTCTTCTTCAACTCGAGCAAGACCTCGCCGGACCTAGTTTGACGGACTGCCCTGACCGTAACTCCGCAGCTTTCGGGGTTGACCGTTTTGCGGACCATGCCAAGCACGTCCGCATAGGTCTTCCCCGACGTGGGCTTGAGGAGGATGGCCTCTAGCCTGGCCTTTTTGGATGAAGGCCTTGGCCTGGTCGAAGCCGGAGTCCTCTCTGCGCGCTCTGCCCCGGGGGTCTTTTTCTTCTTCTCCTTCTTCTTTTTCTCCCCCTCTTTCTTCTCCTTCGTGCCAGCCTTAGCTCCTTTGCCCTTCCGGACCACTTCGGTCCAGCTCGGATCCGGCTCCTTCCTTTTCTTCCTAGTGTCCCCCTCCGTTTGGAGTGGGGGACTGGAAGCTCCCCTTTTCCCTGCCATCAGCGGGGCCTCTCTACTCTCTGCCTCCAGCGGGGCAGTTTGTGTGACCGGAGTCTTCGCCGCCGGTCCCTCCTTGAGGAGACCACGTCGGACTCGAGCGCACTCCTTCCTGGATGCGTCCAGGTCGTCCAGCGTCTCCTCCAAAACCGGCAACCCGTCCTTCACTACCCTTGAAATGTTTGGCTGTTTCTTAAGGGCAGCCAGCATTTCCTTAATGAGGGTTCTCATCTGGAGGAACCCCATCTCTAGTTTTTCCTCTGCCTCGGCCAGCCTGTGTTCCATGCTTGGCATATCCGGCAGAGGCCTTGCCATTTCAATGGCTGGTGTACGCACCGCGTCACTAAACCCTATCGAGTCCGTCAAGGACCCACTCGGCTGTGCCCGAGTCCCCGGTGTTTGTAGCACCGGAGAACGGGCCACCCGCGACCTCCTCGCAAAAGGATTGGCAGGCGTGCTTCCGCTCCCTTGCTCGGTCTCCTCCACACTCCGACCAGAACGATTTTCAATAATGATTTTATCCATGTCATTGTACCCATTATACAAACGGGTATAATGTTCCCCATATTCAGGCACGGGCTCGCGTTCTCGGACCACAGCCGAGGCACTCGCCAGCATTTCACCTCCCGCTATACCCGTGCTCCATAGGAGAGCATTCCCCCTCCGGCCGTCCTTTCCCATCTTCGAACAGGCACCGAATCACCAGTGACCTGCCTCCAAAGGTTCCGTAGACTTTCAGAGGAACACTGCCCTACACATATCCCGTCTGACCTAAGGATCAGCGCGGGTGTTATCCCTAACTCTAGCGTGCGATACTCCCTAGAGCCACAGTTCCCCGAGGTTACAGCAAAGAGGCGTGTTGGATCCCGAACCCCGCAGGCGTCCGTTCAACTCAGCCACCAGCTGCACCTCCTTCCCCCGGATCACTGCATCGTCCGTGCAGGAGGGTACACGGCCGTCTCTCTGCCAGGTTCGGTCGAGAACTCCGTTTGCATAGCGACACCGTTGGATGCGGTGCCCCTACACGGCAGTAACACCCGCATTTTTATATTAGTTGCTTTAGTCAGCCCTAACTCGTACAGGCTTAAGTCGAGAAAGTCAATCTACCTAATCGAGTCGCTTCTATAAATCAAACCGATTTAAGCTTATCTTATCTCATCATACAACGAGGAGTGCATTGTTTATTTTGTAAAAAGCGATAATTTTAGCTTTGTGAATTTTCAAAGCTTCCTTACCTCTTACTTTTTTAGTGTCACTTTATAATTCTGTTCTAAGTGAAATCGTTGAGATCGTCAAAATACCGATTTTTTTTAATTATATATGTTTTGCCATCATATGAAACGGATGAACATCAATTAGATCTCAAGCTATTTTATTCTAGCTCCGTTTTTAAGGTTCCGTAGCTAGCTAGGAATTATTAGTTACTATTTTGACTTAGCAGTTATTTTAAATTAATATAATAATAATTATGTAGGTACTTATTCTTATACGACTACGGATTTCTCAAGCGCGTACCTGACACAACCTGTGGCCGAGTGTCGTACAAAAAAAAATCACCTTGTCATGTCTTTTGTCATATTCCGGGCGTTTTTGCTTCAATGCTCGGTTTAATGTGTTTAATTGGTTTTTATAACGATTCGCTGTAATAGTAATTGAAGTGCCACACCTAATAAAATATAAATACGAGGGTTGTATGGCAAGTACCTGGCCTCGACTAGAAAAACATTTGTTTGTGGGAAAAAGTCATTTTATTTTTCACATTCCTTTTAACTCGATATACTTAGTCCAACGTTGTTTCTAATTTTTGGATCGCTTCGGAATGATTTCTCCAACCCTTCGAAATATGGATGTCTTTAAATTCAGCTGTCCTATATTTTATTGTTGCAAACGAAGGTGCACAGTTCCCACAAACTGCCAGAAGGAACTTATTTCTTATTTTTTAGTTTATTTTATTTGTGTATCGCTAGTCGGATTAAAGGTTTTGGAGCATTTTTCGTTTAATTATATTTATATTTTTCCGTAGTCGGGTTACAGTTTTTTAAACTTTTTTTTACATTAAAAGAGATTTTGCTTAAAGTTAACTATATCCCAAACAATTAATAATATTTTATAAAATGTTTATCTCCGAGAACTTAAAAAACTTTTAAAATTTCTCTTTAATCAAAATCAAATCACGAATCAAAAAGCGAATATCACATAATCAATTACTAAAAAATGTTTAAACTCCATAAATTGAAATTTGGAAGTCAAGTAAAGTTGTGCGTTGAGCTTCAGCCACAATGGCAATAAACCGTTGTCCAATTCCTCCGGATACAACATAAGCTTTACCAACGTTTGAACTCTGAGTAATGAGAAGGTCCACGAAAGTAACTACACTGCCTGATCCTTTGGATGGATATCTCAATGTGACTTGGACATCTTGTGGGCTTGGCCACTGTCGACCACCACGTCCATGGGCTACGACCCTTTCATCTGTAGAAGAACATTATTAAAAAGTTAATTCCTAATCCTAAAATTTTGGTTTACCGCTCCTCCGACTGCCCAAAGTATAATGGCGAACGTAGTTTTTTGGCACGTCTTTTACATTAAAAGATACATCTAAATTTTCTATTTTGTCTATTGGGAAATCAACTTTCGAGATATCGTCCAAAATTTGTATTTCCAAAATCTCGTCCGGTTCACCTATAGTTGTTAAAACGAGCGTCAGAAGCAGAAAGAATCGCAACATTTCGTATATGCAATATTTTACTTTTAACCTATCGACAGTATGACTAAGAATACTTGTAAAAGCTGCAATGAATTTGCTTTTATATGCTCGCTTCCAGCAATAAAAATGACACCCGATAAGAGAGATATGAGTAAATTTTTTGGCTTCGATTTTTTTTCGAAATGTATGCAGATTCCGTATCTCCAAATCTTAATCAATTGCTAATAGAATTAAATCAATATTTTGCTAATTAAGGTAGGTGCGGGTAATAAGGCCTGTCGGCTAATAAAGCCTAAGTAACAAAAAATATAATTTAAAATGATCGATGTCGCTCAAGGTCATAATCGCAGGTAGCTAACACTCATCGATGGCACCTGAAACTTTTTGCGACGCTTTTGTTGATTTGGATACATACTTTTTATTTTATTTCAAATCTTCCTTAGCTAGTCAGTCTACCTAATCCCATCACTTTAATAAATTAAACCGATTTAAGCTTATCTTATCCCATCATACGACGAAGGAGTGCATTGTTTATTTTGTAAAAAGCGACAATTTTAGCTTTGTGAATTTTCAAATCTACCTGTCCCTCATTTTTTTTAGTGCCACTTAACCTCTTGCGCTATCAATTAGTTAGCAGAAATGTGTGCCCATCCACCCAGAGAAATTTCAAATGAGCTTTTACTTGGAATAATTTGTGTAAAAGCTTCGATCAGATTGCATGTACAAAATGCTACATATATGCATATAATACATATATTGCATATAAAAGAGTAATAAAAGTTTAATTTTATAGGTATATAAACTATATAAAAGATCAACAAAGGTACCTGCGTACCTGCGTACATATTGTAACAATCATTTCAAAACAGTTATTAGCAGAAATATAAAGTGGTCAGAATTAGGAAAGGCGGTCGGAAATAGGCCAATTTCACGTTCGAATATCACTGTTCTGCTCCTATCCTAGTCTAACAGTAAAGAGCTATTACCAATGTGAAATGCAATAAAATGTGGCAAGTAGCACAGTAGTGCAGGAAATTCAGTAGACGTACGCTGTACGTCGTTCGCAGTATAGGCAAAAATTACCAGTGACGTACATTGCACGTCAAAATAGCGCAAGAGGTTAATAATTCTGTTCTAAACGAAATCGTTGAGATTGTCAAGATACCGGTTTTTTTTAATTACATATATGTTTTCATCATATGAAGCGGATAAACATCAGTGATAGATTTTATTCCATCTGCGATTTGAGGGTTCCATAACTAGTAAGGAATTATAAGTTATTTTAAATTAAAATATTATGATAACAATTAAACATTACTAATAATTATGTAGGTATTTACTTTTATACGACTAGAGAATCCTTATGTCCTTGCCTAGCACGCTCTTGGCTAGTTTTTTTAAATAATATGATTCGGATCACATTTCACACCGAACTTTGCATTGAATTGAAATTTTTGAGTAGTTACCCGTAGCAAAACTTTTTAATTGTGCGAAATCAATATCAAAGTGCATTGGCTTATGTCCACTTTGCGTCAAAACATGAATCCAATAATTTGTTCAGTTCAAGATTTTAAGTTTGGACGGTGTTCGAACGAACTCTTTCATAAAGAAGAGCGGTCGGTTTCAAGTAAAACATGTTTAATATGATGCACTTTATTTTTGATTATATAGAGATGGAATTGATTATGAATTTTAGAGATGGATTGGTGATGAATTTTAAAGTTCAGTACGCAATATCCGTTGTGTTAGAATATGGATTGAACTAGTTCATTTGTATTTTAGGGTTAAATTACTGGTATTTTAATGAAGTATTTAACTATAATTAACGTTAGCTTGTATTAGCGATGTCATTGGGCTATACCAGCCAAAAGCCATAGCCATTAGTTGCGCCTTTCCGTTTTAAAAAATTCAATTCAATAATAAATTCTAAATCCGTAACAGATAAAAAACGTACCTTCTTTTAACTATAATTTTGATATACTAATTTAATCTTGCAACTTGGCTGTGAGAACAAATTATTTTTCCGTATATGTGCTTTAAAAATTTAAGCAACATTAATAAAAATAATTAAACATTTTATTTATCGAATAAAAGGGACTGGCAAGTTTTCGTTGATATTTTGGCCTGTATTTTTCCCGCGTCCATTCACCAAATTAAAAAAACAAAAAAAAAACAAAAAAAAACACGTTATGACACCAAAGCTGTAAAACTTGCTGTTAGCGATTCAGCTAACAAGAAAAAAATTTTCACTTAAAAAACTATAACATAAGAGAAAAACACTATAGGCTTATTCATGCTTTTTTGTCTTTCGTATTGTTTCGTTATATCAAGTTTAAAATTTTGATATAGGGAATTGATAACATTATAAATTATAATTTTTTTCTTGTTCCTCATACGAAATGCAATTTTTTCCTTTCTTTAATTGAAACTAATCACTAATAGATAATTGGTTTTTTTCCTATCACGTTAAGTTTTCGAGAAAATTAGGGTTAAAAAATGAAAATAACCGTATTTTAGCCACTTTTGGAATTTTTTTTAAATAACAACGAATTTTCGTAGCAGCTCGAAATGTAAGTCAAATTAAAGTTTGTATTCTAAATTATTGTCTTATAATTATTGTCTTTATGATATTTTAGTCAAAATAACATTTACTTTCATTTAAAACAAATTGGGTAATGGACGAAAAAAAATTATGCCAAAAATTGCCATTCTCCTTTATCCTAACTATTGATGCGCTGAGAATATTGTTTTTCTTTTAATTTTTTCTTTGAGCATATGAAGTTAAGAAATTTACTGAGAGGCTAATAAATAAATTCGTAGCAAGTACTAAGAGTATTTATTTAACCGATAAGAGTTGCATCCACCTGATAATTTAATACAAAAATACAAAGGAAAATAAAAGGATCAGCTAAAATCAAATATAAAAGCAAGCATGTAAACGTTCTTTATTTTTAGGAAAGTGGACCATTGAGTCCACAGTTGGTTCGATGACGAGCCATTGATAAAAGAAAGTGACTGCTAGCTTTTAGCATGTGAGATTGAACATTGAAACCAACTCGATCCAATAAATAAATAAACTTTTTTTGATTGCGTTCGATCCATCTAGAGTAACCGTCATAGAAAAGACACAAAACAGGGGCTGCATATTTAAGCGGTGATCGAACAAGCGAAATAACCCAACCCGATTAGACAGGCTGTCAATTTGGCTTCGAAAGTCGAGCGTATTTCCTAGATCTTTCATCGCTGCAAGTTTTTATAAAATGCTACCATTTAAATAGTAATTAAACATTAAAGCATACTTCTTACGGCAGATAAAACATCTGTCAATATTAAGGATAGATTTTCGGTTTTTTCCATTTAGAAAATTAAAAGATAATTCATTTTGGGAAATCAAACAGGGAACTCACAATTTCTATTTTTAAAAAACTCAAAGAAACTTAACCTTACGAATATTTTAGTTTTAACTCATCGACTTTTCAACTGAAAATATATTAAATATTTCATTTTTGTATAAAATTATCTGTCTTCGATTTTGTTTGTCGAGGTATTTGGAAAATGAAGGTAATTTTATTTGTTCTGCTGACTTATCATGTTTGATAACAAATGTATGCAGATAAGCAGATTTGTTCATATCATTCATACACATTTTGGTATTCGTTGCTTTAGTCAGTGTGCGTGTTAAGGCTTTAGTCGAGGAAGTCAATTTATGGGGTCCAGTCGCTTTGATAACTCATATCAAACCGATTTAAGCTTATCTTTGACTATTCAGTGGGAGGGGTTGCATTGTTTATTTTTGTAATAAGCTCAGCTGTAGTTAGAGAAATTAGTATTTGCTTTGTACTTGTTCAAACTTATAATTTCAATCATGCTTAATTTAGATTATTAAAATTGGAAATTATATACAAAAACTCTTAACGAATTCGCGCAGGTTGTCAAAATGTCGGTGTTTTTATTTATGTGTGCTTATCTTCTGAAGCGGATAAACATCAACTAAATTTTAAGTTATTTTACTCTTTTAACAAAACATCAGTAATATTAATTTACTCTTCAAACTTTGCTTGTACAAACCTCTGGAGTAGACTACAATGAATGTATTTTCGTGAAAATGGTTTCATCGAGTTTTTGATAGTGAAAACTCTGATCTTAAAATTTTAAAAATTATTTTTAACTAGCTGGGTTACCCGGTTTCACCTGACATTGGGTAATTACTTCGTAATTAAACTCTTCTCAAATGTTCTAGTTTGTTATATCCTAGAAATTGTTTCAATACGAAAACTCCTTTATGGATCATCCATCTTAATTATCCAAATCTTAATAATATTCAAAATTAGTGGCCTCAGAATAATTATAGTACTAATTTCCATTAAAATCCGTTGAAATTGAAACATTCTGGTTGCCATCTTGGATTTGGAAATTTTGATAATATTCCAAATTAGTTGCCTCAGAATAATCATTGTACTAATTTTCATTAAAATCCGTTATAATCGAGACATTTTAGTCGCCATGTTGGATCCGCCATCTTGGATTTGGATATTTTAATAACATTAAAAATTAATGACCTCAAAACAATCATTGTACTAATTTTTATTAAAATCCGTAGGAATTGAGAAATCTTGGTCGCCATATTGGATCCGCTATCTTGGATTTGGAAATTTTGGCAATATTCAAAATTGGTGCTCTCAAAATAATCACTGTACCAT
Source organism: Dysmachus trigonus (assembly GCA_949715965.1). Lineage (NCBI taxonomy): Eukaryota > Metazoa > Arthropoda > Insecta > Diptera > Asilidae > Dysmachus > Dysmachus trigonus. The sequence continues at coordinate 49,926,637 of OX454319.1, read as the reverse complement.
CTTTGATTAGTAAATTTTGATAATATTCAAAATCAGTGACTACAAAACAATCATTGTACCAATCTTCATTAAAATCCGTTGAAATCGAGAAATGTTAGTCATCAAATTGAGTTCGCCATCTTGGATTTGTAAATTTTAATAACATTCAAAATCAGAGACACCAAACCAATTGTAAGGAGTGAGGTTGAGGATATAAGTCAATCAAACGCCGAACTTGGTGACTGACAATAATTTTTATTTCATCGCCCTAATTTATAACAATCTATAGACTAATACAATAATAATAAAAAACAATCTTACAACAAAATGCTTAATTATCAAATCAACACAAATAAATTGAGACAAATATTGATTACGCTACAATAAATTAAAAAATGAATAAATCTAAGACCAAAAAAACTACAAGAAAAGCGGCGCATAATCAAGCACAATTCATACGCCGCGCACTGCCGTGCACGCGCATCAGCACTTTTTTTGGCCCGACTCAGGTTCGGGCAGCGGTGAATGAATTGTGCTTGCTGAGTATGCACTACGGCGACCTTGCATTCCTATGAGTGCAAGCCACTTCGTTTGTGCATGCATAAACACCAATCATTGTACTAATTATGATTAAAATCGGTTAAAATCGAGAAATCGTAGTCGCTATATTGGGTCCGCCATCTTGGATTTCTAAATTTGGACGGTGGATTTGAAATCAGCATCCCGCAAAACCCCTAAGTACCAATTTTCATGAAAATCGCTTCAAATTTAAAATTTTGAACCGCCATGGTGGATCCAACATTTTGAAACCCTATATATTACCTCAAAAAAATATGTACTACCTTCGGACAAAAAATGAAAAATATCAATGCAAGCATTTGGGCGTGATTGAGCAACAAACAAACAAACAAACTTTCATTTTTATATATATAAAGGGATATAGGGATTACAAATTAATTACTTAAATGAATGATTCTTGATTATTTAATAAATCTAATTAGTCACAAAAACGCAAAAGAAAAATAATTAAAACGGAAATAAAGAAATACACCGCATTTATTTAATTTTAGATTGCAAAATACTTTGTAAAATTCGCATAGTATGGAAAAAGTGTTTAAATTCAAAAGTTAGTATTTTCAAGGAGACTATTCACTTATGCCAAAATAATCCCTCCTAACGTTATTTTACTTAACAGGACAGGGAGAATTTCTTTATTTGAATGCTTCTTTTATGAATAAATCGAAGGAAATAATATGATACAAGGTGGAATCTCTCCTTTTTATTATAAGTATATTTGGATTCTACAATCGAATTACCTCTAAATAACTCAAGCTCAAGAAAGTATTAAATAATTTTACTTAAAAATCCTCTTCTAATACTTCCAATATTGAGTCTTACGATTTTACCAGATGTTTAAGGTCAACGTGAAAACTTGATAATACTCAGTAATGAAGACAATAAGCTTGTCTTGATTTCTGATTGACATAAAAATAACAAAATAACTTAATTTTTTAAAGATTTAAAAAAATACTTAACTACTGACTAATCAAGTCTAATCTAGTCTAATCTAATCTACTCTTGTATCACTTTCTTTCTGTACTTTGGAGGAAAATAATTGATAACTAATTAAAAACACAAGTCGACATGCTGTTTGTGTCAGCATGATTTTTTAAAAACTTTGCTTTTGTGCCCAGGATAGGAAATTCGAGATTTCTATTCCGAAAAAAATGGAGTAAATAATTTAAGTATGCTGGATATGCTTTAGAATATCCATGAAATATACTCCCTGCTCAAAATCCCTGCTGGAGTTCCTCAAGGATCCGTTATGCGTCCTTTGTTGTATAATATCTACACATTGGATTTTCCACATCTCCGAAATTACCAGTTCTCTATATACGCGCACGATACAAGCATTTTTTTTTTTTTCAATCGAAATGCATCGAAAATGGTTACCAATCTACAAAATGCATCGAACATAGTGTTTATTACTTTAAGAAGTGGCAAATCAAAAGAAATTCCACTAAAATCCAAGACTTTTTCTTTACCCGCACAAGAAAACATATCTTTTTACCTCAGCAAAGCCTTAAAATTAACTTATCACATATTGAATGGTGTAACGAACTAAAATACCTTGGTATCTTCTGGTGCTTCTATCTGGGCTGACTGTCCTAAACGTATTGTAATAAGTTTCAAAGAATAATTACCTGTTCATTAGTCTGAACTGAGATTCTAATCACTGTAAACTGATATGAATTCTCAATAATAATTGTAAATTATGTTTAATCATTTCTCTAATAATATTTAACCTTTAACCAGGGACATGACAAATTTATAACACTATAAGGGACATAACGTGTCACAGACTACTACTTTCAAGAGTCTATTTTTGTTATAAAAATCAATTTGGATGTTTTAAAATTGTATTGATATTTAATCATTGGTATGTAATAAAAAATATTAAATACATTTAACCAGCTTTTATTATAAAAAAAAAAAAAAAAACAGTATAACAGTCAGTGGTACTTTACAGAAAGTGCCAATTTGCTAAGAATTTGCATAATGCGCGACGTCTGTGAGACTCCATGTCACCAGTTCAAGGTTAAATATCTTAAAATAACATTGAATTATTAAATAGGTTTGCGAAATGTACAAATATTTCTCGACAATTTGAATTGATATTACCGCTATAAAAAATTGTGTGCTCTGACATTTGCATGTATAAAATGACAGTTTTCACCTACAATTTTATTAAAAATAATAGGAAATTGCTTTTGATATGAAAAATATTACAAATTAACATCGGATTTTTCTCAGTGTATGATACTGCGTGAATTCAAAACATTATGCAAAGCTCTGACTATGAAAAGTCTTTCTACGAAGGCGAAATCCAATGACGTGGTAACCCTCTGCCTGGAGCTGTCGCCGACTGAGCGTGATGCGGACGCCAATTTTAGCCGAAGAGTCAAATTCTTGTGGGACGGGGGTGGGTTTCGTGGGAAGGTCAGCGATTTCCTGGCGCCAGTAGTCCGCGATTCGTTCATTACGAAGAGAAACGCAAACAGCGCGATGGGCCCTGCCCTGCTTGGGGTAGGCGCCCTCGACCGCTGATTTCTGTATGTCATGCAACGCAACCGTTCCCCAGTTAGGTTAGGCTGGGCGAAGGGAGGTTCGATTATACCCACCGTCCCTCGATCTGCCCAACGCGGGGGAATGCATGGCGAACATTTTGCCCTAACGCCTGCAGGGTTAGTCCCAGTTAGGCAACAGCCCGTCCGTAAAACAGCCATAAAATTGATGGCTTTTGTGAAAAGCAACTACACCAGGAGAGTACTTTTTCAATACTTCCGGGCACTAGTGGGGCAAGTTTGGTAGCCCGCGTCAAAAAGTGCGACCCCAAATTCATCCCAGAACAATTGGGTAACCCCAAATATCTATCGCTCCCGGGTAACGATCGAAATTTGTGTGTCTTTCATGACGAGGTAAATGGTAAATGTAATTCACCGGATTAATTCTTCACGTGACAGATCCAATTTCCACCCGGAAGGCGGAAAACTACTGCCTACATCCAGCAGTTGACACTCTCCACGAAATGTCCTTTGCGCTCTGTTTATTTACCTTTTATGACTCCCATCAATTCCGGTCGAGAATCGCACACTAACGCTCAAAATTATGGAAATGGCTACAGTTTCCTGAGCCGTCCTCAAGGGGAATCGCATTAACTGGGAGATATATTTGTTATGCGCCCTCTAATTGTCGACATTTGTCAAGCTTTTCGGAACACTTTTTTCCTGTCATCACTTTCAATGAGATTCACCTCTTTTCATCTTTACTGAGCCGTTTAAATTACGACTGTAATCACTTCCCTTCATATTTTATGGTTTATTAAGTAAGTAAGCAATTTTCAATTTTCCTCCCCCTCTGTTCGCTATGACCCCTGTGCAAGTAAATTACATACTAAAATATTAAGAATTTGTGAATATTCTAGTACGTATAGAACCCTCATAAAGGATTTTTACTTACTTCGAATTTAATTTTGAAATTTGAAAAAAATATGGCATTTAGTCTGTTAAGTGAATACACATTTTATTGTTTTCTTATAATACGACTACTCCAATAGAATGCAATATTTTTAATTGGTGAGAATCGATTTAGAATCTTTGCTCAGTATTATATATATATAAGTATTCTCTCTCATTTGTGCTACACTCTTCAACATTTATAAAGTTTTCGCATGTAGCAATTCAGTGCTGCCCCAGTTGATGAAAGTTTTCTTGCGGGCGGGGAGGGAAAAGGGAAGGGGACATTTTTCATGGGAACAGTGCCAGTGCATTTCCGAAATCTAAAATGAAATGTTTTCCTTTGAGTGTCCTTGTTAAAATTAAACAAAAACAAAAAAGGCGGGTGAAAACAAGGCAGTGGCACGGGAACGCTGAAAGTGAATCAACAAAAATTTTTTGTTGAAATTCTTCTGCAACACTTCACCCCGAAGGCGAATCGAGTAACACATCCAGAGCGGCTTTTGTTTTTATTAATTTCTATGGAAGGAGGCACAAAGTCCCCTGGAAAACTCTCGTAAACAACTGGAACTCATTACTGATGTAATTATTGTTGACACGAATGAGTGTTAGTGTGGCGTGCGTGCGGCGTGGGTGGACTCCGCGCCCCCGTCCCGCCTACATTCCACTTCTTTCAGCTATGTAAACTAACCATGGTACCGGCGGCGCTCGAAGATCCTTTCCACATTTCAACATTCTGCTCGTATATTTAGCGGAATTTACGACTTCATTAATTCTGTCGAGGAGTTTTAATACGATCCCTGCGAGCAACAAGGATTCGGTTTTATAAATTGTGGGGTGGCACTTTTCCTTTTAAGTGAAACAATTTCAACCTCTTTATGGGAGGAGTGAACATAATTATGGGAAAGTAACGAACTCATCTCTTTTTCTTTCAGATTATGGTTGATGTCTGGACTGCACATTCGGTCGGTGAGTATGTAACACTTGTGAATAAATTGCTCATTCAATTTCAATAGCGTATCTTGCGTCCTTCATCATTTTATAATATTCGTTTTTTTAAATCTGAGAGAATCATACTCAGTCATCTTATTTATGAAAAATATCCATGTATAAACCGTGTGAGCTAAGGACAACTTCAGACTGCGGAATTAAGTTATTACGACAATATAATTACACTCGGATGCGCTCAATTCTTGATTATAATTAAAAATACATCTTTATACGTTGTTTCAATTTTTTATTAAGGGGTAATACTACCTTGTGTGCACGAAATCAAGAGTCATTTTTTGAGTTTGTTTTTACGAACATTTTTTATTATAGTGTAATTCGATTTTGTGTACTTGTTAAAGTACTTAAACAGATTTTTTAACCATATTTTAGATGCGTATCCAGAGTGCAGAAGTTGTCGTAGTTTTTTTTTCTTTATCTGCCTTAGCGTACCTCTATCTTAATGTTGCTAACTGTAGCTTAATAATTATATTCTAGAGAACTATAATACGTAGCATTTTTTTGATTGATTAAAATTTTCGAATTCTATTAATAATTTACTACCGATTTTTGTATCAAAAAAAAAAAGAAGGTTTACCTTCAAACTAACACCATTTTTCTCAACAATGCTATATAATAACTGAGAGGTGGAGATTAAATAAAAAGAAAGGAAGCAATAATATAAAAATAACATTGAGAATATAAAAATAAAAATAGTAGCAATATGCAATATACTAGAGAAAATTATATTTTGCCAATAAATGAAACAACGTTAAAATAATCCATATATGTGCACTCCACGTGCCTTCTGAACTCACTAAGTTATCTGCGCAACTAAAGGCAGACCATTCCAGCGTCTTACCATCTAGACGAGAAAGAAGCTCTCTTTAATTTTTTTGCTGAAACGTGGAATCAATAAGTCACGCTGTTGTTTGTAACTAGAAAATTGAAAATATTCCCTCGAATACTCAGGCTTACCACTTTTCAACATCTTAAAAAAAAAACCAGTGTCCAACAACTCATCTATGTTGAAATATGATCATGTCTGTGCAGTCCAAAAATGAATTGTAAACAGTCAGTAAAAACCTCAAGTTTTCTAGAGAACTTATTATCTAGCTCTGCAAAAACAAGTAGTAAGTAACTTTCCCCAGACTCATGCGTAGTTCAGTTAGCAGAATACTGGCGGGAAGCCAGTCTTCGCAGGTCAGCGTAGATTTTCCGAATGACGGCATTGACATATGGGAATGAGTTCACTCTTCATATTGTGTGAAAATCTTTGTTTAGCTTGCAGCGACTATACCTACTTATTATTAGAATAAAAGTGCTTTTTTGACAGTTTATCAACCATGTACAGTGCTGTGAATAATTATAGACTCAACTATATTTTTAGGTCTCTCATAAAAACAAGTAATTATTTCAAATAACTGGGTTCTTTTTTAGATTACATGCCTTCAATAAAATTTAGTTGGGGTGAAAGGGTGATCATATTCCTTTCTAAAATAAAATTAAAAAATAAAATTTAAAAAAATCGCTTTAAAATCCGTGAAAAATTATAAACTCAGCATAACTATGATACGTTTTTTTATTTAATATTTAGTCCATTTTCCCTTATTTTTTATTACATCTAATAATCGGCTCGGAACGCTATTAATAAGACTATTTAATACCCCATCTGATATCTCGTTCCACGCTGCTTTTATTCTTTCCTTCAGCTCTGCAACATTTTCAATGGATGGCCTCTCCTGGTCGTAAATTTTCCTCGCTAAGATTCCCCACAAATTTTCAATAGGGTTCAGGTCGGGACTTAACGCTGGCCATGGTAATAATTGGATTCCGTAGTCCTGAAACCACTTTTGGTGGAGGCCGCCGTATGGATGGGTGCATTATCCTGCTGGAAAATAATGTTTTCATCTTCCGCAAGTGTTACAAAAGGCAGTAGATGTTCCTCTAGTAACTCCTGATAGTCGACAGCATTCATTCTACCATTGACGAAGGCTATTTCGCTCCTAGCATTTTTTTTGAAAGCTGCCCAAATCATCACAGATCCCCCTCCTTGTGCTCTTCTTGATACGATTCTTCTTTCCTTCCGTAAATCGTGCCAGTAGTAATTAAATCCATCTGGTCCATCGAGATTGAATTTCTTTTCGTCGCTGAAGATGACATGATCCCAAATTTCACCTTTTTGTATGAAATTTTCAGCGAATTTAAGTCTAGCATCGATGTGTCGTTTCGTCAATTTGGGTTTTTGCAAACATTTTTGGTATTTAAAGTTCTTTGAACATGCAGCCCATTTCCTAACTAAGCTAGGGTCACATTGCAAGTTCAAACGTCTAACAATTTGCGATGATGAAGCTCCTGTGTTCGATAGTTCTCTTAAAACTGCGCGTTTCACATTAGGCGAATATTTTGGAGGCCGTCCAGATGACTTCTTCTTCCCATAATTCTCGATCCCAAGCTTCAAAAAGTTCTTTACTACACTCTGCGATCTTTTAATTTCACTCGCGATTTCTCTCTGAGTTTTTCCACAGTTCCTTAAATCAATAATTCAATGTTTTTCAACATCAGTTAATTTTTTTCCACGCGGCATTTTAAGCGGCAATAAAATTGTTCAACTGTTAAAAATCATACCCCCACGTCTTCAAAGTATTAAAATTCTGCATAAAAACTCGAATCCACGTTAGAAACTCTCTTGGCAAACTCCGAACGGCAAGTGAGTTTATAATTTTTCACAGCTGCATAATGCAGTTTTTGGTATTTTTACCTTGTACTTAGCGTGGTTGAAAGAAAGGGAAAGATAGATAATTGAAAGGGTTTTCTGGGATTACCCAAATAACATGTTCGGGCATCAAAATTCATTTCCTAGAAATGCTTTGGAATAAATGTGAAAAATATGTTTGAGTCTATAATTATTCACAGCACTGTATGTAAATTGTACAACCTGCTTAAGACAAAATAGTGACTGTCGACAGTTTTGCTTTTCATTCCATCTTCTGCTATGATCTTGCACAGCCCAGCACATAATAAGTAGGGAAAATAAGGATTTTACGAGCTCAACAAAAGTTCCTGGGCTGATTATGCGTGAGCTTGCTATATTTTTGGCCAATATATCGGCGCGTGGTCTCATTGCAAGTAATGCCGCTGCGTCTTGGCACCCAAAATATTGTTAACTTGTGTCTAATTCCTTAGACAGACAGCACATAGAAATTACTAACTAGTACTAATTACTAATTTAGGTGCTCTCTGTCATGGAATTATCATCATTATGGCCGCTTAATGACTAAAAATTTGATCATTTATGACTTGCTAAATGACCATAATTTTTTGATGATTTGTGCCTAACCCCGACTAGAATTTATAGGGGGCATGCCTCATGAAGCGTGTGCGCCTCATGTGGTCGGTGAGGGGTATGCCGATAGAGGGATTTCCTCGTAGATTCCTTATGAGGACCTCACAAAATAAAATCAGCGATACTGAAGTTAGGTTTACCTTATGAGTTTCTCACAAGGGTCTTTATGAGGCAAACCTAATGCATTTATAACCTTACAATGAAATAGGCAATCCCACCATTTGCCTTACGGGGGTTCGATTAGGCAAACATCAAATATACACCTAGGCTCATACTTCTCAAATGTGCTAGTTTTTTATAATCTAGAATTTTTTTTAACCCGAAAAACCCTTTATGGATACGACATTTTGAATTTCCAAATCTTAATATAGTTCTAAATTAGTGGCCTCAGAATAATCATTGTACCAATTTTCATTCAAATCCGTTGAAATCGAGAAATCTTGGTCGCCATATTGGATCCGCCATCTTGGATTTGTAAGTTTTGGTAACATTCAAAATCAGTGACCTCAAGATAATCATTGTACTAATTTTCATTCAAATCCGTTGCAATCGAGAAATTTTGGTCGACATATTGAATCCGCCATCTTGAATTTCTAAATTTGGACAGCGAATTTGAAATCAGCATTCCGCAAAACCCCTATGTACCAATTTTCATGAAAAATGTTTAAATCGGGTAGCAATTGTTTTGCCTCATGAGGACCACATACGGCATTCATAATGATGCGCGAATGAGGCAAGGCGTTATTTGCCCTTCTTGCGCCTTATTAGGCGGCCTCATGGGACCCACACGAGGCAGTATGGCTAGCCTCATAGGGACCCTAGCTGTACCCCTCCAAAATTCTAGTCGGGAAATGATGAGAAATGCACTAGAATTCAGCTGATTTTGTGCTTCTATACCAGTTGTAACATTACTTTGCGCTATCCATTACAAAGAACAAGAACAAGACAAGCACAAGGACTATTGAATAACTGATAAATGATGATTACCAAATGGCTGTTTGTCACCACTTCATTAATTAATAATTAGTGCTGAATGAGTAATTAACTAATTATTAATTTAGTGCGCATGGTAGAAGGGCACCAAGATTCAGAAATTTTCTGTACTCGCTAACGAGCTTCGACAATGTATTGTGTCTTGGCTATCCGAGAAAATTAGAAGTAAGAAATCTAGTTGTGTAAACGTGTTTCTTCTTTCTAAACCTTGAATAATTCCTATTAAGTTCACATTATAATGTCTTGTCAAAATACGTAGATAATCACGGCTAATTTCCATAGCGATCATCTTTTGGGCATACGCAGTACATAAATTAGTGAACTTGAAATGAAAAAATTATAATTTGTTTAAACAAAATGTTAACGGTTAAATTTGTGTTTCTTTGCTATATCCTTCTCTTATTTTGAGAATCGAATCTATGGAATACTTTGTTTTACTTTAATGAAAATCATCGTAAGGCACTAAAATCGTGTAATAATTTCTTAAAGTAGACAAATTGAGAAAGTATAATGACACTTTTTTTATGTGATATGTAATACGATAGCTGCGACACTTGGAAACTAAGTAAAATGCAATTATTTATGGTGCAAACTATTAGTCTCCACATAAAGCCAGTTCAGCTTTAATTAACCCGAAGCAGTCCAACCTGTCCAATTCCTTTTAAGTCCTTGACACTGCTGCACTTATCCCTAAGTCCTATTCTACCAACTTGAAATTCCTTTCAGGATTTTTCTGGTTTTTATTCCTTCATCCCGCACAAAGGCACAATGAGCCGCGAGCTGTGGAGCATTTTTCCATTCGGGGCCAAAAATTGCAGTCAAAAACAGAAAAGTTGCTCTCAACCTTTACAAACTAGACACACCTACATCGATGGTACAATGGCGAACAATGGTTCATTCGGTGGACGTTGCAATCGGTGCATCGCGGTGCATTCAGAGCTCGGCGTGGCTGGGTAATTGAAGCTGCTGTCCATTATTGGTTTCATGTTTCAAGATTGTTCGAACCGCTTGAATTGTTGCCAGCCAATCTGAAGGAGCCTTGCTGGGAAGCGTCTTAACCCCAATCAATGGAGCTCGCTGCAGTGGTGGGGATCCCTTCTTCCTCCTGTCGCCTCGGGTACTCCGGGACTTCGGGAATTCTAGCGTGGAGCAAAATCAATAGGGCATTCGCATTTTTAATCAATAAAATAAAGCCTCCGTCAGAGATACGTTCTACAGAGCACAGTGGGCCGGTGTTGTTATGGGATCGGCAAGAATTTGGAAAAGGGTTTAGCATTGTGTGCGCTTTTGTTGTTCCGGCTCTTACTGGGCAAGAACAAATTTGCGCCGTGCAGACTGAATACAAATAATTTTCAAATTCGTCGAAGAGGAGGAGCATCTGTTGCCCAGCTTAGCCCAGCCCTTCAACCCTTACCCCCAGCGGTGGTTCCAATCGAGGTTTTTCCAGGGCCGTGGATTGCACAAAAAGGGCACCAGCTCCAATGCATTTGGCTGAGTCATAGAAATCAGGAGTGGGGTGCAACTATTTAATTAGTTTGTGGCTGTTTGCCACTGCGGGTTTCCGGCTTGTCCACTTCCTTGAGTTTTAATCGGACAAATGAGGCCCAATTTAGAGCTAGGGCGATATACAATTCCTGCGCTGAGTGCATGGCTTTAGATATGTTGGCGTTAATTTTAGATTGGTACGCATAATTGTGCATGCATAAATTAGCGACCACAACCGGATTAGGAAACATGCACGAATAACGCAAGTTTTAAACAACGAGTCATTTCAGATGAAATTATCACAAGGGTGAAGTCGCACCCTTTTTTCGATGAGATTTGATAAGAATTATCATTTAGATGCCAAAAAAACATTGCGTTAGAGCACTTTTTTTATGCTCTACCAAATTTGAAAAAATTACTCAAAAACGAGAAAAAATTTCACGTGTTAGAACATACAGTTGGTGTTAAAAATTATTTATTTCAATGAATAAATAACTTTAACGCTTGTAGCAATAAAATTGACATTCGGAATACGGGCTAAACCAATTTAAGATGTAAGTTCTCAAATTACTCAATTTTAATCAATTAATTACAATCGTTAATTTGTAATTATTGGCCTTTATTACGGGTAAAAATTAACGAACTTGATTTAGAAAAGTCACTTCCAGTGGGAATTAATTGTAAGGTAAATTCTAATCGAGCAACAAATGAATAACATTTTAATTTACCTCTTTCCGTAGCGCTTATAAATATCTGCAATGCACGTGTTTGAAAACGTATACGTACGTATACGTATGGATAAAAAAGCGTCTCGATGATGTCCATTTTTACCAATTGTGTACAACGCATTTAAGTAGACTCAGATGTGCGCAGTATGCCGCTGGTCAAAACTATCTTGCTTACCAATTTTTCCAGTCAAAGACAATTTTGTCTCAAGACAAGGTATATAGTGTGACTATAATGTGCGCTAGGCTTTAGTTTCGGTCCTCAACCATCAAAATACTAAAAAAGAGAGATATGTGATTTCGATATGTGATATTTGAAAGTCAAAATCTTGTCTTACTCGCATTGAAACTAATAAGCTTAGTTTTTGTTGATTTAAAAATCAATAATTATTAGCTTTTTTGTGGTCATATAAAAAAAATAAGCTTAAAATTTGAACATTTTAAACCGTATATTTTGAGCTTCGAAAGTAATATACATATACGTATAATAAGTAGGAATAAAATAAAAGTCGGACATTTTTAGAATATTAAATTCTTATCTTTAACTTGAATAACACATTTGTCTCGTTTTGTTATTTGAATATCTCTTCTAGTACCGACAGCTAGTTTAAGGTACTAGTTCCCTCAAAATTTTCCCCCAAATGGAATTTTTTATTTCTACATTTTATGGTTCCTTATACCTTCAGAAATCATCTGCTAAATTTGTATAAAGAAATTCGAAAAAATCGAGGAGCTACAGCAGTTTTAGTGCGCGCGCATTTTTGATTATACACACATAAATATATCGTAAAAAAACTTTAAACGCGCTTTTCTCGAAACTACATTTTTCGAAACGGCGGACAGTCAATCTCCTGATTGGCTGAACCGATTTGAATAAACATATAGCGTTTTATTTGTTAAGGTCTATTCTAGGGCAATTCACCAGAAAATTTCGAAAAAGTTGATAAGAAACATACATATTTCCAAACCGAACAAAGCGAAAACAAATGCGATTTTTTCAAATTTTTTTTCAAATATCCGCCATTTTTTTTTTACCAATTTTTTTACTAATTGTGGTGAATTGCCTCATAAAATATCTTCCTTTTTAACATGCTTTTTTTTTTTTGTTTGTTTCGGACTTGTCGTTTCTGAGATTGAGTGTTCGCCATGGAATCCTCTTTTTTTGGACTGCTCCTTTTTGAATAAAGTACTAAAAAAAGAAAAAACAATTTTTTTTTTGTTAAACTCAAGACTTATATATTCAAATAAAAAAAGATCCAGTTAATTTTTTAATAAAGGAGCTGAGAAAAAAAAATAAAGTTTAAAAGTCGATTTTTTCCTATTCTACAGGGAACTAGTACCTTAATGTAGGTAAAAGTATTACATATTTCAAAACAACTACAAGAATTATTAAAAATTGATGGGCATGAATCAATCTCTTACTTTTTGCATTTATTTTATCTAATTGCTTAAATTAATTAATTTACAAATGCAAAATATTAGCAGAGAAAGAAGTTAAACAAAAAAAAGTATTTGCAATTTGTAATGGCAATACGCGAAATACATAATTCTTAAAAATCTCCATTTCGAACTTTTTGTATTTATTTTATCACGATTTTAAGCGATGATTGATACAAATTAACTAGCACTAGAAAAAATTAGAATAAAACGCCTGTTTTAAAAACATAAATTCGCTATTTTTGGATGGAAACTTTTGCGCATTTTCAATTGACTCTGGCTTCTAGAGGGATAAAAATAAGAAAAAGGTAGGGACAAAATTTCCTAAAAGTGGGTTTATATGGAATGAACCCAAATCAAATAAATTCAGCAAAATAAAGTTTAATTAACATTAAAACTTATGTAGTCGAACGACAATTAAGAACAATGAAACCCTTGAGTATTTGGGAAGTTTCCTTCAAGAAGCTTACAGTCAATTAGCTTTTGCTCAAAAGCCATGAACTATTGAAGGACTTTTGCAGCTAAAAATATATAAGGTCAAGCTATATTAAGCTAAATTCACAGAATCAAGCTAGAATGGACCTTGGGAATAAAATGACGAGGAATATTACTTCTTAGGTTCAAGAGAAAATTAACTTCACAAAAGTTTCTGAAAACATTGCCAAGTAATGGCACAATGCTTCCCCGTGACCTTATTTCATAGAAAATGTAATCCTCTATTAAATGGATCAGTGACGTAATCAGAGTTGTAAGCCGTTCGTGAAAATTGTCGTCTTAGAGAAAATGTGAAAACACAGGGTTAAATAAATTAAGAAACAAATCTATTATATTCACGGTCACAGTTTACCACGAAAAGTTCATTCCGCAGACCATATATCAAGCTCTTTTATGTGGTTAGACTTGAGACCAGGTCGAAATATAAAGAAATGAGGAATTGTTTCCAACCTCACGATGGCTTAAAAGGTTACAATTGTTTGAATTTGTTTTTAAACTATTTTTGACCCATTAGGGGTGCGAAACTTAATGTTTAACGAAAACACATCTTGAGTGAGTAATTTTTTTTTTAAACCTTTCACCAATCATCAGTTTTTTCTTTAGCTTTGTGGCAAGTGATGTCGTCCTGCTGAAACTACCACGTCATCCAAATAGATACAGATTTCAGCATGAATAACGCCATAACTCAGCCGAAGGAACATTCTAATTACAACTATAAATTAACGAATTCATAATTTAAAATTTATTTCAAACTGTAATTAAAAATATCATTTAATTTTCCGATCGTTTTATCTCAATCAGTGTGCCCACTGTAAAATCTATACTAATATTATAAAGCTGAAGAGTTTGTTTGTTTGTTTGAACGCGCTAATCTCAGGAACTACTGGTTCGAATTAAAAAATTCTTTTTGTGTTGGATAGTCCATTTATCGAGGAAGGCTTTAGGCTATATAACATCACGCTGCGACCAATAGGAGCGAAGAATCAGTGGAAAATGTGGAAAAAACGGGGAAAATTATTCATCTTTGAGGGCTTCCGTTGTTGTACCGTTGTTTTTTAGATCGTATTTTCCTTTTTAAACTTTTTCAATCTATATATATAAATAAATGTTTGTTTGTTTATTCGCCTTTTATAGACTCCGAAACCGCTGAACCGAGCCTTGAAATTTATACTAAGTAGTCTCTATTCAAAGGGGAGTAACATAGGAATTCGCATAAAACCGATTGTTTTCAGGGAAGCGTAACAAGGCAGATAAATAGATAGAGAGAAGTTAGATAGAAGCTAGATAAAAGCTAAATAGATAGGTAGATAGATAGATAGATAGTAAGATAGATAGATACATAGATAGATAGATAAATAGAAGACAGACAGAAAATAGATAGACAGATAGATATATAGATAGAAGATAGATAGATAAACAGACAGAAGATAGATAGGACGTAGATAGATAGATGTAGATAGATAGATGGATAGGTAGATAGATAGATAGATAGAAGATAGATATAGATAGATAGAAGATAGATAGATAGATAGAAGATAGATAGAAAGACAGAAAGATAGAAGATAGATAGATAAATAGAAGACAGACAGATGGTAGATAGACAGATAGATATATAGATAGAAGATAGATAGATAAACAGACAGAAGATAGATAGGAGGTAGATAGATAGATAGATAGATGTAGATAGATAGATGGATAGGTAGACAGATAGATAGATAGAAGATAGATATAGATAGATAGAAGATAGATATAGATAGATAGAAGATAGATAGATAGACAGATAGAAGATAGAAAGAAAGACAGAAAGATAGATAGATGCCGTTTAGTTACGGAAATGATTCTATGACCTCAATAACTGAAAATCTATTTACGTTTGGATTAATGGTAATGAAATATTTTATTTATACATTCTCGCATAAAACCGATGTTTTTCGGAGAGGCGTAGCAACGCGCGCACGGTACGGCTAATTATAAATAAATTAAACGACAAGCATCTACATTTTCCCTTCTTTTTTTTCATTATTATGAAATAATGAATTAAGAACACATAATACGTACTATATGCATATGAAGAAATTAAGCAATCAACTGTAGATAAAGGTCCTTTTATCCGTAAAATTAGTATCTACAAAGAGTTATTTTGAATGGGAGAAGTTTAACACTCACTTGAAATTCTTAAAGGTCGACTGTTGAATGATATAACTCCTTACATACATATATAAAAGAATAAGGAGGATGTGAAAACGCACAAACGGTTTAAAAAAGAAAAGAAAAATCTTTTTTACCTGTCTCTATTGCTAGTATAAGGTGTAATTTATACCTATAAGTTAAATAAAAGTCAAGTTATAGCATAGGGGTAACTGTCTGGCAGGACTCCGATTTTACTCGGAAATCTTGGATGGGAACCTTAATGAAATATGTAAACTATATTAGGGGTCTATATTGGGAGACCATGGATGACCCCCCTGAAAAGCAACAAAGGAGATTTCGAAGAAAGTAAAGTTTTTTAAATTAGAAGGAGTACACCGGAAAAAATATTGCGTATGAAATCAATATATTTTTCTTATTACTTTTACATTTTAACAATTCTCTCCCAATTTTATGAAAAATATCAAAATAATATGTATCGGAAACAATCCCATAATTTTAAAGAAGCTCATACGTAAATCGTCTGATTTCGATTGGGCTTATTATAGTAAATAAAATATAAATTTAATAAAAGTATGATTTTCATATACCTCCTTATCAAGAGAAGCCCCACTATCTATCGAAGTTTTGCCCATTTTATGAATATTATACAGAGAATAAAATTTACAAAGGCGTCCAATTTTGGTTAAAACAACTTAAGCAGCTGCAGAATTACAACTTTCAAAAACACATGAGTAAGTACCTCAAGTAAGTGGAATTGTTTGAGTTGATTTTAAAGTAGTCTTAAAATTTTCTGCAGCATTTAAATAAGTGAAAATGTTGCTTATAACTTTGGGATTACATTACTTTGATTAAGATAAACTATATGCTTTTGTTAACAGCGTTTTAGAATTTCAATATGCCAAATTTGGTTGATGAAATTGCAAGTGGTCTTAAACTATTCTGCAAGACTTTAGTACGTCCAAAGCGTTCCAGACGTCCAAATATCTCAAAGGGTTTTTTTTTTCTAGTAAAAATGTTTCAAATAAAAAATTCGTGATTGGAAAGTATGCATTAAATAATTGTAGTTATTTGACCTTGAGAGCTCCGTCAACGTCTAATTCAATTTTTTTTTTATTATGAAATTTTATTTTTCGAAGAAATTTTGTCCGAAACATATTTTTATTCGACATCAATCTTTTAAAATATTGTATTGAATATGTGCGATCTTCATATTTCAATCCCTTTAAGATATTTGATTGTTCTAGGATGTTTTGTTCACCAGTGTTTGCCATATTTAGATTAGATTGTCTAAAAAGGTTGAGTGACTATTTGGGTCGAATGCTACAGTCGTACATTTTCCCGATGACAATTAACGAAATCTGTGTTTTAAACGTCAATAGTTGTCCTGCGTAATGAAAAGTAGCTCGAAGTGTGCATTTTGTTGGCAATCAGCTTGTTTTAATTGTGCTATTGTCCAGCCAGATAAACGTCGAAACTAAGGAAAAGTCTAATGAAGGCCCCTTAACCCTAATCTCAAATGGCAGTGATAATAATGCTCAGCAGACCCGAAATGTGTCTCATCCGTGGGCATCTGTTAAAAAATGAAACTAATTAAAACCGGGGAAAATGACACTCTCGCAAACACGCCAAATGAAAAACTCTTAAAAGTTCAGAGACCTGGAAAAATTGGGCTGGAGTAGAGGGAGGACCAGGATGAAGGGGTTCCTCTATTTAGATGTTGCCCACGTAGGGGACGGAACAATGGAGATTTCGAGGAGCAAAATTGGTATAAGCTTGTAAAGCGATTGTACGAAATCATCTCGGCAGCCACTCGAGCTGTCTTGTTCGTGGTGCTGCGCCCTATCTCCCAATGGTGAAGTAAAAAACCGAGGGCGAGGGCTCCAGAGGTTGTTCCACTTTCCCCCCGAACGGCTAAATGCAAAAACATCCCTGTAAGTGACTCTTTTGTTTTTGTCAATCGAGCCCTTCAAATTACGTTAGGATGCGGTTGCCTGGCGGCCTCGACGGCTGTATAATGGGGCCCATCTCCGCGTCCTTGTGTCGTCGGCCCGATGGGACGGGGCTGAAGGGCTTGCCTCAGGTAATTCCATTAGGGAGAGATGTTGTCACATAACCCCCTCGAAACGGTGTATCATTTAAGGTGTCGACTATTACATAAAATGATGTTCAAGATTTACATAAAAAGGTGTCGTGGTGTCGCGCCGGGGCGCACAGGGGGCGTAAAAGAGCGCCAGAGGGCGAGAACATGTCGCCCGACGGGGAGTATAAAGGCTGGATTTATTGGAGCCCTGTCAGATGGGCTAAAACGTTTATTCTGAGCGAGTTGCCTTGCATTGTATTAGCGGAATTAAGCGACAAAAATTTAATTTCGCCCCTCGTTCTGCTGTAAATTCATCAAGCTTTTTCATGTGCCCGAACTGGGCTTGTTGACAATAAATAAAACTCTTTTTTTTTTTTACCCCCTGCGTGCTCCCCATGTCGTCGCGGACTGCCTATTTTTAGATAAGCTCGGGGACGATATCATAGCAGGGAAACGTTGACGCCGGCAACAAAAATGGAGAAGATAACGAAAATTGGGCACCACCGAACGAGTTCGTATCAAAAATGCAATCGCATATTGTGTGCTATTTCATTCGCTGGGGAATATCTAAATTGGGTGCCCCCGCCCGTCATCTGGCCGCAGCATAATCAAACAATTCCAACAAACAGCGCACAGAACAGAAAATCCTCGGTGAGGAAAACTCAAAGCAAGTATGTATAAGGGAAATGAGAAAACTTGGATTGGAGTTTTCTCCGGCGAGGACACCAGCGTGTGCCACTCCGCTGGGTGTTCTTGTTGTTGTTGTTACTTTTTCCCTTTTTATCTTGTTTTGCGCTCTGCTCTAGGGCTAAATGAGTCAAAGACGTCTGTCGCTACATTATGAAGGAGGTGGGACAATAATTTAGCGTTATTGTAACTAGTGCTGCTCGACTTGGCCTCCGCCCCACGGATCCCGGCCCGCGCACATGCCGCGGAATTGGGGGGAATTGGTGCCACATTGTCTACGATCGATCGGTTGTTCCATGACCCCCGTTCCACTCAAAATACTTCGCAGTGGGCTGATTCATGCACGGGAATATGCTAATGAAGCGGTACGGGTAAAGATTTCGTCGGCCGTAAACTTTAAGGACATGCTCCGCTCCTTGCCACTGCTTCTCGCGACGCTGCTTTTATTTTCGCGGCTTTTGATTCTTCTTCGTAGATAGTGTAAAAAAGATGTTTTCGTAAAAAATACATACTTCGGCAAGAAGATATCATGGCTGTTAAAAGGATGCGAATTACAACGAAGGATAAATATGTTTCGAAAAACAAATAACGAAGTAGAGTTGTAAACAAAAATATGCATACGTGTTAACAATTAAAGATCGAAAAACTTACACATATACATATCTACATACTGATAGGAAAATACTCTGTCGACCTCCCTGACAACCTCGTAAATTGCCCTACTATATGATTTCGGTTATCTGAAACATTTCCATTTCGTTTTTAGTGACCAGATTTTCTCTTTTGCGTGGACTTCTTTCGCAGTTGCGGAAACAATGTTAGTGGCCGCAAACAAATTACTTTGTTTTCCGAACAAACCTAGTAATAATTGTAGTTGTGATAACATAATAAATGAAAACAATATTCGATAGCTGCAAATGAAATATATGTGTATATAGCATATACGATAAAATCCCTTGGTCATTTGCGACATCAAGTGACCTTTTTCGTGTTAATACGAGAATGCGTTTCTTGATCTATGGTATAAGAATTATACCATAGATCAGGCCCATCTGTTGGTTTCTTTTTAATTTTTGTTGGTTTCCTTTTGTATTTTGATACAGACAACTCTTTCGCGCTTAAAAAGTTCATAGAAACACAATGTCACATCTCCGCGGTACGAAATTAATAGATTTACGTTGAACAACGTTGGGAATTATTGAAAACTTATTTCTCAACTAAATTACTCGTTAAATAAGGCCACGCGAGCCATGTGGGCCTGTAGGAGACTTTTTGGTAGGACATGGGGTCTCAACCCAAAGATGATCCTGCGGTTATACAATACAATTGTCAAGCCAATTGTTGCTTACGCCGCCCTTGTATGGTGGCCCAAGGTTCAGCAGCAGATGGCAATTGCTAAGTGCAACAAGCTACAACGGCTTGCTTGCCTCTCCATAACAGGAGCCATGAGGACTTGTCCAACACTCGCCATGGAGGCGATAGTAGGACTCGAACCCCTGCACTTTTTCATTGTGAAATCAGCTGCAATTAGTGCTCTGAGAGTGCGAATCACATCCAAAATGCAAATTGCTGACAATGATTCTCATCCCTGAACGTGCAGACTGGAATGGCGGCGGCCTCAGTCTGAACCCTAGAACTCTCAGCTGGTTCACAGATGGCTCAAAAACGGAACATGATGTTGGTGCTGGTGTC
Source organism: Dysmachus trigonus (assembly GCA_949715965.1). Taxonomy (NCBI): domain Eukaryota; kingdom Metazoa; phylum Arthropoda; class Insecta; order Diptera; family Asilidae; genus Dysmachus; species Dysmachus trigonus. Next base: position 49,906,564 of record OX454319.1, on the reverse strand, counting down.
TATGGACCCAACACCAAGGTCTCGATAGCAATGGGCAAAAATGGCCCAGCATTTTCCAGGCTGAAAACCATGCCATTGAAGCCTGCGCCCTTCTCAATATTAACAAGAGACTTAAAGGTGCCAATATCACTATCTTCTCCGATAGCCAAGCGGCCCTCAAGGCACTCTCGTCATGGCGTTTCTCGTCTAGACTTGTTAAAGAATGCTTTGATATCCTTCAACACTTAGCGACTTCCAACAGGGTTACCCTCTGTTGGGTACTGGGACACTCCGGCGTTGAGGGAAATGAGGTTGCTGATGAACTTGCCAGGGAAGGTTCATCTTCTCGATTCAAGGGTCCTGAGCCCTTCTGCAGCATTGGCTGGTCTTCGTCCAAAGCTGTGATAGACGAATGGGTCAGGAATCTACAGTACATACACTGGGATAACTTCCCTGGGATCCGGCAAGCTAAAGAGCTCGTCAGACCCTATACCTACACTGAAATCAATGCTTTGAGTAAAGCGGATCTCAGACTGTTAGTAGGTTACCTAACTGGCCCCCATGGGCTAAGATACCACCTATATAAAATAGGTCTGTCAAATGAGACGGATTGTCGTCTGTGTCTTGAAGACGACGAAACTACATCACACATTTTGTGTGCTTGTCCGGCTTTAGCACGGTTAAGAAGAAAGATCTTCGGTCAGGAGTTCCTGGACTCGGCTGAAGCTCGTTCATCTTCTGTAAAAGACCTTCTGGCGTTCCTTAGGGTAGCAGATCATCTTTTACTGTAAAGGGGCTTCGGCACAAAAGACCGTCTGGTCGCAGTGCCCACCATGAGGGTCACCCCTAACAATAATAATATTTCCAAAATCAATCACCAACTACGTCTGCTGTACACAAAATTGTAAGATCGTTTTAATGCTGATAATCCAGAAACGATTCTGGCACTAAAGCACAATAGGGCCCTAAAAAATCAAAAATGCGCTACAAAATTGGCTTGACAAAATGGGCAATTACCAATCTAGCCTATGTAGCCATTTCAATTAAAGCCATAAATAATCGGAAGGTTTACTCTTTGCAATAAATCAACATACGGTGCTTTGAAAAATATCGAACAGTGATTATTTTATAGCATTTTTTTAATGAAACCGTCTGATGGCTTACCTTATATAAAATAAATATAGGTTTCTCTATAAAATTCGCCAATAGAAACATATGTAAGTAACTCATAATAAATACTTACATTTACATGTAGTATATGTTTACAAAAATAAAATTCTTAAGTGTTTATTGAATATAATGGTTAACAACTAAAAAAACTTAAAAAGAGAAAAAATAACCGTGGAGTGTACTGCTTCTTATATTATAAAAACGATTTTTCTTCTGGATTTTTTAACAAAATGCTCTCATTGCTTTTTGGTATATCTTTATAAACATGCAACAGTTCCAACAGTTCCATTCGTGTGCGCAAGGTCGAAAATGCTCTTTATGCTGTGGCAACACTTACCGAAAACGTTGTTAAAATAATTAAAAACCATATAGCAGCTATCTAGAAATTGTACAATCTAAAAAAATCTACAATTTTGAATTTAAAGTTTTTTATGTGTGGTTTTCCAGTAAACTTATTTTAAAAGTGGTAAATAGTATTTTCGACAGGTCAAAACAAAGATATGTAGGAGAAGCTTGGCTACCAAAGACAGATTTTAAAGTATATTTTTTATGAAACAAACGCAATTCTGTTTGATTTGACTTCGATGCATTTGGCCGTACTTTTTGTAAAATTTCACAGCATCATAACATCTTTCTTTGTTAACACAATGACTTCTATGAATTGGTGGAATGCTATTTTTTGGTGATTTAAACCCAAATTTGGAGAATTTGATTTGAATTTTTTTCTGTTTTTACGTTTCACTCATCATTTACAAAGTTTCGAATTTTTACATTAAATTCATATTTGAAAATCTCTTCGTCCGCCCAGCTAGACAAATAGTTTACTCTACTTTAAATAACTAATTTTCATATTTTCTGGAAACTTAATTTACCCTACACCCTTGTCGGATATGTCAACTAGTTCAAGTGCTATCTCAACTTAATATTTGGCTAAACTATAATTATCTTGTAAATAAAATCATAATTCCGGTTCATTTTATTTGAATGCACTTCTAAATAATCATTTAATACCAAATTTTGTATTTATTGTAAATTAAAGGAACATGTAATATAATGATTACTCAAGCAAACATTTAGATCAATTGTGATAACATAGGAGCATAATAACTTTAATTGTATCTCATTACATTACCATATTGTAACAAGTTGTGACTACAGTTGGCAATATACTGAAATTACAAAATTGGTATGATATCCATCCGGTTACAGTTATTTCCATTACATAAGCCTCCATGTCCCTTAATTTTTTATGTTAGAATCAGGAAACAATTTGCCAATTAAATATTATTTTACTTTGTCAAATCCTTGTCCTGATTGTTGGTATTTTTGCATTGACTAAATTAAGATCTTATTATTGCGCATATCTATTTGCTGTTGGATTTTTTAATATTTAAAGATTTTTAAAGATTAATTTGTGGTGACTCTATAATAATTTTGTCAAAATATTGCACTTGAACAATCAAGTTTTTTATTGATTAATTTGTGAGCTTTGTTAGATTAATTTGCTGTTTTCATCAGTGTCGCTTCAATAAATTCCCAAATATTTGGCTACGATAAAAGAAAAAGGGCGAAGAGCTTGTGGCAATAGGATTTTACTTTAAGTTTGACGTAAATTAGGTACCTTTGAACTAAATTAAAACTGTTCACTTCTCTATGAAATATATATTTCGCCAGAAAGTAATTTCGTACGATTTATTAGTCCATTAAATCATGCTTACCTCGAACGTAACAAGTCACGAACAGCTTTTAAGTGCTTTGAGAATGAAGAAATTTATAAGAGAACAATTTATGACCTCCCGGTTCAATGGACGTAAAATCGGACGGGTCTGTTTCAATGGCTCATAACATTCGAAAAGGTTTAATAATATATTAACCCTATCTACTCAAATTCAAATGCGGAAAAAATCTTGTAGCCAGCCTTGTATTAAAAATGTTAATTATGTAAATCTAATAACTTAAACAAATGCTAGATTGAGCAAAATATTCTTGTTTATTACTTGTAACATGAACTAAAACAGATTATTAGAATTAATTGAGAAAAACACGCAAGTTATTCGTATTTAACATCGAAAATTAATTTTAGAAATGAGCAATTACAATCCTAGATAGCTAGACTAAATGAGATTGGTAGTAATATTCTTTATTATTAACTCCCTTTCTTATCCTTTATTATTTTTATCGGATAAAAAGTAGCACCAAATTAGAATTCAACTCCTAAAGAAACATTTGAAACGATATGTGGCATGCTAATGATTAGTTATTTTTGATTAACTGCTTTCCCTATTTTGAATTTTTAACCTTTATATAGAAATTAACCCGTAGAATGAATCCAGCGCTTAAGAACACAGAAGATATGAATTTTGTTCGTCTAAATTAAATCGTCAACACAGGCGTGTAAGTTTCACCCTTCGAAAATTATAAGATCTTAAAACTTTGGATTTTAGATATAAACTGCGTCCAAATAGTAGAAAGTAGTATTTTGAAATATTTGTTTTATAAATCTCATTAAGTTGAAAATTGTATTGTATCAACTGTATTACAGGCTACATAATTAAAATAAAATTTTTAATTTAGAATTTAAAGTTTAAAACGGTAGTCATTGATATAGTTAAAGAAGAAAACCTACGACAAATCAATTCGATGTGTGTTTCCCAATACTATACAAAGCTCTTGAAAAAAGGGCAAAACTAAAATTTTTTTAAAGTAGTGCGTTGTTAAATTTGTATAGAATGCGATGGTTCGAACTCGGTCAATCGCATCCCAGCCCACCAAGGCTAAGTCGCTCCATCTTTTCTAATAGTACCCGTCATATTCATAATTCTCTAGAATCTAGATCAATGGTTCTCAACCTGGGATAGGCAATAGGATGTTTTTCTAAAAATACACTTTTCTTGTGTAAACGTATTACAGTATATTAGTATATTCGGAAAATACAACATAAAAAATGTGAAGTTTGCATAATGTGTATTGTTTACTTTTTTAAAGTAGGTACAAAACACATAGCATATTTAAATTTTTGGAATTAAATACTCCTTTAAATATAGTATTTTTACAATACAGTTAAGGGGATAAGGACGTTTTCTCTAATGGATGGGATAAAATGAAAGAAAAATTAGAAATAAGGTTATTTTAATAATAAATTTACAATAGCCTATTGTTTGTTAAGTATTTAATTAACTCATAAAAGTAAGACAAATGAACTTATGGTACATAAAAAAAAAACTTTTTCTCGTATTAAGATTAGTATAAATGAATACATATCATATTTCATTTTTTAAAGTCCCTTAATCTAGTTATTTTACCTTTAATGGAGATTACACCCTTCAAATTAATTAATTAATTAATTCAAAGAAATATGTAATTATGAAAAACTATCCTTTGCCCTGCAACGAGCACCCGAATTTTTATGTAATTGAAACATGAAACACAGATTTGTTTTTAATAAAACATCACATTTATTCAAAATTAACACATTTGAAAATATTCTGGCAAGTTTTATATAGTTTTATACACAGGTATTTTAAGTAATGATATATTCTTTATATTCATAGAACTAGAAAATGCTAATTACTTTTTGCGATTTTCCCATGCATCTGATGCGTTAATTTTTTTAAATTATTTTTTACCTGAAAATTGCTACATATAAAACCCTGCGACACTTGATTGTAGGCACAGAAGTTATTGGTGGTTTAGAGTGAAATAAACTGTGTAACATAGTATTGTATTGAGAAGTGAATAGTTAGTGGACAGAATAAAAATGGGTGATGGAAAAAGGCTCAGCCTTCAGGAAGTTGGAAAAATAAGGTTATTAAAAGAAGAAGGATATGTGAATCAAGCAATTGGTAGAAGGATCAACAGGAATGTTGAAGTAGCTTACAACTTCCTTAGAGACCCCGAAAATTATAAGAAAGGCAACCAGGAAGGACGAAAAGAGTAACGATGTCATCTGAGAGGCGCAGAATCTTTCGAATAGCCTCAAATGCATCAAAGCATCGAGAGAAATTCGAGAAGAGTTTGGAACATCTCCCAGTATTCGCAAGGTGTAACACATATTGAAAAGCTCACCAGCTCTACAATGTCACCGTCTGAAGAAAAAATCACAAGACACAAAGAAAAAAGGGTTGAATTTGCTCGAACTCATATGACGTGAAAAGACGAATGGAGATGCATAATGGAAAAACACTTCATATTGAATAGATCCGTGGGATATGTGTTCTCTTTTCATCATTTACGAAAGGAGCAGATATTTCTAACCCGTCGTCATAGCAGAGCAAGAGGTGTCACGGTTTTGAGAGCCATTTCTTAGAAGGGAGAAATCTCAATTTTATTAGTGGACGACACATACATAATAATTATAGAAAAGTGCTAAGGAGTGCAAAACTCAAAATAATAGAAAAGATGGAAGGACAACATTGGACGTTCGAACATGATAACGCAGCGGTCCGTACAGCCAAAGTTGTGAAACAATGGTTTGAGGATGAAAATGTTGCAGTTTTAGATTGACTTCATATCTGGGCGCTTATTTCTTTGATGATGTGTCGGACCTGAGTTAAGTGAACATCAGGCACGAAGTGGTTCAATGGTTAGATATTTGTTGGGAAATAGCTCCGCGTGGTATCACAATGGGCCCCTTTGTGGCCTAAGTGTGGCCTAACGGCACCACAACCACAGCAACCTAACCTAACCTAGATTGGCCACCACTACCTCGAGATCTGAACACGCATTATTAAGGCAATGAATAAATTATAAAGTAGTTTTCGAAATTTACTTCCCTTCTAATCTATTTAATTCTTTTTTTAAAAACAACAAGAATTTTTTCTGAAGAAATATCAAACTCAATATGCCTATAGTCAACTATTTCAGGTTTTTATAGCAATTTTCAGGTGAAAAGTAATTTAAAAAAATTAACACATCAGATGCATGGGAAAATCCCAAAAAGTAATTAGCATTTTCTAGTTCTATGTGAAAATCATTACATAAAATACCTGTGTGTTTGAGGCTGCCTACAATCATGTGTCGCGGAGTTTATATTAATAATAATAACTAATTACAAACAGGGTACAGTACAACTCCGATTATCCGAATCGGGTCGAACAGGGGTCGATTCGGATAATCAAATATTCGGATAATCGGACATAGACTGGTAATAAAGAAAAACGAACTGTCACACATAGAATAAACTTTATTAAGTTGAACACGGCAATTGTCACTCGCATTTTTTTATTCTTGCGTCCCCACAAAACTTGTTTTTATTGAAAAATTACCCACAAAACTTGTTTTTATTGAAAAATTACTTCGTTTTAATTTTTTATATTACGCTGAGGACCCATTCGGATAATTGGCAATTCGGTTAATCGGCGTTCGGATAATCGGAGTTCTACTGTATTTTGTTTTATATTATATACATATATATATTATACTATCTCTGTTTGTATCCTGATCTTTCCTCCTTTTCTTTTACATGCTTTTTTTCCTTGCTCTATGGACTTTATTTTTTCCAACTTTTCAATTCCGCAGCTCTGTCTCCTTTTTTTGCTTCTCTTTGAGTTTTTCTTTTTCTAATTTTTAGGGTTCCATACCTCAAAGGGAGAAAAACCAAATAAAAAACTCTTTTTCTTAACAAAATTCTTAAAAAACATCCACTTTTCAGAACCTTTCACCTTCACTGCTTTTTTTAAACTGAAAACATTTATCTACCTAGGAATTAATGTAATGAACAAATATACTGGGGTTAACTGTACCTGAAAATAAGTTTCTTGTATTTCCAGCTGACCTGTCTTCTCAGAAATCATAAAATAAAACACAGTGTGCTTGTTACTGGTGGTCTTACCCTATCTGGAACAAAGGAGTTTCGGGAAATAAGTGCTTCAAGTTAAGGTTTTCTAGAGAACAAAGTGAAATGAAATAATCAAAAATAAATCAATATTTTAAGTACCTGGACTAATGGATTTCAACAGCCATTTACAGAAGATTGTTTTATAGTTTAGAAAAGCCTTTTGACATAATAACCCTTTTTACTGGTGTGTCCGACCTTGGCAAGATAGTAAAATTCCCCGCTTTCACAACGGGGGAAAATGCCATTCAGTTAATAGCTTTTTCACGGGAAATAAAGGTCTTGTGGAACATTGTCTGCCGCTGATAGATGTCTTACTTAGTGCGGAGTGTAATAACCCAGCTGTCTTCCTTGAGGAAATTTCAATTTTTCATTTTATCCAACCGTGAAAATGTCCTTTTACGACTTTAAACACGGAAAAGCCCTGCTCAATGTCATCGCCGTCCGGGTCGTTTGCATCCCGCCACTAAAATGGCTCTGCTACCGCTACGTTCGGAACCGTCCCGGTGCCGAATAAAATTCAGAACAAGGATAAATTGCACTTTCTGGACTGCTATCTCTCGGATATCCAGAGCCAACAGGAAGGAACAGCTTATGGCCTCTTTCGCCCGCTTTACTGTTATGACGTACACTTTGGATGGCATTTGAATGGAAAATAATACACATGCAGAGAGCAGTGGTACCGTGCGCCCGAAAACAAGGGAGTAAAGCGGCAATAATGAGAAATATGGACGGGGCGGGGAGTCCGCAACCAAATTGGCCGCATAAAATTGAAATAAGGCCCGCTCCGCACTGTATTTGAATATTATTTCCGTGGCCCAGGATGATTTGATAGCAACTGTCGTGTTCTTATATTTCCACCGCGTCGTGCCCTCTGTCTTCTGCTCGACCGCGTATTGGCTCTGCTCCAGTTCGGTTCTCATCGAAAAGAGCTCTTCGGGTTTATAATTCAATTTTGGAACACCTCTTCATCCACTCAACGTGGATTATGGAACAGAAGGGATGAAAGGAAATTGCGAAATTTCTAGTTGTGCTCTCGTTTAATTTTAGCAATATTTTCCATTACTATTGTGTTTGCTTGAAGTAATTGTTCTGAAAATTAAATTTAGAGCAGAAGAAAGCTATTAAACTTTCATTTTCTTTAACCTTTTTTATTGGTTGTTTTTATTCAAGTATTAACAATATTATTTTCAGTGTCAAGATCGTAGTTCTGGTTTGGATAACAACATTTTAGATGGTTGGTATTCCTATTGATTCTATGGGCCAATTGAATAAAAGCCAGCAAATACTTTTTAATTAAAATTTGTAAACATTTAAGGTTTTACTTAAAAGTACTGAAATTTTGTGAATTTGAGTGAATAAACAGTGCATTTTGTCTATGACAACAAGCAATTATTACTTATTTTCTCAAATTGCATTCGAGCAATGTTAAATTCAGTTGTCCGTAATCTCTAAGGAGAGATGGCTAAATTTATGAATTGAGCCGTTATTTTTTAAATTGATATTGTTTCACTTTTTGAAAAATTGCGTGAGGAAACTAATTTAATTAGAAAACTATTAAAATCATATGTGGACTTATACCACTTTTCAAAGGAAGGGCTCACTTGTACGGAGACCAAAGTGTATAAACTTAGGCCCTTTGCCAATTTGGGGGATGATTTTGACTTATACAGTATGATCATAACGTTCCCTGAATTTGTAATTTAAAAGAACTGCCATTAACATACCTGGTCATTTTCTTTTTCTCTGCAATTGATACACCTGTGAGAAACATCTGTGTCAAGTTTCAGAGCAATCTGATTATAAGTATTTGTTTGGTATTTGTTTACATCGATCAAGTTTTTGTACTTCGTCGTTTTTACAATGATTAATTTTGTTCATCAAAGAATTTATATGAAGTTTTGTGTTTCCAACGAAATTTAATGTTCCAAATCGGTGGAAATGTTACAAAAACATTTGGGGAGTTTGCTCTGTTCAAGAGTTCACTCTTGCTACGGAGGTGTTCTGAATATTATAGTCCCACAGTATTAGATTATTACTTCTATGAATTGTCATTGCTTTGCATTTGGATATGTTATGTCACAAATGATTTATTGGGCACCAGAACAATGAATGATCTGTATATATTGTAGAACGTAGTTGGCAAAGGAACAAATTGAAGCAATATTCTTAATGAATAATAAGAAGAACAGTGAACCTAGGTGACTACCTTGAGGTAGACCTGATGTTACATCTATTTTTTTTAAGCATGTCTGCAATCTTGACGAACTGTATACGGTTATATAAATAGGAAATTGCCCAACTTAGGAAGGTATCATCAATACCAAGAGCTTTAGTTATTAACATAATTTTTAGAATCAGCCTTGAAGACTGGAGTTATAATATAACTTTTTTCCCATTTAGTCAGAAAAACACCGGTGCTAAGTGAAAGAATATCAAAAGGATTGCTAAAAAGCTACAGCAACTAGGAAGTTCGAAATGTTTTCAAAATCAAGTTTGTAGCTATTATTAATCCTAAAATGGCAGTCTAAAGTATAACAGTGAAACAACTAGCAGATGATCGACATTGACGCATCTACAGCTACCTTTCTTTCGTATATACACCGATTGGGAGACATCCACTGTAAGTTTCTTCCATAGAGTTTGAAGTCCTTCCTCCATTGTACACGAGATACGAGATGACGCCTTTTTGTTGTCCATATAAGACCAAAATCAGATTTAAAATCATTTGCAAGGCTATCTTCAACTGAGGCAATACCTGTCTACTTTCCTAGTTATGTGAAAAACCTTTATATTTTCTTCATTGTATGCAGATTTAAGCAATTTATGCGTTTTATTTCTGACATTTGTTAATATTAGCGGTGATTTATTGTACCACTTAGGATGCGCGTTTTCTAACAACGAAAACAATGACTTCTTCAACAATAACCAGTAATTTACTGTATCACTCAGAGTAAATTTCGGTACTTCTAGCCTGCCTCCCTTTCCAGTGGATGTTCCTGGTCTAACTGAACTTGTCGAACGGAACCCATTTCAGAATAGCTTATTCCTAGACGAAACATGGTCATGACGTTCTACATTGAAATGCGTTCTAAATCCCCACTGCATGGCAACCACGGCTGGGCCCGTTTCGATAAAGGCGTTTTAAATAAATACGCGGTGCGATAGGTTCCACGGGTCCATTACAACTCCTCCCGGTGCGCACATAGCAACCGTTCCGAAAACATTAACCCTCCCCGCTCCAAAGTTAAAGCCGTTGCAAAATCGTCCCACATTTTTGCTGGAGATTGTACTACATATATATCTATACATTAATGTTTTCTGTTTCTGCCGTAAGCAATTCCATAGCGTGATTTCCTTTTAAATAATAAAATAGATATTCAAGGACTTGTTCTAAAAGGGTTCGATTTTAGTCCTTCAGACGTTATCACTGATAGAAGGAGCTCTTCAAATTCTACGGATGAGAAAAGGGTATTTCAGCGAATATTCCATTTCTTCCGTCGGATGTGCAATTAGCTGTCAGTCCAGGAAATTAATCTATCCTTTGTCTAAAAGCTTGATCTTACACTCCACCGTTGCCCGGGGCATACTTAACGCCCTTGTTCTACCTCGTTCCCCTCTCTGAAAATCCCTTACACATAAACAAGCGTACTGCCTTTTCTTAGAGATTTATTAAATTTAAATTCTACAGAAACTCTTCCCAGAGCTCTTAATTTAAGCAGCGAAGTGCTTTAACCGAACCGAACTCACCCCGAACTCTTGCCTGAGTGTAACTAAAGCGCATAATTCACCCTTAGTTCCATTCGTTCCCCGGCACCAGGAATAAATTAGATTTTGAGGGGGGCAAAGCACCTGGAGAGGAATGAAAGACGGCGAAACAAAAAATTTCATTACTTAAGACCACAAAAGAAATCTTTTCACGTTAAAATATGATTCAGTCAAGGAGCGTTCGCTGCCCCTTCCCCGGGCTCTCAGGGGGCCTTTCGGCACAACGAGTTGATCGTCCTGGGGCTCCAGTTGATATCAAACACCCAGGCGAAGCGCACAGCTCCACCGTGCTCCTGGAAGACAGTCGAGAGTCTTGCAGCACACCACTGCAGCGATATCTGCACTCCAATTTAAGTCTGGGGCTCCACGTTTTTACGTGCCCGGACTTGGTGTTCCAAGCTGCACGGGCGATACTCCCACGAGGAGGCGATATTTCCAATTAAAATAAATTTTTGTGGTAATTAGAGTAAAGATAACAAACTTCGTGCTTCTCTGCCCTGATTTACTGGAGCATTTTATCACATTTTCACCTAGTGCAAATCCCGGTGGGAGTTCCCCGGCGCAATCTCCCATTTGGGGAGTGGTATTAGAAAGCGATTTATCCTTTCGCAAATGGGATAAAGGGAATTTCTTAAGAAACAATTTTAGCATGAAAACAGGGCCATAATTTACTTCCAGAAAATTTAATAATGTCATCTGGGATCCTTGCTGTGGAGTTTACGTAAAATTAAAGGGGATTGAGAAAGACTGAAGTTTTGAGAGAATTTATTTGTGAGTATAAAAATCCGATTTTTACTGAAGACTAAACTGAACATATTGAAGGTGAAATGAAATTAGGGTTTAATAGAAAAAGTTTATGAGCTAGCTATTGGTTTGAAAATTAATTGAGAGAAACTAGGACGTGATATTATTTCAGAAAACTTTTTAATGGGCTTTTATAACAACAAATCCAAAATATAGATTTCTGTTTTTCAGTTTTTGAAATAATGGGACTAAAACGAACTTTTATAAATCACCCTTTATATAGGGTATGTCATCGGTTAAATTATTTTTGAATAATGTTGTAACAGCGTCAAATCGCAGATGCGCTGTGGCCATTGCACATCTCCGACCAAAATTTCTTTTCATAATTCGAACTGTTTCGGGAACACATTTTGGATATAAGTTTTTAATATTTTTAACCGTTGCTCAAGCTTAAATACATTTCGTACCGCGGAGATATTATACTGTTCTTCTGTGAATTTTTTTTAGAGCGAAAGAGTCGACACAGGCAGCAACATATAATTTAAAAAGAAACAAATAGATGGTGCATTATTTATAACTAGATATGAACCTAGTAAAATTTGATTTAGTATTATTCCATAACAGACCCTTCAGGCTTTCACTTGTGTGCTCAACCACACGTTGTAGAGTAATATGTCTGAAAATCTATAAAATTGGATTTTTGTTTTTCAATTATAACAATTATTCAAGCAAACGTTCTGTAACGTCATTTTGGCTTTTTGTTTTTGGTATATTCGCAAGCTGTTATTGATATGTTTTACTAGTTTTCGACGTATTCTCAGCTTTTTCTCTTGTCGAAATTCTCTAATTTTCACATGGGTGAGATTAAGAGTTCTTATTTCTATATAGAAGTTGAACTGCTAAATTGTATCGATTATAGGCGGAGAGGTGACCGTAAAAAATGGTGCTTATTTAATGCTTTTAAGGAAAGTTAGTATTTAACGTCATACTATTTACTTGCCACGGGTTCCTTACGGAAACCGGATCCGAAGCTGGAGGGAACCTCATTTCCGGTACAAATGTGATTTAGTGAGAGTTTACCAAGATGTTAAGGCACAGAATAAAGAAAATTTAGAACAAAAAGTCGTTCTACGAAAGTAAAATTTCTCAATACGTAGAATCATTAACATTATAATTGTGCCAATCTGACGACTGATGAGAATTCTGACAGGTCGAAGAGAAATGTTGACACTATCGTGGTGAGTATATATGTCAGACTTTTATCTAGCTCCAGGGGCTAGGTAAAATGTTGACAGCTGTAATAACTCGCTAGTTGCAGCAATTTTTTGAATTGTGGTTGAAGAAAAAGTCTGCAAAGTAGGAAAACAAATATAATACGCAAATGTTAAACACATTGACTGCCACGATGGCGTTACTAAATTTTTTAGATTATGATATTCATCTTATGTAAACCAATTTTTAAAATGTTGAACATTGTGCAATAAAAAGTACACTATTTAATATTTTACCATTATATGAATATACTAAGAATAATGGCAATTATACTGTAGTCTCCTGAGTGCACTATACAAAAAGTGCATATTAGTCAAATGTTAACCTGCCGGCTTTCTATTTTATTTATATAGGAAAACAATAATTCTTATGGGAGGTGGAGGCACTGTGTGGAAGCATATAAGATAGTCATAAGCAGAGCATCTCTATTTGGCACCAGCAAATTTGTGAAATAAAAATTCACCTCAATTCACCTTGAATAAAAAGTTTTTGATTTGCACAGGCCCAGTATAGTGAACTGCTCGCCTGTATGAATTCTCTTTCATATTCAGGCAGTAACGACCACAGCATGAGTTCCAAAATTGTAATGAATTATGCACATTTTTCACTTTCGATCCTTCAAATCCTTGGTAACTGTCTCACATTGCGGCAAGAATTCATGGTGCACAACACCATTGTAATCCATGAAAACCGTGAGCATCGCTCCCTTTTTCGACTGAAAGCGACGTGTTTTTTTTTTGTTCCTGGCTGAATGAGTGAACGCCATTCAATGACCTCATGCCTGGATTGCGTGTCTAACTTATAAGCCTACGTCTTCAGTCTCCAGTAATTAAGCATTGGTGAATGTTGGGTCAAATTCAGCCATCGAAATCATGTCTTTCACGATGTCAACGCGGCCCCTTTTTTGCATGAAATTCAGTTCTTTAGGCATCAGCTTTACAGCGACATGTCTGAAGCCCAAATCACTAACCAAAATGCTTCGAACGTATCAAAAGCCATGTTCGTGACCTCTGCCAGCTCTCTAATGGTCAATTTGTAGTTTTCGACAATCATTTCTTTGTTTTGATCGATGTTTTCATCGGTTTTCGATGACGAAGGATTACCACTGCGTTCGTCATCCTCGATGGACTCACGCCCACCTCTGAAGCGTTCGTGTTACACATAAAAGTTTGTTTTCGGTGTAGTAACGTTGCCGAAACACTTCTCCAACATTTCCAAGGTCAAGCGTTGAATCCGTTTTTAATGCAAAATTTCATACAAACTCGTTGAATAAAACCGACAGATGTGGCAACCTTACAAAAAAATAAGAATTGAAATCGGGATACTGACAGCATCACACGGTGGTAGTTCCTGAAACTTTTTGATCAAGGTATATTTGTGCGGATGCATTATGTACCTACTTCATATGTAAGGATACTTCTGCTGTGTTGTATTCTCTTAAACATTATATTGTGGCTGGAAGCGCGAGACATGCAGTTGTTTGCTTTTGCTGATTCATAATTAAAATTAACTGACTTGCATGAAAACGGGATATAATTTTGTGCATTCGCAATTTCATAGACAAATTATTCTTAATTTAAAAAAATTATATGTATATGCCTTATTAATTTTAGCTGACCAATTATCACCACCTAAAGCCTTATCTTATTTGTCATCGAATAAGGTGCCACACAATCAGCACAATCTATTGCAATGAAGCTCCGACAGATGCACCTCACAATTCCATAAATATTATGCATGCATTATTGGACCAGTGTAAATTTGCTGCTGAATTAGTTTTTAATTTTTAATATCAGAATACCAATGCGTAGTTCTATCTACATGCCAGTCTCATTGATTTTTCATTTATAAAATGCTTGATTGCGTCATAATCAACAAAACCGCAGAAAATATGGAAACAGATGTAGAATTTGTAATTTATTTTCATTGTCACAGCAAACCGGATATTACGTAATAAAACAATGGACGACGAGAAAAACTATTGTTTTAACAGCTGCAAACACTCCGTAGGCAATGATTTCCAAAGCGGAAACCATAATTGAGTGATTATTGTTTCATCCTGAATGGTACGCTCTTCCGATCGGGATTTATCAAAAACCCTTCTATAGATACATCTGCCATTTTTCACGTGCAGCTTCCAGACAGGTGAGCCTACCGTCGTTCGCTGGAGTATTGCAATTTTACGGCTCCATAAATTCAAAATTGAGCGCATTTAGTCAACCTCCTCAGCTCCACCAAAAGCACATCCGCTCCAAATTGCACAAATCAAAAATTCAACTTTCCACCCTGCGGCACTTTCACCGCCATTCCGGAGTAGGCGCTTCCCGGCACGGAATACATCAGCATAAACGGAGAAATATAAATATATGGAATTGCTCCCCGATGAACCATTTATCCGGATATCCTCACGAAATGGTTGGAAAATTGTTTACGAATTACGGAACATAACATTAAAAGCGAACGGCCATCCTGGTGGTAATAAGAACTAGACTAAGTGGCTACCATTATCGTTTTATTCCGGCGCAGAACTACGCCGCCGCCTGGCCAAAACAGGCCGATGTGCCCCCAGCTCGGGCTTCCGAGATTTGTAATTACCACCGACTTCAATTTTTATGCGATATCGTTAAGCCGACGCAATTACGTAGCGCCTTCCTCTGCCCGCGACCCTTCTGTAGCCGCAAAAGTCGTTTGGACCTCTCCAGGCGCTCGTGTCTCGCAAGATGCAAACTTTTCTCGTTAACACGGTGTGGCACAGATTGAATGTAAACTCAACGGCCAGAGACCCTTGCGGCGACAACTGCAAGCCAATTCCCGAATTTAGTCACTTTTACATTTTTTATGCCGCAACCGGTGGCACAGGTAAACTTTGCTCATCAAGAGCGTTAAAGTTTTAATTTCCTTGCCTTGCCGCCTGTGATTTTGTCACAGTGTCTATGAAACTTATCCCAATCCAGAATTCTCATGCTTTGAAAATGTTGTGAAAAATATTGTATTAACATATGTGCATATGCATGCATCTGGAAGTGGAATTTTCAATTAGACACAAATCATTATGAAAGTCATTGTTTTGAGGGGAGATAATATTTAAAATTTAGTTAGTTTATGCGACTGTTTGTTAAAGCTATGTATTGTATATGCAAATGTTTAATTTTTTACTACCTCGTAGAACTTGAACTATTGGACGAATTTTAACTAACAAGTTATCAAAAGATTCGATAAAGTGCCGCAAATGAAACGAAAATTTCAAAAATACTGCTGTTATCAAAAAATCTATGCAGAGTTTCATGTCAGTATATTCAGTTGCTGCAGAGTTTTTGTAAACATACAAAAGGCTTTACAGAAGGTCTTTGGTGATTAGGCTATGTCGCAAAAAAAGTTTTTACAAGTGGTACAAAGACTTCAAAGAAGGTCAAGAACTAGTTCAAGACGAACAGCGCCCCGGATGACTATCAACATCTACATTGAATTCCAATTTCAGGGATGTTCGGGGGAAGTTTTCCACCGCAGTTTAACATTTTTGGAGTTAGAGTCTAGGCAAGTTTTCATCGCCACTACGAAACATTAGCAATATCTTTCCTACAAAAAATATTATTGATGCTACGCAAAATTAGGGCTGATAGGTTTTGATGCAAACAGACTGTTGGTATTCACATCAGTTTTTCTATTAATTCTGTTCTAAAGTCTATTTTTTTTCATTCTGTTTTTTTATAACTTTGTTTTTTTTTTTTTTTTTTAACGTTGCCTTTTTTAACTTATTTAGGAAATTGTGAAATTCTGAATCTCTTTCACAAAACGACCTTGTAACTTATTTAGGAAATTGTGAAATTCTGAATTTCAGAAAACCACCTATTTCTAATTTGGATAGTGATCATTTGAATAAAAACATTATTATTATTAGTCTGCGATTCCAAAAATACTTTTTGATTATTTATTCTGAATATCTGCTCTACAAAATTAAGCATAAAGGAAAAGGGAAAGGAAGGGATTGAAGAGCAGGTTGTCAACTTGCACGTGCTACTATCGGAGCCTCTAACTATAAAACCACTACTAATTTCGCTCTAAAATTTTGCCACGATATTTTTGAGATGGTGTTCTCTGTATTGTTTAATGAAAAAATGAAAGCTGCATTTTTGCAAGTTCTAATAGTAATTCGCTTCTTAAATCATTTTAGTTAAACAAGTTTATGTACTTAATAAGTTTCGGCACCAATTTACTATTTTGAATATCCGATAGGTTCTTCCTTGGAAGTAAATTACCCCAAAGTGCATACGCCACGCTGCATGGGATCTGAATTTAAAACGCACCGCTTGATTAACAGCTTACCCGCCAGATAAAATTAGTGTTCTATTGGTTTATGCAGACCAAAATCCCGGTACCCTCGGGGTGACCGTTGTGCACTTGAAATGCCTTCTGGTGGGTCCCTGGGGCTCCTGAGGATTCCCCCGAATTGGGGAAAATATAACGCAAAGAGCAAAATTCGAGTGGAGTTCATCGAAAGTTGGGATATCTCTGCAGCACAACCCCCCAGTCCAGATTTTGAATTTCGCAACTCTGTCTGCGGACGGGACGAGCCCCACATCCTAATTCCCGAGGTAGGAGGACGCGGTGGAGTATTACGGCAGGCATGACTCACCACGTTATGAGTCATCGGCTAGCGGGAGCCTGATAAATACTTCTGGACACAGACACGAGCGGTACAAGAGGGTCCTGCAAGGATATCTATCAGTCTCTTTCGCTCCCGTGGCGTAACTTCGCATCTGTGAGTTCGTCCTTCACCTTCGGCTACTTGGGATTCCCGATATAGCGGTGCCCTGCAGAAGGTAAATCTCCACTAACACAAGTGAGCAACGAAAGCTAAGGAGAGCGGAAAACTTTTCTGCTCTCTATCGAGCTTTCCCGGCGTGTTGCAATAACTCGAGCTGATTCGGCGTAACAACGAAGCCCTGCGAATTTCCGATTCCGGGAAAAGGCAAATTGGTCATTTAATTTTCAAGAGTGCATAAAGCGCCTTCCGCAGCAGCCAATCGGGGGGAATGGGGAGGACAAAAGGCCGCCGAGCACTCGCTTAGTCATGTGAAATGGCGGGCGGGCTTCCTGGCGAAACGGATCTCTCTACTTTATCCCCCCGGTCCGTGCATTGGAAAATTCCCGTTCAGCTATTCAGAGGTCCGCTTGTAGTGGTGCTCACGATGCAAGAAGAGTCCTTGGGAACAAAGCTCAGGAATTAGTCGGACTCAGTTACATCGGAGTGTCCCCAAGATCCAGACGACGGTGTCCGGTGACTGTAGTGCAGCGAAAATTAAAAGGAAAAAACTGTCAGAGAACTAGCCCTCAGTCATTCCTCCCTTAATTTGCGTAATTGCTCCCTCGAAGTCGTGAAGGCAAGAAGCCGCAAAAGTGTAAAGCGGCAAAAAGCTCAGCTGTCGCAGGCTCTTAAACGGTTTTTTTTCCACGCTGTTTTCGTACGGTACTTTGACGTTAAGCAACGCGACGCGACCAAAACTTTATCGATTCGAAACGGAACCATCCACGACCACCACCCCTGCAGTCATCACACCGGCCTGCTAGAAAGGGTGACAGTGTGACAGACACACAGAGGAGGCACAACACAGCTCCCGGCAACACCGTGCACCAAGAGAGGATGCACCCGTGAGCGGATCCGTGTTCCTTCTGCCGTCCGGCCCGTTAAATCCCGATGAATTCCACCTTTGAGGAATATGCCGCAAGTGCATTATCAGCCGTGAATAGTTACGTTAGCCTAACGGATCAGTGCCGACTATTATAATATGAACAATTCGTGAACAGTTAGTAGTGACTACAAGAATCCAAAGTGGCGTCTGCTCAGTCCGAAACGGTAAAATGCTCAACTGTTCTCATCTCGTTGTGCATCATAGTGAACTCGATAAATAGTGCGCTACTGGATGCATTGATCCAGTTGAATATCCTCACCACAGGACTTCTTATCACAATCAAACTAGCCACAGACGGACTGTCAGCGATGGGACTAAAGAAGGCCAACTTGATTTTAGGTAGGTGGGTAATCTCCACCCTGCCCCCTCCCCTCTCGTCATGGAAAACCCTTTCTTTGTTCGCCTGCAATACGATGCAAAGCAGGAATTTCTAGAATATTGAAGGAATTTCGTAAATCTCTCAATACGGACTTCGAATTCGAAAATTCCCTAGCTCTCAATTCGTTTTGTTAATACGAATTCGAGTGAATTTTGAAGAACATTGTTATCTGAGGAGATCTGATTTGGGAAAAGTCGTAAAGATGCAAGACATATAACAAGAAAGATATTTAAAGAACAAAACAAACATAAAAGGAAGAAAGGAAGTAGATTCATATAAAAGTCCATTGGAAGATGTCAATAAATAACTAAAGCCAGTTGGACCATCCAAAATGGACCAATAGAAAAAAAAGCCTACAAATCGAAGCGTGTATTGTAGCCTCTCAATAAAAAACAACTTAACTTTAGAAAGCATCCACTCGCAATCTGTGCCTTACCTGTCTTTTATATCAGTAGTCAGCTTTACGGTCATGTTTTTCGTGATCTGCATCCCATCATCGTGTTTGTATTTTTTATAGTCCTTCTAGAGGATAAGTCTAACAAAATTATGTTTTCCCCATTAGTGTTAATCATTATAAGAATTTTAAATTTCTGGAACACTCGAAAATAATATCTGGGAGTATTATGAATCACCATCTTTACCTCATGTTGATACTGATTATGTGGTTGAAGCAACTTCTCCTTCGAAGTTTCATTCTTGCGTCGCTCTCGAGGAAAAGCAAGTTTCAAGAAAATAAGAGCGACAAAGTCTATTTAACACGTTTCATATAGACATAGATCTCACAGAACCATGCAAAAGTTACAACAGCATGGATATAGAATATCGATTTTAGTGACATCTAGCCCGGCTAGAAAATATCTTTAGGGTTCTATGCAAGAGTAGGGTATTAGAATTAGTCATTCAACAGATTCTAAGTCGTATATCATTTAAAACTGATCGTTATTTTTTGCGAAAGTGAGATCTTTCGTTTTATTAAATTATTGCATTGTTATATGTGCCTTTCAAGTCTAAGATCAAATTTTTTGAATTTTGCTCGAATGTCAAAAACAGTAGGATAGGAAATAGAAATTGTACAATCTTTCGTTGAAAATCAAATTATAGAAAAATATACTATATACTTAAAAGTAATAACATCTTAAGAACTCAACTCTATTGGTTTGGAGAGAGCAGACGCTTACAAATCAAGCCCAAAATAATAAGTTCATAACAATTGCCACCATAAGGTAAAAATTTATTAATCGATGTTTTTTTTCCCAAATCAGGTATGCAAAGCAAAGCATAAATACGACTAAATTTGAAAATATAGTATTTGTAATTATGGTAACGAAGATCTGTTTCAGTCATATTCTACTACGCTACGCTACTAAAACGCCGAAAATTAATTACAACATGAGGATGTAAAAATAACTAGTTAATAAGATTAAGAACACAAGAAATAAAAAAGAAAATTTCGTTGTTTTAAAAAGCAATGCATGTGTATTGAGTTCGAAAGAAGGAATTTACATGTAGCAGTGGTGCAAATTAGGAATCATGGGGATTTTGTAGCAACGGGTGACTACAAAACGACGCTATGCATACCGCTTCACAAGAGCTGCCTCAGCTGTGCAAATGGCCTTGCACGACGAAGCCACAGTAGTTGGGCCGTTGCTTGATAATCTTAAGCAGCTTGAAGCCACTCTAGCCGGCCGCCCTTTACTCGCCATGCTAAAATCCATCGCAAACACATAAAATAAGATTACCGGGCGGTGCAGTCAAGCGAGAGGCACCGAAACTTTCACTGGACAATAAATAGCATGGGAAACAACCCTTAGCGCGATTTGACCTTCGAAATCCTTCGCTACTAGAAATAAGAAGTACGGGAATGGAAGTTTATTTGAATCTTAATACCCCTGAAGAATACAGGCAGAGTGATATTTTTAATACCACCCGGGTAGGGTTCTCTTTTTCGGTTCACAGATGATTTTGACAACTGCAGTAATTCTCCCGTCTTATCAAAATTCTATACCTGCGCACTTCCACCTTCGCGTTTCAACTATGAAACGGAGCTTTTCTTGACTTTTCCCATACAAGACCATTCTAGGTCTTCCCAACCAAAAGGCAGAATTTGAGGGTTTTTCACACAGTTAAACAAAACTTATAGCAGAAAGATATACATATATTTATATATGTATATTTGAATGTAATCGAAAGTCCTTCAGCGCTGGGACTGGACAAATTTTATGGTGTCGTAAAGTTTTATAAACAAACGGAAATTCGGCGCCGCGAGGTGAATCACCGGTGACTCATGGTGGTATTCTTATGGCGCCACAACTTTCTTTTTTCAATAAAACATGAATAGCTTTATCACGCAATATTATGTGAGTGGTCAGGATTTTACTTGGCATTGGTTCGGCGATAAATTTTCTACTTTTGTTTTCACTTCTGGGCACTCTTCGTATGAAAAGTGCAAGCAATTAATGTATATTAATTACATATATTTGATATGAAATCATGCAAGTAAATTATAAAGAAAGAAAACAAGAAAAAATTAGAAACCGTTCAAAAGAGACGACTCTTAATTAATTGATTCTGAGTTAAAGTCTTTAACCTTTGCACGCGGACTCTTACGACACATTGTGAAAAATACATAAAAGTATTTGTAGTTCAAAAATATCTGAGCTATTCATTTGGTTACTTTAGAGTTTTAATGCCATAGACAGACAGCGCACTAAATTAATAATTAGTTAATTACTCATTTAGCACTAATTATTAATTAATGAAGTGGTGACAGACAGCCATTTCTTAATCATCATTTATCAGCTGTCAGTTATTCGATACTCCTTGTGCCTTTCTTTTTCTTGTTCTTTGTAATGGATAGCGCAAAGTAATGTTACAATCGGTCTAGAAGCGCAAAATCAGCTGAATTCTAGTACACTTTTCAGAATTTAGGAATAAAAGATCAAAAAATTATGGTCATTTAGAAAGTCATTATGAAGTTTTTAGTCACTTAGCGGCCATAATGATGATAATAATTGATAGTAATTAGTACTAATTAGTAATTTATGTGTGCTGTCTGTCAGGGCATAAATCCCTTGCACATTTATAGTGTGTCTTATTCTAAGGTTATATCTTTCATAATTGAATTAAAGTAAGAGCAGAACTACTTTAGATATCAGCTAGCAAGTAAAGAAAGGAATATACAAAATATTGAAATAGTTTTTTCTCAATGTAAACTGCAATCACAAACCTTCAAAGATCAACTATATTAACCCCTAAATGGAAAAACACCGTAAAGGTCGAGATACAATGTACGCGACGCGTTTTTGTGGCGCGTGGAATATCGTGAAACATCGCGCTGCAATATACAATGAGAGAATGAAAGAATTGGACTGCTAACCGTCGTCTGAAAAATGAGTCCATTTTTAGCACAGGCTCAAATTTGATGGAGCAAATCATAATTATAACTTTCATGAACCGATTTCTTTTATACCACGCTCAATTTTAAGTTTTTTCACAAAAATTATCCTCTCGGGGCACTCAACTGGGGACTATATAAAAGTAATTGTTCCTGCCTTCGTCTTACCTTCATATTTCTCATATATACCAACCAAAGCTAAAAGTTGTATCACAAAATGCCGTAGCCATCTGTTGGGCATCGTAAAACTATTCTAACAGCTGATTCCATCCCTAGAACCAAACTGATAAAGAAACATGGAAACGAATCATCGCGCTTCAAAAGTTAAAGTTCCACCAAACTTTGTGGCGCTACAAAATCGCAGCGCGTGTATGGCATCAAGCTGATTGCATTTTCCCGTATTCAAACTCATTTCATAGCGCCACAAAAACGTCTCGCGTACATTGTATCTCGGCCTTAAGCTATAAAAACAAAATTTCACACAAGGTAATTTTTTCAGTCTACTTTTACTCCTATGAAATTTTATTTTTATCGTTTACAAGTCCATAGGTTTAAAGCTAAATAAATTTAAACTTGCATTCATGGAGCGAATATTTCCTTAAAACCTTTTAATGTTTTAATATGAAAGAGGAAAAAATCCAGCGCTTACAAAAATTTTCCCTAATTGTACTTCGTTTTTATGGTAAGCTGGAGGGTATTTTGGTGGTAACTATTGATATTTGCAATATTTTTTTTTTTTTTAATTTCTATATCGTAACTTCGGAACCTTTTAATCTTTTCTTTGTTGGATATTCGCGACAGTAACATGTAATTTGAAAGATCAAATGTGAGCGGATACTCTCCTGTCGAGCGGGTCTGTATATATGTATGTTCCATAAATTTACCACAGTATACTTAATCTCAACGACGACTATCCTATCTAACATTTTACAAAAGTGCAATGGATATTTTTCTATAAGACCTAGCTAAATCATGCATTATTTGTCAAATAATTGGCGCTTATGACGGGCATTGTAAACATGAGAAGTATTTCGTCGCAGTTTCCAAATTAAAGCTTATATCTCTGAAAATTATTTTAACTCACATTTACTCTAAGAAGTTCGCTTTTCAATCGAATGGAAATTTCAAACCACCGATAGGAATTAATCCATATTTTTATCTTTTTAAAAACAAAACGTCCTGAGGTTTAATTATCCAAAGAATACATTTCCTTCATGTAATATTATACGGGTAAATGTGAATTTACTTGGGAATTAATATAAATTTCTCGAACTGTCAGGCCACTTACGCACACATACAAAATGCTAATTTACGGCTTGTAAAAAGTTCTCGAATTGGGCCCATTTTCTAAAACATATGACATTGGTAGCAGCAGCATAAGCTTTACTTTGTTTTTACTTTTTATGGGTTCTTTTATATTTAAATATTTTTAGGTAAGGTTTTGAGGATTAATCTATAACACGCCAGATATGCGCCCTATTCAAATGATTTGAACATGCTAGTGTATGTGTAATGTGTTATGGAGTAATTTATTAAAGCTTACCTAAAATCGTTTAAACCCCATTGTGCATGTCATCTCTCATATACAGGGTGTTCAGAGGTGGGAGGTCAATACTGAAGGGGGTGAAAGGTCAGACCGAGACAAGCAAAAAATCGTATGGGTGGGGGGGGGGGCATCTCGCACCGTTTGGCAGTTACAGGGTGATTCGTAAATCAGGATTTTGCCTTATATGGGAACCGCTCTTGTATTTTTATCTTGTTTTCTACGCATCGCAGCGGCCCCAAACTGATTTCAAAAAATCACTATTTGGAAGCCCTTTCCAAAAAAGTTTACACCACCCCCCTATCCCCAACCCCTTGGCCACAATCCCCCCTGGAAGTTCAAAAAATTAACTTTTATTTCACGATTTTTCACCTTTCGCCCCACTTTTCTCCGAAATTC
The DNA here is from genome assembly GCA_949715965.1 of Dysmachus trigonus. Lineage (NCBI taxonomy): Eukaryota > Metazoa > Arthropoda > Insecta > Diptera > Asilidae > Dysmachus > Dysmachus trigonus. Next base: position 49,882,393 of record OX454319.1, on the reverse strand, counting down.
ATGTTATTAACATACCTACTTTTTATTTTTTTTAAGTTGCCTATCTAATTACCTTTCCAAAAAGGTGCAACATGCCCAGGTAGGAAAAGGATACGAAAATTTATTTACAAAAATCCTTTTACAGAATATCATGATAATTCGAATTTTTAGGAAATTATACTTAAGTTAACTAAAAAATACATTTTGTTCGCTTAAAAACTAATTACAATTAAAACGTTTGTCCTTTAAAAGCTGTTCAAAATGTTCTCCGCTAGTTTCGATGCATGCAAGTAGTCTTCGTCTTATTTCGCGTTTGAGGTCTATGGTAGCCAGCCTCTCCCGTATTTTCGTGGCTGCAATCCCAATCCTGGTAACTAATTCTTCTCTGGTGTTGATTGGTCTTGAGTAAACTTCATCTTTCATCATTCCCTATAAGAAAAAGTCCAGTGGAGTAAGGTCCGGTGACCTAGCAGGCCAAGGAATCGGTCCATCTCGTCCAATCCAGCGCTCTGGGTAAAGTTCATTCAACGTTGCCCTAACAATGTTCCCAGTATGTGCAGGTGCTCCGTCGAGCTGTAAATAAATTGCGCTTCTGCTGGCCAGGGGGATGTCCTTCAACAGATCCGGAAGGGTATTCTCCAAAAAGTCCGAATATAGCTGACTATTCAGCACTTGGGGCAAGATGAAGGGTTCTATCAACTGGTTGCCGATGATGCCAGCCCAGACATTGACACTAAATCTTTGCTGGAAGGACCGACACCTGGTCCTATGTGGGTTCACATCTGACCAGGTGTGGAGGTTGGGGAAGTTTGTGATGCCATCCCGGGTGAATTGCGATTCATCCGTCCACAGAATTCGGTCTAGAAACCTTCTGTTTTCGATGTCAGACTCGAACAGCTAAGTGCAAATTGCAATAGTCTTTCGGAATCTCCTTCCTGTAGTGCTTGGACTGGGATATGGTGGTATGGATGTAGTCCCTCTCGGTTCACAACGGTCCAAACTCTCCCTGAAGACAATCCTGACCTTCGTGCGACCTGCCTGATGCTTATTACAGGGCTGTTCCTGACGATGTTGAGGATTTGTTGGTCGGGGTCCGCTGAATCGGGCGATTTTCCTGCTCGCGTTTCTGCTCTGGGGGCGGTTACACTTCCGGTTTCTTTTAACCTTCTGAAAGTCCTTGAAAATACCCTTCTCTTGGGTACCCGCCGATTCGGGAATCTCCTTTGGTATTCTCGTACGGCCTCACTATCATTTCCTTCTACTAAAACGTACCCGTAAATTATATCGGCATACTCTTCAACACTGCATTCTGCCATTTTATCTTAATTTTTTCTATTAAACACCCGGTTTTATCGCTTGCTTCTTCAACTGTGGTCAATGTCCTTTCAAACTTACCCATTTTTATACCATAATTCATAGGAGGTATTAGAAACGGAGCGTCAGGATACTTAAGAGTCAATACTGGATATAATAAACTAATAACGCTATTTAACGAGATTACATTTATTATTTTATTACTGTTTTGCTGAAATAATAAAAATGTACTACCTTTGTTTCCTAAACAAACATTTCCGAACTTGCTGTCATAAAAATTGTTTACTTAACGACTTTTTCCATTATGGTGCAATAAAGTAATTAGGTACCTGTGAGGATGTTTTAATTTCAGGACTTTTGCAAGCCTTTTCTACCTGGGCATGTTGCACCTTTTTGGAAAGGTAATTAGATAGGCAACTTAAAAAAAATAAAAAGTAGGTATGTTAATAACATGAATTTCGGAGAAAAGTGGGGCGAAATGTGAAAAATCGTGAAATAAAAGTTAATTTTTTCAACTTCCAGGGGGGATTGTGGCCAAGGGGTTGGGGATAGGGGGGTGGTGTAAACTTTTTTGGAAAGGGCTTCCAAATAGTGATTTTTTTAAATCAGTTTGGGGCCGCTGCGATGCGTAGAAAAAAAGATAAAAATACAAGAGTGGTTCCCATATAAGGCAAAATCCTGATTTACGAATCACCCTGTAACTGCCAAACGGTGAGAGATGCCCCCCCCCCCACCCATACGATTTTTTGCTTGTCTCGGTCTGACCTTTCACCCCCTTCAGTATTGACCACCCACCTCTGAACACCCTGTATATGTCTTATTATTATTATAATACCTTAGTATTATGAAACAACAGCAGATTGTAGGTATTTCTTAACGGATCGAAATTATATTTAGCACAAATCTGTATGGTATCTCGGATAAGTTCATAGACGAACGAAATCGGTCCATTACACAGAAAATTTTTTCTGTGGGAATCACAAAACATTTTTTAATTGCTTTTTATAGTAATTTGAATAAAAATTTAGTAATTTTTGTAGTCAAGTTGCAATTAATAAAGAGCGATTCAAAATTATAAACGAATCACATATTTCACACATTTCCGAAAATTCCATAAACTTCTTTCCCAGACTGTTAGTACTATTTAAAACAAAATTATAAACGCAGTTAAAGTATGTAAGTGTGTTTATTTAAAAATTACAAACCATAAGCGATATAAACTGAGCAAATATAGGTTATTCAGTATCTAGTCATATTTTCGTTTTAATTAATCACCTCAAAAACTCTGTATGGCATTGGATTAACTAATTTTGATATCGTATCCTTATTAATGTTATTCTACGGTTTATTTATTGCCGTTTTAAGTTCTCCCAAATTGTTGGTTTTGGGCATTAAGTGCCCGGGTTAAGATGCCCCAAAGAATTTCTGTAGGATTGCAATCTGGAGAGCATGCTGAACAGTATGGGAAAATGAGGTAATAGATGTCTAGTTAAGACTTCCTGGTATTCGAAGAGAAAGCAAGACCATGACACTACCGCCTCCTAAAGTTCTTTCGGAGAAGTATCGGGGTGCCTTGCGCAAATATCTCCAATACGAATTAAGCCCGTCTGCACCGTCCAAGCTAAACCTTTTCTTATAACTAAACCCTATCTACATAAAGAAAATGTTAAGTTATATTTATACGGATTAGTTATGTTTAGACTTACAAAGTGAATTTACTAAAATCCTTTTGAATTTTTTGCAATACTTTTGTTGTTTGTAATAATTTACTGTTTTTTAGGATTTCTTTCTGTCAGTACAGTTTCAATAGGTTTGAAGGTTTAAGGGGAAAACCACATTAGACATTTTAAAAACTGTTTTATTTCTTTATATTTTTATTTAATAAATGGTGAGCAAAACATCTGAAGAATATGTTCTCAAAATTGTAGAACAAAATTCGTATTCTTTCCGAAGCTACTCGAATCTTTAACTTTAAACGCGTTCACTAAATGACATTTTTTCAATTTGCGTGCAGAATTAAGGACAAAAACTAATTGGCCTATTTTTTTAAAATTTGTAATACGTTTAAATTATTGAATTGCTAAGAATATTGACTAACAATTTGGATGATATCATGGCTTAAAGTTTTTTGTTTGTTACAAAAAAGGGTGAAAATTGATACATTTTTCTTTAAACGGTCATTCAATATTCAATTTTCAACTTTTTTGAGCGCAGGTTAGTTTACATTCTTGGAAAATAAGTTAATAGTGTACATAAATTTGTTGTGGTTTTTGATTTTAAATCAAAATTACGACCCCAAGATGCACGCAGGCTAGAAAGCCGGGTGGAGAACTGGTAAAAGATCAGCGATTTCTGGCTGAAATGATTTCAAAATTTAATAATATGTACATGAGAACATTAATAAAACATCCTCGAAGTGTCAAATCACTTAACTGAATTTTCCCCTTTAACACGTTCACGCTGGCGCGTACCACCGATGGCCCGCACTAGACCGTCTCATCGGGCGGCGCGTACCACATCAGTTTTGCGTAACACATAATAAATAAAACTATTATGTCTTAATAAACTTATAGTAAAAGGAAACTGCACTTTTGAAGTTTTGCTAAACAAAAGTTTGTGTAAGGCGCCACCAGATAAAGCAAAATGCGATTTAAACTGCCGCCCGATGAAGTGAAATACAAAAAACTGCGCCGGCGTGAACGTGTTAAAAAAAAAAAATCCCAAAAAACACTTCTAATTTGGCCTTCTGATGTGGTTTATTTTACAAATAAACTACCTACGCTGTGCCTTTCTAAAAAAAGTAATAGTAATACAGTATTATATACGATGTTCCTAAAGTGAAATTTGGAGTTAACAGAAATTATTAAGAAAGTTGAAAGCCACTCAAATTTATTTCATTTTCCTGTAATACTGTTCTAAAAACGTGAAAATCCTGGTAAGCTGGTAAACTCTCCCGCCTCACCTCAAATTCATTAAGTCTAACACAAATAAATGAATTAATTAAGATCCAACCTAATCCCGAAACAAAACCCAAAGTGCCTCCTTACAGTTTTATATCGTTCAAATCCGCCTAACCAGCGTAACACAGAAGCACTAACAAAAATTTTCTTTTCTTTGCAGGTAAGCCGAAATCCCTCTCTTGAATGTTGTCGGGCGAAATTCTGAGTCGAGCACCATTGAGCGTGGCAATATTTCCGCCACCCTCATTGATAGAAGTCTGTAAAGCAATGGCGGCGATAGCCACACTTGCTAGCTCACAAAACATTGATGATGATGACATATTTTTGGGTAAGGACTAAGGATATCACTAGACACTCCCACCGCCTCATCCGGGTATCCCGTGTCCAGGATTGGATCCCAACTGATCTCCTCATTTTTTATTTAACTGTTATTTGGCCGGCAGTTTCATCCATCCTCCGTGCTGGGCCTTCGATGGCCCCTTCGATGGCCCTTTCCGGTAGAGGGAGCGTTCCGTGACTAACGCTTATTAGGCCCAAGTGAAGACCACCCCTAATTTACTGCATAATTAGCAAGGGCCTGCCGCAAGCCCGACACGCTGACGAAGACCGTGCAAATACGGCAAAAGAAGGGCCGCACACCCGGCAATTTATTGAATATTTCTGGGAAAAGTGCGCGTTTTAAATATTCATCGGACTTATCCTCGCATTACTTCCGCAAACAGAATGCAAATAGCGAAATCGCTCATTAATTCTCGTTTGTTTTCCATCCTATGTCGGGGGATCATATTTTTAGCGCTGAGGTCCCGTACTGACCTCAAGCCATTCGAGCAAGGCGCAATTTGCTTTGCGCCAAGATTGGGTCGTAATCACGGCACTTTTATTGGCTGAGTCATTGGATTTGAGGACCCAATTTATGGTGCAGATTATGCCAAGATATATATTAATTTCCTGATTTTATAGGCAGTGAGCCACTTTAATTAAAGGAGAGTGGCTTTGCGGTATTACAATAGGAATGTCTTTTGATTCTGTGTTGGATTAGTATTACCGAAAGGTGGAATTAATTCTTTTCCCGAAGAACATCGCATTTGGATAAGATAAACTTGTATTATTAACAAATTTTTAGATTGTAGTATTGGATTTTATAATCTATACAAGTAAAAAGTACCATTTTACTATAGAAAACTCTAGTTATTTTTGCATTGATTCAATTCAAGGATGAACTTTGATTTATATTTAAATATAGTTTACTTAATACTTAAGTAAGACTAGAATTTAATTAAGCATATTGCCTGCAAATAATAAAACATGAAAAATAAAAGTTAATCACAATATGTGTTATAAACATATGGCCTTTTACAACGGCCGCTTTAAGTTCATCATCATACTTATATGAAGAAGTTCAGATTCTACAAAGCATATGGTATGTAAGTTTGTATACTGAAAAGTCATGATTCTGACTTAATTTTTCGAAGTCGATGTATTTTTTAAATGTAGTAAATAAGTCATTAATGACTGCGAAAAACAAAAATTGGTGTCAAACCTTCGATTTTCGTCCGAATTTCCGCTCGCGGGGTTATACTCTCTCGGAATGGAAGTTTTATTCGAAACGTAATCGATCAATGACAGAAAATATGATATTAACGAGAGCTGTAAAATAAGGCATTATTCTTGGAATGCATTACCATACTCAGTACTACTACAAGTATATAAGTGACAATGGTATTTGATTTTAAAATGATGTAATTACCATTATCAAGTAATGTTATTGGCACTTCACCCTTACCGTACTTCAGAAGCATTATCTGGCATTACTTAGAAACTCTCAGCGTTACCTAGCTGCTACTATTATACTAGGTTAGCCTGGTACCACTGAGCATAAAGTTATTTGAGGTGATACATTCATTGAATCCGGTCTAAAAAGTCCATTTCCGGTGCAAACCGGAAGTCACAAAATACCACACCGGATTTATTTTCTATTCAGCAACAATAATTCGGAAAAAATAGGGGTTTCCATTTTAAAAAAATCGACTTCCGGTCAAAAAATCCACTCTTGGTCCAAACCGGAAGTTGGAAAATGCACCATAGGGTGGCCTCCACGAAACCCTGAACATTTTTTTAAGATTGTTGGTTTTTTGGGTTATTGGGTTATGAGTTATTGAGGTGATAGATTCAAATGACTCACCGTGTATAATATTGGCGCAAATATAAACATAAAATTTTCATTAGCGATTTAAGGGGTTATATACAGTAAGGAGGCCCAAAAAAATCGATTTTTCAGGAATTTTTCTTGAAATTACCTTTTAATTTATTAATGTAAAAATTTGTACACATATTATTGTAACCTTTGAGTGTATTTTAATGTTTTTTCTTTGTAAAAATAATTATTTTTAAAGCTGCTACAGCAGATCTCCGGGAACACCTCTAAAAAAGGCGTCTGGATCATCAAAAATAAAAAAACCAAAAATATGTCGTTAATATAATGTTTTATCTTATAACTAATCGAAGGAATTGGCAAAATGGCGGCTTCTTAAGAAAAAAATCGATTTTTAACCAAAATTTAGATCTTAAATTGTTTATAAAATGGAAAATATTTATCGGTGAGAAAAAACCTTCGATTAATTACTAAAAAATATACTTAAAAAACGTTTGTTAAAATTTGAAACGGATCGGACAGCCGTTTCCGAGAAATCTTGGTCACCGACTTTAAAATCACAGCTTTGAGAAAAACGCGTTTTAAGTTTCAAAAGCACTTTACATATAGTAAAAAAACTCGGACACGTCATTACAAATATGCGTAGGTATACTTAAATATATGTACATTTCGAAAAGAAAAAAAATCAAAAAAATATCGATGTTTTCAAAATTCTTAAGCGATAAATTTGGAAGGACAGTCAAAAATTACAAAATAAAACAGCACTAACAATAAATGTCCCACCGATAAAAATCTGAATATTCTTCTCTTTAATAAGCTGTAAACTTCACAATAAAAAACGAAAAAATAACTATTTTAAATTATATTAAAGGAGAACTTCAATTTTGCAGTGCAAAGTATTTAATTTAAAATAATGCACTCTGATTGCAAACATAATATAACTACATTGCAGTAAGCTGTAAATCTTTCAAACTTATTCCATTTGTATCCATCCGGGCAAGTCACTCCGCAAAAATCGATTTTTGTAGGCGTTAAGTGGGAAAGTTTGGCAAATCCTCCAAAAAAAAGGGGGAACTCGCCGATGCAAGCGTGATTTTGAAAAATTGTTTTAATTGAACGAACGAAAAAAGGTCCGTGCAGAGAAGCTGGACTTCATTACATTTGTCCACTTCGGGCAATTTATTAAGCTCCCAAAAGTCATTAATTTTAGCAAGAACCGAATATCCCCAGTCTCCCAGCCTTTTGCCATCACTGCAGCTATTTGGGCACGAGAAAAAAAAGGTTTTGGTAAAAATACGACCCTCGCTGTCCATGACTTCGCTTGATTTCAGCTGTTTGGGTTTGTCAGTCGGTTTTATGGTCGTCCGCAGGTTTAGCACAGTTTATCCGAACGTGCCTCTAATTAGTGGTTAATAGGGCTATAAACTTAGCCAAGTACAAGTCGTTTCTTCCACAATTTCGATATAATTAGCTTATGCGCACTCATAAAATCTGCCAATCTCCCAATGCATTTGATAGGACGTCCTTCGGTAAAGGGACCGTAGGTCCTGATCAATACATTCTTATTACATTTTTGGGATATTGGCACTTAATTTGTTCGTAACTAATTGAAGTATAAATTAGGTAATAGGCAATTCAGCACTTTTATTCTGCTATTGGTTGATAAAATAGTTGAGTTCCTGCTGAAACGACGCAATGAAGAATAATTTATCAAGGGTCTTGTATGAGTTCGCATTTTTTAACGAAGTGTTGTCGTTATGGCGAATTATAAATTTTTTAGCAAGGAAATTATATTTTATATACAGGGTGTCCAGAAAATAGTGCGCCAAAATAAAGGGGATGGTAGCTTGGGTCATGACCAACCAGAATATCAAAATATGACCTTAGTGAAAACCTCACCGTTTTCGAGATATTTGGGTTTTTATGAAAAATTTAATTTCAGATTATTAACTAGTTGTTGCACATAAAAATACATGTTCTCATTTTTTTTTTTTTTTTTTTTTTTTGTTAAAATATTCTAGATAAGTTGCCCTACCTGGTAAGCATGTCATTTTTTATTACTAACACAAGACCGTCGAGAAACAAAATAATAAAATTTTTTTTTTTTGCCGTTCAAAATTATTTGACTCTACTTTGACCTTAAGTGGTGAAAAAAACAATGTACTAGGCAGTGATGGGAAAGCAAATCAAAAAATTGCTTAATTAATGCAGATTTCAGAATCACCCATTTTATTCATTAATAACAAGATATTGCCATGCTCATTTTAAATCAAATTTAATTTTTTATAAAAACCCAAATATCTCGAAAACGGTGAAGTTTTCACTAAGGTCCTCTTTGGATATTCTGGTAGGTCATGACCCAAGCAACCATCCCCTTTACTTTTTTGAGGATGATACCATAGCGACAACATTACTAATTAAGAATCCGTTGGATTTTTTTGTTTCAGGTGACTAGAACGGTTGTAATTTTGACCGCCGTCACACCCCCTTTTTTTTGGATCCCCACCCTGCCAGCCGATAACTTTTGGAATTTTTGGTTTTTGTTTTTCATTCAATTTTTATGTATTCTTAAAATACCAATAAACAAATAAGAAAAAAATGGATACTAAAAATATTTTTTGTTCTTTTTTTACGAAACTTGAAAAAACGGCCGAAATTCGAGCCTCTACAGTAGAATACCCCCTTAAGTGCAACTGCATTTAAAGTTGCTCCAATGTAACTTGAAAAAATTGCTAGTAAATGCTTGTTATCATAAGTAAAAGCTACTGTTTATTCACTCAAATTCAAGTATTTACTCAAAATGTCAGTATTTGCTAGGAAAACTAGTAAATGCTTCCAGTAAAAGCATTTGCTGGATTTTTAAGTAAAAGCTTAATTTTGTATTCACATAAATAGCTAGTATTTCCTAGAAATATCAAGTAAAAAGCATTTACTAGCTTTTATTCACTTGGCCCTTCGACTTGAAATTTACACAACATTATTCAAACATATGTAATGAATATATGAAAAAAAAAATCAATTTTTTCGAAAATGTTGATGGGATAATAACTTTAAGGTGCGCTTAGAAGAATAAGAACTTGAGAAAAAGTATTCTCTTGCCTGAACACTCTTCTAGAAAATCTCCTTCAAATTAAGTTTAAAATCTGCTAGTAAGCCTTCGAGCCCAAAAGGTATTATAATGATTTATCAGCGTCACTTTATGAATTCATAATGCCCTTCCGCCCGATCCCTCCTTTTTTGTTTGTTTCAAAGTATGTAAATGATTGCGAGCCAGCAACCTTTGTGTCATTACCCAAAGGAGCTGTGCCGTGATTGAATGGCCGCTGCATTAGTGCACTGGAAAGTTTTAAGTACTTAGCAATGCACTCGAGTTCCTTGGAAGCCATAAATCAGAAACTGGCTTTAGGAGCTCTTAAGCAACTTGCGAGCTCCCCCGCAGGCCCCACCCATTCCCCACTCAGGCAGGAGCTGCGGGAGCAACTTCTGCAGAATGTCATAAATTTTCCATTCACGGCGATTTAAGTTTATGTGGAACAAACGGCGGCTCTTCCTTGTCTCTTTGTGCTGCTTCGATCCTTCTAATTTGAGAGGTATCTTTTGTCTTCCGAAATAGGCCAGTAACACAAAAGCCAGACGGAAGGAAGTAGGAAGGTGGAAGCTCATCAATGAAAGACTGTTGGGCGACTTATTCTTCCTCTTCCGAGTTTTAAATCCAAAGTTTGTCCGACATGAAAATGCCCGCCTCCTCAGGTCCCTTGAACTGCGTCGACGGCAAAGGTGCTCGACTTTTACGTGTTTCTGCTCGACAAATTGAGGGTTTGGATGTAATTCTTCACGTGCTATTGCGAACAACCGCACCACACCTGGGGGTTTTAGGCATACAGACTATAGCTCGGGGCCAAGCTCGGAATGGCTCGGGTGGTTGCGAGGTGAAATATCGAAACAATAAACAAACGAACCCAACGACCCAGGCAGGGAAACATGAAGTTAGGAAAATTCAACGCGAGGAAACCTTTTATGTGTTGCGTTCGCACAAGAACCTACCCCCTTGCCCTCTCCCCGCGACGGGAGGAGGCAGGTTGTCTGGCGCCTATCCATTAACGAGCGCTTTTTTATGGGAGCTCACTTAGGCGCGTATAGTTACTATGTAGCGGTACCGACGCTGAAAATTTCTCGATACGGTCAAACATTTTAAAGGGAATTGAATCGTGAATAAGTGAAGACTGGAAAGGGATCCTTAAACCACTTTCCGCCCTTCCCCACGATTATACAATTTTCCTCTAAATAAGACTCTTAAATTTCAATTGCATACCTGTGTATTTTAAATTGCTTTTTCCTAGAGTAAGTAGTCTAATATTTTAAAATTTAGTTCAGATTGAGTAAGCAATCTACATACCTACCAGTATAAGTAAATAACGATTATTAAGGTCGGTCGTCATCCAATTTATTCACCTTGCATGCAGACATCGCGACGCTATACCTCAAAATATTTTTCCCCTGTACACTCAAGGCCCTGGGGAGTGTTTATTACATAACTTAATGAATTTACGATTCCGGAGCCACTCGGCGGCATAGGTGAATTATGACGACTAATATTGACTCCGATTAGGATCAGGTATTCAACAGAAGGTAGAGATTCCATATTTATATCGTTTAAATTGTTCTAGGTCAATATTATTTTTCTCATATTTTATTGATCTATGCCTAATTCGAAAGATACCTGTACAAATAAAATTTTCGATTAGAATAAGGTTGTGGATAATTGTTTTAATTACAAAAAAAAGGGTGTGCATGTTGGACTCACAATAGTATATATGTAGTATTAGGGTGCTTTTTTTCGTGACTATTTTTTTTTTTTTTTCAGTCCCACCTCGAAATTTTGTGGCAAATACCTAAGCAAAATTTCCCTGAAAATTGGAGCCCTTAATATTAATATTAAGTACTAGACCAAGGCGTATAAAGATTTCCCATATAAAATACATGTAAACTTTGATTATTTTTCTTCAAAACTCTACAGCTCCGAGACATTTTATGGTATAAACTTGGTCAATGGTAGGGTTTCTTCAGAATTGAATGCTCTACAAAAGTGTCCATTGCGGTGTAACCCTAACTCCCACCAGCGAGGTAGTACAGGTTACTAACCCCAATTTTTACATGAAATTCTCGCTTTTTGCCCCTATCTCGTAAACAACAAAAGGTACAGAAAAAATGAATATGACAAACTTGTAGCAAATTCAATTTTCTACAAAAAAATTCTGAACAAAAAATTGCTAACATCGATATTTCTTGAGATATTAGGCTTTGAATCCATGAAAATGAAAATTCCACACTACCTCAATTTCAAAGCCCAATATCTCAAGAAATATTGATGTTAGCAATTTGGTGTTCAGAACTTTTTTGTAGGAAATTGAATTTGCTACAAGTTTGTCATATTCACTTTTTCTGTACCTGTTGTTGTTTACGAGATAGGGGCAAAAAGCGAGAATTTCGTGGAAAAATTGGGGTCAATGACCCGTACTACCTCTCTGGTGGGAGTTAGGGTTACATCGCAATGGACACTTTTGTAGAGCATTCAATTCTGAAGAAACCCTACCATTGCCCAAGATTGTGCCATAAAATGCCTCTGAGTTGTAGAGATTTGAAGAAAAATAATCAAAGTTCACGTGTATTTTATATGGGAAATCTTTATGCGTCTTGGTCTAGTACTAAATATTATTTTTTTGGTCTCCAATTTTCAGGGAATGTATGTTTAGGTATTAGCCACAAAATTTCGAGGTGGGACTGAAAAAAAAAAAATAGTCGCGAAAAAAAAAGCACCCTAGTATATATACATTTTTTCGTTATATATTCACGACCGAAGTTATTCACAGCGAACAGTCGATCTAAAATCAATTAAATGTTTATAACACTTGACTAATGGGGGTAAATCGAATTAAATAATGTATTTTTAAATGTTCCTATTTGGATTGTTAACATAAGTTGAATTGGCAATAACATTTCAGAAAAAATTTTTGATTTTGTGGATCTTTAAACAAATAAAGATTAATCACAATAAAATCCCAATTTTAATTTATTCTGTACAATAGATGCTATAAAACGATACTAAAAGATTATTGTCTGGGAATCATATATTAATTATTATTATGGCACACACACATAAATTTTGTTTTCTCTAGGTTTTTAAATTTTAAATAGTATAAATATAAATAAATATTTAATTTAATAAAATATCTTCAGGCAGGAACCGTTAAAAGTATTCATATAAGATTTCATAAGAAAATGTTGAGAAATATATAATATTTATGAAGATAATAAATTTATAATATATTTGTAAATTATAACAGAATTAATCTCCTCTTTCTGCAAAATTGTCAACGAAATTCTCGCACTTAATGGGTAATACTGCCTTGTATGCTCGAAATCAAGGGTCATTTTTGGAGTTAGTTTTCATGAAAATTGTTTGATTGGTAGATGTCCAATTCTGTTTTAACACAGTGTTTTTTTAACGCTTAAGTTTTTTTAGATGCGAATCAAGAGTGCGGCAGGTGTCGGAGTTGAATATCTTTTTTTTTGTTTTTGCCTTATTTGTTGAAATATTGATTAAAACGAAATGGCGTTAGTTTTTTTAATACAAAAGTTATTAGTAAATCGTTAATAGAAAATTGGTGGACTACAAACAATCGAAAAAATCGTATGTAGTTCAGAATGTTATTATTAAGCTATAGTTCAAATTCCACGTCAATCAGTAAAAAATAGTAAATACGCTAAAGGAGATAACGAAAAACAAACTGCAACACCTGCCACACTCTGGATTCGCATCTAAAAAATTGTTAAATTCTTTTTTAAGTACTTTAAGACTTATTAATAGAAGTCTTAAAGTACATGTACCTACACAAAACCGAATAACATTATATTAAACAATCTTCATAACAACAAACTCCAAAAATTACCCTTGATTTCGCGCAAGGTAGTATTACCCCTTACACAACTCTTAAATTCCGATAAAAAAGAATTTTCGTTGTTCACATTTACAGTCTGTAATGCTCCATACATGAACCAGTTTATAGCATTTCGACCCTTCAGATATCTTAAACTCTCTATCAGCAACCACAATTCAATTGAAAATTTATAGACTACTGTAGAGGGAACATTTTCTTTTTTCCAATCAATCATTCAAGTTTGATATAAACAATAAAACAGACGGCATGAAAGAAATTTTAATTATTTTCAGTGCAAGATGCCAATGTATTCACCAGTACTAGAAATCCTTAACGTGGAATTGTTAGAGTAGACAATTGCTCTGTCTTTCCAACAGTCACTCTTAGTTTAAATAATTTGAAACATGCGAAGCAGATTTTCTCCTTATTTTTTAATTGAAACTATTGGCCAGCATATTGAATATCCTATATTAAATCCATTTTATGGATAACCCTTGAAGTTGAATATTTTAGCCGACAAAAATTTAATATCCAATTCAAAGATTTCGAACTCATACACATTCATCCCGCAAAATCTTTAGAAATTGAAAATTTCCACCCGCTTATTGGATAAATTCGGATTTGGAAATTGGATATTCGCAAACGTTTACCTATTAGGTATGTACATCGGTTCTTTAATCAGTTGTACTACTAGGAAAGTTGTAACTAAACTCGATTTTGTTAAAATTTTATCGTTAAGGGTACGTTTCCAATGCTGGAGTGTGCTTTCGCTGAGGCTCAGCGCAGATTGGCCCTGTTTCCAATTCAAGCATAGCGTGAGTTTCGATTTTCGAACTTCGTTATGGAAGGAAGTAAACAGCCGATTTGTGACAGCAAAGTTTGTATGCAAAATGAATAACCGCAGGCGAATAATATTGTGTTATTATTTTCAAATTTCACAAACAACATTTTCAATCAACTTAAATGTATTCCCTTCATTAATTTCATAAACAAACTGCAATCGGTTGTGCATTGTTTACGACGTCTCAGCATATTCGAATCAGAATTTCAAATGCACGAACCCCACCTGTTTTTCTCAATATTTAAAAGGCATTTTTAATAACTTGTTTCACGCAATCTTATGCAAAAGAGATATATTAATTATAAAAATATACTTTAGTTTTAGAATATCTTCATTTTGGCCAAAAATAAATGTTTTTTTTTTAAAGGGAATCACAATAGCTTTAAAAACCCCATCTATTGAAAACTATTTTAACACAAAATTCAAACATATTTCGAAGAGCTTCAATCTGGAGTAGAAATAAATCAACTTCAGATTTCAGCGCCAGCGTGGATTAGAAGGAAAGATGAATATGTAAAAATGCACGAGTAGGAAAGGGAACACAAATCCACGCTGCGCTGCGTGGATTTGTGTTCCCTTTCCTACACGTGCATTTTTGCATATTCATCTCCCCTTCTAATCCACGCTAAAACATTTATTTTTGGCCAAAATGAAGTTATTCTAAAACTAAAGTATATTCTTATAATTAATATATCTCTTTGGCATAAGATTGCGTGAAACAAATTATTAAAAATGCCTTTAAAATATTGAGAAAAACAGGCTGGGTTCGTGCATTTAAAATTCTGATTCGAATATGCTGAGACGTCGTAAACAATGCACAGCTGATTGCAGTTTGTTTATGAAATGAATGACGGGGATACATTTAAGTTTATTGAAGTTGTTGCTTCTGACATTTGAAAATAATAACACAATATTATTCGTCTGCGGTTATCCATTTTTCATACAAACTTTGCTGTCACAAATCAGCTGTTTACTTCCTTCCATAATAGACTGAGAGCTAGTGAACCCTCCGAGTAACGGTCCGCCTGTAAGGCTAGAACTTTGTTAAATGATAAATTCTAGCATGCTAATTATAGTAACCATGACCTGCCAGCCCTTGGGCGTGCACATATATTTTTCCTATATTTTTGAAAATGTCAAAAAAAGTTAAAAAATAAACTTAACGCTGTAAGCTTGAAAATTTACTACGGCTTAGTTTATTGATTAGAACGTTCAGAAAAAAATGGACAGGCGATTCTGGTGAGCACAAGTACCGGACAGGTGGGTCAAAAGATGTACAGTACATATGCTTTCAAATAAACTTCGTCCTGTAAACTTGGAATTTATACAGGGTGAAAGGTCAGACCGAGACAAGCAAAAAATCATATGGGTGGGGGGGGGGACATCTCGCACCGTTTGGCAGTTACAGGGTGATTCGTAAATCAGGATTTTGCCTTATATGGGAACCGCTCTTGTATTTTTATCTTTTTTTCTACGCATCGCAGCGGCCCCAAACTGATTTCAAAAAATCACTATTTGGAAGCTCTTTCCAAAAAAGTTTACACCACCCCCCTATCCCCAACCCCTTGGTCACAATCCCCCCTGCAAGTTGAAAAAATTAACTTTTATTTCACGATTTTTCACCTTTCGCCCCACTTTTCTCCGAAATTCATGTTATTAACATACCTACTTTTTATTTTTTTTAAGTTGCCTATCTAACTACCTTTCCAAAAAAGTTTACACCACCCCCCTATCCCCAACCCCTTGGCCACAATCCCCCCTGCAAGTTGAAAAAATTAACTTTTATTTCACGATTTTTCACCTTTCGCCCCACTTTTCTCCGAAATTCATGTTATTAACATACCTACTTTTTATTTTTTTTAAGTTGCCTATCTAACTACCTTTCCAAAAAGGTGCAACATGCCCAGGTAGAAAAGGGTTGCAAAAGTCCTGAAATTAAAACATACTCACAGGTACCTAATTACTTTATTTCACCATAATGGCAAAAGTCGTTAAGTAAACAATTTTTATGACAGCAAGTTCGGAAATGTTTGTTTAGGAAACAGAGGTAATACATTTTTATTATTTCTGCAAAACAGTAATAAAATAATAAATGTAATCTCGTTAAATAGCGTTATTAGTTTATTATATCCAGTATTGACTCTTAAGTATCCTGACGCTCCGTTTCTAATACTTCGTATGAATTATGGTATAAAAATGGGTAAGTTTGAAAGGACATTGACCACAGTTGAAGAAGCAAGCAATAAGAACGGGTGTTTAATAGAAAAAATTAAGATAAAATGGCAGAATTCAGTGTTGACGAGTATGCCGATATAATTTACGTGTACGGTTTAGTAGAAGGAAATGATAGTGAGGCCGTACGAGAATACCAAAGGAGATTCCCGAATCGGCGGGTACCCAACAGAAGGGTATTTTCAAGGACTTTCAGAAGGTTAAAAGAAACCGGAAGTGTAACCGCCCCCAGAGCAGAAACGCGAGCAGGAAAATCGGCCGATTCAGCGGACCCCGACCAACAAATCCTCAACATCGTCAGGAACAGCCCTGTAATAAGCATCAGGCAGGTCGCACGAAGGTCAGGATTGTCTTCAGGGAGAGTTTGGACCGTTGTGAACCGAGAGGGACTACATCCATACCACCATATCCTGGTCCAAGCACTACAGGAAGGAGATTCCGAAAGACGATTGCAATTTGCACTTGGCTGTTCGAGTCTGACATCGAAAACAGAAGGTTTCTAGACCGAATTATGTGGACGGATGAATCGCAATTCACCCGGGATGGCATCACAAACTTGCACAACCTCCACACCTGGTTAGATGTGAACCCACATAGGACCAGGTGTCGGTCCTTCCAGCAAAGATTTAGTGTCAATGTCTGGGCTGGCATCATCGGCAACCAGTTGATAGGACCCTTCATCTTGCCCCAAGTGCTGAATAGTCAGCTATACTCGGACTTTTTGGAGAATACTCTTCCGGATCTGTTGGAGGACATCCCCCTGGCCACCAGAAGCGCAATTTATTTACAGCTCGACGGAGCACCTGCGTATACTGGGAACATTGTTAGGGCAAGGTTAAATGAAAATTACCCAGAGCGCTGGATTGGACGAGGTGGACCGATTCCTTGGCCTGCTAGGTCACCGGACCTTACTCCACTGGACTTTTTCTTATAGGGAATGATGAAAGATGAAGTTTACTCAAGACCAATCAACACCAGAGAAGAATTAGTTACCAGGATTGTGACTGCAGCCACGAAAATACGGGGGAGACTGGCTACCATAGACCTCAAACGTGAAATAAAACGAAGGCTACTTGCATGCATCGAAACTAGCGGAGAACATTTTGAACAGCTTTTAAAGGACAAACGTTTTAATTGTAATTAGTTTTTAAGCGAACAAAATGTATTTTTTAGTAAACTTAAGTATAATTTCCTAAAAATTCGAATTATCATGATATTCTGTAAAAGGATTATTGTAAATAAATTTTCGTATCCTTTTCCTACCTGGGCATGTTGCACCTTTTTGGAAAGGTAGTTAGATAGGCAACTTAAAAAAAATAAAAAGTAGGTATGTTAATAACATGAATTTCGGAGAAAAGTGGGGCGAAAGGTGAAAAATCGTGAAATAAAAGTTAATTTTTTCAACTTGCAGGGGGGATTGTGGCCAAGGGGTTGGGGATAGGGGGGTGGTGTAAACTTTTTTGGAAAGGTAGTTAGATAGGCAACTTAAAAAAAATAAAAAGTAGGTATGTTAATAACATGAATTTCGGAAAAAAGTGGGGCGAAAGGTGAAAAATCGTGAAATAAAAGTTAATTTTTTCAACTTGCAGGGGGGATTGTGACCAAGGGGTTGGGGATAGGGGGGTGGTGTAAACTTTTTTGGAAAGAGCTTCCAAATAGTGATTTTTTGAAATCAGTTTGGGGCCGCTGCGATGCGTAGAAAAAAAGATAAAAATACAAGAGCGGTTCCCATATAAGGCAAAATCCTGATTTACGAATCACCCTGTAACTGCCAAACGGTGCGAGATGTCCCCCCCCCACCCATATGATTTTTTGCTTGTCTCGGTCTGACCTCTCACCCTGTATAAATTCCAAGTTTACAGGACGAAGTTTATTTGAAAGCATATGTACTGTACATCTTTTGACCCACCTGTCCGGTACTTGTGCTCACCAGAATCGCCTGTCCATTTTTTTCTGAACGTTCTAATCAATAAACTAAGCCGTAGTAAATTTTCAAGCTTACAGCGTTAAGTTTATTTTTTAACTTTTTTTGACATTTTCAAAAATATAGGAAAAATATATGTGCACGCCCAAGGGCTGGCAGGTCATGGTTACTATAATTAGCATGCTAGAATTTATCATTTAACAAAGTTCTAGCCTTACAGGCGGACCGTTACTCGGAGGGTTCACTAGCTCTTAGACTATAACGAAGTTCGAAAATCGGAATTCACGCTACGCTCGCATTGGAAACAGGCCAAACTGTGCTGAGCCTCAGCGAAAGCACACTCCAGCATTGGAAACGTACCGTAACCCCTTTGATTGCATTTACATTTCAATTTAATCAAATCGTATTCGGCAATAATTACAAGCGGAAAAAAAAACATATTATAGTAAATTTATTTTTCCGAGATTATAGGTAATTGTGCCAAATAAATTGAATTTGACCAACACTATTCACGAGGAGAACTAAATGAATAAAATATAAAGATGTTTGTATCAGCAGCCTTGCCTTTTTCAGTTTAATTGAAATCAGCTAGATTGTCAATAAATATAAATTAATAAATATTCCTACCGTGGCGGTGTATATCTACTAAAGGAGATTTTAATCAGATTTAATTTTTTCTTTATACGCCAAATATTTACTTTATTTTTGGCTAATGTAGGAAGGACGTCTTAAGTAATGAGCTATTTATTAGATGGATGTAACGCGGAATTTCAAGAGATCGCAGGATCCTGACGACATTCTAAAGTCTAGACTTTTCTGGGCAAAAAAGAAGGAATTCCAACTTATTATATAATGTTTTCCCTTATCTGTACATAAAATAAATTCGATTTGAGGTCGAGTCTGTAGACATATAAAAGTGTTATTTAATGTTAACTGCAATACGTTTTTATACTTTAATAGACTAATATTTAATTTATACTTTAATAGAATAATATTTAATCAAATTTGGGTGAAGTATTCTAAAAAGAATTACTGAAATAATATAGGCAATTACGCTTATAATTCAAATAACAGTACGATGCCACGAACATCAAGCAAATACTGTTGATTAACGCCTTTGTTGATCGAAGAAGAAATTCCAATGGCTATATGTATACTTCTGCGCCTTATGGGTCTGACAATGATCTCTTTCATGTTTTTAAATAAAGACATTCCGTGTAAAGTAAAGGTCTTCACAATTGTAATTGTCAAAATTGTATGATAGTACACCATTGATCCACTATAGTAATTTTAAGATATCTTCAAAAGCGGATAGATGACTGCAATACACTCTTTGTAAGGTGTAAGGCCAACATTACATCAAACTCATTCCTAATCATCCCCATCATCAATTCCTTAGAAATACAAGAAAATATGATCATCATCAGAAAATTTTCTTTTCCGTAACACACAACAGAGAATGGGCTCCTGAGCTATGAAAATCCAAACTATCACATGGATCCACAAAGAATCGAGCGAAACTCACACTTGTACGAAGAAATCCTTTCGGAGTTGCACCAGCAGCAAAGTTCCTTGAAGTCCTCGACGAAGCCCCACATTGTGAATAATCGAAAGGACTATGCCCGAATCGATATCGGATCGATGGGAGTCGATTTAAAAGAGAATTTCAGGTAAATGACGACCGTGAATGAGCGGCCTCGGGCTTACCACCCTGTGGACAAATGTGACTAATGAAATTATTCAATTGTTGTTTAGTGCGTCAGAAAAACATTTGCTCTTCGATTCGTCCCCCTTAGAATCGAAGACGAAGTCAGATCAAACGCCTGAAAAGGATGACAATACGAAACTAAAAGAAGCTAACGAAGGTGTACCCATCAAATACATTTCAGGTAATCTAAATGCCGACGATTTATATGCATTACCAAATAAGCGGGCAAATAACGATGACGGTACTGTCGGCGAAATAGCCCCTGAGGACGAGGAGGAGGAGGACGAAGACAACGAGGAGAAGGGCAAGAAGGAGGAGATCGAGGGTATCGAGGATAAAGATGCCAACAAGGATCTACCACCCGGCTGGGAGAAGCACGAAGGTAAATCTACTGTCCGAGATTGCTTCGCAATAAGGCGCTGATTTGATTGCTCCTTTCACCTTCCTCATTCCTTGAATTCGTTTAGATAATGATGGGCCATACTACTGGCATATCAAATCAGGTACAATACAGAGAGAACCACCGACTTGGCCAAAATGCACGAAGGAACCAAAAACTCCTGTTTCATCAACAAATCCAGCATTCGCTGCGACTCGGAGTCTGAACAACAACTCATTTCAGTCATTCTATGCTTCGAGGGACGGACTAGGAAATAGAATACAGGTGAGAATTTCATGTTATCATTTTAAAAACTTTCGATCGAAGTTTATTTATTAAAATCCATGGGAAAATACCAATAATATATTTAAGGACAATATAAGAATTAGCAACAACAAAGCAAGCTCAATAAATAAAAAAAGGCAAAATATAAACTGCAAATAATAAAAAGATAGTATATCAATTACTTAATTTGAGAGGAGTATTCATATGAACGTGGTGTAGCTGGACATCATATAATAATATCTCTTTACAATATAAATCTTTCAACATGAAGCAGTAGAACCCAATTTCCTGACGAAACCATCACCCCAAAAACCCAAGAAATCAGCAGTGGTCGTTAACAAATTCGCGGAACAATGCCAGGAATCCAGTTTATAAGTACTTAGGTCAGTTTTCTGCAGATTACGAAAATCTTCCATCACATCATGATTGCGAAAAAATAGGGGGTATAACGTTAAAAAAACTGTAATATTTGGAAATTTGTTAAAAAAATAATGAGACTTTTCACGATCTCAGTACGATGCTCAAATGAAAGCTTCAGACCTAATCTGTAATTATAAAGTGTAATTTGGTTTTAATTGGCTATTGGTTGTAAAAAATAATACCTTTACAAAAAACACTGAGGTGCCTTCATGTAAACTGTAAAGGATGATAGGTGACAATCGCTCCAGATACATTACCAAGTGATCACCATTTGGTGATTGTTCATGCAAGATGATACCTTTAAAGTAATTCACAATAATAATATTAATTATAATCATCTTCATTATGCTTACTGCATGCAATATTGTCAGTGATTTGAAAATGTTTGTTTCATTGAAAGTTGACGACTATAACTCGGAGGATACGGTAAAGAATGTTAGGACCTTTCGCAGAAACTTGAGAGACAATTGTAATCCTTGAAGTACCGAATAATCGAAGATTTATTATCTATTAATTGGTATAAACTGAGTTTAACAATTGAACGAAATTAACGAATTGTAGATGTATGCAAAGATTTGCTAAGCGAAATCACCATTCCAATATGTGTTAAATGAATTAAATTTATATGACAGATGTAGGTAAATTTTTTTTCCACAAATCTTTAATAACCAAAGCAGTGATATAAAAATGGAAGAAATCCTTTGTCCCAAGTGGATCAAATTCTCTGTGTCAGATAACACTAAATTATACTTTTTTGATTAGTATGGGATCTCTGACGGTAAAAATCATTTCCTAATATTATTTACATAGTTGAATACTGCAAGGCAATTGGCATTTTCATTATACCTATATTTGCAACATTTTTATATATAATTACTTTTTACTTAAATTTTGCCGTGTGCTGAGATATTTAGCTCGTACAGGTGACACATTAAAAACTGTCACTTCGATTTTATGACTCTTAGGTGATTTTGACAGGTGACAATCATCTAACATGAAATCAAATGTTTGTGATAGGTGATAGTCACTGATCACCTCTGGATCTCACAGAAATTAGTATTTTGACATAGTAGCTTTAGGTTCAAACTTCATTTAAGCTCAGTAAAAAGTTTAGTACTAACTACCAACATAACAAAAGTATGTGTAGTTTCTAAAAAATTCCTAAAATATGGATTATTTCCCCTTTTTTCAACAACCCGGTTTCATATTTAGCAATTTAAATGATACCAAAATCTGGTGTCAAAACTAAAATTTCATTACTCAAATTATGTATTTGGATGAAAATAGCAACAACAATTTTTTAAAGTTTATTACTTTCAATTTTCATAACTATTTTGAATTGCAAGGTACACACAAATCAGGACTTGGCATACATATAGAGTTTTCATAAGCAATCAAATACAGTATGCTAATTAGTTCTATGCTAAGTAAATAATATCAGTTTAAGCTACAATTTCCCCTGTATAACTTTGGTATTAATTGCAATTGCAATTTAAAAATAAATTGATTATTTGGATATCTATATTTGGAACTATATTTTTGTAATTTGCGCTAGTGATAATTCAAAAACTTATCAATAGAAATTGCTAAATGATCGCATATTTGTTTATCGTCATTTTATACGCTATGGTGTGAACTACGGATATTTAAATTGATTGATATCTTCGATCTTTTGCAGCTAGTGTTTTAAAGACTAATGTTACAAAAAAAAAATACAAACTTATACAATACTATTTTTTCTATATAAAAGTGTGAACATTTACATTTTTAGGTAAAAGATAGGAGAATACTCCCTTAAATTGGGAACGTTCAAATCTGAAAAATCGAATTTTTGGATATATTTTCAAATTCTGAACACTAACAGCTAAGTTAAGTTAAAGAAACTATGGGTTGAGTTGCACGAGTAGGTATAATTATGTGTTGCTATTTTACTAAACAAGACCTCATGACAGATAAATCCCGCGATTCTCATAATTCATAATAAACCCTCACTAACGCGAGCACAAAAACTCCATAACTTGCAGGAAAGCCAGAGTTTATCAGTAACCAGAAGTAGCACAAGTTCCGCATTGGACCAGGAGGAGGACAGACGGCGGCGTGAGGATATATCCTACAAGTGAGTATCCTTCTAAGATTGAATTTGAGCTATTTCGGGAATTGAATTATCGCATCCTTCTGCTCCTCGCTATGTGGTTTAATCGAAATGGAAATATTTCAGGCGGCGCAGTTATCCCCTCAAATCCGACTCGGACAGACCAATTCGCTTCGCAGTGCGGTCCCTTGGCTGGGTCGAGATAGCCGAGGAGGATCTAACGCCCGAAAGGTCGTCAAAAGCAGTTAACAAATGCATCGTAGATTTATCTTTAGGACGAAACGATTTATTGGACGTCGTGGGACGATGGGGCGATGTAATAATCCAAAAATTTACAGCCACATAAATTACCCACATTTATGTATCTCCTATTCTGTTTGCAGGGGAAGGACTTATTCATGGATCTGGATGAAGGTGCTTTAAAATTAACTGACCCAGAAAACTTGACAATACTAAACACACAGCCAATCCACACAATACGTGTGTGGGGCGTTGGACGTGATAATGGAAGGTTAGTGTCTTGTTGCTATTCCCTGTTTTCGACAATTAGATGACTTATTAAAATGCTTTATTTATTGTTTTGTGCTGCCTTTTATATCTTGTATATAGGGAGAGGTTAGTATTCCTTAGATGTAGTCTTACTAAATTAAGCATGCAACTCACTCCCTTAAATTTCAACATTTTCATACCCGAAAATTGGATCAGTAGTAACAAAATAACACGTTTAATCCAAACACATTTTAATTTCAAAACAAGTACTTACATTAATACACATGTAATATGAATTGTAAACGTTTTTCAATGAATATTTCATAAACAATGCAACACTGTATAATTAGTTTTGTTAAGTTTGTTTTAAAATCTTAAAACTAGGATCACAATCTAACAATGATGACCTAAATTAGAACTTTGATTATCATATAATTCTTTCACAGAATACAGAGAAGAATAAATGATAACATGATAATTTATGTATCTATATTAAAATAGCAAAATAAAAAAGTAGCAAGAATTTTATTTTTGTTTTTGCCATTTATTAATTTATTTCATATTTTTATGAAACGTTATTGGTTCAGATAAAACCTTGACGTTGAAAAGTTTGCATTTAGACATTTGCATTCAGTATTTTTAAAAATTGACAATATCAAATTCTTATACAAGAAAAACTCATTTAAAAATTTATACTTTCCGCTGTTAAAACTCTATGAAAATAGCTGCGATCTTCCACTATTTCAAAAATTAAAAAAAAAAAAAAGAATTAATAATTAAATTCAGGTCATTCAATTATTTCATTAGCTTCTGTTTAAATATCATATGAATGTTTAGTAATTAATTCCTAAGGCTAACCTTTAAATTTAAAAATTCAACGTTCATTTCGATGCACATTTGTCTATAGTCCAAAGAAATTAGATATCGAAAAAATTCCCAGAAAGCTAAATTATGGGATGAAACTTATATTGTGGTTCTCTACAAAATGTCAAAAGTCAGTCTAATTCCGGCCCCTTTTAGGGTTAACTCCCATTTATCTGATCAGACCCTGATAAGCCCCTAGTAAATCTCAGGCTCGCCAGATTCGGTCCCTAATCTAGGCCCTGTTCGTTTCTAGTCCAGAGAATCCGAAGAAGAAAAAATATTGAGATTAGTAACTCCTACTTTGAGTCAAAAATTAATTAACCCTTTACCTTAAAACAACGTGTGGGAGACGTGATCCTACTTCTGTGCCTAAAATTGGGAATCACGTATCAGACACGTGAATCACCACGCATCAGAAAAGCTTTCATCAAAAGTGGCACACACAATCGTCGTTTGATTCATAAGGCAAGGGGTTAATGAGCACATCATATTTTAAAATAATCTTTTCCCTGTAAAAGTGACCCTTAACCATATATTTGAGCCCGCGTAACATTTTTAGCGAATTTTGATAATTTTTTTAGAACCATAATATACCAAAATCCAGCTTTCCAAAGTTGCACACAATAATTTAAAACCAGGGCACCTTTAAAAATGCTCAATGAAAAAATGTAAACAATCTCGTCCGTATTCATGCTCAGTGTGTGCTACGTGCCTCTTCTCCCTTCTCCGATTCGGCATTTCCCTATAACTTAACATTGGGAGGGGAGATAGAATTGAGAGACCGATACCAATGCATCAAACCAGGGCGCCTTTAAAAAGCGTTCATAAAAAAAGCTTCAGTTTATAGCTTACGCTGTAAAAGCTGCTGTGAGAATTTGTTGGTCACTATTTCTCACTATATATTTCTTATAGGTATTTACAGAGGTAGTAGCTCTGAGCTGATTTATCTAATGGGAATTTTTGCTAGGTGTATTTTTTACAGATTGCATGTGGGTTGGAGTTTTAAGAGCGTGTTGAGAGTGTTCCTTCTTTTTATTATCGATATTCTATGTCTATCCCATCACATCCTCAATGGATGATATGTCTTGTAAATTCAAAGGTCACATTTAATTGATATCAATTAAGAAATATAGTACGTATCGTACAACCAAAACAAATATATAATAAAGTACCAAGTCCCACATATTCCAATATTATTAAAATTGTATCCTGATAAAACCATACCAAACTATTGGGCTTTGGGTTTTTTTTTGACAAAACTATAATAATAACCAAACGTAACGTAAAAGAGTAGCCACATTTTAGACAACTTATCGAAAAAAACGTTGAATTTTTAAATTAGAAGAATATGCAATACTTAATTTTCTTCTTATTAATACCCTGATAACCTATATGTTGAAGTATGCCCTTTAATATCTTGAATAAAAATTTGTTGCTTTTTATCCCTAATTTTAAAAATAACAATCATTTAGGCTTTATATAAAGTAGTAAAACTACAAAAATTAGTGGTCTTCAGTTATGACTGCCAACGCATTTCCATAAAATTGGAAGCTTCACTAGATAGGATCTGTTCATAAAACACCTCTTTAAAAATACATGAACTTTTTACTTTCCTTAATTCACAGCCACACAAAAAAAGAAAAGTGGTCTGTACTTTACATGCGATATATGGTTTTCGATGTATTTTCGCATGCTGAGCACGAATCTGGAGTCAGAATTGGGCCATCACATCACAGTTAATTCCTAACCTCAAAAAACAGGTAAAAAATAGCAAAAATCCGGATAAATGTACAAGGAAAAATACAGGAATTTCTTTTTTTCATATCCAGATGTGTATTTTTATGTAAAAGAACCCCGTGAATTCAAATCCACCGTCAGAGTTGAGGTGGCACGTCGTGTATTTTTCCTAACCTCAAAAAACCGGTTCAGAAATATCGATTTCCAAAAGTCAACCGATTTACGCTAAATTCAGTGTGTGGGGGTTTTAGGGGTCGCTTATCACGAATCTGAAGTCAAAGTTGCAAAATTCAAGATGGCGGACCGGAAATGACGGACGAGATTTTCGAAAATCAACCGATCTACACCAAATTTGGTATGTGGGGGTTTTTGGGATCGCTGATCATGAATCTGAAGTTTAATTTGCAAAATTAAAGATGGCGGATCCAATATCGCTGACGAAATTATCAAAACCAACCGATCTACGCCAAATTTGGAATGTGGAGGTCTTTGGGGTCGCTGATCATGAATCTGATATTTATTTATGGTGGCAACGCCCACTAGAAGAAAAAGGGTAGATATTCGTCATCTGCGACCTCTAAAACCCCCACATACCAAATTTGGCGTAGATCAGTCGACTGTTGAAAATCTCGTCCACTATTTTGGATCTTTAATTCCGCAAGTTTGACTTCAGATTCGTGATCAGCGAACCGAAAAACCCCCACATGCTAAATTTGGCGCAGGTCGGTTGGTTTCGAAAATTTCGTCCGCCATATTGGATCCGCCATCTTTAATTCTGCAAATTAAACTTCAGATTCGTGATCAGCGATCCCAAAAACCCCCACATACCAAATTTGGTGTAGATCGGTTGATTTTCGAAAATCTCGTCCGTCATTTCCGGTCCGCCATCTTGAATTTTGCAACTTTGACTTCAGATTCGTGATCAGCGACCCCTAAAACCCCCACACACTGAATTTAGCGTAAATCGGTTGACTTTTGGAAATCGATATTTCTGAACCGGTTTTTTGAGGTTAGGAAAAATACACGACGTGCCACCTCAACTCTGACGGTGGATTTGGATTCACGGGGTTCTTTTACATAAAAATACACATCTGGATATGAAAAAAAGAAATTCCTGTATTTTTCCTTGTACATTTATCCGGATTTTTGCTATTTTTTACCTGTTTTTTGAGGTTAGGAATTAACTGTGATGTGATGGCCCAATTCTGACTCCAGATTCGTGCTCAGCATGCGAAAATACATCGAAAACCATATATCGCATGTAAAGTACAGACCACTTTTCTTTTTTTGTGTGGCTGTGTTATTTATCAGATGGTAATAATTTTATTTCATCTAAATTTTTTTAATTTCAATAAAATCATTTTCAAATAACAAATTTTAAATTTCAGTCAAAAAATCGTTTTTAGAATTAAAAAACCCATTTTCATTTTGAAATTTTTTATTCAAATAGGTCAAACTTTTTAATTCAAATAAGTGTTCATTTTTTTTAATTAATTCTTCCAAATCAAATAAATACATACATGTATTAATATAAGAGAAGGACCAAATGTTACGCATTCACACAGTAGTATATGGATCATTTCAAGTTAAGTTGCTTGACGTGAAAATTGGGACTTGTTTGAATTGAAAAATTTGACCTTTTTCAATTTATTTCAAATTGAAAATAGACCTTTAGTTGTCATAATCTTCCGTTAGATTTTTTTTTTTGAACATACAGAAATGTTATATATTTTGTAAGAACAGCCTCAAAAAAGTTTAAAAGTGGCCGATTACTTTTAACTCTCATTATCCGTAAAAACTGAAAACTAGACCCTTTTGTCCTATATATCTAGTTTTTGGCGTAGTTTGTACTATCTCAAGTGTACTAATTTTAAATATTATGGGTACATTTTTAATGGTATATTACTTTTGTATAAAATTTATAAATAAGAGGATAGTAGTCAGTACCTAAAATAGCATGAGATATCATACAATCAAATTTACTTTATACAAACTTACATGAGCTTACAACATACCTCAAAAGTACTATATACTTATACAAACAATTAGAAAGTTATAACCAAGACGCATGTAAAATATGAAATGATTATTTGGACAATCGAATTGGAAGTTGCTAACAAACAATTTTTCTCCCAGGGACTTTGCCTATGTTGCTCGTGATAGATTAACAAGGATTCACATGTGTCATGTATTTCGATGTGATACAGCTGCCAGAACAATTGCAAACACATTAAGGTAAATGGCGGAGCTTTCCCCCTAAGATGTTTAATAAAAATACTATTGACATTTCTTTAGGGATATTTGCAAAAGAATAATGATCGAGAGGTCTCTACAACTGGATGCTAACAGCAGCTGCAGTAACTCTAACAACGGTCGAGGTGCAATACGTCCAACAGACTTACCTACAGAAAATAGAAAATGGGCAAGACATCGTAAGTATAAATGGGATTGCATTAAATGTTTGACCAGAAAATAATGTTAAATCAAACTTTCAGCACAATCCTTTCCAACACCAATGGAAGAACCAAAGAAAGTTTTAAAAGCTCAGTATTTAGGATCTAAGGAAGTTCCTCAGGCGACTGGAATGGAGGTGCTAAACACAGCGATAGAAGATATAATCGACGATAGCAAACCAGAACAGTGGGAAAACGTGAATGTTTCGGTAGCGCCCAGTATGATAAGTGTACATAGTTCAGGGGTAAGGGAAATTCTTTCTTTAGTATATTTTTTATTTAGATTTCCAATACATTTTTTATTCTTTTTCATTTGCCGATAGGAAGAAGCAAGACTTATTACAGAATGCAGAGTCAGGTACTTGAGTTTTCTTGGCATTGGGAAAAATGTGAAAAACTGTGCATTTATCATGCATACGGCACAAGATAAATTCGTGGCCCACGTATTTCACTGCGAACCGTCCAGCGGAGCTTTATGTAAAACTATTGAAGCCGCATGTAAGGTGAGTTCTTAGTAATTTAAATATTCAAACCAATTTTTAAACTTTAAACTTGTATAGATTTTTTTTTCCTCAATTATATCCAAACATAGATAAACAAAGTTTTTTATACGTTGATGAGACACTCATCGAATACATTTCTGACCTCTTGTACATATGTCTTAACTCTTAAGCCGAGCACATCTCAGCGCGTTCCCATAGTGATCGTCTTTTGGGACGCATACAAAAATTCACAGCTCTCATAGTGCCCCTGGCGGCTTGAATTTCGTCCTCTTTTTAACTATATTAATTTAAAAAAGGCAAGGTTATAATTTGAACCGTTTGTATATTTTTTATGAACCGATTTTGACGATTCTTTTTTTATTGAACAAACTAAATTCCCCGAAGGGTACAATGATAAATATGAAACGACTAAAGAACGCGACAATAGAATGGTAGAGTGAAAAGAAATTCTAAGTTACTACCAATTCAAAAGAGCTTTGAAAATATTGTTGAAGATAAAACCTTCCCAACATGGTTTTGTTAGTCGTAGATCGACTACATCTATCTTGGTACTTTTTAAACATTTTGTTGTCAACTCTTTAGAGTGTGGGAATCAAATTAACACTATTCACATAGATTTCATCAAGGCATTTGACCGAGTAAAATTCGTAGTATTCAAAACCAAATTCATTTATTTATTCATTTATTGTCTACAGATGTTATTCTTACAGACTAGCAGGTATAATATTACAAACTAATTCACATTTTCTCTACCGAATCATTCACTTTTAAATTGGTTTCGCGGTAAAGTAAAATCTACAGAACTAGCAATAGAGTTAAAACAAACTATACAATTGATAATAGGCTCATGACGGCCGTACGTCGTTTTATGCTGTGGTACATAGAGCAAAGATCTCGAACAAATAGACTTTTCAGGAGCATATAGATTTAACATAGACAATAACTTTGGTGACTTAATTCGATTCGTCAGAATGTCTTTTACAAAAACTGCACAATTCACCTCACGTCTAAAGCTGAGATTAGATAAGCCTAACAGTAGACATCTCGCACGATATGGTGGCATAGAACCCATTAAGAGATTGCATTTATATATAACGAATCTCGTAAATTTTTTCTGTACCGATTCGATACGATTTATATGAACTTGATAATGAGGGCACCATACAACAGATGAGTATTCCACGACCGACCTCACTAATGAATAATATAGAGTTATTAGTGTATGTGGGTCATTAAAGTCTCTGACATTCCTTTTTAAGAAACCCAAAGATCGAAATGCATTCGAAATCGCCGATTCTATATGACCAGTAAATGTCAATTTAGTGTCAAATAAGATACCAAGATCTTTTATTTCAGATACCCTCGTGAGAGAGATATTATTTATTTCATAATTATACGAAATTTAATTGGCTTTCCGATGAAAAGTCATGGTTTTACATTTGTCTATATTCAGATATAATCTGTTAAGCCTGCACCATAGATATAGCCTTTCTATATCGTTATGTATAAGGAGACAATCACTCACGGAATTCACTTTAAGAAATAGCTTAAGATCATCTGCAAACAATAGAAATTCAGAATTTTGAAAACAATCAACAATGTCATTAATAAAGAGCAGGAAATGGGATGGACCTAAATGACTGCCTTGTGGAACACCAGATTTTGCAATAATCTTTCTTGAAAGAATATTCTTAATTTTAACGCATTGCTCCAGATTTTGTAGGTAAGACCTGAACCAATCAAGGGCAGGAGAACGGAAGCCGAGCAATTCTAATTTAATTGTTTGCAGTAGGTTTTCATTCCTCTCTACTGAATTGGATTAGGTCCTTAACTCACCGACCGCTTTCAAAGTATCAGAATTGGAATTTATGAATTCAGAATAATTAGGGTTCACCCTAATATTCCGCAAGGCAGTCATCTTCGTCCGCTTCTTTTTATTATTTTTATTAATGACGTTTCGCTGATGTTCTCTTATGCTTTACCATTACTTTAGGCTTTTAAACTCCGTTGAAGTCGAGAAATTTTGATCACCATATTGGATCCGCCATCTTGGATTTGTAAATGTTGATAACATTCAAAATCAGTGACCTCAAAACAATCATTGTACTAATTTTCATTAAAATCCGCTGAAATCGAGAAATCTTGGTTGGCATGTTAGATCCGCCATCTTGAATTTCTAAATTTGGACACCGGATTTGAAATCAGCATTCCGCCAAACCCCTAAGTACCAATTTTCATGAAAATCGCTTCATATTTAAAATTTTCAACCGGCATCTTGGATCCTCCGTTTCGAAACCCTATATATTATCCTAAAAAATGAGCCTCTATGTTAAGTCGGATTACCTTCGGGCAAAAAATGAAATACATCGATGCAAGCGTTTAGGCGTGATTGCGCAACAAACAAACGAATTTTCATTTTTATAATATATACCAATATACCATATATATGGGGAATAGGAATAAAATTCCAGGATGAAAATTTGTAAGTCCAGAAAAGCGTTCATGTCCCATCTCATTATGGAATATTTTGTATATCTACGATCAAACCTCGATAATTATCTTATATATAATACATTTTAAAAGATACCCATTAGAAAAGTAATGATTTTTTTTCATTTACAGTTACGTTATCAAAAGTGTTTAGATGCACATCCGGAAAACCGACTGTCGTCTGAATCGAACACACCAAGCAAGGGTTTAGGAGCAACAATAAAAAATCTAATGAACTCACTAACATTGAAGAAGGATAAGGCGAGTTCCTGAGAAAGAGCCAAATCTCTGCAGGTAGCTTTTGTATTTTCATAGCTAGAATTTAAAAATTAGTTAAAATCAGTAATATATTTTTCGGTAACATGAACAGGAACTGTGGCCACTTCCTACAGAGCGAGAAGTTATTCCACACCGACACCTCCAGTCGCCTCTCACTTACAAAAAGAACTTCACTCACCCACATAGTCCGTAACAGTTGCTTCAGCAGCCTCAGCGGCAGCGCAAAAAGCAAACAAGTAAATTAACAAACGACGTAGGTAATTAATATGTTTATAAACTATAGGCTCAGCTGATAGAGATAGCAAGCATTACAACAAAACGATAAAATCGAAATAGGAGAAAAAGTGAAACACAAAAGATACAAGCTCGTGAGGATTTCCTTCCCTTTCCTTTCTACTATATTAATTAGTGATTATCTCTTGTATAATTCTTAAAGAACTAAAAATGATTTTTAAACTTGAACTGCCAGCGTTAAGGTTTTTTGCTTTTATCACTGTGTTTGTGGTTTTCTTTTTTAACTAGACAAATTTTGTAGTGAGGGCATTGAAAATGTTGAGTAATTGAGTAGTTTATAAAATCATGGACCCAATTTGCTTTTATAATGTTAACTCGAATTAAAGTCATATGACTGTGTTTAAATAAAAATCAACTGTTATCTTACGCGAATAGAACCCCGTGTTCCGAAATTAAATTCCTGCATTAAACTGCTCAATTCAGGTTAAGAAAAGCAATTGCTGAATTCGGTAGTACCCTGCAAAAATTGAATTCTCAAACGCAGAGGAAACTTCAGTCTTCACAAATCAC
Organism: Dysmachus trigonus; assembly: GCA_949715965.1. NCBI lineage: Eukaryota > Metazoa > Arthropoda > Insecta > Diptera > Asilidae > Dysmachus > Dysmachus trigonus. The sequence continues at coordinate 49,849,550 of OX454319.1, read as the reverse complement.
TTTGACCGGCAATATAAATAATATCTAGTTTTGTTTTTAAATAGTTTTAATCTGCCATTGGAGATTTTAACCATTATTAGGATCTATGTTTTCGTATAATGATGATAATAAGAAAGCCATTGCTATTCAAAAGCTAAATGTTGAATACAAGGACGCAAATTGTTGTTCAGAGGGACCTTGGATAAAGTGGCATAGTTAGAGAAACAAAATTATTTATTTGAATAAGAGGAAAGAACTTCACACTTTATATTCGTATTAATTGAATAAGTTAGCAATCTTTAGGAAGATTGATTTTTTTCTTTTTCTTTGTGGTAAAGTTTTGCTTGCATTTGGAAGTATATAGTACATAACATTAATATTTCCAATATATAGCAAGTATGGGCGTAATTTGATGTAGTATATTTATTGCAGCTTCTTTAGGTAATATTATCATTTTTCTTACCTGAAGTATTCCTTGAATCACGTAACGGTTACCAATGAATATTTTGTAAACCAAGCTTAAATCGGAAAAGTAGTATATGTAATTTTTATCCAATGGATAAACAGAGAATGTTCGAATTTTTCTTGATTGCGATATTTTGTATAAAACAAATCGTAAAAACGACAAATCAACAATCGCTCATTCTCTGAAACAATTCGTTGGATTCCTAAAAATTTAACTTACGTGTTAGAAAAGTTTCAGGAAGAAGATATCATTCCAAACGTAATTGGTTTTTTATTTGTTTTGACCAATTTTAACTTGTTTAACTTGTTCAGGCCATCATTGTTTTTATTTTACATAGTTTTCTATCAATTTAAAAGTTATGAAAATTATTGCAAAAAAAAAACATTTAAATTAAGAGAGCATACTTGTGATGCCTGTTTGTAGATTGCTTTTTTTTATGGCCTGTTAATTAATAATATATTTAACTTCAACAGGATGGAAAATAAGTTAACTCGTTAACTTTTAGTGGGAAATATAAACTGAGCCAGAAATTCGATTTTTGCAATATCTTTTCTTTAAAAGGAAAATATGCCAAAATATGAAATCTGTCCAAAAATTTATGTTCTTGAAAATCACAATACGAATTATGTTATTTAATTGCTTTCAATTTTAGCCTCTTTGATACCTAATAAATTGTAAGAACACTTAATTAATTAATTTTTGTATTGATTTCATTATTATACTAAAACTTTCCTTCAAGTTAATTCCTAATCAGTTTTCCTGAACTATTCTTTCCTACCCTTTCAATAAAGTTTGAAATGGTGCATCAATCAATAGCAAAGAGTAGCGAAGGACCAAAGTGGTTAATAGTATTTTTTAAATAAAGATTTTCCTACTCTGCTATAATTACTAACAATTATAACCAGATGTATTCACATTATTTTTTATGTCGTTTGTTAAAATATTAATATCATTTCATTGTAACTTTGTTAATAATATTTTAAGTATAAAAATAACTTAACGTCTCAACAATTTTCACTGCCTTCAAGCGCACTTATAATTACATAGCATTTATGTTTATCACTTATCTTTCGTTATTGTTTATTGTTACTCTCTTTACGTCGTAAATAATCCTAGATTAGTTTTTGCGTTAAATTAACTAGTCAATCCAAGCCAGAACAAGAAAGAACATTTAGAGTTAGCGCAATGTTGCGACATATCTTCTTTCATATAGCGTTTACAATGACGGTGATTTTTCAATGAAAAAAAAAAAAAAATGAAACCCAAAAAAGGAAATATCTTTCTCTATCACGTAAACATATATATAACAAGAACAAAGTGGAAATTAATAGTATTATAGGCATAAACAAGAAAAAATATGTTAACGTAAACAAATGCTAAAATTGTATTAAATGCATTGGCGCAGGCGTCTTTTGCTTATTTTTTAATAACATTTGTGAATAAACTAAAAAAAAGTGAAATACTATATATTAACGAATTTGGACGAGGTACCCAGTACTCTGATTGTGTGGCACAAAACAGCATTTGTTTGCCACTACATCGTGCGATACTTTTTATATGGAAAACAATATTTGGAGCTGCAAGCCGCTTTTGGTTAAAAACACTTAGCTAGCTATATCCTCTAGGACTCCGTTTAATAGCTAACACCAGTCAGAGTGGGGATACGACAAAATCTAATTATAGTAAAGAAAAAAAATTTTTTTAATATAATAACGCTGCCTTGAATTAGATGAAACAAAGAAGAGAATAATTTCTTATTAATCTTAGAGAGGAGATAAAAGAACTCAAAGGAACCAAACACTTGATAGGAGCTATCGACAAAAAAAAAAACAAATTTCTTTAAATTGCGATTGAATTTTGATGTGCAAATGAATCTAGAGTTAAAGTAAAGCGCTAATTATATTTAATAAGAGAGAACAAATCTGGCCAATGTTATATTTGTATATTTACGAGAGCTAGTCAACTGAAGGGACAAATTATTTATTATAGCGATTTATTGCTGGGCTTCTTGCGATGTTTACAATCTAATAAAAAAACAAAACAAAAAAAAAAACAAAAAGCTACATTAACAAAGCGAATCGACGCAATGTGAGAACAACTAAATGATATCATTAGTGACATTAAATTAATATTCGTAATATTGCAACTGTTTTTTGAAGGATGAACACTATTTAAGAATATAAACATATTTTTTTATGTTTTGTTTGGAAACAGGTACGAGTTATACTTTTGAACAAATGTGTTCAAATGTTTTATATTATGCTTACATACATACAACTTTTTGTGAACACTTAATTTAAATCTTTATCCTCATTTGCGGACAAATATTATCTTTGTCTTACTTTTATTTTAAATCACCATGATCATTATATTTAACAATTGAAGGGATATTTCATAATAATAAAGAAAATTTGCGTTTTTATGGTCGGTTGATCCTTACTGAAATTTATTTCAAAGTCAATCATTTATTTAATTTTCAAATATTGACACATAAAAAAGAATAAAGGATAAATCTGTTAATCAATATCACCATAGCTTCGTTTCAGGAGTCAAACGCTTTTGCACCATTAGTAAATCCGCATATATGCCCTTCAATTCAAAAGTACTTTACAAAATTAAAATCCAAAACTCTATGCAAAATGGGCATTTTCTTTTGGCGTTTCTTACATTTACCACTTCCTTATAATATTTCCTTCTTTGTTCTTAATTTTGAAATTTTTTATTAGAATATTTTTATCAAAAAACAAAAAAAAACGGACTTTTTTTTTTATAATCCGGATGTTGATCCGTTTCTCTATATACATAAACATACATCAACGTTTTTTAAGAAGTAGGATTTTCGGTTTTTCTAGGGGCTACTATAATGCCAACATAACCCATAAAAAAAAAACATTGAAATAGGGTAAATTTTTATGTGAGTGCTATATAAGCATTAGGGCTTTATAATTTTTAAAATTGGTACAAAAACTTTATTAAAATTGACTCATCACAAATGATCAATAAAAGGGAAAAAACAACAAAATATACTGTTACATATCAAACACATTCACAAAATTAATATAAATTTAAAAACAGATCAACAAGGATGTGCCTCTTAAAAAAGAAATTAAGATAAGTAATTCCCGTAGGATTGTTTTTCAATAAACTACGAATCCAAAAATGCAAATATATACCTCACGTTGTTTTAAAAAAATTCTAGTTAGATTTAACAAATTTTTAGAGAATAACAAAATAAATAAGCCTATCAAAGTAAAAAAAAATTATCTTACCAATGCCTAGAGTTAACTAAAGCAAATTACTTTTTACAAAACTCCCATGACGCTTCTTTTCTCTTTTACCAACAACCGACATTGTCGAAAATATAAATACATATATAAACCGACCTAAAAAAATCAGTTCCTCAGTGAGAATGTAAAACATAAAATTATGGCACTTGTGAACCGGAAATTCATAAATCACTTGGCTAATTTTAAACAATAATTCATCATTTTCGCAGTGATCCATTAAAAAGCTGTTTTGAACGTGCCGCACTTTGTCGAAATTTATAAATAAAGCTTCTACGTTTTCTTTCCGTGAAATTAAACATTTTATCACAAATCCAGCCTTAGAGGGCCGAGAAAAAGTATTTTTTCTTTAATGGAATGGTCTTTAAAGTGTTCAATGCTCTAAAAGGTCCGAAGTAATTTTAACTTTAAAATCCATCGGTAGGGGAGACCGGGGATAGTTGACCATAGGGGTAGGTTGACTAATTGTGAAAAACTCGACTAGTTCAAAAGTGTTGCATCATCCAACTAGGCGTGAGAAACCGTTACCTCCTCCCCCTCAGTCGTCTCGAATGCGGCATCGCGTACGCACGTAGTTCGGGAGAAGGAGCATAATATTGAAAAAGAATACACTTAAGTAATTTGTTTCCTTGTTATATTATTTGTAATGACGCCTATATACTTGTTATTGTTCATTTGCAAATAATTTAAAATAAAAGTTTGATTGTTAATCTTTATGTTACATATCATTCTTTTTAATTTCGCTGCAGTTTTGAGGTTATGACACGTGTGTAAAAATTGCAAAGTGATCCGGGGCTGGTTGACTACCTAGTCCCATACAAAATGTGTAAATGGCAATCTATTGTTTGTTTAATGTAAATATTGCACCTCTGATTTAGAAGACTGGTTTCATAATCTGATCTCATAAATGATGTATCTATTCCTTTAAATCATATAATTATAATAATTATATCAGTTAAGACTGTTACCAAATAATTAAAATTAACAAAATTGTCATAGAATTGATAATTATTTGTTTGAATGAAGAAAATGTTATTTCAATTACTTCTTGTTATTTTAATTTTATACATCCGTAGATCTTGCACTATTTAATTTGTAGGTCAACTTACTCCCAGTGACAAGTCAACCTACCCCATGTCTGGGGTAGGTTGACTCAAATTTCATATTCCACCAGATCATGCTTGTACTCTATATTATAACTGATTGCGAGACTTTTGTCATTTATTTTTATAGCTTAATAGTGTACCTATCAAATTTATTGGTTTTTACAATAATATACACTAAAACAAAAAACATATAAGCATCTAAACTGAAATTTGGTCAACCATCCCCGGTCTCCCCTACTCCTTAAAATATTACATTTTAAAAATTAACTAAATGTTTCAAGTCGGTGCGAAATAATGATTTTAATCCCATGTTATATTTGTTTTTTATTGAAAACTTTTTCCTTTCTGGATTCGTAGTAAGGAAAATCGCTTTAATAGTAGAACTGCATTATAATATGACCGAACTTTTTCGAAGTACACCGAAATATAGTGAATTATATATACCAATTTTTTAATTAGTTCATATTTTTTCATTTTTAACATTTTATGTAGTGAAACATCCTTCAATCAGCAGTATCATTTTGTAAATAGAAAAAGAAAAAATTTCTTGCCTTCGGTAAATTCTGTATTTTGTTATCGATATCGTGAGTAGGATATAAATTCGGAAAGCGCGGAGGACTAATCTGATAGTGCTTTTGTGGAAGCTACCTATACCAGCTACTAAGTGCTAATTGTTCTCTCATTTTTAATGTTTGCACTTAGGCTCGTATTCATGTGCTGTTATTTTTCTACTAGCGTAGGCTACAAAAAACAAAAACAAATCTTGTGAATGTGAACGATGAGACGACAATTATAGGGAAGGACGACTAATCTCTCTGGGTTTTATTTTTCACAGCGAAGGTAATTAGTGTGAGGCTTTAAATCAGTCAATCAGTTCTAGGTGTATACCCTTTCGTTTGTCACACAGAGCATGACAGCTAGCGTAGACCCTCATTTATCTCTTTTTTAACGATGATATTACTTGAATGTTATACTAAGGACTAAGCTAGCATAAGTAAGAGACATATTTATATATAAATGAAAACAACAAAAAAACTTACAAATACAAAGCTTGCTTATGGCACTTGTGCACTAAAGTAAATGATATTTATATTAGCGAATTAACAAAATGCATATTTGTTGTAAGGCAAAGGCTAACGTTCATTAAGCGTATTAACAAAGTAAAAAAGAAAAAAAAACACAAATTAACTCAATTACATTTCAGAGGGCGAGATCGTTTAGAATATTTTTGTATTTCTGTGTAATTTAAGGTTTGAGCAACATTTAGGCAAAAAAAAAAAAAAACAAAAATTAATGTTGATTTGGCCCTTTGTCGGCTAACACTGTCTGTGTTTATGTTCTGTTTATTTCTTAGTTCAATGTGAAATGGACAACAAATAAATGAGCTTCAGTAGTTAAAGAGAAATGAGATGTAGAGTCATTAACGTCACGTAACGATCTTTTAATAACAAAGCAAATGCAACAATATAAGAAAAGACTTGGAACTATATACAAATGTTAGAATTTTCCGTTGGTTCACGAAACGATAAATGAACATGCTTCAGATTTAGAGTAATTCTGCAAAATTATTTTATTTACCACAATTACAATCAATGACATCACGAGTTTATTACTATTCTATTATTATTTATCGGATCTACAAAATGTAACCCAGTGAAAAACCAAAAATTAATATATAAATGACTGCATCGCTTTTAATTATATTGTACATTGTATAAACAATAAAAACATTTCAAAGAAATCATTCCTTGTTTCATTCATTATATTTTACATTATTGTTTTAAAAATCGTTGGAGTGTAAATAGCTTTTCCAGGTAAGTCACTTTAGAGACTTAAGGGGGGAAATAGCTGTAGAGGCTTCAACAAATTAAATTAATTTTTTTTTTCATAAATCGATTTTAGAACTATTCAAAAATATATTCTGAAAATTTCAACACAAAATTCCACGCCGTTTGAAAGTTATAATCGTTTCAGTGAGTATCCCTCAGTCGAACGGTGCGTGGCATGTTTAAACGCGTTTTTCTCGAAACTACTTTATTCGAGTTTGTGTACACTCTAGCTCCTACAGTTTTTGACCAATCGTTATCAAACTCAGCACATAGTTTCTTTATATGAATACGCTCTATTTGAACCTCAATCCCAAACAATATCTTTATTTTAACTATTTTTACAACTTACAACTTACAACGCGCGGCAGCTGATATCTCCGTTATTTTTCGAGGAAAATGTTTGAAAATTTCAGAATATACTCTTGAAGATATGTATAAAATGATCCCAAGGTATAAATAAAATATATATATTCCTTATGTGTTAAAAAAATTCATGAAAATCACTAAAAATACGCCGTCCTACACCTATTTCCCCCTTAAGGGAGTGTTCTCATTAAATTGTTAAACAAATTCTTAATTAGGTTTTTGTTTTTGAGGGGACTTTGATTGATATATTATTCTCGCAGAGACCGAGACAAGCAAAAAATCGTATGGGTGGGGGCATCTCGCATCGTTTGGCAGTTACAGGGTGATTCGTAAATCAGGATTTTGCCTTATATGGGAACCGCTCTTGTATTTTTATCTTTTTTTTCTACGCATCGCAGCGGCCCCAAACTGATTTCAAAAAATCACTATTTGGAAGCCCTTTCCAAAACCGTTTACACCACCCCCCTATCCCCAACCCCTTGGCCTCAATCCCCCCTGGAAGTTGAAAAAATTAACTTTTATTTCACGATTTTTCACCTTTCGCCCCACTTTTCTCCGAAATTCATGTTATTAACATACCTACTTTTTATTTTTTTTAAGTTGCCTATCTAATTACCTTTCCAAAAAGGTGCAACATGCCCAGATAGGAAAAGGATACGAAAATTTATTTACAAAAATCCTTTTACAGAAAATCATGATAATTTGAATTTTTAAGAAATTATACTGAAGTTAACTAAAAAATACATTTTGTTTGCTTAAAAACTAATTACAATTAAAACGTTTGTCCTTTAAAAGCTGTTCAAAATGTTCTCCGCCAGTTTCGATGCATGCAAGTAGCCTTGGTCTTATTTCACGTTTCAGGTCTATGGTAACCAGTCTCTCCCGTATTTTCGTGGCTGCAGTCCCAATCCTGGTAACTAATTCTTCTCTAGTGTTGATTAGTCTTGAGTAAACTTCATCTTTCATCATTCCCCATAAGAAAAAGTCCAGTGGAGTAAGGTTCGGTGACCTAGCAGGCCAAGGAATCGGTCCACCTCGTCCAATCCAGCGCTCTGGGTAATTTTCATTTAACCTTGCCCTAACAATGTTCCCAGTATACGCAGGTGCTCCGTCGAGCTGTAAATAAATTGCGCTTCTGGTGGCCAGGGGGATGTCCTCCAACAGATCCGGAAGAGTATTCTCCAAAAAGTCCGAGTATAGCTGACTATTCAGCACTTGGGGCAAGATGAAGGGTCCTATCAACTGGTTGCCGATGATGCCAGCCCAGACATTGACACTAAATCTTTGCTGGAAGGACCGACACCTGGTCCTATGTGGGTTCACATCTAACCAGGTGTGGAGGTTGTGCAAGTTTGTGATGCCATCCCGGGTGAATTGCGATTCATCCGTCCACATAATTCGGTCTAGAAACCTTCTGTTTTCGATGTCAGACTCGAACAGCCAAGTGCAAATTGCAATCGTCTTTCGGAATCTCCTTCCTGTAGTGCTTGGACCAGGATATGGTGGTATGGATGTAGTCCCTCTCGGTTCACAACGGTCCAAACTCTCCCTGAAGACAATCCTGACCTTCGTGCGACCTGCCTGATGCTTATTACAGGGCTGTTCCTGACGATGTTGAGGATTTGTTGGTCGGGGTCCGCTGAATCGGCCGATTTTCCTGCTCGCGTTTCTGCTCTGGGGGCGGTTACACTTCCGGTTTCTTTTAACCTTCTGAAAGTCCTTGAAAATACCCTTCTGTTGGGTACCCGCCGATTCGGGAATCTCCTTTGGTATTCTCGTACGGCCTCACTATCATTTCCTTCTACTAAACCGTACACGTAAATTATATCGGCATACTCGTCAACACTGAATTCTGCCATTTTATCTTAATTTTTTCTATTAAACACCCGTTCTTATTGCTTGCTTCTTCAACTGTGGTCAATGTCCTTTCAAACTTACCCATTTTTATACCATAATTCATACGAAGTATTAGAAACGGAGCGTCAGGATACTTAGGAGTCAATACTGGATATAATAAACTAATAACGCTATTTAACGAGATTACATTTATTATTTTATTACTGTTTTGCTGAAATAATAAAAATGTACTACCTCTGTTTCCTAAACAAACATTTCCGAACTTGCTGTCATAAAAATTGTTTACTTAACGACTTTTTCCATTATGGTGCAATAAAGTAATTAGGTACCTGTGAGGATGTTTTAATTTCAGGACTTTTGCAACCCTTTTCTACCTGGGCATGTTGCACCTTTTTGGAAAGGTAATTAGATAGGCAACTTAAAAAAAATAAAAAGTGTGTATGTTAATAACATGAATTTCAGAGAAAAGTGGGGCGAAAGGTGAAAAATCGTGAAATAAAAGTTAAGTTTTTCAACTTCCAGGGGGGATTGTGGCCAAGGGGTTGGGGATAGAGGGGTGGTGTAAACTTTTTTGGAAAGGGCTTCCAAATAGTGATTTTTTGAAATCAGTTTGGGGCCGCTGCGATGCGTAGAAAAAAAGATAAAAAACAAGAGCGGTTCCCATATAAGGCAAAATCCTGATTTACGAATCACCCTGTAACTGCCAAACGGTGCGAGATGCCCCCACCCATACGATTTTTTGCTTGTCTCGGTCTGACCTTTCACCCCCTGCAGTATTGACCTCCCACCTCTGAACACCCTGTATTTATAGATAAATGTCGAAAGGAAATTTATTTAGTCGAGTGATGTAGAATCCCGAAAACGCGATATAAAATACTCACCCCTATTTCCGTGTCACTTGTCGAAAATGACGAAAATCACAATTCGGTATCCTCCTAGACGATTTAAACGACTATTGGCGAAAAGTGACGAAAAGTGGTATTCTGCTTGTCGTTTATTTAGTACAAGAGTCGTTAAAAGACGATTTTTGTCGTCACAATTTGCTTTAACGACAAAGTCAAAGAGAAAGGAAAAAGATAAGACATAGGTAATTTTTATATCTAAATGTGCTTGATTTTAATAATTTGATATATTGTATATCTTTTAAGGTAAAAATGTCGTTTTCGAGTCTGTCCTGCAAGATGGTACAAGCAAAAATTAAGTTAGATAAACATATACAGCCATATCTCATTACATATTCACCCAAATTAATACCGATCTCTCGATTTCACGACACGACTAAGTGACACGACGCCACAGACGATACGAATACGGGAATCCGGGCAAATTTCTGCTCTCAGACAATTACGAAAATACGCACTTTTTAAATTCTAGGGTTACTTTTCACGTAGAGGTTTAGAGTTTTTCATAAATTAAAGCTAGTATAATAGTAAATGAGCTTCGCAATCACTTGAACATTTTTACCAAAAAAGTGCTTATGTGCACTTATGGGCAAGAATAAAAGATTGCTTCTACATGTATTGAGCTATCGTGTATACTATCTACTATGCTACGAAAGAAATAGTTAACAAGTTTCCATTTGTAATCCAAAGTCATAAAATGGAGTGTTTTAGTTTTATATTGGAATTATACCAATTTTTTTGTTTTACTGATCTATAGGCTGACGAACATTAATATTAGAGCAAATAAATTGATTTTAACCACAAATACCATGTACGAAGTGGATACTCCCGCAAAAACAAAAGCATTGCTGAAAATCTGTTTCACGAAATTTTTTCATAGCTTACAAAAGGTTAAATTTGAATACCTACTCAATATTAAATTTAAAAACTACGATTAACCATAATCAAAGGAATCACAAAATGAAACAACAAATTCGTTAAATCCAAAAATTAGTTTTTCTTTTATTTTGAAATAAAGTAACAAAAACATTCTAAACTGAAAAATTACTGAAAATATTATAATATCACATATTCTCGGATTGAATATAAAAAGACTGGTAATTTATTTTGGAAATATAAAAGAAAATTATTTGGTGCATTAGCAAAAAGCTGACAAGTGTAATTTAAGGTGCTAAAATACTTTCATCCAAAGAGGTAACTGGTTTGAGACGGCGATCCAGTCTAAAACATAAGAAAATTGATATTAAAATTGATAATAATATGCGCTCACACACAAAATATTTACCCTGCAAAACCCAGTGCAATTTCTTGAACTTTGTCGGGATGACAGACAATAGCTGTTTTGGCCTGCGAAGAGAGCAATTGCGCTACATATTTTGTACCAACCTCATCCAGCTGCTCTGTAGTTACTTCGTTAACTTGCTGTTTGGGAAGCGAGATTTTAACTTGTGTTATTAAAATAAAAATATTTATTCTAATAGAAACCTTAACAAGAATTTGATTATAATCAGCCGAAACGTTCTTAAAACTGCACAGTAAACTCTGCACGACCAAATTTCCAATGCTACGCTCCCTCTCAATTATTTCAAAAATTAGCGAGCTTCGTGCTGACTCGAGTAAGTTATCGTCCCATTTCTTCTCATTTAATTGGTTTTCCTGAAAAACGAGCAATAAAATAATTTTAATCAACAGAATTGAGCAAAAAATGACCGAAAAAAACGCCAACCAAATTTTGTTTAGTTATGAGGACACAATAATCAGAAAAATTTTACATTTATCATATATTTGATTTTAGGAATACAGAGGATCAAACTGATCATCCTATGACTATTAGATTTATACTGTACTAGTGCCTACTCTGACGCTGTCAACAATTTTGAATGTACGGATTTTTTAGGCCTTCTTACGAATTCGTTACTGCAACAAATTTATAATTAGTGAATTGAAAAATCTTTGCATAATAGATGTAAGTAGTCATAGTTTCTGAATGGAGTCTGATTATTTTGTATTTCTAAAACCAATCTTAAACTAAATGAACTTTTTCTGTGATTCTTGTTTCATTAAAAACAAATCTTTTGGTACATGTATGGAGTTTGGTTCCAATGACCGCCAGAGACAATATAGTACGTATCTCATTCAAAAGATATGACTGATCCTATTAATCTATATTCATAAAAACTTTCTATGGAAAGGATTTTTTTTTTAAATTATGAAAGTGGAGCTTTTCAAACAAAAAAATAATAACCCGATACCTTTATCCATTGAAAAGTTAATTGTAGTTAATGAACAGGTAGCTGATACTTCGTTTGTTTCGGGTATTCTCGTATTGGATGTCGATGCGCTCAGAGCCATTTCGGAGCTACTCAAAGTGTTGTTTTAACTCGATTACTGTTTTAAATATATTGACTGAATTCACTACTGAATCTTTTGACTGACTCTTTAAATACTACATTTGACGACTTGGACTTCACCATTTGGGGCCTCATTGAGAACCACTTGTAGTTAATGACGTTAATGAGATATCGGGATGATTCTTTTTTTGTTTGAAAGAGCTTGGAAAGCTTCACTCATTCAGTTTGCTCAGGACACTCTAAGGAATCGATTGGTGTAGCGTCTCCTACGTTGAATCGGGACACCCTATATATTATTTCTGACGGACATGGGAACAAAAAAAGCAATTCTCCTGTTTTAATGTCGCTTACAATGATTGTCTTCGTTTCCTTGAATGCCGCTACTGCATTAGTGGCTCTGTATAGTGTAAGACACAATAAGCCCTCATGAGGGCGAGGTACAATGTTATAGCCGTAAGCGAATCCTTGACCTCTTATCTGACGCCAGAGAGGGCCCTCCAGTTGTGTTAAATACTGCAGATACAACATAAGTGCCGGCAAGTCGGGGTCCATGAAATCGTTAAGGGACGGGGCTGCATGGAAAAGAAATGCACTTTCTACGGCTCCCAATCCCACAATGGTTCCTGCGAATTTTGGGACCACGCCCAATGGTTGAACGAGTTTCCAATCCGGTAATACATGCAGTCTAGAAACCATTTTCAATTTTATTTTGCACCTAATAACAATAAGTTTTTACATACTTGTATGCTTCAGGGTTTCCTAAGCTTGGACATGGTACGAAATCTACCCATGCATCCGACAAGCGTCGTTTTTCTTCCATCATTTTCGTTAAATTTGCGGCTAAATGAATGGCAACGTTTTTCTGTTTTATAAGACAGTCACGAACCTCATCTAATTTTTCGATGATACATTGGGCTTTCTTATAATTATCCATACTTTCCAAAAGATCTCCAAGGAATTTTTGCTGGCGCAGCATAGAGCAGGACATAATGTTGCTGTCTAGAATTATTTAATATTATTAATGAAAAAGAAGCAGTAAATATAAATTCAAATTACTGTAATCGTAGTACATAGCTTTCAACAAATCACGAACCACAGAATTCCCTTTACGTTTGGCTTCTGAAACTGCATTAAACATTTTCGATGCAACGACCTTAACACGTTCAGTTAAGAAAACAGTTGAATGCAAGAGTTCCCTCATCCATTTAACTCCAATTTCGTATTTTTTCGGATCAACCTGTAATTATTCATAATTTATAAACACGGCTTCGAAAGAAATCACCGTTCTTTTCAAATCTATTTTATAAACTGATGGGAAATAATAATTTTATAGTAAAAAGGTCATTTTATTACAGAGGACAAAAATGTTAGGTCTCAATAAGCTCCTTCCGCTGACATACCCTACGTATATATGTTTATTTATATGTAAAATAAAGTTTTGTTAACATGATTTTTAAAGGAGTTAAGTTACAACACAAAATTATATTCTCCTCACATAATAAAAGCATTTTAAAGAGAAAATTCAAAAACCCCTGATATATTGCTTTCGCGTAAATGCAGCTCAATACTTTTGGTGATTCCTCAATTTCTTTAAGAAGTATGATAATTCCACTTAGCTTAAGTATGTATTACTGCAAAATATAATTTTTATACCTCTATGTACAAAAACGTTGCCAAGTTTCGCTCGCCTATTATTGTACTTGTATGAAACATTTATATATATACGTTTCGAATAACCATCACCTTGGCAAGCAAAAATCTCTGTGACCGAAGTTTTCAACACTGTAAAGTTTTATAAGCAATGTTTGATTGTCTAATAAAATCATGACTTGTCTGAGATATCGCAGGACCTTCAAAATATTATTTATTTATACTTTGATTTATTAGCACTATTATTGGAAGCTTGAAATAAAAATAAGGCTAAATGTCTATACAAAGTGCAATTTTCATTTACTGTTTGCATGACTCGATAACCACAATTAAAAAGAAATTCCATTGCGGAGGGGACGTTTCTTTCCTCTTTCTTACCTGTAACATTAAAACGGCAGTGCTGGAAAAGGGTCCGACACTAAACGAGGATGCTGATTCTAATCCCAGCCTAGTTCCTGATGCAATAGTATCTCTTTCAAGTGCTGCCACTACTTCTTCGTACGGTATGAGCACATCGTCTCGCTTAACTGGCGATTCCATCATAAGTTCCAAAAACAGCAACAAATATGGACGCAACCCTTCTTTTAACTCATCAGTATTTAGAGTAACAATCATCTAAAAGGTTTTCTCATTAAGCAAAACACCATAAAACTGCAAAAATACTTACGTAAATAAAATTAGTGTGTATATCATAGACTTCGGTATATGTTGGAAAATCGGAGAAATTTACAACTTTCTTGAGGGTATTGGTAAAGTTGTCAGGCTCAGTTGACTTATATATTTTCAAATGATGGAATTGTATGCCAGTGATTGATGGAACAGGCACTTGAGTTAACATTGATTTAGGAGGTTCATTCTAGAAAACAAACTATTTTATTAAAAATCAAAAGGATGAGAAAACCACCGGCAAGACCTCATTTTTTTTCATTGCGGCCTTTAGATCTTCAGCTTTACTAGCAAGACCCAGCGGACCTAAATCATTTCGTTGTTTTTCAATTCGCTCAAGTTCCTCCTTGGACATTCTACTTTGTTCTTCTATACTTGGAAATGCTCGAACACATATATGTTTGTTCTATATAAAATATTAATTTATTAAACAATATGAGCAAGTATATCTATAACTTACATCGCATAAATATTTTTTCAGTAAATCAACCCAATACTGTTCTTCTACCTCCAAGAAATGCTCTAACTGCCCTTTCACATCCAAACGCTGCTTAAACTATAAAAAAAAATGTACATGGAATATTAATCACGCAATATTGTGTTTATTGACATACATCTTCGTTCTTTTCTCCGTATATCGCATCTCCGATTATTAAGAAAGCTGCCGTATCATGAGGGCTACTCTCCAAATTGCTAAGTGACTCCAGAATTTCGCGCTCAATTATGGACCTCATACGCTTCATGTCAATTTTCGCTTCGCCTTAAATTAAAATAATTAGACTAGACAAATACAAAATTTTTAAATCTAAGGTATTTTATACCTTTAGCAAATTTCTCAAGAATTACTTTCAACTTGCAGTAAATTTTGTCAACTTTTGGAATTGGCACATTTTCAAAAATAAAATACAATAACGATTCGCGATTCTCAATAATATAGTGTGAGACCTAGAAAATATTATATAAACTCGGACACATAAAAATTTAAAAAAAAAATTTACCCTGCTCGCGTAGGGATCTTCAATTTCAACAAACTCCCTTTGAAGAGGACTCACAGAGGTATCTGTTAAATACCTCAGTAATAAATTACATCCAGTGATATTAAGATAGTCCTTTACGCAGTTTGGCCCTCTATAGCCTACATGTACTAAACCACAGTCCTCTTCGTCAGAAGGATATAAAACCTAAAAATTAAGTTAGTAATCTTTGTCGAATCGCAATTATTTCAGATTAATACTTTAAAATCTTTGGATTCCTCTAAAGGAGGTACAGCAGTTTGCCAAGGCCGTTTAAAAGGCTTCTCTTTTTTCTGTAAAAGTTTTTAGTAGTCATATTCTTTATAATTTTTCTCTTATTTTATTATATTACATTCTTCACAATTTTATCTTCTACTGGCTTAAGCGCATCAAAGACTTTTTCCGCAGACACTCTTCCAGTAATAATTATAGTGAGATTCTCTGGTCTATAAAAATCTGCATGGTAAGCACGAACCTGAAAATAAAGAAAGTCTATATGGTGAATTGTGCAAATTGAAACTCTTGGAATCCAAAAAAAAAAAAAAACACTTCTTACATATACCAATCTTAGAAACAATATTTAATCACATATAAATATTAACTCTACATTGTTACGTTCTCTTATTACATTTTCTGGACCACCTATATTTTACAAAAAATGTAAGGCTGCGAAAAAAAATGTAGGTATAGTGTTTTTCAAGGGTATATTTTCAGTATACACTATTTACTAAAAAATGATAAAACTATTGAATAACTTGGCAATAATTAACTTTTAGTTTTATAATAAAATATAATTTAATAATTTTGTCTTAGCCATTAACCATAACTCTATTTTATTTTGAACCGATATAAATCTATCTCACCTAATCTACCTCGAAAAGATTGCATATTATGAAAAATGAATTTTCAAATGGCGATAACTCACGAACAATCATTTATTCGAAAAAAAAGTGTAGGTATCTTTTTTGTAGAAAATCGCATGCCCCATAAATTTTATATTAAAGATTAAAAAAAAAAAAAAAACACCGTTAAAGAGATATTTTTTAGATTTGAGATTTTTGTCATCTTTGATCTCGAAAAAAAAATTTAGCACAGGCATCAATTTTGATATTTCATTTAGAACGACATTTAAAGATCTCTACAAAACTTTCAACTCCACCAGAAATTTACCAAGGTTGAATGTCTATTCTATTCTGACTGGATTATGCAGGCGTGAACCTCAGGTTTCCTACATTTTACAATTTAAAATAAGGGAAATTGCAAATTTTTTTGAAATTCTAAAACCGAGAACAACAAGCAGATTTATTTCGGTGTTTTTAACTACTTTGTTTAAAACAAAAAGAGTAACTTTGATGCGGAAAAAATGTCTTTTAACTTGTATTATTTTGTTTTAATTGCAAATCCATATATTTTAATTGTTTACGTACTTCGTACTTGAAGCGAATTTACCTAGTATATGCCTTCATATCCCCAGTCCTACCAAAAAAAAAAAAAAAGATCTATACAGGAAGTTATGATTAAACCATCTAGATTTATGATTAAAGTCAAATACGTGCACCTTTGAGTTGTAAAAGGTCTTTTTGTTTCAGTAACAATGAGAGAGAAATGTTTCGGGATGCTTTTGGATATTTATTTAAGAGAGGAACAATAGTCTCCACATTTTAATTTAAACTTCTTAAATCAAACTGAATAAGTACCTTTTCGTTGTTCGTGCTCGTGCGCAGGTTCTTCATAATCCCACCAGTCTCAGAGGAGTAGCCGCTGTTAGGATAGGCGCCTCGGAGCAGTTGCAGGTTAGCCCTAGACTCGCCAGTGTTTTCGCGACCTTGCATTTCGCAATATACGACTCCGCCATCTTCTCCTTCGCCAGTTATGTGATGAACCTCGGTAAGAAATCCGGAATCCTGTACGGAAAAGGGATATTCGTTCATAAGCAAATATTCAAGCTAAGAGCTGCACAAAATCTTCCAATTGCTTGGAGACAAAATACCCCACGACAAAATCCCACTTTGGGACAGGTGGATATTTGGAGGATATATCATTTTCTGTCTTACATTTGCACCAAAAACATGTTCGAGGACATGGTGGTTTGTTAGTAAAAACTTGAGCCGTATTGTTAATTTTTTTTTTAATGTTATACTTTTCAAAGCATTCGCTGATTTAAACGTTTGAAATCCTTTTCAAAAATGTAGGCGCATGTCTTGCAAGTTTAGGTAACCTAAACAGTGAAAACAACCTGCTCGAATAATTATTTGCAGCAAATCACACAGACCGATTGGAGCAATTACGTGATGAAGGGCAGCGCAAGAGCATCATTTACTTTAATATTATGTGTTGAAAACTTATGATATAATTGGTAATAACATGAATACTGTAGTTTTAAGAGTTTTTACAAGTGAAAAGTTTATTTTATTTAGATAAAAAATATAATTCTACTTTGCACTCTGTATGAATATTGTTGTAATTTTGCCCGCCGAGCGGCTAGCCGGCAAAACTACAAAATCGCTATAATCCAGCAACAAACGAACAGACAGACAGACGGTAGGACATTTATATTAAGAACTTTACTCGTCTTCTGAAGTAGAAGAGCTCAAAGGGATCATTGAGTGTTTCGATCCGAAAAGCCAAGCTAATCTCGTCAATATGGCGCTTTGCTTCCCTGCCACACACACTCACAAAGAAGAGATCGAAAGCTAATACCTATATATGCCCGATTAAAATTGTAAAGTGTGAATTGTGAACGAAAGCAATTTCTGTAACTATATATCTGTTTTTGATTTAAAATGTTTTGTCAACTGATTTGCTTTTGGTTTAAGCGAATGTTTTATATGAAACTTTACTACATTGCTATTTTTGATGTTTATTTACTTTTGTGTTTTTACCAAATCATATACAGTGAGGAGCAAAACTGTAACAGAATGTGGTATGGTTGAATAAAATGCTCATATATTTCAAAAATAAAAAATAAAACTTCTTTCTTATTATTTTTCACTTATTCGCTTTAATACATTTCAAGAAACTAAAATAACTTAACTTTTTTGAATTTGTGATATTTGAATTTAAAACAATGAATAGTTCTCCATTAAGTGTATTTTTACATTTTTGCACCTCGAATTCTTGGTTAATAATTTAGCAATCAATCCAATATCCTTTGGATTTTTCTAACTTTGATATCGTTGTGGATATATTGTGGTCTGCATTCTCCATAATTTGTGGAGTAATACTATACTACACATCCTTCGTCCTTTTCCCATAACTCATTCATCCCTTTAGGCGGCTCATTATAATTTGCCAGCCTTTTTTTTCATATAAGCCCACACATTTTCTATCGGATTTATATCCAGGCTTTGAACTGGCACATTAGTGAGCAGTTTCTGGATTTTTGAACCAGGATCTCTTGTTGGAAAATTACATTTTTGTGCTTAATTTTTGCTAACATCCTGATGTTCTTCTGGAGAATATCTAAATACTGCTAATTTTTCATTATTCTCTCAATTTTGACTAACAGTCCTACTTCACTCATTGTTATGCAGTTTCATGCCTAACATTAACATTATTCGAGTATTATTCCGTCTTGCAAAATGCGGCTCGAAATATGAAAGACACAATGCATACACTTTTATTGAAAATTTCGAGGTTTGAAAAAATAAGATAATCGACTTCCATACAAAAAGAAAAATGTTTAATAAAAATTGCAAATTATGGGCCATTCTCCTTAAGAAGGTCGAGTTTATCGGCTTCCTCGTGATTTCTCAATACTATCCAAAGCCAATAATAGTTCGCCCATCATCATGTTTGAAAGAAAAGCAGTCTTTACCCGTGATGAAAATGAACGATGCCTTTTGATTTTCTGGAAAGTTCTGATAATAACAGTTTACAAGGCTTTTATGCCCTTAAAAAATATCTTAATATTAAGATTCTCTGTTTTCGATAAAAAAAATGTATTTCCCGCAATGGGCGAAGTTTTTATTGGTAAAGACTATTTTGATTTCCTTTTTTCAACAATAGAATAAACGTTTTTTTTGTTTCACTTACCTTTGCAATAATTATCAGAACTTCTTGCATACAAAATATATCTTGTCGAAAAATTAATAAAGCTGTAAGCCCTATTGCATCCTTTATTTTACATGTGCCTGATGAATTGGCTCCGACTTTGCTAAATTCTTCTTTTTGGCCCTCGGGTACTTTAATAAAGAATTTCGTCCCTCGTGGGCCAACATTCAAGCCTAGAAACTCGAGTGCCAAACCATCTAATATTGTTTCAAAAAACTAAATCCGCAGACGATCTCCTTATATTATCAAAATGTAAGGGGTATCAGGACCAAGACTAGGACTCTTTACCAGTCATCCACTACTAGTAATTTCGACATTATCGCGTTAACCGAAACGTGGTTACATCATGGTTTTCGGGATGCTGAGATTTTTGATTCATCCTATCAAGTATTTCGTAGGGATAGGTTTACTGATTCGGAGGCGCGAGGAGGAGGAGTTCTCATAGCTTGCAAAACTCACCTCAATTGCAGCTTGATTTCACCACCCGACCTATCTGCTTCTTCTGACATTGAGCTAATTACTCTCAAAGTAAAATTAGCCAGAACTTCTTTATTTATTATGTGTTGTTATATTCCCCCTGATCTAATCAATACCATTGACAGGGACGGATATAGTATGTATGATATATTAATTTCAAGATTGGAATTCATTAATAACTTAATGAGTCCAGACGACGATTTCCTTTTATTGGGTGATTTCAACATACCCAACGTTCAATGGGTAGCCAATTCTGCTGACGATGGCTGCCATCCCTTTAATAAATTAAGTTCTAAAGAGTCTTCTTTTTTGGGATCGGTTTTCTCTTTCGGTCTCAATCAGATTAGTTCCATACAGAATGATATGGGTCGGCAGCTTGATCTTGTATTTTCCACTGACTGCAACAATACAATTGTTGATCACAGTCCAATTCTTCTTTCTACTCTTGACAAATATCATCCGCCTCTCCAAATCGATTATTTTCATAGTCCTGAAAATACTAAACATATTAATGTTAGCGACTACGCTTATAGTTTCAGGAAGGCGGATATGGACGAACTTTCCAGAAGAATATCTTCCATTGACTTCACTACACTCTTATCCAACGATAACATTGACAATGCCTTGTCCACGTTCTACGCCTTACTCTTCAACATTTTTTAATCTTGCGTCCCTTACGAACGGCAGCGTTCCCTTACTTCATCACCTCCCTGGTTCAATAGCGATCTTCGGAGGCTTAGAAATAGGAAAAATAAGCTGTGGAAGGCATATCTTTTGGAGAGGAA
The DNA here is from genome assembly GCA_949715965.1 of Dysmachus trigonus. Lineage (NCBI taxonomy): Eukaryota > Metazoa > Arthropoda > Insecta > Diptera > Asilidae > Dysmachus > Dysmachus trigonus. The sequence continues at coordinate 49,828,766 of OX454319.1, read as the reverse complement.
TAACTTTTCGTACGATGAATTTGTTGAATGTTATAATAAATTTCAGAATTATTCCACACAGTTATATAACGATTACGTAAAACGAATGACAACTGAATTCTACAACAATCCGCGCGCATTTTATAAATTTATTAACTCTAAAAGAAAAGTGGACGACTACCCTGCTAATATGCAATATGAAGGAGTTTCAAGTGGCACTCCATCTACAATATGCGATATGTTTGCATCCTTTTTCGAAAAATCATTCTCCCCTGAATTTATACCTGATCTTAATAATTTTAGTCACTTAAACAAAAACCCTATTCCTATTAATTTATCCATCTGCATTACTCCTGATGACGTCCTCAAGCATATCAATGAGCTCCCTCTTGATTTTACATTAGGACCCGATGGTATTCCGCCAGCTATTATTAAGGCTTGTTCTAACGAACTAGTTATGCCTTTAACATTCATTTTTCTCGAGACTGGACAATTTCCTGTGCTCTGGAAGAACTCCTTCATCATTCCTATTCATAAAAAGGGTAACAAGAATGAGGTATGTAATTACAGGCCTATTGCGAAACTCTCGTGTATCCCAAAACTTTTTGAATCAATTGTTCACTCTCAATTCTCAACTGTCTGCAAGCGCCTCATTTCAACAAACCAGCACGGTTTTCTGCCGGGGCGCTCTACTTCTACGAATCTCCTTGAACTTGTTACCTTTGTTACTGAAGGATTTCAAAATGGTTTGCAGACAGATTGCATCTATACTGACTTCAGCAAGGCTTTCGATAAGCTTTCTCATTCTGTAATAATCCTCAAATTAGTAAGTCTAGGCTTTCCGCCACTGCTTATTAACTGGATCCGTTCTTATTTACTCAACAGGACATATCAAATTTCTTTTCGTCGCTCCACCTCGAACAAGATATCAGCTACGTCAGGAGTCCCACAGGGTAGCCATTTAGGTCCACTTCTTTTTATTTTATCTATTGATGACATCTCACAACTACTTCAAACCTGTAAAATCTTAATATACGCAGACGACATGAAAATATTCTTTCGAACAAGAAATATTAGCGACTGGCACGCGGTTCAAAATGACCTAAATATATTCCATTTGTGGTGTACACACAATAATTTAGAATTAAATACTGGTAAGTGCGAAATCATGACTTTTTGTAGAGGTCGTAATCCCCTGCGTTTTGATTATACCTTATCGAATCATGCTCTACGACGTGTTTAATCTGTCCGTGACTTGGGAGTTATTCTGGATTGCAAATTAGACTTCGTTGAGCATATCAACTGTACGGTGGCTAAAGCCAGCTCTATGCTGGGATTCATCAAAAGATGGTCCCGTGAATTTTCCAATAGAACTGTCTTAAAACAGCTTTACTTTTCTTTTGTTAGGCCAATTCTCGAATATGCAAGTCAAGTTTGGTCGCCCTATTACCAAGTCCATATTGACTGCGTCGAATCTGTGCAAAGAAAATTTGTCAGATTTGCTCTTAAGGATTTACCTTGGAGCAATCCAGTTCTTCTCCCTCCTTATAATGATCGTTTGAGGCTCCTCGATATGCACTCTCTGCTCAAGCGTCGGGAGATCGCAGACATTGTTTTTGTTCACCAATTATTAATTGGTAATATTGATTCAGCCTCCCTTAAAAGCGAATTCACTTTCAGATTGAACGAGCGTAATCTTAGGGTGGTTTCACTTCTGCAAACTAGTTTATGTAAGAATAACTATAGCTTTTTCCAGCCTATTAACCGGATGAGGTTAAATATGAATAAGAATGCTGACTTGTTTGATGTTCGTGTCAGTAAGCATGCACTAAAGAATAGTCTGTTTGGTGGTTGTGGTCGCATGTCTACTAACATCGGACCAAATGATGAATAATCAGTCATAAGCTACAGATTAATTCTGTTATTTTACAAAGCTTTGACTAAGCTGATGGTCTGTTAAAAAAAAAAAAAAAAAAAAAAAAAAAAAACTTTACACAGTATTAAAAGGTATCATTCATTTTCATCAAGGTTTTAAAAAGACGACCGCTTTTTCTTTAGACTCTCGCTTTTCTTAATTTGCTGCATGTATATTAAGCAGTCAAGAGCTAATGAAATTTTGTTTGTAAGTGCCGCAGTGAAATTACAAAGTTGCAACGAAATAAATGTCGTAACTATTACCTCGATACTTTGTTTAAAATTTAAAAAATGTTGGCATATTCTGTCGTTCTGGGATTATGAAATGAGGGCTTTTGTCGTGGAGAATTATGATGGATCGTGCCCAATCCATTCAAGCTTACAGTCAGAGTTGGGTATAAAATGTGATCTAAATAGATAGGCATCAACTTGAGGAAACCATCACTTCCAGCGGTGGTCATAGTATAGCAAGTGTGATCCGTGTCGGTCCACGCATTGGTCCCGGAAGCTAAGCAGCGATTGGCGAGCAGGTCAAGAACACCTTTGAAAGGATACTCCTGGGAGCCAAGAAATATTAAATGCTCCAAAGTATGCGGAAGTCCATCGTCGTCATGCGCCTCAGTGGCTATGCAAAATAAGATGAAATATAAAAATTATGAGCACTTGATCCGGATGATTTTCATAAAAACAAGATTTTTTAAGTAAAATGTGAGTAAATAACATTATGCCGGATTAACTTACAAAGGGTGAAGTGGCCAGTAACGACAGGACCCTCAACATCTGCTAAAACCACCGTGAGACCAGATTTTTTCGATTTGAATTTCTTGACATCGATAAAATCATTTATCGTTGTTTTTGCAACTTCATAAAATGCGGTTTCATGCACATCACACTTATTTGACATCCTGACAATTGTTTTTTCCTAATTTAACGAGGAGAACAAGAATTTCCACTGCAACTTCCGACCCGAACGAATCACAACCTCCAAAATGACACCTCCCTACTGAATGGCAAGACAAAACAACTGAAGGATCACTTGTCTCACGATATAAAGAACAGAAGATATGCCCATCAGCTTTTTGACACCTGTCGTGACGTAATGACAGACACGTAGTTGGCAAAATCGAGGAAAATGATTTAAATTAATTATTTGGGCATAGCTTCGGTATATTGTAATAGGTATTATCATAGCAAGGTAAATTTGCCATATTTTCATATTATTTTTGTTCCCGTAGAATGAAGGGAAATGAAATAAGAAAAGATTTCCTCCGTGAGCAAAATGTAAACAATTTAAAGTATTTCAAGAAATGACTTAAAAATGTTATTATTCAAATGGAATTGAATAAAATATAACGTTTAAATAACTAATACGATTTTTTGGGCAAAGTTTTCATCGTCCCTAGCAATGTAAACGATTTATTGCAATTGTTGTTAATGTATTCAAAGATCGGGACATTAAGAATTAAAAACCAAAAAATAAATCTTTTACTGTACATGACCTAACTCACAAGAGCTCAAAATTGTTTTTAAATCTCCTATCGCTCTCTTCTTCCTTGCCAGTACTTAGTGTATGTTCACAATATTCCTCACCGACATTGCGCTACGTTTTAAGAATTTTTTTATCCATAAATATATTTCAAAGAACGTCTTGCATCCAGCAATCACTCTCTTAACACTGCTCTTAACTACTTTGAGCAGTTTTAATTTTAATTTAATATTTCCCGCACGAGCTTCGCAATTTCAGATCCTAACTTTTAATTTTCTCCAGCGGGGATTTTTTGCTGAAAAGCATTTACACTTCATGAACAAAAATCATTAGAATTTTTATTGCAAAAAGCGATAAATTTAATTTATAATTATTGAAAAGCCCCTTACAAAAATTATCGTTGTAAGAAATGTTGCCTTCGTGACGTATTTGGCATATCCGAATGGCAAAATGGCGAATCAAGGTTCTCTCTATATCGTGACTTGTCTGACAGCTGTCTTCTTCTTTGCTTCGTGCAAATTGCACAGGCTATGAATTAAAGTGGCGTGTTAGTGGAGACACATTTGATTAGTGTACTGTGGCGGCGCTAGGAATGAAGGTTCCCAAGCGACAGCAGCGCCAACAGTTTGCAGAGTTGCCGAGAGACAGAAGCTGCCAGAAGAAGAAGAAGATCGGACTTTGTACAAGCAACGTGCACAGGGTTTTTCCGTTAAACACCTTTTAATAAAGCATTTTATTTGTAACGTGTCTTTCTAATTCAAACCTCTTTTATCTGTGACGAAGGTCCCTACAGATAACTGGTGACCCCGGACGTACGTTGAAAAACTAAGAAAAGTAGTTTTACACGGGCCAAACAGCAGCGAAGCGATGACCGACGCCGACGGAGCGAACAAAGCTCCCACCGATTTACCTGGTGCAGATGCTGAGGATGAGCAATCTAAAATGCTCAGTCACGGACAACTGCAGCATAATGCTGCTCAGGTGCAAGTCAACCCTATCACGAAACTGCATTTGCCTACTTTTCAGACAGGCGACCCTCGTACCTGGTTCAAATTAGCCGACAACGCTTTTAGCCTGGCCCGCATAACGAACGAAAAAACAAAGTTCCAGCACGCGATTTTAGCGCTGGACCCCGACACGTTACAGCTGGTGTTAGATCTTCTCGACGCCCCTCCCACGGAAAATGCATATCAGATGCTGCGCAGTCGAATTGTCGGGGCTCTGGGCGAATCTACCGAGCATAAGTTGCAGCGATTGTTGAGGGGCATCGACAGACGCGACGAGAAGCCCTCAATTGTGCTGCAGAGGATGCGAAATTTGGCTGAGGGTCAATGCAGCGACGCAGTAATGAGGACTCTCTTTCTCGAGCAGCTTCCAGAACGCACACGGGAGATTCTGGTAGCTAACGAAGCAGCGGACTTAGCGACAGTGGCACAGCAGGCCGACAGAATCAACGAAGTCAGCCAATCTTCGGTCCACACGGTTAAAACAGACACCACGACCAACGAGGAGGACCCCGGCTCGCTGGAGGGGCTCCGCAAGGTAATTAACAAATTATCTTTTGAAATTGACAGATTAAGCAGACGACAGGACCGCTCCCCAGCACGCAGGAGTTTTGTTCCCCGCAACGAACCAAAGAATAGCGATCTTTGCTATTTTCATCAAAGATTCGGTAACCAAGCACGGAAATGCAGACAGCCGTGTGCGATGGCTCCGAAACAAAAAAACTAAGGCACTCCGCGTGCAGCACGGCGGATGCACGCGGAAACAACCCTAATCTACGCCTACAAGTTTTCGACAAAAAAACTGGTAAAAATTTCCTTGTAGACACCGGGGCCGACGTCTCAGTTTTGCCTAGGTCAAGTTTGCCACGAAATCAAACAAAACTCAGCCACTTGTCGAGTCTCTACGCTGCGAACGGCACCAAAATTAACACCTACGGCACAAGGATACTCGCACTTGAGCTCGGGTTACGACGAAATTTCCAGTGGGTGTTCACGGTCGCCGATGTCACGGTACCGATTATCGGTGCAGATTTCATTCACCACCATGGCCTGCTGGTGGACCTTAAAAACAGGCGACTCGTGGATCCCGATACAAAAATCGAAGCAAAGATTAAACTGATCTGTACGAGTCAGCCATCAGTTAGCACGGTCAACCAGAATAATCCCTACCGCGATCTGCTGCATGAATACGTCGAAATTACAAGATTTTCTGAGCGCAAAACGCCCAAACATCATGTTCAGCACCATATCAAAGTCAATGGACCACCTGTCGCCGAAAGGGCCCGACGACTGACGGGCGAAAAACTAAAAACTGCCAAAGAGGAGTTCGAATTTATGCTCCGCCAGGGAATTTGTGAGCCTTCACAGAGCGAATGGGCTTCACCCCTACACATGGCAAAGAAGAAACCAAATAATTGGAGACCTTGCGGGGATTATAGACGTTTAAACAATATAACTACGCCAGACCGATACCCAATTCCACATCTTCGCGATTTCACGTACAAGGTCGCGGGATGCAAGCTTTTTACGGTGCTGGATCTCGTCCGCGCATACCATCAGATACCGGTGGCTCCCGAGGACCGTCCAAAGACTGCCGTCATCACGCCCTTCGGTTTATACCAATTTAACGTCATGACATTTGGATTGTGCAATGCAGCCCAGACCTTTCAAAGGTTCATGGACGAGGTCCTGCGCGGAATAGAGTTTTGCCATTGCTATATAGACGACATCTTGATCGCCTCCAAGGATGAGAAAGAGCATCGTGGGCATCTCAAGCTGATTTTTGAACGACTTAGGAATTTCGGCCTCACGATCAACGTCGACAAGTGCAGTTTCGGGAAACGAGAGGTGACCTATTTGGGTTATACGGTTAATGCCCAAGGCGTCGCACCCCCCCAGGAGCGTGTAAAGGCCATCGTGGATTTTCCCAGACCCAAAACAATCGAAGAACTACGACGCTTTGTGGGTTCGTGGAATTTTTATCGCTCATGTATGCCAGGAGCTGCGGAGGCACAGGCGCCTCTGGACGGACTCATGCTGAAGGCAAGAAAACGAGACAAAAGGCCCGTTCCCTGGACGCCCGAGACTGAGAAGGCTTTCGAGAGTTGTAAGCAGCTTATGAAGCGAGCAATCCAGCTGGCGCATCCCATCACGGGCGCACAGCTCACTTTACGGTGCGACGTTTCAGACGTAGCGATGGGGGCGGTTCTGGATCAGACCCACAACGGCCAACGACAATGGCTAGGCTGTTTTTCAAGAAAGCTCGACAAAACTCAGAAGAATTACAGCGTGTATGATAGAGAGCTGCTCGCAATATACAAGGCAATAAAATTCTTCCGCCATTTCATCGAAGGAAGTCAGCTGACTATTACAACGGATCACAAGCCTATCGTGTACGCGTTCCAACAGAAATCAGACAAGGCCTCACCACGGCAATTACGACAGTTGGACTTTATTGGCCAATTTACAACACGAATAATACACGTGAAGGGTTCCGATAATATCGTCGCCGACGCTTTTTCACGAATTGAGGCCATTCAGTTTCGCAATGAGGCCATGAGTGTGGAGGAGCTGGCCGAGGCTCAAGCGAGCGATCCGGAGTTGATTAACCTGATCGCGTCACCAACTACAGCGTTGGAATTACAGTCGACTCGTGTCGTCGGCTCGGATGTAACTATCTACTGCGACTATTCCACTAGCGACGTTCGACCATTTATTCCGAAACCACTTCGACGACGGGTTTTCGATTCGATTCATGGTTTGGCGCATCCGAGCGGAAGAGTGACCAACAAAATGATAGCAAAGCGGTTTGTATGGCCACGAATGCGTAGCGACATAACCAGCTGGGCTCGAACTTGCCTGGCCTGCCAACGTAGCAAGATACATCGACATGTCAGGATTTTGCCGGAGCACATTCCCATTCCGAACGAGAGGTTCCGTCACGTCCACATCGACATCATTATGATGCCAAGATCTCGTGGCTATGCGTATTGTTTGACGATGATCGACCGTTACACGCGTTGGCCAGAGGCGATACCAATCAAGGATCTGGAAGCCGAAACAATCTCCACAGCGTTCTATGGAGCATGGGTTGCACGATATGGATCACCATCGACAATAACCACCGATAGAGGCTCTCAGTTCGAGTCTCGAGTTTTCAGGGCACTGATGCATTTGATAGGCAGCGAGCGCAACAGAACAACAGCATATCATCCGGCATCGAATGGAATGGTGGAGAGATGGCATCGATCTTTAAAGACAGCGATGATGTGCCACGACACCACGGACTGGGTCGACATCTTGCCCACAGTTTTGTTGGGATTGCGCGCATGTTTTAAGGAAGACATCAACGCATCAGCTGCGGAGTTGGTCTACGGGACGACGCTTAGATTGCCAGGCGAATTGTTCCTCGAAGGGGAACCAGCAATGGAATCCAATATGTTCGCCAGAAAAATTAGAGGACACATGCGACAAATCAAACCTGTTCCAACTGCACATCATACAAGGCGCAAACCATTCACATTCCGACATCTAGACACTTGCTCACACGTCTTTGTGAGAGTGGATGCTGTGAAGAAACCCATTGAGCAGCCTTACGATGGACCTTACGAGGTACTCGAGCGGATCTCGGACAGAGTGTTCAGAGTAAACGTGAAAGGCGTACCAACCACCATATCTCTTGAGCGACTAAAGCCAGCATTTTTTGAACACAGCGAACAGGACCACGGCAACACGGACTCGCAGATGAACACATCACAGCCTTCCACAGCAGTTCAGGCGGGCTCAGCCGGACCATCTCAGCGGCCAGCCAACCAAGAGGTATCAACGTCGGTAACGACACCGCCTCGACCGCAGGTCCAGTTTTATCCAGGAAGCAGGGTAAGATTCGTACCTGAAGCACAGTTCAGCCACTCGGGAGGGGGTAATGTGGCGGCGCTAGGAATGAAGGTTCCCAAGCGACAGCAGCGCCAACAGTTTGCAGAGTTGCCGAGAGACAGAAGCTGCCAGAAGAAGAAGAAGATCGGACTTTGTACAAGCAACGTGCACAGGGTTTTTCCGTTAAACACCTTTTAATAAAGCATTTTATTTGTAACGTGTCTTTCTAATTCAAACCTCTTTTATCTGTGACGAAGGTCCCTACAGTACAAATGAAATAACGGACGTTACAAGGATAGGTGGCATTAGGGGTCTATTTAAGCACATTAGGTTTGTTCGTTGACCCAAAAACCTGCGGCGCCCCATGGCACCCCGAGATGCCCAAAAAATTGGCAAAAAATTTTTGGTGCCACAAGATTTGTCATTTCAACAAACAGGTTATTAAAAACGAGAACTGGCATTTGAAATTTTGCACACAAATTGTAAAATAAAACAAATACTTTTAGATAATTCATCATCATTAGCCCTGAGTTTACCTCGGATTTTACCTAGGGTAAAACCAGCCCCCTATCACTCTCTATGAAGCTGTCAAAAAAAAGTGGACTTTTAGTGTCGCCACCGGAAACTACTCCGCTAGGTGGCGCATACTGTCCTTGTAGTGTGGTCGCATGGACATAACGACAACGGGAAACCTGAAATCTCCCTGATAGCTGCAGCGCTGCGAGTGGGAAGTTTTGGTACTTGTTGACGGCCGAGCTGACGACGACTGGATATTCGAGCTTCGTTTGTGACTGCAGCAGTATTTTTCTATTCTAAGAATTTAGATTGTTTATTTGCTTGATTTGTTTAATAAAACTGAACTAATTAGAAATATTGTTCTACAAATTAATGTAGTGGTAATTACAATAAATTAGGAACCGCTACATATTGGTGACCCCTTGTTTTTGGAACGCTTGCACACGAGTCACACTAAATTACGCAGTTGCATCATGAGTCTTTGTCACTCGCCAACTAAAAAAATTGATGAAGATGCCAGATTTGACCCAATAAGGGACTATCAAGACTTGGCTAATCAACCTGGTACAAGTGGATCGACGTCGCAGGATCGGGCAAGTGGAATAAATAACTCTCAAGCTCAGGCACACCGAGTTCAAGATCCGCTATCAAACGGTACCGTTTCCAACAACTACGGCGAATGCGTGCAACAAAACCAAGTACTGGCCGTTCACAGACCACAAGTTCCTGACTTTTATCAAGACGATCCTAAAACATGGTTCTTAGTTGTCGAAACTGAGTTTAGATCTTTTCCATCCTGCAGCGATAACACCAAGTTCAGCACCGTCATCAAGGCACTGGATCCAGGGACTCTCAAACAAATTAGTGACATTCTCAGTCAACCTCCTGAGCGCAACAAATACGAAGCTATAAAAAAGGCAATCATAGAGCGTCTGGCCAGCTCAAGACAGAAGGATATTCGGAGGTTATTAAAAGGTATGACTCTTGAAAATCGCAAACCTTCACAGCTCCTTAGAGAAATGAAAGACATCGCGGGGTCGTCAGTCGATACAGATATTTTGCACCAGCTCTGGCTGGACTGTTTACCTGCTGACATCCGTACACTTCTAATCATTAATGACAATGAAAATTTAGAGACTTTAGCTAAAGTCGCTGATCGGATTATGGAAACACGAGGTTCATTCGTCATGTCAACGACCACTGCCGTGGATCGCATCGATTCTCCTAATAAAGCTTATAAAGATTTAGAAAGAAGGATTGATGATACACAGGCAATGCTTTCTTCCTGCATCCGTGAGCTCAAGATAGTAAAGGATCAACAAACACAGTTTGCTCAGCGACTGCAACAGATGTCTAGCTCTCCTCTTCAAGTCATCCCACAGTTCCAGCAACAACTTGCTCAATTACCTCAACAGTTTCGCAATAGATCAAAGTCAAGAGGTCGCAGACATGATGATCAGGGCGTTTGCTACTATCACCAAAGATTCGGAAACGAAGCCAAATTCTGCACAACGCCATGCACTTATAATAAAAACACAAAGCCTCAGGGAAACTAGAGTCGCTGGCATCAGTTGGAGCTGTTGGTGACAGCGTTGCTCTGGCACCCAAAGAGCTCCGTCTACATATTTATGATAAAAATTCTAACCTTAAATTCTTAATAGATTCTGGTTCTGTGGTTTCGATTGTCCCGGCAAATACTTTCCGAACAGATGGACCACTAAGTAACCTAGTACTTTTTGCTGCAAACTCTACAAGAATCAATACTTTTGGCTCAAAAATTATCAATCTGGATCTTAATCTTCGACGAAACCTTTCTTGGTCCTTCATTGTTGCTGACATACCTGCCGCAATAATTGGGGCTGATTTTCTTACTCACTATGGTCTTCTAATTGATTTACAAAATCAAAGACTTATGGACACAATTACTAAATTTACGTCTAAAGGGGAACTGCTGCAGACTTCTCTTCACAATATTTCCACAATAGATTCTTCAAGTCCTTATGCTAAATTACTTCAAGAGTTCATAGAAATTACGACTCCTCAGCGTAAACCTAACCCTAAAAAAAGCAGCTATGCTCACAGAATCATCGTCAACGGACCACCTGTAACAGCAAAAGCCAGAAAATTAATAGGTGCCAAAGCTGATGCAGCGAAAGCTGAAATAAAAAGTCTACTTGAAATTGGCGATCTTAGATCATCCAGTAGTAATTGGGCTAGTCCTATTCATTTAACACCAAAAAAGGAAAACGTATGGAGAATGTGTGGCGACTACAGGAGACTCAACAGTGTTACTCAGCCAGACAAGTATCCTCCACCACATATCCGCAACATATTTCCATTGCTTCATGGGAAAAACATATTTTCAACGATAGATCTCAACAAAGCGTATCACCAGATTCCGATGCACGAAGATGACATACCGAAGACTGCCATCATTACTCCATGGGGCCTTTTTGAATACGTCGTCATGCCATTTGGACTGAAGAATGCAACGCAAACATTCCAGAGGTTTATGGATTCCATTTTTAGAGACCTGGATTTCGTTTTTGTTTATATTGACGATATTTTGGTCATGTCAAATGGTGAAAAACAACACGAAGAGCATCTCAGACTAGTTTTTAAAAAACTGAAAGAATACTCACTCAATATTAATACCTCAAAGTGTTTTTTTGGTCAATCACAAGTCAATTTTCTTGGTTACACCTTAAACTCTCAAGGTTACTCACCAACAGCAGAACGACTTGACAAAATTCATCAATTTCCGAGACCTGAAACGGTCATGGAGCTCCAAAGGTTCTTGGGAATGATAAATTATTACCGTCGCTGTATACCTGAAGCTGCAGAACTACAAAGGCCGCTGTATGAATACCTAAAAGCAACTAAGAAGAGTGATAAAACCAAAATTTCTTGGACAAAGGAATCAATTGAGGCTTTTGATGCGTGTCAGCGTTGCCTAACCTCAACTACTTATCTAGCCTTCCCATCACCTACTGCAAATCTGGCTCTCTCGACTGATGCTTCTTCAACTGGCATTGGGGCAACGTTAGATCAACTTGAGGATGGTGTCTGGAGACCTTTGGGACATTTTTCAAGGAAACTGGGTAATTCTGAACGGAATTATAGTACTTACGACCGAGAATTGTTGGCAGTTTTCGCTGGAATTAAACATTTTCAAGATTTACTCGATGGTCGTCATTTTATTGTGAAGACCGATCATAAACCTCTCATCTATGCTTTTCAGCAGAATTTAGATAAAGCTTCCGAACGTCAGCGTAGACAACTCGACTACATCTCACAGTATACTACAGATATTGTTTATGTGAAGGGTAACGAAAACGTGGTTGCCGATGCCCTATCAAGAATTAATACCATTGACATGCCTACAAGACTTTCTCTTAAAACTATTCAAGAGGCTCAAGAAGCAGACGATGAAGAGTTAAAAGATCTCATTGACAATCCAACCTCACTTAAACTTCAACAACTAGAGATAGAAGGCAACAAAATCTACTGTGATATCTCAAATAATATAGTTAGACCTTACATTCCTAAGACTCTTAGAAAGACTGCTTTTGATGTGATACATAGTATTGCTCACCCAAGTAAACGAAGCACATCTCGGACTCTTCGTGAAAAATATGTGTGGCCCAGTATTCGTAAGGATGTTCTTCTTTGGTGTCGCCAATGTCTACCCTGTCAAAAATCTAAAATACAACGCCACAACAAGCTAAGACCAAATCATATAGATGTGCCTGATGAACGCTTCAGTCATATTCACATGGACATCATTTATCTACCTGAAATAGATGGTTATCAATACTGCCTAACCATCATAGATCGTTTCTCAAGATGGCCTGTCGCGGTTCCACTGCGTAGCATCACCTCTGACGTTATCACGACAGCGCTGTTTGACCACTGGATAGCTCATTATGGTGCTCCACTGACTATTACTACGGACCAGGGAGCTCAATTCGAATCCACGCTCTTCCAAGCTCTGGCAAGGTTTATTGGTGCTAAGAAAAATCGGACAACTCCTTACCACCCCCAATCGAATGGGATGGTAGAGAGATGGCACAGAACTCTTAAGACAGCCCTAATGTGCTCACCTGAACCATGGACTAAAATACTTCCTGTAATCTTGCTGGGACTCAGAATGAGTTATAAAGAAGATCTTAAAGCTACTCCAGCTGAAATGTTGTATGGAACTTCGCTAAGATTACCTGGCGAATTCTTCGTAACTAGTCAAGTGAACCCTGATCCAGAAATATTTCTACAAAAACATCGTGAATACATGCGTGCTCTGCGACCGACGCCCACTGCACATCACTCAAGATCTAGGATGTTTATTTTAAAAGGTTTAGACACCTGTTCTCATGTATTCATTCGCTCAGATCACGTAAAAGCACCGTTGGAGCCTCCATATTCTGGTCCTTTTAAGGTGGAAGAAAGAACATCAGATCGTGTCTTCAAAGTAAATGTTGATGGGGAAATCAAAACAATTTCTGTTGAACGCCTTAAACCAGCATTTGTCACTAAAACTGACGACTTGTGCAATGAAGAAGAGACTGTTCCTGTTCAGCCAATGCAACCACATCATTGGAAAGCATCGTTGGATCGCCCTGTTAGGACTTACCAGAAAAAAGTCACTTTTAAATCTCCCTATTGGCCTCATCCAGGGGGGAGCGGATGTGGTCGCATGGACATAACGACAACGGGAAACCTGAAATCTCCCTGATAGCTGCAGCGCTGCGAGTGGGAAGTTTTGGTACTTGTTGACGGCCGAGCTGACGACGACTGGATATTCGAGCTTCGTTTGTGACTGCAGCAGTATTTTTCTATTCTAAGAATTTAGATTGTTTATTTGCTTGATTTGTTTAATAAAACTGAACTAATTAGAAATATTGTTCTACAAATTAATGTAGTGGTAATTACAATAAATTAGGAACCGCTACAGTAGGATGAACGAGCGCGAATATCAAGTTATTTGAATGGTTGTCATCGCAATTGTGATTTCGAAGTTGTGCAAATTTAGTTTTTACTTTTTGGATTTTATTAAATGGATTCGGAATTGGATCGAAAAGATCTTAAAGATCATCATAGAATTTGTGGAAAACATTTTCCACCATCTGATATTATATGGCAAAAAAAAATATTTTCAAAATCCCGCCATATTTTGCCTACAAGTACCATCAGCGCCGCGTAGCGGATGGGGTCATTAAAAATTCGTCCTTGAACACGAGTGATAGGGGCCTGGGTAAAACCAAGGCGCCTCGATGCGCCAGAGATTTCTCAAAAAAAAAAAAAAAAAATAGCATTTGACGTTTAAAAATCAGTGCGTCTAGGACGTACTGTGGCTTCACAGGGTTGTTAACGAACAAACCTATTTAGGCGCGTTATCATTCTCCACAAAAGCTATAGAGCTGCTTTTGGGTCAGGGTTAATGCTTTTCACTCCAGCGAACAGCTTATTAAAAAGGAGAACTGTCACCTGGCCTTTTACACAAAAATTATAAAATAAAACCACTACTTTTTCATAATGTTCACATCGAAATGCTAAAATTTAGTTCTTGTGCCCGCAACAAGAGTTAATTCCACTTTAAATACCATATCTGTTAACAATGAAACTGATAACCGTCATTAACCCTGAGTTTTTATCTGGGGTAAAACCAGCGTGCACCGGGGCGCCTCAGGTTTCTCAAAAAACACAGAACTGGCATTTGACGTTTAAAAACCAGTGCAACTAGGGCGCACTGGGGTGCCACAGGATTGTCAACGAACAGACCTCATGTTTCTCCGTGGCATTAGCCTCCAGTTTTCAGGATCGATTAAAAAATGTTATTTTGGCAGGCCAAAAATCATCAAATTTTATTTCTAACTAAATATAAATCAAGTTAATTTTTCTTTTTGTGGTTTTAAGTGAACACTTCTCAATATTCCCATACAAAAATAGGCTTTCTCCTTTACCAATATTTTTTTGAAATTTGTTGAAGCATTTTTAATTTTTAGTACATATTTCTTTTATACGTTTGGATATGCCAAAAGGCCTACGTTTTTTGTGCTTAAAATCCATAAATCCCATACCCATCATTACGGTCAAAATCCATTTCTTTTAAAAAGCTTCGAATAAGTACTAATTTGATAAACTGATGAAATTTTATAGTAGTTATCGCGATACATTTATAAGAAGGTTTCAATCTTATCACATATCCGTCAGCATGACGAAAATTCGTTATTTCACAAAAAATCACTAGATGGTATCCACACACAGTGCAGTTAAATGCACAGTATGCTCAGTTATTTGATCATTTTTCGTGAGAGTTTGAAGGTTCAACACGTGAAAAGTGCATTTTGAAATAAATTAATAGTAAGTCATAATGTGTTAAAGAAAAGGATTAATTTACATGCTATTAGCTGTTGCAATTTCAAAAGCGAAAAGAAATATGTATAAGGAAACGTTACGTTTCTATAAAATCAAGAAGTTTCGATTTCTTGCACTTGAATCCATGGCCACCTGCGCATTTAACTGCGTAATAACGTCGATTTTGCTTAAACTGTGCTAATAACTGAGAAAATTATGCATGTAACCTGAACCTTCTTCAGTTTTTCCATCAGTTCTGACGTCACGCAGTTTTATTGTGCAATATAACTGAGCGTGTATGGCCGGCCTTTGTCGGTACTGTGTATAGAAGTTTGTTCAAAGTTTAAACGCTTGGGTGTTAGTAAATTTAAGAAATTTTATGGATATTACTGTTGATTAATACTAGCGATGAGCATAACAAGACCAAGACCAAGAGCAAGACTATGATAATCGATACGAATATTAATACCAAATCTTGTTCTTGCACACTTGGTTTTGGTCTTGAATTTAGTGGTGAGCAAGATCGGTCTTGGTCTTGATCTTGTAGAAATTCTAAGACCAAGACCAGTACTACATATACCTGCGGTAGCATTACTAAGCCTCGATTTGCAAGACCAAGACCATGTTTGCGAGATTTCACCAAGACTTGCCGATTAAACAATTTTTCTACTTTAGTCGCTAGTTTTAAGAAAATTATCTATCCGTAACAAGCGGTTTAGTGAACTTTTATTAACTGAACTGATACTCAAAATTTGATAGTGTTTAGTTCTAAAGTTTTTGACACACTGTACGGGCTCTTATGGGGCAGCCTTAGTCTTGTTTTGCTCATCACTAATAAATACAAATTCATTTTATTTCATTTCCCAAAATTTCACTAAAAAAATATATGACTTTTTAAAACTTAGGTTGTTTTTATATATTGAATATCATTTCTACAAATAGTGTCAAAAAATGCCGGCATTTGTTCAATGGCAGTGCAAATAATGCAAGACGGATATGTGTTATTGTAGAATGTGGACAGCTCCGTTAAAAGATAAGATTTTTAATTGAAATTTTATATATTATACAGTATATACATTTGACTGCACTTCTTAAAATAGTTTTTAAGGAAAACAATTTGTTTTAAGTTGCTGTAGTATAATGCCACGAAAAAATTAATCTTTCTCACTACTATTGACTCCTGGTTTTTCTTAGGAAATAACAATATATGTTTGATATATTATATTACAAAAGTGACAACTTCTTATTTAAACATTCATCATTTATAGATAGGTTAACTACAAAAAAACAAAAGGAATTACGACGAAATTCAATACAAATATTTCTACAAGACTGTAAACATTTGCCATTTCTTCCATATCCATTAAAAACAAAATTTTATCAGTTAATTATTTTAAGCAACAGATATAGCTGCCGTATGTGTAGACAACTGGATGAATGTAATAAATAAAAAACATGAGATAAATATAAAATATTAAATAACCAGAGTTTCAAAACATAGCAAATGGTTGTAGTACTTGCGCCAACAGCTATAACATATAAAAAAAATACCTGTTTTGATTTCTTTATAGCTACTTTGCTCGAAATCTATGAATCACAATATTGCAATCTACCCATTTATACAAGGTGGTATGGGATTTCCGATAACTTGTTATAGAACACCAGAATCGGAAGATGAGAAAATTTACTTCAGTGAAATAATTAAAGTAAAACCAACGATATCTGTTTTGCATGTTTGCGCTCTTCTCTTTGCGGCTGAATATGTTTACTGTTTCTGGATATAAAAGTAATAAGCTTCTGGTTGGAACCTCAGTCAATTGCGATCAAGTCATCAAGCTGAAATGGCTAAACCGGTCTCACAATTAGTCTTTGTCGCTTTCTTAAGCACCTTTTGCGTATTAACATTTGGATCCAAGTTTTCGGATAATCCGCAATTTCCGTACATGACATCCCTTGAGCACAAAGGGAAACATATTTGCGGAGCCACAATTATTGATGATCTTACCGTCTTAACTGCGGCTCATTGTGTTCAAAATAAAAGTGTATTCGAATTAAACTTGCGAATTTCAACTCTTAGACGGGAAGACGGTGGACTCAGTGTGCCCATCAAGACTGTTGTGCTTCATCCAGGCTTCAACCAGCTTAACTACGATTACGATATTGCTGTGATGACAACGAAGAGTTCACTGTTTACTGGCGTCTACACAGAAAAGGCAGTTCTACCCCCTAGGGATGCAGCCTTTGAAGGTAAACAGGCCTACATTGTTGGATGGGGTGCAGATAGTCTGAATGGCGCCTTCACCGATCGCCTCATGTACGCATTTGTCAAAATACTGTCCCGCAGTGAGTGCGAAAAGTTCGTACCCTCCACAGAAAGATCCATGTGTGCCCTTGACACCGTGCACAGTACCTGCAGGGGTGATGGCGGTGGTCCAGTTATTGTTGACAACATGCTTGTTGGAATCATTGCTTATGAAGAAGCATGCGCCCGAGCAGACAAGGCTATGCTCTTCACTAAGGTTGAACCCTTTCTGGATTGGATAAATGAAAATAATTACATTGAGTAATTAAAAAAAGGCGCTATTTAGTACTTAAACTTTTTTTGTTATTAATTTATTATTAGTTATTTGTTATTCTAAATATGTACATATGTGTAGTATATATTCTGAGTTGCATAAATAGTTAATATTATAACGCAATATAGTCAATTGACACTCTATGTTTTTTTCTTTCTTCGAAAAATAATTCAATGTACAGGGTGTCCCATAAGAATGTTGGAAATCTAATGAGTCACTATTTTTTTAACAAATGGAAAGATCGGTAAAATGCAAATACTTTTTAACAACGGAAAATATGATCGTATTTTTGTCTTACAAGGAGGGCATAACTTGACAGGAATGGATTTGAATAATTTTTAAAAATTTTGTAGGTGTTAGCCCGTTATGTAATATGATAAAGGGATTATACGCAACCCTTCTTCGTTAACGATATAATCAAGCCCAAACTTTAATACGCAACTTATTTACTAGTTCAGTTTGTTGAAGAAAAATCTTACAAACCCGAAAGATTTTTTTTTTTTTTTATTATAAAGAGAACAAAACAGTGGCAGAAGCCTGGAAACGTTAATTAAATCAATATATATAATTATGCTCTTATCAGCTTAACAAATAAACATTTCAAAACATTTTTAACTTTGGAAGCATCGCAAGGTAGTGAGTTTTCAAAAATGCGTTTCACTTCTGTTGTTCTCGATGGCTCTTCTTGTCTTAAGTTTTCTATAATAATACGTACAGTATAAAGGCATATAAAGATAGTATATATGGTATGCATGTACATCATTCAATTAGTGCTAAATATGTATATCTTCTATACCTCACGAATCAATAAAGTTCCTTCGAAGCCATTACCCAAACGTTATCAAATTAAAGACATTCTGTGATTTGAATAAAAATAACTTTCTTAATACAGGGTGCGGCGCCAAAATTGGGACAAAATTCAATTTAAATTTTCCGCCGTTCTATACCACTTCGAGGGGTCGCGATTGGCGTCCAAATAGCTTGACACATGTACTAAACGATCATAACCTCGAAACAGTTGCAATGTTGAAATCAAGTGCGGAGTATAATCGAAGAGCCGCGATTATCGAAAGTGTTCGCGCTGGGCGCTCAGCGACAGAAATCATTCGATTCTTCGGGTACCCAAGATCGACTGTGTACGACGTCGTCAGGCGGTATAACGAGTCGGAGAAGTCCAACGAAGGTTCTGCAACACCGGCAAGGAGAACTCACTCGAAGGAGCGCGTTGTCAGGACGCCCGAAATCATTCAACGGGCTCAGGAGCTGATTTTTGAGGACCCAGGGCAGTCGATCCGAAAATTGTCGTCGATTGTCGGTGTGAGTGAAAAAACTATGCGTCGAATCGTCGAGGAGGACCTCCGCTACAAGTCTTACACAATTAAAGTGAGACAGATGCTTTCTGAAGCTGCCAGGAGAAAGCGAGTTGAACTTGCTTTTGTGTTCCTTACGAAACAATGCTGCCGGACGCCTCAGGTAAAAAGAATTTTGGCCTCCTAACAGCCCTGATTTAAATCCTTTGGACTACTACGTATGGAGCGTTATTGAAAGGGTCACTAACAAGTTCAGACATCGAAACGTCGCATCATTGAATACCTCTATTGAAGCAGCATTTGCCGATATGGACCGTGGCTCATTAAAACGGGCCTGCGATCGCTTCAGACCGAGAATGGAGGCGGTCGTTCAAACAGAAGGAGGTTACATTGAGTAAACGTGTTCTCTATGACCTAACAAAGAATTTAGTAAAAAAAATAATTATAAACTTTTTCATTTTTGCAATAAAAATTATGTTTCAAAAAAATTTTCAATTTGTCCCAATTTTGGCGCCGCACCCTGTAAATATCATGTACGTAGCGCGGTCCATGAGTTCTTAGCCTAACATAGAAGGAAACGTTATAACTAGGAAAAAAAAAGTTTGCACTTTGCAGAACGTCTGATTGAAGCTTCTAAGCCACTGTGAAAATATGATGCATCCTTGCATTCAAACTGATCGCACATGCCTGTTTAATTTCATCGTCGCTATTCTGACATTGTGATCTCCTATTCTGACATTGTGATCTGACAAGTCACAAGCTCTTGTGATGTTCGATTATGATAGTTGATGTGTGCCTTTCACTGTGAGGGATCAGCTGTTCGGTATTCTGAGCTAGGAAAATCACAATAAATTTACCTCAGTGTCTTGTCAGTATGGTGAATAGTGCTGACAATTTATTGACAACGTTGAACTCAGACGTGTAGAAATTATAAAAGCGAATAAATATATCTGAGTTAAAATCAGACGAACTTCGGCGGAACAGTTGGAGTGCTTCGTCGAATTTGCTCGGCGGCACCCCGAATTGCAAAGTGGAAGAAATGACCCCACCAACCCAAAACGGATCCAAGATCTATGGAATGAGCTGTCGGCACCTTGAAAGGGCCAGTGCGGACAACCAAAAAATGGAAAGAAGTAATTTTTTTAAGCACACTCATTTGACAAATTGCAATTACATTCGCATTTTAGACTTTGAGTCACTGGAAGAACTAGTTGCGGTCTCGTGCTCGCAAGACTAAGGCAACTCAGAAAGTGACCGGAGGAGGACCTCCTGAAGAGCAGATGAGTTCTTTTGATCAAAGAGCCCTAGAGACTTTCGGTGCTATTGTCGTTGATGGGCTTCAAGGCTTACCCACTCTGGGAACAAAGGTAAGGAAAACATTTCCATATAGGATGTTGTTATGTTAGAACTGGATGAGAATACCCAAGATGGCATCACGGCTAATACTGAACAAAGCTTGGCATCTGAGGAACAGGGCGAAAATTCGAGCAGCTATAATGCATCGTCTCAGCTAACTTCAACCCCACGTGCCTCTAAGAAAACGGCAGAGGAAAAAATGCTTACTCAGGCGCTTGAAATGCTGGAAAAAACGGGAAGCCAGGGATGCTCAATTCCAACAACAGTTTTTGGAGCAGCGAAAGGAGCTGACAAATGCATTAAACAGGCTACTGAATAAAGTTATGGAAAAATAAAAGGCTTGTTTAATTGTATACCAACTAGCATACACATTTATTATAATCTACTTGCATATTGTCCTCTAATTCGTCGTCCTTCGCGGAAGAGTTCCGATGTATCCAGCAGATTTTCGTCGAATGATGAATCAAAGTTTTCAATTTCCTCCTGATTTCCTTCTTCATCACTCTCAATGCCATGTTGCCGAAGTATATTGTGCAAAATGGCACAAGCATAAATTATTAAGCCCGATTTTTTGTGGCTATAATGTAGTGTTCGGTGCTTATGTAAATAATATTTTTTCTTAAATAGTACATGAAATTAATCATTACCTTCCTTTCCTGTTGTTTTCGATCCTTGGAGCTCAAATATAAAATAATAATTTCAAGCATAGCTGCGGTCTTGGCGAACGACTAAAATAATCTTTTTCCTTGTGACTTGCTGTTAAGACAATCACAGTTTTGACGGGTCAAAAAATTGTCGAAACTGTGACTTCCAACTCAGAATCCCAAAAAGTCACAAATAGTGATTCACCACACCCTTGTGATTCTCTTGTGACTTATGACTGGTCACTGACGGTTGCTAGAATAGGGCTGTAAATCTGCCTTGAGATTTTAGAACAAAAAATAGTCAGACGGGTCTAAGTCAGGACTATATGGAGGATGTTCAATTTCTGTAAAGTAACAAAGTAATATGCCGCTTTAACGACTGTATTCAATTCCTTGAAGTCAATCAAAAGAATTCCCATGCAGTCCCAAACAATTTTAGCCATCACTTTTTTGTGTTTTGAGTAACTTTTGCTTTTTTGGCACAAGTTCTTTCTTTCCGATGCCAATCCACTGAATCTCTATTGGATGTTGGATCATAGTAGAGGACCATAGTTTCATACCCCACCACAATTGATTGAATCATTCTTTCTTGTTTCTAATGGTAAAGCTTCAAGAATTGCTCACAACATTGCCCTAAGAATACGAGGCACCCCACACTGCACATATTTTTGTCATATTTAACTTACTGACTAAGCCATTCTTAAGGTACTAGTACCGTTTAGAAGGCTAAAAAATGACCAATTTTTAACATTTTTTTCTCGTTTCCTTTATTTTAAAATATTATGAAAATTTTTTCCTGTAGTTAGTACACATTTTGGCAGTAAAAAAAATTTTTTTTTAATTTTATTTTCATTGAACATTTATTGCTATATGACGTCATAGTGAAGTCCTCGAAAATTAGAGCCTCGCACTGTCCGGGGTTAATCTCCAAAATGGCAAGTCTGAAACAGAAATTTCAAGAAGCATTTTATAGAGGAAGGTGATTTACATCGTAATCCACCAGAAAAATTGAAAAAAAAAAATTGGCGGCTTTGTAAACAAAAAAATTAAAAAATCACTGTTTTTCTCACCTTTTTTCACTTGCCAATTTTTTTTTTTAATTTTTCTTAAATTTTCTGGTGGATTACGGTAGAGGACATCAAAAGTAAACAAATGCATCCAAAATGAAAAAAATCCATCGAGTAGTTGCGGAGAATAAGTCTGCACCGTTTGAAAAAATGCTATTTTGAGTAAAACGCGTTTAAAGTTTTTGAAGAAAAATTTTAAGAATATTTTAAGAATAATCGTATTTTAATCCTTACAATTGGTCAGTCCGCGATTCCTGCTCCATATAGAAGTACGCCAGAGTCTATGAAACCTTGCTCTTGTTCTTTGTTACTTTGAAAGAGGCAGGTATACAAGAGAGGGGAGAAGAGCAGCTGCCGAGCCGCTGCCTAACTGGGTAAACTGCCGGTAGAGCGAGTTACGTGCACGAGCATGCACGTCAGCACAATTCACATCAGCACATCAGCATTCCTAGAAACCCAGTAAGAAGATACAACTAGCATTCCTGCAAACCCAGCAAGAAGACACGATTGGACTCCCCCGGGTGATTTTCGTGGTGGGACAACAGTAAGTCTGACAGAAGCTTCTGGACCATAATCATCTTCAACAATTATAACTTAGAAAAATTATTCAAACATTTTATTCGTATCGTATCAATAAAACCAAAACTTAAAAGTAATTATCGAGTTTTCATTAAAACCCGTAACTGGCGCAGTCGAGTAACTTTGTCACGGAGATATCCATCGCGGACAGCTCTAACTATTTCTAATAGCTAAGTGGCACAATCGGACCGAAAAAAAAAAAAAAATAAAAGTAGCGTGAGTGAATCGAGTGTGAACGGAAAAATTTGTTGTGGTCATACTTACTGTTCAAGCGCTATCAGGAAGGAAATATGGCAAATGAGAAGATTTTAATGTAAGTAGAATTTTTGCTCCATGTCAGACTCCTCTAGAACCCCTGCCTCCTTTAGCGAAAGCAGTAGTCTGGAGCCAAATATCGAAATTTTATGCTCTGAATTAAAAAATATCTCTGTGAGTGAGAGTGAAAATAAAATAGTTCAAACGGAAAATAGTGATATTTCAGAATTAAATAAAATGGCAGTTCCAACTTTCCTAAAAGTCCACGCGGAAACGATACCCGAGTTTGATGGGGATACAAACGAGTTGCAATTTTTCATCGAGAGTGTTGATAGTATAGTACAAAATTTTTATGATACCGCAAATGCAAGTAACTATCAAAACGTAGTCATATTTCGAACAGTGATTAGCAAGCTTAAAGGCTCAGCTCGCGAAGTGGTAAATATTAGTTGCGCGAATTCAATCGATGAGATAAAGAAAGAACTAATCGCAAATTTTAGCGATCCACGAAACGAAAACTGTCTGTCCTTCGATCTGAACAATTTGAGACAATTTTACAATGAAACACCCTTCCAATTTCATGATAGAGTAAGAAAACTTTTGAATACAATCTCGATTTACTTGGCCCTCCACGAATCAAACGCAGAAGTCCGAAAATTCAAACAAAATATGTATAATAATCAAGCACTTGAGGTTTTCCTGGCCGGCTTGAGAAATCCCTACGGAATTATGGTCCGAGTAAAGGAACCAAAGTCCATGTTAGAGGCAATAAACTTTATAAAAAAAGAAGAAAACATTAAGTACTTGCAAAACGCTAATAGCCGCTTCTTTCCAAACCAGCGAAATCAGGTTAAAAGTGACACGGGTAGGGTGAACCACGAAACTTACCGTTATATTCCAAGAGAAACTCATAATTTAAGCCAACAAGATCAACTTCGCACGAATAAACCCCATGCAGAAAATCTTAATGCTACTACTAAGCTACCCTTTCCAAGTAGACCGGTAAACTTTGCACCAAAACAAAACATTAAACCCACAGAACTTACCACCACCATAATCGATTTGAATCTTTCTTGTGACCAGAGACAACTACCCTTTATTAGTATACAAAAACCACCTTTAAAATTATTGGTTGATACAGGTTCAACAAAGTCCTTCCTCAACCCGGAACTTATTGAGAAATATTACCCTAATTGCGTAAAATTCGACCCTTTCGTAGTGTCCACTTCGTTCGCATCCTCAAAACATAATAATTCTGCTACAATACCAACTTTCGAGGAATTTAATGAAGATAAGATGCTTAAATTCTATGCATACAAATTTCATAATGTCTTTGATGGACTTGTCGGGTTAGACATCATAAAAGCACTCAAAGCCAACCTAGATTTCTCAGAATCAAAGTTCAAAACGCCTAAGGCAGAAATAAAAATTAGCTTTCTGAACACACCCCCAAAGGTTTTACTGGAAAAAAAGCTCCCAGGAAACACAATATCACAGGTAAAAATACCCGTTACACCTAAAACCGGTGAAATAATTGTGCCCCTTCAGACCATTCAAAACTGCATAATACCGGAAACTCTCACAATGGCAGAAGATGGCTGGGCTAACGTTGAAGTCCACAATAATTCTGACAATGACGTCAACTTCACCATGCTATACCCGTTAAAAACCACTTCAGTAAAAAATAATTTCGAATTCTACTATATGAATATACGGGATGTTGAAACGGAAGACATAAAGGATGTTATCATAAATTCGTTAAGAACCGATCACATGAACGACGAAGAAAAATCACACATATTTCCACTCCTCAGACAATATTCAGATATCTTCTACGCAGACGACGGCCCCCTATCATTCACTAGTAAAGTCAAACATAGAATTAAAACAACAGATGAAATACCAGTTCACCAAAGAAATTACCGCTACCCTTTTGTGCACAGACAGGAGGTTAGTCAACAAATACAGAAAATGCTGGATCAAAATATAATAAGACCCAGTATTTCGCCCTGGTCTTCGCCCATTTGGGTGGTGCCCAAGAAGCCTGATGCCAATAGCAAAAGGAAGTGGCGCATAGTCATCGATTATAGGAAACTAAATCAAAAAACAATAGACGACCGTTATCCTATCCCTAACATAAACGACGTTCTTGATAAACTAGGAAAGTGTAACTACTTTTCCACCATCGACTTAACAAGCGGTTTTCATCAAATCGAAATGCATCCTGATGATATCGAAAAGACCGCATTCAATACTGAACATGGACACTTCGAATTCCTCAGAATGCCTTTCGGCTTAAAAAATTCCCCAGCGACGTTCCAAAGAGTTATGGACAATGTGCTTAAGGGGCTCCAGAACGAAATCTGCCTAGTCTACGTCGATGACATCATTGTCTACTCAACCTCCCTTCAGGAACACATTGTCAATTTAAAAAAGGTGTTCCATCGTCTTCGCGAGGCTAATCTCAAAATCCAAGTGACCAAATCAGAATTTTTAAAAAAGGAAACAATATATCTAGGTCATGTCATAACCCCTGAGGGCATCAAGCCCAACCCCGACAAAATAAAATGCATACAGAATTTTCCGCTGCCAAAAACCCCCAAAGAAATTAAAGGATTTCTGGGCCTGTTGGGGTATTACCGTAAATTCATCCCAGATTTCGCAAGAATTACTAAGCCTATGACCTGCTGCTTAAAGAAAGGACAAAAAATCATTTTTTCTCCTGAATATATTCGATGTTTCGAAATATGCAAGGAGCTACTGACAAACGAACCCATCCTTCAGTACCCTGACTTTACACGCCCCTTTAATCTTTCAACCGATGCCAGTGAATTTGCAATCGGCGCAGTTTTGTCTCAGGGACCTCCTGGTAGGGACAAACCCATAGCCTACGCGTCAAGAACTTTAAACGACACAGAACAGAAATACAGTACAATCGAGCGGGAACTACTCGCCATAGTGTGGGCAACAAAATACCTCCGCCCATACTTATACGGCCGCAAATTCTATATTTTCACAGACCATAAACCGTTGAACTGGCTCTTTTCTATTAAAGACCCAAGCGCAAAGCTTACAAGGTGGAGACTCAGGCTCGACGAGTTCGACTATGTCATAGTCTATAAAAAAGGGTCAGCGAACACCAATGCTGACGCATTGTCACGAGTAAAAATCGGCGAAGTAAACACTAACACAGTTACCTCGGAAGATCCGGATGGCGAAGACCTCGAAACTATCTCCATTTTAGCAAATGTCTCTGAAGGTCCCAACGTGAACGAAATTGAACCGAGTAACGATGGAGACGAAAACGATACAGTACACACCAGCGAAGAAAACCCTATATTCGGAGTACCGATTTCTGAAACCCCTATTAATTACTTCAAGAACCAGATTTTCCTAAAAATTGTTTCACTCCCTGTAAAGCCACCAAAACTTTATCGGTTGTTTCAAAATAAAACTAGAACAATCATTGAGATCCCACAAAGTGATTTCGAGAGGGACGTTATTAGTGTTTTCAAAGAATTTGCCGCGACACACAAAACGTTCGCATTAAATCTAGACCGAGAAGAATACATCCCCAGACTCTGTAATATCCTCAGTAGTACATTTAGAAATCCTGGATTCAAATTGGTCCTTTGTAAAAAGACATTAGAGGACATAAAAACTACGAACCAACAAGAGAATATCATCAAACTGTGTCACGAGGGTAGAACAAACCATCGCGGCATACACGAAACAGAAGCCCAAATAAAACAACGGTACTACTGGCCTAATATGAGGAACGGTATAGCCCGCTACATTAATAACTGTGATTTGTGTTTAAGAATGAAGTATGACCGCCATCCGCCAAAACAGAAATTTAGCATCACCCCCACACCCAGCAAACCTTTCGAAGTCGTGCATGCAGACACGTTTACGTTAAAAAAACAAAAATTCCTCACCATAATTGACAAATTTTCGAAGTATGGGCAAGCCTATCCTCTAGACGGGTTGACTGCGATTCATGTTGCAAAAGCTTTCATTAATTTCATGACCCATCACGGCACGCCCAAACTCTTGGTCCTCGACAACGGCTCTGAGTTAAAAAACAACATAGTAAAGGACTTGACTTCCCTACACAATATAGACGTCCACTACACAACCCCACTCAACCCCAACTCCAACAGCACAATTGAGAGATTCCACTCTACAATTATAGAGCACTCACGAATCCTAAGTGAGACAAGGAAAGACCTAAATATTATTGATCAAATCCCATATGCAGTCCTCGGTTATAATCATTCTATCCATTCTGCAACAATGCAACGACCAATAGATATAATAAATGGTCATTTAGGTAGCAATAGCCCATTCAACATAGATATCAATAAACTTCTGTACTCAAATTACATTAACCACCACAAAGAAAAAACTTTAGAAATATATAAACAATTACACCAACAAATGTTTAAACAAAAAAATGATGTTATCGAAAAAAGAAACAGGGATAGGGAAGAACCGCTACCATATCAGCCGAACACGTTGGTTTACCACAAAACGAGAGCTCGGGACAAAACAAGTCCTCGCTTTAGACCTCACGCCGTTAATAATGATAGAGATATTACAGTCGAAACCCCAGAAAACACGTACCACAAAAGTAATTTAAGACGACCCCCATCTAACAACCAAAATATATACTTACAGGAGCTTGCTCACCCTGGTGACGGCGGTGACCGCGGCGGAAATTAAGATAACAAACCTAGAGTCCAATCCTGGCATCCTGCCTTTCAAATTGGGTAAAGCAAAAATTAAGGCTACCTACCACACCTTTATACATTACTTCGACCTTGAACCAATAGGGAACGAGCTGAGCTCAATTTCTAAGCAATTCGAGACCGTTGAGTCAACTGATATCAAAAAGGAACCGTATGCCTCGGCACTGAAAACAATGAAGAATTCCATATCATTTCAACTTGAACTTTCAAGAGAGAAGCTAAATTCTCTCCATTATCCGGCTAATAGCAGGAAAAAGAGGGGTGTTTTCAACGGTTTGGGAACGATCTTCAAAAGTATTACGGGTAACTTAGATTCCGAAGATGGCAAGAGATTCGATGAGGCCATTAATGCTTTAAAGTCTAACCAGAATAATATCGCCACAACGTTGAACAGACAGATTTCGCTGACCACTAGAATACTAGAAGAGTACAATAGCACACTTAAACTAATTAAAGAAAACGAATATCGCTTAGCCGCTAAAATTAGCGATATCATAAAGTCAACACAACTAGATGAAAACAACTTCTTTCGAATTAAGGTTGCACTGGACGAAATAGGTGCAGTGACTAGTGTTATTTTGCAAACCCTTAATACACTAGAAAACGCGGTCACATTCGCGCGACTTGGAATTTTACACAGTAGCATCCTTAGACTGAAGGATTTGGAATTCGTCACCCAGATGATTCTGAAACATCACTCCCCGAATGAGCTGTTTTTCGAGGGTGGAATTCATAACACCCACAAATATTACGAGCTGCTAAGTGTCGAAGCATATTATTCAGACTACAGAATTGTTTTCATTATCCACTTCCCCATAATGCACCCCGAGATCTATTCCTTCTACCACTTATATCCAATACCTAATAAAAATAACGATATTATCATCCCCTCCAAACCATTTCTGGCAATGGGAGACAAGAACTACTACTACGACGACAAAGAATGCAGAAACATTGGTTCAATTTACTGCTGCGATGCCTACGAAGAGATGGAGCAGACCAAACAGGAAGATTGTATCCACGAGATACTCCAATTGAAAGCTAATACTTCAACTACTTGCAAAACAGTCCCAATTATCGTAAAAAACGAAATAATTGAACGAATAACTGATAGCCACTATATTGCCATTTTTCCCCAAGAAACGAAGATCAAAATAGATTGCACGACATCAGATTTCACCACACTAAGGGGAACCCATTTGATAGAACTCCCACTAAACTGCAGCTTCCAAACCACACAAAATCTTTACACAAACAATGAACACTCGACCATAGGACAACCCTTACTGCTACCAGCCATCAGAACACCAAAAACCACAACCAACGATCTTCAACATCTGATCCTAAACGACATCCCTTTGGACAAAATACATCAAATCTACAAAGAACAGCAGACCATCCAAGAAGTCAGCCTTAGAAGCACGTCAAGCGGGTTCGAGTACAACTGGATAACCTTTCCTTGTGTCATCGTGGCAATTATAATAATAACAACGAAGTACATCTGTAAGACCAGAAACTCAGTCACAAAACCAAAGCAACCAATTCCCGAGGCGGGACAACCAGCAAAAATAGACGAAGCATCGCCATCCATTCATCCTTCAAACCCAATAAGGCACTACGCAACAGAAATCGAAGACGAATAACTGATCCATCCTGTGCATGTATGGATCCTTCTAAGGAGGGAGGAGTTACGTGCACGAGCATGCACGTCAGCACAATTCACATCAGCACATCAGCATTCCTAGAAACCCAGTAAGAAGATACAACTAGCATTCCTGCAAACCCAGCAAGAAGACACGATTGGACTCCCCCGGGTGATTTTCGTGGTGGGACAACAGTAAGTCTGACAGAAGCTTCTGGACCATAATCATCTTCAACAATTATAACTTAGAAAAATTATTCAAACATTTTATTCGTATCGTATCAATAAAACCAAAACTTAAAAGTAATTATCGAGTTTTCATTAAAACCCGTAACTAGCGTCGAAAAGGCGCGCGCATTCAAATCGCTGTAATTTCCTTATTTTTTAAAATAACACTACAAAATTTTAGGAGGTGAATTTTGAAGGTATAAGGATTCATAAAATGTAAAAAAAAAATTTATTTTTTCAAAATTCTAAACGGTACTAGTACCTTAATGCCTAAAACCCAAAAAGCTCGAAATTTGTTTTAATAATATTTGTGGGCGTTCGATGGATCTAGGAATACATTGAATTTTTTCCAAAGAAGAAAGAAAAAAAAAACAAAGTTCAGTTGATTATATTTTATTGTATTACAATATTAACTACTTATGCACTTAAAAATATATACTACACTATTATTTATAATAAAAAATAACTAGTAATATATTAATAACAAACAAAGCTTAAGTAAAAAGTAGCGTATTTTTTTAATTAATCAATGAAATTATTTTCGTTTATCCAATCGAGGAAGGGTTCAACCTTAGTGAAGAGCATAGCCTTGTCTGCTCGGGCGCATGCTTCTTCATAGGAAATGATTCCAACAAACATTTTGTCAACAATAACTGGACCACCGCCATCTCCCTGGCAGGTACT
The DNA here is from genome assembly GCA_949715965.1 of Dysmachus trigonus. Classification (NCBI taxonomy): domain Eukaryota; kingdom Metazoa; phylum Arthropoda; class Insecta; order Diptera; family Asilidae; genus Dysmachus; species Dysmachus trigonus. The sequence continues at coordinate 49,798,545 of OX454319.1, read as the reverse complement.
GTGCACGGTGTCAACAGCACACATGGATCTTTCCGTGGAGGCTACGAACTTTTCGCACTCACTGCGAGAGAGTAGTTTGACAGACGCGTACATGAGGTGATCGGTGAAGCTGCCATTTAGGCTCTCTGCACCCCATCCAACAATGTAGGCCTGTTTTCCTTCAAAGGCTGCATCTCTAGGGGGTAGAACTGCTTTTTCTGTGTAGACGCCAGTAAACAGTGAACTCTTCGTCGTCATCACAGCAATATCGTAATCGTAGTTAAGCTGGTTAAAGCCTGGGTGAAGCACAACAGTCTTGACGGGCACACTGATTCCACCTTCTTCCCGTTTAAGACTCCTAATTCGTAAGTTTAATTCAAACACACTTTTATTTTGAACACAATGAGCCGCAGTTAAGACGGTAAGATCATCAATAATTGTGGCTCCGCAAATATGTTTCCCTTTGTACTCAAGGGATGTCATGTACGGACCTATCAGGCCTTCCGGAAGGATTGACCCCACTGCCAAGGCGCAAAACGCGCTTAGGAAAATAGCGGCGAAGACTAATTGTGAGACCGGTTTAGCCATTTTAACTCTACGACTTAATCGCAACTGACTGAAGATCCACCAGAAACTTATTACTTTTATATTTAAAATATTATCTATTAAATAGAGGAGCGTATGAAACACAGAATTTTTTTCTTGTTAATTATTTAATCTTCCTATTCTGGTGTCAGCGGGAAAATCATAAAACCTTATCAGTAAATTCATTATAGTATTTTTCAGTGCGTCGCTATTGTAGAAGTTATATAAAAAATGGCGAAATTTGGAAATACCACAATCAAGTTGGCTTTTTTTGTTAACTCCGATTCTGTTATTTTTTATGTTTACCTCATTTTCAAATTTTCACTTTAAACAAGCTCAAATTTTTAACTTTGAAATAATAAATTGACTTTCGATGCGATTTCGTTGAATTAAAATTTGACCAGTCTGATTTGAAAATGGTATTTTATTAAATTAAAAGAGTATATGATATGTTTATATAGAAAATTTCAAGAAGTTACCCCTATCAAAAATCATATTTCAACTATAACTGAAAAACTGAAACTGCGAAATGGCAATTTCTGTTCATCAGACTCAAAACGTGCACCAGCAATTTCTGTTGTGGGGGATTTTCCGTACAGTATAACCCATTAATGCGCAAATCGAGAATTTTGTGCACGGAAGTTCAATGGTACGATTCTAACAGAAAATTGGGGCGATTTTCTTCCCAAATCATATATACGGGGTTTTTGGGGATGCACTTTCACAATCTGGCATTTGTTTTGCATAAAAGCTTCAAAAACCCTATTAATTTTTCTTTTCAAAATTGATTATCTTGTCGTTGCTGCTATTAAATGATCATATAACTACCAGAAATCGCGGTCCGAATGTCTAAACTTTCTCAAACCATGGTTTTGAAAGTTTTTTGTTGCTTCGATTTTTAAAAAATGGCAACAATGTAATAAACACGTTGGATTTTTTTATAGAACAGAAAATGCTTGAAATTACCCAAAGAACACGTGTGAATTTTTTTAGAATTTGTTGGACTATTCTTGGCCTTTTTCTTACCAATTTTTAAATGTGAAATAAAAAGTTTTTGTAATAAATTTTTTAATTCTAATTCTGGTCATAGCTACTGGTGTTGTAAATAACATATCAAAATTTCAGATGATTCGGCTGAATGGTTATCGATATTATGTTCTTGGTTTTTGTAAGGTCCTATTGACCTGTAACTGGCTTGTAGCCTTTCTCGCATTCTGAGACAGTGTCAGGAATTTTAGCAGAAGAAAAATAGTAAGGTCGATAATAATTTCATAGATGACATTCAATTATTTACGACTTATATTTAGCCACAAAAGTGCTAATACGATTTATAAAGTCGCGAATTAAGGAAAATATAATCTTAATAATTTTATTGATTTACACAGAAATTGAGACTTATTTATTAATATTTTTAATAAAACTGAGAATTTATATAGAAAGTGCAAATATATAATTAAGAATTTTATTGATTCAAAATAGAATTCATTACTTTCCACTATTTTTGCTATGCGTATATATGTAGACTTGCTAAGTGTAAGTCAAAACAAGGCACATGACACCACTCCTATCAACTATACGGAAAATCCCTCACGACAGAAATGACTGGTGCACGTTTTGTGTCTGACGAACAGAAATTCCCATTTCATATTTTTAATTTTTCAATTATAGTTAAAATATGATTTGTGAAAATTGGTAACTTCTTGAAATATTCTATATTCATAAGTATGATTCGAAAATATTTCGAGGAAATTGTAAATATATTTAAAAATTATATTTATCAGTTAATGTTTTAAAGCAACAGACGTTGCTGCCTAAGGTACAGACATCTGAATGAATGTAATAAATTAATTGTAATTGTGACATGAGGTAAATATAGAAAATAACAGAATCGAAGTTAAAAAAGCCAACCTGATTGTGGTATTTTTTATATGATTTTCGCAATTGTTACTCACTCAATAATACTGTAATGAATCTGTTCGGTTGTATGATTTTTCTGCTAACTTGTGAAGCACACCGGAATGGGGAGATTAAATAATTTACTTCAGAGAGCTTCTTAAAAAAATAACAAGAAAGTTTTGTTTTTCATGCGACTGATAATATTTGAGTACATAATAAGTTTCTGATAGATCTTCAGTCAGTTGTGATCAAGTACTAGAATTGAAATGGCTAAATCGGTCTCACAATTAGTCTTCGCCGCTGTTTTGATAAGCGCGTTCTGCGCCTTGGCATCCGGGTCTGGTTTTCCGGAAGACCCGATATTTCCGTACATGTCATCGCTTGAGTACAAAGGGAAACATATTTGCGGAGCCACAATTATTGATGATCTTACCGTCTTAACTGCGGCTCATTGTGTTCAAAATAAAAGTGTATTCGAATTAAACTTGCGAATTTACACTCTTACACGGGAACAGGGTGGAATCAGTGTGCCTGTCAAGACTGTTGTACTTCATCCAGGCTTCAACCAGCTTAACTACGATTACGATATTGCTGTGATAACGACGGAGTTTACACTGTTTACTGGCTACTACACAGAAAAAGCAGTTCTGCCCCCTAGGGATGCAGCCTTTGAAGGACAACAGGCCTACATTGTTGGATGGGGTGCACAGAGTAGCCCAAAGGGTGCCTACACCAATCGCCTCATGTATGCATCAGTCGAACTTCTGCCCCGCAGTGAGTGTGAAAAGTTCGTAGCCTCCACGGAAAGATCCATGTGTGCTGTTGACACCGAGCATAGTACCTGCCGGGGAGATGGCGGTGGTCCAGTTATTGTAGACAACATGCTTGCTGGAATCATTTCCTATGAAGAAGCATGCGCCCGAGCAAACAAGGCTATGCTCTTCACTAAGATTGAACCCTTCCTCGATTGGATAAACGAAAATAATTTCACTGAATAATTTAAAAGAAGCGCTTCTTTGTACTTAAAGTTTATTTCTCATTAATTTATTAATTATTTATTTGTTATTCTAAATATATATATATATTGCAGAGTGTAGAAATTTTTTGTAATACAATGTCTACATACATATATTCAGTCGAACTTGAAATGCTGTCATTGTTAATATTTTTTCTTTAATGATGAAAATTGTAATGTGAGTATTTACACTCTATGTTTTTCCGTCGTGCTGTTTCTTCGATAGCAATTCAAAGAAGGTCCAAGTCTTAAGTATTTGGGTATTTGCTCTTAGATAACAGCATTATTCGGATTAACGGAAACACACTATATGTACTTGACTCAAAAATCATTTTATAGATAGAATAAAGAAGACAAGTAATTAGTTTTAAACCGGCAAGGATATTTCAGGTATTCAGGGTTGCAAAAAAATCCTGATGATCAATTACCAGAACGGCTTTTGACTTTATAGAATACGAGTAAAATAAACGAACTTTTTTGAGGCTGCATTTTGTTGAATGAATTTGGTATATTTCAGGTTTTACACTCTTTTTTACTTTCTTCATTGATTCGTTCAGCAATCATACCAATTCTGAGCCTATTTTTCTCAGTGTATTGTGAATTCCTGTACAAAGCCTAGCGCAACCGCATGCAAGACCAGGGCCGGATTTATGTAATGGCACTTTGGCACTAGCCCGGGACACCATTTTGAAGCCCTACCAATTTTAGGTCTCGGCAAATTTTATGCCACAACCTGTCATTGAACTCAGGAAAAGCGAGAGAGATGCAAATGGGTTAAACCAGAAAAAGGAGCGATAACCCTACTTGCAGGGGGAATGCAAGTTCCACGCTTATATATAAATGTTTTGTAAAATTTATGAATAATAAATTTTAAACAAAATCATGAAAATATGAATATGTAAATTTTGAATTCCTTAAGTAGGCCCCCACCAATTTTGTCCCCGGCTCCTTAAACTCAATTACTCGTCCTCATCTAACGCTTATCCTACACCCATTACCAACCTCTTTGCAGACTACTTCAACCAATCTTTCAGCGTCATCGACTCCGTGCCTGATCTTAATTATTTCTCCTACAACCTCCCTCATCATCAATGGGGCGGCGGTTGAAGTTTTGACCGAGTGGGTAGTTTTTTTGAATATATATATTGAATATTGAATATATATTATATATATATACTAGCTGGGTTACCCGGTTTCACCCGGCGTTGGGTAAATACTTACTAATTTAAACACTTCTCAAATGTTCTAGTTTGTTATATCCTAGAAATTGTTTCAACCCGAAAACCTCTTTATGGATCCGCTATCTTGAAAATTAGTGGCCTTAAAATAATTATTGTACCAATTCTCATTCAAATCCGTTGAAATCGAGAAATTTTGGTCGCCATATTGGATCCGCCATCTTGGATTTACAACTTTTGATAATATTCGGAACTTGTATCCTCAGAATAATCCTCAGAATAATCATTGTACTAATTTTCAGTAAAAACCGTTAAATCAAGAAAATTGGTCTCATATTGGACCCGCCATCTTGGATTTACAAATTTTCATAATATTCGAAACTTGTAGCCTCAGAATAATCATTGTACCAATTTTCATTAAAATCCGTCGAAATCGAGACATTCTGGTCGTCATGTTGAATCCGCCATCTTGGATTTGAAAAGTTTGATAACATTCAAAATCAGTGACCTCAAGATAATCAATGTACTAATTTTCATTAAAATCCGTTGAAATCAAGAAATACTGGTCGCCATATTGGTTCCGCCATCTTTGATTTGTAAATTTTGATAACATTCAAAATCAGTGACCTGAAGATAATCATTGTACTAATTTTCATTAAAATCCGTTGAAATCGAGAAATATGGTCGCCATTTTGGATCCGCCATCTTGGATTTGTAAATTTTGATAATATTGAAAATCAGTGGCCTCAAAGCAATCATTGTACTAATTTTCATTAAAATCCGTTGAAATCAGGAAATCTTGGTCGCCATATTGGATCCGCCATCTTGAATTTCTAAATTTGGACAGCGGATTTGAAATCCCCATCCCGCAAAACCCCTATGTACCAATTTTCATGAAAATCGCTTCAAATTTAAAATTTTCAGCCGCCATCTTAGATCCGCCATTTTGAAACCCTACGTATTATCCGAAAAAAAATTAGCCTATATGTTAAGTCGGAATATGTACTACCTTCGGACAAAAAATGAAAAATATCGATGCAAGCGTTTAGGCGTGATTGAGCAACAAACAAACAAACAAACAAACAAACAAACAAACAAACAAACAAACGAACTTTCATTTTTATATATATATAGGGATGTATGCACAAGGTATTTTTTGGGACATGCAATTTTTGCAATGGAATACTGTGTAAAATTAAATTCCTTTCCATATGCCATTAAAGTTTTTCATTTTTTTCCAATATTTTAGAAGTTATAGCGATTTTTCGATACTATGAGGACTCTTTCAAGAACGTATGTTTCGAGGACATGTCCTCGAAAAATACCTTAAATATAATCTTCACTATTACATTTCGATGTCCCCAAAGAATACATTTCATTTAATCTATAAAATCTAATCAAATTCACCACTTTTTCTAATTCCTCACTCTGTTCGTGCCCTACACAACAGCTTCAGCGTGCTTCCTTTGTTTATTGCGAGGGGCGAGTCTCGCCCACGTCCACGGGACGACACATTCCGAATCATGCAAGAAATACCGCTGATTCGTTCGCCTTTATTTACTTACAGGTTTCGACACCCAAATGTCAGCCAATTGTTCATCGATTTCAATTATTTACATTTTAAACATTACTTCATGGGGAGTTCTTTTTTTAGGTGTGTTTATATATTTTTTTGCTTACCCTTTCCCCGCGAAAATGCTCAAAGAAAATGCCTGTTTCAAAAAAACATTTTTGCAAATTCTATCTGAACTAATTATAGGAATGTCTTCAAACTTCACTACAACATTATTTTACCCGATAGCTTTCACTGAACCCCAATTTCGACCCACTACGCCCCAATTTCCACACAGAATTCTGCAAAACAGTTTTTCGGTGTCAATTTTTAAGGTCTTCCTATGGAAATATTCTCGGCGGGCATCTTGCTTCACCATTTTTTAGGGAAATCGCTATCACTTTTTATGTACGTAACGGAACTTAACGCATGATGGCTTCAAAAATCACTTTTTTTTCTTCACCTTTTTCTCATACATCATTTTTACCTAATATTTTTATTTTTTTTTTATATTGCCCCTCAAACATTATAAAAAAAAAAAACCTTACCCACATTTTATTTCTTTTTTCCCACAAAACTAAACTTTTTTGAAATTTTAATAATTTTGTAGTTATCTAGAGATTCCACCTTTTATTCCCATAATTTTTATTTTTTCACAAATCACCCCCTGACCCCCCCGAATAAATTTATACCATTTACCTTCTTTTTAAAATTATTTCCCATTTTTACTTTTCAATTTTTTCCACCAATTTTCAATTAATCTCACTTTTTTTTTTCACCCACATCTACTTCAAGGTCTTCCGAAACTTAATCTAGATTTTTTTTCCATTATTGTTAATAGTTTGTCGCCAATCTGCCCCCGTGTGTGCTAGCGGGTAATTTTTCACCCAAAAAATTAATTTCTCCCGAGTTTCGATTTACGATTATTGCATAAAGACCTACTCGAATATTCTTGAGTTTTACGTATATTAAACTCCTCCCTAATACCAAAGATAATATAAACTAGTTTATATGATCTTTGCTAATACTGATCCAATGACATATCGCTCATCCCCCCAAGTTAATTATCATACGAACAATCAATTAAAAATTCCAAATATTCCACTGCAAAATTTCCGAATTAATTCGACGTGCCCATAAAAGATTTGCCTGCACACATTTTTTTTCCTCACCCCTTTTTTGTTTTGTTTTTTTCTTCCACACCAGAATTACGCTGATTGAGAAAAGTTTTCATATCTTTCCAGTTTCGACGCCCAAATCTCAGCCAATTCTGCATCGATTTCAATGATTTAAATTTTAAACAGTATTTCATTGGGAGTTCTTTCTCTGCATTACTTCGCTTTTCTTTTCCGTTTAGGATTTTCCCTAGAAAATGCTCAATGAAAATGCCTGTTTCAAAAAAACATTTTTGTAAATTCTGTCTAAACTAATTATCGGCATGTCTTCAAACTTTACTACAACATTCGCTTTCACTGAACCCCAATTTCGACCCCCTACGCCCCAATTTTCACACAAAATTCTGCAAAAACAGTTTTTCGGTGGCAGTTTTTAAGGTCTTCCTATGGAAATATTCGCCGCGGGCATCTTGCTTCACCCTTTTGATGACTCATTTTGAATACGTCCAAAGTTCGAGTGGGTATTTTACCCACTCGGAATTTTCCGAGTGGGTAGAAGTACCCACTCAACCCACTGCAACCGCCGGCCCTGATTCACCATTGATATCGATCCTTCTATTGTTGCTCTGCTATTTCTCTGCCGAAGACCATTTCAAGAACGCCTAGCAAGCCGTTCTTTTCAATCCGGATCAACCTGTTGCAAATTCCTGATAAAATCACTTATAACTGCAAATACAATTGAAGGACGATAACCCAGGCACCATACAAAACCTGGATTTATCACCTCAAAAAGCCTATTTAATAATAAATGGCACAAATGGCATCTTTTTTGAAGTTAAAAACAATAGCAACAACCTCTCATCATCAACAGCAATTATGTTCATCATGCTCATCACGGCAACATCAACCGTTGCAGCATCTTCCCCAAACAGGACCCCAAGTAGTCCAGCAAACACATCACGACCTCCTTCATCATTCACCACCATCAAGTTTGAGTAGCTTAACCAATTTGAGCCAGATTCATCATCAGCCGTCACCGATAATACCTGATATGATTTTTAATACTTCATCAGCGTCACTAACACCGAAGAAAATTATCCGGCCACGCGGTCTAAGAAAGTCAGCGATGAGTTTCGACCCTCCTAGATTGCCATCAAACGCATCTTTCAAGTTTTCTTTCTTGGTAAATTAGAAAACATTTTTGATTTTTGGTATTCGTCTTGTAGGTTAAATAAACGATAAATAAATAAACCAATAAATAAACAAATGAATAAATAATCAAATAAGGAAATAAATAAATAAAATTGACAGCTCATAGCACGTTTGCAAATCTCTGTATGAACATACTTCAGTTGGATTTACTCGCAAATTCCACAGAAACTGCGGCTAGTAAATTAAGGATCATGTTCCTTTTCCTTTTTGGATTTTCTTATGGAACGATTGGGGATTAAAAAATCATTCGATACGTAGATTTCAAAGTAGAGAGTACAGGTTTCAAAATGAGGTCTTATTCATCGAAATCAGCTCATATTTCGCCAGGATATAGCGATTTAAAAATTTATTTGTTGTAATGTCGGACATATTGGATCCGCCATCTTGAAAATATTTGTTACTAACATTTTCATGTACAGGTATCCCTCGAGATACACGGTACTTGAGTTGTACGATTTTCGAGTTACATGGAAAAAAATTGCGACGTTCCCTCAAGTTACACGCTATTTGAGTTACACGGTTTTATACCAATTTTCATAAAAAGGGCAAAATAATAAGGATTTATCATATATTCGTCAATGTTAGCTATCTGCTGAATCCTTTCGCTTCCTGCTCTTGAAAAGTGGAATATACAGGTCACTAACAGTAGTGCTAAATCTGAGTTTGCACTTCCGTGTAACTCGAAACCGGTTAATCGTGTAACTTGAGGGACACCTGTACTCTGTTATTGTTATACATTCCAAAGATACAGTATGAGTAATTTTAGCACGTTATTTCTAAGAATAAATTAATATTTTAAGTTTATGAAGAATTAGATAGTCAATGCTTCAATTTTAGGCATCTTTGAGCGGCCATATTTAATTTTTGGTGAACAATTTTTCAAATTTGACCTTAAATGTTGAAAGGGTATGGCAGGTTAAGTATTGAGAATGTGCCCCCAGAGCCAAATGTAATGAAGATCATATTGTTAAGTACGTCGCTCATTTGCATTACTATTTATGTAGTTTTTGACTGCCTATCTCTTACTGTCATTGAGTGGCCTTGAAAAATTACCTGATAACAGCAAAGTTTTTAAACTTTTCGTACTCTTAAACTAATAGAACTCGGAATGTGATTCCAAAGCCAAACTGCAGACAATATTATGACAAATATTACGTATATCATTCTTAATTATTTTGCTAAAAATAAATAAATTTTTTAACAGAAATATTATTTTCTTCGCTATTATTAGTAAGTTCTAACAGAGTGACCACTTTCAAAAAAATCTGAAAAATAACACTTAGTTTGTAGATTTTACTGTTACAAGTTTCATTGAAATCGGATACCTGCAACATATTTAAAAAAAATTATTATTATATTATATATTATAAATGTTTGTAGACAGTTATAAGTGAATGAAAAATCTATCGTATGCTTACGTTTTTTAACACTTACAGGCACAGTCTAGTACAGTAAAGTATCTAGAATAAAAATACACTTGGATCTGCATACTTTGAATTTGATTTGAGTACTTAACTGCAAGCCAGACTCTACGGGGTTAGCAGAGTGGATGGAGAATAACATTTTCTTATTATGTATTATTATTATTAAACATATCATTTAAAAATTTAATGTGTCGTTTCACAAATAGGGACCTGAGCAACAAAAACTATATAAATAGTAATGCAAATGAGCGACGTACTTAACAATATGATATTCATTACATTTGGCTCTGGGGGCACATTCTCAATACTTAACCTGCCATACCCTTTGTATTGCAGGCGGAGACAAATGCACAGGAAACTGCCCCCGCGCGTTTTGAACGATACAGAAAAAAAAACGAATGTCAAAAAAACGTTTTCCACTTCTACGTTTACTACTATACGTAGTTGATCGTTTGACGTTTTTTTCGCGTTTACGTTTTCCACAATAAGACCCAGTAAATATGTTTGCATGCATTATTAAATTATAAAATTATATTAAAAAAAATATATATATATTCGATATTTAAAATAATTAATTTCATTCAGGAAGAAGTGACGAACCAAGACCTAAAGTTCTTCGTAAAACTAAAAATATGTTTTTATAATGTAAACGTTTTAACAATGAATTTCTTCGTTTTACCTAGTTTCGTCCATTTCAAAAATATCTCTTGAACTATTTCTCAAGTCCTGCCTCATATTTCGTTGATATGGCCCTGCATTTCCACTCCTTGCTATAGCCTCCAAAATGTATGGGGCTGCCGTAAAATTATCCGCTTTAAAATGTCTTGTGGACTTATTCTTGACAGATATTTGATAACTTCGAAATTTTCGAATATGGATACATTCACGCGTTTTCCACGATTTGCGTTTAAAGTGAAGTGAATATTAATCACTTTGCGTTGCGTTCACCGCACGTTTTCCACGATAAGCCCCAGTACAAATGGTGATCTTTAAGTGAAAATATTTAAATTTTTACAACAAATAGAGTCATGTGGGGCAAGTGTGCGCAGCGGGTAAGTGTACGGATTGTAAATATCTCAAAAACGGTTTATAATTAAGAACCATCATTCCCCCCGTTCAGTGCCCCACGCAACGTCATGCAAAGCGTACGTGAGTCACTAACCGCCGGCACGCCATTTTGTTTTCACAGGTAAGATTTGTTTTTAGCTTAAATTATTGCGATTTTTCCATAAAAGTTAACGTGTAATATTTTATTGACGTGCATACTCTATGAAAATTGCTATATATCAATGAGTACTGCGTAATATCTAGTGTGATTAGTGGTGATCATTGAATTGTTATGATAATGCAATCGTGAGCAATTTTGATTGAATCTCGTTTTGATGGTTTGGGGCAAGTGTGCGCATACGCTTGTCGAGTAAGTTTGCACATGCGCACACTTACACGCATCGTTTTGGCTTTCTATTTAAGCTGCATTTTGTTGTTTCAGAGTATAATTATTTATTGAAAATGCCCCGAAATTATCAAAGAAAGGTCACAGACTATGGAAGAGCTCAAAATCTCTGATTTTCGATGCTGCGTACACTTACCCCTATAGTAGGGGTAAGTGTGCGCATTTTGACTATGTTTATTATGCTAGTTTTTCAAAAAAATGTGCAATTGTTGAATATTGTTTCTATGTTTAAGTTATTGATTAATAAATACTCGAAGTAATTAACCTTGTTTTGTTTCATTAAACATGCCATTTTTCATTTTATGACGCTTCAAACCTTAAGTGCGTACACTTGCCCCACATGACTCTATGTTTTGTAATTCTTTGCTTGTCCCCGCCTGCAATACATGTTGCAACAGTTAAGTTCTAGTTATATAATTTTATATTTTTTTTTAAGAGGTTTCGAACAAATAAACATTGTATGGTGCATTATATATTGCTCTTGCAAATTTGCAGCTACAATCTAAAATCTATGTAGAGCTTGTTTTACGCTTTTCAGTTGATATTTTTTAACGTAGTCGGTTTATTTTTTTTTAATAATTAAGCTACAGCGGTTTAAAAATTTGCCGATTTTTTGGGTGATCCCTTATTTTGGAACGCCAGTGCATAAGAATTTATTTGATTTTTTTTATTTTGTATAATTCTGTCACGAGTTCTAATGGCGCTCGTCTAACATCATTTTTAAAGGCAACTCATGAAGATCTCTGCATTCTTCTATTTAATAAAAATAATTTTGGAATGGTATAACAATCTTATTATACTAGAACGATGTATAAATAAAGATCCAAAAGTGTTTTTCGATATATCGTACAATGTTTATAAAAACCATTAAAAATAAATGTTTTATTTAAGCATTTTGAAGAGAGAATATCCTTAAACTATGGGAAAAACCCTCCATGAAGGGAAAGACTGGTTCACGATGTGAATTCGATGATGATTTTGACTGCTTTTTTAAACATTCTCTATTTGCATTTTAGGTAAGATTGTGGAACTGGGGACCGTTAGAATAATGGAAAAAAGTATTTGCCAATTAGTGGTATATAAATATATATAGGGAATTTTAAATATCTGCGCCATTTCTCCAATAGCGATAAAAGAGAAATATTATCAATTAATGTTTTGCAACAACAAATGTTGATGTCCAATGTGTAGATCCCTGAATGAATGTAATAATTAAAACATATGTGACATGTGATAAATATGCAAAATAAAAAACAGTATCAGAGTTACAAAATAAAGCTTCCATTGTGGAATTTGCACCCATGACAATAGCATGTTAAAATAATTATTTATAGAATTGTTGCAATAAATGGCTCACTGAATCATAATAATGGAATGCGTCCATAGATAAGGTATTACTTTTCCGCTGATATATTGAAGAACGCCAGAATCAGAAGATTAAACAATTTACTTGGAAGAGCTCATTAAATAAAAAATTTCAAAAGAAGTCTGTTTAAAATGCTTGCACTCCTCTCTGTATTATAGTGAGATGTTTACTGGATCTGGATATAAAAGCAATAATTTCCTGATGGAACCTCAGTCAATTGCGATCAAGTAGTAGAGTTGAAATGGCTAAACCGGTCTCACAATTAATCTCCGCCGTTGTTTTCCTAAGCGCATTATGTGCCTTATCATCCGGGTCTAGTCTTCCGGAAGACCCGAAATTTCCTTACATGACATCCCTTGAGCACAAAGGGAAACATATTTGCGGAGCCACAATTATTGATGATATTACCGTCTTAACTGCGGCTCATTGTGTTCAAAATAAAAGTGTATTCGAATTAAATTTGCGAATTTCAACGCTTAGACGGGAGGAAGGTGGACTCAGTGTACCCATCAAGACTGTTGTCACTCACCCAAACTTCAACCCGCTGAGCTTAGATTATGACATTGCTGTAATGACGTCGAAGAGTTCATTGTTTACTGGCGTCTACACAGAAAAGGCAGTTCTACCCCCCAGGGACGCGGCCTTCGAAGGACAACAGGCCTACATTGTTGGATGGGGTGGAGATAGCCCAACTAGTGCTTTCACAGATCGCCTCATGTACGCAGCTATCAAACTACTGTCACGCAGTGAGTGCGAAAAGTTTGTAGCCTCCACAGAAAGATCCATGTGTGCTGTTGACACCGTGCACAGTACCTGCCGGGGAGATGGCGGTGGTCCAGTTATTGTTGACAACATGCTTGTTGGAATCATTTCCTATGAAGAAGCATGCGCCCGAGCAGAGAAAGCTATGCGCTTCTCGAAGGTTGAACCTTTCCTAGATTGGATAAGCGAAAATAATTTGAGTGAATAATTCAAAGACAGTGTTTGTTCAAATCAACTTCAGCTTTGTTTGTTATTAAATTATTAACTAGCTATTTGTTATTTTAACGCATACATACATGTTATAAAGTGCAAAATAGTTTATAATAAAATATATGTATAGCTCTTCCAATTCTAAGTTTTGTTCAGTATTATTTAATATTTTTTGAATTGACCGTTTTGTGGCTAATTAAGATTTTTGTTTTTTCCAATAGCAGATACATATACAGGTATCCCTCGAGATACACGGTACTTGAGTTGTACGATTTTCGAGTTACACGGAAAACAATTGCGACGTTCCCTCAAGTTACACGCTATTTGAGTTACACGGTTTTATACCAATTTTCATAAAAAGGGCAAAATAATCAGGATTTATCATATATTCGTCAATGTTAGCTATCTGCGGAATCCTTTCACTTCCTGCTCTTGCAAAGTGGAATATACAGGTCACTAACAGTAGTGCTAAATCTGAGTTTCCACTTCCGTGTAACTCGAAACCGTGTTCGAGTTACACGGAACCAATTAATCGTGTAACTTGAGGGACACCTGTATATATGTATATGTTTTATAGGATATTTCATTTCAGAGGATAAGGTCGCGTTGTCCTTTTACAGTCCTCGACACAAAAACCAAAGATAACTTTATACCAACAACAAGCGGGTTGTTTATGCACGTTGTACATTACCAAAATCTAACCTTTGAAAAAGGCAGCTTCTGGCGAATTTTGACAAAAATACGTTTTGTTGAAGTGGTATGTATACAATGTGAATTAATGTGAAAAACGGAGATATTACGCAAGCATCGCAGCTGGCTTCGGCAAGGTGAACCGTCTGCTACAGCTTGCGGTTTAAGTACTGCTTTCTAATTAAAAAAATGCGAACTTTAAATAATAATGCGATTAAAAGTATATAAAAATATGCCCTTAAAAATATCTTTTTCATTCAGTTATTTTTGAAAATATTCATTATGATAGCAATTTTGGAAAGGGCGAGATAACTGACTGCTAGCAAGGAGATTATGCTATTGAAGGCAGCATGAAGAAAAGTTATGTTAGGAAAATTTCATTCTAGTGGTATGAGATAAAAGTTGAAATCAAATGTATAGCTGGAGTTAACGGTCCTCCGGTGATTTTGGTTTAGGTGATTAGTTGGACGCTCGTCAGTTAAAGCAGAGAGATAAACAAATAGAGAAGCTCAGTCAGGAAACAGTTGCACCTATTTGCTTCTGGAACTACTATTGACTCTATCTAGAAAAAATTGAATGAACGAAATACAAATAATTTTGGTGTGGGCGATGCAGAATCTGCTATTGGTAAGAAAATTGGTGAAGAATATAAGAAGAAGGATGATAAAGTTTCATGCGATGGTGATACAAGTAGTGTTGAAATTATCATTCAAAAACAAAAACCAAAAGTAAATATTTATGTAATTTTGTTGGGAAAATAATTATTCATGCTTAAGCTATTAAATAACACAAAAATAAAAACCCTATTCTGGAAAACAACAAAATATTTCAAATTGCACCTTTTCGCTCGGACAAAAGTTTTCACACAGTTTATAATATTGCGTTAATTATAGTTAATTCTTTTAATTTAACATTTCGTCGGAAGTTCTTTCTGTTTGATTACCTCTTTTAGTCTCCTAGGCATCGACTGCACCAGTTTATTTGTGTAATCTGCCTTTAAATGTATTTTGTTAGGAATTGAGTGATTCCTCAAGCGTCGTTTCAATTTTTCCCACACATGCGCAATTGGTTTGAGGTCCGGCGACTGTGGGGGAGTCGGTAAAGTATGAGCAACATTGTAGGCAATCCATGCTGGAAATAAAATGTCTGCAAACTTAAAAACGTTTTGCAATTGCATACCATAGGAGATAAAAATAAATTTTATTTAGTTGACGAAGAAGTTTTTCACTTACGAAGGATTTCTTAACCCCTACAATCACCAACGCACTCCCCGACCTCCTTCATTTGTCGCGAGTCGATGACAATATATACCAAGGTCAAGATCATCGGAAACTCGGACCTTAAGGTGAATAATTACCCAAGATTCTATAATTGAAAATTATATTATCTTATTCACAAACTAATTTCTTTATAATCAAAGTTACGCTTGTCGCGCCTCTATCATGATGAGTTGGAAACACTCTGAACTGGCGATCACAATAAGATTCTATTCACAAGGATACGACGTCACCTTCCCTTCCATTCCTGTTGGCATAGCCAAGTAAAAAGTAACATAAGAGCATAAGAGTTGCGCAAAACATATTGAATAATTTGTGGTATGATAAATGGCTTATAAAAGGTTTGCATGCCATTCGATTTAAATGGCGTCATTGATCAGCGCTGTATTGCAAAATGTAAGGATACGAAAATATGTATGGTATCTGTTTACATTAATCTTGTTGTTAAAGTGCTCTCCTAATTGAATTAGGAAACAGTGAAGTGCTCATAAATATTAATCATAATGCATTCAAATTACATTTTAATTACTGCATTAAATTCAGATGCTGAGCATTCTTGTAAGAAGATGTTCGACAATAAAAACCGTGTAATTAAGATAAATGGATCAAATAAACAAGTTTCCTGCTGCCATACATTCCCGGAAAGTAATGGAAGAATCTCCTGTTTATGCTATCGAAGAATCGAGCACTGAGTTGCTTCACATTTTCAAATAAAATAAATTAAGGCAAATTAAAATTCTGCACAGCTGCCAGCGATAAGAATTAGCACCTTGCTGCGACTCGTGGAGCATTTCCAATTCCTCGGAGTTTCTTTCCAGCGAAATATGTATATGTTTCTACCTCCCTTGTAATGTAATTACTGCAGTTAAATTAAAAATGAAAACGTCGGCTTCAACCGGTTAATTTAAGGAAGAATGTCCGACATGGCAGAAGCGAGCAGAATTGCCTTAATAAATGCCTGCCATACACATGGATTATAAAAGCGAACTGGTTTTAAATGTTCGAAATTAATTTCAGCTTCTCATCTTGCCTCAGCATATCTTTTGTTAACACCTGATGCAGGTAGCACATCAATCACTTCTGCTCACATGCTGTATTCAATTTAATAGATACGTATATGCGTGGAAATATTGGCATAAGAAATCGAACATACTGCTAGCAGGTAGGCGTGCTAAATATATCAAATTAAATCCATAAAGTAAATTTATGACAGAATAGCAAAGGAAAGCAAAATTTAATTATTCAATTCTTTCAAGAAATTAAAGAACAATAATTTTAACATACTTTTGGAGGCTTATGTTTTCATTAATCTTATTTTTGTATGTTTCTAAAATTTTAACTCTGAAAACCTGATATTTTAATAATAAATGAATCGATCCATTACAAGCTAAGCTTTCTCATTCCGTAATCCTTATACAGGGTGTTCAGATGTGGGAGGGGAATATTGCAGGGGTGAAAGATCAGACCGAGACAAGCAAAAAATCGTATGGGAGGGGTATCTCGCACCGTTCGGCAGTTACAGGGTGATTCGTAAATCAGGATGTTGCTTTATATGGGAACCGCTCTTGTATTTTTATCTTTTTTTCTACACAACGCACCCCAAACCGATCTCCAAAAATCACTATTTCGAAGCCCTTTCCAAAAAGGTCAACACCACCCCCCTATCCCCAACCCCTTGGCCACAATCACCCCTGGAAGTTGAAACGCCGAACGGTGCGAGATACCTCCCCCCCCACCCATACGATTTTTTGCTTGTCTCGGTCTGACCTTTCACCTCCTGCAATATTTCCCTCCCATCTCTGAACACCCTGTATATTTCAAGGAGAGAGCAAAGCTATTCAATTCAAATTTTAAAGAGAGGAAAAACACGGATATGTAATTTGAGTTGTAAATATAAGTCTGTCTACTCACACATCTTTTACTACTGGTCCATTCATTTAATCGGCTTCAACTTTTTTATTTATTAGTATTATAATTTTTTTGTTAATAGTTTCATCCCTATGAAAGAAAAGTGAAACGAAAAAATCGCTCGTTAATAGATTGTTCATTGGTCCCGATATTCCAGCCACTTAAGAATAATTTTTCAACCTTTCTGAATCGATTCACTTTTCCTTCTCTATTCGAAAGAATCCCTTCCTTCTTAAGTCTCATTTTTTACAGCCAGTCATGTGACAGTTTTCAATTTGAGTTGATGTTTATCATGGCAGTATTGCGGTGAATGCCAGAGAACTAGGACCTTTTCTACAGCTGACAAACACTTGATATATTATTTCCGTCAGGCATGTTTGGTGCACTTTGCTTAAAATATATTGCCGTTTTTCAATGCTCATGCACACAGGTTGGCTTTTAAAGAAATAAGATAGTCTTAACTGCTTTTCTTAAGAATATCCATTGTAATTTCTCAAAATTGTCAAGCGTCTAAGAACTTATAGCTTACTAAGTCATTACAGAAGCCTTTATAAAAATTAGGCAAATTAAATTACTTAGCACATAGTAATTTGGCTTAACTTAATGTAAAATTTATATTTACATAAATTCCAAACCGAACATTTGGAAACTTTGAACTTCCCCTTAAAATAAGCCATTGTGGCTTGCTGGGAAAATTCCTTCTTAAGATAAGTTCATTTTGAGATTATGGCAAAATCCGCTAACGCTGATGAATTAGCAGGCTTTCAAACTAGCTTTTGATGGGCCAATATTTAAGTAAGGTCTTGATACTTTCCATAAACACATTGTGTAGAAATAACAATCGCCTAAAGCTAATATCCTATTAAGCGAAAACATGAATAATGAATAAGATCTTTTGAATTCAGTTGTGTGCCTAGAAGGCCACATTGGAAAATTGTTTGTATCCTAAACTGAATTCGATACGTACAAATTTACTGGATATTTTCCTTGAATGTATGTGTATATATTTTGTTGTCACATTATCGATGAGAAAAAATAAATATATATCTATCAGTGGTTATAGCTGAGTTTTGAACTTTTCAACTGCTTAATTTACTAGTAAAATTTTTACCAATGATTATTAAACATTCAACGGCATAATAAAATTTAATTTGAAGTATTTGTGGCGGGATGAAGATATTCACGACAATTCCGCCACCATACTTTACCTTATGAAGTATGAGTTATTTTATATGGATCCTAATAATCAAATTATCCAATAAAGAATTCTTAATTTTTAGGAATCAAACTAATGTGGTTGGAGTTTTAAGGAAAAAGAGAATTTTTTTTTTTTCGAAAACAGAGACAACGCAAAATTCCTTCTCCATCCTACATGCAACAACCACTTCCTACATGTTTATCAGCTGCTGT
This sequence comes from Dysmachus trigonus, assembly GCA_949715965.1. Classification (NCBI taxonomy): domain Eukaryota; kingdom Metazoa; phylum Arthropoda; class Insecta; order Diptera; family Asilidae; genus Dysmachus; species Dysmachus trigonus. The sequence continues at coordinate 49,779,513 of OX454319.1, read as the reverse complement.
ATCTGAAAAGCAATCGTAAAACTATTCAAAAATGATATAATAAAATAGGAAACTCTAACCGTTAACGTTTTGTAAAAATATTATTATAATTTTTATATTATCAGTTATAACTTCCTCTTGACAACAGTTGAATTATAAGACATACTAGAGCAAAATAATGATAGTGTTAAAACACTGAAAAAAAACGTGAACACTGCCGAAAAATAATATTAAATAAATCAATGATTTTTCCCATTATATTTGATTAAAAGGATTTTAACCATTTTCCGAACCATCTAAAACTTATCGAAATAAGTAAATGTTACTTATTTTTTACAACAACGACGAAATTTCTCTCATTGGGAAAGCCTTACGTTTTTAATATTAAAATAACTTACCAAAGGCCTCAATAGCTCTGCTATTAACGCGACGCGTTGACTGCGAGCCAGCAGGGCGCTAGAGGTTGTGAGTTCAATTCCTACCAGAAACCTTGGTTACAAAAAGTGGTATTACAATGGGCCTGTAATGGCCTAAGTCTGTCTTCGGACAGCCATATCAGTCTACAATCTACATCTCTATTCAATATTCGGAATAGAAATACAAAGAGAAAAGTAATAAACCGTCAATATTTATTTCGATATATTTAAAAAATTGCATTTCGTTACTAAAAAGGAAATTTCCGTAGTTCCACATTTAACAAGAACATTATTTATTTTAAAAGCTTACAATTAAATTAAATTTAATAGTTCGTATTGCCGCCGTCATTTCTTATTACAGGTATCCCTCGAGATACACGGTACTTGAGTTGCACGATTTTCGAGTTACACGGAAGAAAATTGCGACGTTCCCTCAAGTTACACGCTATTTGAGTTACACGGTTTTATACCAATTTTCATAAAGAGGGCAAAATAATAAGGATTTATCATATATTCGTCAATGTTAGCTATCTGCGGAATTTACAGATCACTAACAGTAGTACTAAATCTGAGTTTCCACTTACACGGTTTCGAGTTACACGGAACCAATTAATCGTGTAACTTGAGGGACACCTGTATTTCAAAATTCTTTTGATATATATTTTTGGTATTTCGGTCCATGCAGTCCGTATGGGTTGTTTCAATTCTATTACGTTACGTCCCTCACAGATTCTCTATTGGGTTTAAATCAGGTGAGCGAGATGGCCATTTCATTAATGTTGTATTTTTCTCACTAAACCATGGCTTCATCTCACCTGAACATGGATAGCCGCGTTGTCCTGCTGGGAAATCCAATCATCCGTCGGCATGCTTTCGGAATAATCAATCAAAACTGTTTCTAGAAGATCTTTATAGTCTGCCGATTCCATTTTTGTGCAGATCCAGTAAATTGGCCTTTTCCCATAGAAGCTAAATGTTGTCCATATCATAAAAGATCCTACGCCAAAATTACGACTCATGGTAGCACTGCGGTTTTTTGTCAAATCGTGCCAATATTAGGTTTGTTCGTTGGCTTGAAAACCTGTGGCACCCCAGGGCGCCCTGGTGCGCCCTGAGAACTGTCAAAAAACACGGGGCATCCCAGTGCTTTTCACTCCAGCGAACAGCTTATTAAAAAGGAGAACTGTCATCTGCCCTTTTACACAAAAATTATAAAATAAAACCACCACTTTTTCATAATGTTCACATCGAAATGCTAAAATTAAGTTCTTGTGCCCGCAACACTTTAAATACCGTATTTGTTAACAATTAAACTGATAACCGTCATTAACCCTGAGTTTTTATCTGGGGTAAAACCAGGGTGCACCAGGGCGCACCAGGGCGCCCCAGGTTTATCAAAAAACACAGAACTGGCATTTGACGTTTAAAAACCAGTGCAACTAGGGCGCACTGGGGTGCCACAGGATTGTCAACGAACAGACCTATTACTTGAACCCGTTCGGGCCATCCAATTTGAACATTTTTCATCTGACAAAATCAAGTTCTTCTATTCTGAAATCCACCACCATATGCTCTGAAGTCTAGCGAACTTATGTTCTATTTTCAATCATAGATTTTAGCCGTTTCAGCATCAGTAAGTAATTTTCTCCTTTTGCATTGCTCTAAAAGTTAAAAAAAAAAGGTCAAGGAATTTAATATATACTCGGCGTATACCAAACAAATCTGAGATTATAACTGCAAACAGATTTTTAAAACTTCACACAACTAGTACTATCTTTAAATTGGAACTATGGAAATATCTCACTTCACATGATATTCTAGTTCTGCTTGCAGTTTTTCGGATATTACGTGGGATCGTGGACTGAAAAAACTTGGGGTTACCAAATGAAGGAAAAAACTTTGTACATATTGTTCCACTCTTTAAAGTATTAAAACAGAAAAAGCTATGGAAATTTCCATCAGTGTATAGAGTTATTAAATTTAATAAACAATGCTATAACTTTGAAATAACTTTACTATCAATAAAATATCTAATTATTTTAAATATAATGTGATGCACTTTCGAATTTTGTCGCAAGGATTTTTGTATTAATAGTATTTAACTTCTACAATATTTTGCTCATAAAAATTAGGGCTTTATATTGTATGAGAAGAAAACATAAAAATTGGTAATTTATTGAACCTTAAATATGAAAGTAAAAACTTAAATTTTCCATGTCAATGCCTGCAGCAACGCTATTTTGGATCCGAAATTTCGCACCGAATTTGAAACCTGCAACCCACGTAACAATTTTGCATAAAAATTGCAGAAAATTTTTCATTTTTCATTTTACCCCTACTGCTTGATTTCAATCAAATTTCCAAGGGACTAATTCGGCACAACCCCGAATCCAACAAATTATCCAAATCAGAGTCCATCTCGAAGTAATCGATGTAAGACTGACTAATATGATCCCAAGTCTTTTTTATAAGTCGGTTAATTAATCAAATTTACAATCCAATTGAAATTTACATTTTTTTATACAGATGCCCTTACATCTACCAAAAGACTTTGAACTCACTCTATATACAACGACTAGATTAATAAATATGTAGATAGACAAAAATCAATGGAAAACTTTGCAAATTTCATAAAATCATTAATACACAATTTATGACCGTCCCGATCCCATCTAATTTCGGGTTGAAGTAAGGCATTTGCTTGTCAGTTGCGGACTAATTATTTGCATCCATAAATTATAACTTGCGGAAGGTGTCCGCTTATCAACCCTGGGGCCCGGCTGTGCATCATAATTATTCCAGTGGAAGTTGATAATGCTGCCTGACAGTTAATAAGTTCGGCAGTTTATCTTGCCTTGTAGGTTAATTGTTGAAATCGGGAATACCAACCTACAGTAGCCGTGAATTCTGTTCTGTCATTAATTTGGCGATGCTAACCTCAGGTGATTTATGATAGTCCTGTCCAGCATGTTGCTCTGCAACGCATCTGATGATCAACTTTTATGCTTACATACCTTGCGATGCATAGCTATATATGGTGATAGTTTCGAAAAACCCATAAATCTCAAATGAAATTCGATTGAACAGAGTACCAGTTGATATGTCAAGAATTGGGGACAAATAATCCGTTTCAATATATTAACGTCATGGTCGATTTAATGTTTGCTTCAGCTGCTGATTCACTGGAAGTTGATCCGTCCGATATCCACCCTTCCACGGTTAAATCCGGTTACTACATGATACTGAATCCTTTTCGCCGATCAATTAATTTTAAATAATAGTTTCGGGCCGCTCTGTTCCGGAATAAAATGGAACGTCCGGCATTTCACGTATAAATTAGAACAATCCAATTCTCTTCCCATATTATTTCGGTTCAAAGTTTACCTACGCTACAAATTTGTCTTTCTGAAGAGGAGCAGCCAACCGAGCCATATGGTGTCAACAACAACTTTGTATTCAGTTAAATAGGTCTTTTGAGCTGCTTTGAATGTAAATTTAAACTGTGTCCCAAATTGAAAAGGTGACAATTTGTGCTAAGTCCACATCACTATGAGTTTATCCTGAAAATTGAGAAAATAGAAATGGCAGCAATTTGATGTAATTTATTGATGACCTTCCTTTATTATTTCCTGAAGTAAATCATATTATTATCACATCAGCATAAAAAATCATTGAACAAATACCTCCAAATGCTAATATTATATGCAAACGACGACACAGAATAACGTTGAAACTTTATACTCTTTCGGAAAAAATTGTAAAAGGACTTTTTGAAACTTAAGTTTCATTAAAGAAGGAATTATTGCTTTTTGAAAATTACTTGAAATATTATGGTCAAATAAAGAGGAAGTCGTTATTTAATAATTAAATTTCACTCGAACCTATGTGAATTTTCGTCTACTCTTTCTTGCAGTTTACTTTTGAAATCGTTAATTTTCAACTTTAGGTTTTGACACTTTGAACAACTTGACGTGTTAATTACTTCGAAGCAGTGAATGCTTTCAACTGTCATTTTTTAAAACTTTTCCTAATTTTTTTGTTATTCAATCATATTGATAACATTTTTAGAAACTGAATAATATTGTTCTCTTGTTATTATTAGTATTATTAGTAGTAGTGGTTCATTACGGCACTCTAGGTGCCTCTCGATAGCAAACGTGACCTAAAAGATCTATTGTGCTATTGTGCTCTGGTTATTCTTCTTAACATTTCTGTTAATATTGTTCTCTCTGTTATTTTCATTATTATCATTGGTTAATGCACAAGGCAAGCTGTAGTAATCAATATATCGCTAGTACCTTAGAGAAATATTTCAAAATTAGTTTCCGTTCTCGAATAATCCCTATTCCTATATACAGGGTGACAAATGGAAAGTTGCCTAAACTAATCATTCATAATTTTAAAATGAGTGCAGGGGAAAAAGAAATAAAAATACGTATAAATTCAGTAAAGATGTCATTTTTATTTTAAATTAGTTCCAGTTGAATCAGACATTTTTGACAGATACTTATTGAGATTTTAAAAAATCGATAAATTTCGACCAGGGGATAACTATTTACATAAATGCTTGAAAACTTTATTAATAAATGAGTTTATACGATGAAATCAAATAATTTTTTTATAATTCTTACCTTCTGAGTGTTTTGGCTGGCTACATTTTTGCTTCCAAACTTGGTATGAAGGCCTCTCTATATGCTTCACTATAGTTTTTACCTCTAAAATAAAAGCACTCGATTTTTCTCCGTTTGTAAGGTTACTCATTTTAAAGTACACGTATTTCTCTTTATGACGTCTCAACAGAAAATGACAACATTCTAGTATATAACTACGGGGCCCCAACTTTCTACGACATATTAGAGAGGAAAAGACATAGGTATACTTTAGGCAACTTTCCGTTTGTTACGCCTAAACACTTGCATCGATATTTTTCATTTTTTGTTTGAAGGTAGTACGTACCAGAACTTAATATAGAGGTTACTTCTTATTCGGATAAAGTGTAGAGTTTCAAAATGGTGGCGAAAACTTTAAACTTAAAATAATTTTCACGAAAATTGGTATCTACGGGTTTTTCATAATGCTGATTTCGAAGAGACTCACGGAATTCATAAAATTATTCATAATATTAATAATGCATAAAATAACAATGAAAATCTATACTAAATTATATTATAGGTAATTTTAGAAACGAATGAACTGATTCGAATAATACTTTGACCGTCGGAAAGCTTATGTTTTCCCAGTTGATATAGCCTACCTTTTTTACCACTTGGAAAGCTCACAATTTTTTACATATATTTGCCAAGCTCACATATGTACATACATAAATTTCATATCTATCCTTGGCCAAAGACCTCTGAAATAATCATACAATTGACTCAACGTCAAGTGTAAATATAAATAGAAATGAAATAAAAGTGAATGTTAAAAGAAATAAAAATAAACGAAATAACTAGTTAATTTAAATGAGCACTTAAAGCTGCAAATATTCATATTAGAAAAGTTCAGAGGATTGAACCAATTTATAGAAGCATATATTAGATATCGTGTTCTGAATATTGGTAGGTAAAAAATTTCCATCTCACCCACATTGGAAAAGAGTGAGAACTCACGGAAACGAGTTTAGCATTAAGGGATGAATATCTTTAGATGTTGAGACGTGTTTAGAAATTTTATGCTGTCAAAAAGATACGCCGGCCGTTGAACGTTTGCCATTCTGTGTATGAATTTAATTCTGCGGTGTTTCAAATAGATAAGCAAATGTATCTAGGAATGAAGCAATGTATTGGGATATGTAAGTATTTTTATTAGAATGTTTTATTACAATGATAAATATGTACAAGTTAAATATCAAATTATTTTTATCTGAAAATTATGTTTAGAATTAGAATTAGAATTTATTAAACCAATATACAATATACAATAAGCAACAAGAATTCATAATATGTACAGAGATTAGAAGCTTTGTTCTTTACAGACTGAAATTTAATATCGGGCAATGAGGAAGAAGTAATTATTATGATTCATTAAGTGAAGGGAAAATTAATAAAATACAAAAACCCTTACTAAATCTTAAAAACTATGTTAACCTACACCTAATTATTGCACTTAATTTTCAAGTCATACTGTTTTAAGAACACAAATTTGAAATTAATTCATTCTGATGAGTCGTAGCTCTTCGCACAAATAAGTTAAGCAAATTATATACCGCGACAGAAACAAGATCGATGTTGGCTTTGTCGTGTAGCTCACGCGTTGAGAAAAACCAAGGTAGATTAAACATCATCTTTAGAATTTTGTTTTGCATTCTTTGAAGCTTGTTTATATGGGTTTTTGCACAGTCGGCCCATATAGGTGCACCATACAAAAGAACAGCTCTGAAAATTGTTTTAAATATAATTAATTTATTTTCCACGTTCAGGTCTGAATTTCGGTTAATAAACGGGTACAAGGACTTAATCAGATTAGTAACTTTTTGGAGTGTTACTTGAATATGCCTATCAAATAGCAACTTTTTGTCGAATGTAATGCCGAGATATTTCAGCTCGTTACGCCATTCGACGTGCAAGTGACCAACTTTAATCTTTTGCTGGGGTAAGAATATATGTTTCCTTCTGCGGGTAAAGAAAATAGCTTGGGTCTTACTAGAATTTATTTTTATTTTCCACTTATTGAAATAATTTAAGGCTATGTTCGATGCATTTTGCAGATTGGCTGTAATTTTTAATGCATCCCGGTCAGAGGAAAACACTCCTGTATCGTCAGCGTACATCGATAACTGGCAATTCGGGAGCTTTGGGAAATCTGATGTATAGATGTTGTACAATATCGGGCCAAGAACAGAACCTTGTGGTACACCAGCAGGGATTTTGTGCGCAGACGACATTTCAGTACCGATGAAAACTCGAAAGAATCTCTCGGATAAGAAGCTTTTGACAATTTTAATTAGATAAGTGGGAAAATTGAATTTATGAAGCTTATAAATAAGACCATCGTGCCAGACTGAGTCAAAAGCCTTCTCAATATCTAGAGTAAAGAAACCGGTAGAGTTTTTATTTTGCAGATTATCTTTGACATGTTTCTTTATTCTAAAAGCATGATGAACAGTGGAGTGGCCTGGTCGAAAACCGAACTGTTCGTTGAGAAAGATGTTGTTTTCTTCTATGTGCTTCATAAGTCTGTGCTTTAGAATTTTTTCATATATTTTACTAATTGTACTCAGCAGACTTATTGGCCTATAACTCGTTGGACAGTCAGGTGGTTTACCGTATTTGAGTATAGGGATAACTTTGGCAATTTTCCAGGAAGGAGGGAAGATTTGTAATTTTAGACATGAATTAATTATGAATGTCAAAAGCACTATAGCTTTCCTCGGAAGTGATTTAAGCACGACATTTGGGATGGCATCGTTACCTTGGGGATTAAAATAAATTTGTTTCCACAGAGTTAGCCTAAATCCAGGCTGATTTTTCCGACCGACTAACAGACTTTATCGCGGGATTGGTCTTTAACCAATGTAAACTCTTAATGGACACCACACCACTACGCATGCAGTAATTTTTTTTTCTTTTCTTTTTTATCCTTCATAATACATATTATAAGAGCGATAAACCTACTTATAGGTAAATAAGTAAAGTTAGTCTACTGAAATCGCTAATATCAACAACCTACGTATGTAAATTCAGTCCGTCCGCGAACGTGTTAAGTTTCAAACTGTTGCTGATTTTAATTAACAATAATCTACACTACAAGTGAGTACTTATTTTTCAGGCTTTTTTGAAGCTCTAAATGCTCATTGGTGGGAATTTTCCCGCAACTAATCCGAAATTCAAATTTACAGTGAAGTGTAAAGCTTAACTATTATTATTTTTTAAATATTTATTATAAAATGAAAACTATAATAAAATTTTTTGGATGTTTGATAAATCAGTGACTTCGGAGCATTTGCCTGAAATCCAATTTATTTTTCAATATAGTATCCTTTTAACTCTTGATACACATGATGGCAAGTCGATCTACTATATATCCAATAACAATTTTCTGATACGTTGATTCTTTGTTTTAATGGAAAATAGAATTTCATCTGCTGATTTTCACAGTTTGCAATTGCCATTGCCAGAATTATCGAAATATGGGAGAACTGTAGTCTCCCATTCATTCCACAATATTCTCCAGATTACAGCTTCATATACCAGTGGTTACAATGAAAAAATATTGCCTGCATAAAACACCAAATGGGTTCTTTGCTCAAATTCACTACAGATAAAACACAAAGCAGTCTATTTAAGCAATATTAGTCTGGTACTTCTATAAAGTCTATAGGAAGGCACTTTTTGTTGAGTTAAAGTTAACAGATTTTCTCAGAGCTAATATGCATAAGAAGCGTCTAATCAAAACTCATATTACATAGGAAAATTGATTCAATTTAATTAGCATGCTAAAAAATTCATGAATTTATAATTACAAGAAAACGATAGAAAAGCTGAAATTTAAATGCTTATAGCTCGTTATTTATGCTCCCAAATTAAATTTTAATCTTAATTTTAAAGACATTTCCAAGAATAAATAAAAAACTTGATGGTTTATATAAATTTTTTTAGAATTTCAGTCAGACATTTGTTCCTAATATCAATCCTTATCTCATAAATCCTAAGAACATTTAGGCATGATTTGGAGCCGAAGAAATACTGCAGACAAAGACAATTTTTTTACAAAAATGATAAAATGTGGAAGCACATAACTTTGCAGGCACCGAAAATTATCTAGTATTAATGGCAACGAAATATTTTCTTCAATTTAGTACTATCATTTTTCGGAGTGTTCTCAACACTTTTAGTATTAGTTATGCAAACGATAGATATGATTTTTTTTCAAAATCGGTTGAATGGACACACCAAATTATGACGGTTCCTATATGCTATGGAGCCTTAAAAATGAATAAGCTATGGTCATTTTAATGTCCTCTAGATATTGGAATTTTTGCAGGAAAAGTAATGTACACCGACAAACTATTGCGTATTAAATTTAGGGGATTTCTCAGGATTACAAATCTGTTTTGGTTGTTATTTTTTATGAAGTGGTCAATATAAAGAGTAATAATAGGGCGGGATATTAAACGGATAAGACTAAAAAGACACCACACAATTATATTTCACAGATTCGATTAACAAAGTGGAAAATGTTTCTGTTTTGAAAAAATATCCTTAAGGACGTTCCCAAAAAAATCAATTTTCTTACGATTCTTTTGACACTTTAAATACACATACTTATAAGTGCCCTTTATATATAGAAATTTTTTTCAATCTTTCTTGCGGTAGTAAATTTCTGAATATAGACTATTAAGATTTGCATATTTAACATGGGAATCCTATCCCGATCGATGTTAAAGCGAATGTTTCATTAAGTAACAATAGTAATTTTCTTACAATTGTTTTAAAAAACTGGTAACTATTAATTAAAGATATAACGAATATCTTTCTGTAAAAATCACTATGACAAGCGGTATTGGTTTTGTTATAAAAAATATTAAAAATGAGCTAATTTTCGATGATTTCCACTGCTCGTGAAGTGAGAGATGGCGACTTGGCAACGTTGCACTGCGCGGTAAGTTTGAAATATTATGAATATATATATATATATATGTATGTTATTATAGGTTAACTATGGGTTACTGTAAATGAAAAGTCAATTTTTATAACAAGTGGAATATTTATTAGTATTTAATATAAATAAGTAGCATATTAATATCATAAACTTTGAATTAACATAAAATACTAGTAATATATTTCTTTTTCTTAGGCATGAGTGTTATCTTATAAATTATTTTTGTTGTTGTTTTTAACTTTTGATTTTTAAAAGTTTAACACTTTTGTTATAATGGGGAATTTTTTAACAAGTTGAGCACGACTGCTCTTTGGGAACGTCCTTAAATGTGACACAAAATTGGAGTTTCCAAAAATATGGAAATATGCATACAAAATAGTCAATGTGAAAAAAGCGTCGAATACGACAAAGTTATTTTGGAAGTTTTTTGTGTTTCTTCCATCATCATAGTTAAACTAGTTGCAGATTTATAAAATGAAATAAACTCGATATTTACAATATTTGAAATCTTTTAGGATTGAAAATAATTTTGGATTAATTAATAAACTGAAGTTTATTAGCTACGACACCTGATTTGAAATTTACATGTTCCGCGTCCGCTGACATAAACTGACCATACATTATCGACCAACAATTATTTAAATTATGGGTGCTTGCCGAGCTTAAGTCTTTGGGTATTTTTTTTTTTTTCTTCATGGGTTGCCGGCAAAGCGCAAAGTTAAAAATGAAGTCTCTAATCAGGAAAGCACACCAGGAAAATCACGCCTAATTTATTCATGAATAATTCCTAAGTTGGAAACACAAAGCATTTTTCTTGTTCTTCTCGTCCTGCTTGCGGAAGAGAGACTCTGAAGCCAATTAAAGGGCCTGACATCAGGAAATAATGAAAAGGTTATTTTGCCCTGATGAAAGCGCCTTGAATGTTCATGCATGACCCGCCGGCAACAAAAGTTAAACCCTACCAGTGCCAAAAAAATCGCCTAATTATTAGAGTCAGCGCTGCGACGGTTGCTGAAGAAGCGCACCCAAGCAAGGGGGGGCGGAAGCTCCAAGTCCTGGAAATAGCATTTCTCTTATTTCCCTTGAAGGCTTACATCATCCCTGGCCCAGAAGGGAACTGCAAAAACGCATACTGTAGTTTTGCATATTTCTGCACCATGAATTTCATACAAGATAAACACATCAGATGCACCAACCCATGTCCAGTCGCTTTCAGCGACCCAGTCGTTAGGGCCTCATAATGAGCGATTTTATGAAATAATACTGCAAATAAATTTAATATGCAGAAAGACAAATGTTTGCATGCTCCATGAAACATTAACGCGCAAAGCACCGGACAATTATTAAAATTAATACTGCGAAAGCGGAAAATTCCCTATTTGCTGCGATTTTGAATTACTTCGCTTGAAAAATAATCATTAACAATAAGCACGGAAGTGCTGCGAAATACTTCCCACAATTGAGATGTAAATTTTGTTAATTTTGGAAGCCTCTGTGCGGATTGTTAAGCTCATACACACTTGTTTTACAGAAATGGTTGAGGAACAACAACAAATAAAAACCTTATCTTCTCAAAATTATTTTATTATTATTATTATATTAATAACATTTTATTTTTGAAGATAACATACCATATAACTTTTCATTTAATAAAATATATTGTAATTAGTGCCGAAAAGGTTCATTCAACTATGATATTATCATATGCTGGTGATTATTTCAATGTTTGAGAAAAATAAGTTCAGTGAAAAACCTAATGAGGTAACTTACTTAATTTATACTTAACTATTATTAGACTTACAACTTAAGGCTACTTAGGACTACTACTCCTGCTACGGATTTACAGGGCGTAACTCTAGTATTTACGAGTTGTGTTAAAAAAACGACTTTTTGTATTTCGCGGGCTACGCACATTTATTTATTTATTTTTGTTGTTGTTATGTTGGTACACATGTTCCCAATATATGTTGACGTTTTCAGTCAATTTGCATTTTTAGTTTATTTTTGACAAATATAAAGATTTGACATGTTTCGGTGTGCTTGGCGATCTTCGACCCTGCTCTCTATTTGTTTTTTCTCTCACACTTTTCTTAAAATGAGTGGCGCAAGAGAGAAATAGAGGAAATAAAAAAAAAATAAATTACAAAAATCAAAAAACCCGACTGTGTAAAAATCGAACTGAAAAGATGGAAACAAGATGACCTAGAAACATAGAATATATAATGGAAATCCTTTTTTCCTTAAATTAAAGTAGTCATTGTTATTATGATAAATAACACTGGTCGGCACCAAATTCTCCTCAGAATAAGTGTTACCTATATAATTTTTTTAGGAATTTTCCGCAGATTACGAATTCGCAAACAAAAATATCCTATCACGTCACGTTTTTGAAAAAAGTATGTTTGAAAAGTACAAAATACCGTATTTTGGCCATATTTGCAAATTAATTAAAAAATAACAAATTGTTGTAGGAGCTTGTAAAGTAGCTCAAATAAAAGCATGAACCTTTAGTTATTGTATTAAAATACGAGAGGTTTTAATACTTTCCGAAGTATTAAGTGGAATTCACTTTTCTCCATAAGCCGCTTACTTCATACAATAGATAAATGAATGTAGATCACTGCTTCCGCACGCTCATGAAAATCTTATTCCCGAAGACGCTTTATAAGTGCTATAGATTAGTGCTATTTTATATATATATCGATAAGGATTCACGCTCTCTTTTGAGTCGTGTTACGAACTTTTTACACGTTCTGTTATTTTTTTACGAACTTTTAAAAATGGCCGAAATACGATATTTTGTATTTTTCAACCCTATTTTTTTAAAAAATGTGATGTGATAGAATATTTTTGTTTACATATTCGTAATCTACGGAAAAAATCCTATGGAAATGATATATTACTTGTTGAGGGAGAAAATAAATAATAAATTTTGCCGACCAGTGTAATTGCAGTCGGACGTGTAGCAGGAGTAGCAGCAAGTAAATGAATCTGATGCCTCGATTCGGTGAAATATCTATTTTATAAACAAATCATTGCTCGCTTGAGTGCAATTTATATTCGAGAGTTTTTCTATTACAAATACTAATAAAAGTGCTTTCGAATTTATTATGTTTAGTTATAATGTAAAAGAGTAATTTATAATTTCAGAAAAACGTTATTATAAGTTTGAAACTTTCCGATATTTTTGTAATTTGCGGAAGCCCTTTTAGATACTGTATGTTAAGCTCGAGAAATGAATGCAAAATTGAAAAGACCCCGCACAAATTGTATGGAAATCGGTTCCCGGTCAAATTCGCTGAAACTTTGTAGAAAGGTAGTTCTCAACCTGCTGATCAAAAGTCTCAATGGGCCCGAAGTCATCCTACGATTAGTTGCGGAGATATAGAGGGATGAAGAGTGAGACATTTGCGGTAGACCCAAGTACGCTTCACGAAGTCTCTAGTCGCTTAACTCGGAAACCAAGGTCCCTAACAGAAATCTTTGAACACAAAAGTTGTTTGTAGTTATCAAGGCATGTCATTACAACAATAAACATTTTTGGTTGATCTTGACCTTGACCATGGACCTTAACCCATTAATGCGCAAAACGAGAGTTTTGTGCACCCAAGTTCAATTGTACGATTCGAATAGAAAATTGGGGCGATTTTCTTCCAAAATCGTATATAGAGGGTTTTCGGGGATGTTCTGTCATAATCTAGTATTTTTTTAGCACAAATTCTTCAAAAACCCTATTATTTTTTGCGTTTTTTAAAAAAACTGCGACTTTTTTTTTGGACTTTTTTCTTTTCAATTGATTGTCGGGACATTTTTGGATTTTTCAAAAATTGGCCAAATCCAAAAAACCAAAAATAGTCGAAAAAATTCTGAAAAACATCACGCGTGTTCTTTGGCTAATTTAAAGTATTTTCTGTTCTATACAATTTTCTTGTAAAGTTGATCCTTTTCGTGTACAAAAATCGCGAAATTTTTTATTACATTGCTATACATAATGGCCATTTTGCAAAAACTTAACCAAAAAACAACTTTCAAAACCATGTTTTGAGAATATCTAGACATTCGGACCGCGTTTTCTGGTGGTTATATGATCATTCAATAGTAGCAACAACAAGATAATCAACTTTGAAAAGAAAAAAGATCAAAAAAAACTCGCAGTTTTTTAAAAAACCCAAAAAATAATAGGGTTTTTGAAGATTTTGTGCTAAAAAAATGCCAGATTCTGACAGAACATCCCCGAAAACCCTCTATATACGATTTTGGAAGAAAATCGCCCCAATTTTCTATTCGAATCATACAAAATTCTCGTTTTGCGCATTTTGGTTGTATTGACATGCCTTGATAACTACAAACCACTTTGGTGTTCAAAGATTTCTGTTAGGGACCTTGGTTTCCGAGTTAAGCGACTAGAGACTTCGTGAAGCGTACTTGGGTCTACCGCAAATGTCTCACTCTTCATCCCTCCCTCTTGATCAGCAGGTTGAGAACTACCTTTCTACAAAGTTTCAGCCAATTTGACAGGGACCCGTTTTCCATACAATTTGTGCGGGGTCCTTTCTTTTCTTCTTGATTTATAAGAAAATCACAATGGTATGATGTACTGCATAAGCCCATCATTTACGATACAATTTTGAATTTTGAATAATTCTTTAGAAATTCATGTTATGAAGTGCTACAAATTTCATTTCAATGAAGAAGTAACTTACTCTTGACGAGAGCACAAAATCCAATGTTTTCTTATTGTACATAATGCTCTTTAAGGCTTAGGGCCTTATGTGTTTGACAGATTTGCTTTTGAGACATAAATCTGCAAATCCGCAGGGATTCATGCTACCGCAAGAAGCATGGGCGGCCACATTTAATTGCCATAAAATGCGAAATTATAAATTTAAATGCACATAAATCACTTGAAGCTGTTTATGCAAATTTAGGCGTTAAATTGGGATCAGCTTCTTTGTCAGGCGACGAAAAAAAATTTCGAAAAAGACCGAGCTCCTGGCAGTTTATCTGATACAGTGACAGTTTGGGTCTTTTTTCGTTATTTACGTCCTTTTAACGCTGATTTTCGTGACTAAGAAGTGTATAGCCCGTGGGCTTTATTGTATTGACATGAGAAAGGCTTCATAAACTGGTTCAAAGCCAAAAAATTCATGTCTTCACGCCGACATTCCATGCTTCCATTAGTATGAAGCAAAAAATAATAAATCTCCAGAAGTGAAGAATCTCGCAAATTTAATAGGCTTCTTTAATAAAACTGTCTTGGGTGTGCGAAATCGCTGTTTTCCCTCGACAAAGCTTTATACCCCGTGGAGAAAAAAGGATGAGGATGATGCAAACTTCTTGGTGTTGCGAGTTGTCGTGAGGTATAGACACAAATTCCGCCGGCATTAATCAAGCCATAAATTATCGTTTGCCGGGCCTGGTGACCTCTTTAATGCTAAGGAATTTGAAATTCGACATGGACTCACTCGGATCTCTGGCTTTCTAGCATCCCATCCGTTCAGATTGATCTGCATAAACTATGGTCCAAGGGGGGTAAGGTGGTTAGAATCTCGCAAAAACATAAATTTATTTCAGAGTGAACAGTAGCACCGCAATCGTGCCTGAATTTAAACGCATATCTGTCAATTCAGGTGTTTTATAGCCTAGCATCTCCTGGTTATGTTCTGCTCATGATTTATGATTTCCTCCAGTTTTGAGCGAACGACTTGCAGATTTATGCGAGGAAACTTCCAGGGAATCGGTTCTATTGAGGATTTCCAAGAGCACCTAACAATGGAGGGTATATGAGTAATGGGTTGAATGGCTCTGTGACAATGTTTGAATGATTTATGCATTGTCATCAACTTTCTTCGCCGTTTTGCCAATAAAGCTGCTGTTAACAAGTTTATGCTTTCGATTTATTTGCGATATCGCATGAATTAAACCCCGGTAAGACTCCTTTTTATGAACAGCGGACCTTAGTACCGGCCATGGCAGCAAAATGTTCATAACCTTTGTAATAAAGATGTTGGATTAAGTAAGACCTTCTGCTTTTCACTAATTAGTGGAAATTTGTTGTGAAAACAGGCCCCTTTCGTAACCACGGCGTAGGTATAAAGCGGAAAATCTACGCGACCCTGTCAATCAAGTTAATGGGGTTAACTTAAAATAATTTACGAGGACTACACCTTTCTTTTATTTTGCGCTGACAGTGGATTGCTCTAGGCTGAATTGAAGACCTTGAGATTCTATATGAGCTTAATAAAAGGGGTCTGCAATAAGATTTTAAATAAAGAATTTATATTTATAGGTACTGTGTGGAAGACGAATTCTTCAAAGGATACCCCAATTTTTTTTCGTTCCCGACCGATTTGGCTGAAATCTTTGTATGATGCAGCTTCCGTACCACTCCAGAACTCTGGATTATGGCCAGTTTTCGAGTTTTCGAGACATAGAGAATATAGAAGTTTTACTCGGAAGGGTTTTTCTTTGGGGCGTTTTTTCTGATTTAAAAATATTATCAAAACTAAGGTTACAACTTTGATCTGAAAACCCTAATACACACATTTTTGTTGTAACTCATGGAAACATCTAAATGTAGGCCGCTTCATCTTCAATCCGCCCTAAATTTACACTTACTGAAATTTCGTTCGTCATACTATATGAAAGAAAAATAGTTCATTGCAATTTAACTATCACTAAATAGTTATATTGCACAATTAACTTGCACTATAGAATACTGTTACTAAATCGGTAAATAATAAAGGTTTTTGTAGAATATAGTAAATTTTCGGCTTAAGCTTAAGCTTAAGTACTCGTATAAGGAAGTTCACAAACAACTTTCTAATGATTTTAGAATGTTTTTACTCTCTACATGAGCAGAGGGTAAATGTTATGTCTACTTGACAACGTTTTATCTATCGAATATATAACAACGAAATCAATCTTTAATCCTGGAGGGGAAAAAAATATGTTTATAAAGGAAATAAGAACAAAAAAGTAAATTAGACGTTCACCATCTCAACGGCAGTGATTTTAAGTAATTCTAAGAGGGAGTATAATGCAAACTATAATATACACTTTCTATTTTCCTCTCAATGCCCATTTCAACAACATTTATATGTTGCATACTTGTTGACCTAAAGGGTGGGATCAGTTCCGTCTTTACCCAATGGGCACATGGGGCACGGGCCCAGAGACCTCGGTCTTGGCGTCGGGAACCTATGACCATATTTTCGTTAATTCCATTAAATCGGGAATTTAAGCATCTAAGCAATTTAATAAAGCATCTTGGTTTTTCACTTTATCCCAAATTTTAGAACAGATGCCGCTGGATACCATGTCATCTACATAAGGGTAAACTTTATACATATTATATTGACTTCTAACAGTCAGTGCTATTCTATGTTTAAGGTACAACTTAGTTTTTATAGATGTCGTTTTCTTTAAAGCTTCCCAAAGAGAAAATGGGTGGTTTGGACGGGGATTCTCCTAGAGTGCTGTCATGGAGACATGTTTTAAAAATATCAATGTATTTGTGATACTTTTGGTCCAATGTATATATAATTTAGACCGATATCTTATTTATTTATTTATGCGCTTAATACAAGCTACAAAAATGATAACTTAAACTTAGCTTAAACTATGTAAAACTGAAGAACTTAAAACGTCGATAGGGAGTGGTAAGTAGGGTAGAAAAACAAAGGAGGAGGGGAGGGGGGGGGGGGGGTAAAGGGCATGTCTGAGAGAGGTTTTGTCTAAGTCAGAGGTGTCCAAACTACGGCCCGCGGGCCAAACCCGGCCCGGCAGGCGATTTTATCCGGCCCGCCCGGAAGAGCGCATTCGGTTAGAATGAGCACGGTATCACGCTCGAAAAAGTACAGTCTGGTATTCAAGGTTTTTCTGTATTCTGCGATACGACTCGGCCGCTCGACTACATGAATGATTTTGCACTCTGACTGTACGTAGGCGGCGCGGAGCGGCAGACTGCACTCAACTGCAGTGCCTGCAAAGCTACGAGATTGTCCACGACAAACCAAAAATTCGTCGGCCGCGGAGCTTATTTACATTCTTTACAGTTGATATATTGTAAATTGGTATGTTTAGATTTATATTTAATATATTATAACTTAATTATTATGTTAATATTATTTTTTAAAGTTGAACATGGAAACAAAAAGAAGAAAAGTAGATGACGAGTGCCGCGTTTTTAAAGAAGAATGGGGATTCAAATATTTCTTTGTGCAATCGCAGTCAAAGAATGGCAAAGCTATTTGTGTAATTTGCAATGACACTGTTGCTGTAATGAAGGAATACAATTTACGTCGACATTATGAAACAAAACTCTAAGTGAAAATCCAAGGCAGCAGATTTGTTAATTTTGCGTAACATTTTCAAAGTAATTAATATGAAGATTAATAGATTCAGGTGACTGCCCTGGGGGACGCTGGAAAGGGATGTAAAGGGTTTGGAAACCGCTGAGTCAAAACGAACCATGTATTGCCGATTATCAAAATAGGATTTGATCCAGGAGATAAAACGAGTATGAAAACCAAGGATACTGAGCTTGGGAACAATGATTTGATGAGAGATTTTGTCGAAAGCTTTAGTCGGTGGCAATAATGTCAACCACTTTCCATAGCTTGCAGCGTTCGTGGCACAAAAACTATCAGGCTTGTAGTTGTGAATCTTCCTTGAAAACCGTGTTGTACAGGAAAAAGAAGGGACTTACAGTGGAAGAACATGGCGTCGTAGACAAGGCTTTCGAAAAGTTTGGCAATATAGAAAAGTTTAGCTATGGGACGGTCATTTGAAACATCGCTTTTATAACCTTTTTTGTGGATTGGGACAATATATGAAACTTTCCAAGAACAGGGAAATACACATTCAGAAAGAGAAAACGAGAAGAGGGTAGAAAGGGGTTGGGTCAAGTAGGGAGAGCAATTTTTAAGACAATGTAATCGTTGGTGAGAGCGCTTATTTTGGCGGCAACTAGAGAAGGATCAATGTCAATGGGACTGAGGGAGACCATATACCTACACAAATTCTTTGGTGGTTCGATGAATTTACGTAAGTTTTTGGCTTTCTAAAAGCGCAACCAACTCAGTGTGACCCACGGTCCCATGGCTTTAGACCCTGGCTAAATCTTAAGACCCTGCATAGGGTAATAAGGTTCATTCCAAAACTCCTAAGCGTCATTATCTCGAAACAAAGTGATAATAGGAAGAAAAAATGTCAACATTGTTTTTCTTGGATATAGATAAATAATTTTGTGGTGACTATTTTTGAGATATTGGCAACAAACTGGAAAAACGTATCTATTTTTCAAGATGGCGGGTAGAGCTTACCTCTTATTCATCAGGAGTTTTGATATACTCTTCACTTAATATTTATAAATTTGTGTCCCAAGTTTGACATTGCTTATTTCGAATAATTGCTCATTTTGAGTGTTCGTTGACTAACTGTAGAGAGTGCTCCTTTCTCCTGATATAAAATAATACAATAATACAAAAAAAAATATATATTGATATTTCCTTTTAGTAGCATAAGTAATGTTTTTTAATTAGAAATGTTTTATGTTTATGTTTTGGTCATATCGGAATAATAACTGTAGAGGAAACAAAAGCTAAGTCAAATAACAAAAATACATTTTGCTAGTAAAAATCAAAGTACATTTCAGATTTCAATAACCTTGCAATAAGATTGGTGATTTTACTCAGTCAAGGCATCCAATGAAGCATAATTTATAGAATTATTATTAAAGCTATTTATAATTTCAGTAATGGCTACCCTAAGCCCTAATATGATACACGAGAAGATATTATTCCTGGGGCAAACATATTTCTTCGTTTGGCAGGAATGTGTATATAAGCAGGATAATCATCGCCATACAATTAATGTTGGCAGTGTTATCGAGAGCAATGATAAATGGAATCGGATACACATCGAATGATTGAACCTGGTCATATGGGAATGGAATTTCCCTTAATTAAATAGAAAACTTCGCCTGTATTGATTGTTTTTGTATGTAAGAAAAAATTTAAGACAATAGTTGGGAGTTATTAAAAAGAGTCGTTTATTTCTGCAAGCACGGATAGATTCAAAGTTTGGATCGCCTCATATAACTATTGTTACTCCCATTTAAAACACAAATAAAAACTCAAAGCAATATCTTTTGTTACCCTCCTTCTTAACTTTGCCCAATTCCATTCTTTCCACTAAGGCCTTCTGCGGCGTTTGACCATTATCTTGTTTGTTGAAATCTCTTTGCCCCAAACTTAAATGGGATTACATTGCCTCAAGGAAATCGCTGACGGACACAGTTTGTGCCTCTTCAGTATTCCACAAAAATCTACCAATTTTGGGAGTTTCTGTTTGTCAAACAAAGCCATTGAAAGGGTAACGGTCCCAGCTGTCCGAAAATGAGTGTATTAAATTTATGGGAGACAAAAAATTGGTGCTTTTAGACAGTTGGGCAAACATTTCATTCCGGAACAACTTGGAGCCCCGATAACAGTCATATGGCGGAATCCAATGTTTTCCCATTTTTGGGAAGCAAAAAAGTTCCCGGGACGTGCATCTGCTTATACAGCAGCAAGGATGAAAAGTCAAACTTGATAATGCAATTGAAATGTCCCAACTCTGGGATGACGACAACTGTGGCATCTTATTGGGCAGAGTTCAGACTGAAATGTCCTAACACAGCAAAAATCAATTTTGCTATAGTTTGCATCCCCTTGAATATTTCATGTTGTCACTTCGAACCGGCGCGCGGCGGCATAGCTTTAGAGAAGCAATCAATTTCATCGCCATATGGAGGAGCTTCGAATGTTTGCTTATACTATATATATTCAAACAATTCTTAAAGACGTTAACGGACAGCACCTACTAAGGATGTTTATGTCGAACTGGTCAAAGTTAAATGAATATTTCTAAAAAGATCAAAGTACAATGCGGATAAGTTTTCAAGGTACTTTCAAATATCTCGAGCTTTCTTCAAAATCTTCCGTCATGAAGTTAACTAGGTGGAATAAAAGAGAATAAGACGTCCAAGTACTGTTAGTAGCTCAACGGAGCCTTTCGGGAACGTGACCAAACTTAAAATATACCAACGCAGGCAGCAAAATAGCGACGACCTTAAAAGGGTTCGATTCTGGAAACTTATGTCGAGCCTTTAATCTTTGCGGTGATTTACTGGGCTGATTAGCATCGAAATTGACGTCCTGATTCCAGTCCGATTTAGTGAGGTGCACCCGACCGAATGTTAGATAAGGGTACGGCTTACGGCCAGAAAAATCTATTTTTTGATAGATGGATCGTTACTAATTCTATCATTTGGATATTTTGATGTTTTCGAAGAGATTTGCTCAGTTTACATCAAATTTCGATTATCTCCCAGCTCAAAGGATTATTTCGAGCGAACTCGGGTCAACAGAATTTTTATTCGAACATGCTGGGAATACTCAAGTTCTTTTTACCCCAACATGATTGAGAGAACTTAACAATTTATGTTCTTTGAGCAATGGGGATCCAGTAAGGACAGATATTCGATTGTGTTTTTAATAACTGTTCATCCGTTTTGAAACCGACGGTTCGAATACAATTTACATAATAATTGATTTCTTTTTTCACATGTATTATGTATAAAATAACTGCTTTCGAAATGGTATGTATACACTTGCCACCTTAAAGGAATGGAACCATATATTTATAACCATAGTTGATGACAAAAAATTATTATTATTGTAAATAAATACCAATAATTTTTTTGTTCACTTTGTTTTTTTTTTTTTGATCTCGATGAGAATTGACCACCCCTTCGATAAAAGTTAAGGCCTCGAAGTTACCGTAAAATTTTTTGTTATTCAGGCATTAATGGGTTAAAGTGAGATCGATAAAGGTAGAATTCTATCAAAATGTGGTTTCAAATACGAAGTAAATTGTTGTGTGGGAACAGAAATCCAATTTTAATAAGGTATTTATAAACTCATTTCAATAGTATATTAATTTGTAGAAATCGGCACCATTGACTTCTGTGTAACAATGATACTTGGGCGTTTTTAGGGTAGCTGTTTTCCAAACAACATTTCACAATTCAAAATTACTAAATGGCTAAGTGGCCAAAGTGGGATTTCTATCTAAGTAATTATTAGGATTTTATTTTATTTTCTTAAAGTACCAAGTATACATTTTAAAAATTCCATCATTTCACATTTCTACTATCCAAGTTTAATTGCACCAGAACTATAAGATGACTAGAATTGGAAAAAAAATAATAATTTTAATAATAATTTTTTTTTAAATTTTTATATGCTCATAAGATTGCTTTGATTTTTCTCGAAATGCGTTTCAAATACATGTAAAACATATTTTTTGTCTATTCAAAAGATATTAATTACTTTCGAAAGTTTATTTCTTAATTTGTTGAACCTTAATCATTAAATATTATGAATTAATATATCGCGAAATTTCCACTTGCATTAATAGCAATTAAAAAAGAAATAACAAAATATCTTCCGGGAGTGGGAGCATTATCGCCTTCTTTATATTTATGGCCTTTCTTTAAATTTAAATGTTTTGTGTATTACAACATTTCTTTCAGCTCAGTTCTTTTATTTTTACAGAGTACCAAAAATTATAAGGTTTGTTTTAAGTGCATCATAAAATCGATTTACGACTGGACACATCTAAGTAATTATTTACGAGTTCAGTGTGGAAGGTACTCCATCGGTGTTTTTAATTATTTAGTTCTATAAAGTTTACGACTTAATTGGAAATTAATGGTTCAATCCAATTGAAGGTAATAACGGTAAATCCTCCTTGAATAGAGCAATTATTCCCACCATAAAAATTTTCTGAGAATTCGTGAAGTCTGGCAAAAGTTCTTTAATAACTAAAAAGGTAGGTGTAGGATTCGTAGTTCGAGAAATTTATATTAATTATTATTCTTGCCTGTGTTTTTATTCATATGCAATTTTTGTGAATAGATAATAAAAATTCTACTACGCTGTGTGAAAATAAAAAGTGTCTATCTTTACTATCATTTTGCACGATTTTGGATTTTGCTGAACTGGTGTGAATATGCTTATACAGGGTGTCTAAAACCACCCGTCCACCTAAATCTAAATCGACCAAAAAATTTTTTTTCGCCAAGGCGATTACTTCATATTAATAAATTGGGTACGCTCTATCGATTGGCGCTATTTTCAGCTTCCGGTCTCGACCGGTAGTACGTTATTTAGACCGGAAGTACTTTTTTTAAAAATTGAGTGAGTAAATTTGATTTCGGATTCCACTATAAAAAATACACAACGTTCATTCGGAACATTGTTAAAAAATATAACGTTTTCGCCCTCTAAATGTCCTTTGAAGTTGTTCAAGCCGGAAGTCGACCTTTAACTCCGGAATTGCAATATTTCATAGCGAATTCACATTCTACATCATAAGTTGTGCATGCTGGGTTTAAATGGGGACTTTGTCGCCTTTGCTTCCTACCGGAAGTGGAATATTCAGACCGGAAGTATATCTTTTAACAAAAGATAAGAATGAACAAATGATCTGCATACTATGAAAATTCCGAATTTCCGAATCACCCTGTAACTCCCAATCGGTGGTGGTGACCCCCCCCCCCCTCCACCCCCTGTCATATATTTTTCTGTTTGGCTAGGTGAGATCTTTCACCCCACTTATTTTGGCATTCGCTATGTGAAACACCCTGTATATAAAATACCACTAATCTGCACCTACAAACCGTACTCGGGAATAAGTTTTCATGAGCGTGAGCAAACACTAATCTTCATTGACTGTCTATTGTCTGAAGTAGTTGACTTATGGAAAAAAGTGAATTCCACGGAGTATTTCAGAAAGTATTAAAGGCTCTCCTCGTATTTTAATATAATAACTTAAGCTTCATACAATAATTCCAACAATAATTCGTTATTTTTTAATTAATTTGCTAAAATGGCCAATATACGATATTTTGTACTTTTCAGCCCTATTGTTTTTCAAAAAATTTACGTAATAGGACATTTTTGTTTACGAATTCGCAATATACGGTAAAAATCCGATTGAAATGAAATATAACTCGTGATGGTACTAAATCACTGTCATTAAGTGTAATTATTTAATTATGGAGTAAAAAAAAAAACATTGGAAACAAAGAAAGTTTGCACTTAAGGGGGTATCCCACTCTAGAGGCCTTTGAATTGAACGTTTTTTTCAGGGAGTTGAACAAGAAAATACAAAACATTTAGAGTTAAACATAATAATCCTCTTATTATATAATCTTTGATGAATATTTTGAGAAAATTTTTTTTTTTATTTAGTGGTTGGGTCAGGGCAGGCCTGCTACTGGGACTTATACCTTAGGAACGGCAGCTCATGGTGTGCACCATATCAGCCAAACAAATAATCTGAAAATTATGAGATTGCATATTAGTACTCTTTATATATGTGGCTATAGTATGAGTGAGTCACATTTTGAAAAACAAAATTTTTATTCATTTCTTTAATTTTTTCTACTATTCGTTATATTTTTTAGTTGATTTTTTACTGTGAAAACATGGGATACCAGCGTTGTAAATGTAAAATGCCTGATTTTTTCCACTTAGATTATAGAGGCAAAGCTAACACAGCTTGTACCAACCACACCATTCCTGCACACCATTCATCAAAACGGTGTTTTGAGAAAAATGGCATTTAAGTTAAAGTTAAAGGCAACGAGGAGTGCTGGGGAGCGCGCAGTTGCGCACGGAATCGCCTGTAGCGGCGCGAGCTTTTCAAATTTCGCGGCAAGAGATAGCTTTACTTTCTAAATTTGAAAAAAATCGATTTTTTTTATTTCATAAATGGGTTCTAATATATCACAGAAATGTTCTCTCAGAACCGTTTTGAGAAATTAAATATATAAAAAAAGTTATAGACACATTTGTAGCGGTGCCTTACCTTTATCGTACCTTAAAATTATCGAATAAAAACTTTAAACTCGTTTTTCTCGAAACTACTTTTTTTGAACTTGTCAGACAGTTTTCTCAGGTTCTAATAATCCGATTTGAAAAAACCAAAATTATTCGATTCTTTATACAATATACTAGAAGCTATATCTCTAAAAACTTATATTTATATAAATCCACCCCTTTTACAAGGGTAGTTCACCTAAAAAATTCGTCGATTTTTCAACACTTTTCGAAAATCTTCTATAAAGTAACGAAAACAAATTTTTTTGGTATAACCCCTAGGAAAATGTCTCAGGAACATAACCCATTTTGAATTTTGTCTTAATTTTTTTTAGAAAGCTCAAAAAGTGTCTGACCGACAAAAACGTGCCTTTTCGAATGCGCTCTCTACCGCCATTACGAAGAGTCAAAAATCATCAAAAAAATTTTTTTTTATGTACTTTAATATATATACATATATAGAATCAAAAAACAGTTTTTCAATAAATACTATAGATTTTTTTAAAAAAAAAGTTTTAAGAAAGTGTTTTTTTTCCAATTTAGAAAGAATTTTTCAAAACTAAAAAAAATATATGCATTTTTTGAACGTTCTAGAGTGGGATACCCCCTTCAATTTTTAATTCAATAATTAATTCAAAATAATTAAATGTAAAGCCAAAAACAAAACCAAAAACTTTTTCCTTTGTTGACATGAAATCACGAAAATCAAGAAAACATAGAAAAATACCTATTTATTCACTTTCATGAGCATCAATGCCAAACTCGTAACCTATTCCGATACTCTGGTCACTTTTTAACCACTCAGGTTTTCGAACAATTACTGCCAAAAAGCTATTGAAGAAGGTAAATGTTTCGTCCTTTTTCGGGAAAGGTCCAAACTAAATTATGTTGACTGAGAAATTCGAGGTCCCCGCCCTCCCCTGCGCTTCCCTACCCACCTGGATGTTGGGTTTGCTAACTTTCTTACCTGTTATCAGTCAGAGGTTAAAATTTCTAAAGTTTTTGTGGTTTACTTTATGTACACATGCATACTTTATAAAAGTAAGATTAAAAATTTATAAGTGACCAAAGTGCCTCTGAAATTTATAGCCAGCTAGACTAGACAGAACCGTTTTATTTTCAGCCGACAAGATTATTTTCAAAGCATCTTTCCCTGTGCAACGGGCAACGGATTATACTTGTTTGTAGGTGCAGGGTGCAGCTTCCAGGTGCAGGGTGCAGCTTCCAGGTGCAGGGTGCAGCTTCCAGTGCTCGCGATTGGCTCTCCGAAACCTGCCCACACTTGCTCGACCGACCACCAGATGGCAGGCGCGTAGCCTGAAGACTCACCCGCTCGCCACTCGGAGCAGGTTGTTATCAGTCACAGAGCCGCCCAGAGAAAGCGAGGCGACTTCCAGTTCCAGCCAAGTGAGCTCTTTCCAACTCCGATTTAGCGGTCTAGCCCCAGATACAGATTCCAGACATCTTATCTGCTAGCGGCTCGCTGGCTCCATTCTGCGCATGTAGTGAAGGTGCTCATTCTGGCGAGCGGCGAAATTGCAGCGGCAGCGGTCTCAAGCTCGACGTGTAGTTCTTCACTCTCCAGTGAACTTCAGCGGCTCAGTCCTCTGGTTGCTTTGCCGTAAGTCGCTTCGGTGGAGTTGAGTTGAGTTGAATTGAGTTGAGTGTTGTTCGGAGTTTGTCCGTTGTCGACTGTGCGTCACCCCTAGTGTTGTCGACACGCGTTTTAAAAGGACTTTTGAGCCGAGGCTTCCCACCGCACTTGTCTCGACCCCGACCTACGTTGACTCTGCACGGGGCCTAATTAAGCAGAATCCACTGCGCTTCGGCCTCGTCAAGGATATCAACATCAGTTCGTCCGTGCTAGACGACCGACCGACCGACCGACGTCCGGATCTTGTTCTGCGATTGTGATTTCGGCGAATTTTTGATAAAAATCGATAAGTTCTTGCCTGCAGACGGTCGTTACGTCTCTGATTCGGCTTGTGTTCTTTTATACATTGTTTGTTTTGTGTTCGATAAGTTCGTTGCGGTGGGCCTGGGCCGCCTGGATACGGTAGGCCGTCTTATGCGCGACTCATAACGGTATTTCGGGGTGCTTTACCGGTCGACGACGTGTGCACAAGTGTCACTTCCTGGTGAGCTCTGCTCTGAGTTTGCCTAGAAGCAAGAAGGGAGTGCTCAATAAGCAAGTGGTCGACCTTTATATGTTTGCAGGGGCTCCAACAGTTCTCGCCCTTCCCCTAGTGAGTGTTTCCTATTTTTTTTTGGCCACACTGTGATTTGTGCCCTGAATTATTCCCATTTATAATTCATTGCGGTGACTCGTGCGACAAGTGGCATAGTTGCCCGGAGAGGAATGCCGGAACACCAGTTTCGACAGGATGTCTTCTTTTAAAGGTAGGCCAAATCCAGCACGTGAAAGAACGCCCATCTGAAACGCCCCTGGCTAAGCAAACAAAATTGTTTACTTCAATCATGACTAAGAGAAAATATTATATGTCTCTATGTCTTTCGAAGGAAGAAATTGTTTGCCTTTATCCAAACATATTAATATTTTTGTATACATAACATATAATCTTCATAGTAATTGTAGCAAGTAATCAGATGAAGTAAAATTGGTTAAATTCAAATTAATGTTTCTCAACTCAAACCACAAATTTGTTGAATAAGATATGTTCTATTTCTTTTCTCAATAATTAATTTACGATTTATATTTCAACAGACAGTTTGTGTATACACATATTGACAAACTATCGGCTAAATATCTGAAATAATAATGACTGGATTGTTAAATTCGGTTCACAAAAGCAGACTCTATCCAAAACAATTAAATAAACGACCATAATCAAATCTAAGTGGTACTGCAATTAAAGAAACTTATGAATTAGCTTGAGTACATACCTTCAATTTATAGTAAGTAGTTAGTACTGCCCAGTGTTGGCAACCGGACATTTTTATTTCCGTCATGTTACGTAAAATTCCATCAAAATGCTGTCAAAAATTCGTCAAACTTATTTTTCATACCATCAATTTTCTCGTTAGACACGGTGTGTGGCAATTTTCAGATGTTCTCAGTTCATGGTAGATTTACGGTTTTGCATTGAATAGTATTTTTGAAAACCGTGGCTTATAGCAAAGATTTTAAAATTGCTATAAACGCATTAAATTTTCATGATTTTTACTAGTTAAAAATTAACTGAAAAAACCATAAGATTCAGTTTTTGACACAAAAGTGGCATAAGTCAATGTAATTTTGATCATAAATTCGGAATTAAAACGGTATGATAAAACCTGCGACACATTAGTTTGGTGGGACAAGCCTATAAGAAACCTTCAACGTCTGCAACTCAAGCACCACTCTTATAGTACAACCCGAAAAAGATGATGTAGAATGTAGATGATTTCAATATTTATCATTGAACTTTAAAGATTGGAAAAGCTTATTTTTTAATTCATATAATCAAATTGATCAGTTTATAAAAAAAAATTTTTAAATAAATTACATATTTGCTTGTCTAGTCTCATTTTAAATCTGATGAACCTATCCTTTCATCAAGAGAATATTTGAGAATTTAATCGTTCTCAAATCAAGCCTGATACTCAGTAAGAATCAGAAAGTATTTATGTATTTATTTATTAAGCCAACAGATAACTGCCCTGACTGTACTAATAGCAAACAAAAACAAAAACACTTTCTATTTCAATTAATTTGTTATTCAAACAAAACATTTTGATTTTTTAATGCAAACATTCAAAACTTTTTAAGGAAAAGTATACAGTTGAACCAAGGAAATGTTCAGTGGCAAATAACTATTGAAATACAAATTTTCTTTACCTAATTAATTAAATTAATTTTTATTTCCGGTGTTTGCTGGTGTTTGAATTTAAACAAAAAAAAAAAAAAAAATATATATATACTACATACTTGCTATATATCTAACTTTCCCGCTAAAATATTTGTTAGACGTTAGATTGTATCTCTTTCCGTTTCTTTCTCACTGCATCTGTTAGATATGACGGGAAATACATCAAATTTTTAAAGTTTGCGAAGTTCTTCTTTAATCAGTTTAACTATTAAAGTCCTTGAATTAGTAATTGATTTTTAATGTTTAAATTAATATTTTTCTAAGAAATTAAATTGACCAGATATTTATTACATCAGTTAACAAGGATTTGATTGTGCCAAACAAAGGTAAAGGTGAAAGGTTAAAAAATTCGGGTCATATGGGATCATATCTTTGCTTAGGACACGGAAGAGTAATCAAATCTATACGTTAAGCAAACTGAGAAAATCTGTGTCTGAAATAACAAGTATACCAGAAATCGTTGATAGGAAGATCGTACGAGTTTGAGAGGAAAAGAAAGAAAAGCGACAATATTGTCTTCGATGACGACAATTACAATAAAAATAAAAATGCTGGAAAACATGTCGGAAATCGGAACCAGAACAGGGAATAAAAATATTATATTAATCACATTTTACTAATGACGCCAGAAAAGGATTTTGCAAATATAGGTTTATGTTTCTATATGAAATCCGAAAAGAACATACGAGATTAATTTAATTTCTGTACTTAGAAGGATACAAAGAAAAAAACTTGTCACAAAAATGCCTCTGAAACAACCAAAAGGTTTAAAATCCTCTTTTCATTCCCAATGGAAAGGAATCAAATTGTATTGCACCAGTGAAAAGGATTTTGATTTCAAAATAATGGTTACAGGAGAAATAAGATGTTGTCTAGCAAAACTCCACTGTTTACATTTCCTTCTAAAAGGGCTATCCTGAAAACTCAGAATGTCAACAAAACAGGATTTAATTTCATGACCTTACAGTACAAAAGTTGTTCTTATGCAGGATGGTGCCTGAGCGCACACACCAAAAGCAATATTGACATCGGGGAAAAAAAAAATTTTTTTTTCTACAGTCTGGTAAGATTGGCTGTTACTTAACCCAATCGAACACGTTTTCAAGACAATATGCTTAGAAGACCCAGGCTCTAACAATCGATAAAAACTTATTACAAGAATAAAGCAAGAATATATTGCAGAAAGACGAGCTACAGAATACATGTGATGGTTTTCGTTGCCACGTTTATAATAATGAGCAGATAATGGAAGAAATATTCATGATAGCATTTTACTACATAGTCCATTTATTGTTAGGTGAAACTCTAAAAAAGAATTGGCTCTTATGATGAAAGATTCGTGGGGAGAAACTTTTCACTCTGATTTCTTTAAGCTGCATGAATACATCTAAAGAGTAAGAATCTGACAACTGAATCATTAATTATTGACCCCTTGGTTAACGTACTGCCATTAATTGTTAAAATTAATGCGTTAAGTTGTGTTCCCGAACTATCGATCGTTTTACTTACGTTACCCTTCCTTATTTGTTCATCAAATATTCAAAACTGATACAGGGAAACGGGCTGTCAACAAATTGTGAAGACATTAATAATTATTTTATATATATACAGATTTTAATATATTTTGAAAACGTAAAGAACCATAAAAACTTTTTTTTAAATTTTAAATCTCATTGATTGATTTTATTCTATTACTTTAGAAAAATAGATAGAGAAGGAGATCTATATTATTTTTCAAAAGTAATAGAATAAAATCAATCAATGAGATTAAAATGATGTAACAATTTAAAAAAAAAATGTGTATGGTTCTTTACGTTTTCAAAATATATTAAAATAACATTTTTAATTGACGCGAAGCAAAGCCTATTTCCGGCCACAAAAACTTTAGTTTCCTTATACTGACCATCGCTTAACCTAATTCCGAACGCATTAGAAATCGGATGTTTTTTTAATCAAATCTCTATGACAATTTATTAGAAACATCTTTTTTTATTAAGATTTTGAAAAATATATAAAAAAAAGTGGTATCTGCAAAAGCAAATAAATTCCTTTATATCAAGTAGTTATGAGTAGTTAAATCATTAAACTAACTGAAACTAAAAAACAACAAATTTAAGGTTTTAAGCGTATAGTTTATTATGTACATAACATTTAGCATTTAGTTTATATATTAGTATACCACATTCTAGTATATATTTGTTTTGTCTAAAATTAAATTACATATAAATAAATACTATTTTTTTAGTTTCAAAGTCCTTAATTTGAGGTACATCATACATCTCACGACTAATGATCATGCTGGAGCTTTGATCGTAAAAATAATATTACCTAAAGAATAGTTGTTCTGGTCACTTCCAATTATGTCTACTCATCGTCGTCGTTTTAATTTTAAGCGTTCCTTCATTTTTGACAATGACAGTTCTCTTTCATAATTTACTATAACAAAATCATAATCAAACACTAGCAATTGCACACAGTTCCTTTTTGGCATGATTAGAAAACTCAATGACATATTTTGAAAATTATAAGTATTTATATGCAGGAGCTGATCCTAAAAGCAAAATAGTCAATAATCATTTACTGTTTAGTATCTAGGACCTTTACGTCACAGAAAGGAACTTTATTAGGTTAGAATAAAAAATAATAACTCTGGAAAATCCCGGAGTTGTCTTAAAGTATTACCGTATAGCTATCATTTATCATCATAACTATCATTATATTTGTTATTTGTTCTTAAGATAATAATAAAACAAATAATTTTATAAAAATATTTTTATACTAATGTAGAAAACGTAAAAAAACTTAACTTTATGTTTAGGAATAATTCAAAATACACTTTAGCTTCGATTTTTTTTTTTTAAATCAACGATTTTTTTTTGGTTTTTTGTTTTATTGTGTGTTAGATATCCTGCCACGTCATTTTTTTATGTTCAGCCTTGCTGATTCTTTATAAACGAAATGCCTTCAGATTGATCTGTTTTAAATATGTCGCTTTTTATAAGTGAATAGCGAGCGATTCCAGCATTTGCTGAACATATTTTAGTGTAGTAGCCTCCTAGCGGCAAACTGTACAACTATGGCAGGTTCAATTTATGGCTAAAATATGGTCTAAAGCGAAAAAATGACAAAAACAAAAGGTATTTCCTTTTTGTTATACAATCAAAATCTACAATAAAAAGGTTACACATAAAAAAAATGTACTTCCGGTCAAAAAAACCCATTTCCGGTGCAAACCGGAAGTTGAAAAATGCTCTTTCAGTGGCCTCCTCGAAATCCTACGACACTGATAAGGGTTATTTAATTATTATTGAATTGCGGGTTATTGTGTCAATACTATAACCTTTTTTTTATGGAATTCATAGATAAGATTAACATGAGTAAGTGCTAAGCAGATGGAGTCAATATTTTAATGTTTTATTTCTTAGAAAAAAATCAAGAAAAAAGGTCTTGGTATATGGATGAAAACAATAAATTTTTAATTTTCTCGGAAAATTTCAAACATTTCATGGAGTTCCTTTGCAGGGTGTTAGTATGTATTGTCTTTCATAAGTGTTGAAAGAATCGCGTGGTTCGGTTTACACTTTATCAAGTTATGATTTTTTTTCGGTTGGAAAATTTTATTTATGTGAAAAATATTTTTTATTTTTTTTTATATGCATAAAGATAAAAACAGTTTAGATACATGTGTAGAAATAGTGTTAATATAATCAGCACTCATGTTCCAAATTGGTATTTATATACATTTCATTTGTTTTAAATATTAAAAAAAAAAATTTTTTTTGGGTCGGGACAAGGTAAACTGTCCAATTTTTTTCGGTATTGCCGATATCCAACCAGTAAGCTGCTCTAAGTTAATTTACGATGTGGTGCAGCTGCTGATAAGACTCGCTCCCCATTAATTGACCTAAGTCATAAATCATAACCTGCAACGATTGCGGCAAATGTAACCTTAGTTCTCTGTTGTGATGCGGTTGCTCCACTGGTGCCACGCGTAGCTCTATTGTATGTACTTCGCTGCTACAAGAGCACAATTGCTCTCTTTATCACTATCCATTTTTTATACTGTTGACGTGCAGAATAACACCTGTTCATATACATACATTTGGAGCAATGCTCTTACGCCATGGCTACGTCTATGCCAAAAATTAAAACATGTGTTCGGTCGTGGCCCAGACGCAACAAACGAAATTAATGCTTCATCCACACTTCTCAAATTAAATGCAATTTCGGTAACTTCAGTTATTATACATGCATTCGAGGGATTTTGGGCAACACGAAAAAACATGAAATCCAGTATTTCAAGTTTCAGCGATAATGGTTTTATTCTGAGCTTAAGTTCCGTAAATATATTCTTGTGTTTTGAGGTTTTATTAAAGCTTGCTGCGGAGAGCGCTAGACCGATTACTAATCGTAATTTATATTTTAGTGCATGTTAAAAACAAGTTTTCAGCATACTCAGCCCAATATACTTTTGCATATTTATGGAGCTTGTTTTATTAAACCTTGAATACAGATATGATCAAAATTATTTGTTAGAATCAGCTTATAATTTCTTGGAAATCACGGGGTTTCGAAGGGTATTCTGATTCACATTTTTGGCTATTAACATATTTTTAACACGATCTGAACCGGAATTTCAAACAAAGCTTTCGTGAGAGAACTAGGTACGTGTAAAATTGCATTTGATGAGAGAAGCTTTTTTTGTGACTCATTTATGGAAAAATCTTGTACAACAAATCATAATTTTAATAGGAGAGAAAGATAGAGGGAGATAACGATATCCAGCTTACTGGAGTATTTAAATTATATTTTAAGATTTTAAGAACTAAATCAAATAAGACTGATTATTTTTATGTCACATCGCTAGAGCTGAAAGTTCTTAAAAAAAAAAAAACCAAAAAAAATGAAGAACATTTACAAGCTCATTGAAAACTGTTTAAAAGTTTTAAAAAACAAATTTTACTTGATTGTTAATACAAGTGACAATTATTGTATTTTTATACAAAGCTGCCATGAAAGAACAGTTTATCGATCTATTGAGTAGTGAAAACAAATAGCTAGAAGTACCTATGATTTAAGGGGGCAGTCTGGGTTTATTTTTTGAAAAAGTCGAAGTGAAGGTGATTTTACACCCAGAAAAAAAAGCATGTAAAAAAGCAATTTGACTGTAAATTTAATCTATATTCTCCGTCAAAATCGACCCTACTTCCACTGTTGTCAATAGGAAATTTTGTTAGTTGTAAAATTAACAACTATGTAAGTTTGACTACATTAAATGTCAATTTGATAGCGTACAGTTTTATATTTTGGGTTTTACATGCAAAAGTTGTTGTAATCAAAAAGCCAATTTGTAATCTTTACAACACATCGCTGTAGAATCTACATCCTGTTGACAACTTTTGCTGCAAAAGGAGGAGGGTCAATAAGGCCGATTTTCGGCCTAAATATTTTGGCAGGAAGGACTTGAAATTTCGTGGGAGGAGGAGGGTATCTATGTTTGATTGGTTGTCTAGATGCATTGTCTGTATTGTAAAATAAAAAATTTAGCTCAGACATTTCCTATAAGCGTTAATGCATTAAAATAGTGCTATTTATGGCTGCTTTTTCATAACTTTGGGGGGATGGCAGAGAGGGGCAAGGGTATTTGGAAGTTTCGTATTCGTTGAAATTGACTATATATTGATTATAGATAAAAACCCAAAGGGAATTTCAAAGAAATTTCAAGTCCCTCGTGCCAAAAAATGTAGGCCGAAAACCGGTCTTATTGACCCTCCTCCTTTACAGCATTATATTTGAATAATACAATAATACAACTATTTGCTGTAGCTTTGAAAACTCATTGTTAAATTGGAGCTTGATTCTTGTTGTTAATTCTGTTGCTTTCCGTAATATTAACAATTAATTTTTACAACATCGCAATAAAAATGACAAAAACAAAATTAAAGATTTATTGTAAAAATGACTACAATTTACGTAGAAATGACGAATTAACAATGCAATTAACGTCGAATAAACAACAAACTTTTCTCTGGGTGTAGAGTCAACTAAGAATCAACTAAAACTGATTTTAGAATCAATTTTTTTTCTATGAAAATTATTTTTTATTATTTTATTTCTTAACATTTTCAATTTCAATGGATTCTCATGAAAATGGGCATTCGTTAGAGTAATATTTTTGGGGTTACTGATTTTTAATCCGTTATATTGTAAACTTTATACAAACATAGAAGTTTTCCTTCGGAGAGCTTTTGTTTGATGGATTTTAAGAGAATTGAATGAGTGCTACTTACAATATAAATTAGTATTTCTTCCTTCAGTTTTATGTTTCATATGCTAACTATGATGAATCAATCAGCCTCGGGAAACTGGCCTCAGTGTGCGAATGCTTCGAGTATATAACATTTTAGAGGCTCT
The DNA here is from genome assembly GCA_949715965.1 of Dysmachus trigonus. Classification (NCBI taxonomy): domain Eukaryota; kingdom Metazoa; phylum Arthropoda; class Insecta; order Diptera; family Asilidae; genus Dysmachus; species Dysmachus trigonus. Next base: position 49,744,302 of record OX454319.1, on the reverse strand, counting down.
TGGGGCTATTCTCACCTTGTCTTACTTTGTGCAATTTTCTTATTTTTAGATTGCGACGATCATCAAAACGATTGCGATAACAATACGGCTTATTCGCGTCACTAGTCGTCTTGCAGACACTTCTACCTCGCAGCTTTATCTCTGGGACGAAGTATGATTGATATTTCATCACAGCTTATTTCCAAAATCTGTGGCTTATCATAAAAAAATTTGCATACTTGTATTATGTATGTACCTGCGAGAATTTTTAAATAGAGTTATATTTTTTTCATGGTAGTAGTATTATAGGATTGTATTGCTTGGTTTTAATCGAGCTTTAAGATTTACAGCATTATTATTATTGTAGTACTGATAAATATGAGTTTTTCTTTATTTAATCAATTTATTGAATAGACAGATATTACAGATGTGGCTCCTTAAAGCCAATACCTTTAAAAATACATTTAAAAAAACGGGTCTGATTTTTATATGCAGCAATTTCAATTTTGAAACAAACAATGCTCTTTGGATTTAGTTTAAGTTTTATTAAAGTAAAAATATATGTTACGAGTATTAATACAAGAAGTCCCAACATTAGGACATTTAATGTAGAGGTCAGCATTAATAATATTATTTACAAATGATTGAAAAGATCTAAAAGCATCGCTGCAAATTTTCAGTCTCAAAGCGAACACAGTTTTTATTGTGACCGGTCAAAAACACTTAAAATGGAACATAATAAAATATATGTGTATTACATGATAAAACTAAGTACTATATACAGTTTATCTGCAAATAATAAAAACTTCTCAGCAAATGAATATAAAACCGCAGCTGCTGCAGTGTAATAAAAATGATTATTTACGACGCGACGCCTAAAGCAAGGCCATTGAGAAAATAAATGGATAATCGGCGGGCGCCGGTGATGAATTTGATTTGTAGTTTAAAAAATGACTAATCATAAAATTTCATTTTTTAACCCTCAACGGTCGCACGGTTAATTGTGTAGTACTTAGTAACCGTTACAGTTCCGGGTCTGAGGTAGAGATTTATAATTTATAGGGCCCTTTTACAAAAAGTTCCCATCAAAGCCGGATCATTATAAAATCCGGGTCATCACAGAATAGAACTGCAGTGGCTGAATTCAGCACTTCCCGACTCAACGTAGGAAACGCTATACCAGTCGATTCCTTATCAACGTTTGTTCTGAAACCCTCCTTAAAATTCCTTCTTCTCCCTCAAAATCGCCGTTGAAGGTTTGGTTAAGGTTCGCTCACTTAAATCGTTATAGGTCCTTGTAAGGACAACGCAGGAGCGAGGCAGCGAGCCAGTACTCATTCAAAAGAGGAGCAAACACCTTTCCAACGATACCCCACTTGTTACGATATGTCCCAGCATGTAAAAGGCAGAGCGTATTAAGCTAAAAATTTATCGGAATTTTCATTAAAAAATTGCGACTTTATCCTATTTTCATCAAAATTTTCTATGGAAAGGATTAGTTTTTTTGTTAGTACAGACCCTTTGCCTTTTATATGCTTTTTTACACATATATATATAACATAATAATATAATAATTTTTAATGGTAAGGTTAGCGCTACTAACACTGTGAACTTTTTCCGTAAAGAAATAGAGAATTTTTTTAATTATGAGGACTTACCTGGAAATGATTTACGAGCGGATAATAAAATGTTCAAACAGAAACTATGTGACTATTTTGACAGTATTTTGGAACGGAAAATATTTTATAAGTTCTTAAAATGGGAAAGAATATACAGCACGGATTTGTATGAACTGTTCATTGAAAATCACAAATTAGTAAGTACTTTTTCTATTAATAAATAGTAAGTACTTTTTCTATTAATGTGAAAATTTTTATAAAACTTATGCTGATTATATTTTTAACTACTAGTATTTTCATATTGAATTTAATTTAATTTCTTTAAAAAACAAACTCAACTTAATTTGTAGAAAAAAGTATATTTTTTCCAAGCAATCAATATTCTATTTATTTGTCTTTAAACAGTATACTTAGGCATCGAAAATATATTTTAGAGCAAACGAAGTATTCCAAGCTGTATTGCTTATAATAAACATTCATAGAAATTTCGAGCCCCTCGTCGCTGCATCCATGGAAAACTTTCACTGCCGCCCTCAATGACGACTAAAGTCGGCGATCATACCCACAGAGCTTTCCGTGAATGCAGACTATAGGCGGTGGTCGGACCCATAGAATATTTCGTGAATGCGGTCAAATAAAATTATTAATAAGCATTGCACTATAATTTTATTATGAAATTGAATAAATTAAATTATGTGAAGGGTATTCCATTGCGATAGTTACTAATAGTTTTTTAACATGCGGGCACGAATTGGAAAAATATATTTGTTTTGCATAAAGGAGAGTTTTCATTCTTGACAGTCGTAAAAGAATGTTTCATTACGAGCATAACCTCCACTAATTGAGCAGGTATAAGGTTAATACCGAACAAGTGATAAACATAGGAGTTTTTGAATAGGTCCAAAATACGACACTTTTAATTTAGTGCGTTTTTTCTAACAATTCGAGCGTCATGTAATAATGATCTATCACTTGTAGGGTAGGTACTACTTTATATATTGTTGGATTATGCCAATTAATAAACTATTTTACACTTATGCTTCTTATGGCGTTCCATTATTTTCTAACGATTTTTAAAAGATATTTCCGTATATATATGTTATGTGTTTGTTTCCGGAATTCATAATCTACGGAAAAGTTATATAGGAATATCAGATAAAAACTCAACCTTGAAATAATCATAATCATAGTACTCCAGGGTCTTGAATTAATACTCGAAATTATGCTAGAAAAGTACATATAAGTCAAGAGTACAAATTGTATACCATACAGAAATAGGTTTGCTTATTAGAAACGAACCTAAAAGTATAAAAATCGATATCTCAGAGTACAATCGATTAAACGACATAAAGCGATAAAACGATTGCGATTTATTTGAAACAATTTTATTATTATTTTTTTGAGCGTCAAAGTTGAAGGGTTTAATTAATAGTAAATGATGGACAATGAAAAAACAAACCTCATAAATTAGATATAGAAAATAAATAATTCATATGCATTTGCGATAACGGATTTGAGGTAGTAACCATGTTCCTAAAACTACGTAATACATGCAATGTACCAACTTTTATTATGATATAACGAATACTTTAGAATATATAGTAAAATTTATTTCCACAAATACAACATACAGGGTGTTTGGCAGAAGACCGAAAAAATTTGTTGGTGGGTTAATTTCTAATTTTTTACCGATGAGATCTAAGTCGTATGTGATCCTGTTACTAATATACTAATATGTTCCAGTTTATTTAAAAAAAATGCCCTAAATTCCCCCTTCAAACCCTCATAACTATTTTGTTTGTGGTCACAATAACATGAAATTATTTTTTATTGCATGTTTGATTTATGTTTTCCATCTAAACAACAACAAAAAAAAAGCCATGTGAGCTTCCAAAATCCAAAAACAGGTAATTGCGTGAAGAAATAGCTTTTTTCAAAATTAATTGTAAAATGACAAGCTGCAGCTGAGAGCTTCGTTTTCTTTTAAAAAATTCCTTGGTTTACGCCCGTTCCAACGATATGCCACATGTAAAATAAAGTCATTCATTAAAGCGGTCAAAATTAAGGATTCACTGCAAGGTCCTAGCAATTGTTTTATCAATTGCTGATTACGAAACCAGTTTACGTACATAAAAAAGCGGTGATCGTAAGCAACTATTTATTTATTTTAACTATTTTATATATCGGTAAAAAATTAGAAATGAACCCATCGACCCACCAACAAATTTTGTCGTTCCTTCTGCCAAACCCTGTATATGTATAATGGTTTTCTGCAAACCATTGCTCTAATACCGACTTTTAAAAGCAAGTTCAATTAACGCTCGCTGAATCAACATAATAATTTAATAAAAAAATATAAAATAATTAACCATCCTACTATAAAAATTGAAGTTTGAAAACGCAATTTTCTTTCATGAACTAATATTCTAGATTGTTATCTAGAACATTTATTAATTAAATGGACGCATAAAATGCAAGAAATTTGACATTACTTATTGATAAAATATGTAATTGGTTTATAACTAACTATGTAATTGTAATGCATTAGCATGCATTGTAGCATGCAATGTAGCTCGATAATCACATTTTGGGGATTGAAATAACCAGAAGTTTAAATATTCATAGAAAGTGAGTGTTTAACTTTATTAGACTATTTGTATGATAGAATTATGTTTAAATAATTTTAAAGACAACGTTTTGAGTCTTTTTTATTCTCTAGTCGGTTCCTTTAAGAAGTGTTGAAATTTCCTATTACGTGCCCTATTATAAGCTTTATAATTGAAGTTATCTGTGAGACATAAGCTCTGAAATTCGCCCTTGGGCTGTTACGTCATGGGGAACTGGGCAAGAGTCGATTCGGGAGGATGTCGCCGCAACGAAGGAACGGAGGCCACCCGTCGTGCCGTTTGCAAATAATGCTGTGATTTCGGTCAACATCTTCATTGGTCCGGAGCTATTCGAGCCATTTGTTATCAGCGGGAGATGGCAGCAGTGTTCGGCTTGGGCTAGGCTGTGATGAAAAAGGGAGGTTTCGGCACTTAACCTTTCTTAGGTCATATTTTATGATTCGGTGGCTTTGTCTGTGGTCTAAGATAAATGCTGGTATGTAATATGTCAACATTTTTTTCGATTAAGCCCTTCGGCTGTTCTTTTTTCCTGTTTTCGCCATGATGCCTCCATCGGCTGATTATTGGACATTTATCAGAAAAGCGTATCCAGTTTCATAAGCTGGAAGGTCTTTCTACTTTAATACTTATGCTTTTGGGTACAATTAGGTTGCGTGACCCTTTTGTCCACGACGATAAATGATTTAATAAAAATATTTTGCTGACCACCGATATCTTCATCTTTTATAACAGATGGTTATTTATAATAGTCTGTCATCTTTCTCTTGAAAGCTTAAAAGGACTCATCCAGATTGGTACACTCAAAAAAATATTACTGCTTGAATTACAATAATTAGGGCTTGATGATTTATGTGATAATATTTATCCATTTGAATCAACTAGGAGTTAGTTTAGCTAACGATTTTCATGTCAATTTGACGAGAGAATTTTTGAAATAACGAAAATACATGTCTGTTTTATCGAAATATCAGATTAACTGAAATCATATGAGTTTAATTTTGAATTCATTTCATGTTAAACTGGAAATGTATTTTTCATAAATTAACATGCTCGAAAAGCGATACATATAATCTTTAAAGATATCATAATTGTGAATTCTTATTTATTTCCGCAGTTCAGTTTGATTGCGTGTCGAAATTCTTACGTTCAAATTCGTCTGGGGTCTACTTACGTTTTTCGCCGAGTCTGCTAATTAAGGCGAAACGTTAAAAAAGGTTCTTTCAGGAATTTCTTATTACTTAATTAATTGTTTTAAGATTAGCAGAAGGGTTTGTTGTTACTAGGAATATTTTGAAAGTTGTTTTGTTAAGAACTGACTGAATGCCGGTTCGGCTTTTTAAAGTATTAAGAAAATATAAGATAAACAAAATACATATCGTGTTGTCAAACTGACAAAAAATGTGAGTCTGTTAATCAATTAAATAATTTTTCAATGTATAAGCGGCATTAAGGAACCAGGATCCAATTTTGATGTCTGGATAATTATTTTTCAATTACTTTTTAATTAATTTATTTTTCCATTTAAGTATGGGCTTGTGTTACAAACTATTTACAAAATAAAAATTCATTAGGTAGCATTAATATTAGAGATGCCACGAATATTCGGCAACTATTCGGTATTCGGCTATTCGGCCACTTTTTTTCGCTATTCGGTATTCGGCCGAATATGGTTAACCATTCGGCCGAATACCGAATAGCAATTTATTTTTTATTTTTTTATTACTAGCTGTTTTCCTGCGACTTCGTCCGCGTAAATTATAGCCAATGTCCTTTCTAAGGCTCTAGAGTATCTGTGTACCAAATTTCATTTAAATCAGCAGTTCAGCAGTTTTGGCGTGAAATCGTCATAAACAGATTTATTTTCGTATTTATGATAAAATATAGTAAGGATTACCAAATAAATCATGAAAAAAGAACTCAAAATATTGCTCACAAAGATATTTATTTAACCAAAAAAAAACGAACTAACAAATTAATATTTAAAATCTACCAGTGGTAAGTTATGATGAATGAAAACAATTTTTTCAGCGTTTGTTGATAGCAGACGATTGCGTTTTTCCTCATAAATTATACCTGCTTCCGAAAACAGCCGCTCACTATACACACTGCTACCGGGAGATGATAAATAAATCTTAGCAAATTGTGAAAGGGTTGGATATTGTTTCGCGTTTGCTGACCACCACTTGTAAGGGTTTGCTGTCCGATCTAAACGAACAGATACCATGTAAAAATCAAGTTCATTTGCAACAGAATTTTTCTGTTCCACACCTTCATCTGAACGAACATTTTCTGTAGCGACAGTTGTGACTTGTCGCCCGCGGAAAGTACAAAGTGTGGCCGAATATTCGGCTGCCGAATGTTCGGCGCTTCGGCCAAGAACCTCGCCGAATATTCGGTATTCGGTATTCGGCCAAATTACTATTCGTGGCATCTCTAATTAATATGTATATATATATAAGCCGATTATTTTGAAAGTGGCCTAAGTCCAAATGATCATAAAGACTATTTTACTGTACAAAAATATAGCAAAGTAGCATTTATGATCATTTGGACTTGGCTCACAGAATTATTAGTATTAGACAAATTACATTTTGAAAGCATGACCAGTGAAATATATGAGAAGTTATGGCTACATATTTAGTTTTTAATAACATAATAACAATTTCATTAATAATCCTCATTCCAAAGAATGGAATTAAAGTGGGAAGAAATATATGAAGTTTATATGTTTAATAATTAGTCGGAATCTGAAGTAATTACTCTGAAAAACGCCGAGAGAAACAGTCTAAGTTGTTGAGTTTAATAAATGCTTAAGCCTTAAATACAAAAACTCAAAACACTTTAATCATTTGGGTAATCACCGAAAGTATTCTGTATACCTTAGGGCGACTACCAAGGGATCTCTTTGGATAAAGCGTTGAGAATCACACTTATTAAATTTTGACTAAACATTTTCTATTTATATTTCTGAGATTAAGGAAAATTTCAGTTTGGGAAAATCACCACCTAAAATTCGTCCAAGTCAATATAACACGTTTAGGATTTAAAATATTTTAATATATTCCGCTTACAATTTTATTACAAGATCTTAAGGGGGTAAATACAATTACACGGACAAAAATTACGCATTAGAAAACATTTTTTTTCACAAAGAAGGTTTAATGCAATCATTATAAAACTTTTTACACTTGTTAAGGTATAAATGAGGAATGTAAAAATATTTTTTTTTTAATTTTTGAAAACAAAATGGCGGCTGTACGCTGGCGTGAAGTTGACCTACAAAAAAAAAAAAAAAAAAGGCAACCACTCTGGACGTCATGTTATTGATCTGTAACAGCCCATAAAAAAAATTTTGGCTTACATATACATGTAATTTGTCGGTAAACCTCAAAAATTTAAAAAAAAAAAAATAATAATTCTGCGTTTGGTAGTGGTGGTATAATTTTCACTATTTTTTCAGCCATTTTTGCATTAATAATTCAATTTTGCAACAAAAAATTCAAAAAAATAAGGCTTACAGACAAGCCTAAGGTATAAAGAAGAAACCCTAAAAATTGGACAAGTGGTTTTCGAGTAATCGTAGTTGCCAATTTTAAAAATGTTGTTTTGTAAAAAATCGATAATTTTCACTATTTTTTCAGCCATTTTTGCATTAATAATTCAATTTTGCAACAAAAAATTCAAAAAAATAAGGCTTACAGACAAGCCTAAGGTATAATGAAGAAACCCTAAAAATTGGACAAGTGGTTTTCGAGTAATCGTAGTTGCAAATTTTAAAAATGTTGTTTTGAGAAAAACGCGTTTAAAGTTTTGAAAACCTGCTATGCGCTGAAAAAAGCGTTCTCGAAAAATGAAGAAAAAATATATAAGGAGTTCGATTTTCGACCTGAAACTTTTTGGAGCGTATTCTACGGGAAGTTTCCTAACTTTTTAGAGGAACAAAAAAAAAAATAGATTTTTTTGACCTTCTAATTGTATTTACCTCCTTAATATAACGCTCTTGGGATTTGAACAAATTTTTACTTCAGTATGATACATTTAAATTGAACTAATACAAATTTCTATTTCGAATTTTTTAACACTTATTAAGATATCAGGTTTGGGGTAATTGTCTACTTAAATTTTTCCAAGTCAAACTACTACTCGTAGACAAATTTTTAGCTTGGGAAAATCACCAATTGAATTTTCTCCTTGTATGGTATTAATACGTAGAATAATTTATTTGTGACACTACTACTAAGTAAATCTTGTTTCAAAATCCTCGATCTCCATTTTGAAACCACGAAGAACATATTATAATTACAAAAACTAGATATTTGATTCCATTACATGTGGGTCATTCCATACAAAATCATCAAAATTTAAAAAAAAATTGAAGCCGCACTATTTTTGATTTCGACGAAACTTGGTGGGTATCTTTGTTTAGATGTCAGAAGAGAAAATTCACCATCATTTAATTTTTCTGATGTCTCAGCTTCGGTGCGCGACCGCTAGAGTACTCAAAAAGTGTGATTTTTACGCTCTACTACCATGCGCTGTCAAAATTGTTCTATTAGAGATATTTGAACATTTGTGGTTGCAATTGAAAGCTACAATATAGTAGTTTTAGGAAAAAAATATAGAAATAGAAAAATATTTTTATTCGAAGTATACTAGCATCCTGAAAATACGATTTTTTTCACATTTTTATATGATTTTCAAATGGCTGTAGTATCTTTCCTGGTAAATTAAAAAAATTTATTTTTTGTGTACATCATGTCCATATATTAAACAAAACAACAGTCCATTATAGACTCGTTCGACAAATTTTTTATATTAAAAAAATAAGCTTGAAATTTGAAAATTTCTGAAAATTGCATATTTCGAGCTTCAAAATGAAAATGTGGGACAGGAGATAGAGAACTGAAATTCTCAGGAAATTTAGGTGTAACCTTGAACTTTAAAGACCCGTTGAGTTTGTTTTGTTTTTTGCATCGCTCTAGGAATTACAGCCATTTCAATACAGCTAGTAATGCAGATTTTCCTTTTTAATTAGTTTCTTTTCTTGTTTCACAATACGAGGAAACAACAACGCAGTAATAAAAAAGAACAAATAAAAAACAAAATGAAAAATAAAAATCAAAACAATATGTAGTAGATACTCCGTATACATACATCCCAAATGAAGAAGGCGATTTAAATAAATATATCCCAAAAGAATAATGCAATTTATCGTAAATGAAGAATGCGATTTCAAATCTCAGAATTTTATTTTGTTACTCTAACATTAATATCATTATTAATACAACAATGAATTATTAATATTTTATATTATATTGCTTGACATGTTAGACATACTTATACTTACAATTTCTGAATTATTTGAAGCCTAGTAACTATTTACGAATTTTCAGTTTACTTTGAGAAATGGGTACAAAACTATGAAACATTCTTGTTCCCTTTATTGTAATAATATTACTAAATCTATCACATAAAAATTTATCCGCAGCTTCAACATCAGCATTGTATTCAAAAAAAAAAAAAAAAAAAATCGATTCCAGTTCGTTCGGAACAAAAATTGAACATAGCTTTAGTAGTTAATATATGACGATCTTCAATTCGTTGTAAACTAGCTTTCCGCAGTATTCGTTTGATCGTTCCATCACATGGACTTTTCCCGTGAGAAGTGGCAAAAAAATACCACTCTGCTTCCAACCCAAAATCATCATTATGATGACATAGATTAACAATATTTTTCTTATTTTTGTATTGAGCCGCTGATCCATCGATGAAATATTTAACTTTTTTAAATTCTGGATAATATCTTTTGATGTATTGAATGAACACTTTTTGAAATGAATAGAAAACTACAGTACTATGGGTTAAGTAGTCCCTAATTACACAAAATGTTTTTAACTTAATCAAACTATCTTTTTTATGATATACTACAAAAGGATGTAAAGTGGCTTGATCTCATTTGTTTGCTAGCATTTACGGAGTATCTGCTACACATTGTTCTTTTTTTATTACTACATTATTGTTTCCTCGTATTGTGAAGTAAGAAAAGAAACTAATTAAAAAGGAAAATCTGCATTACTAGCTGTATTGAAATGGCTGTAATTCCTAGAGGGATGCAAAAAACAAAACAAACTCAACGGGTCTTTAAAGTTCAAGGTTACACCTAAATTTCCTGAGAATTTCAGTTCTCTATCTCCTGTCCCACATTTTCATTTTGAAGCTCGAAATATGCAATTTTCAGAAATTTTCAAATTTCAAGCTTATTTTTTTAATATAAAAAATTTGTCGAACGAGTCTATAATGGACTGTTGTTTTGTTTAATATATGGACATGATGTACACAAAAAATAAATTTTTTTAATTTACCAGGAAAGATACTACAGCCATTTGAAAATCATATAAAAATGTGAAAAAAATCGTATTTTCAGGATGCTAGTATACTTCGAATAAAAATATTTTTCTATTTCTATATTTTTTTCCTAAAACTACTATATTGTAGCTTTCAATTGCAACCACAAATGTTCAAATATCTCTAATAGAACAATTTTGACAACGCATGGTAGTAGAGCGTAAAAATCACACTTTTTGAGTACTCTAGCGGTCGCGCACCGAAGCTGAGACATCAGAAAAATTAAATGATGGTGAATTTTCTCTTCTGACATCTAAACAAAGATACCCACCAAGTTTCGTCGAAATCAAAAATAGTGCGGCTTTGACCATTTGATGATTTTCTGTAGAATGACCCATGTGTAATAAATAATTGTATAATTTATAGTAAAGCTTATAAAATTTAAAGATATTAGAGAATAAAGAACTATGATACTTTAGGAGGTCGAAGGTAAAAATGTTTTATTTTTTGTGCAATAGATCCAGATAGCCTTTTGGAGTAATAATTGTATTTTCGATTAAGGTATGTCATGTCGACATACTAACCAATATGCAACGTTTCTTTAAAAACTGATTAAGTTCTTAAGACGTTATATAATTCAGGTGTATACCAACCAGCTGTTGTACATAAACAAACCTTATTAAATAACTTAGATTAATTTATTATTATTTCCCTATTTGTATAAATAGCCGCATAGTTTATATCGGACACGTAATCAGCTGTATGAAATTAAGTGTGACTTGAAATTATTTTTAGATGTGTCACCATCGCTTTCCGTGAAATCTAGTGAAAAATGCAGAACGGTAACAATCGCCGATTTTCTATACTTTTCCCCAGACGAATCTCTTGAGCGCAATACCTGAGATATTAATCGCGAATTCTTTATGCGCTACTTGAGAGCTTCTTATCGCATATGAAATTAAATTTTACGAGCAAGCCTAGTTGTGCGCACAGCTCCAATAAGCGGGCGGAAATTTGCGCAGTATGACGACGATGAGTGGAGATTTCTAATATTTCTGAAACTGAGCCGTGATTTATACATAATTCGAGTGAACGTGGCGACCCAGAATAGACTGGCGGTCTGTCAATTGCTGTCAATTACTGGCGATGCGCAAGGCAATCTCAAAAGATTTCTTCGGTGTACCTGTCTAACAGGTAAGAAAGCATAGTCGCACCGTGCCTCCACCGCTGCCGCGCCGCGTGGAATTTGATAAACGGCAGAAGACGACGATGATCTTCGAGCCGCAAAAGTCTTCTCATCGAAAACGAGTGAAAGTTGCAAAGATGGACCGTCGCGTCGTGCCATTTGAAAGAAATTGACAAGGTAAGCACAGGCAAGCGGCTCCGCCAGCTAATGATCAGTTCTTGATGAGCTGGGGAAAGATGTTATAATGCCGGTAATTGCCGGCGATCACAACCTCCCAATAGGGAACAATTCGCGGTAAATTCGTGAGGAAAGTTGTCGGACGGCGCGGCGGATGCAGGCGAGTAACGAGCATCTGCAGAGAAAGGCGATCTCAACAGATGTGCAGTACTAAGAAAAATTCTTGGGAACTCGCCGGTGTTCACTGGTTGATCAATTCTGAATTGTAAATTCCTCTGGAACTGGTTCTTAATCAGATGATCGCTTTGAGTGATCGAGACAGGTATAAAGGGATAATATTTTGTTTGTAATGTGAAAGGGCTCGATGAAGAGCTCATTGACCTGTGGACTGAATGATCGCTATTACTCATCTTGAAGTTTTTGCTGAGTTTTCTTAGGTTAATAATTATTTCTGTATTTTTTTTTCTTGCAATAAATATATGCTTTAAATAAATCTCACATTCTAATTCGATTCTCACACGTGATACTTAAGATGACACGACAATAATTCGTAATTATCATAAGTTTTGTTCTGATATTTTCTGTTTGAACGAAACTTAAAAAACTTATAGGGGCACGTTACTTGGACGTGTTGTATAGCTAGTTAAATATGTTGGCTTTTCTTCGTATTATTAAATCAATAAAATGTATATTTCACTGACCAAGATCAAGATCAAAACCATGTTTACAAGAGTCGACCAAGAACAAGAGCGAACTGTGAGATTTTTGCTGAGTGCAAATTATTTTTTTACTTTTAGTCTAAAGAGAGTCGCTAGTTAAAAAAAAAAAAAAGATCATATCTTTAACACGGGGATTTAGTGAAGGCCGAACTTTATGAAATGTTAATAAAAATTTATTGACTTGGTAGGGGAGATGGGGGTAAGACGGGGTAGCGGGTAAGACGGGGTACCCAGCGAAATTCACAGTTTAAACTGACCAATCACGCTCGTTCATGCATCGTTCGATGCGCCGCCATGACACCTGTCAGTTGTCCGGCCATTATTTGTTCGCAAGTGTACGCGTGGCGAAATAATCTAAAAAAACTGTTTTACTGCAAAATGCTTATCACATTTTCTTCCAGTTTGACACGTGACTGTGGTTTGTTAAATAATACTAGCTGGTGATGTGTTACTGCTATTGACGTATAAACTAACCTACAATAAGGTAAACATTGTGTTTCCTTGAGATTGCCGGCTGTTTCTTTTTTGTTTTAATTATTATTAGAAAATGGCACGGTAGGCAAGATGGGGTAATGACTACACGCCATGTATGTATTGTATAGAAGTATATTCCGCTTCCATTGAAGGGTGGATATCATGCTCAAATTGTGGAAAATGGGCACATAATAGCTGTGTAGGAATCGACGATGATGATGACGAAGCCTTTCACGTCTGCGAGTTGTGCCAGTCAAAATAATCATCATTCTGTCTGATAATTCTCATTACCCCATCTTACCTCAGGGGGGTACCCCATCTTACCAGCACCATGGGGCAAGACGGGGCAAAACACCTTTATTTTGATTTTGATTTTTTTTTTCTAAAATGTATAATTAAAAGTTTCTTATTTCACCAAATATTAGAAGAGTAATAAATAGTTGTTAATTAAAACATAAATATGAATGTCTCACTACGTAAAGTTTTCTTTTATTGATCTTCAAACCTTAAGTACCCCATCTTGCCACCCTCTCCCCTACTAATTTAAGTTATACTCCAAATTTGAAAGTGGTTTGTTCTACAGTTTTTGAGACATTGTGATTCAAAATTTGATTCTTATACACGAGCTCTGATGGCGATCGTTATTATTACTGCAACTTTTATTAAATATAACTTAAAAGCAGTAGAACGAAAATCATTGAAATTTAGAGCATAGGTGTACCTAATACACTGAGAAAATTAAGTATTAAATTAAAATTATTAAAGTAAAATTATAGTTAAAATATCTACCAAATATGGTAAACATTACCAGTTTACTTGATTAATCATACCTATACCTATACCTAAAATATAGTGTGCCTTTTCTTAGGATTTGTTAAAATTATTGATAGTTAACCTGTTAACTGATTAGTTTTTCTTAGAAAGCTCGATATGTGCTGAATTCATTTCAAGCAAAGACGCGTATTTACGACATAAGCAAAGTAAATTACTATGCGTTATAAAAGTTGAAAAAGTGTAATATTTTTAAATTGGGTTTGATTCAACATTAAATGTAGTTTTATAATTACAAACTGATTTATGCAAAAATATGGAACTTTTGACATTGACGCATATATACGACATAATCAGTTAACAGGTTAAAAAATGTCTAAATATTATATAACTTTGATTTAATTGATAATTTCTTTAAAAAAACACTGTTAGTTTAAGAAATACGAATGGTAGACAATCGTTGGTAGACTCAAAAAATTGCAAAATAATCGGCATATCCCGCAATTTAAAAAAAAATTCTATTACTACTTTTTTTATTATATTTTTTACTTTTTTCAATTGGAGTTTGCGAAGGATCTTCTCTTACTTCTTTCATTTTCGAAATATTCAATAATTTCCCTATTATTTCACTACGCCTGGTTTATTAACCAAATGACTAACTCACTCAGCTACCAAAACAAACTTTCAAAAAAGAAATTTAGTTTTTCCAACACCAATTTGTTCAACCATGAATTTTTACATTTATTTATTACGCCGCGCTTTTTCATTTTCATTTCATAAATTTCTCTCTATACATCTATTTTCTGGATCATTTACTAACTTTCCGTAGATCGACATTTTGAAAAAAGTTAATACTATTCTGAGTTATTAAGCCCCATCCTCTGTTCATTGGAGAATTTAACGCGGATTTCAGTTCACAAATCTTTATCATTTTCCTTTATTAGGGTTCCGTACCTCGAAAGGAAAAAACGGAACCCTTATAGGATCACTTTGTTGTCCGTCCGTCCGTCCGTCCGTCTGTCTGTCTGTCAAGACCCTTTTTCTCGAAAACCGTAAATTTTTAGTTACATCATATAATAAAAATATTTTACGGAACCCTAGGTGCGCGAGTCCGACTCGCACTTGGCCGGTTTTTTTTTATATTCTTTATTGTTGACTACTTAAATAGTATTAGTATCTGTAAAATCATTTACTCGCTTTACTTAGGAGATCTACTAACTTATTTATCCAAATATTTGATTGGGGAAATACAATTGCAAACGAGACCAAGACTTGGCAGACAATACCAAGCTCAAGCCCAAGGGCAAGGCTAAGTTTGTTGATGCAAGACTGAGACCGAGTATGTGTTTTCATCACTAAATATAAATTTAAATCTCACTTCTTTATCATTTTATTAAAAATCCTGTAACCCTCTCTGTACTTAACCCATCAGTTCCCAGTGTTACCTGTAGGTGACAGCAGTTTATAATTTTTTTTCCCTAATGATAACTCAAGAAACTTTTTACTATTAGGATATTAGTGAATAGTAATATTTGGGTTTTTTTTTGCACACTGATGTCATGTCAGCTGTCAAATAAATTAAATTATTTCTAACGGTATTATTATTATATTTCTAATTTTTTGTCGTGCCAGTGACTTGCTCTGCAAAAATTGCAATAAAAATGTCAAAAGCCTGAGTATTATATTTTTTCTTACTGCATGTCATTTTTTAATAAATATACTAATATAATCAGCGCATTTTGTGTGAAAAGGAAATTCCAAAATATGTGTTAAATTTTCAAGTGTCATCCGTAGGTGACACGTTTTTTATAAAAACCCTACAAGATTTTTTTAGAATAATTTTACTATTCTTCTTGAGGATGTCTAAGGAATACATAACAGAAAAATAATATTATTTTTTCTATTAATTTCGTCATGGGGATTGAAGGGTTAAGATTCAGTTCTTGAATTTTTTTAAATTATTATAGTTATGCTTCAGTCACTTTTAAAATGATTAAACAAATTATATAAACAATTCACAGTTTACAATTTTTTATAGTAAGTTGTTAAAGTGGTAAAAAGGACTCGTTGAAACAGGTGAACAGTTCTTTATCTAATGAAATCCTCCAACTAACAATTTGCAAGATTCAATTCCTAAGCAAATTTTAAATGGGTTTACTTATAAAGCTTATAAAGATTTATAAAGGTATTTTTCTGAAACTCAATTCTTACAGCGTATTTATTTTTTTACTTCTTAAGGAATTTGTTCTTATATTACTTTTAAAAGCATTTATGGAGAGTGCACCCTTGAAAGAAACTATTACATAGTATAATTATAAAATGACTTTTCATATGTTGTTCTGATTACTGTCTTATTAATTTTGTGTTAATGTATTATAAGAAAAATAAGAACAGATTATTTTAAAAGTTTTTTTTAAAACATTTTTAAGTTTAAAAATAAATTAGTTACTCTGAAGTGTTTAATTCACTTATTATATGGAAATGACGCTATTTTCGAAATATTTTTGCATTTTATAAAGAATTGAATGAAAAATGAAAATATGTATTCACTTCAAATATAACTTAAATCTATAAATTACAGGATGTAAAATACCCAGGAAGATTAAACAGTATATATTTTTTTCTGATACAATTTAGATTTTACATCATAAAAATTGGTACTAATTAAGACGTTCCATGTGATCCAAATTTTATTATTGTACATAGTTATCAAAAAGCAAAAATTGCCCATTCTCGTTTGACGAAAATTTCTTTCACCCTCCGTTTTCAAAAAAAAAAGGAGTTTTGTATTTTTCTTCGACAACAAATATCGTTGTATGTTTAGAACATTTGATAAAATTGCTAATTTCGTTTATTTATTATAATTTAAGTTAATTTTTTTCAAATATTGTTTTCGAAAATCTCACTTAAAATATGAATACGTCGTAATATGTATGATTTCTTTTCTTCAAAAACATTAATAAACTTGATTAAAAATATTAGGAGGAGATAAATACAAATAAGAATAATAAGATATTAGTTTGTATGTCGTTATCATGTTAAGTATATGTTAGTAAGTTCTCTTAATTTCCATTGAATTTTTTTAAGATTCAAGAAATAAGTTCAATTTTTTGTATGGGGAGATAATTATTTAGATTTTTATTAGAGTTATGTGTGGACAGACTATGTATGGTATACGTAAGCACTTTATAAAAGTTTACATTACAGTAGGAAACAAGAATTTAATTTCGCAAATATTGTCCTTTTAGTTTTAAAAGAAAAAAGCTATTTGCTTACCCTGTATGTTACAAAGTATTATTTTAAATTGCAAATAAGTTGGTGCATTGAGAAACATTTTCGAGCTTTATCGCAACCTTTATGCGAACAAACCTTTTCCTAATATATGTTAAACATTCTAGCTGTTTTATAGCCATCGGGTTGATTTCATAAGCACAGCAGCATTAAAAATAGTACATTATGTCCGCAACGGAACTACGTTAGAAAATGTGGAACTAAAATGAAATATCCCACGGCATGCAGCTAAAGGTCCAAATCACTTCCAAATTTATTCAGAAATGATTCGTTCCCAGCGAAGCAAACGGGCAGCTGAGTATTTCTACTTTTGCCGTCCAAATTATTAAGAATTAATGAGTTGTTTAGTCGTCATGTCTGGCGTAATCACACCGTTTGACTTATTAATTCAGACTTTTCGAAAGTCTTGCTAACGCCACACTGAAGGTGCACTGTGTTTTGAACTAAATCCATCTATCTTTCTATCTATCCCCAGACTAGACACTGAATAATTCATGGATCCAGCCAGTAAATTTTGGCTGGCCAGGAGTCAAGGACTTGAGGTGGAGAAGAAAGGATAAAGCTGCTCCATCCTCGATGATCCGATCCCCGATGTGTGGTCCCGTTAAATATTCATGCGATTAAAGATACCTGCTAACCCAACCAGACTCTTGTAATTACCGACAATGAAAAAACTTTAAATCCGCAGTTCGTGCTTATTCAACGACTTTCATTAGTTGCCAACTTGCAAGTCATGCGTTCCGACCACACGTTTAATCTGCGGGAAATGGCGCTCTTGGGCTATCGCCCGTATTTCTTCCAGTAATAATTTACTCAAACTCTCGCCAGAGTATGTACTGAAATTAAATTAATAATTTCATCCGAGATTTTATGACCAGCAAGATAGTACTTACTTAGATTGCACTCTGACTGCAAGCTAATAAAATTTTCAAATTCTTTCATTGGAATTTTCGTTGACTGTTAGAACTCTAAATTTTTGTACCTGTATTGCACCTTATTCAGAAAATATATCATATGAATAGGAGTTGAACAATTCTTAAAAATTGGCTTTGGGAGTTAGAGAATGTAAAACTAGCAAGTCAAGAAATTTTTAGAAGTTCATTTCGAACTTTTAAAAAATAAAGAAATCATATCGATATTTCGAAAACTTCTAAATTATATATGACCTATTATAAAAGTTATTTATTCTATTGAGAACTATCCACAAAGTGACTTGAAAGGAGGCATTACATACATTACAATTTACGGAAACCTAATTTTAATCTTTATCTTAAAACCTCCAGCTTTTCAAAGTGTAAGGCTAAGTGCAGAAGGTCTATAAACGCTATACCTCGCTTTTCTTATGTACTTATTACATAAACTCCAATGTCACGTTTGTTTAGATTTTTTTTGCAAGTATACTATAAATATTTTCGAAAATAGAATTTGGTGTTTAAGAATATTCTTAATTCCTACTTGATATAATTGTTTTTGATTTATTTCATTCATAACTCACCATAATAAAACATAAAGTCACAATAAATAAGAAAATAAAAAGTTAAAAAAATTGGACAAATACGGAGTATGGGAAATTGGACCCCAGCAGATTTGATTGAAATTTTATTATGATATATTCTGTGTCATATCGATCAAAAGTTAACAAGGGCTCGAGGCAGTTCAATGGGCTCTTTACGAGTTATGCAGGTAACTTTAATCGCCTTTCACGGTTGTCTTTTAAAGTAAGCAGTGTGGCCAAACATGTTTTAGACAAAAGGATTTGCAGGGACATTTGATGGAGGTCTTGACACAGGTCAAATTCAGGGATGATCAAGATTAACTAGATTTTGTTAAACGAAAATCTTTTATTTTACTTAAGATTTGAAAGAAAGTTTTAAATTCAAAGATTCTACACTTGTCTCTGCCTATTTAAAATGCCGCTTTTACAGTGGTGTATCGTACTTAAATTTCAGGCTGAGATTAAAATTAAATTAATTTCATAATTTTTTTAATTTAGCGATGCCATTAGCAAAATGTTTGTGCCTTTTTTGACGTAAAAAATTAAATCCTATATTTTTCAGTCTAAGTTTAAACTCCGTTTAACTCTGGTCAAGTTTAAATTTTCTGACGTTTTAATCCATACACACATCATTATATGGGATACGAGACTATACAGAACGAGTTTATAGACGCCGGATGATGTGGTGCACTTTTAAAACTTAGAGTATTCAATTCATTTATTTAAGGGGGGGTATGGTATTTTTGCGTTTTTTTTAAATGTTCTCATATAAATGTACAACATTTCAAGATTATTGTGTTAAAATTTGAATTTTATTGGAGTAAAACTAACGGAGATATGGAGTTATAAGTCACCGCCGCACAGTGGGCCCAATCAGTAACTTTTTTGTTTGTTGACATATCTGTATGAATTTTTTTATATATGATATTGAGAATATAGGCTTTCTAAGTATAGTGCCAAATATAAATATATATATTTTTTTTAATTTAAAAATAAATATTTGAAGAAGTACTTTCACTTTGTCATAGTAAAACCTAAGCTTATATTATGTGTATTTTTTAATTAACCATTACAATTTTAAAATTGCAATGTTTAGCAATTATAAACGCAATATTACAGTGTACGTGAAAACTTAACCTTATTTTAAACTTATCGGTGTAAAACTCCCTTTTAACAACAAAATTCGTTAAAAATAATATTGTAATAAAATTAACGGTAAACAAGAAAACCCTGACAAAAACTTTCAAATTTTTAAATAAAAAAATATAGGGTTTTATTCACTTCATAAAGTTTGTTAAAAATTTTAAATGTTAGCGCTGTTTGCCGATGCCGAGATTTATATTGCATTTTATAGTTAATTTTATCTAGGATAAGGAGGAGTAAAAAAAATTTGCGGATCTTTTGCGCTTTTTTGTTTAGAATTAAAAATTGTAGAAATGACGATTTCCTTAGTATTTCCTTCCCATTTTCTCGCTAATTTATTTATTTAAATTTTTTAAAATATTTATTGCTTTTATGGTTAGGAAAAAGTTTGTTATTTTAACAAGGTAAAACTGTTAATTCAAAAATTATTCATATTTGACATTAAATAAATATGGTGTTCAAATGAACACATACATTTTAAATTCAACTAAAAGTATTTTTGACGTTTAAAATAAAAATGGAGCCATATTTAAAATTTAAAATCAACGCCTTTATTAATGCAAAAACATGTTTAATAAAGCATTTTTATTTATTTATACAACTTTCTTCTCTCTGTGCACACCCTCATAAACAAATGAAAAAAATCCCTTTTTTAAATATTTTTTTTTATGCAATCGGTAAAGGTTAAAAATATAAATTCAGCCACACCCACGATTATGCTTGGAACAATTTACGTATTCCCGTAATTGGATAAATATTTAAATATGACTCACAACTCATATCGTTGAACTGAGTCGATTGGCACTAAAAAATATTTAGTTTGGAGCATCGGGCAATAAATGCAGGTTGCTGCATTCCAGATTTTATAATTGCACTTGTATAAAAGCATAAATGCTTTGTTCTATTAGGATTAGATGCTTTTCTGATATTCTACCCCCGACGAAAACTTGGCAGCCCTGAGGTTCATCTGAGGCGGGAAATCGCACTTTACAATTTAACGGAAGCGTCTCAAGCCTTCGCCAAGCCGCAAGACAACGCCGGGAATAGTCGCGACGTTGGGTTAGCGTGTGGATCACAGTGGTGCAGCGCAAGTAATGTGAGCGTCTTGGGTTTCAGCGCGTCGGTTCGGTTAGACCACACGACCCAAAAGCACTCGGGAGAACACTTGACCTCGTATTTTAACGGTTATCAATGAATAGCTGCTTTCGCCCTCGGCTCATGTTACCAAGGCTCCCGCAGCTCACCTGTCGCTTTTAATTAAATTGGATCCAGTCCAGCCCAGAGGATGTATCATGAAAAAATTTAAGATTCATAAAAGTTATGCGAGACGCTCCGCCCCTCTCTTGAAGGGCTCACCAGCGTTTGCCGCGAGCCGGAGGGTAGGTACAAGTTGCTCCTAATGAGCGACGACGACGTTGTAAAACTTCCGCGTGGAGCGGCTATTGATTTTTTGGCGGCCTTTTTAGGAACGAGCGCCACTCCAGCGAGAACCCCTAATGGAAAGTACTTAGCGGGGCTAAGTATGGTTTTCCCGGGGGTTTGAACAAGCATCAAATTTGCCGCAAAGAAAGTTCTCCATGGGGGACCAACGGCACCCTAGGCAAAAGTTGGGCTAGCAAAATCCTCGCGAAATTAAAAAGAGGATTTCGCCGCGGGCAAAGCAGTGCAGGTGCTTTGGAGACTGGGGAGGGAGATTATTTTAATTTTCTATTTCTAACAACCCCACATTTCAATTGCAGTTCATCATCCGGCTGAACAATGGGTCAAAAGCCATTTCTAGGAAGTAAAATTGTAAAGTAAAGCAAAACACGTTTTTAATGATGTAATAAATGTGATTTATCAACTCTGGTAGGAGTTTTAGTACAATTAACGGTAGTACAATTTGTATTTTGTTTTTTTTATTAGATAATGAATGGGTTCTAAAACAAGCATTTCAATATTTCAAATAAATAAAATCATATTATATGGGCCGTAGAAGCAGTCAAAGAGAGGGGAATTTTAATTTTGCTCCCCCTCGCATTTATTTTCGATTTTTTTGATTAGTAGAATGTGGTGGCTCTATTCTCATTATCTTTTGTGTAGTTGTACTATAGTTTTGTAAAGATTTTCCTCGAATTTCGGGGTCCTGCCAACTGAAGGGTTAAGAGGTTCTTATCAAAGAATATCGAATAATAAGAAAAGCGGCACTCTAACAAACTCCAACTAGTATTCAAGCTCTCAAAAATACACCTAGCAAAATTTCCCTTTGGATGAGAGATTTTTATAATGAGAATTTGAAATGCGAAATTTCGTTTTCCGGGATTTATTTTGAAATCCGATATTTCGTTATTTAAGATTTTAATTTACGAGCAATCGTACTGCTAGTACCCATTATATAAAACGAGACAAAATTTTGTGCATGAAGATAATTGTATTTTCGGTTGCTACTCCTTAAAACATAAAATGTATATAACAAAGGTTTTTTGGAAAAATTTGCTGAGTCAACTTATAGCCAATCAAAGTTCGGTCGAATGTTTATTGCTACTATGAGACAATCATAAATACTGGAAATTTTATACGTACAAAGTTGAGGACTTCAACCAGACTTGAGCATTGAGTCAAATTTACTTAAAACAGGTATCAGTAGAGCTTTAAACAGGCTTAAGTCAAACTTAAACCGGATTTGAATGAATATTCGACGACGTTTTCAAATTTTGATAGTGGATTTGAAATCAGTGGACTTGAAAACCCCATTTTACATATTTTCTTTGAAAATTCTTACAGTTAAGAAATTTTGTTCGTACTACTGGACCCTTTATCTTGAATTTTCGAAGTTCTAATGCAACATCGACATTTTTTAATCAAAAGTTATAATAGCCTCCGTATTCATTATTGTTAATTACGATATTAAGGACATTAATTAAAACGCATGGAGTAGAGAATAATAATTGTATTTGCACGATCTATACTGATCGGAGAATCACAGTAGAAGAAGCGTACAATTTTACTTTCAAGACTTTGACTTGATATATATTCAGTTTAACTATTGTGTTTGGCTGTATGTTACAGATTTCTGGGCAAAATAACAAGCTAATAATGAATCAGAGCAAAATAAGTTATTTTACCACTCTACCTTCACTTCATATATGCCAAACGTGTTTTTAGATATTTCCGCAAAAATTTGTAATGCTTCCTACAGAGAATCAAACTTGTACAAATATTTTGCGAACAGATTGCTCATACTAACTGAGTAAGTCGGTTTACGAGAAAAACAATTATATTATGTTAAAAACTTTTCCACAAAAATTTATAAAAATTAAAAACATATTTTACATATTTTGACTTGTAATCTTTATTGTGAAAATACTTTGCACAATCAATTTTCATGGGAATTAATTTGCAAATCAAGGGCTATGCTTATGGTATGGTTTAAGAGCGAAAATATAATTTGGTATAGTACTACTATCTATTTCTAAAAAAATGAAGTTCTCCCCTTAAGTTCATTGCTTATCACTCAGAGCCTTTCTTTCATCGACAAAACACAAAAATTAAATAAATAATCATGATTATTCATACATATGTACTTGTTAGTATGAAGACTAGTTATTATAGTAATATACAAAATTGTATATCATTTACTGAGATGACCTTTTATATTTTTGAAATATTGTATAAATTTGTTGTCTTGTTAAGCTAAGTTTCTATTTAAATATATTATTTCGTTCTTGTAATACATGTATAACAGAATTTGAAATACATAAATTAGAATTTCAATAATTAGTAGTATTTTTCAGCAGAAAAATAACTTACAAAACTCGATATTTAAACTTATTCGCTATTTTGATTTTAACTTAATTAATTAAAAAACTGAAAACAAAGCTGGAAAAAGGCACCTTGAAAGTCAGACTGGTCCCGGAAGGTCAGTGCAAAACATCAATTTATTTGACTATGTTCCCTAAATGTTCATATTTTTTAAGTGTTTTTGTTTTTCTTGAAAGAAATCCTGGTATTATATAAATTAACCTATTGAGATCTTATGGAATTTTAAAATTTCCTCGATTTAATTTGATACATAGAATTGATATTTGAAAAAAAAATCATACAGCATTCTTTTACAGAGCGGCTTGTAATGTGTTCCCGAGTTCACAAATAATAATCCCTATTGAACTTAAATTTTCCTCTACTTTGTACTTCATCCACCCTAGCTACTACAAAAAAATGGTGGCCACCCTAACCTCTTATTATCTATTTATGAGTATTTTTCTAAATAATCCTACTTATCTGTTGCCTGATATGAAATGTTGTAGTTTGGTGTGGTGACCGATTTGTGATGTTTACAGTTGAAATATCCTGCCTGCGATGCTTGAAGTTCATGTAATGTTTAGATGTTATATGTTGTGTACTGCAACTGCGTGTTTGAATGTTGTGTGAATGTTGTATGTTGTAAATTGCGTGTTTATTTGAATACTGTGTGTTGTAAACTGTGCGTTTGAATGTTAGATGTTGCAAAAGTTATGCGTCCCCTCTGTAGACTCTTCCCTTTGGGAAAAAATTTGACTAAATGCCCTTGGGAAGCTAAGATATTGCCATTGCGGGCTTTGAGATATCGATGGCGCTGGGGCATAACAATTTCCTATGTCCTACTTCTAAAGACATACTGTTCGTCTGTCTGTCCGTTTGTTGGCAAATTCGCCAAATCGTAGCGAAGGCAGATGGTGTAGTTTTGCCGGCCAGCCGCTCGGCGGGCAAAATTGTAACAATACTATACTAACTAAATGGACGTCACCGTGACGTTTATTTGTTTACAATTAAAGGTAGTTTCCGGGCACACATTACAGGCTAGCTGGTCAAAAAAGAATTATAAAAAAGTGCTACAAACCAAACTCGGAACCTTCCATCAATAAATCATGGATTTTTAGCGGCAGTATGACGATCTTTTGGGTTCAAACCCACAGATTCGAGATCAGTTCTTTCTTTTATTTTGTTTATAAAGGGTCACCAACCTAATTGAGTATAAGACCCTCTCCTTATCTACAGTTATTGTTTATACATATCTACAATAGTTTATTGGCAAATGATCAATTAACTTGCAACAATACTTTGTAGAGTTTTTGTTCGTGGTTTTTAATTTTTTTTATTTTGGACTTTTTAGACGATTTGAACGATATTTGAAAACTTGATTTTATGTAATGGAAAAAAAAAGTCCAATAACAATTTAATTTGTTCAGATCTTCTAAATTAGATTCCTCCTTATAGACGTCTTATTTAAATTCTATAAAGTTCAGCATTTTAAGTTCGTAAATAAAATTTTTTTTCGGAATCTCATGATTAATTTATTGTAGCAGAATGGGGCGGCCACTTTCTGGAATACCGTCAGGAAAAAGCAGAGAATTTAAGTAGTCAGTTAAATTGATCTTATTTTAATTAACTTTATTGTACGGCAATCAGAACTTGATGAATATTGAGCAAATAAATAGATAGATAGAAAAAAAGGATACTATTATAAACAGTAGCGTGTAAGTTACGTGTTGGTTGGAAAGTAATAAGAGAAGGACATTTTATCCTAATGCTCTCTTCTATTATATATCCCAGTTGTTCTAAGAAGTTATATCCTAAACGAAGAGAATAGGATGGAGACTTTACTGTGCTTCTTTTTAATTTGATTAAATGTTAACACCAAACGAGGTAAAAATTAAAGTAAAACCGCCAAATCGATAGATAATAAAATTCAGTAAATTTTATTTGTTATAAATATAATTACAAAAAATTTTGATTGCATGGATTAAATTTATATGAAGGGTCCAGGGGAAAAACGGCATGAGTCCTGTATGTATTTTAGGACTAAAGCTGTTTTTCCCCTTTTGATGTCTTAATATTCTGAAAGTACTCGCAAAATGCCAGAGGAAGGCACCACTAACTCAATGTTGATAAAAAACGGGCTCATGCCGTTTTTCCCCTGGACCCTTCATAGGTTTCAATTATTTAATTTTTAATTATCAAGTTATGATTTCTTCAGTTTATACATATATATTAGGGTGGGTCGAAAAAAAGTTACCCCCCTGGAAAGTTTCGTCATGTGACGTAGATCAACAGAAAAATATGTAAAAAATTCATACTCGAAGTTTAGCGATCGCAATATTGACATTTATTCTGGTCGATATGGGGAAAACGGATTGGGGGCATTTTCGTATGGCATGGTTGGTGTGTGAGTGTGTAAAAGGGGAACCTGGTGTTGCGAGCCATTCTGCTGGATGATGCCCGATTCGGCGACCAGCTTGCTGTCTCCACTGTTTCTGGAGGCTAATCGTCACCGCTCCTTGGGTGGCGCCGCGAGGTAATGATTCAGCACTTGTCCACTCTCGTTCTTGCGTCAACTTTTCATCCAGCCGTTATGTGATAATAGTGATTCGCGGGAAGGCAATGGTCACGGAGCAGTCACAATCAGCCTCCAGAACCAGTGCAGACAGCAAGCTGGCCGCCGAATCAGGCATCATCCAGAAGAATGGCTCGCGACACCAGGTTTCCCTTTTACACACTCACACCAACCATGCCACACGAAAATGACCCCAACCCGTTTTCCCTATATCGACCAGCACAAATGTTAAGATTGCGATCGCTAAACTTCGAGTATGAATTTTTTACGTATTTTTCTGTTGATCTACGTCACATGACGAAACTTTCCAGGGGGGTAACTTTTTTTCGACCCACCCTAATATATATGTATGACGAGTGGTGATTTTTGCATTTCTACATTGTTACGAAAAATTCGAGTTATTTAAAAACCAACAATTTATCAAAAGTTTGGGAAATTTGGTCTTGAGAAAAAGTGGCCACCCCGTGAAAGCATTTAATTGAATACCAATTTTCTAATAGTCAAGTAGTTGTTCTTATAAAAAATCAATTTAGCTATTGAAAAATTGGAACTGAACTGAAACGTGGCAATACCGAAACTCCTTTATTAAATACATTTAAAAGGTCAAGGTATTTGGAATGGACTACTTATCGCAAATCTTCTATTGCCAGCAGGGATAATTGTTCTAAAAGGATTAATTAAAGACTTACAACTCACAGGAATGTTTTTACTTTTCTGAGCAAGTGTAACGCTCTTGGATCGAAGGAGTCGCAAGTGTTTTAATTTTAAATGAACTCAAAGTATAGTTGAAAAACTCAATTGAGAGAACGAGCGAGTCGCAAAAGTTTCTACGAAAAATTTCTTTTAATTTTCTCCTTGAGAGCATTGCAAAAATTGTTTCAGGCGGCCTCCACAGAGCAGTGGCATGCACCAGTCCGGAACATTGTTAGACCGAGGAAAATCACCTTTTGGAGTTTGCCGTAGTTTTCTTAATTCCGCTCGGAGTGGCTTGTAAAGAACAACAGCAGTGGATGGGATCAGATTAAACTCTCGACTTAATCTGCTAAAGAAGCTGAGAATAAAGCCTGGACAAATAGACGTCTGTCGCTCCTCCGGCCTCCTCCGTCTAGGACGTGCGTCGTTTCTACCGCCTAGTCGCCTCCCGTCCCGCCTCTATGCTAATTCCAAACTTCTTCCCAGTTGAACCATTAAATTAAAATCGCTAGCATTCGGCTGGTGCCGCCGCCGCATGATAAAACATCAGAGGAGGAGTGCGCCCGGTCCAATTAGTGCCTTTGAACCGGCGTAAGAACAGCGTAAACAAAAGTTTTTCCAACAACAGGATAAAGAATCCTCCGAACAAGCGAGAAATGTTCCCGAAGTTTGCGCTTCCATTCTAAAACTTGTGAATTCCGAAAATTCCTCCTTCATCGACTGCTTGCGCAATGTTGGACGCGGGGACGACGGTGCGGACGGGGGCGGTCGGATGTTCGATGAAAGAGTTATCTGATGGACTGCGGCTTGCTTCCCTGAGGACAGCAGCTCTTTGGGTGTTTCTAGGTGGTCAGGGTTGCTTTTTATAGCAACTGGACACAGGGACATGTGGAGCCCACCCGTAGCTCCACTCACAGGAGCACCCGCTGGTTTCCTTCGACTATCGCTAGTTGATTTTAATTAGAACTGACAACCGGTGCACTAGCTTTTTCTACTTTCGGACATTTTCGAATTTATTTGATTTCAATGAGCACACGTTCCTGCCTCTCCGCCGCTGCCTTCAAACTGTATAGCATAGCATAGCAAACAGAATTTCATAGAATAAAAACGCGATCTCCTGTCTAGGACCAATGTCCCTCTATACTATGGAAAAGAGAAGACACTCTCGCGGTTTTTAACACCAAGTTTGTGCTTCCTTGTCCGACTGGCTCTCTCGTCTGTGCAAATCACATCAGGACGAATAAAGATATGGTCAACGAAACTGCAACTCGATTGCTGCAAATAAACATTATTTTCTTCTACCAGGGAAACGAATGCGAGTGTCACGTGACCCAGATTAAGAATTGAATCAGTGACCCCACAGAAAAAAACTTTGCAAAAGGGATAGATATTTTAAGTAAAAATTAAGGGGTTAAGACCAACTATACTGAAAAAAATCTTTAGATTAAAATGCTGAAAGAAATAATCATGCTCATCTCATCTAAAGAAAATCATTTTTTTTCAGCATACTTATATGTTTAATTGATTTATTTAAATCAATTTGGACAATTATTTTTCTGAAAAATTGTCTGACGTATATGCTATCGACACGCAATAAAACAAAAGTATTCATATATTTTTTTTCACTATGTAGTGAAGAAGAAAACACTAAATCAAGCATATGTTCACTCAGCAAACAAAAGGATCTAAAATCAATTTAATGTGTATACCTTTGACTAATTTAATTTAAATTAGATGAACAATTTAATTACAGCTTGGGCAACCATTTAATGTATGCAAAATATCATGTAGATGTTTAATCAATTTTTCTATAGATTAATCTTCTATTTGTGTTTAGATAAAATCACAATTTCACTTTTTTTTCTGTGTAGGTTTTACAAAAAAAGGCTATATATGTTTTACTTTAAATTATGCCTTAGGGTGTTAGCAATAATGTATCATAAGTTTTAAATACATATTTCAGGTAGTAAGGCTAAGCCAAATTTTGCTTAATTTTAATCTCAAAATTATACTTTTAGACCTGGCGGGATGAGAATTTTACTGTAGCTTTAAAAGTACTTTGTCTACAGTACCACGTAGACATTTCACGATAACTCGCAACTTTTTTTTCTTGTAACCAATTTTTCACGTAATTTGTGACCGAAGAAAGACAATTTTTCTTCAGTCATTCGCCATTTTTACAAAAAAAAAAAAAAAAAAAGTTAGTCTTATATAGAAGTAGCTGAATTACCTGGCGTTGTCCGCGTGTAATCTTTTTTCTAAAGAAATCAAAACTTAATCAAAGTATAACTCGTAAAAATACTTAGGTTGCGATTAAAACATAACTAACCAGAAGGGTAAAAGAGTGCTCCAAAATTCAAATAAAACGAAAGTCATGATCCATTTCTATATCTTACATTTAATATTAGTTGTCATGTGTAACAAATGTAATTTTATAGAACGAAGTGATACTTTTTATTTTAATAATAAAACATAACAATATATTTTTGTGTCACATTTCTATTCTCCCGTATCTTGTTATGTAGTGTTAAAGTGTTTATTCGTGTTTATTCATAGCCTATACTCACCGGAAAGACATTATCAGCTTGCCAACGATGAAAGAATTATTAAAATTAGCTAAGTAGTTACTGAGATTACCTCTTACACACATATAAACAAACTCACTTTCGTATGTATAGAAAGTATATCTATAGGTTGAAATCAAATTGGTTTTTTGTTCCAAGCTATACTATAACTATATTTCGAAAAGGAGGTTTCATTTGATGAGCTCTAGAGCTGCCAGGCGCCAATTTAAAAAAAAAATTTCTATACACTCTTAAAAGCATGCCCAATAAAAGCTTTCAATTCGATTTTGTAAAAAATTTAATATTTTTTTATTATGGTTAATCTTTTTTTTTTTTTTTTTGCTTTCTAGAGTGGTATTACCCTATAATTAAAAAAAGAACGGATTCCACAGTGATATTAGGCTAAATACCTATGTAAATCAACTCAATAACATTCCCTCTTAACTTTATGTTATACACACACATATGTAAAATTGTCCAAAAGTACCTTTGGTTCAGTGTCCGTTATAGTTTCCATTGAATTATGATATTAATGCAATTTATCAAATTTTTATAAAAAGTTAAGGGAATACGTCATGTATGAAGTGCTAAATTAAAAAGGCCTATGAAAAGTTTTTCTTGTATTTTAAAAAACGAGTCCACCAATACCCCCACTCGATGGGGTGAGTGACAATATTTTTTTTTGGTCTTCACTTACCACTGTATAGGAGAGAGGTGTTAAAGAAAATGTGGACTCTAAACCATGCGAAAAAATAATCGTACATTTTTGGAAAGCCAATAAAATGAGAAATTTTATAAAAATGAAAAACAGGTGTATTAATTACATGAATTTCGGAGAAGATCTATGGAAAACCTGAATTTTAGAAATTGCATAACATTTTGTTTTGTTTTGCAGGTGACTGTAGCTACAGTGGTAGGAGGTAGATCAACATAGTTGACATTTTTGGAAAGAACATTGCAATAGTAGTTTTTTGGTGTGAATTTTATGTCGCTGCCTTGAGTAGATCAAAAGATAAGATTTGCATTCCATGAAAATTCCGAATTTATGAATCACTCTGTAACTCCCAAACGGTTGAGATTGCAATTACAATTTTTTGTTTGCCTAGGTAAGACGCTATGTGATACACCCTGTATAGTATACATATATACATGTATAGTATGTACTACATATATCAAGTAAAGAAATGAAAACGAAAAATAATTATGCTTAATTTTTCTTTGTTAACGATAATATAAACCTTATAATGTCGTTATTTATATTGGTAATCCTGTCATTACTCTATTGATGAAATTATGTAATTTTCAAATATTACAATATTTCATTTAGAAATGTCCTTTAAAGGTATAACTTATTCCGAATTAGTTCGAAGTACATCATGGACATTGAACACTTCATCAGAGACTCGAAGTGGTTCAATGGTTAGTTTAAATGGGGTTGTCCCATGTAGTATCACAATTGGCCATATGTTGGCCTAAGTGTGCTTGTAGGCACTCACAACAACCTAACCTAACCTAACCTATTTTGAATTAAAATTGAATTTGTTTTCTAAGAAGTGGAAATTTAGTCTTTATTTAAAAATGATGATTATATTACTGCAATGAAACTGATTGTGATAATATCAAGTGCCATAAATTGAAAGGCTAATTTGCTTTAGAGTGAAAACTTTTTAAATAAATAAATAACACTGCAAAAAAAAATTATCCTCTTTTAGCTTCAGGTAATCGAGTAAATTATAATGTTTTTAAAAATGTAGTTGAGCACACTGTGCACACGAACTAAGTCAACTCATAGAAGCACCTCAAATTAAGCTTGGTATATGAAATGATATAGTACTAAGGACAGCTACATTACAGCTCTCCAAAAAATTCAAGAAAATATTTATTTGTCATTGCATCTACAGGCTCCAACCTAAAAGACTGAGAGCATATATCGTAAGATGTTTGGAATACGCGCTAAAGTTTCCAAATTACCTCTCTTCACTTTTATCTAGCCTGACGAAATAAAATTATTTATTCATACGAGAAATATTAATGACTTTTACGAAGTTCAAAAAGATTTTAACAAATTCCATTGAGTTGACAATAATTTAGAAGTGAATATTATAAATGCGAAATTATGTTTTCTTATTTAAAGAAGCAACAATCCTTTGTTCTCTGTTCATGAGTTAGGCATTATTTTAAGATATTTACATAAGACTAAAATATGAACTTCAACTTATAATTGAAGTACAGTTTCAAAACCTTATATAATTATAAGACGTGAACTGCCCTTTTTTATGTATACAGTTCGATAAATTTACTTATGGTGGACCGATAATACTGTCACGGAAATTATTATTTAATTTAAATGTACTATAGCCAGAAAAAGTAATATTTTAGAAAATTCAGTCTCTGAAAGTTTTACTTCATATCGGCTAAAAATGGATTAATTCCTAACGAAATTGTAGTGATATTTGAGTTCTCTAGAGTCAAGTGTTCCACCGACTATCAAACATACATTGCTACTGGTCGAAGGCTCGTATTTTTCGTTGAGTTGGCTTCAAACTCAAATATTTTACATATCCTGTTTGTTTGAATTGAAAAGAAAACTTCTCAAAGTAAACGTGAATGAAAGTAATTTTTAGATAGACGCTAAAGTTTGGAAGCTGCCGTGAAATGTTAACCAATGTTAACGTCGCCCGCCATAAGATCCAATATATTTTATTTGATAAATCGGACCACTTCGCCTTATTGCAAATAAGAGAGAAAATCGACCTCATCCGAACCTTTGATGTAGGCATGTTTTACTTTGTTGGTGTAGTAAATATTTCAGGTGTCGAATAATACCGACTCCTGGATAAAACAATTTTATTAACATATTGGTGTCTAATTTACCCTTACAAAAACCACTCAAGTGCGGTTAAAAGCTTTTCGTCGACGTGACGTCATGTGTACTGCGATGCGATGCTCATTTTACACTGAACTGATTTTACTCGAATTTCACGAGGATGTTCGTTCTCGCTAATGTAAGTTATCCAAATGGTGGAAGAAAAACCTCAAACGTGTTGTTTTATCCCTATTTTACGGAACGTTGAGCTGAGCTGTGTCCTTGCTTTGAAATTTGCGAGTAAAGATAAACGTGAAAATGAAAAAAAATTTGTTTATATTGAAATATGTATATTAATGTTCAAAAGTATATTTTAATCTACAGTATCACGATTCTATAAATTGTATAAGTTAATGAGTATATTTCAAATTCATTCAAACTTCAACATATTTTATTGTTACCCAAAGTCAAGTAAAATAATAACAACAAACGATATTTTTGAATTAATGAAAAACATATTGTAAAAGCAATATAAGAAATAGTAAAAAATAAAATAAATTGTTGATTTCGTCTACATATAGTAGTACGAATGCAGATTTCAGATTAGTACCAAACTAAAAAATTCCATCCACATTCTCCTTGACAAGTTTAAAGTGGACCCTTTTTACTTTAAAATTGCGTTTTATTTCACCTTTCGGAAATTTCTTCAGCTTTTGCTACTATAAAGTGGATAATAAAAAATACCTAACACAATTGCTTTATGTTTATGGGAAAAGAATAAACCAATTTCTGTCTCTTCTATCTTTTTAGGTGTTTTATTATTACGACTTAGGAAATTTATTATATGTTCAAGGGTATTTTTATTTTAACAATTTTTCGGTATAAAATTAACTACGAGTAATGTAAGACTTCATGTCACACACACATTTTCGGAGAAACCAAAATGTAGACTGAAGATATTCTGTCTCCTTTATCTTTAAACTTTTTGGCTGAGAAGATTCAGATACATATATTCACACTGCATACAGAATTTAGTAGAAACTATGAGAAAAAATCGGTTAAGTGCAAGTGGTTTGCTCCGAATTTAAATATACTCTATTTATTTGTTAGGTTATATTTGTTTTCCGAATTTTTTATATAAATGAAACGCAGGCTTCATTAAAATAAACGCACAATTTAGAAAAGGATAAATGTATATTATTAATTAAATAACATAATAAATAATTATAAATATTATATTAATTTTAAATGATACAGATCAGAGCATAAAAAATTGGTTTTATGGAAATTATATGAGCCGTTATTTTTGAAAGTAGTATAACAAATTTTACTTAATGAAAAATTATATACCTAAAAAATTTAAATTCATTTTGATAAAATGTTTTCCCTAATCTTAATTTATTTAAATCAAGAAAATACTCTTAATTTAAAAATTAAAAGTACTTGAGGTATGGAATAATTTTCTTTTTCTCTTCAAGAAATTCAAAAGAAGCAAATATAAATTTTAAATTTCGTATTATTATTTGAATGAATTGTATTTAATACAGTAATACATTTCTATGAGCAGGAATAATTTTGCATTACTCAATTTTAATTAATCAGTTGCTTACTTTTTTCTTTCTTTATGTAAATTATTTTTAGAAGAAAAAATTATCTTCCATAAACCCTACATATTTTTGGAATATTCCAAAAACACAATTATTTTGGTTAATAAACTTTTTTTTTAGCAGTGTACATGTATCTTATGTTGCAATTTATTTAAATTATATTTATAGTCATTATTGTATTATTTAAAATTGTTTTTTCACCTTGAATACTTTCATGGTGTTACTTTGAGCGTCTAG
Organism: Dysmachus trigonus; assembly: GCA_949715965.1. Lineage (NCBI taxonomy): Eukaryota > Metazoa > Arthropoda > Insecta > Diptera > Asilidae > Dysmachus > Dysmachus trigonus. The sequence continues at coordinate 49,710,217 of OX454319.1, read as the reverse complement.
TACAAGCTCAACTATAATTACTATTATAGTTTTATGATTATAAATATCGCTCGTTTTTAATTGTGTAAAAGAGTGAAATTAATGGTTGAAGTAAAAAAGAAAAGTTAGAAATAAGTGATTATATGAACAATGATCACTAAAATGTTGCATCGTGTAGGTGTTAGTTTTTAAGGAGGGGATGAAATCTGCGCTGTTTTACGAACAACTTGGAGTTCGAGGTCATCCAAGAAACTGAGACCTCGACATCTTTCCATGCGTAAAGAAGTCGTTCACTTCAGCATATGAAACAGGACTTAATGGAATAAAAAGTGATAAAATCTGCCCGTATCGCAGTGATGTGCTGTCAAAAAAAAGTGAAAACGTCCCAAACGCTTAGCACTAAGCTTTCGGTGACCGATAGCCTCCCCTGTCCGTGTAAATCACGCCGTTAGTTACAGGGTCCGGTCAGGGCGAATGAAGAAATTGTCAAGGAAACCGCACAATCTGAGCGGCGCAAAATAGATATGATTCTATGATTCTACCACCCGGGAAACGAATTTTACGGCGACGTGACCCAGGAACCAGCTGACAATCAAAGGACACTTGCAGAGGCGAAATTGTATTTACGGCGGTTAAACACGATATCGAGATCGACGCAAAGACGCCTTGAGATATTCCCAAGATTTGATTTTGGAGCGGCTGAGAACTTAATCGAATACAATCTTGAATCGTCGTTGGCTCAGTCACCCTGTGTTTGCACAGAAGACAGGAGGCTCGGTCGATCCTAATCGGACATTTTATCTCAATGGGCCTGCTTCGGAGCGAGGCGGGTTTATTGTTTTCCTTCACAGGCCCATGGGTGGGGACAGAACTGTGCCAGTCGTAATAAAATGTTGTAAGAATTTGGGTTCGGTCCTTTTCCGCAGGACCCGGCATTTACATGCTATTAGTTGCGACTTTATTTCACCCGATCACGATGGTCATAACTCAAGTAGCGAACGCAACTAATGAATTGAACCGGCAATAGGACGCCCATTTGCATGAAATATTTTGGACATCTACTTCAGACCTCGCCCATTTGGGGCTCGAACGCAAACTTGCTGAGGACCCAGAGCCGTTCTAAGAGCACTTGGGACTGCTCCAGTCTTATCTAGAGCGGTACATTTTGACATCCCTCGAAATATTTTACAATCCGCACTCATTCGAGAACTACTTGGGGCCCCACATTCCTAGGCGTATCATCACTTTTGGCAAGCTATCAGCATAACATCAAATCCCATAAGGACATGCCCTAGCTACATACGAGCCGCTCTGCATTAATGCAACCAAATTTTATGCAAATTGAGTCCTCATGCAAGTCAAAATCTGTAGCAAGAGTAGACTTTTATACCCCTCTTATATAAGACAGCGCAGATATGTAAATATTAGGAGACGAAAATTGTTCTCATCTCAGCTGCGCAAAGCTTCATCCCCAATGTGATTCCCTCAATAGCCGCGGGATGCTGGATGCTGTTTAAAGAGACTGTTTAGAGTTCAACAGCATCAGCAACAGCACCGGGTTACTCACATTCAGCGGCCGCAAATATTTGCATCGTGACCCCCTTTTTGAGTAATTTCACTAGAAGTCATTAAATTTGTTGCAATTGGGGTTCCGGAGAATTTGCGAAACAGTGCAAATTTGCATATGACCGCCTCACAGGGGTGGATACGTCTTTAAACAGGGTCATATTAATGCGTCTGGCAAAATCCAGCTCTTGCCTTTTATTGTGTCAAGCTCTCGAGTGCCTTTTGAAAGTACAAATGAGTTTAGTTTTGGTCCTAATGAGTCCCGAACATGAACTTCAACGGGCTCAGCGTATTTTGATCTCTTTTTTTTGTAATCCTCTGAAACTTCCCAGTTAGGCTAATGGTTCAGATATTTAGTGGAAAAGGGCTTTTATATGAACGGAATATTTTTTTTTTCCAAACTCTTTAAAGAAAAACCACCGGCAGCAAAGCAAAGTATTGGTGATAATTGCGTTGTGCATCTAGAATAGAAAGCTGCGATATCTACTAGGTTTTCTGATAAGTGTAATATATTCCGAAAATCCTTAAGTGACCATTTTTATAATAATAATGACCTAATATTTTGTACTCAAATATTTTGCTGTTTACTGCCTGGTGTATTTGTCTCAAAGGAAATGTACATTTAACATGACTATGATGAAACCGCAGAGAAAGGTCTACGTACTATATACATACATATTCGTTGTCTCGTAGCGATTAATTAAAAAATGATGATGTCAGACAATAAGCTATTACACAAGGGTTTGGAAAGAATGATATGATTTCAGGAAAACGAAAACATGCGTTTATACTGCTTCACCACCACGTGCCTTTTTCTTAAAAAGTTAAAAAACATCTCATAAGGAGACCGCCAAGATTGTCCGCCTCCGATTTCAATGATTTTTATATATGTTGTTATACAGGGTGGGCCATTTAAGATTTGGAATTTGAATCGTCTTACAAAAAAACAAATGAATATTTTTTCAAAGTTATGAGTTTATTGGAAAGATTGAACCTTTCATTTAGGAATGGAAGACAACATCATTCAAATGACTGCCACGGCTAGCCTAACAATACCCCATTCGATCAGTCCAATTTTTTAGTACATTTTCGATTGTTTGGGCCTCTGTTTCGTCAATGGCAACTTCGATTTCACGTTTCAAGTCGTCAATCGTCTCTGGATGGTTAGCGAATCATTTGTCCTTAACGGCTCCCCACAAAAAAAAGTCTAAAGGAATCAAATCGCAGCTTCGAGGTGACCAATTGACATCAGCATTTCGGCTGATTATGCGATTTCCAAAAACAGTGCGCAAAAGATCGATTGTTACGTTGGCTGTATGGCACGTTGCGCCATCCTGCTGCAACCAAATGTCGTCTATGTCATACTCTTCTATTTTGGGAAACAAAAAATCGCTTAGCATGGCGCGGTAGCGATCGCCATTCACTGTAACGGCGTTTCCTTGCTCATTTTCGAAGAAAAATGGCCCAATAATGCCGCCAGACCAAAATACGCACCAGACAGTCACTCGTTGTGGATGCTTTGGTTTCTCCACGATGACGTGTGGATTTTCTGAGCCCCAGATACCACAATTTTGTTTATTGACGTATCCTCCGAGGTGGAAATGAGCTCCATCTGAAAAGATGATTTTTCGGTAAAAATACCCATCTTCGATCAAGCGGTCTTCGGCCCATTGAGCAAACCGAAAACGCATCGGATGGTCATGCGGCTTCAGCTCTTGCACTAATTGAACTTTGTACGCATTCATACCGAGATCTTAATGCAAAATTCTTCTCAAAGAAGTGCGTGAAATGTTCAATTCTTGAGAACGATGACGAGTTGATGTTGATGGTTGTTCACGCAAACTCTGAGCAACAGCAGCGATGTTTTCGGTTGAGCGCACTGGACGAGTACGTACACGGGTTGTTTTATCCAACAACGATCCAGTTTCACGAACTCGCTTCACAAATTGATCCACAAACTGCGTTTTTGGCACATCCTTTTTGTCAAATTTTTTCCGTAAAGGACCCCGCACATTTTGTATGGAAAAGTGCGTACAGTCAAATCGACTGAAAATTTAGTATGTTGTACTTCAGGACATCCTGATCAAAAGTTCCCATTGGCGCAACTTCAAAAAATGGCCAGTTTTAGAGATACAGGGTGTTTTATTTTAATAGACGTACTCACATATCTCGAAAACTACGCATCCTAGGAAAAAATGTTTCGGACAAAAGTTATAGAGTACCACAAGGGTTAACTAGCGGTGACCTTGCCTTTGACCTTGAAGTCAAGGATCAACGTCATTTCAAGGTCATATCAATTTTTACATAGTGATCCCTACTTCTGACCCCGGAAATGGAAAAAGCGCAACATTTTGCATGAACATGAACATTGAGTATATGTATGTCGCTAATATGTTTAGTTTCTTTAATTATTTCGATTACCAGCGTCTCTTATATTATCAAGTAAAGTGATGCTTGGATATTTGATATGAGGCTGGTGTCGCGCATACCCTAAGAACCATAACACACCTGCGACATGTGCACAGCAACCTAATGTTCTCGAACCTGATACACAAGTACATTAATAACCTCTTATAGGCTCATTATTCTGATCCTCATGAGGTCTATAAGTTATCCATAACTGCTGCGCGACACCAGCCTCATATCAAATATCCAAGCGTCACTTTACTTGATAATATAAGAGACGCTGGTAATCGAAATAATTAAAGAAACTAAACATATTAGCGACATACATATACTCATTGTTCATGTTCATGCAAAATGTTGCGCTTTTTCCATTTCCGGGGTCAGAAGTAGGGATCACTATGTAAAAATTGATTTGACCTTGAAATGACCTTGATCCTTGACTTCAAGGTCAAAGGCAAGGTCACCGCTAGTTAACCCTTGTGGTACTCTATAACTTTTGTCCGAAACATTTTTTCCTAGGATGCGTAGTTTTCGAGATATGTGAGTACGTCTATTAAAATGAAACACCCTGTATCTCTAAAACTGGCCATTTTTTGAAGTTGCGCCCATGGGAACTTTTGATCAGGATGTCCTGAAGTACAACATACTAAATTTTCAGTCGATTTGACTGTACGCACTTTTCCATACAAAATGTGCGGGGTCCTTTCTGACAGTTTGAGTAGAAGACTCACCACTTTGGAAATAAGTTTTTAATATTTCCCAACTTTGTTCAAGCAAAAAGCGACCCATTTCATAAATGTTAAACGTAAAACTAACTTTCTGTCACATCGGAAATGTCATCAAACCTTCCAACCTCAAAATAACCTATAGTTCCAATTCCAAACGTTAGATGGCCCACCCTGTATTTGAGTAAGTGAGTAATTACCCAAAAGGAATTCATGCAACGCTCAATAGTTACAAAGTTGCTTAAATATAAGTTCAGTTTGCATTCGGTTGGCAAGGCGGCGCGTAACCTAATGGGTAGTCTGGCGTAGCTCGCAAGTGGACGGTCAGGGTTCGATTCCCGCTAACGCCATTTTTTTTTTTTTTTTTTTTATGAAATTTATTTTAATTTTTTAGAAAATTTATTCATCAATTTTATGAATGAAGTAGGGGAATGTCCGGTACCCCCGGACACTTAAATGAATTGCAAATAAAAATACCAATAAACAAAATTCTATATGGTTATTGAGAGCTACTCCTTATTGCTTATCTTACTCTACATTACCTTTTATCTTTGACATTTATTAGAACCTGTCTATATTTATGTTTGTATCAGCAAGTGTCTCATGCTTAGTATGACTTTTAGTTGAGTCCTTAATACAACTAATACTGCCAAAAACCAATGATTTTCATTCAAGCGTTCGTTAACTGCGCAATTAAGGTTCTCACTGCTCAGGTGTAATTATTTTATATTTCAACATATGTACAGTACTGCAACTTTTCACGTAGATTTAGCCGTACATTTATTCAAATATGTCTTGCATAGACCAAATGAGGCCGCAATTTTGCCAAATAAAAGATATGCACGTACGTGCTAAAATTTTTCGCTGAAATCAGTTTTAATGAGAATGCTTCAGTGCAACGATGGCACGGTTGCAGCTCTCATCGCCCTCTGTGGTGCTTTCAATAATCACCTTCGGATCAATCATGAAGTTGTAAAGATTTTAAGTTGTCTAAGTGAAAAGATATCCAGAAAGTGCTACTTTGCTGGATAATGCTGCATGCTCCTCCATTTATTAGAATTCTATGTATATATATTTACTTATTTTTTCGCGCATAAACCTACTTGATATGCAGCCTGTTGGAATCTTTATCATAGATGAATGTAAAATTATTGCTCCGTTAAATACGTGAAGTGCAAAAAGATAGGCGGGGGCTGCGCTAAGCAGAGCGAAAACTCCTTGGAAATTAAGTATCTAAAAATTTGTATTCAGAAAACAACAAGCGTTAAATAGCGTGTGTGTGCTTGCTTAAGTAGGGGACCGTTTTTTGTCCTCGACAATGTCAAGAGCAGAATTTTATAAACTGAGGTTTTTCATTAAGAGAATTTGCTAACAATAAAACTAGCGTCAAGGAGGATACTTCATCTGCAAGTGAAGTGCTTCTATTTTCAGGCTTTTATGTCAGAGGACGCATTTTGCCAGGACTAAGATAGAACGGGATGTAGATCAAGGATGTATTCAGCATCTTTGTGAACTATGTACGTACAGAGAAGACGAACGGCTATATAAAAGAAAGTATAAGTAAAGCTTCTTTTTGAACCTTTCACGATGTAGACTGTTGGGGGAATTTTCGGGTTTGCTAAGTAGACTCTTCGCTTTGCCTTTTATGTAAAATAAAAGAGAGCCAAGCATCTTTTACTTTCCAATTTCATCAGGAAATTTATTTGCTCGCAATATTTGCTTGATTAACCGCAAGCGCTGTTAGTAAAAGTTCCTTTCAGCATCGACCGCAATTCGTTTCTTTTTTTCTAAATAGTCCTGGCACAGTTGCCAAACCAATCAAGGGCCATCAATATCGGAGTACCAAAAATAAGGGTTTCAAGTTTTAATAAACTTTGCGTAACTTCAATGGAACAAAACAATGATTGGCATTGTATTTGCCTCATTCTTTGCGGCCTCAATCGATTCCCGCAAAACTTCTGATCAAGGCCGTCTCAATGCAGGCCAGTGTGCGTGAACTTTCCCACGAGCAATTGCTGAATTCTGCTGCATCGTGCTTTTCGGTTAATGACGTAGGTGAGGTCATTCACAACCTGAAACAGGTATCCACCGCATGCCTTCTTGCCTCATTTACATGGGCGAAGGCGGATGGTGTTGGGAGCTGAAACGTCCATCATCGCCGCAATCAAAGTCAAACTTAATATGCCGGAATGGTCCGCGTTTTATTTTGACGGCTCAACTTTTCTAATTATGCGGGTAGAATTCGCGGTTGACTTGACCACTCGCTTTAAAAATGTTCTTACGTTTTTATTGAATCCCGTAAAAAATATTTGATTACGTAACCCATGTATAATATGAAGGTTGTAATCATCGCTTCATGGTATCAGGAAAAGCAACCGTGTAATTACTACTGAACAAATTTTGATATTTTTCGCCTATAATTATTTAGAATTTTTTTGATTCTATGAGAAAAACTAACTCAACAAAGAATAATTTTAAAGATTCTCAAGAAGTAATTGTAAAAATCACTGACGGATATAGGTTTAGGTTTACTGTATGCAGTTTTGAATTTGTTAAATAAGAAAAACCTTGAATGATTTTAGACAATCGGACACTGTAATGATCTCCCATACATATAAAATGCATATTTGAAAAACTAAATAAGGGGATAGTTTATTTTAGAACACGAAAAGGCACGGACATCAGAATTTTGTTTTCCTAGGAATGAATATTGAATTGTGTTTGAACCTTTTGCATTTGCATTTGCATCAAACAAACATTTAGTGTATAAAACCAGTGCTAGTGAATTTTTTTCATTTCAATGTAATTTTTTTTACAAAATTAGGAATACTATTATGATCCCTAAGTAGCTTTTAATATATTTGTTTCAGAAAAGTACCATTTATATTTTAATAGTTATTACGCTCCCTAGTAAGTTGAAAAAGAAAGTGTATGAACAAAGTATTAGGATATGTTATGTTGTTCATTTTTTTTTGCCTTATAAAAATATCAATGATCAGTATAATATGCGGAGATAACTACTGAAAAACTCTGTGTATCCAATTTTTACGTTTATATTATATTGAAATAACAAAACATCGAGCAATAATTTAAAAGTTATTTATAAATACCTTTTGACAACCTGTTTATAAAAATTTGAAAACCGAATAAATTTCGTGAAAATTACATTAACCTTTAACTACTGAGGTGGGGGCCTCTCAGGCCTTGAGAAAGTAAAATTGTTTGAATTACTCGCACACGACACACGCGTACCTTCTATTACCTTCGAGTTTAGTTGCGCCGAAAACAAATAAATTATATAAAAATAACTTTATTTTATTTAAATATATTCACTAAAGCTAATTATTAAACACTAAACCCTAAAAAACCTAAAGATTTTTTAATATAAGCACATACAGGCCCCCACGTCAGTGTTTACGTGAAATTAAATCCACCTCAGTAGTTAAAGGTTAAATGAAAAATCTGATAGCTGATATAAATGTTAACCATATATATAAATTAGTGTTCCAGATTAATTTTAAGGAAAATTTCACCCTCTTACCACCTTACAATTTTTTATGTACCAGCCAAAAATATTTTGGAAAATATGCAATTTGAAAGACATTTAATAAAATAAATATATTTTTTTTAATAATAAAAATATCTTCAGTTTTTTGTTTGTATTTCACTTTAAAATATATGTAATTTCACATAAGAAAAGGAAAAAAATTTCCAATAATTGTTTTGAAAATAAAAATCCGATATAACAGCTTAAGAAGGTATTTCTCACAAAAATATTAAACCCGATATATCGGCTCTAAGGTAATAAAAGTGTTAAAAGTGCGCAGTGCACCATTATTTACTTCATAAAAGGTGAAAACACAAAAATTAATATTACATTCAGGAAGCAGGAGGGAAAAGATTTTAACTTGAATAATTATAGGTCTGTCTGTTAACTTCAAAGTTTTTACTCATGGGTACAACTTTTTACTTGAAGTGTCTGTTAACCTTTCACAAAAAAATACGAACTTTATTATCTTATCAAATTTTACCAGATTTTGCTCACACCGCGAGATCGAGTAGATTTGTGTAAAGTCACCGATTTGTTGTTACTGTGTAATCTGTCCCTTGTGTGTTTTAACTTTGTTCTTCGATTCAGATAGAAATAAGTTATTGAAAAACATTTTAAATAAATAAAAACCACATTTCAAAGTCCTCGAATATATTTAATCCTCAAGGGAATTTGCAGTTGCGTATATATTTGGTGTTAATGAATACAAATCTACTTTTTCTTCAATTTGTGCGTTTTACAGCGTAGAAAACGATGATACTCATAAAAAACTTTCTGATGTTGGAGGAAGAAACTTTGAAAAATCAGAAAATCTTCGAAAAGATGATGTTGGAGGAAGAAACTTTGAAAAATCAGGAAATCTTCGAAAAGATTTTTTTTTTTTTGGAAATTTGCTGTTTCGTTTTGAATAATGGTAAAAAATCGAGAGTTCAAAAAGTATATTTATTTTGATATATGGTGTAACTGAGGTAATACTGACTGAATAGCACATTATTACAAGTGACGCTCCATAAAATTGAACAATTATTACATAAAAACTTAATTTTTATGTACTCTTTTCCACTTATAAAGTTAATTTACTGAGAAATATTTTTTCGACTCTCACATATTCAGCTCATGGGATGTGAAATTCAGGAGGGTATGGTATATGAAACCTTCACACTTTACTAAAGCGTCGTGGCCTTGCTTAATCCTTGCTGGAGTTTTGTTGTGGAGGGTCCTAAGATTTTTTTCCTCGAAGACTCAGCCCTTCACCTTTCATAGTTTAGGAATTGTGGCGGATAGGCTGTGAGGTAGCAGAATAAATAACTTAAATTTTTTTAATTTCTGTTAAGTTTTGAGCAACAGGGTATACGCTAATATTACCATAAGTTTTTCGTCTGACATCTTGGTCACGTTTAACAGTTTACATACACAAGTAAGATTTTGAAGGTGTACTCAATTTTTACTTGAAGTCGTCTAGTAACTTTTGATGTTTATACCTATTACCATACCAGATTTTTATTCAAAATTTTACCCAAAAGGGCCCTCAATAGCTACGTTGGTAACCCGACACGCTGGCTGCGAGCTAGCAGGGCTCTAGAGGCTGTGGGTTCAATTCCTAGCAGAAACCTAGTCACAAAAAGTGGTATCACAATGGGTCCATAATGGCCTTAGTCTGTCTTTGGACCGCTACATCAATCTAGAACTCTCTCTACCAGACAGACATTACATATATATTGCCGAATTTAGATGTAGCAAATTTTAGATGGTTTATTGATTGCTTCAGGGGATTATTTGTAATAAATTAGCTGATTAATATCTAGATATACACTGAGAAAAAACAATAGCGGTATTAAAATTAAAATTCGATTACACAACTAAAGTGTTAATTTTGAATCTGGTAATTTGTTTATAATGTATCGAATTTATTTTATACTAAATAGTTGGTAAAAGTCAGTAAATCATTTTTCACTCTGCTTTAAGTTAAGGTAAGTTGATAAAAAAAAATAACGTTTACATCAGCAATCTCGAAAGCTGGTTTCCTGCGAATAAATTTTTGATTTCGCTCCTAATTTACTAATGGCCCTCAAAAATTTACTTCAAACAAAAATTGTAAATATTTACTGAAATGTTTCGCTGAAAGCGTGCAATTTTCTAATTGACTGATTAGATGATGCTTAGATCTTAATGAAATTTATGCCCTTGCCCTATTCCTACAGCAGTGCAATAATATTTTTCTCTTTTATTTCCAGGTAATGTAAAATAATTGAGTACCGCAGTGACACGTGAGAAGCCACATGATACATTTTGCCGTAAGTGCTTCTCATATCGCAGTTTTTTATTCCTTATTTCCGGACGACATCTCTCAGTTAATATTTGATGATATTAAGGTTTCGCTTCATCCGCTTTTTCTACAGCACCATCTGCTCGCTGTTTAAGGGGGCGAAGACACGTCCACATATTCTGCGCTACTATATACATATATACTTCAGTCGGTGTCACCTTAACAAAGCTATTGATAATATTTTGGAGAAATATATCAAACAGAGAAACTAAAATTTGTTCGCATCGTCTGTAGAAATCACGGATAAATCGAATCAGATATATTTGCAAAGCCATCTCGCCGAGTGGAACGGGAAATGTGCACCTATTGTTGTTCGCAAAATAAATCAAGCCGCGTTGCTGCTTCTTCCTGGTAATCGAGATTCGCCGCCTTGACATTCATCGTGATCTCCACCCAATGAATTTTTGATTGCTTCTATTGTAGTGTCGAGTCTTCGGACTGTGTGCCTATTAATGACTTGCCCGAAAGTAATTACCAAATGCCGCAGGTACGCTCATCGGATTTTTTCAATTATCGCTCACTGTTTTTGTCGCATCGCTTTATAATTGAGAATTGTTCAAAGGACGTGACGAGAATAGCAGCGAGCTCGGAATTCCCTGCGTCCTAAAAAATTTCAGGTATTGTAAGCTCATCGTGCTATGCATTGGCTTGATTGCTGAAAGGTGACACTTCAATCAACCATAATTTGCCGATTCCATCAGGTGCCAAAAAAACAAAAACGCGGTAGTTCGCCGCCGTGAGGTGTTTTTATAAAGTTGCTGAGGCCTTGTCCATCGTCATGATAAGAAAAGTCAAAAAAACGTTTAATTGAATTTCGCCTCTTTGCGCTCCGATCTATCGACAAACAACAGCAAGAAAGAAAATTCTTGGCAATGGCCGTGGTGGTGCCCAATTATTGCCTGTCTACATCTACGTCTTGGGTCAATTGTCTTGAGGGTTTCGTTGAAGCAATCGATATTAAATGCACGTAGTGGTGTTCTGTAGGTAATCTGCAGAAAAAACGGAACTTTTATCGAATTAATCGCGCGTCAGTCTATCTGTCTATCCTACTTATTCGAAACGTATAGGCTTGAATATCTCATGAAGTGATGGGTAAATTTTTGTAAAATTTAACAATAGGCTAGTTTCAAAATGCCCCAACAGGCAAGCAGATAAGAGAAAATTGTTGGAATTTTTACCCCATTTTAGAAACATTTGTGGATGACAAAAGTAAATATACTTATACATATAAAATAGAATTTACTTTCTATGTAGGTAAATAGAAGTTTTAGTTTTAACTGTTTTATTAATATTATTTTATCCTTTATTTTAACATTTTTTATTATTTTCTTTGGGTTCTATAACCTTAGAAGTTAAATGACAGACTGATTGATTTTTCAAAACAAAACCTACACTAAGCTAATACATAAAATAGAAATATGAAAACTAGATCTCAATTTTAGATCACAGAAAATAGGATTGGGCATAAGTCGATTTAGTTGAAGCAATTTCGTTATGTAGTGGTGAGATCTCATATTGTGAGATAGAAATAGGGCAGTAAATGCAACGCAAATAAACCCACTGTAGCCCCGAAAAATGAAAAGTTGCACACGATATCACTGTGTGGACTCTGAATTGATATCACCTGAAAAATTAATTGAAAATCTCAATTTTTTATACATATTGCGAGCCTACTAAAATCATGTTCCCCACGAGAGCTTAGTTTGAGGGGAAAATGCTTCAATATGTACACGAATTTTATATGGTGCACTAATTTAGTATGATTCTGCAATATTCGTCGCATGTTGTTTTTTTAATATAAAATATAAAATTCAGATCTTTTTGACTCCTACGTATTCATAAAGCGAAAATAACACAGCCACACAAAAAAAGGAAAGTGGTCTGTACTTTACATGCGATATATGGTTTTCGATGTATTTTCGCGCGCTGAGCACGAATCTGGAGTCAGAATTGAGCCATCACATCACAATTAATTCCTAACCTAAAAAAACAGGTAAAAAATAGCAAAAATCCGGATAAATGTATAAGGAAAAATACGGGAATTTTTTTTTTTTTTTCATATCCAGATGTGTATTTTTATGTAAAGAACCCCGTGAATCCAAATTTACCGTCAGAGTTGAGGTGGCAAGTCATGTTTTTTCCCTAACCTCAAAAAACCGGGTCAGATGTTTTTTCCCTAACCTCACAAAAAAACGGGTCAGAAATATCGATTTCCAAAATTCAACCGATTTACGCTAAATTCGGTGTGTTAGGGGTCGCTGATCACGAATCTGAAGTCAGAGTTCCATAATTCAAGATGGCGGACCCAATATGTCGAAAATGGCATTAGAGTAAACAACTGGTTTTAGCCCATTTGTTATGATTAAAGCAAATTGTATTTATGTGTACCTGTAAATTAATTTTATTTAAGGCATTATGATTTGATGCCAAGTAAATTGTAATTTATTTTATTGTAAGATCATTAAATTATTGGTTTTAAACCCATTTACAGTAAACTAATTGATAGACGTTTGCATATGACAGTTTTTGATGAGCAGTGACTACGTTTATTCAAAATATTTGTGGGAAATTCGAAAATATTCAAAAACAAATAATGTAGGCGGGTATTATTATAAAATACTAAAAAAATGAAATAAATCGGTAAAGTCGTTCTCAAGTTATTGCGTGACCAACGGAAATAGGGGTTCATTTCTATATATGAGCCGTTCAGTACACACATCGATTAACTCCACTTTTCGAAAAATCTTAAATTTAAGTGTCAAAGCACTTGGTATAGTCATAACTTTTTATATTTATAATAACTTTCTTGAATAATAAAGATTAACACCATTAAACGGCAAAATTTTTTTGGCCATTGAATAATAAGTAATTTATTTCAGAAGCCACTTTGATTAACTCCATACTCTAATGTAAATCGTTTCAATAACGCAATTCAAATGCACTACCAAGCGTTGAATGATAACGTTAAATTTTTTGTGAAATTTCATCTTGTCTAATAAAGTACATAAAGACTTATGCTACAAACTTTGCAAAAAAAAAACATATTCAAATTCGTGTACCGAGCAAAATAGAAATATTAAAACTGTCTTAAGTTTATTGGAATTTGTTCAAAGTACGGAAATAAGAGCTGACTCAATTAAGTAAAATGAAATTTTTGGTAAGTAGACACAGCTATTTGCCTAATGAGATTTTACCATTATTGAGTCACATGCGAAAAAAAATTAAACATTTTTTCACCAAATGATTATACAATACAATATAATCAAAACATGTAAAAAGAAAGCGCCATTTAATCTAATCCAAATGACCCACCAAGATTTTTTTTTTTTTCAACAAAACCTTTAGAAAAATCAATCATTAACAGAAAAGTAACCGTTACAGGGTTTCCAGTAAATTGGCTTAAAATACGCTGAATAAAGTTAGAAAAGTCCAAACTTTATCTCATACAATTCAAATGTGACTATAATGAAGATTCAGAATTTAATGCCATTAATATAAGGAAATCTGTAGCAGGTAGACTGCAAAATTTAAAAAATATAGATCAGCCTTTATTATATCCTAAAGGTAGAACTATGACAAGGGAAAAAAGGAGAGACATGATGGACCTGCTAAAATTCGTTCCTCCTGTTAAACATGATTACTATAAAAACTTGACAACAAATCGAAATGACGAGTCCTCACATACAGCTGATGAAGAAAAAATTATTTATATTGCTGATGAATTAATCACAAAAAATATATTACAACAGTACTGTCAACATTCATTTTTATGGAAAATTTGTAATAAAAATATATAATAACTAACTTTTTCTGTAATAAATTTATAGACTGAATTTAACTTTATTACTTTTTTCAGTTGCCAAATCGATTAACTCCACCAGTCACATAAAAATTGTAACATTACTGACGATTATTTTTTGGCTATTCTTTCTTATTAATTTTATATACCGTTAGATGAAAGCTATATCTGCATTTATGCATTCCACAATATATATTTGAATTTATATTATAAAGGGAATTTTAAAAAAGAATGTACATTATTACATCGCATTTCTCAACTTTTTGTTTTATGGAGTTAATCAATTTGTACACTGAACGGCTCATATATAGATTAGGAATCAATTTGAAATCGTTAATAAATCCTCTTTTTTATTTATGAAATAAACAACCAATAAATTTGTGGGAAATGTAAATTTCGAAAACGCATAACGTCTAAAGTTTTATTTATTGTCTGTAGGGATTGCTGCTGTATAGTAATATTTATTCTTCTACATTTCTATATCTAAAGATGTTGGTCGAGCATTTAAAAGGTGAGTAAAAGTGAAATATCGTGCGGTACAAACCATTCGCCCCCACTTTAGATTAGTTAGATGCACCTACAATGAAAATTCTTTTTAATATTTTGAGATTCACATTTGAAACATCTATTTGCACAAAAAAAAAAAAACACATAATTCTAAAACTGTATACTGTAAGGCAGTGGCAGACGAACGAACGGACAGTCAGACATGACAATGCTTTAAGGATTCCATATTTTTCTATGGAGCCATAAAATCGCCAGTTGTTGGAATAAAATTCTTTAACAATATAAATACAAGTTGAGAAAGTATTTTACAATCACTGAATTTTTGTTCACCAGTTATTGTCATATATTGGAACATAATAATCTTATGTTCTTTTCCTTTTTCGACACTTATTTACGAAACTCCCTGTGTAACAAGAATATGCAGAGTAATCCGAATAATGGAAAATTATTTTTACCGTCGATTGACCACTGCTAGTGACCCAAGTATATTGTCACATTAAAGAATGACAAAATACATTTAATTAAATTCGCCTCTTTACGCTTCGACCTAGCTGAAAACAACAAAACAATATTCCGCACGATAAGTGTCCAATCGTCTTTGTACAGCTTCACCTCAGGTAAAGTGTCCTGAGGTTTTCTGTAAGACGACCGACAACGTATCGATTCTTACTAAATGTGACAATCCTCATCTCGAGATTACCAGGACTCGGACCTGACAATTGCCAGTGACGCACGATTTAATTCAATGGTTATTTCGGTTGTGCGATACCCAGATCGATTAAGGGAGCCCCGGTTCCATCGACACTCGCACGTCTCAAGAAGTCTTGACGGACGAACGTGAGAACGAGACCAGCAGGTGCCATACCAATCCCATTTTACATTTCCCTCAATTACGTAAGCGCCTGGACCACGGCAAATAGCCAGCGAGGCGGGCACCGGCTGCGAATTGTGCTGATACTTCACTTTCCAGCCACAGCGGGCTATTGAGTAAGAAAAGTGCTTCTTAATCGATTCCATTGATGCGATGCGAGATGCTCAAGGCTTGCCGAAACGTCTCCGGCTTCTTATTGTGATGTAAATGCGGGAGTTGAACGAGGACGATTTATGGGTCGACCGGGGCTGAATTCGATATTTATTCGGATAGTGCGGGTCGTCTTCCAGTTAGCAAGGACGGCGCATTCGGTGACCTTTTTCGAACAGGTCAGACGCTCGTAACTTACATTGTCACATGAGACCTGAAGACAACCACACTTTCACTTTCGCCTTTGATTTGTGCGCGAGATGTCCACCATCAAAATCAATAAAATCTTGTAACTGATTTAACCGGTTTTGGGGCTATTTTGGTCCTTAGATAAAAAATTACCATTGATATTTGATAGCTCATTATATTTTAAATGGTCAAACCGCTCGACGAATTTACTACATGAGGAAGGTGCGAAAGACAACCTGCAGGCCAAGGGTACAATAAATATTCGAATCGACTTTTCTTTTCCCAGAAGTAGTGCGTAAGACTCGCTTTTGTCTTTTATTTATTATACATTGTTGATTTTACCGAAACAAATAAGCAATTCGATCGGCGCACAATAGTGAGGACCGTATTCAATCGAAGGCCATAATGATAAAAGTTCCATTTTTTATATCAGATTATCATTTAAAATGCATCTAAATAGCGATATAAGTAGACAATTTTGAAGGAAGTAGCATCCATTCAAATTCGGAGAAAACGTGCATTTTATAATTTTAATGGGTTTCCGAAATTGGTGTATAAAGATTGATTATGAAATGGAGGGTGATAACTGACGGTCACAAAGATACGAATTAGAATATAAGACTGTATTCACTCGGAACATAGTAATGATCATTGGTTAGCCTTTGTTTCATCATATAATTGATGATCAATCGCATCGTCATTGACGGAATTATGAACGATGAATGATCATTGTCATTAGAATTATTTGGAAAAAAACGTGCCATTTGATTCTCTAGTCAGTAAAAGTTTCGTTTTCTTATTGAAAGAATTTAAGGCAAGGCTTTCATGCTTGTCTTTGGAATCTTCTTGATTACCTAGTAGTAGTAGTATATTCCGACATATATTACTCTCCTCTCCTCCTCGTTTTTTTAATTTCATTGTAATGTAGGATAACCAGTATTTTCTTATACATACACTTATATTTTTAAATTAGTTTGAAAATAATGGTAACTTCAATATTGATTTTATGAGTTATTTTCCGGTTATTAATTTCGAAATTCTGTCAAAATTAATGATAAAAGTAGCAATTTCTAAGTTTTTGTAAAATACATAATTCCCCAAGTATCACACCATTTCTGAATCTGCATTAAGTTGTGTAGTTTTTAAGATAATTTGCCAATTTCTTTTAGTACATTTTTTTTCCACGACTGATTGTCAAAGTTAAAGTTACAATTTTGACAGAGCTAAAAGGTAACACAAATGAGTTATTTTTCTTGGAAGGTTCACTAAATTTCGACTGAATTTTACTTTTAACGCCTGAAGCAACTATTCAAGATACCTGCAAAATAAAAAAGTTAACAACGTTATTTTTAGCAATGGTAGTTGGAAATCTAACTAAAAGTAGAGATTTTAAACAAAATTAAAAAAGTGACAATATCTCGAAAACTAAGAAACTTTTACTAAGGTCATGTTTATTTTATCTGACAGATCTAAGGCTAACCTATCTTCCATGTCACTCTGACCTGGTATTTTTGGGACACCCTGTATATTATTATTTTCAAATTGCTAATTTTATAAGGTTTTAAATTATTCTAAATTGAGCATTTTCGTCGAATGGGAGTATAATGTTTTTTAGCACTTCTCATGATTTTGAATTTTATTTTATTACAGACAACAAACAAATAGATACTGAATGTATTTTATTTATATTACCGATTTTGGTTCATAAAGCTTGTTTGAAGGAATATATACTTACTTCAATGACATTAACTTGGGTTATTCCGTTTTTCCACAAAAAGTGAGATTGTCATTTTTTCGGCTATGTCATACCAATTTTCTTTATTTACTTTTTGTATTAGCGTCACTTGTAACTGATTTATACTACATATGTCAAGTTTTCTTGATTTGGTATGAAAACTAGCCAATCCACTTATATTTGTAGCATAATTTTAATATGCCACACGCATAAATAATTTATTGAATTTGAAATTTGTTTAATGAAAAATTCATGTCTTATCTACATAAAATATGAATACTAAGTTTGAATTCCTACTAATTGGTTAGGAGTCTCATTTTAAATCTAGAAAAACAAGAGTTAATGAAGATAGTTCATCTATAAAGTTTTTTACATAATTGAAAGTCCCTATGTTCCTAATAAATACGGATCTCGGTTTGTATAACTACCTTGAGTCCATATGTGTGTAGGTTGCAAATTTATGACGATTCTGATTGATTAAATTTTGATTTTTGAAATTAGTTCATATTCATTGCACTGATTGTTATTGTTATACCCTAGACAGACGGGACATATCAATGATCATTGAATAGGCCATGTGTCATCACATCATAGAAGCAATGATCATTCCTATCGTCATCGCACAAATTATGTCTACCCAAGCTCATTCACTACGAATGATCATTCCTACTTTCCGACCAGAGCGCCTGCTCTATTGGAAAAATTTGGAAAATCGGCTCTCACTTCATAATACCTGTCAAGTTCCTCCATTTGTTTATGTTTTGTGAGAGAAAGAGTTTTAGTAATTTTGGAAGGAAAGTCCACAAACGTTTTCGCAATTTCCTTTTTGCACGAAGCAGCAGAGCGGCCACCTTCAAGTTTAGCATTTTACACACATTTCTTCGGGCACGTTTTACTCTTTGAAGCCCGAGTAGTTTAAACTTTCTGGATTTCCTTTTATGATGGTTTATTTGCATTAATATATTTAAATTATCCAAAATAAAAGATGATTCCATTTTAAATGTCACACAATTAGCACCAATCTGGCAACTGTCAAATCGAATTACAGGAAATTCGTAATTACCGTGTGTCACCCCAAAGTAGGCATGATCATTGAATCTATTACGTAATAGAATCAATGATCATTCTTCCGCGTCGTGTGTCTAGGGTATTATAAGGTTACATATCTTTGGCCGTTCTTTCAATATATGAAAATCCAATATTAACTAGTTTTGTATGGGGTTTTTCCAAAAATGCTTTTAAAAAATATGGTTCTCCAAACTCATTCCTTCAATAAGATGGGTATCACTGTCATAACTCGTTCGGATTCCTCATTTTAATTTACAAATATTGTATATAAATATATAAAAAAAAAAACTATGTATGTTGTTGCTTTAAAAACGGGATGTGATCTAAAAAGAATTCAAATTTATGAAACCACACAATTACGCTTTTTCACAGACAAATTTAAAGCAAATAGACAGTAGGTAAATTCTTAAATGGAGTTTCATTCTGCTAAGATTTCTTTCTACACGGTTTATGTGTTAGAATATGTTTTTCAGTACTTGATCTGATACTTCTGATCACGTGTATATTTTTTTTTATGCGTGACCACTTTTTAACTTTTTACAGACTAGTCCGATTTTGATGATCCTTTTTTTATTGGATAGGGTATACCTCGAAGTTTATCCCATTTAAATTTGAAAACAAAATACCACCTCTAAAGGTACGAAATAATAGGGGATGATTGAATGTTCACCCACTTAATTTTTTCTGTTTACCGATTCTACCACGCATTACTTTGAACTGGGTTATCCGATTTCGATGATTCTTTTTTTTATTGAATAAGTCATACTCGAAGTTGGTTCACTTTGAATTTAAAAGAAAATTCTACCCCTAAGTAGTAAATAGTAGATTTTAGCAACAAAAAATTAAAAAAATAATCATTTTTGAGCAAAAAATTAAACCGATGAAAAAAAAAAACTGAATGGTAAAAAATAAATCTTTTTAGTAACTAAGGAAATAATTTTGAATCGACGCCAAAGAAACAACGAAGATAATTACCGACCAGACCGGCTCAAAAGTAATTACTTACATTAGTTTAGGAGCTTAGTTATTAAGACTAAAAAAGATTATTTTATTGTCCTCTTTTCAGTCCTTTTTTTTTTTTTTGTCGGTTTAATTTTTTGTTAACAAGTTTTTTCTTTGGGATATTAAAAAAATAAATTAAATCTACATTTTATTATGTTTTACCTAAATAGTGGGTCACCCTCACTGTATTCAATCAAATTAAAATGAGGTTTATTTCATTTACCTTTTGAGACGCAAGCGAGCAGAATACTGCTGTCTGCCTTCTGAGAAAACCTCAAAACTTTATCTCAAATTAATGTTACGAAGAAATAAAGGTGGCCTTTCTTGGTACTGTGGAAATATTCATCGAAGTACCTACCTACCTTAAAGTAAAGATGTCTTCTGAAAACGATTTTCCACGGATATAATTTATTTAAGTGATTTCCCCAACAAAGTAAGTGAAATTCGTTAAAGGATCCAGGAATTTGCAATTACGACAAATGAATTTCATTCTCTTAGTTACTTGTAGGGCCCTTGTCAAAAATTCATCGCACTCTCCCGTACACACGTGTGGAAAAGGGGGAAACTGGGTATTTCTGTGAAATGAAAATGAGGCAAACTGAGAAGCCAATTTAAGACCTATTGAAAAGGCCGTGAATTCACTTAACATTTTTGGAATTCATGTCAATGCGTTCCAGTTTAATCGTCCAGTTCTCTCCCAGCTCCAGCTATATAAATACATTAAGTAATCGTTCAAAATGTGGACGAATCAATGCCTTGTCTTCAGTTCGCTCACTGCACTGTAGTGTGCTCAAAGAAATTGAAACGAAGAAGCCATTCGGACGGCAATTAATTAAAGTCACTTTGCAACTGACCAGTGCTAATTACAAACGCGGAGTCGTTGAGGCCACAATTTCCAGGCCGGCTTGAAAGAGCCCAGGATCCGAAAAACCCAAATTGTAAGACCTCGATTTCACGGGTCAAAGTAAATTTGTTGGATGAAGTTCTTTGTGTTCTAACTGGCCGCACGGTTGACCCGATTCAATGTAATTAAACCCTTTAAGAGGGGGAAGTGAACCATTCTACTGGATAATTTCATTATAATGCCGAGCTGTACGCTTCCATACGCCCAAACAATTTATCGTATTCATACTATCGTCGCGAACCTGTATTTGCTTTGTAGGTTCAAACGTTCCGAAGACGAACCTCCATAGTTCGTTATATTTAATCAGAAAAAGATGCCTGTTCCACAATTATATAAAAAATACATAAAGAGCATGTAATAATTAGCAACGAATATGAAATATAAAGAAGTTTACTCTACCTACCTTACATCTATTTGTGATATATTTTCAGCAAAACTGATGAAGCTTAAAATGCCGAAGTTTTATAATATGTACTAATCATGTCTATTTATTTTTTTGTGTATGAGACACACGTAGTTCTTTTATTTTTTTTTTTTTTACGCGTCCGCTTATTCGATGTGTTTAAAAGACTACGGTTAAGTATTTATTGCATTTTTAAGAAACGTAATTGTTACTATATTATTTTGTTTTTCAATACTTTGAATTATAATTCATGCGTATCATACTTCATATATTCCAAAATCAAAGTTTATAATTGAATAGTTGTAGAAGTGATTCAGACTGTTTCCAAACGTTGGAAGCTTTTATAATAACATTTTTGGAGATATTCGTATATGAAAAATCAAATGAAAACAAAATGGTAAACATTAAAAGCAAAATTTCAAAGAAATGTACGGGAAAGTTAAAATCAATGTGAATTATACTGAAAAGCTGCCTTATAGTAGGCAAGATAATATTTGGCATTTATAATTCGTTTTCGAAATTAAGTTTTGTTTAACACAAGTAAGATAATAATTAGGTTTCTTATAATATTTTTCTATAATTACAACTTGCCTGCGCAAAAAAAAAAAAAAACCTGGTCACTTCTTCAAAGTCGAATATTAACAATTTTTAAACAAGGTGTATTTTGCTCAAATTCGACGCACTTCATAGCTTATGAATCTGAAAAAACCAAATTAATAAAAATGTGGTTATTTCGAAAAAAACAATACCGCCATTCGATTCTATGGAAAAAATCATAAAAAAAAATACTTTGAGACTTTTTTGTCACATTTTATTTTATTGGTGTTACATTGTTATAAACAGTTATTTAAGAGCTCCATCTTAATGAAAAAAAGTGTAAAGGAGCTTTTTTATCCAAAATTGTACACTCTTTTCAGTGGACTTGGTCCCTTTCGTGTAAGAATTTTTTTCGCGAAATATAGAGGGAAAGTTGTAGTAAAGTATCCTTCACCATGTTATTCTTATTAGAAACTGTAAAAGTTCAATGAGCCACCAGTAAATGGCCACCTTGTAGCAGAAGTGACCCAAGTAATATTTTATCGATTCTGAGAAAATGAGCCAAAGTGTTTGATGTAACTATGAATATGTTTTAATAACTTGAAATTGAATTCTTATCTTTTTTTTTAGTGACCTTTGGTTGCTTGAATCACTGACAAAATAAATTGCACTTAATTAACTGCAAAAATGAAGTTATCTCCATTTTGGCACGAATGTCACTTAGATCTAAACAAAATTTTAAAAATTTTGCGACAAAACTTTTTTATCAACCTAATATTAAACCTGTTTGAAAATATAAAAACAGAAAATTGATCCCTCTAATGGACATATTACATACAAATTGTAATCTAAATTCCATGAGTTATTATCGAAATAATTAATAAATATTGTGGTGCTTTTTTATTCGTGACTTTTTTTTTTTTTTCAGTCCCACCTCGATATTTTGTGGGAAATACCGAAACAAAAATTCCCTCAAACTTGGATCCCTTAATATTAATATTAAGTGCTCGACCAAGGCGTATAAAGATTTCCCGTATAAAGATTTCCCGTATAAAATACACGTAAACTTTGATTTTTTTTTCTTCAAAACTCTACAGCTCACAGGCATTTTATGGTATAATCTTGGTCAATGATAGGGTTTCTTCAGAATTGAATGCTCTACAAAAGTGTTCTTTGCGACGTACCCCTAACTCCCACCAGCGAGGTAGTACGGGTCACTAACCCAATTTTTTCATGAAATTCTCGTTTTTTTGCCCCTATCCTGTAAATAACAAGAGCTACAGAAAAAATGTAAATGACAAACTTGTAGCAAATTCAATTTCCTCCAAAAAGTTCTTGAATATTAATTCGCTAACATCAATATTTCTTCAGATATTGAGCTTTGAAGTTGAGGTGGTTTGGAATTTTCATGGATTATTGAGCTAAATTGTAGAAACACTATCTAAACTTCAAAGCCCAATATCTCCAGAAATATCGATGTTAGCGATTTGGTGTTCTAGAACTTTTTGGAGGAAATTGAATTTCCTACAAGTTTGTCATTTACATTTTTTCTGTACCTCTTATTATTTACAGGATAGGGGCAAAAAAACGAGAATTTCATGAAAAAATTGGGTTAGTGACCCGTACTACCACGTTGGTGGGAGTTAGGGTTACGCCGCTAGGGGCACTTTTGTAGAGCATTCAATTCTGAAGAAACCCTATCATTGACCAGATTATACCATAAAATGCCTCTGAGCTGTAGAGTTTTGAAGAAAAAAAAAATCAAAGTTTACGTGTATTTTATACGGGAAATCTTTATACGCCTTGGTCGAGCACTTAATATTAATATTAAGGGCTCCAATTTTCAGGGAATTTTTGTTTAGGTATTTCCCTCAAAATTTCGAGGTGAGACTGAAAAAAAGTAGTCACGAAAAAAAAGCACCCTAATAAATATATTCAAATTATCATTTATCAGCACTCTGTCTCCAAAACAGTTATTTCTTTATGTTCTTTTTGTTTGGATTCTTATGTTGGTTAGGCTTTCAGAAATATGATTGTAAGGGTCTACCGAGTTTTCCATTGTAATTGTTATTAATCTTAAATATTTGGAAAAAATGCGCTCCATTATCTTCAATACTTTTCGGAATTTATCGTGATGGATAAGTCCATTGTTCCATTTCCTCTTCTAGTTTTCTTAACTTTTTAACTTATTATGATAATAATTATTATTATATTGCAGTCAAGTTTGTTGATAAAACAACAATAAAACTGTTGTGTTTCGTCAGTCCCTTGGAGTCTATTTTACAAAAACCTCAATTTCTCCCAAAATATTTAATAAAGTATTTGTTCATTTTAAATATAATATAACTAAAAATTTTCCAGCAAAAGCGTTATGAAGGAACATAATTAAAGATAAAAACGATGTTATTCAAGCTCATCTGCTAAATTACTCGATTTTTATAAATGTACCCATAGAACAATTATTTTTAAATTTTCCTTATAGTTATTTGATTTTGATTCTTGCCCTTTTTCACACCAAAAATTATTCCTCTACCAGCCAGCTGACTCTTTAGGAATTTTGTCCATAAAAATATAACCTAATACGGAATGACTGTGTCGTGTAAAAAGCTTACAGGTGAGCGACCTCCCTGAATTAACTTTGGTTTGGAGAGAGGAACATGATGCGATAATATGGCGCTGCGCCGACCGCCCCCAGGTAACTTGTTTATTGAATGGCGACGAACAAAGTCAGTTTTCGAGGGGACATTTGAGAAATTGTGAGACAGTTCAGAGAATTGTTTAATCTTAAACTGCAATTGTACTTGATTTATTCTTTGCGCTTGGGGTTTCTGTTTATTATTCTATACCAAAATTGACTCGAAAATTGTCATTTAACTTATTTTCAATGGCTATCTTAATTATGACCTAGTGTTTACAACTAAACTGTGCGATATAAAGAAATGCAGCGAATTCTAGCCCTACAGGAAATGTGTTGTGCTAAATCTGGCTTACAGCCCTCTCATATTTAGTTTATGTTTCTAAGATTTTTTCAAATTTTTATCATTGGTAAAAGGAACAGAAGAGTAAGAGTAGAGAAAAAGATAGGATAATAAAACTTAAATCAAAATTTAACAAAATCCTTCAGATAATATGTATAAAGATTGACTTCATAATGATACTTTAATGGCGGTTATTTTAAAGCAAAACAAACCGTTGCTTTTTAAAATAATTTATTGTTAAAAAATGTAATATGTTTGTTAATTTGAAGGCTTATTAATATGCTTATCTGGAGTTTAGTACTATACGAATTCTATGGGTGTAAGCTTTATGGTTCTTAGATTATTTTGATATAACATTTTATGGAGAGTATTTTCATATGTTATATTATATTGTATATAATTCTTTCGTCCGAAAAACGGTAAGAATATAAATGAGAAAAACTGCAACTGAACCTGGAGGGATAATTCTTTTATAATTTATTTATAATCATTGTAAGAATTCATTGCCAAACAAATCAAGCATAAGGTAGAGTCGCCAAATATCGTCCCCTTTTTGTAAAACAAATCTAAAAAAATAAAAAAAAATACCACAGTAATAAATGAAACGTCAAACACTAGGTTCAATACTCCTTTATTCATAAAAATAATCAAAAACCCGTTAACATTGTCAGAAAAAATTATAAAATAGCTTTAACAAAAATACTCAAATTATGAAAATATATTTTTGGGCTCCTAATTTCGTCCCGGGGACGATATTGAGATCACAATAATCAGTACGTGAACTGGAGTTGTACTTACTCCTTTTCTATTATATAAAATTGAACCTAACTATCATATTAATATCTAAACAGCCCTTTCTTAATTATTTTAATCATTTTTTCGGCATCTAAAAAATAAAAAAAAAACATTCTAAAGTTACATGTTACGATATAAGGTTCACGTAAGGGGACGATATTAGGAAATTTCTATTTATTTTGTCGCATCCATTTAAGCAAAAAACGTGTCATAAACCTGAAAATTTTACTTAATCGATTAACCTCTGAGATATTAATAGTTAGTTTGACAAAAAAATTTTATCAATAAGTCAGGTATCTCAATATTTTATGGTATTCGGGAATATTTCAATGAAAAACTCACCTTGAACACTTTTTTTGATTTTCGAATTTCTGTCGGTACGAACGTCGTAGCGCACTCACTTCTACACAATGGCCGACTGATGCAACTAGCTGTCGGTTCCGCTCACTGATAATAGATGGCGGTTTTTAAAAGAGTAGATATTGAAGGGGACGAAATTAGGGTAGGGGACGATATTTGGCGACTCTACCTTATAGTATATACCAAAAAAAAGAAAAAAAATGTTCGAACAACTAATTTTGAGGTTCATTTAATAATTTTTGTTTTTTATTTTCTGCTAACAAGATTGCTAGGAAGCATGACCAGAAAAGTCTATTTAAAAATTATAAATGTTATTTAAATTCCGTATTTTGTTCAAAGGATATGACGAAGTGTTGGTATTAAATACTTTTAATAACAGTATCAACCAAGTATCTACACTAAGAGAAAATGATACTCTGAGATGTTGAATGATTAAGATTAAATTAACATTCAAAAATATCAGTTTGACAGAGGGTTTAGTTGAAAATTCCCCTTTTGGAAAAACACGCATTAACGCACACCGAAACTAACAGAAACACTAATAAAAATTATAATGAAAAATTAATGTTTTTCCAAAAAAACCTCAAACATTGTTCAGAATCATATATTTCAAATTTTTTTTTTTTATAAGAAGGTTTTATATTATTCCCACTTTTTTTTTATCACCATAGGGCCAACTACGATACATGCTTTTTGAAACAAACATTGACCATGTTAAGTTATGAATAAAATTTTGTGAAATTTAACATGAATTACTTATGGATTAAGTTGTCAAAATTTCTGTTTGAAAAATAACAAATATATTTATTTCAACCATTCTCTAGTCAATATGACATTAAAATAGTTAGATGATCTAGCACTTAGTTGATTGAAATGGAAAATTCATACGAGATGAATTAGCAATAATAAAATATAAAATCTTATTTCCCTGGATTTAAATAGATATAGCCAAATATGACTTCGTAATACGTCTACTAGCCGCAAATTCGTTTAAAGGTATGTACTGAAAAAGCGTTACATAACGCAGTCGACATTTAACAAATTACCAGTTTTTAATGGCAGTTGTATTTATATGCATGTGGGTCTTACAGCGAATATATTATGCATAGAGACGTTTATCACCATAAAGGCCGTAAAATTCGAATTAAACTGGCACCTCTCTCAGGTTTGATGACATTCTAAATACGGTCCTCCTTGGAGGTACTTCAGCTCGCTGCGGCGAAACGTTTCCTCACGTTTTCCCGCGTCTTCTCGGCGAAAGTCAAAGGTCGGTCCGCTCGTCACGAGCAAGCGAGCAGCCTCTTCGGCCCATGGAAATTCCTCTGTTTGAACGTCAGGTCCGGTATGCAACCTTTAAAGCAATCCTCGCCCCCAATGGATGGTATAAAAATAGATTTTTAGTCTGCTCCACGCCACCGATAGTCCATAGTTTCTCAATGGATCGATAGGCTCCTTATCTGCTTGACTAAATTCCGGTTTTCTCTTGCTGGAGTTATCTTTACCAACCTGGAATCCCGAGAGTCTTTGAAAAAGGCTGCTAACCTGTGGCAGACAAAGGACTCGATCGACTAACGAAAGATTTGTCTACATTTAATCGTGTTACTTAAGTGAAAGCTTGCTTTTAAAATCCTTATTGCCAGGGTTTATAGTCTTATTCATGTTTGTTGATGTGTTGTTTTGAAATTATACAGAGAAACTTTCATGTAACTTAGGATGTTTCTTTTTTATATAGCTTAGCATATCACGTAATGTAATAAAATATGTTTTATTGTAAAAATATGTCAAAAATTAAAATTCTGTACTTAGCCCATAATCCGCAATGAAAGATTTCTTTATGTAAACGAATTTTTCTATATTGTTTGGAATTAAATTAGATTTCGATTCATTAATAATTAAGTAATTAATAATGAGTTACAATGAGTCAACATTTTTGAAAAATTCATATACAGCATGTGGCACAGTTTGAGACAAAGTAATTTGTTTTTAAAATGAACAACTATTGAACTGATTGAGATAAATTTAGCATGTACGATATACTTATAATAGTCTGAATATTACGAGGAAAAATAAACGTTTTATTGAAAAATCACTATTGTGAACTGTTTTAAAAAAAAATGTCACAAGAAAACAATTTTTGTTGGTTAGTCGAGAAGGTTTTTACCTCTGAAGAAGTTCATAGTGAATGAATTTTAATGTAATTTAACCAAAGATCCGGGCACTCATGGCCGGTACAGTATTTACATTTACATTTCTAAGAATTTCTTAAGTCAAACTAAATTACTATGGTAACGACTACCATATAAACAAAGCCTACATAAACTAATTTACACACAACACCTTCTTTTCTCATACACTTGTTGGCACTGACAAATGAAAAATTCACCATAACAAAAACGAAAGACTTACAATACCGAAACAATGCGAGGGGCGCCATCACAACATTATATTCAATCAATTCAATTAAAGGGAACAAATGTTTAATTTAATTTATTAATACTTTTTTAATGTTGTCAGTTTAAATTGACAAGTTTGATTAATTTGTGCAAAACAATACCTACCTAAGGGAAGTAGATTCCTTCTACGCTACAGTAATGTACCTACTTCACAGCAATTCTCTATCTATATAGATTTACATACATCCCCAGTAGGAAAAAGAAGGGGCTAAGAAGAAGTGATATAACTGCTTCTCGGGCAACTAGCAGTCCTTCCCGACTCGATTCTTTTCCTTCTTCTTTTGTACCCACGACGGGATTGGAGGCAAGGTCTTCTACTTTCGCTTCCCTAATAACCAGGGATAGAAGAAGTTACTCTGAATCAATGGCATAATCACTTTTGCGAATAATAAGTGTGAGGTAAGCGCTTCTACTTGCGCTTCCCCAATAACTAGGGATAGAAGAAGTTATTCAAAATAAATATAATAATTGGGCGTATTTTAATAAACTGAGCAAAAGCTCTGTCTCAATTTTTATATAGAAAATCCAAACTTGACCTGAATCTAAATAAAAATCGAGACTGAGCTGTTGCTTAGCTTATTGAAATATGAGGCACTCATTAAATTAATAAAAATTAAAACAACCTGTCATGCACACTTTATCTTCCAGAGTGAAAAGAAAACACGTAGATGGAAGAGCATCGCACGATGACGAAACCTTCTTAAAACAAAACAAGTTTTTTGGTAAAACTCATTTACTCCTTACACAATCGATTCCACAGGAAGTAGGGATATAAGGGGTACTTGCAGACCCATGATACAGGGAATATTGAAAATGTTTAGAGGTAGTTATATCAGGGCTTCTTAGGGCAAGCTCGTGTTACATTTCCTACTGGATCAACAATTGAAAGCATTTCTTAATATGTAACTATATTACTACAGGAATTATTGCCACACAAACGAAGCTACATAAGCGATAAATTTATCTATTACTTTTCTTTCATACATATCAACAAAAGATTCACAATAAAAAACGGTAACAATTAAAAGAGACATAATAGTTCAAAATGATGAACCGAGGCAGTCACACCACAATTCCATACTGGTTGCTGTTTTCAAGTTTATTCTTTCTTTCATGTTCCAATAGAAACAGAAATATTATATTAGAGTAAAAACATCGTGTCAGAGATTCAAATTCTGATTATACTACATCTAAAATATGAAGAATGGCGTTTTGATAAAAATAAATTTGCGTTTTCGGAGTCGACGATTCCAAATACACTGTCAAAATTTATGAACTTACGATGGCGGTCTGTCTAATTTTGAATTTGATGCGATTTTTGTCAAAACATTCATATGTGATTCCACGGTCGATGATTTCAAATCAATTGTCAATATTCAAGATTACGTAGATAGATATAAAATAAACTTTATTTAATTGTGGTGCATAATTCATCATACTAATTTTAGTTTTAGGATAATAAGGTTTCTATCGATTAATGAGTCCTAAATTATTAAAATGGTTTCTATTGACTAAATGAGTGCCAATTGGATTGGATTTTTTTCCTTTGTCAGTTCCGCGGCAAAACAAACTAGATTAATATAATAACATTATTTACGCATATTATATAGCAGCAAATCATTCATTTGTGAAAAAATCGGAACAATATGGTGGTATTAAATTACAAAGTCAAAATTAACGAGTTGAAACTTTTGTAAAATATTATTATCCGTGCAATTTACATGCAAAGAAATACAAACATTTTTACTTATTGCGGATTAACATGGATACTTCAAACTGGCAAGAGCAAAATTGGCTTTATTTTATTGTGAAATGTGTTTTTACTCCCACAATGTATGGTAATTATACGAATGCATGTGCCTGCAAGGTTGTAATGAATTGTAATGCAAGTAAGTAAGTTTCACTCCATTAAATTAAAAATTGAGCTTTCTGAAGTCCCACAAATTTGTAAATAAATGTCAACTAAAAAACGTCGGAAGATTTACAGCTGTGTTGTTGCGTGCTCACTGAGAAATGGAAAATTTGCTACCGACAAGTTTGTATAACTTATCGATCCCCCCGTACCACCTGCGCCACCTAATGCAACCAAGTGTTTAGCAATTTTGCGATTTTGCAATGACAAATGCAAACGGGTGCATTGCGACACTGAAACCGCAAAATTACGAGAATGTCTCTGAATAATTTTAGCGAGACTTGATCAGGGCTTGGCATCAATTCCAGGACACCCAGAATAGGGGTTGTTATTTCTTTTACCCTATTAGCATCGAACTTATGTTTATATTCGAGGAGCACAGGTGTTATCGGTAGCAGAGTGGATTGCCCCGAGCCAGTACCGTTATGGGTACGCATGAATTGAGGTGAATCAGCATATTATGCAAACGTTTCCGTGAGTTTTAATAATGTTCTTAATTAATATGCGACGCGACTGTTCAGCCAACCGTGGGCTATTATGGAGCGGAAGGTCTAGGTGGCTATGGCTTAACGTATTGCAATTATGATCATACGAACAGCTCTGACAAGTTAGAAAACCGTGGAACTAGTCCAATTTGCAGGTTTTGCTGCAGAAACTGGACTTTGGCGGTGGCAGCCATAGATTAGGCTGGAATACTTACAGATCGAGCGCCGCGACCGTGGTACTGATCTTGGAGGCTGCGTAGCTTCTTAGTGTGCCGATCGGTCAATAGCACTGGCTGCAATTAAGTCGCGCTACTACTTTGCTGATCTTTCACCGTAATTATCCGGCGGTACATTAAACTTGGCTTGGAATTTACGTGTCCAGATATGGAGGCTTTGACCAAATAAAATTCCACGGTAAGATATGTATAAAAGGTTTCCTTACCTCTTAACTGTTGCACAATGTAATAAGTTCCATTAGAATATATTCTGCAACATGTTTTGGGGCTGTCCATAAAAAATTCAATAATAAAATTTAGTAAAAATGCTGTAAAAGTACTCCCTGTCGGCACCTTTGAATGCTTTATCTTTCGGTATTTCAAAGAGAGCTAAGTATCTAAAATTATTACTTGCAAATCCTTTCAAAATAACGTTGAATTTTAAGTGTTCGCAAACACATAAACGTATTTGTTAAATTATAAAAAAATTCTTTGCTCCTTATGTATTCACTTAAAAATCAACATTTTAAAATCACCTTGAATTAAATTCTGGGATTTTTTTTTCCGATTTCGCAAAAAAAACGAAGGTAATGTGTTTTAACAACTTTTTGTACATATATGTATATTAGGGTGCTTTTTTTTCGCGACTATTTTTTTTTTTGCAGTCCCACCTCGAAATTTTTTGGCAAATACCGAAACAAACATTCCCTGAAAATTGGAGCCCTTAAAAATAATATTTAGTACTAGACCAAGACGCATAAAGATTTCCCATATAAAATACACGTGAACTTTGATTATTTTTCTTCAAATCTCTACAACTCAGAGACATTTTATGGCACAATCTTGGGCAATGGTAGGGTTTCTTCAGAATTGAATGCTCTACAAAAGTGTCCATTGCGGTGTAACTTTAACTCCTACCAGCGAGGTAGTACGGGTCAGTAACCCCAATTTGTCCATGAAATTCTCGCTTTTTACCCCTATCTCATAAACAACAAGAGGTACAGAAAAAGTGAATATGACAAACTTGTAGCAAATTCAATTTCCTCTAAAAAGTTCTTGAACACCAAATCGCTAACATCAATATTTCTTGAGATATTGGACTTTGAAGTTGAGGTAGTGTGGAATTGTCATGGATTATTGAGCTAAATTGTAGAAACTTACTGGTTACTGACCCGTACTACCTCGCTGGTAGGAGTTAGGGTTACACCGCAGTGGACACTTTTGTAGAGCATTCAATTCTGAAGAAACCCTACCATTGCCCAAGATTGTGCCATAAAATGTCTCTGAGTTGTAGAGATTTGAAGAAAAATAATCAAAGTTCACGTGTATTTTATATGGGAAATCTTTATGCGTCTTGGTCTAGTACTAAATATTACTTTTAAGGGGGTAGTACACTTTTTTTTTTTGAAAAAATCGATTTTTTTTTTATTTCATAAATGTGCTCTAATATATCACAGAAATGTTCTCCCAAAACCGTTTTGAGAAATTCGATATATAAAAAAAGTTATAGACACATTTGTAGCGGTGCCTTACGCTTATCACACCTTAAAATTATCGAATAAAAACTTTAAACACGTTTTTCTCAAAACCACGTTTTTTGACCTGGCCGACATGATTTTGAAAAAACTATTGGTCTGATCGGGCTCAAATTTTTATGGGATACTCTATACATGTGTAGTTCTCGCCCGAACTAGGATTTTGAAAATCGGTTAATGTTTAACCCTTTTTTTAAACAATTTTTTGCAAAAAAAAATGACCGAAAAATTAAAAAGTCCGCCATTATCTTTTTTTTTTAAGAAAATTTTTTATCCTAGTTCGAGCGATAGCGACTGATCTATATTTTAATATGCACTTCGAATTGTTTGTTTCAGACGTTCCAGAGTCGAGATATCATGTCGGCCAGATTAAAAAGGGGTCACCTTCAGGCAACCATATTAGGGCCCTATGAAGAAAAAAAAAGAAAAACAATTTTTTTTATATTCTTCAATGTTAGTTGTATCATATATAAAAAGTTTGCAAGATCAAAATATAGTTAACTATAAAAAAAAAAAATCTTTAAAAAAAGGCCTTAAGAAGTGTACTACCCCCTTAAGGGCTCCAATTTTCAGGGAATGTTTGTTTAGGTATTAGCCACAAAATTTCGAGGTGGGACTGAAAAAAAAAAATAGCCGCGAAAAAAAAGCACCCTAATGTATATATATATATGCACATATGGGAATTAATCGAAAAACCCGAGTTGAACACGGGCAGGGCTCGAACCTGGCGCCTCGATGTTCTAACCAATTGAGCTACTGGTGGCCGTTTGCCTTCGAGCAATTACGACGTTATGATGAGAAGTGCAACCGATTCCACATTCATATGTATGAATTTTTTTGTTTCCTTGTATTCCATAAACGATCTGATCGATCCAATGATTTATAGTTTTTCGATGAGTATCACAGGCTAGCTGTAAATAGTGTTTTTGGTAAATTTCTCGATATTTATAGCATTCCGTACCAAAAATGGCGAACGGTGAGATTTTGGTGTATGGCTGTCTTTCTTTTCTCTTAAACTGCGCGCATCATCGAATTTAAAATTGGCATAGTTAGAAAGCCTAGGAAACCCCTAGGAGACAAAAACAAAAATTACTTTCTTCTTCTTTTCTGTAACTAAATCAAGTGTGGTATCATATATAAAACACTCATAATCATTTTAATTATGCTTACTTTAATTTAAAATGTTCTAGTATTTTTAATTGTTATTAGCAGTAATTTATTAATTTTTTTTTCGTCTCGTCTCCAAAGTTTCTGATTATACATATTTACACTAGTAAAGATTGCTGGGAAATCGGAAAATCCCTTCTCGCTCGATTATTCTTTGTTATGCGGACAATTTAACAACTTTCAAAAAGATTATGTTAGTTTATGAGTTTCTCGAGGGAGTGACGTCGAGATAATTTTTTTTTTATGCATATTCTTTTATAAACAATAATAAATATGTTGATTTTCGCACTTTTTTTACAAAAAATTTGGTTTTTTTTCACTTCTAAGTGATGCCAAAAACTCAAAAATCGATAAAAATTGGAAAGCTCGACTTCACTCCCTCGAGAAACTCATAAACTAACATAATCTTTTTGAATTTTTAGTTTCAGATGATCCAGTGACGAGTTCTGATGTCCGCCGCAAATTCATTTTTTTGGACGTGTCTGCGAAAAGTGGCTACCGTTGCCACAATTCTTAATATTTTTACTTGAAAATTCATATAATTATTCTTTGAATTATACTTAATAAGCCTATTTAATTTAAAAATAAAATAATGTAGCCATACTTCCAAAAAAAAATTCACAAAATTTACTTAAAAAGTCATTTTCAAACCATACCCCTAATTAATCTAATTATTTTATCTTAATATAAGCAGTTATATTTTTATACATGTTTTCATAAAACAAAACGAAATTACTGTTATTACGAAGTTTATTACAAAATAAGCTTACAAAATGGTAAATTATGAAAATGCTATTGGCGCTAATATTTTGTTTGAGGCTCCAACCTTCCTCTAATTAAGTATAGGTTATTATTATCCATTTGATACAGATTGCATATAAATAAAAAAAAAAAGGTCATTTCTTTCCGCTGAAGTTCATTTGAACAAGACATATCCTACTAATTTATAATTGATACACAAGGAATAATTGAGGAGTAAATGAGCTGTAACCCACAATTAGTTGGAAAAGATTTATAATTTAAAAAATAAACCGTGTTACCCTTCGAACTAACCAAAATCGAAGAGTCTGCTTATGTCGCATCGTCACCGCTTCAAGGTTTCTGTCGGACGAACTTTGATGAACAATAATAATAATAAAGTAGCAAACGATTAGCATAATTTATCATTACAAGCGTGGTTATCACTCAAATAGCCGCATCTTTTTCGGAAACGCCGCAGGTAAAAGTAGACCTTCGTGGGCAAACGCCGAACATTCGGGCGTTCAGGCAGTTATATTCAAATTAAACAAAACGAATCGGCCACTGACCCTCAGTCATTACAATCACAAGACAACTCTTATACCTGCCAATTATAAGGCAAAACAAGATAACATGATGACAACACACATGTAAAAAAAATCGCAGACGCACCGAATTTTGATGTTATTGCCATCTTTCTTTGCATTCACTTTCTTAGTTAAGAGAGGCTCTTTTCGTGGGCGCGCTAAGAACTATCTTTTTTTTTTTTATATAAGTATAATACGTAATTTATTTTCTCTGGCTTTGTTACAACTTCGCTCAATATTTCTGTCTTTCGAATGTTTTTGGCATCTTAAGATTTTTTTATTGGTTAGTCGTTAGTGTTTTCCAATTTGACGACTTAATTTTGTTTTAGGTTGCTCATAAAAATGTTTTTTTCCCGTCGCTCAAATTGTTTAAATTTCATTATATTCACGGACAGAAGACACCATTTTTACTATGGTATTAAAATCAAACATGCCATGCAATGTCGAAATAAGATAAAACCATGCTTTAGAAAATGGATTCATTATTCATATTTGCTCAACTCCAATGTGTGTTTTAGCTTTGTGTGTTTGTGACACTCTCAAAGCAGTATAATTTCATTAAAATACTTAGAACCATTAAAACACGTCTGGTAGGGTATAAAATTAAAGATCTTTCTTGAAAAGCAAATACGAAAAATATATATAATACTATCGTCTCTGTTCACAGAATAGAATAATTAACTGCTCTATGACGAATTTGCATAACTTCGAGCAAAAAACTTAAATTGTTTAGTAATCATTCGAATTAAGCAGCATGCATCAACTGAACTTTTAGAACTAAAAAATTTCAAGTAAAAAGGTAATTTAGACAAATATAAAAAACGAACCACAAAAGATTGTAGTGTAAATGCACATAATGTAAATAGTGCGCTTCTAACAAGCAACTGAGAGTTCCTGTGCTATAAAATATATATTTGCTTCGAAGAATTTACTATTATTATAATTAAGGAGCGATTACTAACAATGAAGACGAGCTGATAAGGCTCATTTTTGGCCCACTAGCTGGGGATCAACATTAAATTTTTTTTAAATAGTGTTATCCTTAATATTAATGAAAACAACTTAAACACCTTTAATTTCGTTCATGATAAAAAATAAAAATAAATGAAAGTTGAATTTGTTAATTTAACATTTTAATGATTTCTAGCGATGCGTTTTCATTTTTAACAGTATTACTGTGACATAATGAATGATGGATAAAAGAAACTATTAAATGAAAAGTAAAGTAAATAGTAATAATTAGAAACAATAATTTCTTAAAGCCATGGACCGAGTGAACCTTTTAGAAACAACTAATGCAAAAAGATACAACTAAAAAACTTTTTCTCTGAATATTTATCTTCGGTTTTTGTGTCCTCCGCCATGTCTTCTTCACTTGACCAGGTTCTTCCTGCATCGCTGAGCGAAGATTGATAGGAAAAGCTAGGTCTTTTTTTTCTTCTAAATGACGCCAATAAGACAAGTATCATAAAACTAATGCTCTGATACCGTACCACATTTGTAGTACCACTGGAAATCAGATGTATGTCCTTTTCTATAAGATGACGCAGGTCAAGACTACTCCTTATGTAAATTCTAATAAGAAATATAGGAGACAGAAATAGTCACCAAACTATTCTCGCAAACAGTATTTACAGCGTAAACCATAAATTGAAGCGTTTTTTTATAATGCACATTTAAAAGCGATCTGGAGCGATTGCATTGGTATTTGTCCCTCAATCCTACCTCCCCTTGCAGGATTAAGTTGTAGGGAAATGGCGAATTGAAGAACGGGGAGAGGCAGATAGCACACACCGCGAAATACGGATAATATTGTTTACACTTTTTTATTGTGTATTTTTAAATGCGATCTGGAACGAACATGATTGTGCGTGCCGCTCCCTTACGAAAAGCACAGGATGATCCTAATTAATAATAATTATTAATAAATTATAAATTAATAATTTAGTCGCAAATGTGAACCATT
Source organism: Dysmachus trigonus (assembly GCA_949715965.1). Lineage (NCBI taxonomy): Eukaryota > Metazoa > Arthropoda > Insecta > Diptera > Asilidae > Dysmachus > Dysmachus trigonus. The sequence continues at coordinate 49,673,309 of OX454319.1, read as the reverse complement.
GTAATAATTAATAATAATAATTAAATAAAAATGTGTTTTTAAATACATTATTGTGGGTGTGGAAAAGGCAATGTGTCATGCGTTTATAGGAAAGTTTCGCAATAAAAACTCTTGTTATATGCACCCTACAGAAGTTTTCCAATTTTCCTCTCAAATTATCTTCCTCTAGCTAATGACTTCTTTATTACTACCTATTTCTAGCAAAATTCTCCACTTCGTTCCTCAAACGCTATCAAGGTGTTCCTTTTTGTTGTAGATATACTGTGATTTGCATAGCATATAGTAAGATCGTAGATTCGTTTTAGATATGAAGCACACATATTACCACCTTAATATTTTTTATTTGATATAGTACAAATCAAAGATTATTATACGTAAAATTAATAGTGGTTCCCTATGCACTTCATACTTAGAAAAAATTATGTATCTCAGATAAGAGGGATAAATAGCTAAAAATCACTTCTGACCTACATATGTTAATGATATTACTTTTCGTGCTTATTGTAGTTTTCAAACTAAAATGAGTATTTAATTAATTAATGCATATCCCCAATTATTTTAAAACAAGGTCAAAACAAACTTACATGAACATTTTTTTTTCGATACTGATGTAGGCCAAAAATTAGCCTTATCAGCCCAGGTTCTTTGCTCTTAAAGGGTAATACTACCTTGTGTGCACGAAATCAAGGGGCATTTTTGGCATGTTTTTATGAAATTTTTTTTTATACAATGTAATTCTCCTTTATGTATATTACATGCTAATATAAATCTTAAAGTACTTAAAAAAAATTGTTAACCATTTTAATATGCGAATCCAGAATGTGGCAGGTGTCCCAGTTTTTTTCATGATTTTCCTTAGCGTATCTTTAGCACTTGCAATTTTTTACCGATTGATCTGAAATAACTGTATAACTGTAGCTTAATAATAACATTCTCTAGTGAACTAAGTAGGATTTTGTCCAAATATTAATTTTAAAAACAAAATGGCGTTAATTTGAAGGTAAATCTTTTTTTTTTTTTTATACAAAAATTGGTACTAAATCGTTAATAGAATTTGTGAATTTTAATCAATCAAAAAAATCCTAATTAATCCAATAGATAATGTTATTATTAAACAACAGTCAAAATTGAGATCAATCGGTATAAAATATAGGTTAGAGGTACGCTAAGGCAGGTCAGGAAAAAAAAACCGCGACCCGTGTCGTAATCTCAATTCGCATCTTAAAAATTGTAAAAAAATGTAAATATGTAAAAGGCGGAGGATCCATAATAAAAAGAAAAGTAATCCCTAGAAAGCTTTTATGAAAACAGGATAGAACCGCAATTTATTTTATGAAAATTTCGATAAATTTTAAGCTTCCAGAGCCTCTGCCTTTTAGATGCCTACAATATCTTAGTTGCGAATCCAGAGTGCGGCAGTGGTAAGTGGGGTAGCTTTAGAATGAGTCCTTGCTCGATGTCCTGCGATGTCCTTACAGGGACCTATAAGGACTTAAGTGAGCGAGCCTCTAAAAAATCTTCGACGGCGATTTTGAGAGGAAAGCAGGCATTTTAAGGAAAATGTCAGAACAAACGTTGATAAGGACACTCCAAAGAATCGATTGGTAGAACGTTTCCTACGTGGAATCAGGACACCCTGTAGACATATATATATGTATTAATTATGGTGATCATGAATTAATGAATTAAAAATTCCCATAAAAACCTAATGGTCGACAAACACAACATGTTTATTGCATAAATATTGATTGTACAATCAGACAACAATTCCAGAAAATGTCTGTAATTCCATTTATAATCAGTATTTTGACTTGATGATCACTTCTCGAGCTATCAAATAAACATAGACTTTTCATGAAACCTGTCTGTTTGTTAATACCCTTGGGCAATTTCGGTGTATCCCGATTTAAATCTCTATACTAATAAATTTTTTTATGTCATATTACCTAGCACTGGTTTAATTATACCAACAATAAATCCCACGTCGTAAAATTCTTCTGGTGTTTATGACGATTCTCTTATGTTTAGAGTGATTCTTTTTCCTTTCATGGCTCCCTTCTTGTGTTGAGAAATCGCTGCTGTCATCCTCAAACATTTGGAAATGGCGAGTTTATTTCGAAGCTTTCAGTAGCTTATAAGAAAATTGTTATTGTCTCGTTCATTGTTGTCTCCTTTATTTTGGAGGAGCTACTCATAGTTATACGTACATTTGGAGAATGAAAAATTGTTAGAATATAAAATTAGCTTTAACGTGAACATTTTCAAAATTCGTAAATAAGATTCTCGTTCACGTTATAATGAGCCTTGTCATTTATTCTAAAAGTCATTTTTGAGTAATCATGAAGTACAGGGGTCAAAATTCTCATTAGCTTATTTGAGAAAAATAAATAAATATTACAATTTAATTATCTGAAAGTAGACTTATTATTGGTTTTTCACTTATAATATGAAGTATTATTTTTTTCGCTTTTAATTCATCTTTGTTAGTTCAGAGCATGATGGTCAATTAATTAAAAGGGCTTTAAAATTGTTCTAGTGAGATGAGACTTAAAATAAGGGTACCTACTTTCATTAATTATTTACACGAAAAGTACTTGATTTCATTTATTTTTCACCAAATTTACTTGATTTGGCTCCTTACGACTTATTCCCGTTCGGTCGACTAAAACTCCGAGGAACGCGTTTTAACAGCCAAAAGGAGATAGTGGAGAAATCCAAGACGGCTCTGATGGCCATACCGAAAAAGGAGTATCAAAAATGTTTCGAGGATTGGTTCAAGCGCAGTTTATGGAAAGTACTTTGAAGGGGAAAATGTCTATTTTGATGAATTAACCTGTATTTTTAATTTTCTGAATAAATTCCTGAAACTTGTTGATCAAAGTGGTAACAAAAATCATTAATACATATAAACAGTACAATTTTCAAGCGACAAACGTCACCAGGAGTAGACTAATCACTAGTAGAAAGTAGTTGACTAAAGCTAAATTCCAGTGAAAACAAATCCATTAATCCACTTCAATGAAGTCCGGTAGGGAACAAAAAAGCAAAAACGGGGCAGAGAGCGTTTAAAAGCTTCAGTGACATAAAAGCTTAGCAAAAAGTCGATTTAGTTCACAACTGAAATATTTTCCTGTCTGTAAATTGCCATTGAATGGGAACCCCAGTGTTTTCCTACTTTTTGTTTGCGATCCTCAATGTGTTTCAATGGACCAGACTCGCTCGGTCTCGAATTGCACTGTGAGGGTCCCTACCCCAAGGCGGAATCAAACCCTACATTACATTGACTATATTGGAGGTATCCGATATCCATATATAGAGCTGTGTTCCACTCTCTGTTTAGTAAAGTTTCCTAAACCACTTAAAGTTGCTGTCAGTAAGCATCCAAAAAGTTCTGCAAAGACTACTCTAACTTTTGATTTGTTTTCGTTACCATTTTCTTAGATCGCTAGTTTTCGACAAATTGCTCCCCGGGGCTAAATACAATTGCCGAGAATACGACATGTATCCACTGTATCGAAAGAACAAAATCCTCGTCGAAATCTCATGCTGTCATCGAGCTGACGATGTGCTATTTAATTATAGCTTACTTATTTGTTGTGTTTGAGATGGCCCTGACGAGAGAATGACTATAGCCTTGGGAATGAACAAAATGGTTTCGTTCACAGAGTTGATGGTCATTTCCTTTGATTCGGAAATAACAGAATTTCTTATTGGATTCAGTCATTTTTTTAACTTTATGATAGAGACATACATGTAGCAGATATAAAGGCCGAAGTATCAATTTATCTATTTTAAAGAAAATGGTTGAAAATAATAAAATCATTTTATTACTAAATAATATTGCATTAAATAAATACATTTGTAATGAAATATTAATATATCTTCAAAGTACGTACATGTATGTAATGAGCAACCGAGCCGTCTAAAAAACTATATCTCATATCTATACAAAACTTTAAATTTTGGGGGCGGGTTTGATTCGAACAACTGCGGGAGCCCGTGAAGAATTTAATAGAAAAATATTTACGCCGATCCTTTTAAGATGGCAGAATTTCCCACCCCCTTCTAATCCCGAAAATTCAATTTTAGACCCAATATAACTTTAAATTGAATACACTGAAGTTCCGTGGATATCAGATATCTGATTTTTTAAACAAATCTAAATCTCAATGGACGACAATTTAAATTATTATCATATGAATCATAATTTACTACAATTATAATCTCAACAGATTTGTATTCATTTATTGCATATGACAATTTCGATATAGATTAACATTAAGCTAGAAGTATATATAGCAAATGCATTATTGGATGCCAACAAAACGACCAACTCTCTGTAGTGTTGATTTAAAAATAAAATGAATATTCGATCGATTTCCGTAAATGTCTGCATTCCTATTGCTGAAAGAAAAAACAACAAAGCTGCAGAATTGGTGCCATATTAATCCATTCCTGTAGATGCAATGTCAACATGTACCTGCGACTAAATCAGGATTTAAATCAATTTCAAATTCAGTCACAAAAAACATGTGTGTAAGGGACGACATTGCTTTATTTTTAGCCAGTGTATATTGGTGACAATAATCAATACATAAAGAGTGATTGACAAATCAATAGAGGCAGCATTTCCTGAAAAACTATATGGGCCTCAATCGATTTCTCGTGTATCTATCGAAAACTCAAGCTGCGCTTGTGAATGCCAATTTATCGCACTGTTATTTTATTGTATGTACTATTCCGCTATGTAAATGAAGGATAAATGTCCCCAATGTTTTTGATTGTGTGGCAAAAAAATATTAGATAAAGGGAAAATTGCTGAAGTGTTGAAAAATGAATGCTGAAAACAATCGAAAAATGTACGTTAGTGAAAAATTGAATGGAACTTCCTAATGATCGGAGTAACTGGAGCATAACTTTGGTGATTACCTGTGAATGGGAATTTACTGGTCTGGTGAGAAAATTAATACAATGTTCTAGCAACCCTCAAGTATGTAATAAGTTCAACATGTGCGAAATTACTTGATCTGCAATTATTGTATCGCCAAGGTTCTACTTAAGTGGCAGTTTTACCTTAAATTTTTAGTACTTTGCATTTATTGATTAAGTCGACTTGCATAAATGCTCGCAAATGCATCTTTAGTAATTTTTATTTATTTTCTTTTGCAGGTGAGATTGCAACTCCAATAATTTTCTGTGCATTTAAGTCGTCCACCGGTGAAGGAAACACTTTTAACAGGTTAAACTTTTTGTTTTGCTTTCATTGGAACTTGGCAAATGCATGAAATTAGTACTTTTGTTTAATTTGTTGGATATTTTTTGTTCTACATTCACATGATTCACATATATCGATGACACCTGTATTAGTGCAATTCGGTTTTATTTATTTTCATATTTCCAGCACTTCAACATGAATATTGTATGTACATATAAAAGGAGTTAAAGCGCGTCCGGATTTTGAATTTAAATAAAATATAATACATAAAAATTGAACAAGTGACCATAAATTCGAAAGATAATTTTTTAAACTTTAATATTTAAATTCCATTACGAGCAAATGAGCGGCTGCCAGTAACATGGTGCGTCCATCCTTTTAAACTACGTTTTTTATACGAGTTTTGAAGGGAATCATCACTGAATCAGAAATGCAATGCGTATTAATAATACTAGTACAGTCGCAAATATTGTCTGAAAATAATCAATACATATAAATAATAATAAGTAAAATTCTTGTAGGGTAAAATTGTTGAACTTTGTAATATATGTGTTTATACATACATATACAGGGTGTGTCACATAGCGTATGCCAAAATGAGCGAGGTGAAATATATCACTTAGACAAACAATAAATTGTATGGCAGGGCGAGGATACACTCTCAACCGTTTAGGAGTTACAGGGTGATTCATAAATTCGGAATTTTCACGGCTTTATGACTCAATTCTTAGGAAAATTTGAAATAGACTTTTAAAGGTCTTATTAGCTTTATCATAAATAAAACTTTCTTTTAAAAGGCTTATAAAATATTTTTTTAAAAATCATTTCTAGTAGCGTAATTATACTTCTCCTCCCTAAGAATTGATTCTTACATTATCTCTTATCTCAAAAATTTTTCATGTCGATTTATTTGCAACATAAGAGCGATAAGTACTTTTTGGAGTTATCACACCACATTTTACCAGTGTAATTTCTTTTGCAGTAATATTCCCACTGATAGCTTGTTTTTATTTAAATTTTTTAAAGCCTTTTAGAGGTGTTGCGAGAATATGTATAATTCACAAACTCTAAAAATGAATATCATATGTGTAACAAATCACACAATCTTAATTAAATTTCATTGTGTAGATAATACTCTGATAATACTCTTAAACTTATAAGAAATAAGTGATTTGAAGAACTCTTCAAGAAATCTTCTAGCGCCTTATCAGATTCATTTCATATGCCACTTCTTAGTTAGTAATGCCTTTGAAGAATTCTTAGGGAGTTATTTTTTGAAGGTATTGTCTTAGCTTAGCTAAAGCTTATTTTAATTCTCATAAAACTCTTGAAGGGCTTTATAAGAAAAATATTGTTTGTTAGGACATCATTTGTTCATTTTTATCTTTTGATCTACTGCGCTATGTGAAACACCCTGTATACGTATATATTCTAGAAATATTTTTCAATTCTCGAAAGATGCAAAAAATGCTTTCTGCCAATATAAATCTGAACATCATTTTATATTTCAAGAAAAAAGAAGGAGCTCAACTGGTTTCGATTAAATGTTACGGGTCTCGATCGATTAGAGTTGGAGTTGCAATATAAATTCCAAGTAGGAAAATCTGCTCAAACTGCAATTATGTCTAATTCTACTGCTGAAATTAGCCCACACATTCTCTTCGATATCACAATACATTACACTTACATAAATTCCTAAGCGCTAGATATAACTTCTTTGCAACATGTACTTATGTGAGCGCATCGAACCACACAAATAATTCCTAAATATAATTTTCTTTTATAGTGCTAGGCAGTTTTGTTGTTTATCTTGCTTTTTATCGGTCATTAAGACGCGTGAATACAACTTAGATGTTTTTTGTAGATTTTCGGCTTGCTGATTCAGAGTCAAACCCGCAAGCCAACAGCATGATAGTAAGACGGAAGTCAGAAAAAAAATTTATTTATCTTTTAGTTAAGAATACACAAGCTAGCTTCCTTAATTTAGCAGTATCTCGTATAGAATGTACTCAACTACTTTCCTACATTGGATTTGCGAAGCAGAATATTTAGCAATTCGTGGCTCAATGCCTTTTAAAGCATTCCGGTAAGTCTCAGCGAACTCTGGTATTTCGAGATAGTCGACTCAAGAATGCGCAGCTAAGGCGAAGCTAATTTGCCGAAGAGAGTCGGTATAAACTTTGGACATTTCACCTGTTCACACGGCGACAGCTAGCCGGGCGCAGGCTTCGTGCAGTCAGAAAACTCGAAGCGTAGCCTTGAGTAAATAGGTTAGACGGAATGAATGAACCTCTGAACATACAAAATATCTTATTATCGCTTCATAGTTGCAGCACAGCACTCTCGGTTGGAGAAATGCATCTGAGGTACGGCTGTGGTTAAATATTTGCCAAAGCAATCAGCTCTCCAGCAAACCTGCAGCTTATTTGCAGAACAATTGCGAAATCTCACTTTATTAAGTTTTGTGGAAAAGCAAAAGTAAACAGTGAGCAAGGGCCAATGTTATAAAGCACTTCCGGCTTGCACCGAGCTTCACTGCTTACATATGAGCTCATCCCGGATTATTCTATGAGTTATAGCGTCCTTGGCAGCATCACCTGGTAAAAATCGCGCTTTTATTCCAACGCAAAGAAGCATAGCTCTTGAAATATTTTCGAGGTTAATAATGATGCATATTTATAAAATTGCCGCATAATTTCTGCTGTATTTAAAAATAAACAAAAATGATATAATATGATAAAGTATCTTATCTCTCGTTTAACCAGGGCTTCTCAGTTCCGGATATTAAATAAAGATTTTTGATCAAGGTGTCGATAGTTAAGTTTTCAAGTTAGGATGGGACACACCTTTCTTCGAATTGATAAAATTTGTTAATTTCCCTTGTTTTGTATACTTGATCTATAGTTTTGAAAGGTTTGATATCATTGACTTAAACTTTTAGGAAATTTTATTTATCTTATACTAGTTATCTTTATTACTGGCTATAGCCTAGATCATGAAGATTAGGATAGGACATAAGTCGGCTTAGTTGAAGCTTTTTCGTGATGCAGAGGTAGCCTTCTCTTTTGGAGTTGTGCGTCCAGTATAGGCGGATATTTTCATCAAGATAGAAAAGGGACATTAAATGCAAAGCAAATAAGCCTACTGTAGCCCCCAAAGGTGAAATTTTTCGCACGATACCTATGCGATAAGCTCTGGTGTGTTTGACATTACTTGAAAAATTCACTGAAAATCTCGTATTTTTTATATTGTTAGTCTGCTCTAATTTTTTTAGAGCTTATCTTGAGGGGAAAATGCTTCACTCACGTATACGGATTTTACACGGCATGTCCTATACATTCTATATACTAATTTATTGCTAAGTTTGTCTCTTCTGATTTAGCATAAGTATGTATATGTAAGTAAGAATCGTTACATTTTGGAACCAATTTATCTTTAATATCACGAAAGAACGCAATTTATATTCATTACAAATGAATAGATTGATTTTTCTACAATGGATTTGCCTTTGCCTTTATTAAATATTTAAATGGGGGCCTCAATAGCTCTTTTAGTAGTGCGACGCGATAGCTGTGGTATAAATTCCCATCGAAAAACCCTGCTAAATTAGCAAAAATATATTAATTGCTTTAGCGTAAAAATATACCCGAATACAGAAGAATGTGTCAATTCTTTACAGAATGTATCTAATCGTACATAGAATTTCCAATTCGTTAGAATTATTATGTAAAGATGCAACCAATAAATAATAGAAAATATTAAATTAATAACATCCAAATTGAAATAAATTTCTCCATTCAGAAATGGTAAAAATATTCTTTTATGCCTACACAATCTAAAAGCTTTACCTTTTGTTATTATAATCTGTTTTCCATATTATTAAAAATCTCGGCTCGTAGAGCTTATGGCTTATATTGAAGCCAACAACAACTCAGATGTCCTTTCAAGATTTGAATGTAACTAAATGTATTCAATATTTACAGTCATAAAATAACCATCTAAAATTACAACCTCGCAAGAGAACCTTAAATCAAGATTTTCTTAAGTTGTTTTCAAAAAACCAGCAGTAAACCACAAAGATGTGCAAAGCAAACTCATTCTCTTTGCTTGGTTTACATTTTTACAGTTTCTAGTCGATATACCCAAATCTCTCCTGGGCTTACTTACACCTTTCCATTTTATCTTCCAAAGATAGAGGCAAGACATCGTATTCCTTTTGTAGCCCCGATGTTTGAGCAGTTTTCGCATTTTCTTCAGAGAGCAGATCTATGTCTATCCCGGCCGTAAAATTTCAACATCGTATCTTGTGTCGAGCTCTTTAAAAGTAATGTTTCCGTAAGAAGGAAAACCTCGGGTTTTCAATTACCATTGAATTTGAGGGTTTTCAGTCCTATTTCCAGAGGCAAAAAAAAGTAAATGTGTTTTACCCGAAAACAAAATTCGATATTTATTATTAATTGCGCTTTAAGTGGCCCTCCAGTTGCGAACCTTCATCAGATTTACATTCTGTAAAATGTATTTTATATTGCAATTAACTTTTTAACCCATTAATGCGCAAAACGAGGATTTTGGGCACGCAAGTTCAATTGTACGATTCGAATAGCAAATTGGGGTGAATTTCCTCAAAATTCGTATATAAGGGGTTTTTGGGGGTGCTCTTTCAGAATCTGGCATTTGTTTTGCATAAAATCTTCAAAAACCCTATTATTTTTTGGGTTTTTCCAAAAAAGTGCCGATTTTTTTGGTAATTTTTCGTCTCAAAGTCGATTATCTTGTCGTTGCTGCTATTGAATGATCATATAAAGACCAGAAATCGCGGTCCGAATGTCCACACTTTCTCAAACCATGGTTTTGAATATTTTTTTTTGCTTTGGTTTTTGCAAAGTGGCCATTTTGTACAGCAATGTAATAAAAAACTTCGCGATTTTTTTACACGAAAAGGATCAACTTTACAAAAAAAAAATGTATGTTATATTTATGTATTAGCCAAGAAAAACATGTAAAATTTTTCCAGAATTTTTTGGACTATTTTTGGCTTTTTGGATTTGGCAAGTTTTTCAAAAATCCAAAAATGTCCCGAAAAATTTCGAAAAAATTCACACGTGTTCCCTGGCATAAAAAAACTTGGGGATATTTTTACTCAAGAAGGATCAATTATACGAATAAATTTTATATGACAAAAAGTGCTTATAATTAGCCAAGGAATTTTTCGGGACATTTCTGGATTTTTGAAAAATCTAAAAAAGTCCAAATCCAAAAAATTCTGAAAAAATTTACATGTTTTCCTTGGCTAATTATATGCACTTTTTGTCTGGGGAGTCCGGCACAAGGGTGGCTTCGGACAAACCAATATTATATTTTAATATTATATTTTTACTCATATTAAACATCAGATGGTGTGCATAAGCAGTTTAGCATACGTATTATTATTTTCAGTGATTTAGAATCACAATATCTTAGGAATGGTGATTCTTAAAAAAAAAAGTATAAGAACAATTTTTGTAGATAATTTTATGATCTCCATCTTTTGTCTGACCTATTTTTATAATAAAACTTACCGTGGAAAAACCATTTTTTAGACCTTTGACCTTGAATAACTTTTTTTACAGATGTAGGATCGAAGGGGACTTTTAGTACTTTATTTGTAATAATGTCCCCAAGGTCTGTACCAGTTTTCAGCTCTATGCGAATTATTGTAAACCTACCACCATTTTTTCGTCTATTTTGACCGGACTAAGAGGGTTTTCCGAGGTTATTAAATTCGTCAGATTTAGAATTACAAAGAGTTTAATGAAATAATTCGTTAAATTTGGCACACTCAAAGATGCCGTTAATACCTACGAATTCCAATTTGTTTCATCAAGATCCGTTTGTTCAGTCAGAATTTACAGCGTTCCAAAGTTTTAACTTAACAATTTTGCAATAGGTCGCCATATTGTTTTTGAAAAACCGGACCGGGTGCATTTGGTTAACAATACCAATACCTATCAATAACCCAAATATCAACGATGGAAATCGTTTTTTTCCTTTATTTTTTAATGCTTATTGTTTTTGCATTTTTGTTACTTTTCTGCTGGTTTTCGGTCGGAAAAACAATTTTTTAATTAATCAAAAAACCGTATTCCTACGTAAAATCATCAGCTGAACAACTTTTGTATTTAATATTTTTCGCTGAAACGCTTCGTTTTCGAGTTATTCCAAGAAAACTGAAGAATAACGGGTTATCAAAGTTATTTTGCAATAACAAAGTACCTTCCCGACATCGCTCATTCTAACTTTTTTAATGGGTCACTGTACGGGCAATGACCTTCCCTTTCCGCCAGGTTTCATCAAATTCCGTCCAACAACGAAATAACCCATTTTTTGAACCTCTGGCACCCCGACTAATATCTATAAGTCGTTTTATGTGCAATGAAATAGATAAAATGATAAAACGACATCCTCTTCCCTCGTTCTTTAGCCCTTGTATATAAATAATGTAATTTTTTATCCCATAGATATAAAACTCTAAGAAAATGCACTTTTTAGGTCTTTCAGTGCAATTTTCATATTATTTTAACCTAATTGAGTTAAAACTGAGTTTATATTTTAAGCTTGAATTTAAAGAAAAAACGAATATTTAAAAAAGCACTACTGAGTGCTTTTGCCACTAATTTTAGAGAACAGTCAAAAACTATTTTAGCTGTTATAATCTGAACTACTTCCAAATTTAATGTAATTAAAATGTATGAAAACATGCAGAATTTAAATTTATGTAAAGCATTTTCGATTCACCTTGTACGGATTGGCAGATGTGAGTAAGAAAATAGTGGGTATGTATTTCTATTTATGTATAAGAACGTGAAAAACAGTAATTGCTTGGAAAATTGTAAATTTCTTGACAGAGTTCGACTCAAATAAATTCCAATTAAGCATCCAACAAACACAGCAGTTAATTAAAGAAACAAAGTTAATTTTCCTGTTAAGCTTCTTTCGTGCTCAACAGCATTTTCTGAATGCTTCTTGTTACTTGCAGCTGTTTGGTGTCCAGTCATCTTCAGAAAAAACCTGTATTTGTATCTTGTTAGTTACACTTACATCTCTTCTGAAAGGATTTTGTGAATTATTAATTACTTCCGGCAAATAATGACTACATTTCCCATTGAAAGATTTATTTATCAATAGTCTTTCATAGAAGTTGTTTATTGAGGATTTTTGGTATTTCTTGAAGTCGGAAATATTGTGAAGAGAAAAGACCATTTGGCTCGCTTCTCGTAAAATCGTAATCGGATTTCGAATATTAACAGGAATTTGTCATTTCGCTTTTATTCAGCATCAAATGCATTTGATTAATTTATATCTGACTTGAATGTTATATTCACTCATCTACATATACTATTATTTAAAGATTTCAAGATTTGCCTCCACTTCAAAGTGAAAACATACGTATAAGATAAGTATAAATTAAAATATAATTTAAAGAAGAGCTGAAGATGGGTGTTGCTAATAATCATTTTTATATTTAGCAATTATTGTCCAAAATTTATTTATTTATTTATTTATTTACCATCTACAGACTAAAATTCCTACAGATTACATGCGTACAAGTAATATGAGAAATGGAAAATTAAAAGTATAATAAATTAGAACTAAAATAAAATAACAACAACCAAGCTTATAAAAAAAGTGCACCAACACCGATGAAAAGATGTGCGAGTTAAAACATCTATTTAACAATATTTACAAGTGCAACAATAAGTAATTGGTTCATGTTGTCCATAGCAAGTTCGATGAGTAGGAATATAAATTAGTGGCCTGGTTCGCACATGATATCCCGGCACATAAATATTAAATAAGGCAAGGAGAGTACAGGAGTTTATTTGATACCACATGATATCTCTAACGAACAGGCCGCCAGCTATCTTTCTTCTGGCTTGTAATATAATGTGACCAAGGAGACCAAGAAGTTAACATCCTCTCTCTCCAATTAAGCTTACGAACAGCAAATCTAGTGAATAATTTTTGTATTAATTCAATCCGCATTGTTCGAATATTCCAAATGGGGACGTATCAATGATACATACAGAAATTTTATAGTGAAAGGATCTCAAAAGTCAATAGTGCTTGCCTCTGAATAAATAGAATCAATGTGAGAGGAAGGATTCAGTTTACTATCAAAACTCATATCAAGAACTAAAATTAAATGAGGCGATTTAACACGTATCCCATATCCAAAATTAAATGGGTCATGACATCGGTTTTTACATTTCTTAGGACTAAGATCACGCACTACTTGACAAATTTATCCATTTTCCCTTAGACCAGCCTGCAGTCATTTAAACTAGAAATGGGAGCAAACACCAAATCACACCAAATTATTTAATTAAAATATTAATTGAATATTTTACTCTTTTTTAATTGTGTGAAAATATTCTAATATTTTATACGAATCATTAAAAACTAATTTTAAGTTACGCCCTGGGTTTATTACTGAATAATAATATAAAAAAGAAATTAGTAATAGACACAATTAATTCTTCGAAAAAGCATATATTTTACAATAGTTTACTTTGTATTTTCGTACTTATATGAATTTGTTTGCTTTTGTTTTATTAATTTCCGTTTTGTTTTTTATAGTATTAAGAGACCGGTAATCAACCTGAAACCAAAACCTCATAAAATTACACGAGTTCCAGGGTTTTATAGACCTTTAGTATCTTGACTGTCTTATATGGCTTCTATGAGGACTAAATTGCATTTCTATTAGTATATTTGTCCCTTTTGCTCATTTAATGCATTTATACAAAATTTATATCTCTACATACAATCGTTTAAAATTTCACGTTATTAACATACTTATATCGTTTTATATCTAACTATTATTCACATTACCTCAACACTGGTGCCATGATAATATGAATGAACTACAAAAAATGTAATAGTCATAACCCAAATTAATAACCGTCTCCTTCAACAGTAACACAGAGCAGCACGATTATTGTCTATGAACAAAATTAATAGATGATTAGAGCTGCTAGTTTTTGGTGGTCTATATCAATTTCCCCATATAAAGTGGAAATTCAGCTTTTTATCTGGATCTCTATCCAGATTAAGGGATATTATTTATATATAAATTACCCACATCTCAGAATGTTGCAAGCTTCACAGCTAATAAACTTTCATATTATATTGCCACAGTAAACATTTTGTTCTTGCGATAGTGGACTAATGAAATTAGCATTATCCTCTTCTACACTCACAAGGAGAAGGCACCTGGTCGTCATCACCGATTTCGCTCAAAATTATAGCACATGTAGGGCTTGGCAACAAATGAAAGTACCCGAAGTGGGAACTCCAGATGGTCACGCGTTTACAAAATAATAGTATACAAAAAATTTCACGCGGCTCTAAATCCCATTCATTGTTGCACTTTCCCAAAGCGGCGGCTGGTGCAGTGGTGAATACTTGGGCTTGGGATTCAGAGGTCACGGGTTCGAGTCCCAGCGTGGTGATGCTTTTTTTTCGAATTTTTCCCAATTTTTATAAGATTCGAGTCCGCAATTAAGTGAAGTGGTAAATTTTTTATTTTTTTTATTTATATATACGCAAAAGGCATAAATATGGAAAAAATTGGGTTTGCGGACTTTTCAGCAAAGGATCGTAATTAAAGCGAATACCAAAAGACTTTGTACATTCAAATTCAAACTTTTATTATTTTTCATGATGAATTACATTTGGCGGGGTGATATTCATTATAGAAGCAGGGGAAACAGTAATTTTGTCTGCATCTAGCACAGGTTATAAACGCTGCATTTTTAAAATCATAACGTTGTTTCAACGTCTCCATAGAAAAACTTCATAAAAAAATACAAAAGTGCTCTTATCTCATCGAGCAAGAAAAAGAAATCACATCCCGAGAAGACAGTATAAACGTACATTCGATCATTCATCACCAACTATCCGCTCCAATATTTGGTGACGTGTTGTTACGTTACGCGTGTTCGCTGCTAAACTTTGCGATGAGAGAGAAGTTTTTATGAATGTGAATCAAGTTTGCTTTTGTATTGAGACGTTGAAACAACGTTGTAATTGTAAAAATGCGGCGTTTATAATGTTCTATAATGAATATCACCCCGCCAAATGAAATTCATCATGAAAAATAATAAAAGTTTGAATTTGAATGTACAAAGTCTTTTGGTATTCGCTTTAATTACGACCCTTTGCTGAAAAGTCCGCAATCCCAATTTTTTCCATATTTATGCCTTTTGCGTATAAATAAATAAAAAAATAAAAAATTTATCACTTCACTTAATTGCGGACTCGAATCTTAGAAAAATTGGGAAAAATCCTAAAAAAAAGCATCCCCACGCTGGGATTCGAACCCTTGACCTCTGAATCCCAAGCCCAAGTATTCACCACTGCACCAGCCGCCGTTTTTGGAAAGTGCAACAATGAATGGGATTTAGAGCCGCGTGAAAATTTTTGTATACTATTATTTTGTAAACGCGTGACCATCTGGAGTTCCCAATTCGGGTACTTTCATTTGTTGCCAAGCCCTACAAGTGCTATAAATTTGAGCGAAATCGGTGATGACGACCAGGTGCCTTCTCCTTGTCAGAAAAATCATTGATTCATTTAAACAAAATAAATTGTTAAAAGACCTCGCGATACATATTGCTGAAACTCTATAAATATTTAAGCATTTTCAGTATTCAGTATCAACCACCAAAAATAGTTAATTCAAAATTTTTTTCGTAAACAGACTTCACATCGCATTGATCGGGCTAGAATTCGCTCTGTGTGTTATGCAAACAATGCCACGATATAATCAATGATAAGCGATTTGGACTCCTCATATTGTTGCCTTACCAATCTTTTGTTTAATCTATTATCATAATTCGTCAACAATGGTGAGGTCAATTTTCACTAACTTCTTAGTTAAACAACAATTTAGTCGGCATTTCAGAGCGAAACTTTGTGAAAGATGATTGTTTTTGCGTACTTTTATTTGTAGATACGAGAAAATAGCACTTTTAAAATTTTTCTTAAGCGATTATATCAGTTTTAAAGTCTGCCATTTTATAAAAAACAATTTTTTTCTAAATCATTTCTTTGAGCACTAGTTTCTTATATTTAGAAGATATTAACAAAATTCCGTGTTGATCGCTTGAACAGCTTTTGAAAAGAATTATTAGTATTTGTGAATAACATTTTCACAAAATCTTCATGAAATGTTCAATATAGCTTACCTGTCAAAATTGTAACAATATGTTGTCCTTTTTTTACGAGTTTGAAAAATAAGAATAAGAGTTATCCGTAGATTACGAATCCACAAAGAAAACAGTTCGATTAGCTTACAATTTAGAAGATAGTAAGACAAGGTTACAATCCTTTTTTTTCATATCTACAGGAAATTCGAACTACGTTGAGAGTCAGATTAATACAAAAATAATGTATATAAATATTTTCAATGTAAACATAATTCATATCATGGATATAAGTCCTTAGAATTAGAATTTGTTACCCAGCCTAATTAATTATTATATTAAGTCTTTCCCACTTAAAGAGAATCAATAACTTATCTATACTTGACCATGACATTCGTTATCCCCTGCAGCGAGTTATTTTATCTTTTTCCAAATTTGTTATTGCTCAGTATCCTGCTGTTTAGAAGTCAAACATTCTTGGTATCAAAGTCACACATATCCTCCACTGAAACGACTCGGAATTTGCCACGTCTACGGCAATTACGCCTGTTTGGGATTAGCATCTGCCAACCGATTTTGCGATATTCACTGCTCATAACTTAAGCCCATTTCAAGCTCCAGAGCTATCTGCAAATGGAAATGTCTCAGAGGATAAGCCGCTGAAAAACCCGATAGGTTGTCATGCCGGGCAAGCACCTTGACTTGACTCGCGCTCAAAGTTACATTAAAAATCACTAAAAAAGAAACACGCCGATAGTGATCAAAGCCTTTCAGCGGGTTATTGTTTTATTGGGCCTGATATTTTGAGGCAGAAATTTCGAATTCTTTAATCTGGAACAGGGCAACCGAAGTCAGCCTGGTCAAAAAGGGTAAAAGTATTTATAATGAAATTTTCATCGGAAAATGCCACAGATTCTTCCGTTTTTGTGTCGGCGAAGTTATTGTGTGCAGAAAAGTTTTTGCTCCCGCCAGGAGCAGCGCATTTATTCAAGTTGAGCTCGAATGAAATTTTCACGGAAAAGTTTCTATTTTAATTCCCATCGCCTGCAGTACACTTCCTGCAGATATCTGGCCCCACAGAATTTGTACAGAAAGAATCACTTCCCCCGTCCGACTCGGTGAAATACTTTCAAATAAGTTGCTAACTACATGCATAATTTTAGCTTAAAATTGTGTTTCTACTTAATAGTAATCGGATCCTAGAAGCGGAGCTTTCTCCAATAACTAGAAAATACCAATTCAGTAAACTAGTGCACTTTATGAAACTTTTCATGGAACAGCTGCATTATTGAGAGTTAAAAGAAATCGAAGCGTCGCTGTAATTATATGAAAGTGTTCAGCGACTTGCACAATAATAACGATAATGATCTGGATTGCTATGGCAAAAATCGCTTGATTATTTAAATGATTTAAGCTTATATAAGAGCATCTTTTCAGCTATTCATGTAACTTTACACGTTTAATACATAAAACCGTGACTTTTAAATAGCTTTTACTCCAAGTAAAGAAAGTAACTTTAATTAAATACTCGTATGTAGGCTTAAAGTAAAGAGCTAGACGTTAAGAAGATAGAGGGTTTTCAATCAATTTACATCAAATGTAAATAGAATAAAATTTATTCTTTTGTTATACATTCTGATTATTCAGAAGGGTCTAAATATTCTAATTCGTTTGCCCATTTACAAAAATTATTGAGAAATTACTATAAATTATAATGGTATACGTTACCTCTGACCTTGAACTTGAGATATTTGGTAAAGTTCTGTGCAATAACCCATTAACGCCCAAAGAACCTAGTTTTTTTGTGCAGTTTGAAACCTCATTCTTACAATTAAAGGACATTTATTTTCCAATAAAAGCCATGAATCTTACTAGTTTTGAGTGTGCTATTTCAGAATCTGTCGTCAAAATTGACTTTTTTCCAACAGGAAATTAAATATGGCGACTTTTTGGAAAAAAAGTTTCAAAAAATTTGGAATTATTTTTTTTCAAGTCAATAGAGTTTTGCAATGCAATTCTTACTATGATCAACGGTGATCGGAATGTTTGAACTTACAGAAATAAGTTTTTTTGCTGATCGCAATCACTCATAACCTTTTGAAAATGGCGGATTTTCTATAGTGCAGATTCTGAAAATATGAAACTCTGAAAATCGTACAGATTTTCGTGAAATTCTGTACCAAGGGGTTTTTATCGCCACTGATTGTGAGATGAAAATCAGATTTTTAAAATTCAAAATAACAAATTCAATATGGCGGACAACAAATTTTAATAATCTCACAGATTTTCATGAAATTCAGTACACAGGACTTTTGGTAGTCGCTAATCACAAATTTAACATCAAATTTTGAAAATTGAAAATTGCGGATTTAATATGGCTGACATCAAGTTTTGAAAATCTTGTAGGTTTCCATGAAATTCGGGGTTTTTGTAGTTGCTGATCACGAATTGAAATTTGTACTCTTTGCGTAATCCAGAGACAACGGCGTGGACGTGGTAGAATTTTGTCTCCTTTGGGGTGCTTTCTTATAGTGAGTCCCCTCGCCTCTCACTTCTCTCTCTCTTCTGATTTTAATCTCATAATCAGTGACGATAAAAACCCCTTGGTACAGAATTTCACGAAAATCTGTACGATTTTCAGAGATTCAGATTTTCAGAATCTGCACTATAGAAAATCCGCCATTTTGAAAAGGTTATGAGTGATTGCGATCAGCAAAAAAACTTTTTCTGTAAGTTCAAACATCCCGATCACCATTGATCATAGTAAGAATTGCATTGCAAAACTATTGACTTGAAAAAAAAAATTACAAAAAAAAAATTCCAAATTTTTTGATACTTTTTTTCCAAAAAGTCGCCATATTTAATTTCCTGTTGGAAAAAAGTAAATTTTGACGACATATTCTGAAATAGCACACTCAAAACTAGTAAGATTCATGGTTTTTATTGGAAAATAAATGTCCTTTAATTGTAAGAATGAGGTCTCAAACTACACAAAAAAATTAGGTTCATTGGGCGTTAATGGGATAATATGAATATACCATATGTGTGGCGCGAAAACCATAAATAAAAACTTTTTTAGTTTGAAACATTTTCAAACTTGTTGTCGCCTACGTCGAATATATGTACTGTACGTACAATGGAATTTCTATGTTTTAAGAATATTTTAATAAGACGTTCACGATCCCGTGAACAATAAAAAAAAGATTTTGAAGTTTGAAGAATGCGATTTTCAAGCTAAAAAAAATATGGAGGTTCGAACCCGCCTTTTATATATATATATATATGCTCAGAATGACACCAAAAATGACATATTGCAGGTGACGTGCATCGCTTTCTGAGTAATTACCAATTATTGAATTTATTTAAGTAAATAAACGAATAAATACCGTCGTTTTTCCCTAACTATGAACTACATTCCCAACTTTTTTTGTTATAATTCTACGATTCACTTTGGGGACATGTGTATCTTTACTAAAGAAACACATACAGTTTTCTAGACTTTGATGTTATTTAATCGCATATATTTAATAAAAACTGTTGGTATAAAGTTGAGTTCAGTATTGCACATCTATAGAATAATTATAATTTTTTTACACTAAACATAAATTTCTTTAATTTTTCAATAAATTTTGTTTCTACATTATATGAGTTAACCCATTAATGCCTGAATAACAAAAAATTTTACGGCAACTTCGAGGCCCTAACTTTTATCGAAGGGGTAGTCAATTCTCATCGAGACTAACTTTTCTAGACGTATTTTGAGTCGCCTGACACGATCCAACCAAAAAAAAAAGTGAAAAAAAATTATTATTGTTTTTTTGCAATATTACGTAAATAAATACCTTTTTCACGTCATTTTTTTCGAAAAAACGACAGATTTAGTGGGGAAAAAGCAACTTTTTACTGCAATAAAGTGCATAAAACGTGTTATTAGTACTTAAACTTCAAAAATATGCAGGCATTTTTTTCGTTAAAAATATTAGGCTGCATAAACATTGCAACAATGTAACGCATATTTGCATTACTTTCGATCACTTTTTTTATCTCAATATGTTCGACTATTCCCAAAAATGTATATACACTAGTTTTAAGAGTCACTGATTACGAATTTGCTATCAGATTTTCGTAATTCAAAATGGCGGATCCAAGATGGCGAACAATTTTTGGCAAAATTCTCAATTTCTTCGAAAAAAAAAGTGGGTATTCGGAGTTTTTGGGGTCACTGATTACTGATTAAATGCCTGCATATTTTTGAAGTTTATATTCAACTACAAATTGCAAAATCAAATCTTATTAATATTCAGCAATACAATAACAAAAATAGAACCTATTTCATATAATAAAAATAAATTACAACATTTTGGTATAATTAGGACTCTCAATTTATTTGATTATAAAGTCTTTTTTCATAAGTGTAACTCTCGCCGAATAAACAAGGCTTATGACTAAAGGAAAAAGATTAGAACTGTCTAAAATTTTGTTTCGTCGTAATTTTTTAATAATCTGTCGTGAAGATGACGCCCTTATTGTCGTTTTGAATTTTAGATTAATATCACGTAATAACTTCGAATGCACCACATTTTAAAAGGCATTGTTCAGTGGCAAGGTTCATTGTTAAGCAGCTTTTGCTGAGACATAAGAAATTTCAGGAGACGATCAGTGGTAATAGCATGGGTAAAATTTATAAGAAAAGACGAAAGGTCATAAAATAAAAACTTATATGACACGATATAAAAGTATTTGAAGACTACTCATAGACCACGAATTAAAAATATGGTATTTTTATAATTCCTTCATTTATTTTGAACAAACTAGCCTAACTTAACTTATGTAATTATATTTTAATTAAATGAAATTGAAATGTGCTCAAAATCAACGTTTGCAATCTTTATAGATGTTAAAAGTGTGCTTTCCACAAATAGTTTCGTTGCAGTACTTTGTTATTCTGCGTTTCTTATAGTGGCTAACCTAACCTAACCTAACCTTCTTGTAGTGGCACAAAATACAAATTTTGCATTCATGCTTATTACCTTACGTATACCTTATTTTGCTAGTTATAAAAGTATTGTGAGTGAGGTTATGTGAGCGCTACGAGAATATCTTGAAATCACAAAACTAGCAGGGATCAGAAGAAAGTTTAGTTATCTAGGGTTAATAAGTTTTAAGTTTGGAGTTTAAATTTAAATTAATTTTAAATTTTCTACAATATACCTTTCTCTTAATACCCATTTGTGCAGCAACATAGAGTAAAGTAATGTATGGAACTGCCCAATACAGAATTACTCTTAAAAAAGGTTTTGAGCTAACGGTATGACGAACTTTTATGTTTAACCAATCCTAGTCGACCATAGTCAGTCCGCCATCTTGAATTCCAAAGTATATCTTAAATTAGTGAACTCGAAATTTTTAATAATTTTCATAAAAATCCTGTAAAGTTGTACTAAAAGCATTTTTCGTACGTAGAGCTAACTTTGGTTTCTGTGCTTAATACATAGGAAGAATCTGATACAACTGCAAAACCCTCATGTGTGTGCCCGACACACTCTTGGTCGGTTTTTCTTTTTTACATTTTTCATATTGTCGGGAACGATATTCAAGCGAAATAAAAAATTCATTTTTTTAAAAGTGTAAAATGATGTAACCCCTTAGGAATGCACATACTAAAAGAGACTTAATTCTTAAGTTAAACAAGAAAAATTGTAATATCAACGATGATTCTGAGGTTTAGAATTTACAATCTTTTTTACAAAGAATATTCAGATCATGCATTCAGACGTGGTACATAAAGAATGCTGAAAAATTCAGCATGCTTTTTGGTTATTGCAAAAGAGTACCTATTGTTTGAAATGTTAATCCTTTAGAAAGCTATAAGAAAGCAAATTTCACGAAAAGTCCATTATTCCCGCTCTTCCATATTTTAATATTCGATTCAAAAAGTCAGATTTTCTGGAACAATATTTACTTTTGGTGCGAATCGCACACCTTGAATCTTTTATGTCTTTTGCATTAAAGCGCCTTACGCCGCGACGTCTTGAGAGAATCCAAAGGAAAATTTACGGAAATAATACTTCACCTCAATCCCCAGACGGAGACGTGTCACATCTACCTGTGCAGGAAAAGCCGGAAAATAAAGAAAATTCCGTTGATTTCCTTGCACACGGTCCAAAACATTTGCTTCCACCGAGCCTGATCATCAGTTCACCAGTCCGGAAAACCAGTAAACAAAAAGGGGGTGGCTGGCGAACTGAATAATAGCAGCCGTGCCGGAATGGTTTCTTACAGGTAAAGTATAAAGATACGAGTATCTTGTCCGCAGAGAACGAAAAACTGTGTGGCGACCGAGCTCCAGAAGGAGTATTCGGGCAGTCGTAAGATATTCACTTCATGAATATGCAAGACATCCATCCCGGCCGGACCTGAGTGCAAAGCAGCCAGTTTATGAGCTCCTCCATTTGCATTACTTATGAACAGAAAGGATCAAAAAGGGGAAGTAGCAACCTCGTCCGGAGGTTTTTGCCATCAATGTGTAATTGGGAGGGCAAAAATGTACCCGGCCGTAATTCAATTACTCGTGTATTGTCACATGATAATATCTAGGCTAGCTCGCATATTGCTTGGATTTACCTTCCCGATGTGCTTCAAAGTGCATAATAAAGCGAAATAGGAAAGGAAGCAACCGTGCCAGGCTCTGTGCCTGAATTTTAATGTTCGATTCGACCAGTGTTTTTGTTGATGGCCCAAGAGGGACGAATAATGGACTGAAAATTCAGAATCATCCAATTACTGGACTCCCCCGCATGGCCAAGCCAAGGAACTGCCAATTTCTGAGCAAGGCAACCACTCACTCTGATGGATAGCCGCTTCGTCTGTCAAATCGCACTTACACTCAATCAATTCCGGGCGGGCCGCGAGTGTGGGTGAGGATGGTTCGTGGGGGTACGCTTATCGAGCGAAACTGATTTCTGGGCGGGACTACATATCCTCAACTTTTTCCTGGGAATAGGGCAAGTAAATTGATGTATTCGGGTTCCATCTGATCTGCGAGAACCCATAGAATAATTAAGATCCAAAACCAATATGTACGAATAAGAAGCACTTTATCTTGCGGATATTTTGCAAAAATTCATTTATCTTAGGTTCATGTTCGAGAAATTTCTCCTTAGGATGGTTAAATGAAGCGTTCTAGTTTTTTTTTCCTTTTTTTCCGACGAATCGAAATTATTAACCAATGAAATAATGGTAATACAATAGGCAACAGCAACGAAACAATTCCTTTCCTAACAATCTTACAACTTAGTAGTTATATTCTTCACCCCAGAATAGTGATGAGCAAAAATAGTCTTGGTCTTGCAGTCTTGTCTTGTCTCTCATTTAGCAAGACCAAGATCAAGACCAAGACTTAGCTATTCTCGCACGACCAAGACCAAGACTAAATGAATCAGACCAAGACCAAGACTTATTAGCAAGATTCTCGCAAAATTCTCACCTAAATTTCTAATACAGTTACAAAATAGAATAAAATAGTTCAAAATAGAATAAACTATATAAAAATGTTTTTCATTAGAATGTACATATATTATAATAATAGATGTTTAGTCTTCCCGTAAGAATACATGACGTGGAGTACTATATGAAAAAATTGTTTACATAATAGTACGTATGATACTAATTATACGATTTTTTAATTAAAATTATCAGTGATTTATTTACCAGCAGACATTAATTATGATGTTAAAAATAAGAAATTTATAATCAATTTAAATTAAGATAACGTTAGTGAATAATGAATAAACTGACATGTGAATTGTTCCCGAGTCGAAAAATTAGTGCTGTTCTTGTGCTGATTTGAGAGACTGATTTTATTCATAAATACGTATAAAATCGGCCTAAAATTTTATACATAAAATTATTTTCCTGCTTTTATCCATAAGGTGAACAAAAACAGTACATCCAGGGAAAATAATGTAATTATACTGTTTTTGTACTTATATTAAAAAAGGACAAAATCAGGTTTAAATTGATACCTTCAACAAAAATTTAGGAAAATTTTAATTATTTTAGAGAACTAACTACTTTATCAAATAACTCCAGATTAATTCATTTTTATCTGTTTTATTTGCAAAAAAATTTCATGATATTTTTACTAGCTTTGTTTTTTGTTTTTCATTATAATATTCTAAATTCATTTGTAGAATGTAAGTTACGAAACTTTTGAAGACATATTATATAATTAATAAGTAAACATAATATATTCTATTTCTTAAATAGATTTAAGGAGTTTGTTAATTAAAATTATAATAATAATAATTATTATTATTGCAACGGAAAAGATTTCCTGAGAAAAAGGAGAATAATAGACTTCTTCGATAACCAAAGAAATCTATTTTTATCCTGAATAACAAGAAAATCAGTTTTAATTGGGTTCTCAAAATAGTTTAAATTACTGCTAAAAGTTCAATATTCAGGAGAAAATTAGAATTAAATTTAATAAGATGTATCTATTAAACATTGTTTTCAGAACAAATTTAGAATTATCCATAAAGTTCTAATACAGCACAAATTTTCTTCGTATTTAGTTGTGGTTATATAAATTTTTGCAGAAATTTATTAACGTTCGGATGCCCTTTTCGTTAGCATGTGGCGATTGCTATATTTCAGAGTAATGTATTCACGGTCAACTTTAGTGGTATTTAATTCCGCGAATCGACTTACCATTATCTATATGTATCGTTGTGCAAAATATAAACAAAGATCGGATCCTCCAGTTCAGTATAGAAAAATAAAATAGTGTACACACAATACTTTTAAAAAAAATTTCTAGCAATTTGATAATTTTATATAAGTTTTTTATAAATATCTCCGTTTCTTTTTTTTTTAAACCAGTTTATAAAAAATAATACATACTGGAATATATTTAAATAAATATAAAAAAATTTCAATATATATATATATTAGGGTGCTTTTTTTTCGCGACTATTTTTTTTTTTTCAGTCCCACCTCGAAATTTTGTGGCTAATACCTAAACAAACATTCCCTGAAAATTGGAGCCCTTAAAAATAATATTTAGTACTGGACCAAGACGCATAAAGATTTCCCATATAAAATACACGTGAACTTTGATTAGTTTTCTTCAAATCTCTACAACTCAGAGGCATTTTATGGCACAATCTTGGGCAATGGTAGGGTTTCTTCAGAATTGAATGCTCTACAAAAGTGTCCATTGCGGTGTAACCCTAACTCCTACCAGCGAGGTAGTACGGGTCATTGACCCCAATTTGTTCACGAAATTCTCGCTTTTTGCCCCTATCTCGTAAACAACAAGAGGTACAGAAAAAGTGAATATTACAAACTTGTAGGAAATTGAACTTCCTCCAAAAAGTTCTTGAACACCAAATCGCTAACATCAATATTTCTTGAGATAATGGGCTTTGAAGTTGAGGTAGTGTGCAATTGTCATGGATTATTGAGCTAAATTGTAGAAACACTACCTCAACTTCAAAGCCCAATATCTCAAGAAATATCGACGTTACCGATTTGGTGTTCAAGAACTTTTTGGAGGAAATTGAATTTGCTACAAGTTTGTAATATTCACTTTTTCTGTACCTCATGTTGTTTACGAGAAAGGGGCAAAAAGCGAGAATTTCGTGGAAAAATTGGGGTCAATGACCCGTACTACCTCGCTGGTGTGAGTTAGGGTTACACCGCAATAGACACTTTTGTAGAGCATTCAATTCTGAAGAAATCCTACAATTGACCAAGATTATACCATAAAATGCCTCTGAGCTGTAGAGTTTTGAAGAAAAATAATCAAAGTTTACGTGTATTTTATATGGGAAATCTTTGTACGCCTTGGTCTAGTACTTAATATTAATATTAAGGGCCCCAATTTTCAGGGAATTTTTGTTTAGGTATTTGCCACAAAATTTCGAGGTGGGACTGAAAAAAAAAAAATAGTCGCGAAAAAAAAGCACCCTAATATATATATTCATTTCCAAAATGTTACGATAAGTCTTGCAAAAACAAGAACCGATGTCGCAAGAACAAAACCAAGATCAAGACGTACTGTCGGAAAGCAAAACCAACACCAAGACTCAATGTGCTAGATCAAGACCAAGACCAAGACTATGTTAGTCTTGTCTTGGTCTTACGTTTGCTCATCACTACCACAGAACATTGCGGTAGGGATTTTTCATTTTTCAAGGATATACGGCATATCAATGTAAGTAATAAAAACACCAAAATACAATCCTTAAATTTCAAATTTATTATTTTTTTATTTCTCACTCATTGTCTAAATTCAAGGAAGAAAAAAGTATTTTAATATTAACCTGTATGGTTGTAGAGTGTAAATAAATATACTACAGTTGGCAAACCCGCTATTGGTCAGCTAGCACCGGTACGCTTGGAAAGGTGTAAAATAATCTAGTGACATTAAATGTAGTGTCATGAAATGCAGAAATGTTCATTTGGAGCCAAAATTGATGAATATGCAAAAATATATTGTTGGTCGCTTGTATAGTACTCTCCCAAATTGACAGTTGTAAGTACTTCCCAAGAGTGACATTTTGCGTCGCTGCTTTTTGCATATTCACTCAACATTCAAAAACGGTCCCTTATTACGGAAAATTGTAATAGTTATTTTTGAAAACTTTTAATTTATTATCAATCCGTCATTCAAAAACGGAGCACGGTTTGTTTCAGGCTTGACATGTGTAGTAGAACTCCTAATTTTGAGCTGTTTTTGACTTTTTCACTTATTGCACATGGTTGAAACACTTTCATTTTTATAGTATTAAGTTCTTTGCAATATAAACATACAGTGAATATCGGTTATTACGACTTTGGTTATAACGACATACCAGATGTAACAACCAATTTTTCATTTTTTGGTTGGCCTAAGTAAATTTTTGTACTTATTTCCACCCGTTATAACAACCAGCTTGATTAAACGACGGATTTCGTGGCAATTTTCACATATGTATATCGGTTATAATGGAAAAAAAATCTTTAAATTTTCCAATACAAGCTCCTAATGTATCTCAAGGAATCGCAGCAATTGAAATAGTGAAGAGATATTATTTCTTCAATGAATGTAACGAAAAAAAGATCAGATTCTATTGACAAAGTTAAAAGAAAATTGGAAAAGGGTCTCTGTCAATTTAGACAAACACAAACATCAGTTACGAAATATTTTGTAAAAACGATGCCATTTTCAAAATTCATTCATTCACACGGAAAAAACTAATTAATTACTTTGGTTTGGATATAATATGTTTATAGTGGGTATTATTTTAGGATTTTATTTCTTCTTGTTAATTTTAAGCATGCTATAATTGCACCACTTTAATAATTTAGAATGCAATGGACCGCAAATTGGACATCAATAATTAAAATATTGTTCCCTTTTGCGATCTGCCCATATTAAATTTTATCTGATTCCACATCCGAATATCTGTACATATTTTAATAGATTACCTTTTAATGCTACTTTTTATTTTAGATTCTACTAAATCCACAGCACTTCATGTATTCGACAAATTTTTATTGAATTCTGGTAATTTTGTTCTAATGAAATTCAATATTTTATAAAAAAATCTCTGTGAATATTTTTTTGCGGATTGTCGATGAATATGCATGAACTTTTTAATTCAAATCGAAGGAAACATATTCGAAGCTCGAAATTTGTTGACTTTACCCTCGCGGGTATTAGGGTATATATTTTTACTACACTTATAAGTTTTTGCTGGTGCTGATGTAAATTCTGTAAATTAGAAATATTGCATAATGTTTTGTTTTGCATTTGGAGTAAAAAGCACGGCACATAGTAAACTATGTCCAGCTAATTTCATAATATTATTTTTTAATTTCCTTACTATTAAAATCGCAACTTTCATTTGATGACATCAAACTATAATGGACACTTTTGGAAAAAGAATTAGCCTTTGTAAAATAGTCAAATCACCGAAACTTTACTTAATTTTGCTTTAGGGGACCTCAATAGTTTGGTTGGTAGCGCGACGCGTTGGTTGCGAGCCAGCATTTCTAGCTATATGCTAAAGAGGGTTTCTGTACGCAAATTTTGGCATGAATTACAACGAAGTTGATACTTTTGTGTACTTCTCTTAATTACTATTAATGAATGATTGTCTGAAAAAATTACCAAGTGCATTGACTTCATAAGACCATAATTTGGCAATTTTTAATCGAATATTTTTTAGCGCATTTGAAGGGAAATTTAATTTAATTTCCTCTTGTGTGCTTTGTTTTTACGCTTATTTATGCATTTAAATCCATTGCAAGAAACCATTACTTTCAATTTGCTGGACTAAATAAGTGCCACAATAGACCCCATTTCATTTTAATTACACAAATTTATAGTACTTTTTATAACAGTTTGCAAACATTTACTTCCTTCTAATAATTCATAATTTGTTTGATGTTCGTTGTTTGCTATAATCACGTATATAAAAAAGTCGGCTTATTCATACAGCCCGATTCGAATCGAAAGATTCTCGTGTAGAAATCTTAACCTGAAAAAAATCTTGGAAAACAAACAACACAAAACAAAAACTCACGCTATTACATATAAGTAAAAATATATGCAAAAAATTATGGTATATTATTTGGTTACATAATAAAATTAAAACACAAATAAATTCAACCCAAATCAAATTTTCAATGACGAAGCTACGATGTACCAGTACCATTTGTTTCCGTCAACTGCCAAATGTTTATTTGGGTGACAAGTGATCAGTGTTACCATATAAAAACTAAAACTTCCATACATACCTAGGATCGGTTCAATTGATAGGTGGGATCTGTGCGCTACTCGAAAATTGGTCCTGTATCTTTCAAATTTTTTCACATTATACATTATACAAAATACATAAAAACACTCTCATTGCTGGATATGATCAATATACGTAAAAATTTTGAAATATTTCCTTGTCGTAATCCTGTATATATAAAAATATAGGTTAGAAATTGTGATCGTCATAAACACTCTTAGGTATAAAAGTCAGTTCAGCATGTTGGATTAATACCTACTTATTTAGTTTATGCCCACATCGAATTGGTCACCCTTAGTTCGCATTCATTATGTGAATTAGCAAGGAAGACACTGATAGCTATTTTCAAATAATTCAATGTCCACATCTGCGCCAGGGGCCGATTTGGTTATTTCAAAGCGGAAATCAATTTTCACCTGAAGCTGTTTGTATTTAATCACTGGGATCTCATTACAACACCCCCACACTGTCAACAGCCCGGCTGGCATAGCCGCAATGTTTGTTCGGATTAATGGTGGAAATGAATAATTCCAAGTGATGTTGTGAATACCACTCCGCAGCTGACACCTAGAGAAGGGCAAATGTTTTCTGCAGAATTTTCCCTTGGGACTGGGAAATCCTAAAACAACTCGGAATCCATGCTCTCTTATACATAATCCTTTGGAACTTTATTCAAAGAATTAAAAGGATTAGCATGTGAAATTCGCATTCTGTATTTTAAAATATTCATCTTCCTCCAGAGCAAATTTATAACATGTACAAAATCCGTAAAAGACGTTATACTATATTTGTTAAGTACGTGTAAGTACTTAGGTACTTTAAATAAATAAAGTTGATTATTTTTTTCGACACTGCAAGGGATAATAATTATATTATTTATAGTTTCCCGCGAACTTGTCACTGTGGAATGTTTTTACTTTAATAAATTATTTTAAGCTTTCGACAACGTAGCCTACAAAAAGAATAATTGAAAACCATTTTCAATAAGTATTTCATATTTACCAACCATTATGGTGAACATTAATGTTAATGAGCCGGCCAATTAAATTTGGACGGGTACCAATTAACTTGTCTGGTATTTATTATATCTGGCTACAATTAGAGCTTTGAAGAGCAACTTAATACCTGAATTGCCGATGCTATGTATATATGCCCACCACCATGGCTATTGGCGAACATTCAAGGATTTTGCGAAACTCTGTATTCGTGGGTTTTAATTAATTTTTTTTTCCTCATATTTATTTGCAACGTT
Organism: Dysmachus trigonus; assembly: GCA_949715965.1. Taxonomy (NCBI): domain Eukaryota; kingdom Metazoa; phylum Arthropoda; class Insecta; order Diptera; family Asilidae; genus Dysmachus; species Dysmachus trigonus. Next base: position 49,642,868 of record OX454319.1, on the reverse strand, counting down.
GCAAAGGATTTGCGTTTCAAAGCGTCCAATGTGTCAAAGGATAGAGGATTTATGAATAGACAAATGCGCGGTTAACACATAAAATTGCAGTCAGAGCTTTAATGTTTTTTTTTTTTTAATGCTACTAAACTGTACTTATATTGCATCAAGTATTTTACATCCACTACGCACGATTGCAGATGAATTATAAATACGAAAAGAGTTTAAGTAGTAGGTTTCTACTTATAAATTGTATATATTTTGGATTTAAAACTTTCCAGTAAATTGTGCATCACATTCTAAATTTTCACAATTTAAATACTACATAACTTTATATTTTCACGAGGAAAACACATAATAATGCAATACATTATTCAGGCGGTTTTCCTTTTATTTTCTTACCAATTTGTTTTCTTGAATGCGGCTAAATTTTTTTAATCTTTATTCAATTACATGAAGCATATATTACATTTATTTTAAAAATTTGTTTAGATTTGACTAATTAATCTTATGACCAATCGGCTGATGTGTCTACAATTTAAAGGCATTTCAACAAAAGTATTAACATATTTTTTAATCTATAGTAGATGAATAAACTAAACGAAATACACACTGAGTCAAAAAAAAGGATCGAAAGTTATTCACACTATCGATACAAAATCAATTAAAAATTGTATACCAATTGACCAATGTGAGTAAATCGAATTACATTATTTTCCTAAAATGTTCGTGTTTTGATTATTAACATTGAAGTAGCAATTTTGACTATTTGAATTAGCACTGGCAAATTAGATAGATATTTTATAACAAATCGTTAACTTTCCTAAGTTACATTATCCATTATGAAAAAATTTGAAATATACATACATATGTGGATGAATTGTAAACAGTTGAACTAATGGTCAAGTTCTTCTACAAATTGAGTTTTTGTTTGCCAAATTATAATTATATAACCATTAACATATACATGATAAGGGTGTTTAGATTGGTCACAGATTATATTACTGTAGTTATTATGATTATTATTATTAATTTTCCGATATTTTTTCAACAAACGTTACGAATTTAAGTGTTTGTCTATCACTTTATTCATTCATTCAATTCGCAATCTCAAATAGTTGATAATTTTCTAGTCAGTAATTGAAGCCAATTTAATTAATATTCAAGAATATCGATTGACTTGCAAACACATAGTACTATATAATTTTATTTAAAATTATTTAATAACTACGCCCTTCCCATCGAAATTCAATGAAACTCTTGCTAATCACATCAGTCTTTTGATTTGAGCTTTGTACACGCGATGAGACGGAAATATCCTTTAAGTTCTACCGAACGCTTCCCGTGCTAACAGCTTTAATTTTAATATTTTTTTATAAGAAAATGATGCACCCCCTCTTTCCTAATCCTAAAATACATTTTATCAGCAATAAAGGATATTTCTGGTCTTTTCTGTTGACCCCACGAAAATTCCTGATCCATTTTTATAATGGATTTTTCATGTTTTTAATATTTTTCTTCCAACTGTCGTTCCCAGCTTTCAAAGTCCCAATATCTGCACACGACTGTTAGATAAAACTCAGTAAACTGGGAAAATACTTTCCGTTTCAAAGTTTTAAACGCACCTCGAATTTTTAAATTGGATTTCGTAAAAGTGTTCACAAATTCCCTATTCAATAGGTACACATTAACTATATAAAATTCTTATGAAAGAGCTGAGACGATTGCTTCACGCAATTAGTTTTTTATTTTTCCCCGAAATTACAACGTTTTTTTACGTGGGTATAATTGCCCCGATTTCTCCTTCAGACTTAATTTAGTACAGAGTGAATTAAATTTGTCTAACATTTCTAGTCGCAGAACTTTCTGTGGTTGACCAAGTATAAAACATAAGCGTAATATAAAATTTTACAAATAGACCCACAGATTTTGAGTTCCATCCATTCCGTACCGCACGCCTTAAAAATGTATCGTTCTGCCGAAAAGTTCTATATAAAATTATTTTAAGGATGAGATGTGTATGAATTGCACCTACTTTAGACAAATTTTCTTGGAACGAATTTTTTACTTATAACTTAAACGCAAAAATCGATAATTTTCAAATTAAGATAGGATTTTAAGAAACATAAAAATAATTTAAGAATATTTATAATTTATTACTCATATTATTATATAATTCAAATTCAGAAAAGCAAGCAAAATTTAAGTCCTTTTCAAAAAATCTTAATTAATTGATACATAATAATTTGAGGGTTTTACACAACTAAGTAATCTTAAATATGAAATATAAATGAAGATTTTTAAAAATTCGACGGATTGTAACGAATATTTACTGTTTGTATCAAAATTTTGAAATTCAAGATGATCGTAAAGCGATGTGGAATTTCAATTCGAGCGGTGTTTGATCGGTTATTTCGAATCTGCTTTAAACAAGATTAATTCAGTGTGGAATTAGAATGTTCCAGTGTAATGTTATATAAGTGAAAATTAATTCAAAGGGGCTCCCAGCGCGGTTGATTTCAAAAATTTGAAAATTTAACATGGCGGATCCAATATGACGACCAAATTCAAAGAATTTCTACAACGCACCAAGGACAAAAAGAATAAATTTTTTAATTAAATATCTTGACTGATGATATCATATTTTAGCTGGATAAGTTTTGGACAAAAACAACTTCATTCTCTAGTTTTATATTAAACCTATAGATTTTAGTAACATATAAATTTCTATGATATACCACTTTAACTAGAGCATTTGAGAGAAGGTCATTCTAATTTTGGCAAAATACATATATGAATTTACTTTTTTGCACTACAAAATTAAATCACGGAGATTTTACGTGATTCAACAGTGACCGTAGTAACATTTAACAAGTTGTTCAAATGGAAATCTAAACAATGTAAATTATACAAAGAACCACGTTATAAATCCTACCGAAATATTGTATGTATTATAAAATAACAAAAAGAAATGTAGTAACAGAGGTAGATCTAAATGATTTCATTGTCAATTATTATAATCAGTAGATGATTATACATGGTAATTTTTGTAGATTACAAACAAGCATGTACATTTTAACATCTTATTTTAACAAGATGCAAGTTAACATATGAATCTCTGACTAAAATAAATTGATTAATAATAGTGGAAATAAATTTTCGATTTACATCAGGATAGTGTAGGTAGTAAAACAATAAAAATAAATTGAATATGTATAATTGTATTAAAAAACAATACTTTTATTATACATAAGTATATGTAGAAATGCTTACTATATATCTATTGGTTATATCTGCTTGTATTTATATACAGGTGAATACTGAACGCCGAAAATTCAAACTAATTTTACATTACATCTTCATTTTAACTCAATGTAAACTTGTGCATGCCGCTGTGTGATTTTACATTTGACATTTTACAAATACATACATAGAAAATAGTAGTGTCATAGATCTATGTGGAGAAATACTATGGCCATGTTAAATGTACAAGGAAATTTATAAGTTTAACATGTTGCTTTCAATGTACCATGTCGTAACGATACTGTAAAATAACAAATATGTGTATGAATGTACGTTGATATGATTTTATAAAGCCGCTTTTCTCTCAGCCTCAGTAAAACTGGCTAACTCCTTAGCTAGCTAGATAGCTAGTCCTTAATAATTTAAATATACGAAATACGTTTATAATGAAACTAACTCCTGAGTCTGGATAAAAATTAAGAGCTCTTAACCTTTTAACTGCTATCAAAAATCATTTCATTTAAGAAATGTGAGTAATATACTGAATTTTTACAATTTGTGAATTCTGCTGTAAATAAAGTTCCTTCTTCTGAGTTAAAGTGAATTTTTAAAACAATTAGGAGGTTAAAAGCTCTTAACTTTTATGTAGAACCGGGTAAGTTAATATTTTTAACACAGTGTCATTCGCTTTGGCTTAAAATATTTTACAGAGGTGATAAAACTAGGGAATTTCTTGAAAAATTATGGTAATGGTGAAACACTGAATATTAATTTACCCAAGAAATAGATACTCAAATAAATGAAAAAGCGGTCAGTTGCAACAGGTTTACAGCCGACTAAGTAAAGGCAGCTCCGCAAAAGTAGTTTTTCCGTGTTAGTCCGAACACGGATCCTGCCGACACCCGGGAGACCGCGACTTGAAGAAGTCAACCACTGCTTGAACTTGAAGACGGTGGCTCGGGGAAACGTCCACGGCCTATTGCAGTGCTACGCGCGCGCGATGGTTCGCGCTGGCGCATAGTTCCTGGCCTCTAGGCAGCCAGTCAGACTGGTAGATTATTTTCTTATAGCGATTCTTCGCTATCAGCGGCTGGGTACAAGCGTCTGCATGCAGTTTTTTCCGTCCAGGCCTGATTTACTTTTTGCCGTGTAATAGGCATTAACCAGTGCCTATATGATGGTTTACCTGAGGTCCGCGTGTACTTAGTTCCTCCACGAGACGTGCGCCTCGAGCTGCGATGAACGCCCCTTGGCAAGCCCGTAAAGGTCCGTACAGACCCGGCATATGTCACTGAAGAATCCACTTTGGTCCTTCCGTAGCCGGACGCACGGTTGGCCCCGCTCAACGAAGAACAATCGAAGTACACGGGAATTTTAATGAATCACACCTCTTTACTGCACTGAGGTGAACTCCTCGCACCCTGAGCCTCATCGGGCCGTTTCTGCAAGATGCTGAATTTTCTTGTTAATTAAAGTCACCGCGACGATTTACTCCACTAATTTAATTCGTCTAGCTGCAAATTTAATTAACGTTGGACTTCGTCGTCCGCCAGCTTCCTCTGACTTCGCCAAATTGTGATGAGTTTCATTTTTCAGGAAATTACATATGTACGAGTGTAGAGTATTGATTTTGATCCCCTCCTGCGCTCGGATTCGAGAAGAATTGATTTCGTGCGAATTTTCCAACTGAATGAGCACCAAATTTATAACTCGAAGCGGATATAGCCAAATGGTTTGATATAAATTTGGTTGCGGATTAAGGGCAGGCGGACTCCCTGATAAGGAGCTTAATCACGTCCGGACGGGAATGGGCCGAACGAAACGCAGATATACCTACAGTGGATGGATTCAACGTGATCCTTTTCCATCCAGCCGATGTAATGCAAAATTGGCCAGGACATTTTTGATGGATTCTGAGTGTTCAATATAAATGTGGGGTGACATGCATGTGAATCTTTTTAACAATATGGCGGCACATTGTTGGGATCTTTCAAAAAGATAAAAGATAATGGAAACAACTTTACCCGTATAATTGAAATGTTGGTTTCAACTATGTATATAGAGAGGATTTTCTGTGAGGGAGCATATTTCAGTCCAATAAAAATGATTTATTTCAACCGAACCAATCTACATACTCGCATATGAGCGGCTTTTCTGACTTTCAATGTTACAGTAAATACTTTTCAGACAAATTATGAAATTTCCATACAACCATAGTTTTTACAAGGTCTCTCGATAATACGAATTATTATATTGATATTTGCAACTTCAACAGTTTGGTAAAGCCCATTTAATATAAAATATTACGTTAGTATTAGAATTGTGCTTTAGTGATTTATTCTATCCATCTGTATTATTACGAGTAAGTGGTAGTACACTGCGTAAATTCACTATCAGTAAATTTTCAAGGGATATTGCTCTGAAATGTCAATAATACTAAATGGTAAGAGAGTGCACTATAAATTGTCTAGTTTCGTGTACTGCAAATTCACTTTTATTCATTTAAGGCCATCAACAATTGACTACTACAAATAGCATTAAAATTAATTAATATAAATGACTAAAACTACTCTTTTAACTTTTGCGCTTTACTAATTTCAATTTATGTAATCTCTGTCATTCAATAAAAAAATTTCCTATTTTGACAAAAAAATATATATATGATTAGTTTTATATATATGATTAGTTTTCATTAGTACTTCTCTATAAGGAAAATCCCTATTTATGTTATGTAAATCTCGTTTAGATTAAATAAAAGTTATCCTTCCGATAGCTGATGGAGTCATTTTGATCCCAAAAAATACACACAATGACCCAATTTACCACTTTTATATCTTTTAGCCATAATACTTGCATGTGATTGCAGTAACTTAATTTCAATTTATACTACATGCTTATTAGGGTGCTTTTTTTCGCGACTATTTTTTTTTTCAGTCCCACCTCGAAATTTTGTGGCAAATACCTAAACAAAAATTCCCTGAAAATTGGAGCCCTTCATATTAAGTACTAGACCACGTAAACTTTGATTATTTTTCTTCAAAACTCTACAGCTCAGAGGCATTTTATGGTATAACCTTGGTCAATGGTAGGATTTCTTCAGAATTGAATGGTCTACAAAAGCGTTCATTGTGGTGTAACCCTAACTCCCACCAGCGAGGTAGTACGGGTCACTAACCCCAATTTGTCCACGAAATTCTAGCTTTTTGCCCCTATCTCGTGAACAACAAAAGGTACAGAAAAAGTGAATATGACATACTAGGTCTGTTCGTTGGCAATCCTGTGGCACCCCAGTGCGCCCCAGTGCGCCCTATCTGCACTGGTTTTTAAACGTCAAGTGACAGTTCTGTGTTTTTTGGGAAACCTGGGGCGCACTGGTGCGCCCTGGTGCACCCTGGTTTTGCCCCAGCTAAAAACTCAGGGTAAATGACGGTTATCAGTTTAATTGTTAACAAATACGGTATTTAAAGTGGAATTAACTCTTGTTGCGGGCACAATAACTTAATTTGAGCATTTCGATGTCAACATTAGGAAAAAGCAGTGGTTTTATTTCATAATTTTTTTGTAAAAGGCCAGATGACAGTTCTCCTTTTTAGTACGCTGTTCGCTGGCGTGAAAAGCACTGGGCTGCCCCGTGTTTTTTGACAGTTCTCAGGGCGCACCAGGGCACACCAGTGCGCCCTGGCGTGCCACAGGTTTTCATGCCAACGAACAGACCTACTTGTAGGAAATTCAATTTCCTACAAAAAAGTTGTGAACACCAAATCGCTAACATCAATATTTCTTGATATATTGGGCTTTGAAGTTGAGGTAGAGTGGAATTTTCATAGATTATTGAGCTAAATTGTAGAAACACTACCTTAACTTCAAAGCCCAATATCTCAAGAAATATCGATGTTAGCGATTTGGTGTTAAGAACTTTTTTGTAGGAAATTGAATTTACTACAAGTTTGTCATATTCACTTTTTCTGTACCTTTTGTTGTTTACGAGATAGGGGCAAAAAACGAGAATTTCATGGAAAAATTGGGGTTAGTGACCCGTACTACCTCGCTGGTGGAAGTTAGGGTTACACCGCAATGGACACTTTTGTAGAGCATTCAATTCTGAAGAAATCCTACCATTGACCAAGATTATTCTATAAAATGCCTCTGAGCTGTAGAATTTTGAAGAAAAATAATCAAAGTTTACATGTATTTTATATGGGAAATCTTTATACGCCTTGGTCTAGTACTTAATATTAATATTAATGGCTCCAATTTTCAGGGAATTTTTGTTTAGGTATTTGCCACAAAATTTCGAGGTGGGACTGAAAAAAAAAAAAAATTGTCGCGAAAAAAAAGCACCCTAATGCTTATACATAAAACAGGCTTGAATAACAATTAATCTGTTTTGCATACATATAATGTACTTAAGTATATTTTCCTATATGAAATTTGTCATGTGAAACACTTTCCCTAAATTACAAATATGAACACACCTTTAGTATGTATGTTACTTAAATTCAAGGAAAGCGAATTTGGTAATTAAACCGGCATATCTGTAAATCGACTGAAATAACACTTTAACCGGGTTACTAGATATTGGCAGGAGTATCCGAAAGCGTCATTAATTTCGCTGATGAGGATCAAATTCTCCACGAAGTAAATGTCAAAGCACAATCAACTCTTAAGCATTCTTGAAAACTTCCTCTAAAGGAGTACGGAGTAAGAAGGGTTTGGGGCGAGTTGTGGCGTTGGCGTTCGACTAAAAATGTAAATCGATTTTGTTAACTCTTCTCGTTAGATGAACCTGGCGACCCATTGACATAACTCAGAAAGCTTTAGGGAATCAGTACCCAAAGTTCGAGGAATTTGTTAGGACTACCGATTCGTGATGTTGTTCGGACGTTGAGGGTTCTCAACCCTCGTGTTTTAACTTATAAGAATCTCATTAATGTAAGGAAAATCCAGGCAGGGAACTTTTCCGTAAATTGATGTTTTCTTGTTGCCAGCGGCAATTTACCTTCCTTGCGGTATCCCGAAAAAGGATGATTCCATAAATATGACTAAATTGCCTGCCCATTAAGGGGAAAATGGGGGACTTAATGTAATGCAGTAAATCGAGTCAATTCTTCCCTGGGAAATTCTCGTGCCTAATTGTTTTCGCATGCAATTAATGCGGCGTGCTTCATCCGTGTCGGTCGTCGAGAAGTGTGAAGAAGTGCAGCTTCCATTAAACATCGCACGGAGTTTACGCCAATGGCTTAATAGAACAAGAGATAATTCAGCTTAAAACGACGCTGGCTGCATTAAGGAAATGACCCATAAGGAATTTGTGTAATGGTCCTTGAAGAAGTGCCAAGAACCACCAGCAACAGCTTTTATCGTTCTTTTTGCTCTAGATGTAACAGCGGGCGTACTCTCTAATACTACTGGATGATGGTCCAGCTGTAAAAGCATCCCGAAAATACGGAGAAAACCACTTCCTAGAAAATAAAAAATATACCATAGCAGCTATTGCTAGCCCGATATCATTAGGGCACATTTATTGTCACAATCACGCACATCTTTTCAAACTTTTAATACCCGCCATAGTAAGTTGTTTCGAAACGTTGCGTCCGATGAGAAATTGCCACCATTAACTATTCCGCTCGTGCCTGTTTTCTTCAGAAAATGACTTTTAGGTGTCTTTTTGGCTTTTTAAAAATCTCTTTCGAAAGCATAAAGTACATAATTCTGGTGTCGTTGACAAATGAAGGGAATTCCTTCCGCCGGATGGGTGCTAGGTATCGCCGATTAGTTCGCTGGGTTGGGATTATCTTAATGGGCAATTTCCGAAAAATTATTTGAAACCTTAATTTCGTCGAAGAAGTCGCTTAGAAAGTGATTTGCGGCTTAATGGCCTTCTAGATTGCGATGGAAGAACGAGGATAAGATTAGGCGTTTAAAGAAAATAAATTAGTTCTAGAAGAAAAATGTTGGGCTTGATGTAATAGGCCGACTACATATACTTAAGATATCTAAATATTTTTCTTTAAATATTTCCTACCATTAAAGTAGCGTCCTCGCCACTGCAACTTAACGCTTGCTGGAAGTATTATGTGATTACAAGTTTTAATTTTATACGTTTATTTTTCATTACAAAGAGCTTAATAAAGTAATTATCGCAAAAATATATTATTTATACAAATTTTTGCTTGACCGAATAGTATATTGAAGGACTCTATAATTTCATCCAATGTAATTTAAAAATAATTGTCTGTCAGCATACGTCATGTGTTTTATTCATAATTAATAGTGCATAAAATTCAACGTTAATTTGGTACTCTGCTTTTATGGCCTAAAAAGGTCAAACCGCTATAGGTTTTAACCTATTTTTGCAATTATAACTAAATATTTGATAATTACATTTTAAAATATGAAGGATTCCAACAATGTGCTTGACAACAAAGTTTCCAATATGTCTAGGTTCTGTTATGATGAAATTTCCCGTTTTTTAAATTCATAGTTTTAGTATTATTTTAGGTTTATCGACAGCGGAAACTATTTTTTTTGTTCATGCTTATATTTTTCAAACGAAATAATTCCAACCTGAAAAGTGTTTTGCAGCAATTTTTCCAATCCTCGAAACACTTTTGAAACTCGATGATTGGAATGACCTTCAGTTCCTTCTTCGATTTTTCTTTTATCTCATCAGTCGATTCACAACGGTGCCCCCGAAGTGGTCTTTTGAGCTTAGAGAGCTAAATCGGGCGAATACGGTGGTTGTGGAACGACATGCATCGAATTTTTGATGAAAAAGTCTCGAAGAACCAATGCAGTGTAAGAAATTGAGTGTTTTTGGAACCAATCGAGATGTGACTCTTCTCAAGCACAAATGTTCTTTCAGAATGGTTTGGACCGATCCAAATGAAATGTGTACAGTATCAGCAACGACGACTTTTGAGCACCAAATCTTTGATTTCATTGACATGTTGTTTATCGATTGATGTTGATGGTCGTCCTGGAAGCTCTTTGTCTGCAACGCTTTCTCTACCCTCTCTGAACTGTTCATACCACTTGTAAACATTTCTTTCAGACAAAACCTGATCGCTGAAGGCCTTCTGTAACATTCTAAACGTTTCTGCAGCAGAAATTTCATTTCGCAAACAAAATTTAATGCACCTCTTTCCTCAATAAAATCACACATTGTAAAAATCGAGAAATTCACTTTTAGTTGCTCAGAAAACACAACGAAAATAATCAAACAAATGACGTACTAGCGTGAAATTTTACACAGATATGAGTGACAGTACTGTCAACCAAAAAACAAGAAGATTTGCTCAAATCGATGTACCCTCGCAATTTAAATTCAAAATTGGCTTTACTTTTTGATCACAGTATACAATATTCATATTCTCAATAAAAACCAATTGTACAACAAATTCCAACTCCAACACTAAATTCCATCTGCACCTGTTCGTTTCAAGCGTGTTGAATTTCTTCCTCTTATAAAATCTATGTTTGGATTATATTTATTCAGTGTATTACGTCATTTTATTTTTAAACATTTTTTTAATGAAATGGGCTGCGGACAATAATTATTCTAATTAATTATAGAATTTAGAAATTTATAAAGCAATTAAAACTTTTGTTTGAATTATATTTGCAAATCTTAAAATAGTGGACTTTATCTAAATTATATTTTTGTTTCTTTTTTCAGGTAAAAAAGATGTTACGAATTGGAGATTCAACTTTAGGCTTTCGCAATCAAGAAAGTTATTTTTCACAGATTTTAAAAAACCAGATCCGACATGTACGTATTTTATTTATACTATTAACATTAACACATTTTTGTGTTTGAAGTATTCATCATAACTTCCCATGGTTTGATATTTGATTCAATAAGCATTTATAGTCTGAGAAAAAAAAGTGGGGATAATGTAAAACCATTTTCTAGTAAGAACTTTTAAATATAATTTTGAGGTGAGGTGAAGTATATGTGAGGTTAAAGAACAAAGTGAATTAAACCTTCATACAAAAACATTAATTAACTCACGAAATACTGATTACTGATTACCCCATAGTTTTTGCTAGGTTTCATTGTTATTTATGTTCATAAATGGTTTTCCATAAAATTAATTTACAATTTTACTTTCTGATAATTCTCAATCTCAATTAAATCTAATCACTCTTGATTTTAGAATATTATGTTTCTGTTAATGTAGATACCTAGTTGCTTTAAAGGTATTTAATACCAAAATCGATCCACTAGTCTTCTTATTAGATGTAGGATGGGCTGCGTTGGCCGAACTTATCGCATCATATATTATGAAGTTTAAATAACAATATTGTTTTATAATTTTTCCTGCCACCAATATAATAATATCAATAGCAAAAATAGTTAAATGAACCACGAAATTAGTTGTTTTTGAATAACATAGTGTTTTTCCCGTGCAATTACTTTTTGAATAGATTCACTAATTCAATAAATCGTGAAATGCATTATTTTAGCTTATAACTTTTTTATGAAAGCGGGAAAATTCGAAAAAATGATTTTAAAGTCGTGTTAGAATAATCAAACTGTGTATAACAAAAAAGAGGATTTTTTTCTTGAACCATGTTATTTCAAAATTGGGTAAAAAAAGAGTTTGGTTAAAATAAGTATCCGTCATATAGTATTTATACTTTGTTCAATTTTTTAAAGTATAATCCTACAAAAAATTATTAAAAAATAGCTATTTTCAGCCTGGTAGGGGTATTCCCTTTAAGAGGAAATATTATTGAAGTCCAATTAGATCACATAACCATTAATAATATTAAGGAAAATTCAAATTAAATTGGTCATACTTCGGGAATATCGGACAAATTCTTGGAATTTAATGACGTTTCTCTGTTAAAACTACATTTTGGTTTATTATCTGATCTCAACAAGATTTTAGTCTTTGCAAATTGTTGTCTAGATGCTCAGATGCTTTGAAAATATACACAACGAATATATACCTCCGACTGTTCCGAGATACTTTGATGTCATATGAAAGGGAAAAATCCAATATAAGCTATATATTTCTGTGCATCGAAAATTCAAGGAGGTAGAGCGCCATTTTCGATCACAGCTTGTTTAGATTTAGTATGAAATATTTGTGCAAATAGCACGCAACCACAAGAGCCACAAAGCTCTGGTGAAAGTTGTAGTTGGAACCAGCAGCAGCAGGTAGCCGACCACTTCAGTAAATATATCCCCGATGTAATTAAATTGAAAATTCCTGCCCGAACAGCCAGCCAAATGAGGTGAATTGCCTAGCAAGTGACTAGAGAGCCAGCAACTTCAAGCTGTAATTAGCAACCCAGTCTGAAATTGCAGGGTAGGCGCACATGTCTCAGCATAAGGACCCACATCCCTTTGGAGCCAATACATCCAGCCAGTTCAGTTGGCAGGCCCCGGCTAAGTGGTGTAATAATAATTGTATCAGGGAAATTTACGTGTACATTACGTTAGATTATGCAAATGAAAGTTCTGATGTCGCTCCGCTGAGGATGCTATAAAGATGGCAGAAAATGTCACCCCCTTCGCCAAGAATTACTGCAGTGTTTTCATCTTGAACATAATCCAAAGGTAACTGGCAGGTAGCTTTGCAAAGTCGGGAATAATTTTGTATTTTGCCTCACAGAGGCTGTTCAAATTAATGTGATCGTTAGAATTTTCCCCCCCAACTAAATTATGGCTGTTGTCTTATCAGGGGGAAACACAAATTTGTCTATAGTTACTAGCCGAGTTATAGTGATACAAAAGGCAAAAGTTATTTCGAGTAAATTAGGTCGGATGAAGTCGAGCATCGCAATAAACAACAATTTGCAGTCATATCCTCCGGTGATACAGTGAAATGCGAAGACTCATTTGGCTGATAAAATCTTCGATAATGTTGACAAGTTTTTTTCCGCCACTATATTCCATAAGTTCAGAGCAGTTTATCAAAAAATCTGAGCAGTTTTGATTGAGAAAATTGAACAAGCCTTTTTGAACGCAACAGTTAAAGAGTTAAATGCAATAAAATCGTGTACCACTTTTAAATAAACTTTCATTGCATTTTCCACCAAGATACTAAGCCTCACGTCTAAACGGGTTCAAGTTATTTATTTCTTATTCGAAAAGTTGAACCTGCTTCTTACTTGCGTGAAATCAAGAGCAACATTGCCGTAGAGCAACATTTGTTGACACAGTATTTTATGCCCCGATAAAACTTTGTACATATTTTCAATAAAGTAGGTAAGTTGCTGTCAAATAAAACTACTCGAACCCGTCGAGGTATGCGGGTTCATAAATCACTGAGTTGACATATTGGTTGCCTTGCGGTCATTTTTACACGTTAGAAAAATTAATTTGGAGGAAATTGTTTGAATTTGAGGTCGTCCAACGTAATATCTATAAATATATCACGACGACACAATTAATATCAAACTTTAAGTTTTTCCACACTTCACACACGCTACTACATATGATTTCGATTTAACCTTTCGATTTAACATTTGAATTATCAGCAAGTCGACGGTTGGAGTTATCACATTTAATAACATAGCTAGTCCTTTTCTCAATATTATCAAGGTTCATAACAAACCCACCAAAAACCTCCATGTAAAAAAAGTAGCTAAATTTTCTTCTACATGAACAGTGAATTAAAGTTTAAAACGTTTGCAAGCACTATTCCGATGCTTAACAGAAATATAGCCATTTAAAACAGACATGAGGTATATAATACAAATCAGATACCTTAATTTTGATTAGTTCGTTGTAAATTGGAAATCTAACAGACGCAGTATATAGTCTTATGGCTTACATTTTACAGGCGAATTTGCAATATGTAAATTATTATTATAATTAAGGAAATTGCATGTTTCCATTCAAGCATCCATTCCCCAAACTAGTTTTAAATTAAAGTACATACATAAATGTAATTCTGACACAAATCTTCTATGAGGCTAGTATTTGAATTGTGTCACGTGGGATTTCGACCTATTTTAATCTTATCCAGTGCATTTTAAGCCAACATTAATTTCATTCATTTTAAGCCAATTACAGAGCTACCAGAAATCATAAGTGTAATTGTAACTATTCTGTTAATGATAGAATTTTTTAAAATTTTTTAAAGGTTTTGCTGAGAATAAATCCGTATGAGTCTTTTTTATTTGAACTACATTATGTGAAAAAAAAAAAAAAATTTGACTCGATAATAGAAAAATCTGAATCATTGGCAAATAACTATGTCCATATCCAGTCCATATCCAAATAACTATGTCCATTTACCATAAATTTCATTTCAATTGACTTAACTCTTATTTCTCTACTTTGTTAAAAAGTTAAACTTAGTTATTAAAGATAGAGTAAATTAGTTGTGTAGTTGGGTCCGTCCAAGATATGATACGAGATCTTCAAAAATGTATTTAATGAAAAAATTCGAAACTTTGTAAATGCTGAGTATTCAGTGAAACGTAAAAGATTCAAATCGATTGCGATGATTAAAACCCAAATTACAGGATTCCATCAATTCATAAAAGACAATGTAACAACAAAGATAGATGTTACGATTAACTCTCTTCGATATTTTATGGGATATGTTCTTTATAAATGTTTTTCAACATTCAACTGAACACATGCTGTGAAGTTTTTAAAAAAGAGGAGTCAATCAGGATTTTTTTTCATAAAAATTATAATATTAAATCTGATTTCGGTAGCCTAGTTCTCCCTGCAGATGTTTGTTTTGAAATCTCGAAAATGCATCATACCGTGTTAAAAAAAAAATCTTTATTGAAATATGTACCACGCATAAACAATTTTAAATTAAAATTTGTGGAGCAATGTGTAATTGAGATACAGGGTCCGCCAAATAACTTTTTTTTTTGAAAATGCTATAAAAAAAAAAACTACTGAATATTTTTTCAAATTTCTTTTTTTATTTCAAATTACAATCCTTCCGGTTAATGATGGAAAATAATTTCATTCAAATGGCTGCCTCGGCTGGCCATGCAGTAGCCTACACGATCGGTCCAATTTTTAAGTACATTATCGATTGTGTGCAGCTGTATTTCACCAATGGCTTCACGAATATTGTCCTTTAAAGCGTCAATTGTCTCTGGCTTGTCGGCGTAACACTTATCTTTGACGGCACCCCACAAATAATAGTCTAACGGTGTCAAATCGCAGCTCCGAGGTGGCCAAACGACATCAGCTCTGCGGCTGATAATGCGATTTTCAAAAACAGGGCGCAAAACATCAAGTGTAGCGTCGGCTGTGTGGCACGTAGCGCCGTCCTGTTGAAACTAAATGTTGCCAATATCCTGCTCTTCAATTTCTGTGAACAAAAATTCGTTCAACATGGCCCGATAACGATCGCCATTGACTGTAACGGCCACTGGACCAAAATCCGCACCAAACAGTGACTCGTTTTGGGTGCATCGGCTTTTGAATGAATGCGTGCGGGTTTTCTGTGCCCCAAATGCGACAATTCTGCTTGTTTACATACCCGCCAAGATCGAAATGAGCTTCATCTGAAAAGATGATTTTTTTGGCAAAATCCGCATCTTCTGCAAGTCGATCGCAGGCCCACTTAGCGAAGCGAAAACGCATTGGATGGTCAGTTGGCTTCAACTCCTGAACCAATTGGACTTTGTACGGCGTCATACCAAGGTCTTTACGCAAAATTCGTCTCAATGATGTCTGCGAAATGTCCAATTGTTGAG
Organism: Dysmachus trigonus; assembly: GCA_949715965.1. Classification (NCBI taxonomy): domain Eukaryota; kingdom Metazoa; phylum Arthropoda; class Insecta; order Diptera; family Asilidae; genus Dysmachus; species Dysmachus trigonus. Next base: position 49,626,956 of record OX454319.1, on the reverse strand, counting down.
AACGACGGTGAACTGATGTTGATGGCGTTTCACGCACACTTTCGGCCACAGCAGCAATATTCTCGGGTGTACGCACTGTTTTTGGCTTTTCACGCGTTGGTTTATCGATGAGGATGCCAGTTTCTTTCACTTTTTTCACAAGGTAACGAACATACGGAGCTGACGGTGCTTCTTTTCTTCCAAAATCCGTACACAATTTTCGCACACATTCTGCAACATTACCATGATTTTCAAAGTAATGTCGCAATATTTCCCAGCGTTGTTCAAGCGTATACACAACCATATTCGTTCAGCGGAAGGATAAAACTAATTATCTGTCAAATCAGACATGAGCTAAGTGTTGCCATCCACGAAATAAGCACTAGTTGAAAAAAAAAAACGTTAGATGGCGGACCCTGTATAGAGTACTAAAAAAATTTAAGAAATGGATTCGCAAATTCGTGGTGTTATTCTTACTACATGCATATTTTGAATTTCTTTATTTCAGTTTTATTAAGAAAGCAGTATTTGTGGAAAACACGAAATTTTAAGTTATTATGAAGCCAAGCCAAAATGATATTATAACGGGCTAAGTGACTTCTCAAAAACTATGGTCTTAGAATTTTTTTAATATCATTGACCCACTAAGGTCTAGATGAATTCAAGATATCGTAGAGCGTTATACATCTACCTTAGGAAAATCCGTTCAGGCTGTTGTGAAAAGTACGTCCCTAAGTTTAGCATACTGAAATTTTATTTTCACGAAATGTAACAGAGGTATAGCAGATTTTTTTATTGAGCTTGTTTGAATGACGTTCAAAAAGGTCAAGACTTAGTTTAGTCAATTGGCTTACATTCGTTTTTCAGTCTGTGCCAAAACAGAAAATGTTCAGTGTGGTACGTCTTATTAAGATTAAGGTTTCTCAGCGTCGATAAAGTATAGAGGTTTGCATTACAGCTTCTGAGGACATCATCAATCATCTTTTTGTCTCTTAAATTCACTTTAAATTCAAAATAAGAATGGTACGGGTATACATAATTGGCCTCTTTATCATTCTGAGATTAAGCGAAGATACTGAGAGAATTCAGGGCTACAAAAAAGCTTCCTAAGAATCCCCGAATGTGACCATAGCTAGGTAAAATTGTATGTTTTTTGTTTAAAAAGAAAAATCAGGGTAGGAAATAATTTTTCTGCCGGTAATTTCCTTTGCAAATCCCTAGAAATCCTTGTTTAATCCGGCAATCCTGCTCCTGGAGAGCACTTATCCAACCTCCTGTAGGGGATGAATTTTATTTTACGCTCTAAAAAATTTATTTACTTGCTAATCATGTGCTTTGAGTGAGATATCCCACAGCGAAGCGCATACTTTAAATCGTATAATCATCCCACCTTGCTTGAGAGGAGCATCACTCCATCCCGGAGCCCCCGGAGTCCCCGCCGCTGGCGCCTTCTATACAATCCCATTTCTTTTACAGCTGAATGTTTTCTTATGACGGCAGAGAGTACGAGAAAACGTAAAGAAGCAGCTCCTGAAGGAGCCGCAGGGATGAACTTGTTTTTAAGCTCATTTGCAGGTATGCAAGATTCGGAGATGCTCCGACCTAGCAGCAGAAGGTGGTGACACAATAACGAGGTTAGGCCATCGAGTCACACATTTGGGAGTTGAGTTGAAAAAAGGTGGAATATTTATCAGCCGGGCAAGGGAGAAGTTTCCTCCTTTTTGCAGTAAAACTCAAAGGAAAAGGGTCCTCCCGATTCCAGCCCCAGATGTCTTCCCCCTTTTTGATTTCTTCATTTTTTTCCCGCAAGGAAAATGAGCTCAGCTTACCAGCGAACTGCTCGTCATTCATCACTCAAAACGTGGCCATCAAATTTAATATCCGCGCGACGGCCCTTCCTCCTCGGAAAAAGTCGCGCAAAGGGATGATGAAATTTTATATTACACGTGTATTCCCCAAGGCAAATAAAAATTCTCGCCGCCTATAATTCCGGTCGTCAGGAGTGATATAGCTCCTTCCGTACTGCGGTACATCGGCAAAAAAAGATTATTAATAATAATTAAGTTGAGACATTTTCGCGATAACGAGGTATCTTTATGTGGGAAAAGTTTGACAGCCATATCAGCGCACTTAATAACCACTTGGCGAAATGCCACGGCTCCAGAAATTTTCAGAGTACTCTGTATATACCAAAATTATCGGAAATTATTGAGCGTGAAGGGAGTTGCGGCTCATTATTTTCCACGCCATGTCCCAATCTGGGGGCCGGGGAGCTGCCTCACCGCTTCGACTGACGGCGGAGTCGAGACGGGGGCGGCGTAAAACCGACAACCAAAAACTCCGCTCCCACGCCGTCAATTTGTGTTAATTGTAACGCAGGTTGTCAACTATTTGCCTTGCGTATCGCGGTATCGCTGACTGTAAATACGGGCCGCGCGGTGATCGATGATTCCTGCTCCGCGACAGTAATTATGAGGTGTCGTTACCTGAACGGGGCACAGGCAACTGCCACTATTTATAACAATTTCGATGGCAACCGAGTGGATTATTCTTGCGGTTCTTTGCCAACACCAGCGCCAACTCTTCTGGCGAGAAGATTACACAATTAGGAATGATGCCTTCAGTTGATAAATGGGTTCAGCCGAATGAAAAACGACAGGCGCATGATTGCCGTCAATTTAAGGAGCCACTAAGATACAGTCGCTTACGATTTATATGTTCGTTGCTATGCTCAACTAAATCAAATATGCTCATTTTGCGGTTAAAAAGGAACAATTAAAGTCAAGTTTACCATAATATGGATTAAGGCTAATGACTTTTCGATATGTTCGGAAATCGGAATTGTATCCTTCGATTTGATGTAGAATGTATACATTGCATAAATTCATAAATATCTTATAACCTATAATCACTTCCTTTTAGCCCTTGGATTTTGGGCATAAGCATATTGCTCGTCAGGGCCGTAGCCAGCGGGGGGGATCAGGGTGTTAGAATAGAAGACTTAAAATACCTCATCGCAAAATTTATTAACAAAGGTAACAAAATAATAGGTCCACTAGGCAATAAATATTGGCGCCTTTACTCAATTGGAGTAGTCAATATTATAAATAGTACATTTTAGATGCGATCAACAAACACCTTTAGCACTTATTGATTTACTCAGATTGTAACTGATAACTGAAGAAGTTCAAACATATTTTATAAAATATTTCTTACTATTTCTTTCGTTGCGAAAAGTCGAAAACTAGATTTTGTTTTGTGAAATTGTTTTTTTTTAAGTTTGTGAGATATTTTTTTCAAAAAATTAAGTGTTTTTATTTAGTATTTTTTTAAGGGGCACCACTAGTGTGAAATTTTACATAGTTCGACAGTCTATACCTTTAAAAATAACATACTAAAATTTCAAGTGCATATCTCAAATAATTTTTGAGTTACAGCCATCAGAAGAGCAGCCTGAGATATGTATGAATTAAACTTTAAACGCGTTTTTCTCGACACTACTTTTTTTCAAATTTGCTGCAGTTGTAACTCGAAGATAAATCATCCGATCAATTTGGTTCTTATATACGTGTTTCTCCATGGCATAAATCTCCAGATTTCCGGATCGAATAAAAAATGTAATTTTGGCAGGCCAAAAATCATCAAATTTTCACGCGAAATTTGATTTTTTTTTTTAAACTCCGCCATTTCTTTAAATTTCAATTTTTTTTTCGATCGAGGTTCATACCACGGGAAATACCTTCTAGGTTAATAAACTTTTTGGTTTTTTCACACACTGTGAAGGTTGCTATAACTGCAGCAACTTTTTTTTGAGCCTTGGGAAATTTCGAATAACTCGCTGAATTTTAAATTTTTTGGTCCACTTATCATGTATTTACTATACATATATCCACAAATATATCCTTAAAATATTAAAATATTCCATGCAGTAGTTGTTTTTAAAAAATTCCCAAAAAACAACCTCTTTTCAGGTGGTCTCACTAGTGGTGCCTCTTAATAAGAGATAGTAGTATAGATATTTTTAAAAATATTTAATTAAATATATATTGAAGATATAAAAATTAAACTTTATTTTAAATCAATATTTTAACGCTATTTAAAAAAATTGTCAATTTAGTTAAAAAATGTAAATTGTAAAAAGTGTAGAAGACGAAAATTTATTTTTATTTAATTTAATAAATCTCTCGTTTTCTAGCTTATTTGGAAAACAATAAATCCTCTTTTTATTTTCTCTTGTCAAAGCCTCCTAAGTTCATTTAAAAATTTAATTTAATTTGTAATTAAAAAACTTTCGGCCTTTGTTCCTGCCCGCCACATACTCAATATGGTACCTCAGGGCACAGTGTCCCTAAGTAGATCTACAATGATCTTTAGTCCGGACTTGTTAAGCGTAAGAAATTTCAACGTCCTCTGCTTGGAGGGGTAGATGAATCTTATCGCTTGTCTAGTCCGGTTTGATTGTGCCAATGCGAGGCTTTTTTGTCTTCCTTCCATAGCCTGAGGAAATATCTGTATTGAATACACATACTATTACCTAAATTTAGTAGATGTCCCATTTAGTAAAAGTTTCCTTGAAGAAAAAAATAAATGGTCACGTCAGTTCCCTCCTGATGCCATTTTCTGACAAATATTATGAAAACAGCTTTATTGATGTACTTCTTTCCGTAGTCAGGTTGGTTGGTTAGTTGGTTTGGGTGGCGATTCTAACGTCTCGTCGGAACCCAATTAGCGCTACAAAGGCGCCACTTTGATACCATAACAAACTAACTATGATCTGGTTATTAATGTGTTTGGGGTAGTTTAGTGGACAGGGAAACTACGTCTTGGGCTAAAACCATTCTGTAGCATTGATGCAGTAGTTAGACTGATGCATTTTATTTATTTTGTTGTTCCATCTGAGTTTCAACAAAAGTCCGAAATCGCTTCAAAGTTTCGAATACTTCATCTTTTCAAAAAATATGGTATACGAATGCCTTCCGATAAAGATCATCTTAAAATATAACAATATAATAAGTTTCTGCATAAAGCCTTGGGTCACACACGTCTGATTGTACAAGATCGGGCAGAACGTCCTATGAACGTGTGAAGTAGCTCTTGAATGCTTTAGTGGTCATTTTACTTTTAACGCATATTTTACATTTTGGATTATCAGAGGGTTTGTTATAATCAATGTCCGAAACCATTTCATCACTTTGAACTTTCGCTAAGCTTCGAGAACCAAACTGACCGTATTTTCGGTGGCAACGGACAAATCGTTTGTTTCCACTTTCAAAACTGGAAATTTTTTCAGCGGCCGCCTTTACAAGACGAGCAACAAACAAACTAAATGAAAACCACAACCAATTTCTTACCGTCAATTTGTTCTACAGGAGGTCCCTCTTTTGGAAGTTCATTGTATATTATTTTTGACACTGAAAAGAAATTTGCCTTCATTTGTGGTACGTGTGCAAGCACCACCCTTCTTTATTTAGGAAGTTACTGGTAACTGAATGCATCCATTATATCTTCCCAATTTTCTTGGGATTTTTGCAAGTTTTATCACAATGTGCTACGAAGTGGCTTGACTTACTACATTTAAAACACTTCAAATCTTTACGAACATGCACAACTCTATGATTCACTGCTCTTTCAGTTGACAATAATTCAGTCTCCTCTTTTGTATGCTTATGTTCTTGGAGTTGGTAGAAGTCCTGACTTTGATCGAAGCTCTTCCGCTCTTGTTGGAATTGAAATCGAATTAATTTTTTTAGTAACAAAACTTTCCTTCATGGCCCTTTATCCCACGCCGCTTTTGACGTTTTACATTACTTAGATGTTAGATTTATGTGGCTTTGGATGCGCAGTTTTGGACATCTTAAAGGGGCAGTAAACATTTAGGCTCGACGGTATATACACAATTTTTCCACTTACATAACTCCAGTAATCCAGCTGGAATAACACTCTTTATCTGCAGCGTCCATGTGTAATAATTGGAAACACTCAACCTTTCGGTACTGGTAAGTTGGTTGTTATTCATTTTAGTGGATCTTTTCACCACACCAGAAAAATAAAGTTATAATTTAATTTTACTTCGGTTTGACACGTGGCCTGGACCCATGAGGGGTTAAGTGTGCAGAAGCAGAGATAGACACGTCTGAACAGTCCCTATGACAGAAGGAGAGGATAGATACAAAGCTATGCCGCATTGGATAGCTTACATACAGTGCAGAAAACATTCCAATTATTATATTCCTTATGTGCTTTTAATACAGAACGCTTACTGTCACACGGTGTTGCCAATATCCAACAGTAGGAAACGATTTCAGTGTTCAAATCCCCGACTACTGAAAATAACGAAAAATACTATTTTATGTAAATATATTGATATTAAATATATAAAGGTTTATAAAAGATTTATCTAAAAATCGTTTCTAATTGCGCATTTATGTTTTCCCTTCCTGAGAATTGATTCTTATATTATTTTTAAAGGCATTCATGGAAAATTCAGCCTTGGTTGAAACCCTTAGAAGTAACATTGACTTTTCAGAACACTTGTTATTCTGATTACTGTCTCTAAGACTACAATCTTATAAGATCGTTATAACAACGAAAGCTACTAAAAATCTATTTTAAAAATCTTATAAACTCGTTGCTTTACGTGAAGTTAAAGTAAGATTGTTACAAAAATAAGAATTTTCTTGACTCTCTAGAAGTAGTTTTATGAGGACTTAATGGAAGACAAAAATAACCGGCCATATTTTGCCTTTCATTGAAAAAATGTAGTAGGTAATAACTGATTTAAGTTGAAAAATAAATTAATTTCTCTGTATTGTATGTATATGTATTATATCGCAAGGAGGGCATTTTGGAAATTATTTTGAGTTTTTTAATAAATTGAATTGATAGTAAAAATCTTTTTCTATCATTTCAAGTCGATTAATTTGCTAAATTTTGAGAATGATAAAAACTTTTTGGAGATATCACACAACATTTTTGAAGCATCTACGCATAGAATAAATTGTTGTTACTTTTTAAAAATATGAAGGAATTTGAATCAAGAAATGTTTGTTAAATACCTATCAGAAAAAATAACCTTAAGAAATTTAAATAGCTCCTTATGCCATCCCCACCTCTCGTTTTACTTATTTTTTGAAATCACCCAAGAAAACTTAATTTCTAGAAAGATGACTGGGTGATAAGTTGTCCGTCATTACCTCCTTTAGAGAACCTTATAATTAATTCTGTGCCACAAGCTGAAATTGTGAGAACGACGGCCGAGATAAAACACATTATTTTTTCAGCGCTACGATGGTCTCATGGGCGCTTTAATAAAATGTTCTTGTAGATGAAAAAATTAAATTAAATTGCACGAGCTGGTGACTTTAGCAATTATTTTATACAGCTTCTAAAAGCTTGAAATTATTAGCATACAGACGATGTTCTACATAGAATCTGAAAAACCGTCTCGTCGGCAATAATGCAACTACCACTTCTTGAGGCTGCAAAGAAGCTTTAAATAATTAAAGAGCATTTTATTAGAAGTGCTGAATTTAATTTTGCATTGAGGAATTGAGAACTCAGTTATTGTGACTTAACGTCGTACATTTAAATTCTGCCCATAATTATTATTTGATTCGTATCAGACAATGAGTGCCAAAGTTCGATCTTCATTGTAACACTCGTAAGGCTGATATGTTCTTTACATATTCCGACAATGAAAAGCACAGTAAAACATGCATATATCCTTAGATTTTTTCACACATAAATAAGTAAATTCCATAGGATTTTTACGATATAAAAATATATAAGTACAATTTGCATTTTCGTTTATGAAAAAAAAGATTTAAATTATGTGATGTATGTTCGCATAAAATGCATAAAACTTGTTATTAGGACTTAAGGTGACCTTTACTTTCAAAATCGGAAAAAAAATCAATATTTTTTTTTTTTCATAAAAATGCTTCTTAACATTACACAAACCTTCTCCTAAAACGGTTTTAAGAAATTCGTAAAAGAAAAAAAGTTATACCTATATTTGTAACCCTACTTCTACGCATTTTATATGCAAAAATTATATAGCAAAAACTTTGAACGCGTTTTTCTCGAAATCACATTTTTGAAAATGGCCGCATCTGTATCTCAAAAACTATTCAACCGATTTTAACAAACCAAACGCCATTCGATTCGTTATCAAATATACTAGAAACTAAACCTTTAAAAATATTATTTTACCCCCCCCCCCCCCCCCCCCCCCACTTTTTTATGCGGAGGTTAGTTTACCCCTAACTTACAGTCATTTTGTAACTTTTTTAGAAAAATGTGTATACAATTATATATTCATTAAAAATAAAAGGTTTTTTAGGTTTAGGTACTAGTTTTGTGTCTTATGAAAACAATCCACTAAAAATTTTTAATCTATCTGTTACAAGAAGTCCTAGAGAAATGGGGCCGTTTTAAAAGTGCCTTTTGGTTGACGCCATCTGCAGGCATTAAAATAAACTAAAGTTGCATTTCAAAATTCTTTTTATATTATTAATAATCTTACCAATAATGTACAAAAGGTTTCAGGATCATAAATATAATAGTCTTTTCAAAAAAAAACTTTTAAAAAGTGTGTTTTTTCCCGATTTTGAAAGTAAAGGTCCCCTTAAAATTCAAAAATATGCAGGCATGTAATCACACAGGTTCACGGATTTACGATAGTATATACCTTATTTTAATTTAGCTGTTAATTGAGTTCATTTTGCAATTAAAATGTCTACATTCCGCGGTGTTCACCCTGCATATTACAGGGTATCCAATAGGATTTTTCATCGGTAAAAGGTAAATATTTTTTAATAAAGGAAAGTCGTCATTTTCACTTCATGTTCATTTTATTATAAAAAAATTAAACCTATTTAATACAAACCATTAATTTAATAAAGTAGTGAAGAACGTGAATTATTAATAATATATACATATTTTTGAAATGTGAACCATCTACATAAAAGGTAGATACCTGCATTTCTTTGAATCTTCTGTCGGCGGAGAGAAGTATTAAGGCATGTTAGAGACCAAATCCTTTCTCATGCGAAAAAGAGGAGCCGCGTTAAATCTTTTTTTTTATTCAAGACGGAGCAGCACCTCATCGCACACAAGAAGTATCATCAATAAATTTTATGGCGATCGAGTTATTGGCCTAGGGTACCCACGCTTTGCTAGGGGAAAAGGAATAGAATAGCCACCTTACTCGTCAGATCTCACTTAATGTGATTTCTTTTTATCGGGCTACATTAAAGATCTCTGCTATGAAAATAACCAAAAAGCAGTTGAGGATTTTATTAAAGACATTGGGAAGGTCGTCAATGGAATTTCAAATGAAACGTTAGAACATGTTTTGAATAGTTTTAGAAAGCATATGGATATTTGTGGCAAATTAGATGGTTAAAATATCGAAAATATATATCATTAGTAACTAACGTTCTTCACTACTTTTTTAAAATAATTGTTTTGTATTAAATAGATTTAATTTTTTTATAATAAAATGGACATGACATAAAAATGACGACTGTCCTTTATTAAAAAGTATTTACATTTTACCGATCTCTCCATTTGTTAAAAAATTGTGACCCATTAGTTTTCGCACATTGGACATCCTGTATATCAGTAGACATATTTATAGTTGCCTATTTTTGCTCAAATTTTACAAATTTTTGGAATTATATAGTTTTATTTTTTTTAAAATATTTTACTGGCTATTTTTTTTTACTTTTAAGGGACCGTACATTAATTTGAGTTTTTGTTATATACTTTTATGAGTCAAAACAAACCATATAATAAATGTGACGCCAATTGGGGCTGAAACGAACCTTCAGGTACTCACTTTTCGTATTACTTATACCGAAATGTAGGGAAGGTATCAAAGCGTTCAGAAAAAAGTGCAATTAGTCTTACAGTGCGTTTATTTATTTATTGCTAGGAGCAACCCTCATGGTGAGCACTGCGACCGTAAGGTCTTTTGTGCCGAAGCTCCTTTAAAGTAAAAGACGATCTGCTACCCTAAGGAACGTCAGAAGGTCTTTTACAGAAGATTGCCGAACGTCAGCCGAGTCCAAGAACTCTTGGTTGAAGATCTTTCTTCTTAACCACGCCAAAGCTGGACAAGCACACAAGATGTGTGATGCAGTTTTATCGTCTTCAAGACACAGACGACATTCTGTCTCAATTGACAGACCTCTTTTATGTAGGTGGTATCTTAGCCCATGATGGCCGGATAGATAGTCGACCAACAGCCTGACTGATCTACTTTACTCAGGGTGTTGATATCAGTGTAGGCATAGGGTCTGACGAGCTGTTTAGCTTGTCGGATTCCAGGAAAGTTTGCCCAATATATGAACTTTTGTTTTCCGGCCCATTCTTCTACTTACAGTGCGTTCAGATTTTTGGTAATTTTTATTAACATCGAACTGAAGAGAATCTTGCCGCCCTTATAATTGTGCTTCCGTAAGCTGTAGACCAATTACCTCTCACGTAAATACTACTGACAAAAGTAAATTGCAAATTCCTGTAATTGAGAAGTACGTAACATAAAAATAGACAGCTCAATTGCCCTTCTGCTTTTGAATTTGTTTGAATTTTTTGTTTTTCTTTGAATTTTACTTGAATTTTTTGCTATTCTTCACGTAATAATTATGTTCTTAAAAGTCAAGATGTAGGCACGTTTATCGTATTTTCGAATTCATTTCCCTACCAACAGTTTAAAAATCACAAAAAATGTAGGAATTTAATTTAAAAGAAGAAAAAAAGTCTATCACATTTGCATATTCTTGATAATAATTAAAGGGTCTTCAAGACGGTGAATAATTGCCTGCCCAACCAGATCATGACATACATCTTTTTAGCACAGTTGGCATCACTCCAGTGCATGGACAGAATTTTTGATGAGTTCCTCGAAAAGAGGTAATGATGGGGAAGTCGACACTGTCGTCTTTTCTTCCTTTTCTGGGAGTTAACCATTGACGGAAAAAACACCATATAGATATGTATGTACCTGGGCGGCATAGCTAGACACTTCAATTACAACAATTTTAATGACTTCGCCGAGTAGGACAACTATTAGACAAAACGTGTTGGCTTTCTGGTAGGAAAAATTACCAGTTTGATTGGGCGTGGCACTTAAACCATTTTTGTAAATTCTAGCAAAATTCCTTTTACGAGCTGAGTCTTAAGTAAACTTTAAGCTTGATTCTAATTAAACTTCAACGTCTTAGCTGACTCTAATCCCAAGCGAGAAAATCAAAATATTAAGAAGAAATGTTCCGCAACTAAATGGAATGCGAGAAGAAGAATCATCCCCTAGTCTTTCCGCTAAGGAATAGACGTAATTGCAAATAATATAGACGTCATTTTCACTAAAGAAAACAAAGAAATTGGAGCACGAGAAAAAGCTGCCAGCCAGTCCACCAACGTGACATTAATCCTGGCATTAGCAAAAAACGGCGCGCTCTTGAAATATCTTCGCATGCACCACCAAGGGAGCGAGCAAAATTCCCGCGATGGAAAGAATTTGTCCATTCCACCGAGAGTGCAAACAGAAGTAATTTTTTAATTATACCAATTTACCGAGAATGGTAGCAGCAGCAGAAGAGCAGAAAAGCGCGAGGGTCAGAGCAATACACCTCGCGGCCCTTCGTTATTAAATTTCTTGAGATATATTGAAGTGGTCGTGAGACTGCTTGTCGGCGGGGTTCCCAGCGAATGGCCGTTGACTGCTCAGCAGTGACTGATGACTGCTCGCCCCAAAATCGATGCTGGACTAATGACCCTGGCAAATTCTCGGGCTTCTGACGAAGCTTAGACAAATGGGGCATCTTAGGGGCATTAATCACTGGGTCTCAGGCCAAACACGACCACCGTTTCGTGCTCCGATGAGTCGATCTAGGGTTGCCACCTTTTACTTCACAGGTAAAAATTCTTACTACATTAAATGCAGGCAAAATTATTATGCCTACTGTTAAAATAGGGATTTGTTACGCATCAAAATTGCTCGTTATTTTTAAAATAAATAAATAAATGCATTACGCATGAATTCATAAAATTACATACAGGCTTTATAAGCGAATTCTATCAATGTTTGTAAAATTACTCGTTTGGTGAGAAAAAATTTTAAGAGTGCACGAAATTTTCCCGAAATTTACAACCTTATCCTATTGACAGACTATACCTCATTATGAAGAAGAACGTCATTAAGCATTTTTAGGATTTTGCTGGCATTTCTATTGCACTTTACGTTTTTATAAATTGGTTTTATTTATGTATTTTGTTATACATATTATCAAAAATGCACAAATATAAATTAATTTGTTCACTAAAACTCTCAGCAAAATATCCCCTAAAAAATTGAATGTAATTTAACAAAGCCGGCTGTCTGTCGTCACCACTTCATTAATTAATAATTAGTGGTAAATGAGTAATCAAATAATAATTAATAATTCAGTGCGCTGTCTCTCATAGTTTTATTATATTTAGGTACTTTTCTACAATTACAGATTAGCAGCCACTAGCTATTGATTGAATATTCTGAAATAACAAATAATGGGCGATCTATTAAAGAACGAAACATATTGTTCGCCACATCAGAACTTCAGCGCTTCACACTTATGGGATGCACTCTGACTCTTCTGAAACTTGAAGGTGTAGCCTACGATTTTTTTAAACGCAGATTGAGTTGAAACTGGATTAATTCGACTCGACTCTGCATTTACGAATAATGTATATATGTGCATAATCAAAAAATCTTACGCTTAATTTGATCCGACTTTCACTCAATTTTCGAAAAAGGGGCACACCTATGGGACCAAGTAGACTTCGTTCTTTAAGGTATTTTGAACGTAAAAACGCTTGTGAACAGAGGAAAAGCGATGACCATTTTTTTAAATCGAATTTTACGAAGTTCCTTGCAATGAAAATTTTACGCTTTTTTCCCTACTTACGAGTTGTAACTTTTGCTTACATTGGGCTGCGGGGGGGCAGAAAAAATACCAAAAAAATCATTCTCCATGTGAAATTCACTGCTAAATCTGAATTCGCTGAGATATTTTAGTCTAGAGCTAAGGGAAAATTAGAAAATCGAAAAAACTGCAGTCAGAACTACTTTTACGACTAACTACTTTTATGCGAGTTTGATCGTCTCTACGTACACTGTATGCATACTTAGCATTACTTTTATTACATATATGTCTTCTAGTTATCAATACCTTCAAAATGAAACCTCGATGAACCTTCCAAGTGCATTCTAACCGAAGTTATGGGCTTTTGAAGTTCAAATGAAAATTAGGACGAGAAAAATAGCCTTAATTAGCATAGTAGCGTGACTCCCTACACTTTAATATATAATTTTAATAAACTAAAAACAATCGCTCTGTACAGTCAATCAGTATTATATTTGATAATACTATATTAATAATATATTAATTGGAAAATATTGAGCTCCTAAAAATAAAAGATCAAACGCTTGAAATAAATATTACTATAACGTTCTTTTCTGAAAAATTCTTCTCGAAATTCTTGGAACGAATTCCCCAATGCTGCAACTGCAACCGTCTCGCGCGAGCTCTCTCTTTCTCTCTCTCTCTCATTCGGTCCTTTGGACCTTGGCATAAATAAATTATTTATTTAATTCTCTCTATCTCTCATTCACGCTTGTCTGCCGCAGCGAACGGAATTCGCGATCGTCTTATCTTTAAATTTCGTTGATTCGAAAACGTTTCCTATACCACATTAATTTTAAAATAAGAAAAGGTTCTAATTTAAAATGGTATAAACTGAAAAATGTACATACAGCAATAATATTGTACTGCACTGTGCTGTTTATTTGCTTATGTACATGTATAAGAAAATGCAGCAATTTCGACCGACATGTTGCCAATGGTGGTGACATAACATGCGCTGAAGATTTATTTAATTTAATCAACAATAATACAGTGATTAAGGCATATATTGTAGAAAAAGCTGATATTATAAAAATAGAGCAACTACTTCCCCCAGATTTAAAACCAATTAAGAGTACCAGCAAAGTGCACCAAATTATTTGGGATGAAAAGCAGCCTGAACAATTGTATTTCAGATATTTGACCTGTTTGAGTTGTAATGATAGCTGTGAACATTATGATTTATCTGAAAGTAAAATTACGTGGGCTAGCGAAAATACTGATGTTAATAATGACAGTGAAAATTTAAATGTTTCTGAACCACTTGCTGGTACCACGTTCAATACTGGTGAATGGGTATGTGTAATTTATGACGGAATATGGTACCCCGGTTTAATAACAGATGTTAGGTAAAAGTGATAAAATCACAGTTAAGTTTTTGGAAAGAGGAAGGAAAATATTTCAGTGGCCTAATGAAGACCAGATAGAGCACTTATTTTTTACTCAAATATTGTGTAAAATCGATCCCCCGCCAAAACGTACTTGCAAAGGCCGAAAAGAATATTTTACTATTTCACAAGTACAGATAAAAAACTTTGATGAACTAGTCTCAAATTGCGTTATTTACGAGGAATAAATTGTATTCTTTAGTGTATTATATCATTTATTAACTACTTAAAATTACATTAATATTAAATTTTTTTAATAGTTATTCAAGTATTGTTTATTATCTTTTTGAAAAATATAATTTTATTTATTTTTTTAAAATTTTAGTTCAAATTTTTTAAGAAATTATTGCCATGACAAACTGCAATTTTAAGTTACAAAAGTAATTTATTATTTTTAGTCTTCAAATGAATTTACAATAATATAGCTTGTTACATATTTAAGGTAAGTATAAAGCCTATGAAACTATAGATTTATTTTGCTTTACACGAGAACTACTGATTTTGAATTTTTCTCGTCCTAATTTTCATTTGAACTTCAAAAGCCCATAACTGCGGTTAGAATGCACTTGGAAGGTTCATCGAGGTTTCATTTTGAAGATATTGATAACTAGAAGACATATATGTAATAAAAGTACTGCTAAGTATGCATACAGTGTACGTAGAGACGATCAAACTCGCATAAAAGTAGTTAGTCGTAAAAGTAGTTCTGACTGCAGTTTTTTCGATTTTCTAATTTTCCCTTAGCTCTAGACTAAAATATCTCAGCGAATTCAGATTCAGCAGTGAATTTCACATGGAGAATGATTTTTTTGGTATTTTTTCTGCCCCCCCGCAGCCCAATGTAAGCAAAAGTTACAACTCGTAAGTAGGGAAAAAAGCGTAAAATTTTCATTGCAAGGAACTTCGTAAAATTCGATTTAAAAAAAATGGTCATCGCTTTTCCTCTGTTCACAAGCGTTTTTACGTTCAAAATACCTTAAAGAACAAAGTCTACTTGGTCCCATAGGTGTGCCCCTTTTTTGAAAATTGAGTGAAAATCGGATCAAATTAAGCGTACGATTATTTGAGTATGCACATATCCTCTCTACCAAAAGTCTTCTGAGCGTTAAGCAGTTAGATGAATAATTTTCGAATAATATAGTGTGTAATATGTTCTACTCGTATATAAAGGTTGTACAATTTTTTCAGGTGAGTTGATTGGACTCAAAGCTATCTCGCACTGAATGACTAGTTTATTTTCCGCGAATACCTAAAAAATTATTAATATGTTGCAAAAAAAAAAAAAAAAAAAAAAAATGCTATCCTTAAGTTTGAAGCTTATACAATTTCATAAAAAAACAATCTTATTTTAATGCAGTAGTTTACGATTCACGTTTTACTTCTTTGGAATAAGTAGACTTATATAAGGAATCTGCAAAAGTTGACAAACGAGGTCTTTTTTGTAAATTAATTGTGACATCCGAAATTTTACTGCACGCATAGAATTTTATTAGAAGAGTAGTCAGAATATCACATTTTAATAGTTATATATAATGAATGCTATAGTATCCACGACGATAAGATCAAATTTTTCAACCAAGATTCCGTAGCATTCATATATTAAATGCATGCACAATCTTTTAAAAAAAGAAATTTTTTTATTATTTCACTATAATATTTGGTCATCTTTAGATCTTTCTTCATCAGTATATCCTCCTGCGGCCCAGACCACTAACTACCGAACTAGTCATTACAGCCCAAGGACCTACCAGTAGTACTAATATTTTATAGTCATTCAGACCCAACACTTTAATTTGAATCGGAAATCTGACGTTTTATATTAAGGGGACCTTTACTTTCAAAACCGAAAAAAAATCAATATTGTTTTTTTTTTTTTCATAAAAATGCTTCTTAACATCACACAAACACTCTCCTAAAACCGTTTTAAGAAATTCCTAAAAGAAAAAAAATTATACCTATTTTTGTAACGGTACCTCTACGCGTTTTATATGTAAAAATGATATAACAAAAACTTTGAACGCGTTTTTCTCGAAATCACATTTTTGAAAATGGCCGCATCTGTATCTCAAAAACTATTCAACCGATTTTAACAAACCAAACGCCATTCGATTCGTTATCAAATATACTAGTAACTAAACCTTTAAAAATATTATTTTACCACCCCCCCCACTTTTTTATGCGGAGGGTAGTTTACCCCTAACTTATAGTCGTTTTTTAACTTTTTTAGAAAAATGTGTATAAAATGATATATTTATTAAAAATAAAAGGTTTTTTAGGTTTAGGTACTAGCTTTGTGTCTTATGAAAACAATCCACTAAAGATTTTTACTCTATCTGTTACAGGAAGTCCTAGAGAAATGGGGCCGTTTTAAAAGTGCATTTTGGATGACGCCATCTGCAGGCATTAAAATAAACTAAAGTTGCATTTAAAAATTCTTTTTATATTTCTCATAATCTTACCAACAATGTACAAAAGGTTTCAGAATAATAAGTATAATAGTCTTTTCAAAAAAAAACTTTTAAAAAGTGTGTTTCTTCCCGATTTTGAAAGTAAAGGTCCCCTTAAGGCCTACGAGTAGGCCCTTGGGTGGTAATGAGTACATCGCACTTATGAGATCCGGGTCTGAATTACTATAAAGAATTAGTACTACTTGTAGGACCGTGGGCCGCAGGAGGATATAAAAAGTAAGCCTATAGACTACAGATCCATTTACGTTAAATTTTGCACTTCTAATTTCCACAATATGCCATCTGACAGAAATTTTCAAGTGAAAATAAAAATTTTCAATGGCCCAGTTAGCCATTACATTGAAGTATAAAATAGTTCCAAAAAATAAACCCTATGAAGAACTTATTGTCAATAATATGAATTTGGATTCTAAAGCATTCACGTCATATAGCATCATCACGAAAATTAATGCTTAAAGAAGGATTATATTTTTCTCGACCAAAAATGCAATCTTTTTACGGAATTTGGTAGCGAATATTTGAATGAACATATCGTCATAATTTCAAATAAAAATTCCTAAAAACCATAATTCAAATTCTTTATGCCTTACCTTTCTTAACTTTTAAGGGGAGGTTCTCATCTAGAACGTCCAAAAAAAAGGTCAAGTTCGTGATTTTTTTGAAGGCAAATGACAAGACATAGGGAAATGATATTTGGCATTATCTTTTATTGTACATTTATCTGTACGAAACAATTTTTTTATTAAAAAAAAAAACAAAATGGCGCCCGTTATTCAACTTCTCCGGAGGCATGTTGGTGTACAATTTGCGTACAAGATAACACAAAAACGGTTCAACCGATCAACTTCTAGTTTCGTGCATATTAAAGTAAACAATTTTCTTCATAGAAAGAGTGGAGCACATTTTGAAAATTGTAACATTATCTCCTTTTTGTAAGTGATAAACTATGAAAAAAAACGGCCGAAAACGGCCTTAAAATTTCAAAATCGCGCCATTCCGTCAATTTTAAATTTTTTTTGAAAGTCGTCCACTCTTTCTGAGACAAATTTATTCTAGTTTATAATAATGTCATCATTATTTGATTTCAGACCAATCTGCGACCCCTAAATTGTACGCAGCTGGGCAATTTTCGAAAAACATGCCTCCGGAGAAGTTGAATAACGGGCGCCATTTTGTTTTTTTTTTTGAATAAAAAATTTTTTTCGTACAGATAAATGTACAATAAAATATAATGCCAAATATCATTTCCCTATGTCTTGTCATTTGCCTTCAAAAAAATCACGAACTTTACCTACTTTTTGACGTTCTAGATGAGAACCTCCCCTTAAGTAGATTTTCTCGAAACATGATTCTCAAAGCTGATTGTCTGGATTGAATTTAAACTATTGCATCAATTGACTTAAAATTTTTACTGCATGAAGTAATCGTGTCAGCCTTCCTTGAAAGTTTTTTGCCCAGGTTATTACAAAAATAGTTGTTCTAAAAATGTTTATAAATTTATTATAAAACTAATTCAAAAAATCATTGATTTTGCTGTAATCGCCTCTTGAGGTCAAAAGTGAAGAACATGCAACAATTTTTTGTTGGTCCCATGTTCTTTTCTATATTTAACTTTAAGGTTTCGAAAAATTATATCGATATTTATGGCACACCGTTTTGCTATTTAATAAAAAAAACAGAATTTATTAATGAAAAAATACTTTTAAAAAAACTATTCACAGAAAAATTAGTGTTCATAAAAATGAATTACAATAATATTAAAGCTTAATTTCAATTTAACAATTTAAAATCATGCATACAAAAATTTTAAATTTGTATTACTCGAAAGTAAGAAAATTTAAATTCTATCAAATATTTTAATTCGACAGTTTTCATCTCATGCATTTTAAATCGTGAATTTTTATTCTTGAATTAAAATTATGTACATAATTTGAATTCATGAATTATAATTCTTGAATGAGAATTTTAATTCATGAATTTTCATTCTTGAATTAAAATTACGTACATCATTTTACATCAAGAATGTTAATTTAGAAATCTTAATTTAAGGAATAAAATTATATACATAAATTTAATTCAAGAATTTTAATTAAGAAATGTAATTTAAAAATTAAAATTATGTACATTATTTTAATTTAAACATGAAAAATGAAAAATTAAAATTATATACATAATAATAATAATTCATGAATTAAAATTATATTCATAATAAAAATTTATTAAATTTTTCTTGATACAATAATAATTGATTTGGGTAAATGCAATTTACGTTGTGTAAATCTACGATTTGATTTTATATTCGAATATAGTTTAAGTTACGAATTGATTTTTCACCACAACATCATAATAATTCGTGAAATTGTTCTATTGTGAGAAAGGCTTGAAATTATGGCACGCCGTTTTGCTATTTAATAACATAAAAATAATCTATCAATCGAAAAATATTTTTAAAATAATTATCCGCAGGGAAATTAGTGATCATAAAAATTAATTACAATAATATTAAACCATAATTTCAATTGAATAATTTAAACTCATGCATATACAAATTTTAAATTAAAAATTTGTATTGCTTGACAGTAAAATTTAAATTCAGTCAATTATTATTATATTTTAAAATCATATTCATTCGATACTGAAATTATTTTAAATTTCATTTAAAATTCATACTATTCTAGTTATGCTACGCTATAAAATAACTGAAAATTAAAGTTATATTCCTATTTTTTATTTTTGAATTAAAATAATATACATCATTTTAATTCGTGAATTTTTATTCTTGAATTAAAATTATGTACATAATTTTAATTCTTGAATTAAGATTTCTAAATAAAATTCCTGAATTAAAATTGTGTACTTAAACTTAATTTAAAATAAAAATTCACGAATTAAAATTCTTGAATTAAAATTATGTACATAATTTTAATTCGAGAATAATAATTCACGAATTAAAATTGATAGGGATAAACATTTACGAGTTAAAATTCTTGCATTAAAATTATGTACATAATTTTAATTCAAGAATTAAAATTCTCGAATTAAAATTATGTACATAATTTTAATTCAAGAATAAAAATTTACGAATTAAAATTCTTGAATTAAAATTATGTACATAATTTTAATTCAAGAATAAAAATTCTCGAATTAAAATTATGTACATAATTTTAATTCAAGAATAAAAATTTACGAATTAAAATTCTTGAATTAAAATTATGTACATAATTTTAATTTAAGAATAAAAATTCTCGAATTAAAATTATGTACATAATTTTAATTCAAGAATAAAAATTTACGAATTAAAATTCTTGAATTAAAATTATGTACATAATTTTAATTCAAGAATAAAAATTCTCGAATTAAAATTATGTACATAATAGAAATACGGCAACACTGCAAATACGTAAAAAGGTACATTAAGTACGAAATTGCAACCTTACTGGTGTACGCACGAGCTAGTTGAGCTGGTTCTACAGCCTCCCAATATGGCGCCTGAAATTTCTCGATTTCAACGGATTGTGTTGAAAATTGGTACAAAGGTTGTTCTGAAACCACTCATCTCGCATATTATCAAAGTCACAAATCCAAGATGGCGGATCCAATATGGCGACTAAAATTTCTCGATTTCAACGGATTTTAATGAAAATGAGTACAATGGTTGTTCTGAAGCCACTAATCTCAAATATTATAAAAGTCACAAATCCAAGATGGCGGATCCAATATGGCGACTGTAATTTCTCGATTTCAACGGATTTTAATGAAAATTAGTACAATGGTTGTTCTGAAGCCACTAAACTCGAATATTATAAAAGTCACAAATCCAAGATGGCGGATCCAATATGGCGACTGAAATTTCACGATTTCAACGGATTTTAATGAAAATTAGTACAATGGTTGTTCTGAAGCCACTGATCTGAAATATTATAAAAGTTACAAATCCAAGATGGCGGATCCAATATGGCGACTGTAATTTCTCGATTTCAACGGATTTTAATGAAAGTTGGTACAATGGTTGTTTTGAAGCCACTAATCTCGAATGTTACAAAATTTACAAATCCAAGATGGTGGTTCCAATATGACGACTGAAAGGACCCCGCACAAATTGTATGGAAATCGGGTCCCGGTCAAATTCGCTGAAACTTTGCAGAAAGGTAGTTCTCAACCTGCTGATCAAAAATCTCCATTGGCCCGAAGTCATCCTATGATTAGTTGCGGAGATATAGAGGGGTGAAGTGTGAGACATTTGCTGTAGACCCAAGTACACTTCACGAAGTCTCTAGTCGCTAAACTCGCAAATCGAGGCCCCTAACAGAAATCTTTGAACACAAAGTTGTGGGTAGTTATCAAGACGTGTCATTACAACCATTAGCATGTTCGGTTGACCTTGACCATGGACCTTAACCCATTAATGCGCAAACGAGAATTTTCCGCATCCAAGTTCAATTGTACAATTCGAATAGAAAATTAGGGCGAATTTCCTCCAAATTCGTATATAAGGGGTTTTTGGGGTGCTCTTTCATAATCTGGCATTTGTTTTGCATAAAAGCTTCAAAGACCTTGTTATTTTTTGGGTTTTTTTTTAAAAAAACTGCTAATTTTTCTTGGTCTTTTTTCTATTTAAAGCAATAATCTTGTTGTTGCTACAATTGAATGATCATATAACCAGCAGAAATCGCGGTCCGAATGTTTAAATATTGTCAAAACATAGTTTTGAAAGTTCTTTTTTGCTTTAGTTTTTGCAAAATGGCCATTTTGTACAGCAATGTAATAAAAAATGTTGCAATTTTTTTACACGAAAAGGATCAACTTTACAAAAAAATTGTATAGAACAGAAAATACTTAAAATTAGCCAAAGAACTCGCGTGATTTGTTTCAGAAGTTTTTGGACTATTTTTGGTTTTTTGGATTTGGCCAATTTTTGAAAAATCCAAAAATGTCCTGACAAATTCTGCAAAAATTCACATGTATTTTTCCGCCAACTATAAGCATTTTTTGTCGTATAACACGTATAAACGTATAACGTATAAAAAATTATAAAAATATTTTTACTCAAAAAGGATCAATTAAACGAATAAATTTTAAAGGACAAAAAGTGCTTATAGTTGCTCAAGGAACAAATGTGAATTTTTTCAGAATGTTTCGGGACATTTTTGGAATTTTCAAAAATTGGCCAAATCCAAAAATCAAAAATAGTCCAAAAAATTCTGAAAAAAATCACGCGAGCTCTTTGGCTAATTTTAAGTATTTTCTGTTCTATACAATTTTTTTGTAAAGTTGATCCTTTTCGTGTAAAAAAAATTGCAACATTTTTTATTACATTGCTGTACAAAATGGCCATTTTGCAAAAACTAAAGCAAAAAAGAACTTTCAAAACTATGTTTTGACAATATTTAAACATTCGGACCGCGATTTCTGCTGGTTATATGATCATTCAATAGTAGCAACAACAAGATTATTGCTTTAAGGGGGAAGTCCAGTGAAAACGACTGTTTTTTCAACGATTTTTTTTTCATATTAGAAGTCAATTTTTATTAAAAAACTTTTTGACATATGATAGTACAACTATTAAAATACACAAAAAAATTTTTTTTTTCTGTTTTCGATGAGTCATCCCGACAAAATGGCCGCTCCAAAAAAAAAATTTTTTTGTTGGCGGACGTCGAATCTCTGCAACAGTTCATTTGAAACAAAAAATTCAAACGAGGTTTTAATCTGTAGAACATTGGCTATCGTCGGAACTAGAATTATTAATTTTCAATGAAAAATAACAAAATGGCGGCATTTCGAATTTTTCTGGTGTTTTTCGGGTGCTTAATTTGTTTATAACTTTGTAAATAAACAATGGATTTTAATAATTCTAGTTCCGACGATAGATACACAATCAAGAAATATACAGCTAAATTTTTAGATCAATCGGAGCAAAAGACTCTGAGATCTGACGTCCGCCGAGTCAAAACATGCTGTTTTCAGAAAAACGCGTTTAAAGTTTTTTATGCGGAAAAAAGCTAAAAAAATTAATTTTACCTTAGTCAGCGATGCCTGCTCCATACATAACGCGATGCCTCCTAAATACATAACTAACCTTAAATACAAAGCAGAAGGACCTAGACCGTTATAAACCGAAAAAAAATGGGCGAAGCAAACAGAAATACAAGAGTCCTCCTTGCTCCGAAACACGCCAGGGGACCTTCGAGCGCTCGGATTACACGTATCTCGAAAACTCTCTGTATCTTTAAAACTATTCAATATTTTGCTTAGATATTTTAAGGGAGTATTTTCTAGGTGTAGTAGAGTAAATTTAAGCAAAAAACAAAGAAACGAAAAAAATTTTTTTTTTCACTGGACTACCCCCTTAAATAGAAAAAAGACCAAGAAAAATTAGCAGTTTTTTAAAAAAAACCCAAAAAATAACAAGGTCTTTGAAGCTTTTATGCAAAACAGATGCCAGATTCTGAAAGGTCATCGCCAAAAACCCCCTATATACGATTTTGGAAGAAAATTGCCCCAATTTTCTATTCGAATTGTACAATTGAACTTGGATGCGGAAAATTCTCGTTTGCGCATTAATGGGTTAAGGTCCATGGTCAAGGTCAACCGAACATGCTAATGGTTGTAATGACACGTCTTGATAACTACCCACAACTTTGTGTTCAAAGATTTCTGTTAGGGGCCTCGATTTGCGGGTTTAGCGACTAGAGACTTCGTGAAGTGTACTTGGGTCTACAGCAAATGTCTCACACTTCACCCCTCTATATCTCCGCAACTAATCATAGGATGACTTCGGGCCAATGGAGATTTTTGATCAGCAGGTTGAGAACTACCTTTCTGCAAAGTTTCAGCGAATTTGACCGGGACCCGATTTCCATACAATTTGTGCGGGGTCCTTTCAGTCGTCATATTGGAACCACCATCTTAGATTTGTAAATTTTGTAACATTCGAGATTAGTGGCTTCAAAACAACCATTGTACCAACTTTCATTAAAATCCGTTGAAATCGAGAAATTACAGTCGCCATATTGGATCCGCCATCTTGGATTTGTAACTTTTATAATATTTGAGATCAGTGGCTTCAGAACAACCATTGTACTAATTTTCATTAAAATCCGTTGAAATCGTGAAATTTCAGTCGCCATATTGGATCCGCCATCTTGGATTTGTGACTTTTATAATATTCGAGTTTAGTGGCTTCAGAACAACCATTGTACTAATTTTCATTAAAATCCGTTGAAATCGAGAAATTACAGTCGCCATATTGGATCCGCCATCTTGGATTTGTGACTTTTATAATATTTGAGATTAGTGGCTTCAGAACAACCATTGTACTAATTTTCATTAAAATCCGTTGAAATCGAGAAATTTCAGTCGCCATATTGGATCCGCCATCTTGGATTTGTGACTTTTATAATATTCGAGTTTAGTGGCTTCAGAACAACCATTGTACTAATTTTTATTAAAATCCGTTGAAATCGTGAAATTTCAGTCGCCATATTGGATCCGCCATCTTGGATTTCTGACTTTTATAATATTCGAGTTTAGTGGCTTCAGAACAACCATTGTACTAATTTTCATTAAAATCCGTTGAAATTGAGAAACTTCAGGCGCCATATTGGATCCGCCATCTTGGCTTTGTAATTTTTATAATATTCGAGATTAGTGGCTTCAGAACAACCATTGTACTAATTTTCATTAAAATCCGTTGAAATCGAGAAATTTCAGTCGCCATATGGGATCCGCCATCTTGGATTTGTGACTTTTATAATATTCGAGTTTAGTGGCTTCAGAACAACCATTGTACTAATTTTCATTAAAATCCGTTGAAATCGAGAAATTTTAGTCGCCATATTGGATCCGCCGTCTTGGATTTGTGACTTTGATAATATTCGAGATGAGTGGTTTCAGAACAACCTTTGTACCAATTTTCAACACAATCCGTTGAAATCGAGAAATTTCAGGCGCCATATTGGGAGGCTGGTTGTACCAGTAAGGTTGCAATTTCGTACGTAATGTACCTTTTTACGTATTTGCCGTGTTGCCGTATTTCTATTATGTACATAATTTTAATTCGAGAATTTTTATTCTCGAATTAAAATTATGTACATAGTTTTAATTCAAGAATTTTAATTCGTAAATTTTTATTCTTGAATTAAAATTATGTACATAATTTTAATTCGAGAATTTTTATTCTTGAATTAAAATTATGTACATAATTTTAATTCAAGAATTTTAATTCGTAAATTTTTATTCTTGAATTAAAATTATGAACATAATTTTAATTCGAGAATTTTTATTCTTGAATTAAAATTATGTACATAATTTTAATTCAAGAATTTTAATTCGTAAATTTTTATTCTTGAATTAAAATTATGTACATAATTTTAATTCGAGAATTTTTATTCTTGAATTAAAATTATGTACATAATTTTAATGCAAGAATTTTAACTCCTAAATGTTTATCCCCATGAATTTTAATTCGTGAATTATTATTGTCGAATTAAAATTATGTACATAATTTTAATTCAAGAATTTTAATTCGTGAATTTTTATTTTAAATTAAAATTAAGTACATCATTTTAATTCAAGAATTTTAATTCGTGAATTTTTATTCTTGATTTAAAATTATGTAGATAATATTAATTCAAGAATAAAAATTCACGAATTAACATTATGTACATAATAATAATTCATGAATTAAAATTGTGTACATAATTATATTTGTTACATTTTTCTTGTAGCAAGATATAATGAACAGTCGGATTTGCAATAATTCTATAATACAATTTCGGTAAGTGAAATTTACTTCTTGTTATAATCGTAATTCAACGAGTTGATTTAATATTCGAATATAATATAAATTGCGATTAGAACTTTTACTAAAGTCCCATAATAATTCATGAAATTCTTTTAATGTTCGACAGGCTTGAAGTTAATTAAATTATTTCAATACACATTTCATTTTTATTTCATCGGAACACAATTATAAACCTACAAGATAATATTGTAACATATCAAAATATAAATCAATTGAATTATTATTTTGTCATGAGATAAAATAATATGCTACAATCATGTCAATGCATAATGAAATTAACAAATAATATGTCTATACAATAATAATAATTCAGGGTTTCTCCTATATTCTCCTATGTACTTGAAATTAATTTGATCATAGTTATAATTTTAATTAATTTTTATTAGTTAAGACAAGATAAAAATGTTACGAACGAATTCTTTTTTTAATTTTAAATAAATCATTTATTTTAATTTTTCCACAACAGATTGCTCGCTATTAAATAGCAAAACGGCGTGCCATATGAAATTAATTAAACTATTTCAATAAGCATTTAATTTTTATTTCATCGCAACATTGTATAGTAGGATTATAATTAATACTATATTGTAACCAAAATATAAGTCAGTTGAATTATTATTTTGTCATAAAATAAAATAATATGTTAAAACCATGTCAAAGCATAATGAAATTAACAAATAATATGTCTGTACAATAATAATTCAGGGTTTCTCCTATCTTCTCCTATGTATTTGGAATTAATTTTATGCTAGTAATAATTTTAAATAATTTTTATCATGTTAAGACATAGTAAAAAATGTTACGAATGAATTCTTTTTTGTATTTTAAATATTTTATTTATTTAAATTTTTCCGCAGCGGAATGCTCGCTTTTAAATAGCAAAACGGCGTGCTACAGATGATTTTTAAACTTCCACACAGTTATTCACCGAAACTGTGTAAATACCGTGAAATTTATTTTAATATGTATACTCAGAACTCTTGTAAAATTATTAAGAGAAAAAGAACGGAAACATCTTGGACTTGGACTTTTGGCGTTGTATATTAAAAGCAGTGCACTATAAAAGATTGCCTGAAAGTATTAATATAATTTTAGAATTTAGTATTTATCGTATACATACTATATATTAAATGTAACCGGCTGGTTTGAGGTCATTAAGAAGTAAGTTGTATCTCCGATATTGGAGAAAAACACTACCTAAAGGAGTACGGGTGGTAACTCGTAAGTCGAGTCCAAAACCTGGTCCTATACGAAAAAAGTAATCGATTGTACAGTTACAGGGTAAATTACAGAGGAGCGCAAGAGGTCATTAAACCATTCATTGATTGCTGAGGAGCCAAAAGACCCACTTGGCGATCTGGGGGGTTCCTCGGAGCAAGAACTGCCAATTTGTTTAGCGGAGCACTTTCGAGAAATGCGAAGGTAGAACGAGTCGTCAGGTGAGAAAAGTATTCGCGTGTCCGTGTCCGTGTCCGTGTCCGTGCCTACATGGCCGAGTACACGGCGAACGTGGAGGTAACTGGCAATTGCGTAACCAGTTTTGAAGAAGAATTTGCGGCAGTAATTCACTCGGGCGGCCTTTTGAGGCAAGTACTCGACCAAGACCAAGATCAAGACCCCGGCCAAGATGTGCGGAGCATTGCCAAGGATGGAGCGGGTTCTTTGACCTTCCGAAATGGTAAATTGCCGCGCTTCGGCTGCGGTTTGTTTCTTGTTACAACCGAGCCGCACGGCTATTATACTTATTTATATTATCACTCGCCATATTCAGTTGGCGACCTGAGGGCCTCCGGCATATCTCTGCGAATACCCAGAACTGCTGCCTCAGGGCACGGTCCGTAGAACGTAGGTATGACGAGTACCATAACTGCCTCTATTAAATGCCTTACATTAAAGGCCAAATGTCAAAGTTCTGCGCCATTCTCCCCAGATGAACTGTAGGAAAACACGAACCACCTTATGGGACCGCAGAAATTAAAGGCTCAGAATTCAAATTGAAATTGAAAGTCATGTTCACCGATTTGAACTTTGAATTCCAGGGCATTTTCAATTTCACGGAAGAGTGCTTTCTTTGCGAACTGAGGTAATTGTCGGCTCGGATGTCTTTTGCTAATGAATTAGTCTCATTATCTCTGGCAAGAGGCGCGAATAGCGATGATCTCGGCGAATATAATGATACCGGAGTTTTTGCTGTACCATGTGTAAACATTGTTTCCTGGGAAAGTACTCGCACGAAATTTAATTAAATATAAACCCAACGATGGCTGTTCTTCGAGATAATTACATTTCGTGGAAACTGTTTTTTTGAACATAAAATCTCTACTGGTACATACGTAAATGAGGAATTATATAGAATTTGTTGAATTTCAAGAACTGGGATATAAAGTTTTTCGTTCGCAAAACACGACAGCTCTTGTAGATACATTGATGTTGGTACTAGTGCACATAAAATATTCACAGCTCATGTATGCAAACAGAGGTATATTGCCATGCAATTTATTTTGTAGATGTGCATGTACCTGAAAATTTCTTGCTAAGTGAGACATATGATTTTAATGTCATACTCATCTTACAATTAATTTAGGTGTCAAAAAAACTCTGAAGTTTTATAATTTGTAATTAATCTGAAAACAAAAATATGTACAGACCTCTTTACTCAAATGCGAAAGATTTCAATCTTAACATTGCTAAGGTATTTGCTCCTACATACAGAATTTCATATACATATAATGAGCGATAAAGGGAGACATGTAGAACTAAAAACCCTAAATACCTAAACCTCGTTTTACACGCATCTTTTTACGCGAACCGATATATCAAACAGAATTTTTTACACGATTTTATTCACTTTTACGCGACCAAACTAAAGCAGAGCAAAGTTCCCCTCCAAGGGAGGCCTAAATTCCGAGTCGCTCCATAAGCCCTATCTATATTCTTCTCTATGGAATGGAGGGAATTTGGATTGGAAAGGAGAAGAAAAGGATAGAAAGATGAGTTTCTCACTCGCACCTGCAGGAGCAATAGAGCTGAGGGGAATCGACTTTGGGAGATCCCGGGATCCAAAAGAACCGAGTTTGGCCGTCTCTGACCTAAAGCATAAAGACAAAATCAAAAAATCAAAAATTCGAGAAAAGGCGGAGAATTTTGTAGATGTAATTCTCCTGTTTCAATTAAGGGGGTATCCCATACTACACTGAGAGAAAATTCTAATAATTTTTACGATTTTTTCAAAGAAAAATTACGGCGCTCTCCCGTAAACAGGACTTAAGTGACAGGCATAGGTAAAAGTACTATGTGCACAAGATAAAATTACGCTGTGGCACCGTAAAATTTCCGTCTACGAAAAAAAAAAGCACCGTTGGGTAAATTTTGATGTAGATATTGTAATGCATTAGAAAGTAGGATAAGATATTAACTACAAATATTTATATTGTAAAGAAATTCCAATCGAAAATATAATAAAGCATATAAACCCTCTCTGTGAAAGACTTTTGCGGTGAAAAAAAATTCATATGATCTAACTCTTTCGAAGACTTTCGGATAACTGACCTGTCCGACTGCACTCCGATTTGAAGATTCCATGAAACACATATTTAGCAGTAATAATAAAAATGTCATACTTACAGACTTTCCGTAAGCGACAACGCAACGAGCAAATTTACTATGAACAACACCCGTACCGTAAGCCGTACCAATTTCCGAAAAAATCCGATCGTACACCCGATGTACTTCGGCTTCTAAATTCAGTAGAAAATTACGTTGTGGCACCGTAAAAATTCCTTTATGAACTAGTACAATTTCATGAAGGCTTAGTAAATTTTCCTTGAATCAACAGGAAATTTTTCTTAGCATAAAAATTTACTGTAAATTTTCTAGTAACTTGTCACTTAAGTCCGGATTACAGGGGATAGCACCGTAATTTTTATTAGAATTTTCTCTCAGTGTAGAGGCCCTTGAATTGAACGTTTTTTTCAGGGAGTTGAACAAGAAAATACAAAATATTTAGAGTTAAACATAATAATCCTCTTATTATATGATCTTTAATGAATATTTTGAGAAAAAAAAAAAATTTATTGAGTGGTTGGGTCAGGGCAGGCCTGCTACTGGGACTCATACCTTAGGAACGGTGTGCACGATAACAGCCAAACAAATAATCTGAAAATTATGAGATTGTGCATTAGTACTCTTTATTTATATATGTGGCTATGGCATGAGTGTGGCACATTTTGAAAAAAACATTTTTACTCATTTTTTTAAATTTTTTCTACTATAAGTTTTATTTTGTAGTTGATTTTTTACTGTTAAAATATGGGATACAAGCTATGTAAATGTAAAAATGCCTGATTTGCTTAGGTCACTTAGGTCATAGAGAAAAAGACCAAAATCTGAAATTTTTCGGATGAATGGTTTTCTCAGAATGCTGCACACCATTCATCAAGACGGTGTTTTGAGAAAAACGGCATTTAAGTTAAAGTTTAGAGTGGTGGAGAGCGCGCAGCTGCGCACGGAATCGCCTGTAGCGGCGCGAGCTTTTCAAATTTCGCGGCATGAGATAGCTTAAACGATTCAGGAAAGAACACAGAATTTTTCAAAACAAAAAAAAAAATGCATTTTTTGAACTTCCTAGAGTGGGATACCCCCTTAAGAAAATTCTAAATTTGTAATTCCCCACATTACGTAAGTAACTGAATTACTAATTCTTTTGACGCGAATTCAATTTAGGCGTAATTTTTATAAACGTTAACCATACCATAAAAAGGAATTTAGGTGTATATCGCTAAGATATCGGCCGCAAACATAAAATTAATCTAAATTAATTGTTTCGCAATAATTGAGGAAATAATTAAATAAAATTTAATATATATATTCTTTATTGACGACTTAAAGTTTTAAATTCAATTTCTCAAAGTTTTGTTCATTTTTAACCTACTTCAAAAAAGAAGGAAGTTCTCAATTCGATTTTTTTTTTTTTTTTTTTTTGTACTTTACGCGTTATCCTCGCCGATTTTGAACCTATTTTAACGACCCTTTTAGGGATGAATCCCGTTTATGGAATTTCACCCACTTCCCGTTAACTAAAAATTGAAAAATAAAGTAAATTTTTACAAAAAAGTAAAAACCGACTTAAAAACTTTGCATATATATATGTACGACGTTAAACTAAAAAGTTAATAATAATATTTTTTATTACTTTAAAGAAAATAGCATTAAAGGACAATAGACAAAATTATTGATACTTAAATATTTACAATATCTAATCAGTTATTTTTGGAGTGTCAAATTACTGCTGGTGTAATAACTTGTCTTGGCTGGTACCGACTTTTTTAGAATGATACATATCTAAGCGAATGTAAACTCAAACAATATAATTTCACATTTGTCATAAACTTTTAATATTATTGCAAAGAAATGACTCTGAATTTCTAATTAAACTGTTGACTTTTACGACAAAGGATAATGCGCAAACTTTTAGGACACATTTTTATTTTCTTATCCTTTAATTTAATAATTAAAATAATAATTAATAATTTGACTGTAATAGAAGGTAAGAAATCATTTTCATTTTACAACACCTCTCTTACTCAAAAATTCCTAATTTATACATATTTTAGGAGCTCAGTCCCCTTTTGCATTAACTGAGGCTTTTGGTTTATCCTACATTTACTTTATTTTTCTTTACAACCTAAAGGTTCTTTACATTTTTATGGACGTACCGGAAACCCTCAGTAGATTCAGGTTAAATTTTCATAACAGCTGTGGACCTATGTATACTGGTTTTATGAGGGAAGAATTAATCTTAAAGTAAATCTGCCATATATGGTAATGGAATGTAGAAAATGCGTATTCATGGAAAAGAGTTTTCTCATATTTATATTTGAATAATTTATTGTTAGTTCAGTAAATTTATTAATTAAAAAATGCGACATCACCGATAAACTTAGAAAAAAACCTTATGATAATGTTATGTATCTACTTGGCAAATAGTTGCCTATGACGTTTTTATAAGTGATAGGGGTAGAATAGTACGGGAACCATATCTATGAGGAGTATTCTAACGACGATCTGACCATAGACATATGAAGTAATATTAAAATTACAGGGTTACGAAAGTCCGCAGTATTTCGTTTATAAAACCCAATATTTTGAAGAAAGTTCTTTGTGAATTAATACTCCCGCGTCTTTGAATTCCACCATTCTTGTTATAGAGACATTTTTAATCTTTTAGTCCCATACTATTGGATTTTGACCCCTATTGAAAGTCATGGTGATGCACTTATATATATTTAGTAATAGCTGATTAGATAAACACCATTGATGCAACATGTCGATTTTGTTTTGTAATAATTGAGTGCACGACGCAGAACAAATAGTAGTATAAAGTTTGAGATCGTCTGAATAAAGCAGACATGAGAAAAATAGAGACAATGATTGATTGATTATTTAAGAAGAAGAGCAGCGGACCAAGATGGCTGCCTTGGGAAACGCCAGATGTTGCAGAAATCTTTATTGAACATATATGCCAAAACTTGACAAACATGGGCGTAGTTAGAGGTAATCTATTGGGGGGGGGGGTGCAGACTTTTATCAAGTATAAAAAAAACGAACAGTGAACTAATTTTCCGATGTTCGCTCTAAAATCTACTTATATAAATAGGACCTTGTCCATCTTACAAAACGACCATCCTTGACAAAATTGTTGAATTTCTATGTTAACATATTAATTATTTTTTGGTTTTTTTAAAAAAAGTGCTGACTTTTTTTTGGTCTTTTTTCTTTTCAAAGTCGATTATCTTGAAGTTGCTGCTATCGAATGGTCATATAACCCTCAGAAATCGCGGTCCGAATGTCTAAACTTTCTCGAACCATGGTTGTTTCACACGTATTCTCTGACTCATTATAAGCACTTTTTGTCATATAAACTTTATTCGTAAAATTGATCTTTTTTGAGTAAAAATATCACCAAATTTCATCATAAAAAACTTGGTCATATTTTTACTCAAAAAGGATCAATTTTACGAATAAATTTTATAGGACAAAAAGGGCTTTTAATTAGCCAAAGAACATGCGTGAATTTTTTGGGACATTTTTGGATTTTTCAAAAATGTTCCAAATCCAAAAAACCAAAAAAATTCTGAATTCTGAAAAAATTCAAAAGTGTTCCTTAGCTATTGTCAAACATTTTCTGTTCTAAAAAAAAAATTTGTAAAGTTTATCTTTTTCGTGTAAAAACATCGCGAAGTCTTTTATTACATTGCTGTACAAAATGGCCATTTTGCAAAAACCAAAGCAAAAAAAACTTTCGAAACCATGGTTTGAGAAAGTTTAGACATTCGGACCGCGATTTCTGGTGGTTATGAGATCATTCGATAGCAGCAACATCAAGATAATCTACTTTGAGAAGAAAAACTACCAAAAAAATCGGTACTTTTTTTAAAAAACCCAAAGGGGTTTTGAAGAATATATACGATTTGGGAAAAAAATCGTCCCGATTTTCTATTCAAATCATACAATTGAGCTTGAGTGCACAAAATTCTCGTTTTGCGCAGTTATGGATTAAAATGGGAATGTCAACTTTATCGAAAGCCTTGGAAAAATCTTTATATCACATCTACACAGTTTCCTTTCTCAAAATCATCAATACAAAACTGTGTAAATAAAACCAAATTTGACGTCGTAGATCCTCCTGTAAAAAAAAACTATGTTGTTCAGTTGCAATTAGATTTTACTATAGTTTTTCTCTTGAAAATTATTAATATTTCGCACAAAACTATAAAAACAAAAAAAAAAAAAAAAAATCCTACTTTCAAACTTGTAAAAGATTTAAATCGTCGTCGCTGCAACTTCAAACCACTCAACACCTTTTACGGGGGATTATCCTAGTTTCTTTGAAAGTTGAGCCTAATTGGCTTACAATAAGTCGATTCATTGAGATCGCCATTTTTGCTCAGCTTGTAATGATAGTTGCCTTACAACGTAATCCCCACGACCATCACTCAAAAGAGGCCATCGCCCCTAAGCATACTGCTATGGAGCGGAAGATTTTATAATCGGAACGAGAGTCTGCGAAGAGCACGCCCGGCCGGTGTCGACAAACCCTCAAGCATTTTCAAAGAGTCAAAAGTCAATGAATGCAAAAGCTTCTTCAGCTCAAGAGACGCATTTAACACGATGACCCTGCAAACAGATTTACCGCACAATTACACCTGCCAGCAGGTGAGAAAAAAGAAGTGACTCTTTCTAGAAATTCACGAGCATCACGTCCCAGCGTAACCACTAAAGTCATTCCTCTTGTCCTCTGCCGTGCCTCGCATCCTCCGCGTGTGTACACAGAACTGCCCTAAAAACCTTCTTTTCATGTCCCCAAGAGCCCCACATAGAGCTGGCGCACCTGCAGAAGGTCCTACCCCTACACGGTGACGTATGTTAATTCAAAGTGGTATCCTCCCTCATTTCCAGGGAAATACATTCACCTGGAGCCAAATTAAACTCTTTTCGCATTCAGCCGGCCCACTTTCCTCGCTGCGGTGTTAAGGAGTCATCCTCCGACCTCCAGCAGGAAACTTGGAAAATAATTTACCAGTTTCCCTCTCCTTTTGGGCCTTATATAGAGAAAGGGAAAGCGGCGTTAGTTTCAGCTTCATTACGTGTTATATGGATCGAACGTGTAGTACCCACGTCCCGTTAACTATATAACGAGGATCTGGCCTTATTGGGCGGAAAATTACAGTCTCAGCCTTTTATGAACCCCCGCAGAGCTGACTTATTGCAGTGATATAGCGCTGCATTCATAGCATCTTGAATCGAGTTAAGACGTGCTCTTGTGACTCGTCTAACAATAGTAACGCAAATTTATAGTACGACAGAATTCCCTTTTGCTTCAGAACGTCATCCTGTAGATCTTATACCTAAATTGTAATGCTAAAGCAAAGTTAATACCATGCAAATCTTCCTAAGTTATTGCGACGGACGTAAAGCTGTTTTGAGTACGTTTTCGACGCATGACACATGTGTTCCTATCAGGTCCGGCGACAAGGGGGGACTCGAAAGGTGTACCGGGTCCTCGACGATAAGGAGCCCTATATGATATTGTATATGTTACCTCTATAGAAAAAACTATAATTTGTTTTAAAACAACGTATTGTATAATAATGGAATTTTCAGTACCTACACCAAGCTTTTTTGCAGTGCAATTTAAAAAATGCATTAGCTTTTATATAAAAAAATTACATGTGCGGAACAATGCTTCAAGAGCGATTAAATAGTTTGGCATTTCAACACTAAGAAAAAAAGTTAAGTAGATTCATTTTTAATTCAAATAAAAGCCCGAATAATTTGGCATACAAATTATTTCAATTGGTTTTAAGCATAAACCGGATTTATTATGTTCTAGCCGGGTTATCCGGTTTCACCCGGCGTTGTGTAAATACTTACTAATTAAACACTTCTCAAATGTTCTAGTGTGTTATATCCTAGAAATTGTTTCAACCCGAAAATTCCTTTATGGACCCGCCATCTTAAATCTCCAAATCTTAATAATATTCAAAATTAGTGACCTTAAAATAATCATTGTACCAATTGTTATTAAAACTCGTTGAAATCGAGAAATTTTAGTCACCATATTGGGTCCGCCATCTTGGATCTAGACATTTTGATAATATTCAAAATTAGTTGCTCCAAAAAGACATTTGGTCTCCATATTGGATCCGCCATCTTGGCTTTACAAATTGGGATAATATTCGAAATTAGTGGCTTCAGAATAATCATTGTACTAATTTTTCTTTAAATCCGTTTAAATCGAGAAATTTTTGGACTCCACATTGAATCCGCCATCTTGGGTTTACAAATCTTGATAATATTCGAAATTAGTAGCCTCAGAATAATAATTGTACCAATTTTCATTAGAATCCGTCGATATCGAGACATTTGAGTGGCCATGTTAGATCCGCCATCTTGGATTTGGAAATTTCGATAATATTCGAAATTTGTGGCCTCAGAATAATCAGAAATATTGGTCGTCATATTGGGTCCGCCATTTGGATTTGTAAATTTTGATAATATTCAAAATCAGTGACCTCAAAACAATCATTGTACTAATTTTCATTAAAATCCGTTGAAATTAAGAAATCTTGGTCGCTATATTGGATCCGCCGTCTTGAATTTCTAAATTTGGACAGCGTATTTAAAATCAGCATACCGCAAAACCCCTAAGTACCAATTTTCATGAAAATCGCTTTAAATTAAAAATTTTCAGCCGCCATCTTGGATCCGCCATTTTGAAACCCTATATATTATGGGAAAAAAATTAGCGTATATGTTAAGTTGGAATATGTACTACCTACGGAAAAATATAGATGCAAGCGGTTAGGCGTGATTGTGTCATATAGGGATTACTACGAATATTGTTCGGAAAATCGGCGTTACACATTGAAGATACAATTTTCAACTCATGCTGCATTTTTACATTTATGTTACACAAGTTTGACTAAGTTTATATAATAATTTTACAACTATTTTTTAGAGTATAGAAAGATCTTTCGAACGACATGTGGGACATTACCGTTCGTCTGGTAGATTAAGTAGCTCATCCTCCTTCAATCACATGCAAATTCTCAAAATTATTTTGAAAATAGCTTCAAAACCTCTCTAGCTCATATTACCACATCATTTTAATTTCACATCCATGTAAAAAATTAAAAGCACATTTTCGCACTTATGATGATGAACTTACGAACAGCTAATCCATAAGTGTCACACATTCGCCCCTGCTGGTGAAGTTTTTTGCAACATTTCGGTAATGAAACTGAATATCCTAGTATAAAAAAAAACCCTAAATAGGAAAGCAGACTGCTCTACGAGGAGGTCTAAATATACTTACAGCCTGTGCATTTTCAATTACCACCGGGGGCTCTCATCTCTTTTAGTTTTACCTGAAATAATCTCTATAAATATCTCGAAAGCGGCTTAAGTACTTTAGTCCTGTGATGCAACATGCGGCCCACAGCTCCCTGCAGTACCCACGATGCAGGAGGCATCTCCGAGCCATGTACAAATGGCAGCTTAACTTATCAGCGTCAGCCGAAAACTACGTCCGGGAAGCACCACTGAGCGTTGTGTACAATGTAATGTGGGCTGGGCTGTCCCTTTTTGTATCTACGGAAAGGCTTTCGGACGCACGTCTCCATGTGATATTACCTGGACTTAAACAGCCCCAAGAAGCAAATTTCGGGGTTGCCTCGGCTTGCAATGGAAGTAGGCAGGCATACGTCAGGTAGAGAAGGAAAGGAGGCTTTAAACCACTCCGGGAAGATTGCCAAAGTTGCAAAATAAAAGGCTTAACTGTCAGGCTGTTTTCAGGAAAACTAAATACAGAACAAAATCGGGCTTCGAGTGGTGTCAGCATGCTTCTTGCTTAGGAACCCAACTCGCTGGTGTAGCGCTTTCCACAGGTATACAATATGGTTTGTTATAGGCGTATATGAACTATGCTACAAAAATATAAACTTAGCATAGAACTCCTTGCATGATAACCCGCACATAAGTAAATAATTATAAAATGCTTCAAAGATAAAATTTATTCATCTGAAGAAAATGTGGTAATTCTTGTGATCATGAGCGATTTAACAAGAGCGTATAACATTAAAGTAATATATAGGTCTCCCTTATTAATAACTACACAAGAGCAAATAAATCAAAAAGTGATTACCTTTAATATAGTTCAATTAACACATAATTCGCCCTGATTCTTCATCTATTCACAACTATTATGACATATGCAGATCTTTTTGACTGATAAAACAGAATAAAGAGTGTGTGCGAAGTCTTTCGAAAAATTGTTTCGTGTAACTTAAATTGATACACTTTATTAGCAAAATGTATTCTGTTAATTCTACCACACCTAAATGATATAATTGCATAGAGCTTCGAACATATACCCGAAATATCTTTCACATTTCAATTTTAATCTAAAATAAAACATCTATGTATTAAGTTTGCGTTCAATTAAATACTTCTATAAGTTATTTCAGAATATAGAGTGTCTTAAAGTTCATACTTATATTCCTTTTACATAAGTTAAAAAACACGACTTAAATTATAAAGTTCAGAAGTTTACTACTAATGTAAAAAATACCTAATCTCCATACACTAAAATGTAAAACATTAAAATTTCAAATCTTCAATTAAAAAATCAGAAAACTGCTAGTTTATGCAAAATAACACCTGGACCTTTACTTTCAAAATCGAAAAAAAACACACTTTTTAAAAGTTTTTTTTTGGAAAGACTATTATATTTATTATTCTGAAACCTTTTGTACATTATTGGTAAGATTATGAAAAATATAAAAAAAAATTTTAAATGCAACTTTAGTTTATTTTAATGCCTGCAGAGGGCGTCATCCAAAATGCACTTTTAATACGGCTGCATTTCTCTAGGACTTCCTGTAACAGATAGAGTAAAAATCTTTAGTGGATTGTTTTCATAAGACAAAAAACTAGTACCTAAACCTAAAAAACCTTTTATTTTTAATAAATATATCATTTTATACACATTTTTCTAAAAAAGTTAAAAAACGACTATAAGTTAGGGGTAAACTACCCCTCCGCATAAAAAAAGGGGGGGGGGGGTAAAATAGTATTTTTAAAGGTTTAGTTACTAGTATATTTGACAACGAATTGAATGGCGTTTGGTTTGTTAAAATCGGTTGAATAGTTTTTGAGATACAGATGCGGCCATTTTCAACAATGTGATTTCGAGAAAAACGTGTTTAAAGTTTTTGTTATATATTTTTTGCATATAAAACGCTTAAGGTACCCTTACAAATATAGGTATAACTTTTTTTCCTGTACGAATTTCTTAAAACGGTTTTAGGAGAGTGGTTGTGTGATGTTAAGAAGCATTTTTATGAAAAAAAAAATTGATTTTTTTCAATTTTGAAAGTAAAGGTCCCCTTAAGTAAATTATGGGACATTATTTTGCAAAAT
Organism: Dysmachus trigonus; assembly: GCA_949715965.1. Taxonomy (NCBI): domain Eukaryota; kingdom Metazoa; phylum Arthropoda; class Insecta; order Diptera; family Asilidae; genus Dysmachus; species Dysmachus trigonus. The sequence continues at coordinate 49,588,387 of OX454319.1, read as the reverse complement.
GCTCTTCAAACACTTATTTGTAACATGGACCCTTATTCAAAGTTCTTAAAAAAATATTTATTTCAAATTAACGATGCAGCTTTTTCTTGAGGTACAATGTTGTTTTTACGGTCATTGATGCTAATACCTAGGATTGAATACTCCCGCTTTTGAGAAAGTGAAAGTAATTAACACCTTATAAGAAAACACATCGCTCAATGCATAACAATGAAATTGAATGAAGTTAGTTTTTTCAATATCTGTTAGACTCAATAGAGGACCTCTATTGAATTTTAGCCAGTGTTCGAGCTATTTCTTTAGGAAATTAAACCAAAGTTATGCATAAATATTAACATGATGCATATAAAACGAATATATGTAAGCGTTTCAAATGTTCAGTGTTCACCATATTTTACATATTTCGACAATAAACGGTGGACTTGTTCGAATTAATCAGTCCCCAACCACCAACTACTTTCTAAATTCAGTTTTTCAGTTCTAACGTCATCAAACCCAACCCAGCCATAGTACTTAATTAATCATCAACATCAGTTTTTTAGGTTTTATGTTTCCTCTTTACCAAAAAAATTGCTAACCTAATACTTTCTATGCGGCAATGTGAGATGATTGCATAACTTTCAGACTCATCCGAATCATAGGTTGACATTTAAGGGTCGAGTTGAATAAATTATTATGGCTACCCCTGTTCGGGATAGTTTCAATTACCGGATCAACGAAACCTGCAGAGGACAGTAAAAAGCAACTAACTGACATATGGACATACGGTTTAGCTTTGATACTAAAAACTCAAAATATTTCGGGGGATTATATCCCCGTTTTTCCTGATTGTAGAAAACTCGCCGGGTAACGTGGGCACAGGACGAAAAGCAGACGGATAAAAAATTCTTTCTCGTTGCTTGTTTTGATTAATGACACTTTCCCATTTCGTCTCTTGATATATGGACGCCTCTTGGCAGCTGGGGCAGCTGTTGCGTGTCCAAATTCCAGTTCATCTCCCCGACCTTTTTTCGCAACAGACTCTAGCAAAATACCTATAAAAGCCAAGTTTTAAAAAACTTGCCCTAAAATCGAAAAATATAATATGCAATTTCTAGTTTTCATCCAGTGTTTATATCCAAATATTTGTTCTCCAATACTCCTTCATAATCTATAAATTGATTTAATAAAAATATAATTGTTTAATAAACTTGTAAATAAAAAACACTTCAAATTAAATTGCTCTTCCTTTAAAAGCGATAATTTTGACTATTAAAAAAATAACTACTTAATAATTTCTAAATAGAAGAACGAATATTGAATTTTTAATAAATCAATAAATAATTTGTGTAAGTCCAATTTTAAAACTAAATATCTGGTTCCAATAACTAATTTCGTGGTTAATTTAATTATTTATGGTTTTTAGCTAATTAGATTGCTGGTAAGCATAACTAGAGAAATTTATTTAAAAACTATCTCGTTATTTAAACCCCATATCTAATTGAAACGATGTGACGAAATTAGTTCACACGAGGAAGCCCATTGTTAACACTAGTACGACCAACCCGTCAAAGTGACGGGTCTCAGACTTATTAAATAATTTATTATAACTTATATTCGTATAATACCTGATTTTGTCTGAAATTGTGACGTTATATTGATTCTCATATTTGTGCACTTAATTCTTTAGAAGTAATGGGAGAACATAAAAAAAATTAAGTATTTTACTCAAATTAAGTATTTTACTCAAATTAATCTAAATAACAAACTTTCGAAAAGGCATCTAATAGTAAGTTGAAACAAACATCGACCATATTAAATTAATACCTGATCAACTTAACATGGACTAAAAGTGAAATTAATATGATTTCTCTTTAATAATTAACAAATGTATGCTACGATGCATTCCTCTTATTTCAATTATTCTCTAATAAAATTGATCCCACCTAAAACATACATGTAAAAAAACAGCCCAACTTCTCGTCCAGACTGTGTACTATTTATATTATAGATTGCGTAAACGTATAATCGTAAAAGGGCATATCATAATCGACGCAGAGTGAGTCACATGAATTATCTTTTAAATAATTTTTAATAAATGTTATCATCAGGATCATATAAAAATTAGGCATTTTCCATTACGATAATCCGTTGATAAATGATAAATTTAGTGGTGTTTACATTTTGAAATTAATGTAAATTGTGAGTACGAATTTTTACTAATTTTGGGAATTCAGTCCTCAAGTCCTTAAGGGGGTAGTCCAGTGAAAAAAAATTGTTTTTCAATTTTTTTGTTTTTGCTTAAATCTACTCTACTACATCAAAATACTCCCTTAAAATATCTAAGCAAAATATTGAATAGTTTTAAAGATACAGAGAGTTTTCGAGAGACGTGTAATCCGAGCGCTCGAAGGTCCCCTGGCGTGTTTCGGAGCAAGGAGGACTCTTGTATTTCTGTTTGCTCCGCCCATTTTTTTTCGGTTTATAACGGTCTAGGTCCTTCTGCTTTGTATTTAAGGTTAGTTATGTATGGAGCAGGCATCGCGTTAAGTATGGAGCAGGCATTGCGTTAAGTATGAAGCAGGCATCGCTGGCTAAGGTAAAATTAATTTTTATAGCTTTTTTCCACAAACAAAACTTTAAACGCGTTTTTCTCAAAACAGCATTTTTTGACTCGGCGGACGTCAGATCTCAGAGTTTTTTGCTCCGATTGATCTAAAAATTTAGCTGTATATTTCTTGATTGTGTATCTATCGTCGGAACTAGAATTATTAAGATCCATTGTTTATTTACAAAGTTATAAACAAATTAAGCACCCGAAAAACACCAGAAAAATTCGAAATGCCGCCATTTTGTTATTTTTTATTGAAAATTAATAATTCTAGTTCCGACGATAGCCAATGTACTACAGATTAAAACCTCGTTTGAATTTTTTGTTTCAAATGAACCGCTGCAGAGATTCGACGTCCGCCAACAAAAAAATTTTTTTTTTGGAGCGGCCATTTTGTCGGGATGACTCATCGAACAAAAAAATTAAATTTTTTTTTTGTAGTTTAATAGTTGTACTATCATATGTCAAAAATGTTTTTAATAAAAATTAATTTCTAATATCAACAAAAATCGTTGAAAAAACAGTCGTTTTCACTGGACTACCCCCTTAAGGCGAAAAGCGAGAGTTTGCACTTGTCAAAATGGGATTCACTGTGAACATCTTTGATGTTCTTGTGATAATAAAAAAAATTTTAATGTATTTTAAAGGACTTGAGAGATTGCCATGATTCCTTTGTTTGTTTGTCATTTAAATGTAGGTACCTACAAAAAAATCTTAGAACAACCAATTATTTGTAGATACCTCGAGTTCAATTTTCATCTTGCTTTTATTTTCAAATATCAAAGACTAATTTTTAACTGAAGCAATTTTTGATTTTGAGGGATTCTTTAAGGAGCATTTAAAAAAAGATTATTATAAAAACATAATGTTCCGCCTCAAGTTTATTTCGGTCAAATTGTGCCTTTTATCTGAGCCGGATAATTGTACGCTATGCGGCGAACAGGTCTCGGTGCATGAATTACTATTCATAAACTACTGACCTTAACCACAAAACCACAGACCGTTGCTGAGCACTGACCCAGCCACATTGTGCTTTTGCCCCACTGTGGCTGCATCTTTATGCCGGAGCCCGTTGCGGAGTCATCTAGAATATTTCAGCAGTCGTATTTGATAAATGAGCTCCCCAGCTCCGCTTTTAGGGTTCTTACATTCATCCATCAAGGTGACTCGGCGTGCACCAGTTATTCAATGAACGGGCGCCGCCGACAAAATTACGCCTGGAAAGTAGCCTATGCCATTTCCAGCATTCCATTAGCCTCACACATCCACCAGAATGTGAGGCTGAGACGCCACCAACGCGCCGGAGCGGAAAAGAAACAAGAACGACTTAATGAAAATCGAAAGCCAGTGAAGCGTTTTGGTATTCGTGGCAGAAACGATTTATCAATGGCATACCACGGCCGAGCCATGAAGTCGTGCTGAATCACTAGGGATCCGGATCTAGCGCTCGTTATGGTCTAATCCCATCAAGGTTTCATCGCCCGGACTCTCCTTCCGTTTGACAGGTTTTCTACCCTAAAATGCCTGGACAGGGATTTTTTCCTGTTTTAAAAAGGATGTCGCGAATATTCTGACCTTTTCCGCCCTTTGAGGGGTGAATTCATTCTTCAATTCCTCGTGGGACAATTTTACCCTCCTTTTTTAGCGATAAGCACTTCAAATGGGTTTTTGTTAGTGAGGCTTTTTTCCATTCGTTGTCCCCTTACACAGTCTATGTCATAATTTAGCTTTCCGCTGCTACTTCTGTCGTTCTGATATATTCAGTCTAAGCAGCAACTTTGCAAAATATTTGCAGACTTTCAACAGCTAATGATTCATAAATTCTACAGATAAGATAAGAACTTAGTCGATATCTTTCCTTCAGAGTTCATAAAGTTTCAATGAGGTTTGTATTGCTTATACAGAAGAAACAACCAGCACCCAGGATATTTGAAGTTTATTGTCTCAGCTTATGAACTATAATCGGCCTTTTTGGACACCTTTCGTCTCATTGATTCAATTCTTGGTGATGAGTGCAGTTGGCGTATTAAATTAGAGTGAGGAATAGTATCTCACACTTATAGAGAATTAATTTTGTCAGCAATTGTTAAACAAATTTGTTTTAATTGTCGCTTGTGTATTTAGTAGTAGTGATAGTACTAAGGTATACAAGAAGTTTAGAATTAATTTGTCGTCCATGACATCACGTATACCTGACTATGGCCGTCAAAGTGTTAACGTATAAAGTTGTTATAGCAAGATAAAACCTAAAAATGTGTAGCTAAATATATTTATATAATATATATATATTTTTTTCAAATTTATTAAAAACATTTTAATAAAAAAAACCTATATTACATAGTCATTTGGATTATTAATCTTTAGACGGCCGGAATTTGAGAGCTAACATCGCCCTTGAAAAGTACCCAAATTTGTATTTGTATTTGGTATCACGTATCAACTATATACAAAGTTCATATCACAGGGCGAGCCGATATATCGGCTCTCCGGTCCGGTAAGGGATAGGAACAATGTTGTAGTATTAAATCTTATGAAATTGCTAAAATTCAGTGAAAATGTGACTCTATGGGTTTTCGGGGTCGCTGATTACGAATCCGGGGTAAGATTTGATCAATTTATATATCTCTACCCCCACTCTAGCTCCTCCGCTACAAAGACTTTATTTTTTGGCACTGCCGAAGTTTGAAGAGGCGATAAGGGGGTGTGAGAGGAGTAGGGGTGCGTGAACTTATCAAATCTGACCCCAGATTTGTCATCAGCAACCCCAACAACCCCGATGGTCAAGTTTTCACCGAGTTTCGGGAGTACTAAAAAATGAGGCATTTGATGAGAAGGGACGGGGGTAGTAGGGGGTAGGGTGAATGCATTTATCAAATCTGACCCCAGATTCGTGATCAGCAACCCCAAAAACGCCCTGGATCTTGTTTATGACAAAAAATTATTGATTTTCCTCCAAAGCCAGTTTTCAGTTTTCAGGTCCTCTAAAGGTTAAAATGAAGACTTGAATGACGGTGTTTTTACCTATTTTTGCGGTAAAAAATTAAGCGATTATTGTCTATAGGGTCTTGACTATCCAACATCTGCTCCAAATTTTTAACAATACCAAGTTTCCAATTTCCAAGTTTTCATCACTAAAATTATATTTATTGTATAATAATATTTTCTTAAGTAATGAATTTATCATGAACGTGTGTTTAGACTTTATTTCCATACATAGGCCCACAACGTTTCCGAAAAGAATCAAAATATGTACAGTACATGCAAATTTAAGGCTGCAACGCAGGGTTCAATCTTTTTCGTTAGTAGCACACAAATTTCGAAAAATTGGCTAAATACTGTTCTTAGGCTATTGCTAATACTTAATAATAAACTGCAAATTGTAAAGAACAAAGATTCTTATCATTCTATATGCTTATTCAAAGTTATTGCATTAGTTAGTAAAAACGAAATAAAAATTATAATTATATTGTTATTCATTACGACAAGTTTTCTGTAAAAACAGGAATGAAGAGTTAAAAACAAATGTGTTTAATAAAATATTTCACTAGCTCAGGGAAAAGTTAACTTAATTTAAAAAAAAAAACCCTTATTAATTTTTTTTAGTTTTTGATAAAATGGCACCTTATTTCGTGTAACAATCTAATTTTTCGTAATCAAGGCGTGTTAAAAAAGTTATTCTTAAAATAATCACTCTCTTTGTTAGCAATAACATTACCAAACTTTGCAAACTTATTATAATTGGACTATGCTCGAATGACCTTTTCTAACAAGGAAGGTATTCTGACGTGTCACCGTCGATTTTGTTGCGACTGAAATATGTTATTCTACATCAAATTTTAAGAGATAACTATTTAAATTTTTTTTTTCGGGATAAACATTTTTTGAGAGTATATACATCACATATATATATTATATATATAAAATCATGAACTATTTTTTTCAAAACGCAGAAACATGTATTTCCTATTTTTTCCTGCTCTTTCAATTGCAATTGGTCTGCTTACGGAAAAAGTTAAAGGTTTTTTTAATTGAATTTTTATTATTTTCAAGCATTGTACATATTAATTAATTATAACTTTTGAATGTGCACATATGCATTTTTCATAATTTTTCATGTGGATTAATACCTATTTTGTCATAGGCCCACAACGTTTCCGAAAAGAATCAAAATATGTACAGTACATGCAAATTTAAGGCTGCAACGCAGGGTTCAATCTTTTTCGTTAGTAGCACACAAATTTCGAAAAATTGGCTAAATACTGTTCTTAGGCTATTGCTAATACTTAATAATAAACTGCAAATTGTAAAGAACAAAGATTCTTATCATTCTATATGCTTATTCAAAGTTATTGCATTAGTTAGTAAAAACGAAATAAAAATTATAATTATATTGTTATTCATTACGACAAGTTTTCTGTAAAAACAGGAATGAAGAGTTAAAAACAAATGTGTTTAATAAAATATTTCGCTAGCTCAGGGAAAAGTTAACTTAATTTAAAAAAAAAACCCTTATTAATTTTTTTTAGTTTTTGATAAAATGGCACCTTATTTCGTGTAACAATCTAATTTTTCGTAATCAAGGCGTGTTAAAAAAGTTATTCTTAAAATAATCACTCTCTTTGTTAGCAATAACATTACCAAACTTTGCAAACTTATTATAATTGGACTATGCTCGAATGACCTTTTCTAACAAGGAAGGTATTCTGACGTGTCACCGTCGATTTTGTTGCGACTGAAATATGTTATTCTACATCAAATTTTAAGAGATAACTATTTAAATTTTTTTTTTTTCGGGATAAACATTTTTTGAGAGTATATACATTACATATATATATTATATATATAAAATCATGAACTATTTTTTTCAAAACGCAGAAACATGTATTTCCTATTTTTTCCTGCTCTTTCAATTGCAATTGGTCTGCTTACGGAAAAAGTTAAAGGTTTTTTTAATTGAATTTTTATTATTTTCAAGCATTGTACATATTAATTAATTATAACTTTTGAATGTGCACATATGCATTTTTCATAATTTTTCATGTGGATTAATACCTATTTTGTATATATTATATGACTCCTCCTTAAAATGCTATAACTTCATCATATGTACGAAACCCCTTGGAAGTATATACTTTAAAATCGATTCTTCTCCACCAAAGTAGTAATCTATACACAAATATACAACTGTATTTGAAAAACAGTCACCAAAGATTATATTATTCTTAGATGTTTCTAGCCCAAAATGTAATATATTTATTCACCTTTGCGCTAACATATTTGAAAAGTGATGGCTAAAAAGGAACAGAATAATGCTTCGATAAGTCTTCAGAATTGTAATTTTAAACTTTAATGTCTATAATCTAAAAAGCTGTTAGCTCATATCTTTCACCTTTATTTATTGAATGATTATGAGTTTTCTTTCCCAAATGGTATCGTACCTTTGTTCTGTTTGTATTTACCTTTGTTCTGTTTGAATTAACCCATTAATGCGCAAAACGAGGATTTTATGCACGCAAGTTCAATTGTACGATTCGAATAGCAAATTGGGGTGATTTTCTTCCAAATTCGTATATAAGGGGTTTTTGGGGATGCTATTTCAGAATCTGGCATTTGTTTTGCAAAAAAGCTTCAAAAACCCAATGATTATTTCGGTTTTTTTTCAAAAAAGCACTGATCTTTTTTCGTCATTTTTCTTCTCAAAGTCAGTTATCTTGTCGTTGCTGTTATTGAATGATCATTTAACCACCAGAAATCGCGGTCCGAATGTCTAAACTTTCTCACATCATGCTGTTGAAAGTTTTTTTTTTGCTTTGGTTTTTGCAAAATGAACATTTTAGTAGGGGAGCCCGGGATGCTAAATTTGCAGTTACTAGATCGTCATGGGGACCTATTGGATTGTGAAGATTAGGTTCTAAAACGAAAAAAAGTTTATGTTAAGTTTTCCATTTTAGTGGGGAAAAGAGCGGGTAAAAATGTTTAAAAATGTAAAAAAAAACAGTCACATGGAAATACTCGAGCGCGTCAGACATAGTGTATACCTGCTTTGTCTTTCTGATAACCGATAGATATTAATCTGACGATTAGATAGTGGTGGGTGGCTGTAAAAAGGGGTAAAAAAACAAAAACAAACAAAGTTATTCGAGCGCGTCAGATATTGAAAGGCAATGCTAATTGAACTCAAAAAAGTCCCCTATTTCAATGGCTGACGATTTGGACGGGACCAAAACTCATGACTGATTTTTGAAAATGTTAAAAAAAACAGTTACCTTGAAATACTCGAGCGCGTCAGATTTTTATACAGAGGGTTCAACTCGATGTCTTAGTCGCCCTAAATGATAATCTGACAATTATATAGAGGCGTATTGCTAATCTGACAATTTGAAAAATTGTTAATGTAACAGTTTTCAAATAAAATTTTTTTTTTTAGTTTCTTTTTTTTATTACTGGATGTAATAAAAAAAATATGTACACACATTTATATATAGAAAATTCAATCATTTATTTATATAAAAGTAGATAACAAATATAATTAAAGAAAAATATTTCAGTCTTCATCCTCACTGGATTCATTTTTTTAGTGTTTCTGGTGGGTTCTTTTTCACAGAATACACATTTCACACTTACATCACTCATTATTGCAATGGATATGAAACTTATTGCATGAAATTCACAAAATTACTTGAAAACACAATAAACAAAACAAAACGTCGCACATAGGGCGATTACTAGGCTTTAGGCCGGCAAAAATCCATTTGTCAGTAGGAACTGTGCGACAGAGTGAAAGATAGGGAAAATGTGAGAAGGAACGTGAGGCGGGGAATGGGGAATACATAGTTCTCAGTACCTGTACGCTCAGCCTTTATCGATGGTTTTAGCTACATCGCCCCATGAAAACCGTCAGATTATATGTTTTTCATGATCGTGATAGAATTTCCTTCAGAATAAAAAAAAATTCAATCGCGCTCGAGTATTTCGAAGTGACGTTTTTTTTTTGCAACTTTGTGATTCGCCCATTTCCTTATGCCACGCTCAAATTGTCAGATTATTGAAATATAAACTTTTCTGGATGTACTTAACTTACCTGTTCTTAATCTGACGCGCTCGAGTATTTCTGAGGATCGATTTTTTTTTACTAATCTGACGGGCTGCCCTCACCGCACTCCCCTGTATTAAGGGTTCATATATGGTAGGGGTACATTACAGGGTGCAAGGTTTCTCCCCATATGATTTTCTGACGCGCTCGAGTAACAACCAAAATCCCCGCTTGGGCTGCCCTACTATTTTGTACAGCAATGTAATAAAAAAGTTCGCGCACTCAATCAGCACTTTTTTGAAAAAACCCAAAAAATAATACGGTTTTTGAAGCTTTTATGCAAAACAAATGCCAGATTCTGAAATAGCATCCCCAAAAACCCCTTATATACGAATTTGGAAGAAAATCGCCGTAATTTTATATTCGAATCGTACAATTGAACTTGCGTGCACAAAATCCTCGTTTTGCGCATTAATGGGTTAAGATGGCACTAATAATTTTTGGCAAAAAATGGACCATGATCGTTTTTCACTGTAACCCTTCACTTTTAAACAATGACTTTAAAGCTACAATTGTAATTTTTTCCTGATAATAGTCAATAAATCAAATAACAAAAGTATATTTTACAGTTTCTCTAATATACTCGTAGACACATCTAATTCTTTCCGCAATGGTCAAAGAAAGTTTCGAGAAACAAATGATTGTTTGGTTTAAAGTTACAACAACGAAAGAACCAACAATTCAATTAATCTATCGCCGTACACTTTTAATTTTAAAATCGTGTCCAGAGACGCACTAACTAAAGATAATAATATTTTGACTTGTATACACAAAATCAACTTACATGTAATATCTAGAACATTAAATCATTTTTCGTTCAATGTATTAATAAAGAATTTACAAATAATGTTTGGAATATTTAATAATTTATGAAAGTATGCAGAATGGCAATAGCCGCCATTTGTCTACATGTGGCCACAAATTAGAAGGCTATAGCAGTCGTTTTCGGCAATGGCTTAATTTATAAATTGCTTAAATGTCTAATTAATTAAAATTCATTAACCAAAGGTTCCCCTAAAGATATACTCTTTATTTCTTAAAGAGTCCGTGCCAAGAAACCTGCACAATTTTTCTACACGCGATGGGGTTGCACGATGGTATAAAATAGCTCCACTCAAAGGGCAAATTAATTAGTTCTTCTGGCTTAAATAACAAAATATCGTTATTCGGCGCTACAAAGGAGGTTTGAATGATATAATTTTGTCCTTCCGTGAGGATAAAGGCGGGGGCACAGTAGCCCAGTCAGCAGTCTTTTGTTTCCGATGGAGTAATTAATGAAGAGAGCTGCAAGTTGTAGCGTCCATATCAAGTACAGAAGATATCAAAACGAACAATGATAACAAAGCAAATTACCTTCCACAGTTTAATTAGTGCGAATTCAATTTACATCGAGTATCTGAGGGGATCGGATCCCTTTCAGCTACCCTAAAAGGATTATGCTGATAAAAAGAAGCTAGTCAATGGGCTTGATTATATTTTTGCTTTATCCACAGGTGCTTGGGTTTATTTTGAGTCGGTTCGGCTCCATTGTGCTTCCATTGTCCGGAAGCATCGATTTACGTCCTTAATGGGGCTGGTCGGCGCAGCGGCTATTTGCGGCTTTAAATTATGAATGCTTGCTTTTAAGGACTTTTGCGGCATGTTGCTAATATAACGCCAAGTACGGTAATTACAGCAAATGTATTTTAATGCTTATCCCGACCCACTCCTTCCGGATGCGAAAACAACGAGGTATGTACCACTTTATGTCCCGGCTCATAGCAAGCCTTCCTCTAAGTTCTAGTTAATTGCCTCGTTCCTTCGCGCTGCTGTTCCCATTTCTTGGCATCGAGATACTTCCGCGAAGCTAGAAAGTCGCTTTTCATCTGCACTCGCGCTGCAGCAATTATTTGGGATGTAATGACCACTAGATGTGCGCTTCATTGATTTTCATCTCGAGCAAACATACTTATGATATGACGCAACAGTTACTTGCAAAATTAGCTTAACAGGCAGGAAATTAGATTTTGTGTAGTTAAAATAAACTAATATCTTTTTCACACTTGGTGTATTTTAACACTTAACACTTTCCCTGTCATTTAAGGGGGTATTCAAGTGTAACGATTTCACAAAATTCGAGTTATTTTCTTCTGCACTTTCTATAAGTAAACGTTATGGAAAATATATGTACAAAAATTTATCCCAATTCTTAAACATTTTTCATATTTTTCGTAGTAATCTCTAAAGCTGAATTGTGTGTCGGGGCTGTTTTGATTCATGTTGGAAGTCGTCCTTGCTTTCGCATGTTTAAACTCGTTTTCCTCGAAGCAGTATTTTTCCAATTGACTGTCGTGATATTTCAAGACTGGGCCAAATGTTGTATTTAGTTGAAGCACAAGTTATCGCAGGAATAAATAATTTTTTTTGTTTTGCTTAAGAGTTTTTTAAAGGTGACAAAACTCGCAAAAATCGAAATCTTCTAATTCTGACGGCGCTATATTTTATTCATTCTACGCCTAGAAAACATTTAAAAATAAGTAAAAATATAGATATCAAAATAAAATTAATTTACCTCTAAATGAAAAACAATTTTTTTTTTTTGGTTTTACATATTTTGTACTTAAATTTACTATAAATTGTGATTGTGTATTTTTCAGTGTTAAAAAAAATTACTTTTATCAAAAATTCTGATATCAAATTTTGAAATGATACTTATAAGTTCTGCACATACTGAGAATATTTTTTTTATTTATAAATAAATGTAAATATAAATTATTTGCTACTCTTACTTAGTCTACGATTAAGAAACCAATTTTCGTACTTTAAAGACACTTTTTTTTTTTTTTTTTTTTTTTTTTTGTAGGCTTTGGGAAGCTTTCACAATTGTGTTAACTAATAAAATACATATATAGAAGCAAGCTTAAACACGAATGATTACATCCAAAACAAGAAGTAAAACATCGTAGTTTTTGTTTGTTCAATTAGTTTCCTACTTATTTTAACATGCATGACATATGCATTTCTTATAACAAACTAATTATAATTTGAAAAAATGAACGGATATTGCATATACAGGGTGTCCCAAAAATACCAGGTCAGAGTGACATGGAAGATAGGTTAGCCTTAGATCTGTCAGATAAAATAAACATTACCTGAGTAAAAGTTTTTTAGTTTTCAAGATATTTTCACTTTTTTAATTTTGTTTAAAATCTCTATTAAGAAAAATAGCAATTTCTAAGTTTTCTAAAATAATTCCCCAAGTATAAGACCATTTCTGAATCTGCATTAAATTGAGTAGTTTGTAAGATAATTTGCCAGTTTCTTTTAGTACATTTTTTTTCAACCACTGATTGTCAAAGTTAAAGTTACAATTTTGACAGAGCAGGTAAAACAAATGAGTTATTTTTCTTGGAAGGTACACTAAATTTCGGCAGATACCTGAAAAATAAAAAAGTAAACAACTTGTAGTTTAGCTTAAAGTAGAGATTTTTAACAAAATTAAAACAGCGACGATATCTCGAAAACTAAGAAACTTTTACCGAGGTCATGTTTATTTTATCTGACAGATCTAAGGCTAACCTATCTTCCATGTCACTCTGACCTGGTATTTTTGGGACACCCTGTATAATTAAAATGATGCAGTTCTCAATCACTACATGTTATTTAGTTATTTCAAAAGTTTTTCCTACGGTTTTAAATGTAAGTACCTACTTTATGTAAATTTTTATCGCTATGAAATAAATTATAATTTTTCTCTGGCTCGTTTTCTTCCTCCTTCTTGAATTTCACTTTATATACCAAACTTTACTTTTAAAATAGCTGCGTTTCTTTAATAATTGAATTTCGATATGGATTTTTGCATTACATGGATTTTTTACACCATATCCACAGCAAGGATTTTAAAATTTTCTAACTTTTCTAAAAGCAAGATCATAAAGTCGTCTTCGTTAATGGTTTATCTAAAACTGTGAGCTTATTTATGAAACTGTTATAAATAAATAAAGGAAATCGACAGACAGTGTGCACACGAGTCATTTTTGAACGAAAATTACATTTTTTACAACGTTTCATCAAAAAGGAGACCTCGAACTCAAATTTTGCTCAATTAAGTAGGTAAAAATTAGAAAAAAAAAATCAGTCAATCAAATGACAGTGTTTGTGGTAAATCAGGGGAATTATTTATTTCTTAAATATATAGTTTGTGATTACAGAAAAATGAAGTTATCGGTAATGATGAACATTTCGCTTATCAGTTGTATTGACTCAAATCCTCAACGCGCCGGTTGTAGATTGTAGATTGATGTGGCTATCCGAAGACACGCTTAGACCATTATAGGCCCATTGTAATACCACTTTTTGTGACCAGGGTTTCTGGTTGGAATTGAACCCACAACCTCTAGCGCCCTGCTGGCTCGCAACCAACCCGTCGCGCTACCAACCAAGTTATTGAGGATCTCACGCGCCGGTTGTACTCGCACTTGAGTTTTCTGATTAAGGGATTAGTCCACTTTAGAGGCTCGAGAAAAAGGCTATTTTTACGAATTTTTTTTGATGTTGCTATGATAGATATTAATATAAAAGTTGTTGGGATCAATAAATACACTCTTGAAATATATGAAAAAAATTTTGTTTATTCATTTTACTCAATATTTATGTGCAGAAATGGTAGATGAAGGTAACTCTTTAAAATGTAGGCAGGTGATTTACGTTGACGCTTTCTCTGCAACAAATCGTTTGAAATATAAAAATAAAATGTTATTAGGTCTGTTCGTTGGCAATCCTGTGGCACCCCAGTGCGCCCCAGTGCGCCCTATCTGCACTGGTTTTTAAACGTCAAGTGACAGTTCTGTGTTTTTTGAGAAACCTGGGGCGCCCTGGTGCACCCTGGTTTTACCCCAGATAAAAACTCAGGGTAAATGACGGTTATCAGTTTAATTGTTAACAGATACGGTATTTAAAGTGGAATTAACTCTTGTTGCGGGCATAAGAACTTAATTTGAGCATTTCGATGTGAACATTATGAAAAAGTAGTGGTTTTATTTCATAATTTTTGTGTAAAAGGCCAGATGACAGTTCTCCTTTTTAATAAGCTGTTCGCTGGAGTGAAAAGCACTGGGCTGCCCCTTGTTTTTTGACAGTTCTCAGGGCGCACCAGTGCGCCCTGGGGTGCCACAGGTTTTCATGCCAACGAACAGACCTATTAAGATGACCATGAGGGTCACCCCTAACAATAATAATAATAATAAAAAAGATAAAGAATAACTGTGAGTTCTTTCCGAAGTAGAATTATTAAGATTTATGCATAATTAACAAAATGGCGGCCTTTTTTCGAAAAAGAAAAAAAAGGTGTTTTTTGAAATCAGAAATATAGTAAGAATTACATACATACTAGGAATATGTGGTTAACATTTCAAGAGAATCGGTTGAGTAATTCCCGAAAATTGGACAACTTAAGGCCAAAAAATGTTGTTCAAAGTTTTCCAGGTAAGCGGTTTAGCTGCGGCTGGAGTAATAGAGCGCGCTCAGGTACTCTTATCTAAGGTATCAAAAAGTATAGTTAGAATATTCGGATCATTCTAGAATTTTCAGAGAACATTTTTGAAAACATTTACTTTCGAAAAATGCAAAAAAAATCGATTTTGTTAAAATTGGTAAAGTAGTTACTAATCCCTTAATCAAGAAGCTCAAATAATTTTAAGAATCACTGTAGGTTATATGCTGCGCTTTGTGGAAAGTCCAAACATTGCACAAGCTAATTAGAATGCAATTACCGCCATATGCGGATGCTGCATCTCGTTTTACAGTTATCGCCCGCAAATTTTTCAACATTAACCTCCTTCGAGTTGAACGAGAAAATCGTGATTTAGGACCGCAGTCGCTAACCGCGCGCGGCGTGCTATAACTAACACAATGGCGGCTGGCCCAGTTGAGAAATTCTAATGGCTTCCTTCTTTCTTTCCAGGTATGCAGATGGGAGCCAGAGTCGCCCGGTGTCCAGCTTCAGGTTAAGAAGACACATATCTACATACACGCGACGCGTTCCAGTGGAACCCGGAAGAAGTTTTCGCAAAACGAGTTTTCCAATTAACGGTGCCTCTGCAGGTGATGCACTTCTCAATCGCGCCGATCGATGGTTGGCTGCTTGCGACCACGATTACATTTCGCATACCTGCGACAATTTGTGACAATCACATCCAGTGCAAAATTAATCGCCGGTCGGCGCGACAGAGCCACAAATGCGAGCTGGACCGTTTCTAATGGCGATTTGGCAGTAGTTCCCGTTCTAATCATCCCCCAACGGGATTTACAAGCGTCCTAATCGTCGGAATTGATATGACAAACGACTAAATTGCCTTAATGGCTCCCCTTTGTGTTTAATTTCGGAGATTTATTTGCCGTCGGAGCCAAGCACACAGAAACATTTTCCAGGTGGGAATGACATCATTTGATGGCTGCCGAGATTCGACCGGTGCACAGTCATTAGCTATAAATAATTACTCCGGCTGAAGCGCTTGTGACATGCGGACAATGAATTCTCACTTTATAGTCTGTTGCTTAAAAAAAAGCAATTGCGACTTCCTTGAAACCAATGCCACAGACTATATACCTCTATTCTTTTTTCTCGATCTCAAGCCATCCGACTAAATAAATAATTGTGTGCGTGACAAAGAGGAGGTTTCTATCAATTTCATGTTTGATTACATGCCCTGGTGATAAAGTGCACACCAAATGGATAGTGTAGTTCTCCAGAGTAAAAATATTAAACTTTTATAATAGGGTCGCACCCAGGCCGTATAATTAAAATTTAATAGGGCCACACCACGACTGCACGAGGTCTATTTGGCGAACAAATAAGGCCGCACCATGACCAAGCCGTGGTTACACCGCGGTTTTATCGCTCTTAAAAAATTGTTGTAGTATGCACGCGAATGCATTACATTTGCGGGGTAGTTAACAGATTAAACGAAATACCATAAATATTAAAGCTATTTTTAAGAGACTTCACTTTTCAAATACTAATTTTAAACTATCACGTTTTCCGAATCACGATCTAATAGGATTGAAATTATATTTATAAATTAGATATTATTAATCAATAAGGCCTATTAGGCATAGTGAAAGTTTCATATACCTAATAAGAATAAATAATACATACAATCATACAAGTATTATCGTGTTATTATAGTTGTAAAAATGCCATAGAAAGAATTATGTAAATTTAAAGTCTAACGATATTATAGGACAAAACAATAAAGCGTGAATAACCCTAAAGACGACCATTAACAAGCCGAAACAGGCCTCTAAAAAAATATTTTAGACATTAAAGGCAATTCGCACTCTTTCTAGTACAATTCTTTACTTGCTTTAAAGGCCATAGGGGGATAAGATGTGACCCCACGCCGATTATGGCCGTTATATTCGTTTATGGTCAGGACTAACACAAGTAACAATTTGGCCAACCTAAAAGGAATAAAATGTCAATTTTTATTTGTTTTTTATCTCCTATGGCGCCAAGACGCCGGTGAAAACAAAAATCTGGTGAAAATATATGTTATAAGAAACTATGTTAAGAAGCTATAACAAAATTCTGGTGGTTGTTCAAAAATTCAAAATTGCTGAAAAATTTTTTTTAAAAAAGAAGAAAAAATTTTTTTTAGTATATCCAGTTTTCAGTTCCAGTTTTTCTGTGATGCGCCTCAGTGACATCTATAACATGTCAAAATCCCATCGAAATCGTTCAGAGCGTTCAAAAGATATTCATTATTTTCCAAATTTTTAAAATTAATTCTCACCCCTTGGGGGTTAATTATTAAGGGATGAAACTTACGAAATATAACGGCCATAATCGGTGCGAGGGCACCTTACCCCTTCTTATCCCCTTTTGGCCTTTCGTGTTGATAAAAGCTAAAAAATGTATGAGGCTATCTGCTAGCCTCTCAACAGTTATTTTGTGACATTCCTTCCATAAATTGTAAATTTTTCTATGAAAAAGGACGAACTATACGGTAATTTTAAGAACAATTATTTAAATATAATTCAGTAATCAACAATTCAATTTTTTATATTTAGAAAACAATATTGAAAAGCTATTTGATTTATAAAATTCATCAATTTTAGAAAGGTATATAGATAGGAAGGAATACATATAAAATTTCTTAACATTTTAAACGCTTTTTATTTAAATATAAATAAATTAAGATAACTAAAAATTGGTATAGTTACCTCACTTCATAATCAACTCAAATACAATGACAAAATTAATTTTTCAAATATGTTTTTACCTATTATTCGCCATTCCTTATTAATTTTTAATTTTAGTTCGGAAATATAATGAAACTGACGTTCATTTTCGTAAACTCCTGGTGAGGATAGTCCTAAACCAATTCCTTGAATGTGTTAATTTGTGGATTAATGCAGTTATTAAAGTATCCAATTTTCACCGTATTGCCGGTCACCAAATTCCATGAGGACGTCCTCTAGTAATTCAGTATACTTTTCCGAACCATCACTGATTCGCTTCCAAAATTACGACTCATCAATGTCTGCTTTTCTTTTCTTAAATCGGGCCAATATAACTGGCACCCGTCCGGACCATCCAAACTGAATCTATTTTTATCACTAAAGATTACCTTTTTCCACTTTTCAATTCAAGAAATGTGATTTTCTGCGAATTATGGCTTCCAATTTTTATGGCCTTGTATCAGTGGCGGTTTTCGCATCCTTTTCCTTTCATTTTCCCATCCCTTCACTCCACCAGAATTTGTCAAACGTGCGCTGAATTTTTGATGCAACCGTATTTCCTGCCGTTGCTTTTGAAATTATTTGACGTTTATCTCATCGTCGGACGAGCTCGCAGACGTTTATTTTAATTGTATTCATCGCCTAAGACAATGAAATTTCATAATACAGTAAAAAACCTGCAAATTAGGAGAGAGATTTCCCTGATGAATTTTCCCATTTTCCAAACACCAGAGATTCGTCCTCTTTCTTCTTCAGAAAAAGCAACCCCTTTTGGCAATCTTAGAAAAATAACAAATTATGTAAGTTTAATTGCAAATTCTCCTTGAAACCCTTTGATATGATTCTCTGTGCTTACGTGAATATTAATATAATTTCCAAAATTTTAATTTTAATTAAAAATAATTTTATTTTATTTAAAAAAAAATTCCCTGGTAAGAGTAAGAATCGCCCATTCTTAACCTGAAACAGGCATGCATGTCAAAACGCCTCTATGGAAAAGACGCACGAAATAGTCCAAACGGAGCACGGTATGCTCACACTTTTTCTAGACTAAAATTTAAAATGAAAACAATAAAATTGCTGTCAACCCCTCAACGCGGTGTTCTTAAAACGCGATTTCCATATAACTCGGGGCGGGAATTGCAACAGACCTCCTGTAACGCGTTTTTCATGGAAGAAAATTTCAAGAACTTAATTGATTTGTCTATGACATTACTGTTTCGATGTATTAAATTTTTGCGGTTAAAATTAATGCGAAATTCCCTTTTTATAGTGAGTGCTCATCACGTTTATAAATTTCAGAGGCATTCGCTTAACGTGGTTTCTATATAACGTGGTACTAATTAATCTAATTTGTATTAATTCCGAGTATCGTATAGCGCGGTTTCTATATAATGCAGTATGAATTAATCGCGTTATAAGAAGGTTGACTGCATTTTCTTAGATTAAGCCATTAACGTGCAAAACAAGAATTTTCTCCCAAAAAATGTCTTCAACGAAGTACAATGTGTAATAGTAGAAATCCCAATCATGTAATAAGAACGGGTATGCGGGTATACTTCCGGTAGTTTCTAAGCCCGCATGCCAAAATATTTTCGAATCTGGCATCAAAATGCTTAAAAAAAAAAGAAGAGGTTTCCCTGATAACAGAGGAATTTTATTCCTTATCACACCATTCAAATAGGTATGCCGGAACTTCCTGGCCAAAAAATATCGGTCGGCCAGGTTTTTTCTAAATCTGTATACAATTTTGCACAAATGAACTTAAGATTGATCAAAATCTGCGATGACGGTAAAACATTGTGGCCATTTAATAATACAAAATTTATTTAAACATATTTTCGGCTAATTTAATCAACGCCAACCAAGCCTATCTTATTCGTCTGAGTGAAAACTTCTCATTTCCCCCAACAATTTTCAAATCCGCGATCGCAGAGCTTTCAGGATTGGTGGCTCCTCGCCTATAAGAATTGAGACCAATCTTTTGCTTAGGTTTTGAGATTATAACTAATATTCGAAAAAGTGTGAAATTATTTGTATGGCTGCATTGTCCCGCTGAAAAGTCCACGTTTCACCATAGGAATCCTCATCAAAATTTGGTAGCACATTGTCCAGCAAGTCTACATAAAGTTTTCAGTCCATTTTATGGGACTTCCTTCCTTTATGCTCGAATCCAGCCCATGTCATTAACGATACCCCTTGAAAATTACGAGAGTAGCGATTTTGAAATGGCTCCCTTAACCTCAATATTTTTTTTTTTTCATCGCTAAAGATATAAAGTTGTCACTCTTCATTGAAAGATTTGTACTTTTCTGCGAAATTAATCCGCGCTGTCTTATCACCAGTTGAAAGTTTAGGTTTAGCCTACCGACTTTGGTACTTAAGGGTTACATTATTCATGCATTTGCTGGACTCTCTTTTTTGTAATGTCACAAGATAGTTCCTGTTTAATATTTTTTTTTTGCTTAAACTGAGACGTATTATTTCGCTGTTAATCCTTTCGGTTTATCTTCTGTCCTCTTAATTGTACCATAAGATTAGGGACTCTTGTGATGGTATTCCTATGTCTGTTGAATTTAGCAGCTAATTTGCTAATTGAAACATCAAATTCTTTATGGGCTAGAATATGAGCTTTAAATGGAACTTTCTCAAAGATAATTCCTCCTCTTGCCTACTATCTTCTTACTTTTAGATTAACTATGTATAAGAAAACAAATCATTGAAATGGTTCCGAGGTAGTCCTTATTCAAAATATGGTAAAAGCTAAGCTTAAATAAACAGATAGGCTCAGCGATGTTAACTAAATTTTATTTATTTGTATTGACTAACAATCCCTAATAAACATAAAAATATTGTCAAAACTATTGTAATTTTTACTTTTTTTATTACATATTTTTTGGGTTCACTAAAGAAAAAATCTTCATACAGATTAAGAATTCAAATTATTTTGAGTATAAAGTACAAATGCCAAATAATTAACCCTGAAAGTTGAAAAGTGTGTGCCTTTTTTTTTCAAAGAAGTAAATTGATTCAAAAATGTCAATACTAGCAATTTAGCGTTTTCGAATCGAAACTTATGTTAGCCTTTTTTACCTCGCTATGGGCTCTATACCTAACCAATTTGCTGCTGGGTACGTGTACTTATACTAAATAAAGGGTTACATATTTTAAGTTGCGTATGTGTGTAATTTGGAAATTATTCGGCATTTTACGAAGCAGAAAAATATAATTTGATGTTTAACAGCATACTCTTGGAAATTATGAGACATATGTACAGTACATATTGAACATTTTCCCTGTTTGTGACTTCAGTTACAAAGGGATCTACCTGTGATATTGTTGACAATTTTCTGACAGCAAATTCGGACGTGCTCGTGATGGAAAAGTAAGTGAAACGAAACGGTTGGTCCTCGATATAAATTATTCATTCTCCAAAAAAAAGGGCACCTTATGAGGGAACATAAAAACAACTTTTCATATGTCCAGTACCCATGAGAAAGCGTCCAAGGACGTTTATGTTTTAATTTTTGTTGTCCGTTTTTTTGTTGGGGTTTTACAAGAACGCGAAATAAGAAGTTACGTCGTGTTTTGCCTGTCTGCTCATACCGTGCGCTTGTCGCATACCTACGTATAGCCGACAAACTGGAAATGCGTTTCCTTTCGCTCTTTTTTTGCGTCAGCAGCCGCCAACTATATTTTTCCTAAGGTGACGGAGGGCGTGCATAAAACATGCAATAAACTTGTTCCACGCTCAAAAGGCAGGTGCACTGTCCGTGCGCTATATTTCAATATTACGGGCAAAAAACTTTTACTTAAAGTCCTAAAACTTAATCAAGATGAATTCCCGAAGTTTTCCCCTATGGAAAATTTTCCTCCATTCTTTAAGTTTAACGAGGAAGGAGGTCCGTTTCATTGTTATTCCATCCTCGACTCGCCGGGTATAAAATGCACTTTAAGCCGAAGATATTTATCACTTTTTTCTAGAAATTGCTCCCTTGTACCTCCACGTCTATGTAGTCCCATCCCGCAAGATTTATGGCGAACTTCTCCTTATTTCTGCAAAATTGTTCAGAGATACACGTGTACCCGCTGCAAGAGAGAGAGGTGAAGGATGCAAAGCCTCCCTTGATAGTAAGATGCCTGCTTTCTGCTACCAGGTGAATTTGTTTCACTTGGCGGCGGATTTTGCACCAAAAATGCGATTGCAAAATTCCTTACTGATGTTCTACACAAAGCAAAACAAAAACACTAAATGTCATTTGCAAAACAATTTGTTTCCGGAATGCCCCAGATCCACAATGGTATTTGATATTATCTCGGATCGCGATTGCCGCGTGGTATGTTTACAACTCTACAGCACTCTTGGCAATTATGTTTTAAGTACAAAACGTCACGCCTCAAGCATATTTAGAATTAAATAAAATAAATTTGAATTGAATTTATTGACTCCAACAAATTTTTAAACCGCAGTATCTTCGCAGAAAATGAACGGAATTGGATGAATAAAAGCTCATTTTGAAGCTTGAACTTTCTATTTTGTAAGCTACAGTATGTATCGAACTTTTTAAACAAATAATCCCCTAATTTTTTGTGAAGTTTAAGTCTATGGGCTTTAAAAAAAAAAAGTGTGATGAAATCCAAGTGAAGCATTGGTACTTTCCTCGTTTAAAACGAGTTTTCTGAAATTTTCCTGTGATTTTATTCAAGTGAGCTATGAGCTGTCAAAGCAAAAACGTCATTTTCTACTTTGAGCTTCCATAACTTCTAAACTGATTGCTGTACAGTAATCCGCCAGACATCATTGGAAAACTGAAAGTACATCACAGGTGAATTAAAAAAAAAAAATTAAAAGGGGGAAAATCTGCAATCCTTCAGTTGGATTTACTCGCAAATTATTTTTCAAACCTACAAAAGCTGCAGTATTCAACTAAAAATTAATGGATCATGTTTTTTCTATCCTTTTCGGAATATCTATAACAAAAACCTCAGGGACACCATATAACAAGCTGTAAAGTAGCACATTATCCCATTTATGTATAGGGTGATGTAGTCCGCTGATTGTCGCGAAATAACATTGCAGTGTGTGTAATGCGTTTATAGAAAAGTTTTATAATAAAACATTTTTCTGAAATGCACCCTGTAGAAGTTTTCCTCTCAAATTTGTTTCTTTCTCTCACCAATGACTTCTTTAGTACCACCTATTTCTAGCAAGTACAGTAGATGCTGTTCTAAAAATGTTCCGAAGCTGAACAGACTCCAAATCACAGTGATACATCTGGACCGTTTTTATCATTTGATACTGACCCAAACCGAGATCCGGATGAAAAAAACCCTGCTCATGAAAGTTTGTAATCGAGCAAAAACGTATTTATCTTGATCTTGTTTGCAGCTTTGTAATGCTTGGCTTCAAACACGTTACATACTGCGAAATCATCAAAACTAGCAATAGAAGCTGTTTTAATGGAATTCAGTATTTACATTTATTTAATTTATTTAGCCATGGTTACTTGGTAGGTAAACTAGTTAAAATCAAGGAAATTGTAATTTTTCGGCATTGTTTTCTAATAATTGCATTTATTATGCTTGCCAATTAAAGCGGAAAACTCATTAAAAACGAAGAATTACGAATGTATTTTCATTTTATATTGTTGTCTTCTTATTTTGTTATGTGTTTGTAGTTAGGAAGTGATTCTACCCATATATATACATTTTTACAATGTCTCCATCATACAAGAGAAAACTTCGTCGCCACCACAGGACGGGACAAATAAAAATAGGAGAAAGAAAGAAATCCTAAAAGTCACTCAAAATAATGAAGAAAAATGAATGTACCTACAGAAACTACGTTTTTATTTTATTTTTATTGATTTTACTACCTCTTAAGAATTTGCATGAAAAGTGAGCTTTTTGTTATACCTACGTATTAAACTTTTCTTTGATAAGGGCACGCAAACTTTATTTGACATGGAAAGAGTTCTAGTTAAAAACTGTTGACGTACATACAATCTCTAAAAAACTTCACAAATAACTCAAGTCACAAAGCCTTTTATAGTCGTCTTCATTTGTTACAGAACTAAATTTAAAGTTTAAATGAAATACGCATAAAGCAAAATTCAACACAACTTATTTCGTAGAATTTTTTTTATGGCACAATAAAACTGAAGTTGTTTGTTGTTCAGGAAGAGTTTTCAGACGACACAAGTAAAATATAAATTAAATAAATTATTTCTCTTTGTACGATTATGAAAGGGGTCTGCATATGAATTCTTATATAAAAATGCATTTATTCTAAAACAAATTATGGTATTTTGATTCATCACTTTAATATTTTTTTTCTCTTTTACAAATCCAAGTTAAATGAAAGAGAGAAAATAAATTAATTCTCGATTTTTCACATTTTGAAATATTTTAGTAGAAACCATTACGTATTAATTTGTATTTGTTTACTCTTCTATATTGCACCATTAACATATTTGATAAAGAACTAAGAAATATTCTTCATCCACTTCACTTAACAAATCAGTGAAGGGTCCTACAAAAACAAACAAAGCAAAGACCATTATATTTCAGATTTTCTTTGGTAGAAAGAACTGATATGGCATTTAATTATTTTGTAGATGTAGACATTCCTTAATTGTATTTCTTTTTATGTTCACACGTTGGGAATATAGTGGCAAAGGCATCCTTTTAATTATTTTACTGCAGCGGCTATTTTCTCGGAGAATTCTTTTGTAGTTTTCCCTCTTGGCAGTAAAAGAACCCTTTAATATTTCATGCTTGGAATTCGTTTTGTGCTTTTAATTAATAAATTATAAATTCTTATTATGTGTACGATTTGTTTATTTCATGTTAGCTTTATTTGAAATAATTTTCTTTTTTAAGATGCATTAAGTAACGAGACTATTTAATTCTGTGACCTTTATTAGTTTGATGATTTGATTAAATACTCCAACTTGGGCGAAACATGAAAATTATGTACTTTAATTACAGAACTAGATCACCTTAGCTCGATGATGTATCTATTCAAGATTTTATTTGGATTATTCTCAGTACCCAAAAATTTATTAGGTCTAATTAGAATTAGTCAAAATATTTGCGATTTCAAGAGGCCATTTGCTTATGATCCTACAATTAGAGATAACCTTTTACATTCCTAAAATGTATGAATAACGCTGAACTTATCAAACAGATTTTGTTTGAAGAAAAATCAATATAAATAAATATTCACATCTCATACGTTACCAGGATGTCTCAAAAATAATCTGTTTAAAGCAGTCATTGATTTATTGATTTTTATAGACCTAAAGCAGATTTTTATGCTTGACTCTACTTCTACTCTGCTGTACGAAGTGATACAAGCTTAACACAACGCATAAAAAAGACATAAAAGCATTGTTAAAACTTTATAGCATCCTATAGTTTTTTTTTTTTTTGTATGATTTGAAGTGGTAGTATGATAATTTGCATATAAAATCAATCTATCTAAATGGCTATACAAAATTTAAGAATTTATTTAACTTAGGTTCTGAGCGTAAACTTAAATTTGCAAATGAATAAATAAGATAACAAAAAACCAAATGATTGTTTCAAATTAAATTTATTTCTGACATTCTTTTGAATTGAATAGCTTCCCAAATATTAAATATTCTTGGGAGTCTTTACAACATTAATATGATTCACTTTTAGCTGGCAGTCGTGACAGAAGAGATTCAATTCAAGAAATGCAAAATTGTGCACGATTGAGGAAAATGCATTTGGCCGCAAGGCAGCAGCAGCAGCAGCAGCAGACTGTACAGGCTGCTTAATGTCGCTAGTCACGAAAATGATGAACTTTACCTCTATTCGCCATTGTATACCTTCTCGACACGTTTTGAAGATATTGATTGGTGCCTTCGGGATAAGGATTTACGATCAAGATACGCTCTTGTGTCGGAATATTATTTTTAATCCGCCCCTGGGTACTTCGTTGAACCCGCACCACTTTTTATCGCATTTATAAGTTTTTCTTGCAGAAAGCATGTATAATACATGTACATAGAAATATCCATGATAACATCACATCCTTAGGCTTTACTTTTAAATATATCCGATTGGAAGTTTCTTTTATGATCACTATTATAAAGGCTGTTTTTTTAAGTCGGATAGAATTTGGAATTTGAAAAAAAAATACAAAGAGTAAATTTTTGATGAAAAATGTTTTTTTTTTTTTTTTGTTCTAAAGACAGATTCATGACATTAATATTTAAAAATGATTTCAGGCATATGACCGCCGGCGGCTTCACTCGACGAAGCGCATGCAAGCAGCAATGTCGGCCGTATGTCACAAATAACACGAGAAATGTTGGATTCCAAGTTTTCAATTGTTGCTGGTTTATCAGCATAAACCAGTGAGTTCACGTAACCCCATAAGGAAACAATCGAGAGGTGTCAGATCACAACGAGCTTGGAGGCCAATTTACAGAACCATTTCTCGAAATCAGTTTATCGCCAAATCGTGATTTCAATAAACTGATGGTTTAACACGTAGCCGTTTTGTTTAAACGACATCTCACCAGGATCAGTATCATCCATTTTTTTCAAATAAATATTCATTGATCATAGTCTGGTAACGATCTCCACTGGTCGTAAGATGAGCTCCTGCCTCATTTTTAAAGAAATAAGGTCCAATGATGCCATGCTAAAACCGCCATCTTCAAATGTAGTTGGATAAAATAGATTCGAAATAAACTCTCTACACCTAATTCTCTTTTTACACGACAGATACGTTCCCGATAAATACGTGTAAAAATAATCGTGTAAAAAAATACATTGTATTTATGGAAAAACATAAGATTGGTTCCGAACTTTAAGTAATCAGCACAAACAATACGAATAAACCATAACACCATTAGTTTCCTAACTTTTGTTAGAGCCTTATAGTTTTTACGTGATACATATTTTATTTTATAAATGTAGTACATAAAAGAAAAATGTATTATATGAAACAAATTTTCTTTTGAAAAGAAAAAATGTCAATAAGTCATCAATACCAAGTGGTAATAAGGTAAAAGTTCCACGACTTGTGAAGTAGTTGTGGAGTTATTAGAGGAGTAAAATGGACAAAAAGATTCCTTCCAGTGCGAATTAATCGTGTTAAATCAAAACAATTAGTGTAAAAAGAGAATGAAATTTGTTTTTTAATTCGTGTTAAATCAAAATCGTGTAAAAAAAGTTCGTGTAAAAACAGAACTAGGTGTATACACTAAACTAATTTTCCTAAATATCTCATATAAGTATTTAAGTTGTTATTTACATGTTGGTTGCCATATTGGGTCCACCATATTGGATTTACAAATTTTGATAATGGATTTGAAATAAATTGCCTTAAGACAACTAGTGTACTAAGTTTCAGTAAAATTTGTTGAAGTCGAGAAATTTATGTTGTCATTTTCGATCTGCCACCTTTAACTTCTAAATTTAGACAGCAGTTTTCAGGTCAGCACACCCCAAAACTCTTAAGTACCAGTTTTCATAGAAATATCTCTTTAAAATTCTTCCGCAATTTTTAAACGTTATAATATAAATTAACCAAAGTACGCCATACTATATATTAAGTTGGAATTATTTTAAATTGCGATGTTACTAAAGTTATATTTTTCAATTAGATTTCGCTTTATGTAATATTAAATTATAAAAATTAACATTTTAAAATAAAATGTCCCTGCTGCAATATGTCTAATGCATATTTAAAAAAAAGGCATTGTATAAACTAGACATGTATTGCAAAAAAAAAACACATATTGCTTGAATTCGTTCAATAACGAATTTTGTTCATTTCACTTCATTCACAAAAATCTTTATAAAATGCCCCTTTTTGTAAAGTCCCTTGATGACGAAAATTTCAGTTTTATAAGAAATTAAAAGGGATGAAGTTGTTAGAATTATATGATGGTTTTCCAATGCAATGGCATATGGGTATATTAGGGTGCTTTTTTTTCGCGACAATTTTATTTTTTGTCAGTCCCACCTCGAAATTTTGTGGCAAATACCTAAACAAAAATTCCCTGCAAATTGAAGCCCTTAATAGTATTAATATTAAGTACTAGACCAAGGCGTATAAAGATTTCCCATATAAAATACACGTAAACTTTGATTATTTTTCTTCAAAACTCTACAGCTCAGAGGCATTTTATGGTATAATCTTGGTCAACGGTAGGGTTTCTTCAGAACTGAATGCTCTACAAAAGTGTCCATTGCGGTGTAACCCTAACTCTCACCAGCGAGGTAGTACGGGTCACTAATCCCAATTTTTCCATGAAATTCTCGCTTTTCACCCCTATCTCGTAAACAACAAAAGGTACAGAAAAAGTGAATATGACAAACTTGTAGGAAATTCAATTTCCTACAAAAAAGTTCTGAAGTGAACATGAAATCGCTAACATCAATATTTCTTGAGATATTGGGCTTTGAAGTTGAGGTAGTGTTTCTACAATATAGCTCTGTAATCCATGAAAATTCCACTCTACTAGCACCACTACATATGAAAATTTAATTCAAATGTCCAAACTGATCGACAAATCCAAGACAAATATTATCCTTAAATTATATATTTGATATATGAATAATATTCACACCGAATAATTAAAGCACTACAATTGCACAGATTAGCAGAAGGAATTTTCTTTGCCCAGTGAATATGAGAAAATCCCAGAAAAAATATTACTTAAAAGGATTCCATGGTAAGTTAGTACACTGGGATACAAAAGGTAGGATGGTCTTTAACCAAAAACCCAGAAAATCCCCTTAGCTTTCCCAAGGGACCATACTTTCCTGTATATTTCGAGGTTTGCATATCTCTATAGCAGCCCTCTATGGAAATCCTTATTGAGATGGAAATATCTTGGAAGTTTATGCGGGCAAGTAATAAAGCGATTGAGAGGAAGTCTTACCATCATGGCATAACAAACAGACAAGCTCTATGACATATTGGAGCAATTTGTAGCCACTTTGTGCCTGGTATTAAACTGATTCTCGTCATTTAGGCAATTTCAGAGTGAATGAAGCCACTGAAATCGCGTCGCCTGCCACGCCGTCTTAGAGCGAACTTCAAAAGAAACGACATCGTCATAGCTCCATTCTGTCCTACGGCAGCTGGCACAAGGGCTCACACATGCGGAAATATTATTTAAGGAATAAATTGGGACTGAGGCGAAGGACGCGAAAATGCCTAGATCGTCTCCGAGGAGCCTTTACTCATATCTACAAAATTTCCTCTACAAGAAATTGTTTTCACACACGGCACTTTCCTGTTCTATGCGCAAGTTGCGGCGCTTTGTGCACACGGGCCTTATTAATTCAAGTGTTTTACGGGCTATCTTGGCACCTTTGTCAACCTCTGTGCTTGGCTGACATGTGTAGAGTTAAAATGAAATTTATTGGAAATTTCTACTACTCTAGAAATAAAAGCCCCTCGTCGTGAAGTGGTAATAAATTAAAAATTTCAGAACAGATGACAGCAACTTGCTTTCCCTGAAACCATTTTATATTACACTCCGGAAATATTAAATTTTAAAGCCGATAATACAGAAACAAATCAAAGAAAGTTTTATTCATTTTTTTTCAATATATATATTTTTATAATAATTTCTCGAATTTTCTAGCCAGACTTTCGGAAATTTGGTTTCTTATTTAACATTTTATTTTAAGCTGACAAATAAGAGCGCATATTTGAAATCTTTGTAGCTCATTAAAGAAAACTATTACCTTTTTATTATTATGAAAATTTAATTCAAATGGAAATTTCAAAGTGTGCTCTTGTATTATTTTTATCTTAGATATTGAATTTAATTCGAAAATATTTAAATTGTTAAGCAGAGTGATCTGTTTCAACCGGTTTCAGAAGAAGAAATTTAATTTAAATATTTGTATAAAAGCTTAAGGATACTTTTCGTTTCATTTTTGAAAAAAATACACTTTTTTTTTTTTTTGTGGAAAAACTATTACATTTAACAAACGAATTACCTTTAAATATTATAGTAGAAGTATGGAGAATATAAAAAACATTTATTTTTACATTTTTAGTATGTCTTGGTCACTGCAGAGGACTTCTTCCAAAAGTCACTTTTAAAACGCCCGTATTTCTCTAGGACTTTTTGTAACACATAGAGTAAAAATTCCAACGGGATTCTATTCATAAGACTAAATACTAGTTACTAAACCTAAAAAAGATTTTATTTTTAATATTTTTATCATTTTATAAATATTTTTCTGAAAAGTAAAAAAAAAACATTTTTTTTGGGGGTATAAAAAAAGGGGTATGTAACATAATATTTTTAAATGTTTAGCTACCAGTATTTTTTATAATGAATCGAATTTATTTTGAATTATTAACATCCTTGAGTAGTTTTCGCGTTACAGATGCGGGCTATTTAGCAAATGTAGTTTCGAGAAAAACGCGTTTAAAATTTTTGTTATATAATTTTTGCATATAAAACGAGTAAAGTTAGCGTTACAAATATAGGTATAACTTTTTTTCCTATACGAATTTCTTAAAACGGTTTTGGGACAGTATTTCTGTGATGTTAAAGAACACTTTTATGTAAAAAAAAAAAAATCGATTTTTTTTTTCAAAAATTAAACGAAAAGTCCTCTTAATACATTTTGTTGTTGTTGTTTGACAGCATTTATTTCATTCACTTTACATATTAATATCTTATAGCTAAATGCCTTAAATACTATTGTCTTATATTTCTAGTTAGTAATTAAATCCTAAACAGATATTCAAAACTATACTATTTTATTTTCTACTTCACTTTTCAGTCCCTGGTTATTTTCTAGCTTAGATGTATTATTTTTATTTTTAAGAAAAATTTTTCAAAAAACTTAAAATCTAATATATTTTTATTTTATAAATAAGTAAAACCTAATCCTAAATCTAAAACCTACTCTGACTTAAACTAACTACCCTACCTAAAAATATCCTTAACCTAATTTTATGCTGTCGCAAGTTCAAATTAGTTTAGTTTATTTAGTTTATTTTTTGTGTTGCTTTTTTTTTTTTTTTTTTGTTTTGTTTTTGTTTTTTAGGCTTAATACTCAGTGCTGCTTAAGCCACCAAAATTTGGAGGGAGCCTTAAGGGCTTCTTCCTTGTCCTTTTCTGGAACACTGGTGCTGAATCGGAACATGCTTTCGTCTACGTTAATCGGATTGAATTCAATTGCTTTATTCCTCGCACCTCTATATATATGGTATATAATTGGAATACCTTCTGAGTTTTGTATCATGCCCTCGCTATCCAGGTATATAAAAGCCTCTGGAGGGATGAAGCCGTTTAATCTAGATCGTTCGTGGTATAACCTATTTGGGTAATATGCTCCTGAAATTAGATTATTTTCGTTATCCATATCTCTTAGAGCGTGACGTCGAATTAATTTTATGATGAAGTTATCGATCCTGTTCAGGTGCGCCGTCTCGTAGATTTCCGAATTTGAATAGTACCATAGGTATTCAGAATCCGGAGTTCGAAATTTCGAAAGACAAGCTCGGATGCATTGTCTTTCGAACACGCGGATTTTTTCCATGTAAGATGGGCTTATGTTAAACCAAACAGGACATCCATATGATATAATTGGCCTGACCAGCGCCTGATAACAGATTACCTTGACCCTAGGATCAAGATGTTGGCTGTAGAACAAGCGTCTGGTCATTTGGAAGGCCTTGTGCGCTTTTTCGATGAGTTTGTCGACTTGGTTTTTAAAGATGAGGCAATTATCTAGCCAGATCCCTAGGTATTTTACCACAGTCTTTTGCTGTAATGTCTGTCCGGTTTGGCTTTTGAGTACTAGATTTTTCCAATTTTTCCTAGTATCTCGAGTGGCCCGGCTCAATGGTGGCCTGAACAGGATCGTCTCGCACTTATCTAGGTTAATTCTGAGTTTCCATCTGTTGGAATACTCTTCAATTATTTCTAAGTCACGCTGTAAGAGATTTTGAATACCTTCCACTTTTGGACCTGTTCTGTACGCTATTAGATCATCTGCGTACGCTATGGTATATTCGAGGGAGCCCACAAGGTCACTCGTATATATGTTAAAGAGTACAGGGGAAAGAACCGCACCCTGCTGCAACCCGTTTTTAATATGAAAAGGTCTGCTAGAAGTAAGCTTTCCACTTTTTACGATAAACTTCTTCCCCGTTATCATGTTATAAATCATGTACAACAAAGGTTCGGTAATTTGTAATGTTATTAATTTATGGATCAGGCCTTTTAACCATACGGTATCAAAGGCCTTTTCGAAGTCAATAAGGCATGCTCCGGTACATTGCCCTCTACTTCTGTTCCATTGTATGTCGGATACTAATTTTGATGCGGCATGAATAGTGTCATGTCGCGCTTTAAAACCAAATTGATTATCCGGTATAATCTTCTTCTCTTCTGTCCAGGCTGTAAGTGATCTTAGAACTACTCTCTCAAATATTTTGCTTATGTTGGGCAATAAGCTAATCGCCCTAAGATTTGAGGGATTAGATCTATCTTTTCCCTTTTTAGGGATGGGGTACACCAACGCTGTCTTCCAGTGCTCTGGATAGTGTGCATTATTCAGCGCGTTGTTAAACAGGACGGCGTAAATGTCCGTTGCTATCCGAGGCATATATCGCAGTACTATGTTAGGGATCCCGTCAGCCCCCGATGACTTTTTCGAGTTTGTTCTTCGGAAAAGAGAGGCAAGCTCCTCCTTCCCAATAAAATAAGATCCCGTCGGATCGTCAGCCGGGTTATCATCACTGAACACGGTGATAGACCGGTTCTCAGACTTCCATGTTCCCATTTCATTGGTAAGTTGCTGGTTGCTAAGAGAGACGCGTCTCTCCAGAGCGCGGTCCGGTTGAACAGAAATGTTCATGGCATGCACGCTCTGGTAAAACGCTCCCATCACGTCAACTCTGGCCTGCTCCTCTTCTACGAGGAACGTACTCTCGTCGAGAGTGACCTCACCCGGGTCTAACCCTGCTTCAGATAGGTATTGCTCACTTTGTCTGGTCCGCGGAATGCATAGCTTCTCAATCTGGTTTCTATCCCGCCTCCTAAATATTTGATTTATGTTCGGGAACATACTCGGGTTACTGGTGTTTATAGCCCGCGTTTTTTTGTTCCAGTACTCATTTATTGATATTGAATAATTCATCTTTATAAGTTGTTGGAGGACCTTGATTTGGGACTTGAGAGTTATAATTCGAGGATTTTGTCTGTCTGTAAGTTGTCGTTGGAGATTTTTTAGCTCCGTCAGTAGTCTGCTTTTGTGTTTCTGTAACGTGTCTATCGTCCTGTTTCGGTAGCAGTCTAAGTTGCATCCCGGTTTAGTTTTCGGTAGCGTTTTGTCCATTGTCTGTCTTGTTATATCGTCCAAGTCTCGTAGATGCTGGTCGATCTCCGTATTCGTTAAGTTTCGAGTGTTTGTTGGGATCTGTAGGTTTGTCCGTATTGCCCTGTGTAGGGCCTTAGTGAAACGCGGCCAGACAGCCTTTCTGTAATTGAAATTTCCCGTCTGGACGTGCTCCACCATTTCCATCGTTTCGTCTGGGATTTGTCCGGTGAGGCAAAGTCCGTTATGGTCACTGTCGTAGTAGACTACCTGTAGGCAGTTAATATCAGTTCCGTTCGTCTGAGTGAGCGCTATCCTATTATCGACAAGTGCCAGGTCCAGGTAAGATCCGTGGCTCGGAAATGACGGGGATTCCGTTGCCAGGAGTGCAATTTTGCTCGTTATACGGTTGCGAACCCACCAGTCGTTGAGTAGGTTGCCTCGGGTATTAACAATATTATTATTCCACGTACTATGTTTTGCGTTGAAGTCTCCAGCCAGGATATAGTAATTAAGTGCTGAATCTAGCTGGAGCTCTTGGAATATTTTGTTGATTTCATCGATAGCCTCTGACGGATGAGAAGTTTGTGGTGCATATATCGAGCCTACATAAAGCCTCCTACCACTGCGGAGGGATATGCATACTATACAAGCTTCCACTACTTTAAATCGGTATATCGCTTTGTTGTACACGGTTTTGTATTTTATGCCTTTTCTTATTAGTACCGCAACTCCACCTCCTTGGGTGGAGTTGGGTCTATCGCGTCTGACCACTTCATAGTCAGTGTATTCCAGTTTGTGTTTCTGGTTTAGCTTTGTTTCGCTAGCCAGGAGCACGTCGGGATTTTCGTGTTGCAGGAGGGCGTGAAGGTTTGCTTTCCTCTCCACTCTTATTAAAGAATTTACATTGACACTTACGACCTTGAGGGTATTCCTTTCGGCTAGCGAAGCAGAAATGATTTACGGAGCGTTCGACTCAGGAAACAGCATTGAGTAAATAATGTCAATTCTTTGCGCTTGCTCATCTAACCTTTTGTTTAGTTGAGTTATCTGCCAATGACAATTTGTTCTTGTCATCTACCTTTTCTTTGCCTAAGGGGCACTGTCCTGGCTCGTGGGTCTTGTCGCATTTGACGCATCGGAATGCCATGCGACAATTAGCCGCAGCATGCCCAAATCTCTGGCAGCGCATACATTGCAGGACAGTGTCCCTTTTGTTAAGCTTTTCCCAGGTTACCAACTGATGGTTGAGAGATTTTATTTCTCTCAATCTGTTCAGCTGACTGTCCGGGCTCAGTTGTACCAAGTAAATAGGTAGATTTATTTTCTTTTGCCTAGAGGTGGGAGTAGTAAAACGTTTGACAAGGAGGAATTTGATTTTTTCCTCTTCATACTCTTTCAACTCTTCTAGGACATGTTCCGGTTCAGTTGCCGGGTCCAGACCTTTAAGGAGGATGGTATGAGGACGTTCTGACTTGGCTGTGTATGTATAGTATTGAGTCTTAGCCTTTTCAAAACATGCCTTTATTTTATTATATTGTTCCATGCTTTGAACATGGACAGCATGACTGTTCCTATTAAATCTTTTAATACTAAACCCTGTCTTAAGAGCTACTTTGCAAATTGCTATAGTGTCATTTACAGATTGGAATGAAATATTAATTGGTGGTACCTTAATTTTTGGTTTTTGCTGGTTGCTTGTGGTGTTGGCTGATCTGGCTTGTGCATTTGCCTGTGGATGGGTACGTTGCGCTGTAGTTGTCGTCAATGATGTCGATGGATTTTTCCTTAGGGTTTCCTTTTGAGGCTTGTTGTTATTTCTCGTCATCACTAGCTGTATGACTTCTTCTAGTCGAGCTTCTTCTTCCTCGTCGTTGGTGTTGAGTTCCTGGTATCTGTTGCTGGTGCCTTTGTATTTTCCGGGTTCGGTTTCATATGAGGCGCTATCGGACTCGCTGTCCGAAGTGCTTTTTTTCGCGTTTGCGCCTTGTTTTTTGACTGCCTTTTTAGGAGCGGGTGGTTTTTTAAAAACTCGCTTTCGTTTTTGTCTGTATTCGCTGGTTTCCATATCTGTCTCCTGTGACTGTGCCGTGGAAAAGAGTTGTGCTTTTTCTGTGTTTTTAAATGCTTTGTGGGACGCCGCTGGTTTCTCGATTTTTTCCTCTGTGGAGTTGATTGCTGGCTTTGTTGTTGATTCTGCATCTGATGCCATTGCCGTGATTTTAGGTGGACTTGGTGTCAGCGTTTGCTTCGCCGCCTCTGATCTTGTGATCCTCCGAGAGAAATCCCTGTTGTGGACCCCGTTGTCCGTTTGAAATTTTTCGGCCATGCCTGAGCCACTGGTGCTCGGCTGGCTATTCTGATGGAGCTCTTCTTCTCCTCTATGCACTTTAGGCGCTAGTGCGTTTTAGAAAGTTAAAAAAGTTCGAGCCAGATGTCGGGCTCGAACCTGGGTCCTGCGGGTGTTGACTAGACGCTCTGCCGTCCAGGCCACCAATATTGTTATAGGGTCTGTGCTTAAGATTGCACTTGTTGTCTCCTGTAGAATATTCAGGTGTTTCGTACAGAAGATATGTAGCCGTGAATATTTGATAAGGCCGGATTGCCGTGCCGTTAGCCGGATTACCGTGCTGATGGTAGTAATCGTTATGATTACTTATCCTCCCACTAAACACTGTCTGAAAACTCGATTTAATTCGCAGTTTTCGCACCTAATACTTTCCACTGGACACTCACTGGCAGTTTCTCGACTGAACGTATCAACGATTCAGACGAGACTTCCTCTTAATACATATTCAATGACAAGTGGCTCCCTTAATTTATCTTCATTCAATGTTAATTTACCCTTGAACTCTCAAAGATATATTTATAAGCAATACGGTTTATAAATTTCGGAGTCAGACAAAATCATAGAAAATTTATTATTAATGTACTGCAACTATTTTTTGGTGGATTATTGGAAAATAATGAATAAATGTGTAATATTTCCGAAATCTGTTATATTCGATTTTTATATTACTTAATTTTATTAGTAAATTTTAAAGGGTTTTATTTTGTTCTAAACTGCAGTAGGTTTTAATTGCCATAAGCTTATTCTTTAAGATGTAAAGTGGACAGTTTACATAAAAGTCCGTGTGACATTATATAAAAAATGTTTTGTTTCAAATTGCAGGAGTAATTTAAAGCTATAAGTGTGGGTGCGACCTTTTATTTTATTTTTTACTTACTTACTTTATTAGTTACGAAGGTTTTATAAGTTTTCAGGAAATGTTCCAAAACCGTGTCTTTCCATATTTTAACCCTATTTTTCCTGATAAAATTACTTGACGTAACATTACTTTAAGAAAAAATTTTCATATATATTTTATAGTATTACGTACAATTAGTATCGTATTTTGGATATAGAATTCGTTTTGATTTGTTTAAGTTTCAATTGAATACGAGTTCTCATTGGGCAACCCTTTTTCACTTTCAATACCCTTCGCACTATGAGATGTACCTGGTGAGAGATATGTAAAAAAAAATATTATATATTTGGCAGCCTTATTTATTTCATTTAGAAGAACCTCCTCAAACCAAACTTTTGACATATTAATCGCCTTGTCCTATAGTCCCGGAAATTTATTATGTATTCTTTTCTGGTGCTCATTAACACATTCATTACACCCATTACTAAGCGACTAATTGGGAAAGAAATCCAACACGCACTTTTTATTATTTATACTGAATCCAGGGCTTTGCTGTGGTTGAATTTTTGAATGAAATAGCAAGCCTTTCATCCCGGAGATAAAAATTATTTTATTTGGAACATGCTGTTTTGCAGGTACAGCAAAAGCTTCATTAAAATTCTTCAAGCGCATAGTATAAGAGCTGCATAAAATTCACATTCTAAAGGTGGGACAATTCAACAATAACAAGAAAATATCTATACTGCCTCGCGCAATGGTACTTTAACTAGAGTGGCACCTCTGAGTGTTTTGGAAGCTAACAACAAATTCTGCGCATTTTTAAGTGAAACTATACTTGAGTACATGCCCTGGGGCATTGTAACATTTTCCAAGCCCAGGAAACAATTTACTTGGAAATATTTTTCCCGGTATGCTTCTGGACGGCGCTACGTGTGACGCGGTCGGTGGTACATAGGATCATTCGCTTTGAAATTCTGCGTATGAAAATCCAGGTGATGAAATAGAGGCGTCAAGGCGTTTTGTGTTTGTATGTACCTGTACGACCAAAGGATTCAGCAGCAATGTGGCATTCACTTGGTTCTGCAGCGCCGAGTAATTTATAGCAGCTCGTATGTCAGTTCCTTGGTCTTTTGGACGACGCGGAAGCCAGTGTGCACCGGGTTCTTGCAATCCGGGCTTATATTCCGTGCTCCATTAACCGGCGCTACCGCATTTAGTTGTTATTTCCGTGAAGAGGAACGAAAATTAACTTTCCCGGCCACTCCCGGATACCTCCTGCGAACATGGACTAGGTCCTTACATTAATTTTGCTCAAGCGGAACGTTTGCTGCTACTTCCTGGCTAGCAGAAACGAAGCACTGCCTGGTTGGAAGATGTAGTGCTTCTCAAACCTCGTCAGCCTCTAAAATTTATCTTTAGGATAATAATTAAAGCAGAAAAATAGTAAAAATGTTTGCAGGATGGAATTGGAGCTGAGAACGGTTACAAATCCTGGGTGAGTGCGGTAAGCTCCTGAAGAACGTGGAACCTGGTTTTGGGGAATAGAGGAAGCGGATCTTCAGAAGCAGAATCCGGCAGCTTCTGTTAAGAGCTTAATTCAACCATCGTAAATTTGCTGTTCTCTGCCTGATAAGCGAGTGGTTTCTTATCCCGAATCCTTTGCTGCACGTATTCACTTCAAAATGGATATAAATTTGCTCTGTATGAGTGCGAGCCCTACCTGTGTGCGGAGGTGGAGTGGGGTGGGTTGGTGTCGGGCCTCAAAGGGCTGCTTAAGGGTGCCGCGAGGAGCACCAGAACGCCTGTTCCCGGAAGGCGAGAAGAAGGCTGAGTTATTACGGTTGAAAGATAGCAGTGAAGAAACACATAGCTGAAGTATTAATCATTGTGCTCTAGTGAATAAGGAAAATTGCAGGAAATTCCTGATCTTTTCTGTCGGCTCGCCGTACACAGGTCACTTGATTAAGTTCAGGGCTCGTTCAGCTGGCACTTTATTCTGCTCGGGACGTCTATTAGAGTAATTGCTTTCGGATGCAGACGGTGGACTTCTTGCGAGTGAAATTAATTCGTTATAACAGCGACAGTGAGCATTTTTCTATTCCCTTACCCTTTTACTATCAAAAAGACTCCCGTCGGAAAACTTTTATAAAGTATTCTTGTAATAGATGCAGCTGTTGCATTAGGGAAGATAGAGACATGTATTATTTATGTTAACAGACAACTCAAATAATATAAATAACTATAATTAAAATGTCTCTACTTTCGTAAGTACAAGATGTTCTGCTTATAGCTACAAATAAAAAAAGTTGACTACAATAGAATTCGATGAAAGTGGCTATAAATTTAAGGAAAATTGATAATAAAGTGGAGATAAATCTATTATTCTATGTCTTTAAAAGAAACAGTTTTACTTAGCTTACCTTAGCAACGTTTAAATTTACTAAATATATGGAAAGTATTATCAAATTTAGGTCTTAATATTGTATATAGATAATTTCCCTATCACTGAAACCAATGTAAAATCTTTAATTTAAAAATAAAGTTTTTAGAATATGTAAATATGCTTGGTTAAATTCCAGAAGTTCTCTTAAATTTGAGTAAAACTTTCAACTCTGGAATAAGGCATTTGCATTAAGAAAACCCAAGAATTTCCATATTATTGTACAGCATTTATAAAGAAGCCAAATCAAACTTTTATTCTTAAAAAATTCTGTATTATATTGATTTCTATATCAGAGCATAAATTCTCTAGATGCTACGGAATAAGATCTTTATTTAAGAAATTCAAAATATCCAATTACCCAAAAGCTGCCCAAGAGTATTAAATGTAGTAATAATAAGAAACCTAATTATATAACTAAAGGGGAAAGAACAGAGGAATATAAAAGTAAAAAGATATATAATATGATAGTTACGAGGTATTCAATTTGTCTAGAACTCATAGCCTAAATCTGCTAAACAAGTAGTTCAGAGGACTAATTTGTTGTCTATCGTGGTTTTTAAGTTTGACTAGTCTGTGCTGAATAATATCACAGTCTTCCTTGAGGTCTTCCGAATATAAAAGACAGTCAGAAGTAAAAACCATAAGCAAGTCATTAATAAATATTGTAACAGACAGAGGAACGAGCTCAAAGGTTGTAAACCTGGAAACACAACATTCATCCTACGATAGTATAGGTAGAATGCAAACCACGTCAACAAAGGTCCACCGAACAAGCCGTATTTATTCATTTTGTCCAACAAAAATTGGATGACCTTAGAGAAATTAGTGTAGATCGTATCAGCACTTCAATAAAAATTAAATGTAAATTAGTTAAGTTTGGGAATACATTGTAGAGGTGAACTCTCGGACGCATTTAAAATTAAATTAAATTTAAAAATTTAAGCAAAAAGAGGGAAGTGTGCCAGATTTGTTATAAAGAAATATATTTACTCAAATTTAAATCCATAAATTTAACTCACCACTTATAACATTTTGCTTTAGACAAAGTTTTACTTTACATTTTATAAGTAGGATTAATTAAATGGCGGAAACTTTTTCATTTGAAACATTACGCTTTTCTTAAGTTCCAAATTTTTACGTGTTATTGTAGAAAAATATTTACATGTAAGAAATTTTTCCAAACTTTAGGAAATTTACTTTTTATACATTTTTCAACATTCAAGTGACATCACAGTGTTAGCTAATTACATATATGTATTCGAAAAAGTTTTGATATGTCTACTGGCACTTTTAATTGGCATAGTTCTAATATTGCATCTGGTGGTGATATGTTATCTATACTGCACAACAATGCAACTGTATATAGGATTTTTCATAATTCATAATTTTTGGCATTTTGCATAATGCTATATTATTATTATTATTTTTTTTTTCTGACGTTTTGCAAAATTCAAAGTCATATCATCTGTCAAAGTTTAAATTGGAATTTTACGGTACTAAAATCTTTCGAAGTAATATTCTTCCTTTTTCTTTATTCTTGAATATCTCAAAATGGGTAATTAGGGATTTTTAAGTTCGCTGATTTCGAATTTTCTATAGAAATTTTGAAATTCAAGATGGTCGATCCAAAAAACTCACAATATTCGATCAGCCATCTTGAATTAAAAATTTGAAAATCTCTAATTAGTGAATTAATTATAAATCAGAAAAATCTGATGTTTAACGGTGATTTATTCTTTCACCTGGGATAAAGATCTAACCATGATATTTATGTCATCATCGTACTCTAATTCTTGGACTTGCTTCCTGGCATTTTTTTGACTACATAATCTAGGACTAGATTAAAAAGATGTGTGGTGAGGTCGCGCTTAACATTGATGCATTGGAAGTCACTATAAGACGTGTCATTGCGGATAGGATGCGGTATTTTTGATGAATGTAAAAAATAAGAGAATAAGCCCGAAATAGGTCTATGAATACTAGAATAAGTTAGAACAGGTTAGGATAGGTTAGAATAGTCTAGGATTAGGATAAATTAAACACAAAGAGGTTTTACTCGCCTGTTTTCATCATACAAGACTCGCCAAATAATCAAAAATAAATTACATTCTGCACAAAGTCCAAACTCTCTACATTACTTATATATAAAAACTGGATAACATATGGCACCAAACAAAGATAATTCAAATTAGCGTTATAAATATTTCTAATTAAAATTTCAGTCAGTGCCTCGAAAATATAGCTCTAGTAACAAACAAATTGAATGAAATCATTTTGCAGCAAATACAAGGGAAATCTTCTATGAAGAAAAATCCGCATTACCATAGAATCACCTAAAAATACATTCGAATATTTTCAGATCTCTGCTACAGCGAACATTTTCAATTTTTTCTAACACAGGATAGTTCCGTAAAAATTGCTCGCTGTCCTCCTCTTGTAAGCACCCTTAAATGTTGTTGATTTTCCAAAAAATCTGCATCACACGCTAA
The DNA here is from genome assembly GCA_949715965.1 of Dysmachus trigonus. NCBI lineage: Eukaryota > Metazoa > Arthropoda > Insecta > Diptera > Asilidae > Dysmachus > Dysmachus trigonus. The sequence goes on along the minus strand of OX454319.1, from coordinate 49,547,025 downwards.
TGGCAAAATAATGGTAGATGCATGCAGTTAGGGGTGGTTCCGTGAAAACGCCCATCAGAACCATTCCCGGCCATAAAAAAAGTAATTGCAGCATCTCGTAAGGGCAAAAGGGCCGTAACCGTCTTCGCCTGGCGAAAATTGATTTTGGAAAACACAGAAACGTTTGGCTCTGATGTCGCTGGTACGTGAGCGGCTCACCTGCTCGAGAACGTTGTTCAAGTACACTTACTTGGAATCGATAAGGAAAAGGACAGAAAACAATTTCAGAAGACAAGCAGCAAAAAATCTATCAAATTCAGTTCAGTGAACAAGAAAAGGAAGGATTTGCTCTTTGAGCCCCACTGGCGGAAAGCGGAAAAATTCATTGCCCCAAAACGTGGGAGTTCGCTTATCCAGCGGCAAGGCAACTGGCAGGCTAGCGTATCTGAAACAGTCCCCACTTGAGGAAATCTTGTCGGGGGCGTAATTATTCCCGGAAAGACAGCACTTCAGTGGCGCCCCCGCCCTACTAAAATTCGTATTTCTCCCCGTCTTGTGATTTGATTTTCGTCTTTCACGCCTGACTGAGCTCGTCACATAATACCCACCGGAGAAGCGGCACTGGGAAAAAATACTTGCAAAAGTTAATTAGCCCCTGGAGCGCCTTCCGAGGACGTTCCACTGCCGGATTATGCTGTTCGTTAATTACATAATTAGCTGCCATCAGGTTAAATAAAATTGATTTTTACAGAAGCTGAAATAAGTGCTTTTCTCTCATGTGCTGCTCCCGACACACTCGAAATGCCATCTAGCTCCGGGACGTCCCACGAAGATGCCTAATTGATGGATTAAAAATCAATGGCAATTCGTAAGTTCGCTTAGGCAGAAAAAATTCGAACCCATCACCGTTGTTTAATAGTATCTAACGCTAATGTTCTTCGGATTCAAGACCACCTGTGTTCACAATAAGCTTCACGCCCACCTGTAGCGCTGAGAAGTTTCAAGCAATAAATATTGGAATATTTCTCTTTTTTCCCTATTTCTTTTTCCAATTACGCTGATAGCTTGGCAATCTTTCCTGCATTACATTAGTTCACACATTTTCTTGAATGACGGCGCGTTTTATTGTGTTCCATTTTAAAAGGAAAGTTGCCAATTTCAGCACCGATTTAGGCTCAAAAGTATAAACAAAACCAATATCTAATATGCATACCTTTTTAACTTAAGAAAATATGCCATTTTCAAATCAAATAGGTCACATTTCAGTTCAATAATGTCGTTTTTAAAATCAAAAAGTCAATTTGCATTTCAAAGATGTCGAAATACATTTTCGCGACACAAGACTGTAGGCAGCCTCAAACACAAAAGTATTTTAAGAAAAGATGAATTCTAAGAAAATGCATATTCCTTTTCATATATTTAGAACTAGAAAGTGCTAACTATTTTTTTGGATTTTCACACACATCAAATGATGTGATCAGATCATTTTTTTTATGAAGCAGAAAAATGGTGGAAAAAGGCTCACACAAGAAGGAAATTGGAAAAATAAGAGCACTAAAATAAGATATTATAGTCGGGAAATTGGTAGAAGGTTAAAACGCAGTGCTGGAGAAGTTGAAAACTTCCTTAAGGACCCCGAAATTTATGCGAAAAGACGACCAGAGAAGACGAAAAGAGCAACGATGTCATCTGAGATGCGCAGAATCCTTCGATAGAAATCGAACAAGATATTGGAACATCTGACAGTATTCGCACGATGCAACGCATACTGAAAAGCTCACCAACCCTTCAATGTCGCTGTCTGAAGTAAAAACCACTATTAACACAGAGATATAAAGAAAAGAGGATTGAATTTGTGCGAACACACGTGACGTGGAAAGACGAATGGAGATGCATACTCTTTTCAAATGAAAAAAGTTTCACATTGGACGGACCCGATTTACAAAAGGAGGAGAAATTTCTAACCTGTCGTCATAGCAAACCAAGAGGTTTCGTGGTTTGATAAGTCAATTCTTACAATGAAAACAAAGTAATAGAAAAGATGGAAGGACAACAATGGACTTTCCAGCATGATAACGCAGTAGTTCATACAGCCAAAGTTGTGAAACAGTGGTTTGAGAATGAAAATGTTGCAGTTTTAGATTGGCCATCACTCCACACCTAAATATCATAAAAGAAATAGGAGATGGCTTACAAGAAAAAGTTATGGGTTCAGAAAACAATTCCAAACCATAGAGGAATTGAAAACTACAGTAACAACTTTTTGGAACGAGATTTCCTTGGAAAAAAAAGAACATTTTTTTTTCTAAGCAAAGTAGAGTTTTCGATGTTATAAACCGAAATTACAGAATTATTAACCCTTTCAGTGCTATGAACCCATATATGCGTTCGGTAATATCATTCATCATGGGCTATGAACACATGTAAGCCTAGAAATATTAAAAAAAAAAAAAAAAATAGCATAGTAAGAATGCGTTTTCAACTGCGCATTTGTAAAATGCTTTATCAGAGTTTTTTATTAGGCTTTTGTGTGTAAATATTTATTGCGCGTTTGCGGCTTTTGCAGATATTGTTCAGATTATTTCAAGTCCAACCAACATATTTTGCATTGAAACTTCAAATATTTTCAATTACCATAACGACAGTGGTCTAATATTCTTTTACATGTACCATCCAACCAAATTTTGACAAACAGAGGGAATTCATAATGGTAAAACTAACAGTTCACAATGACTGCTGTATCTACTGTTGCAGCGAAAAAAACCACTATATAGAATAAATAAAATTTTAATCTAATAATCATACCGCGCCGTTGCGAGATTTGTCTTAGATTCTTTACTTATATTACGAATAAATAAATTAAAAAGAACTCAAGTACATTATATCTCCCTATTGACAAGTCAATTTAAAAAATCTCATATAAAACAAGAATGACTCCTTCATAATCATTATATCTAAGTGTAAATTAATTTTTCATGAGGAATGAACCCAACTAGGACAGAGTTTAGGTCTAGTTATCGTTCCAGCTATTCTGGTGCAATGCTTTGTGGGTACGTGCTTATCGGCAGCCTTTTCATTTTGGCTTCCAGGAAGTTCAAAGAAGTCTTTTGAGAGGCAGCTTACGAGGAGATGGTCTTTACATATTTACGCTCAAGCAATCTATGTTTTTCAATTAAAATATCTGAGATGCCCCGGCACAGATAATGGACGCTTGCCGCACAAAAAGCCGCAGCCATCTTCATGGTTTTTATACTGCACCAGCATCCTTTGTGTTTCAAACTAAAACTCGTTTTTAATTAATTAAAAACCCAGAATTACTTTTTAGGATTTCTGATATAAATGAAGGAGTAACCCATTCCTCGGGCATTTCCAACGTAAATCTATATAGCAGTCTAGATTTACGCTTTAATTAAGTTCACTAGAATAGTCCTTGATTAATGGCTGAGGTTTGATAAATCGTCTTCTATGGGAACACAAGGTACTGTAAGGCGGTTACCCAAAAACCAATTTAAGAATTGATTTCAAATTCCCCTTCAAAGAAAGCATATGCTTTCTGGATTTCCCGCTATTAAAAGCTTATATTCTTTTAGAAGAGAATAACCATGACCTATTATAATTTTCAAATTAAGTTCTACATCAGTCTTTACTTTTAACTTGAGAAAATTAGTATTTTGCAATACATATATGTAAAAATGATACCCAATATTTTTGTAAAATCTATACATTTCGGTTGAAAATTCTGTAGGATAACAAATAAAATTGAAATGCTAATAAAAAAAAATTTAAAAACTAGTCCCATTATTGTCCGTCACCAAATTCCTAATTTAAAAACGTTTTCTTTAGTACTTGCAATAAAAAAAATGTTCTCGAGAACTTACATATACGTATGTCTACTAAAATTACAATTAGTTGTACTTACATTGTTTAGCGGACATTGTTAAGTAATTTCACAACTGCTTATAAAATCCACCAATTTCATGCAGTATAACTCATGAAGTCCAATGTTGATTCGCTCATTAAGCTGAACAATTTACTAAACTCTGATATACATACTATGTAGCTAAGGTAACTAAGCTCACAGACAGAAATATGAATCGGATAGACGAGGACGAAGACTTGCATTCAGACAAACTTATGCACAGACTTTTTCGCCCTTACAATTTTAATATGTGTAGAGATTATGTGGTCGTATACTAGAAAAAATTATAAAACTTTTAATTATTTTGAAATTTAAATTAAGTTTAAAAATTATATTATTATCACGCCAAAATATTTATAAAAATAAAACTGCTAACGTCCAATGTTTAATGTACTCTTATTCTTATAACAATTTGAAGTTACTATTTTCGCACATATAGAAGAGTTTCACGTAATCCATTCCAAAAAAAATTGTGTAATACATTAATTTTATTGGTCTTACTTCATTGCATGGCAAAATCTTTAAAAATCACAATTGGATCAATAATTTTTTAGCTCCTTCCCACTAAATTGAAAAAAAAATTCAGTTTCGTTGAAAGCCTATACCTTAAAAATATTTTTTAGTGACTTAACCACTTCAGAATAGATAATGGCATCGATTAAAGAAAAATAAATCGAATAGTTTTACTTTGTGAACCATGTTGAATAATTACTTTTTCAAACTCACAAAATTACCATCCAATTTGTCGCTCTGTATCGAATTGCTGCTTACAAACCGGCTTCTACGCTTTTAATTGCCAAAAATACCAATTCTTTATGCTCTATCAGTCAGTAGTATTTATATAAGTTATCGGTTAACACCGATTATTGCAAATTGAAATCGATCACAAATTATGTCGCAAATTTATCTCGTGGCTACCGTTGATTTGCATCGATATAATAAATGTAGTTTTGCGTCAATATTAAAAAGCTATTTATATGTTGATTTAATTAAAAATGCTATTTATTGTAGATCCTATAATGTAGTCGATTTACTTTAATGTATTTAAAAAGGTAGCCGTCCACTGTATGAAACTTTGAGCGAATCGGTAATATCATGGGATGCTGCCATCATATAACCCATTTGCAAATTTTAGTGGCAAAATTGGAGGGAACTACACGATGAGATGAATCGATTGCTACCTGTTCACAAACACCCTCTAAAATTTCGAGAGCGGCGCGTAAACATCAAGACATTTCACGGATCATTGCTCGCTTGGCAAACAACGATACATCATAAAAAGCGGGGGTGGTGTTGGTGTTAGGTGCGACGTTCTTCGAATGAAACTTTTAAATTATCTTGTGTGAAAGTGTGCTTACCGTGAATCTTCCATGGGAACGACGTCTTTGACGGGCGATGGAATGTTCGCTTCTCCGTGACAAAATGCCTGCAAGAATGTCTTTGAAACGATGAAACTGCGCCAAACTGCCATCTGCAATGCGTGTCGTGTAAATTATGAATTGCACTGATTATATGATATATATATAATATAAGATGGCCTTTTAACACTGGAACTACAGCCACTAATGTTTTTAATTTTGATAATTTTTGACACCATTAAAGTGATGTTCTCTTACATTTAAATTAGTAATTATGAATGGGAAAATGTTTTTTATAATATCTATAATATCGTAATTTTGAACCTGAATAAGCTTTGGTTTAACTTCTAAGAGATAAATTTTACAAAATGTATTTAATTCAAGCAGTAAAAATCAATTTGACTGGGTTTGGTAGTTATGTTACATTATGAAATATTTCGTTTTATAAATTTTTGTTGTATTTTTTTTAAACTGATATTAATTCTGTCAACAAATATTTAAAAAATGGAATTATTAAGGATACATTCAATGTCACTTATAAGAATACTATATTTTTCTATTTAATATTTAAATTCCTAATAGAAGCCGTCTTTGGTTTTCGAAGAGAAATTGTTTAGTTATTTTTAAAACGTTCGCCAAGCTGTCTACTAGAAACGCATATAATAAGTAAATGAAGAGAAATATAGAAATAAAAATAAGTAGCATTTTATTTTATTAAAAATAGTTTCCACGTGTTTCTTGATTTTACAAAAGACAAGTTACAATGAAGTTTTTATCTTAAATTATTAACATTACCCTAAAAAGCCTCTATAGATTTTTATAAAATTCTTAATTAATGCCAGTTTGTTGTGAATATCTTTATTATTTTGTTTTGCTTGAAACGTTGAATTTTCGGCAGTTGCTTGGAATTTTCTCGATCGGCATTTAAACTTTCACTGAGAAAAATATCATCCCGTTTTTATTATTAAGAGTTCAATAAATATATTATTTATGAAAGTAAGGGGTTGAATTTAGGGATGTGCTTAAGTACGTATTTCATTATTTCTGTTGTATGGTCTGTTTTAACAAAATCCAACCAAAAATGTGTTTCCAATACAAACTTTTATATCCTCTCTTGATTCCCTAAGGGCCTAAGGGGTTGATTTCCAAGAAATCATAAGAAATATGTACGTGTTGTGGAGTACTTTTACCAAGCTTTAATTCAATAGAACCGTTAATTAATTTTTCTCCATATAAATTTTGAAACCTCTTATAACCCCTTTAGAGTTTGAATATTGAAAAATCGCTTCTAAATGAGTCTGTACATTAAAAAATAATACTACTCACCTAATTTCATATTTGTAGCTTGATATTTACATAAATAATAAAGCAGATTAAATAGGGTTAATATTATATAATATGTACTTCATGTGAAATATATTTGTGTATCTATTTATGACTTTTCAAGTGCGGGCGTATCCCAACTAACAATTTACAAGAGTCAATTCTCACACTTTGAAATTGACTTATAAATATCTTATTAGTTTTTTCATAAAGAAATGCTTCGCTTAAAAGCTTTATAAATAATTTTTCTAAAGATTATTTCTTTATAGCGTATTTATATTTTACCACTTTAAGAAATTGTTCCATATTACTTTTAAAAGCATTCGCAGAGTTTATCTTTGATAGAAACTCTTCCAAATAAGATTGACTTTTGAAAAGATATGTTATTTTGATTATTGCCATACAATATAATAATCTTGTGTTAGTGTATTATAAGTAATAATAAAGTAAGAAAAAATTCTTTTAAGAGCGTCAATTCAAACTTTTTTAAGAACAAATGATTGAACTCTGGAACTGCGATCTTATAAAAATTATTACGAGTCAAATTCGATAAAGATCTTTTATGAAAACTCATAGTCTCATGATTTTATACTAAGTTAAAATGAGATTTTTATAAAAATAAGGTATTCTTTAAGAAATATATATTTTTCTTCCAGTATTCTTAAATATTTTTTTTTGTTTTTTGTTTTTTTTTTTTAACTTAAAGTTAGAAAACGAATTAGTTAATCTCTTAGAGGTTTTCAAAAGAAAATATAATTCATTAAACGAAAATTATGCACATGTGTAACAAAACATACTCAATCTTATTTGAAATTTATCGTGTAAGTAATGCTCTTAATTTTTTTTTTCACACGTTCTTGTAAGTGATTTATTCAAGTCTTCAAATCCCCCAATGCTTGGTTAGTAATTCTCTTCAGAAATTTTTAAGAAATAATTTTTTGAAGTTATTATTTTAGTTAAAGCCTATTTAAATTCTCGTGAAATTGTTGGAAGGCTTTATAAGACTCTGTTTTGAGTAAAACGCTTTTAAAAGTCTTAAATCCAGTATTCTGAGAAACAGAGAAGCAAAAGCTGTCTACAATTTAGTTGCGATTCATACGAATTAATTTTTACTGGAATTTAATGGTTTTAATGGAAATTAAGGTTCCCTTTTTCACTAAGCGGTACGATAATATATTGGAACAAACTTATTAATGAAAAAGGTTGTTAATTTCTATGCAAATTACGACGAAGGAAAGGAAATAGTTAATACGGTTTATTCATTATTCCTTTATCCTTGTTTGAGTGAACGATTACTTATCTGAATTATATTGAATTTTTTTTTTTTCTGGGGAGGACACCGGGCTTTCTGAGGGAGACCGCGCCCACTCCTACGCCCACTGGTTATGCGCATGTATTTGTAACTTCTTTTTTTGTGTGTATTTTGGCTTAGTTTCCCTCACAGTAAACAATTTTACAAGGGTTCGTAGATTTCGAATAAAACCGAACCTTTTTAAACATAGTTATATGGAGAAAAAATTCGGATCGAAGAATGGTTCACATTTTGCAAAATATAGCACATTTATGAATGTGGGAAATGATATGTCCTTTGATTGTTAGTAATTCATAAATTAGATTAAGAATGGGTTTTCGTTTATATTCATTTAAAGTGCAAGCCGGTGGCATGTGCTTCAAGAGTCCGCGACAGAACTCATTTCACAATAGTTTCAGGATTTAAATTTATTTACTTAGGTACCTTTGGGATATATTTCCAGTTTAAGTATCGAATGTGAAAAAGTTAAATATGAAACATTATAATATTTATTTAACACATCTTATTTTCACTATTTCGTATCAAGTGCTCGAATCGGGAGTAATTCTTCAAGAAAAAAGTTATTAACGACTTTCACGATTTAGTAAAGAATCGTTTAAAACGATTCACTAGCGAAAGTCCAAATAGTCAGATAGCTGATTCGTTTTCGATTTTTTTTTCTATTTTTCGATATCGTTAAAATAATTCTTGCTCGACTCACTTACGAATCTTTTGGCTTGTTGAGCCTACGCCGGAGATGCGTAGATGTGAATATGTTGATCTATTTTATATATGTGTGGGATCGATCGCACTTCTCATCAAAACTCGCAATTCTCGAAGATTTCGGCGACCCGTTATCGGAGGTCAGTTAGTCAGAGCATCAGAGCGCAAATCTGAAGGTCGCAGGTTCGACTCCCCTGTCGGAATCTGGCCCGATCTTTCGAGTAATAATTTTATATATTTTGTTGGCCTGCTGGGTAGTAACTTCTGGTTTTTTTTTCCAACTAAAATACGTATGCGAGGTTTAAGTTGCTTTCGTTTTAATTTTCCACTTGTAGAATTATGCCTTTAAGAAATCAATATTTTCTTCGTATATGTTTTTTCATAAAACCCTGTCCTTCAAAACTTTAAGAAAGTTGAGTTAGACAAATCCAAATTTGTATGAATAGAGTTTTATTTTTTTGAAGTATGGTAGAAAGTATTGAAGTAAATAAAAAATTAATATCGTTAGGGATAGAAATAAACAAATTATTGGTTTGTGTAAGTAGATCAGGAAATGTGCAATTCTACGTGCACTCCGATTATTTCGGTTGATCAAAGGCGTTGCTGCAATGATACATGCAATGCAATTAGTCACGAACCCGGGAAACGAGGGCAAGACGAAGGGCTCCGCGTGTTTTCTTGCATAACTACTCCCCGTCGAGGTGCAATCAATCCGATCGGACAGTGAACGTAAACGTTAAGAAAGTAGTCTTGAACTTGCCATTTCGTTGTTCTGTAATTTTGCTGAATCAGGCCGCCCCGCCTTGAATGAAACTTGTGAATGGAGCGACGACGTGGAGGTTAGAAAAACATAAAAGTCAGAATTTTCGCGTACCACACGGATTTTATCGACCTGAAATCCCCGGTGCCACAAATAACCGATTCTGGCCTGAAATCGCAACAATCCAATTAGCCAAAGAGCCGGGGAGTGATGAGCTCAACCGGAAAATCAGTGCAGTGACCGGGCCCAATCGCGAAGTGAAACTGCCTTGACAGCATTATCGCGCTGGAAGTACCTGCAGAGGTGTTGCGTAATTAATCAACTCGATGCGATGCACTTTGTCATGGGTTTTCACTTTTTGCCTTAATTAATTCACCGCTTTTGTGCACTCGAGAGCCGGCTCCGGCAGCATGAGCGTCCGGAACGACAGCTTCGATTCGCGCGGCTCTCTGGATGGTTTGAGGCCCTGACGCTGACGGGCGATGGGCTCTGTGCTGGTTTCTAACGCTGATTAAAACTGCTGGATGTGATTTGCATAGAACCGCTACAGGTGGTATTAATTATGATAATCAAAGCAGATGTCTCGTTTTTCGCGTTTAAAAGACCTTTACTACTAAAGTTCTAGAATAGACAAACAATCATATTATCTTCTATAATAATAATAACAGTGAGTTATTTTAAAATTTCTCTTATCAATATTCTAAACTCAACATTTTTTTGCCTAGATCTACTAGATTGATTCGGAAACACATTACAAGTAACAAGCAGGAACGAATACTTAACACATTACCGACCGCAATTTTGTGTAAGAGAAATTCTCTCGCACCAAATGCATTTTCTGCCCTAAGTATCTCTTAAATTATGTTTTGAATCTATAAATAGGGATGTGGTCCGTAAAGTATTAACATACACATATAACTGACGGGGTAGTATGTATTATTCTGCATTCTGCGTTTAAAATATTCAATATGGCGGTTCCAAAGTAACGAACTTTTCATTTTATTTATTTATTAAAATTTTACAAATATGAGTACTCAGCATTGAAAATGGAAGCCTCCGTATTCTAAAATTATTTACTATATCACAAATACACAGAATTAAATAAAACTTTTTTAAAGATTAAATCGAATATCCCTCAAAATTTCAGAACCCCTAAAAAGTATGAAATAATTTTACGATTTTACTACATGTTTGAAGTCGGCACGGAAATAATTTGCCCCATCTTTATTTAATTCTGAATGATTATTATAGTGTCAAATAGTGCAAAATATGTGGGTTATTTATTCCTATGTCAAATTTCAACTTCCTACGTTGTATGGTTTCTGAGAAAATCGGATGTGACAGGCGGTGTGATCTTATAAAGATACCGTTTTTTCATCCTTTTGAGGTACGGAACCCTAGAAAGCTTTTACCCCAAACTTGATTAATTTAATTCGGTTCGCGAAATGAATGTAGAAACACTTTAATTTTGGACGAATTTCAAATTTTACACTAAAGTTGGACTAAAACTAGTAATAAGTAATAAAGGAGGATTTTTGTTTCGATTTTTGCTCCCGAGTGTAATGTGATTGAACATTTGAAAATTTATTTTTGAGAACTACTAAAAAGGATATATAACAAGCCGTAAAGTAGACCTACACACTTCCACATTATACCATTGTCGCGCAATAACATTGCTTCTTATATACCCCATTCATTCCAATCCACGGGGTGAATCTGTTAAACTATCGCTTTTACGTAAAAGTGATGTTATACTAATTTTAACTGGGGAGGAATACCGTTCTTATGGTACTAAAATCATTATAGGGATGCGAACAAAATATTAAAGATTACCACTGAAAGATGTGCTGCCGACTCGAAGTGCCCAAGAAGTGGCTACACTCTAAACGATTTTGGTGTAATATTACTCCATTTTTGGAAGAAAATTAAATAACCATTATGAAAGTATTAGAGGCTAGCAAAATTACACTTAAAAAAATTACGCAAATGTCTGTGTAAAAATACACTTTTCTTGTGTAAAAGTGTTACACAGATATGCGGAATGTTACCCATGAAAGACGTGAAGTTTGTACAATATATGTGTATTGTTTACTTCTTTAAAGTAGGCAAATTTACACACAGGAGACGTACATTTTTGGAATTAAATACTTCTTTGAATATAGTATTTTTACAATAGAGTTAAGGGGACAAAGACGTTATCTCTAATGAATAGGATAAAAATATAACAAAAATGCCATTGTCGCCGTTGTATTAAAGTATTAAGATTAGTATAAACGAATACATATCACATTTAATTTTTTAAAGTCCCTTAATCTGGATATTATACCGAATATTTTCGACATGACGTCTTAAATTTAAGGAATACCTTCACGGAGTGATTGTGCATTCATTTTGTTTGAATGAGAGAATTTAGATTGTAGATTTACATCAGTTTCTCGTAATTTCACATATTTGGCGTAATTTACAACATTTACAAAGTTGAGTGAATATTACTACCCAAATCTTTAAAATTGTGTAATTCCTCACTTTTTTGCTTAATTACAACAAATATATGTACTTCTACGTTCGTGATATGTAAATTGTTACACAGCAAAAAATTGCTTTTAAGATCAATTTACATTCAGTTTTTAGAGCGTAGTAAATAGAGTGCGTTCGAAAAAATTGTCACGTTCATGACAGTGATAGTTCTCAACAAGCTTTACACAAAGTTTTAAATCGCTGCTTTAATCCATTTAATTGTTACAGAGCTCGAACGACAACTCAGACAAGTGATTTTAAAAAATGTCTCAAGTTGAATATCGTGCTGTTATAAAGTTTTTGACTAAAGAAGGTTTAAAGCCAACACAAATCAAAAAAAAAAAACAGGAAACTATTTACGGTGACTTGTGTTCATCATTTTCAATAATAAAAAAAGCGGCCAAGTGCGAGTCGGACTCGCCCATGAAGGGTTCCGTAGCAGCAAGTAACATAATGTAAAAGTTCTTGTTATTATTAGAAAATAATGGTTCACGGTTATGTTTATGAAATTAAATGTTTTTTTTTTTTTATTTTTATATTTGAGTTGATTGAATGAAAGGTAAATTGCGGTTTACGATTTATGACGTATTAAAAAAAACTACGCACTAGATCTCGTTCAAACCAATTTTCGGTGGAAGTTTACATGGTAATGTACATCATATATTTTTTTTAGTTTTATCATTCTCTTATTTTAGAAGTTACAGGGGGAAACCTCAATATCATTTTTGAAGACCTATCCATAGATACCCCACACGTATGGGTTTAATGAAAAAAAATTTTTGAGTTTCAGTTCTAAGTATGGGGAACCCCCAATATTTATTGTTTTTTTTCTATTTTTGTGTGAAAATCTTATTGCGGTTCACAGAATACATCTACTTACCAAGTTTCAACAGTATAGTTCTTATAGTTTCGGAAAAAAGTTGCTGTGACATACGGACGAACAGACAGACATGATGAATCGATAAGGGTTCCGTTTTTTGCCATTTGGCTACGGAGCCCTAAAACGCTGGTCTAAGTTGTTTCGCTGGAGACGAGAATCATTAGAAGATGACAAACGTACGGGAAGTCCTGAGACGGTGACTACTCCAGAAAACATTAAATTAGTGGAGGAAATTGTTCGGAGTGATCGACACTTAAAAACAAAAGAAATTGCAGTATAGACCGAAATTTCCAAAACAAGTGTTCTAAGGATCCTACAAGAATATTTAAGTACGAAAAAAATGTGTGCAATTGAATTCTTAGCGCAGTGCAAAATTTGGAGCTTTACCGTGAGGAGCAAGAAGGATTAATTAAATCAATTGTGACGGGGGCTTAACATAATAACAACTGCACTGCTGATCCCGTACAAAAACTCACTTCGAAAGTAAGACCAAATTTTGACCGAATTCCAGCTATCTCGCTCTTGCTTAAGTCCCTCAGGCAGACAACTTTACAAAAAATCATTCCAATAGTAAATGAAGGTGGCGCTACGTATGTGCACTTGTTTTGGTTTTTTCTAGTATCTTCGCGTGTGATACGTCTTTTTGATACCCCCAATCGATAAATAAAAGTAATCACATGCTTTTTGCACTTGCTCCCACGACTGTCTACACAAATTGCCCGTCACCTCTCACCACTCATCGCCCTCACCAGATGACTCAAATTATTTTCCGTTGCAATCAGATGTTAGAATAGTTTTACGTCCATCCAACAGATGGCTACGGCATTTTGTGATACAGCTTTTAGCTTTGGTTGGTATATATGAGAAATATGAAGGTAAGACGAGGACAGGAACAATGACTTTTACATCTATCTCTGTTATTCATAAGTCTCCAGCTCATTGCCGCGAGGGAATTTTTTGTGAAAAAACTTAAAATTGATTGTAATTCTAAAAAAAAAGGGTCGTGAAAGTTTAATTCTTTTTAATTGGCGTCAGTTTAAACATAATTGTACGGTATTTTAGGACTTTTAATAGCATAATTTACTCCATGAGTTTTGAGCCTGTGCTAAAAATGGTCTCATTTTTCAGACGACGGTTAGCAGTTCAGGTCTTTCATGTCAGTGCCGTCGTCTGCGCATGTATTTCCAGTTTGTTTAATATGCGTAAATAATGGTATCCTATTTAGACCATTACAGCAATGTTCCTATCAATTATCAGCGACAAAGATGTTTTTGTCTATCATTTTAGGACTAAATATTAATGTTTAAACATTCATTCAGTTTACACTTGGGGACAGAGATTGACACTTTTTTTACATAAAAAGAAGGATAGGAGATAATTTTCCAGATTACATATAAAAAGAGTAAAAGTACACCGCATTACATTATAATTTTCGTTATTAAGATTTTACATTCATTTTTATTTTCCAATGACGGGGACGACCGTCAGACATATCAACCTTTCGAACCTTCGAATCGAGGAGTGAAAGGCATTCGTCAAAACCGAAGAGCAAACAAATCAAGATTATCCCAAAATGGAAATCCGTTCGGTGAATGCATTTCCCATAGTTTTTAAAACATCTTAAAGTCACGAAACATGCAAGAGACCAAGGAGACGTGCACTTTCGATTTCTGTTCTGCTTGCGACCAATTCCAGCGTTGATGGCACTTTTACTTTACTCCGGCCTCCTTCTTACTAGACATGCCTGCGACGATGACTAGAAATTTTACTTTTTTACTTATAACGGTGAAATTTTGCACGATGCTGCACCGTATTTACATATTTAATTTTAATCGTGGCAATTAATTAAATCATTTCATTTGCCTGATGAATTAGGTGTGTGGATGCGCGAATGAAAACCAAAAGATGCATTTATCATCGCGAAAATAAAAAGTGACTCTAAGATGAAGTGGATTTTTATCAGATTTGTAATTTGAATATTTCGAATGTTTAATCTTCAATAAACTTCCAGAATTAAAAGTGAAAGCACATAAATTTCGTTAATGATGGAAGTAAAAAATAAATTTGATTTTGGAAGTTCTGTCAAAATATGGATAAATTACGATCGCATATTTCGCCCATAAATTTCATATAACGCTATGAACAAAATGCAACTCATTTCGAATTCGAAGTTTTTGAGATTTTCCCTGGCAATTAGCAAAAGAAAAAACTACGAACGAGGAGAATTTGTATATAGGGGTAAAAATAAAATTCAATCTTCTAAGCTAGATATGAACTCACCACAAATATGCTTTCAACACTCAGAAAAAAATTTATTAAAATCAAGCAAAAACGTAATCAAAATTAATGAAATACGAGCCAAAGGAACATTTCTTTATTTTAAGTTTATCGATCGAATAGATTTAAGGGACTACTACCGGTTATAATTTTGAAAAATTCAATTTTTTTTTTTTACATTTTTCAACTCAATATACCTTCAGAAATCACGTCTCAAAATTTTATTTGGATATTCCCAAAAATATAAAAGTTACAGCAGTTTAAGCGTGCCCGCCTATTATATATTTATAAGTAAAAAAAAAACTTTAAACGTGATTTTCTCAAAATGACCTTTTATCAAATGGCGGACACACTAACTCCGAATTGGCCCAACCGATTGGGCTCAAATTTGGAGTGCTTCTTTATTTAAGTATTCTGCACAGGAAAAAACCACAATATTAGTCAAAATTCAATCCAAAAAAATGTAGCTAGTGAAAACAAGTGAAAAAATAAGCGATTTTTTGAAAAAAATTTTCAAACGTCCGCCATTTTGTTTTTTTAATCATTTTTTGACATATTCTGGTTTTTTCCTATGTAAGGGACATTCCTTAATAAAATGCCGTTTAGTTTATTTGTTTCAGACTCTTCGTTTCTGAGATGAGTTGTCCGCCATGGGACGAGTCATTTTTTGAGCTACCACTACCAACTTCGGCACCCTCTATAAACAAGGAAAAAAATGATAAAAATAAAAATTTTTTGTAATATTTGAAAGAATTATTATCACCATGCAAAATTTGAAATTGATATATAATAAAGGAGCTGAGAACAAAATTATTAAAAATTATGCTGTTTTTTTGCAATCTAACCGGTAGTAGTCCCTTAAGTAAAATATTTTTCAATTTTAAGATATATTATAAGATTTAAGAAAGTATATCTTTAAAAATAGATGCTAATTTTTCTGAGTGAATGCGATAAATCTATAAATTTCATCGGATAAGATAAAATGCAATCGCCTAAAAACGCTTTAACTGCTTTATTTATGAGTTTGTTTATTCAATATTGTTTTCATTATTTATAAATTCTGTGAGCAATATGCTCCCAATAGTGACAAAGATGAGAACTGTCCATATTTCTTTGTTTTGTAGAGAACATTTCGGCTGCGCAACACAATTTTGTATAAATGTTAATAAATGGCTTAATGACTATTATTGCTGGCAAGGTGTGGTGAATCGGCTTTCTAAATCATGAAATCTTCCCTGTCGTTAATGAAAAATACGTTTTTCCTAAAAAAATCAAGAAAATGCAAAACCGATTGAGTTTTAAGCGTTTTCACGAAATTTTCTAAAACGTTGTAGCAACTTTGATTCGTGTTAAAGGTCAGATTTGTTGTCACTTGTACTTTGTGATAAAGCATTTTTCAATACAGCTAAAATATAAATTAGAATAATTACGATCTATGAAACGCGTTTTAAATCATTTTGAGACTAAAATGTGTCCTTTTCGAATTACTTCATAAGTTTTAGTACAAGAAGTATACAGGGTGTTCAGAGGTGGGAGGTCAATACTGCAGGGGGTGAAAGGTCAGACCGAGACAAGCAAAAAATCGTATGGGTGGGGGGGGGGGGGGGGGGGGCATCTCGCACCGTTTGGCAGTTACAGGGTGATTCGTAAATCAGGATTTTTCCTTATATGGGAACCGCTCTTGTATTTTTATCTTTTTTTCTACGTATCGCAGTGGCCCCAAACTGATTTCAAAAAATCACTATTTGGAAGCCCTTTCCAAAAAAGTTTACACCACCCCCCTATCCCCAACCCCTTGGCCACAATCCCCCCTGGAAGTTGAAAAAATTAACTTTTATTTCACGATTTTTCACCTTTCGCCCCACTTTTCTCCGAAATTCATGTTATTAACATACCTACTTTTTATTTTTTTTAAGTTGCCTATCTAATTACCTTTCCAAAAAGGTGCAACATGCCCAGGTAGAAAAGGGTTGCAAAAGTCCTGAAATTAAAACATCCTCACAGGTACCTAATTACTTTATTGCACCATAATGGAAAAAGTCGTTAAGTAAACAATTTTTATAACAGCAAGTTCGGAAATGTTTGTTTAAGAAACAGAGGTAATACATTTTTATTTTTTCAGCAAAACAGTAATAAAATAATAAATGTAATCTCGTTAAATAGCGTTATTAGATTATTATATCCAGTATTGACTCCTAAGTATCCTGACGCTCCGTTTCTAATACCTCCTATGAATTATGGTATAAAAATGGGTGAGTTTGAAAGGACATTGACCACAGTTGAAGAAGCAAGCGAAAAGAACGGGTGTTTAATAGAAAAAATTAAGATAAAATGGCAGAATTCAGTGTTGACGAGTGTGCCGATATAATTTACGTGCACGGTTTAGTAGAAGGAAATGATAGTGAGGCCGTACGAGAATACCAAAGGAGATTCCCGAATCGGCGGGTACTCAACAGAAGGGTATTTTCAAGGACTTTCAGAAGGTTAAAAGAAACCGGAAGTGTAACCGCCCCCAGAGCAGAAACGCGAGCAGGAAAATCGGCCGATTCAGCGGACCCCGACCAACAAATCCTCAACATCGTCAGGAACAGCCCTGTAATAAGCATCAGGCAGGTCGCACGAAGGTCAGGATTGTCTTCAGGGAGAGTTTGGACCGTTGTGAACCGAGAGGGACTACATCCATACCACCATATCCCGGTCCAAGCACTAGGGAAGGAGATTCCGAAGGACGATTGCAATTTGCACTTGGCTGTTCGAGTCTGACATCGAAAACAGAAGGTTTCTAGACCGAATTCTGTGGACGGATGAATCGCAATTCACCCGGGATGGTATCACAAACTTACACAACCTCCACACCTGGTCAGATGTGAACCCACATAGGACCAGGTGTCGGTCCTTCCAGCAAAGATTTAGTGTCAATGTCTGGGCTGGCATCATCGGCAACCAGTTGATAGAACCCTTCATCTTGCCCCAAGTGCTGAATAGTCAGCTATACTCGGACTTTTTGGAGAATACCCTTCCGGATCTGTTGGAGGACATCCCCCTGGCCACCAGAAGCGCAATTTATTTACAGCTCGATGGAGCACCTGCGCATACTGGGAACATTGTTAGGGCAAGGTTAAATGAAAATTACCCAGAGCTCTGGATTGGACGAGGTGGACCGATTCCTTGGCCTGCTAGGTCACCGGACCTTACTCCACTGGACTTTTTCTTATAGGGAATGATGAAAGATGAAGTTTACTCAAGACCAATCAACACCAGAGAAGAATTAGTTACCAGGATTGTGACTGCAGCCACGAAAATACGGGAGAGACTGGCTACCATAGACCTCAAACGTGAAATAAAACGAAGGCTACTTGCATGCATCGAAACTAGCGGAGAACATTTTGAACAGCTTTTAAAGGACAAACGTTTTAATTGTAATTAGTTTTTAAGGGGGTAGTCCAGTGAAAACGACTGTTTTTTCAACGATTTTTTTTTCATATTAGAAGTCAATTTTTATTAAAAAACTTTTTGATATATGATAGTACAACTATTAAAATACACAAAAAAAATTTTTTTTTTTGTTTTCGATGATTCATCCCGACAAAATGGCCGCTCCAAAAAAAAAATTTTTTTGTTGGCGGACGTCGAATCTCTGCAACGGTTCATTTGAAACAAAAAATTCAAATGAGGTTTTAATCTGTAGAACATTGGCTATCGTCGGAACTAGAATTATTAATTTTCAATAAAAAATAACAAAATGGCGGCATTTCGAATTTTTCAGGTGTTTTTCGGGTGCTTAATTTGTTTATAACTTTGTAAATAAACAATGGATTTTAATAATTCTAGTTCCGACGATAGATACACAATCAAGAAATATACAGCTAAATTTTTAGATCAATCGGAGCAAAAGACTCTGAGATCTGACGTCCGCCGAGTCAAAACATGCTGTTTTCAGAAAAACGCGTTTAAAGTTTTTTATGCGGAAAAAAGCTAAAAAAATTAATTTTACCTTAGTCAGCGATGCCTGCTCCATACATAACGCGATGCCTCCTCCATACATAACTAACCTTAAATACAAAGCAGAAGGACCTAGCCCGTTATAAACCGAAAAAAAATGGGCGAAGCAAACAGAAATACAACAGTCCTCCTTGCTCCGAAACACGCCAGGGGACCTTCGAGCGCTCGGATTACACGTCTCTCGAAAACTCTCTGTATCTTTAAAACTATTCAATATTTTGCTTAGATATTTTAAGGGAGTATTTTCTAGGTGTAGTAGAGTAGATTTAAGCAAAAAAACAAAAAACGAAAATTTTTTTTTTTTTCACTGGACTACCCCCTTAAGCGAACAAAATGTATTTTTAGTAAACTTAAGTATAATTTCCTAAAAATTCGAATTATCATGATATTCTGTAAAAGGATTTTTGTAAATAAATTTTCGTATCCTTTTCCTACCTGGGCATGTTGCACCTTTTTGGATAGGTAATTAGATAGGCAACTTAAAAAAAATAAAAAGTAGCTATGTTAATAACATGAATTTCGGAGAAAAGTGGGGCGAAAGGTGAAAAATCGTGAAATAAAAGTTAATTTTTTCAACTTCCAGGGGGGATTGTGGCCAAGGGGTTGGGGATAGGGGGGTGGTGATTCCAAATAGTGATTTTTTTAAATCAGTTTGGGGCCGCTGCGATGCGTAGAAACGGTGCGAGATGCCCCCCCCCCCCCCCCCCCCCCCACCCATACGATTTTTTGCTTGTCTCGGTCTGACCTTTCACCCCCTGCAGTATTGACCTCCCACCTCTGAACACCCTGTATAATTAATTGCAAATCTGATGAATTTAATAACCTTTTAAAATTTATAGATGATATCTGTCAGAGATAAGTGCAAATTAGATAAATGCCTTAAGTTAAGTATGTTTTCTTCTTTGTATTGTACAAAAAATCTGCAGGACTCCCTGAATAACGAATTAATAAATCGTAATTGTGAAAAGGCAGATTCAAGTTATGTAAAATATTCTTTTAGTTTACTTATTTTCAGGATTTTCCACAATTTTTGAAAAACTTTAGACATTTTAAGGTTAGTTACCTAAGGAATTGTAGGCGACCACCAAAAATTTGATTGAACGTTCTTAAAAAGTTTCAATCCGTGAAGAAACTCCAAATTCAATCCAAGCCGAAATTCACAAAATAAACAGGTGTGAAACCCCGAATTTATAGTAGATCTAAAAAATAAAATAAAGCTAATAATATGATTCGATATTGTAATTTTTTATACTAAATGCACAACCAAAATATGTATATCTTGTTCAAATAACTAATTTCGTAGTTAACTTGACAATTTTTTGTTTTTGATTTTCATCTAAAAAGTTGCTTGTAAACATGAACACAGAAGTCTACTTAAAAATTATAAAAGCATGTTGTAATTCAAACTATATATTTGATTGAAACGATATGACGGAATTAGTTCAAATAACGAGCCTCGTTGTTTTCTCGAGTTCTAAAATGCCATTTATTACCAAACTGAGTTATAAATATTTGTGACCATTATAATTCGACTTCACTTTTTCATTTATACTAGCTCCCAAAGTTCTATATGTATTAAATCTTTCTAAGAAAAGTTAATCATAAAAAACAGCTATGGAGAAACGTAACTTTAATTGCGATTTTCAGTTCTCGTTCTGTTAGAACTCAACAATCCTAAAGTCGCGTAGCAGCAATGACTAATGGTTTTTAAAACAAAAATTGGTCATGTTATCTTATAAAGAATATCTTGTCAATTTAACGTAGATTAAAATTTAAAGTTGCTTGAATTCTGGTAAAGAACCTAATAAAGTAAATTCTATTAAAAATAACATGCATTCTCGTTATTTCAACTAGGTATAATCTGGCAAACGAGATTTAAATCGCAATGTTTTTACATTTATAAAGGTTCCATTAGTAAAAACTTTTGTTTTCAAACGCGATATATTTTCATTCCAAACGCCATTATAATCAACATTTCTGCATTAATTACAAAGGCGTTTTTTGTTAAATGTTAAACGCCTTTAAATTTTCAAATGCTTCAATTTTCAAACTGAATATAAACACTTTTGAACCAAACGTGACACGTTTAATCAAACACTCTTAAATAAAACGTATCAACTTTCAATCGAAATGCAAAACCTTTTGAACCAAACGTAGCGTGTTCAACTCAAGAACCAAATGAAGCAATATAATACTCGGTATATAAAACAAATTACTTTAATTTTGAATTAGATATATATTATTGTACATATATTAGTACTGGTATTATATCTACTCGCATATTTGTAGTTAATACCAGATGAAATAATTAATTAAACTTTTACTAGATTCTTCAACTGAAATCAAAAATACCGGGAGTTTTGACTCATGTATTATTATTATTATTGTTAGGGGTGACCCTCATGGTGGGCACTGCGACCAGACGGTCTTTTGTGCCGAAGCCCCTTTACAGTAAAAGACGATCTGCTACCCTAAGGAACGCCAGAAGGTCTTTTACAGAAGATAAACGAGCTTCAGCCGAGTCCAGGAACTCCTGACCGAAGATCTTTCTTCTTAACCGTGCTAAAGCCGGACAAGCACACAAAATGTGTGATGTAGTTTCGTCGTCTTCAAGACACAGACGACAATCCGTCTCATTTGACAGACCTATTTTATATAGGTGGTATCTTAGCCCATGGTGGCCAGTTAGGTAACCTACCAACAGTCTCAGATCCGCTTTACTCAAAGCATTGATTTCAGTGTAGGTATAGGGTCTGACGAGCTCTTTAGCTTGCCGGATCCCAGGGAAGTTATCCCAGTTTATGTACTGTAGATTCCTGACCCATTCTTCTATCACAGCTTTGGACGAAGACCAGCCAATGCTGCAGAAGGGCTCAGGATCCTTGAATCGAGAAGATGAACCTTCCCTGGCAAGTTCATCAGCAACCTCATTTCCCTCAACGCCGGAGTGTTCGACTCATGTAAAATCAAGTTGAATTGTTTTGGTATGAATGCGATTTTCGTTTGAATAAAAAAAAGTTGAGCTTTCGAACATTTTTATTACGCTTGCTTTTCATTTAAAATACTAACCTTAAAATTCAAATACTTGGACATTTAGTTCATGGATTTGGCTTTGAATACCATTGTTGTTTGTGTAAAAATAGTTCCAACATATTAAAAGCGCGAAGTTTTTGGAAAACATTTGATTTGAATGTTTTTTGGTTAACTTGAATGAGAAAATTTTGACTTAAACAACATTTTCTTTGAACTTGTAGTCAAATATCAAAGAATTTTTAAATAAAGATCATTTTTACTGCCAATGCAGATATAGAGAAGAGGTTACTGATTAATTTTTAATTAATTTTTGAAGATGATCTAACAAAATGCTACAATGGTGTACAATTATATGCCTTTCTGCTATTTCGGTTTGGTTTCGAATCCCTTGCTCAAATTTAATTGCACACTTCCCAGAGGCTTAAAGCAAATATCGCGCTCGATGATTCGGTTTGCTTTGGGCGTCAAGAGTAGAGGCGCTTCCTACAATTTTTGATTGCGTCACCAGTCGCCGGCATAATTTCAATTTTCCACTACCAAACTGTGAAATAAAAACGAGTTTGATGCGATGATGGCGATTTCGCCTAGAAAGCAATTGAAAACGATGCTGCTTCGGAGCCCCAGAGCCCAAATAATTGTTATACCGCGGAGTCAGACGACGACAAAGCTGCCGTCCGAGCTTCCTGCGAAGTAATCGCGTACACCCATTGTTTATAGATTCCGATTTCCATTATTAAATTCGTAATTGCTACGCGAACCCAAGTCGGAGGACGCACTTAAAACAGACAAATCATGGATTCCTTTGTATATCTTTCAGATGGACCATAATCCGCCGCAGCAGCAACGAGGATTAGTGGGTCAGCATCTGCAGCAGGAAGCTATTGATCTGACTAAAGAGCAGAAACAAGGCCGTCGCCGCAATCAGCGCGTCAAACTGAAATAGCACGGAACCGACAGGAGGGAATCACATGGGGAGGCATTCGCCGAGTCAGCAGCGCAACTAGATCCCGAGGGACACAGCATAACCAGTACATATCCCGACCGAGTCATATCAGATTAGAGCTTTTGAGTTCACGAAACATATCTCTCCCGATTCCTGGAACAAGGTACCTCCGCCGCACCGCGCCCGGGCTATGCGGGCTTAATGAAATTCCCTGAACATTTGCCTAGTCGTCGCAGCGCCTCAGATCCAATCTCACGCACCTAAAGCCCCAGTCTCCCGTGATCCGCGACCCACTGAGCCCTCTGAGTCGAGCATCACCATGGCTTTCATATGGCGACGGAGATCGGCGTCAATTGTGAAAATCGTCCTCATATTGAGTGCCATTTGGTTCACAGTCGCTTTCCTAATTTACACTGACGACAGCCGCCGGGGCCAAGGACATAACCTGCCGCTCGGCCTCAAGGTGAACAGCGGGGGCAGCGGCAGTGCCGCTGGAATTGGAAGCAACCTCCTCGATCCTGCAGTCGACGCCATCAATCTAAACGACCTGAACGAAGGAGGCGAGAGCGTCATAAACAACGTTGTCGTTCATCCCCACGAGAAGCACACTCTCAAGGGGAACAGCGAGAACGTGAAGCAGCACCTCAACCCCGCACCGGGGGCGGGCGATGAAGGTGAGTAACTTTTAATTTCACCCTGTTAATTGAATCCGAATTTGCATGCGAATCCCCTGATAGGACAGAGAGTTCGGTCGCCCGGCACTATAAATTCCACCAGTGGGTGCTATAGGCTGGGGCGTCGGAGATCCACTTCACGGTGTCCCTGTGCATTCAGTTTTTCTGCATTTCTAGTGATGCCCACGGCCGCTAGGCGTATCTACCTGTAGTTCTGGTTAATTGAACCTAGGCCCCAGGGCTGAAACAGTTTTTCTCTGGATTCGTATAACAAATAGGTGCTCATGGGGATTGGGAAATGGATTTTCATTCTGGGGCTTAGGTAGACGCCACGATTTCCTATTTAATAGAGTTGCTTTCATGCAGCCTGTGCCCTAGAAATAAGTTTCAAAATAATTAATTTTTTAATGAAAATTTCAAAGCTGAACTCGTCAACTAAACCTTGATACTACTACTACTTGTAATTCATATAAAAATATGTATATAGAATGCCACAGGACCGATACCTTAAGCTTAACCCATTAATGCGCAAAACAAGAATTTTGTGCACCCAAATTCAATTGTACGATTCGAATAGAAAATTGGTGCGATTTACTTCCAAATTCGTATGTAGGGGGTTTCTGGGGATGTTCTTTCAGAATCTGACATTTGTTTTGCATAAAAGCTTCAAAAACCCTATAAATTTTTGGGTTTTTTAAAAAAACTGCCGAATTGTGTAGAACAGAAAATACTTTAAATTAGTCAAAGAACACGTGAGAATTTTTTCAGAATTTTCTTTACTATTTTTGGTTTTTCGGATTTGGCTAATTTTTGAACAACAAATCTCTCTAACAAATCTTGAAAAAATTTACACGTCTTCTTTGGGTAATTATCAATTTTCATCCTATACAATTTATTCGTAAAATTGATCCTTTTTGAGATTGGATTTTTCAAAAATTGGCCAAATCCAAAAAACCAAAAACAGTTGAATAAATTCTGAAAAAATTCACATGTGGTTATATGATCATTCAATAGTAGCAACGAAAAGGTAATCTACTTTGAAAAGAAAAAAGACCAAACAAAATTAGCAGTTTTTTAAAAAACCCAAAATATAATAGGGTTTTTGAAGCTTTTATGCAAAACAAATGCCAGATTCTGAAAGAACATCCCCAAAAACCGCCTATATACGAATTTGGAAGTAAATCGCACCAATTTTCTATTCGAATCGTACAATTGAACTTGGGTGCACAAAATTCTTGTTTTGCTTTGGGTTTTGTTTTGGGTTAAACTTAGCTTCTCAAAGATTCGAGAACTGGCCTTAATTCAAAAATAGAACTCAGCAAAGTACAACTAGGAACTCAAATTCGGGAATACATACTGACGTAGAAATACTGTAAAGATGGTTTCTCTCTCTTAACTGATGCGGAAGCCATACTTACATAAGAGCGATTAACGTATATAGTAGATCTTTGTAAGATTATTATGCATCGTTATTTGCCGAATATTCAAAAGATCTACAAATTCACGAAAGTGGATTTTCATCAACCATGTCCTTAATTAGTCCCGTATCCGTAGTGGATTATTCCAGATGAAAATTAACAGTTCTAAACCTCCTTAATCAACCAAAAGCAGTCTGAACCCTTGTAGCACTACTCCCATATACGGTGCAAATCTTAGTTGTGGTATCTTTAACAGTGTTGAGTGTTGCCTTGTTTAAAACAATGCAGTATTATATGAAGGAAATGCTTTTTTTGATTTTCCATACTTATTGTAAAGACGTATTTGAGAGCGTAAGACTTCAATGCGAAAGAAACGTATCCTACAACAGCCAGAGACGACTGAAGATAAATACCACAGACATATTGGGTTTCATGTTTGTATAAAAACACTTCCCGATAAAGCAGCTGCGTGCAAATAGTGAACGACACTTTTGGTCAACCTCAGAACTCTTTCAGACCGGTTTTTGGAAAACTAAAGCCTAATTTTATGGTTTAAGTTTCAAAGCCGTTTAAATTTACAATTAGATTAAAAATTAAAACTTTGTACCAACTCAGCTTTTGAAAGGAAAAGTAAATTTGGATGGAAGGTTAATTTTCAACTTCCTAAACTCGAACATTTGCTTATGGTTACCAAGTACTTTTTATAAACTTTGTTATGTTAAAGTAAGATCCTTTCACACGATATGAAACTCTGGATGCTTACAAAATACATCCTACCACTTCTTTCTTCTGGTAGCATTGAGATAAAACTTTTCTATATGCATACATATGATCTGATAACATCTTCGTTTAATTCAAATATTGCATTTACACTTCAAATATAACAAAATCAAAGTCAAGATCAACTAAATCAAAACCCGGACCAACCAAATCACAGTCGAGATCAATGAAGTTAAAATCAAGAAACATTTTTTTAAATAACTAACTACTTTTCCAAATTTAAAGGCAACCATGTAAACTTCAATAAAAAATATTTCAACGCGAAAAACTAATACATATATCCATACCAAATACAACTAATTCAAATTCAATTAGTTCGTAATCTAAATAGATATATCAAGCGTAGAATGTCAATAAAGACAATATCAATCAAAACAATAATACAATTTTCAAATTCAATAGCAACCTCTCGCTTAATTCTCCTGATTTTTATTTAGCTTATCTTGGTTTTAATTTGGTTGTCTTTAAATCTGTCCTGATTGTCTTTGAGTTTGATTTCGTTGTGTTTGTTATTGATATGGTTATACTTGAAGTGTAAATGCTATATATTCCTTGTAAGCTCTGTTGAATCCTTTAAATTACAATAGTACACATTTGTAAAATGATGGTAAGGCAATAAAACTTAAAACTCCTGCAATACACTAAGCAGCTTTTACTTACTCTTCTTGAGGTTATATCTTCGCATACGACAAGTAAAGATAATTGCTGAATTTGCAATTTTCAAACCTTTAAATATTTTAATATAATAGAAATTCAATACAAGTTTCCTTCCGTGTTCACTTATTGAAGAAAAACTGTTGATGAAAAGCAAGCATTATGAATTGGCACAGTTCAAATTTCGAAATATTCTTGAAAAAGTAGAAGTGTTCGAAAAGTTGAAGTGGCACACGGTCTTGATTTATCCATAAAATCGAATTTCCATTTTCGGTATATATGTATGTACCTTTGTCATTTCATACTAATTGCATTGCACTACAATTTCACAATATCCTTCTGGTTGATGCTTCCTATTTCAGTGAATCTATAAAGCTCCATATTGCTCATATTTTCACCGCAAAATTCAAAAAATTTATATTTAAAGCTACTTATACCCTTTTTCCAATGAAAAATGCAGGAAATATGGCTTTTTTTCCCAGAACGCTTTTTTTCACTCGTGGTGAGCAAGAAACCACTCATTTGCAATCAAAGAAGATTGCGTTAGTGTATTGCAAAAAAAAAAAACTTTTTACTAAAATTATAATTTCTTCGTTCAATAAGCACCTAAAATTTTAAATCGATGGGTGAAATATTTTTTGAGAAACTTTGCTTATTGCAATGGTATTTTTGAAAAATCACAGTTTTCAGATAATCGCATTTAAAGTTTCTAAATGCCTATAACTTCTAAATGAGTACTCCGATTTTTTTCAAATATAATATTATAATTCAAAGGAATATCTAAGACTTTTACCCCTCGTTGAATAGCTAATGGGAATAGGTGTGTTCTAAGTTTCACAAATATAGTTTCGACAAAAATGCAAAAGAAGTTTGTAATTTGCTTTCCTGCTGTGCTTTTCAAGAGTTTGATATAATATGTTACATGCTTTACGAAAATGTTAAAAATTTTAATTTTTACAAACTGTCTGATTAGACCGACCCTCTTAAGGTGATTACGATATATTTAAGTATAATTTCTTCTTCTTCTTCTCATATCTATAGATTAAAAAGTAAATAAAAGTCAAGTTGATTTTCAAATGATCACTTGAATTTATCAGGGTCACGATCACTATCAAGTGCTCTCGTCTGCTCTTAATCTTACTACTTTATAGAACGAAAATTTTTGCTAAACAAATATCTACCAATCTTACAATATAACTGCTTAGATTGATTTAAATTAATACCTTGTAAATTTACAAATTTCCGCTTCAGTCAAGATTTGTTTCATTTTATATTTTTTGATACCTCGAAATCAAAAATAAAAGCTTTTATTATTAGAACATTTTAGTTGATTAATGCTCTACCTTCCCCTCACACTAGGTACAAATAATTCGTTTTTCTTTTCCTTCTCTTTTTTCTTGGGGGGCGTTAAAAATGGATAAGTGAAGATGCCTCGGACGTTAAGGGCATTCGCCAAGCAATTTGCAAGGCTGGAACCCTCCGAAATTCCGTAGTCAAGTGCCGGCCAGTGTCTCGCTGAATATTTGCTTTTAGCAATTACACGCCTCTACGCTTTGCAAGCTAAATAATTCAGACGGCGGCGGCGGGCGCTGCAAATGAACACGGATGGGCCCTAAATCTCCCTTAATAATTTATCTCACTCTCTGCTTTTCAAGATAAACACGGCAGAATTGTTTATGGGAAACCAATAATCCGGGAAGGGCGGGCTGGCCTGTCTCGGCCTTGCTCAACATGACCACCTCCTGCAAATAGCCCCGGGAGCAATAAATTTGAGACTTTGTTTTTCCAGATTGCAGACGGTGTAATTATTTCGATAAATTTTTCTGTGTGTCGGTGGCGTGTCACCAACAGCCCCGACCACAGGCGCAGTGCAGCGCAGACAAAAAACCAAAAAAATTTGGTTAAGTTTCATTTCAAATTGAAATATTTTTCAGGGCTCGCCCCCTTCCCGGCTGCGGATACATTTATCGCGCTTGTACCGGGTGTGGGTGGAAAATCGATAAAACACTAAAGTCGACAGGGGGCCTCATAAAGCTCAAATGGCGTCGGGGTTGGGGGAGAGTATCAGCGAGTTCGGAGCCCCGCCCGCAAAAACTCCGGCCCGAGTACTTGCCAGGTGAAATATAACCAAGTTAATACAGCCGAACTGCTGGTGGGAAAAAAAATTGAGTGGATCTGCTCTCCGACGTGATTAGCTTCATTGTAATAAAAACTTAATGCCTTATCACTTGCTGCCGGCTGCTTGCCGGAGCTGTAGTGATTCCGATGCCACCGCATGAAGATTGCTTCCTTCCTAACGAAGCTTTATTTCTTCTACAACATAGAAAAGAATGGAAGCCGATTTGTCCAGATTACGAAACCATTCCGCAGATTTCACAAAATGTAGCAAGAACAAAAACCGGTCAAATACGAGTGGAACTTGCGCGCCGAGATTCCTTACAACGCATGATTAAGCTAATAGTAATGTTGCAAAATATAAGTTGCCTGAGAAACTTCATATTTTTAGAGCCTATTATATAAGAGCATACATTCAAAAGTATTCATTTTTATAATTTTAATTGACATTCATCAAAAGCCATAAAACCAAAAATAAAAGTCTGTAAAAATTCCGAAAAGAAATTCCTATCCTAAATGGACTTCCTACAAGTTGGAAAAATATTTTTTTGTAATTCTGGTACTAGAACTTGATGCGAACAAGTAAATTTTATAACTATGCCATATTTCAAGTCGACAGACTTTACTATCTCTCATCATAAGGATTTATTCACTTTCAACTTCTTTCTGTATAGTAAAAGTTTAATGTGATTGCTGAAAAATGTACTCCTCAAAGCTGCCTTAAAAAAGAAAAAGTTGACCTTTTGTAAAACTGTCTAAACGTGATAACAGCTGCAGAAGTTATTTCCTTCAAAATACTTAATACTTAAGTATTGGATTTTTTTTCTTGTTAGTTTTGGCAATTTTAATTGATAATTAATTAATTAATTTTATAGTTTTCCATGCACAAAATAATTTTTTAATAAAATGAAATCAAAAACACTTTGACAATTGCCAAAAACAGTCTCTCTAATATATAAGATACCTTATTCTCTACAGCTGTCCAATTTCCAACAAAAAATTATAAACAAATAAGAAGTAGATCTTGAAATAACAACAACAAATAAAACCTGTTACATCGTTTTCATTTTCAATTGCAAACGTTTTTGGTAGTGCGGTAATTATAATTTAATTTATTGTATATTTCTTATTTTAAATAAAGATATTTCATAAAAGAAGAGCAAGTTTATCAAGCCATTTTAAAAGTATGTCCTTTGCAATATTTAATAACAAAGCACAGTAAAATGTGATAGATATAATAATCTATTTTCTTTCCATTCGAAGGATGTTTTTTTAGCTTAGATAGAACTTCCTATAGAATCATTCTGTCATTGTGAGAGCTTTATGTGGTATTTATGTTCAGTATATAGTCTGGCAAGTAATCAGGAATAGACTCACGCTTGACCAACGGTTAAGAATTATCCAATTATCCTTGCGTTATGGCCAGTAGAGTTCGTTACCAGATCATGAACAAAGAATACTTCTTCGAATATTCTGGCGAGATGTGGTTTCAACAGGATAGCGTTGTGTGCCATACAGCGAAAAAAACCATAAAATCACGATTGGGTGATAAAGTGATTTAGATAAATGGTCCTGTTAATTTACCTCCTCTCGATTATTTCACTAATTTATGGTGATAAACCAACAATAATTGACAACTTGAAAGTCACCATTGCACATGTTATTCGTGACATACGGCCGACATTGCTTGAAAAAATTATCCAAAATTGGACTGCCTGAATGCGTTTCGTCGAGTGAACCCGCCAGTGGCCATATGCCCGAAATCATTTTTAAATACTAATGTCATTCATAAATTGGTCTTTCGAAAAAAACAAAAATCTCATGAAAAGATAACTCTTAGTGTTATTTTTTAAAATTTAAAGTTCTTTCGGGTTTAAAAAAAAAAACCATTTTATATGATTTTTCTCAGTTAATTCTAGATTTCTGCAGAAAACATTGTGTAAAATTACTCTTGAGAGCTGAGAAAAATACTTTATTATAAAACAGCAAAATTTAATAACTTTCAATTTATAGATTATTCCTCGCATTAAAAAATCCTGTTCATGACAATATTGTTAGGGGAAGCTTAACGATTCCAGAAAAACTCCAGCCGTCTCGGGAAAATCGGCTTCTTCTGAAAATGTTCCCTTCTTATAGAGTATCATTTTTTTCCTCTACAGGGAACTTCAACTTCTTGAGTGGCTCTTATCCACACGGCAAGGGAATAGCCCTAATCTTCTATAAATTTCCGGTTTTATGTCTTTCTATGACGGACCCTTTAAAATACTCTTCTGTCTGCTGTAACTTTTTAAAGAAAAATTTAAAAGATCATGACTTTTCCCATTAGTTCCTTTAATCTGATAGGGTCGCGATGGTGATAGAAGGTTGGCCTTAGTGGTTATGGGTCAATATAAATTGATGTCCGCTGTAAATTTCTTATTGCCTTGTTCAAATAAAAACGTTGGTACTTATAATGAAACATCTCTTTGCATAGTGAAGTGCATATATTATTAATGGTTCATTATAAAGTCGCTGCTCTTAACTATAGGTAATATGCAGTAAATCTTTCGTTCCTAATCGTCGATGAGCACTAGTAAAGATATTATGAAACTAAATCTTAACAACGGAACAGAAATGAAATTTGTCTTTTTCATTTCTGTTAAGAACTTATTTTTCTTTTGCATTTCTTTAAGGACTGACACCTTTTTCTTCTAGATAACTATTAGTATAATTGAATTGAGCTGGAGCTGGTATTTCGTGCTTAAATATACACATTTGCAAAAATTGTTCTATTTAAAAAAAAAAAATTATACAACAAAAACTAAGAATTATTAGGACACACACAAGGCGCAAAACTTTTTTTCATTTAGCTGCACTACAACGTTGGGCGCGGCAGCCGCCATTTTTGTTTTTATAATTTTTTTTTATCAATGAAAATATAATGTTCAAACCAGGGTACGGAAAAATTCCGTTCGCGAATCGAAAAAATTTAATTCCTCTCTTTCCATTCGTTCGCGAATCGAATCACATTTATAAAATTCGTGAGCGATTTTTTTGAGAAGAACTTAAAGCTTTCAATTCATCCCTGAGAATGATTCGAATGAACTTTTTCAGATTTCGTTCACGAGCGAATATGAATGGAAAAGAATCATTCTTTTCGGTTCGCTCTCTTCTCGTGCTTTTTGCTGTTCTTTGTTGGCGATGCGTCAGCTGTGACTGTGTAGTAGGTAGGCCAGTCACTCTTGTGAGCTGTTTAGCCACTGATATATACATCTTCAGGGTGCAACCAATTGTAATTTTAAGAATGGGTCGACTTAAAGTTTTTGCATTTTCTAAATACGTCTGCTATGATAAGGATAGTAAGACTGTAAGACTAGTAACTGGCAATATTAAACAACAAAAAATACTATTGTTATTATTTTAGAATTAACTTTCATTTAAATCTTTTGGCCTACTTATTTTTCTCACCACTTTTGATCATCCGACTTTGATTCAAAAATGTCCCTCCTCGCCTTCTACAGAAAACCCTAGATACTAATTTTCAAATCCATAGAATTTTGTATTTCAATCGCCATCTAGAGTTCCAAACTCTCAAAAGAAAAATCGGAATGAGCAACCCTGAAAACCCTCTCGCAGCAATTTTTAATAAAATATTTGAAGTTTTATGATTTGACTACTATCTTCAATTTCAAAAACTTTCAAATTCTAATTTTCTGAAAAATTCCAGCAAAACAAAAATGATGTTTTGGCCTATTTCTTGGCCTCCTAGGGCTTTTTCGACCCCTTCGGGGTTTCTAAGGGGGGTTATCGGATCCGCTCTACAACATGGTACAAAAAAAAAATTTCATGTCATATGTCATGTTACATGTCACATCATGTGTCATAAGCCGTTAATCCACATTTTACGGCTTGCAATAGACTCGTCGTTAATTTGGCATTCGTAAACAAAACAAAAATGATGTTTTGGCCTATTTTTTGGCCTCCTAGGGCTTTTTCGACCCCTTCGGGGTTTCTAAGGGGGGTTATCGGACCCGCTCTACAACATGGTGCAAAAAAAATTTTCATGTCACATGTCATGTTGCATGTCACATCATGTGTCATTAGCTGTTTAGTCGCATTTTACGGCATGCAGAATACTCGTCGACGATTTGGAACCGATCAGCTAAGTTCGAAATATATTTACAAGCATTAATTGTTATGATAATAGAAATTTTATTTTTTGCAATTATTTTGACCAGAGTGAAAGAGTTCAATTTACTGCGGTAGAATACGTGATTTTTTTAAATTTAATAATAAATTTAAAATTTATGAATAAAAGTATATGCGTATTACGTTGTTGGGTATCTGCAATCGGTTGTATTTAATTTGATTCCCAAATCATTCATTTGCGATAAATTCGCGAACGAATTAAATTTTCAGTTCTTGAAATTTTCGATTCAATTCGCGAGTCGAATTTTATTAGAAAAAGAATCGAATAATAAAATTCGTGAGCGAATCAAAAAATTTAATTCGCTTGGGATCCATTCGCAAACGAACGAATCAAATTTTTTGATTCTCCGTACCCTGGTTCAAACCTAAATAAATAACCATACAAAATTTCAAAACGATATCTGTTGTATTTTTTTTTTATAGCAGTTTGAAAAAAAGGTCACTTTTTCCGGGCCTACTACGTATTATGTAAATTGGACTTATCTATTAGTAAATACGTTACTTCTACGTATGCAATTTCCTTGCTCTTTAAGTAACATTTCCACGCATATAAGCATTACTACTTTGCGGTTGTAAAGCTTAATCATTGCTCAAATAACTTCACACTTGTTCGAATATTGGCTCATATTCTAAAATACTAAGCAGAAGATCCATCTTAAAAACTGAGCCCGGTCTCAACTTGAAACTTGTTTTTTCTATACAAAAATCGAGACTGAAGAACAATTTTGTATTCGTGTAAAGTGTCAGAAATATAAAATTACATATTTCAAAGTAATTTCCTCTCCTGTTATAATTTCATTATTAATTTTATCTATTAGTTAGGAACATAATTATATTCCGCATAGTAAATTTACAGATCTTCAGAATTCATCAATATTGTTTAGGAAATTTACAATTATGTAAGCAAATGGGTGGAAAATACATTTCAGAATGTATTTTTAGCTTTTGTTTTGATTTAAAAAAAGAAATGATGATAGTATAGACCGAGACCATATGCAATTTTTGTAGTAAAAAGATAAATTTGCTTCAAAATATTCCACTTTCACTGTTGGACAGAAGAAATATTGTTATTTTAGTGTAAATAAGTAATTTTCAATACATTTGGTAGAGTGTTGATTTTGCTTTGGTTAAAAATAGGCGACCTCAATTAACTCCATATAAGCAATATTTAAATTTACTTTTAATACGTTTTTAATGGGTGATTTATTTTTAAACTAATTGTGATATTAAAATTGTTATTAGTTACATTTTGCCCGAATTTCATATAATTAGTTAAAATTAAATTACGAAAATGAATGCTATAGTGTTCATGTCCGCGAACATAAGCATATTAAGTCCGCCATTTTAGCTCCACTCCATTTTGAATTTTCGAAATTTCTCACCGAATTTGAAATTAACAGTGAAAGGAACCTCAGTATATTTATTTTCATTTGATTTCAATGCGATTTATAATAGTAAGAAGAGGCCATCATTTTGGATCCGACGTATTGAGTTTTCAGAATCAGGCACCGGATTTAATATCAGCGACCTTATAAAACCTTTATATGTGTAGTGTAGGGTGAACTATCTGTTGGTTTCTTTTTTAATTACATATTATGTTGAAACAGACAGGTTTTTCACGCTCAAAAAGTTGACAAAAAATGGTATCATATCTCGACGAAACAAAGTGAACAATGTTGGAAAATACTGAATACTTATTTCCAAAGTGAGTGCTATGTTGCTAAAACAGTACGAAACAGCTTCAGTCGAAATAATACATCAACCGCGCCTATTGTATGCCACTTTTTTGTGGGGTGCCGTTAAAGATCAGTGTTATGATGACAATCCAGAAACGATTCAGGCAACAAATCATCGAATATGTATTGCAAAATTGAATTGACAGGATGGACTATTGCCAAGCCACCCATTTAAATTAAATCATCGTCCATAACTAATCGGAAGGCTTACTCTTTTCAATGCATCCTTTTAAAAATTTGAACAGTGTGTTTTGTATAGCATTTGTAAAAAGAAACCAAGCGATGGCCCACCCTTTACATATCATTGTGCCCTTCGACAAATAATAACAAAATAAAAAAATCATTGAAATCACTCCATCTGTTTAAAGATATGCGCGAACAGATTTTTTTTTTAAGTTGGTTAAAAATACGTTTACAGTAGGTGTACGGAACGCGTCATTACAGAAGTCGTATTTATCAATTTTTAGTGATAATGTTCCCTCTAATTGATGCGATAATACGACGATATGTTATTGTAAATTCCTTACCTGTCGAGCTGTTTATTTCGAACGGAAATATATTTTAAATTTATTTTTCGGAATCTCTACAAATACAATAAATGTCCGTAACCCTAGTGTTAATTTTCTGCGATTTTTTACACCTGCCTACATCCTCGTGTTGGAAATATTCCGGGACATTGAAAATTCTAAATTTCGTTCGCTGTCGTCCAGTCCAGGGTGCAACATTCAGAGACCTGATGTTTGACATCAATTATATCTCTTACATAGAATCATAAACTTTGAAACACGCTAAGTCTTATGAACAATCCTGAGAAAATGCTGCATTATAAAGTTCTCTATTCTCCTTTCAATCTTTATTGCCCCAGTTTGCAATAATAAAATTATATCATTTTACAAATCTTACAGAATACTGACCAAGGCCGTAAATCAGAAAAGCGGAAATTCTCTCAACGAATGATATCAGGAAGTGTATAGTAAACCCGCTAATGAAGCCAGATTTAAAAAAATCCGAAAAATTTTTAATTAACAATTCCACGAAAGCGAAAGTAATGAGTACCGCGGTTGAATTAATTGACGGTTTGAACAGAACAGTTTTCTTGCAAGCAACAGTCGCTGTCTGTAGGTATCGTACCGGTGTGACTTCCTCCGTAGGAATTATTCCATTCGTAAAATGAAGATTAATTAATTAACGGAGTGCCTCTGCTCACTGAATTAGCAGAAGAAAAACATGGAAAGTCGATTCCGCTTTACAGAAATTAGACGTACTCTGCTAACGTGCTATCTTGTTTGCAATCATTTCTTATTAAACATAAATTTAATTAATTCCATTGCTTGTAATTCAAAATTGTAGGAAAGAAAGCATAGGAAAATATAATATTAATAATATGTAAAACGGATTTTCTTTAAGAATAGATATTTGAAACCTTATAAACAAATCATTATTCATATTTTCAAAGAAGGTCTCAATTTTTTTCCAGAAAGAGGTCTATTGAATTTACTTCTTCTAAAATTCTCAAACTGCGCTACGAACTATCTCCTTATCAACTTTAAGAACAAATCGAAATTCTTTCCCTTTCGGGAAATGAAGAAATTATTCCATGAAGAATGATTCGCGGTTTTTTATTAATTTTATCATTTTATTGAAGAAATCTTATATTTTGAGCAGAATTTACTGAGATACAAGGAGTTGAAACACAAATTGAATTCTCTGAACACGATAAAGTAATAAATATATAAGTTGATCATATTTTGGTATGGCACCTTATCTGTTTGGTACATTATTTTCAACTGGTTTGATGGTTGCCGTTTGCTAAAACAATAAGTTTATTTAACGATAATGATATATATTTTGTGCAATTATTTCCAACTGATTTGGATGCGCTTAAAGTTATAGTATATGTAGTAACCAGAGCTTTGTCATAATCAGTATTACTACAAGTAATGCAAGCAAGACATCAGAAAATGTAATTATTATTAGCAAGTAATAGTATTTATACTTCACCATTACCATACTTCAGAAGTGGCATTACTTACAAGGAGACCGCTAAGATTGTCCGCCTTCGATTTCAATGATTTTTATATATGTTGTAATATTTGAGTAAGTGGGTAATTACCCAAAAGAAATTCACGCAACGCTTAATAGTTTAAATATAAGTTCAGTTTGCATTCGGTTGGCAAGGCAGCCCATAGCCTAGTGGGCAGAGTGATGTGGCTCGCACGTAGACGGTCAGAGTTCGATTCCTGCTAACGTACATATTTTTTTTTATTTTATTCATTTATTTATTTTTTTTTTTTTTATGAAATTAGAAAATTTATTCATCAATTTTATGAATGAAGTACGCTACGCGCATGCAAACTGAACTCATAGTTGGTAGAAGCAACTTTGAAACTATTGAGCGTTTCGTGAATTCCTTTTGGAT
This sequence comes from Dysmachus trigonus, assembly GCA_949715965.1. Taxonomy (NCBI): domain Eukaryota; kingdom Metazoa; phylum Arthropoda; class Insecta; order Diptera; family Asilidae; genus Dysmachus; species Dysmachus trigonus. The sequence continues at coordinate 49,510,036 of OX454319.1, read as the reverse complement.
AATTATTCACTTACTCAAATATAACAACATATATAAAAATCATTGAAATCGGAGGCGGACAATCTTGGCGGTCTACTTGTTAGAAATATTCAGTATTAGTTATCATTGCCTAACAGTAAATAATACCATTACTGGTAATCGTAACTAAATTTTTTAAAGTGCCAATACTGGTAATTGCATTGGTAATTTTTCTTGCTTGAATTACTTGTACTGGTAATGGTAATGGTAGTCCTTCTTTACTGCTCTCATAGTAACTGCTTTAAAGTGCTCTAGTGAATTTAAGGGATTTTTTTTTTTTACATTTTTGAATGGTAAAAAAAGCACTATTATATTCAAACTTTTAAGTATCAAAGAGAGTAGCATTAGAACTATATTCTATGAACAAATTTCCATTTTTTTGTACTTACTTTAAACTTTAAACGCGGATTTCTCAAAACTCAATTTTTGAACTCGATGGACGCGATTACTCAAAAACGAATGCACTGAAACTTATCAATTGAAACCCACGTAACCCCTTAAGAAGTCGTTCTTAAATGGCTATTTTATTGGTATAATTTAACAATTATCTAAACTATGTTGTAATGTGTTGAATTTTGGGCATCACTTTTAAAATGATGAATATTATATTGCAATTTGCTATCATATTGTCAATTGCTAATTTTTTTCTCTACAATTTGTTAAAAATAAAGTTATGATTAACCCTTAACTCTCTAACCGCCAGTCTCACTGCCAGAAGTTTTCCATTTTCCTATTGCAATTTATACTTTGCTGCAACCTAGCTTGGACATCACTGTTTCCTTTACAAATATCTGTAGTTGTTGTTAAACTATATGCCGGCTGAGTGTGCAAAATTACATAATATATGAAATTATATTATTTCAAATATGGAAGTATTCATTATTTTCACTTTGACTACGCTTTAATAAATTAATTAAAAATTGTTTATGGTTTAAATGTTCAATACTTTTGCGTTGCTTATTTATACGTTACAAACTCCATTAAGGTAGGTGTCTAGTCTAGAGAGAGATAAATGAGCTCATTTTCAAACATTTATTTCTCGGCTTCTATGCTAGATAAAACAATAAATTTTTAACCAGGACATTATGTTAAGCATATAGAATAGGAATGTTTTTTTTAATTTTCTCCAACATTTTATAAAAAATTTGTAGAGGGCGCCAAAGTCGAGGCTGCAGAAAAAAAAATGTCTCCATGGCAGACAGTTAATCTCCGGATCTGAGAGTCTGAAACAAAAACAAAAAACGTCATTTTATAGAGGAAGGTTTGCCACGTGGTAATTCACCACCGTTTGACAAAAATCGACAATAAAAATTAAAAGCAAAAAAACCTTTTTTAAAAAAAGCTTTTATTTAAATGCTCTAAAAAGAATAAAATAAAATTTTCCTTTAAAATTTTAACTATCAACTTATAGCCTCATTATACACAATTTATATGATCATAAAAGCTTGTCGCGCGATTTACTTGTGTAAATAAACTAGTACCTATTTAATTGAGTAACTTAATCAGCTAATTTTAATTTTTTTTTAAAATTTCAGGTTAATTAAATACTTATAGGTACTTACGCAAACCTCGCGACAAGCTTTTATGATCATATAAATTGTGTATAATGAGGCTATAAGTTGATAGTTAAAATTTTAAAGGAAAATTTTATTTTATTCTTTTTAGAGCATTTAAATAAAAGCTTTTTTTAAAAAAGGTTTTTTTGCTTTTAATTTATTTTTTACTTTTCAGTTATCGCTGGCTAGTTTTCTGAGTCTGTTCATCTCATTTAACGCATCATTGTTGCAAGGTCGTTTGCCGGTTAATTTCGAACAGTCTAGCTCTTCAACAAGGAGAACTTCTAGTGATTTTACCCTACTTAAGGCCACGTATGCTTGACCAGCAGCAAAGAGCTTCGAGCCTAAGTAAACATCGGCGTGGTCGACAGTACTACCCTGCATTTTGTGTACTGTGCAAGCCCAGCATAATACAATTGGCAGCATTCTTCGTTCTGCGGTTCCGTGACTATATTTTGCTGGAAATTGCACAGACTTGGGCTGAATGAGGAGAACACTGTCTTTACCGAAGTCTATACGGACGGAAGGTATATCAGTGTCATACATTTGTGCTCTTCGGAAGCAGGGCCATATAATTTCTGTAATATGTCCAATGGCACCATTCACCAGACCTTTGGACACATCTACATTGTAACGCAACATCACCTTGGCCCCAACAAATATTTCTAGCTCCTTAGGTAGCCCTCCTGTATTGTTTATATCTGATGGTAATATATAATATTATTTAGATCTAAGTTGTCAGTTTTTCCAGCATTTTTATTCTCAGCGAACCCTTTCATTTAATATCCATACTATAGGAAAGCATAAAAAACTTCAAAAGTCCGCCATATTGGATTAAGAGTGATGTCAGAATATTTTTCTAATTATTCTCGGCAAGCCCTTTCATTTGATAACCATATTGCAGAAGTGCATAAAAAATAACTATTCCGCCATCTTTGATGTTCCGCCATATTGGTTTTAGAATGACGTCACATTATTTTTCGAGTTACTCTCAACAAGCCCTTTCATTCGATACTCATATTGTAGAAATGCATTAAAAATAACTATTCCGCCATCTTGGATGTTCCGCCATATTAGATTTAGAATGACGTCACATTATTTTTCGAGTTACTCTCAACAAGCCCTTTCATTTGATACCCATATTGTAGAAATGCATTAAAAATAACTATTCCGCCATCTTGGACGGTCCGCCATATTGGATTTAGAATGACGTCACATAGTTTATCGTGTATTGTCATCCAAACTAAACGTGTATACAAAATTTCAGCTCAATCGGTTGAAGATATCTGCTTCAAAATTGAGTAGCAAGATTCCACCTTAACAAACATACATACATACATTGCAAGTTAAATAAAAGCTTTTAAAAAACAAAATGGCGACTTTGGAAAAATATTGTTCAAAAATTGACCTCAAAAATTGACCTATTTTTGCACCGTTCATGTCCTGTAAATTTTGATATTGTGAATTTTTTTTTTTATGTGGTGAATTACCACACAAAACACCTTAATAAATGATTGTACAAAATTTTATCAAAATCGATTTATTTATTGATAAGCTAAAGTCAAAGAAAATTCAAAAGCGTTTAAACAAAAGCGGGGGGAACTATGATAATGCCGTAATATATTTATTCGATAACCAGTTTTAAAATTCCATTAATTGGGTAAACTATACAAAAAAGAGAAGCTAGAATTTTGAACTTTCTAGTTATGCGGTTGTGTGTGAATCTTGAGGAAACAAAAGAAGAATGGAGAGGAACCTTAACAACCAAAAGTGAAACAGATGTCCAAGAAGTATGAGTGTGAACTCTACAGGCGCAAAATTTTGTATACATTTGGGGTGTACAATGGAAAGTTTTGAATAAGCACGTTACGCTGAGGGTACATTCAATTAACGCCTATAAATGGGTTAAAAAGAGAAAAAGTGCAAAATTTTATAAAATTATATGCAGTAATTTTATGCATATGCCCTCAGTAAAAGTTAACATACTTATCATTCTGGTCTTCGTTGACAAAATCGGCCGTGAATTTTAAATTCATGAGTATATTTCGAGTGGATCGGAACATTATTGACATTGACAAATGGCTTCACAAACAAGCCAGGACCACTCCATTATTCGGTTGTTCCTTCAAGATATGATTCTATTTTGACGCGATTTTTGTTGCATGATAGAGCCATTTATTTTAAAGGTTTATAGATTACATGAATTTATATAAGTATATTGGAATTCTCCCAGACTTGTCTGATTTCTAGGAGGATTTATTACATGTGCAAAAACTGCAGTTCTTGGACATGGGCACATTAAAGGTCGTTAGGTACCTTGCAATTTGCATACAACAGTTTCGAAAATTTTGTAGCAACAATAACGAGTTATTAATGAAAATAGCAATCTCTAAACATTCGAAAACACGTTTAAATTGCCTCCTCTTTGCAATTTTAAATTAATGACTACTTTCTACAAAACGAAACCTCGCACTTCCAATTTTAGTTAATCTTTCTTTTCTACGTGAATTATGATGTTACGTTAAAAATCTCTTTTGTCTGAACTTTTTATTGTTATCACTGGAGGCAAATTGATGATCTATTCGCAGGCAGAGTTAAAATGAACCGTAAGCATTCCACACCTGTTAAGGGTACCATAATAATAGCAAAATTTCCCATTTCCCGGACCTTGACTTGTGTGCAATTTCTATGCTATTCAGCAGTTCTCAACGTTCACAAAAACCTCTGCATTTATTTCTGCCACATAAAGTGAAAATGCTGTTTTAGCAATGCTAACAGTCGCGGTGGCGGGAGCGATGAGCGATGTTCCGCGTGATGGTATCTATGGATGTTTATTTACCTCTTCAATAGTTAATTTGGTACAAAGCATGCTCATGAATAAAACTCGCAAGCTCCATCAATAAAAGGCGTTTTATTCTGCCTTGAGGCCCCATACGCCGAGGATGAGCTCCACAACAAGTGCTCGCCAACATGAGAATTAAGTGTCGTCATGAGAGCTATTGAATTATTGATTAGACATCAGAAATCGTTTGAATTTTAAAATAAAGTGTTAGCGCGCCTTCCCTGAGTTCGAGGTTTGATATACGCATGTTTCTCCAAGAAATGCTAATTCTTCTTTAAAATACATTTGGCGGAAAGCACTGTTCAGCAGCTTTTTATAGAATCTTTTCTGTTCTAGACCTACATAAGTGGGTATCGGTTGGAAAGGACATGGCATTGCAATTACTCTGCCGGCATTACAAACTCGTTACATCGATTAATGGCTGTAATTACGCAAATGAATGCTTGTTTTGTACGGAAAAGGCCATTAACTAGCCGACAGAACTGCACCTTTCTCAATCAAAATTATATCGAACGCTCGCTTCGTCCCAAAAACGATGGTGTAATTAATTGAACGATAGCCATTAGTGCGCAAATGGACTATTAAATGAATGGCCAAACTAAACTGATGGAACATTGGTGGCTAACGTGATTGCCAAATTATTTCACTTATTTGGATTTGAAATTTTGGACAAACTGGGTAGCCACGGTTAATTCATCGTTTCAAGAGTAATTCCTACAAATTAGAATTCGAAATTCTATTTGAAATTAAGCAATATTTCATAATTTTAATTGCTTTTCAAAAAAACACACTTAGTTCGACATTTTTAATTAGCCCTATCATTAAGAATGTGATAATGTATAACTTAATATCACGACGAAGATGAAAAGACTTACTAGATATTTAAATTTTGCAATAATGATATTTTGATGATTTCACAACCCAGCACACATTTTTTCAATTCAATCATTTAACAGAACAAAATCATTCAAAAACTGCATAGACGTGCGGTGAGACTAGAGAGAAAACATTAACCTTTGGACGGCCGGGATTTGAGAGCTAACATCGACCTTGAAAAGTACCTAAATTTGTATTTGTATTTGGTATCACGTATCAACTATATACAAAGTTCGTATCACAGGGTCCGGTAAGGGATAGGAAACATTTTGTAGTATTCAATTTTATGAAATTGCTAAAATTCGGTGAAAATGTCACTCTAGGGGTTTTCGGGGTCGCTGATTATGAATCTGGTGTCAGATTTGATCAATTTACATATCCCTGTCCCCCACTCCGTCCCCCGCTCCTCCGCTACAATTACAATTTTATCTCGGGGAGGCATATGAAGAGTAGGGGAGGGGGTAGTAGGGGGTAGGGTAAATGCATTTATCAAATCTGATCAAAAAATTATATATTTTCCTCCAAAGTCGATATATCGGTTTTCCGGTCCTCTAAAGGTTAAAAATAATTTTTATATACGAATACTGCTTGCAAATTCTAGAATTATTCATTTTCATTTCCAGAAAAAAATGTCCTAATATTCCTAAAGCATAAGGAATGTATGTAACCACGCTAAAGTGGGCAGGCCACTATAAGGGGTCAGAAAAATATCGTTTTCCCATTTGTTTTCTATAATTTTAGTTATACGTTGAAGGTTTCACCAACTGTTATAGAGAATTTTTAGTTGTAAAGTGATAGTTTTCACCAGTTGTTATAAGAAATTAACAAAATAACTATAATATATAGTCAAAGAAATCTTTGGATATCTAGGGAAAATATTCCGTCTACTTCCTTGGTAAAAGTTTCGAATTTGATCTAGAAAAATTAAATTGAATGGTGAATATCTTTAAAAATCAGCTTACTCCGAATGGTCAAAAAGAACCCAAGGAAGCACTTTTTTCAAAATTCCTATATGTATACATTTTGCAAATGTCAAACCGATTAAAATCTATTGTTAATTTTCTTAAAAGTACATTCTCTCTTTGAAAGACGAGGACTGCGTTGACAACTTTACTTGAATTTTTAAGTTTCATGTAAAAACATTCAAGAGTATCTTCTTAGATATGTTTACATGATAGTAACACATAATAAACGAGGTGTAAGTTGACAATGGTTTGTAATAACTTCACTTCGTATCTCTTATTATTATACACTTATTTTTCATGTAAAAATAAAGTTGTTATTTCGGTCTATACTTAACAGACGATATAATATATTATTGTAGCAAGTTCTTCCATATCAATCTTTGCCAAATAGGACTGAAAAATATTAATAGTATAAAAAAAATAAAATAGTTGTCATTCTATTATTATTTTTGCAATATTGACTCTACGCTCCATATATATCTTTGCCCATACTCTTTTCCTATTTAAGAAGTTTTAAAGAAGAACTCATTTTAATTTCTCATTAGAGCTTCGTTTTTGGTAATTAATAAAACTTGAATTCAGCTGTCAATTCAACAATCAATTATTAAGTCATTGAAGTATTTGGGACAACATTGCCGTTAATATTTCAAACAAGATATTCCTTTTTCAACCGACAGAGTTATTTCCTAAAGTTTCACTATAAACATGAATTGTACAATTTGATTTCTAGATACTTTAATCAGTTTATAGGATTTCCGAAAAATTTTTCATTCATTTCCAGGGCATAAACTGCTAAATGGTCGTTTTTTTCAAATTCAAATTATTTATGGGGCCATAATCTACTTATGGACAGTTTTTTAATTTATTAGGTTATTCGGGTCAAACCCGCCCACAAAATTAAAATTTTTGTATATAGTTTTTTAGACGACTCTGTTGCTGATTATATGCACATAAATTTACTTTTGCATACTCCACTCGCACATTTTTTGGATCTTTATCAGGTTGACTAGTCTTCGGTGGACTTCAGGATACATAAACTTGATTATTTGACGCTGTACAGAAACATCGATAGAGTTACGAACTTCTAAATTTGTATTATATATGTATATATATAGTGATCGCAGTGAAGGAGGAAAAACAACTGAGTGCTCCTCTACTTAGTGCCAAAATAAAATTACGCAATAATAATTAAATATTGAGCAATGAATTTTCAAAACCGGGCGGGTTTGATCCGAACGACATAATATATTGTCGGGTATGAGCCGATACTCAACAACAGAATAATTTCCTATATTGTGTTTACAATCTTAGTATACACATATATGTTTTATTAAATTTATTTTTATTTACTTACGGAAATTCCAATTACCTTATCTAAAGCTAAAGAAAACTTTTTCTCATCTAACAAGCCGTCTTGTCCCTATGATTACTTGTATTATTATAGAGTTTTGTAAAATATCTCCACTATATCATAACATATGGTTGCGTAGCATTGGTGGAATCGCCTTATAGAGTAAGCAAAATATAAGTTAAAAATTATTTTTTAAATTTTATTTTGCAGATGCTACAACTTAGAATTATGTATTTAGGCATATTGGTACCAATTTGGAGAACCACACAATATTATTGCTTGAAAAATCAATTTGGAGATTATGAGTGGGTATAATGTTTCAATAAAGGTGTTGTATTTTCGTATAACCTTGGCATTGTGTAATTCCTATCAATTACGCACTCTGCAGTATAATGCATGAGCGTTAGTTCCTGTTGGTTAAGTATATCATGCCTTCTGCGTCTGGTAAAGTACTATACCAAACATTACTTCTATTTTAGTGGACTTTAGCATTATTTTCCAATCAACGCAGTAATTTTATATAGTGTCCAGTGCTTTTTGGAGAGTTGTAACTACAATTTGTAAAAGGTTGTTGAAGCAATAATTAATTATATTAATTTGATATATTATTACAAAATGTTATTGTTTTCAACAAATATTAATAGAATTCGGTAGACAGAAGTCAAATTCATTCAAAAAAAATATTTCATCACCATCATCAAAGACTATTTTAGTGAGATCTGATTTAATTACTAACTAATGAGTTACAAGAGAGAACGAGATCTAGGGCCGACAAGTTCAAGAGTCTTTCCCATAACAAAATATGTATGTTCATCGTTCATCCAGGCAGCGTGTTGTCACTTGGTGCAAGAAGAACAGATACTCATTCAAACTTTTCTAATAAATAGTTCAACTCCCTTAGAGATTTCAATTTGCTAGAATTTCACCAAAATAAACGACCAAAGTTTAACCACATTTTGAAACATTCGTACAAACAAAATTTCCCAGAATAATGGAAAGTTGGCGATAATTTTGCAAGCACAGTAGTTGCGAAGCCATAAACAATTTTGAGGATTTAATGAATTAATGGGGGTTTATGTAGATATCAATCCAACTAAGAGCACTCAAAGTGAATTTAATCTCTGACAAGAGTTTCCCTGCCCTGCCCTTATAGAAATCAAGTCGTCCGGGACGGAAGTATGCTACAATGCTGTGGGGAACCAAGTTGAAAATTAATTTAATTTTTCTTGGCACTTTGTTTGAGGTACAGATTGTTTAATGTCGAATCTTGTGCAAATGAAAACATTTGACGGGAACACTGGTTTGTTTTAAGTTTTCTTATTGCTGAACGAATTTCTAAAATAGATCCAAAACTGTGTTGTCCATACGAGGCTAATAAATAACATTTTTGGAATGGTTGGAAATTTTTAATTAATATTTTGTTGTTGAACCTCTTTTTTCATTAAATTCACATACACATAGGGACATCCTATTCAACGTAGGCAACGCTATACCAATCGATTCCTTGGAGTATCCTGATCAACTTTTGTTCTGAGATCCCTTCCCACCTTTCCCTTAAAATGCCTCCTTCCCCCTCAAAATCGCCATTGAAGGTTTTTGAGAGGTTCAAGTTGACTTAAGTCCTTATATGTCGTTCTAAGGACAAAGCTTCATTCAAAACAGGACGAAAGCACCTTTCCAACGATACCTTACTTGTTGGGATATGTCCAAACATTTAAAAGGCAGAAGGTCTATAATTTAAAAAAAAAGTAATCCTTTCAATAAAAAGTTTTTATGAAAATTTCGATAAATTGGTTGTGATCCTTTGCCATTATAGACTAATTGTGATACCAATTTTTGTGACCAGGGTTTGGTATTGAATCCACAAACTCTAGCGCCGCGCTACCAACCGAGCTATTAAGGTCCTCTCTAAGGTTTAAAAAATATTGGAAACCCTTTTTAATAGCTGTTACGTAATAAGTTAAACTGGAAAGAAGTTAGTATATAATTTTCTTACCTACATTTCTAATAGCACCGTGGATTCCACACTTTAAAGTTTATTTTAAATGTTTTTAAAGAATTTTGTTTAGAGTGTGCTAAGCCTGGCTTACAATATGAGTTCGTTCCCCTCATTGACCTTGGTTTTATGTACTTCTCCAGTTCAGTGTAACTCATCTCATCAGTATAAAAGGCAAAATACCTCGATTGATTTGCCTAAATGTACGTAATTCAAATATTCCTCTATCGTTTAAACTCCCTTCTTCTTTACTGGCTGTACTATAGACAACATAGAAATGTATGCTAATTCCCCTGAACTGTTGTTACAGCCTTAATGAAAAAAAGGACCACAGCCATAATTGTAAGTAATATTTTCATTTAATTTGTTAATGCCTTTTAAATGCCTGACATTTTTGCGATCGGATTCTAAGTCAGTTACCTCTTCATCCTATTATTACTTATTGTATTGCAATTTAATTTATTGGTTTTTTGGCCGTTTTTAACCGAACTAATCGATACCGTCTGTATGTGATAAAAACTCTTTGGGTATATCTCTGATTAAATTATCTTCCCTATAAGACATCCACACCAATGAAACTAAACCGTTGCCAGTAAAAGAGGAATTTTATATCTGGCTGAATCGTTACAAGGTACCTTACGGAAATATCTTTGCAATTAATCGGTTTAATTAAGCTCAGCAAATCGAAAATCTCCCTCACATATCTGATTGCGCTGTACAGCGGTTTCCACTTAATGATGCATTCGAGAACCTCTGCAGTCGCGGAAATATATGCCAAGGTGTAACGTTGAGGGAAAACATGAATCATTCTGAGACGAAACATGAAACATTATCGGCTCGCTTCCCAAAGAGCAAATTAGCAAAGTATCATCTAATCAGTTATTCATTATACCTTCCTTCGTAGATAAATGCCACCAGTTTGTCATCACTTCGTAATTTAATAAATCATATGCTTAAAGGCAGTAAGGGAAGAGAGGGATTCCGTCATCATAAAATTAAAGATTCGATCGTCTCGTTTGGCGATCAATACATCGCGAGATAACAAGTTATAGCTATTTTTCCAAAATGATTTTTCTCTTTGTTTTTTTTTTTTGCAGGAAAAGGAGTTTTGGTCGCACCTGCTGACAATTCTCAAGATGATGCACCCGGCGAAATGGGCAGACCGGTTGTTTTGCCAACGAACATGTCTGCCGAAATGAAGAAAACCTACGACGATGGATGGATGAAGAATGCATTTAATCAATATGCTTCCGATTTAATTTCAGTGCATAGGAATCTTCCAGATCCAAGAGATCCATGGTAAAATTAATCTTCTTATTAATATCTACTAATTTAGGAATAATATAAAAATTAATTTTTCAATAGGTGCAAAGAACCGGGCCGATACCGTGAAGATCTTCCTCCAACAGATGTTATAATTTGTTTCCACAACGAGGCCTGGTCTGTTCTTCTCAGGACTGTTCATTCAGTTTTAGATAGATCACCTGAACGTCTCATTAATAGCATTATTTTAGTGGATGATTTCTCAGATATGCGTAAGTATAATAGAATCAATGTTACAAAAAATAAAAAAACCTAATCTTATGCAATTTTCCCGTAGCACACACAAAAAAGCAGCTCGAAGACTATTTTCTAGCATATCCAAAAGTGAAGATTATTAGAGCCAAAAAGAGAGAAGGACTGATTAGAGCTAGATTGCTTGGAGCTAGGCACGCAAAAGCTCCAGTACTCACATATCTTGACTCACATTGCGAATGTACAACAGGTAAGTTCTTTGCACTCTTTTTTTCTTTTCGGTTTGAAATTGATTACTATATTCATATAATTGATCAATGAATACCTTGTGGAGCTAATAATTTGCAGCGCAAAAACTTGACTATTGTCAATGTCGAAACGAAGACAGAGTGAAAGTAGAAGTAGTGAAATAACCTTCTGTGATTATCTCATTCTTTTGAGTTATATTTTTTTATCCGGTAATTCCTTCCATGTTTTCAAGCTGAGATTGTTCGTCTAACAAAAAACTTCTACATCTAGTAGGAAAACTTAATAGAGACTCGTCTAGATGAAACGATTTAAATTTGTATTGACTTTTTACGCGGGCATATAAACCACTGATTGATATATGTATGTATTTGTAGAAAAACATTAGTTAACTTGTTGTTTAGTTCAGAACCGAATTTTTAAATTTTAAAGCATGGCTCAGGTTATTGTCGTAACGGGTCAATGAAACCAAATTAGACAATTCGTCATAATTAACAAATTATTTAAAGGTTTTTTTTTCCTGAATTTCAGCCGTACATAACTATCGAGTTTATTTAACTGCATTGCCTAGTAACACCTACGTGACTCTTTTGTCTTGCGAATTTATATAAATGAATGAATGAACCTAGTTTAAAAGTACGAACGGTTAATAAGATAAAAAAATCATTGGTGTACTTGAAATATAAATACTGAAATGCTTATATAAATTAAAATTATCCATCCTCCAAATCTGCAGTAGATTCATCCGATTTAACTAAAAGCCCGAAGGCACAATTAATGCATTTTTCAAAATTAATTATATTGTCTGATTATACTTTGTAACCAAGCGTTTGCCTTGTTTTACCACAATGGACTATTCCTAATTTTCTCATATTTGATATTTTTAACTCTCTATTATCCCGAAAATTCAAAACGCTTATTCATTCTTTTCGTTTCGGCGTTATTATACCAATGTATGCATTGAGTAATTTGTTCAGCAAAAAACAATTGCTTCAATTTTTATTTAATTTTCAATTTTATACACATACAAAAGTATTTATTGTACTTGGTATCAACATTTCCGCAAAGAAGAGCCGCAAGGAAAATATTATTATCACACTTCATTTAAAAACCTTTTTGGAATTTTAAATTTTGCTAAAGAGCTTGAATTAGTGCTAAAGCAATACATTTTTATTCAAAATTTAATATTTTTTAGAAAATCATTTTTATAATCGTGATATTAGAGCTTTAAAACTGAAGTGGTCAAAATCAAATTCCATAGTGTAAAATATTTTCTTAAAAAGTTGGTTATTTATAATAAACTAGCTGAGTTGGTCGGTTTCACCCGGCATTGCGTAAATAATATTTTAATTAAACACTTCTCAAATGCTCGAGTTTGGTATATCCTAGAAATTGTCTCAACCTGAAAAACCCTTAATAGATCCACCATCTTGAATTTCAAAATTTTGATAATACTCAAAATTAATAGCCCTAAAACAGTCATTATTTTAATTTTCATTAAAATCCTTTGAAATCGATAAAGTCGTCATATTGGATCCGCCATCTTGGATTAATAATTTTGTTAACACTAGGTTTACGGACATTTATTGCATGATTCGGAAAAATAAGATTAGAATATATTTCCGTTCGAAATAGACAGCTTAAGAGGTAAGGAATTTACAAGAACATATCGTCGTATTATTACATCAATTAGATGAAACATATTTAATTTAAAAGTGTTAAATACGACTGCTGTAAATTTCACCACAAATTCTGAACGAGTCAAATTGACGCGTTCCTTAAACTTAGTTTTAATAGTCAAAATTAGTGCCCTCTAAATAATCATGGTACTAATTTTCATTTAAAACCGTTGAAATCGAGAAATTCTTGTCTGCCATTTTGGATTTCCAAATTTTGACAATATTTAAAATTAGTGGCCTGAAAATAATCATTGTATTAATTTTCATTAAAATTCGATAATTGCAAAATTGTTGTAGCCATTTCGGATCCGCCATCTTGAATTTCTAAATTTGGAGAGCGGATTTGAAGTCAGCATTCCCCAAAACCCCACAAATAAATTGTGGGAATATGACCAAGTCGTTCAAAAGTTACACAATCAGGCGCGCCAACGATTATGTATATTAGGATTATAATATATTCGTATTATTTGAATGTTTTTTATGAAACTCGAAATTTAATGTTATTTCCTAATAACGGCACTTCACGTTTGGCATCAATAATTTTTAACATACGCAGTTCTAAATTTTCTACTTTGGACATAGTCCATTTCAGCTCCCTCCCATATATTATAAACCCTATATGGAGGAAATTATTCCAGATAAGTTGGTGTTAAGTGTGTTCCTAAGAGATTTATTTTAAAATAATATTTAGCGCAAGACGAGAACTCACCATGCTTCTGTAAATGCTCTTTTGCATCCCGGAGAATCCCTGTTCGGTATTTTGTATTATCGTACTCGTAATCTACCATCCGTATAATAGAAGTGGGTACAAATAACCTTTGAAGTAATATTTTGCAGGAATATGAGAGTGCAGCCCTCCAAGATGAAAGGCACCACGTGAATTATTAATATTTCCATTAAATGCTTTGTTTCCATTGTGAAGAGAGGTAGAATAAAATCCCGCTGATTTCTTAAATCACGTTTATGATTTGAACAAAGACTTATGCAAGCAAAGAATACGCTTAACTGAAAATTAAAGAAAGGGAATACAAATTTCAACTTTCCTTTTGTTAGTTATAAAAGAAAGCATTGGTTCTTTGAGATTTTTTGCTAAGATTATTCATTATTTAATAAAACTGGCGATACAAAAAACGTACGCTCTACATTTTGCTGTTGCTACGTTTTTATATTCACGATGATTAAAAGGAATTGTGCATTGATCAGGATTTTTCTTCCCATTTGCAAGCAAGTAAGGTCTTTGAAAGTAGAATTAAATCTTGAATGCAGATTTCTTCATATTGAGAAAAATATCACGAATATATAAAAGGCACTCATTTTTTACTTCAACAATTTTCATAGTTGTACTGTGATAATCATCATAATGTCTTGTTTTTTACAAACTTGAATTTATTGTAATTTTTGCAGATATAATCAACCCTTCAATATTGAGAATATTTTTCTTTCACACATTTATTTTCTCGTGTTCACTAGGTTTAATTATAATAATATTAATCTGCGATATTCAGCTCTGTGTGGCGCGAAGCGTTGGCCAGGGCGAACTCAACATTCTAAATTTTTTAATCAAATAATCCGACAACAGCGATAGCTTGATAAAATTCATCACAGCATATTATTAATAAACATTTTTTTCCCCGGCGATAAACCTTTGCGCTCAGCCATCGATATTAAGAAATGAAAAGCATACAATTCTAATACATAAAACCTTCAAAGTTTGTACTTGGAAATTTTAAATCTCCAGTAAGCAGAATATTTTCATCGAAGTATACAATAATTTTATCAGGTTTTTGTTGGATTCAAACTAAGCAACAACAGATTTATATAAATACCTGGTTTTATGAAAGTCAAATTCGCTTAAAATTGTATTACTTCAAATAAAAAATTTCCTAGAAACCTTTGTGTATCAAGTTTATTAAAAATCTCATAAAATTGAAATTGAAATCCAACACTCTGTATTTTGTCAGTAGAAAGAAGCCCAAACAAATTGAAATTTTTACTTTTGCCGGCAACCTGATTTTTCTGGCTACACACTAGAGCACAAATTAAATGGTCAGTCACAGTTAAACCTTAATAAATAAGTGGTTAGATAATTTTATAATTTCGCTCCAAGTGCCTTTCTCGGTTGCTTAACAACACAAATGATAAATATAAAAACATTTTTGATCAAATGAATAGCAAAAAACTTTTAAAGCGACATTTTCAGTTTTTCGAAACAATGATACTGTTAAGTGTTAACATTCTTAATGGAGATTTTGGCTCAAACCCATAACTTAATCAAAAAGGGTCGACTAATAAAATAAACTACATAGCTTACCTTTACCCTTTTATACCCATTGTGTTCAAATTTAATTTTCATCGAAATGTGATTTATGAAAATGTATATTTAGGAAAATGTCTAGATACAAAAAGCACGGAAAATAAAAAACGTTGTGATTGTAAAAATGCGGCGTTTATAACCTGTGTTAGATGCAGAAATGATTACTGATTCCCCTGCTTCTATAATGAATATCACCCCGAAAAATGTAAATCATCATCATGAAAAATAATAAAAGTTTGAATTTTAATTTAAGTCTTTTGGTATGCAATTACAATTAATTTAATTAATTAACCCTCAGTCACACAAGGCCTTTTCGATTTAGAATTCACAAAGTCGGGCATGGTCTACCCGTCCAGAGTTTGGACGTGAATACCGTATAGTGAAAGTATTCGTTAGCAATTTCGATGCTACTTTTTCATTTGTTTGGGATATTAACCTTTATATTTGATCGTTCCCAACATAAAAAATTATTAATTGTAAAAATTACACAGCAATAAACAAAAAAAAAAAAAAAGCAAAATTTCAGAAAAACATTTTTTTTTCAAAAAATTATAAAACATATCAAGTACGATTTTTAAAAAGTATAAACCATCAATCCTTGTAAACAAATGTTCGAACTATCATAAAAACAGCACGACTTAGTATTTTACTCCAAAAACCATATTTTTTTTGTAATTTGAAAATGAGCAATTTTCCAAAGAAGTGGAAAAGCAAATTACTGTATTGCTTTGAAATTTTGGTTTTTAAGATGTAAAAAAGTAAGTTTTATATTAATTTTTCGATTCTTTTATGTGAAATATGAACTTTTGTTCATAACAACCAATATTTAAAAACAAAATGGCGGACACTATTGTTTAAATAAACAAAAACGATGATTTTTTTTAGAGTTTTCTTTTCGATATTTTAAACTTATTCAATGAAAACTACATTATTTTACAAATGAAGTAATTACAATTTTTTTATTTGTATACACTTCACATTATTGTAGTAAAAATAAAATGGCTAAAATTGACCCATCCGCGCTTCTAGGGGTGTCGGTATGTTCAGCGCTTCTAGTGTTAAACTGTCACAGAAAACACGCATCTTGCTCATTTTTTGATCGCTAGAAAGAAAAAAAATGATAAAATATTATTTGTATACTAAAAATATACATCAAAAGTTGATGTAATTGCTCTTTTGTACGCATTTTTACTTACTTGTCAAATTTTGATTATCGACGTTTTCTAAAGAATTCACACATGGCGGGTAGAAAATACCCAAACCAATATTCGGACAAATTAAACAGTATGCTAGGTGACACTAATAACTTTGACGAAGCACTAATTAGGTACTTTGGTACCTCTACTTTTTTTACGCATGCGCTTTAGACATGTACCCCTTCCCCCTTGAAAATTCTACGTGTTTCTAAAAGGCTCTGGATATGGTTCACCCGACCTTTGTGACTGAGGGTTAATTACAATCCTTTGCTGAAAAGTCCGCAATCCCAATTTGTTTTCTTATCTATGTCTTTTGCGTATAAATAAGTAAAAAAAAATATAACTATTATTTTCTAAACGCTTGGCCATCTGGGGTTCCCACTTCGGGTACTTTCATTTGTAGGCAAGCCCTACATGTGCTATAAATTTGAGCGAAATCGGTGATGACGAGTAGGTGCCTGCTCCTTGTAAGTTAAATTTCTGATCTCGCTTCCCCGATATGTGTAGACTATGGCTTTCAAATAGCGGCAATAAAATAATCTATGGGGTTAAGGAGGAGAGTCAGCAACATAATATGGGCATACTCTTCAAACTTAAAATTGACCACAGTTTTCACTTTCGTTTGAAAATAGTCCGCTTATATCGATTGCATTTTCAAAATTGTATGTTAATTTGTTATGTTTAACGCCTTTTACAACAAAAATTGTACAAGGGAAAGATACAACATATACTTCATACTTCCTTGTAATTATAAGCAAAATTAAACAAAAGACAGCAATAATTGTAAAAGGTTAATAACAACACTGTTACATATTGTTTTATAACTTTATTACAATTTGGTGCCGGTGCATCATTAACAATTACCTGCAAGCAATAATTTTATTACCCTCTTACTGCGTCAGTCTGAACACATGTTAATTTATGTGTAAATTACCTGTATAATGAAAATGCTTTCTAGGTGCAGATTATTTTACCGTTGTCCTACATGAACGAATTATGGCTTGCTGGAGAGGTAATGAAATAATAAATTCAATAAAAATAAAAATAAATTGCCAAAAATCGAAATTATGTTTTTGGTTTTTTATCCAATTGTATCTCCTGTGATAGCAGGTAGATAAATGTACTCTTTCGTTTTGGATAGAATATTTTGTTAGTAATGTTTTAGCGTTGGACTGATATTGCTGTGATAATTAGAAAAAGAGATGTTAACAAAATATGAAGGTGACCACTAAAAATTTGAATTTAATAATCAGTCGGGAAAAAACGGTTGACATTGACATTAAATCGTTCGGTACCAGAATCTGCGAAAATGCATCTAAACAAAATGTGAGAGCTGATAGCTGAAGGGTTAATTAATTTGTGCAGAATATTTATCTACCATAAGTATACTTCAGCCTGGAACAATTATAAACGTAATCCTTATCGAACAGGGTTCAACTTGCGTTCAACCCGTCCTGTATACATTAATTTTTTTTTCTTATCTGAACTATTAATCAAGTGCCAGAGGCAAAGGGAGCATGTTTAAGCGCTATCCGAATGCCAACGCTGGAGGTAGCACTCCGCAAAACGATAGCTTGGAGAAAAAAACTATTCCCAAACCGAAAACTGTCGACTCGCAGCTACTGATATTTATCATTTACCTCGTTTTAGGTTGGCTGGAGCCTCTGCTGGACAGGATAGCCCGAAACTCGACGACCGTGGTGTGCCCGGTTATCGACGTTATTGACGACACGACGATGGAATACCACTGGAGGGACTCCGGAGGCGTTAACGTGGGTGGATTTGATTGGAATTTACAATTTAATTGGCACGCCGTTCCCGAGAGAGAACGCAAACGACATAAGGTAAATCGTAGGAAAATTCTCAATTTTTCAAATGACACCTATTTTTAGTTGTATACGGTTCTGCCAGTGATTCGACGAACTCTATATGTCACTTGATTTCTAATATTTCTTGCCAATTGATTTTAACCCTATCCTTTCATATCCTGCGGTTTTGTCTGGGATATTTTTACGTGTCCTTCGAGATTTCACATTTGCGCATTATTTCTCCACTTGAACTTGGGGGGTCCGTCCTCCGTGCCTGCGTTATTACGATTATTGGATTTTGCCAACTCCGACTTCAGTTCGAGAAGCAGGAACTTTTTCGCAAATAATCATGATGATAGACCCCGTCCGGGCTATTACGTTACCAATTCCCATTGCCCATATGTTATTCTTGTATTTCCTGAAAGTTTATCCGAACGTGGGGAAGATAAAAATAGAAATACTCCGGGGGCAGCAACCCTGCATGATAAGGAATGCCACTGAGAATTTAGTTCTGCTTGTGGATCTCCAGGATCACCAACTCTGCTACTTTACTTTGCTATTAGTTCGCCACTATGTTTAGCGAGTTTTGCGCTAGTCTGGATGAAAGCAGTATGCGACTCGAACTACACTATAAAGAAACTATCTTTAATGGATGAAATGTGTCACCTAAGTATTCTCGGCTGTTATGGCACAAATAAAGCGAAGAAGTAATCTATGGCATTGTTGCAAGAACAGCAAAGTGTATAACTTCCGAACTGCACTTAGCGAAAGTTTACTACTGAGTGCCAGTTCTTCAAGTCTATGTTCATTTTGGTTTGACACCAACTTCCCACTGCCGGACAGCTCGAAGCATTTTCTTGCGTCAGAAGAGGTGCGAACAATTTCCTCCCGCAAAACTTTCCTCCTAAAGTCGTATTTATTCAGGGCAGAAAATAGCGTTTTATAAAATTTTCTTTCCGAAGAACGAATTTTCTTTCATTGTTGTATTTTCGGATTTTTTAGAAGTTTCCTTTTGTTCGGAAACTTCATTTACAAACATGGTGCCTTTTATGCATGCATAAAAATAAATTTCATTTTCAAAAGGAATAGCAAATTTTATGAAAATGGAAAAGGGACTTAAACGCACTTTTATATAACAAATATGGATTGCGCAAAAGTACATTAAAATTGAACAAATTTATATGCTAACCCTTAAGTGGAATCATGGGTGAAAATTTATCCCAGACAAATTGATCTTCTGAATTTTTTAGAAAAACCTAATGACTTTTAGCAATGATTCTTCATGTATACATTTATAAGGGCACTATAAAAGTAACGTTATCATGAATTATAACATTCAATAATGATAATAATACATTTAATTGCATTTAAATGTCTTTATTAAGCTAAAAAGACATATAATTCTTGGATGAAACTTCACCCATGATCATGGGCGGAGTTAAGGGGACGGCATGGCGGCCCCCCAAGATCTCAGAACGGAAACCGGAAAATAAGTTCACTGTTCGTTTTTCTTATACTTGATAAAAGTCTGCCACCCAAAAGATAACCTCTATTTCCGCCTGTGCCCATGATACCCTTTACGTGATTTATTTTGATGATATCTTTTAAGGGGAGGTTCTCATCTAGAACGTCAAAAAGTAGGTAAAGTTCGTGAAGGCAAATGACAAGACATAGGGAAATGATATTTGGCATTATCTTTTATTGTACATTTATCTGTACGAAAACATTTTTTTATTCAAAAAAAAAAAAAAAAAAATGGCGCCCGTTATTCAACTTCTCCGGAGGCATGTTTTTCGAAAATTGCCCAGCTGCGTACAATTTAGGGGTCGCAGATTGGTCTGAAATCAAATAATGATGACATTATTATAAACTAGAATAAATTTGTCTCAGAAAGAGTGGACGACTTTCAAAAAAAAATTTAAAATTGACGGAATGGCGCGATTTTGAAATTTTAAGGCCGTTTTCGGCCGTTTTTTTTCATAGTTTGTCACTTACAAAAAGGAGATAATGTTACAATTTTCAAAATGTGCTCCACTCTTTCTATGAAGAAAATTGTTTACTTTAATATGCACGAAACTAGAAGTTGATCGGTTGAACCGTTTTTGAGTTATCTTGTACGCAAATTGTACACAAACATGCCTCCGGAGAAGTTGAATAACGGGCTCCATTTTGTTTTTTTTTTAATAAAAAAATTTTTTCGTACAGATAAATGTACAATAAAAGATAATGCCAAATATCATTTCCCTATGTCTTGTCATTTGCCTTCAAAAAAATCACGAACTTTACCTTTTTTTTTGACGTTCTAGATGAGAACCTCCCCTTAAGAGTTAAATTGTTGTACTATTTCCAAGCCATAACGCTGAGGTAATCATAATCATAATCTTTACTAGAATGGTACAAAAGATGTGAATGTTATCTTTATTATTTTTAAATTGTTGAGAGTGTGAGAGAAGTCGCGCGCGAGAAGCGTATGTATGTATGTATGTATGTATAGGGGATTTACTCGCAAAGATCGAGCCGGACACGGACAGGGCTCGAGCCTGCGACCTTCAGATTTGCGTTCCGATGCACTAACTAACTGAACTACAATGGCCGGTCACCGATGCCTTCGAGTAATTGCGACGTTCTGATAAGAAGTGCAACCAATCCCACATATATCGCTCATTAAATGCAATAACGTCATAACTCAAAAAACATTATTTTTTAATTATTTATACGGGTAGACTAAATTTCGTATATACTTTAAACTGTAAAAACGTCATATCTGAGCTTTCATAATTCGCGACAAGGGAGAGGTAGTTTTGAAACTATTTCTTACTGAAATAACAAAGAGCCTAATCTTTGAAATGCATTTTCTGAAAAATTACAATTTTTGGGTTATGACGTTATTGTATTTAATGAGCGATATGTATTTTTACTTTTCCTTTCACGCGACAACCTTTTAAAACAATAAATTCGACATAATACAATATATTATAATATATTATATGTTTCAGTGATAACTTTGTCACTACTTTTATTCAGATCTACCCACGCGAACTATGTCCATTTATAAATAGCATTCAGTTTCGCCTCAATTACAAAATATGCTTATTTTTTACGTTTTAGTACACGTAAATAATAAAATCTTGTTTTTATATATATAAAAATATAATTTTTGTGATACCCGTACCGTACCGTACCCGCACGGCTTGTGTGGCACATAGCGCCATCCTGTTGGTACCATAGTTCGTCCAAGTCCAATTCCTCAATTTCTGGCCAAAAAGACCATCATGTCTCTGTAGCAGTCTCCATTGTAATGTTGCCATCTTCATCTTTGAGGAAAAATGGGCCAATAATACCGGCACTCCAAAACCACACCAAACTCTTACACGCTAAGAATGCATTGACTCATCTACGACTACGTGTGGATTTTCCAAGCTAAAAATAAGGCAATGTTACTGGTTACATAACTGCCGAGATGAAAAAATGCTCCATCTAATAAGATGATTTTTTAGTAAAATCTACGTCGATTTCGAGCAGTTCTAAAGTCCAAACAGAGAAGCGATAACGAAGCGTGTGGTCATTTTGCTTGCATTCCTGAGTCAGTTGAACCTCATAAGGCAATAAACCGAGGTCCTTCTGTAGAATTTTACTCAGACTAGTCCAACTAATGTACAGTTGCTGATATCTGTGGTGAGTTGAGATTTCCCGGCTTAAGCGCACAGGACGAACACGAAAATCAAAATAACACGTAAATTAAAAAGAAACCAACAGATGGCCCACCTTTTACAATATAAGTCATTAAATTTAGAGTTAGAATTCACAATTCCTTCGCACATGGGCATAAATGTTTAAAAATAAATTGCTTTTGGGGAAAACAGTTTACTAAAAAGCCAAAGACAAAAACTAAAGACATAAATGTCTTAATAAGTCGTCCGTAATGCGTTTGAGTTAAATAACTATGAGTTCCAAGTCAGCCCTTTCGTACACTCCTGTGGGGGAGAAGTGCCATGGTAGATTTACCATTATTTTTCAAATTTGTTTTTGGGCATTTTAGAACATGAAATCAAACGGTTTTTAGTTAGCTTATTTTCCAGACTCAGTGTGGATCTCTCATTTATAAATAGGTACAAGGATTTTATCAATAAATTTGTCTTATTAATAACTGGTATTGGTAGTATTATAGTATTATCCTGAAAGTGAATGTTTATGCATAAAAACTTGATGTGGTTTGGCTATGTAATAGGAGAATCTTTCAAGTTCAAGTTACCATTGGGAAGATTACGTGGAATTCGCTTGCGAGTGAAGAACATGTGTTTTGTTCGGATTTAGCTCAATTTTCCATTTATGAAAATAATTTTGGAGGTGGAACAAATGTACGAATTTATTATGTTAGCAAAAAATTGCTGCGTCATCTGCGAAGATTGAAGAAAAACAGTTTGGGATTTCTGAAAAATCAGCCGTGTAAATGTTATATAAAACTGGTCCCAAAATCGCGCCTTGGGGGACTACTGCGGTGATAGGATATTCAGTGGAAAAAGTATTCCCAATGTAAACCCTAAAGGTACGACTATACAAGAAATGTTTAATTATTAAAACAAGCGCACGAGGGAAACCGAAATTTATTATTTTATATACAAGAACATCGTGCCAAATAGAATCAAAGGCAGACTGGACATCAAGAAGAAGCACCACAGTGTAGATTCATTCATATTAAAGTGAAATTTGATGTGTTGGGTAATTCTTAAAAGAGGATGGCAATACATTTCAACTGTGAGTCTAAGGAGTGAGTAAAAAAAGGTCGGTCATGAGAAAATCTAAATAGCTCATGGGCAGAACAAATTCAATTGTAGAATGCCACATGTAACTTCTTCATGTAACTTAAGGGGGTAGTCCAGTGAAAACGACTGTTTTTTCAACGATTTTTTTTTCATATTAGAAGTCAATTTTTATTAAAAAACTTTTTGACATATGATAGTACAACTATTAAAATACACAAAAAAAATTTTTTTTTTTGTTTTCGATGAGTCATCCCGACAAAATGGCCGCTCCAAAAAAAAAATTTTTTTGTTGGCGGACGTCGAATCTCTGCAACGGTTCATTTGAAACAAAAAATTCAAATGAGGTTTTAATCTGTAGAACATTGGCTATCGTCGGAACTAGAATTTTTAATTTTCAATAAAAAATAACAAAATGGCGGCATTTCGAATTTTTCGGGTGTTTTTCGGGTGCTTAATTTGTTTATAACTTTGTAAATAAACAATGGATTTTAATAATTCTAGTTCCGACGATAGATACACAATCAAGAAATATACAGCTAAATTTTTAGATCAATCGGAGCAAAAGACTCTGAGATCTGACGTCCGCCAAGTCAAAAAATGCTGTTTTGAGAAAAACGCGGTTAAAGTTTTTGTTGCGGAAAAAAGCTAAAAAAATTAATTTTACCTTAGTCAGCGATGCCTGCTCCATACATAACGCGATGCCTGCTCCATACATAACTAACCTTAAATACAAAGCAGAAGGGCCTAGACCGTTATAAACCGAAAAAAAATGGGCGGAGCAAACAGAAATACGAGAGTCCTCCTTGCTCCGAAACACGCCAGGGGACCTTCGAGCGCTCGGATTACACGTCTCTCGAAAACTCTCTGTATCTTTAAAACTATTCAATATTTTGCTTAGATATTTTAAGGGAGTATTTTCTAGGTGTAGTAGAGTAGATTTAAGCAAAAAAAAAAAAAACGAAAAAAAATTTTTTTTTCACAGGACTACCCCCTTAAAATAGAAAAATAGACATTCCAAAATCGGCAGTTGCCACCTTTTTATTTTCACAGCAGTTTGTGTTTTTTATCATGTTTTTATCTCAATAGAAACTTAGAGAGTAAATGAACGAATTACATTGCAATATGAACTGTAGTCAATATATAAGACTATTTCGAATTATATTCCGATTTATTCATCGTTAAGAGTTTTAAATATGAGCAGTATCTCTAATCCACTTTCTGAGGGAAGCTATATTGGTGTAAAATGAAGGATGTTTTGAGCCGCAGCCATAGCCCCAAGATACTACTCCAATTAGTTTTCCTTTATAGGCAAGTGGGCCTCCAGAGTCACCTCTGCATGAATCTTTACTGCCATCTTTTTCTCCAGCGCATATTTCATCCTTGTACGGGTTAAAATATTTCTGGCATTCAGACTTCAGCCAAATGCGAACATTGACATAGTACAGATTCTCTGTCTTTTCATCCGAAAATTTGCTGGTAATTCCCCATCCGCTAACAAGAGCTAGAGATTTTTCTGGTATGACCTCATTTTCATTTGGCAGTAATATTTTGTTGATATTTTTATCGAATTTTAAATCGTTCTTTAAAAAGAGAATTGCCAAGTCAAAGTCATAGGTTTTCGGATTGAAGTTAGGATGCTGTACGAAATTTCCCACAGAAATTGAAATACCTCCTCTGAGACGAGATAATGTGCCGGCAACAATTCCCAGTGTACCCTTTTCCACGTCTTCCACACAATGGGCTGCGGTTATGACAATTTTTGGATCCACGATAGCGCCTCCACAAATATGATGTCCATTTATCTCCAAATACACTTGGTATGGTAATAGTCCGAGTGTTGCCTCCTGTCCACCAGCAATGTGACTCTTTGGTAGCTGGAATGCAAAGACTCCACTTCCAGTAAAAATTATCACAATAATCCAAATCATTTTTCACAGCTCTTCAAGAATCAGCCGTACTTTTATACTCTTTGAAATAATTGTTTCATACGCAATAGGTTTTTGGCGCCAACTGTGCAAAGGCAGCTTTGTTAAACGAATGTGTATCATTGAATTGTTTCTCGAAATCGATAGAATTTTCTGAATCTTTTTGCTTCTTTGTTAGAAAATTATATTTCATACATATTTCGGGACGGATCGCCTTAATTGATAAAGATATGTGTAACCTGAAGAAGTGCGTCTTCAGCGCTCAGGTCACATGAACTGGCATAAAAGCAGAAAGTTATTTGCTGTCAAACTATGTGAAAAGAATAATATTTTTGATTGATTTACTTCAATTTTTTTCGAACTAAGGGAATATTACCTCACAAAAAAAAACGAATTTTGATAAAAAGAAATTGTTCGTTTCAAAATCTCTGAGTAAAAAAAAATAAATAAGAACTGGATAAAGACCGAAGCAGGATAAGAGTGGGTGTGTTGCCCCCGCTTGAATGTTGCCCATTTTAATGTGGTAAGTTACTACGGTGATGGGATTAATTTATACCAAATATCAATTTCAAAAAGTGATTTTTACACTATTTAGAACATATTTTTTTTAAATTGAAAAGATGAATTTTCTCGAAATTGGCTGAACCGATCTTAAAGACTAAAATATATGTTATACAGAGTACCAAAACATTCAAAAATTAATTTCGTTAATTAGATGGGGGTAAACAAATAATACAATTTTCTAAAAAATTATTATTCTTGTATCACCGCCAATTTTTTCCTTTAGCATACTTGAACCAAAGGCTAAAACATATATTTTTTTGGAAATTATCGAAAGGGTACTTCATAGTGAAAAAACAAGAAACTTTTTTTTCCACTAAATTCAAGTTTTTGATTGAATGGAATTTTTGATAAAATAAGCACAGTTTAAAGAAACTCAATACCTGTATCAGAATTTGACTAAAGATTTTACAATCTTAAGAGTCAGAAAAAGGTTCCAGCAGCCTTTCACTATTTGCGCAACTACTGCACATGTAATTGACATTACAGGATCATACTATGCAAATCAGAATGTCGTTGATCTTATTGACGATCCGCATGGTATGAGTGAATTAATGCATAATGGCGACATATATGTATGTCTTCGATCGTAGTTTTCAAGGTACAAAACACATATTGGAATCAGAAGTCTTTACCTTACTTATGACAGCTTTAAAGCGAAATCATTTGCCAAGTAAAAAATCAAATCAGGTGGTACAAGAACGGAGTCATAAAAAAAATTGTAGAAAATTTAAATATTTTGTTTTACGCCCTTCTAATTCACGAAATTAAATTTCGACTTATTTTTTCAAGACTACTTTGGTACCCTGTATAACATATAGTTTAGTCATCTAGATTGGTTCAGTAAATTTTAAGGAAATTCATTTATTCAATTTTCCAAAAATTCGTTATAACTAGTATAAAAAAATATTTGGCACAGCAGCAATTTACCACATTAAAATGGGCAACATACTTGTAGCACAGATAAATTAACACTATTCCTTCGATAGATTTGAAATTTTAATTGTTCACTAAGAATTGTTGACTATGATCAAATGCTATTTCTCCAAAAATAAATATTTTACACTATCAAATTAATAAAATATTTTTATAAAATACAACTCCATTCGAATTTAATTACTTAGTTATGGTGTTGGATAAGTAATTTTAAATTATGCCTAAATTATTAATCAACTGTGGACAAATTCTGCTAAAACTACAGTAAACGAGTTATCAAAATTTGATGCTTATAAATGTCTTTAAAAATATTCTAATAATAATAATAATAATATTTTTCTTTTTTGACGAAAAATAGAATGTACTATACCGGGTTAGCCAGAAGAAATTGTCGTCTTTTAAAATCTGTATAATCTCTAAACTGATATTAATTTTAAGCACAAATTTTAATTATTAGTTCCACTGGATATCCACTGCTTTTAACAGATGCCTTAAGTTTAGTGCTTCATAGGCAGCACGCACTATTTCGTGCGAAATTTGGTCCAAATTTTTTTCCAAAAACTTCTTGAATTTTGCCAAATTCGTCGGCTTAAGTTTTCTTAGTTTACTAAGCATATATCCTCAATGAAAAATCGTTTATGATGAAATGAAAACTAACAACAAGATTCCAGTGCTTTTAGCTACGGTTTGAACGTTTGAAATATTTTACGATAATTTTCGAGGTCATTTTATACATTTAATAGTAGTGGTCCGTGTGCCATAAGTACCACTTGGGCGCATTGTTTGGCTCAAGTTTTATAATCGGATGATGGATCATCTGTTAGTCAGTTTATCTGTGCTTGTAGTTATAGCCTGTCAAGCCCGATTTGTTAATTTCGAATACTTTATTATTTGCACCATTTATTTTTATTAAAAAAAAATGTGGCCTTTAATTATTTATGAACGCGTTTAATGTTCAAGGAGGAAATATTTCTTACGGACTGCTGAAGCGTGGCCACATTTTTTGTTATATCTCCGTAAATTTTTCCAGTGTTTCAGTGATTCTTATTTTATATTTTCCCCCCAACGTATACGGAATCGAAATCTATAAACAAATGTATATATTATTTTTGCAAAATTCTGGGCATATGTATCCGCTTAGTGATGGTAAAAAAACTATTTCCTGTGTAATAACCGAATGGCCCTATATATTGCGGAGTAAGATGGATGTTTCCTAGGTGAGATTGTATAAGGTGCTTGTTAAAATTCGCCATGCCAAAGACACGTACTCTTACCTTTTTATATATGATCCCAGAACTCATTAATATGGGCGACCTGCGGTGCGATTGCGTGATAAAGCCATTCATAACTCTCTGATTGATCAGGATGGAAATATCCGAACCTGATCTAAACTGATTCTATCAATAAAATATCATCGCTGTTCACAACTGATATCATCTTGATGTCCATAATTTGTTCGAGTACATCTGAAGACTGAGTAAACACCCTAGGGCAGGTATTCAATTAAATAACCAAAGATGCATAGGTGCTGATTGCGAGCAATTTTTCTGAATTATGATTTAATATACCCATGAACTCTGAGACAAGGGTAACACTCCGGAGTAGAAATTACAATCGGTAATGGCAATCGTGCGATGACCATAAAAGGACGGGAAGGATTATGATGGGTCTTACTCACGTCATTCAGTAATCTCCATTAATATTCCTTCCATTGAGATATTGGTCTTTTATCGTCCGAGGGAATGCTGACAGTTTCATAATTGATTTCTTAATATCTTGCCATCTAAGTGCCCCGGTGATGCATCTTTCCTGGGGGAAAAATAACCGGTCTGTGGAGTCAAATGTCCGTGGTTCGTCCTGAGGTTGTTATTAATGTGCAAATGCTAACTGACTAAGACATTAAGAAAAATTGCAAATTACACAAAAGCGTGTACAAAATGATAAAGTAAGAAAAAGAAATTATTAACACTTCCTTTTCAGACAGTACAAATCCTCATAAATAAGCGTAGTTTGCTTAAATGTACACCGTTTATGTCAAATTATTGAATTTATATACTTCAAAAGACTTGATGGCTTACCTAGTGTAATAGCAGTAGAAGTTTTATTAAAAATTTTTTTTTTCTTTTTGGTTTAAGAATAACAGTACGTAGATTAAATGATCTAAGGCGAACTTATTCAATTGTCCTCTACATCTAACGTCCTGAAGACTGTTTCAAATGGATGCAATCTTTTTTGGTTAATAACGGTTGGGCGAAAAAGTCAGTAAAATATCTTCATTTCTGATTTTTAGAGAGATTAAAGCCATAAAAATATAAGGTAGGTGCGGGTAATAAGGCCTAGCTAAGGGAGATTTGAAATTAAATAAAAATGATGAGTGTTAGCTACCTGCGATTATGACCTTGAGCGACATCGATCATTTTAAATTATATTTTTTTTTACTTAGGCTTTATTAGCCGACAGACCTTACCTTAGTTTAAACTGGAATTCTTAAAATTTTAAAAGAAAAAAGAAATGCTAAAGGGCCCCCCGCTACAACAAGGTACTCATGGACCTATGCCTTCAAATTCAAATATTCTAGTACCATATCATAGAAGGGTATGAGATGTGATCAGTACTGAAATATTTATTTCCGCAACCTGAGTATAAAGGATATAGAGCCGAAAATTGATTTGACAATCCTTTGCTCTTGTATCAAAACGACTTAGAGTTTAGAGATGAATCATACAGTGGAGGAAATAGCTATAAAATCACTTATATTTTGGTAATTATATACAAACTGTTGGGATGTTTTAGAACCAACTTTTAAAATATAATCCGTTAGCATATTTAGCGTTAATAAACGTTCAAATTTTTTAGTTTTTGTGAACAGTATTAAAAAGCTATAGAATATATAAAAATTGGGCGTTTTCGAAAGGGAAATAGATATAAAATCACTTTAAATTTTTAACATATTTTATTTAAATTTAAATAAATTAAAAATCTATACAGCTACCTCGCTTGTTAATAAGCTCAAATATTCTTTTTGACATTGACAAAATTAAATTTTCAAATATTTTTTTGTCTATTTTATTCCATTCCTCAATAATTTTCAATTTAAGTTCTGAAACATTGTTAAACTGCCATCCATTTTCATAAACTCTCCTGGTAAGGATACCCCATAAGTTTTCGATGGGATTTAAGTCCGGGCTGCGAGCCGGCCACGGCAAAAGTTCAATATTTTTGGTCCTAAACCAATTCTTCGAATGTGTTGACACATGGATTGCCGCATTATCTTGCTGGAATATCCAATTTTCACCGTATTGGTTGTCATCAAATTCGATGAGGACCTCCTCCAGAAGTTCAGTGTACTTTTCAGAATTCATCTTATGCGTAATGAAACATACAGGAGTCGATCCATGGAAGCAAAAAGCAGCCCAAATCATCACTGATCCGCCTCCAAAATTACGACTCATCATTGTCTCCTTTTCTTTTCTTAAATCGTGCCAATAAAACTGGCACCCGTCTGGACCGTCTAAATTGAATTTTTTTTCATCACTAAAGATGACCTTTTTCCATTCTTCAGTCCAAGACATGTAGTTTTCCGCGAATTGCAGCCTCTGATCTTTATGGCTTTGTGTCAGTGCCGGTTTGCGCATCCTTTTCCTCCATGCTACCTGATTCGACTCCGCCAGAATTTGTCGCACGCGTCGTACCGTTACGGGCAAACCAAGGTCACGCTGAATTTGTGATGCTACCGACTTTCCTGCCATTGCCTTTGAAATAATTTGGCATTTATCGCGCGGTGGTAACTTAGGACGAGCTCCTGGACGCTGATTTTTATTGTATTCATCGCCTAAAACAATGAAATTTCGCACCACAGTAAAAGACCTGGAAATCAGGCGAGAAATTTCTCTAATGGATTTTCCCATTTCCCGAAACACAGAGATCCTTCCCTTTTCTTCTTCAGATAAAGCTACCCCTCTTGGCATCCTTAAAAAATTAAACAAATTATGCAATTTTAATTTAAAAGTTCGCGTTAAACCTCTTTAATATAATTATCTGAACTTACCCGATTATAAATTTTAAAAATTTTGGCAAAAAAAATTGTAGAAATTGAAAATACAGATACTGATTTTATAATTATTTCCGCTTTTTAACCTTGCAATTCGAGCACCAAATTGAAAGTGAATTTTTTTTCAACACTTAACGGGTATTTATAATACATTACCTGACATTTCCGGGACGGCAATAAAACAATTGAACTATATAAGGGTACTCCTTAAAAAAATAATTCGAGGAAACGACTATACCATTAAATTTATAAAAGAATACTGAGTGATTTTATAGCTATTTCCTCCACTGTACATAGTTGGTATAAGGAGACAATATGCTATCATATGATACAAGTTTCATGAATGTGAGTCAAGTAGATGATGGGGGCTAATGGCATGATCAAACTTTAGACCTGTCAAATAGATACTATTTTAGGAGGTGCGGGCATGAGAGATAGATATGTTATAGAGCATAACATAGGCCCTAATTAGATACTTAAATGATTGATTGAAAATCTTGGGAAATTGAGATGTGGCGCATATTTTGATGATCAAAGGCTTTTAAGCCGTGTCCATCTGCTTTTCACTTTCATCTTCTGGTGGAAGCCCAGTTTCGCGATTGAAATCATTGTCAGGGGGGAGAGGAACAGCAGTGGGCGGCGTGGAAGCATATCTTCTGCACATGCGTGACTTGTGCTTGCGTCGTCATCGAAGCCGGTTTCTCGTTCAATAGTAGACAGCCTACAATCGCAACACATCGTAAGACCAACGTATCGCAATTCGCAATGCTTATTCCAGTGAATCAGAATTGATGACTTATGTATGAAAGAGTAAGACCTCACTATACCATGCATAGCAATGATTTGCCATGAGGCTCTTATTTTTACAAGTAATGATCAAAAATCGGATAGGTCCACAAGTCAATGCTTATAGCGGGGGGCCCATTTGGTCCGCCATTTTGAACTTTTCCATTTAGATACCAGAAATGAAACAAGCAGCATCAAGAACCATTATATACTAATTTTGGTATAAATCCGATAAGGATCTGCAATTTCGGTCCGCCATTTTGGATCCGCCATTTTAAATTTTTCCATTTCGATACCAGAAATGAAACAGGCAGCATCAAGAACCCTTATGTACCAATTTTGGTATAAATCTGACAAGGTTTTGCAATTTCGGTCCGCCATATTGGATCCGCCATTTTGAATTTTTCAGTTTTGGAAACGGATTTGAGATCAGCGATACCGAAAACCCCCGTATACTCAGTTTCAAGCAGTTCTAACGGAATTTCGAATTTTGGCCAGCTTTTGAGCGATTTGGAACACTGTGCGTCGTTCCGTGCAAGCGCGCAGGTGTCGCGGGGGAGAGGAACAGCAGTGGACTCATGTATTAAAGAGTAAGACCCCACTATACCATGCATAGCAATGATTTGCCATGAGGCTCTTATTTTTACAAGTAATGATCAAAAATCGAATAGGTCCACAAGTCAATGCTTATAGCGGGGGGCCCTTTAATATATGTATGTACTATATGTTTGCTCTTTCTACTCCATAGTCAAGTAATCGAACTAATTACTCAACAGTTCTAAACTTAAATATTTTTAAGTTTTTAATAGTTGAGAAATCAGTTCGCTTACTCGACATGTAATAACATTATCTATATATATAAAAATGAACCCCTGTTTCCGTTGGTCACGCCATAACTTGAGAACGACTTTACCGATTTCATTCATTTTTTTTTAAAAGTTTTCTAATACTTTATAGATGGTTCTTACGGAAAGAAAAGTTAAGAATATTGCGCAGAAAATTGGATAATTTCAAAAAACTTAACGACTATTTTAATTTCGCGAGTTTGACAGTTCGCGCGTCCTCGATTTCAACGGATTTTAATGAAAATTAGTACAATAATTGTTTTGAGGTCACTGATTTTGAATGTTATCAAAATTTAGAAATCCAAGATGGCGGACCCAATATGGCGACCAAGATTTCTAGATTTCAATGGATTTTAATGAAATAAGTACAAGTAAGTAATTTTGAGGGCACCAATTCTGAATATTATCAAAATTTACAAATCCAAGATGGCGAACCCAATATGGCGACCAAGACTTCTCAATTCCAACGGCTTTTAATGAAAATTAGTACAATGATTGTTTTTGAGTCACTGATTTTGAATATTATCAAAATTTCCAAATCCAAGATGGCGGATCCAACATAGTGACTAAAATGTAGATGGCGGATCCAACACGGCGACCAAAATGGCTCGATTTGGACGAATTTTAATGAAAATTGGTATAATGATTATTCTGAGGTCACTAATTTCGAATATTATTAAAATTTGTAAATCCAAGATGGGAGACCATAATGTCTCTATTTCAACAGATTTTAATGAAAATTAATACAAAGATTATTCTGATACCACTAATTTTAAATATTATCAAAATTTCTAAATCCAAGATGGCGGATCCAATACGGTGATGAAAATTTCTCGGCTTCAACGGATTTTCATGAAAATTAGTACGATTTTTTGGGACCACTCATTTTGATCATTATCGAATTATCAAAGTTTCTAGATCCAAGATGGCGGACCCAATATATATAAAAAAAATTCTCGATTTCAACGGGTTTGAATGAAATTTGGTACAATAATTGTGTTAATGCCCCTAATTTTAAATATTATCAAGATTTGGGAATTCAAGATGGCGGATCCATATAGTGGATTTCGGGTTGAATCAATTTCTAGGATATAACAAACTAGAACATTTGAGAAGTGTTTAATTAGTAAGTATTTACCCAACGCCGGGTGAAACCGAGTAACCCAGCTAATAATTTATAAAACTGAAGTCTAATTATATATTTTATGCAAGTAACTAAAATTACACTTTTGGCGACATAGCAAGCGACGAATTTAAATTTTGAATTTTATTTTAAAAATATGAAAAGTAGGTATCGAACAAATATTTTTTTCTTGCCATTTGGCCACTGGATTTTAATTTGAGAAAATCTCTGTATTTTAATTAAAAAAAATTCGATTTAAAACCTAAATCTTTGTAATTAAATTAATATAGGAAGGACATATCTTCCCATATGTACACTCATAAATAAAATCCAATGACTAGAATGTTTTCCATCCTACTTATAGAGGTCATACTTTTAGCGTCAATTGTGTTTTCACCTTTTTTAACATGTTTTTATTAGCTTGACCTGTACCGTCAAAAAAAAACTTACTTCTAAATTTGAAATAATTTTAAGACTAAGCCCATACTGCCGTCTGAAATACAATATGATTAATATAGAATCGTATTTTGCTTGATGTAGTAGCAAAATCATTGAACGAAGAACTTTAAAAAAGATTTGTTATCATATACATATGTAGCTTAGATAGAATGGTTAAAATCAATTCGTATTTTCTAAAAAAATTTTCCATTACATAATCAGATAATTCCATCCTTTCCTGCAAATCCACTCAAGTCCACTCGGGTTTTGTTTATTTTGCATTTTATCTAGAAAATTGAAATTCCTTTTTTTTCTTGTAATAAATGCCTAATAATGTGTATTTTTTAATTAAATAAACTGAGTTACTGATTTTCTTTTAAATTTAAATGTATAACAGTTGAGTATAAAAACTATATATAAATATATATAAAAAATATAAAATTAATAAAAAAAAAAATTAGTGGTGTAAGAGTATAACATTGCTGAAAAACAAAGCATTCAATTCAAAATTTCGATAAAACTGTGCAAGACATAAAAAAACTTCCATGATGATTGTGCCTCACACATTTTTGTACCAAGGGCTATGAAATATGAACATGAGAATGTGAACATGAAGAATATGAATATTTCAAATATCTATTGATGAGAAAACTGTGCACATAGGAAGATTAATTTAAGGCCAAAAGTGGCGAAAGTTGTTATAAAATGTTGGTCGGTCTTTCGTCTTTCCAAAAATATGTATGTATATAAATTTAAAATTTCAATAAATGGAATTTATTTCTAAAAATGTCTGCATATTCCAAGAAAATTTTGCTTAAAATTTCAAAAAAAATATTAAAGATGTTTCCATTATTTTTCTGTGAATAATCTTGCGAGTCCCCTTGCTGGTCACCTTCTATATGTAGCAAAAGATAGTTTTCTCTAATTCGTTAAATTAAAAAATATCAACATCATTTTTTTTATAAATGCGCAGACAATTTTTACAGGAAAGTGTTTACGAAAATCCAGAATTGTCACTTTTGAAGAAGTAGGAATGACCAACGAAAATTATTAAATACCATGAATTAATGTTTTACCGACATTTCATCAAAATCCATGAGAAGATCTCGAAATCAATTTTATCGAACAGTAAATGAAAGCGGAAAGTTTGAAACTAAAACTTATTTGAAGATCAAAGTCAAAGAAAGATTTTCCAAATTTTTCTTAAAGGCTTTGTCGTTTATTTATTGAATTCTCGTGAAAGCTGTCAAAGATCATGGTTTTGATTGATTGATTTTAATCCTTTCGATTTTTTCTCTGGCGTATATTGTATTCCATGAATCGGCCGGGGTGTGGCGTAGATACTGTGAGTCGTTCTGGGGTGTGATTAGTAGAAAGTGGTGACTCTGTTCTAATTACATTTTGTAGTTGTTGTTGCAATATTTTGCAAAATTTACTGGTATTTCAAAGTTCTCTCAAATGAAAGATTGTCTTATGACCTCTGAGTTAAATTTGGGAAGTTTATATAGGATTCGAATTCTACGTAATGGGTTAGGTTGTTTAATAGTGCGGTCTATTTTTGCAAAAAGTCTATTTTGAGACAATAAAAATCTTTCCTCTATCATTCCTTACCTTTATTCTTAATGCCTTCTCAACGACCTCAATTGTCAACATGCGTCTATCGCCGGATTGAAGGTGTTTGTTTTTTAACCCATATTAGGTGATTGGAATGGTTATGTGTGCGTATCTTTATGAATGCATTTTATGGAACACAGGTGTTCCTTACGCCTTGAGCCTTGTCATGTTTCATATTCTGCTACGGCAGCTTTATAACTAATAAAAATAATTAATGGATGTTTTTTAACGCTTTCACATATATTTTATTTATTATTTCGAAAAATATGACAATGTACGGTTGAATTTCCTATATTTTAAGGCAAATAGCCATTAATCTGGCATTTCACTTTAAAGCCAAGGTGTTACGGTTTCTGAGTCCAAAAAATAACCAGCAACAATAAAATAAATCCCATGTACGCTCTGACTGCTTCAGTTTTTTCCACAAAAGTGTCGATTTGGACCAGTTCGTTGTGCGCCTTGCCACGCTTGGGACCAAGTTTGTAGGGGGCGAATAAAATTAACCTCATTCGTCATTGGGGTGCGGGTAGACGTAACGAAATCCACTATAAATCTAGGCAACCATTTGGTACGCTCCCCTTTATAAAACCCCTCCCACTACTCTAAAAGACAGCATCAGGCTTTCCCGGAGCCTGGCCACATTTCCCAAATAATTCAATGTTTAAAATTGGCAATGTGAGAATTTTGCAACGCAGTGGCGGTCATTAATCACGCTTTTATCGAGACCGCTTTTGCGGCACGGTACACAGAGGAGCGATGCTCAAACAGTCCCATGTATGGAGAGCATTTTCGGCAAAATTAGGGATTAATGCTTTCCTGCTCTTCTGTGCTCTCGGCCATCCTTAAAATGTTATTATTTCAGGGGGCAGGCCGTTTCTCTAACTAAAAGCTTTCTTTTGTAACATTTGCACCTGAAAGCAAAATCAATTTATGCAAAACCCTATTGTTGGCCACGTCCGCCGCTGCCAGAGAACTTTCTTTAATATTTAAATTTGATATTTCGCTTCAATTACAGGCAGATAGGGCGAGCTGTCGATTTTCGAGGCATGTAACGAGATGCCACATCAGCAATCGGAACTGACTGTTGTTGTTGTTTTTGTAATAAGGACTTTGAAAAATGTTTAAATATTGATCTCGGCGACAGGATGGTGACACAAGTGAGCACTGAGCTCAGGGTCAGCTGGCCAAAGTCACAGCTTCAGGAAAATAACCCTATAAAAAAATGTATCCCCTTTGTGTAACCAAAGAAAAAATTGATATTTTCTCTTGTTCTCTTGAAAGGCTTTAAGGATAGTACTAAACAAGAAATATTAAGAACATACTACTGTGATCAAAACATAGTAAGGCTTTTCCTATTTAAATCACGCGATTTTATCCATACGAGTAGTTTTTAGGGTTGGTAGCACTTTAACTGACATCTACGTCAAATGTCTTGCCAATAACTTCAGTAGTTAATGAGAAACGCTCATTTTAAAAAAAAGTGCATTTTTCGACTTTTAAAATGAGTGAAAAAAGTTCAGCAAAGAAGCTGCATTAAATGTTGCTTCAATGGAATTTCGGCTTCCGAAATGTTGGAAATATTGAAAAAGCCTTTTGGTGACAATGTACTGTCTTCAGCAAGTTATTTTGATTGGTATTAGTTGTTCAAAGAAGGCAGAGCACGCGTTGAAGCCGATGAACGTCCTGGCTGTCCTTCGACGTCTACCGATGAACACGACGTCAAGGAAGTTAAGGATTTGGTGCTTAAAAATATTCGATTAACTCTTAGAGACCTAGTTAACTTTACGCAAATATCGTTTGGGCTGATACAATCTATTTTGAAAGATCATTTGGGTATCAGTTCCAAAATACTCATTTTTTTCGATAAAGAGCGTCGTGTTAATGTCTCTGAAGCAATGCTTTCTGACTACCAAAACATCGCAACCGCCCTATTTGCCTGATTTAGCTCTGTCTGACTACTGGTTATTCTCACACCTCTCTGGTTATTCTAACACCGCTCCGAGGACATAGGTTTGACTCAATTGAAGAGATATAAGCCGAATCGAAGAAGGTTTTGGAGGTTATTCCGGAAACTTTTAATCACAATTCACTGGTATGAAATTTCGGGCTTTTCGAATATAAACTCAATTTTAAAGACTTTCTGTGCAATTTTACCTACAATATATACACAATCGTCACATCTTTTTCCGAAGAAATGGAAAATTCAAATTGTCAAATAGTCAATATTTCAGGTCACGGTCAAGTTACTTTTTTTTTTGAATAGCCGACCGGTCGCTCAGTAAGCAAGAGCGTTACCGCTACACCACGAACCCATTACTTCAAGCGGTATAAACCTTCCTTATACTTACGTTACGCATTCAACTTTAAATTGATATTTCTCGAGAATAAAAACGAGTTGCATTTTGACATTTTGCAAAACTATTAAGGGGACCATGCGCGTAGCTAGGGGGGGGCAAGGGTGGGCAATAACCACCCTAGAAACCTCTTTGCCCACCCTAGAAAAATCGACAGTGTTGAAGGATTACTATACTGTCTAATTGCTTTTTATTTTAAGATTCAATACGAACCCTACCTAGAAAATAGTGTTGGTGTGCACTTGTTCGGTTATTGTCATTGCGCGCGCTACTAGGTGTTTCCAATATTTGGATTACAGTATTCAATAAAAGCTAATTAATAAAAGTTAATCGAAAAGACGTAAGGTATGTTATGTTTTTGGTTTTAATAAGTTTTTAGTAAATTAGAACGTTGACATCAAATTAAATCAATCGCCTCGCCTCATTTAGAAATGTTTTTTGTTTGTTTTTACGAGGGGCGTTCAATGTATTCTCGGTATCGGGGTGATATACTAATGATGAGGGTAATTAAATTATCTCATTAGTTAAAAACACTTTTTGAGGGTATAAATATAAAATTTTATTTAATTGTCACCATTAGTATTCAATATATCATTAAGAAAAGGCAACTACGATGACTGATGCGACAATTTTGAAGAAAATCGAGCAGCGCGCTGTGATAAAATTCCTTACAAAACAAGGAAAGACTCAAAAAGTTATTCACGAAGAAATGGTGACTGTTTACCAAGATTCTGCTCCATCACTCACCACTATTCAGAAGTGGTCTAGTGAATTCAAACGGGGTAGAGAGAGCATTGAAGACGACCGGTTAGTGCCACTACTGAAGAAAACGTCAAAATCGTTGAGAAACTTGTACTTAAAGATGGTCTTGTAAGAGTGAAAACATTAGCAGAAAGGACTAACCTATCCGTGGGTACCATTCACACTGTCCTTTATGAGACTATAAAAGCAAAAAGACATGGAAAATTGACCGCCGATGTCTTGCTTCATCACGACAACGCGCCGGTTCACACAGGGCGCGTTGCCAAGGCTGCTGTGCGGGAATGAGGATTTGAAGAAATCAATCATCCACCCTACAGCCCGGATCTGGCCCCTAGTGATTACATTCTGTTCCCAAATCTTACGAAAGATCTTCGAGGTAAGCATTTTTTCGACGATGAAGAGTTGAAGGCGGCAATTGATAAATATTTTTCAGACAAGGGGCTATAGAAAAGTTACTTTCCCGCTCAAATAAGTGTTTTGAGGTGATGGGGAACTACATTGAAAAAAAAATTGTATTCAGAATTTTCTGCTTATTCTTTCATACCTACACCGAAAATGCATTGAACGCCCCTCGTATTTAAAGATATGAAAACATTCTTTAAAAAACCCGAATAGTCGGTGATACATGATAATGAAAAGATGGGAAATACAAGTAATTCTAGTTCTTCTATACAACCTAAAGCATCAACAAGTACATCTAAAGAAAATGACCCACGAACTTGTGGTAGGCGATGGTTTATAAATATCAACTATTCTAGTTTAAAAACAACGTATTAGATTTTCGCTTGGGAATGATATATTTTCCCGCGGTAAAAATTAGCCTATGTCCTTCCCCAGGATACTATTACATCTTCTTGCCAAATTTTATCGAAATCCGTTCAGCCGTTTAAGCGTGAAAAGGTAACAGACAGACAGACAGACAGATTTACTTTCACTAGTTATAATATTAGTATAGAACTATGGATTTAATTGCACCATTAGACTTTCAACTTTATTAAGTAGTTAAGAAAGACGCCAGATAGTAATAAGGAGAGTGAATGAACTAATTTCTCATTAAATGATTGTTCAGCTGGACGGCTGCCCACCCTAGGGAAAATCCCTAGCTACGCCAATGAAGGGGACCCTCCCCTACAATTTATATAAAAGTGATGGGGATCTGTGATTCCCATCCCATGTCTGATACTCCCCTTGTAAGTGCAGGCAAGCATGTTTTATGACTATGTCTTTCATATCGATAGCTTTAAAAATGGCAGACAGACAGGCGAACAACGAAGTCTCACCAATATGGTTTATTTTTGGTATGGAAGGTACAAAACCCTAAAAGAAACTAAATTAACAGACAATTTTCCAATTTCCAATGTTTAATTTGAGAAGAATTATTAAAACAAAAGTTTTTAAATATCTCTAATTAGTAGATTTGTCACAATTTTTAACGAAACTTTATTGGGCTGTTAATATAATCGTAGCAAAAAAATTTGATGTATTGTAAAATAAATAAAAGTGGTTTCTCCTAATGGTAGTGGTTATTCAATTGGATATCATTTCTGAAATAAGTGTGAAGAGTTATTAGTTATTTGGTAATACCTACATTCTACATACTCGCCCATATACATATCTGCTAAATAACGATAACTTCATTCTTCTTGTCTTTGTTTTTAAGAATAGGACTTCAAATTAAAAATATGCTTTATGAAGTGGGAACTTGATGAAAATACAACACAATTTTTGAAAAAAAATAATACATACAGTCTATAAAACGCATCTATATCATATGGTATAAAGTTCAGTTTTATTGAAAATTGTGGTCAAGCGAACAATGCAAAAGCTGCTTAAAAATGAACATATTTAAAGTTTCAAAATTTGTCAGAATCCTATTTTTGTATCATTGGTTTCATTCTGCACGTCGTATCGTTATTCACGTTAATATTTATTGAGAAAACAGTGTTGCTTTACCTCGTAAGAAAGAGAATAAATTCTATAAGGATTACCCTTACATCAAAACGTACAGACTATTTCACCTCCAGCTCCAACGAAGTAAAAGCAAGGACAATTGATTTGTCCCCAAATACATTCATTAGCTTTTTAAACCCTACAATTTATCTTTGTTAACATCAACATTAAGTTCACTAACTGTCCCATTAAGGGGGTAGTCCAGTGAAAACGACTGTTTTTTCAACGATTTTTTTTTCATATTAGAAGTCAATTTGTATTCAAAAATTTTTTGACATATGATAGTACAACTATTAAAATACACAAATAAATTTTTTTTTTTTGTTTTCGATGAGTCATCTCGACAAAATGGCCGCTCCAAAAAAAAAAAAATTTTGTTGGCGGACGTCGAATCTCTGCAACGGTTCATTTGAAACAAAAAATTCAAACGAGGTTTTAATCTGTAGAACATTGGCTATCGTCGGAACTAGAATTATTAATTTTCAATCAAAAATAACAAAATGGCAGCATTTCGAATTTTTCGGGTGTTTTTCGGGTGCTTAATTTGTTTATAACTTTGTAAATAAAAAATGGATTTTAATAATTCTAGTTCCGACGATAGACACACAATCAAGAAATATATAGCTAAATTTTTAGATCAATCGGAGCAAAAGACTCTGAGATCTGACGTCCGCCGAGTCAAAACATGCTGTTTTCAGAAAAACGCGTTTAAAGTTTTTTATGCGGGAAAAAGCTAAAAAAATTAATTTTACCTTAGTCAGCGATGCCTGCTCCATACATAACGCGATGCCTCCTAAATACATAACTAACCTTAAATATAAAGCAGAAGGACCTAGACCGTTATAAACCGAAAAAAAATGGGCGAAGCAAACAGAAATACAAGAGTCCTCCTTGCTCCGAAACACGCCAGGGGACCTTCGAGCGCTCGGCTTACACGTCTCTCGAAAACTCTCTGTATCTTTAAAACTATTCAATATTTTGCTTAGATATTTTAAGGGAGTATTTTCTAGGTGTAGTAGAGTAGATTTAAGCAAAAAACAAAAAAAACGAAAATTTTTTTTTTTTCACTGGACTACCCCCTTAAATCTCACTGAAGCTTCTCAGGTGGAATATTGTTCTGCGCGGAACATAATTCTTCGTCCAACGGAGCAAACTTTCTCACCTAAATCCGGTTAGAGACTCGAAATTACATGAGAGTTGATATTTGAGTTCGCGGCTTTATCGCCAATCCGACTCTGTGGACCTCGCCGGTCCTCCCACTCGTAGAATAACTCAACCTGAGTGAAATTAACACATCCCGATGGGTTACTTAACCCGGCACGCTGAACCCTTAACGTAGTCGAAATCGAGTAAACTGCAGAACTGCACTGCGACAGTTTCATTTTCTCATAAATAGGTTTCGCCGTGGCACCAACTTCGTATCTCGGTTGAATTTTAATTAAATTTCGGAGGACCACAGAACAAGTTGTAATGAGAGGGTAAAAGGGCCGCGCCTCGCCAGCCCCTGAATAAAATGGTGGAGGGCATGCCGCAGCATGGCATTAATTG
Organism: Dysmachus trigonus; assembly: GCA_949715965.1. Taxonomy (NCBI): domain Eukaryota; kingdom Metazoa; phylum Arthropoda; class Insecta; order Diptera; family Asilidae; genus Dysmachus; species Dysmachus trigonus. The sequence goes on along the minus strand of OX454319.1, from coordinate 49,468,018 downwards.
AAAAGCGAACTAAGAATTTTGCCACGCTCCTTTGCATTTCTGTACCCGAGCGCAGTCCTTTACGTCTGGTTGGTGTGAGTGGCCTAGCCACATAATTCCATTTTTCCTATTCCTCCATAAATCATTATAACGACAACATTAAGATTCTGATTAACATGTATATTATTGAAATTACCTTTGAATTTCGTTTATACTATAGTGACACACTATGCACGAAATTTAGGATTTCGAGTGTTATAATTATATTTAATGCATTGAAATTAAAGTGCAATTTATGTCAAAGTCTTTGTTTCACGGAATAACAAATTCAAAGTTGTTAAAATATTTTTTAAATTGAGAACATATTAAATTCTATATTTCGTTCATAGTATATCCAGAGTAATCTCTCGTATACAATATTTTAGACGTTACATATATATATTAGGGTGCTTTTTTTTCCGACTATTATTTTTTTTTTTCAGTCCCACCTCGAAATTTTGTGGCAAATACCTAAAAAAAAAAATCCCTGAAAATTGGAGCCCTTAATATTAATATTAAGTACTAGACCAAGGCGTATAAAGATTTCCCATATAAAATACACGTAAACTTTGATTGTTTTTCTTCAAAACTCTACAGCTCAGAGGCATTTTATGGTATATTCTTGGTCAATGGTAGGATTTCTTCAGAATTGAATGCCCTACAAAAGTGTCCATTGTGGTGTAACCCTAACTCCCAACAGCGAGGTAGTGCGGACCACTAACCCCAATTTGTCCATGAAATTCTCGCTTTTTGCCCTTATCTCGTAGACAACAAGAGGTACAGAAAAAGTGAATAAGACAAACTTGTAGGAAATTCAATTTCCTACAAAATAGTTCTGAACACCAAATCGCTAAAATCGATATTTCTTGAGATATGGGGCTTTGAAGTTGAGGTAGTGTGGAATTTTCATGGATTATTGAGCTAAATTGTAGAAACAATACCTCAATTTCAAAGCCCAATATCTCAAGAAATATCGATGTTAGCGATTTGCAATTTCCAAGTTTTTGTAAAATAATTCCCCAAGTATCATACCATTTCTGAATCTGCATTAAATTGAATAGTTTTTAAGATAATTTGCCAGTTTCTTTTAGTACATTTTTTTCCACGACTGATTGTCAAAGTTAAAGTTACAATTTTGACAGAGCTAAAAGGTAACACAAATGAATTATTTTTCTTGGAAGGTACTCTAAATTTCGGCAAAATTTTACTTTTAACCACTGAAACAACTATTCAAGATACCTGAAAAATAAAAAAGTAAACAACTTAAAGTTATTTTTAGCAATGGTCGTTGAAATTCAAACTAAAAGTAGAGATTTTGAACAAAATTAAAAAAGTGACAATATCTTGAAAACTAAGAAACTTTTACTAAGGTCATGTTTATTTTATCTGACAGATCTAAGGCAAACCTATCTTCCATGTCACTCTGACCTGGTATTTTTGGGACACCCTGTATATAAACATTAATTTTCAAGCTAAATAAAAAAGCATACAAAAAATGAAGTGCTTGATTTTGTAGTTTTTTCTAAACATCATTTCAAATTTTGCATTTTAAAAGTCGAGTGCGACCGTAACTAAAATTCTTGAGCAAAATTTTCTGCGCAGAGGAGTAAAAGAGGTCGTTGAATCGATTTGTGTGGTTCAATGACGAAATTTTCGTGCACGACAGCAATATTCTCTTTCGAACGTATTCGGAAAACTCTGAGATGATTTAACATTAGTTACGGACTTAGTTCTGGACGAAATTGTAATTTATGGGCTCACAGAGTCGATTTTGTATGGTACATCAAATAAATTTACGTAATATGCACGAAATAAGCTTTTTCGCACGCTTATTTATTATTCTAATAAACCCGGAACGCTTTTGTTATGATTGATATTATTCCATAACTAATTTTGTAAACGTTTATTTACGTCTATATTATTATTAATAGGCATAAAAATTCAAGTTTCCACAATATCCCAACTTTTCATATTAAATATTAAGGAATATTATGTAGAAGCAAACTTTTAGCCCCTATGTATCCTACATATCGATTCTATAAAAATAATTTGTCACCTTTTTTTTCAATTTTGGACTTGGAGATAAGTTTACAAATGCTCGGACGACCGAACAAATCGATCGACATTTTCAATTTATCGACTTTAAAAGGAAATTTACTTATGTATGCTTCAAGTTAGGTTCACAACTTCTCCCTTCTAACTTTCTACTACGACTCCATCGCCACTGAAGCCGAAAAGTTCTTAAATTGAACGATTTACATTAAGGGGGTAGTCCAGTGAAAAAAAAATTTTTTTTCGTTTTTTGTTTTTTTGCTTAAATCTACTCTACTACACCTAGAAAATACTCCCTTAAAATATCTAAGCAAAATATTGAATAGTTTTAAAGATACAGAGAGTTTTCGAGAGACGTGTAATCCGATCGCTCGAAGGTCCCCTGGCGTGTTTCGGAGCAAGGAGGACTCTTGTATTTCTGTTTGCTCCGCCCATTTTTTTTCGGTTTATAACGGTCTAGGTCCTTCTGCTTTGTATTTAAGGTTAGTTATGTATGGAGCAGGCATCGCGTTATGTATGGAGCAGGCATCGCTGACTAAGGTAAAATTCATTTTTTTAGCTTTTTTCCGCAACAAAAACTTTAACCGCGTTTTTCTCACAACAGCATTTTTTGACTCGGCGGACGTCAGATCTCAGAGTCTTTTGCTCCGATTGATCTAAAAACTTAGCTGTATATTTCTTGAATGTGTATCTATCGTCGGAACTAGAATTATTAAAATCCATTGTTTATTTACAAAGTTATAAACAAATTAAGCACCCGAAAAACACCCGAAAAATTCGAAATGCCGCCATTTTGTTATTTTTTATTGAAAATTAAAAATTCTAGTTCCGACGATAGCCAATGTTCTACAGATTAAAACCTCATTTGAATTTTTTGTTTCAAATGAACCGTTGCAGAGATTTGACGTCCGCCAACAAAAAATTTTTTTTTTTGAAGCGGCCATTTTGTCGGGATGACTCATCGAAAACAAAAAAAAAATTTTTTTTTGTGTATTTTAATAGTAGTACTATCATATGTCAAAAAGTTTTTTAATAAAAATTGACTTCTAATATGGAAAAAAAATCGTTGAAAAAACAGTCGTTTTCACTGGACTACCCCCTTAAAGTGCACACACTCGTACACTCAATACGTAAATTGACTTATCGCAGATGGTAAAAGAAAGAAAGATAAGGAGCTGCGCCGGATCGGGCTCCGCCTTCGTTCCCCATCCGGACGTGATGAGACTCTGTAAAAGGATCCTGTCATTCACGAGAAATGTCTGACACACAAAAGACCCATTTCATATGGAAACTGCCGAGGCACTTTATGTTTGCTGCTTTACTACACCCCATAATTTTGGGGATAACACCCCGTGCGGCTCGGCCTTAGGAGCGTCTGCAAGAAATCCCCTCCCCACGCGGTAATGGAACCACAGATGGAAAAATTTTCTGGTGACTACCAAACCGAACCTATCGTCGTCCGTTGGCATCTTTTGTCATATTGAAATTGATTGCGTGTAATGCCGCCTCGGCTCCCCGATATCCCCGCCGATGCAAGGACAATGAATCGATGTCCTAACACCATTATATCCCTAAAAATGTGACTCAATTCGATTTTACTTTTGCAACATTTATAGAGTTCAGCCGAGCCGGTCTGGTCACCCACAATGGCTGGCGGTCTATTCTCCATCGACCGGAGTTTCTTCGAGCGCCTGGGCACCTACGATTCCGGCTTCGACATCTGGGGCGGCGAAAATCTCGAGCTCTCCTTCAAGACGTGGATGTGTGGCGGTACTTTGGAAATAGTGCCCTGCTCCCACGTCGGCCACATCTTCCGAAAAAGATCCCCCTACAAGGTAAGACCGATTTGCTGGACTAGAATTTACGGCGGTGTACCGCTTTACTTCCCTAAATGATTCACATTATATTATCTTAACAGTGGAGACAAGGTGTGAATGTCCTTAAGAGGAACTCCATCCGGCTGGCCGAAGTGTGGATGGACGAATACGCCAAGTACTACTACCAAAGGATTGGGAATGACAAAGGTGATTTTGGGGACGTTACTTCTAGGAGAGAATTAAGGTAATTTTTCCAGCTATTTTAAAGGTACCTTCAGGGAAAGGTAGAGGAAAGGTCCTGAATTTATTGAAACTGCGATGGAGGCTTAAGAATAAAATATTCCAAGATTACTAGGGTTCCTTAATTCCTGACTTTTTTCATTCCTGGGAATTGAAAAAAAAAATTAAATTTTCCGGATATTCATGAGAGACTAGCAAAGGAGACCGCAACTTTTGGCACTGGTGTGTGGGAAGATCCTATGTTGACCATTGGTAGAAATCTCAAATTTTTGTTGGACCAGAGAAGTATATTAATTTACCTCAAAATATGACATTTTACTTTTCAAGAAAACATTTTTATCTAAAGACCAACATTATCCATTAGTTAAAAAACACATAGGCCGGGCCTGGGTACTTGAACCACTTTTTAAAGAATTAGTTGTTAGGAAGTGTTATAGCAAAATATCATTAATGCCCAAAGAAAGCTTAGTCCAGCCACAAAATATAAATTTCATGTTTTCCTAAATCTAAGTGAGTGTCATTATTGTTGAACAATTTTCATCTAAATCGCTTATTTTATATAATTATGTAATTATTATTAATTATCTGGGTATTTCTCATCAAATTTCGAAATTTGATTCCCGAGTCATTAGTGCCGAGTCATATGCATTAACTACATAAGTTTTTTTTTTATTTCAATGCATGCTGTCTATACCACTATTGTTTAAAAAGAAAACGTATTACCTCTAAAGAAAAAAAAGATATGACTACTTTTTTACCGTGAAAGTCATTCTCTCACCTTGTCCCTTAGTTCAAAAACATTACTAAAATGCCTATTCATCTCAAATATATCAATATTCGTAATAATAAAATTATGCTAATATATTAGAAAGATGTTTGTTATTGTCTATAAAAGCTTCCATCTTACAACAACGAATGTATAAAAACGATAATTCGATTTTAAATATGTCCCGCCAAATAAAATCATTCCCTCACCCTATTACGAATATTCGATTTCTGAACGTATCGAACGATATTTAGGAACGCAACCTTAAGTTTTTAGTACCTGGCAACACTCTCAAATGATTCAAGATGGCGATTTCTTCTCAACGGTAGGAGAGTTTGTGCAAAAACATATTATGTGAAAAATTTTTAAGAGTTACATTTATGGCGATCATTACCTCACGTTACATGAATGTATTAAGCATTTTAATATATATATATAAAATTTGTTGTTTTTATGCGTTTTTGGGAGTAAAATGCATATTCGAAATGTAACAAGCAAATTGAGGTTATGTGCCGGTGTTTTTGTAGCTTTAGTTAAAATTCGTCATTCCCTCACAGTCATTCCCTCATTGCATTTAGGAGTTTATATATATACATATATATTATATACAAAAATATGGAAGACCAATACTCCTAAATAGATCTCTTAAAGCAACTTTTTTGATCTCTGCAAAAAAAAATATCTATTAAAAAAAAAAAAAAAAAAAATTCAGTAATATCTCAAATTTTGAAATTTCATAAGATATACCCATCTACATATACTTTGACTTTGAAATATCATAGAATTCTGAAGTTTTTCAATATTTTAATCAACTAGAATTAGTTATTTTAACTTCATCTCAACTCAATAAACATTATGAAAATTGAGAGAAAGGATGGAACTGAACGCCTTGTAGCATTAGTAGTTCAAGTCTTCCACTTCCTATCATTCTGACTTTGACGAAAATAGGAACAAAGGTTATAATAAACTAATAAAATAAAGCTGCTGAAGTAACTTCAAACTATGAACATAAATTTAGAAAGCCTAAGAGACATTAATTTTGCACATATCCCATAATAATGAATAACAAAAATATGTTTTTTTTTATTTTGAGCGCGTAAAAACACGTTTTTCTCGATGATAACAAACCGATATCACGTAGATATGTGGAGGGCTCTGAGATTAATTTGTTGGTATGATAACCGTTCAAATGACTTTAAATTTAAAAACGAAGTGACTAGAACACCATACCGGTGACACAGGTACGGATCACACAGGTCAAACGACTCACACATTTTTCTTATACTAAATGCTTTTTGACTGAGGATTTTCGTAATCTTTTAATTTTTGTTCATGAGTGACGTTTAATGTTCAAGTTTTATATTATCGTTCATCAATAACAATTTCAGCTTTAATTTTAGTTTTCAACTCATGAGCATTATATATATTTTTTAATTTTACTTTGTTGCTCTAAAGTAACGATTAGCTCACAATAAAAGTTATTGCGTGAATTTTATATTTTAACTCAGAAATAAAATTCAACAAGCTCATTCTTAGCAACCATAGAGAATAACGATTTTTTTTTCTAACGGAAAATCTATATACAGGGTGGCAAATGGAAAGTTGGCTAAACTAATCATTCATAATTTAAAAATGAGTGCAGGGAAAAAAAATAAAAATACGTATAAATTCAGTAAAGATGTAATTTTTATTTTAAATTAGTTCCAGTTGAATCACACATTTTTGACACATACTTATTGAGATTTAAAAAAATCGACAAAATTCGGCCAAGGGATAACTATTTACATAAATGCTTGAAAGCATTATTAATAAATGAGTTCATACGATGAAATCGAATAATTTTTTCATAATTCTTACCTTCTGAGTGTTTTGGCTGGCTACATTTACTGCCAAACTTGGTATGAAGGCCTCTATATGCTTCAGTATAGTTTTTACCTCTAGAATAAAGGCACTCGATTTTTCTCCGTTTGTAAGGTTACTAATTTTAAAGTACACGTATTTCTCTTTATGACTTCTCAACAGAAAATGACAACACTCTAGTATATAACTACGGGGTCCCAACCTTCTACGACATATTAGAGAAGAAACGACATATGTATACTTTAGGCAACTTTCCATTTGTCACCCTGTATATATGTTCAACATCCTCAATAAAACAAGTGCGATTCAGATTCGAACGCTTAGATTCCGTGTCTATCATATCGCCTAGCCTCAGTAAAGCGTATTTTCAGAATTTATCCTAATCTTGATCATGATCGTCGTGACTGATCAGAAGTGTGGGATGAATTTTACATAATTTAACCTATTTACTAACGTTTTTGTGTAAAGGTTTCAAATAAAATTATGAAAATCGAGAAAAAATTATTTCTTGTTCTTTGTATTTCAATATTTAAAACTTTCAATCAGCTTCAAGACACAATTAAAAATGACAACGTTAGTAATCTTCGCATGCTACATTTTTAAAAGTATTATCAGGGGACTAGAATAAAGCGAGCTACAAGTGAATCTTTCAAGCACCAAATTGCATTTAAAATATTAATTGAATTGTTGACCTCATCATCAAAGTGCATTATGATTTTTTTTGAAAACTTCTGTGTATGTATATACATATATGATATGTATGTCCACGAAATATGCACGAATAAAATTTTCAGTTGATAAGTCTTACTAATGAAATCAACAAATTTCCAGATGTATGAGTTAAAGCTATAAGCTCCCTATAAATTATATTAGGAGTTTCGCAATAAATAACTTTGTTTGAATCCCGTCTGACACGAACTTTAATCAGGATAAATTCCCCATAATATTATTGGAGTCCCTAAAATACCCAAGTTTCTGTCATCACCTGGGCTATGTACGTGTGTTTTTGCTGTTGCTAATCACTTGCTAACATTACACCTGATCCCTTCAGACGAATTAATCAAATTCACCAAAAATGGACTTTTAGTTCTGAAGATTTATTAGATTATACGCTCATTGGCTCAGAATTTATCATAATTAGGATATACATCGAAAACAAAGTCCGTTTTCTGAGGGGAACTAATTGACGGAAATGCGGAGCTCACACTTATTAGGATGATATTTTCAGAGCGTGACAATTTCTTTGGGAATAAACTTCTCTACAGACGTTTCCAGAAACAGTAATGAGTACAACAAATAACGAAGTTGTATGGGAAATCTGGGATTAATGTAGGACAAAGAAAGAATCTAAAATAAGTTCTTAGTTCATATTTTCTTCCGACCTACATTTAAGATACCATGTTGGCATATTAGTATACTACTACTACTAATTTTGTGACTTTTTGTTTATTCTACCTTTTAAGAGAATTTTAAAAGTAAATATTATTATATTTAACATCTACAAAAATCTGATTTATTTTTTCCTACAAGGAAACTAATTAAAATCTGTTTTTATTTTCCTAGCATTTAGTTAAAGTGTGACAATAAACCGTCTACATATTATTTGGGCCTCGGTACTTCCGCACAAAAATCTGCGATTCCGAGAAGAAGGTTTAAAATATATCTGTGAATCAGAAGTGTAAGTCTATACATTTTACGACTTTTGATTTATTCTTTTACAATATTGTTAAGACGTCAATCTTATAGAGAAAATGCAAACGGAATAGAATTGATTTTGAAAAGCTGACAAATGAGTTACCCCGTTTAAAAAAGAAAGCTTCAAAGGACTTTGTGTAAAAGTATTTTTCCCTCAGGAGTTTCAGCTTCGTTTGCATATATTTTGCAAGCTATTGCTTTAAGGGTATCCACAATATTATTCAAATATGCGTACCGTACCCGTACCTCCGTATATGCAAACAGGATAATTTATTTTAATCGATCGGCGGTATTGTCTCACAAAATTAGCATTATAGCAATACTTTGTGTACTTACTGTAACTGCGAGTTACTCTGGCCCCACGAGAATCTTTGTCACAAAGTTTTTGTGAAAATCCTATTCTTCGTTAATTAATATGAAAAAGTGGGAATCAAGTTGATTAACCCATTAACGCTCACAGGGCTCAAATCACGTTTTTTTTATTAACTTTTTTTGTTTAAAATGATTTTTCGTACTCTTTTGATTTTTTGTTCATGCCTAAAACTAGTAAAAATCGCGACCTCGATGTCTGAACTAAAAATATATGCGATTATTTAATAAAAAAGTTTTGATAAAACAAAGTGGACAGAATGAGATTTTTTTCTTGAAAACTATACACCTTAGCAAACAACTTTTAAGAAGAAAAATGTCTTAGAATTCGTCTAGGAAGAGAGAAGAATCTGAAGCAATAATTGATTTTTCAAAAAATCACGAATTTGTAATTTCGACAAACGTCGTCAAATGGTCTGAAAAAATTCGATAGTGTTCTTTCACTAATCCTTACACTAAAACATTCAATTCAAGATTCCGAAATTGCGTCCTGTGAGCGTTAATGGGTTAAGATTTGGACAAAAGTAACCTGAAATTACAGTATACTAAAGTTGTAGTTCTTTCTAGGGGTTATTTCCAGATTGAGTGCAATTTTGAGTGTAATTTGCTATTTTTAATCATAGGATCAAATTTTTACTTCCACCCTTCTGCGATTTTTCAAGTTTAAAGTGAAATTATAATAAACACGATTGATTGTTTTTAAATCAGTAGGTTATCATAAAAATCAGTAGCTTACCACACATTCGAGAACCTTTAAATAAACATTTATATTTTATAGAATTACTGTACTAGTTTTGTATGATTCTTTATTAATTTCTACATTTACACTATAGCTAAAATTGCAATATCTTTTTATGCACAAACTTTTTTTTTCACTACTTTTTTATTTGTATATTTTTCATTACTTCTTTTTTATTCGTGAGTTTTTCAATACTTCTTTATTTGTTTATTTTTCAGAATTAATGTTTAAATTTGTTGTGCAACAAAACACAAAATACAATTTAATATTTTTTTTATTGATAGACTCTTCGTACCACATATATCTAATTCAATCATTAACCTACCTGCAATATGCAAAGATCAGTTAACTCTTGATTAAGGTTAATGGATTTCTTGTATGATTCATTTTACTGATAGATATTATTGAAATTTGTATCCTCTATATTGGATATATAATTTTTATCTTCTTTGTATTAAAAATATGTATATTCGAATTCAATTACTCTAGCACTAGAACAACTGTGACTTAAAATGCAGAATAATAAATTATTTGATTTTAATTTTCGGTATAATTTTCCCGTTATTTCTAAAGTAGGTATGACGTATAAAGTTATTAGAAATAATATAATGTCACAAAGCCAGAAAAAAAGAAGGTTTTATATAAATGAGGGTAAATTTCATAATACGAAATATTAAGAGTTTGTGCTATATTTCTTACAGAACGAGATAACTGCATGGATCGATTAAAATAAATGTTAGAAATTGTTAAGTCAATGATTTAATTACGAGGGTCGTATCATAAGTAATTAGCCCCAGCTAACATTACGTCATCAGTGATATTTTTCGTAAGTGTCACCCTTCAAATGTCTACTGTCAAATTTCCAGCCAGCTGCGCCATTCAATTTGTGTTGACAGCCGTAGAAACCGAACAACTTTCGTATTTTTACAAAAATGGAAAAAAAAATTGAGCATCGAATACTGATAAACCAAACGAATGATGAAATAAAAGCGGAATGAAACAAACTTTATGGAGACTCTGAAACTTCATTTGTAACAATAAAATATGGAGGGCTAAATTCAAATGCGACCATTTGTAATGAAGAACGGCCAGGTCAGCAAAATGAGGTCACCACACCATTATTATTGAGAATATCGACAATATATTTAGTAATGAATGATCGAAGATTGAAAGTACGTGTGATTAGTGAGAGTGTGAGACTATGGACATCTCAATCGAACGGGTGCAGAGAATTTTGAGAGTTCATTTGGATATGAGAAAGCATTCCGCAAGATTGATGCCACTATTTCTCACAATTATAAACATGTACGTGTGACAACTTCAATGGCATGCTTGGTGTTGTTAAAGCGCAATCCGAGGGACTTTTAGCTACGATTTATATCTGTGGACGAAACATGGATTCATCACAGTTCACTAGAGATCAAAGAATAATTAAAACAGTGGACACAAGAGTAAACATGAACGGTGGCTGCACTTCGGCCACACAGTTTCTAGACGGCAGTATGTCGGCTGCACGCAAATGAAAAATGTTAACGGCCGCACGCTCGGCAGAATTAACATTTAAGTAGCGGAGCTACGATCTTACATGTACTGGTCCCATTTATGATAAATTTTAAAGTGCGGCCGTCGTGTGACTGTCGTTCGGTCTTGGTGCGGCCGAACTTGTCCAACAAACGTACCCCTTACGACCTTCTAAAAAATGTTAGATATTTTTACTCGGGCATCTCGTAGCAATACGCCTATTTTGAAGAGATGGAATGGTATTATTCAGGTGGGATCCAAAAATAGGGAAAACGTTGGACTACAATGTATTGAGCTAACAAGAGACTATAAATAAAATGAATTTTTCTCAAAAAAGTGTTTCATTCTGGTCAAAGCCAATTACTTATCATACGACCCCCGTACCTTTAAGTTATTAAATACATTTGAAAATATGAAGTTTGTTAAACATAATTAGTATCAAATCCGCTGTGTTTATGGAGCCATGTGTTAATATGCCTATAAGTTTACTCCTAACTGAGTTTTACCACACACCAAGAGTAGTAAAACTTCGAATAAAGTCCCATTTTGCGGAACAAAGCGCTAATTGAATAACTATTTTCTTATAGTCAGACCTGCGTGCTTGTTTGACATAATCGACCTCTCTCCAAAAAATTGATTGTCATTCCGTAACCGTACCAGCGATTTTGTTTGAAGCGAGTGCCACTGTTATTTGTCGGGAAATGTGTATTATGTGTGTATGTAGTAGCGCGAAACCCAATTTTTACGCCCGGCACCAAAAGAAGAAGGAAAAGGACTTCCTGCGGAGGTGTCCTGGGAGGAAGCAATTGTCAACGAACTGTGAAAATTTAAGTGTTTCCCCCAAACCTTAAGGGAATCTGCAACTCACTGGCTAATGAAGACGATGAGCCAGCGGGTTCAAAGCGCCTTTTATTCCCAGCAAGAATTGTTTCAATCTCAAGCGGAATATGAACGGGGAGGGATGATTCTACAGAGCGTGATGATTTTCATATTTGGCTTGGTGTTCGTTCGTACACCACATCCGCAGCCAAATCGGTGATGCAGTGGAATTTAAATTCTAGCTCGGTTGAGATGTAATCGCCTCCGTCGAGATATTTGCTAGCAGCCCTGTTGTAGGGATTCGCCAGGAGAGCCGAGAAATTTCGCAAGGAAAATTTGGCTGATTTGAGCTTGCTGAAATTCACTAGATTCCATTTGGTACATGAATCGATTATGGAAATGTAAAACAGTAGATGGAGAAGAAAATCTGCTCTCGTATGGAGATACAAAAAGAATTGCATTGTAGGGATGCCACATTTGAAATGCTTATTTTAAAAAGATTTTCTAACCATAGTGAAGGCATTTACTGAAAAATTATTTTAGTCAAAATTAAAGCTATCTTGTTTAATTAATTTTTGGAGGACAAAGCTGTCTGAATGTTTTTGAATCTAAAGTTTAAACCTGGTTCAGAATCACAGATCCGCGATATTGAACATTTACGGGCGTATTCATAGAAATATCGTAAATAGCTCTTAAGCGTTCATAACTTACAACGCCCTTTTGGACTAATGGACGTTTTAAATATGAGCTACTTTTAAACGCACTGTAAACACTTGCAATTTCAATGGAAACAAAATACAAAACGTCCGGCAGTTACCGATTGTCTTCTGTCAGGAATTGTTTATAATGGTCAGCGCGGGAAGCAACTCCTTAATCTTTTCGGTACGGCACAGTTGACCGCAGTGATACATTCCCTCTACGAGAAAGTTTTCCCATCGTCGGCGTCATCTATGGAAAGCTTTCACTGCCGCTCTCAATGACAACTAGAGTCGGCGATCGTACCCACAGAACTTTTGGTGAATGCGGGCTTTAGGCGGCGATCATATGCAGAAAATATTGCGCGGATGCCGACTGTAGACAGCGGTAGGACAGAAAGAGTTAAAACGGAAGCAGAGCGAAAATTGGTTGGATGAAGACAAGGTTTATATTTTCCCGCTTGATGGAAATACAACTTCTTTCGCTTTTACAAATAAGCGAATTTGTTATTTTCAGTTTTTATTCCAGAAATTAGTTAAGGGGCGGGTATCAGTATGGAGCCAGGTCGCAACCAGTTTTCTTTATTTTGTGTTTGCAGTCCGCAGCACCAATTACGCCAGGAAAATTGTTATTTGCTCTGAAGTCGGCCGTACTGTACAATATATCAAAACTGTGACTAGTACATGTGAGACCATAGCTACGCTAGGAGCTACCACGACCGCAAACTCTGCCAATAGTCAATTTATAAATACGCATCTATATAAACTAGTTCGGCCGTGGTGCAGCCGAGGTGCGGCCTTTATTGTTTATATTCAAGTTCGACCCTCATACGGCTGAACGTGCGGCTATTAAAATTCTTCACAAATTATATCTTGTGCGGCCGTTTAATACTTTTGAAAAGCATAACGAGCCGTGCAGCCCGTGTTTTTCCCAAACTTAATTTTTTCCAATTTATTTATTTTTTCTTCCAGTTTTTTTATTAGTATTAAATGATCTTTAATCAAGTATTTTTAAAGTCAAATATTTAATGACTTTTAATAAAGCTTTTTAAGTTCAACTAAGTTGTTTTTTTTTTTTTTTTTTTTTTTGAAAATTCACCAATCTTCCACGCGGTGGATAAAGATATGACAACTTCACTTTTTACATACAGCCAATTATTACTTAACTATTTATTAGTAGTTGAATAACTTTTAATTAGTAGTTGAATGAATTTTATTTTATTCTCCATACTATATACTGCTGGTACATCAATTTATTTATTTTTTAGCATATTTATTACTTTAGTAGTGTGTTGCCTTGGGAGTCTGCATGTATTTGGAAGTGCTAATAATAAATACATGTAGGGTTACGTTTAGGACCACCAGGAAAATTTATCTGTGTACCTTTCATTCTCTCGGCGGACCTATTAGCAGATTTGTGGAGCCACGTATGATTCTGTCTGTCTATGTCTACATAAATTTTATTCCACAACTCCTCAAACTGAAGGTCGAATCTGATTACATTCCGAACTTTAAATGTTACAACTTTTGTTGAACAATAAATTTGTTTTGCAGGAAGAGGTTAGGCTGCAAAAACTTTAAGTGGTATCTCGACAACATTTATCCAGAACTTTTCATTCCTGGTGACGCGGTCGCTTCAGGAGAGGTACGTACTATATATTTGCGTTTTGATCACAATAAATAACAGCAATTTTGGCATTTAACCCAATTAAAAACAAATCAAAAAATTTCCTTGAGTACAGATAAGAAATCTAGGATATGGCGGTCGCACATGCTTGGATTCACCAGCGAGAAAGCGAGACCTTAAGAAGGCGGTCGGCCTGTATCCGTGCCACAACCAGGGAGGAAATCAGGTTAAGAAAAATTTCTTTTTTTTACAGATACCCGAAGCAACGTATGCGACCGCCACAAACTACGCCGATTTGAAACGACACATATTTACTTTTGTTTACTTTCGTTAATACCCTGCACATTTGCATAATTCCAGATTGCCAATTTGGATACAGAATTGTGTCTTGACTCAGCCGCCAAACCCGAGGACATGCATTCATCGGTTGACCTCTGGGAGTGCCACGGTCAAGGCGGAAACCAGGTACATTCGAAGCACTCATTGCTGTTAAAATCAGTTCTCAAGCCAACCATATGTGGTTTCCAAGAAAAGCATTCACAGTATAACTCAGTAAAAACAAAATTCAGACATGGCAATCTCATTCTTAGAGAGCTTCTAAAACAATTCGATTACCAAAGAATGGCTTTGATCGATAAATTCTTGGCTTTTCAGTAAAGTGCTTCAAAATAATTTAAGACCCATTCCGCTACCCACGGTGAGGATAAAAGGCGCCGTACTAACCAAAAGAGTATTATTAATACTTACAGCAAGTCCATAATCGCATTTTATTTACTTTTTATTTGACGTTTTTCACAATAATTTTTTTCGTTTCTTATACCTGAGCTGATAATGTAAAAAGCTTTTACCTCATAATGCATGTCCTCCATGGCAGGTGGTTGCGGATTAATTTTTAACGAATTTTCAGAGTTTGTGGCAAAGTATACTGGCTGCTGCTGGTACTACCATTAATTCAAGTAATCATAATATTTCGTTGATTTTTTTTAATTCCTTCCGTTATTTAATTGAGCTTAAGTAATTTTTCTGCCGCTAACGGTTTACTAAGTTGAGTATTATGTTTTCTACATTAACCGCGACTCATCGGTGCAACATATTCTGCAACGTTAAGGTACATGTTTGCAAATTATAATTGCCGCTGTTAATTTAACAAATTTTACACATTAATCCTCATAATTATGCGAGAATCATTAAATTGAATAGCCAAATTTTCGAGGGCTTAAATGAAATGCACGGGAGTATCGTTTGTTTAAAAATATTGGATAATAATGATTTAATCGTTAAAGCACGTATTAGTACCTAACGCTTAAAGCTCGAACGTGAAAACTTTAATTTTTATCACTCTACGAACGTGCATTCATTAATAGGAAATGCAACAATAATGGCATCAGTACAGAAAAAACAATATAAAATTGTAAGATATAGTTTCAAAATAAAAAGTTGTCATTATGATATTGACTTAACAACTCAATACGGATGGCCATAGGGGGATAAGAAAGGGAAAAGTGCCTCCGCGCCGAATATGGCCGTTATATTTTTTTTATCGTCAGGACTAACACAAGTAACAATTTGGCCAAGTTTCATTCTTTAATAATTAACCCCCAAGGGGTAAGAATTAATTTTAGAAATTTCGAAAAAAAATTAATATCTTTTGAACGCTTTGAACCATTTGGATGGGATTTTGACATGTTTAGATGTCACTGAGGCGCATCAGTGGAACTGAAAACTGGATATAAACTAAAAAAAAAAAAATTCTATTTTCAATAATTTTTTCCAGCTTTTTGAATTTTGGTACAATCACCAGAATTTTGTTATAGCTTCTTATAACATATATTTTTTCCAGATTTCTTTTCCACCGGCGTGACACCTAAAAAAAAAATGTCAATTTTTATTTGTTTTTTGTTGATTATGACTGTACGGCAAAATCGCCAAAAATTGTTTAAGACTTTCTGGCGTAGTTTTTTACAATATATATTTTTTCCTGGGTCTTTAGTCAGACCAAGAATTGCTCACACACGGCTTACCCACGAATACCTCCTATGGTGCCAAGACCAACCCCTTTGCCCACACTGTAAACAAACAACTCCTCACAGTTACCTACATTCTAACCTCCTATCCCAAATCTCTTAGTTACATTTCTTCTCGAAACCTCACAATTCTATTTGATCCTAACTTCCTGGGACTCCTCAATCTTAAACTCCCCTAAATTATCTTCTTTTTTCTTTTTTATTATCAATTCCCTAATGGCGATAACAAATCCTCAAAAAATATGCGCAACAAGCGCTCGAATATTAAGACACTATTAAGACATTAACACTAGATTTACCAAGACCAGTCAAATTGACTCAATTTATTCTCTGAATTGATTAAATTTTGTAAAGTTATCTCCTAAGAGTTATGCCAAAGCTTATTATGGTTCAAAATTACGACATATCAAATTTTTTTTTCCCATTTATAGTTACTAATTTAAATGTAAAAACATAACACCTTTAAGGTACCGAAAATCATAAAAATTACAGGTTTTCGCGCCGGTAAATCTAGTGTTAAGGTCAACTATACTCCATGCCGTTATGCCCTAACTATACCTATACCCTAATCTACTTTTTTGTTCTGGTTATATATTATATATATATATATATCGGTCACCATGGTACTCTACCCTGGGGCGGATTTTTGATATAAGGCCCATTTATGTTATTCTTCCCATTCATGCTTGATATACAGAATTTAAACGAATAGGATAAGCTTCTACAATAATTATTAAATACCTATAGTACAAAGTGCATCAACCTATATGGGAAACAATTTATTTGATATTTGCACGAACATAAGCATTGAAAATAAAACTAAAAAGAATTGAAAATATAACAATAACACATGAAAACTAAAAAAATATGACAATGGGTTTAAAAAAAACTAAATGTAGATTTGACCTAATGTTAATTGAAAGTATACGTAATTCTGACTAAGAAATTATACGAAAGCAAAACTTTTTAGAGTTGGGAGCTAAAAAGTACATTCAGTTTACAAGAATATCGCTTTTATTTCAAATTCAAGCCAAACATGGAAAACTTAGAAAAACTTTATCAAAGAGCAAAACAAATGTAAGCAGAAACAAGGCCAATTATCGTAACGTGCATCAGGAAAGACGGTTATATCCGATTTTAAAAAGAGCCCCTAGTCACAATAAAGTAAAAATTCAATATCTTCTCTTCACCAGAATTTAATAAAATGTTTTGCGAACAATCAGAGTTCATAGTCATTGTTTACCCAGGGCTCTGTTGCGCTCATATTTACGAAGAGGACTTTTTCCAATACACTTTTTAACGGGATAAATTGAACAGGTCCCTGGTAAATTCGCTTTTGTTTCCCTTTTTTCCCGAAAAGTTTTATACTGGTACAGAGGAATAAAAGAAAACAACCAGGAGGGAATCGGATTTTCGTTTTTATTTTTGGTGTATTTTCTCGTTTGCTGTTTTATGTGTATATTTCGTACGCTACTGCGTTCCGGTTATTAATACACAAATTTCACAAACAGGGATTTCTGGCTGAAAGCGGACTGTTTACTCAGGGAAGTTTGATAATCAGCACCTTTCGTGCGAAAATGCTGCTTTTGAAAACCTTGTTTCCATCTACCTTTCGCAGTTCGTTTACCATTAGCCACTTTGAAATTCAAAATTTTGCTGGCAACAAGAAACATTCATCGTTGATACATACCTATATACAGTAAAAGAAACCTTTTATTTTTGTAGATTTTTCCTTTTTAGCCTTTTTTAATTTAAGACTTCTCCAAAATAGAATTGGATGTTTACAGATTATTACAATTCAAAATCTCGTTTGAAGTAATTTTATTGAACAACTATTATAACTTATAATTTTTTTTTTCCATTTTAGCTTTAGTTCCAAGAACTTAATGATTAAGTCAGCTGCCTCTTCCCTCCAAATCCTTCCCTAGTTCACCAGATGAGCTTCCAAACACAAATCCAGATTATAGACCATAAGAGGTCTCCAACCAAGCAGAAAACTTTTGGCCATAGAAAATAATTGCGCAATTAAAGGCATCTGTTTGAGCTAATAATTTTATGGGAGTTTTTATGGGACTAGAAATGTGTGGACAGAAGAAAAGTTTTGCTGCTTAGCAACCGAAAATCAAATTAAAGGAGGAATGTAAGCTAAATGGGTTCTTGTGAGCAAACATCAAGTTATCCAGTAAAATTCTGTCCAACTCAAATGATTCATTTAACTTGCAAAAGTTGAACGCTCCCAACTTTCATAACCGAAAACATACCTGATGGCAGTTTTCAAGTGTTCTCTTTCGGCGGTAGCACTAAATGCAGAAATTTTCAGAGTAACGCAAAGTATATTATTTGAAAGTTTGTCATAATATGCGAACATGTAGCATAAAATATATAAGCTTAATTACATTTGAGACTATGGAATAAATGTTATTCATGCTACTGCTGGTCTTCAGCCCTAGGACATTGGCCGAGCATGTCATATTTATGAAATAATAAGAACTTTCTTTAATTAAATATGGTAAAAGTTCTGCGCTAGAATGGTTGGAAAATTATGACCAAGAAAAAACAAATTTTGGTAATGGCAGTTGGCGAAGTACTCGTCAAACTAAAGGAGCAACTCAGTTGAGAACTTATTTCACATGTTTATTATTTTCACACAATGTTGGTCAATTAAAAAGCAAAAAAAAATGAGTTAACGGTCACTTTTAAAATAAGGAATTTATTTTTTCTAAAGTTTTGAACGAAAGTGGTTCTTTATGATGCTGTATAATTTGTTGATTCGATTTTCTGAAAATATAGAATATAACTTCTATGAAATTTTAGCACTTGTCTGTTTTTAACTTTACTCTTCTTTTTTGAAGAAATTAATTTGAAAGCACAGTTCTGAATTTATTTTATAAAACGATCACAGATGTGAACACAATCTAAGATGCTATCGGTTTAGTTAATAAATATAGCAGATCCAATGTACAAAATACACAATGTTTGAGTAAAAAATCGATTGAACTTTGAAATAAAATTTGAGAACTATTTCAAAGTTTTAATTTTATATTAAATGCATTGATCCCGATAAAAACTTGGAGGAGCAAATAAAAATTAACGCTGTAAAGATACTATATGTATTAAACCATATTTTCAGGCTCAGGATGGTAGACACGTCCGCTTTAGAAGGTTACAAGATCCTAACATAGGATCTCTAGGTTGAAATTTTATTCCACGAAATTCTCGCTTTTCGCCCCTATCTCGTAAACAACAAGAGGTACAGAAAAAGTGAATATGACAAACTTGTAGCAAATTCAATTTCCTACTAAAAAGTTTTGAACACCAAATTGCTAACATCGATATTACTTGAGATATTGGGCTTTGAAGTTGAGGTAGTGTTTCTACAATTTAGCTCAATAATACATGAAACTTCCACAATACCTCAACTTCAAAGCCCAATATGTCAAGAAATATCGATGTTAGCGATTTGGTGTTTAAGAACTTTTTGGAGGAAATTGAATTTGCTACAAGTTTGTAATATTCACTTTTTCTGTACCTCTTGTTGTTTACGAGATAGGGGCAAAAAGCGAGAATTTCGTGGAAAAATTAGGGTCAATAACCTGTACTACCTCGCTGGTGGGAGTTAGGGTTACATCGCAATGGACACTTTTGTAGAGCATTCAATTCTGAAGAAACCCTACCATTGCCCAAGATTGTGCCATAAAATGCCTCTGAGTTGTAGAGATTTGAAGAAAAATAATCAAAGTTCACGTGTATTTTATATGGGAAATTTTTATGCGTCTTGGTCTAGTACTAAATATTATTTTTTTGGGCTCCAATTTTCAGGGAACGTATGTTTAGGTATTAGCCACAAAATTTCGAGGTGGGACTGAAAAAAAAAAAAAATAGTCGCGAAAAAAAAAGCACCCTAATATATATGTATAATTTTTCCTTGAATACTTGTGAAAGCAAAGTTAAGTGTCATTCTTATTTAGTGTAATATCCTAAAAGTGTCAAGTCAAGTATTTACGGTGCCCTATCACTTTGCATTTATTTAATAGGGTATTTTAGCAAGAAAGCATTTTATAAGAAAATCGACGTGTTTCCAATATCTAATCGACCTTTTTGTCCCGATCTCATCATCCCAAAGAATTTAAAATTCATATTTCCCAGGGTAAAAACGAAACTCATTATTTTTTAGTTTATTGTACTCAATCATTCTTCGTAAAAAAGGGTCTTCCATGAATAATAAACCTACCTGTCATCCAATAAAAATTCACTGTCCAAGATGCTGAAGAAAGATTCGCAGCCGTTCCTTAGTGATGGGCCAAAAATTGACGCCAATTCATCTTAATTTTATCCCCTTCTAAGGAAGTGTTTATAGTTTCCTCCCAGAATCTGACCTATCTCACTTCTACCCCCAAAAATCAAACAATTGGGCCTGATTTGGTATGCGGAGATAATATTTGTAGGATTTATATGAATTTCACGATGGCAAATCATCACCATTTATCTAAAGCTCAGTTCGTGGTATCGCAAAAGTCATAATGTCTTCTCGCACATAGGTTGTTACAAATTTGCATATGATAAATGATCTTAGGCACAGGTCCCTCTCCTGTGGCTTGTTTCACAGAATGCGTCACACAGACAAAGGTCCTAGGAGACAAGCTCAGCACAAATTTGGGGCAATTAGAAACTTTCATCTCTCGGAACTTGAACATCTTTGTCAGCTGAAATCCCGGGGAGAGCAGAGGACAATGTGGGGACTTAATTCTGCTTATGGGCAATATAACTGCAAACAGTCCTTGAAAGTTCCTCGTCCTTTCCTCTTATTGCTTCCGCCGCGTAGGCACCTTAGGTCTGAGAATATAGCATACCTAGATACCTACTCAGAAGCGGACAAAAGTTAATGTCACACGATTTTCATTAAGCTCTCATCTCCGCTTCTCGATTCGTCTTTATTAGAAGTGCTACACCTGCAGTGGGGGACTTCAAAGATAGTAAAAGTAGGTCCCTACAATAAATCTGAAATTCATAAAAATTTTTTAAATTGAAAAAGAAATGAAATTCTGGATACCATCTACATATTTTTATATTTTAGGACAAGCGGCTATTATGCTCAACCGCAAATGTTTATTCCGAATTTGAAATGAAATTTTTTACTGGCGCTTTTCTCAGAATATGTTAAAATGATCAAAGCAATAAAGCTTAAGGGGGTAGTCCAGTGAAAACGACTGTTTTTTCAACGATTTTTTTTTCATATTAGAAGTCAATTTTTATTAAAAAACTTTTTGACATATCATAGTACAACTATTAAAATACACAAAAAATTTTTTTTTTCTGTTTTCGATGAGTCATCCCGACAAAATGGCCGCTCCAAAAAAAAATTTTTTTTGTTGGCGGACGTCGAATCTCTGCAACGGTCCATTTGAAACAAAAAATTCAAACGAGGTTTTAATCTGTAGAACATTGGCTATCGTCGGAACTAGAATTATTAATTTTCAATAAAAAATAACAAAATGGCGGCATTTCGAATTTTTCGGGTGTTTTTCGGGTGCTTAATTTGTTTATAACTTTGTAAATAAACAATGGATTTTAATAATTCTAGTTCCGACGATAGATACACAATCAAGAAATATACAGCTAAATTTTTAGATCAATCAGAGCGAAAGACTCTGAGATCTGACGTCCGCCGAGTCAAAACATGCTGTTTTCAGAAAAACGCGTTTAAAGTTTTTTATGCGGAAAAAAGCTAAAAAAATTAATTTTACCTTAGTCAGCGATGCCTGTTCCATACATAACGCGATGCCTCCTAAATACATAACTAACCTTAAATACAAAGCACAAGGACCTAGACGTTATAAACTGAAAAAAAATGGGCGAAGAAAACAGAAATACAAGAGTCCTCCTTGCTCCGAAACACGCCAGGGGACCTTCGAGCGCTCGGGTTACACGTCTCTCGAAAACTCTCTGTATCTTCAAAACTATTCAATATTTTGCTTAGATATTTTAAGGGAGTATTTTCTAGGTGTAGTAGAGTAGATTTAAGCAAAAAACAAAAAAACGAAAATTTTTTTTTTTTTCACTGGACTACCCCCTTAAATTAATTCATTTTCTCTTGTGATGTAAAGAAATCAATAAAACCTTTTAAAAAATACGACCTGATAGGATTCGTCTCATTTCATCTGTTTTTATTTAAAAAGGTCTATATAATAGAAATTTGTACCTCGGCTTGAATAAATTTTATTCCTTATAATTTTTATCCAATAGAAGAAGGAAATATTCTTCTAAAAATCTGTTTCCCAGAAAATGTTAAATGTTACGCATACTTTCAAAAGCGGGATTTTCACTTTGGACATTTTCAAATATCTATTAGTTTCTTTTTTGTACCTAAATATTAGATAGGACATTATAGAAAAACATATGTTGCACCAAGACGGCACGGTAGCCCACACTATGGCCGCACGATTGTAACACTAAAAAATATATCAAAAATGGGACTAATTCATGTAAGGTCGTAGCTCCGCCACCTAAAGGCTACCACGGCTATACGCTCGACCGCACGACGGCTTAACCAATTTATAAATACATATCCTCATAAAGTGATTCGGCTGTGGTACAGCCGAGCTGCGGCTGTTGTTGTTTATATTTTAGTTCGGCCCTTATACGGCCGAGCGTGCGGCCGTTGTCGTTTCTACTCAAGTTCGGGTTTTTTTTTCAAGTTTTATGAAATCCTCTAGGACGCCTCAAACTCAATTTAAGTCGTAAATTTAGTATTTATGTAACTACATAAATATTTGTTCTAAACGAAAAAAAACAATATCTCCGACTTTGACTTTATATCTTATAAAACGGTTCGGATATAACACGGAACACTTGTAAATTTCGCTAAACACGGTTTCAAATTAATGATTCAGAAAACATAAAAAACCCACAACATAAAGCACACACTTTGATCGTAAAAACACGCTGTTCGCGAAAAGCAAACATGTACTTCAACAGGCAGGTGTGTTATAATAAAATCTTATCTTAAAAGTTTCTGCTCACTTATTACAGTATTGGATGTTGAGTAAAACCGGAGAGATTCGACGGGACGAAGCCTGTCTGGATTATGCAGGACACGACGTAATCCTTTACCCGTGTCACGGATCAAAAGGAAATCAGGTAATAATAGCCGCCAATAAATTTTGATAAAAGAAAAATCCAATAAAGAATTGCTCCGATTCTCGTTTCAGTTCTGGTCATACATAACTGAAACCAAACAACTTCGTCATGGATCATCGGACAAATGCCTGGCCATTAACGAGGCCAAAGATAAGGTCATAATGGAGGAATGCGACCCGGAGAAGCAGCGCCAGAAATGGATGCTGGAGAACTACGACCCTAGCAAATTGTGAGGGTTACTATTGATTTCAAATAGCTCAAATTTTATCGTTCATCCGACGCACAAATGAGGGTTTAAGCGGCATCGGACCGCATCCTTCGCATCTCGGATGAATATATCCTTCCTTTAGTATTACGACTACGTTACTATTGCTTTCATTACTTATGCGTATACATTTCTACTTAGTACTTAATTTCCAATTATTTATATAACTAGCCGCGTACTTAGCTGAGAGAGAAGATAAAGTGTACATACGTACTTAAGATTCTTCAGGAATCCAAATAGATGGCTAAAACGATGGAAATGAATAGATAAGAAAA
Organism: Dysmachus trigonus; assembly: GCA_949715965.1. Lineage (NCBI taxonomy): Eukaryota > Metazoa > Arthropoda > Insecta > Diptera > Asilidae > Dysmachus > Dysmachus trigonus. The sequence continues at coordinate 49,444,099 of OX454319.1, read as the reverse complement.
TGCAACTCTTTGAGAAGCCGTTGGTCCTTGAGAAAATTTTATTAGCAAGCGTTTTGTTCGCAGTAAACTTTAAGATTAAAATAACGTCACAATTTTTTAGTTAATCAAAATCTGTGCGAGGTTAGTGATATTTTAAGACATTCCACGAGCGTTTTAGGCTGTTCTTTTTTAACGTGAATTATATTTAATTTAATTAATATTTTGTATCCGTTCGTCTTTTATATTTTATTAGTTCGTAATAGTTAGGACAGGAAATCCAAGCGGTACAATTTTGATAACCGACCAGCCAACGCAGAAACGAGTGCATTTACTTAAAACTTTTTAAAGGTTTTCTATCAAAAGACAAAAAAAAAATACATTAAAATGACTCAGGCAGAGGCCTCTTCGTGGTGGCGGTTAATTAAAACAAAATACTTGGGGGCAATGCCATCAATGAAATATTTGTTTTAAAAAGCCAAACGAGGACGTTTAATGTAACATGCGAGTATACCTCGTTTATTAAGAATACATTAATTACTGAGGACGGGCTAATCCCGGCCATGGAATTGTGTTTGTTTCCGTGATAAATTGTCCAGCCTGACGTGCAGTATTCATTCACCGATGTAAATGGTGCCAGTTAATGTAGCAAAAATTCAAAATTGTTCGACACAATTTAAAGTTTGAACATTTAATTTGCGGCGAATTATTGCTCTAATGTTGCGAAAATTTGAGGACTTCAATGGTGGCGCCTGCATCAACATTGTTAACCCTGTTATGTAATTATTTTCCCATCACATCTACATCTCGAGTCTTCCAATTATGTGATATACAAAATGATATTTTCCAAATATATTCCTCTACATTTCAGACAATTTTAAATTATTCTCTCTGCCTCCCATAAATTTTCAATTTCACATTAAACCAAAATATTTTACAATTTTAGGTCAAATAATTTATCAATTTTTAATCAAACACCTGAATAAACTTTCTGATTACGTCCTTCACCACCTTAATTCTACTATATTTTATAGAGCAATAATCCTGCAGGAAATTTTAATTTATTAATATATTTAGCCAGATTGCAAAAATACATAAACAAATATGTTTCCACATTAATTTCTAAAGGGAAAAAATTATTGTAAAGGTAATCAGATTAAGGAAAATATTGCAGCACGAATGTATCACACAATATTTAATCAAAAACTACAAACGCAGTAATGTCATTGGATAAAGTCCCTAAATTTTTCCGTTTCATTTGCATTTTAATATTTTTAGGTTAAATTCGTTATGCTGAATATTTTCAATTTAAATAATCTAAACAAAATCGCCTAAAATTCTGAAACTGAAACTTTTATCATTACGTACTTACTGATTGGCAAAAGAATTGTTGAAGGAATTCGATTCTGAAATAATTGGTCTGTATAAGAAAGATTATCAGCTAAAGAACTTCGAACTTGGCTGATATTCGATCCCTCTTATTAAAGAGCTTCTAACGCTCCTGAGAGTAGCAGAACTGCTTTCACAATAATGGAGATTCTACCATAGGGAGACTCTTTAACACTCAAAAGATGAAAATCTAAAAATAAAGCTAATAAGCACAGAATGACTCTGCAAACAGTGTTTATCTCAAAAGTCATTGAAATAATTTTTAATTTCCATTTATATTCAAATCCACCTCGCCACTGTGCGGCACTTTTTTATAACGCCTTTCTCTGCTGGAAATTCGAGATTACTTTCCCACAGTTTATATTTTTGGATAATGGGGTTGTATCCATTCTAATCTGATAAATATTCAGGATCGTTGAAATATTTACTTACTTTTGTTTGTGGAGTAAACGGATTTCTAATATTTAAAAAACTGTGCAAATTCTAAAAAGACTGAAATAAAAGAAACAGATTCAGGTCAACAAATTTTCTGAAACCCTTAATTAGCATATTCAATGTGAGTGAGATTGTCAAGAAATGTTCGTTTTACTTTTAGGTTTTTATTTATATTTCGTATAACTTTTCTGTTAATTAATTATTAAATGAGTTTCTATTAAAAAATATAAGTATATTATCATTTGAGGAGTATGATATTTACGTGGCTTACATCACATCACGACTTCCCTTATTTTTTCCGATAAGTTCTCTATGGATTAAATAGTATAATTGACTAGAGGCAAATTTCATTGCCTAAATGGTGTTCGTGCCCCAGGACCCACATGACGACGACTCTATAACTCCTCGTCAGGACTTTGGGGGTTAGAATGTATTCCCAGACAAATTTTAAGCCAATGCAGAATGACCCTAGGACCTTTAGAAATGCTTGACTATCTGATAAAATATAAGTCATGGAGCTTTTAGTAATTCTGCGAATGCACGTCTTTGCACATTCGGTGATAGCTAGCACTCCGCCTTGAAAGACGGTTGGAGTCTTACCTAAAGCTACTAAAGTGCGATATCTGGGGCCATATATCCAGGGCTTATTCTTATGATTACCAAAACGCAATCCGATTTTCCCAAAAACATATCCAAATATATTGCTATCCATTCAGGATTTGGACTGCAGAATACCTATTAATCTGGACAGATTATGGACGAAATTAAGTTTTTCGTGCGTATTCAATTTTAAAAATATCGTATGAGCTGTGAAAAGGCGAATTATTAGGTCTCTCTGCTAACTTTTGAGTAAAAATTTTGTAAACAATTTCAATGACAGATAAATTTTCAGATAAGTTGAATCCTGATCCATGATTAAAACTTCGTAAGTGCTAACAAAAGATAAATTCTTTCTCTCTGCAAAGTTAGAGTTAACAAACAGATCTGCTATGTCAATCAAATATTTTGATATAAATTGCACTATAAATTCTAGGTACTTAATGCCACTTAATGCTTAATATGCCTATTAATTGAGTCTTTCAATAACCTATACTTGAAAATTAGCCCTCACCGAGAATTTTGCCCTTATAAATTTTTCATCTGTAAATTATGAACGTATGGTTTAATATTAAGTGAGTTCATAAACTTTGCTTAGTACACAATTTTGCAGATTTAATGCGTTTTTGAACTGAGCCATACTCAAATTTCAGCTAGTTTGTACAAAGCCATTTTTTTTAAAAAAAAATATGCGAGTCTTATTTGTTTCTAATTATCCTCAACTTTTAGAATAATTGTTATTCATTACCTTTCTATCATTCCTTCAAGCTGTAGAAAAGAAATAATTATGCAAATTTCTTAAATTTTGAGACAACAATGTTGAGGAATATAAAAATAGTAAACAAGTATTTGAATTTTTTTTAAATTTTTCTCCAGTGTCTTTCTTCTGCTAGCAAATTCTTTGAAAGTCCAGCTTCTTTGTCTGATAAGCTCTTCCGACGTTATATTTATAAAGTAGGCAAGTTAATTTCAATAAACAATAAAAATAGAATAAATAACTACGTATATAAAATGTTCAAAAACGTATGAAAAATCTCCATAAATTTCCCGTAAACCTTTCCTCATCTCCTTTTTTTTTTTATAAAAAAGGAAAACAAATAACGAAAAAACCGAAGTTTTTTTAATCTCTCACCGGGTAGCCGCCCGTGATTTATTTTTGATCCTCCTCTCAAGCAGCAAAATGTTTTAATGCTGAGCGCCACCATGAAAACAAAATAAATTGCAGTTGTCTCTGCAACGAGATACAATAATTCCCGACATTTATCGCGCATTTTGTGAAAATAGCATCATTTATTTGGTCATGTTTTAAATATCAATAAAATTCGAACAGACACTAAAGAGGCATATCTCGAGCCTATACGGTGGACTCTGCTGGCGAGCAGAATTACAGTCTCAATACAGCTCGGCGCGCGTTTCAGGTAGAAGGACTTTATATCGACAAACGAAAGCACTCTTGCTGTGTAAAAAAAAAATTAATATATATCACGAGATGAAACACATATCGATCAAAGACGAACAGAATCATGCATATCGCCGACTACACATATGCACGTCCCCCACCCGTGGGACGAAATACACCTGCATTGCGTCCCTCGACCGAGAGTCCTCGAAGGAAATGGGGCACGTGAATGATAGGTATCTTAATAATAATTTTTATGTAGGACCTAAGGAGTATTTCTTGTGGTGAAAAGACACGTTTTACACGTCGTACTGCTTAGAACATTTCTAATTAGCCCTATACGTGTAAGTTAGGCCAGTGTGTGAGTGTGTGTGCGTACTTAAGCTATATGGTTACTGTTCCCAAGCTTTCCTATCACATAGCGCTGAGGTGATATCCGAAACATAGCCGTAGAATTTTGTTATAGACCCGCATAGCTGTAAGCCAGAAAACATATAACTGGGAAGTCGATGTTGTAATTAAAATGTAATTACTTGTAAGTACGCTTAATTTAGCAGGTAAGAGACGAGATAGCCTCCCACCGTGCGTTGGGAGAAGCACGAGACTAGTAGGCTATGTTCCCATTAGTCTCTGCAGAGTTAGACATTCCACGAAGTTCCCACATTCCTTTAGGACCTACACATTCCATAGAGTTCCCATTGGGACCTCTTCCTTTATTTCGATTATCGCGCATTTAAGCAGAAGTGTGTATTTAATTAAGGTTACTTAACGATCTACACACAATACGATTTAAATAAAAGTCATCAGTAACTTCTATCAGGATTTCCAGCAAATGTGGAGCCGACATATTTGCAAGAAAAATGTGCCTTGAAATGTATAAACGTGTACATACGTCTGTATAAATATATTATTAAAGCTAATAAACTCTATTTGTTTTCAAGAGTTCTATGTTTTCATTTCTCACAACTCCACCCCACCACATCAACAAATCCATTCCTAACCCCACTTCTGCCTGGAAAAATTTCAACTACCATCCCTTGCGATGAGAGAGATCTGCCTTGAAGTGATGAATGCCTTCGACGGGCATGTGCCAAATGAATATTTTTCCAGCTGCGATCTACTTTGCATTGGAAATTTTAAGAATTTCCACTCATGGAAATGATCCCGGAGGCACAAGAATATTTTCCTTTATCCTAACGAAATGCGAGGAATTTCATTTCGCAAAGGGCGATAAGTGGCGGCGACAGGATTTGCGTGAAATAAATTTATTTTCTACACTTAACTCACTTTTAGAAAAGGAAAAATAAAGGATATGCGACACGGTGAATTGTGGCCTACTTCGTCTAAATTTGATTAAAAAGAAGACATCTTATATTTGTACATACACAAATTTTATCAACGTTGTTAAAAAGTGTTTGAATTACAACACAACCGGCCAGAGAAATAAAACCAAGTAAACACAAAAATAGATCGTAGCCGTTTTTCAACTGCACCGTACCGAAAAGGTTAATTAACAATATGTATTAATTCTAAAATGAAGCATGCATTTTTTATGTGGTATGCTCAGGAGGTCACAGTAAAATTCCAATTCTTAGCATGTAATAGTAAAATATTATATTATAATAAAAATGTTTAGTTGTTCAATAGTACACTTTTTGTTGTCACAATGTTCTCTATTTGTTTATGTTGTTCAAATTTCTTAAAAATGGTTTACACAAGATAAATTTAAACTAAAAAAATAAGTAGCGCCCTTCACAGGTGACCCCCATGATGCCATTGAGCAGGCAAGCTCCGGTCACGGGTGTCCGTGGCAGTCAATGTATGAAATCTTACCGAAAGGGGTTAATAAATATGCATATTAGGGTGCTTTTTTTTCGTGACTATTTTTTTTTTTTCAGTCCCACCTCGAAATTTTGTGGCAAATACCTAAACAAAAATTCCCTGAAAATTGGAGTCCTTAATATTAATTTACTAGACCAAGTACTAGACCAAGGCGTATAAAGATTTCCCATATAAAATACACGTGAACTTTGATTATTTTTCTTCAAAACTCTACAGCTCAGAGGCATTTTATAGTATAATCTTGGTTAATGGTAGGATTTCTTCAGAATTGAATACTCTACAAAAGTGTCCATTGCAGTGTAACCCTAACTCCCACCAGGGAGGTAGTACGGGTCACTAACCCCAATTTTTCCATGAAATTCTCGCTTTTTGCCCCTATCTCGTAAACAACAAGAGGTACAGAAAAAGTGAATATGACAAACTTGTAGGAAATTCAATTTCCTCCAAAAAGTTTTTGAACACCAAATCGCTAACGTCGATATTTCTTGAGATATTGGGCTTTGAAGTTGAGGTAGTGTGGAATTTTCATGGATTATTGAGCAAAATTGTAGAAACACTACCTCAACTTCAAAGCTCAATAGCTGCGTTTTTTTCAATCGGATCAGGATCTGGATCAATCTCTTAACATTGACATACAACAACAACTCGTGATCCACACTTTCATTTGGATTAGAATCAATGATCCGCAAGAAGTGGTTACAAAAAATTCTACGAGAAGTTCTAGTGTCGGATGAATAGTTCGGAAATTTCTAACAGAGTCGCTGCTGTAGTTTTTCTTGTCTGAAATGATGGCAGCAATGAAATTTGTAGTTGATTGGTTCTGAGCACACAAAGAAAAAGTAATTTATGGTATCAAAATAAATCACATCGTTTTTCTGATTATGAGATTTAATAAAAAACAAAACTTTGAAGGCTATTTTTGAGTTTTCTTTGACGAAAGCTGTCGTCTAATCCCCAATTCTTATTAGATTAGCAAAAACAGGAATTCCAGCTACTCAAACCCAAAATCGTGTTCCCGGTGATTAATCTGAATTGTTTTTTTCATTTGATCCTGATCCAGAGCCAGATCCAGATGAAAAAAACGCAGCTAACTGGTGGGAGTTAGGGTTACACCGCACTTGACACTTTTGTAGAGCATTCAATTCTGAAGAAATCCTACCATTAACCAAGATTATACCATAAAATACCTCTGAGCTGTAGAGTTTTGAAGAAAAATAATCAAAGTTCACGTGTATTTTATATGGGAAATCTTTATACGCCTTGGTCTAGTACTTAAAATTAATATTAAGGACTCCAATTTTCAGGGAATTTTTGTTTAGGTATTTGCCACAAAATTTCGAGGTGGGACTGAAAAAAAAAATTGTCACGAAAAAAAAAAGCACCCTAATGCATATACTATATATAAATTTGGTGGGTGAACACTTTTCCCAATAAAATTTTTTCCCAGTGACCATTTCTCCCAAAAAAAGCTTTTCCCGCCCCGGCTCATGTTGTGTCATTTATGTTTAAAAAAGCACTAATCGATCGATTTAGAGTTTATCACTTTGGCATTGATAGTTCATCGTTACGAAAAGTGCGCTTAGCAAGAAAATATTATATTTATTTTATAACGTAATTTTGAATGTAGGCATAAAACCTCGCTCAACAACCTGCGTACTCTTAAAAGAAGTAATTTGAAAAACATTGTTATATCGGAGTATATTGCGCATGAATGGTTTAGATTTTGGATGATCACCCATAAGAAGAGAGTAAAGTGGTTCGGGTGGGGGACGAATTTCCTACAATTCTACTTTTCCTTGTAACTAACACAGACCTTTAGATTCATCCTTCCATTTCAAAGCAGAGCAATATTTACAGACAACAGACATTGTACCTACTGAAACGATAGGATCATTCTTGTATTCAGTGGAAGAATCGTAATTCATGGCAGAATTCAGTTTATTTGGCCACAAATTAGGAGTCCTCATGGACCTGCGTTCGGACAATTCTCTTGCTATCTTGGTTACTGTGAGTCAACCTTAGGAGATAGACATATGCCATCGTTTCTCTAAGCTTTTATTGGAGAACTACAATTCTTTAGTACATTATTTTGATGTTTTTTTTAAGGGTTAGCCAGCGTAAGCCATATAAACGCCCGAAAATGACCACTTGATTCCAAAAAATTGAATTTTCTCTACTACAAAAACTTAATTAGAATGCATTTTACAGACTAACCTTCTGTAAAAAATACTATAAATGACAGTGACAACCGTATCTAAATCGGTTGAGTGGTTTAAAAGAAGTAAGTGGCAAAATAGAAACAATGAGGACAGACTTTGTTTTATACTATTTAGAGATACAGCCATTCTTAATGCTTTTGTAACTTCACCTCAAAAAACTTACTTCACTTGTCATTTTGTTTTTCCCTCAAAATAGGCCCTAATGGGGAACATGATTAGAGTAGGCCAGCGATATAAAAACCAAGATTTTAATTTTTCGGGCAATTTCGAATCGCACCAGGGCCTATTGCATGGGTATCGTGCGAAAAATGTCATCTCTAGGTGACGACAGAAAGAAGAAAAAATTTATAATACTGTAGTTAATATGAAATAATAAATATACATACAGTCAAGTCTCCTATAACGCGGTGTTTTTATAGCTCGATTCCCATATAACGCGGTGTGAAAAATGCGACAAGTTCTCCTATAACGCAGTCTCTTTATAACGCGTTTTTGATACAAGAACATTCCAACAACTCAAATGGCTTGAAAAGTTTATCTATGGCAACACTTATTCGATGTGTTAAATTTTTGTATGTACATAATTAACATTTGTGGTGTATTCCCCTGTTTGTCAATTCTAGTATTCATTAAACCTAAATTTAAATATGTAAAAATCTAGCTCAGAAAATGACTCGTCCCATGGCGGACAACTCATCTCAGAAACGAAGAGTCTGAAACAAATAAACCAAACGGCATTTTATTAAGGAATGTTCCTTACGTAGGAAAAAACCAGAATATGTCAAAAAATGATTAGAAAAACAAAATGGCGGATGTTTGAAAATTTTTATCAAAAAATCGCTTATTGTTTTACTTGTTTTCACTTGCTACATTTTTTTGGATTGAATTTTGACTAATATTGTGTTTTTTTCCTGTGCACAATACTCAAATAAAGAAGCACTCCAAATTTGAGCCCAATCGGTTGGGCCAATTCGGAGTTAGTGTGTCCGCCATTTGATAAAAGGTCATTATATTATATAATACTAGCTGGCCCGGCAGACGTTGTACTGCCCTTTCCGCTACATTTTCATTATGCCATGTGCGTCGACCAATATTTGATCGTGTTCTTTCTTTTCGCATGTTTCTACAAATAATACCATTAATATAAGAAAACAGTATTTCCGTTTCATATCCCTAATTAATTTATTGAACAAACTTACACGTTGTTTAATAGTAAGTAAACCGTTTTACACTTCACAAATATTGGAAAATTACCCGGTTTCCCCCGGCGTTGGGTAAATACTTACTAATTAAAGACTTCTCAAATGTTCTAGTTCGTTATATCCTAGAAATTGATTCAACCCGAAAACCCCTTTATGGATCCGCCATCTTGAATATCCAAATCTTGATAATATTTAAAATTAGTGGCATTAACACAATTATTGTAGCAAATTCAATTAAATCCCGTTGAAATCGAGAAATTTTTTTTTATATACATATTGGGTCCGCCATCTTGGATCTAGAAACTTTAATAATTCGATAATGATCAAAATTACTGGCACCACAAAAAATCGTACTAATTTTCATGAAAATCCGTTGAAGTCGAGAAATTTGCACCACCATATTGGATCCGCCATCTTGGATTTGGAAATTTTGATAATATTTAAAATTAGTTAAATCAGAATAATCATTGTAATAATTTTCATTAAAATCTGTTGAAATCGAGACATTATGGTCTCCCTATTGGACCCGCAATCTTGGATTTACAAAATTTTAATAATATTCGAAATTAGCTGCCTCAGAATAACCATTGTACTAATTTTCATTAAAATCCGTCGTAATTGAGACATTTTAATCGCCACGTTGGATCCGCCATCTTGGATTTGGAAATTATGGTAATATTATAAATTACCCCCCGATTCTGGATTAAAATTAAGAGCTCTTAGCGTCTTAACTATTATCAAAAATCCTTTTAAAGGAATTAATATGCTACCATATTATTGAACAAACATTAGAAAATGCTATTAAAAAGTAGGCGTTGGTGGTAGAAGGGTAAAAATTTAGGACTAAATGTATTTTTTAATGCCACACCATAAAAAAATAACAAAAAAAAAATTTTTCCAAAAAATTAAAAAAATTGTTTTAGGGTGAGCCACCCTTAACACTTAGGGGTATAAAAATTAGTTATAAACCTATTCTCATACCTACTGAATATACATATTAAATTTCATCAAAATCGGTCAAGCCGTTTCGGAGGAGTATAACCACTAAAACTGTGACAGAAGAATTTTATATATTAGATATATTATAAATATATAATATGCGGGCACGCTTAAACTGCTGTAACTTTTATATTTTTGGGAATATCCAAATAAAATTTTGAGACGTGATTTCTGACTATATTGAGTTGAAAAATGTAAAAAAAAAAATTGAATTTTTCAAAATTATAACCGGTAGTAGTCCCTTAATTCTAAGTCTCTCATATCTCGCTTTCCGTAAACCCCGGTACGAATTAATCGCGTTATAGGAGACTTGACTGTAGTTAGATTAATTTCTATAATATAATAATTAAAGCAAATTCATATTAAAATAAACAAAAAATAACTTTAATGGAACTCAAACATTGCACACTACATTCTATGCATATAAATTCATATGATTTACTGACATAGAAAGCCTGTAATTTTTGTTTGTTCTTGACTGATTTTTGTTCGATAGTAAGAATTATGTACAGCATTGTGAATAAAAAACATCATATTTATTACATCATCATCAAAGTTAGTTTGAAGAAACACATTGAGCGTTACATTTAGTCGCCTCCGGTTCGGAACTCATTTTAGCGCACGTGATGAGTCCTTGACATTGGCACATCAGATGAAAAACAATGACTTTGATTAAAATCCACTAATCAGCATACGTACGTAAGGGGAGAAAGCCGGGGCACGGGGCGGTTATGTATTGTTTATGCGTAGGTATTGAAAACAACACTGCACGTCGTTCTAAGCGGACGATTTCTTTTTGAAATAGGTCGCTTAAACCGGAGTCGTACTAAACGTATATGTTTTCATAGTAGGTACGTCTATAGGAAACCTAACTTGAGTTTGCATTTGCGTCACTAAAAACGGTTCGCTGTTATAAACGAAGTCGTTAGTTATATCCAAATTCTACTGTACATATATGATAGTTCAAAAATATCGCGAAACTACGAAATTTTCGATTATCTCAGAACTTTGGGTTACTACAAAAAATTCTAATAAAAAACATTTAAGCTGAGTTTGCATTCATACCTTTCTTCTTTAAAATTGATCGTTTTGGAAAACAGGTCATTTTGAAAAGTTGTTTTTGGGACAAATGGTCATTAAGAAAAGTGTCCGCTAATCACAAATTTTGTCCTTTGGCGCCCGTTTTTTTAGTTTTTGCCATCTTTTTAACTAACACTGTGAGCTAGTTGTATGAAGCCACGAATTTTTTAATTAATTTCATTGGAAAGGATCGGAATCGGAAGAGCGCTTGAAATGGCAAAGCTGCCTTAAGTCTCAAACTGAACGAAGCCAGTGCGGCATGAACCTAATTCCATTTAATTACGCTAAGCCTCGCACGTAAGACCTTCCGTGAAGAGTCGTAGAGATTTCTGCAGCCCCAATTAGATGAAAGCTATTCGTCTTCACAACGAGTCGCAAGCAGTATAAATCCCTCGAAAGCAGGTTCTTTTCCGCGCTGAAAGGTAAAAGTGCCAAGGTCGCATATCACTCCGAGGAATTAATTACAACAAGTCCTCTGGAAAGCAGAAGCAAAGGCCTTAAATCATATGGCGGCAATTACTAACCACTAGCCGGCTCTTGGGATGCGCTGGCATGCCACTTTGCGTACCACCGAACATCCAGATCCGTGCTTTCGTCGTTCAACATTCCCTAATTAATCATTTCAACACGGCACGCAATGCATAGCGTTCGGGATTGAGAATGGAAGAAATTCTTCAACTGGCTCGTTAAATGCGATTCGAGCACTTTGGGCAATCACTTTCGGATTTATCATCGCAGGCAACTGTAATCCCCCCACGTGACGCTGATCTGATATGAATGTGAAATTCACGAATTTACATGATGCCCTAGATTCGCCAGATGCCCCAACACCAGCCACTCCCGCTCCGATTTGTTGGAATTGCAAATTGATTAGGAATTCTAAGTTCAAGTGACGCCCCACCGAAGATGGTTTTGCAATTCAATAACCTTTTGCGATTTCTGCGGCATCGCACCTTCGGCAATATAAACTCATTTACAAAGTTCTCAAAGCACTCTGATAAAACTGAATATCTATTCTTGGTGGTTTTGGGAAGAAAAAAAGCCAAACTCCGCAGGATTTGCTGGAAATGCCGCAGATAGAACTGGAATACATGAGGAAAGCGCCACAGCATGAGTCACACGAGATACTACTAGACCATCATGATCAAAAAGAAAAGAGACTTTTGGCCGGACAGTACTATCTGATATACAATTATAATACTTATTTTGTTCGTTGGATTGGTAGATATTTCATTGATATTGATTATACATTGACATTTGTAATAATCACAGCGTTGTTTTAACATCATATTTTTACTCTCTTCGATATTTTTGTATTCCACATAAGAAGTCCTTTTTTTACGAATGATTACGAGTGCAGTGGTACTTTTTATCTGTTTGGGCCACTGATATGTGCATAATCGACTATTAATCTCATACAAAATTACTATGAGAAAGTTATTTTAATTTCTCCTGCTCACACCTTTAACGTATTTTAGGCAAGCAGCGGTGGGTTTTAATAATTACGACATACATTTTTGGAATATTCCTCAAGTTTAATGATACAAAACCATCAAGTAGCTACACCGACAACTAGTAATTAATACATTTTATATCTAAGTCCTTCAAAAAGAATGCAAACAAGTAATTAGACTTTCTCGCGCTTTCTTAAGTTTTTAATAGACATATTTATTACTGAATAATGGAAATCTATTTCTTAGTATATCACATTAGGAATTTTCCCTATTTTATGCCTGAATTTCCCATGAAAATGACACAAACATCTCAAAAAACGATAAGACAAATTAAATGATGATTATAGCAAAAAGTTATTTTATTCTCTCATTACCTCTTTTGACTTCTTGAAATTGTTATTTGATTTAAAACGTATTACTGGAAATTAGCATTTTTCAAAGAAAGTTTCCAATTCAAGTTACTTCTCACTGATAAATTTTTTAATGTTCGCTTCAACGCTAAAACGAATTTGATTTAAGTGTACTAAATATAATCAAAATTAAATACAATTTTAAAATTTGCCACCTTTTAAAGGTTCTATTTTGGCTAATGTGAAAGAAATAGAAAGAGATAAACCCAAAAGAGCCGTTTACATGGATCGGAACTAAGCTGAGAAGAACCTTCAAAAGTGCCAATCAGTTTAGACAGGAAATTGAGTAGTCCAATATTATATGTAAGTGGTTTAGGGCCTGGTAAGAAGTTATTCTGAATCATGAAATATGTTTTAATAAAAAATAAATAGAAATATAAGCATAAAGTACTTTTGATAATTTACATTTTTGACCCCAATTGAAATTTTTAAATTTTAAACATTTTAAATTTTTTTTCGTTGCTGAACAAGACCGAATGCCACTCTTTTTCCAAGAAAAATTTAATCTGGATGGCCAGATGGTTGGCAATACTACTGGCATGATCTCAGAAGAAATCCAGAAGTTCACGCCAAGCGTAACTTTGGTGGTGAGACTGTCATGGTTTGGGGCGCCTTTTCCTATCGCGGAAACATCCCGTTAGCCTGGATTTCCACAAAAATGACATCCAAGGATTACGTGGAATTGTTGGAAATAAGCTTACTCGAACATGCTGAGCCTTTATTGGGAGAACAATTTGTTTTTCAACAGGACAATGCATCTATCCATTGTTCTCAAGTAACAAAGCAGTGGTTGCATGAAAGAAATATTGAAGTAATGGACTGACCAGCATGCAGCCCAGACCTTAACCGCATTGAGAACCTTTGGGGGATCTTATCTCGCAAAGTGTATGAGAATGGGAAGCAATTTCAGTCAGCAAATGACTTAAAAGTCAGGATTAGACAGGTCTGGGCAGAAATAACACCAAAAATCCTACAAACGCTGGTCGATTCAATGCCCAATAGATTATTTGAAGTTGTGAGACATAACGGAGGTAGTACTTCATATTAGCTTTTCAAAACGGATATAATTTTTTATATATATTTAACGTGAGGCTATTTGAATTTCCTTCTGTTTTTAATACATTTTGAATTTTCTTCTGTGTTTTAGTTTAAAGTAATGTTAATAGGAAATTATCTTTTTGTTTTTTATTGTGGAATTAGCTGTATTATTTAACAAACAAATAGTTATAAAAGCACGAATCCTTCTTTTAATTTTATTCACAAATAAAAAAGTGAGGCTATTTGAATTTCCTTCAGTGTATTAAAATAAATGCAAAAACTGCAATCATGTGTTTACTTTATGAATTTACTGAACATGGCTTATGATAGAGTGTGAAATACAGCGCAAACAATTCTACAAAATTTTGATTAGAAAATAAATATTTGCAGCCTTGCAGCGTGCTGTAGTGAATGTGTTTACATCGATATAATTTATTTATGAGAAATTTTGCAATTTCTTATCGTAATGCTCTTAGTTAGCAACAAAACAACTGTATTTTCTCTTACGAAAAATGAGAAGATGTGCGCATGATTGTTCAACAGAAGAGCGCGAAATCATTTTTCCATGCAGATAAAGCTACAAATGCGCCACCTTTGTTCGAGATTGAATAAAAGCTTTTATAAAAAGTGAAAAGGTTGTTTCCTGTGATTCTAAAAATCTTCTCCACGAGCATTTTACTTTTTGTCGAAAATAGAAAAGAAATAGAAATGTTCATGAGAAGCTCTGTTCGTGCAGTGGCTAACAGAATGGCTGGAAAACTTTGCAATATATTTCAATCATACCGAAATTGTCTAACTACAAATAGTAACGTCGTCGTTATCTCCATTATAAAAAAATCTACAAGCGTTTTAAAAGTTAGACAAATTATTCAACTGACCCTCTACCGTCTGCCAGAGTGAATGATTTGGGAGTTACTTATTTTTGGTCCTATTTTGTTTAACCCATTAACACCCTCTGTACTTGCATGGGTACAGGTTTCCGAGACGTGATTTGATTTTGTTTATTTCTAGTTATTATAGAAGTAATTTATTACTGCAATATTAGATAGTACTAGTGAGCTATGAGAAATTTATTTTGCCGAAAATAAATCTCAATGGATTACTAGCAAGATTGCTAAGGTAAGATGTTGTTACCGTTTTTTATTATAAATAAACATATTTTTTAACTTGTTTTCGATTATATTAAGGGGGGTAGGGTTAATTCGCTTCATTTTAAGCATATTTTTGATAATTTTTTCTCAGCATATGATAAATTGAATTTATTTAAAAAAAAGAGCAAATCTACGGACACTTAAAAACAAGGGCAGTTTTTGGTAGACATCAGAACTCATTACTTATTATTTTAAGTCAAAAAATCGAAAATAGTTGGTTTGTTTATGAATTTCTCGAGGTAATGACGTCGAGTTTTTTCTTTCTTGTTTTTTGACAATTTTTCAATTTTTGGGATAATTTTGAAGTCAAAAAAACGAATTAAAAAAACCGGTAAAAATCAGCCTATATTTCATATTAATACTAATTCTAATGCATACAAAAATGTGATCTCGACGTCACTAGCTTATATTTTATGTATTTAAAGAGTGTGTCAAATTTTAAGAGGATCGGTCAAGTAGATTTTGAGTTACAGTGTCAACCGACTTTGAACATGCTAAGTGGGAGAAAAAAGTGTTTAAAGTCTAAACACTGAATTTACAGGAATAGCTTGAATCCAGATCGGAGCGGTGAAGACTTAAACTCCATATCTCCGTTAGTTTTACTCCAATCGACTTCAAATTTTAACACAATAATCTTGAGATGTTGTACATTTATATAAAAAAACGCAAAAAAAATACCCTACCTCCGCTTAATTATCTCATGATAAAATAATAATTCAATTGTAATATATTTTGATAGGTTAAAATATTATATTGTAGGATTATAATTGTGTTGCGATGAAATAAAAATTAAATGATTATTGAAATAGTTTAATTAATTTCAAGTCTTTGTAACAATAGAAGAATTTCATGAATTATTATGGTGTAGTGGTGAAAATTCAATTCATGATTTAAACTATGTAATTCTAAACTATAGTTTTATTTTATTAGTAAATTGTATTAAGATTTATTCAGGAAACGAGTTTTTCATGAATCTTCCCTCTGCCATATAAATGAAATTAACCCACGGTATGTGGAACTCTAATGAAAATCTTGTCTCCCCAACAAACTTTGAAAGAGGTTTTAATTAACTGATATTTTATAACTATAGTATAGAATTTAAGCATTCATTTGAACTACGTTTTTAAAAAAGAATTCTAAAAATGGCTAAAATACGGATTTTTTAAATGTTTAACCCTTTTTTTCTTGAAAATATGACGTGATAGGATTTTTTTAAATATATTTCTTGAAATCAGAGAATCTTAATAAAATATTCAGTAAATTGTTTAAGGGGGTTATCATTGTATCAAGAAAAAATTAGTGAATTTTTATTATGTACATAATTTTAATTCATGAATTATTATATTGTGTACATAATTTAATAATTTTAATTTTTGATTTTTCATGTTTGAATTAAAATAATTTACATAATTTTAATTCTTAAATTAAGATTTCTAAATTAAAATAATGTACGTAATTTTAATTCAAGAATAAAAATTCACAATTCAAATGTTGTACATAATTTTAATTCAAGAATAAAATTTCACAAATTAATATTCACAAGAATAAAAATTCTCAAAAATCAAAATAATGTATTGAATTTAAATTTTACTTTCGAGCAATACAAATTTTTAACTTAAAAATTTTTTATGCATGATTTTAAATTGCTCAGTTGAAATTATGCTTTAATATTATTGTAATTCATTTTTATGAACACTAACTTCCCTTTGAATAATTTTTTTAAAAATATTTTCCGATTAGTAAATTCTTTTTTGTGTTTTTAAATAGGAAAAAGGCGTGCCATAGTTCTTCGTTCCTCATTCCTGGGTGCTCAATAATAATTTACTGCTGTTTATCTTGTTTAAGCTAACTATAAGTAATATAAGAGTAAATACTTATGTTAGAGTAAATTCAAAAACGCAACGATGCACACATATTGCAACATTAGCAATTCAAAAATTCATTCACGATGCGTTTGTTGCTCTGTTGAGATGCTCGCGATGCAAAATTGAATTTTGGACTCAATTAATGCAATTTTGGAACTTTTCACAATATTAATGCGATGTTCATTTTGAATTTACCCTATCGTTTTTAAATTTACCCTATCTTACCTTTTTAAATACAAATTCATTTGCTCCGTGAATAGTTCAGATTATAGTTACATTTTCCTTTCGTTGTTGAAAACGATTTGGCTGCAATCGTTGAAATGATTTTATTTGAAATATAACTATTACTTATCCAGAATGGCATATTGACCAGGGTTAACAATTAACGTTTGTTCACAAATTAAAAACAGAGCATATCTTTAATGTTAAGAAAATTTTTATTTATTAAAAATGAAAATATCCCCCTCACAACAAAAATTGATTTTAAGATTTCTGTGCGAGTTTCTCCTTCTTAGCAGCTTCTGCTTCAGCTTCCATTTTCTCATATTTCTCGATGAGTGAATCAACTTCCTTGTTCGTTAAAATCTTAATAACCGTTTTATCATTCTCCCTGGTCAGCGTGGCCATTTCGATCTTTTCTGACGTTAATTTAGTCATATCAAGCGTTTTGCTGAGAACTTTAATAGCCAAGTCCTGCGCTTTGCTTAAATTAATCATTTCATTTTCATTCAGCTCCTGCTTTAGCATGGAGACAGCGGCCTAAATAAAGGAAAATTTATTTCATTGGAAATCGATATGATAAATGAGCATAAATCGGGGCAACTCACGCCAGCATTGTTCCCGATGCAGGTCGCCTTCCAGCCGCCGTAGTTACCACTTGGATCGGACTGGTACAGCTGGTAGCCGTAGTGCTTGTCCCATCCCATATATAAAATCGAAACCCCGAAGGGCCTCTTTCCTCCGTATTGTGTGTAGGCTTGCTTAATATCACAAAGGTAAGAAACAAGTTGCTCGCATGGCATCGGCTCCCCATAATTCAGCTGGTACCGCTGAGCGATGACACGAAGCTCGTTGGTCAGCACATTTGCATCGGAGGTAATTCCAGCCACCGAGCAGACCATATCCCTGTTAATCGAAAGAAATTGTAACAAGAAAATTGATTTGTATGCGGCACTTCATACTCATTCAATTTGTATATTTTCTCGGAAAATATAGCGCCGTCCAAGAGCTTGTTTGTGTTCCGTCTTTCGGCCGCTAAAAGGATTCCATCCCTGCCGAGAATTCCCAAGCAGGTGCCTGCGTGAGAGATTGCCTCCATCGCATACTCGACCTGGTAGAGGCGACCTAAAATTTCAGGTATTAGTCATATTAAAGCCGACTATATCGATTATCCTCACCTTCTGGGGAGAATATTGTTGTTCTTGAGTCATATCTGCGAGCCTACAAAAGTAATTTTTATCCAGTTTTAGTTTGACATGACCAAGCAATTTGAAAAACATAACCTTAAAGAACTCAATTCGTATAAACAGATGTTACTTTTAAGGGAAATGAATTATTCAAGCTTGCTAGAGAATTTGCTAAGCGTTTTATGCTCACCATTTTGCCTTAGTTAGAAATATCCACTTTAAAAACACAATCCAGCAGAGCCCGCACCAAAAATGCCAAATAACTGCTTGCCACAAGAAATGTCACTCCCGGTTAAATTTGATTTTTCAGGTTGGTACTCAGCTTAGCACGGAGAAGAACCTTTCGACGCCAAAGTCACATTTATGCCAGTGACTCTCAAAGCTGGTTGAAAGCTGACATTCTTGGGGAACATTTTCAAATCATCGAATTTTGTTTCTTTACATTTCCTTGAAGAACTATTAAATATAAAATGTCTAAGGGGGTTAATAATAAAACTCCGAAAAACACTTCTTTTGAGCTGCATTGCTCACTGTTTATTTTAAATAGAAATTAGACAAAGTTAAGTTGTGCACTCTGGGGGAATCGTGTCGTGGCCTCAGACCATAGAGAAGAGGATAGGACATACTGTGTGATATTCGTATATGTGAGTGAAGCATTTGTTCCTCAAAATAAGCTCTAATGTGGAACTTGATTGGAGTAGTCTAACGATATAAAAAAAAGAAATTTTCTGTTAATTTTCCAAGTAGTCAAGTCACACCCGAGCTTAAATTAGCGAAAAATGGAATGACGTGTGGAAAAATGTCACCTTTGGGGGCTGAGTAGGATTATTTGCTTTACGTTTAGTGCTCCTATCCGTATCTCCGTATCTTGATGAAATTAACAGCCTGTACTGGACGAACAACTACAAAAGAGAAGGCTACCACATCATGAACTTGGACTAAACCGGTGGGTGTCAGTAGCTGGAAACTCGTGAGGCAAGACTGCCACCTCTGCCGCCACAGATATGTTTCTAATGCTGGGGCCACACTAACGGCAATTGCCGTTGATTATCGCATTAATGGACGTTAAACGTAAATGTAGCCACAACAAATCGCGATGATTTTTCAACGCCATTCTTAATGCCGTTTGACGTTAAGCGATAACTCGGGTGGCGGTCTTTTTTGGCACATCAAAGAGACTTAACGCGATAATTACTGCTTGTATGGCCGCACTGACGTTTGTTCATTGTGCGCCGTATTTATTTTCTGACTGGAGTGAGTGACAGTCGTGACAACTGATCGACGATAACTACGGTTGAGTATTCTATGTCTATGAATTGTCAAATAAAAAAGTGATTGAGTTCTTTGAAATATTTCAAATTAGGTTTGTTCGTTTACCCCAGCCCCCTGTCCCAATTGGTCATATAGGAGAAGGAGGTTTTAACTAAACTTCCTGCACTACTTATTTAAAAATACTTTTTAAAATACAAATATAATAACGGAGCATTTCTTAAACCATGTTTTGTCCGAAATTTTCCCCCAACTATTTAAAAAACTTTCTATCAAGTAGCGCTCCATATTTACTAATCCCAAATTTTTATATGTATATGTACGTGTTGTGATCTTATAATTTTATATAATTTCAACAATTGAATCGCAAACTCTTAAATTGCAGAGCACAAAATGTTAAATTACAATTAAATAAGTAAAGATAAACTATTTTATATCTTTTTGGTCTTACTCTAAAACCTCGAGAGAAAGGGAAAGAAAATGAAAAGCTGCTAAAAAATTTAACATGGCTCAAAATGTAGACAACCTTTTCTAAAG
The DNA here is from genome assembly GCA_949715965.1 of Dysmachus trigonus. Taxonomy (NCBI): domain Eukaryota; kingdom Metazoa; phylum Arthropoda; class Insecta; order Diptera; family Asilidae; genus Dysmachus; species Dysmachus trigonus. The sequence continues at coordinate 49,423,831 of OX454319.1, read as the reverse complement.
CTAAATCGAATGCAGTCACAGTAATTTAGTCTTTCAGAATCAACGAGAAACCCAAATTTTAAAAATATACACCACTGGCCAAAAAAAAGCCAATTTGAAAGATTTACCTGTTTACCTCATAAATAGATAATGTTAAGCATTGTAAAACGTTTAAAATAATTATAAGGCTGTCTACCTACGCTACGTCAATATAAAAGGGTGTCAAATTTTTAATTGATGTTTGTTGAGCTGTAGCAGTTGAAAGGATTGTATCTCATAAACGGAGCAACAATTTTGAAATAAAAATGGTTTTAAGTGATCAGCAAAAGATTAAAATATTGCGTTTTTCGGACGCAGGATTATCAAATGTGGATATAGCTCAACGGATAAAGTGTAACGAATCATTCGTTAGACGTTTTTTGAAAAAATTTCGGGAAACTGAGGAATTATCCTGGAAAAAAGGAAGTAGAAGAAAACGACAAACTACCCCAAGAGAAGATCGGCTACTGGAGCGGTTAAGTTTACGAAGTTGTTTCTCAAACTCAAGCCAACTGAGAAGGATGTTTGTGTAGGAAACAGGAACAGCGGAATCAAGCAGGACGATACGCAGGAGGCTCACCGAAGTTGGATTAGTTACCAGAACCGGCAAAGAAACCGCTCCTTACGCAGAATATGAAAAGAAAACGGCTGGATTAGGCGAAGCAGCACGAAAATTTTACTGTTGGTGATTGGAGGACTGTCATTTTTTGAGATGAATCTAAATTCAACCACACTGTGAAATTTCCCCCCTACGTTATGGTTTGGGGATGCATCACAGCCTACGGTGTAGGCCGTCTTATTATTCTTGAGGGGTCAGTCAATACCGCAAAATACAAAAAAATCGAAAGCGACGGCGTTCTACCGACAATAGAAGAATTGTGCGAAATATTGAAGAACCTGTTTTTCAAGACGATTCAGCATCTTGCCATCGAGCAAAGACGGTACGTTTGTATAAACACCATGATTATAATAACCACTCAATTTAATATTCATTCAATACAGATTACCGATTTGAAAGACACTTTGGGCATAAAGTCTCTTCCTTGGCCATCTAATAGCCCGGACTTGATTTTAATTGAAAATGTGTGGTCGGAAATGGAAAAACAAGTTACTGATAAAAGGCCACAAAATATAAGGGAACTCAAAATGCTACTTGAGGAGGTATGGTACAACGACATAGACCAGGATTTCCTATCAAATCTTTACGAATCAATGCCTCGTTGAATTTCTGAAGTCATAAAAGCGAAAGGAGGTAGTACGCAATACTAAGAAAAATAAAAGTGTATTATTACTATCAAATAAGATGATGTACTAGTATCTACTGTAAAATAAAGTAATCATTATAATGTTAACCCTAGAGTGAGTGTAGAAATTTATTGCTCCATAAGATTTTATAACTCGTTTAATTAGCCTGAGTGTAGGTAGGGAATTTGCGGCTATTTAAAACAAGACCTGCTTGATTTACCATAAGAACATAATAGTAAAATGCATATTGTAAGAATTTTTGGTAAAAACGTCAACAGTTTGCGAAGAAAAGAAGTTATCGTTGAAAAATTGGGAATTTATTTCCTTGGCTTTTTTTTTTTTGCCAGGGGTGTATACTAACGATATGTAAATATAATGCAAGATAAATAAAGTTAAATAAAACTGTAGTAGATAAAAAAGAAAACGTTTCAAAGCTAATTACGGCTATTTTTAACCGGACTCGAAAAAAAAGGAAGGGGTTCTCAATTCGGCCTATTTATATGCTCTTTTTTATGTTTGTCCAGCGATTATTCCGAACTAATGCACTGATTTGGATGTATCTATCTCCAAGCAAGGCAAGAAAAACAAGGAAATAACCTTAATGGATTACCTATTAACATATGAATACAAGATAGAGATAATGAGATTTCTACGATGCAAAATCCATACCCGTAGTACCAAAAGAAGCGAATCCACCAAATTGTCCAGAACTAAGGCCAAACGAAAAATATTGGGCTAATATTAAAAGAAAACTAAAAAAACGAAGAAAAACACCTCTAGCATAGACACTTTTAACAGGCAGTATAAAAGAGGATCCGATACGTTCGATACTATCTCTGTACAAAATATAATGAAGAATGTAAGTCAAAAAATTCACCTACTTTACACGCAGTAATTAGTGCATGTCGGTTGTAAATAATGTAGATGATTAAGTAATAGAATAATCAATATTATTTGATTTAAAAAAAAAAGGTTTTTCTTGTTGCTTTCATCATTCATAGATGGTCGAGTTTTTTTCTGAATCAGTCTTTATTTCGATTTGAGTCGAAAGAATTTTAAATACATAGTTGAATTTCATGTGCAGTTTCAGCTCCTACCGCTAAGTACACAATTTAACAATTGTTCTAGATAAGCAACAGCCTTCTTCGACCGGATTTGAAAATTTCTTTGCTTTTGATGAATGGAGAAAGTAAATTCTTAAACAGAAGCACTGCAGAATAATATAAGAAAAAGCCAGTAAGGCACTTTATCTGCAACAAAACAATTTTTAATCTTAAATTCTTAACAATATTTTTCGTGGGAAGTTCAAATAATGCTTGTCGAATGCACATAATTTTATTCAGATAAAGTATATAAAAATCGTTATTAAACATTTGCTACATGTTGTATTTATATTTATCATAAAACTTAACCTACAACAATCATGAATTCGCTTGTTGTTTTAATCTATAAAATCTTTTTAAAAAAAGGCTATAAAAATTACATTTAAGCTTATAAACCACTTTAGTCCACTCCGGTTTGCTTGTAACTTAATATAAACACATAATGATTAAAAAAAGGAAAAATATCATAGGTACTCTCTGGAAGACCTCGCTTCAGAGAACCTGAGGAAAACGTGTTGCTTACATGTTGTTCCAACGATGAATTAATTTCGTAATGCTCAGCTTTGTCGTATTGCTCGGACAGTGGCTCAAAGTGTGCCCCTTCTGGCCGCAAATCTTGCAAACGCATCCTCGGAGGACGGGACAAGAAACGCGCCCATTTTCATACAAAGTGTGCGTGCCGCAGAACGCTACTGACTCCCCATTTCTTTTGCAGAACGAGCAGTAGTTCTTCCGCATTTGCAGGACGTTCGGAATATTTTTTGTGTGGCGCACGCCTTGGAATTGTCTTTGTTTCACACTCGGATCGGGGGCCCCGGAGTATTTCGACCAAAAGTCCATGTTGTGATCCTTGAATCCGATCTCGGTTCCGTAGAATTCTCCACCGCTTGGGCTCCACGTTCCATCATTTGCTGACCAAGCAGGATAAAAATTGGTCGGGGGTTCCTCGTTCAGATCAAGCACCTTTTCGACGACCTCGAGGACCAGCTTACTCGCGTCGTCCACTTCACTTTTGTCCGTCATCTAGAAAAATTATCCACTTTAAATTTTGATTACAACAATAGACTGTGCCAGATTACGTTCCACACAACGAGCGAGGGAAAAGTAGAATCCAACTGCTCAACTCTGCTCTGATTCATTCATGAAATCATCCACATCCCTTCTACATGTCATCAGCTTTTCGAGGTTTGAGATTGAGTTGACCTTGATCACCGACTTCTATTATCAGCAATAAACAAGAAAAAAAAAACCAAAGGAAATGAATAAAGGAGCGCTTTTAAAGGGACCCATTTTTTCCAGATTTTTTTGGCTAATTGGCGTATCCTAGGCTATAAGCGCTTTACTTTTGTTATCAATAAGGGCTTTCAAACCGCTTTCATGAAAAATCACTTGAAAGGCTTTTTCAAAGAAAGAAATATACCATCGACACACTTATAAAGTAGTATTCCATTATGAAGAAAAATTGCTTTATATTATAATGAAGTAGCTAAAATGAAGCTCGAGCTAGTTAATTTGTTCAATCTACATATTTGCGAAAGTTGTTAAAGACAAGAGTTTTCTATTGGGTTGTTTGGAAAGTAAATTTCGTTTTATTTTTGGTGAAAATGAAAGACGATTTTCTTATAGTGTATAAATATTTTATTCAATTATATATTCTCCATTTTAGTCCAATACCTTTTGCCATCTTTCTAGCAGTAGCATAAAATTTGTGATCTTTGATCTTTGATTTGTGATCCAAGTCATTTTTGATGTCCCCATTTGAAGTAAAGGTTTTGCCGTCTAAAAAAATGTTGTAGTGGTGGGTGTGGTAGTACCATCAAAGTTGTAAAAGCTGGATGAGCTACCAAACTTATATGAGGTTTCGCATTGGTGGAACATTAGGGGTTATTCCAAAAGTTTTGAAACGGCTAAATAACTTTATTTTGGAGAAAAAGGTTTTAAACAAAAGTTTTACGAATTTTCCCTGGCTATTCAATGGTGGCCTTAGATTTGACCTTGACCATGGCCTTGAAGGTAATTTCAAAGTCAAGTTGACTTTTTAAAATGGGAACCCATATTTTTGACCACGGAAATGCAAGAACGGAAAACTTTACGTCCGACTATGATCTTAACCATGACCTCGAAGGTCATATCAAGGTCAAAATGGTTTTTTAAAGGGGAACCTGCATTGTTACTGCGGATTTGAAAAGCGTAGAAGTTTTGCGTCTAATTGCCACCTTAACCACGACAAGGTCAATGTGGTTTGTTGAAGGGGGAACCATGTTTTTGTTTTCGGTTTTGTTCCCTCTCTTTCGTACTCTGGCAGTGACAAAGACGACATGAGTTCTGAAATTGTGATGGATTTTGCTTATTTTTTCACTTTGCCACCTTAATAAATCTTATCCTTGCAATGTGAAAAAAATAGAGAGTTATATGATCTTATATAATATATCTTCTCTAATCCCACAATGGGAGCTCGGTTGTCAAAATGACGGATGCCTGAGGCAGGAGGTTGAGCGGTCCATCGTTACATATGTTTGTGTTAATGCTTCTTTTCGTCCAACATCTACAAAGACATTCTATATTCATATGTACATCAATTACTCCTAGATGAATGCCAGGTTTTTATTATTATAATACAACAAATACGACATGTCTATTAATTCCAAAGACGCTGAATTTTTACATGATTTCGCGGTAAATAGAAATCTATAATAAAATAATTTGTATTAGAGGCTCGTGACATTGACGTCAAGGGTTCATTCATACCGTAATTAGTCCGATGGTAGGGCACCGCCTCTCCTCATGTGGACCGGGATGGAAACTCTGAATAGTGTCACGATAATATCTATCTAACGAAGGTACAGTTTTGGATGATTCTTTTTTTTTTTTTTGATTCGGGGTTGTGTCTAATTGGTCGCATGGAATTTTAATTGAAATCAGAGACCATGGGGCGATAGAGAAGAGGGGCAAAGCGAAACTTAAATGATAAATGTTCTGCGAAAATTCTTAAGCAGGCGCTTTAGGAGCCGTTGGTTTCGAATTTGGTGCCGTTGGTTTCGAATTTGGTGCCCAATTTTGATAGTTCAAAATGGCTGCCTCTTGAAATTAAATTTGTTGAAACCCTACAAATATATTTACATGGGATTTTTTGGGACTACTGGTTTTAAATTCGATGCCCAATTTTGATAATTGAAAATGGTGGACCCAGAATGGCAGTTTTTAATCCTTTATTTTACTGAAATCTCACCAGAAGTGGCATGAGGAAGGCTTTTGATGTCAATAATTTCGAATCTGGTGCAGAATTAAATGTCGTAAATTCAAAGCATGATGGCCTAAAGTTTAAGACTTTTAACTTCATAATTCGCAATAATAAAACAACTTTTGACTAAAGTTTGTGGACCGAAATTTTAGGTGCCTCCTTTTTATCACCTTCATATGTCCTGCTTTGGAAATTTTTCTTATTTGGACATCTTTCTATAGGTCTCAATCATCAAGAAACGATTTTCACTATTCGCTCATAGAGGTTTTCCTTGGACTGACTTGTTCTCCCTGTCGCAATACAGGGATCGTCTGAAATTAATCTCTTTGGAAACGCTAGATTGAATGCGGAAAACTGTTAGAACTGTCTTTGGTTATAAGATCTTGATTGGGGAATGTGATAGTCCAGAATTGCTTTCCTTACTTAATATTTCTGTTCTTCGTTGCTTAGACATTATGACTTACTTCACGTTGCTCAATATCGCACCAATTATAGTCTACATGAACCGATCACTTCTATCGTAAGTAGTTGTTTTTATTGTTTCACTTTGAATTTTCTCTAAAACTTATTTCTTCCCCTCAATTTGTTGTTTCGGCTTTGTCCTTTTTTTATTTTCCGCTTACGATTTTCGGTATATATCATTGATTGGAGAGTCTTAATAGCTTAGTTAATAGCACAACGCGTTGGCAGCAGGGCGCGCTAGAGGTTGTGGGTTCAATTCTCAGCAGAAGCCATGGTCACAAAAAGGCTTATAATGATCTAAGTGTCTGCTGACAGCCACATAAATCTAACATCTCTGATACTCTTGTTAATTCGTATAACAAAAAATTTGAATAATTTATATCTTCTAAAAGACAATGTACATACATATATGTATGATTGCAAAATAAAATAAACGGCAAAAGATCAGAAAAACGAAGGAAAGTTATCTCTATAAAATTAATGGCCGATGATAGTTTACCTAATCAATTAATAGCCTGACTAAAATGTCCAAATCCATCAAACATTTAAAAATCAGTCATTAAATATTATTCAATTCCCAGGGCATATCCCACGAAATGAATATATGTATCACATTAATCGGTCCCAGCACGCTAGCCATTGCAAGAGTCTATTCATTAAAAATTGCTCCACATTATTTCTCGATGCCGGCAGTTGCGCGCGCCAGACGCCAGACAATTTAAAAATTTGCAACAGACACAACTAATGCAACTCGTAAGGTTTTTGCGTCTCTAACGACCCAAGTGCTAACGAGCTGTAAGCGCGCCTGGTAGCCCTCTAAGCGTCTTAAAAGAAAAGAAGTCACTTGGGCAACAATTGTTATTAACAAAAAGATCCGTGGCACGTGGAAAATGGACCTGAAAGTGGGAACGTAACGAAATTCTATTCATGGTCATCGCATCGCTTCTTTTTATTATTTCCCGCATGCGCTTGCAGAGTACAGAAGAGTTCAAAAAAATTTACAACTTCCCCTTTTAGCAGCGGAGCCCTATCTCTCCGTATAATTGCGCTGCCAAAGAATACCTATGGCCAAATCACTTGGGAGACATGATGGATTCTCGCCGAAGAACAAACAGGTGCTCATTCGCGAAGAAGCACAAAATCGCCTCCACTGGATTTATGCACATCCAACGGTCAATAGAATAGATAGTTTTTGCGGGCGGTCATGACAATCGAACTGATGAGAATTTTTGAACAAAAATTTGTGGGTTAACAGTCGCTGAAGAGCGCCTCCAATGCCCGCCTTCTCCGCAGCCGGCTCCAATGCCAACGCAGCCGCTGATGGTGATGATAATGACTTGCCTCATGTGTGATGTATGAACGTTGCGTCGCACAATCTGATCGGGGATATGCCTCGATGGTTTTATAGTCGGTTTCACGAAAAAATAATGTTTATTTATCTGCGAAAAAATTATTTATTGCAAACATTAGACATTTTAATGTGATATTAAATTAAGTGCTATTCTTTTTCCTAGTAAGGGCAAAGAACTCAATGAACAAAATGTAGAGGTTGAAGATTGAGGAAGAGGAAAACCAAATTCAATGGTCTAACTAACGACTTCTTCGAAGGACCAATTTCACCCATTGAATTAGATGTTGGAGAATTATAAGGCACTTAATCAATTTCTAAGCTCCTTTGACACTAGAAATATCAAGACTGGTACTCAATTTCTTGGTTGAATTAATTGTATTTTTTAAAGTTATCTCTTTACTTTTCATTTCATTTTTGAAAAAAAAATCGATTTTTCTTTTTTACATAAAAGTGTTCTTTATCATTTTTACTCTATGTGTTACAGGAAGTCCTAGAGAAATACGGCCGTTTTGAAAGTGACTTTTGGAAGACGCCCTCTGCAGTGAACAAGACATACTAAAAATGCAAAAGAGTTTTTTTTTCTTATATATTATTTTCCATATGTTCCACTATAATATTTAAACGGCATTAGTTTGATAAATATAATAGTTTTTTCACAAAAACAAAAATTAAAATATGCACTTTTTTTCAAAAATGAACCGAAAAGTCTCCTTAAGAGTTATACCAGAGCTTATTACGATTCAAAATTACGATATATGAAAAACCTTTTTCCATTTATAATTACTAGTTTAATTGTGAAAGCATAGTATTGGCAAAGGTACCGAAAATTATCAAAATTACAAGCTTATGCGCCGGTAATTCTAGTGTTAAATGCTTGCTTGAAAAGCGTATTGACTAAATAAAAAACATACAGTAAAAAAAACGTATTATCTAACTTTCAAATACAACTTTTATATTTATTATTTATAATTGTACCCGTGACTTTGTTCATGTGGATCTCAAATATAGCCTTAAATATATAATACAAAAAAATTTTAAATTCCTAAAATATCGCATACCCAAATCGAACTTTCAATGGTATGGGAATTTTGTAACGGATGGAGATAAAATGCATCTTAAATGTTAAAATGTTAAGCCAGGGCATAAGCTAAAACTATGCCAAGTATCATAGAAATGCTTGCAGTCGTTTTTTGGTTGTGTGCACAGACCTGACAAACAAATTTTCATAGTAGATTAGAAATCGGAGGCTCCAAAATGCACTTTGATAGTAGATTCGAAGTCAGTGGCCTCAAAATACCTCTAGTATTAATTTTCATTAAGATCCGTTCGATTCGAAAAATATCCAGGGCATAAACCATAACTATGCCATGTTTCATTATAATCCGTCCAGCAGATTTTACGTGATCCATGTACAAATACGACTCGATTACAGTTTTATAGTTTTGTATAGGTGGGATTGGACTGGGATGATATTTATGGTCTACACTACGGCCGAAAGGTCTTTTTGCCGAAAACCCCTTAAACTAAAACATTGTTTGCTAGGAACGCCAGGAGGTCTTTAATAGAAGAGGAAACCATGTATGACCATTAACAAAAATCCAGAGGGTTAAAATCTGGAGATCTGGCAGGCTATTCATTCTTGGCTAGAAAATAGATCAAATTGATCCGACACCAAGCTTCGACTAAATTTTGGGAGATGTAACAATCATTTCCGCAAATGTATCGTAAATAAAGGCAACAATTTTCTTCCAAACTTGACGTTGATTTTGGCACCTTTATCAATTAATACATTGTATTCCGCTTACAAATTGCTGAAATCTTCGAATCTGTGATTTTCCGCATTATGCGTATTATTCCAGGACAGAGAGTTTCTCGTCCGAAAACACAAATTCATAACCCAGGAAAGTATCGCATTTGCTCTTTCTAGCCTCTGTTTTCTTTAGAAGATTTCGAAACACCATGAACCTTACGTTTTTTGTAAAAGTGACATCCAAGATCACTTCTTAAAATAGTGTGCGTGGATCCCTTAGAAATATTCTGATCAACTACCAGTGTGTTTTTTTAAATTATTACGAGTGAGCACCGAGCAATGGTTGCGGCCAGACTGGGGTAACTAGTTACCCCCACACCGAAAAAACGAATGCTCAAAGCGCCGCTACACGTTTTTTCGGCTTCCTATGTAATGGAGTCACATCTCACACTTGTCTACTACCGGCAGATGTCGTTACTTGTATCAGTTTCAAAGGTTTTAGACCTCTAATTTGACTTTTTCTGAGCCTGGGGTAACTAGTTACCCCGTGTGGCCGCTAAGGGTTAATTGAAAGAAACTGTGTAAAAATTATCACGAAAATTTAACTATGTTAGTTTTATCTTAGATACGCGTCTAATATACATATGTGCCGACGAGAACGACAACTTGAGTTTGCTCTCCCTCAAAAGATCTTCGAAAGACGCTTTTCTTAAGGGACACCACTAGTGTGACCGCCTGAAAAAGGGTGATTTTTAGGAATTTTTGAAAAACAACTACTGCATAGAATGTTTTAATGTTTAAAGGATATATTTTTGGATATATAGTAAATACATGAAAAAATTTGTGGAACAAAATTTGAAAATTCAGCGAGTTATTCGCAATTTCCAAGGGCTCCAAATAAAAAAAGTCCCCCAACTGCTACAGTGATAGCGACCTTCACAGTGCGTGAAATCAAAAAAAACCAAAAAATTCGATCGAAAAAAATATTGAAATTTAACAAAATGGCGGAAAGTTTGATGATTTCTGGCCTGCCAAAATTACATTTTTTTTCGATCGGAAAACTGGAGGTTCATGGCATGGAGAAGAAAGAAGCTGCAATAAGAATCAAATCAATCGGATGATTTGTCTTCGAGTTGTAACTGCAGCAAATTTGAAAAATGTAGTTTCGAGAAAAACGCGTTTAAAGTTTAATTCATATATTTCTCAATACCTCTATAGTCTATACGATGAGCGGCTGCTCTTCAGATGGCTGTAACTCAAAAACTATTTGAGATATGCACTTGAAATTTATAGTATGTTTTTTTTAAAGGTATACACTATCAAAATATAAAAACAAATCCATAAATAAAAAAAATTACTTCAACTTCTTTTTCCTAATTTTTTTAGACGCAAATTCATTGATTTCTTTACCAAAGTTAATGTAGATGACCTTTTAAGTTATTAATGTAAAAATTTGTACACATCCTGGTAACTCTGGAGTGTATTTTAATGTTTTTATTTGTAAAAATACTTATTTTAAAAGCTGCTACAGCTGATCTCAGGGAGCAACTCTAAAAAAAGCCGTCTTATGGTGAGCACGATATTTCTGGACTGGATTATCCAAAATTAAAAATCCAAAATTATTTCGTAAATATATCTTTTTATCTTGTAATTAATCGAAGGAATAAGCAAAATAAGAATTTTTGACAAACTGGCGACTCCTTACAAAAAAAATCGATTTTTAACTAAAATTTTGCCTTAAATATTTTATAAAATGGAAAATATTTATCGGTGGGAAAAAACCTTCGATTAATTACTAAAAAAATATGCTTAAAAAGCTTGTGTTAAAATTTGAAACGGATCACTTCAGCCGTTTCCGAGAATTCTTGCTCACTGACTTTAAAAACACAGTTTGGAGAAAAACGCGTTTAAAGTTTCAAAAGCACCTTACATATACATAGTAAAAAAACATTACAAATATCCTTGTAACAAAAAAAAAAAAAAAAATGACTAATTGTGTTGACAGTTAAGAATTCGATATAACTTTAATTTTTTACTTTACTTGCCAAAGTACAAAGGTATAACTATATAAACCAGAAATTTAATAGTTACTAATCGCGAGGAGCACATGGTCCTATATATTCTCCGAAGATGCGAACTGTCACATCGATACCATATAATGCTGCCTGCGTTACACTGACTGAAGTGCCTAGGCGACCAGTCGCACCTTCGGGAAAGGTTATTGTTGGTTTGTTATCATTCCAGTCGATTATGCGCACTGCAGTAATTCTGTACAGTTTCTTGAAACCCTAAAACAATTCAAATAAATTAAATAACGTAATTGTGTAAAACAACATTTTTCTTACCGGTTCTGGATAAGTAATTTGAACACTTCCGCTTTGATCCCATCTTATAGTATGCCTTTTAAAATAAACCATAGCGTCACGTTTAGGGTCAACGTTTCCATAATTATATTCTTTTTTTGCTAAACCTTCTGGGAAGGCAATGGCGCAAATTACCGCAAAAATAATTGTAGTCTTCATCTAAATTGTGAAAAGCCTTTTAGACAGGATTTTGAAGAAATAAACAAGATCTACTTACGTTTCGGTCTTGAGAAGCTTTTCTAATATCGATTGCTTCGAACTTAATGAAGCTCGAGAGACTGAAACCAAATTTATATGCTTCACACCTTCCAGTTGTTTTGGTCCCAATAGAATTGTTTGGACAGTTCTCTTCTGTTTCATATCCATTGTGCTATTGTATTATGTCTCAAAACAAAATTTGAAGCAGACAAGTTTTATTTTTTTATATCAATGAGGTAAGACGAAGAAGCCAAACAATAGATAACTCCACGTATACACTATTGATGCGAATAATATTTTAAGAACCTTTAATCCTTTAGAGTTATACATTTGTATATAGTTCTGGTTATCATTTTACATAACCCTTTCAATTTATATATAAATCATAAAAGGGAGTCAGTAAAATCGTAAATTGACTGTATCCACAGTAAAAATTAGTCAGAAATAGATGATAAATAAATAAATAAATAAATAGTAAAGCACTGCGATAACTGCCTTGAAGAACTTCGAGGTTGTTATACATTTCATATGCATTTTTCACAAAACCATATGCATTTTTCACAAAATAAATCATTTCTAAAAGACCTCTTTACCAGATGCTCTTATTTCTCACCTGTTGATACATACATATGTGTGGGGCGGATCGTACACAATTCGTATTGCATGTTGCATCTCTTGCAACCTTTTCACTTATCTTGCAAAACACACCAAAGCAATTGCACTACGATCTTCAATATGCAGAAAATATTGAGTATTGCTCAGTTGATTTAGATTGTGGCAATAAGAAAGCCTCAGCCGAAATGAAGCCTAGTAATCCAAATTTTGATAGTAAATTCGTGGAGGGGTTAAGGAAACATGAATGCATTTGGAATTTTCTCTCTAATTCGAACTATTTTAAGGCATATGCAGTTTTAATAATATTTTTGACAACTTCTTCTTCGCTTGAAATGAGTGTTGTTGTTCAATGATTTTAATTGAAACCAAAATTTCGAAAGGGGACTTATAACTAACATATTTGTTTCTAATGAAGTAAACACCACCTATTTTCTTAATTCTGCTATGCAACAGAAAAGACCCAGCTGATAGATGCATCTCAAATAATTCGTATCGTATCATCTTCAAGCAGAAATTTTAACATGTAGCTTATTTAATTATGTAATTATAATGCAACTACTGTTTATATTACTTTATAAATTTCTCACCTTATTGTTATATTAGTAAACGCTTATGGAGAAATGGCTTGACGATAATGGTTGTCTTGCCGTTCTATTTTATGCTGCACTAAATTTAGCAATATCTGAAAATTATCTTTGCTCATTCCTTAAAAGTCTTTGGTTTCTTCATCGTCCAATCGTCCAATCGTCCATCGTATTCATTTTTAGACAATTTCAGGGCTGTGTAAAAGAAGGATAAAACCAATAACGGAGACAATTCGGCTAATTTACTAAATATTGGGTATTGCATATTGCTCTGGTCTACGAATAATCTGAATCCGTTTTATATATACATAGTATATGATGAAAGACATGTTGCATCTTGGATAATGTTCTGGTGTGCTGCCTAGTAAGTTAAAAATCTATTTGCACTGACGTCTTCTGACCTTCACCAACCAAATAATTTAGCTTATTTTACTAAAAATCTCCAATATAACTTCCAAATAATTTATCTTTGACATTACATATTAAGTTGCAAAAGGCTTAACTATTTTTATAAGACAAATAAAATAAAAAGGAATTGGAAAGTAGAGACTCGAAAATCTTAGCAACGCAATTGAAATTAAAATAAGATGTTATGGGTGGGATTTTATAAATAAATACACTTAAAATTGGGGAAAAAAAAAATTCCGATTTATACTACGTTGTTACATATCATATGAATGCGCATGATGAGATAATTCAACAAATATCTCACATCCTTTATTAAATTTATTTCTTCAAAAGAAACATTTTACGCAGTATAATTTAAAAGTTGGAAATTCCTTGAATCGTTCAAAAATAATGCGCTAGGATGTTAGCCTGGCTTGTTACGAGCACGCTGATATACTTTTTATTTTGATCAAGGATGCAACCTCCAATTGTCCAGAGGCTGCAAAGTTTCAGCTTCAGCTAGCTCGGAACGGAGGATTTGCAGATACGACGTTTATGTAATGCGCCTGTGCAGATACGATGTTGTTGAAACGCGTCTGTGCAGATACGTCGTTGTTGCTAGGAGTCATCGAAAAGCAACATTTTACGCAGTATAATTTCAAAGTTGGAAATTCCTTGAATCGTTATATCGAAACACTTGTTATATTCTAATATTTGTAGAAACCATGTCTGTTTTATTGTTCCGAAATTTTCATAATTCAAGTACAAACAATATATGACGTAAACCATCAATTTCAAAAGCTCAAGACTGCGGTATATAATGACAAGTTTCTGGAGATATTTTCTATACTTATTTCAGAGCGATTACGGAAAGATAGTTCTAAAAGTAAGTCGATCCGATCTTCTATTATTTCTTCATTCTTAAGAAAAATAATTGTATGCTTGCCTTTCAGATGAATTCTTTATTATACCTGGCGTTAATTTGCTGTGGGATTTGGAAAGCAACGTCTGTGTATGTGTTGGATTCGGGTATAATTGATCCTATTGCTATGACTGTATATCTCAGAGATTTCACACTTTATGGATCATCCCAGACGATAAGTTATCCCTCTTCGGTATGTTCCCCTACTTTGAAACAGAAAGTTCTATAATGTGATATGAATGCCTAATTTTTTTTTAGGGTTTTGAAACGGGAGACTTCAGAATTACAAGAGTCATAGTAATGACTCCGAAGCAGAACGGTCTTATAGCAACGATTAAGGAAGGAGGGAGAGGTTCCTCTTCTGTCAAAATTCAATTGAATGGGAGATCAGGCTCAGAGTTCCGAGTGGTGATACATACAGCATTTCAAGGGATTTGTACTAAACTCACTACAGTTGATGATTGGGACAGAATTGTAAATGTTGAAAAGCGTGATTAAATACAGGTTTTTGTATTAGCCAAACTATAAAATAAAATTATTACAAAGAATGAGTATTTGAACTTATTAAAACAATTGCAAACATTTTTTTTAATAATTACGCCGTAAAGAGACCACAAAAAGTATTAGGAGACATTGAGTTCGAAATAATAATTATTGTACTTTAAACTTTATTAATTAGTAATATGGTGTAAAATATTTTGAAAGGAATGAAATTGCAAAAAGTTTCATTAAATCTTCCATTAAAATCGAAAATATCATTATTGAGGACAGAAATTACTAAAAGCAGCTTAAAAAACTATATTTTTGCAAAGAGAAAAATATCACAGTGAATTTTGAAAACCCTTTTTTAATATTTTCAAATTTACTTATTAGGATGGAGCTCAATATTATATACAATACATATACAAGGTGTTCAGAGGTGGGAGGGAAATATTGCAGGAGGTGAAAGGTCAGACTGAGACAAGCAAAAACTCGTGTGGGTGGGGGGGGGGGGGGGGGGGGGCATCTCGAACCGTTCGGCAGTTACAGGGTGATTCGTAAATCAGGATTTTGCCTTATATGGGAACCGCTCTTGTATTTTTATCTTTTTTTCTACGCATCGCAGCGGCCCCAAACCGATCTCAAAAAATTACTATTTCGAAGCCCTTTCCAAAACGGTCAACACCACCCCCCTATCCCCAACCCTGGAAGTTGAAAAAATTAACTTTTATTTCACGTTTTTTCACCTTTTGCCCCACTTTTCTTCGAAATTCATGTTATTACCATACCTACTTTTTATTTTTTTTTAAGTTGTCTATCTAATTACCTTTCCAAAAAGGTGCAACATTCCCAGGTAGAAAGGGGTTGCAAAAGTCCTGAAATTAAAACATCCTCACAGGTACCTAATTACTTTATTGCATCATAATGGAAAAAGTCGTTAAGTAAACAATTTTGATGGCAACAAGTTCGGAAATGTTTGTTTAGGAAACACAGGTAATACATTTTTATTATTTCAGCAAAACAGTAATAAAATAATAAATGTAATCTCGTTAAATAGCGTTATTAGTTTATTATATCCAGTATTGACTCCTAAGTATCCTGACGCTCCGTTTCTAATACCTCCTATGAACTATGGTATACAAATGGGTAAGTTTGAAAGGACATTGACCACAGTTGAAGAAGCAAGCGATAAGAACGGGTGTTTAATAGAAAAAATTGAGATAAAATGGCAGAATTCAGTGTTGAAGAGTATGCCGATATAATTTACGTGTACGGTTTAGTAGACGGAAATGATAGTGAGGCCGTACGAGAATACCACAGAAGATTCCTGAATCCGCGTGTACCCGACAGAAGGGTATTTTCAAGGACTTTCAGAAGATTAAAAGAAACCGGAAGTGTAACCGCCCCCAGAGCAGAAACACGATCAGGAACATCGGCCGATTTAGCGGACACCGACCAACAAATCCTCAACATCGTCAGGAACAGCCCTGAAATAAGCATCAGACAGGTCGCACGACGGTTAGAATTGTCATCACGGAGAGTTTGGACCGTTGTTAACCGAGAGGGACTACATCCATACCATCATATCCCGGTCCAAGCACTACAGGAAGGAGATTCCGAAAAACGATTGCAATTCTGCACTTGGCTGCTCGAGTCTGACATCGAAAACAGAAGGTTTCTAGACCGAATTCTGTGGACGGATGAATCGCAATTCACTCGGGATGGCATCATAAACTTCCACAACCTCCTCACCTGGTCAGATGTGAACTCACATAGGACAAGGTGTCGGTCCTTCCAGCAAAGATTTAGTGTCAATGTCTGGGCTGGCATCATCGGCAACCAGTTGATAGGACCCTTCATCTTGCCCCAAGTGCTGAATAGTCAGCTATATTCGGACTTTTTGGAGAATACCCTTCCGGATCTGTTGGAGGACATCCCCCTGGCTACCAGAAGCGCAATTTATTTACAGCTCGACGGAGCACCTGCGCATACTGGGAACATTGTTAGGGCAAGATTGGATGAAAATTACCCAGAGCGCTGGATAGGATAAGGTGGACCGATTCCTTGGCCTGCTAGGTCACCGGACCTTACTCCCCTGGACTTTTTCTTATGGGGAATGATAAAAGATGAAATTTACTAAAGACCAATCAACACCAGAGAAGAATTAGTTACCAGGATTGGGACTGCAGCCACGAAAATACGGCGGGGGCATTTTACCCCGTCTTATATCCCTATGGCCTTTCGATCTTACACGTTGTTAGTTTAGTTTCTTGTTGTTACTTTTAACAAACTTTATGGTTGTATTAACCAAGCTTACTTGTTTAAGAGTACAGTTTTAAACAAGTACTTTGTTATATTGCTTTAAAATGAGTCATATTAGCGAATAATTTTTTACAATTAACTTAAAAGACAAAGTAAAAATTAACCAATTTATTTTTGTTCAAACAACCTAGCTGGGCAAACGACTTTGTTAAAATATCTTGTCATTTTGGTTAAGGGGTTACATGGGTCTTAAAGGTATAAAAAAACGACTTCTTTAAACAATTTTATTTCAAAAACGAAAAATCTTTTTTATTTAAAATTTAAACATATGAAAGTAAAGTACTTAAAGTACTTGTAAAAAAATATGCAGCCAAAAATATTGAAAACTTTCCATTTTCCAGCCGTTTTTCGCCGTCAACCTTTTTTTTTGCGGTGGACATGATATTTTGGTGTGGATTCATCTGAAATCAAAAATTCAAAAATTTTCTTGTAGTTTATGCCCTTGGCTCGTGATTGAACAAAGGTATTGAAAAAAAAAGGAAATTTGACATTTTGACATGTTTGAATCAATTTTCGTCTCAAATTTTTATGCGTTTTTCCGATTCTCATCATTTTTAAAAGGTCTTTTTCGTATAAAACAAGAACGACTTGACTTCGTTCAATCACGAAACAATACTATAAAGAATAACTGTGCAAAGTTTCAACCAAATCGGTCAATTTATTTTCGAGAAATCGTGTCCACCGCACGGAAAAACGAAATTTCGGGAAAAAACGCATTTAAAGTTTTTTTTTACCGCGATTTAATGAATAAAAGTTATTTTTCAGCAACTTACATAGAGTCGTCGATTCCTGGTCCATAAAGTAAGTCTCTCGCATCAGAAAAGGACAGAGGTAGATGAAAGAGAAGCAGCTGACGCTACACCGGAGAAACCGCGCCGCATGCGTACAATACGCTCGCTCAGACCGTTCACTTGCACCGTATCGCGCGGTATTCAAAAATCTATAACTCCGGTAATATTGCTCGGATTTACTTCAAATTTGGTGTGAATACTCTTGAAGTACTATACTTTCATATGGAATAAAAAAAATAGATTTTTTTGAAAATACAAGACCCATGTAACCCCTTAATACAGTGCGCATCCACAGGGCACGATCCCGAGCATTTAACCTACAATCCGCGACATTCAACATCAGAAGGTCTCTCTCCATGTCGTCTAACCAGTGATCTTCCCGCTTTTTGAGACATTGTCCAGAATGATTTTGGCTTAACTTTAATTATATTAATTAATTTTAAGTGGAAAATAATAGAAAGTAATCATTCTTAAAGATAACTTGAAAATATTTCCATATGGTCCTTTCTCCAATTGTAGAGCCTTCTGGTTCCTTTCTTTTATTTAGTTTATCTGTAGGAATTCTTTTCATCCGAAAACCATGGGTAATATAATGTGCATCTGATATTATTTTTAAATTTTATTTATTCTTCAAAAATATTTGGCATTGGAATTGCGCAATTCTTCAATCCGAATGCAGCTGTACTACACTCCAACGAGCTCTAAGATGAGAAGGTGAAATGAGTGCTTATCGGTAGAAAAATCGTCCAACTTTAAACCTTACCTTAGATTCACTTTCCTCAGGTGGGAACTCATCCAGAGTTATCTTGATTTTGGTGAGTTAACCAAAAAATCTAATGGAAACCTTTCACTGGCGCAACGCGTCAGGTTCCGGCACGAAAAGCACTATACCGGCGGGAGAATTCGAAAGCACCACAATCCACAGCTGATATGTATTTCTCTATGGAATCGCTCAATGGAAGATTCATTCTAATTTCGTCTGCGGAGGTGTTAAGTCGAGAGCGCAACGAGTCTACCGCGCAAGGTGCTTGAGCAGATTCGCAGTTTCAAATCATTCTACACTTCCGGTTGCAACCGAATTCGAAACATTTGAATCGGACGTTGGTGCTCCACTTTCTTTTCAAAAGTGCAATTTGCATATAAGCGAGGCAGTAACCTCCAGGATGGTCTCCGCTCGCCGATAGGATCATTTGCTTCAATGATCCAGAACCGCTTGACCTTAGGGCTGCAGAAGACCCCAGAACCATTGTATTGCGGATTGTTTGCTAATTTTGTGATTCAAGTGTAAAGCGACTGTACTGTCGGTTACGGATGAGGAAGATTCCTTCACAGCCACCAGTCAGGGATTGTTAACTATTCTAGCGCTGCATTTGTGAATTTCCACCAGCATAAAACAGTACACACTTTCTGGTGTGCATCTAAGAGAAATGGATTACAAAGAAGACGTCTTGTCCGACTAAAAGTCGTTCCGATTCGAGTGCAGCTTAAGGAAAAATTACAGAAAAATGATCGTGGCGTAGAATGCAGACCAATTAGGGCAGAAACTTTTCGGTTGTGATAACTAACGTACGTCTTGGTGCTTCTTCACCACTTATAGTTCGCGCTCTGTGTAATTTCGAAAGTTTTTATTATTTTTTTTCGTGTTTTCACTGTGTTATGGAAGATTTCAGTAGAATGCAATTTTACAAATTCCTCACATAGAACATCCAACTAACTATGGTCCTCTATAAAATCGCTTTTTGGCTTTTGTGCACTGGTTACTGCTTTGTTAATGGAATTCACTTGAGCATCACTAGGAAGAGTCATGTGCAACTGGACAATGTAAAGGTATTATTACTATTACTTAGCGGGTCTTTAAAGCACTCTAGGTGCCTCTCGATAGCAACGCGACATACAATGTAAAGATAAATCTAAGGTCTAACTAAAACACTTATAAAAATTACGTTTGGGAGTAGTATCATTATAAAATAAAATAATTTAAATAAAAGCTAAGGGAAAAAGACAAAAACAACCACAGTTGGGCCAATTGTAATGAGTTACTAATTAAATGATTACAAGATGAAATCGATTACAATTTTCAATTACAAGATGTAATCTAATCTATAAAAACGGGCGATTACAATTATAAAGTAATATGTAATCGGGAGTGATTCTAGTAACAGCGACAGTGACGAATCGTAATCCTAAGTAAGATTATTCAAATACAAAGTAAACACTAAAATTTGCATATTATTTTTAAAAGGTAAAAGTTGACTACTCGACCGATTTAAAGAATTTTCTCAAGACAGAATTATTTACATAGAAAGAATAACTAACCAACCATTCTGCTACCTAGTTTGCATTATACTAACGAATCTAATAAATATTCACCCTTATTCTTGACTCCGACGAAATTCATATTGATTCGAAACGTAGGAAATTTCAAAGCAGGCTGGAACAGTCAGTGATCGACGCTTGCTGAACTATTTAAACTTTCCAGTCTGCGAAAATTGTCCAGTCTGAAGAAAAGTAAGCTTAGGAAATATGTGAAAATACATATGTACACAATATATTCATATATTTGAATTACATTTTGAGCTTTTGCGATCTTTCGTTATTTTTTTAAAAACGTTCTAAAATGCAGTTTTAAATTTTTAATGCGGTTTTTATCGAAAACTCGAACTAAAATTCTTTCTGTATTCGTCGTTTGTAGTAGTGAAGACTTTTAATATTATTATTGTCATCGGTGAAAGTATTGAATTAATTATTGTCAATCTTTACAAATTTACGTGCATATTTGTTGCTAAAAAATATATATCTCTTTTTTGTTATATGTATGCTTCTCGCACGTCCTTCAAATGGTGTCCTTGTTCGTTTGTTTATCCTTGTCCAGTAAATCAGAAAATAAAAAACCGGAGTTTTCTTTACTGTAGCTATAAGCAATGTTTAAACGAAAATTGTGTTCATTGAATATGATATTTTATCCTTTTGTTCGGTAAAGATATGTTGATATTACACTGGTCAACAAATTCAATGTTTCTTTTTTTTTCCGAAAGACTACCAGATCATTTCTTTAGCATTTATTCCGTATAGGTATTACGAATTCGTAAATGAAAATTCTCAATCAGCTCCCGTTTTCGATAAAAATAGAGTGGAAAATTCAAATTATCGTATTTTTGCCCTTTTTGAAAAATCATCAAAAAATAACAGATGGTCACTGGAACTTGTAAAATAGCTCAAATCAAAGCCTGAAACTTATTCTAAAAAATATCAAATACCACTATTTCTATAGCTTTTCTAAACATTTTCGCGAAAAAGTTTTTCATGAGCGTGTATTTACTATAGTCTTCATTCAGCATCTATTGTATTAAATAATCGAGTTGGTCAAAAATTTGATTTTCAAGGTATTTTTCGAACATTTTTAAGACCTTTATTATTTTGAGATAATAGCTCAAGGTTCTCACTTTGGTTTTACGCACGTTACAAGGCTCTATAATAATCCGTTATATTTTGATGATTTTTCAAATATGGTCAAAATAAGGTCTTTTGACTTTTGAATAAGTGAGTCAATTCCTTGAAAACGGGAGCTGATTGAGCATTTCCATTTACGAATTCATAATCCAAGAAAAAAATCGTACATAAATTATTTGCCACTTGTTCAGAAAAAAATTTGGTGTTGACCAGTGTTATTTCATATTTTAATTTGAGTATTTCATGTCGACTACTAAAAATTGTGTATGCATATTCCTTGGCGTTCTCTCTAATACATACAGTAAATACATACTATATTATACAAAAATTGCTGTTAAATATTCTTTCAAAGGTATCAATAAAACCGCAAGAGACTGAAAATAATGTTTAGCCAACAATCAAAGCCATTTACACACAAAACCACTCTAGAAATTATGATTTTTAAATATAACTGTGGCACAGCTTAGTGTATTAGATAGTTTAAACCTTGTACATAGTGTTATTGACCTCAAGGCTCTTATCTTTACCAATTCAAAGATACCTCCATCAAAAGGCCTATACCGTGCAAAAATGAAAATGAAAAAAGAACGAGATTTAATCGTATTCCTGTAGGTCATTACATCGTTTAGCATCTTCTGAAAATAAAATTTGTTCATGGTTCGTTCACTCTGTAGAAAACCCCACGCTGTGCCCAAATTACACCAATTTTCGTCTACCGAACCCGCATGCGCATGAGCTCTAACTTCTGCTCGATTTTAGTGAAAGTTTCTAGCGCATATATGTAGTTGCAGGGCGGGGGCGTCCAGATCTAGAAGTGAATGGATTAAAAATTTACCAATTTTCATTGGCAAGACGATTGCGTAAGTGCGGTTGCATTAATACATCACTGCGGCTCTGACTTTCGTCCTTCAGCGATTTGAATGATTGGAAAAGTGAGATTGCTTGCTCAAGTCTCATGTTGTAAAATTTGCATAATTCCCTGATGCACTACCGTTTGGAATTTGAACAATGGTAAAATCGATTAGCGATCTTCGCACCTCCACACGAAATAGTAATCGCTGGATTTGTGCAAGAACAATGACAAAATTGAATTACCGAAGATTCATAAGCAAACGAAAAATTAGTTCCTTATGCCGGCGAGGAATTGCTCAAGGGAAGGTGTTGCCGGAGATTTGTAGATACTTGTGTAGTACTGTAGATGGCGTGCACTCAGTCGAGAGAGGAGCAAGTTGGCCAACGGTTATGCATACAATAAGGGTAATTAACTTTTCTCGACAAATGAAAGTCTCGAATTAAGGGAAATTAATTATTCATTAGTTTTCATTTTCATTTTTAAGATATTCGCCATTCACACAGGTAGCTCCTGCAGTTCACCGAATTCTTTTTACTTTCATTCAGGGATTATGCAATTTATATGTATTGTCTCAGCAAATGGGTGCTACTGGAACCTACCCATGTGAAGTATTAAGTGGATTTTTATGTTACATGCTGCGAAAGAGGTTTCCCGGTTGAATGTAGGGCAGAAATTATTTCATAACGCGTTATATTGTTCTTACATAAATTTTCAATTTACCAGCTGAAGCTAGATATATATATTTTTTTCATTTCGAATGAATATTGTATCTACAATAAGGGTTTATTTGTGGAAACGTTGTTGAAACTTGTCATTCCACAACAGAAGTTTATCGATGTCTCAATGTTAAGAGTCGTTGATGCTTATCTACGGTTATAATAAAATCCTTAACGATGAAGTCAAAAAATGGCTGAATGATAATTTGATTTATTCTTCTCTACACGAAAGTTACATGATAAAGCCAATATCGATATTGTTTCAGATGAAGTTTCTACCTCTATAAACCTTTGTACAAAGCACCATGTCTCATCAAAATCAATATATGAGCTGTTTATTTTGAAAATGGTATAAGTCCAAAATGTTATAAAGACTATTTATATATATTCTTGCAAAGTAAAATAGCTGTTATGACATTTGGACTTATACCACTTTCAAAATAAACAGCTCATATAGTATTTGAAATTTGTTTTTATAAAACAGTAAATAAAGTTAATTTCGAGCAACAATTAGTATAGTTGTAAGATTTAGTAAGAGCTTTTGCATTTTTTTAATTTTCCCTTCACCTATAAATCTCTATTAATTATCTCTTCATTCGTCCGCAATTAGGGGAGAGTGGGGGAAACACGAACGTGGGGTAATCTCGAATCCAATGGTTCTAATGTGTTAGAGAGAGATAGCCATATTTTACTTGCCGCCATTTCGGAGACCATGCCACCACCTGTGCCAGTCAACAACACGGGAGACGCGGACGCACGTACTTGTCAAGATATGCATTTTTCAATATTTTGCATGTTTTTGATGTAATTTTTTTGGTAAATTAAAGTTGGTGTTGCTTTATTTCTATCTACAATCGTAATTTAACTTTTACATAGTGGAATACTCACATATTAATCAGCTAAATGACAATGACGCAATCAGCAAAAGAAATATAACCTACATTTTTTTTCCATTTTATTGTTTTCGATCCAGCGGGGTAAAGGCGAACACTCCATGTCGGGCAATCTCGAACGTTCGGCATTACCCCCCTCCCTTTTGTTGGTTCCCCGTTCATCTTTTTTTATTATTTTTTCAGATACCTCATAATTACAAAAGAAAGACCAAAACAAAGTACAGTCTTGAAGATCTCAAAATCCCATTTTTTCATTATTGTCGTACATTTTGTATTCGTTGACTAACATATGTTCTATTCCTGAGCACTGATTTTTACCCACGATTTGGGTGCATTAATTAAAGTTTCTGTCAAGCTTGTTTTTCTGTTCACAGCGATTTACAATGATTGGAATGTATTTTTATTTTTTCTTCGATTTTTTGATTATCGGTTTTATTCAAAGTAATGCTCTTTTTAGAGGTATTTCGGACTGATAATTGATTTCCTGTTGGGGTTTGGGTTTTTGAATTGAATTTAAAGTTTAGAGAATTTATTGGAAAAATGTATAGTAAAATTTTGATTGAAGGAAAATAAGGGAATCACAAACCTTCATGCGTCATCTCATCGCTACACAACCACCAGTATTTTGTTGCAATTATTATTTAAACGTTTGCTTCATCTATGAACAAGAGTATTTCTTTAACCTTTTCTATAATTTCATTATGTAACAACTGATATTTATTTTCAATCAAAGTAGTAAATACTTTTCTCATATCTTCAACCATCTTTTGAAAAATTTATTTTCTACCACAAAAAGTGGTAAAGTTGCATCAACGGAAAAGTTGATTAAATTCTGCTGTCCAAATTTAGAAATTCAAGATGGCGGATCAAATATGGCGACCAAAATTTCACGATTTCAAGAATATAAAAGTCTTCAGTGACCCTAGTCAAAATACGAAAGAAAAAGAAAAAGACGAAAAGGAAAATGAAGACTTCTTTTGTATTTTTTGTAGAGATAAATATATAGATCCCCCGTTGAAGACTGGATTATGCGCTACGTGTGTAAAAAATGGGCTCGCGAGAATTGTACCGACGGACAGTCACCATCTTTGGGTTATAAATGTGATCACTGTCGTTATTAATGTTAATACATAATTACCCCACTTGGTGTTCGTGTTTACCCCACTAATGTCGAGTAAAGCCGAACACTAAGGGTTTTTTTTTTTTCATATTGTCACAATTTATTAAAAATATAAAAATTGATTACGGAACTCGTTAGACAGATAAGTAAACTTTATAATTAAACAATAAAAAAACTCTGTGATCAAATTCCACTGTTTTATTTAAGTTTTCCCTTAGGTGTTCGTGTTTCCCCCACTTTCCCCTACATCACAGATTGTAAAAAACTAAGACTCTAATCACTGTAAAGTCGTATGAATTCCGGACTTCGAAGATTCTATCATTCTAAACTTTGAAGATTCTATCATTTCTGTGGTTCTTCAATTTGAGAACGGTTTTAAAGCATTTTGCGGTATAAAGGAAAAGTATTGAAAAAAACTGTATCGCATAGTTTTCGAGATAGATAAAAATAAATTTTATCTTGTCGTCCCATACACAAAACGCTTTTTCTTTTCAAATTGAAAGATTTTTCTTTTTGCAAAACGCTGATTGACTGAAGATTTTCCTTATAATCCTAATTTGTATAGTTAAATGATTACGAAACTTGGCCGTATAGATCTCATAACATTGCATAGTTAAACAATTACGAAACTTGGCCGTATTTTTATAGAAATGGCTTTTATTGATATAGAAAATGACTGATTTCATATGATCCTACGAATATTAGACTTGTAAACTTCTTCACCCATTCCTATCCCGATTCAATTGCTTCGAATTGAAATGTTTTAATTCCACTATATTTCTGTTTAAAAAATTATGAATTTTAAAATTAAAAAAATCCCAGCTTTATAATTCCATTGGGAATACGCCGAGAACCGAGGCTGTCCAACGAAGGTTTTTATTGTTTGACGTTCTCTGCCTTCTTTGGGAGAATAATACAATTCTACCCCCACATTTTGACAATAGCCAAAATAACCCAGCTTATTTCACTTAACTCTTCAGAGATCAAACCTTCACCGTAATAATTATGGATTAAAAGAGTCTATATTATCTACGTCGCGCTCCTTTAATTCGCGATATTTCAATACTGACTTTCATTTATCACGTCAGCTTCATTAGCTCCTGATGTCCTGATGTTAATTTTCCTAATTTTTAGAGGAAGGATTGATATACAAACTGAAGGTTTTATGTCTCAAATAGTTTGTTATTAGTAAAAATAATATTTTATTCACACATTTACCAGATTATGTTTGTTGTTATATATGGTATACATAATTAGTGTCGAGAAATTCTTCAATAATGTTTAAGAAAAATATCTCAATTCAACGAAAAAAGTATGTGTTTCAACATAGTGGTAATGCATTTACAACAATTTCAAACAATGTAGGGTGTAAGGGTGTCCCATAGAGATGTGTGAAAACTCAATGAAAGACCCACACCTTTCCGACCTTCCGAGGAGCCCTACGTCTTAAAAATATATACCTGAGGTCTTTCAATTTTATTCTAGCTGTAGAAAAAAGCAGACAGCTTAGTGAAAATTAGTAAGTTAAGATTTTAGAAAAAAGTGTAGAATCCATGAAAAGGTGATTTAGGGGGCACAGGAATAGAGTGGCCACTCGCCAGATCTCCTGTGATTTATGTTTGATTGGTTATCTAGATGCACTGAGAAAACTAGAAAAGTAAAATTTACTGAACGCGTTCAGTATACGTATTTGCAGTAAAATTGACTGGGGGCGCACTGCCTCTTACTGGACGCCGTTCTTTAGGAATTACTGAACACGTCAGTAAGCGCCGTTCAGTAAACAACACTGCAATACAGTCGATACCACTGGGCTCTGTCGTGTCACGCCTCTCTCTCCACCGTGAGCACTGCACCGGCCTCGCTTCGGCTTTCGGCTTCGGGCCCCCCATACCCCCGCTTCGTCCCTTCCGGGGCTTCGTTTCCGCACCGAAAGCCGGAGCGACCCAGGGCGATGACTCATCTGGACACGTTGAGACAAGCACAGAATACGGTGCGCGCCTAGCTGTTGGATGAAGAGTGCAGAGTGCTTTCGCGGAGTGCAGCGGTGCAGGCGTACCCGAAGTTTTGTGATTTGTGTGAAATGTTTTGGAAAATTTTGGCACGGCGATGGATACCGTCGTCGCTCACAACCTAAAGAAGATGGGGCTGGAGAAATGCATCCCACTGTTCGCCCATACGTTTTGTTCAATGACTACATAACCTCTAAACTGCGCACACGGGATTCCACGTGGACGTGAACGGGGGCCACTAGCACTACCACACGGAGCAGAGCCATTTACTGAACGGGCACTGACATAGAGGAACTGGACTGCTAACCGCCGTCTGAAACCATTTTTAGCGCAGGCTCAAACCACATGGCGCAAATCATGCTATTAAAAATTCCCTAAAATACCGCACAATTATGTTTAAAATGAAGCAAATAAAAAATAATTAAGCTGTCATGAACCGATTTCTTTTATATCTCGCTTAATTTTAAGTTTTTTCACAAAAATGTTCCTCGCGGCAATCAGCTGCGGTCTTAAGAAAGACAAAGATAGCTATACAAATTATTTTTCTGCCTTTGTCTAACCTTCACATTTCTCGTTTATACCAACCCAAGCTAAAAGTTGTATTACAAAATGAAGTAGCCATCTGTTGGACATCGTTAAACTAACAGCTGATTGCAACGGAAAATGATGAGTTGGCGGGCAACTTGTAAAGGCTGTCGTGGGTAAAAGTGATGTGCAAAAAGCTTGTGTTTACTTTTATTTATCTATTGGGAGTATCAAAAAGATGTATCACACGCGAAGATACTAGAAAAAACCAAAAGAAGTGCACATACATGGCGCCACCTTCATTTGGCTATTGGCCATTTTTTTTTGTAAATTTGTCTGCCTGCGGGCTTAAGAAAGAGCGAGATAGTTAGAATTCGGTCAAAATTTGGTCTTACTTTTGATGTGAGTTTTTGTACGGGATCAGCAGTCCAGTTCTTATATGTCAGTGTGAACGGGGGTCACTATCCCTACCACACGGAGCAGTGTCGTTTACTGAACGGGGACCTTTATCACTACCACACGGAGCAGTGCCGTTTGCTGAACGGTTAAAGTAAAACCCACAATACTTTGCAATGGCGGTCCCTAAACGGCCGTTCAGTAAATTCTCCTGTCAGTTCCAGCTGTCGAAAATTTACTGTACTGTCCAGTACAAATTACTGTCATGACAGGAAATTTTACTGACCGTTTTTCTCAGTGTGCATTACCTGTATTGTAAAATAAAAGATTTAGCTGAGACAATTTCTATAAGCGTTAATGCATTAAAATAGTGCTATTTATAGCTGCTTTTTCATAACTTTGGGGGAATGGTAGAGAGGGGTGAGGGTAATTAAAACTTTCGTATTGGTTGAAATGGACTACATATTGATTATAGATAAAAACTCAAAAAGAATTTCAAAGAAATTTCAAGTCCTTCCTGTCAAAAAATGTAGGCCGAAAACCGGCCTTATTGACCCTCCTCCTTTGGCGTCACGTTGCATTCTCAATCCCATAGGTTTTTAGATCAGCTAAAACTTTTTGAAGTAAAACTTCTTTACGCACGCTTGACTTTGGGGAGTAAGCTGGTGAATGCATGACGAGAGCGTTACAAAAAAAATGATCGGGCAAGGCGAACGCGGCGTTAGGTGCAGTGGTGAACAGTTGGGCTTGGGATTCAGAGGTCACGGGTTCGAATCCCAGCGTGGGGTTGCTTTTGAAGTAAAGCGGCGTTTGGTGCAGTGGTGAACAGTTGGACTTTGGGATTCAGAGGTCATGGGTTTGAATCGCAGCGTGGGCATGCTTTTGAAGTAAAACTTCTTTACGCACGCTTGACTTTGGGGAGTAAGCTGGTAAATGCATGACGAGAGCGTTAGGAAAAGTGTGATCGGGCCGAGGCGAACGGAAGTAGATATAAGTTAGTGAAGATAGAAAGATAAGAGAGTTACGTTTCGTATATTACTGTAGAAGCAAGAGAGAGAGGTGTCAATGAAAACCCATAATAAATTTAAATATTTGTAGAAAATGAATATATGTATATTATATACATGTATATATTATACATATATACATATATAAACATATATATATACATATAGATGGAGCTAAAGAAGTTTTACTTCAGTCGTGTGGTCTAAAGCACACTCGTATTTTTTTTTATCTTTATCAGTGAATATTGATTTGACTGTATTAGAAAGATTAGGATAACATTAATTTAACGTATTATAGCTACTTAGCCACAGAAACGCGTGGCCCGATTTGCTAGTATTGTTATAATTTTCTAAATTTCAATAGTGAAGAGTGCACCCTAAAACCATAGTCTGATTACTATTCCAAAAAGAACAGAAAGAGTACCATAAAAACAATACTGACCAGCCTGCGGCAGCGGTTTGGTATGAGAGAGTAGGAAGTTATTAAAATTCTGTTCTACTTGCTCGTGTATGGATCTTTTGAAGATCATGGCTGCCGGTAGATCGTATTTTAACGGTCTCTTGAGTTCGTCCCAATGTCATCAAGCTACAGGTTGCCACTCTGCATATCCGACGATGTATGAAATTAAATTCAAAAGATCACCAAATGTTCTTCCTCTCTTGTGGTGCTAATTAAATCCAGTAGTATCGCGGAACTCTCTAACCAAGTGAGCAACCCATCAACGAGGTTGGGAAAGTAGCGCTTTATGGCCTTTAAAGCCACATTAATTGGCTGAAGAATGAATTGCGCGACTCTTCACCTAAGACGCAAAAAATTATTGTTAAATAAAAGATCTTGATAAGTAGCGATTTATTACCTACCAACAAGAACTCTGCGAAGCAGCTGGAACGAATTAAATAGCGAAACCTCCCTGGCAAATGAGCGCTTCCGATTTGCTAATTCTGACGTCAACTCTATTAACGGTTTTCTGTGTTAATCCAAACTCCGTCTTAGAGTTAATTGATCTAAAACAGTTTAACAGGTAAGAGAGGGTCAGACATTACGGTCGTCACCTTAAACTGCCTCTTCATGCAGCGATTGTAATAAGCATGGTCCGGGCGCGATTATCGAGGGAAGGGTTCTGCAACCTTCGATAGAACCAGCGAACTTTAGGCTTCTTTACGCCTATTTAACCAGACGAAGTGCGGGCTTAGTTGAAAAAATTGGTGACAAAATAATTATTTTGGCTGGCCTGGCTTTTGGACATTGACGCGCACGCAGCTTTCGTTTTTATCTGTGCGCTCAATTGTGAGGCTCTATGAATGCCGACTTGGGTTTAATTATTTGCACACAAGTCCATTGCATGCAGGGGCACACTCCGCACTACAGGGACTTATGATTTATGAACGATGTTGTAACTACGTTAACTGATAAGTAATTATTGCGCTCTATTTTAGTAACAAATTACCTTATTATTTAGTACCAATAGCCAAAATTGTTAGAAAAAATATTTACATATGTACAATATCTGGTAAGTAACGATTTATATTTAGTTTAGTCCAAACTAGAAGTAATTAGCTTGCTGGGATGAAGCATAAACCCATTAAAATATAAACTGCATTCGCATTCGAAGTTGGAGGCCAAACAAACTAAAAATTACAAACTACTAAGTTTCCAAGGTAACTGCAGAACCGCGCCTAGCTCTTCTGGCGCTCTAGTGCATTATAATACACTGCGAAAATAAAAAACGGAACACTTTCAGAGCTGACTTGCTAAACTGCACTCTAAAAAAAAAAATTTAGCTCTAAGAATTTTGTGGGGTTACTTGGTATCGGAAATTGAACAAATTTTGTAGAACAGCTTTTGGAAATACGCAAAAAAAAACTCGCAAATTCCCTTTACTTGTGCTTTGATACCTACCGTCGCGTCGTGCGAAATTTC
Organism: Dysmachus trigonus; assembly: GCA_949715965.1. Taxonomy (NCBI): domain Eukaryota; kingdom Metazoa; phylum Arthropoda; class Insecta; order Diptera; family Asilidae; genus Dysmachus; species Dysmachus trigonus. The sequence goes on along the minus strand of OX454319.1, from coordinate 49,393,109 downwards.
AAGATTCTAGGTCAACGAGAAGTACCCTATAGGTTTTGATGTGTCAGTCAGTGGGTGCTATAGGCCGTATCTTTTTATTGTCTGAACTTTCTGAACACCTTTCTGATTAAACCATTAATGTGCAAAACAAGAATTTTGCGCACGCAAGTTCAATTGTACGATTCGATAGCAAATTGGCGCGATTTTCTTCCAAATTCGTATATAGGGAGTTTTTGGAGATGGTCTTTCAGAATCTGGGATTTGTTTTGCATAAAAGCTTCAAAAAATCTGTTATTTTTGGTTTAAAAAAAAAAAAATGCTGATTTTTTTTTATATTTTTTCTTTTCAAAGTCGATTATCTTGACGTTGCTGCTATTGAATGACCATATAACCGCCAGAAATCGCGGTCCGAATGTCTAAACTTTCTCAAACCATGGATTTGAAATTTTTTTTCTTCGGTTTTTGCAAAATGGCCATTTTGTAAAGCAATGTAATAAAATAATTTGCGATTATTTACACGAAAAGCATTAACTTTACAAAAAACGTTTATATGACAGAAAATTCTTAAAATTTGCCAAAGAATACATGTTTATTTAAAATTTATTCGTAAAATTGATCCTTTTTGAATAAAAATATCACAAATCTTTTTTATGATGTTTGATGATATTTTCACTCAAAAAGGATCAATTTTATATAACAAGAAGTGCTCATAATTGTTTTTTGTAAAGTTGTACAAAATCGAAATTTTTTTTATTACATTGCTGTATAAAATGGCCATTTTGCAAAAACCAAAGCAAAAAAAAAAAATTCAAAACCATGGTTTGAGAAAGTTTAGACATTCGAACCGCGATTTCTGGTGGCTATATGATCATTCAATAGCAGCAACGTCAAGATAATCGACTTTGAAAAGAAAAAATAACATACTTTTTTTAAAGAAACCAAAAAAGTTTTTGAAGCTTTTATGCAAAACAAATGCCAGATTCTGAAAGAGCATCTCCAAAAATTCCCTATATACGAATTTGGGAGAAAATCGCCCCAATTTGCTACTCGAATCGTACAATTGAACTTGCGTGCACAAGATCCTCGTTTTGCGCATTAATGGATTAAAATGTTGGGGAACATCGTTTGCATGGTGTAGACCAGGATAATAAAAAAAAATTGTACATTTCTTTTTCTACAATAAGTAAAGAATGATTTTTTTTTCCTTGGGCAGTCATAACGCAGCCAAAAGTGATTATTTTACTTTCATTATGGTGTATATCAATTGCTAATACTTACTGATTATAAACTGCTTTTTTTATTTTTTTAGATAATTCCTTCAAGAGTTATTACTTGCACCAGCCAAAGCGATGTCCTGTATTCTGTTAATTCCCCTATCGCTCAAAAACATTTCTAAATTCTTCTTTTTGCTCAATAAATATGCATTATTTTCTGTACCTAATTTTATTTATCTATCTTTATAAGCTATAAAATAACCTAATTGTCAGACCCTCAAAGTAGAAAGCCCTCTTAAGTGTAATATATAAAGTAGCTTGTTAGAATTATTAAGGATTTTTATTATTCTCCGAATTATAACTCGAATAAACTGACAGTCTCTCATAATGTCCATTTAAATCTCAGATTGTAAAGATCACTGATTTCAATCACTGTAAAAACTTTATGAATTTTCGCTGTACGTTTTATTTTATCTTAATAACCTAATAAACTAAACTAAAAATAAAGAAAAACTAATCACATTTTTACTTCTGCAGATAAATGAGAACAACATACAAAATTATTTAAAGGAACATGAAAAGATCTTATTATTCGGAGCCAACAAGCAAAGTAAGTAATTGCTATAAGACGATGATTAATTTAAAATCAATTAACAAGCGGTAATGCTTTGATCTTAACAAAGTCGTTTTTGAGTACCTCCTTTAGCGGATTGATTGCTTTTTCATTCATAAACGTAGAATATAAAATGAATCGCACTGATTGAAAGGAATCCGAACTCTCGTTTAAAATTGCATGATTTAGTAAAAGCAATTTCCCCATGCGTAAGAAATGTAAATAAGGGGGTAAAAACAATAGAATAAGTTATTAGCACCTCTCACTTGTGAACAAAATTATTAAACAAATCAAAAAAGTGAGAGATTCACTTACCTGAATGCAGCCACGCAGAACTTGCAGTTTCTCCTGATTTACTAGGGAAGTATGAACTCAACCATTTACAAACAATCAAGAAAAAAAAGTTGCAAGTTTTCTCCCCGAAATTGCGCAAAACTACTAGCGGAAACGAGCGATTTGAAAATTGCTCGAAGAATTTACTTTTCCCGTTGAATAGTCTAAAACGTGGGCCAATTTAAGTTCAAGTTCGTGAGCCCGTCGTCGTGCTTCCTGAAAGATATTGGTTTGAAATTGAAACAACTGGTGGGAAACCTTTAGAAAATTACATGACGTAACTAATACCTTAATCGCTCCACCATCCGCCGCCCGTCCAGAAAGTGAATTTCCTCTTTGATCCGATCTAATCTGAGTTCGCTTTGGCTTTATTCTGCAGGGAAAGACGTTAAGGTTGTCCAAGTCAGCAAAGGTAATCACCATCGAGGTAAACGCTCCACAGATGGTTTGGTGTCTATTAAACTCGAAGGTACCTTACCAACGAAACTTTTATTTAAATTACCTTCTTACTTACATTTATTGCTCCATCCACAGATAATGGAAGAGAAGTGGACTTGGAGCTCGAACGGGCACCAAAGCTGATAGACGATGCATTCATTCTAATCCGAAGGTATGAAAATTCGTCACAATTCATTGAGAATTCGCATAAATTGGCAACAGACTATGAAAAGTGCTTTTACCACAATGAGAATGCAGCCCTTGACCTGTGCGACGAGACCATTGTGAGTTATTTTATAGACATTCACCAGGAGGGCTTTGTTACATTTCACCTGTTTACTTCTTTGTTTCGCATTTTCCAGCGTGGAATATTTCAGCACGACTCGAGGGACTTCCTCATCCATCCGCTACCCGATAGGTTTGGGGGAAATGCCCACATTATCTTCGAGCCAGGAAATGAGTTTCTGCTAGAAAGCACTTCAAGGCAAAGTAGCCGGAACTTAGATTCACCTCTTCTGTTTGAGCCTGCCGACTTGAGGAATACCACAAATGGAAAACCACAATGCGGTGTGCCACAAGAAAACGATATCAACAGTCGAGGAGCTCCTAATCAAATATTCGAAAAGAGCCATGAGTCGCGAATCAAAAGATCAATCTCAACACAGTGGAAGATACCACAGGTGTTGCACATCGAAACCGCGATCTTCGTCGATAAAGATCTGTTCAAGCACATGGCCAGAAACTTTCCGAAGAACACTGAAAATCATTTAATTCGGTTCGTCCTTGCTATGGTCAATGGCGTTCAATTGTTGTACCATCATCCGTCTTTGGGGCATCAAATTAATTTTGTACTGAAGAGACTCGAAATTTTACACAGCGATCCTAAGGAGCTAAGAAGGTCTAGCGATATCGATGTGTTCCTTAATAATTTTTGTATGTGGCAGAGGAAATTGAATCCTACATCGGACGCTGATGCGGTACATTATGATCATGCTGTGATATTAACAGGTAATAAACTAAATGTGAAGAACAAAATTAAAATCAAAATTCAGTCTCTACAGTTCCTCTGCGCAATAGTTTAACTAGAGCAATTGCTGAATTGCTGAATCAGCTGCAGGAACGTAATTCTTGAAAACAGTCAAAGTTATACAACAATAAATATTCGTTAATAAAAGCCACCATGCTTCTAAAAATCAAACAAGAAGAATTACTTCCATATTAGTGGGCGATAAATGCTACAAGGGATTGAAAATTACGAAAATACATAGTATAGCAAACTTAAATTTATTAAGAAATCTATATGTAGTTATCTTCGGATCTAGAAAGATTGCTTTTAAGTATTTTTTTTACCTGCTTCTTTATTTTGAACAACTATTCTTTTACAATATCGTCTTTGTTTTAGTTCAGACTATAATGAGATATATATGTACGGACGACGTGTCAAAATTATTATCATCTCTAGACATTTTTTGCAAAATTGTGTGAAAACGTAACTTTGTGACTCCAAGAAGAAAAGTTATGGTATAAAGACATATATTAATATAACATTTAACGAACATTTTTAAAGGATTGTATCCTACGCGGCGTTCCCCGATTGATGAACATATCTAGCTTTCGTGACCAAATCGACATAATTTTTCTGCCATTTTCTGTTTAAAAATAGCCCACATATTTTCGTTAGGGTTCATATCATGCAATTTGGATTAAGATGCTGTTACTCCTTAAAAACTCCATAATTCTCTTCGTTGTGTGGCAGGGGACTTTATCGTACATGAAGATTTCCTCTCCGTTAAATTTCGCATTCACGGTTGGGATGTGAGGACTGTTAAATACTGCTCCGCGTTCATTATCCGGTCAACGACTTAGAGTGGGAAGAGGTCTTTTTGACGATATTACTGACCAAATCATCACCTTTACGGGCTGTTTGATGTATAAAAGTTGTTCAAAAAGTAAAGATAATTAAAGTCAAATGACAAATTTATTAGAAAATATGTTTTCAGAATAAAATAAAAAAGTAGTGTTTATTTCACCTTTACCTTTTCCCAATCATATGTAGTTCATGTAAGATTTCCATTCGCCCATGTTTTCCTTGTTTAATCATCCTAGAATTCAGCTTATTTCGTTATTTATTTGCACCAACATCACAGGAGCCCTTAGAGATTTACTGGACAGGGTACGGTCGCCTCTAGCTTTCCGCAGCAAATAGCGGTCCTGGCTGCTTTTTGTGTTTCGGCTGCGACGGCAGTTTCCTTTTCTTTTAGGGCTTGTTGACACACGAGATTTTTGCTTTAGTCTAATTACCAAAACAATAAAAACTCTGTTAATCTCTGTTAATTTCCCGAAAAGACCATTCAGGTAATAATTTCTCCGGAAAGGGAGATTTCCAAGAATATGACATTTGTATTGCATTAATTCTTCGTCTTTCAAGCAACCAGAATAAGGATGCAACAGCAGTATTGTAAACTACATTAATACGTTTTTTTAAGAGGTGATAATAATTTAGCTACATCTGTATATTATAACCATAATGTTAAAATTGTGTGCTGACTGATTCAATAGTTTTCTTTTAATTACGTCATCCAGTTGCAAAAACCCTACGTGTTTAAAGTCTTGTTTACCCGTTCAATCACAGCTTTTATGCATGGAGGCTTATAATAATACGAATTTAGTGCTACACAATTTTACACCAACAACAAAATAATTTATAATTTTCAGGGTTCAGGGTCATGAAACACGAAACTCTTATAAGATCACTTTATTTTCAGTCTGTCTATCCGAGGTGTCAAGTTGAAATAAATATCAAATACTGTAGGAAATTTAAGCTTTTTAACTTATAGGGTGCTTCCCCTTGTCCTAAAATCTTTAAATTTGACACGGACGAAGGTCTCAGCATAAATAAATAAAGGAAAAATCCGAAAATTATTAATTTCTCATTCTATGTGGAAATAGGTTTGGACCTGTACGTAGTTGGTAAGACTGGAAAAGTAAGCAGCCAAGTAGTCGGTTTGGCCCCCGTAGCAGGAATGTGCACCTCAACATCATCGTGCACGATCAATGAAGGAAAACACTTTGAAAGCGTGTACGTTGTCGCCCATGAAATTGGTCATAAGTACGTATGCCAGCATAATCTTTTTCATTAACTTTATTTTTGCAAATTATATTCTTGATCAGCCTCGGAATGCGGCACGACACGAATGAAAACAACTGCGATCCAAGCCTATACATTATGTCACCCACTCTAGGAAGCGGGAAGATTACATGGTCCAAGTGCAGTCGAAGTTATTTGGAAACCTTTTTAGAGTAACTAAACATTTTTAACTAAAGTTCAATATAATTTATTAATATTTTTAATATAAAAGGACAACACAAGCTCAATGCCTTTTTGATCGTGGTCAATTTGGAAATAGCTTAGATCATTCAGCAGAAGGTATCCTTCCAGGTGAGCGCTTCGATGCTGATCAGCAGTGTATGTTGAAATATGGGAAAGATAGTGTTCGGTCTCGTACCCAACCCTTGGCTGATATTTGCCGCGACCTTCACTGCCAACGAGATCGGTATACGTGGACGTCGCATCCAGCCTTGGAAGGAACTGACTGTGGAGAAATGATGGTAAAACGATTTTCTAAATAATTTTTGAATAGAAGCATAAATTGTCCCAAAAGTGGTGCCGAAGTGGCGTTTGCGCACTAAAAGCGACTGTGATGGAATCGTTTTCGGCCTCAAAGCAAGTAAGCATTGGGAAACAATTCGACAAGGTGAATTTTATAGAAGATAAAAAATTGGCAAATCTACGGCATGAGTACAACTTTAACAAGGTATACATGAATTAAGGTATAAAGCAATCGTATATAACTAAGAAACACAACTTTTAAGCCTCCCACATGGAGTGAATGGGGATCACCGAGTGAATGTGATTCAGGATGTCTTTATGGGGCTTCTGGTCGACTGCGGGAAGGCAGTACAGGTTTAAAAGTGTATACAAGAACTTGTCTAGACTTCAGGTTTTATTTTGCTACATCTCGCGAAGGACTTATAATTTTAATAATTTGATTTTAAGGCGAAGATGTGCAGGAAGAGATCGTAAGTATGAGTCGTGCATAGCGAAACAGTGCTACACAATAACAAAGACGACTCTTGAGGAGTTTGCAACGCAGATATGCGAAAGAGCGAAGAAATTTGATAACGATCTTACAGGAGAAGGTCTACAAAACGTTGGGGATATTGGTAATTAAAGAAGTTTATTATTCTAGACAGTTCTCACCAATTCGTAATTAGTATAATTTATACGAATACATACTGATAATTAGGCCTAAAGTTCTGGTCCTATTTATTAGATTGGACACTTAAGGGGGTATTCGCATTACATGAGCTTAAAAATCGATCATTTTTAGAATTTTTTCGGTGAACAACTTATTTTTTCATGTTATTGTTTTTAAATAATATTTATTGATATTTAAAGAAGATTTTAAAAAATGTCATAAAAAAATAATTACTTTCCGAGATATTAAGTCGGAAGTAGGACCATCCGCATTTGGATGGGATCCTATGCCTGTTGTACTCATCTGAAAAAATTCGTTTTACTCAAGAAGAATGTAACTATGACCAAAACTAGAATAATTTGTAAAAAAAAAATTGCGGCTTTTGGAAAAAGATATCGACTTTTTCCAATATTCTTTCTTTATAGGGGTGAACAAAATTAAAAAAATAAATCGATTTAAATTTATGCATTAAAATCGATTGAGTAGTTTTTGAGTTGTCACGCGGAAAAGTTTGAAAAAATTAATTTTCCAGGAAATGCTTTTAAAGTTTCAAGTACGATTCTTAGGGTTACCTACAAAATCCTCACGTGCATAATCCCACATCACACAAAATCTCCAAATAATCGCGACGGATTAGTTACACATAAAATGAAGATTTGGGAATTATTTGATTAATGATACAATATGTGTTTGAACAAATATATTTTATAATATTTTCGGCAGTAAAGAAAACATTATGTACAAGGAACATAGTCAATTACGAATACGAATAGAATTTTGAGCCCCTTTTTCGAGCAATGTCACGAATTACACGAACAATGTTGGCTTCCAAGTTTTCAATTGTTTCTGATTTGTCAGAACCCAGTGACTTCACGTAATTCCATAGGAAATAGTCGAGAGGTGTCAGAACACACGACCTTGGAGGCCAATTTACAGAGCCATTCTTCAAAATTACTTTATCGCCAAATCATGATTTCAAGAAATTAATGGTTTGTGTCGCTGTATGGCACGGTGCACCATCCTGCTGAAACCACATCTCGCCAGTATCAATGTCAATATTTTTGACGAAATATTGATCATGGCCCAGTAGCGATCTCCATTTGAAAGAAATAAAGACTAATAGTGACACCAGCGTGTAAACTGACGCAAACGGTGCATATTTCTGGATTAAAGGGGTGTTTAGTCTCTTTTGGATTGGTCTCACTCCAGAAGCAACAATTTTGCATATTAACCTATTAGTAGTACCTTAATAAAAAAACCGTCTAGAATTTTCAAAAAATAGAATTTTTTTTTCAATTTTCGACTGATACTCTTAAGAATCACCTTCCAAAATTTTGTAAAGAAATCCATAACAGAAACAAAGTTATAGCACTCTATAGCTAACTGTATTAGCAATATTAGTATTATAAATAAAATGCACCAAAACTTTAAGCGAATTTTTCTCGAAATGACTTTTTTCTAAATGACCGCTAGTTAATCTCCGGATCTACTGAACCGATTTGAATTTTTGTTTATTAAGGTGTCCTGTGTTGTAAGCAACCACATTTTGGCATAAAAATCAAAAAAAAAATTTTTTTGGCAAGAGAAAATAGGTCAAAAAATGACAATTTTTCCATACATCCATTTTTTCTTTTTAAATTTCTGAGTAACGGTAGTAGATTATCACGTAAGAAGCCTTCCATTTCAAAATGGCGTTTGATTTTTTTCTCAATCCTGAACTTAACTAGCGGTCACGGGACAACCTTTTTTTCGAGCACTCGACTTTGGCGTCCTCGGCAAATAAGAATAAAAGGAAAATTGAATGAAAAATGTTTTTTTTTTTAGTCTATGAGGGTCCTATAATGTTATTGCAATATCTAATAAGGAGGCTGAGAAAAAAAATTCTTAAAAAAGTGGGTTTTTTTGGCCCACTAGACTTAAGGGGTTATATACAGTCAGGAGGCCTAAAAAAGTCGATTTTTCAAGAATTTTTCTTGAGGTGATCTTTTAAGTTATTAATGTATAATTCTGTGCACATATAATGGTAACTCTTGAGTGTATTTTAATGTTTTTTATTTGTAAAAATAATTATTTTAAAAGCTGCTACAGCTGATCTCCGGGAGCAACTCTAAAAAAATGGGTTTTGCGGTGTGCACGATATCTCTGAACTGGATCATCCAAAATGAGAAAACCAAAAATATTTCGTTAGTATATTGTTTTATCTTGTAATTAATCGAAGAAATAAGCAAAATAAGAATTTTTGACAAAATGGCGGCTTCTTAAAAAAAAAATCGATTTTTAACAACAATTTTCGCTCTAAATTGTTTATAAAATGGAAAATATTTATCGGTGAACAAAAAGCTTCGATTAATTACTAAAAAATATGCTTAAGAAGCTTGTCTTAAAATTTGAAACTGATCTGTTCGGCCGTTTCCGAGAAATCTTGCTCACCGACTTTAAGAACACAGTTTTGAGAAAAACGCGTTTAAAGTTTCAAAAGCACTTTACATTTAGTACAAAAACTCGAACACGTCATTACAAATATGCGTGTAACTTCGAGAATATTCACCGGATTGACATGAAATTTTCTGTGGGTGTACTTAAATATATATACATTACGAAAATAAAATAAAAAAAAAGTCGATCTTCTGAAAATCCTGACTGTATATAACCCCTTAAGTTAAGAATGGGCACACTGAACACAATTTTTCAATAAAATAACCTTATGGCAGAATAGCCCACCACCTTTCACTACATACGACAGATCTGATATTATCGCTTTTACGTTTTGGCTGAAATATGCATGTTTCTTTCTATAAATTGTTGAGAATTTTGTGAGTGAAGTTGTTGCATTTGGGGATTTTTTCTCATTTAGAGATTTTGTGAGTGGTAATTTTGCAATTTTCCCCCCAATTTTCACACGAATTAAAATAAATATTTCCAACTTACTGTTAATCAGCATTTTCATAGCCAGTTAATAATCCTTCCTCGTGCTCAAACATTTCTTGTTCATCAGCATTATTTATTTATTTATTTATTTGAACATCTTGCCTCTTTGAACTCCGATGAGTATCGCCAGAAAACATCATAGAAAGAAAAAAAAAAAAGAATAATGAGAATACCCCTTTAACTATCCTAATTACTGAAAAACACTGATTATTTTCCTTTACATATTTCATTTCAAAAGAGCATACATAAGAGGATTTTTACAGCTTTTTCTACAATCAGTGTAATATCTTTCAACTTTATAAACATTGTTTTAATCCAAAACAGAAGAATCATGCAGAGTATTCTGTCGAACAAAAACAAGTGGTAAAAAGTCGCGTAGTTGGACCTTTCCGGATGGAACGACTTGCCAATCAAAAAAGTACAATTTTGACGATACTGCCTACTGTATAAATGGACGATGTGAAAGATTCTCATGCGGGAACTCAAGCTCTAATTATTTCAAAATCGACTCAACATTTTGCCCTAAAAAATCAACTGAAGATGACGTAGCTACGCCAGACTGGAATAGTATTAATCAAGCAAATGACCGAAATCACAAGAGCATACGTGTAAAAGATACACCGATGAAATTAGAGAATGGTAAGGAAATTTGTGTAATTTTGGTAATTCTAAGACAAGTATGTTTTTTTTTTTTTAGAAAACACTGGAAGAGGCTTCCACGGTTCAAATAACAATATAAGGCGGAAATCAGAAGCCTACCAGCACTGGGATCTTGATGCAAAAGATCCAGATTTAGAAAATAACTGGATTATTAAATCAGGGTGCCACTATAGTTGTATGGATAAAGCTAGAGGGATTCAAGTAGTTGTATCGAAAATTGATGGGAGCAGTAATATACAGTTGTGCTCTCCAAAAATTGCAGTAAGTTTTAAAACCCAAAGTTAACTACATCAGGTTTTACAAAAACATTTGAAAAGTATATATTAGCTGTAGATTAATTATATCACAACTTTTTTCGAGACTAAAAATATTTTCCAAAATATAACAGAATTTATTTTTTAAACGTTTACTTGTAAAACATGTTTTAAAAAGGGATGTGCCCTGGTAAGCTTAATTAAAAAAATATTAACTTTAAATTTATCTCCATGCAGCCCTGTGATAGAATGCAAACGTCCAACGAGTTTGCCGAAAACATATGCTCAAGGTACAAACTGAAAGTTCGCGGACTTTCTGGATATGGAATGCAAATATCGCCGAGTGTCCAGGATCCCGATAGAAGTTGTAGGGTTGCCTGCCAGGACGAATACTTGCTTCATCGGTTTTATCTAGTAAATGGGGACTACGGGCTATTTCCGTTCGGAACGCGTTGCTCTGTTAGAGAGGAACGATATTGTGTCAATGGGAAATGCCTTGTAAGTAATTCAGGTATAAAAATATTTAGAAAATTAAATTTTAAATCAAATAGGAATTTGGTCGCAATGATCTCCCTCTTACCCAATCCTATATAAGCTTAGCACTTTACCGAAGTAAAAGACAAGCAGAAACAGACAGAACCAAGAGGAGTTATTTATATTACACACCGGTGAATATTACAGAACGTATTACTCAGCAGTTTCTGGACACGATCGTCGAGAACCTGAGGTTTCAAATAAATGCTAGTGGTACGGCTAAACTTGATAAGCTTTTAGAAAATGTGCTAAAAACTTTTTTTACATTATAGAACCGCTTCTTGTCCAGGATCATATCGAATTTACGAATCCTATTCATTTATCAATTGAAGAACTGATCGAGTCGTAAGATTGACTAGATAGAGTTAAATATAGTTTATATTGTATCTATGAATTATTTATGATTTGTATAATGAAATATTATTCACAAAAAACGTGTTTTACAATTTCACATACTTTTTTTTTTACATTCGCTTTCTGCTTTTTTACATATGTTTGCATTTGATCTTAATATATTTAATTTATATAAAAGCTTGTTATCATTAAGTTTATTGATAAACTTACCCTCGCAATTAAAATTCTCTTATAAAAAATATTCAGTGCATCATCCAAATCTAATACTTTCAAATAAACGATTATACTACGTTAATTCAGTCTGGAAAAAATCTGTATGGGACAAACCAGATGGGAAACAATCTTAAAAACACTGAGCGGTAAAAAAGACAATCTAGTAGTTCATATTTTTTACAAAAACTTTTCTCATTTCCCATTCCAATTTTGAAAATACTAGTTTGCATCTCAGCATTTATTGTGGTACTTTATTAATCGTCTAAAAAATATAATCATATAAACTCTAGCAGTAAGCAGATCAATTTATCGTCAATTCCTACTTGCTATATATAATACAATGAGTTGCGAATTAATGCTAATCTTATTTAACTTGCACAAATTAAAATCACTAATTCTAATAAAAGGAATCGTTCAAACCGGAACAAAAATGAATTGTTTAATAAGTGAAAATGTATTAAAAGAAAATCACATAAATGAACAAATGCAAGTAAAAAATCCTCAACACCTTAAAATCAGTTTTCTGCTTTGGATTAAGTTTCCATCGAATTGTAAAAATTATATCTAGAATACCGCATGCATGAGTCCTCCCCTAGCACATAATGTGGATCAAAATGAATCACTGCGAGCACAGTTTCTCTATCACTGGTCCCATTAATTCAGATTTAGTTGATATTCTTTCAAATTTTGATGACTGGTATTTGTTGTAGACGGCCCGCAGCTTTGCTGTTGGTGCATTCTTTACAATTTCTGCAATCTTTTTAACTATAGGCATTAAATGATCCGCGCTATATCGCGAATAAAATTCTAAAGTTGGAGTCCAGAACTTATTCATTTCCTCTGCTGATGTTTTGAGGAGATTAAGAGACAGGAATAGAGAAGATGCTGCAATCTTGAAAAATTAAAAAAAAAAAAAAAAAAAATGTTTTGTGAATAGTTTCTACAAAAAATTGGTAGAAGAAATACCTCTGATGGCTTATAGTGAGCCATTGAATATTCAATAGTTGCTAATTCGAGGAAATACTTGCTCAAAAGGTGATGGCAATCAACTGCTTTTCCTGCTTTTGAATAGCGTCGAAGGAAGTGGATAGAAAGAGGTCTGCCCAGCTGAAAATCTAGTGACTTCATAATTTTCTTCTCCATTGCAAGAATTTGCTCTTTTGTGTACGTATCGTCAGTAATGTACACAAAATCACGGATTTCCGGTGGATACAATTCTTCATACTTTGCAGCTATAAAAAGTGCTGTTACTCCAACTAGTTGAAGATGTTCTCGGGGTGTATTGCCCACCTTCTGAAAGCAATAAAAGTTGTATTAAAGGAATTCTTAACCTATTTAAAGAGATAATACTTGTAAATATCTGTCGATAATTCCCACAGTCATGTGAAATGTTTCACCCATTAAGTGGAATTGGTAGTGAACTTCATTTAACCAGTCGATGAGTACTGCTCTCATTCTTGGAGTTACCTGGATAAAAAATAAGGAATTCGTAATTCGTTGTTTTATTAACTGGATAAAATAATTACAGAGGATTTTCCAGAGACTGAAAACAACTGGTATTTTTCTATTTTTAAACTATGAACGCTGAGGAAAATTATAGTAGAAAAAAATGAAGTACATCAAAATGTACGCGATGCCCTCTCTCGGTTTCTGTTAAGCTCTTCAAAAACAATTTTTTTTTTTTGTAAAGGAACTTCTAAACTAAACTGTTATTTCTAGCCGATTATAATTTGAACCAAAAAAAAAAAAAAACTAAGCTAAATATTTTATTTTGACAAACATAAAAGGCTTTTTATTTTTTCAAGCAGGAGTTATAAAGTTACAACAAACGATTCAATATATTTTGAGTCAATGTCGTACTCTGTTCTGTCAAATGCGTTAAAATAAATTAATAATATCGTTCATGCTGTTGCGACACTATCAAGTGTAGTTGATTTTGTGGTTTCACCAATGTTTATTCCCTTACAATTCCAATTGTTTTATTTATTCTCCGACCATACAACAATACAACTTTAAAAGTCAAGTTCAAAACTTGTTATTCTTGCTTCGAAAGAAAAAATGTATCTCTTAGCCCCAAATTATTATCGGTCGAGGGTCCCTGGGATTTTCCGTCTAAAATTTACAATATTAAAAGTAGTTACGATGGAGACCAATTGAACCTAACCGTTTAAAAATCGTATAAATTACTAGAAAAACACACGAACCTCTTCTCTGTCCAGGATATAATTTGTATTGTATTTAAAAATGACATCAAATTAACGAAGAGAATGAGTGAATATAAATACCTCTTTCTGGTTTTTAAGATGGCTTTCCAGGATAGGAAACTCCACTTCTAGCTGGTACAGATACGAATATATATCATTAACATATTCTGACACCAAGACCGGATTCGCACCATCATCCGTATCAATGTTTTCTACCTACAGAGTTCAGAACAAGATTAAAATTCATACCGAAAAGAATAACATCAATCACTTTTACCTCATTTAAGAGTTTCTCGGAATGTGATTGCACACTAACAATTTTTAGTTGTATTTGTACTTTCTCTCCTGGTTTTTCTTGTTGATTCTCCTTGGCTTCATCTACCTTAGTTTCAACCTTTTCAGTTTTTTTGGTCTTAATGTCCTTTGACAAGGCAGCCTTAAGTTTCGTCAGAGACCTTCTAGACAAACTGCTGTCCTCACGGCGGATCGTACTGCTGATCTTAATATCTTCAGGCTTGATTACTTTAGCTGTGGCAGTAAATTGGGTGTCTTAATTAAATATATGTAAGGATCGTTAGGTCTTACCTTTATTGGCGGCAATTTTACTTTCAATATTTGCTGCTTTCATAGCAACAGTCGTCTTTTTTAGGGCATGCACCTCACCTAACTTTGCATGGTGCAAGCTTGCATTTGTACTTCTCGCCTCAATTTTGATGGCTGGCTTTGCGGCAATTGGCGCCTTCTTCCAGTAAGTGTCGACGCGAGCCTTCGTATTTCTAAGGTTCACCCCATATTTAGATTCCTTGATGCTGTGTGAAGGGAGATAAAAGAATTATGAATATTTCTTCTCACCAAATTTCTAACGGGACGCGGTCTTACTTTTCCTTGGTGGCTTCAACATTTTTCAGAGCAGCTCTATTGCCCAATTCCCCCAAGGCAGCTCGCTTGTTTTCCACTCCGGTTGTTGTGCTCACCTTCTTAATTTGTAGCTTTTTAACCCTTTCGCCATTATTCTGTTAAGAAACAAGAAGCTGTATTAAAATAATCCCGTTAGAAATGAGCGCGTGTGGAACCGAAAAAACCTCGTCAATTTTTGGAATTCGAGTTTGTGTGGCCATTGCTTTATCTTCCCGCTACTCTACCACTTTATATGAAATAAATAAACTTAAACGAACAAATAACAATTGTTTAAAAAATAAAATGCCCTCGTACGCCTCCTTAATTCCCCGATGAAAAATCTCCTCGCAGCGACTGCTCGACACAAAACACCGTTGGATTTGTTTTCGAAAAGCGGGCAGTTGGAAAAGCGGGATAGTTCTCGCGCGCAAATGTAGTAGACTGCTGATGTAGTAGTAGAAGATGGGGTAAGGTTTGGTTCACATCTCTCGCCTGTATGATTTCTTATAGAAGCGGACGGTGCGATTTTTGTTCACTCCCTTTCGCACTGAGGCAGTGACAGCTCGTGAAATGACGTGAAAATAACGTTCGATAATGTCAGAGTTTTGTCACTTGGTGAGTTCACGTTAAAAAGTTTCCTTGACTTCTCTGGATTCATATCAGATGACTTGATTTAATTTTTTTTATTGCGAATAATTCAAACTATTTTAATTTCAGCGGGAGTTAATTTCTACAACGCAGGATTTTAAGGAAAGTCTGCATTGTTGTTACTCTGATGAATTGTCATGATTTGTTGGGGGCGTTTTGAATTCACACTAGCAAATTCTACATACATATATCTCTATTACTTACACCAGGTCGGTTCGTTGACAATCCTGTGGCACCCCAATGCTCCCTAGCGGCACTGGTTTTTGAACGTGAAATGCCAGTTCGGTGTTTTTTGGGAAACCTGTGGCACCCTGCGGCGCCCTGGTTTTACCCTATCTAAAACCCGGTGTAAACGCAGGGTTAATGACGAATATCAGTTTAATTGTTTAACAGACACGGTTACGGGCACAAGAAGTTAATTTGAGCATTTCGATGTGAACATTATCAAATGACAGTTCTCCTTTTCAATAAGCTGTTAGTTTAACTGACAAGCACTGCAGCGCCCCATGTTTTTTGACAATTGTCAGGGCGCCCGGGGTTGCCACAGCTTTTTGGGTCAACGAACAAACCTATCTATTAAATCCGTTAGAGGCTCCGAAGCTATTATCTCAGCATTTCTCCTGAATATGGCTCTTACTGATGTCCTCGGTTTGTCCTTCACATTAAAATGCAATTTGCATACCTTGTGACGGCAAAGGTTATCAACCTCTACTATGCTCAACTCCAAGATATTGCATCAACTTTGTCTTTGGGTTCTTTTATCCACAAATAAGGTCTATCTTTTGACTCTAAAGTTTTTACTCATGAGTAAAACTTTTTACTTTAAAGTGTCTGTTAACCTCACAGAGGGGAAAAACTGAGCTCTTGATAGCACTTCTCCTCTTACCAAATTTTACCAGATTTTACTCAAGCTTCGAGACCGTGTAAAGTTGGGTAAAATCTCCGATTTCTTGTCGCTGTGTAATATGTCATTTTTGTATTTAAATTTTGCTTTTTGAATCAGATAGAAGTAAGTTATTGAAGAACATTTTAAATAAATAAGAAACATATTTCATCATCCTCGAAAATATTAAATAAATCCATAAGTTGCTCCTCTGATATTTTGATCATGTTTTACAATTTAAATACACAAGTAAAATTTTGAAGGTGTACCCAATTCTTACTTGAAGTCGTTTAGTCACTTTTGATGTTTATCCCCACGACCATATGAAACTTTGAAGATTTTTTACTCAAGAAAATGTTACTCATAAGTTACCAGACAGACCAAGGCTAATGACGAATATCAGTTTAATTGTTAACAGACGTGGTATTTAAAATGGAATTAACTCTTGCTGCGGGCGCAAGAAGTTAATTTTAGCATTTCGATGTGGAAACTATCAAAAAGTAGTGGTTTTATTTTATAATTTTACTGTAAAAGGCCAGATGACAGTTCTCCTTTTGAATAAGCTGTTCGTTGAAATGACAGGCACGTTTTTTGCCAATATTCAGGTCGCCCTGGGTCGCCACATGATTTTGGGCCAACAAACAAACCTAAAATAAGTTTGATAGTTTTAACCCTTTCAGACACAAAAATCAGGCGTTTGAGATAAAAATCTGAATTTTTGCTTATACACAAATATGACACTACTAAACACGAATATGCAAAAAAAATTAAGGTAGGATGCCTCACCTGGCCACCAGGTGATGTTCCTGTGTACTATGATTTTAGTTGAACACCTGTATATATTTTTTGTAAAACAAAGACAATTATTTTTAGCGTGTTTGCAATGCTTTATTGATTGTATTAAAATACATTAAAAAGCAGTTTATTGTTCATGATATGCAGCAAAGCAGTTACTCTCGCGATTTAAACACAAATAAACGTAACATTTTTTGCAAATAATGAACGTTTTTTTTTTTGCATCCAGACATTTTACAACGTCCAGCGTTCTTTTCGTTAACAAAACTTATTTTTGTAAAGTTTAAAAGCTGCTTTATTAACAGAGTTGCTAACCATTGCAGATTTAATATTGGTGTCTACGTTAAATAGCTTTAAAATCAGTGACAACTATTGTCCAATATATTGGACATTGTGTCTGAAAGGGTTAAGGAAAATCCAACTTGAAATTATGGTCTGTTAAGCTATAAACTGTTATACAAATTAGAATTAAAATTGTACTAGACGTTTGACGTTTACCCAATTCTACGTAAAGTGTTCTACAGGAAAATTTTCACATCACCAAGTCCAAATATCTTGCGGCGAGTGTGGTTGGTCGGTTCGGCATCCATCTTTGTAAAAGTCCAGAGCAGTGTTAATACAAGTTATAAAACTAGGAAAAATGTCGCTTCTTTCTGCACGTTTGGCGACCTCCGTGGCGAGGAGCCTACCAAAGGCAGCATCACAGGTATAAAAAATTTGCTTAAATTCAGGGATTTTTGGGTCAAATTCCGACCGGAAAATCGATGACAGTTGTGTGTCTGTCTGGCCACTCGGCAAATTTCTAAAAGGAAGTTATCGGCCCCACAAAACTTGAAGGCGTATCAATCACAAGCAATTCTGGGATTATCTTCTGCTGCAACTCTATCCCCACGTTTCTGTGCAAAATCAACGGATTTTAGTGAGAATAGTTACGCAACTTTAATTCAGCCCGCAGCCATTATGTAACATGTGATGTTCCTTAAGAAAAAAACTGGGCACTTCAGAGGAGTGCCCTGGAAATTATGCAGCTTCGAAATAAGTCAGAGTATCTAAAAATTTTCACTGAAAAATTTATAAATCAGTTGAAATGCAAAGGTTTTCTCTGATTTGAGGTTAACTCACACAAGGGTTCTGTGTTAAAAGGGAGTTTACCCTTGAGAGGCTTTCGTCTATAATTTAATTCGTTGTAATTCATCTTAGAATGACTTTTGCCTCCAATTCAGCTATAAGAGGTGAGATAATCCTTTTGATCTAAAGTAGGGTCTCCTTAAAGCTTCACCTAAATAAAATCTAATAACTTTTGCCGAACATTTAAAATCGATTCTAACATTGTTCATTCAGAAGTCTAAGCTGAGGAATGTATTTACGTAATAGTTTTGCTGCAACCTAAAGATGTTTTCAAGAAATCAGTTTTTGCTATCACCTTGTATCAGTATGAATTGAGTTGTGTATAGTTAGCTGCAGAGACAGAATTTTTGAAGAGTCAAAGAATGGATCAATAAAAGGCTTCGAAGTCAAGCCAATCGGGGAAGGCTTCAATAGCCCGGTTGGTAGCGCGACGCGTTCGCTACGAGTCAGAGAGGGCGCTAGAGGTGGATTCAATTTACACCAGAAACTCTGGTCACAAAAAGTGGTATCATAATGGACCTGTAATAGCCCAAGTTTGTCTTCCGACAAACATTACCTAACATCTAGCAGTCCAAACTAAGCCCAGTGTATTAACAATCAGCTAGTGATTGCTGGAAGACATTATATATATAACAAAATTGTTGACAAATTTGCAAATAGATACATACTTCAAGATCAAACTAGATTCCAAACTTAAGGGGTTAACAGCCTAGAGATTTTTCAAAATAATTTTGTTAATTTTTTTCTATCCGAACATAATGTGACTGCTCCCAAAGGTCAGTAAAATAACTAAAGTGGATATAAGGAGGATCACAGCTGTATATATAATCAAAATAAACGCATACTTTACGAATTGTTTTCAAGAACATAAATTAATATTCAGGGGTTGTATTAATTAAAATTATTAGATATTTTCGAACCCGAGTTTTATTTATATGTAAATATTGTATTTCGAGGATAAATTACACTAAAAACCTAATTATTTATTTATTTATTTTACTCCACCGATTAACAAATCTTACAGACTATAGAATTATAACTACAATTTATAGCCTAGCAACTAATGCCAGCATAATATTTCTAAATTCATTCCTACACATATTAAAATTTACAGAAATTGCAATGCTTGTTAAAATATATATAGCACGATTTCATGATTCAAAACTGTAATAATTATTCCTATTTAAAGTGCGGTACAGTAAATTTTTTTTGCGCGTATTCCAATAAGAAAAAAAATCCAATTAGTCTTATAAGTTGCGGACAATTTATACACGAATTAAAGATGTATCTAATGAAAAGAGAACCAAGTAACAGACATCAATCATATGATTTGAAGTCGTTCAAGATCTGTAGGCAATAAAATTTACGTCACATGAATCTGGTGAAATATCTTTTCACAGATTCGATCCTAACAATATGTATAGAGTAATACGGGGACCAATTGCTGAGGCAAAGAAAGGAAAATTTGAAACAATACCATTAATGAATAATAAGAAAAGCAGAAGGTCGAGATGACTTCCTTGAGTTGCACCAGATGTGGCATATATTTTTAAAAAAAAGCATGTGTCCGATTTTGACGAACTGAACTGAATACGGTTGTATAAATAGGAGCTTACCCAACTTGGAAAAGGAACATCAATATAAAGATCTTTGAGATTGGTTATTAACATAGGAATATCGAGCTTATCGAAATTTTTTGAGAAATTTCTGAATACCACGACGACACATTTTCTACTTTCTAAAGCACTAGTACAAAAATTTGTAAATAGAGTTAAATTAGGCGTCGTACCTGTACTGCGAAGAAAACAGTGTTGTTCAGGCGTAATAAAATTTTTACCTTTGGATGCAATATATGAAGAAACTAGTGAATCTAGAAGTTTAAGAATAGAATTCTTAATCGAAACGCCTCTATAATTACTAACAGAATAATCCTATCTTATTATCTATCTAACCACTAATTAATTCTCCAAACTGGGCAAAGTTGTCGAGTTTGTTGCTCATATTTTTCGAATGTTTTTTTACTAAGTATTGTTAGTCTTCTATGGTGTCAATATCTGCCATAAAATGCAGTTGATTTGTGGAATAGTATCAGGGAAGGGTAAACATTTATCATAATTTCTAGTGGATATATTCTTCCAAGCCTTATCTTTGAGAAAATGGAAATAAATGTTTTTGTAGAGAGATTTCTTATGTAAAGTTTGAATAATTCTGTTTCCATTTAAATATAAATTGGGGAGATCACTGAATAGCTTCCAAAATATTTGTGAATTTTTTTTTTCTTTTTAAGTATTTTTTCACTACAATTAATGTTATAAGGTCTCGAAAAGCTTAGAATTTACGCCTAAAACGGCTCGTCTTTTAGGCACGGCGTCTTTTAGGCTTTTTTATGTACATTTGTTTGTTTGAGGAAATGAACATTTTCCCATATTTTCCCGACTTCAAACAAATCGAACCTTTACACTCTAGACGTTTTTCCTAACCACTCCGCCACATTTTTAAGCCGGCGTGCGTTTGGTTTAAATTTGTAACACGGAACGTTTTATATATTTTTACATGTGAGAAGTATAATATTTAAATCTTAAGCTCTATAATTTTGTTAGGTAGTACTCACTGAGGTCACGGTTAAAATCAATAAAAATTATTAATTTAAATCCAGATATTGAGTGACACCGTAGGAGTGCAAAGGGTTAAATTATACTAGTTTAATTTCAAATGGAAATATTGTAAACATGTAAAAAAATTGTTTAATTACTAATATAACTGGTACAATAATATTTGCGGTCGCTAATGGATCACCCAATCTGAATTATAACACTATATTGATTTCAGTTTGGATGATTTTATCCTAACGAAAGAATATTTTTTGAACTCTACTCAATTTATTTTCGCAGATGGTCGTTAAAGCTGCTTATCCAGCTGCCTCTGTTGTTGCACGTAAATTTCACGTGTCATGCAATCAGCGAAGCGCGGAAATTTCCGCAATTTTGGAGGAGAGGATTATGGGTGCCGCCCCAAAGGCCGATCTGGAAGAAACTGGACGAGTATTGAGCATCGGTGACGGTATTGCCCGTGTCTACGGTCTGAAGAACATCCAAGCCGATGAGATGGTGGAATTCTCTTCAGGATTGAAGGTGAGATTCAGCTACACAATTTCGCTTAATATGTATGTATTTTATATAATATTATTTTACAATAGGGTATGGCCTTGAATTTGGAGCCCGATAACGTCGGTGTTGTCGTCTTCGGTAACGACAAGCTGATCAAGGAGGGCGATATCGTTAAGCGTACCGGTGCTATTGTCGACGTTCCAGTCGGTGATGAACTGTTGGGACGTGTTGTTGACGCTCTGGGTAACCCCATTGATGGAAAGGGCCCAATCAACACAAAAACCCGTTTCCGTGTTGGTATCAAGGCTCCTGGTATCATCCCACGTGTATCTGTCCGTGAACCTATGCAAACTGGTATCAAGGCTGTAGATTCCCTCGTTCCAATTGGTCGTGGTCAGCGTGAGTTGATCATTGGTGACAGACAGACTGGGTAAGGATTTTGTATTTTTCCCTTTAAGCTAATGAACAAAGCTCGGCATAAATCCGTTAATCGTTATTTAACCAAGTTAATATTTTGTTTTAATATTTATTTTTTAAGCTAATTTAAAAAATCGTTAAGGGATTTATTAACCTCTGCATGTGCGGATGGGCGATGACACACGAGTTGATGCGTGTGACACCGACCAGTTGTATATTTCGCCAAAGTTCTTTATGAATAGACAGAACTCAATCACACGTGTAAAAATTTAAGAAAAATTTCCAGGACACCTAACATTTAATATCTGATTTTTTGGTTGGCAAAAACAATTATAAAGAATTTTTATATTTTTCATAACAATAACAGCATACATTTTTTTAAATAAAAGTTATAACGTAAATATTTATAGTTCTAAGATCCAGGATCGATTTCAATTTGTCGGACTGAACTGTTCACAAAAGAGAGCCGAAAATTTAAATTTTCCCTGTAAAAAAAATTACAAGCAAATTAATGAAAACTATACAATAGTTGAAATAAGAGCTGAAAATTCATGGCTCGTCTGTAATTCAAATATAGGCTAAAGGTTTAAACAAATTGTTCTCAAGAATTTAGTTTCAATAATTGTAGACCCGAATTCTTGAAATTTGCTGAAGTGATGAAGTTATATGTGCATTTATTTTGTTTACCAGTTCAAAAGTTCTGGTACTGTAGTAAAGTTTCTTGAGACTTAAGAGATCGTTTCTGTCTAAGGATTCAATATATTAATTTTTTAAAGGGAAATATAATAAAATAAATATATATTTGTTTTAGTTTTAAAAAGCTAACATTAGCGGTGACTTTCCTTACATTTTTATCAAATCAACTATTATCGAAGTTAATTTTCTGATTATCGGGTTAAAAAAAATTCACTTTTTGATAACCTGTGTTTCTAATGGAATTTACAATTACAGTAAAACTGCCCTCGCCATTGATACAATCATTAACCAGAAGCGTTTCAACGAAGGACAGGATGAGAGCAAGAAGCTGTACTGTATCTACGTTGCCATCGGTCAGAAGAGGTCCACCGTCGCCCAAATTGTAAAGAGGCTGACAGACTCTGGGGCCATGAACTACTCCATTATTGTCTCAGCCACTGCCTCTGATGCTGCTCCCCTGCAGTATCTTGCCCCCTACTCCGGCTGCGCTATGGGTGAATTCTTCCGTGACAACGGCAAGCACGCCCTCATCATCTATGACGATTTGTCCAAACAGGCTGTAGCCTATCGTCAAATGTCCCTGCTGCTGCGTCGTCCACCAGGTCGTGAGGCCTACCCTGGTGACGTATTCTACCTTCACTCACGTCTTCTTGAGCGTGCCGCCAAAATGTCCCCAACCATGGGCGGTGGCTCCCTAACAGCTCTGCCAGTCATTGAGACCCAAGCTGGTGATGTATCAGCTTACATTCCAACCAATGTCATTTCTATCACTGACGGCCAAATCTTCTTGGAAACCGAATTGTTCTACAAAGGTATCCGGCCAGCCATCAACGTCGGTCTGTCTGTATCCCGTGTAGGATCAGCTGCCCAGACCAAGGCCATGAAGCAGGTCGCCGGTTCCATGAAACTGGAATTGGCCCAGTACCGTGAGGTCGCCGCCTTCGCCCAGTTCGGTTCAGATTTGGACGCTGCCACCCAACAGCTGTTGAATCGTGGTGTTCGACTAACTGAATTGCTGAAACAAGGACAATATGTTCCCATGGCTATTGAGGAACAGGTAAATATATTTCATGAGACGGAATTATGTCACTCGTTTTGATTTAAATGGAAACAATTTTCAATAGCTGAATGTCTTGTATAGGATTTCATTCCATGCAATTCGGCTATTAATTTCGTTTTGTCTTAATTTTAAAAAATTTTCATAATTCTTTCCCTGCATTTAAATTATCAAATTATTAATTATTCACACAATCAGGTTGCTGTTATCTACTGCGGTGTACGAGGACATTTAGACAAGATGGATCCAGCCAAGATCACAAAATTCGAAAAGGAATTCTTGCAGCATATTAAGACCAACGAACAAACTTTGCTCGCCGTAATTGCTAAAGAAGGACAGATCTCTGAATCAACAGATGCTAAGCTGAAGGAAATTGTAGCCAAATTCCTTTCAACATTCACAGCCTAAGTCCCCCTCTACCACCTCACCAAGTGAAGACTTTTATAATATCCAACAAGCAGAGTTTGAAACATCAGGAATATCGTTGAAGTGTTATAATACTTGTCATCTTTCGACTAGCAATCGCTAATTATTTGTAGGGAAAAGAAGCCGACATTTTTCGTTTTAATTACGACTTTAAGAAATAAGTAAAAATCTGCATTTCGCAGTTTCGCGAAGAAAATTATTATATTAACAGTATAAACTGTACTTCAATAAAGAAAGGGAAAGTCGATCTCGTTGTTTTTGTAGTTAAGAATTCCCTTCTGTGTTAAGTAACATCATGCAGGGGGTTTTGCTTGGGCTAAAAGCTGCGTTGTTAGCATTAATCTAAGCAAGTCAAACCTGATGCTGTTCACTACGAAAACGAAGTTTCCAGCGTTTAAAATGCCTGGTCTTAATGGCATAGCATTGGTTTTTTCCTCCGCCGCTAATACTTCGGAGTTATTCTTGATACTGAGCTGAATTGGAGATTAAAACAAAGAACAATGAAAGTTAGGTCTGAGAAATTATATCAGAATAAAAATTATAAAGGGCAAAGCATTTAATCTCATTCTTAGCCAAAATGCACTTAATTGGAATTTCTGGAAAATGTAAGAAACCATCCCATGAAGATGAGGTAGTTAAGCGATTTAGGTATACCTACATATATACGAAAAGAACTTAAACGAACATTTTTTCATGTAAACCGAATATAATTTCTAAAGGATTTTTTTTCCGTAGATTTCGAATTTATAAACGAAAATAAGCTTAAAAATTGCAAAAGACTGCTGTTTAGCAATTTTTGAAGAACCCTTTCGGTATGAAACAGTTTGATGCAGAAACGTGTTTTCGTTTTTGTGGCACCATATTATTTAAAGTATACAATCTAAAAATCGAGATCCACTGATACCAACAAACGTTCAACTCGAACTGCATGTGCATGCGCCGAGAGCCCATGACGAGCTTTTAAGCACCTAAGGCCAAAATGAGCTTATTTTTCTGAGCGCCTGTATGTGCCCATAGCAAAGAGTATCTAAAACAGGAGGGGACATTCGAGCGGTTATTCCTTATCCTTATCTTTTTTCGAACTTGGTACCGTTACAGGAACGAAAAGGGAATTTATGCTAGAAATAGTTAGTAATAAAGAAAGCATAAGTGAGAGGAAGACAACAATTTGGGGCGAAAAGTGAAACACTCCTGCAGGGTGCACCTCACAAAACTGCTGTAATACCAGTGCCCAGCTGTCTGAGCGGTTTTGTGATATATCAACTTTTTTTAAATTTGATGTGATATAGATATAGGCATTTTAGGTAAGAATCCACAGAGCCTATATTCTAACGACAGGGAGGTGTAGAATTAGGTGAATGTTTCCAGCAGCATGCTGAGACGCACTTCGCATATAAATCTATTATTATTATTATTAGAAAAATCTTTTACCACAAAACTTTTCTATGAACACATTACACGCTGCCTTTTCTACAGCGACACACCAAACGCATTATGTTATGCTTACCCATCATTTATCTAAAGCACATTTAATTTAATTTAATTAATTGCTTCTAAAAAAGTAATTTTTTACTCAAAAGCTTTCAAGCTTCTTCACATTTCCGAACAAATCCAGCCCACTCGGTACTTTTCACAAAGCGAGCAGAACACACAATAATTTAAAATCAGGGCTCCTTTAAAAATGCACAATGAAAAAATGTAAACAATCTCGTCCGTATTCATGCTCGGTGTGTGCTATCTGCCTCTTCTCCCTTCTCCGATTTGGCATTTCCTTATAAATTAACATTACGAGGAGAGGTAGAATTGAGAGACCAATACCAATGCATCAAACTAGCACGCCTTTAAAAAATCGTTCATAAAAAAAGCTTCAATTTATAGCTTATGCTGCAAAAGCTGTCTGTGAGAATTTTTTGGTGACTATTTCTGTCTCTATATTTCTTATTGGTATTTACAGAGGTAGTAGTCCTGAGCTGCTTTATCTAATAGGCGATTTTGCTGGGTGTATTTTTTAGAGATTGCATATGGGGGACTTTGAGAGCGTGTTGAGAGTGTCCCTTCTTGTTGATATCTATATTCTTTGCCCATAGTAGGGTTTAAAAATAACATTGTCATTTGAGCGGCTTAAATATAGATTTTTAAGAAATTTTCATAAATTAGCAAAATACGATCTTTTCTATTTTGCAAACCTCCTTTGCTCAAAAACGTGACGTGATGGATGGGACATTTTCGCTTATGAATTTGTAATCTATAAAAAAAAAATCCTATACAAATTATATGAGCTGTTGTTTTTGAAAGTGGTATAAGTCCATTTTTGGAAAAAATGAGTTAATGATAGTTTTAGTCAGATGTAGTTATCCTCTTTTTATATTTATAGTCACAAAGTCAGTGGTGTAAAATATCTTCACAAAGTAATCAATAGAAGTTGAACTGAATAGTAAAATTTTACAAATCTATAGTTTTAAACACGTTATCCAAATTTTATAACTTTAGTCGTTGTTTTTAAGTTGATTCAAACGCAAACTCTTAAATATCTCAATATAGAAATAAATGGACTTATACCACTATAATTCGTTGTTATAGTCCATTAGTAGGTAGAAAATCGTTTGTTTTCTTAAACAATTTTATTAATTATTTTTGCATAATAAAATTTAACACGTGTCAAGTCTTAAAAACATTATCCGAACTTATTCATTTTTACCATTATTTTTTAGTTGATTCAAATGCAAACCCTTAAATATTTCACTTCATTAAAAATTGGACTTATACCACTCTCAAAAACAACAGCTCATATATCACTTGTTCCGTTGTAGGAAAAAACATAAACTTTGTTGCCTAGGGAATTAAAAATAGTTTTGATCACTGGGATCGGAAGCCAATCATTTTATTCACATAATATGTATATTAGCGTCCAACTACTGCAATAGCATGAACGCTAGTTTTGATTATTGTGTTATTTTTTAAATTAGAAGAAGCAGGCGAGTTTACCGGTTAATTATATTTATTTATTCATTCTTTTAAAATTATTTTTAGTATTACCTAGGTCCGTTAGGTCTTATTAGTATTAAGTTGTTTAGTACTGAGATTTTTGATGGCGGTTAATACAGGATACCTCACGAAATATTTTAAACTTTGAATAAGTCTACACTTGGTGAGGCTAGAGTGGGGAGAGCGGCAGCTTCCGGCAGTTGAATGTTGCGGATTTTTTGGTCGTTATGTCGCAGTGATCAGTATTCGAACAGCCAAGCAATGCGTGGCACAAAGCCGTGTGTACAAACGTTCAGAATAACGGGTTCAACAATGAACAAAACAAATCGGCGACGAAACAGACTTGTCAATCCCGTTCTCAAAGTGCCTGAGTCCAATCGGTCCAATCAGAAAACATGCGACGTTGTTCAACATACATCGTTCCAGTATTCGACCAATTTTGAATTGGACCTCAACCTCCATCCTAACAAGATTCGTACTTAAAATCCTATTTGTCTGCTTTGACTTATCTAATATATAAAATTCTACTGTCACAGTGTTAGTGGCCATACTCCTCCGAAACGGCTTGACCGATTTTGATGAAATTTAATATGTATATTCAGTAGGTATGAGAATAGGTTTATAACTAATTTTTATACCCCTAGATGTTAAGGGTGGGTCACCCTAAAAAAAAAATTTTTATTTTTTGGACAAATGTTTTTTTTGTAATTTTTTTATGGTGTGGCATTAAAAAACACATTTAGTCCTAAATTTTTACCCTTCTACCACCAACCCCTACTTTTTAATAGCATTTTTTATTTTATACTTCGCGATTTTGACGGTTCGCGCGTTCGCGATTTCAACGGATTTTAATGAAAATTAGTACAATGATTGTTTTTGGGTCACTGATTTTGAATATTATAAAATTTTCCAAATCCAAGATGACGGATCCAACATGGTATTGATTATAACGGATTTTAATGAAAATTATAACAATGATTATTCTTATTAAACTAATTTAGAACATTACCAAAATTTCCAAATCCAAGATGGCGGATCCAACATGGCTATTAAAATGTCTCAATTACAACGGATTTTAGTGAAAATTAGTACAATGGTTATTCTGAGGCAACTAATTTAGAATATTATCGAGATTTCCAAATCCAAGATTGTGACCAACAATTTCTCGATTTTAACGGATTTTAATGGAAAATAGTACTATAATTATTTTTAGGCCCTAATTTGAATGTTATCAAAATTTCGAAATTCAAGATGGCGGATCCAACACAGTGACCAACATGTCTCAATTTGGACGGATTTTAATGAAAATTGGTATAATGATTATTCTGAGGCCACTAATTTCGAATATTAGTAAAATTTGTAAATCCAAGATGGCGGGTCCAATAGGGAGACCAAAATGTCTCGATTTCAACAGATTCTAATGAAAATTTATACAATGATTATTCTGATACCACTAATTTTAAATATTATCAAAATTTCCAAATCCAAGATGGCGGATCCAATATGGTGATGCAAATTTCTCGACTTCAACGGATTTTCATGAAAATTAGTACGATTTGTTTGGTGCCACTAATTTTGATCATTATCGAATTATCAATGTTTCTAGATCCAAGATGGCGGACCCAATATATATAAAAAAAATTTCTCGATTTCAACGGGTTTTAATGAAATTTGGTACAATAATTGTGTTAATGCCACTAATTTTAAAAATTATCAAGATTTGGATATTCAAGATGACGGATCCATAAAAGGGTTTTCGGGTTGAATCAATTTCTAGGATATAACAAACTAGAACATTTGAGAAGTGTTTAATTAGTAAGTATTTACCTAACGTCGGATGAAACCGGGTAATGTTCCAATATTTGTGAAGTGTAAAACGGTTTACTTAATATTAACCTGTTAACTGATTAATTTTTCTTAGAAAGCTCGATATGTGCTGAATTCATTTCAAGCAAAGACGCGTATTTACGACATAAGCAAAGTAAATTACTATGCGTTATAAAAGTTGAAAAAGTGTAATATTTTTAAATTGGGTTTGATTCAACATTAAATGTAGTTTTATAATTACAAACTGATTTATGCAAAAATATGAAACTTTTGAAATTGACGCATATATACGACATAATCAGTTAACAGGTTAAACAACGTGTAAGTTTGTTCAATAAATTAATTAGGGATATGAAACTGAAACACTGTTTTCTTATATTAATAATATTATTTGTAGAAACATGCGAAAAGAAAGAACACGATCAAATATTGGTCAACGCACAGGGCATAATGAAAATGTACCGTAAAGGGCAGTACAACGTCTGCCGGGCCAGCTAGTTACTAATAAAAATGTAAACCCAACTGATGATTTTTAATTATTTTTCAAAGTTTAAAATCTGGAATGATCCACCCTATACTATTTATGTGTTATTTTCAATAAAACTGGAATTATTTTATTTCATATTACCTATCAGTCCCATCGTCCTCCTTAATGAAATTGATTTTGATACACTCCTTTTTATCTCAATGAGCTGAAATTGTGTATACACTTGTCCTTTCAATGACAACGCAATATTATAACACCTGAGCTTGTGTTTAAAAATATTTAATTAACTTTAGATGATGTTTTGCAAATATAAAATCATTTATAGGATCCCATTGATGAACTTAGATCATACTGTATCTTTTGGAAATTTTTAAATAGGACTTCGACTTTCAAACAGGTGATGTTTTCTCCTCAGGCTTGTTCAATCTAAAGCGTTGATAAAAATTCACTCGTGATGAACTCTTATGACTCAAACTATAATAGTAATAAATACCTTATTTTCGTTCCAAAATGCAGCAGAACTTTCCTGTAATGATTTCAAGTTTTTTTTTCCAGTTCTTAATCAAAGTAGCCAAAAATTAAATTACACTAGCTGACAAATTTTAACTTTTTTCTTGTGGTTCGTACATAATATATTTTTTTTTATTTCTTTTAATAAAAACTAATCACTAATGCAAATTGTTTTGATTCCACCACATTATGTTTTCGAGACTAGAAATAATATTATTTTAGATACTTCTGTGTATTTTAACGTGGATCCTAAACTCATACATTAAATCAGTATTTTGTAAACTTTATTAAGATTTGGTTAGGGATCGAGAAGGAATCTTCATAAGTCTTCTAATTGTACCTCTAATGAAAAATTTTTCACCCGGCTAAATTTTAACCAAAGTTCTAGTTAACTGATATTTTATAATCATAGTATAAGATTTAAATCCTCATTTGAGCGCTTATGACATCCCTTTATTTTTTAAGAATTTCCTAAAAATGGCTAAAATACGGATTCTTTAATTTGTTAATGCTATATTCCTAAATGTGACATGTTGGATTTTCTTTATTATTTATTTTTTTTTTTTTTGGGCAGAGAATCTTAATTATGAGAGGTTTAGTATCTTTTTTTAATCGTAAAATCCTTGTAAACTAGTGTTATTTGTAAACTCGTAAAAGAATTGATGCTATCTGAAGATTTGGTTGCAGCACCTACTTTCTCCTTGTAAATTTCTTTAAAACCTTACCTGTGGAAGTACTCCTTTAATCACGATAAAAAGGTATTTGAACAAAACGTAAATAAAAGTCGGTAAAATCACTGCTCCTTTAATATACAAATATAAATTCTTGTCAGTATTCTTTGTTCATTTTTTAGTCCTGGCGTCCTTAAAGAAGTGAGTCGATAGACTTGAATAAGTTGTACACTATGTAACAAGATTATATATTTAAAAAATAGTTACAATAACAAGGTGTTTTAGAATCATCATCAATATATCCTCGTAAAGAAAATAAATTTACATTTCCAATTAGAAAATACGATTGCATCCATTACTCAATTCTATTCGGCTCAAAAGTAACATCCTAAATTTTTTCTTTTTTATCATTCGCCAAAATCTAAGAAGCATAAGTACCTAGCAGGTGCCACAAGCGCACACTAAAATATGTTTAATTAATTTTGAATAAATAAGGAAAAAGTACTAAATATGCAAAAAGTAAACAACTGAATAACTGCAGCACTCGTAACCATTCAGTGGTAGGACTGATATAAAGAGTAGCACCCAATCCTGCAAAATCTTGATTATCTGATCTCCTTGACTTCAATCGTTCTTTAAAAGTTTCTTGTTTTTTTTTCCATATCTTTGTTGTCGTTTACTTTAAAAGGGCAAAACATTTAACATGCCTAAGAACCTTCTCCTATTACATGAGGTTTAATGTGAATAATGCTAGAGATTAAAAGTTATCTTTGTCTCGTCTTTACTTCGCGTCTTCTTCTTATATCCAATTGTTTTTTGTTTGTTTTAGACTTGGATAGTGTTTTCTTAAAAAGGTTTTCATTAAAAGTTTGGAAATTTTGAGTCGAAACATTTTGCTTAATAATTTTTTCTTGTAATTTTGTATTTAAATTTTCTTTAGAATTAGTTTCTTTAGCTCAAACTAAGGTTGAGAACAAAATTAATAATAAAGGGAAAACATTAATGAGTGTAATGGAAATTTTGCAGTTTAGATATATTAGTACGCGTCGTGCTCTCATAAGAATTTTTTTCGCATTTCAATATTTTCATGTCGGAAAAATAATATTTAAAAGTTTGAGGCAAGTCAGGAGATCGAAATTTTTACAAAATGATAACTACAAATTATTCAACTTTATAACTTGACAGTTTTCAAAAACTCAGATTCTGTATTTGTCAACTTAACTAAAACTTACTTACTTCGGAAATAAAGTAGGTCACGAGAGATTTACACGAGTTATAAGAGAAGAAAATTCGATTTAAAGATCGAAGCTCTCCAAATTGCTACAGAATTAAAGGAGTGCCTAAGGGGTAGCATATTTTATCCGATCTTTTTTCTTATGGATATGCTTCTATGAAGCTATGTAAGTGAATTTTGTTTCTAGTTTTGTTTCGGCTAAATCAGAGCCGGGCAAACTTGGCTCTTTTGATTTCCAAGAGCTCCCCAGGCTCCCTTGGAGTCAAACTCTGGTCTAGAACAGAGCTGGCTTTGACTTCAAGGCAGCCTGGGGAGCTCTCGGGAGTCAAAAAAGCTGACTCCAGGAGCTCCTAGAATCTACCTGGGGGGCTATCGGGAGTTTGAAGAACCGAGTTTGCCCGGCTCTGGGCTAAATGCGAAGATGGGCCAAATCGACCTTTAAATGGGGACAGTTTGAAGACTAAAAAATCAATAAAAGAACAAATTACGAAATATAAATATCTTCCCGACTGCTGTTGCTACTAGGATTTTTTTTAAATAGCAATAAATTGATGATATATTTTTTAAGAAAAGGGTTTTAATTTTGATTAAGTATTTGCTGCGTCCAGCGAGTTTGCCGAGCTAATAATTCTAAGCTTCTTTTCTAACTTATCTCGAAAGGCGCTAGTCATTTGAACTGATTTACATAGTACAAATTGACCGTATCGATATAGTCTGCTATTTTTGCTTCGATTGGTTTGAATTGATCTATCTGAATATAACTTTTATTTATATGTACACAAGTCTCTCGAGGAATCAAGATCCGTTTTTTTTTTTCTTTAGCACTGGATTCGTAATGGTATGTCTCAATACTAGTTCACATTTCTGGAACTTAATTTACGCCTCAAATTTGAAAAATTGGCAAAAGAGTTTACTTGGTTTTTTTGCGAATATTATATAAGTGAAACTGGTGAATTGGACAATTTACTACAGAAACTGAATTGTTGAAAACTGCAAAAATTTAATTTATCATTTCATACGAATTAAACCCGGATATTGTGTGATTCCAGTAATTTATTACGAATACATTCTGGTTTGTTAGGTTGAAAAATTTGAGAAACGATTTTTTTTCCTTTTTTTGCAGAATTTTGAAGTTAATAAATTTTGTGTAAAACATTGGATTAAGGCTGTAGAAATGAAATCTAAAATGTTGCAATATGAGTCATGTGCAGTGAACTATTGGAAAAGTAACTTAAAACTTTAAAATAATTTTTCTCAAACCTAAATTTCTTAAACTGGTGCAAGAGACGCACTGTGTAACTAATTTATTTATGCTCTTTATCAAAACATTTCTCTGTACGGAGTAGACTAGAATTATTTCTTTGTATTATCTATACATTTTGATTTCTGCAATAATATCGAAATTCTACATAAAAAACTCTTTCAAGAGGTTACATACCTTCAGAATTTTTAGCAAAATTACTTTTGAAAATTAAACAAAATATGAATCATTGACAAATTCGATACCGTTACAGAGATATATAATGTACATTTTGTTTTTAATCTTCGTAATAGTTTTTTCTATAACCGGTCAAGCCATTTTTCGACAATTTATTTATATACAATTAAAGACCGAATTTTCTATAAAAATAATATTTTTGACTTTTAAATGGTGTAAAATTTCTAATTACATATTTGAATTTAATTTGGCTCGATAGGTTATAACTGCAAGTATACTTAATAAGAAAAATTGGAATTTTGTAAATTCATCAATGAAGAAAAAAGTTATCCTGCTGACTAATAGGCGCCAATTTTCTAAAAGAGGACTCAAAATCCAAAATATTTTATTTTACCAAAAAAACGTTTGTTTTTTTATTTTACTTAAAAGATCAATAAATTATATAGTATTTATATTTCATCCAATTTTGAACATATATTCCCTAGTTTTTAAAAAAATGTCCTGATGCACATTGCAACTTTAGAAACTACATATTATACTGAATATGTATTGATATAGTTTTGATGCAGTTAGGACGTCGCTCAAACCTTTTTGAAAAAAAATAGAATTTTGTACAAAAATGACTTCCATAAAATGCCTCAAACCAGAGTGTATCCTTAACGCAATGCGCCTATCAGTGTGAGTTAAAAAATTTCACATTCTTTGTAAAATAGACATGGATATGATTTCAGAATATAGTGAAGATCGGTTATTGCGACTTCGTTTATAACGACATACCGGATGTAACAACCAAATTTTTTCTTTTTGGTTGGCCTACTTATACTTTTGTACTTATTTGTACCGGTTATGACGGCATTGTTTATAACGACCAATCGGACATAACTCAAAATTCTCTCTTTTCCAATACAAGGTACAAGGAACAAGATACTGAGGTATCTCAAGCAATCGTAGCAATTGAAATAGTGAAGAGCTATTATTTCTTCAATGAGATCGGTTTATATTGACAAAATTAAAAGAAAATTGGAAAAGGATATCTGTCAATTTAGGCAAATCCAAACATCAATTACGAAATATTTTGTAAAACAATAATTTAATGTAACAATCATAATTTTTTGAATAAAGTTTCAAAATATGTGCATACATTGCATATGTATGTAGGATCGCTCGCATTTCTCAATTTCTCTTATTTCATCAGAACATCACAATTAGTCGAAAACATCGACAACTGGCCACCGTAGCTCAGTCGGTTAAAGCATCAGTCCTGAAGATTGCAGGTGCGAACCCTATTTCGATGAATATTTAAATAAAAAAAAAGTCTTCATCTTAATATTCACTTCTGGCGGACATTTTTCGGACCCTTTAATGTCGCTATAACCGATGTTCACTGTAGTTATATATTCTTACGTTGCATGACTTATTACAAAATTCATATAAGGCTTTATATATACATAAATATTGAACCAGGGTGTAGTGGTTTTTTTATTTCGAAGTATTGATTTACTAGAAGTGTAATTCGATGATGTGCCTTTCATGAATAAACAACAAAGAGAATACCATTGAATATTTGCGCTGAAACCACTGCAAAACTTCTGTTAAAACTTAAAAAAACTGAAATTTATTTGTAAATTACATAAATATAAACAAAAAAGAAAATTAAATACTTTTGTCTAAGTTCTACGAAATAGTTTCTCTTAAATTCTCGTAATCACTTAGTGCTCGTTATGTTTTTTTTTTCTTTTTTTTACAATTTGTTTCTTTTTAATTTCCCAATCAAGGGACAACAAAGTAGGAGACCTGGGATGGCTCCGATGAAGGCGAACGTAACCGTAAGGATGAGAAGCAACAACTAGTATTAGTTTAAAACAACAAACAGTAAAAATCGTCGAAATCCGTCCGTCTCTATAAATACTTTGGTGTTATCAATAACCAAATTTTTCTTTAATAATATGATTAGAGGAGGCACAAAACGGGAGTGTTTTTTTTTTATATTAAATAGTGAGCAGTTGGGGCTCAATTTTTCTAAACACAAGTAGGGTTTGTAGCGTCCAGAACGAAATCTCTACTTCGGCAACACATCTCGCAGATGCGCCGCGTGTCCGGATTCAGGTAAGTACAAAATCTGCAGCTCCACTCGTTGGGACTAGATGCTATTATTGTTGGTATATTAGGAGTTGGTGTTGCTGTAGAAGTTGTCGCGGATGCTGTGCGCCCGCCGACATTGTTCGTACTGGTCGACCTGTGCTGCTGCGTTGATGTCCCATTGTTGATTACTGCTTTTGTTGTAATCACCGAAGGAGGCCGGATTGATGATCTCTTCTCAACACTGTGATTCTCATCGTAGTTATTGTTCACCGTCTTAGCAGGCTTTGATTTCTGCTGTGATTGCGCCACTGTAATTTTTTGTGCTTGGCTTGTACTCTTTATCGTCGCTTTTTGGGAACTATCGTCATCATGCTTTAAAATTGACTTCTCTGCCGTTTTGGGCTTGATATTCGCCTCTTTGATCAAGTCCGTTTTCTCCAATGTTTTCGATTTCACATTTTCAGCTGGTGTTCTCAGTTTAGTGTCTATATTTCGACTACGTCGCTTCTCTCCCACTCCGCTTATTTTCATTGAATCAAGATCAAGTCCTTGAACAAGCAGATCACCTCGCTCTCCCAAATCTTTTGTATATCCATGCTTTTCCAGATTCTGGAAGACATAGTCCCATGATTCGAATGAGCCTACACCGTCTTGATTTTTGTTAGAAACCGTTTTTGGCGTCGAATCGCTACCATCCACGGCCAGAATATCTTCAAAACTATCGTAACTATCGAGAGCACCTTTTGTATCATTATTGTCAATAATTTTCTCGTATTGTTCGAGAATTTCAGCGTTACGAGTGTATTTGTCCACAGGCCTTTTGGCTGCCGTTTTCTTTTCACTTCGGCCGCTATTGTATAGGTAATTGCCATCGATATCGTCCGAACTGTCTATATTCCTATTATACAAATCCTTTGGCGATGGGTTCGGTATATTGTGATGTGATCTGGGTACGTCGTACTGGGATTGTTTCACCTTACCTGATCGGGTCGGTTGATCATATATTTGCCGATCGTTGTACTCAAAACTATTATTATGTGATCGGTTAAGATGTCCCTGCCCGCAGTGGCTTCCTCCAATGTCGTTAGGTCGATCATCGAAGTCAATCAGTTGATCTGAATTCACATTGTTCGTTCTACTGAAATTACATTGTCTGTAATTCATTAAATCTTTGGGGTTGCTTGGATGATAATTGCAAATATCTTGCGATTTTTTCGAGTAACCATTACAGTCTCCATATAGTTGATCAGGAGGCATAGCTAGTTTGTGGCCACATGCAGCTATCGCTGGTGGCGGGGGAGCTGGCGGTGGATAGTGTCCGGCACCTCCACAGCCAGTGAGCTGATTATTCAGCTGAGCTGATATATTGTAAGGAAGAGGATATCTGTTGCCTGAAACATTATATGGATGATTATAGGCGTTAAAATTGCAATTTTGAATGCCATCGATGCAATCATAGGTGCCTTCATATGGCTGATCGAACGAATGCCGGTGAGGTAGTGAACCAGCAGGTACAACATGCTCTGCGTAGTGCTCTAGTGATTTCGAGTGCGACATTTGAGGCGCACTGAATTGCGGTTTGTAGTGCATTGGTACGGGTACGCTATTGTGCATATAGATGTTTTGTGTTTGCGAGGGGTGCATGCTACAAATTCCGGCGTAAGTTTGCTGCGGTGCCATGTGATGAACGCTGCAGGGGTTTCCCATTGGCGGAATTTGTGTGTGACACGTATGGGCACATGAGGGGCACGTAGTTATTGGTTGTTGCTGAGGGTGCTGTATTGTTGCGTAACAAGTTTCTAGGAAAGATTTTTTTATCGTAAGTACAACTTGTTAACTTAGTGCTAGAGAATACAATCCCGGGATCCCGACAAATTTTCAGAGAAATCTGGATTCGAAAACAACTATTCACGGGAATTAAGGGATTTTTATGTTTAAAATTTTCTCCTTCGAAAATTTGAATTAATAAAAACTAATTTATTTTACCTCCCCAAAAGCTGTTTTGCGCTAAAGATTTTAGGAATGTTAACATGTTATATTACAAAAAAAGCGGTCAAGTGCGAGTTAGACTTGTGCGCAGTGGGTTCCGCAACATATTTTCTAGAATTTTTAGAAATCTATAAGACCGAGGACTTTCGTAATAATTTTCCTGTAAACTTTTCCCCAATTTGCCTTCTTTTTAATTCTTATATGAATATTTTAAAGTATTAATTAGTGCAAAATATGTGAGTTGATAAGATATATTACTGTGTCAAAATTCAAGTTTCCACGCCGCATGGTTTCTTAGAAAATCGGCCGTGAGATACGGATAGATAGACAGACAAACAGACACGTGATGTTCTAAGCGTTCGGTTTTTTTTCCTTTATAGGTACGGATACCCTAAAAGTACTCATGTTATTAAGGGGAACATCAAAAATGAGGCTAACTATTCAATTAAAAAATTAAGATATTATGAAATATCTATGTGGATTACTTAACACAATTAATAGTTTTACTAAAATTACATACTTCGCTCTTTTTTAAAAATAAAAAGAATAAAAATTATAAAGGAAGTTTACTCCATTTATAAAAAGTTCAGCAAAAGTTGAATGTTCTATATTAAAAAGAACTGGATTGTATTAATTTTATGTCTTCTAGTAATGGTATTGAATAAATGTTATCTAACTTAGTGCAATACACGTTTAAAATAATAGTGATATATGATTATCCTGATAGATATTTTGTATTTCCCTTGTAGAAAGTGAGATTAACAAAACTTAATTTGTTCAAATAGGCTTCAAAGTAATTGTTAACTACTGATTTTAAAAGAGATCCATGTTTATTCAACCATTTTCACCGAGCACAATACAAAATATAACTTATATGAAAGTGGGGAGTTCTTAAATACTAAATGTTTCTAGAAAATTTATAAAACGAATTACATACTCCTATTCTATTCTGACAGTTTGAACAAATCTAGTTAACATTTTAGGAATTTAGTTAAACTTAATATGTTCTAAGCTAATCTTGTCTTCGTGAAGGGAAATAGTATGGTTATTTAAGTTTTGCATTTTTTCACAAAAATTTGTAAATGAAAGACAAAAGAAATGACTGAGACTTATTGCATTATTAAATCTACTTTTTTTTAATGTGTAATTATTAAATAGTAGGCACAATTGATTGGAGTTTTCAAGCTGAACTTAATATTGTAAAAGTATCTACAATGTGAACTGAATTTTTGTCTTTAAAAATATTGTATCCCTGGATTGTGATATTTAAAAATCCCGATATTCCCGAATGACAAAAACGGTTTGGGATAGTATTCTCTGTGTGGTGCACAAAAAGTAAACAAAAGTATAAAACTTACCCGAGTTCAATTTTTCCTTCCTAAACCTTCTTTCCTGTATAGCGTATGCAATTGACTTAACAGCCTGGGAAGCTCCACCTTCAATACATTTAAAGTTATTTTAGAGAAAAAGAGAACCATTGGAAACAATACCAATATGTGATTCTCGGAAATTGAACACATCTAACCAGGAACATGATAATTGATGTGATGTAAGGCCAGAGAAAATTTGCTTCATGATCTGCAACAAAATCCCTTAATACGAATTCTTCATATCCAGACAAAATTAAATCTATTTACCTGACATTCAACGTATGCTGCCATCGCATCTCTTGATACGTTCGTGACTTGATCCGGGCAAATGGGTCCGTCCAGCATCAGGATTTGATTAGGCAGCTGGCGGTAGCCCATTGCTTCAAACAACTTGTCTGCGTCGATCAAGTTTGATTTTATTTCGTGTTGGTAGAAGCCGGAATACATCTGAATTTTAGATTGCTCTTAGTCAATAAGCAGAATTTAATTATCGAAATATTACCTTAATGACCCGATACTCCTTCCTCCAAGGCTTTGTGAAAAGGTTGTTCGCGTATTGGCTAATCGATTCAAATCCAATCATCGCTTTGTAAGCTGAGAAATCGTCCATTTCTTTGATTGATTTCTTTAGGACGTGAGCAGTTTCAGGTAAAAAGAACTTTCTATCGTGTGGAACAATGCATAAAAATTCCTTGAGGCATCCTGATAATTGACAGAAGGTTGTTAAGGCCTCTTGCTTTGGCACAATTTCAAAAACTCTCTTACCTTCCAGTTTTTTCCTTTCTTCAAGCTTTTGCATGCTTTCCTCAGTCTCTAAGAATGTCCAGTGTCTTTGGAGGATTTCTTCCCACAAATCGGGAAGGATATCCCTAGGTACGAAATCAGACATTTTG
Source organism: Dysmachus trigonus (assembly GCA_949715965.1). Lineage (NCBI taxonomy): Eukaryota > Metazoa > Arthropoda > Insecta > Diptera > Asilidae > Dysmachus > Dysmachus trigonus. The sequence goes on along the minus strand of OX454319.1, from coordinate 49,353,586 downwards.
TCGCGTATAGGGGCACAATTTTAGGATTATTTTCCTGCAAAAGTATTAGAGTAAGTTAATTACAATTATAATTAAAGTTCTTTTTACATCTATGCAAAATATGTGGAAATCAACGGACCATTTAATATGATCTAAGGGCCAAGGCAAAAAAAGAAAAACGGCAGAGACAAAATTCATTTGAGTAATTTCGCAATGAAAAAATCGCTGAATTGAATTTTTCTTAATATCACCACCAAGGTCCTCTATTATAATAATCAATGGCGCACTGCTGGCAGTTTATGCGCTTTTTTAAATTAAAAGAGGAGTTCAAGGAAGTCGTTGAGACGAGACGATGGTCATTCAGAAATGGTTATTCTGCTTTATGCACCAGAAATTACAAGTGCCAATACTTGCTGCATTGTGCTTAAGCTTGGAAGGAAATCCATGGCAGAGAAATCGTAACGATTCTTTTCTGGCCTCTATTTTAAAACACTCTTAGTTTTAATTGAAATAAGTAGATATCCGTAAATATACAACAAGAGTAATAAAAATAAAAACGTTAATAGTTTAACGATTTTTGGTTTTTATAACTATGTATCGCGGTTTCGGAAATTACATACATACATTACATTCCATCGAGGCATTTAATTTTCGCGACCATCATACGAAGCAATAAAAATCTCGGTAAAACGTTAAGATGATGTTTTATAAGCCAAAATATAGTTCCATACTTTTGGAAGTATATATTTTTTAAATTAAATATCTCTAACTTGACTGTCAATTGAGAGGTGTCGTCTGGAGAAAAGTATTTTCTCCTGGCAAACATTTTAATCAAAACTTATGAAAGGATATAAATAGAAAACTGACAAAAATAATAGTTTTTTATTAGCTTTGAAATGATCATCCAAGATTATAATCAGACAACACCAGTCTCCGATTTATAAATCCACGTTATATTTACAACACAAAGAAGTACTACAAAAATCAGAAAGATAAAAAAAACAGGAATCATTGTGAACAAAATAAATTAGAAAAATGTACCTAACAAGGTAGAAAATCTTAAAAAATATGAGTTGAAAATAAGGAGAAGTGCTGTTCTTAAGATATTCAAGAATAAGACATTTCGACTAAAATACTAGATCGTCGTTATTTCGAAAATTTTATTTTGAATGACGCACTGTGCGCCTCGAATCTTCCTACTCATTCTGAGATATTTCAGATCTCAACAAATGTTTGGGGTTGTTTTAATACGGTTAATGGTTTTAAACTGAGATTATTGTTAATTGAGGTAATTTCCGAATTCTTGTTTAATTCCGTTTTCTCTCATGTTCTTTACATTTTTTCAGTTATTTAGCTTAAAATGGCTTTGAGGGAGAACGTGTAAAGAAAAATCAATCTGATGAATCTGTAACTCAAATTTCTATGAAATTGAAGATTTTCAAGCCGAATGTTCTACTCTGGATTCGATGGAAGTATTATTAACAGAGAAAAAATAAAATTCATTTAATAAAATCTAAACAAAAATAAATAAAGCTTATGCACTCTCTGCAGTGTTCATGCTTATGTGCAACTAGTAATAATCATGTCTAATGGAGAAAGACATCAGGATGACGATTAATCAAGCCAAACAATGGTTTTCGAATGTATGGACTGATTGGCCTGGAAACTCACCGGACCTTAATCCGATTGAGCTTTTGTGGGCTTAACTTGTATAATTGTAAATTCAGTATTTAGGCAGCCAAGACCAACGAAAAGAATAAGCCTAGCTAACAGAATTACAAAAGACTGAAATCCAATCACGCTTGATGTGCTCTTCCGTCATTGTAATACTTTTAAAAATCGAACTAAGCAATGAATAGAAATGGGAGGACTACATACCAAATATTAATTAGATTAAATCTAAACACGATTCCTTAAAAATCCGAAAAAGTGTTGAATTGCGTTACCTCAAAACTCCATTCAAAAATTTAACATTTAAGATGGAAAAAAACTTTCCGTCCACCCTGTATTATCGCAGAGAATGCGAATTTTGCTTTGCTATAAATTGACTTATAACGCATTTATCCAAAGATGAGATCTAGCAAAGAATATCGATAACACAAGAAGGGGCAATTCAATACCTTCTCAAAGCCCCAACCTATATGCAATTCTCGAAAATACACCCATTAGATAAAGCAGGTCAGGACTACAACACTGTAAATTCTTATAAGAAATGTAGAGAGAGAAAAAGGCCGTGGTCGTGCGTATTTGTTATACTTGATTGACGGCAGCTCCATTGGGTTTATTTGTCTATCAAATTAGAATATTTGCATTTTTTAGCTGTCAACGCACAGCCAGGACATTAGAGTTGAATTATAACGTTTTTAATGTGAAACTGCTAGAAGGAAGTTGTCTTATTTTTTAGTTTATTTTATTTATGTATCCCTAGCCGGGTTAAAGGCTTCGGAACTTTTTTTCCCTTAATTATATTTATTTTTTTCCCGTAATCAGTTTAACCCTTTGCACTCCTTTGGCGCCGCTAATGCGCCATTCAGCTATTACTTAAACGAAATCTTGGAGTACAAAGAGTTAAAGTTTTTTGAACTTTTTATTTTATTTTATACTTTTTCGTTTTTAAATATTGTACTATAATTATATTTTTGAACTTTGGATTTTCTTCTTTTTCATTTGAAATCCCCACTCGATACTATAGCAAAACAAAAAATTTCAGAGACTCCCAATTTTTAGATGTAACATCCGTCATATTGACTTAGTTCGTATAAAATGTAGCCTATGTCACCCGGACCATAATAACGAATCGATTGACACCTGAGGCGTTAGGCGTTACGGTGGAACATACGTAAATACAAACATACATACATACATAAGTACATAGACTGCTAAAATTATAACCCTTCCTTTTGGCTTTGCCGTAGTCTGGTAAAAACGGCTCGAGTATCTTTTTTTGTATTAGATATTCTTTACCCATAGGCTATGATGTGCTTATTTTTCTGTCCGTTTTTAAGCGCGCATAGTACTCAAAGAGTTAATAAATAAGATTTATTAAAATTTAGAAGATTGCATTCATAATGTGTATTGTCAAAAAATATTTTGATTTGATTTGATTTGGTTGATAAAAAAGTTTTGTCGCAAAATTTTTAAATTTTTTTTATTACGTTTTGATGCAATATGACATCGAGCGATTTCGAAAATATTCTAGAATGTTTTCTACTCTTCCGCGTGAAAGGGTATAAAAGGGCGGGCATGCGTTCCAGTGGACAGAAATGACTTCGATCACGCAGGAGCAACTTCGGCCGATCATGTTCAGCGTGGTACGAACGCAAGCACAACTGCTAAAAATATACAGAATGCATTTCTCATCGAACAGTCCAGCGTTGGTTCAATCTTAAATCTGGAGATGCAAATCTTGAAGATAAGGAACTTTCTGGCCGGCCCTTGACTCCGCTGCATCAAAGTGAATCGTGAATCGGCATGAAAGCTGGATCTTTTATGATAACAGCATGCGTCCAGCCTATTGGCTTTCTATCGGAGAAAAACCGCCACAGCAAGCGAAATCTGATCCACACTCACGACAGATTTTGTTGTGTTGTTTCTGGGACGCAAAGGGAATGCTCTTTCGCAATTTTTTCCCTGCAGGCAAGGCGATCTCCTCTACACGATACATCGAGAATGTCCAGGAATTGACAAAAGCTATAAGAGAAAAATGGCCAAGATGCGCGACTGTCCACCTTATCCACGATAACGCGAGACCGCATGTCGCAAAGGAAACCCACAAAACAATCACTGAGCTTTACTGGAATACCGATCCTCATCCACCGTACTCTTCCGACATCGCACCGTCTGACTAACATTTGTTCAGACATTTGAAGTCATATTGGTTTAATAAAATTTTCAAAAACGTCGACGACCTCACGAAGGATGTGTCCAATTTCTTCGGTCACAGCCGCCGCAGTTTTGGGCAAAAGGAATTAACGACTTGCCTGGTCGAGTGTTGTAGTATTAGATGACGAATATATTGTTGATTAGAAATGTTTTGTATAAGTTATATGAATAAATAAATGCTACTGAAATTATTGCGACAAAACTTTTTTATCAACCTAATAATTCATATGCATAGTATTTATATAGTATATATAAAGTTTATGTTTGTTAGTATAAATTCAGCGTAGGTATTTCTAAATGCATATGATTAATTGCGAGAGATAAATAAATAAGGCGGTTAAATGCGCTGCTAATAGAGTTCATAGGAATAAGTGGAATATTCTATTTATAGCCGATGCTTTATGGAAACACATATTGCTAAAATTATTCACTGACAATGCATCTAAAAAAAACATAAATTGATTATAAGCGCCACAGATTGTCTGACCTGCAACAGCTTGCTCTCTATTCGAAATATTTTTAAGTTAATCTTGATCACACATTGTCAATGATAAACTTGTTTTTATTTTTACGGCTTTTCGAAGTCAAAATTCTTGATGAGCTTATTTTACTATAAATATCAAAGTGCTGATAAAAGTTTAATAAAGTGGATGAATTCAGGGGATTCTCCTGTACGATTGCTGTTCTGTCTTGCTTGCTACTTGCTCAACCCAAACATGTATATTTTTTAATTTTATTTGCTGAGTTAGGCGAATGCGATATTTGAGGTAGAGTTGAAGGTGTTTAGAATTCGCCTCGCAGTCACGCAATCGCTGCACTCACGGGCAACTAAGGTGATATCTTTGACGGTGATACTTTATCAGTCCCATAAAATCTTAGTCACCCGCGCTAGTGGCATTGAAATTTGCTCGCTGGTTTGTAACAATAAAACGAGTTTCTTGAGAGGACCACAAGAAAGGGGCTGGTTCGGAAAACATCAAAATAGAGCAACTGTGTGCGCAAACGAGAATTACCGGAAAAGTGTCGGCCTTGTAGTAGGAAATTTAATGAATGGCAGGCACAGAGCATACCACACGCAGCAGCTGAACACGATTTTCACGCGTCTGCTTCACTTTTACTCGACATAATTAAATGCGGCGTGTTCTCTCCTCTGTGGTAACTATTTTGAGACTCACAGATTCCTTGGGATGTCACCGCAAAATCAGAGCACTCTGACACCTTCTGCGAGGAGGTGAATGACACTCATTTCCGGGAACAGTGTGCAGATCCTGTTCAAATTGCGGGAAAGGTTCGGCTCTGTCGTGGCTGAACGAAATGCACTTTTGTCGCACTGTAAGTCCTCTAGCAACTGCCTAGTTCCTCACAGGAGTTGCGATATGCTCCAACTTTGCAACAGAACAAATCAATAGTCATCCGACTTCCGTCAACTCTACCACTATTCACCCCGATTGCGAAAAAGATTTTTTTTTTCCCTTTGGTGCATTGGGGAGTGTGAGATGCAGCGCAATATTCTGCCGCTGAACTTGTGTATTTGCACTATATTTAACCAAAAATTCTAAATATAAACTTGGAAATTCGTCGAAAACGTGAGAATAAAGCCCCAAACGTACCCAAAAAATTGGAACAACAGCTCTCGTGTTAGGAAATTTTTAGCTTTATCTGGGGCCTTGATGAGCAACTTCGACTTCCTTCTGCCATAAAAAATAGCGCACCGCGCACAAAATCACTTTATTTTTGATTTTAAAAATATACTCAATATTCACATCTTATCAACTATGATCACTTTGCGAATTATTCTAGCGTTATTAACTCGATATGAATTAACAAATTCCACTCGCTCGCTCGATATTACACCTCCAGTGTGTCAAATCGCCATGTTTACTTCTACGGAGAAACGTCAGAAAATTCTTCAATAGTGTTATACAAAGTGGGGTGAAAAATTGAACAACTGCCAGTGATGGATAGTGTGCTCAATTCTACAGGAAATCCGGGAATAGACTGCAAAAAGACCGGAAGACGGATGTTATTCAATCAAAAATTGGCTCAGAGGTTAACTCAAAGGAGGGATCACAAAACTCGCCCCATTTTTCCCGCCTTGCTTAGCCCTTGAAGGAAATGTTATAAATTCGTGTAACACAGCACAAAATAATCGTTATTATTACAAGCTGTATCCGGGTTTGATTTTACAGTTTACCCCTTTCAACCCTTAAAAATCGAGAGACTCTGTGAAAAGTATTATTATGTCAAAGAACGTGATAGGCATTGCATTTTAACGAAGAAAAAGAATTAACAACTTATTTTCACCTTATAGGGACGAATGAGACCATATTCATATGTATTTTTGAACGCTGAACTTGAATCCCAGGTCATAAAAACTGGCACACCCCCAAACTAATTTGCTAGAGCCAAAAAACACCCCCTGAATGGAATAAAAATGACATTAAGCTTCGAGAATAGTTGTTCGATTAGTGAATCGAATTATATAAAATTTCAGGTGTACCTACTTATACCTGATGCTTTTTTTTGGGAAATCTAAAATTCTATCGTGAAATAAAAGTTAATTTTTTCAACTTGCAGGGGGGATTGTGGCCAAGGGGTTGGGGATAGGGGGGTGGTGTTGACCGTTTTGGAAAGTGCTTCGAAATAGTAATTTTTTGAGATCGGTTTGGGGCCGCTGCGATGCGTAGAAAAAAAGATAAAAATACAAGAGCGGTTCCCATATAAGGAAAAATCCTGATTTACGAATCACCCTGTAACTGCCCCCCCCCCCCCCCCCCATACGATTTTAAGCTTGTCTCGGTCTGACCTTTCACCTCCTGCAATATTGACCTCCCACCTCTGAACACCCTGTATAAGTAGTCGCTTTTAAATTCCAATTTTATGCAATATTTTCCCGATTCAGATAAGTGAAAAAACTCAGCTAATGTCTCGCCCTACTGGGAAATTCACGGGACTATCTTTTGATGAATCCCAACATAAAGATGGCCTAAGTTGCTATACAGTTGATATACTCAATGATGTCTAGTTTGCAATCCAATAAAACTTTGAAATCATACTCTTCGGATGTTTTGCTGACGATTTATGAAATAAAAAAATAAAAACGATTTTTTGAACTGTCGAATGTGGTTTTTTTCCTTAAGACCTTTCATCTAGTAAACCATTTCGGCTCCTTATTTTACATGCTTCTCTTTTGAAGCCAATCAGTCAAAGACAAAATTTTGTAATTTAGCAAATTTTTATTATCCTATACTTTGAGTTAAACCAAGAACATTCATCAGGTTTTCCCGATACGTGGAGAGCAGAAGGGCATTGTTGTGGTTTATAATAGCGCTGCTGAAAGAGTTCTTGTGAAGTTCCTTAATATTAACAAGACACAGAACATTTTTCATTTCGGGAACGCTTAATATCATCTTAAGCTCCTGCAACTTCTCCCTGCCGTCATCTTTAAGACCCTCCAGGATAACCTCATGATCCAAAGATATGGTTAATTGCTGGAAAACGTTTGCCCACATGTGCCTGACAACAGAGACCAGAAAATGAGTCAAAAACAGGACGTTCTTGAAAACAATTCGTGTAGCATCAATCTCCAGGCACCTTGATATTATGGACAGAACAAATGTCCTCTCACGATCAGTGCCATTCTCAATTTCCGTAGGAAATACTTCTGTGGATTGATTTGTGATTAAAGATGTAATCTGGCAGCGTGATTTGTGGCAAGAAAGAGTTGTAATATCCATGCCGATCGTGGAGATTTTACTTCTCATGTGCATCAGATGTAAATTAGCAAATAGGCTGCTGTATACTTTTGCAATTGGCTTACCCAGATAGATGTTAATTTTAAGCTTCCGTGAATCTTCTCCCAGCTCCTCGGTATTGCGCTCATAAGGCCATGGTAGTTGGACCAGAAGTTCATCGAGTTGATCCCTTAACATTGCTATTTTTTCTTCCAAGCTCATAATCTTCACCTGGCACCTTTCCGTGTAGGACCCTCTGTGCACTTTTCTGTGAAATTCATAGTGCACAGTTGCGTGTCTCTTGAAAAGAATCGTTTTCTCAACGGGCAGTCTGCGGACTTTGAAGCGCCTAACGTATCTATCACTGACTAAACTTCGCAGTGTTTGGCAATATTGGATATCGTTGGGATCATCAGCCTCATAAGCTTCAATATTTGATTCTATCATTTCCGTTTGGAGGTTCATAAAGAAACGAACACAATCCCCATGCTGGGCAATGAAATCTTCGGGTATACACTCTTTAGAGAAGAGCGGTGGAATGTTCGGCTGGCCAACTTTTTCAATAATTTTTTGGATAACATCGTCATACCCTGGGATGTTCTTATTTAATCTTAAGCAGATAACGTAAGCCTCAGAGTTGCCACTTTTCGATGTTGCGGGCTTGTAGACGTGGACATCTCGGAAGAGGCAATTTAACAAAAACATGAGGGAAACTGATGTTGATTCGAATAGTGTGAACATCTTGACCACAAGCGACCCGCCTTCTGATAGTATACTCAGTGCTGCACATATTTCCGCGTAATGCAAGGGGAAAACAATCTCCTCCTGGCTCTCGGGGTTCTCCATACAGTCAATTGAGCCATCCGCTGTAACCAGGGTGACTTTCCCCATTTCCTTAGAAAGTCGTGCCATGTCCTCAATGTTTTCTCTGTTCATAATATTACCGGTGAAATCAGTTCCGAACATCCACCTGTCCAAGGTGTGGAGGATAAAACGATCGTCCGTAACCATGTTGCTCAGGGCGTTGCCCTCATAATACGGATTGAGGGTGGTGGACAGCCAGTTCCACTAAAAATAGTTTATATGAATACCTTCGGATCGAAGGACTATAGAGACCAACTTACATCTATATTGCTGTAAGTGCTCTGCATGTAATGATTCAGAGCCGCGATAAAAGCGCCGGGCGCTTCGCAAAGATGGACAGAGCATAGCTTTGGTTCTGACGCGAGTGGATACTGATGAAGACACTCGAAAAACTTACTCCAGCCTTGCGTGACGAATTCCGCCTTCACCTTGTTCTTGAGGTACCCAGTCACTTTTCCAGCGGGATTCCTTCTGTCCGTGTGCGAGCTCCAATTTTCAATTGGATAGTCGTTCAACTTGCTTTTTACTTCGTTTAGCTTCGTTTTCAGCTGCTGGAATTCATCGATCGTGTACTCCTGCGCGAAGAATTCACTTAAAGGCGGCAGCTCCCAGTTGGCCTTCTCGTATCGGAACTTCTTCTCGAAGTGCTTGTTTACGACTTGCTTACGAATATAAACGTTTTCTCGGTGCCTCGAGTAATAGCAAGCGTCGGTGGGATAATTCGAACTCATTTTTGTACAATATCGATGAGCTCTCAGGGTCTATTCTCATGATATGCAAAGATTTCAACGAAAGAACTCCCGATAAAACATTCTGTGACAATTTACGTCCTGGAGTTGTAAACAGAAATGAAGTTGGCCCTGCTTGGATATTAAGAGCATGCCTACCTTCCAGGGTCGTGCAAAGTAAAAGATGCTAGTGCTTTTAGTTTTGGTCAACACTGTATTTGGGTTTTTCAGCTAACTATTGAGGGGAAGAACCTTTTTATTTCTTACCCATTTTCCATTTCGACGGCAATCATTTGAGGAGAGAACTGAAGGAGATGACATGTTAGGAAAAAAGCGTGATGCCAGGGGCGGAGTAAAATACTTTTTACGTCTTAAACCTCATAACAAATAATTCCTCCGTTTTGTAACCACGTCTCTCCTTTGAAGGTGCTAAAATTTTAGTAAAATTAAAAAGAAAACGTTGTCATTAATAATATTAAAAAAGGTAAAACTGTAAGAGAAATTATTGAAATTGTGTATAAAAACAAGTTGACAGAATTTGATATAACAAAGAGGTTCAAACTAACTGGCAGAATCGAAAATAAAAATAAAAATTCTCAAAATAGAGGAAAAATAACTGGAATAGATGAAAGGTTTATTTTACGGGAAACAAAAAACGACCATCTCTTGTCGGCTGAGATGAAAAAAAGACGGAGAAAATATATACGTCCATTTTTGAGGAGCAATAATTTGCATGGGAGAGTGGCCCGTCGACCAATATCAGAAAATAATCACCAGCTTAGTTATCAGTTCGCTAAAGAACATTCTTTTCGTTTTGTTAAAATAGAAAATTTACGGTGCTTCATACTCTAGTATGCAATTTTCGAATAAAACATTTATGTTTAATTATTTATAAAAAATTTTCCAAGAAAAAATTAAAAAAAAACCCTTGGTCAGACTATAAATATTACATTATTTTACAGGATTCTTCTTCATTTTTCAGATTGGATAATTTGTGGTGAAGTTGTCATGCCGAAAAGATTTTTATCAGTAGTTCATTTAAATTCATAAAAAAATGATGTTAATATTGAAACAAAATAGACATTGTTCCCTTCAAGGTACTCTCCATCAACCGCAACGCACTTATGCCAGCGCTTGATCTAATCTTCGAAATATTTTTGATACTCCTCTTTCGATATGGCTATCAGGGCCGTCTTCGATTTGTTTTGCCCAAAAATCCGATCTTTTTTGGTGAACTGCTTCACGCAATCGTCACATAACACCCAAATAATATTCCTTAGTAACTGTCTTACCTTGCCGCAAGAATTGACGATGCACAACACCGTTGTAATCCATGAAAACCCTGAGCATCGCCTTCTTTTTCGAATGAAAACGACGTGGTTCATTTTTGAGCGGCATTCACTCGTTTGATATCTGGATTGCATGTCATAATCATAAACTCTTTAGTAATTATGCAAATGAATGTTGGGACGGATTCAGCCATCGAAATCATGTCTTTCGCGACGTCAACGCAGTCCCTTTTTTGTATGAAATTCAGTTCTTTCGACACCAGCTTTGCAGCGACACGTCTGAAGCCCAACCAAAATAGTTTGAACGTATCCATAAGCCAAAGTTCAAATCATCTGCCAGCTCACTAATGGTCAATTTGTAGTTTTCGGCAATCATTTCTTGAGTGTTCGTGCCACACATAAACGTTTATTTTTGTCGTTGCCGAAACACTTCTCCAATATTTCCAAGGTCTTCACATCGTTCAATCCGTTTTTAACACAACAATTAATACAAACTCTTTGATGCAAAGTCGATTCCATTTTTAAACTCGTACAAATCGAAACAAGCACAGATCCGGATGTATTCAAGACGGGTCACTTTTTATAAATATGAAGCTATAACACTGCAATTTGGCGGGAATATCAATGACAGATGTGGTAACCTTACAAAAAAAAAAAAAAAAAAAAAAAATAATATCGGGTGACTGTCAGCACCACACGGTGGCCTTCCTGAAACTTTTTGATCAAGGTGGTAATGTGCTTTGGTAATACCTGTAATGTTTGTTAACTTACACGCTTATTAGATTAAAGATCTTCACCGGTTCCACTGAGCCCTCATTCATCACTTTAACTCTATTCCATCATAAGTTCCAAACTATTTAAACTTAATAATTAATATGCATTTTTCATCCCATTTAAAAAAAAATCACATTTACCAATTTTTGAAAGCTTTGACAATTTGAACCCCGAAATGCGAGGGGAGGAGAGGGGTGATTTCATTGGAATGATCGAAGCGTTCATAGCAAAATATAATTTGATGAAGTTTGTCCTTCACCTTTATATTGTGTGTTAATGAAATTACAGGATGTTAAAGAGTACTTAAGCACACAAAATTAAATTTTTCTCCCATAATTTTTGGAACTGATATCTGAGAAAAAATAAATCTACTGATTAAGATCTTCCATATGAGCTGTATTTTAGTCCTGTACTAAACAAACAATTTCACAAGTCCAACACCCCACATATTTTGCCAATCTCCTTTTGTACAGATAATAATATGTATGTATTATACATATATTTATGTACATATTTATTGAGCAAAAAGAAAAATCAACACATTTTTTTTAGCAATGCAACAACATAGTGCCAGTATAATACAGGATATTGTTATTGATGGTGAAAGTATCTCGAAGAAATTACCTAAAAATAAAAAAACCAATCAGTTTTATAGTCATGTAAACATTATCGCATAGTTAAGCCTATTATTATTATTATTATTATTATTTTTAGGGGTGACCCTCATGGTGGGCACTGCGACCAAACGGTCTTTTGTGCCGAAGCCCCTTTACAGTAAAAGACGATCTGCTACCCTAAGGAACGCCAGAAGGTCTTTTACAGAAGATGAACGAGCTTCAGCCGAGTCCAGGAACTCCTGACCGAAGATCTTTCTTCTTAACCGTGCTAAAGCCGGACAAGCACACAAAATGTGTGATGTAGTTTCGTCGTCTTCAAGACACAGACGACAATCCGTCTCATTTGACAGACCTATTTTATATAGGTGCTATCTTAGCCCATGGTGGCCAGTTAGGTAACCTACCAACAGTCTGAGATCCGCTTTACTCAAAGCATTGATTTCAGTGTAGGTATAGGGTCTGACGAGCTCTTTAGCTTGCCGGATCCCAGGGAAGTTATCCCAGTGTATGTGCTGTAGATTCCTGACCCATTCTTCTATCGCAGCTTTGGACGAAGACCAGCCAATGCTGCAGAAGGGCTCAGGACCCTTGAATCGAGAAGATGAACCTTCCCTGGCAAGTTCATCAGCAACCTCATTTCCCTCAACGCCGTAGTGTCCCGGTACCCAACAGAGGGTAACCCTGTTGGAAGTCGCTAAGTGTTGAAGGGTATCAAAGCATTCTTTAACAAGTCTAGACGAGAAACGCCATGACGAGAGTGCCTTGAGGGCCGCTTGGCTATCGGAGAAGATAGTGATATTGGCACCTTTAAGTCTCTTGTTAATATTGAGAAGGGCGCAGGCTTCAATGGCATGGATTTCAGCCTGGAAAACGCTGGGCCATTTGCCCATTGCTATCGAGACCTTGGTGTTGGGTCCATAGATAGTTAAGCCTAAAGGAATGCGATTTGATTGAATTATGAAAATAAAATAGGAAGTTTTGGCAAGTTATGATTACTCAAAAAAAAAAAAAAATTGTACTTTACTCAAATATGTTTTTAAAAGTATGTTCTTTCAGTAAATAAATTAAAGTTTTTGTTCTGGATTCTAAACTAATTATTCAATCCTACCTGGAACATGTGAATTACATTACCATGCTAATTCTCCTCTAGGTTTTATTAAGTGTTGGTCTAAAGAGATTTATAACCTCTAGGTGTTGAAGTCATTGTTTTGTACGTTTGTCCATCCTATATTGGAATATGCGTCTGCTCATCATGTTTCTCATGTGGAAGTAGTTCAAAAAAGATTTTGAAGCTATGCCCTCTCTCAATTCTCTTGGAGCGATAAAGTCCATCTCCCTTCTTATGAAAATAGGCTTTTAGGTATGTCCATTTTAACTAAACGCAGGGAGTCTCTTGTAGAATTATTCTTCCGCGATACTGCATCTGACAATGTAGACTCCTCTTCTGGGCCATATTAATGTAAATGCTCGTCCTCGCTTCATCAGAGCACATGACTTCGTCTACCCTAGCTTTATAAAAAACACAATGGATTTCATGGACCGCTTTCAACCACTGCGAGGTGCCACAATAACTATTTCGATTTAATAGACTTTAATCAATCTAGGGTTGTAATTAAGCGTAATATAATTAATAGTTAATTTACTTAACTGTTTTTCCTTTTTCTTCTCTTGTTGTACTATAGTATAATAAACTCAAATAATAACTGTAGGTGTCTTGAAAAGCGAAATGGATAAAAACTCAGTAATTAGATCAGATGTTCACAGCTTCTTTCTGGCTGGTAGTATGGGAACATCATGAATTGTAATATATGTAATACTTACGAGGTACTTCTCTAGAGAGTTTATGGCTGTGGGCTTTTACCTGAAAGAAGTTATTGTGTAATTACGTTCCACGAAAATCACACATGCGTGCAATCACTCATCAGGTATTTGAGCACTTCCTTTCATTTTCTTCGCACCGAAGTGCCTAAGGGTGAAATTAAACGGAATAAAGTGATGAATACAAATTACAAAAATATTTGCTTTAGTGAGACTTTTGGGAAAGCCTTTTGCTTCAAGTAGATATAATAGAGGTGAATTATTTTGGTATAAAGAAAACAATAGCAAACTACGCTGCTAGTGTATTCAAGGGAAATAGACGAACTTGATTGAGGTAAACGTAAATTAGATGAGGCACGGCACGGTAGAATCCTCCATCATTAAGTAATTTGCCACTTTCACCGGACATAACAACGCTACCCCACTGATACATTTCGTATGAATTCAATAAATACGAAACGAGTTCCACGGAGTCCCAATGGCGTGGCCACAGTCCCTCAAGGGCTATCTAGAGCACCATGTCGGTGTTGGTGGACCCCCACTTCATACTTAAATATTCAGTGGCTCAACCCTTGGCAGTTCCACCCCCAATGTAAAGGTAGGTCGCCTCAAGCAGAACACTATTCCATAAAGTCCAGACCGAATTCAGCCTGTGAAGTTGGTACATTTAAGCTGGAGGTCATTTCGACTGTAATTACCCAGGAGGATATTGCGGGCTATCAGCCGCTGTATGCAGTAAATGGTCCCGGAGTTGCTCATGCTGTGGCAAATAATGTTCGTGTACAGCTGATATGCAATACAACCTGGTCGGGTTGTTTGGCTCCACAGCCACTGTTTTACAGCATTCACATAAATTTTTTAGCCTTCGTTTTCTGCATTTTGCCCTTGCTAGTATTCGTCCTCCGGCACTCATGTTTAAATTAAATTCAGGCCGAACTATGGTTTGTATAGTCGTGCATTGTCCAGTGAGGCGAAATAATGCTATCATTTGTGATAACTTTCTTCCGCAGGATGTTTTGCATTATTTGTAAGCATTTTAATTTGTCCCAGATACACGATTACGGCTTACATTTTTTAACAAACATTTTAAATATGAATATGAGAATGGATAAGCATTCTTGCTTTATAAATTACATTATAATACGCTCATTTTGTGATTCAATTAAAATACCATTTTCTCTGGTAATTAAAACTGCTTATCAATTACTAGTCTTCAAAGTTTTTATGTAAAACTTTTACAAGGATTCGATGAAAATGGATTAAAATTAAGGAAAATGTATGATGAAATAGAGCTATATCCAAAATATGTATGTATAAGTAAAGAATATGTTTGCTTGAAATTAAAAAGCTTTCTAAAATTTGGATAAAATAGTATAAGAAGTCTATACATTTATTTATAAAATTTAAAGTCATACATGTTTATACATTGCCAGTCTGGAAATAAAGCTGTCGCCTTTCTTATGAAGGAGGAGAAGTTCTTCGATTCTATTATTTGCTGCTATTCTCAGCTCACCATGTTTTTTGTTTCCTTGTAGAATAGAGCATGAATTTTCTACATGTTATAGGAAAAATAAAAAACTTTATTTAAGAAATGATTTATTTGAAATTTAATTAAAATTTTTGGTTTAATTATGTAAAGTTTGGGAGCTTATTGTAGATGTGAATCATCGAACTGATAAATACACAGCGCAAAGCATTTCTTTAATAGATGAGAATTTCCTAGGTTGGTGGAAGCTCCTCTTAAAATTGAGTAAGTGATTTACATTATTCATTTATTTTTTCATCCAGCCATTACTACAATACTTAAAAAATACTTGCAAATGCCATCTACGAGATCCCGACTTGAGGCTGTATTTTTTACCCATTTGGTCCACTATCTACACCAAATTTGGTGCTATTGTAAAATAAGATAGTTTCATGCACCTTTTTTTTGGTTTTATTCAATTTTTGCGGAATTATGCTTAGAACTGAGCAGAAGCACTTTCTTAGTTGATTTAGTTTTATATATTGCTAGAGCGCAATTATTAGATGTATGTATAAATTGAACTACAAAATGTAGGCATATTACCCTTTGCCAGTCGAAGAAAACGGAACCCTTGTTTATCTGTTGTCTGTCTGTTTGTCCGTTGTCGGTCTATTTGTCCGTCAATAGCCCTTTTCTCAGAAACTGCTAGAAGTATCGAGTTGAAATGAATACCAAATACTACCAAGTCTACAGCCTCTCATAATCCTGTAAAAAAATTCAATTTTCTGACTCCAAGCAATAAAAGGATTTGGCCTTTCAACTTTTTTTTTTCTACTAACAGACTAATTAACTTACTGACTGACACATCAAAACTTATAGGTTACTTCCCCTTGACCTAGAATCTTGAAATTTGGCACGAAGGAACGCTAAACATTAGTCTAGCTAGAATTCTAATTCTATGTGGAATTTTTACCTTTTTTTGCAATTTTTTTCACGAATTTCCATATAAAGTAACCCAAAAAATTCTTAACAACCTTTGTAACGACAAAAAAAAACTTTCGCCTTATTTCTGTGTGTACAAAAAACGGGGGAATACCCAAAAATGCAAAATAAAATTCTAACACTCAAAACGACGTAAAGTGATAAGAATAGGGAAAGTCATTGGAGAGAATGCAACTGTATTAGTATTCGGTCAAATTATTTGAAAATATTCATAGTAGCCTACAAAATTATGAAAATTAGTACTAAAAATACAAACCGTTCATTTTGACCGGTTGGCATGAACATACATATCTCAGAAAAATGGAGAAACTTTGAAATTTAATTTAAAGTAAATAATTTATGAGTAAATGTGTAAAACAGTCTTTTTGACCGGTTAGTATATCTAGTGTTAAAGTACATTGTTTTATAAACCCAAGTTTTCGAATTATCGTAACATCAACAACATAACCCCACTCTCATTGTACGTACGTATGCACGGATTTGTACAGCAAAAATTTAAAAATCGATCAATCTGATCCAGAACTATTTTGAAGTATGACCCGAAACGTTAAGTTAGTTAGTCATCTAGGCAAATTTTAGGATTCAGCATTGAAAGTACGTAGCAGTAGAAAGGAGCTGGGGCTTTTCGTATGCAGTTTATTTTTTTAGGTTTTTTTTTTTTTAATTATATATATAAGACCACGCCAAAAATATATTAAACTGTGTATCTAAACCTTGAACAGAGCAGACAAAAAAAGGTGGTTGGGTGATGAAGTGTTTTATGTTTAAAAACTCTTGATCTTCTTCCTATAGACCAATTTATATGAGTTGCAGAACATTTATCATTTTCACTTCGTGTTAATCCTCTATAAAAATATGAAATAGAATCGCTATTTTATTTCCTAATTTCTTATCCGAGTATTATATTTTCAGTAAAAAATATAATTTTCTCTCTTAATAAATGTAATGTAAGCAACATTCTTAAACCTTATTCCACCAAGTCTAGGACAAAACTGATGCAGAAAATGACAAACACTCAAAACACTACAATTTATAAAAAGAATCTTATAGAGTTTGTGAAGCAATAACGCATTTAGGTGCGCAGAATCAACAGGCTAGCGTCGAACACGAAGGCAGCTAAATTAAACATTCGGTTCGATGGAGATAGGGCCCACTATAAAATTTATAGATCAATTTTTATACATATGAATGTTACTTTAATACGATTCTCGTATAAATTTAACACAAAAAATGTATTCACGATTTTATTTCGTACTGTGTAGTCATTTTATCGTATTGGCATGAAATTTATATGTTTTTAGAATTAAATTTATATGTATTCTCCTCATGAAAAATATATTTATAAGAATCCATTCATAAAAATTTCTGATATAATTGGAATTTATTCCAAATATACATACATTATATGAAGGATTCTAAATTTCATGATTTAATACCTCGTAATTTATTGAAAATATACCAACATTTTTTAGTGTATACGAAATTAGTTGTCACGGATGACAGGGAGAGTGAAGAAGACACTTGTAGATTTTACTCATGCTAAATTGTGTTTAATTTGTCGAAGTTCCTTGAAATCTTTGATATTCAAGAATTACTTTATCACTACTTTTTAAAGAGACCTTTGTCATATTTTACTTCATAAAGTTAGCTTTAAAACAGCTTTAAGATGAAATATTCCATTTTAACCTGAGAAATATATTATTATTTTTGTGAACATCATATATTGCTCCCTAGGGAATAAATGAATCCCCGGATAATGCTCGTGAAAAATGTTGTAAACCGTAGGAGCAATTATTCTCCCTTAGTTCTGGTAGCACCTAGCGTCCATTCCTACGGAGGAATTGTGCCCTTTTATATCCCCATGGTAAGGCGAACTTTACGCACCCTCCATAAAACGGGTACAAAATGTTTCCCGACTACAAGCCGCCCGTTATGGATCCCTTGTTTTCAAATCTTCTCCCCGAATTAACATGAAAATCTTTGTGTATCGTTGCCAAAAACTGGGGAATTCTCCTGTTCTAAAAATGTTATCTTCGCAACAACTCCTTTAAGGAGTCGCCTCACCATCACGCAAATTTCATATTGACGGCGGAAGAGAACGCAAGACTTAATTTCAATTACGTTTCTTGTCCTCGAAGACAAGCGAAGAGGACGATAGAAGCCCGAAATTGCTCCGTTTTGGGTGCGTTTGGATCAGGACTGACTGCCTAATGTCTACCGCACCCCGAATACGACAAAGCATTTTGATATTCCCGCCATTCTCCACTCTCATTGTTTTCATGACTACTGAAGGAGCCGGCTAAAGTGACTGAAGCACAACAGGTGCTTTGGCAATTTTAATAAATGGTTGTGTGCGCAACATGCGCGTCGATGTGCAAGAATAGATATTATGTCGCTATAAAGTCTTTTAATGCGTGAAGCCAAGGCGGAGCACATTTTGAAAGGATCTGAATCCCATGAAATGGGTGTAAACTCTGTTCTGAATTTTGTCAGGTACCTATCTAAGACACACATTGTTACGGATTTACTGATGGTGTGCCTTCAAAATAGCAGGCCAATCTTTTCAATCCTTTTAATTTTATGATGTAGTACTACTGTACAAATATAGAATATTGAATATGGATTTGGGAGGAAGAAAATAATATACAGGGTGTTCAGAGGTGGGAGGTCAATACTGCAGGGGGTGAAAGGTCAGACCGAGACAAGCAAAAAATCGTATGGGTGGGGGGGGGGGGGGGGGGGGGCATCTCGCACCGTTTGGCAGTTACAGGGTGATTCGTAAATCAGGATTTTTCCTTATATGGGAACCGCTCTTGTATTTTTATATTTTTTTCTACGCATCGCAGCGGCCCCAAACTGATTTCAAAAAATCACTATTTGGAAGCGCTTTCCAAAAAAGTTTACACCACCCCCCTATCCCCAACCCCTTGGCCACAATCCCCCTGGAAGTTGAAAAAATTAACTTTAACCTCAAATAAGCAGTCAACTATCGGATAAATCTCTGAAAGAATTTAAAAATTTCCAAAAATTACTTGAATTGAGTGTCATATCCTTTCAATACATTCCTAACTCAAAAGGAGTAAGCAGCTTTTGCATTCCTTTTAGCCGTTTTAGTATTTTTGAACATGTGACGTTAGTATAGATCCAAGGGAGATTCAAAAAGTTTAAATAATTGTTCATAAATCAATTAACCCTTTTAGTGCCAACGGGCCGATCTATCGGCCCACGGTCCTTATGTGAAGAGTGCCACGGGCCGATTCGGCGTAGTGGCCCGGCCGGCAGGCCGAGCTGCCTACGAGCGCACGCGCAGAGAGACTCTTGCTTTAGTCCTTATCTCCAATACAATGTAGACCACACCACGCTTGTGTTTATTTCATTTAGTCCTTATCTCCAATAAATACTAAAATTTTCCTCCTTATAAAGCTATTTATATGAGCGCGCATATTAAATCGGCCCGTGGCATTTCTCGCATGTACTCCATAAAACGCTTGGCACTAAAAGGGTTAAACCACGTTCTTTCCCAAAAAAGTTACTTTTGCACGATTGTTTAAATCCATAATTCACTGAATTACATTATATATTTTCGGTTTTATGTTTAATTCAACTATTTCATATTATTTGTGCAATTTAAAGATA
This sequence comes from Dysmachus trigonus, assembly GCA_949715965.1. Classification (NCBI taxonomy): domain Eukaryota; kingdom Metazoa; phylum Arthropoda; class Insecta; order Diptera; family Asilidae; genus Dysmachus; species Dysmachus trigonus. The sequence goes on along the minus strand of OX454319.1, from coordinate 49,333,798 downwards.
TTCTTAAAATTGAATAATCTACTCAAAATAATTATTAAATTTTATTAATATTGAAACGAGTATAACCCTTTACACCCGAAGGTACACGAAAGTGCGGGTAACACTTACTATCGTGCGCCTTGTAAATTACGCAGGCCTAACTATCGTGAGGGCAGCTTTTCAGAAAATGGCAAAATGCAGGATTTTCTTTTATTATATTTATTATTTTCCGTAGTCACCTAGATAATTTCTCAGTTAATTGGCTTTTGGGAAATTCTCAACCTTTTTCTCTCGGGTGTAAAGGGATAAAAAGTCTCTATTTTATGTAGCATTTGCATGCATTTTTGGGAAAGCGAGAATAAATTGATTTTATGTTATTTGGAGTGTTAGCCTAAATTGATAGGATAGGGCAACATCTTATGTTTTGAATCAAATTAAGTAAAATTACTTTAGTTCCCAAATATGTGGCTACCCAGAGTTTCGAAACAATATCAGTGATTTTATAACAATTAAATGTTTTTTTAAATACAAATTTTGTGAAAGAAAATGAAGAAAGTAATCATTTTATTACTCTTGTAAGTCTTATACATATTTTCCCATCCCATACAGACGCAAATCTTCCTGAAATTAAATAGATAATTATTATTTAAAAACGTTTTCTTACCATTGCTATTAGTAAATAATTTTCTTTTCAAATTATCAATGGAAAAAAATTGCTCCAAATACCTTTTTTGTATTCTTGTTTCATGTTTTTTTTTCAAAACTAGAATCTTAATTAGAATAAAATGACTTCTTAGAAAAGACAAATATTTTATTCGGTGGTAAATAAATATTTTTTCCATTTTGGTTTGAAATTAACATAGAATCATTCGAGATTACCGTAGGAAAATTCTTAAAAAATACAAGTAGTTATCTATACATATATTTATATGTATAGGAAGTGATAATATCTTCAGTATATTATTTTTTTTTCGAGATAAAAGAAAGTGTTATTTGATTACTAAGTCATTTATTTTATTATTTAATAAATATGCATGTTTTGATTAGGGCTAGATGTTGCGCTATTTCTGAAGAAACATAGACGACAATATCATTTAATTTTAAATATTTAGTTCTTCATTATTGAATGTATTACGCTTACTGACCGAAATTTAAATTTTTTATTATATTTATATTATTATAAAGTTATCATTCAATTCAAAACAATTACTCATACATTTATAATACAAGAGTCTCGCTTGTATTGGATATATTATAATTAGCTTTACGTTTGTGATCCTATTGTAAATAGATGTTCAAAATTGTAAAATTGTATTGTATCAAATGTTATTTATAGTTTCTAAGTATCTATGCGTAAGAAAAAAAGTATCGGATTCCAATAACTCAAAACATTCAAAGCATAGGCTGTCCTCTGTAAACTGGTGAGCCTGATATTTGGTAAGCAGCTCTCGTTTCTGTGGGCATCCTCATTGAATATGTAGCCGGGCGAAGGGCCCTAGCAGAAAACAAATGTTATCCTGTCCGGAACCGCAGTGACCATTGGTATCTCCTCCGGAAGTGCCCCAATGATTGAGTATCCCTTCCTGTGCGAATTGAGCAGAAAATCGTTCGCTTGTGTCCTGTAACGAACACTTCGTCGCTATCCCTTAATGATGATTTGAAAAGAAGAGCAAGACAATAATGTCCAGCTTCGTGTCAGTTAATGGTCGAGTAAGCTGATTGTATTAATAAAGATTTTATGAAATCGAATTTATCTTATTCCTGTGAATGAATTCCCCAATGATAAAAGGTACCTATATATTGTAAGTTGTGTTTCAATGTAATAATTATCTCATTACCTTTATATTAAGACATAAAGCCGTAACACCAAGTAAATACATATTATATACTTTTGGATCACCCTGTATATTATACTAGCAGACCCGGCCAAGCGTTGCTGTGGCTAAATAGCTATAATACGTTGAATTAATTTTATCCTAATCTTTTTAATACTGTCAAATAATATTCACTGATAAAGATAAAAACCTTTTAGCTGGTTTAAAAACCTATGGGATTGAGAATGGAACGTTACGCCAAATCCAAATTTAAAAGTGTTCGGTAAAGAATTTAGGAGTGTTAATATTTTTATTTAATACATCTCATATTTAACTATACGGCGTAAGTTTCCACAAGCATGCGATGATTTTATATATATTTCTCGATACGATATATCTGTATATATTTACTAATATATTTCTCGATACGGTATATCTGTAAAATATACTTCTCGATACGGTATATCTGTACAAGCGTATTAATTAAATTACTCTCATCAATTTCGCAAATCAATGGTTTTTATGAACTTAAGTATGTATTTGTGTATACAAATATCTATAAAACTTTTACATATTCACAAATCGATAAAAAAACATCTTGTGAATCAGAAAAACAAGTAAAAATATTTTTCAAGCAAAAAAAAAAAAAAGAAAAAAAGTGGAGCTAATCAATTTCAGGCGAAGCTTTCAATTGCCTGAATGCCCTTCTAGGAAAAAAATCATAACGAAGGAATTTCATTAATCAAGCACAGAGCTCATTCAAGAAAACTTGGGGTAATCAAATAAGCGCACCAATACATAGCAAGGGGAGTCCTGAAAGAGGCGTAAAGAAACGCATGGTCTAATTTGCAAAACCAACATAGCTGCTCGTTCTCCGGCGGCCGCCATGCAAGCGAAAGGTCATCTTCCACGAATTACTGCTAAAACATCATTCACATCATCCCTACAACTCGAAAAGACAAACATAAGAGGGAACTCGCCCTGGAGCAAGTTCTCTCTCCACTTGGTCCAGGAAACCTTTTAGTTGTTTGCCTCTAGGTAAAAAAAGTTTCCTATTCTTTGTACGCAAGAGAAAGCCGGGAACTGAAGATTCCCCAACTGCCCTCATTTTTGGGCTAAACCTCGAAACGAGTTCACAAATTGGGGAGCCTGGAGGACCGGAGCCGGGGATAAAGTAAAATTCCTAATTTTTTTCTAAAGCCTGAACGCTTCCCTTGGGGAGCGATATAGAGGGAGCCACCACCTCTCTTGGAATTGGAAAGAAATGAAAACAGAAAATTATTCATCCCTTGCTTCGTCCCCGCCACCAGTCGAAGTGAAACGATTGCGCGCCAGTACAAAGGATTTGCCCAAACAAGAGCTTACGGACTTTGAAAGCAGTTCATGCATGCATGGAGAAATTGGCTAAAATTCCAGTTTACTATTCCAAAGAAATTTTATAACTAGCGAAAACATTCTCTACTATATAATTACATGAGAGAGGGCCTCGAATGGATGACTGGGAAGTGACGCATAAAAAGGATACTGTGCTGCACCCCCCACATAAATTTCATCCTTTTATCTCTGCCCCGGGCACTCGAGCGGAATGCAACCCTTCATTCGATTCTTCATAGAATTGTTTTTATGGTTTGTCCTTGTCTAGCTCTGTCGCAGTAAAGCCAGCCTCAAAACACGAACCAACGCAGAATTCTATGGTATCCAAAAATACTTGAAGGGCTGTCCAAATCGGATTGTTTCGTGTTCCCGAACAAAGATGAATATTTTTCCTGTTGGGGCCAGGCGAGTTATTATTTTGCGAAATAAATCTCACTGGCACAAGCCTTCACTGAGAGCGAACCAGCGCAGAGGGCGGCTCTGGTATCAAATTTTAACAAAAACAGCACACGAGGACGATGACATTGTTAAGGCTCTATATAGATGCACTTAAAATCCCTCGAGAATTTATTTGCATTCCATCTAGATCCACGATGAATAGGCATCAAATGAATGAAGTACAAAACTGGGGTTGACACATAAAATATCCCAACAGAATATTCAGAGAATGGAAATTCATTTCTGTAGGGGCAGCATTAATAGCAAATATACTTTTTAAACTTCTATAAAAATCATTTTCCAATCATAGATGTCACTTTTCAATACAATAAAATCTTTTTCAGATTGTAAAGTTCTAACATTTTAATTCAAAGAAGTCTTACTTTTTTAAATGAATTCCTCTAACTGAAATTAATATATTATTAGGCCCAAATGTTACGCTTCCAGTCAGTTATAGTATACCATATGAATCATTTCAAGTTAACAAATGGGCAGGTGCTTAAATTGAAAATTAGGACATGTTTGAATTAAACATTTTTACCTATTTCAGTTAAATATTTCAACTTATTTCAAATGAAAATAGACAAAATTGTGCATTCGAATTATTTAAATTGAAGTAATCTTAATCTTAATTAACATTTTAGATCACTTGAAGAAATATTATTGGTTACATTAAATTGCTATTAATTTGTTTGTTTAACTGACCTGTAAGTAACATTTTAAAGAGTTTAGTTGATTTTATAATTGTTGTTCTAAGAAAAATAATCTGTAATCGTAAGAATTTTTATTACATTAAATGATTCTAATAGAGAAACTATTAATGAAATTGGCCTTTTCTTCATTATTAATAGTACAATCAGATCTTCAATTGCCATTCCACTTGCTCGCAAACATTCATGCATTTATGTGCCCCTACGATGTCAAAGGTGTTTGCATTTGTAATCTAAAAATGTAATCATGATTACGATTGCATTTCATCAATCATTAATCGCCTAAAACATACAATTGGCAAGCATCTGTCGACGCCTTGTCTCTACAGATCAGCACGGTTTTCTTCAAGGTCGTTCCACTTCCAGAATCCTTCTTGAATTTGTCCCTTTCGTTATTGAGGGCTTCCAGAAGGGACTACAAACTGATTGCATTTATACAAGGCTTTTGATAAACTATCTTATTCTAAACTAAAACTAGAAACTCTAGGCTTCTCCTCATTGCTTATCAATTGGATACGCTCATACCTGTCCAACAGGACCTATCAGATTATTTTTTGGAATGAAATTTCTAGACAAATATTTGCTACGTCAGGTGTACCGCAGGGCAACCATCTGGGCCCGCTCTTATTTATTTTAGCTATTGACGACATTAACATATTTGCTTAAAGGTTGTAAAATCCTAATTTATGCTTATGACATGAAACTATTCCGTTATACGAATAATATTAACAACTGCCACTCGGTTCAAAGAGATCTGAACACATTCCAAACGTGGTGTGTTAACACTAATCTAGAATTAAACATTAATGAATGTGAAATCTTATCCTTTTTTAGAGACCGCAACTCCCTAAGTTTTGATTATAGTCTTTCGAACGTTACTCTTAGACGAATTCACTCTGCCCGTGACTTAGGCGTTTTCCTGGATTGTAAGCTGGATTTTGCTGAACATATAAATTGCATGGTGGCAGGTGCCAGTACTATGCTGGGGTTCATGAAAAGATGCTCCCGTAAATCTGCATGAACATGACTGTATACAAACAGCTTTACTCTTCCTTTGTCCAGTAAGTAAAGTTTGGTCTCCGTATTACCAAGTTCACATAGACAGCATCGAATATGTCCAACGGAAATTTGTCCATTTCGCCATTAGAGAATTGCCACGGAGCAATCCAGTTATCCACCCTCCTTACAACGACCATTACCACTAAACCATTAAACTTTTTTCCCAGAAATTCAACCCTTTGGAGATGTTTGATCGGTCTGGGACTTTGTGAACAGGAACACATGTTAGGCTTGAAAATATTTAATAATGTAAAGACCAAAATTCTTTATATTGCTAGCAAAACGTCAAATTTCGTTGTAAAAATCGCTGATAAAACGCTAGAGATAATACAGTTCTTAACTACTCAAGAATATAAGATACGTATAGAACAATTTTTGTCGTCCACATTGTATTTTAGCTCATTTCTACAGGCATGTTTTTGAAATCAAAGGACAGCGTTATTACGTCGACATTGATCGAATTGCTAGGATTGTGTTTTGACCGTAATACTGAAAATTATATGATATGTACAGTTAAATAAAATATTATAAGTTGGGTACCCACTGTACGTAAACGGATGTTAAACTAATATTTATACTCAGAGTACACTCGCATATAAATTTTTTATGAACATTTTGTTACTTGAGTAAAAGTACTCATGGCTACATGGTTAACTATATGGTATGTGCGTTAATTGAATGCTTTTAGCTTATTAATACTTAAAGTTAGCAGACTAGGGTAGCTTTAATGTAACGCGTGGTCGATACCCTCAAGTGATAAATGGTCAATTTGAGACGGAATCGCCATCAAACACAATAGCCTTTGTGGGTTTCCGGGGAAACATTCTGAGCAAGCACAATTTTGCCCTATTTGCTGGATAAACAAGGGATACCTTGAAGGGACGTCAATCGTCGTGAAAGAGAGCTCAAACCAGTCGACTGTTGGCAAACAAAACTAATTAAAAGCAGCATAAGTGTCATTTTAATTAGAACAAATGGCAGCTATTTCGTCTAGTCGCAGGTGAATATCACATCACTACCTGTTACAGGTACGCTTCCGGCATTACAGCTGGGACTGTATTAATTTAAAACCCTTGAGTTACAGTGTATATTCTTTTCGTTATTGCATCCCTAAGTATGCAGAGTGCTCCTGTAATTTACGCCATTTAACTCCTTTTAGCTCAGTAAAAGTGCCCCATTACCGTCTAATCTACTGTCCACCCATCAGAGCGAAATTAACCAGGCTCCCGCTCCAGTTCCTGACGTCTTTTTTTCTGGCAGTGTAGTCCTCATGAATTGGTCCCTGGGAAATAGGAAGTGATTAAGTATAATACTAATCTCAGATAACGTGCCCTTTGAAAGAAGGCAAGAAAATTAGATAAAAAGGCCTAGCAGGAAGTGAAACGGTGGCCTAAGGGTAGCATGACATTAAGTTATTTTTACGCTCACTTCGGAGCCCTTTAATTAGCTGGATTTCTAATGAACGAAATATATTGTTCCTTATTTCCTTTCTAATAACTCTATTGTGGGAGGTTTAAGAGACAAATCAGCATCTTTACTAATTAGACTCTAATTTTATGAAACGCGAAACGTTGTTTTTAATAACAAATTTATCCTTTTATACATCTGGCCAATAACTCAAATTTTAAATCTATGTACGAAATTCAAACAAATAGACCTTAGATTTATTACGAAAATGCTACTCTCTTGGTTTTGGTCAGAAAAGATCAAACAGATCGTCGAAAAAGTAAGACATGTCGAAAAGAGGTCTATTGGGATTATCCACTAAATTAGATGAAACCCTTGAATAATATTACTCTAATCATTTAAATGGGCTCCAACGACGTAAACGTCATCCCCGGGGTTGGAAGGATAATGCCATTATACAACTGAGAAAAGTAAAAAAAACATTAAAAAGATAATAAAACAGAGGAAATTTCTAGCTGTTCATCAAAGTCTCGAAAGGGCTCCAATTTTCATTTAAATTCAACGTACACAGAGCTACCGATATAGGTCAGATGGGAGCTAGGTGAAGCCGAAAATCCCGGAAAATTAATTCCCCCCAGACAAAAGGGAAGTGATTCTGAAGTAGGAGTAATTTTCTTCTGAGGATTAAAAGTTAGCACAATTTCAAATAGAGTGGGGAATATTTTACATACACGCGAACTTTATGCAATTCAAATCATCCTCCGGAAAATGATCCTGCCTTTCTCACACTTTACATCTCCAACGAAAATTCTATTTGTTTGCAAATTTTCCGTTGTGACGCAGTCGCATAATGAATTACTTTAAATTGTAAATGTGCAGAATCACTTAAGTTAAGAACTGCACTCCTCTACTTCTAAACTTCTGCATAAGTAAAATGAGTTCTTAAGAAAGAATTAATAATTGACTGAAACTCTTACAGTACGTTATGCACTCATGTGCCAAAAGTGGCTTGGAAGTTAATCCAAACAAAATGGAGCTAGTACTATTCATTAGGAAATATAGTATATTGTTTTAATGTTGTTCGCTATCCGAAAAAACTAAAAAATCTGCCTTCGCCACAATCCAGCGACCAACGGACAGACAAACAGACTGATAGACGTTTTGTAAGGGATATACCTAGGCCATGGAAGTAGATTAGTTAAAAAAGATTGATTAGTATTTCGATCCGAGAAGCCAAGCTGATCTCATCAGTATGGCACTTGGCTTTCCTGTCAAACATACTCAAAAAGAAGGGATCGAAAGATAGCGAAGGCAAATTTTGTAAAATTCCCTACTTCAAAATACCACTCCTTAATGGGGTGAGCAGTACTGGCCTTTGGGGGGGGGGGGGGGGGGGCAAGCTCGGGCGGCGCCCGAGGACGCCGGTCGATTTAGGGCGCCAAATGGATCAGGAAAATATTAAAATTTGTCAGAAGAATAAGTTTGTAGAACTGCAAAATAGAGCAAAAATATATGTAAGACGAAGGTAAGGGCGACAAACATGCGTTTTGAAGCATTTTTTTTACTTCCCGAGGTGTTTTTCTGTTCCCCCCGAGGAAAGTGGCAATTTTATGTACATATAAGTATCGTAAAAGCAAAACCCCCACGAAAAATATTATAAATACATACAAGCCGTCTAGGTTCGATGATTGCTTCTTATGGCGGTATAGCCCATTTATTCTGCTCCACAGGGCGAATCTGCTAAACTATCGTTTTTACGAAAAAGTGATGTTCTACTAATTAAAGAATAATATACAAAATTATTGATATTTAAATATTTACAATAACTAATCAGTCAGTTTTTTAATTGGTGTAGGCAAGGCAAGTTTTAAACCTTCAGAATTTGGGTTTATAAACTTGCATTGGCTGGCACCGACTCCAAAAAGTATCTGATTAAATATTGTAAATATTTAAGTACGAGTATCAATAGTTTTGTATATTTTCCTTGAATGCTCTTTTCTTTAAAGTAATAAAAACTATTTTTAACTTTTTAGTTTAAATTTAGCATACAGGCAAAGTTCTGAAGTCGTTTTTTATTTTTTTTGTAAATTTTGTTTCATTTTTCAATTTTCAACTGACGGGAAGTGGCTGAAATTCAATAAAAGGGATTCATCTCCTAAGTTTCCACCTTTAGAAGAGGGATATTTTCTTCAAATTTAAATAGGACCACCCTAGAGAAATATTCTATTTAATAAAAAAAGAATTATTAGAATCGGTTCACAATCGGCGAAGATATCGCGTAACATACACAAAAAAAGAAAAAGAAGAACAAAATAAAGTCGATTTGAGAACCTCCTCCTTTTTTTGAAGTCGGTTATAAATAAAGAATGCCCAACTATTTGATCTAAGGCCTTCTTTTTTACACCCGAATAACGTTTACGATTTTCCGTTCGAAGCCTACGCAAAGTGGAAATTTGTTTTGAGTGGTGGTTACAAAGTTGACACTTTGCGGTCGGACCTATAGAAAAATTAATTTTTTCTTATCAACATTTTTTATCTTTTTTTCTATGCAAGTTGATAATATTTTATTTTAACGATGGAAAACGAGACCTCTACGAAGAAACATCTGGTTATGAATACAGAAAAAGAAAATCATCAGAACCAACTATTCAAAATGAAGTTAGATCTGAATCGCCTAAACCAATTTCGGATGGAAATAAGTTGAGGACGAGCCTAACAATCAAGATACGGTAGATGACGGAACTTGTGAAAATATAGAAGAATTATCTAGACGTTTTTCGGATTATGCTTTATGGTCAGTTCATCGTACGAAAAAAATCGTACTTTTGAAGCTTTGCTTCCTTTGGGACGTTGTGCGGGAGATTCGTTCACAATTTCCGACGGTAACGAAAAAAAGTAACGAAAATAATAACAATAATACAGTCATTCGAGTTTATACACATTATCGTTCTCTCTTTCTCTCTATATTCGTATATATATACGTATATGACAATCTCGACAATCAAACTGATTTAATAATATCATATGCACTTATTGACTTTGAAAAAATATTTCTATAAATATTTATAAATTTGACAGAAAAATACACTTCATTTATTTTCACAATATTTTAATAATATCATATGCACTTATTGACTTTGAAAAAATATTTCTATAAATATTAGTAGGAAGCAAAGCTTCCATCGGCCAGTCCCGCGACTGCCATGTTATTTTTTTTTCACTTTGGGGTATTTTTAAAGCTATTATTTAACTTGACCGTGTTGTCCGTCCGCCTGTGCATTTTTTGTGTAATCCAAAATTAGAAATCGAAGTTTAACTATGTTCAGATAAAGCCAAAACCTTGAAAACTGCTAAATTGTCGATGACACTACAAGTTAAAAGAAATTTTGAATCTGCGATAATTGTTTAACTTTTTATTGCGCTACTTATAAAAGCGTGTTTTTTAGTTTTTTAAGCCATCATTTTTAAATTATTATAATGTTAAACTTATTTGGATACTTTGTCTTTAAAAGGGGCGCCGAGGAAAATGTTGCCCTACTAAACGCAAAAGCCTAAGGCCGGCACTGGGGGTGAGGCTAAGACTCTGGGATCAGGTTAAATACTTTGGTTTCGTTATAGACAGTGTGGAGGAGGTATTTTCAAAAAACGAATACTAAATATTAAAATTTTGATAGAAGGCAGGCGTTGCTTTAAAAAAATAAGTGTTGTTTTGTTTCGGGGCTTTCAATATAGCAATACCTAAAAGATCAACTGCTGTCTATAAATAAATAAATAAATTAAAAAATATCCAAGTAATCAAATATGTACGTATAAACTAATAAAAATCCTTTGTTTAAATAGGAAATGACAACAAATTAAAAATTATGCTATATATGCCAGTTATAAATTGGAGACCCCGCCAGTGAATAAACGCATCAATATGGAGAAGCCAACCCAGCAAAACCAGCAACTAATATCCATGCAGCAGCCTCAACAACAACAACCGCAACAAGCTTCTGGTCAGACTATACAAAAATCTGTGGAGTACAAAGCTCCAACGCCTTCCATTGGTTCACCAGTTCACAATTCTAGACAGACATCGTGCGCTGAACAGAATCAAAAAGGCCTATAGGATCCGGGACAAGCTCCTAGCACAGGCAGCTAGCCCCATTTATATATACAGGGTGTCCCAAAAGTAGTTACTGAAACTAAATGTATATTTTCCCCCTTTACAATTTAAGTAGTGGCTGTACTTTTGAGGTTAGCATACCTGAGATCCTGCAATTTTATTCTAGCTTTGTTAGAAGCAACAACGTTTGAGTCAAGATGAGTGACCTTATAACGGAAGAAAAAGTTTATCTTGTCAAGTGCTTCTATGCTAGAGGGAAAGTGTATAGAGATGCTTATTTGGGATTTCGTACTAAGTATGAAATGCATAGAGTTAGGAGCGAAAACACTCTTAAAAGGTGAGAACGTATTATGCACATATATTTACATGTATTGCGTCAGCCAGTGGCAAGGCACCTTTTGACATTTTTCTTGTTACTTGTGTTTTATTATATGTACCACTGTACCTCTGTAAATGCTTCACTTTTTGTAAATAATTAAATATCTCTATACAAAAGCGCCCGTTTGTATTTTACATGTACTCAAATAAAACCTCCATCTTTTCTCTTTCAAACGCTATTAATAGAGGGAGAGCCAGTGACCAATTTTAGGTGGTCATTTCAAAAGTCACGAAACTTTCCACAGTAAATCCTCTATACCTACTGAAAATTAAAAGCCATTTCTGGCAACCCTCTGTGGCCGGGGTAGACTACCCTAAAATTTTAAAGAGGGTAAGAAATAAGGTTCATTTTAGTTAAAGTATCAGTCATGAAACTTCATGAAATTACTGTCGACAGTATTTTGTCTTCATGGAATTTTTGCCAGAAAATTTACATCCCTCCTAAGTGTTGCCAGAACGCTTTAAATATTTATAAAAATAAAATCCATGTCATTTTATCAGTCTTGAAATTTTAACAGAATAAATAAAATAAATAAACAATAAATAATATAGAATGCCAGAACGAAATTCCATCACCAACCATCTGCCAGAGCGAAAAACATGTTCGTGCGAGTGCAAGTAAGACAGATACTATCGGTCAAGTCGTTCTTGTTTTATACGAAAAAGACCTTTTAAAAATGATGAGAATCGGAAAAACGCATAAAAATTTGAGACGAAAATTGATTCAAACTCATGTCAAAATGTCAAATTTTATTTTTTTTGTAATTCCTTCGTTCAATCACGAGCCAAGGGCATAAACTACAAGAAAATTTTTGAACTTTTGATTTCAGATGAATCCACACCGAAATATCATGTCCACCGCAAAAAAAAGGTTGACGGTGAAAAATGGCTGGAAAATGGAAAAATTTCAATATTTTTGGCTGAAAATTTTTTTACAAGTACTTTAAGTACTTCACTTTCATGTGTTTAAATTTTAAATAAAAAAGATTTTTCGTTTTTGAAATAAAATTTTTTAAAGAAGTCGTTTTTTTTATATCTTTAAGACCCATGTAACCCCTTTAAATTATACATAATGCAATCAATTTTTCTTAATCTTGTTGAAACATCACTTGAGAAAGATTTTTCTGTACCTTTGACACGGATATTTTCTAGGTCATTGTCAAGGATACTGTGGAAAATATCGAAACGCTGAAACACGTACTATCCTAGGTATTCTTTTCTTCTAGGAGGGACAATATGTAAAAGGTTCAGTGCTCTTACCTGTACTTGTGACGCAGTTTTCTATTCCTTACTTTACATTTCGAAGGTCCTAACCAGGGCCGTAGCCAGCGGGGAGGGGGATCAGGGGGTTAGAACCCCCCCTGAAATTTTGAAACTTAACTAAAAATTTACATGATTTTTTTAAAGAACAGAATAAGGGTTGAACATTCAGATGAGTAAATCTTCAGCTCTTCTTTTTTCTTTGACAATGATGAAATATGTTAAAGACATATTTTGTATCTTAGACAAATCATTTTTTATTCCAATTTTTTAATTTAATAAAATTAATTAATTTTATTTTAATGAAAATATGTGCAACTGTTCAACATATTCAGTTGCATTCAGTTGAGTTTAGTTTTATTTACATTTATAATTTTATAATATTTAATTCTATAAAAGTATATTCTTATATATACAAAAGGTAATAATTGTAAATTTTTTTCTCTTTTATATACAATATAAAAATTAGTATAATTTCTATATCGATGTAACTTTTTAAAAATAATCAGTGATGTTTTTCTCATACCATGAAGGAAGGTAGCACTTACCTTTTCAAGGGTCTTTCTTACTCTTTCTTTCGCTGCGAAAAGTCGAAAACTAGATTTTCTTTTGTGAAATCCTTTTTTTTCGTTCGTAAGATATGTTTTAAAAAAATTAATTGTTTTAAAAAATTAGAACTTTTATTTTGAATTTTTTTAAGGGGTTACAACACCATGAAATTTTCAAAAAAAAAAAAGAGACTGTTTTTGTTTTTGCTAAATAAATTTTTTATACCTTTAAGAATATTTTAAGCGTTCAAATATTCCAGAATTCAAACTGTTACCGAAGTTATAGCAATTAGAAGTGAGCGCGTCAGGGAGCCGACCCAAAACTCAGGTAGAGTTCGGACCGTTACGTATCTATCTATCTTTAACAATAATATAATTCCTTTGGAAAGACTAAACTAACAGTAACTCAGCACCGCCATTGTTAATGTTTTTTTTTCGGTATTGGAAGTTGTTTATAAATAAATTATTTATATTATATAAATACAGAATAATTCAAATTTTTATTGGACGAGCCAAAAAAAAGTTTATTTTTATGCCTATTTTTTCGAGCATCAGGATGGTGTAACCCTAATAAGAGTTACTACAATGTAATAGATATTTTTTAAAATATTTAATTAAATATATATTGAAGATGTAAAAATTAAACTTTATTTTAAATTAATATTTTAACGCTATTTAAAAAAAAATTCTGGCTACGGCCCTGGTCCTAACACAGGTATGAACAAAAATTAAGGAATAGAAAACTGCGTCACAAGTACAGGTAAGAGCACTGGACCTTTTACAGATTGTCCCTCCTAGAAGAAAAGAATACCTAGGATAGTACGTGTTTCAGCGTTTCAATATTTTCCACAGTATCCTTGACAATGACCTAGAGAATATCCGTGTCAAAGGTACAGAAAAATCTTTCTCAAGTGATGTTTCAACAATCTACGCAGGTTTCCATATTCCTGTCTTACTTGCACTCGCACGAACATGTTTTTCGCTCTGGCAGATGGTTGGTGATGGAATTTCGTTCTGGCATTGTATATTATTTATTGTTTATTTATTTTATTTATTCTGTTAAAATTTCAAGACTGATAAAATGACAAAAATGGATTTTATTTTTATAAATATTTAAAGCGTTCTGGCAACACTTAGGAGGGATGTAAATTTCCTGGCAAAAATTCCATGAAGACAAAATACTGTCGACAGTAATTTCATGAAGTTTCATGACTGATACTTTAACTAAAATGAACCTTATTTCTTACCCTCTTTAAAATTTTAGGGTAGTCTACCCCGGCCATAGAGGGTTGCCAGAAATGGCTTTTAATTTTCAGTAGGTATAGAGGATTTACTGTGGAAAGTTTCGTGACTTTTGAAATGACCACCTAAAATTGGTCACTGGCTCTTGGTCTATAATGTTTTTTGAAAGACTGTAAACACTAGAAAATGACAGTATATTAGTTTAAGCAACTATTTTTAGGACACCCTCTACATATGAGGCAAAAAGGAGATTTACTCTCAAAAAGCTGAATTAAGCGTTCCATTCAGCCAAAAGAATAGTTTCTTATAATAAGTAAACAGACGTTGAACTGTAAAGTCTAAAAAAATGTTATCAGCAAAAAGATCTATGCGGATAAATACAATAAGCGAACCGAACCATACAGTAGCTTCTTCTTAAAGTAATGAGAGATCTTAACCCTCGAAAGTAAAAGCCATAAATTTAAAACCGACACTAATCCCTTTAATTAAACCGCTGCCAAAGCCGTAAAAACGTTCAACTCTTTCTCGACTTTTTAAGTACTCGTTAAACATTTTCACAAAGTCCGTGAAAATTCCATTAAAGATGTTGTCGTGTCGAAATGTTGGGTATTGTATGTGGTGTGGATTAAGGGATGCGACTTAGGGAAATGAAAAGAAGCTGTGGAATCCACTAAGAGCTCGGGGATTCTGTAGAGTTTAGAGTAAAGTACGCTAATTCGGTGGGTGAGAAGGCATCAAATGGCTGGGACAGAAGGATGCAAATTAAAAAGACAACCTCCATTCAGCCCCTGTCTCTCTAATGAGGGAGTTTGTTGCCCAAGGAAAGTTTTCTTTAACTATACATATATAGATACTATCGAACATACTTCCCGAACGGAAGTAGGTTTTATAAAAGTTATAGTTCAGTTTTTCGCCAAAGAAGCTGAGAGAATGGCAAATAGTTACCGAGAAAGTTTTAAACATTGTTGACAGTTTATGAGTTCTTAAAAATGGACGGTGTTCTACAAGCCGGTCTAGTTGCGAAATGGGGAAGGAAAGCAGCTTTTACCTTGCTTAATTAAATTCCAGAAAAATAAAAAGGTGGAAATAAACTTTCCTTTATGCGAATAAGTAAAACTTACTACCATCTGTGCGCCCGCATAATTGCTTCATAATTGAATTGGAAATTTCATTATATTACACCTTGACCCGAAAACGAATTGCTTTGATTTAGCCTTTCCTTCGATTCGTTTGGTGAACCCTTTCATTACATTAAAATTGTAGGGGGTCAGAAATTGTCCCAAAATTAAGTTTGCAAGAACAATTATGGAAGTTGTAATGTCCTGAAGAAAATTCTGAGGAAACTCGATATTG
Organism: Dysmachus trigonus; assembly: GCA_949715965.1. Taxonomy (NCBI): domain Eukaryota; kingdom Metazoa; phylum Arthropoda; class Insecta; order Diptera; family Asilidae; genus Dysmachus; species Dysmachus trigonus. The sequence goes on along the minus strand of OX454319.1, from coordinate 49,318,128 downwards.
CTGCACATCGTGCTCACGGCATGAATCTAATTAGGAAATGTCGGAGAACGGCTGCAATAGCTGGAAGTTGCTAATTGTCTTAACTGCTGAATTTGTTCCTAATTTATTACAACTGTCTAAGTGTTGTTCCTTAACACCAGCCGTTTTGCACTTGATAACTAATTATAGGCACTGTAATATTATTGTTATCATCTAATTGTAGTTTGTACAGATAAATTTCTGTTCGCTACCGACGACACCAGGCAGAGAAAGAACTTGTGTTTGGTAAGCTTGGAATTGCCTTAGTACTATTCATAATTACAGTAATAAATGTATTTTTCTATTGAAAACTTATATATACTTATTACATACCTTTTGAGCAGTTTTTTCTTAATTCTATATATTTACGATACATCAGTTCTCTCATATGCTGTACGTAGTGCGATTAGATTGTACTTTTTTCACATTCGTCACGTAATTTGATTGAAAATCATTGAGAAGGTATTTACATATTTATAAGGCAATAAATCTTATTCCATGCTTTTTCTAATCATAATGCGATATCTGCAATAAATTCTTGAACTCAGAAGTTACTGCGTCCTTTTCAAGAACTTGTCAAAGTATCATCGTCAAAGTACAGTATGTGTTCAAAAAATTAGACGCACATGGAGAAAAAAGGGAAAATTATACAAATGTAAGAGTTTTGAATTGATAGAAGTATTTTTTCCAAAAAAACAGTTTATTTTACATTTAAGCATATTGATAGTGATAATTTATAAATATTTAAATTACAACTTCGTCACTCCTCCTTTTTGTTTCACAACTTTTTGAATTCTTCTAGGCATACTTGCTATACATACTTTAATCATATCTTTAAGATCTTTATCGCTATTCCGAATATCTTCGATATTTTTTTTTTAAAATTCTATTGTTGGGTTTGGACGAGTATATGCTTTCGATTTCAAATATTCCCAACAATTCTCTATTGGATTTAGATCCGGAGAATTGCTGGGCCAAGGACGAAACTTCAATTTCCTCATCATTTAAGAAATCTTTAATTACTTTCGATGTATGACAAGGTGCTCCGTCTTGCATAAATATGTAGTAATCACGGTTTTAACTTAACTCCGCAGAGAGGTCTGAGGAGTTAATTTCTGCGAAAAATGCATCCTATTTCCAGATTTTTAGAGATTTATTTAACCAGAGGTTTTTACTAATCTTTTTCTAATTTTATTATTTCTAATATATAGATCTTCAAGGCAGTATCCTGCTTTATAATGTCCAAAAAAAGCTTTTTTCACTAATTGGTTTCAAAGGAAAAGAAATAACTGAGCTTTGTAAACTTTTAGATATATTTAAAGATACATCCGGAGAGTACAACAAAAATTGTTTTCTTATAAATGGATCAAATATGGAGGATTTATCTGCCGATTCCTGTGTGCGCCTGTGTGAAGTTGGCGGGCGTAATAGCAAAAAAACTTATTGAGTAATTAAACCAAAACAACGCTTATTCTCTTCAGTATTCAATTAAAAAAAAAAAAAGCAGAAAAAGGCGCAAAATTACAACATTTTTCAGCTTGAAACGAAAAATGTGTAAAAAAAAGAAAATTTACCTTAATAATGCAATAAAAATATTTTGGCAGCCCCAAAATCCAAACATTATAGGATTATTATTATATTATATACTTTTTTCAGTGGAGGACGTTTAAATTTTAAACTTTTTCATTGGTTATAGTTTTAAGTTTTTATAAGTTTAATTGATTGAAATAAGTTTCACTGAAATCCATTCACTATTGATTTATCCAGAGGTAAAAACCTTATTTCCTGGCCTAACACAAATTGTTTAGTAGTTTATACTTTTTTTCAAATTCTTGGCAAATAGTAATTTTTCAATAAAATCTTTATGTTCCCCACAATAGGTCGACAATTTGTAGATATATACATATGGGACATTCCACGTCAACCGGTCCACCTAAATGACCAAAAATCATGGAGACCTAGAAAATTGTTTTTCGGTTTAAATTTTTGGTCTATCTTTACTCTTCAGAAATTGACCTGGCGTTTTGAAAAATTCAAAATGGCGGCCAACTTATCCATATTGGCCATATTAGATCCGACATTTTGAATTTTTTTGACATCTGACATTGCATTCATCACTAGCAACCTCCTAACACCTGAGCATTTTTTAAATCTTTCTAATATGCCAATTGTCAATTTTTTCCTATATAAGACCGAAATTTAGGATTTCATCAAGATAGAGAATTTTTAAAAATTCATGAATTTTTTTCTCAAAAACGGCTATTTTATTCAAAAATTTGCAAATACATTTCTTACTTAGAATTTTATGCAGAATATCATAGTAATTTCTTTATTCAAATTTTGTTCATTTTTGAAAAGTTGGCTGCCATATTGGATCCGCCATTTTGAATTTTTCAAACAGCCAGGTCAATTTCTGAAGAGTAAAGATAGACCAAAATTTTAAGCCCAAAGACAATTTTCTAGGTCTCAATGATTTTTGGTCATTTAGGTGGCCCGGTTGACGTGGAATGTCCCATATACGAGTATGTATTAGGGTGCTTTTTTTTCGCGACTATTTTTTTTTTTTTTCAGTCCCACCTCGAAATTTTGTGGCAAATACTACAAAAAAGTTCTGAACACCAAATTGCTAACATCGATATTTCTTGAGATATTGGTCTTTGAAGTTTAGGTAGTATTTCTACAATTTAGCTCAATAATCCATGAAACTTCCCCACTACCTCAACTTCAAAGCCCAATATATCAAGAAATATTGATGTTAGCGATTTGGTGTTCAAGAATTTTTTGGAGGAAATTGAATTTGCTACAAGTTTGTAATATTCACTTTTTCTGTACCTCTTGTTGTTTACGAGATAGGGGCAAAAAGCGAGAATTTCGTGGAAAAATTGGGGTTAATGACCCATATTACCTCGCTGGTGGGAGTTAGGGTTATACCGCAATAGACACTTTTGTAGAGCATTCAATTCTGAAGAAATCCTACCATTGATTAAGATTATACCATAAAATGCCCCGGAGCTGTAGAGTTTTGAAGAAAAATAATCAAAGTTTACATGTATTTTATATGGGAAATCTTTATACGCCTTGGTCTAGTACTTAATATTAATATTAAGGGCTCCAATTTTCAGGGAATTTTTGTTTAGGTATTTGTCACAAAATTTCGAGGTGGGACTGACAAAAAAAATAGTCACGAATAAAAAAGAACCCTAGTATGTATATATCAAATTTGAGCTCAAACAGTTCAATAATGTGAGGACACATTCCAAGAGGAGGAGAGCACCTTTCCAACGATACCTTACTTGTTAGGATATATAAACATGTGAAAATAGTGCAAGGGGTTAAAGACAATATCCGATTGGTTAACACTTGCAAATATTTTTAAGTTGATACAAACGCAAACCGTTATATATCTCAATGTATGAATATTTGGACTTATACCACTTTCAATAATAACACCTAAATATTTTGTATTATTCGTTGTTATTGAAAGTGGTATAAGTCCATTGGTACCTAAACAAATCGGTAATTTTCTTTAACAATTTTATTAACTATTTTTGCATAATAAAATTCAAAAAGTTTATAGTCTTAAAAACATTACCCGAACTGATGAAGTTTTGCCATTATTTTGAAGATGTTTCAAACGTAAAACCTTAAATATCTCAGTTCATGGAAAAGTGGACCACTTTCAAAAATAGCAGCTCAAATATTGTACTGCCATTATAGAAGCCAACCATATATTTTGTAGGAATATACTGACAAGGAGACCGCCAAGTTTGTTCGCCTCCGATTTCAATGATTTTTATATATGTTGTTATACTTGAGTAATACCCTTGATACACGGGCACGACTGAATGAAGATCCCGCAGTGATTATCATCGGCTGTACCGTGTATCACTGTGGATTAAGTTCATAACTGCATTCGAAGGCTACTCGAGGAAGTTCCAAAAACTTAATTCAGAGCGGATGAAAATGGAAGTCCTGGAAAAATCAGCTGATTTCCAGTGTCAATTATTCAAAAACATGAATTCACTCCGCTTTTTGCACTTTGAACTGCCAAAACGAAATATCATCGACTCCTATGCCCGTGTATCTTGCATTGAATGAATTAAAATTCGAGTGAATTTTCATTCATAGGATCTTCATTCAGCCGTGTCCGTGTATCTTGGGTATTAGCTTCGATTGTTAAATTTTCTTACAAACAACTTTGAATCGTTTAAGAACGGACCAGTAAAAATTGGAGCCTTGTACAAAAATGTTTATTTTATGCCCTGCACAGAGCACATTTAGAATCGCCTGGCAGGAGCGTGTGACCTTAAAAATAGTCTGGCAATTTTTTAATGTCTAAATTAAAACTAACTAAAATTTGTAGTTTGTTTCTTTAATTTTGAATTCTTTTTTACACTTTCAAAAATATAGGGGTTGATGATGCGACTCCCCCGGTCGCGAAGTCATGCTTTTTAGTTGTGGTTGTCCTTTAATCACCAATATATAAATTTCCAAGGTTACTCGCAGGATTCAGTAGCTTCCCGGCTATGAAGTTAGAAGCTAAACACAGATTACTTTCTAGAAACTTTTGAAGTTCTGTTGGTTTGCTTTACCTAGCTTTCTGAGTGCAAGAAGAGTTGAATTAACGGTTCTAAGGTTTCTAATAAATTCAGGTAAGTACTAAGTATATATTCTAAAGTGGTCAACTACAGATACCTTATTTATAAACAGTAGCTAGTAATTAACCAATTGATAAAAAAGTTATTTCGAGTTTCAGGTAAAACAACTTGTTAAAGTTTCACAATATTTGTACTTCCTAAACAAGTTTTTGTTTGTTTTTTCTAATTTCGAGAACTGATTGTAATAAGTTATCCCCACAGACTTAACTGATGGATATTTTTGCTCTGGAAAGAAAGTAACATGAGATCTGTTTACTCAAAAATATTTTCCTTGAATATTTCTTATGTTTTTGTTTTTTAAATTCAATATAAACTTCTTTTCAAGTTAAATCAAGTAACTAACTAACGGTAGCGATCTAAAATTTTAACATTTGTAATAAAGAACTGTGAACTTCAATGCTGGTTATTTACTGGGGCAATCTATTTTCAACAACTGGTACAGTCTGGTAAAAAACTGGTGAAAAGTTAATTTATTTAAAAGAGGAATTTAAACAAAAAGTATAGGTCTTAAATCTTCTTAATTTATAACTTTGTGAAATATTTAATTTCGAATTACAATAAACAATCGCAGTTCGGAATTTTGTAATATCTTTGTTTTTATTCCAATTTACAAGAGCAAAAGTACCTTATCTGTTCAACGATTGGTGCATTCACCCTAGTGTCTGGGTCTTACTGCAGCCGACAAAAATTTGGCAAAAAATTCGCACCAGCATTCAAACTGAAGCTCCTATCTAAACATTATTTTCACTTACGTTTACTCTTAGAAATTCGCTTTTCAATTCATTAGGCATTTGGTCACCTTTTTAAACAAAATATGACTTTATGAGTAAATCTTAACGAAAAATACGAACCCCAAACCATTTACTTGTTTGACAGGTTGACTCAATGGGCGTACCCAGCATTTGATTAAGGGTGGGGCAAAAGTAAGGAAACTCGATAAGTAGTAGGAATTTAAAAATGCTTTCTTTTATTAAGTGATCTTCCCTTTCTTATCTCAACAATAATCTGCGAGAGTTCTGGCAAAATCTTGTTCAAAATTTCTTTTCCAAATTTATTTTGTGCTTCCAGAACCCTCTTCTTATGCACACTCATCATGCAGAGGCCGACAAGCTGGTTTTCTGTCATTGTTGACCGTAATCAAGTTTTTACTCTGCGCAAAGTACTGAAGGACCTTTCTATAGTGCATGTTGTGCAGGGCTGTGCAAGTAGAATATGAAGCGCCTGTTTTATGGCTGGATAAAATAGTTGTGATTCGTTAACTAGCGCAACTAGGTCCATTTCTTTCAGTTCGCTCTGTGCCAAATTTTTCTGTTTCAACATATTATATCACAGTTCAGCCTCACCATGAAAACCACTTAAACTATAATACCTACAAGAAGGTTCTGTTGTTCCAAGAAGTCTTGGACTCTGCTTTGATCTTCTCCGCCGCTATCACTTTCGCCACTACTTTTATCGGGTTTTTTCCTCTTCTGATTCTGTCTCACTAAAAAAATGAGTAGGTATTGTTAATTAAAATCTAGGCCAGGCTGACTAATGCTTCTAACATTTTGATATTTACGAATCACCAAATAAATAGGTTTAATGTACCTAGTTTCTACTCAAAACAATAGATCTGTCATCAAAATAGAGTCATCAACCAATACCAAAAGGACCACGTGTTGGACCACGCTTAGTGAAGGGTTCCGTATTTCACTGTTAAAATCCCATATCTCAAAAAGTACAAAAGCGTAAGTAGTAGGTAAGTAAGCGTAAGTCTTTCAAATCAATTTTCTTGAAAGTGTATGTTATGTTCTACTTCCTCAATTTTTTTCAGAATTTTCAACCCTTTAGTTTAAAAGTTAGAGAGGATACACTTTTTACGACTTTACAAAGCATGTCTCAAAAATGTCTGCCTAAAAAAGTCATTCAGAAATCACAATTTCACTTTTGAAGAGCTATCCGATGATACTCCACACACGTATGTCCATTGAATGTTTTTATCCCTCAGTCAGTTACATATGTATATGGAGTGCCACCTTATTTTGTTCGTTATTTTTCTGCACTATTGAATAGCGGTTTATACGCTACACCCAACTTCTAATTTTCATTTCTATAGTTTCAATAGTCTCCGAGTAAAACGGCTGTGATGTACAAACAGACAGACGAACAGGACGAAATTATAAGGGTTCCGTTTTTTCCATTTGGCTACGGAACCCGAACAACGTTAAAATTGTTAGGTTTAATGAATGATCAAATAATGTGGTTAGTAGGTAATATAAGTTGGGCTTGCGTTAAAAACTAAGTGATCAAAGTACTCGAAAACAATTACAAAATATAATCTGTTATCTAACAGTGCTGAAGTAAAATGTATTAGAGAATAACATTTGATCACAATTAAATATTATAATTTGGATGACAAAAAATATTGTTGCTTTTTCTAATTAAACCTGCCACCCACAACACAATAAAACATACCTACTTAATTCAGAGCAGGCAGTTCACTTTGCCCAGGAGTTTCATTTTATTTTTTAATGTCGCTTACAAAATTTCGAATGTGAAAGATGAATTTTCGCATTCGAAATCTCAAAAAATCGCATCTTTGAACAGTCATACCATAGATTTTTTTGAGTTTTCGAATGCGAGAATCTAACTTTCTTCCACATTCGAAATTTTGTAAGTGACATCAAAAATTTATCTCCAGATCTCCTTACAAATCATCATAAGTAGGTACACTACTAATTTTGTAATATACGTAAATTTCTAGCTTCGAGTCAAGGTGGAGGATGGGGCAAGTGCCCCACCGTGCCCCACTGTGGGTACGCCCATGGGATGAGGAAGACTTGACTCCGAAGAACCGAAAAATCACTGCAATTTCGTTAGGAATTAATCCATATTTGTAGCCTATTTGTCATTAGTATCTTCAATTTAAAATAATTGATATTACTGTAGGTAGGGTAGACCAAAATTCATACCTCCTCCTTCGAATAAGTTCATGTCATTCATGCGTCGAAATAAATGGCACCAACAACCCCAATAAATAAATTTTCTGAGAAATCGGTCAAAATTAAGAACATTTGTCTCTCATATTGGAAGCGCCACCTATGAATTCGAAATTAATTCCTTAGAAAATTCCTTCCAAAATTTTATTTTCACATCTAATTAAATCTTCAAAGGCTAAATATTTATTTATTATATTGGTGCAGTGATGTCTATAATACATATGGTAAATGGCCTTTATTGAGGAGGTATTAAATATCATTAAGTAAATTTAAGAACTGAATAACGATCGTAGCGCTTTGTATCCACATTTGTATTCAATATAAACAGTAAAATAATGCAGACTATCAAAACATTTTATGTATCGATGCATGACAATTATTCTGGAAACAGCAATGTACCCATATTTTGATAAAAATAATTCCTAAAGCGAGTACTGCTCCATGCCAAGTTTCAGCGGGCATTTCATAGAAAAGTTATTTTTCAGCTTGAGGAGAAAGATTGCTCGATGATATGTATATTGGTTTATCAATTCTGGCAGACTTGCTAGGAAAGTCGAAAACAGCAATAAATTTCGTATTTTCGTACGCACAGCTCCGTCTCAGCCTTATTCTACCCGCGAAGAAATTCAAATTTTTCAAGACGGGAGAAATCATTGTTATTTCGTTTGGGTCCTGCCCAAGCTCGTGCTCATCCAGCAATATTTACCCCTGTTAGAATTTAGATGAAATGAAAGTACCGAAAAAGTCTTGGTTTTCGTCATAAAACCCCGAAACAAATTTAATGGAAGCCTGAACGAAAGTTTGAACCGGCCAAGAGGGTGTTTCCTTATTCTGAACCTGCTGGATGGAGTTGCTACCAAGTGTTCTTTACCCAAGGAAACACAGTGATTTATTTTCGCAGTTTTTAAAGCTTCCATTTTTCTTCTGTCCCGGGGATATTCGGGCTTCGTTTTTTATTGTTTTTTTCGTTGGTCTACCCGCGCGTCCTACTTTCTTGCAACTTTTTCATCCCTCTTACTTTATTCTACAAGGGACTTCATTCACGCCGGGATAGCTATTATTGTTCTACCTACCTTGCGGTTCCGGAAATTCTATTTGAACTTGGGCACAGTGTTGTGCATTAAAATTTTTTAAAACCTTCCCTTAATGGGATTCTTAGCGACTCATTGTTTAATGGCCTTCGTCAATAGAAGAGAGATAGTGGGAAATTAAAATTGCTTTTGTAAATCTTATAAATTACATTAAATACAGTCACTGAATTTTTGAGGGAAATATAAAAAGATTGTCACTCCTAAATCAAGTGCATAACTCTTTCGAAATAGGGACATTTTGATGTCTGACCTGACATCCCCTCTTGAGTAATGTTCCGAAGCTACGAGAGGTTCGAGCTATTATTTTGTCAAATTATCCATTTGACCCCGGCCACGGACAAGGGCTAGCATTTTGGGTAGAAACAAATGGCACCCGTCTGATCCACGAATACCAGGAGAGGGCTCTGGCTACGAAACATGCCAGTAATTGTTTCTAGAAATTAATGGGAAGGAAGATCCGAGGTAGACTGAAATAGCTTTTGTTTTATTCAACTCCGGGAAAAAGGGGAAGATACCTAACGTCTATTAACAGACATTCATCAAAATCAGGGCTGCTGCCATTGCCTGAATCACTGTCGGGGATATCGTTGCCATAAATCAATCTATAAACTTACCCTGGAGCTGTGGTTCCTTTGATGCAAACCTGTCCCTCATAATTAGGCCGTCCGGGGCTGCCTAGTTTTGTTGGTTTCCCTTGGATAAGTGGCAACCACTGGGGACTCGGACATGGACAAACAGAAATGTGTCAAATTGAAAGTAAAGGAATCAAAAAGAATTCTATTCAATATTCATGGGGTATAATATCGGAGATGACAGGGACAGGCCTGAATTCCAATCCTTTACGGCTCGCTTGCCATTCTCCATGAAAGGCCGGCCCTAGAAGCCTCCTGTTGCCCCCTTGTATTCCACAGAATCCCGGGCTATCATTTGTGCTTATTTCAAACAACCTCCCCAGGGCGGTGGAGGTGCGGGTGAATGGTAAAAAATCATTGAAACCATTCAGACCGGGCCCGAAGGCCTCAATGATCTGGGGACTCATTATTCCTTTTTTCAATTTTGTCTCATGGCATTGTGACGGAAAATGTGCAGTGTACCGTGGTTGAAAAAGGTCGTTTTTATCATTGCCTGGGGAAATTATTGGTTTATTTGCGTTCGCCAGTTCATAGGTGAAACTTCCTTACGAGAAACGTATTCAAAAGACATTCTTTGGAAGCCGGATCCCACCGGAGAATTCACCTGATAACTGATACGCTTGAAGAGTTTGGCCAGAGTATTAACATTCTAGACGAGATGTCTAACTTGGAATTGATAATATGCCGTGGAGTTGGTCAAAGTTATGTCACGTGCCAGGCATCCTTTCAGAATATTTGATTAACATAAAAGTGGATTAGTCGAGTTTTTAAAGCGGTATATAATGGATTAACTTCATGGAGTTGTTTGTTTTAAATTTCATATAAAATTTGATCCTTGATTTTAGGGCTTTTTATATAAACTTTTGAAATTCGTGCAATATAAATAAGTTCTTCAATCTCATAATAATTGATTAATAAGAAAATTGGTAATCATAAATTTATTAATTTTTCATTACATTGGATTTTCAGTTTTGTTATTCTGTGATACAAATTTTTTATATATTTGTATCACAGAATCATCCGTAATACCATATATTAAAAAAACGATGACCGTTTACAGTGTAATTTAAGATGTATTGTACATATACTTGATGGCAAAAAGGGCATGCTTAAAAATTCTATTATGCTTTTGTAAATCTTATCCTATGTTTACAAATTAAAAATTTTATTCTATCAAAATTATACCCATTATTTCAACAATTCTATAGTAAAATTGGCATTAAAATAGTTAAATAAACTCTGCTCTAGTCCCTTGCAACAGAAAATTCGTACTAGATGATTCAACAGGGTGTCATTGTTGAATCAACTAGAAATATTTGCACTCTTTAAGACTCTTTAATTTTGTTCAGATTTCAATATTGAAACAGTCTTTTTTAAAGCTCAGAGCAGGAACAATGTTATTAGACAAGCATTAACAAAAATTAGGTGAAAATGAAGTTTACGCCTTTGACATTTTTTCATATGCCTGATTATTTATCAAGCAGTTAAATTATGCCATTTGCAAAATTAGAACAAACAGTTTGGAATGTTAATCTAGTGATTTCAATTAAATAAATCTGTGAAGAATTGATGAATCTGTATAAATAAATAACACAAATGAAAATACGGTTTAAATAAATTTACTTTTTTTTACGTGTTACGTAAATTTTGATCGATGTATTTAATGTATTTTCAAACCAAACGCCATGACAATCGACAGTTTCTGTATTTATTTTACAAAGACTGTTAAGTCAAAGGTTCAACGCTTTTAAATGCTCAAATGCTTCAATTGTCAAACTGAAAACAAAAACTTTTGAATCAAACGTGACATATCCAATTGAAGGACTCTGAAATCAAAAACTAATTAACATGCTTTCAATCAAACTCTTCGACTTTTAATATAAACTCCGAATCGTTTAAACGCTGTAAAAACTCTTTATTTTTAGCCTAAAAATTGAAATACTTAGACATTTGAATCCGGGTGTTGCTTTATCGTTAAACTTTAAATCATTTGGTTCAAACGTTTGACGTTTGTTGTCAATGTTATATAATATAACTACACAAGAACCAAGCATTTAGACATTTGATTTAAAAGAAAATTTCAAAAGTGCGAATTTTTTCAAACAAATTTGATTTAAGGGATTTTTGATTGACTTGAATGAAAAACAGTTGAATCAAACAAAATTTTTTGTGAACCTGCAGTCAAATGTTAAAAAATGTTGAAATAAAAATCATTTGTTTTCTCAGTGTAGAGCTAACAGTATAAATTTGAGAAACTCGTCATATAAACAATTGAATTTTGCTAGGAAAAATTAGAAAATTGTTTTCCAATAGAATTAGATTATTGGAGTATCATTTAAATGCCTACATTAGCTATCATTACAGCTTACACGCCGTGTAAGATTAGTATACAAATAGTTTACACATAACGCGGAAAGAGAAGGGACGAAAAAAGGAGCTTGAATTTGCGAGAAGTTTAATTTTCAAGAGACTTTACAGCGAATTTAAACAGTCAGTTTTTTTTACAAAACTTGTTAAAAGTAGTTTTGTTCGTTGACTCGAAAACCTGTGGCACTCTAGGGCGCCCTGAGAACTTTCAAAAAACATGGGGCGCAACAGTTCTTGTCAGTTAAACGAACAGTTTATTAAAAAGGAGAACTGTCAACTGGCCTTTTGCACAAAAATTATAAAATAAAACCACTACTTTTTGATAATGTTCACATCGAAATGCTAAAATTAAGTTCTTGGGCCCGCAACAAGGGCTAATTCCACTTTAAATACCGTGTCTGTTAACAATTAAACTGATATTCGTCATTAACCCTGATTTTATTAAACCGGATTTCATCTGGGGTAAAACCAGGGCGCCCCAGGTTTCTCAAAAAACACCGAACTGGCATTTGACGTTTAAAAACCATTGCAGGTAGGGCGCAGTGGGGCGCACTGGGGTGCCACAGGATTGTCAACGAACAGACCTAGGGTAATTTATTGTGTGCTTAGTTAATTAATATTTGTGCTTTTAGTTGAGTGTTCCTATTATGAAATAAATAAGTTTTGGTAATGAAGTGCTCGGTGAAGGAGTGCCGGAGCACTTCCTCATATCCGCGTGGGAAACATATTTTCAGATAAGTAAACGTTCATTATTCGATATATTAAACATAGTAAACAGACAAATTGTAACAAATTAAAACGCAAAAATAGGCAAAAATGAACTTTTCGGTGAATAAATTCTGCACTTTGAAATTGCTCAGAGATCTATAACAACTAGGGGGTATCGAGTGGTGGCATGTATAAAAATTGTAATCCTTTTTCATTCTCCAAATAATAAACGCCTGCACTGGGTACACAACCATAAAAGCGAAGGTTAGTAACACATCACGAAATTGCTTCAACTAAATCGTCTAATGTCCCATCCTGTACACCTAATTCTCTTTTTACACGATAGATACGTTCCCAAAAAATACGTGTAAAAAAAAATTCGTGTAAAAAGAGAATTAGGTGTAAACAATATTAAAAAGTTCTTGTTAGAGGTCATTTAATTTATTTCGTGCTTACACATTTTAATTCATTAAATATTTTATAAAAAATAACTTCTACTTTGGAAAAAGGGAATTATATCTGAAATTCATTAATATAAAAGAAGTTAAAATAATAAAGACATAAACAATTTTTATGCATTGTCACTTTCTGACAATAAACGCATACGTTTACGTAAGACTAAAATATTCCTGGAATATTAAAAATCGTGTTAAAACAAAACAATTCGTGTAAAATGAGAAATTTTTTTTCTTTTGAACTCGTGTTAAATCAAATTCGTGTAAAAAAAAATCGTGTAAAAAGAGAATTAGGTGTACTCTATAATCTAAGCTAGACGATCAATCTCTGCACCTAATCTTATTTACCATTTTATCGTGAATTTCTGCTTATTATCTATTGTTTTTGATGAAAGTTTTTAGTCGAGGAGTAGTGAAACAAATCTTGTTTATGAAGATTCATGTAATAAGGGGAAAAATTTCATAACTCAGATGAGAAAGAATTAGGTCATTGTTGATAATGTGAAAACAGAGTGTAAAAATTGTGTAACCTTTCTTTTTTTTAAATTTCATTGTAAAGACTTGGTACATCTTTTGACTTTAGTTAGCATAACAGAGCTATAATATATTATAATAAGGTATTTTAGTATGCATAAAGTAGTGAGAAGCATATTTTGTCCATCCGTTCCGCGAATGCAATTTTATTTGTGCAAACAACCTTCGCTTAGCACCATTTCTCGAACAAACTATTTGCACAAAGCTAGAAGGGCATAGTCATCAATTTGCATAAAATCCTCTCTCTCTTCCAAGGGAAAATAATTTCCGCCATAGTGTGTACCATGTCCGTCAGAAGGATGTAAGAGAGACGGATGGGGAGACTGTTTTTGTGCACCAAATCCCTGAAAAGCTAAACTTTCTGAGAAAGGGTGATTCAGTGCACATACATATCTCTGTGAGCTCTGGAAAGTTTAAGGAAAACTCCTTCAAATTAAAAATTATGAGCGGATGGGATTACGATAGTGTTCCCTTTTGCTAGCGGAATTGATTAGGGGATTCCCCGTGTGAGCGAGCTCCGGTTATCGTTTCACGTCGTTCAATTACAATTGAAGAAGAAGAAGAGAATGCACGAAATGTGATAACTCTATAATATCACGAGGAAATAACGATTATAACCTCTGTGAAATTTAATTTTATCCTGATAGCAGCCGTTCCTATGTCTTCACGATTTTACAAGTAAGACTATTGCCAGGCTGAGTAGGGATTCAGAAATTGCACAACTTTTCACAAAGATCAAGCAGAGATCAACATTTTGCTTCAATTGATTTATCTAAATCCTTGAAGGATTTGCTTCCAATGGGAACATACACTGCTTCAAGGCTCAGAGCTTGCTCGCATTTTGTCTCAGGTCACGTGGCTGGATCTCAGCTTCTGTACATCCCACTTGATATATACGAGACAAAGGATATTCGATAATAAAGGGATTTTCTTTGTACACTAATGTTCACGAGAATTTTTATTTTGTGAAGTAATTGCCTTTCATGCTGCGAAATCCAATTCTGTTGGGTAATGAATGCACTTTGTAATGAAAGGGAATTTCTTTGTTTGTTTAAGAATTAAAGGGCAATTAAGTTCGTTGTTGCTGGCATATTACACTCCATCATAATGTCCGGCTTGCGCACGATTTTCTTTTAGTGTCGACACGTGCGAGCATTTCTGAAGCGGACATTTATCACATGGAACCATAAAAGTTTCCGTCTTATTAGTAATTTATTTTCTTTTCTTTCACACTCTTATAGTAACGGTCGTTAGACCCTCTTAACGATGTCATATTTTCTTTGCACTTGAGGATGCTTAAGCATTTTCTTTTGCAATGTTCTTTACCTAATTGGTGAAAATATGCTTTATTTGCCATAGATGTTATGCTTAAATTGGACCATTACCAATTTTATGACTTTTATAATTATTAACTTGTATCTAATTTGCGTCAAAAAATTAATCCAATAATTTATTCAGTTCAATATTTGGGTTTATAAAAATCTTGGCAATTTGGTCCCCCTTTGTAAATTTTAAAATCTTTTTAATAAGTGACAGTTTAAAAAATGCATCTTAATGCAAAATTCTAGATCTAAATAAAATCATGAAAAGAACGAAGCTATTATATATAAATGCATTGACTAATAATTATTAATAATAATAACTAATAAGTCTAGTTTCATACGTTAAAAATTATTTATGCTCTACGCCAATATTTATTAGAATAATACACGAAAAAAATTCTTGAAACAAACACAGTTATATGATCTCGTTGAACTTCTAACGCCGCAAAAATCATTTGCCGAATATAGAAAAGAGATAAACAGGGTTGTAATTAATATTAACCTAAATCCTTTTTATCAGTCATTTTTAGGGAGGGTTATGAATTTAGCAGTCTATGTGATATCAAGACGTATGACAGATGTGGTGAACTTTCCCCAAGTGTATTTAAATGGAATATTGGTCCCATATGTAAACATTGTGAACAATTGTGGGAATCTTATTTAACGAGAACGTTAACCTGGCATAATCATGTCTGCAATGTGGTTGGCAGAATTTACTCACAAGGAAAGTATCCCGACGTATCACTACCAATTTTGTTGCTACTGAAATATGTTATTCCACTATAAGAGACATTTTGAAGGTTTTAAACGACTAAATGAGTATTAATGTACATACAAAATTATGAAAAATGCATATAAATGCACATTCAAAAGTTATAATTGATTAATATTTACAGTGCTTCAAAATAATAAAAATTCAATTAAAAAAAAACCTATCGCTTATTCCACACTCTGATCAATTGCACTTGAAAGAGCAAAACAAATATTAAGTATGTGTTATTTCGTCTTGAATAAAATGTATATATTTAACCCGTTAAGGCCCAAACGGACGCATTTTCATAAGATTTTTCAGCCGCCCTACTTTCTTTTTCTTTTCTACTGAAACCTTCACATAAAAATTTTGAATTGGTCAATACTGATATAAAATTTCATGAACTTTCAGAATATGATAATGATTTTTAATCAAAATGGGAACTACAGAGGTTATGTTCGTTTATTTTAAGAAAAATCGGTTTTTTTCAAAAACGTTTTTTAGAAAATCATTATTTATGGCTCGAAACCAATGAAAAATTTGGCGAAAAAGCAATAATATCGCGTCCATGGACCCTGTTCCTTAATTTGCGTATGAGTACGCTTTGAAATCCAAAATGGCGGTGTCCAAAATGGCGTTTGAAAGTCGAAAATTCAATGACATATAATATTATAAGTATTAAAAAAGAAGTTCTTAATGGATTTATTTAAAAACTTATACAGGGAGGTTTTTGAGTGCGCTGATTGCGAATCGGAGGTTAAATTTAAGAAATTCAAAATGGCGAGTTCAAGATGGCGGACAAAGGTATTAAAATTTATTAAAAGTTCCGGGAACAAAAACAGTCACCATTGTCTGGGATTAAAAAGTTTCCGGCGAAACATTGGCTTGGGGTTTCCAAGGAGCTGGTGATTTAATGCTTCCCAACAAGGAAATCGGTCACATTTCTTGTACCCTCTGAAAGCCTATTTTGGTGGCGAGAGAAGAAGTTGCTGTAAAATGGGTCAGAGGGCGACAATTTATTGTTCTTGGGCCCCCCATAATGTTCGTTCCCACCGCACTGGGTATTATCGGGAATTCGAAAGGTGTAATTATGGGACTTTGGGGGTTTCCAAAGGCAGAAACCTAGGCCTAGTTTGAAGGACTTCATTGAGCTACTTAAAGAGACTTAACTTTAATTTGCGCCCACTGTAAGTCCTCCCAATGCAAACTGATGAGAAATTTCGGGCCAGGCTGTTGCCGAAGCCGCCTTGTTCAGGTTTGGTACGTCACGTCGGATAGCAACTTAATATGTCCTGCAATAAAATCGAAAGAGCGGAAATGAAATGTCGCACCAATAAAAGATTTGTCGGTCGTAAAAGCCAGCCTGAGACACCTCAAGAGCCAGACGGCACAAGATTTGAAGACGACTTTATCTGCTATCAGTCTGGGTTCCATTCCACACTTTTAAGACTAATGACATTTCCTTTGTATTGTACGAGTATTCTCGCGGCAGGCGATCGTTTTGCGTTAACACCGCCGCTTCCTTACAACATTTTTCCTTTCCATTGGCGAAGTTCATACCGACAACACTTGCCAATTTCCATTAATCAATTGAAAAGCTTTCATCGAAGTGGGAAATCTCGTTTTCGGAGATAAGAACGACGAAAGGTTTTTGATTTATTGGATAAAAGCCGTTCGCGTTCCTTGCCGTGAAGTGTGACAAAATTTCTGGCCTAGCCCCTGATGGTGCCGTGCCTTTGCACATCTATTTATTAAGATAAATTCGTCTCCTGGGAAATATTTTGTTCTATTGGATTTTGCTGTTATTGGTTAAAATGTGTGAAAATAAATTATTGCGTTTACGCGCGGAACGAGGGCTGATGGTATGCTTAAAATTGTTTGATACTTCATTGAAAGTATGTATATATCAACATGGGCTTACATTAGCATTGGAATTTTTAGAATTCAATAGAAATTCGGTTACGCTAAGATTTTTCGGATATTTTGAATGCTTAGGTAATTTTGAAAATGTAATTTGATTATCTTGCGCCTTTGGATTTCCATAATCAACCCTGCATATCTTATGTTGTTTCAATACATAGGATTTATTTAAACGATATCTGTAAAACCTTTTCTTACAATAAAACAAGGTTAAACGTTTTTGGAACAGGCTTATATATTTTTAGGGTAATAAACAAATTAAATATATTAACTTACAGGATTGATATGAGATGTTGCTTGTAGAAAACCTACGAATATGAACGTTTTCTTATTATTAACATTTTTTTCAACATGTTCTTATAGACTTGGAAATGCACCTTTGATGAATTTATATCCTGCTGACGTCAAAAAATAAAAACTCAGATTTCACCCCTGATTGATAAACATGTTTTTCGCTAGCTCCTTGAGTGTAATGTAATGTAATGAGTGTAAAAAGTGGCTATTCTCGCTTTTTTAAATATATCTTGGCTCCTAATGAACCTAGCGAATTGATTTTTTTTAATAAAAGATTCCCCGTAAAAACTACAACTCGTTCAGAATTGTTTAAGTGTTGAAAATGCGAATCATTCATACAATTTTCCGTATGGGTCAAAAATTGCACCTTTTTGCAAAGGTAATTAGATGGGCAACTTAAAAAAATAAAAAGTAGGTATGTTAATAACATGAATTTCGGAGAAAAGTGGGGCGAAAGGTGAAAAATCGTGAAATAAAAGTTAATTTTTTCAACTTCCAGGGGGGATTGTGGCGAAGCGGTTGGGGATAGGGGGGTGGTGTTGACCGTTTTGGAAAGGGCTTCGAAATAGTAATTTTTTGAGATCGGTTTGGGGCCGCTGCGATGCGTAGAAAAAGAAGATAAAAATACAAGAGCGGTTCCCATATAAGGCAAAATCCTGATTTACGAATCACCCTGTAACTGCCGAACGGTGCGAGATACCCCCCCCACCCATACGATTTTTTGCTTGTCTCGGTCTGACCTTTCACCTTTTGCAATATTTGCCTCCCACCTCTGAACACCCTGTATATATCCTCCGGTTATTACTATAATTATATTTACTATATTACTACATACATCCTTCGCGATTAATTTAATTTTAAAGATCCATTTAAATTTTGTGTTGATCTTACAAGTATAAACTCGGAAAAAAAGCATAGTACAATTTATTAGAACAACAATGAATTTCTGCTTTTAAAAATATTTATCCATTACTAATATTTCAATGCATTTCTTATTAAGACAAGTAGAAAATATTTAATTCTCCATTGCAAAGCAATTTCGTGCATTACAACGGTGTTGAGCATCATGAATTCTTGCCGAAAGGTGAGACAATTAGCAAGGAGTATTATTTGGGAGTTACAAGATGTTTGAGTGAAGCAGTTCGCCAAAAAGACCGGATTTGTGGGCAAACAAATCTGGGATTTTGCATCACGATAATGCACCTTCATATAATGCCATCGTTAACCGCAATTGACCAAGAACCGAACCAACACCATCCAGCAGCCATAAAATTCGCCTTATTTGGGGACTGTGATTTCTTCCAAGAAGAGATAATGGAGAAGTCGAAGAAGGCTCTGAAGGCCATACCGAAAAAAGAATACCAAAAATGTTTCGAGAACTGGTTCAAGTGCTGGCATAAGTGCGTTGCAGTTGATGGAGAGTACTTTGAAGGAGACAATATTTATTTTGATGAATAAACCTGTATTTTTAATTTTCTGAATATGTCCCTGAAACTTTTTGATCAAGGTGGTATTACTAGGACTACGCCGGCAATATTACTGAATGTACTACGTGTACAAAAATACCCTAAAAACGAACAAGCAATCATAGGTGTAGGTATGTCATGATTGGTTACTGGTTAAACTAAATAAAGACTTTAGTAATGTCGCCGTAGATATACGCCGGCAATATCGCGAATCCATAAAAATTCGAATATATTCCGGGAACTTAATATTTAAATAAAAGGAGATCATTTTTCTACTTTCAGGTAAAAGAAAAAAACTGATTTGATAAGTTAGGAAGTACTTTACTGATTTTTTTTATTGCTTTGTTGAATTTTATTAAATTTTGTTTTATATTTTGTGTTAATATTAAGAGACTGAATTTGTTGCTAAGATTAATAAATGAAAATTAATAGAAAAATAATCATTTGAATAAACGTGTTTTAAATCGTAAAGTTTTGACCCTTATCCAACCTCACAAAAAAAAAAAATCTTGTTACAGAAACACTGTAACAGTTGATATGTTTCAGAATTGCATTTTTTCCCGAGCTGCATTCATATATATTACCTAAATGTTTTTCTCAAAATGAATTCACTCAAAGTAGCAGTTAAATTTCTTTTAAAGTTTGGGAATGCAATTAGATGAATTCGCATTTCTCAAAAAATATTGCATTCAATTTCTCTTTTGCAAAGAGAATGCATTCGTCGGAAGCTTATGGCATTCGTTTAAACCTTTGTGCATTAAGCATTCACATAAATTTGAAGAATTTTTATGCATATATATTAAAAAAGAGCACGAATAAAGAATTGCAAACAAAATTATTTCCATGGAAAAATGTTTTTCATAATACAAATATGCGGCATATATTGTATGTATCTGATTTTTTTTCATTGAAATAAATAATTATTTTCTTATTATATTAGTTCTTTTAATCCTTTTAACAAAAGTAATCAAGGGTTTCAACCACTGTAAATTCTTCAAATAATTTTTTTTTTTCACATACGTGGCAAGATACATACAGTGTGATCAGAAAGTATCCGGAATTTGTAAATAAAACACGTTGTTGTTAGTTTTCTGGTAAATTTACTTTGTTGCCCTCAAAATAACATCCATCTGAAGTAACACACATATGCCAGCGCTTAACCCAATCTTCCGTACACTTTTCATAAGCCGATGAAGTGATTGCTTTCACCTCCTTTGTTGGATTTTGTTTAACCTGTTCAGCATTCTCATTTTCTTTTTTCTCGGAGAGGTAAGAATTTCAGTCTAGAGAGGAGAAAAAAGTTGCATGGTGCCAAATCTAACGAATACGGTGCTAGTTCCATTTTTGACCAAATAATCTAGCAGAATGAGTGCTTTGTGAGATGGCGCGTTATCCATGTATTTTCTTCCCATAAATCCGGTTGTTTTCTACGTACAGCATCCCTCAAATGCTTCAGAACGGATAGGTTGGTTAACTAACTAATCCAGCTAATCAACTTCAAAACCAAACACAGTGACAGATAGCGGCAAGTTGGTTAATATTGACATTTGTCACTTATCTATTTACATTTTTCTGGTTAAATTTTTTATGGGTAGTGTGTTATTTTTGTGATTAGTTTGTGGATTAGTTTATTAGTTTAGAATTCAATGTCATCGAAAGTTTGCTACGGAGTTTGATGCAGTTTGTTGGAAAATACTTGGTTAAACCGAGCTACCAAGCTAGGTATTTATTTTGGTTTCTGACTATTTCGTTTGGATGGGGAAGCAAGTCGAAATCACCTGATTTGAGCTGGTTTCGCGATAAAGAAGGTGCTTAGATAACCAAATAGTGTGTCGATAATACTCCTTATTGACTGTTCGGCCCACTGGTAAGAATTCATACTGGACCACATTTCTATAATCGAAGAAAACTGAGCATGACCTTGATTTTTGATAAACTTAGGTTCGGTTTTTTGGGTTTCGACTAATTTTCCAGGTGCCACTTGGACGATTGTTGGTTTGTTTTGCACATCATAGTCATAAACCCATGTTTCTTGTCTCAGAAATCATATCTTCAGCCATTTTATTGGTTTTTTTGAAAGAAATTTGGCTTTCTTGGCACAAGCCGCACTGCAACGGATCTCATGCACAAAATAACCACTACAATGTGCTGAGCGGTTCCATACGAAATGTTGAGCTCACGAGATATCACGAGAGTTTTGAAAAAATAAATTATAGTTTTATTTCTGCTAATACAAATTTGAAAAAAACCAACGGTACAGTTTTGAACATGTTTAAAGTTCAAAAGTGGTTTTAGTTTAAATCTGTCCTTTCTGTAGCCCTTATATGTTTGAAAAATAGTTTTGTTAAAGAGCAAAAATTGTAAAATGACCCCATTCATCAATCGCGCTACCTATAAAGCGGTTTTAAGTTCAGTTTTTAAACTAAATATAAATAAAAAAAATACCATACAGTGACTCACATACGCTTTTCTAAAGAACACAAATCGTGGCCATTTCCTAAGTAACAGCTGCATCTGGAAAAACGTTTCTGTACTTTTTGGTATTTACACAAGTATACTAAAGCTCAAAATCAAGGATCTAACATTTAGTATTTATTTTTACAAAATAATATAAATAATTTCAATTTTAATCTACATGATCACTTTTCTAAGTCAGATTTTATTACATACAGGGTCCGCCAAATAACTTTTTTTTTTGAAAATGCTAGAAAAAAAAACGACTGAATATTTTTTCAAATTTCTTTTTTTATTTCAAATTACAATCCTTCCGGTTAATGATGGAAAATAATTTTATTCAAATGGCTGCCTCGGCTGGCCATGCAGTAGCCTACACGATCGGTCCAATTTTTAAGTACATTATCGATTGTGTGCAGCTGTATTTCACCAATGGCTTCACGAATATTGTCCTTTAAAGCGTCAATTGTCTCTGGCTTGTCGGCGTAACACTTATCTTTGACGGCACCCCACAAATAATAGTCTAACGGTGTCAAATCGCAGCTCCGAGGTGGCCAAACGACTGCGATTTTCAAAAACAGGGCGCAAAACATCAAGTGTAGCGTCGGCTGTGTGGCACGTAGCCGATCGTGTAGGCTACTGCATGGCCAGCCGAGGCAGCCATTTGAATGAAATTATTTTCCATCATTAACCGGAAGGATTGTAATTTGAAATAAAAAAAGAAATTTGAAAAAATATTCAGTAGTTTTTTTTTTATAGCATTTTCAAAAAAAAAAAGTTATTTGTCGGACCCGTTATAATATCCATTTAGTACTTCGTGTAGGGGATACTTTTTGTTTCAACGAAGGCCTGTATGCGTCAATAGTCAATAGCTGCTTTTATATACAGGGTGTTCAGAGGTGGGAGGTCAATACTGCAGGGGGTGAAAGGTCAGACCGAGAAAAGCAAAAAATCGTATGGGTGGGGGGGGGGGGGGGGGGGGCATCTCGCACCGTTTGGCAGTTACAGGGTGATTCGTAAATCAGGATTTTGCCTTATATGGGAATCGCTCTTGTATTTTTATCGTTTTTTTTACGCATCGCAGTGGCCCCAATATGATTTCAAAAAATCACTATTTGGAAGCCCTTTCCAAAAAAGTTTACACCACCCCCCTATCCCCAACCCCTTGGCCACAATCCCCCCTGCAAGTTGAAAAAATTAACTTTTATTTCAGGTTTTTTCACCTTTTGCCCCACTTTTCTTCGAAATTCATGTTATTACCATACCTACTTTTTATTTTTTTTTAAGTTGTCTATCTAATTACCTTTCCAAAAAGGTGCAACATTCCCAGGTAGAAAGGGGTTGCAAAAGTCCTGAAATTAAAACATCCTCACAGGTACCTAATTACTTTATTGCATCATAATGGAAAAAGTCGTTAAGTAAACAATTTTGATGGCAACAAGTTCGGAAATGTTTGTTTAGGAAACACAGGTAATACATTTTTATTATTTCAGCAAAACAGTAATAGAATAATAAATGTAATCTCGTTAAATAGCGTTATTAGTTTATTATATCCAGTATTGACTCTTAAGTATCCTGACGCTCCGTTTCTAATACCTCCTATGAATTATGGTATAAAACTGGGTTAGTTTGAAAGGACATTGACCACAGTTGAAGAAGCAAGCGATAAAACCGGGTGTTTAATAGAAAAAATTAAGATAAAATGGCAGAATGCAGTGTTGAAGAGTCTGCCGATATAATTTACGTGTACGGTTTAGTAGACGGAAATGATAGTGAGGCCGTACGACAATACCAAAGGAAAATTCCCGAATCGACGTCTACCCGACATAAGGGTATTTTCAAGGACTTTCAGAAGGTTAAAAGATACCGGATGTGTAACCGCCCCCAGAGCAGAAACGCGAGCAGGAAAATCGGCCGATTCAGCGGACCCCGACCAACAAATCCTCAACATCGACAGGAACAGCCCTGTAATAAGCATCAGGCAGGTCGCACGAAGGTCAGGATTGTCTTCAGGGAGAGTTTGGACCGTTGTGAACCGAGAGGGACTACATCCATACCACCATATCCCGGTCCAAGCACTACAGGAAGGAGATTCCGAAAGACGATTGCAATTTGCACTTGGCTGTTCGAGTCTGACATCGAAAACAGAAGGTTTCTAGACCGAATTCTGTGGACGGATGAATCGCAATTCACCCGGGATGGCATCACAAACTTGCACAACCTCCATACCTGGTCAGATGTGAACCCACATAGGACCAGGTGTCGGTCCTTCCAGCAAAGATTTAGTGTCAATGTCTGGGCTGGCATCATCGGCAACCAGTTGATAGGACCCTTCATCTTGCCCCAAGTGCTGAATAGTCAGCTATACTCGGACTTTTTGGAGAATACCCTTCCGGATCTGTTGGAGGACATCCCCCTGGCCACCAGAAGCGCAATTTATTTACAGCTCGACGGAGCACCTGTGTATACTGGGAACATTGTTAGGGCAAGGTTGAATGAACATTACCCAGAGCGCTGGATTGGACGAGGTAGACCGATTCCTTGGCCTGCTAGGTCACCGGACCTTACTCCACTGGACTTTTTCTTATAGGGAATGATGAAAGATGAAGTTTACTCAAGACCAATCAACACCAGAGAAGAATTAGTTACCAGGATTGTGACTGCAGCCACGAAAATACGGGAGAGACTGGCTACCATAGACCTCAAACGTGAAATAAAACGAAGGCTACTTGCATGCATCGAAACTAGCGGAGAACATTTTGAACAGCTTTTAAAGGACAAACGTTTTAATTGTAATTAGTTTTTAAGCGAACAAAATGTATTTTTTAGTTACCTTAAGTATAATTTCCTAAAAATTCGAATTATCATGATATTCTGTAAAAGGATTTCTGTAAATAAATTTTCGTATCCTTTTCCTACCTGGGCATGTTGCACCTTTTTGGAAAGGTAATTAGATAGGCAACTTAAAAAAAATAAAAAGTAGGTATGTTAATAACATGAATTTCGGAGAAAAGTGGGGCGAAAGGTGAAAAATCGTGAAATAAAAGTTAATTTTTTCAACTTCCAGGGGGATTGTGGCCAAGGGGTTGGGGATAGGGGGGTGGTGTAAACTTTTTTGGAAAGGGCTTCCAAATAGTGATTTTTTGAGATCAGTTTGGGGCCGCTGCGATGCGTAGAAAAAAAGATAAAAATACAAGAGTGGTTCCCATATAAGGCCAAATCCTGATTTACGAATCACCCTGTAACTGCCAAACGGTGCGAGATGCCCCCCCCCCCCCACCCATACGATTTTTTGCTTGTCTCGGTCTGACCTTTCACCCCCTGCAGTATTGACCTCCCACCTCTGAACACCCTGTATATATTTCGCTTGTTTGCAGTAGAACGTTATCAATTTTGTGGGTCACTTTAAATAAGGCGACTTTAATTTTTTCTCTTTATTGATTATTAACATAACGTTTATTAAAAAGAACAAAATGTTAAAAAAATTGAAAAACGATTCGCTCGATTCAAAAACGACTCGCTCTACTTTTATATATATTTTTAAATCCCTGTTCCCTACCCTGGATAAGATCTTAATCTTAAGTGATCTCCTGAGGAGCAGACTCACAAGTTCAGGAATAGAAGAACACGTTAATTATTCATTTGCTCTTTAACCCAATCTTGCAATTCCAATTAGTCTAGTTTGCCTTCCCTTTGGAGCAAAAATCAACAGGTGCAGATAAATTGGCAAGTGTGAGTGCATTGCTCCTTCAGCCAAAAGAAGATTACTGCAAGTTGAGAAGTATCCTCGCAGCAGTTCTTGTGTAAACGATTAAGATTCCACCCACCCAATGAGTTTTCTCCATAAAATATGTATGTATCCTGAATTTTAAAATTGTACACTGAACTGCATTTACCTTTTCTTGGCACGCAAACTATTTGGAAAATTCGATTATTGCACTTTTGATTAAAGGAAGTATGCTGGGAGTTATATAGTCGTGTCCTGAGAACGTAAGATAGCTTCCAAAGTATTGCGATCATTGAATGCAATTTGCGCAATTCTTTCCTGTTTATTCAACACGATTTCTCCCTTGCGCAAATACCATAATCGTTCAGTGCCTGTAAAATAAAAATCAATAGTGTAAACTCACCTTCGGTATCTTCTGTAGAATTATAAACTACCCTGGCGCATTGCACCTCCAGGTCCCTCGGAAGGTGGCGATGCGAACGACGCAGCCGGCCATAAATCTCTTCTTATGACTTTACATCTTCGGAGAAGGTTCTGGCATTTTAAGGCTCACGAATGATTAATGATACTGACGTGTGGAATCTTTTAAGGAGGCGCCTCTCATACAGCAGCCCGTAGCTTTGTGCCAATTTCCTGATGGATTCTAGGCACGGGGGCTTCCTTTTTCACAGTCGTGTAAGCACAGCACAGCGTGTAACCTGTAAATGATTTTCAAAAAACTTCCCAAATACAATTCGTTTTACATTTCCAGAGAAATATGAAAAATTTTTGCCAATAAGAAAATTGGGAATTCACGGATTACGATCGGTCTCCCAATCCAATTTCAACATTCCCAGTTTTATTGGAATTTTATTGCGACGAAATTGGTTTCCAATAGAAAATAATTGCTACGCATTTGTCCCTTAATTCGATTCAGAATGCGTTATGCACCGAAGAATTGGATCCATTCCATGTAATGGGTTTTCTCTTTCATTACCCACTAGATATCAAAAAGACCAAAGTACTATCCGGATTGTTATACAGTATTTTTAGTCTTAAATTTTATTAGTGCTGACTGTCGTGGTTTTTTCGATACGATTACATTGACTTTTTACGAGTTTTAATTTTGCTTTTGCACAATATGGAAATACTTAAATTTATATTTAACAATGCAACTTAAGAGGATACATAATAATTCAAGTGACGTAGAAAATATTATATATTATACAGAGTGATCCAAAAGTATGGAAATGGCTTAATAACTTTCGAAGAATGCATTTTGGAGAAAAAAGTTTTAGACAGAAATCTTAGGAATTTTCCCTGGCTATTCAATGGCGGCCGTAGATTTGACCTTGACCATGGCCTTGAATGTCATTTGAAGGTCAAGTTGACTTTTTAAAATTTGAACCCATATTTTTGACCACGGAAATGGAGAGAGCGGAAAATTTTGCGTCCGACTATGATCTTAACCATGACCTCGAAGGTTATGTCAAGGTCAATATGGCTCTTTAAAAGGGAACCTGCATTGTTACTGCGGATTTGGAAAGAGTGGAGGTTTTGTGTCCGAATGTGACCTTGACCACAACCTTGATCTTGGCCAATTTTAATTATTGTTTCTATTAGTGTTTTTGTTAGTTTTTTCTATTAACATAATTTATAACTCACCTACTAATAATACTCAATCTCAATTTAATTTCCAAAGGTATTTACTACCGAAACTCTGACCGATTAGCTTTCTTGTTAGATGTACAAGATGGTCTTATAAGTTTTAAGGTACTACTACCGTCTATAGAGCAAAAAAATGTCACATTTTTAATGATTTTTTTTCTCAACCCCTTTATTCGATATCACAAGCAAATTTTTTCTGCAATAAGTTTGATCGTTGTAGATTGAAACATTTTTGTATTTAGAAATTTGTATAGAGGGCGCCGAAGCTGGGAGCTCGAAAATATGCTAGTCCCATTGCCCACGGATAATCTCATAATTGAGATGTCTGAAACAAAAAATTCGAACAGGATTTTAAAAAGGAAGGTCCCTTATCTTGTAATTTACCATATTTAGTCAAAATTGCAAAAAAAAAAAAAAAGTTTGAAAAAAAAGTGAACAAATGGACTTTTTTTTCATCTTTTTCTCTTGCCAAAATTTGTCTATTTTAACGTTTGTGCTAAATTGTGGTAAATTACAATAGAGGCAACCTAAACAAACAAAACGCACCAAGGTTTGTTCAAATCGGTTTGATAGATCCGGAGATTATCTAGGGGCAGACTCAACAAATGTTACTTCGAGAAAAACGCGTTTAAAGTTTAGAGAGTCGCTCGGAGCCCATCCACGCGCTTTCGCTGTATTACACTATAACTTTTTTTCTATTACGAATTTCTCAACATAAATTTAGGAGATGATTTCTGAGACTATGGGGAGTCGAAAAATGAGAATATGAGAATAATATGATTTTTTTGAAAATTCTAGACGGTAGTAGTACCTTAAACAGATTACTTTGGTCATACTAACCAGCAATCTTGCTAGGTGAAAATCATGATTATCAACAGTTAAATGAACCACAAAATTAGTGGTTTGAAAAGGATTGTATTTTGGGTGCAGTGCGAAAGGCGGGCAATGACCTTGAATGTGAAGGAAGATCTAAATTTTAAAATCCCCTTGATTGCCAATTAAATCGATTAAAAGAGATTGCTCTGCCTAGACTTTCGTCTAATTGTAAATGAGCTCCAGATGATAGCTTCGCTTCCACGGCAGACGACAAAAGTCACAAAATTCATTATCAAAATTGCGTCGCGGCACGTTCCCCTTCTGCTAATAAAAGTGAATTCATGCCACAGCTGCGAATGATGTCCTGGATTCCCACGACGTCTAGGACCAATTTTCCTGAAATGAGACTTATTAAATTCCCTCGATTAGTAAGTAGAAAATTGCAGGCGGGAACTTCATCCTTCGTCTCGATAATAAACAAGATCCCCCCACAGACCCTCCACCAAGTGCGCAATTCCCTTCCCGGTGTAGGGACTAAGGACCGGCCCAGGTAATATGAGTAAGCGATTTTAATCATGCATAAGCATCTTTGGGAAGCCATGCTACAGGGACAGAGACAGGGACAGGGACAGGTTTCTACGGCGGTGCACATCGACACCGTTAATCCATTCAACCAAATGAATTTTATTGTAAGGTGCGGAATAATGAAGGTCCCGGTACCACTCTACTAACGCCGTAAAATTTCATATTTCTGTCATAAATATTTCGCGGGTTGATGTGAGAATGTTTTAATAAAATTCACATCGATCGGCCCGAATTTGAATAATGTCATCTCAAAACGAAAGGGGGCCAGAAAGACTAATAAGTTTGCTATTTACTTTGAACTTTTTTCGCAGAACAGGTAAATTGAAATATGGCATCAGATCGCTATTTTGATAGCTTCGAGATAAGTTGGAATTCCTTTTTGCTGGCACATTTCATATTAAATAGACGACAGCGATGAAAAGTTTGTCGTTCCTAGTGATATAAGTTTACGTAAGTCTGATTAGAAGATGAATACAGCCAAAATTCGATTAAAGAAATCAAAATCTGCAGAAATTTTAATTTAAGGAAAGATATCGTTTAGATACACTCGACACAATTTAAAATTTGTTGGCAGAAGTCGATTGCATCAAGAATTTATTATTTTATGATAGCGGATACACAAGGTGATTCGTAACGATATGTTCTAACATATTCCAATTGATTCTATGAAATCCCCCGATCAACGCTTGTTCTGAGAGTTCTCCTCTAAAATGTGTCGTTTAGGAGTTACGGGCAGTTTTATGTGTACGGACAGTTTTTCATTAAAGACCCTGCAATTTTCTTACTTGTAGAGAAAAAAGTAGTAAATTCAACAAATCAAAGTTGTCAAAAGCAACTCGTTACAAATCTTTTCCTTAGAATTTATATCAACGGCAGAAACTGTTGTTATTACAAATTTAAAATAAATTTTACCGATGTATTATTTAATTGATCTGAACGATTTTACAGTAACAATAGACTCTGCAAAAGCAACCGAAAAGCAGCTGGGCTCATAAGGCCCGCCCAATTTTGGCCCACTAGCTGGGGGTTGTATGTCCTTTTCCAAGAAGAAAGAAAAGACAGATGTTATACACCGAGTACAAATTCAGATGAGATTGTTTACATGTTTTCATTGTGCATTTTCAAAGGCGATCTGGGACGATCATCGTTGTACCGCTCGCTTACGAAAAGTACGTGATGGTCTTGATTTAATCGCAAATATGAACGAATTTCAAAGTTTTTAAATAAAAAATGTGTTTTTAAATATAATATTGTGGGTTTGGAAAAAACAACAATGTCATACGTTTATATAAAAGTTTTGAAAAAAAATTTTTGTCATATGACAAATGTTCCAATTTTCCTCTAAAATTGTCTTTCTTTCACTAATGAGTTCTTTATTACTACAGTGAGCGCAATTTCAATAAGCGCACGTCTGATTTTCTAGTGAAATGCACAATTCATTGAAATAAAGCGATATAGTAACAAAGGTTCTTTATAGGCACAATTGTTAAAGTTTATAACTATTCATAAAAGCAATTAAACAATTCCAAATATCAGGCAATGCGTGAATGCAATAGATCAATCTTTCACAATTGATCTTAGAGTGCGCAGTTTCTATAAACGCAGTTTCTTTTTGTAGTATTACTAGTTAAACGCAAAGTAATTTTGCAACTTTTTAGGAAACAATTCATGTGAGTTTCATTTTTATTTTTCAACTCTAGCTTAATTCTGTATAATTGCTGTTATTTCTTAAGATTTATTGTAATGCCTCGAGGAAAGGTCCTTGACAACGACGATCGCGTCAGAATCCGTGCGTTTAGGAAAACCGGCCTTGGCATAAGAGAAATTGCAAGGAGAATTGGACGTTCAGAATGTGTGGTGCGAAATTTTATTAAAAAGGGCAATCGTAATGGATTATGGGATCATCCAAGAGGGAACACCAAAGTTTCCAAACAAAATATTGGGAACATAAGAGAAGAAGTTATGAAAAAAAAGTTAAGTGCAGCTCAAATTATAGCGGAATTACAACTCCCAATTAAAGGAAGAAGAGTTCAACAAATTTTGAAGGACACTACTTATATTAAATATAAGAAACCGGCCAAATCTCTCCAACTGCAACAGCATCATAAATATGCGCGCCTAGATTTTGCTAGAAGCCACATGAACTGGGACGAAAAGTGGCACAACGTTATTTTTTCTTACGGAAAACAATTTAATTTAGATAGCCCAGATGGACTGAGTGATTATTGGCATGATTTAAGGAAGCCCGATTCGCCTCGTCTAAGTAGTAATTTTGGTGTTGGTAGTTTAATGTTATGGGGTGCCTTTTCTTATCAAGGAAGGTTATCTTTAAGCTTTGTTCCCACCCGAATGAACTCTGCCATATATACAGACCTGCTGGAGGAATCTCTTATTCCATATTTAGAAGATAATATGGAAAAAAATTTGATTTTTCAACAAGATAACGCCGCTGTGCATTCTTCTGCCGAAACAAGACGATGGTTTAGTGAAAGAAATATTCCTGTAATGGAGTGGCCATCACGTAGTCTGGATTTAAATCCAATGGAGAACATTTGGGGAATCATGGCACGAAGAGTTTACGCAAATGGTGGACAATTTTCTTCGTTATCTCAACTGAAAGCCGATATTTTGAAATGCTGGAATGATATTGATGAACATTCGTTTAAAAAGTTAATAAGTTCGATGTTTAACAGGTTTTTTCAAGTTATAACTAACAAAGGAGATAAAACACAATACTTAGTAATTATACAAAAATTTACTTTTCATTAAGCTTTTAAAATAAAGACTATAATATAAAGTGAGTTTATAGAAATTGCGCAGACAAAAGAGACTTTTTATTATATTTATTTTTATTGTAAAGTAATTACTTACTTTAATGAATGTTTTATATTATTTAATTAATATTTACTAATGGGCAATTTATGCAATATAATCGGTTTTGAAAAATAAAAAGTAGTTTTCTTTAAACATGAATAAAACTGGCTGCGCTTATAGAAATTGCGCACACTGTAGGTCAAAACAGACCTACAAAATGGACCAAAATTGACCTTATCAGCCCAACTATTTTGTTGATTTTACTTAAATAGGTTTCCCACCGAAACGAGATCTCAACTTCTTTTTAAGTTGGTTTTACCAATATTTTCGTTTTGGTTTTTTAGGATTACAATTGGTATTTACAAAAAAATTGTTGATTTTATCTATTTCATCTCGCCGCGCGCCGGTTCGTCTGCATTAGAAAATTTGACAGAAGTTTTAGTTATTACTGCCAAAGTAGCTATTAAGATTTCCTAATAGCAAGTCCTTTTACACACATTAGTTTAATACTCAAAGAATTCAGGTTGTCGTATCGCGTTGTGTAAAACAATAAATAAAAAGTTTTAATTTAATACGTGCTAGAAATATTTACCACAGGGATTTAAAATAATTACATATAATTTCCCATTTAAAATTACATTCGCTCGGCACGGGTTAACATTGTCCGATCGCTCCCAAAGAGTGATCGCAAAAATCACCTGTTTTTGCACATTTCACAGCAAACTGAGGAAATGACATAACAACAGGTATCAAATTAATCGTCGTAAAAACCAACAGAGACATTGATTTTAGTTTTTGGAAAATATAAAAAAATCACGCCTAATTGAGGATAAAAATCACCCTAAAAGATTAATCTTATCAAAAATAATTATTTAGTTACAAAGTCCATATTATATAATATTATGCTCTATATATGTATAGATCCATGTGTCATAAACGAATAAATATACTTAAATCAATTTTATTTCCCCCTTTTTTGTTTTTTATTAGCTTCCAAAATCGTATATAGGGAGAATATACGAATCTAGCATTTGTTTTGTATAAAAACTCCAAAAACCTTATTATTTTTTAGGTTTAAAAAAAAAATGCTAAATTTTTTTTAGTATTTTTTTTCAAAGTCTATTACTTTGTTGTTGCTGTTATTGATTGATCATATAACCATCAGAAATTGCGGTCCGAATGTCTATACTTCCCCAAACCATGGTTTTAAAAGATTTTGTTTGCTTTGGTTTTGCAAAATGGCCACTTTTCTATAGCAATGCAATTAAAAACTTCGCAATTTTTTTACTCGAAAAAGATTATTTTGAGGAGAAAATGCTTCAGATTCTACAAGAGCATACCTAAAATCCCCTATATACGATTTTGGAAGAAAATCGCCCCAATTTTCTATTCGAATCGTAGAATTTAAACTCGCGTGCACACATTTTTCATTTTGCGCATTAATGGGTTATGGTGGAAATTAATAGACAGATAAAGGCGGGTTTCCAATACAGCGTGGAGTTGAGCGCCAAAGTAGGCCCGTTCCAAATGGCAGCGCAGAGTATGTTCGAAATATTCAGAGCTTTCGAAATCAGGTTATTGCCTGTAATTTTTTTGTCAAATGTCGTGTGAAGAGTGAAGATTGTATTCTTGTAAATTACTTAAAATTGTGGGAAATAAAGTTGCAGCTACCCTTGAAGTAGCTCATTACATAAATATATTGTCGATTGTTAAAGTAGTTCGAAAATATACGAGCCATCTGTAGATGACTTAGTGCAACTTATCCGAAAACACAAATTTCAATAACTAATTTTTGCCAAAATAACGAGCAATTCTACAGAATATTATATTCTGTAAACAAATTAGTCAAGTAATAAATTTATTTCGTATATAAGAAGCAATAATTTTGCCAATTTTGCATTCCAAGAAAGAAACTTTGCAGCAGCGCCATCTCGTATTAAATCAAGTTCGAAAGCTTTCGACATCGCCAGCGCGGAAGTAGAAGTAGGTCCCACTTTCACGCCGGCTCTCGGATTCAGAGTGAGATTTTTAAAGAGACAAAAGATACAACTCTATCGTGTGAAGTGTAGAGATAGCAAATACTCTGAATCTCCACGCTGTATTGGAAACGCGCCTTAAAGGCGCGTTTCCAATACAGCGTGGAGTTCAGCGCCAAAGTAGGCTCGTTCCAAATGGCAGCGCAGAGTATGTTCGACATATTCGGAGCTTTCGAAATCAGGTTGTTGCCTGTAATTTTTTTGTCAAATGTCGTGTGAAGAGTGAAGATTGTATTCTTGTAAATTAATTAAAATTGTGGGAAATAAAGTTGCAGCTACCCTTGCAGTAGCTCATTACATAAATATATTGTCGATTGTTAAAGTAGTTCGAAAATATACGAGCCATCTGTAGATGACTTAGTGCAACTCATCCGAAAAAGCACATTTGAATAACTAATTGTTGCCAAAATAACGAGCAATTCTACAGAATATTATATTTAATATTATTATTAATTTAATATTAAACAAATTAGTCAAATAATAATTTTATTTCATATACAAGAAGCAATAATTTTGCCAATTTTGCATTCCAAGAAAGAAACTTTGCAGCAGCGCCATCTCGTATTAAATCAAGTTCGAAAGCTTTCGACATCGCCAGCGCGGAAGTAGAAGTAGGTCCCACTTTCACGCCGACTCTCGGATTCAGAGTGAGATTTTTAAAGAGACAAAAGATACAACTCTATCGTGTGAAGTGTAGAGATAGCAAATACTCTGAATCTCCACGCTGTATTGGAAACGCGCCTTAAAGGCGCGTTTCCAATACAGCGTGGAGTTCAGCGCCAAAGTAGGCCCGTTCCAAATGGCAGCGCAGAGTATGTTCGAAATATTCAGAGCTTTCGAAATCGGGTTATTGCCTGTAATTTTTTTGTCAAATGTCGTGTGAGGAGTGAAGATTGTATTCTTGTAAATAAATTAAAATTGTGGGAAATAAAGTTGCAGCTACCCTTGCAGTAGCTCATTACATAAATATATTTCAGAATTGTCGATTATTAAAGTAGTTCGAAAATATACGAGCCATCTGTAGATGACTTAGTGCAACTCATCCGAAAACACAAATTTCAATAACTAATTTTTGCCAAAATAACGAGCAATTCTACAGAATATTATATTCTGTAAACAAATTAGTCAAGTAATAAATTTATTTCGTATATAATAATAATAATTTCGTAATAATTTTGCCAATTTTGCATTCCAAGAAAGAAACTTTGCAGCAGCGCCATCTCGTATTAAATCAAGTTCGAAAGCTTTCGACATCGCCAGCGCGGAAGTAGAAGTAGGTCCCACTTTCACGCCGACTCTCGGATTCAGAGTGAGATTTTTAAAGAGACAAAAGATACAACTCTGTCGTGTGAAGTGTAGAGATAGCCAATACTCTGAATCTCCACGCTGTATTGGAAACGCGCCTTAAATCTTCAAACTTCTCTATCCTGCGCCCGTTGAGATAGAGGAGTAGTTGAAGATTCATTGGAATAGAGAATGAGTTTTCTATCAATTGGTACCTTAAAGAGGTTCATGAGGTGTGTGTTAAGAAATTTAAAGGGTCTTGAATCAAAAAGTATCCTCTCGGAACAAGCGTTGAAGAAAGTAGGTAGAAGAAAATAACGTTTTAGCAATACACATGCGCTCTGTGGTAACTTAAAATTGTTCATTAAGGTTATCACTTATTTCTAGATAAATATTTTTTTCTTTTATTTTACCTTTTAATTATATCACGATTCCCCGAAGCCAAAATTATGTGATTTCGAATGTTTTTATGATTTCTGTAAAAACCACGCTCAAACTCATGTAATTTCTCATGCATTTTAACAATTTCACGAATATCCCAAATTAGCAATATGCGTATGTGTATGCAACTGTTTCCTTCTGAAATTATTAATCCTAAAAATAAAACCTTAATTTACAATTATATAAAAATGAAAAATTTGATTTTGAAACTAATTTGACACCAGGAATTAATTTGTCAGAAACTTCAAACGTCAAAATAAATTATTTCCTAAAATCGTGTTATTTTGGGCGTGGTATATATTGGTATTATTATTATTTTACAAGAAAATTCGACTATGAATTACCATAACTGATTTTATAATAATATAACATTTCTACCTTTTTAATGGTGTTTACGAAGATCCAATAGTTGAAGATTAAATTTGTCAACCATATTAAAAACAAAAGAAAGAGTATTTTTTATAATAATACCGTCACTAATTCACCATAAAGAATACCCAAGCTTTTTGCATTTCCGTGTTTTACAACTTCTCTTATCTACGACGATCCTTAATTTAAGTTAACTACTATCCGGTAACTTTTATAGGCGGTATTGATTTACACCGTCAGATAGGTTTTATTTTCTATAATTTTTCATGGAATTTGTTATACCATATATCAAAGGGACGTAAATTCTTAGTTGAACATATAAATTACTTAACTTCGACCTTTTTTGATTTTGTTGTTGTTGTGATCGTATATAGTAAGTGATAAAATTTGTTGCTTGTATTTCTACAACTTATATATGGTATATATTGGGTTGTTGCAAATGAAATGGCGATTTTTCAGACATCGTATAACAGTATAGTGAACAATGTTAATAATTAAGAAATATTGCGCAATACTAAAACTGCATGTGCTTCTCTCTCCCGACAAGTCGCATCATTGTTTGGACTCTCTAAGTAACATAATATTTTTTAGTAATAGTGAAAAATGGACAAACGTAAAGTGCGCCTATTGTTTTTGTACGAATTCAAACTAGGACACAGTACTTCAGAGGCAACACGAAATATTAATATGGCATTCTGCGAAGGTGTAGCTAGTGAGAGAACAACATAGCGTTGGTTTGAAAAGTTTCGTTCTGGAGACACCGACTTGGAGAATGAACCATGCGGTCATCGAGAGGAAGCTATCGATGACGGTCAATTGAAGGAAATTGTCGAGAGTAATCCTCGTTTAAATACGCGTGAGATAGCAGCGATTCTTGGAGTACATTACTCAACCGTATCCAGACATCTTCAGACTATAGGAAAAATAAAAACTTGGACACATGGGTTCCACATACTCTGACAGAAAAAAATAAAATATCTCGATTCGAAATATTCGCATCACTAATTTTGAGGAACACAAATGAACCTTTTTGCATCGTATTATTACATGTGAAGAAAAATGGATTAGTTATGAGAACAGCAAATGAAAGAGACAGTAGTTGGACGTTAAGGAACCGCCAAAGCGCAACCCGAAACCAAGTAACCACCCTAAAAGAAACATGATTTCAGTTTGGTGGTCTACGACTGGAATAGTCCACTATACTTTTTTAGAACCCCTTGAGACTATGATCAGTGAAAAGTACTGTCAGTTACTCGAGACTGCTCACACCAATTTGGCAATAAAGCAACCGGTTGTAGTAAACAGGCATGGTGTCATATTGCTGCATGATAATACTCGCCCGCTCATTTCTAAATCAGTCATTAAAAAAATTAAGGAATTAAACATTGCCACATCCGGCATACTCTCCAGATCTGGCTCCCACAGGTAATCACTTATTTCGGCACTTGAGTCACTTTTTGGAGGAAAAAAAACTTCTCGAAATAAAGACTTTTACAAAACCGGGATATACAATTTAGCATCTCGTTGGCAAAAGTGCGTTGAAGCTAAAGTCGACTATTTTAATTAGATATTTTGGTTTTTTAAATTGTTAATAAAATAAAGATTTAGCCTATCTTATCCGCCATTTTATTTGCAACAACCCTATAGTAATAGGTTTTATTCAGGTATCTGTCCGTGTAAAATTGGCTTAATTATGGATAGGTTTAAAAGTAATAAGTTCGGTCTAGGCTCAGAGGGAGCCAATGGCCCCCGAAGCTCTTCTCCTCTTTCCACCGCCTTTTGTATCCGCAACTGCTTAAGGAAGCTCTTTACTTATAACAATAGTAACAATGGAACCTTGATGACTCTCTTGAAGAAAGTTTGGTGATAAAAGCAAAGCCAAAGCTAAAGCCTATCACAAAAGTTGAATGCTCATTACCGTCTGCATTTATAAAAATTCAGTCTATCATGCTTTTCGCACACAATACTCGCTAAAAGAGACACCATAAAGCAATAAAGCGCGTTTTGTGAAATGATAATGTTTTATTTCTCCCCCACCGTTAAGAGCTCATGGACGTGAAGAATAAAAATTGCCGCAAGTTTTCACTGTGAGAATTTCTCGAAATGGGTACGACAGAAGGAAAATGAGTTGTAAACTTTTTTTCCCAGTAATCAAAAATTTTGTTAACACCCTTTGACTGGGGAGTTGTTCTCTGAAGGATTTGGGGTCCTTCGGAGGAACGCATTCATTCAACAGAGGATTTTTGGGACCGGAAACTTTGTCTTCCTTTTGTCACTCAAAAATGCTAAGAATGTTGACTATATACACTAGCTGTCTCGAAGGACCCCAAGCTATTAAATCATTTCTTTGAATCTTTGCTTTTGGTCACGTAAGGATTTTTTCACTGCGAAGAGTCCTAGGATTGAGACTTCTGAAAATATCCATTATTCAGGCCAATATCCATTCGAGCACTCTCCCTGCTTTGTGCTTTGTCACGTTTGCTCCAATCTGTCAAGTTTATCTCTTAATGGCAATGTACATAGCTCCTCCTCTCCCTTCTATTCATCCTGGAGGTACACCTTTTGCTACATACTCACGCAAAAGCCGTTAAAAGTTAAACTAGCGCTTGGCTAGATCTAAACGTAGATGTCATTTACATGAAGTTTTGCAAATTCCGGTAGTCCACTTGACGCATTTCTTACATTCCAAAGGCATCGTGCTACTTAAAGAAGCCCTCAATGAACGGCCCCATCCGAGCTTATCCCGGATGAGAAATGCTTATGTCCTGGAACAGGATATTTCTTTATGCAAATAGTCGCGATAAACAAATCGCTGAACAACATTACTTAATGTCACAAACGCCTCCCGCATGACATTTTTATTTCGATTGCCAAATATTTCACGTTTAGCTTTGTTTAAAGTGGTCATTGATTTTTTGGGGATTTTGAGGCCCAGCCTGGAGCTGGAAGACCCAACCACGCAACTGAGCACGCACCAACCAGGCCAAGATTATATTCTCCAGAAAAGTATGCAAATTCGGTATAGAGAACTCCTGCGAAAAGGCGCTTTTTTTTATGAGGACCCTCTAAAATTGAATCCTTCGGATATATGGCGGGTGGCGGATTATCCTTTTGAAATGAGAAATGTTCCTCCATTCGAACTAATCGACTGCGTAAGGAACCGTCGTTTGCACTTTCTTTAAAGGCCTTAACGCGAAATCGTTGGGGGTAACACGGAAAGGGAATGATGCGAACTTTTTAGTATTTTTACTGTGGACGGTATAGCCCAGATTTATGCATAAATTATGCAAATCACTCAAGCCGCCCACCGTCGCCGGTCTTACATCGGATACGGCTTAATCTTCTTTATGCGAACGGAAGTTGTTAATCTCCTCGCTGAAAGGGAATTACCGTCTTCTGTTCGGGAACGGCGGGGAACGGTGGTGTCTGCAAACACTCTTTCTTAATAATAATTTTTGTTTATTGCTGATGGTCTAAATGAAATATCTCTTTTGATCTGAAGGCCAATATATAAGTTTTTAAAGTAGAAGAAAGCAATACTGGTTACTATAAAAATTTGTAAATTGTATAAAATATTGAATAAGCTAGAAACATAATAATTTTAAGTATTAGCGGATAGAATTAAAAATTATAATAAAAATATGTCGAAATTACAGACCTTAAGGTTCATACGGTCAAAACAACTGTGATTTCAGGACAGTTTCTGCAATGAAAATGCATATTTGTACAACTTTTTGTTTTTTATTCGATAGTAGATACAAAGTTTGAACTATATTCTAGAATTGTGCTACATACGAATGTGGGATGATAAGGACCTGACCTCGACCAGCGAAATTTTATTATCATTTTATTTTTCAATATGGTCTGATTTTAGCTCAATACACTTCAATACACTTACATTCCACTGCAAAACGATAAGACACCCTCCAATTTCTTTAAGTTCTCGGAAACTATTCCTAAAGGAAAACCCTAGCTACCTGTATTAATGACCTGGTGAGCAATATGGATTTTTCCGTGGAATAACCCATTCTCTTATTACGAATAAATGATTTTTTCCTTCATCGTTGGTTATTGGCTGCTACAAAAAGATAAGACATTCGGAATTTATAAAAAAAACGGGTGTTTAGTTGTATCAATATATTTCTTTGTATTTTTAATAATGTGTGGGACCTCATTTATTATCTACTACATACCTCTAACATTCTATTAGCGATTTAAATAAATTCTTATTCATATAATGAATTTTGGTGATCCGCCATTTTGAATTTTTGAAATTTAATATCAGATTCGTAATCAGCGACCTTAAAAACTTTTATTTATGGTTCTTTTTATAAAAGTTGATGTATTTTTCAAAAATTTGTCCGCCATATTGTACCCGTCATTTTGAATTTTTTAAATCTAACATCAGATTCGTAATCAGCGACCTCTAAAACTTTTATTTATAGTTCTTGTTATAAAACTTGATGTATTTTTCAAAAATTCGTCCGCCATGTTGGGCCCGCCATTTTGAATTTTTTTAAATCTGACATCAGATTCGTAATCAGCGACTCCAAAAATCTCAGAGCATGTGTTAGTGCTAGGGGTAGTTTACCCCCTTGAGGAGATTTTTTCAGGAAAACCCAAAAACAGGTCAATTTTATTTTTCAAAATCGTGATTGAATGA
Organism: Dysmachus trigonus; assembly: GCA_949715965.1. NCBI lineage: Eukaryota > Metazoa > Arthropoda > Insecta > Diptera > Asilidae > Dysmachus > Dysmachus trigonus. The sequence goes on along the minus strand of OX454319.1, from coordinate 49,278,098 downwards.
AAAAAATGATTTTCACCCCCTAAACGTGCGTATCCGCAGATAAAAAAAAACGTGTCTCTTATTTTTCGATGCTCTACAACATATTTCAATTTCATCAAAATTGGTGAGACACACCTGAGAACGTTTCCTTGTTAGTCCAACGTTTTTCCAATATTTGGATCTTTTCTGAATAATAAGATTTCTCCAAATTAGATATCTCCAACTGTTCGACATATGTAGGTGTTTGTTTCATTGCTCTCTTCTGCAGAATATGGTGGAATTGAAAGCAATTCGTATCCTAATTCATTGAATTTTCCCATGACAATAAACGTGTGCACTTGCGCATTGTTTTGATGGAAGAGAATTTTTCTTTTCGCCAAATTTGGACGTAGTTCTTTCAAAATGTCGTTGAAACGGTCCAATAAGTTGGAATAATATTCGTCGATAATCGTGTTTTCTTTTTGAAGGTAATCGATTTGCTGACCGATGCAGTCGCCTTCGCCTTCTTCGAAGACGTTTCGCCATGAACAGTCCACTGTTTCGGCTGTTCTTTGATCTCTTATGTACTGTATGGATCCATGTTTCGTCCACAGTTATGAATCGATCCTTCGTTTAATCTCTGTATAATAAGAAATGTACAAAACAGCTATAGTCAAGCCGCGTATTCTAAATTCTAGCTAGATTCTAAAAAAGTATAAGGTAAAACCGAACAACGTTAAATGAATCACTTTTTTCACACATTTCTAATAAAAATCATCTTATTAAGTTATAAGATGGTATGAAAAAGAAGTAATCATCAAAATAAATAATCTCGTTTTATTAATAATAAACACATAAAACTGGGGACATAATGAATTCATTCTTCCTTACAAGGACTATTAACGATTGCCACGTGATTTAAAAGGACCTCAATATCTTTCACTTTTGCTGTGCTCACAATAACTTTGAACTAAATATTGATAAATGTGTAATTGTATCATTTTATCGTGTACACAATTTTCTTTATTTTGACTATGCAGTCTTCGGTCCTACTCCGTCGAATTATGTTCCTGATTTAGGTGTTATTCTTGACAGCAAGCTTGAGTTAGTTGAGTATATCAGTTCCGTGGTTATGAAGATTTTTTTTTTGTACTTAGTTTCATAAAAAGCTGGTTATAGTACATAAACAATCGTACTTTTAATTTGTGAGAGCAATTCTTTAATACGCGAGTCCAGTTTAGTCCTCTGAGTACCAAACCTAAATAACGTTGAATCTGTCCAAGTAAGTAAGTAAGTTCACAAGATTTTCCCTGAAGAATTTACCTCAGGTCGATCCAATTTGATTCTCTATGAAGACCGACTGCAGTTACTCGATATCTATTATTTGTATTAAAGTCCTAATGTTATTGACGTAGCATTCACTCACCGACTTATAACTAGTAATATTGACTCGCCATCTCTTAAAGTTAAATTCGTTGTTGAATCGTCTTCAATCATCACATCGTTTTTGATGTGTGATACGAATGAATCCTTGTTCTGAAAGTTTTAGTTCTGTTCGTATTAATAGAAGAAGACGAATAACAGTCCCACACTCATGAAGCTCTCCTGCTTTGAAAAGAAATAATTATGTATTACAATCAGGTATACGTTTTTCTAGGTTCAATAATTCAATAGCCAGATTTTATTTGTTAAGTAAAACTTGAATGTGATGCAAATTTAATTTTTCAATCAGAATTTTTTGTGTGTTCGTCTTTAAAAATAAATAGCTATATTGAAAAACCTTAGACCGTTTACGTATTTCTGTTTCACTTCAATATTCATGTATTTCTCTATATATGCATAACAGTTAAATACAAGGCAGGTTGAATTGCTGCCCTCAAAACTCCGTTGATTTTCTGCAAAACACGTGCGTGTAATGATGCCAAAAGAATTGTTTTTAATAAAAAAAATTGAGAACTTCCTGTATGCACTGATAATTAAGATAATCGGAAAAGTAACAATTTTAACCATAGATTTACCAAGGGGTCATTTTCCTTGCCCTTTCAGTTTATTTCAATTTTACTTTCTCCAAGAAAATGCAGCAAGTAATTTTATTTAAATATCTGGATTATTATTAATTGTTAGGGGGTAACCCTTATGGTAGGCACTGCGATCGAAAGGTCTTTTGTGCCAAAGCTCCTTTAAAGTAAATGACGATATGCTATCCTAAGGAACGTCAGAAGGTCTTTAACAGAAGATAAACGAACGTCAGCCTAGTTCAAAAACTCCTGACTGAAGACCTTTCTTCTTAACCGTGGTAAAGTAAGACATGAACAAAATATGTATGGTAGTTTCATCGTCTTCAAGACACAGATGACATTCCGTTTCATTTGACAGATCTATCTTATGTAGAGGGTACCTTAGCCAGGTAGATAGCCTACCAACAATCTGAGATCCGCTTTTCCTAAGCGTTAATTTTAGTATAGCCATAGGGGTCTGCCAAGTTCTTTAGCTTACCGGATCCCAGGAACATTTTCCCAGTATATAAACTGTTGATTCCTAGTCCATTCTTCTACCACAGCCTAGGTCGAAGACCAGCCAATGCTGCAGAAGGGTTCAGGATCTTGGAACCGAGATGATGAACCTTCCCTAGCTCGCTTATCAGCAACCCCATTTCCTTCAACACCGGAGTGTCCCGGTACCCAATAGAGATTAACCCTGTTTGAGGTTTCTAGGGAGTGTTGGATAAGTCCTCATGGCTTTTGTTATGGAGAGGCAAGCAAGCCGTTGTAGCTTGTTGCACTTAGAATTGCCGTCTGCTGTTGTATTTTGGGCCACCACACAAGGGCGGCGTCAATTGGTTTGACAGGATGAGCTTTGGATTAAGATCCCACGTCCTACCAAAGAATTTCTTTCATACGCCACAGGGCTTGCGTGACCTTATTTAGTGAATTGCTTAATTCCGTATTCTAATGTAGTCGTTTATCAAGCCAGATACCCAAAATAAGAGCTAAGATAACTAAATATCTGGATTAATCTTTATAATATTTACATATAGTATAATTAAAGATTAATCGAGATATTTTCACAAAATACGGCATACATTTTTTTGCAGAGAATAAATTTAAAATAAACCTAAAGGGGTAAAAATGACCCCTTAGTAATCCTAGCGTTAAACTTAACTGTTTAAGGAAAAGAAAAAAATGCTATTTTTCGAACTTTATATATTATGCTACGAGTGCAGTGAAGGCGTCCCACTAATCCCTCGCAGAACTGGATAAATGTATTAATCTCACCTCAACTGGGTCAGGCGGAAGAACAAAAGCTTTTAAGTGAAGAGTATAATTAGGCCATTGCCTGAGGCATCGTTTCGCCCCCGCGCTTTTATGTGATCGGTTCCATGTGGACGGACTTTTATTGACTTGTCAGAAAGGAGCGAAACTTATGCTGTTTGCGGGGAGAATTCTTTTGTCGCCCTACTTCTGTGGGGGGGGGACTCATCTCGTTCGGTGAGTATTGTCGCTTTAATCAAAAGCTTATTGATGGTAACTGGCTAATATTTGCTGGGGACGGGGTGGGCTGTTACGACAGAGGATAAAACTGGCACGGGAATATCTGTTTAATTTGGGTGCGTCTTAAATGATTGATCTTGCTTATGCTATCGTACGTAATCACAAAAAAGATGCTTGGTGATATGGCGTGGAAGGTCATGTGATTAGATATGTTTGTGAGTAATCGAAGCGGAAGGACGATCCCATATAGAATGGGAATTATTTATTTGCTTTCACATTGCACGCTTTCTGTGTTTAATATGGAGTTGAAAAAATTTATGGAACTCTTTTGTGCACCCAACATGCGATTAACATTTATTTCCGTTTTTTTTATCTGCCGAGTCTTTTTTCAATAAATTATCGCAAATTCAGGTTATCTTTATCGTAAATTTGTTGTGTGTCGGGTATTATTGTTAGTGCTAACAATAGCTATTTAAACCAAATATTCCTCTGAAAAATCTGCAAAGAAGACTAAAAAATACGCCATTAAAAGCAAAGCACTAAAACTTAAATAATAAAGTACACAACCACATACATGACTTGACCTCCGATTAGTTCAGGAGGGTTGAAATATTTCACTCTTGGAGCACGGACTTTTAAAATAAAATAAAACACTTCCTTGTCATTAAAGTGGTGTAAATTTCATTGATATAAAAAAAATTTTCTTAAAATTATGAAATAAAACATATTCCTTAATAAGTATGTTTATTAAAATTATAATTGCACTATTGAAAATCGAATCGCTGATATCTTGAATTTATCTGGCCTAGTTAGTGAATTAGCAGACAAAAAATTCTGAAAAGTAAAATTCTGTTAGGCTTCTCAAATAAATGTTTCGTCTTCAATTGATTGTGCCGATGTAATAGCAAAAAAATCGTACTTATAAAGCTAATAACTGAAATTTTATAAAACATCTAAGAAGTTTTTTTTAAGTTTTCAAGTAAAATTTACAGAATTCAAACAGATTTTTTTTTCTTAAGAAAAATTAACTTCTTCAAAATTATCTTGTCCGTAAATGGAAACCATTATACAGCGTGATCCAAAAGTATGGAAACGTCTAAATAACTTTCGAGGAATGCATTTTGGAGAAAAAAGTTGTAGACAAAAGTTTTAGGAATTTTCCCCAGCTATTCAATGGTGACCTTAGATTTGACCTTGGCCATGGCCTTGAAGGTCATTTCAAGGTCAAGTTGACTTTTTTAAATTGGAACCCTTATTTTTGACCACGGAAATAGAAAGAGCGGACAATTTTACGTCCAACTATGACCTTTACCATGACCTCGAAGGTCATATCAAGGTCAAAATGGCTCTTTAAAGAGGAACCTGCATTGTTACTGCGGATTTGCAAAGAGTGGAAGTTTTGCGTCCAAATGTGACCTTGACCACAACCTTGACCTTGTCAATGACCTTGAAGGTTATATCAAGGTCAAAGTGGTTTTTTGAAGGGGAAACCATGTTTTCGATCACGGAAATGGAAAGAACGGAAAAGTTAACGACCACGGAAATGAAAAGAGCGGAAAAGTTAACGACCGACCATGGTGAAGTCGATTAAGGCAAGGTCAAGTGTGTCATGGTCAAGGTCACATCCGGGCGCAAAACTTCTGCTCTTTCCAAATCAGCAGTAACAATGCAGGTTCCCTTTAAAGAACCATCTTGACCTTGATATGACCTTCAAGGTCATGGTCAAGGTCATAGTTGGACGTTAACTTTTCCGCTCTTTCCATTTCCGTGGTCAAAAACATGGTTTCTCCTTCAAAAAAACCACCTTAACCTTGATATAACCTTCAAGGTCATTGTCAAGGTCATGTTCAAGGTCAAGGTTGTGGTCAAGGTCACATTTGGACGCAAAACTTCCACTCTTTGCAAATCCGCAGTAACAATGCAGGTTCCTCTTTAAAGAGCCATTTTGACCTTGATATGACCTTCGAGGTCATGGTAAAGGTCATAGTTGGACGAAGAATTGTCCGCTCTTTCCATTTCCGTGGTCAAAAATAAGGGTTCCAATTTAAAAAAGTCAACTTGACCTTGAAATGACCTTCAAGGCCATGGCCAAGGTCAAATCTAAGGTCACCATTGAATAGCTGGGGAAAATTCCTAAAACTTTTGTCTACAAGTTTTTGCTCCAAAATGCATTCCTCGAAAGTTATATAACCGTTTCCATACTTTTGGATCACCCTGTATAATGTAAATCAATATACAGCGTAATCCAAAAGTATGGAAACGGCTAAATAAATTTCGAGGAATGCATTTTAGAGAAAAAAGTTGTAGACAAAAGTTTTAGGAATTTTCCCCAGCTATTCAATGGTGACCTTAGATTTGACCTTGACCATGGCCTTGAAGGTCATTTCAAGGTCAAGTTGACTTTTTTAAATTGGAACCCTTATTTTTGACCACGGAAATGGACAGAGCGGACAATTTTACGTCCAACTATGACCTTTACCATGACCTCGAAGGTCATATCAAGGTCAAAATACGTTAATGACCACGGAAATGAAAAGAGCGGAAAAGTTAACGACCGACCATGGTGAAGTCGATTAAGGCAAGGTCAAGTGTGTCATGGTCAAGGTCACATCCGGGCTCAAAACTTCTGCTCTTTCCAAATCCGCAGTAACAATGCAGGTTCCCCTTTAAAGAACCATCTTGACCTTGATATGACCTTTAAGGTCATGGTCAAGGTCAAAGTTGGACGTTAACTTTTCCGCTCTTTCCATTTCCGTGGTCAAAAACATGGTTTCCCGTTCAAAAAACCACCTTGACCTTGATATAACCTTCAAGGTCATTGCCAAGGTCATGTTCAAGGTTAAGGTTGTGGTCAAGGTCACATTTGGACGCAAAACTTCCACTCTTTGCAAATCCGCAGTAACAATGCAGGATCCTCTTTAAAGAGCCATTTTGACCTTGATATGACCTTCGAGGTCATGGTAAAGGTCATAGTTGGACGTAAAATTGTCCGCTCTTTCCATTTCCGTGGTCAAAAATAAGGGTTCCAATTTAAAAAAGCCAACTTGACCTTGAAATGACATTCAAGGCCATCGTCAAGGTCAAATCTAAGGTCACCATTGAATAGCTGGAAAAAATTTCTAAAACTTTTGTCTACAACTTTTTGCTCCAAAATGCATTCCTCGAAAGTTATTTAGCCGTTTCCATACTTTTGGATTACGCTGTATATTGATTTACATTATATAATGGTTTCCATTTACGGACAAGTCCTAGAGTCCTAATTGAATAACCGTCCTGGACATATTCTTGCTAAGAAAGCGTCCAAAGCAGCATCCACGGTTACATCGACTGAGAAGGGAGAGACAATAACTGTTATAGCCTTTTGCAATGCTGAAGGCACATTATGCCATCTGCTTGCATCATGAAGAATACAAATAAAAAGGCTGAGTTTTAGGATGGAATGCCTCCTGGATCTATGCTATTTATGTTTCAGAAGTCTACATACATAAATTCAAATATATTTTTGAGATGGTTAAAAACGCACTTCATCCCAAGGAAACCTGCTGGAAAAGTTCTGCTGTTGTTGGATGGCCATTCAACTCACACCAATTATGTTGAAATGTTGGAATTCGCATAAGAATGAAGGACATATAACTGATTTCAATGCCAAGTCACACATTTTCCTTCATCCATTGGATCGGCCGTGTTTAAGTCACTTAAAACCCATTTTGACGAACAGTGTCGATTGTGGCTGAAGCAACATCCTGGTCGTCATATTACTAGATTATCATTCGGAAAATTGCTGAACCAAGCTTGGGAAAAAGCAGCTTCTGCGGACAATGCTATTGCAGGTTTTAAAGCCACCGTAGTCTACCTCTAAACCCAAGCGCAATTCCAGGATATGTTTTTACGCAAGAATCAAGAGAACTCACATCAGAATCTCAAAATAACTCCCCAGACTAAACCACGGTTCTGGAGCAGGAGCAAGTTGCCAACAATGGCAGCGGTTCAGAAGAGCCAGGACGTCAATCAATTGCAGTCTCAGAGCCAACAATAACTTCTGCTGAGGAATTACGAATTTCAATACTGAAATGTTACCTAGGAAAAGACCTAATAAGAACATTATAAGCAGTGATGATTCGAAAGTTGCTGCAATGCTTCCGTCGACCTTAAAAACTCCAAAAAAAGTTATCGAAGTATGAAAACGAGCTAAACAAGTCGGCGCAATCTTAACATCAAAAGAACATATTAAAATGAGGAAGAAAAATATATATATATATATAAAAATGTGGAAAATTCCAAAATCCTAATAAACATTAGCAAGAAAAATATAAAAAAAGAAAACAAGATAAAATAGACAGAGTAACAGGAGTGAAACGAAATCCGCGAAAAAGAAAATCCTAAGAAGTATATCTGAAAATAGTCCCGATTCTGAACAGCCAGTTTTATCGATAGTTCAGATGAAGAAAGTGTAGACAGAGAAAATTATTATAAAACGCGTCTTATTGAAGACTGGATTCAGTGTGACACTTGCCTATTTTGGTTGTACGAAACTTGTACTGAGTTTGAAGACAAGTGTTCAAAATGTGAACAGAAGCAAAAGAAGGAACTGAATCTCAAAAAATGTACACTGAAAAAGGGAAAAGTAAAGAATTCAGTTCAGACCAACTCTTCCCTAATACTAAGGCCAATTGTGATTCTCAAATTTTATTGTTATTAAGGTCGATCTCCTCCTTCGACCGGTACCCTCACCTTGTCGTGGTGAAGGAGCTTGCGCGCGTCGATGATTGACTGAGCTATGTCGGCGGTAGCAATTTGCTACCGGAAGGGACACCCATGCCGAACAGGTCAGTCCTGAGACGTCAGACTAAGAAGGGAACCACCTAACATGATGGAAGGCAAGCCTTTTGGTACTTTGTCTGCACGAGGTAACCAGCTTGAAGAAGCGGCCGGGGCTAGGAATGTGCAGGTCCCACTTCCATTGATGACCGAGGTGGCGGGTCCAGGCCAAGGAGGAAGCCCTCTACTGGACTCCGATGATAGAATGTCGCAAGACGGACTATCATCGATTGGCACATTGACTCAGTCAATGGAGAGCCTACTCTTCGAACAGGAGAGGACCGAAAAGCAGCCCGCTGTGACTACGGTTAATCCTGTTCCACTGGACATTCCCAAAATCCCTCCGGTTACCACCAACCAACCCGAGGGATTGTCCAAAAGACAGCTGCGACGGCTGAGGAGCAAGAGGAACAAGGCTAAGGCGCAAGAAGCGGGAGCTGACGGCGTCAAGGGCCCCACCACTTTCTCCTCAACTCCACTGGCGACTGTCACTAAAAGAGGAAGATCGGAAGGGGATTCACCTAATCCGGGTTCCTCGGCTAGTGCCATTTGCTCTGGGGAGTCTACAGCCAAGCCGAGTAAGAACAAGCGGAGGAAAGTCGCAAAGACCGGTCTCCAAAGTTCTTCGAAGCCAGACGAGGTAAAGGGGAAACCCGATCCTCGTACTGCAGCGCACGAGAGGATCAGTGAAAAAGATTTAAAAGAAGCTGGCCCCTCAAGTGCATTGCCGAGCTCAAGGACAACGGGTAGGGGGGACGGAAAAAGCTTCGCGGAGGCTGCTTCCCAAGCCCTAGTCGTTGTGATTGAGGCCGGCAACCCACAAAGGGAGATGTCGCAGCGACATGTCAGCTTTGTGGAAGGCTACATTTGGAAGCTATTGGGTGAGACCAAAGAGTCGCCCATGTTTGAGGGAATGGTCGTTTGTGACGGAACCTTAAAGGTTCAGTGTACGAACGAGCACTCTCTCAAATGGCTGCTTGCAAATGTAAGCAAAATTCCAGCTTGCGATGGCATAAAATTTTCTGCTACGAAAGGTAGCGACATGCCCAAGCTGGTTCGAGCAGTTATGTGGATCCCTGGACCACCCAAGGCACCCAGGGACATAATTGCTCGACTACGTATTCAGAATCCGGGACTGGAAACCAAATACTGGAGAATCCGCGCGTTCAGTAGCAAGAGGAAGAATCCTAATGACCCTGAGGGCTCTACTCTTGCACTGGGCATAGATCAGGAGTCTCTGAAAGTCCTGGATTCCGTTTACGGATGCCGTCCTCATTTGGGCTTCGGAAGAGTGAAAATTCACGTTTCCGGAAAATAAATGAGGACAACGGGTGTATTGGGGAGCAGCTGATTATGATGTCTGCTGACTTGAATATCACTCAAATTAACCTGCAGCACAGTAAATCGGCCACTGCTATCTTAAGTGGAAGGTTGGTAAAACTGCGGACATTCCCCCAAATAACATTAATGCAGGAACCATGGGTTTGCAGGAGGAGAATCTGTGGCTTCGGTGCGATTAGTTGGGGGCAACTCTTTCATTACGAAAGAACGGAACGACCGCGGGCATGTGTTATTGTATCTAATACAATCGAGGCCACGATGTTAAGACAATTTTGCAGTCAAGACGTCGTTGCGGTCAAAGTATCCTACAACGTATCGGGAGCTAAGCAGGATGCAATCTTCGTATCTGCTTATCTGCCGTATGACTCCATTAGCCCGCCTCCTTCAAAAGAGCTGCTGGATATTGTGGGATACGCAGAGTCTAATAATTTAGGTCTGGTTATTGGTTGTGATGCCAACGCCCAGCACACCCTTTGGGGTAGCAGTAAATGCAATCCCCGGGGGGAGAAATTATTGGATTTCATTCTGTCGTACGATCTCGTGGTTAACAATAAGGGAAACAACCCAACTTTTGTCACGAGTAGGCGACAGGAAGTAATAGACCTGACACTCACAAATAGGAAGATGTCAGACCTTATTACCAACTGGCGAGTTTCAAAAGAGGAATCTCTTTCGGACCACAGATACCTGGAATACCGAATAGCCATCGATATCATAAATATCCCGGCCGGACGGAATCCTAGGAAGACTGATTGGGAAAGGTACAAACAACTTCTTTCATCGAAGGAAATTAATGTACGCAAAATCCGCTCCACGAAGGATATTGAGGACGAGACCCAAAAATTGAGTCGGACCTTATTGGATGCCTTTGAGGAAGCGTGCCCTCTCAGAAAGAGCAGATGTGGCAAGAATGTCCCCTGGTGGAACAACAACCTGCAGAAGCTCAGGAAAACAACCAGAAAGCTTCTAAAGAGGGCCCTAAGAACTCAGGAAGATGATGATTGGCTAACCTATCAAACTCTACAGCGTGAGTATAAGAGAGAGATAAGATCTGCCAAGGTCTCCTCTTATAGGAAATACTGTGAGGAACTGGTGGGGATGAGAGAGGCTGCAAGGCTGCATAAAGTCTTTCAGAAAGATAATACAGCCAAACTAGACACTCTCCGTAGGCCTGCGGACGGAGGTTACACGAGCTCCAAACAGGAAGCATATGAAATCCTGTTTGAGACTCATTTTCCGGGCAGTCAGAGAATTCAATTAGATGAAACCCTGGTGAATTTACAAGAGAGAGTAAATATCACCAGGAAAGATAAATATATAGCATCCAAGGTTGTGACTGAGGAAAGGATCGAGATGGCCTTGACCTCTTTCGAAAACTTTAAGACCCCAGGTCTGGATGGTATATATCCAGCCATGCTAAAAACAGGAAGTACGTCTCTAGTTCCGGCACTAAAGAAAATCTTTAGGGCCTGCTTAATCTGGGGATACGTGCCAACTGCTTGGCGTAAAGTCAGAGTAGCTTTTATACCTAAACCGGGCAAAGAAGATTACACTCTGGCAAAAAGTTTCAGACCCATTAGTTTAACATCATTCCTTTTGAAATGTCTGGAACGACTGGTAGAAAAACACATCAGGGGAGAAACGCTGAGAAGAAGACCCCTCAGTGAACACCAGCATGCCTATAGGAGTGGAAGATCCTGTGAATCCGCACTGCACGATCTAATCTATAAAATAGAAAGTGCGGCGGATCGTGGATCTTTTGCTCTTGGGGTTTTTGTGGACATTGAGGGAGCCTTTGACAATGCAATGTTCTCATCCCTATGTGATGCTGCCAAGGCGTATGGAGTGGACCCTGTGCTTATACGATGGATCCATTCCATGCTGTCACAGAGACTACTTTTAACAGAAAGCGGAAGCGACACTGTTATGAAAGTTGGGAAGGGCTGCCCGCAAGGGGGAGTACTCTCACCTCTACTGTGGTGCTTCTTAGTAGACTCGCTTTTAGGCGAATTACAAAGTCTAAATATACATACACAGGCCTACGCTGATGATGTGTGTGCACTCGTTTGTGGGGACTCGTTAAGGGACGTCTGCATTAAAATGCAGAGGACCTTGGATAGGATCCAGAACTGGTGTGAGAGGCATGGCTTATCAGTGAATCCTAGAAAGACAACACTTGTGCTGTTCACTAGGAAGAGAAAACTGGATAATCTCAAGCTTCCAATTCTGAAAGGTGAAACCATTCAACTCTCCAAGGAAGTTAAATACCTAGGGGTGACTCTAGACAGCAAACTGACTTGGAAGGCTCATGTCGAACACAAAGCATCTCGGGCATTAAATGCCTTTTGGCAATGCAGAAGAGCCTTTGGGAAGACATGGGGTCTAAAACCCGCTGTGGTACATTGGATGTACATAGCCATCATTAGACCCATTATTACATATGCGTCAGTGGTCTGGTGGAACAGAACGGAGATAAAATCGACTCGTTCTGTTCTTGACAGAGTACAGAGAGAGGTCTGCATAGGGATAACAGGAGCTTTTAGCTCGACACCTGGTGCAGCTCTAAACGCGATGCTTAACATGCAACCCTTGGACATTGCTATCCAAGAAGAAGCAATGAAGACCGTGTGCCGCCTAAAGAAGTGCGGACTCTGGCACGGTAAACATGCTATCGGACATGGTGTTATATCACAAAGGCTTGAAGAAAAGTGCATTTTATTCAATATGCCGGCGGATGATATGACCCCGATATTAATGTTCGGAAGAAGATTTCAAATTCTCTTCCCAAAAAGGGAGGAATGGGAAGATCCAAACAAAATATTGAATGGACTCAACGACATCTTCTATACAGACGGCTCGAAGACCGTAAACGGTACGGGCGCTGGATGGTTTTTGAACGAAGAGATCAAATACAGTTACTCACTTGGAAACATGGCGACGGTCTTCCAAGCTGAAGTTTTTGCCATTCTAGAAGTGGCCAACTGGATAATTGCCCAGAGGTGGCAAGGTAGAAGGATAGGTATCTGCAGCGACAGTAAGGCTGTCCTTGCTACACTTCTTAATCCCAATACTCGAACAAAAATAGTCCGAGATTGTAAGAAACGACTGAATTCGGTTGCAAAATGTAATCGGGTCATTCTTATATGGGTCCCTGGCCACCAGGGAGTGGAAGGCAACGAGTCTTCAGATTCCCTGGCGAGGGAAGGCGCTAACTCCCACCCCATAGGTCCAGAGCCCATTATTGGTATTAGCTCTGCGGCGTTGAAGAACTGGATAACTCGACACGTTGACTTAGTTCACGGAGAGAGATGGTCCAGCCTAAGTACCTGCAGACGTACCAAGTACTTTATAGGTAATCCGAACAAGAATACTGCGAAATTCTTACTTAGCTTAGGTAGGAAAGATTGCAGGGCTCTAGTAGGGACAATTACAGGGCATAACACTCTTGGCAAACACTTGAATACCCTGGGAATCATCGACGACCCTGTGTGCCCCTCGTGTGGGGAGGAGGAGGACAGCACAGAGCACTACCTCTGTGACTGTCCTGCGTTCTCTCGTGCACGTAGGGACGCGTTTGGCGTCGATGTTATGAGGATGGAGGACTTCGATTCTCGATCTCTGTTTGAGATTCTCCAGTACATCAGGACAACGGGGAAGTTCAGATAGAGCGGGGGTTTTGAGCGCAATGGACTAAAAAGTCTGAGCGTTCGAGGTGCTTTGCCTCCCCCCCCCAACAAATCAATCAATCAATCAAAAGGTCGATCTCATTAGAAGTGATTTAAGTTTTGTTAATTATTCTGTAGTTTGAGATTCAAAGATTTATTAGAAATAATAATTACAACAAGTACACTTGCAGTTTTGTTTTAACCAAGCCTTAAAAAAATTATAGCCAACTTACCCTATCGGAAAATAAAAAACTTGAAGCAAGTATATAAAGGAGACTTTTTATTTTATAATGAATATGTTTCATAAAAATCCCACGGCTCAGTCAGTGAACTTATATCGACATGTTGTGTAATATCATATCAGTGCAGTATCTTCCATAGCTGTTGGTTCCTCTCGAAGCAAGTTACCATAATCACAACTGCCTCTTCAACCATTTCCCAACCCATATTCACTTTTTCTTCACTTTGTTCTTGAAATCTGCACATAATACAACCAGGTGGACAAGATGTTTGCCACTGCACTACTACCACCTTCAAAGCAGAGTCAATATTGAACAATAGTTATTGAGCCACTTGTGGGCATCAGCCTCGTCAATATTATTCATCAAGAAAATGCCTTGTATATTATGTTATTGATGATTAATGCTGATAGTGTGCGGTGGCCTTTACATTCAAATTTAACTAAATCGTTATGAATCTTTAAATCTTATGAATACAATGAAACAATTTAAAACTGAATATTACACTAAAGCAATAAAGCTAACTCCTACAACCTTAGAGCATTTTTGACAAATTTTGAAATACTGTCTTTAAAAAAAGAGTCATATGTACCTACAAACATCTACTTTAATCTACCTGTTATAATTAAAGTCATTCTAGTCATTAAGATTATCTTGTGAAAGAAGCTGCTTCTCTTGTTTTACTGCAAAATAAGCGAAGGATAATGGAATTGGTTTATGATCTTCTCATATTATCATAAGTCCATATCTAGTATGAAATTAAACGCCCAGAAACTTTACGAGTTTATGGCAACAGTATTGTTTTATCCTTGCCGATGTATCCTTAATGCTTGCTAGTCATCCTGCGGGACAAACGGTTCTCTGCGTCTTGTTGGGGATGATGAATATTGTTCTAATGGAGCTTTTAAAGATGAATTTTATGGCGCAACTGCGACGAAGAATATTTCATCATGAGACCATTTTCCTAGGGGAAGCAATCCATTTATTGTGGGATTAATGTACCTACAACTACACATAGCTAAGAAGAAAAATTAGGTTATAAAAGGTAATAGAAACATTTTTAAGATAATGAGGTGGAAAGTGAATTATACTAAAGATTACAATAAGAGTAATTTTTACTTTGTACAGTAATAAGGGATTTCTACTTTGTAACAAAATGTTTTATATTCTCTTTACCGGCTTAGAAAATATTGTACTTATATTGAAATAAAATATTTTTAGCTTAATTGGTGTACCTGGAAGACAAAGCCCCCAAAAACTAAAAAACTTAACTTCTGTTACGAACTGGTAGAGATTTATTTTTCTTACTTGCTTAAGCTTGGCTTAAACTTGGTTCAAGCCTTGTTTAAGGGGTTACATACCCCTGCATGTTACGGACATTATTTTAAAGGTTTAAAGTGAGAAATATAAAAGAAATATAATATAATAATGGCCACAATATGCAGGGGTATGTAACGCCTTAAAGAAGGCTTGAACCAAGTTTAAGCCAAGCTTAACTAATTAAAAATTATTAATAAATTATAACTATAATAAAACATAATTTAAAAAATTACCCTCATTTTTGTAGGGTCAAATGAACTACTGATGAAAATCTTTACTAAGAATGCCCCAGTCTGTAAAAATAACAAATAATCTTTTAAAATAAAGTACTATTTATAGTCTAAAATCAAGAAAATAAAAGAATAAAAATAAACTCTTTATAAACCAATGTACAAAAAAAATACAATTTGTTTATTAAACATTTAATTTATCATACAATTCAGACAATTTCATTGAACTATAAATGAATTCATTGAACTATAAATAAATACATACATGAATTATATTTGTAAGAACATGTTTTTTAGAATTAAAAATTAAATTATACCGCTTTGATTCAAGAAGTTTAAAAGGTATTAATTCAAAATAAAAAAATGTTCCATACAATTGTTACGTAACAAATTACCGAACTACCACTTCTGCGTAACATTCAACGTAATTTTTTCAAAACTACCACCCATCTTCTCAGAGTAATACTTGAATGTCCCCTTTAACATAATTTTAAATTGAAATAGACATACTTTTCGCAACGCTCAGAGGTAAGTAGCTCCTTAAAGGGGAGTACTATTGCGACAATAATCAATTTTGTTTGTTTGTATTTTTATAAAAAAAAAGTTATGTTAAAATTTAAAGGAATGGCAAAGTTACAGAGTTCCAAGAACGAGCAGATGAAGCTGCCGGCATGGGGAGTTGAATCTTCAATTGCTTTTTCTCGGAACAACTTTTTTCAATATGGTAGGCAAGAAAACTCAAATAGTATCAGTCCGATCGAAAAAATTTTATGCAATTAGCGAGAAAATGGCAAGGAAATCGTCATTTCTATAATTTTTAATTCTAAAAAAAAAGCGCGAAAAACCTGCAAGTTGTTTTTAATCCTCCTTATTCTAGATAAAATTAACTATAAAATGCAGTATAAATCTCGGCATCGGCAAACAGCGCTAACATTTAAAATTTTTAAAAAACTTTATAAACTGAATAAAATACTAAATTGTTTTTTGAAAATGTGAAAGCTTTTGTTGGGATGCTCTTCGTAACTGTAAATTTTATTGCAATATTATTTTAATCGAATTTTGTTGTTAAAAGGGAGTTTTACAGAAATAAGTGTTAAATAAGTTTAAGTTTTCAAGTAGTTATTTTTATGGTGTTTTTGTACCGAGAACTGTAATATTAAGGTTTTAATTGCATAACAATCTCAAAGTTTCAAAGCTTAATTATTAGGTTGTTGCATTAATTACCATATGAAAAAATCTATAAATAGGGTTTATAATAAAAAGATTCATGTTTTCGCGTAGGTTGAGCGCAGCTGCAAATTTGGTGTCGTATGAAAAAAATTTAAATTTGCCTGTCTCCAAAAAGGTTTTTGTTTTTATGTATGTGGTTTCTTGGCATTGAGAAAATATTTTATGAAAAATACGTGCCGTGTGAAAAAATGTGTAAATGTTCTTGATATAAATAGGGTAGGATATTTCATAATGAAATTGGTTTTTTTGGAAAATTTATATAAGCACCTTGAATAAAAAGCTGTTTTAAATTGATAAAACGTGAATTTTGTAATGTAAGTGTAAATAAACTATTATATATATGGAGGATTAAAAAGACTTTGTAAAGTTATAAATTCTGTTCTAATGGAAACGGTATACAGTCATACATTTTCAAGATCTTCACGGGCTTTACCAAACTCATAAATTTTGTCTTTCATCTCAGCTGAGGTGTAGTGATTTGCTTGAAGCAGCTCATGGACTTTTTTGATTTTACTCCACCATTCAGTGAGAATGAAGATATGGAATTTGAAAGTTCATGAATTATAAGTGCTGAGGATGAAGTGGACGATTACAGACAATTATAAACAGCACGTGCACTCATAGATGCAACTTAAATGAAAATCATCAAATAAAAGGGATAAAAGGTATAAATATCAAAACAAAATAAAAAAATTGATTCTTATTCCTACACCTCATACAGGAAAGAGAATTATGAGAATTTTCAAGGAAAATAGTGATTACCACTATTGGGATGATCCCAATGAGCTTGTTGATCGGTTCTGCATATTGGTAGCATCGCAACAAGTTGGAAATAATGGTTATACTAATGAAATAGTAACAATTATTGAGGAGTTGCGAGAGGCAGGTATAGTAGTATAAATATTAGCAAATAAGAAATATATCTTCATTTCGGAAATAAGCGTCAACAAGTTTGGTCGATTTTCTAAACGGCAAAAATTGGGAGCAGTGGGTAAACGCGAGCTTTCAGGATACCCTGGAATTCTTGGAAAAGACGGTGCTACTGGCAAACGTGGTTTCAAAGGCGAACGAGGACTTCAAGGGCCTAAAGGCGACGGATTTAATTTAACACCAGAAGGAGACCATGATCTTGCCTTAACACATCAAAGGCCTAGGTGATCCAAAAGAAAAGATTGATTGGAAGAATCCGCGTTCAACAACCAATGTGCACTGAAAAATGTATTTATTATAAGGGTTTTTTTTTTTTTATATATGTATATAAAACAGATAT
Organism: Dysmachus trigonus; assembly: GCA_949715965.1. Taxonomy (NCBI): domain Eukaryota; kingdom Metazoa; phylum Arthropoda; class Insecta; order Diptera; family Asilidae; genus Dysmachus; species Dysmachus trigonus. Next base: position 49,260,536 of record OX454319.1, on the reverse strand, counting down.
TTAAAACGTTATAAAAATCCCTTAATTTCTCAATCTAATATACAATTTAATCTTATATTTACATTAATCTACATCTATTATAATACAGGGTGTTCAGAGGTGGGAGGGAAATATTGAAGAAGGTGAAAGGTCAGACCGAGACAAGCAAAAAATCGTATGGGTGGGGGGGGGGGGGGGGGAGGGGGCATCTCGCACCGTTTGGCAGTTACAGGGTGATTCGTAAATCAGGATCTTGCCTTATATGGGAGCCGCTCTTGTATTTTTATCTTTTTGTCTACGCATCGCAGCGGCCCCAAACCGATTTCAAAAAATTACTATTTCGAAGTCCTTTCCAAAATGGTCAACACCGTCCCCCTATCCGCAACCCCTTGGCCACAGTCCCCCCTAGAAGTTGAAAAAATTAACTTTTATTTCACGATTTTTCACCTTTCGCCCCACTTTTCTCCGAAATTCATGTTATTAACATACCTACTTTTTATTTTTTTTAAGTTGCCTATCTAATTACCTTTCCAAAAAGGTGCAACATGCCCAGGTAGGAAAGGGATACGAAAATTTATTTACAAAAATCCTTTTACAGAATAGCATGACAATTCGAATTTTTTAAGAAATTTCAAATTATACTTAAGTTAACTAACAAATACATTTTGTTCGCTTAAAACCTAATTACAATTAGAATTTATGTCCTACAAAAACTGTTCAAGATGTTCTCCGCCAGTTTCGATGCATGCAAGTAGCCTTCGTCATATTTCGCGTTTGAGGTCTATGGTAGCCAGTCTCTCTCGTGTTTTCGTGGCTGCAGTCCCAATCCTGGTAACTAATTCTTCTCTAGTGTTGATTGGTCTTGAGTAAACTTCATCTTTCATCATTCCCCATAAGAAAAAGTCCAGTGGAGTAAGGTCCGGTGACCTAGCAGACCAAGGAATCGGTCCACCTCGTCCAATCCAGCGCTCTGGGTAATGTTCATTCAAAATTGCCCTAAAAATGTTCCCAGTATGGGCAGGTGCTCCGTCGTGCTGTAAATACATTGCACTTCTGGTGGCCAGGGGATGTCCTCAAACAGATCCGGAAGGGTATTCTCCAAAAAGTGCGAATATAGCTGACTATTCAGCACTTGGGGCAAGATGAAGGGTCCTATCCTGGTTGCCGATGATGCCAGCCCAGACATTGACACTAAATCTTTGCTGGAAGGAGCGACTACTTGCCCTATGTGGGTTCACATCTGACCAGTTGTGGAGGTTGTGGAAGTTTGTGATGCCATCCTGGGTGAATTGCGATTCATCCGTCCACATAATTCGGTCTAGAAACCTTCTGTTTTCGATGTCAGACTGGAACAGCCAAGTGCAAATTGCAATCGTCTTTCGGAATCTCCTTCCTGTAGTGCTTGGACCGGGATATGGTGGTATGGATGTAGTCCCTCTCGGTTCACAACGGTCCAAACTCTCTCTGAAGACAATCCTAACCGTCGTGCGACCTGCCTGATGCTTATTTCAGGGCTGTTCCTGACGATGTTGAGGATTTGTTGATCGGGGTCCGCTGAATCTGCCGATTTTCCTGCTCGCGTTTCTGCTCTGGGGGCGGTTACACTTCCGGTTTCTTTTAACCTTCTGAAAGTCCTTGAAAATACCCTTCTGTCGGGTACACGCCGTAAACCGTACACGTAAATTATATCGGCATACTCTTCAACACTGAATTCTGCCATTTTATCTTAATTTTTTCTATTAAACACCCGTTCAACTGTGGTCAATGTCCTTTCAAACTTACCCATTTTTATACCATAATTCATAGGAGGTATTAGAAACGGAGCTTCAGGATACTTACGAGTCAATACTGGATATAATAAACTAATAACGCTATTTAACGAGATTACATTTATTATTTTACTACTGTTTTGCTGAAATAATAAAAATGTATTACCTGTGCTGTCATAAAAATTGTTTACTTAATGACTTTTTCCATTATGGTGCAATAAAGTAATTAGGTACCTGTGAGGATGTTTTAATTTCAGGACTTTTGCAACCCCTTTCTACCTAGGCATGTTGCACCTTTTTGGAAAGGTAATTAGATAGGCAACTTAAAAAAAATAAAAAGTAGGTATGTTAATAACATGAATTTCGGAGAAAAGTGGGGCGAAAGGTGAAAAATCGTGAAATAAAAGTTAATTTTTTCAACTTCTAGGGGGGACTGTGGCCAAGGGGTTGCGGATAGGGGGGCGGTGTTGACCATTTTGGAAAGGACTTCGAAATAGTAATTTTTTGAAATCGGTTTGGGGCCGCTGCGATGCGTAGAAAAAAAGATAAAAATACAAGAGTGGCTCCCATATAAGGCAAGATCCTGATTTACGAATCACCCTGTAACTGCCAAACGGTGCGAGATGCCCCCCCCCCCCCCCCCCCCCCCCCCCCCCCCCCCCCCCCCCATACGATTTTTTGCTTGTCTCGGTCTGACCTTTCACCTTCTTCAATATTTCCCTCCCACCTCTGAACACCCTGTATAATGAACCCACGGTAACGTTTTATAGGAATCCAGCATGAAATATCTTTTATCATCGTGTGGACTTAACACGATATTAGCCTGTGTAATAATGCTTACCTCATGTTTTTGGCTCTGTATTAAATTTTCAGAAACAAATTTTTCGGTATTATTATTCAAACATTCTAAGTAATCATCAAAAGTTATTCTATTTTTAACAATGTTTCTTTTAACTCCTTTGGATTTTTTAATTTTTTCTTTACCATCTAGACCGCATACATCTTTGATCTTAGACTTAGGCCAACAATAAGTTCATTAAATTAGTAAAAATTAAAATATGCAATTAAATCAGCTATTCTCTTTTAAGACATAGAATTACTACGGAATGGGACCTTCTCTGTGTAATTCTACATTGGTGACTTCTTGAAGAGTCCAGTTTCCTTCGGCAAGCAATACAAGTCGCAGCTCGGTTCACATCATCACATCAACAATACAAGTCGCATATCAACTCACCCGAATCTTCAGCAGAAAATCAGTCAAATAGATCAGGAACACAATCAACCAACTTGGGCTGATTTCAGCTGCCAGGTTCAGGGTCATCATACCCAGACATTTTCCCTCCACAGGTGTATTTCATCTGATAGAATGCAGATGTCCATCACGGGGGGTGGACACTAAAAGAATCCATTTTTTCAGCAGTTTTGCTAATGCTAGTGGGGAGTATTGTGGGCACGCCTCGATACACCTGCCTGATATCATCACGGCAGGCCGTTTCCCTGGAAACAGCAGTCGAAATAGGCCATGAGAAATTGGATTTGTTTCTAACCCAGCGTGCCAACCACTGGGATTTTTCCCTTTTTCCGGGGATTTCTAATCAAAAAGGGAAACACCACATAATTTAGGGAATTTTGATCCATGTGAAACATACAAACTCTTCATGCAAAACTTACTTCGTTTGTAAGGTTTTCTGATAGTAAATTAACGAACGTACTTAATTACATAAATGAAAAATTTTAACAAAACTATCTATCAATTAAATTAAATCCCAATTAAATTGTAAATGCGTGGATATAAATATGAGTATGTAGAATCCCTTGTAGTTTACCATTTTCGCAAAGTCGATTTTGGTGAACTTGAACCCTAGATCTGCCTCTGCAGTCCACAGTATAGGTGTAATGTACTGCCGCAATTTAAGAATTGGCTTAGGGAGTTTGAGGGCAAAGCATTTTGTAATGACTACGGCAAACACCTTGCTCCTGGAAAATCTGAATTACTAAAACATGGACAAACGAAGAAACACATTTCTGCTATAAAGTGCATACCTCATCAATCTAAAATTTCAGCATTTTCCTCTAAAAATGATAACATAGAAACTAAAGTAAAGAAAGCTGAAATCAAATTAGCTGCGTTTTTAGCTGAACGCAACGTTTCATTTTCAAGTTTCGACCATCGCTCTCGTCTGCTGAAAGAGATTTGTGAAGATTTTTCTATCGTAAACAAATTATCATTAAATAGAACAAAGGCGACAGCTATAGTTCAAAATGTTACCGGCAAATTCAGAAATGAAACATTAATAAGGCATCCCCAGAAAATTTTTGAAGTTGATTATAAAAATGAAAGCAACTTCATGAACTTAGATGAAATTTATGTAAGTCCTAAAGTTACTGAAAGAATACTTAAAAAACATATTCAGACCGAAACTTTGATCTCTTTCAGACTCAGTTGTCGTGAAGTTTTTGCAGAAGAAAAATGAAGGCATAATAAATAAATCCGCATAGTGTCAAGAATTTTGTTTTATTCCTCTATTATTCCTTTATTTCTTGAACTTGAAGATCATTTTGATGAAAATTAATCAGTAGATTTAGATCGTGAATATCGCGAAGAAAGAAATTAAAATTTTCATATATAACTGCCGATGACTTTGAAAACTTTTGAAAGACAATTTTGAATAAGCAATTAAAATGTGGCGTATTCGCTTTCCCAAAATTAACTTTAAAATATTATATAATGCTTACCCATTAAAGTACATCTGCTGAGTGATCATTTTCAAAAATTAATTTAAATAAAACAAAATTAAGAAATCGTTTAGAAAATGATACATTACGCGCATTAGAAAACTTTACTAAAACATGAAAATAGTTACGAAATGTAGGTGAGACAAGAATTATTTACAGTTGTATAATAATAATATGTACAAATACAAGACTGGTTAATTTTTATCCTGAGATTCTATGGCATTGCACTTGAGCTTGACTTTCTCCCTTAATTTTTTTTTTATGTTAAAGTTCAAAAATGTATCTCTAAACTTTTTTATGTTAGATATGAGTTGTTGAATTATTACCAAAGAGTAAAACAAAATGTTGCTTTCTTTCAATTTAGAAAAATCGGGCAATATTTGCCGAAATCGGGAATTTCTTAACCCTTTGTCCGGAATGTTCTTTTATAGGGGAATCAGTCTGAATCCTACCATTAATGAATCTAGCAAATAAAGTTTAATAAATTATGAAAAATAAATATTGAACAATAATTAATTTAAAAAATTTCTAAAAATAAATCTACATTATATATATAAAAATGAACCCCTATTTCTGTTGGTCACGCAGTAACTTGAGAACGACTTTACCGATTTCATTAATTTTTTTTAAAAAGTTTTCTAATACTTAGTAGGTGGTTCTTACAGAAAGAAAAGTTAAGAAAATTGCGCAGAAAATTGGATAATTTCAGAAAACTTAACGATTATTTTAACTTCGCGAGTTTGACCGTTCGCGCGTTCTTGATTTCAACAGATTTTAATGAAAATTAGTACAATGATTGTTGTGAGGTCACTGATTTTGAATATTATCAAAATTTACAAAACCAAGATGGCGGACCCAATATGGCGACCAAGATTTCTCAATTCCAACGGGTTTTAATGAAAATTAGTACAATGATTGTTTTTAGGTCACTGATTTTGAATATTATCAAAATTGAACTAATTTAGAACTTTACCAAAACTTCCAAATCCAAGATGAGGGATCCAACATGGCGATTAAAATGTCTCAATTACAACGGATTTTAATGAAATTTAGTACAATGGTTATTCTGAGGCAACTAATTTAGAATATTATCGATATTTCCAAATCAAAGATTGTGAACAACAATTTCTCAGTTTTAACGGATTTTAATGGAAATTAGTACTATAATTATTCTGCGGCCACTAATTTGAATGTTATCAAAATTTCCAAATTCAAGATGGCGGATCCAACACGGCGACCAAAATGTCTCGATTTATTTAATGCCACTAATTTGAAATATTATCAAGATTTCGATATTCAAGATGGCAGATCCATAAAGGGGTTTCCGGGTTGAATCAATTTCTAGGATATAACAAACTAGAACATTTGAGAAGTCTTTAATTAGTAAGTATTTACGCAATGCCGGGTGAAACCGGGTAATTTTTCAATATTTGTGAAGTGTAAAACGGTTTACTTATGAGTTTGTACTTGTGAGTTTGTTCAATAAATTAATTAGGGATATGAAACGGAAACACTGTTTTCTTATATTAATGGTATTATTTGTAGAAACATGCGAAAGGAAAGAACACGATCAAATATTGGTCGACGCACAGGGCATAATGAAAATGTACCGGAAAGGGCAGTACAACGTCTGCTGGGTCAGCTAGTATTGAAATAAAATTCGATTCAATCACTTTTAATATTCAGAATTCTGATGCCATGAAAATCTTTTCATTGTTGCCATAGCTGGTTTAAGTCTGCCTTTAGGTTTTTATAATTAAGCATCCGAGATTTGCTTGGCTATTACTCGCCTAAACGAATTTTTTCCTAGAGATGAGGCCTAGCTCGACTTTTTACACGTGAAACCCCAATTCTGTAAATTTCAAAAATTGTGTTAAGCAGCTTTTGATAACGCGAGCGCATATATGTATGTATACAAACTTTGTTCGTTAAATAGTACAGGATTTTCCTATGGCATTAAAGTGTTGAAGCATTCCCTAATTAATTTTAAGCAGTCACAATCATCGATTAAATACCATATACATCCTTCAAGGGAAGTACGGAACCAACCTTACCTTCCAATGATATCTGAATGCAAACTTGCATCCTCAGACCATTCCGCAGAATTATATGTAGGTACATTCGTGATATATTTTTAGTCCTCATTATTTGTTTGGAGATGGAGCGGTATTTTTTGGATTAAATTATCTTGGAAAACAATTTTTCAGAATAAAATCATTAGAAAGCCCACTTATCCCACTGTCAGTTGGCAGCTCGTTATTCCGCGTAATTAGGCCGATGAGAGCCGCGAGCAGAAATTTTCAATGTTGTTTACATCTGGAAATCGAAGCGCAAAAAAATTATCAACGAAAAATGAGATGTTATTGATTGTTGATGCGCCCAATGGTGAACACCGAAATAGCCCTCATAAATCATTGGCAATTTTCATCACTTAGTCCCATACCATGCGTTTTTATTGAGCGTTTATTTTCACTTCATGAAATCTATGGACAATAATTTTCTTTAGAAATTCATAAACGAACGTTTGGCTTCATTACTCTAACAGGTAAGCATTATATAAATCTGAATTAATATTTCTAGAATCTAGAATTTAGAGCGAAGTTGATTGCAAATATAAATAGCGGAGGAGGTTGTTTTATTTTTTTATTGAATGATACTAATTAAAGGCAATATAAGGCATTTTTACATTTCTTCCACTCAGAAAAATAAAGCTGGCCAATTTAAACAAAATAAATTGTTAAAAGACCAAGCCATACATATTGCTGAAACTTGAATTATTGTCGTTGTTCAATACTAAAAACATATACAAAATACAGATTAATCAAGATATTTTAGGAAAATATGGCATGAATTTTCTTAGAGAGAATGGTCATGGTCAAGGTCACATTTGGAGGCAAAACTTCTGCTCTTTCCAAATCCGCAGTAACAATGCAGGTTACATTTTAAAGAGCCATATTGACCTTGATATGTTCTTCGAGGTCATGGGTAAGATCATAGTCGGATGTAAAATTTTCCGCTCTTTCCATTTCCGTGGTCAAAAATATGGGTTCCCATCTAAAAAAGTCAACTAGACCTTGAAATGACCTTCAAGGCCATGGTCAAGGTCAAATCTACGACCACCATTGAATAGCCAAAGAAAATTCCTGAAACTTTTGTCTAAAACTTTTTTCTACAAAATGCATTCACCGAAATTTATTTAGCCGTTTCCATACTTTTGGATCACCCTATATGTGATGTCATAGAGCAAGTGTTATGTTATCATGTCATGTGTTCTTACATGTGTCATGTCAAATGTGATGGCATGTTCCTCGTCATGTATCATATTATGTACAATGTGCCGTCATATTGTCATGTACTATAACAAATTAAAAAAAGAGACTACCGAAGTAAACAAAAGTAATCTTTTTGCCATAAAAAACAGTGCGAATTAGTGTAAAGTGTTCATTTGTGTTGCCTACGGTGAAAGAATTGGTAATTTTTTGAGATTCAATCTTTTACATATAATTTTTTATATATAAATACATATAATACAATTTACAAATAATCTGACTTACTCTTTATATATTAGTATAGATAACTAGGCAAAACCCCTTCCTAGTCAAAAAAATAATATCATTAATCTTCCCGTAACCGTGAACGTATTTTCACGCGGAAATATGCGAATTATGCCAAAGAAGTTGCAAAAGACTTAATTTCCTGCTGTCCGCCTTGAAGGATCTTTGTAAAAGGAACGCGTAGATTTGGGTTGTGTTTTATCTTTTCGTCTTCTAATTATCCCAAATAGGGTATGACTGCGGAACATTGTATCCCAAACAAGGAAGCAGTCTTGCTTTGTGAATCTTGTAATTGACTTAAGAGGAGAACACAATCTCTTGGAAGTTATTGAGGAAAGTTTACAGCAAATCACACAGACTGAACGTAGTACTTTACTTTGCTAATTCCAAGGGCACCAGAAGGTCACTACAAGAGTACTGAAAACTAGTGATATACATGATAACAAAGATACGGCAATTTTAAGTGTAATTTCAAATATATTTTAGTTAGGAAGAAATAGTTTTTATATTTCAATCTATATGAATTTCCGACGTTTAAATAAATTTGTGAATTATAATAGATTAAATTTACTTGCGTTTAATAGGTTAAATACATTTGCGTTTCGGTTAAACCTATCTGTTGATGGATTAAATATATACATACGAGGTATGTTCAAAAAATATGTAGACTGACGTCATAAAACAAAATATACTTTATTTAGAAGTTACATGTCTTGGTCCCCTTCAAAGTACTCCTCTCCCCAACGCACACACTTATCCAAACGGTGTTTCCACTTTTGGAAACAGTCCAGGAGTTCTTCTTTTGTGATGCTCTTCAGCTCTTTCGTCACAATTGCCTCAATCGCAGGAATTGTCTCAAATCTTCTTCCTTTTAAAGGTCTTTTGAGTTTGGGGAACAAGAAGAAATCACAAGGGGCAAGGTCAGGTGATTAGGGTTGATGGGGAAGAAGAGTGATCGAGTGTTTGGTCAAAAACTCGCGAGTTCTGACGGCTAAGAATTTCACAGCCACTCTTTTCTCGTTCAAGTCACTCATTGTAAAATTGGTTGTTGTTTATTGATCAAAATAGCATAGGCCTGCGATGGTTCTCCTCTTACAGAATAAAGCAATAAATTCAACAGGATTTTCCCCGTAGATTACCATTTCACAAACGAAAATGTTCTACCATGTGAAGTTTTTGAAAAAAAAGTAGGTTTGAAAAGTATAAAAGACCGTATTTTGGCCATTTTTGCAAATTAATTAAAAAATATCGAGTTGTCATAGGAGCTTGTAGAGTAGCTCAAATAAGAATATGAACTTTTAGTTATTATACTAAAATACGAGAATCTTTATTACTTTCCAGAATAATCTATGGAATTCATTTTTTTCCATAAGCCGATTACTTCATACAATAGACTAGCTGGGTTACCCGGTTTTACCCGGCGTTGGGTAAATACTTACTAATTAAACACTTCTCAAATGTTCTAGTTTGTTATATCCTAGAAATTGTTTCAACCCGAAAACCCCTTTATGGATCCGCTATCTTGAAATTCCAAATCTTAATAATATTCAAAATTAGTGGCCTTAAAATAATCATTGTACCAATTTTCATTCAAATCCGTTGAAATCGAGAAATGTTGGTCGCCATATTGGATCCGCCATCTTGAGTTTGGAAATTTGGCTAATATTCGAAATTAGTGGCCTCAGAATAATCATTGTACTAATTTTCAGTAAAATCCGTTGAAATCAAGAAATTTGGTCTCATATTGGACCCCTGGATTTGTAAATTTTGATAACATTCAAAATCAGTGACCTCAAGATATTCATTGTACTAATTTTCATTAAAATCCGTTGAAATCGAGAAATATTGGTCGCCATATTGGTTCCGCCATCTTGGATTTGTAAATTTTGATAACATTCAAAATGAGTGACCTCAAGATATTAATTGTACTAATTTTCTTTAAAATCCGTTGAAATCGAGAAATATTGGTCGCCATATTGGGTTCGCCATCTTGGATTTGTAGATTTTGATAATATTCAAAATCAGTGATCTCAAGATAATCATTGTACTAATTTTCATTAAAATCCCTTGAAATCGAGGAATATGGTCGCCATTTTGGATCCGCCATCTTGGATTTCTAAATTTTGATAATACTCAAAATCAGTGACCTCAAAACATTCATTGTACTAAGTTTCATTAAAATCCGTTGAAATCAGGAAATCTTGGTCGCCATATTGGATCCGCCATCTTGAATTTCTAAATTTGGACAGCGGATTTGAAATCCCCATCCCGCAAAACCCCTATATACCAATTTTCATGAAAATCGCTTCAAATTTAAAATTTTCAGCCGCCATCTTGGATCCGCCATTTTGAAACCCTACAAAGTATCCTATGTCCGTTTCCTGGTTTTAAGCTACCTCCCCACCAATTTTCAGCCAAATCGGTTCAGCCGTTCTTGAGTTATAAATAGTGTAACTAACACGACTTTCTTTTATATACATAGATTTTCCACTGATTCTTCGCTCCTATTGGTCGCAGCGTGATATATAGCCTAAAGCCTTCCTCGATAAATGGACTATCCAACACAAAAAGAATTTTTCAATTCGAACCAGTAGTTCCTGAGATTAGCGCGTTCAAACAAACAAACAAACTCTTCAGCTTTATAATATTAGTATAGATAATGAATGAAAACCACTGTTTGCGCACACTTATGAAACGTTATTCCTGAAGATGCTCCGTAGTAAGTGCTATAAATTAGTGGTATTTCGATATATATCGATAAGACAAATATATCAGGTTCTCTTTCGAGTTTTTTTACGTTCCGTTATTTTTTATTGAATTTTTCAAAGTGGCCAAAATACGCTATTTTGTTCTTTTCAATCCTATTTTGCTAAAAAATGTGTGCTGAGTTAGGTTTTTTTAAAAATTTAATTTGAAAAATTTCACATTTATTCGCAAAACCTTAATTTTTCCAGAAAATTCGAAAATTTTGGAAATTCGCATGACATGATTCTTGTAGAAAATTTGATTGTGAACAACTTTTGTGGGGAAATTCTTTCTCTACAATCTACAGGAACAAAGTTATAGAGGAAAACCGAAAAAACTTCGATTTTTCAACCTTTATTTGTTTATAAAAAATTTCTTCTTACTGTCCAGAACCAATTTTTGCAAAACACAGCCCTCGTCCGCATTTTGCATGAATGTTTTTTTAGAAACTTTTATAGTTGGCGACAGTTATTCTAGCCCTATATAGTTAGATGAACTAGGATTTAGTTAATTGAAACAAAAATTTCGTAACAAATGAATTAAGAACGTGTCATTGTTGAATCAAAGGAATATTTTTTTAGTGTACCGCACCAAAAGAGTGCAGTATGCTCTGTAGTCGTCTGCTTTTTCTGTAATTCCTATAAACTTTTATACTTTGAAAACAGAAGGCTTTCTTTGAGGTTTCGAGATAAATGGGGAATCTCTGCTACTATTAAGATAAATTTATGGGATTTAATTTGCTCTACCTGAATTTTCGGCGATTTATGAAATGTAAATCGATATGGAAATGCGAATCATTATACAAACAAGACCATATACATATACATCGAATGAAACGATGTGTGAGAAATAGCTACAACTCTCACAGTATTAAATAGGACTGGGATTAACAACACAAAACCTAAAGCTGTCATCTGTCTTGTTCAACGTGATGATAAAAGCATTTTTCATGTAAAAAGTACAATAAACCATAAAAAAATATCACTCGTTCCTCAACAGAAGCACCAGTTACATGGGCATGCTGCAGAGATCCTTTTATTATACTGCTAGGCCGAATGTAACAGATCAAGTTGACGAGGCAGCGAGTAACCAGAACACCTTGCCGAGGGGACTATAAATCAACCCGGCAAATAAGAAATGCAAAAACTCATTTGTGTTATCCTACAATATGAGACGTGACAAATTCGCAGCAAAAAAGCCATTTTTGCAGGGGGTTGGAGAAACTCGCGAAACTCGAGAAGTAAATCACCCTATTCTGGCGGCTGTGACACACTATATCGCTTAATGTAATAAGGCCTCAAGCCCTATTATGTTTGTGAACAATGCTAACAACAACCCTTGTGTAGTAAAGTAGGCCCTTTGTTTCGTCAGCGATGCTCCTGCTTTTGTGTGTTTATATCCCAAAAAACTGCGGGACGCGTGGGGGTTAATTACCAGAAATAATAAGGTAAGGATAGTCCCCTCCCCACCCGAACAGCAAAGGGCGGATAATTCATCATTCGCCCCACGGAACCCGCCGGCTTAGATTATTTCAATTAAAGAGGCAACTCTTACACGGGTGAACAAATTACAGCCGTGTCATCTGCCGCAACTAGAAACTTTGGCCCTTGCCCTGCCTAAAGAAATTACGTTTTCTTGGAATTTACCTTCCGTGTTCTTAAGAAGATGGTGCCGGGCACGGGTCCGGGACACGAGGTAAATCGTTGTGCATTATATAAAACCGGAAACCCTGTGGGAGGTGGTTTAAGTCCTATTATTACCCGAGGACTAAATAGTTAAGTTCAAAAGATATTGCGACTGCGATGGGTCTCCGACAAGTGATAGTATACAGGGTAGCGCAAAATAATTTGGGCACATCTTGTTAGGAAACAAATCTAGCTGAAAGTTGAAGTTTTGGAAGAGATTTTAATTTTTGCTCAAATATCTCATAAACGATTGATCCTACGACAAAAATCGTTGAGATCTTTTGACTTTTATAAAATATAAAAGTTATATAGGGACTTAAAAAAAAAATAAAAGTCACATAGGAACTTTTATATTAAAATTTAAAAGTAAGTGTCATCTAAAGATTAGAATAAAAGTTTTCCATAAAAAAAATTAAAAGTAGTTTATCTTTCATAACAATTCCCAGATGAATTTTATTTTAAAACAAAATTCCTTAGATAGCTTTCCTGAAGATGACTTTTATTTTTTATATAAGTCTGTAGATTATTTTAATTTTTTATAAAAGTCCTTAGATGACTTTTATTTTGTTTAAAACCCCTTTTATGTGTTTTATTTTAGAATAAAAATCCCTACATGATCTCTATTCTAAAATAAAAGTCTCTAAATAGTCGGGGTGCCAGAGGTTTTCATTTCGTTGTTGGACGGAATTTGATGAAAAATGGCAGAAAGGGAAGGTCATTGCCCGTACAGTGACCCATTAAAAAAGTTACAATGAGCGAGGTCGGGAAGGTACTTTGTTATTGCAAAATAACTTTGATAACCCGTTATTTTTCAGTTTTCTTGGAATAACTCGAAAACGAAGCGTTTCAGCGAAAAATATTGAATAGAAAAGTTGTTCAGCTGATGATTTTACGTAGGAATACGGTTTTTTGATTAATTAAAAAATTGTTTTTCCCACCGAAAACCAGCAGAGAAGTAACAAAAATGCAAAAACAATAAGCATTAAAAAATAAAGGAAAAAAACGATTTCCATCGTTGATATTTGGGTTATTGATAGGTATTGGTATTGTTAACCAAATGCACCCGGTCCGGTTTTTCAAAAACAATATGGCGACCTATTGCAACATTGTTAAGTTAAAACTTTGGAACGCTGTAAAATCTGCATGAACAAACGGATCTTGATGAAACAAATTGGAATCGGTAGGTATTAACGGCATCTTTGAGTGTGCCAAATTTCAACAATTTTCAACAATTACTTTTTTTGTTATTAACCAAAAACCATTTGCTGTGCTTCGTAATTTCGTCAATTTACAACATTACAACAATAACAAAATTGCTTTGATTACTCTTAACATCCTACAGTGGTGACTAAAAACGCGAAAATAGCGAGTTTTGATGATTTGATGCATTTTGTTGCAAAGCTTAATGTTGTAAATTGACGAAATTACGAATACACATTGGTTAATAACAAAAAAAGTAATTGTTGAAAATTGTTGAAATTTGGCACACTCAAAGATGCCGTTAATACCTACCGATTCCAAATTGTTTCATCAAGATCCGTTTGTTCATGCAGATTTTACAGCGTTCCAAAGTTTTAACTTAACAATGTTGCAATAGGTCGCCATATTGTTTTTGAAAAACCGGACCGGGTGCATTTGGTTAACAATACCAATACCTATCAATAACCCAAATATCAACGATGGAAATCGTTTTTTTCCTTTATTTTTTAATGCTTATTGTTTTTGCATTTTTGTTACTTCTCTGCTGGTTTTCGGTGGGAAAAACAATTTTTTAATTAATCAAAAAACCGTATTCCTACGTAAAATCATCAGCTGAACAACTTTTCTATTCAATATTTTTCGCTGAAACGCTTCGTTTTCGAGTTATTCCAAGAAAACTGAAAAATAACGGGTTATCAAAGTTATTTTGCAATAACAAAGTACCTTCCCGACCTCGCTCATTGTAACTTTTTTAATGGGTCACTGTACGGGCAATGACCTTCCCTTTCTGCCATTTTTCATCAAATTCCGTCCAACAACGAAATAACCCATTTTTTGAACCTCTGGCACCCCGACTAAAATGGCTTTTATCTTTAATAAAAACCTGTAGATGATTTTGATTTTTAAATACAAGTCGCTAAATGACTTTTATCTTTAATAAAAGTGCCTAGATGATTCTTATTTTTATAAAATTTCCTAGATGAGTCTCATTTTTATAAAAGTAGTTAGGCTTTTATTTTTTTATAAAAAATATCTAGATGGAGTTTTATTTTCATAAAAGTCCCTATATGAATTTTGTTTTTTTTATAAAAATCCTTAAATGACTTTTACTTTTTAAATCCCTAGATGGCTTTTATTATTTAAGTCTTAAAATAAAAATCGCTAGATTAAAAGTCATCTATGTATTTTTATTAACGATAAAAGTCATCTAAAGAGAGGACTTGCATAAAGAACTAAGAGTCATCTAGGAAGGAACTTTTATTAAAGAATAAAAGTTATTTAGTTTTCCTAGTTTATTTATCTTTAATAAAATCCTTAGATAACTTTTTTATACAATTTCACAAATGAATTTTATTTTTATAAAAGTTCCTAGATAACTTTTATTTTTTTATAATAGTTTCTAGATTAGCTTTTTGGGTTTTTCTTTTACTTTTTTGAAGGTGTGAGAGGGGGTAGTTTTTTCTGAGATATCGAAAATAACAACATGGTACTGTTTCATACGTTTTCAATAACATAGATCAGATTTCTTGGTTACTTTTTACTAAGGAATTGAAGGGATGAAAATAGAGAGGAGAATTTTTCCTAATAACTATTAGCATATCGTTTCTTATATTTTCGAGAGTGCAGAGCAGAGCAACTTTTTTGTAGCTCAATTCAAACACTGATTAACGAGAATTGAATTGAGCTTTAATTTGTTTTAAAGATAATTGGACACCCTGTGAGCGTCACCCTGTAAATCGGTCTTATATACTGTACTATTGGAAAAGGCTAAAGTCTATACTTTCATTTGATATGCTGGTGGCTGCTTTTTCTACAAATATATTTAGGAAAAACCTCCTTAAAACCAACAGCAAATTGAAGTCACGTACTATCGGGTTGGCTAATAAGTAATGAGCGTTTCAGTTTTTATTTTCTGGAAATTTCGGGTAAGATCGAGAACGTTCTGTTGTAGGGGGTATATAAAGAGCGAGTCGTGAGCATGCCGTCAGTAATGTTTCGGTTGTCATTGCGTAAAGAACCACGAACAAAATGAGTGATATTAAAACGCATATTCGGCACTGTTTATTATACGAGTACCAATCTGGGCATTCGGCTGCAGAAGCTGCACGTAATATATGCCAGAGGATAGCTGATGATGCAGTCTCCGAGGCTACAGCAAAGCGGTGGTTCCAAAAATTCCGCAAGGGTAACTATTCCTTGATCGATCAACCAAGGTCTGGGCGTCCGGTAGAAATAGATATAAATTATTCCGGTATCTCAGTAATCATTTACAAGGAAAAAGCTTCGATGATGAACATCAGTTGCAACAATACATAGATGAATTCTTCAAAGCAAAACCGGCGAAGTTTTAGAGGGATGCCATCCACTCTTTGCCGAATCGTTGGCGGATGGTAGTAGATAACGACGGTGATTATATTGTTAACGGTTAATAAATAATAGTAAATTATTAAATAAATAAATACAAACATAAAGTCATGTATGTCGCTCATTATTTATTAGCCAACCCGATACTATGATCAAAAAGTAAAGCCAATTTGTTTATAGCTTTAATATTTTTTATTTATTCTTTCAAATCTATATCATCCCCTTCTAAGTAATCCCCGCTCGATACAATACACCTACATATGCCCGCGACTTTTCAAATCCTCGAAACACTTCTGAAACTAGATGATTGGAATGGCCTTCAGTTCCTTCATTGATTTTTTTTTATCTCATCAATCGATTCAAAACGGTGTCCCCGAAGAGGTCATTTGAGCTTAGAGAATAGCCAGAAGTCACATGGAGCTAAATCGGGTGAATACGGTGGTTGTGGAATGACATAGATCGAATTTTTGATGAAAAAGTCTCGAAGAACCAATGCAGTGCAGTGCAAGAAATTTAGTGTTTTTGGAACCAGTCGAGATGTGGCTCTTCTCAAGCACAAATGTTCTTTCAGCAAGGTTTGGACCGATCCAAATGAAATGTTTACAGTATCAGCAAGGTCTCTAATTGTCAACCAACGATTTTTGAGCACAAAAATCTTTGATTTCATTGACATGTTGTTTATTGATTGGTGTTGATGGTCATCCGGGACGCTTTTTGTTTTCAACGCTTTCTCTACCTTCTTTGAACTGTTTATACCACTTGTAGACATTTCTTTCAGACAATACCAAATCGCCGAAAGTCTTCTGCAACATTCTAAACGTTTCTGCAGCAGAAATTTCATTCCGCAAACAAAATTTAATGCTACTTCTTTGCTCAATAAAATCACACATTGTAAAAATCGAAAAATTCACTTTTAGTTGCTCAGAAAACACAACAAAACTAACCAAACAAATAACGTACTGGTGTGAAATTTTACAGATATGAGTAACAGTGCTGCCAACCTAACCTGAATGACGTTTCATTGTACATGAGAGAGTTTGTTTAGGTACCTCGAGGGTGGAGTTACCATAAAATGCCCGTGAAATAAGTGAATGTAGCAGTAGTAAAGTTGCTATAGAGAATGTAAACTGACCCTTCTTGTTGCAATCGATTACAGTTTAAAAATAACTTGGAGTTAAAAGGCAGAAAGTGCAATACGAAATTTTAAATTTACAAACTTATCAAAAAATAACACATATACTATAAGTAGCTTTACGTTTATTCAAAGAACTTGACCACTTTAACATCGAACCTACTTTCTAAGCAGATTTGTGAAAAATGTCGGGTACCAACATGATCAAAGTAGCATTCGGGAAATCTGTAATACTATATATGGTATGTATTAACAATGGATAAAAATTAGCTATTCAAAAAATAAAGCAAATAGGAACTAATATACAGTAAGGTAAAAAATCAAATTTTACGAAAATTCAGTTATATAAGAAGTGCGTCCAAGTTATTTTGTGACACCCTGTATACCTGTCCGGACATATTTCCTTTTATTTCCGCTGTGATTCAGAGGGATGATTTTGGAAGGGTGTGCGGTCGTTACAGAAAATTAATATCCGTCATCTCCGGAAAAGTTACTCTATTGAGTTTCCCCAGGATTGGGAGAGTTCGAGGACGTTTTCTGACGCAAACGAGGATTAAAGCGGAATCCGCTGTGTAATTTAATTTTTGGGACGATGTCGTTCGTCTTTGCCCTGCAAGGAATACTGGAGTTTAGAGCAAGAGTCTAAATTTACTCGAAGTATGCACTTTGTGCCGGTCAACAGCAATTTATCACTTGAGGAAAGTCTTTCACAAACAGACCCTGACACATTGGGGTTCGCTTGTTTCCCAGGAGTTTCGCCACCGCTACCGGAGTCTGGATATTTATCATTACAACGGTGGCAGACTTATGACTTTTTCTTTCAAATTTCCTTGCAACTTTATGTGAAACTTAAAAACTTTTGTTGGTTGAACAAAATTCATTTTGTAGAGAATATACTCATGCACCATCGCGTTTTTTTAGTGCTCTTGTTTTCAGAAAAATTATTTTATGGTTTAGTTTTTTCCTTACGAGTGCATAAATATGAAAACCAGGACAGTGATCTAGTTTGACTGAGAAACCGTAAAAATAAATTTAATATGGTCGATATAAATGAAACTACTTATATATAGTATTTCCGCTTTCATAAGTACTAGTTTCTATATTCGTAGCTCTCTTAAGGGGTATTAAAAGATGCCCCAAAATCTGCTTTTACTTTGAATTGGAATCATGTTCGTTGTGTTAAATATGGTCTAAATATTAGAATCTAGGGTGGAATTTTTCGAATATTGTGTTCTACGTGTAACATATTTATATTCTATGTTCAAATAAAGATATTTTCAACATTAAAATCGAAATATGCGTTTTATTAAAAAGTGTAAATGAAAACCAGATTTAAGACACCCTTTATACAAGCACTTAACCTGTTAAAAATTAAAAAAAAAAATTAAAATAAATAAAAATATATCAGGAATATATTTTGAAAGTTTCATCGAAATGCTTGATTTAAAACAATTTGTGTGTAACGGCTTTAATAGCCTTCCTTTCCACAATCAAATCTTTAAACGCGATTATTTTAAAATGATATTTCTGAATTTGGTTGAGAGCAAAACGAAAAATCTATGCAACTGATTAACATAGTTAAGGTCTAATGTGGCTTTAGAAAATCATTCTGTTCGCCCTGATGGGGGATTTTTTTAAAAACATTCCATGCAGTTTTTATCTATAAGTAAATCTATAACATATGTATGATATATTTTTTTTTTTTTTAATGCAAAAATTATAGAAAAGTTTTTCTTCTGTTTCATATGAAAGTGCTGAAAGTACAATTGTTTCGCTATTTTTAACAATTTTCAGTTTTCTGTTAGCTAAGTTTTTGGGGATATCCTGCTATCATATTATTATGATGCAAACCACCTTCATCGTATGTCATACACTTTATTCGTATCACTGATAGGGGTCTTATGATCTACTGCTCTAAGACTGGCTGATCGGTGAGGCGTTAGCCGCATCCTACATTCACAATGCTAAATTGACAATAGGAAAGTCACAATATCTCTCTCCTCCCGGTAAATGTTCCCTACATCTTGCAGTAATAAGTATACATACATACTATATATATAATTTATAGGATAATTAAAATTCAGAAATCAGAATGTCCATACATAGTTGAGTTCTCCATATAGATAATTTAGTATGTTTAAACCCTACTTAACCCTAATAGGATTTCAGTGATATAAAGGTCTGCGAAACTATACTTTTACATAACTAGTGGAAACAGTTTTAGTTTCGCTAATTTTTGGTATAAGTTAATCTCTTCGGCGGTTTCCTAGTCCTTTTTGTTCTTTCCGAATTTTCAGTAATCGGATCCGTTAAACTTTTCTCAAAAAGTAATCCCGGTTCTTGTATTTTAGGTCTAGACTTATTATATTCGATTTCGGGTTTATCCGCAATATGGAATCATTTAGCATGAAATCGGTTTTGTCTACCTCAGACGAGTCCCTGGTTTCTATACCTACGTCCTATACCTCAACCAACCTCCCTCAGCTGCGCTTCGTGGCGCTTCCATAATAGACCGTCATCAAGTTTGACTTTGTGATATACATAGAGTACTTAAATTTTCACAAATGTTTCCAAAAAACAATTCGTTTCTTTTGAAAAGTAATCGTGTATTGCAACTCTTGTTCCTACCGGAAGTTGCCTAACTTTTGGGTAGCTCTTCCGCAGCAATAACTCCGTGTCAGATTTTTCAATATTTGAGCAATTCTTTTAGTACCTTCTTTTGAAATTGAGTTGACATATAAACGCGGATACCTCGCATTAAGCAAATATTTTGTAGTTAAAATTCGTTTTGATCTACTCCAAACCTATATTTCGATTCAATTTCTCTACCGTTCTTTAGACCATTTATTAAAATTGAAACAGATCTATCCGCTTGTGTCGCCTTAACCTCTTGCCCAGCTGTAATCGGTAAGGTTTCGATTGCATCGATTTGTATCGACTCTAGAACTCGATTTTTCTTGATATAATTTATGATTTACTACTTTTTTGGTATTTCGGCCTCTTTGTGGGGGATAGATTTTCATTAAATCCAATGGTGATACCCCTTTACGTATTTTTTGTGTTTCATATTACACAAAAATGTGTTTTTTTAAATTGATAGACATATTTGTTTAATTTTTAATTTGTTGACCCCTTTAAAGGGGTTGATTACACCCCCTATCTACAATTTTACAATTAGTTGAAAATAATCAATGAATGTTATTTATATAAGTAACAATATTAACTACTAAAATATTAATATTAAATAATTAACCTTTTTCTTGCAAGTGCGTTATGGAAAAATAAGAGGGGTAGTTAACCCATTGTTTAAGGAGATGTTTAGCTCCTAGCTTTATGCACAAGTTCATGACCAGACAAAACTATTGAGCCCTTATATGTTACATTTTATTGGTTCCAATCAAAGTTACAGGTGTTTGAAAAACAAGCTAGAAAACCTCTTTTTGTTTGCGGTCACTCTTTCTTTATTTCAACAATTATTGCATATGCCCTCATTATCGATTTTTTAGTATTTTTTTGCATTTCACTAAGTGTTTGCGAAGCATATTGAGTTTAAGGTTCGGTGCCATCTGGGTAACTTAGAAATGCCCATCACCATTAAGGAGAGGCGTCTGTTGCAAGCACCAGTGGAAGTTTAGGGTATAATGTACAAAGACCTTTTCAGACATCATTTCCTTTTAATTGTGCTGAAAGTCCTCTCTTGCGGTTTTCCCAAATTAAAAGGAACTTTCCCTTTCGATAACATATAAAGCGGATAAAGCAATGTACTTAAGTTTCAAAAAATCTACCGTAATAATTAATGGAACTTAACAAAGACGTTTTGCTGCTCCAGATATGCATTGAGGGGGCCCTCCCCTATAACATATACAAAACTGGATGAAATCCGTGATTCACAACCTTGATACCCCCTTTGTAAGTGTGAGAATCTCTCTATCCTCCGGTCTAACTTTGTAAAACGTTGGTCTCCTGTCATATTGGAAAACAATTCATCTATTGTTGGCAATTGATACTCGTCAACGATCAAGTTTGGATTTACAAAAATTTTATAATCGCCAAAAATTCTTACTTTATTATGTGCTTTGCATACTGGTACGATTGGCGTAGCCCACCTACTGTGATTAACTTTCTATACAAATACTACCTTCGAAGAGCTTTTCCAATTCAGACTCAATTGCCTCTTTTAAAAAAATGGTACGGGGTCGTGCTTTTACAAATATTTCGCTAGATGGATTGCAATTCTTCCGATATATGGAGCTAAATTTAACACTGTTCGTAATGTTTTTCTTTGGCTTATTTCTGCTGAACGATGATCCGGCCTGGCTTCGATGAAGTTGACTTACAGTGTCTTCCGCCTTTGCGCCCTGTATCTTGGCACAACCCTTCACAGAAACTCCAAGGTTTTGGCGGTGGCGATCGCTGTCTCCAAGGTGAGGTCATTCGTAGCAAGAAATCTGTTCTGGATAATCTTGTTGTTTAGCCCAGAAACAAACTGGTTCCTAAGGGCCTTGCTGAGGAACTTCTCGAAAGTGCAGTGCTTGGCAAGTATGCGTAATGCAGTCAGATCCTCATCTGCAGTTTCGTCATCCTGTTGCTTCCGCATATGGAAACGGTAATTCTGCACTATCTCCACAGGTTGAAGTCGAAGTCGAAGTGGAAGTAATTTTGCAGCGCTCCCTTCACCTCCTCGAAAGTTCTCGAGCTTGGTTTATCTGGTGCAAACTTGTCGAAGGCAGTGTTGTAGGTCTCCGATCCGATGTAATATAGCAACCAGTAAAGCTGTTACAGAAGACCTGAAATACTCCCTCCAATCTCCTAAATCATCTTAACCATTGTGTACGATTTCTGTCGAAATGTTCGATTGTAAAAGTTGGCAGAGGTCTCAATAGGTCGGTTGGTAACGTAATGCGTTGGCAGGGCACTACAGGCTGTGGGTTCCATTCCCATCAGAAACCCTAGTGGTATCACAATCGACCTATAGTGGCCTAAGTGTGTCTTCGGACAGCCACATCAGTCTACATCTACAATACATCAAGTTGTACCTTTGGCATAGCGGTTGTATTAACCGTTGTCTTCGGTCATTAGACTGTAAATGTCTGCATACACTAGTCTGGTCTGGTTCTATATGTGAGCCAATGTGGGTAACGGTTTCGGTCGAATTTTTGATAACCACGATGCAACACTTTTTTTTTGGTAATTACTTACTTTAAGGTCCAAGGTCATCGAAGACCTTGCGTTTGAAATATGTGGAAATTAAATATTTCATTGTCCTAGCAATGCCTCCAAATTTAAAAATGTTTTGAAATTGCATACCATAAGGCAGTTTAGGGAAAATAGTAGATAAACAACAGGAGTGAAACGCATTTCTGAGGTATATATCGATTAAGGAATATCCTTTGATATTCCTGTACAGGTGCTCTTTCGTTTCCGTCTATTGGACCTTAAATATAAATTATTTCCGCGTTGTCCACAAAAGTAAATTCGGCCATTTTTTAATAATTTTGACTTAAGAACATCAATAGTTATCGATCTATTTTTCAACTATGACCAATATTCTTTTTGACTGACCCTCTTTTATAATAACATTTCCATTAGGTATTATTAATGGAGCATCAGGATGCTTGGTGAACACTGGCTAACAAGCTAATAACGACAATAAAATAAATTATATTTACTTCTTATAACTTTTTTACAGCAGTAATTAAAACTAATTTCTTATGTACCCTAAACAACCTTTTTGGACCCTTTTTCTCAGAAATTTTGTTTATTTTACGAATTTCCTAACTAGAATGCAATAAAATAATATGGTGCAAGACCGGGTTTTCTAAGGAAGAGGTTTTTCTATCCCTTTTTTACCTAACCATGCTGTACCTTTTTGGAAACGTAAAAAGATGGGTAGTTTAGTAAAAATAAAAAATTGGTGTATTAATTACATGAATTTCGGAGGAAATTTCGGGACAACATGAATTTTAGGAAATCGCTAAACATTTTTTTCAGTTTCAAAAAAAACTGTAGTTATAGTGGTAGGAGGTAGATCAACATAGTTCTCATTTTTGGAAAGGACATTTGTGTAGTAGTTTTTTGGCGTGAGTTTGATGTCGCTGGGTTGAGTAGGGGAGCCCGGGGCTGGTTGTGACATTTTAATTATAAAGTGTCATAATTTTTTATTTGTTTGATTGATTACCTGAGTATAGATTTGTTTGATTGAGTAAATTCAGTATTTAAATTTAAAATATTTTTTATGTACCAAACGATTAGATTAGACATAAATAAACGAATTCTGAGAAAGGAAGCCTGTCACTTTCAACCCCGCACCAGGGGCTGGTTGTTACACTGCATGGGGCGCAATGTTACAAACAAAAACAAAAGTAATAAAAAACTTTTTATTAGGAACAATCATCACAGACAGTTGCGTTTCTTTATTTAAATAACATATTATATTACAAAGCAATCTTCTGCCTCATTAAAACAAAACGTAGAATGAAAAAACCCTGAACAAAATTAAAATTTTTACCATTTAGTTTTATAACTATAAAAACAAAATGTAGATTATTTTTCACCTATAAGAAGATAATAAACTTCTTTATTGAACAAAAACTTAGAATCAATCAACAAAACTTACATTATGTCTCAAAAATAAAAATGAAAATAAAAATAAATTATGCTAGAATTTAAAATAATCAACAGATCCTACAAGGAAAAGAACCATTTCAGTCAGCACTTTAATCTGAATAGTGTGTAATATTTCCTCGAATACATTTTACATGTGACCAATTTTTGCAAACAACACACTCTACCCATTCCTTACCAGCTTTCTTAGGATCAAATGGGTCACAACATATTAGACAAAAATATTCATCTTCTACGCTTTCTTTATCAGTTTCATGTCACAACCTGCCCCGAGCAAATATCACTTTTAGCCCCAATGCCAAAATTGATCTTTTGAGATTAAGTAGTAAAAACGCAAATGAATATAACTGTAGAAATGTAGTTTCATCACAAAAAGGAAGAATTAGGGTGCAAAAATTACACCAGAAACCTCTCTGATTATTTGGAAAACAGGTTGTAGACTAATATTACTAAAAATCGAAAATTTTACAAACCTGTGGTTTTATTGGGGACACGCACGTGCTCCTTTCGCAAAAACTCTGGCGCCACAGGCTCTCGCGCCGTGTTAGCCGATAGTGGCGGCGTTACTTATATCTTTCTACCGTCACTATAGCGTTCTCTGTTTCGCCGCCGTTGCCACTGTAACAACTTACCCCTGTCACAACCAGCCCCGGTCTCCCCTAGATCAAAAGATAAAAATGGACTAATGATGTGCATACCATGATAATTCCGAATTTATGGATCACCCTGTTACTCCCGAACGGTTTAGGTTGCCCTCCCCCTATCATAAAATATTTTGTTTGGCTAGGTGAGATCTTTCACGTCACTAATTTTGGCATACGCTACGTGAAACACCCTGTATAATGTGTACATTGTGCAAAGTTTGAAGATAATCGGATAATAATAGCGACTGAATTTTTAAATGGAGAATGCTTGAATTTGTTAAACCTGTTACTCAAATATTTCTTAAAAGGTTGATCTTTGCTATGTTCGTTCTGGGATATTAAGTACTGATACATTTTGAACAACCTACGTTTAAATTATAGTAATTAGAATCACGAATTTGTGAAAGCTTGGTGTTTTCTCGAAAATTCTTTTTGTCTTTCTGTACTATTACAAGTTATTATTAGTTCTATGACTAGGACAGGTGTATTTTTTTTTTAAACTTCGAATTTCCCTAAAAGAAATGCATCAATAGATAGTAATCACAACTAATAAAATACTAGTGAAGATGGGCAAAGATGCTATTAAAAACTAATGAGGTCACAAATATTTTCATAAGTTTATTTGTGTTTTGCCATTAGAGTTATTATTACATTATTTATTTATGGCATTATTAAGTGCAAATTAAATACTAGTAAATCATAAGCAGCACCTGATAGTTATCAACGATGATGTAACTATCTTATTAAACATTTACCTGGATTCCAGTCCTCGAATATTCCTTTCTTTCATGCCAACACCTATATTAATATAAATTTAAAGGACTAGAAAAAAAAACTCGGTTTGTATTCTTATATAAGTTCTTTTATTGTTTTAAAACATTCCTTAAAACAAGAGATATCTTAGTAGATAGAAATTGCTAATTTTGGTTTTTAAGTGCTATATTATATTTAACAATGTTAAAACTGATTCACTTTCTTACTCGATAAGGATAAACGGGTTATTTATCTGCTTTCCAAATGTTTTTATTTTGAGTGTAATTGTCCGCTTACTTGTGATTGTCGAGGCTTTTTCAACACTTTTTTTTATTCCTAATAGTAACACAGGAGTAGTATATTTCTCTAGATTTAAATGAAAGATTTTTTTTTCTTATTGAGACTAATTTTTACTTATATTTGCTTTCTCTTTAAAAACATTTCTTTTTCTTAAATTATCGTCTTTTTACATTAATAATAGCTTTAAAAATTACTCAAATAATTTCCTCAAAGTAATAGTGAAATTTAAACGATTTCGCTATATGTTCTGAGTATACATATAACGTTAAATGCTGTTTACCCTAAGATTGTTCCGAATTTGAAGCAATTAATAAAGTTTAAATCAAACACGAGTAAATCAATAAACAGAATGGAAAGTGCCATAACGAATTGAATTGATACCATATACATATTCCAATGGCGTAGTAATTGATTCATAACATGATAAGCATTAAAGCTCCGGCGGTAATGTGTCGTACTAAATTAACATACTTAAGTGCGTGCCTCATTGAATGGGTCGTACCCAAAATAATAGGGGCACTATTGAATCTAAGCCCACTTCAGGGTTTCCGAGGCAGCAATAAACCTTGTCAAAACTAAATCCGGTGGTGCGGCGGCGTTCATCGAAGATTTATGGATAGCATATCGACAGCTCTGGAAGGATAATTCAAACTAATCGAACGATAAATTATTGCCAAACGTTTGGGAAGTTGGCGGCTGAAGCAGAGGGCAGATAGGCTCGCGATTAGAAATTGAATAATATCCTTGGTTTATTCGCACAGCTTCATCATATTTATCCTATTTAATTTGATAACTAGTGCCTCTCTTGCGTTTTGCTTATTAATTATATGAAATATGGGAAGCAAAATTTCGCCAAAAGTTACGATAATGCATTCAGTCGGATAAAGAAATATTGTTTTTTTTTTTCACTAGATACAAAGATTTATAAATTATTAATATGGACACAGCAGCACTATTTTCTATATCAAGATTAGTGGTTATTTAAGAAAGGAACGACTTTCTCCGTTTCATATTCGTATGTTTACCTAAGAATGCTATTGTGGAATGAGAAAATCGACTACATATAGAGAGAGAGAGAGAGCACTGAAATATTATGACTAAACATGTCTTGCTCCATACAAAGTGTTTTTCGACAAAATACAATTAATAGACATTTGAAATATTGGAGTCATTCTTTTTTAGAGGTATAATTCCACTCTTTTAATAAAAAACAGAAAACATATTCTCGCGTTGAATTATACAGATTAAATAAATCGCGTGGACTTATACAGATTAAATAAATCAAAAAAGCGTTATAATTGAAAGATAAACAATAGAACTAGAAATTGTATGAAATTTACAAAAAATTGTACAAAAAGATATATACATAATGTAATTTTATATGCAACTTACTTTACCTTAACTAAAAATATGAATTTTCGAAAACGATGCAGTAAAGACAGTATCTAATAAAAATATTTACTTAAATATATTACATAACCTGTTTTAAACAATTTTACCAAAAATTCTTTAGATATAACCTACAAGAATTAAGGTTAATTAATTTTAGAATTCTCGCCTTTGAATGTCAGGTTTTTTTGTTTTTTAAACATTTTTATTTAGAATAAAAGAAATTTTATGACAAAAATTATTCATCTACTAATCCGAAGATTCTAAAAAAAATATTTATTTTTTTTTTATTTCTTCAAAATTTGCTTCATTCTTATATTATTACTAATTCAGGTTTGCACGAACTCTCCTCTGTAAAACGTTTTCCAAAATTTTGAACTACTTCAACTAAGCTTTTTTTTATGTACAATTAATTTTTAAGTTGGAAGAAGAAACTAAACGCATATATTAGAGGTCAGTAAGTACATTTACAAATTTTTTTAAAGCTCTTTCCCTAATTGTGAATAGAACTTGTAGGCATAAGTCAAAATTGAAATTTGAAACTATCAACAAATTTCGGTGAGTAGAGAATTTTTAAAATATTTATTGTCTCATGTTTGTAAACAAGTAAAATAAAACTTTTAAATTTGCATTCTTCCATCCAAGATTTTTATATCATGTTATTAAATCCATTTAAGTATATTCACTGGCAGCTAAATTAAAACTTCGAGAGGTTTTTGTATTCATAAAATGGTAAAAAGATGAAAAATTCAAGAAATTTCAAGAAGTTTTCTTCTGATTCTTCTTAAAGCTGTAGAAATATTAATGATGAAAGTTATACAAGTCCTTGTTATGCATGAATGAGGATGCTGATGGTACCTTGCTTTTTCGATATCTGCCATTCATTATGTTTTAAAATACCTATATAGATATAATATACCAAAGATACATTTTTAATTAATTTTGCCGACGGCAAGAAATGTTTTGGCAGTAGGAAATTTTTAAATGTAGTCTTGAAACTGGAGCGATTAGAAAAATTAGTGCTTGATTGTGATTATTAGAATTAACTTTCCATAAATTTTTTTTATATTTTAAGGGAAAATTGAAGTTGTTTTCTTCAAAAGAAATCTTCTAAATGTGAAGAAGTATATTTTGTGTATACAGGGTGTCCGGGAAGTAGTGCGCCAAAATTAAGGGGATGGTAGCTTGGGTCATGACCTACCAGAATATCAAAATATGACCTTAGTGAAAACCTCACCGTTTTCGAGATATTTGGGTTTTTATGAAAACCCTTTTGGCCTACCTTGAGGGTAGTGATGCTACTTTACTAATTTCGCTCACTGTAATTTGGTTTATATGTACATAGATATAGGGAGGATCTTATTTAACTTTTTCCCCATCATTCTATTATATAATTATAGATTTCTTCTTATCTCATGTATTGAGAAGATAACAAGGTGTCTGGGTAATTAAGAAGTTTAAATTATAGACCTTGTAGCCGATAAAAAAAACTAAGATTGGAACTTTTACATGAAAATCTCTAACTACCTACAAATGCACTTTAAATGTATAAATGGCTACATACAAATGTACTATCAAATCCTCATAAAATGCTACCGCAGACACCTAAAAGATACCCTTAATTTAGGTGCTCTTGAAGCCCGCATAAGCGCCCCTTAATTCTCCCATAAACGAATATAACTTGATGACTCGGGGTTCCAAACGCAAATATCCTTTTATCTCCGATAGACACAAATCCATCGATTGAAGGTAACCGCAGCCATGAGTCAAAAAATGGCAATCAAAGTGCGGCTTTACTCAATCCAACTCCGAGCGAATGTCTGTCTATTGACTTTCTGTATGAGTGGAAAATGGATTTTTTTTTGTTTTCTCCTCTTACCGAAATAGTGTGACACCGAAAAGGTGAGCTCGGTGCGCTTTACGTGTTTTCAAAACCACACTTATTTGCCTTGCAAGGATGAGAATAGCAAAAATGAAAGTAGAAAATATAAATATACAAACTAACCAAAACAACTGAAAACAAATATTGAAGATTTTGCTGATTCAACGAAATGGTGTACAATGTGTTGTTACGTTTCTTGAATTTTGCCTTTGAATCGCGAAATTTTGTTGATAATTCCAAAACGAAGTTACTCAGTACCTCCGTGAATATACTGCCACAGGATGATTAAAAATGTTTTACACTAAATGATTTTGCTTGAATCGTGTCCGCTACGCTTATCCGCCGCCTGATGTACAATAAGTTGAAAAATGATCTTCAAAACAAAATGTTGTGAGCTCTTCGGTTTAATTATTTTAATGTTGGATAAAGGCATATTTCATAAAGGCATAAATCTCAAACGAAGCCTTACTTGATCTCGGCATAATCACTGCGTTAAAGTTCACATTGAAAAGCGGGTAGTAGGAATGCACTCACGTACGGGGGATGAAGAGTTGCGCTTAAGCTAAACTACTTAAGCCCACCTGATCGAAACTTTCACTTATACTTATCTATAAAATTGATCTGTTGATTGAAGAGGATGTTTAATATAAAGGGGGTGATTCGTAACTTAGTGTTCCAACATATACACATCAGGACAATTCAGAGAATCGATCGGTGTTTGTTGGTACACTTAGTTACGGATCACCTTGTATTTGATTAAATTTCAAACAAATGAATTATATGTAGTTAAGATCATAAATTTTTCTAGTATAAAATGTGTCTCAAGACCATTTTAAATAATACTTGATCTCGAGTGTGAAAGAATCGTTCAGAAGGAGGATGCTGCAAACTTACCAACTAATCTACTTGTCTCAATGCTTATCTACTAAACAGCCGTTGGACAACTAAGATAAGGTTTTGGATCTGAACATTTCTTAAGCTTTAAATACAGCACTTTTCTCAACTTTAATGCTTTTCATTCAGCTTAGCACGTTGTTAGTAACATTAATAGCTAAAAGATAGAGGACTAATTTTAATTATTACGCTAATATTCTCCGATGCCAGCTATATCATTCGGGAAAACAGAAAAACAAACGTATTGATTTTTTCGCAGTTTGCTATAAATTTTACCAATTTTGTACTATTTACACATATCACTAGATAGAGTTAGCTAGGAAGAAGCAGGGAGGCTACTTAGTTCGTTCTCATGGCTATCATCTTCAGGGGTGAAGCAGATACACGGTGTTTTCATACTTGTGCCATACAGTGGATGAGAAGGGATTTTTACAAGATCGGCTGTTGCAACGAGCTTCGCGAACTAGTTTTCGAGTGCGCTAATTGTGGAATTTTATTTATTTTTTATTATTACGTTAGCATCTAGCATGGAACTTAACTTTACACATTCATATTGTGGAAACATAAGCATTAACAATAAGCATGCTTGGGCAATTTTATAAATCTGCATGCATTATAAGAAGCAAACATACATTTAACTTAAAGTAGGATTTCGGAATATATATCAAACTAGTTAAAGAAAAGATTTTTCTAAAGAATAGTATGTATATAAAATTAAAAACGGGAACATAAAATATAATACATTTTGTATATTACTATTATGTGTAAAAAACAAAAAGAGATATAGTCTGAATCTGAATAAATTTAAACATGCTCCATTTATACCATTCTAGCATATATATAAATTAGAGATGCCACGAATATTCGGCAACTATTCGGTATTCGGCTATTCGGCCACTTTTTTTCGCTATTCGGTAGTCGGCCGAATATGGTTAACCATTCGGCCGAATACCGAATAGCAATTTATTTATTATTCTTTTATTACTAGCTGTTTTCCCGCGACTTCGTCCGCGTAAATTATAGCCCATGTCCTTTCTAAGGCTCTAGAGTATCTGTGTACCAAATTTCATTTAAATCGGTTCAGCAGTTTTGGCGTGAAATCGTGATAAACACGGTACATTAATAAGCATTTCCTAGCAAGCGCAAGGCAGCGAAAACTTGCTCCGCGTAAAATATTAAAACTAGCAGTCCGCAATTGCTCTAGCTTGAGACATGTCAAGCTTGGTGCGCACCAAAAGTTAAAAGTTGGCAAAAATCAACTGCAGAGACCGCGCCAAGCGGCAGGCGAGCTACACATTCTGGCTGTAGCATTGTGCCCCCGCGCTTTCAACTTTTGATAGCGCCAGCCAACACAAGAACCCAGCGTTTGCGCCAGGCTACAGCGGCCTATTCTGTTTGGGCCTTTAACCCTTAACTGGTATCGTAAATTTGACATACGTAACTGGTATCGTGGGGGCCGCGCGGCCCCCATACTACGTTTGCTTCTAGCAAGCAAATTTTAAATATGTACTTGAATAAATGCTCATAAATCATAAATAACAGGCTCGTTTTATGTAATCAATTAGTTTTTATTTATATAAATCTTCTTACTTAAATATTACAAGAGATCACAAAATAGTAGCAAATTGGCGAAACAAAGAAAACGTCATGCGTGGGGGCCGCGCGGCCCCCACCATACCAGTTAAGGGTTAAACTCGTACGGTGATAAGTTGTGACTTGTCGCCCGCAGAAAGTACTAAGTCTGGCCGAATATTCGGCTGCCGAATGTTCGGCGCTTCGGCCAAGAACCTCGCCGAACATTCGGTATTCGGCCAAATTACTATTCGTGGCATCTCTAATATAAATAATAAGTTTTGGTAATGAAAAAAAATTAATTTAGACAAACTCAATCTCTGCATATTAGTAGCCTTCAGTTTGCTGGGTCAAATCTAGCAAATTTCATATAAACTGATGGTTTCCAACCGCTGGATTAATACCTTAAATATAAAAATAAATTTGTCGACAAAAATGATTCATTCAAAAAAACTAGGCACATTTCTTTGACCTGCAGCTTGTTTCTGTAACTTTTAACTCTGTTTGATTTCATTTAATTTTTTCGTTTATCCGGAAGTCGATTAACCGACAACTTATAATATTCGAAATTTTTTGAAAATTACTGAATTTGAATTTTTTGAAATATTAAAATTTGAGCTCTAATATTCCTAATTTTCTTTTCATGACGAAATCAAGGAACACAAATTCATATATATACATATATATAATATTAACTAAATACAGAACGGGAAATCAGATTTTGTGTTGGAATTCACTGCGTTTTCAGTTTGCAAAAACAAATAGTCATTTTATTACACAAAAGTTAAAAGTGCTGAAGAGACGCAAATTTCTATAGAAATAAACATTAAATCTGTTTCGAGCTAAAAAATAGTTTTTAATATACATAGGTTGCAAACTTTTAAATTCGTACGTTATACCATGTAAAATGAAATTACCGAAAATCGAATCGGAGTTCGTATTAATTGTATTATCGAGCTTATTTATTGTAAATTTTATTACCAAAGTTATAACGCTTACTCACTTAAGTAAATTAATATTTAATTTGTCTAAAAACTATACAGAGTTAAGAAATAATTATTTCCGTAACGTAATCCATCAGAGAAATGCCAGTATGCAATTTAAAGTTTGGCACTATTAAAACCATACAAACTAATTTCGACCAATTTATGCAATTCAAGTCTATAATTGATTACTGATTTTGTAAATTAAACCCTTGATATCTTCATTATATTATTTAATGAAAACTAAAACAGTGGAGATTTAATTGGGCAGATTAAATAATTGATTCCAATCATGAAACTTTGAGACAAAAAAAAACGAATCAAAAGGAAAGAAAGGGTTGACAATTTAAAATGAGAAATAAAAATTAAATCATATCATATTCAAAAATTTATTGAAGAAATAAGTACAAATTAGTAACCCTTACAACTACGAATCATTCCCTTGAATCATGCTACAAATTAGAGCTTAACATTGAATATGTCTAAAGGAACTTTGCACGAAAGATACAAGATAATATCGACATGAGAACAACTGCTACTGTGCAATGCATGACCGCGACAGGTGTGATTTGCGTGAGTTCTTCTTTTTGTATCTCTTGAAGATTCCAAATTTTTGCGAGGGTTCGATTTTATGAACGTTAAAACTTCTACCACAGCAATGATTGCAGTGTGCCCCATCATTGGTCGAACATTCCCCGGCATTTGAATTTTCTGAAAATCCACTTTTTATGCTTTTCAATTTGATTAATTCATAGTTTTCATTTCTACCACTGTTGTGGCTCAAATCTTCAAAGGTGAAAAAATTTTTGATCAAATCGGGACGCACACTGGAATCATCGCTATTCAAAGTAAAACTACTGTTCCATGCAGCGAATGGAAAGGAATGCGGGCGAAGACGGGGCCCACTATCGGGTGATGAATTGCTTAACATACCTGTGCGCTCCTCCTGGAACTCGTCCTCGTCGGACGATTCGATTCGGTCCTCTACAAGGGATGATTGTCGGGAGATGGGCTGTAAGGTAAAACATGGGGAATGTAAAGTATTTATGAGCCCTAAATAGGCGTCGGGTAGCAACACGAATGAAAACCACCAGGTTACCGAACTTTAAAAGCTTCCAGAAGGAGGGAATAGGAACAATGGAAATTCTCACCGTATTGTGCCGTCTTCTAGGAGGAGACCGCTTGTTCCATAGTGCTTCTAACTGGTCGAAATGTTGAGACTGTGCTAGGGCTGCTTGCTCAGGGCCCAGGCTGGTTTGTGACGCTAATGACTTCATTTCAGCAATTTTGGAGATCTCTTCCATGCTGGCAGACACTGAAAATCTCCTTTTGAGACGCTCATCTACTTGAGCCATCATCACGGACGATGTGAGGTGGCCGTACTTTTTCTGCCAGGTATACGTGTCCAAGGACACTTCTTTCTTGAGAAGACGCCGCATCTGGCGCTTAGGTCCTGCAGGTCTCAGATCTGGGTGGAATACATAGTTTGGAGTATGTATGCATTAGTTTTAACTCTCAATAATTTGACCTTTACCTTCTACATCACGTGCTGGCGCCGAGTACGTCGGCAGCTTCACGTAACTCGCCGGAGTATTATGCAGGCAGATGACGGGCAAATTGAAGCTGTCTACCAGCTGGACCAGGATCCGCGAACATTCCTGGCTAATATCGAATCGAGTGAAGGGCACATGGATTTGCAGGGATGTGAGGGCAAGGCCACGTTTTGTTTCCCAGACGATAAAGGTCTTATCGTCACTGGCCGACACAGCCGTTGTGCCTGCAATTTCAAAATGAGAACAAAATTAAATCCTGGACGAGCACGTCCCAGACTCAAAACTCAATGCCCTACCGTCAGCTGAAACTTTCACACAAGTGACCTGGGCCAAATGACCTGCCAGGGTATGGAGCTCCTCCCCCGTGTGAATGTCCCACACGATGAGATTACAGTCCTTCGAGCCGGAGATCACATGGGTCTTAGTTGTGACCGAAACGGCAACACATGTAACTGCATCGCTGTGGCCTACTAAAACCTGAGCCAATTTGCCACCTGTTGCCTGCCACACTTTCAGCGACATGTCCCGGGAGCCGGTGATTACGTAGAGGGAATCTGCTGTTATTACGAAGCAAGTTATCTCATCTGAATGGGACACGCTGTACTTCTCGTCCTCCCGCGTTAATGACCAAATTTTAAGGCTATTGTCCCCGTTCGTGCAGGCCTGGTCCGGGGGAGATAAAAGAAGGGTATTTTCTAGTTAAATTTTAATATCCTAAATTATCCCTGTTTGGGTCTTTATTTATCGTACACATTTGTCATTTTAATTATGCCATAGTTCAGTCGTTCTTTTGAATTCATCTAGGTCCTATTGCATCAAGGACAATAGCTTATATCACACACTAATACGATTATGGGATTAATTAGAAAAAGTTTGATCAACATTGTTTTGTGCACTCTTCTTCTTCTTTATATTTAAGGCTGAAACAGAACAGAGGGCGGTGACAGCGAAACACTTGAAATCTTGGAAGCTACAGGACTATGAAACAGATTAGGGGGCAGCGGAGCGATGGCTTTTTAACCGACGAAAAAAAAGAGGAGGTTCTTAAGTCGACGCGTATACAGGGTGTTCAGAGGTGGGAGGTCAATACTGCAGGGGGTGAAAGGTCAGACCGAGACAAGCAAAAAATCGTATGGGTGGGGGGGGGGGGGGGGGGGGCATCTTGCACCGTTTGGCAGTTAGAGGGTGATTCGTAAATCAGGATTTTGCCTTATATGGGAACCGCTCTAGTATTTTTATCTTTTTTTCTACGCATCGCAGCGGCCCCAAACTGATTTAAAAAAATCACTATTTGGAAGCCCTTTCCAAATAAGTTTACACCACCCCCCTATCCCCAACCCCTTGGCCACAATCCCCCCTGGAAGTTGAAAAAATTAACTTTTATTTCACGATTTTTCACCTTTCGCTCCACTTTTCTCCGAAATTCATGTTATTAACATACCTACTTTTTATTTTTTTTAAGTTGCCTATCTAATTATCTTTCCAAAAAGGTGCAACATGCCCAGGTAGAAAAGGGTTGCAAAAGTCCTGAAATTAAAACATCCTCACAGGTACCTAATTACTTTATTGCACCATAATGGAAAAAGTCGTTAAGTAAACAATTTTTATGACAGCAAGTTCGGAAATGTTTGTTTAGGAAACAGAGGTAGTACATTTTTATTATTTCAGCAAAACAGTAATAAAATAATAAATGTAATCTCGTTAAATAGCGTTATTAGTTTATTATATCCAGTATTGACTCTTAAGTATCCTGACGCTCCGTTTCTAATACCTCCTATGAATTATGGTATAAAAATGGGTAAGTTTGAAAGGACATTGACCACAGTTGAAGAAGCAAGCGATAAAACCGGGTATTTAATAGAAAAAATTAAGATAAAATGGCAGAATGCAGTGTTGAAGAGTCTGCCGATATAATTTATGTGTACGGTTTAGTAGAAGGAAATGATAGTGAGGCCGTACGAGAATACCAAAGGAGATTTCCGAATCGGCGGGTACCCAACAGAAGGGTATTTTCAAGGACTTTCAGAAGGTTAAAAGAAACCGGAAGTGTAACCACCCCAGAGCAGAAACGCGAGCAGGAAAATCGGCCGATTCAGCGGACCCCGACCAATAAATCCTCAACATCGTCAGGAACAGCCCTGTAATAAGCATCAGGCAGGTCGCACGAAGGTCAGGATGGTCTTCAGGGAGAGTTTGGACCGTTGTGAACCGAGAGGGACTACATCCATACCACCATACATATCCCGGTCCAAGCACTAGGGAAGGAGATTCCGAAGGACGATTGCAATTCTGCACTTGGCTCTTCGAGTCTGACATTGAAAACAGAAGGTTTCTAGACCGAATTCTGTGGACGGATGAATCGCAATTCACCCGGGATGGCATCACAAACTTCCACAACCTCCACACCTGGTCAGATGTGAACCCACATAGGACAAGGTGTCGGTCCTTCCAGCAAAGATTTAGTGTCAATGGCTGGCTGGCATCATCTTGCCCCAAGTGCTGAATAGTCAGCTATACTCGGACTTTTTGGAGAATACCCTTCCGGATCTGTTGGAGGACATCCCCCTGGCCACCAGAAGCGCAATTTATTTACAGCACGACGGAGCACCTGCGCATACTGGGAACATTGTTAGGGCAAGGTTGAATGAGCATTACCCAGAGCGCTGGATTGGACGAGGTGGACCGATTCCTTGGCCTGCTAGGTCACCGGACCTTACTCCACTGGCCTTTTTCTTATGGGGAATGATGAAAGATGAAGTTTACTCAAGACCAATCAACACCAGAGAAGAATTAGTTACCAGGATTGGGACTACAGCCACGAAAATACGGGAGAGACTGGCTACCATAGACCTCAAACGCGAAATAAGACGAAGGCTACGCATGCATCGAAACTGGCGGAGAACATTTTGAACAGCTTTTGAAGGACATACGTTTTAATTGTAATTAGTTTTTAAGCGAACAAAATGTATTTTTTAGTAAACTTAAGTATAATTTCTTAAAAATTCGAATTTACATGATATTCTGTAAAAGGATTTTTGTAAATAAATTTTCGTATCCTTTTCCTATCTGGGCATGTTGCACCTTTTTGGAAAGGTAATTAGATAGGCAACTTAAAAAAAATAAAAAGTAGGTATGTTAATAACATGAATTTCGGAGAAAAGTGGGGCGAAATGTGAAAAATCGTGAAATAAAAGTTAATTTTTTCAACTTCCAGGGGGGATTGTGGCCAAGGGGTTGGGGATAGGGGGGTGGTGTAAACTTTTTTGGAAAGGGCTTCGAAATAGTGATTTTTTGAAATCAGTTTGGGGCCGCTGCGATTCGTAGAAAAAAAGATAAAAATACAAGAGCGGTTCCCATATAAGGCAAAATCCTGATTTACGAATCACCCTGTAACTGCCAAACGGTGCGAGATGCCCCCCCCCCCCCCCCCACCCATACGATTTTTTGCTTGTCTTGGTCTGACCTTTCACCCCCTGCAGTATTGACCTCCCACCTCTGAAGACCCTGTATATATAAATCTGCCTGCGATTTGGACATTCCAACAGGATAACGATCCTAAATACACGTCAAAGCTTACTAAAACATTTTGTCAAAACCACTTTATTAGTGTGTTGGAGTGGCTTTCATCGCGTGCAGACCTCAATCCTGTTGAAGTATTCGGTACTGTATTGTTGTAAAAAGTGTAAAAAAATCAGCTGCCATAGAAACAATTGTATAAATTTAAAATTTTCACTTCTTACAACAATACAATAGCATTAGCAACGCTGGAGTGAATTTAATTTTAATATTTACTGAATGGAGTAAACACATATAAATCGAAAAATCTATATTAGTAAAGCACATACAAGTTTTATGAAAAATTTCCTACTTGAATAGAAAAAATCAGAAGACTCTAAGTGAATTTCCTTTTAATATCTTTAAACTAGTAAAATATAGTCTAATCGCGAAATTTTTGTAGAGAGAATTGAATACATGTTAGCGAAATCGTCCCCATCGTTGGACGTAGCATTTTTTACGGATCGACACTCTATTGCAGGGGTCGCCAACTTCTGTATATACGATCTATACGATCAACTTTTTTCTTAAAAATCTGTGATTTCAATTTACCCAACTTACAATGGGTATTTAATTCTGATGACGATTTCTGCCACCCCTTAAAAAAAATAAGTACTAAAGAGTCCTCATTTCTGGGATCGGTTTTCTCTTTCGGTCTCAGTCAGATGAGTTCCATAAAGAATGACATGGGGAGGCAGCTAGATCTTGTATTTTCTTCCGACTGTAACAACACAATTGTTGATCACATTCCAGTCGTTTTTTCTACTCTGGACACATTTCATCCGCCTCTTAAAATTAATTACTTTTATAATCCAGAGAATACTAAACAACATATCAATGATAGCGCCTACGCATACAAAAAGGCAGATATTGCCGAACTTTCTAGAAGCATATCCTCCACCGACTTTACTACAGTATTGTCCGATGAAAATATTGACAATGCTGTCTCCGTATTTTACTCCCTTCTTTTCAAAATATTTGAACCTTGCGTTTCATATGAACGTCGACGTCCCTTAACTTCTTCACCTCCTTGGTTCAGCAGCGATCTTCGTAGTCCTAGAAACAAGAAAACTAGATTGTGGAAGGCATATCATTTAGAAAGGAATAATGTTTCCTATAATGAATTCGTTGATTTCAAAACTCCAAACAATTATATAATGATCATGTCTGTGAAATCAAGTCTGAAATGTATAGCAATCCAAGGGCATTTCACAAATTTATTAATACCAAAAGGAAGAAAGACAATTATCCAACTAGCTTACAATACGAGGGAATCTCTGATGATATTCCATCTTCAATTTGCCTCATATTTCGAAAAATCCTTCTCCCTCGCTTTTCAACCCAACCCTAATAACTTTTCGCACTTAAACTTTAATCCTCTTCCTCTAAATTTTTCCATTTACATTATTCCCCCCAAATATATCAATGAGCTTCCAATGCATTTCACGTTGGGTCCAGATGGTATCCCCCCAGCTTATCCTTAAATGCTGCTCTAATGAGTTAATGTTAGCCTTAACACTACTCTTTCAGAAATCGGGCAGCACCGGAACGTTTCCTATACTATTCCCATCCACAAAAAGTGTAAAAAGACTAGAATATTATCCAAAAATGTTTAGAATTGTATCTCGAGATACCATAATATTGCATAATATTCCTATACTACAGGCTATATTTTTTTGTAAAAATAAAAAATTTAAAAAAATGCAAAGTTTGAAAAAATCAGACTTTTAATGTTAACTTCCAGTTTACTATACGAAAAAAAAAATCCAATTTCAAATTTTAATTAATTTCTAAGAAAAACAATTAATATTCTCAAATAAACACGATTTACTTATTATTCAATCCATTTGATTAACTGCATTAATAGCATTCGAAAAACCCGTTCCTCAAATTTTTCCAATTCTTTGAAGTCGCATAACTTGGTAACTAAGTTAAAAAAAAAAAAAAAACTAATAATGCACAATTATTCCGGTCCTATAGAAGTACAATTAAGCCAATTATGCACAAAATCCAGTACTTGACATTTTTTTCGTTGTCCGCTTCACGTGAAATGCCCCAAATATTAGTATTTTAACACTTATTATGCAATGGGTTTTTTGGCACCTCCTCATACAAAAGGAGGTGGTTTATATAAGTACTTATTGTATTATGCACGTAAAACAAATTTTAACACTTTATTATTTCTACTAAAAGTGGGCACAATATAATATTCGGGAAATTATTATTTTTTAAATATTTGTTAATAACAATTTATAACGTGAAAAACGCATGCCGAAACTTGTTTTGCTTGGAAAATTATAACTTATTATTATTTAATATTATTATATTAAAAGAAAAAATGCTTATATTCGCAATATAATTCCGATAGCTTTGTAGTTTTTTTAATACCTAAACAAAAATTCCCTGATAATTGGAGCTCTTAATATTAATATTAAGTACTAGACCAAGGCGTATAAAGATTTCCCATATAAAATACACGTAAACATTGATTATTTTTCTTCAAAACTCTACAGCTCAGAGGCATTTTATGGTATAATCTTGGTCAATGATCGGGTTACTTCAGAATTGAATACTCCACAAAAGTGTCCATTGCAATGTAACCCTAACTCCCACCAGCGTGGTAGTACGGGTCACTAACCCCAATTTTTCCATGAAATTCTCGCTTTTTACCCCTATCTCAACAACAAGAGGTACAGAAAAAGTGAATATGACAAACTTATAAGAAATTCAATTTCCTACAAAAAAGTTGTGAACACCAAATCGCTAACATCGATATTTCTTGAGATATTGGGCTTTGAAGTTGAGGTAGAGTGGAATTTTCTTGGATTATTGAGCTAAATTGTAGAAACGCAACGAGGTAGGGGTAAAAAGCGAGAATTTCATGGAAAAATTGAGGTTAGTGACCCGTACTACCTCGCTGGTGGGAGTTGGGGTTACATCGCAATAGACACTTTTATAGAGCATTCAGTTCTGAAGAAAACCGACCATCGACCAAGATTATACCATAAAATGCCTCTGAGCTGTAAAGTTTGAAGAAAAATAATCAAAGTTTACATGTATTTTATATGGGAAATCTTTATACGCCTTGGTCTAGTACTTAATATTAATATTAAGAGCTCCAATTTTCAGGGAATTTTTGTTTAGGTATTTGCCACAAAATTTCGAGGTGGGACTGAAAAAAAAATAGTCGCGAAAAAAAAGCACGCTAATATACATATTCCAAATAAGATAGTTTAAGCGTATTTTCCATTTTAATTTATTATATCTTGATTCTAATAAAGAAAAAGTGGTCTGTAAGGGTCCAAACTAAGAAAACAAAAGTCTCTTCGGAGCTATTTCTTGCTGCTTCGGGGGCGAAAACACATCTGAATCTCGGCGAGAAAACGTAGATCCATACTTCACTCACAAAATATTTCTAATGATTGCAAAAGAATTAAAAGAAAAAAAACAAATTGTTCACTTACCGTAGGTTTTTTCTTGCGTCTTCACAAAAGTCTTTTAGTCAAACAAGCTAAATTTCAATTCCCTAGCAACCGAATACTAACTAATTGAGGGACATGAGGTTCTGGGTGGAGATGGCCTCCAATTAATAATTTTATTCCAAAGTTGTTATTTTCATAGTGCCGACCGTTACAAAGTGCCCAACATACAAATAATCCCCTGTTATGTTTCTCTTTAATAGCAACAGAAAATTTGCAACTATTTTAATAAGTCGCTTATTAGCAAGTGGTAAGTGGTTCGGTGGTGCAATAGGGCACGATATATCTCTTGAAAACAATTTTGAAGAACTTCAAACGTCTCAAGAACAAGAGAAAAGTGCCAAGAATTTATGTATGGCAACGAATTCTACTGTCTATCTAAATTCTAAATTTCTTGTCCAGCAAACTTACCGCAAATTTCATGTTGTTGGTAGCCGCCAGACATTTGTGAGGTCCTTGAATGGTCTGCAGGAGAGTGGCGGAGTCTGCGAGCCACACGTACAAGAAGCTGTCCCTATCCGCTGAGATCACCCTTCGGGAGTCCATTAGCACCGTAACGCAGCTGACAGGGACATTATGGCCCTATAAAATAAATTAATGTCCAAAATACGGTTCCCCCCACCTTCTTAACATGTATAAAATTCACCTTGAAGGTAGTGGCAACTAGTCCCAGAGTTAGTCCCCAGATGTTGACCGTCTTGTCCTCCGATCCAGAGGCAACAAATTCGCTATTCGGGGAGAAGTTGACGCAAGTGACGGCTCCCGAATGCCCGTCGAGGGTTGTCTGATACTCGGGCGCATTTATCTGGACGATGTGGACGCTCTTCCCGGATGCCATTGCGGCTAATTGGGAGTCTCTGGACACGTCGAAGCATGTCACGGGCGGCATATTCCCGGAGCTAGAACGAAGCGGCGGCAAGTGCTTTGGTGTTCGTTTCCTTTTGTGGTGGGAGTACGGGTTCACGTATCCTTCCTCGTTCCGGAACGAGTAGAATGTGATTTTGTTCCCGCCCACTGTTATGAGAAAATCGTCATTGTCCATCACGTAGAGGGCCGTCACTGGACCGGGATTTGGCGGAAGGGACCTCACCAGTCTTCCCGAATGCATGTCGAAAATTAGGGCTTTTGTGTCATCACAGCCCACAATAGCTCGCTGACTATCCATCGCAATGGACATCGTTCGCACCTGAAGAAGGAAGGCGAAAAATACAAAGCTTAGGGAGGAAAACGCCTCTACCCTCCCATTTTGAAGAGAAAACATCCTTACCTTTGACTTGTGCCCCTTGAGGGAGTGGAGCTCCGTTCCTGTCGCCAGGGTCCTCAAGTATAATCCATTATCCTCGCAGTGGGCTAATAGAAACACCTGTTGAAATTCTCATCATCACATCCAGCCAATACAAAGAGCACAATTATAACAATGTTGAACACAGTTTTAAAGGGATGGATTTGGACTTGGAACCCTGCCAACTGATTGAAAGGGCCCTAAGTTGGTCAAAAGAGGTGTCGAGAAGGTTTCTGGGACAGACTCCCACTTTCGTTGCGGTTGTAAGAATTTCAAAGGAAGGAAAGCGCCTTGAGTGGATGAATTGAGATTTTAAGTGCAAATTACAACAAATGCTCCCCCGTCATAGTTCCCAGATTGGTGGCACCTCCATTTCCGTTCCCTTGGCCCAGAGGAGATCGGTCTTGTTTGGAGCATCCATTGTGGCCCCAATAGACTCCCTCCTTACATGTGAATTTTCTTCAAATGAGCGCTTGGTTTGCACAGTTGGATCCCTTTTAATGGATTTGCGTTTAGTTGGTACCGCTTTCACAGCCCCTGTATCCTTTAGAATACAGTGGGGCGACATGTAGGGCTAGAGCCACCTCGATGCACTTTTACCAAGCATTTCCCAGGAAAAATAGGTCAAGAACGCCCCATAATCTAAGTTTGATGAAAGACCGACGTGGCAAGCAATTCTTCCATATTTGCAGGTGCACGCTGGGCTCGCCGGAAAACCTCCACTTCACGGATTATTTAACAAATACAAGGGTTCCTCCCCTACGCTGATAAACCCACATGGTTGCATTTTTACTTTATTACGTAAGCACGAATCTGCTCCAATTCATCATATTTTATGTTCTGCTATACCAAGAGATTTTTCACACACTTCAAAATTCCACAGGAAAAAATTGAATACTACTCGTATATAGTATACACGAAAAAAAAAATTGTTAAGGACAAAACACAATAAATGCGCCGTTGTTTTTGAATGTGGTATATGTATGTTAAGGCCATTTTTGGAAAAAAATATGTTATTGGTAGTCTTAGTCAGATATAGATATCCTTTTAATAAATAAATGAATCAACAAAAGTTGAATTGAAAAAAAAAATGTTAGCAGGAATATTTTTGTTGAAAGTCCCTTTGTAGCTCAAAAAGTGTATGATTTCTTAAATATGTATATTAATTATTAGCTACGTTTTTATCATCTGTCCCGAAAAATAGGAAATCTATTTAGAAAAAGAACGGAAGCTTAAGTAGCTACCCAGAATAAAGATTTGATATTATTGGAAATGTGCATCAAATTGCCATGCTTTTCATCCATGTTAATCTTCAAATCTTCGTCTCAAAATTTTTTATAGTAATTTTTGACAAAAGTGAGTGTTAGTTTTAGTTTGATGTTATTTTAAACAAATTTTAAATCTTGGTTATTTTTCTCGTGAGAAATTTCATTCAAGGGATAATTTCCTTATGTTCTTTCGGAATAGACAAAAAAAAAAAAACGCAGTTAAATGTATAGTAAAATTTTGAAAGTATATAATTTTAAAGACAATATCCGATTGGTTAACACTTGCAAATATTTTTATGTTGATACAAACTCAAACCGTTAAATATCTCAATGTATGAATATTCAGACGTATACCACTTTCAATAATAACACGTAAATATTTTTCATAATTCGTTGTTATTGAAAGTGGTATAAGTCCATTGGTACCGAAACAAATAGTTAATTTTCTTTAACAATTTTATTAACTATTTTTGCATAATAAAATTCAACAAGTTTATAGTCTTCAAAACTTTACCCGAACTGATGAAGTTTTGCCATTATTTTTAAGATGATTCAAACGTAAAATCTT
Source organism: Dysmachus trigonus (assembly GCA_949715965.1). NCBI lineage: Eukaryota > Metazoa > Arthropoda > Insecta > Diptera > Asilidae > Dysmachus > Dysmachus trigonus. The sequence continues at coordinate 49,216,626 of OX454319.1, read as the reverse complement.
AAATATCTCAGTTCATGGAAAATTGGAATTACACCACTTTCAAAAATAACAGCTCAAATATTTGTAGGAATATACTGAGATAAAAAAAAACTTTGTAAAAACAATGGGAACAACATTAAATCAAATATTTTCAAATACGGTTTGACGCCAATGCGGAAAATTATTAATTTAATTACGTTTCACATTAAATTTTGGAGTTAACAATTTCCATCTTTAATTTAACAAAACATAAATCTGAAACAACATTGTAACGTAATCAAAGCAAAATGCTTTATTTTCGTTTGTCCATATTTGTTGAAGTATTAAAACTGAATTTAGTTGAAAGTTTTATTTAATGGGTTTCATAGTTGTTTCAAATAAAATATTATTAAATTTGCAACGATCCGCAACCAATTTTAAAAATGTGATAATCAAAAATGACATTTTACCTTCGATTTTTGTACCTGTGGGTTTTTCTTATGGATGGATTGCATTTGTATATGATCTTTTTATCTACTAAAGCAGATCTAATGAACTTAGTGAAATTACTAACCTATTTATTAACGATTAGGAGAAGTTTACGTTCAGTAAAGTTATGAAGGAAAATAATCTAGATGCTGTCGTCCAGTTTTTCCATCAAACTTAGAAAGCGAAATGCAGTGAATCTGTTGCTACAAGTTGCAGAATCAGGTAATTATACCTATCTTTGTGATCCAGTGACCAGAAGAGAGCAAAGCAAATATATAGATAATCATATCAGGTCCAGAATGTACCAAGTATGTGCACAATACAGCCTTTAATCCTATCTAAACCACCCACCTGGATATTATGTCAATTTACTGATCTGCTTTGCTACTGCAACTAATTCCGAGTCAATCAGAGTGCCCCATTCATGCATGAAGTTATTTTGTTCTCGACAGCATGAGTAACATTGCTAGACCGGTTTATTTTCAGGACATTTGCATAGAATTGCAAAGGTGCTGGTGCTGAATATCCACCTGGCTATGGATACAAGCCAGAATACGAGGAAAATGCTTTGACTATGACCACTTAGAATCCATTTGAATGATTCAGGAATAGGACGGTAGCCATAGCGACACGGTTGTAGCTGTACCTGCAGGGATTTATGGTAACAGGTGGTTTCATGGCTCTTTTGTCCAAAGTGTTTTAATTGAAGTGGATGAAATTGGATTTCCGATTTATTACCACAATACAATGGACTGCGATTGTTCGCTGGGCGATTCAGCTACGAATATAATGTATATTTATGCTTTTATTTGTTGTTTCTCTATTAGGCAGGTTAGTGAACAAATATCCGAATCAATTTTTTTTTTTTTGTTGCTTAAATTTTTATTGCGGAATGTGGAGCCGAATACCTGATGTATTTTTCAAATTTCCATATTTTGTTAAGGCATAAATGCGGATTAAACGAAAATAGATGAAAAATCATGATAATGGTGGACTTTAAAACTTGACTTGCTACAGCATTATTATATATCAATTTGTGGGACAAAAATTTCTTTAGGGTCGAACTTTTTTGGAGATTAACCTTGAGGCATCAACGTATGTATGTATAACTAGAGTCATAAGTTTGGGTTAGTATTTGCTTAAAAACTTATTCGTGATTAAGATACTTATACACATACGACTCAAGGGGACTTTTCGTTTTATTTAAAAAAACAAAATCGATTTTATTTACATAAATGTATTCTTTAACATCACAGAAATACTGTCCTAAAACTGTTTTAAGAAATTCTTTCAGGAAAAAAAAATTAATACCTATTAGTAAAAGATTAGTTATAAGCGTTTTATATGCAAAAATTATATAACAAAAACTTTAAACACATTTTTCTCGAAATTACATTTTTTAAATTGCCCGAATCTGTAACTCGAAAACTACTCAATTAATAATACAAAATACATCGATACGTTTAAAAAATACTAGTAACTAAACTTTTAAAAATATTATCTTACATATCCCAGGGGTATTTTAGCCACAAAAAAAAAAAAAAAAAAAAAATGATTTTTTTTTGGATTTTTCAGAAAAATGTTTTTAAAATGATAAAAATAAAATATTTTTTAGGTTAAGTTACTAGTATTTAGTATTATGAACTGAATCCTATTGGAATTTTTACTCTATGTGTTACAGAAAGTCCTAGAGAAATACCAGCGTTTTAGAAGTGACTTTTGGAAGACGTTTTCTTTAACAAAAAAAAAAAAAAATCATTCCACATTTTAATCTTTTAGGTATCATGAAGGTGGGAAAAAAATTTGGAAATAATATGTTTTAGAAAAAACTATGTTAGGAAACAATAAAAAGAACTTTGGTAATACCAAAAATCAAAATGAGTGAAAAAAATTTTCGAAAAAAGAAAAAAACAATTTTCTTAGGTTTTATTCAGTTTTCAGGTCTACCGATTTTTTCTATGATGCGCCTCAATAACCCCTTAGGGGTTAATTATTAAGGGATGAAACTTGGCCAAATTGTTACTTGTGTAGTCCTGAAGATAAAAAAATATAACGGCCGTAATCGGCGCGGGGGTACTTTACCACTTTTTATACCCTATGGCCTTTTCCTATTTTTTAAACCGCTGTATCTTCGCGAAATATGAATGGATTTCCACAATGATTTCGTTTATATTTATAGCAGCAAATTTATAAGAACTTAAGTTTTCCTATATTTCTTCCCTGTGTAAAACATGCTATTATTGGTTTAGAGGTTATTTAACCCCTTCCAGTACGATTTAATAATAAAAAAGTGTGCATGAAATAACCATTTAATTTTTATTTAATAAAACTTTTTTAATTTTATTATTCTTATATATTCTTAATTAATATTCATTTTTACATATCGTTAAATGACATTAAAAACGGTAAAATTAAGAAAAGATCAGAGCAAAACTTTAATAAGGTATATAGTTAATAGTCTTCAAGCGTGTGGTACTTTTCAAAACACTGCCAGGGAGTCTCACTTCTAATTTTATTCTTGTAACACACACGGCACCTCTTAGTAGGTTTTGAACTAAATTAATTATAATATTCAACAGTATGCATGACGAGTGTAGCTCGTCATTGTGCGATATGGCATGAAAAACCAATGACTCGTCATCTTACCGGAAGGGGTTAATATCTAATTATTTAAGGTGCGCAGCGTTGAAATTTTTTTTAAATATTTGGCCAAATATTCTGACCTTAAAGTTTCAAAGAACACATTGTATTTATATCAGTAAGATAGGATTACTGCATAACTATGTTCATTTCAGTTCAATTTTGTGAATTTTTATTCAGTTACCAAATTGAAATTTTATAGAAATATGTACTACAGCACCGAGCCAGTATTGAGTGTTATCTTTGGCACGTTGCACATTTTCATTGTGCAATAAATTATGTATCCGCATCCGACCCCCAAAAATATATTGTTGCGACCCACATGCGGCGCACATGGCAGCCCAGTGTTAAATTGTATATTTATGGAGAAATCAAGTTTTAACATTTTCATTTTCTTCGCAGCCAATAAAAAAATCTGAAATCAATACTCACTGAATCACTGGATATTTCGATCCGGAGCACAGGACTGTGCATTTGTATGCAGTTCAGCAGAGTATAGTTCTCCAGAGACCAGAGACAAATAGTTTTGTCATGGCTGGAAGAGACCAAAACTTCGCTGGCCGAACTCACTTTAACTGATGTGACGGGTCCACGATGGTGATCGATTTTTTTTATCTGAAACGAGTAAAGAAATTAGTTGAGTAAGTGAATAAACCGTCTGGTCCTGATATATATATATACCATATATAGTAAAAAGTTTGATTAGGAAATCTTGCAAGCCCTTAAGAACCAGACTGTGCTCTCAATTGCAATCAATTGCAAACTTTGAGGTTTAGTGAACTGTATGTAATTTCATGAAAATTATCCAAAATGACTCGAACTCTCATCCTTTTATCCAACAACAATAGGAGCATTGTTCGAGGAAAATGCATGAGCTCAGCGAAGAACCCTTTCATCAAATTTTACCGCCCGGGCTGCTGGGACTAATCAAATCGACGAATTTACTCAAGTCTCGAGAGTTTTCCCTGCTGTGGTACCTAATTTGATTAAATGCCAATTCCTACGATAGCTCTAGAACTGCAATTGACTCAGTGTACTCCAGCTGAAGGACATAAGTAAACAGTTCTATAAATAAGGACGTAACGAAAATTCAGATTGTGTAAATGACGATATTCAGTTGGAAATTCGTAACGTAAACCGGCACCGATTAAGGCCCCGGGTCTGAGAAAGGATCGTAATGTGGATCAGATGTAAACATTTGACGTGATTCACGATTTTTGTAAATTAAAAGTAATTTTTCGAATAAAGTCAAATTTATGGGCATTTGCTCAATATTTATGTATTTTATTTAAATTCAAAATCCGGACGTGCTTAAAAAATCATCCTTTATTTAGAAATGAAAAAACCTGTTTCAAAAATGTTAATTGGAAAATCAAAGGGAATGAGAAGGTGTATTAATAAATAATAGGAAAATAGTTTTGTGCTTTTAATAATTTAATTAATATATTAGCACATATGTATTACAAACCCAATAATGGCAAAAAATTAAGAATATGTATTCCAAACAAAAGCAAATAATTTATTTATTTTTTTATTTATCATCGAACATGTTCATATAATATATGTTTTTGTTTATAAAAATACTCAAGTTTGGTATATAGTATTTCCTAGAAATTGTTTCAATCAATTCGAAGATAGGGCGTGGATTGGTATGTTACTAAAATCTGTGAGTGCGTTAGAGAACTACAGAATAGAGACTTTGTCGTCCAAAACATCAAATTGGAAGCTGTTCGTAAAAAAATGTGATTCAAAACTTTATAATTTTTGTACGTGGTGTCTCTTTACCTTAATTATGTATTTTTATAGAATTCCGCAAATTCTCAAAACTAATTTCCTACTATAGTATCCACTGTCACAATCTTAAGAGTTTTTTTATTTTATTTATTTCTTACTTATTTATTACTATACATTTTAATTTTAACGTAATGCGATCATGTGAAAACTATTAATTCGCTTTCTCGTTGAAGGTATTCACCGCACTTCTAAATGTTTATTGGATATTAAATGAGCAACCTTAAAAATCCTAACACCTTTTCTCATGATAATACTTTAAAATGCGGAAAATTTGCTAGTAATATTTGCTTTTACATCTTAAATTTTCAAATTTAATAGCAAATTCATCGACCCTGAAAACCTTTTCATATTTATGTATTTCCATAAAATTAATTAGAAATATAATATTGGATTCGCCGCCTTAAATTTCAAAATTCTGATAGTGGATTTAAAAACTCAAATGAAGTGATTTTCGGAAGATTAGGAAAAATGTTGCTGGAAGCCTCATTGTATTAAAATTTAAGAAATTTCCGTCACCACACACACTGAATTCCTATAGTAGATCCGAAATTGTATCCGACATCTTGAATATCAAAATATTGATGTACAATCTACATAGTAGATTCTAAATCAGTGGCCTTAATACAACTTTTGTAATTTTTAATTATGATACAATTTTGATACAGAAATTTTGGTCGCCATATAGGTGTCGCCATTTTGAATTTCAAAAGTTTGATAATAGAATCGAACCCAGTCACCCCAAGATATGTCGAATGTCGAAAAATATTCGATATTCTGTGGGTATATTTTAAATCAGCATCCACAAAAACTCCTACGTATCAATTTCCATAACAATTATTTGAAGTTTAAAGTTTTCGGTTGCAAACTTGGATTGACCATTTTAAAACCCTATGTTTAGGCGTTTGGAGCTTTCATTTTGATATATTATACATTCAGTATTTATGTAGGGATAGAGGTGAATTCTAGAAGCTTCGAGACTCAGGATTTAGTGGACCCTGTCTCTGTTTTTTCATAAAGTCGTTGATTCACTTTACACGATTATGAACATATCTATCTTTCGAATTTTTTTTATACCCTTTGATCAAATTTATACGGTCTACAGTTTATAATTGTTGTTGATTTAATTTTATGATACTTTTTTGTATGTATGCTTTGCGGCGTTTACCATAGTTTCACTTGGTTTCGATTTACACGCTTCACTTATAGTTTAAATCGAGGAATGATGATCGTATACAGAAATATGTATAGTATATGAAGCGTACTTCTCCCTACAAATTACAAAATGATTAAAAATAAATTCATCCGATCTGACTCATCTATAGGTCTCTAATTTACAAAACAAAAATGGCACCTCCTTGCACGCTTATCGAGAAATTTTAGTTGAAAAAGAACTCTGTGTTATCGTTCCATTAGCAGAGAAGTGAGTTCTTTAGGAACGTATTTTTATTTAGTTTTGCCCCTAGGAAGGTTCCCAGCACTCTCATTCAATTTTCCGCTCTAAAGGGGGAATTCAATACCAGTTAGTCCTCCATTTTTAAGGTTTTAATTGAATCTGCAGTACCCTTTTTACGATATTACATTCCTTTCGGGCTCCATTTACCTAACTATAGGTATATTGAAAGGTATATACTTTCCGAGAGGCTTTCCTTTGTGACGTGTTTTTCTTTTAATTTATTTCGATTTCATTTATTTTACTAACGTCACGTGTTTTCTTTTTTGACTTCTAATTTTATCATGCAGGGCAGTTTCGGTAAGTGAAAGGTTCAGTGAAAGTGAACATTTAGATATTTATTGAATTCACTGGCATCACAATATCTGCCCACATCGATTCATACATTGGTAAATTTTTTTCCTAGAAGAATCTCTGTTAGAATTAAAGAGTAGGCAAAAGAATTTGTTTAATTCTAGTTAAATAATAAAGTTATACATATGTAGTAGAAAATGGAACAAATAATTCGAATGATGTAATAGAAAGTTCGTTACAATACCTCATTTTTTCTTCGTAATGAAGGATTATAAATCATATATACCTATATATCAAAATTAACAATGATAAGAAATTAAAAAAAAACGTCTAGGTATATTTATGTAGGAGTTTCTCTTGAAAACATATTTATCAATTTCATTCATCATTAGTTATTATTTTGCGCTCTGGAAATGAACTTAGATAATATTCCTCGTTATATGTAAACAAAAATATTCAACTAGGGAGATTGCTTATTTATTGCGAATCCATTTCTTAGTCTTCTAGTGCATCATTTGATAAATAAATGTAAATCATCAGATTCAAATAAATATAAAATACTGTTTTAACTATCATGTCGCATTGGCAAGAAAACGAATTAAAAATAAATCTCTTCCTAGTTAACTTATCAAATCACACTAATGGTTGAATTCCCCAACAAATCTTTACTCTCATATAAATACCACCTCGATTAAAGTATTGTATGTGGAAAGAAAAAATTTGGTGGTCGTGGCACAAGTGCACTAAACAGTATTTTTCAAAGGTTGTTGATTTATTGAAAAGAGTAAATCTTTCGATTAGTTATAGAATATACCAACTCAATTTTGCAGCACATCTTCGATGTTTTGGATCCCTTTTTCACGAATAGCGCGATTAGTATTGCACTTAAATGCCTAAATTGGTTGTGGATGTTCAGTATAACATCAATCTTTAACGGAACCCCACAAAAAAATTCAACGGAGTCAAATCGCAGCTGCACGGTAGCCATAGCATTATTTCGACCGAAAATTCTTTTCAAAATACGCACTGTTTCGGCAACACAGCACTCATTTTGGAAATAACTTTTCAATATTTTGCGTATTGCGGAGGTATGATACTATTTTTCTGTCAATTTTTTGAGCACGAAAAAGCTGTTTGTGTCAAAATAGCATGTAATTTAAAAAGAAACCAACAGATGGCCCACCATATATAAAACTACTGGCTTATATTTTTTGCATAGGGTAAAAATAGGTATTAAATACAAATATAATAATGTAATATACTATATGTATTTACAATTTAAGAACCGTCAATGAACCTTCATCGACTATCACGTTCATGTGTTTTCATCCATTTCTATGAAAATTAGTGTATATGGGTTTTCCGGAGTTTCTAATTTCTAATTTGCTAAATAAATTTCGAATTTAAAGATGACGGTCAAGTGTTCTTAAGATTTCCTAGAAAATGTATTTTTATACTATTCCTGATCATGCTCCTATTACGAAGTAAAGGGCTCTAATATCTTTGTGATTTACTCTTTAATCATAAAAGGTAGATCCTTATAGTTACTTTTCATTATACTACAAATCTAAAACGATTTTTTATACTAAGGCTTAAAAGATTAATCTTATATTTATAGATTTGAAGGCTACTAGTCCCTTGTTAGCTTAAAGCCTTATATTATATTACTATACAAATTAATCTTAAACACGAAGTTTAATATGAAGAATATGAATAATAGGATTAAGCTGTTTGATATATATGTCAAAATAAATGTGATTTTTTTATACTGAAAATTTAAATCAAGGTCAAATAAATACCATAGTTTAATCTATTTTTCTAAATCATGAAACTTATGTGTGAAACATTTTTACCAGAATCTCAACTCCTTTGAACAATTCGATCGTTCCTGGACTTTTTTGTCTAGTTTTTATACCTACACTAGGGTGCTTTTTTTTCGTGACTATTTTTTTTTTTTTCAGTCCCACCTCGAAATTTTGTGACAAATAGCTAAACAAAAATTCCCTGAATATTGGAGCCCTTAATATTAATATTAAGTACTAGACCAAGGCGTATAAAGATTTCCCATATAAAATACACGTAAACTTTGTTTATTTTTCTTCAAAACTCTACAGCTCAGAGGCATTTTATGGTATAATCTTGGTCAATGGTAGAATTTCTTCAGAATTGAATGCTCTACAAAAGTGTCTATTGCGGTCTAACCCTAACTACCACCAGCGAGGTAGTACGGGTCATTAACCCCAATTTTTCCATGAAATTCTCGCTTTTTGCCCCTATCTCGTAAACAACAAGAAGTACAGAAAAAGTGAATATGACAAACTTGTAGCAAATTCAATTTCCTACAAAAAAGTTCCGCACACCAAATTGCTAACATCGATATTTCTTGAGATATTGGGCTTTGAAGTTGAGGTAGTGTCAATAATCCATGAAACTTCCATCATGGAAGTTCAACTTCAAAGCCAAATATCTCAAGAAATTACGATGTTAGCGATTTGGTGTTCAAGAACTTTTTGGAGGAAATTGAATTTGCTACAAGTTTGTAATATTCACTTTTTCTGTATCTCTTGTTGTTTACGAGATAGGGGCAAAAAGCGAGAATTTCGTGGACAAATTGGGGTCAATGACCCGTACTACCTCGCTGGTGGGAGTTAGGGTTACACCGCAATAGACACTTTTGTAGAGCATTCATTTCTGAAGAAATCTTACCATTGACCAAGATTATACCATAAAATGCCTCTGAGCTGTAGAGTTTTGAAGAAAAATAATCAAAGTTTACGTGTATTTTACATGGGAAATCTTTATACGCCTTGGTCTAGTACTTAATATTAATATTAAGGGCTCCAATTTTCAGGGAATTTTTGTTTAGGTATTTGCCACAAAATTTCGAGGTGGGACTGAAAAAAAAAAATAGTCGCGAAAAAAAAAGCACCCTAACCTACACATATGTATAACTCAGTAATTTAAACTCACTTTTGCAAATATTCAGCACATTAAAATTTTGTAAGTGTAATGTGATATATTCCTAATGAAAAAAATTGTCATATCATTTTCATATAACTGCGGGAAATCTTCAAATTCACGAAAGTAAGCGTATTAAATCAGGAAATAAGCGACCGTATACAATTCCTATTTTTCATATTTTCTTGAAAATCCCACTTTTCCCAGGTTTACCTTCATTGTAAAAAATCATGTATATATATTGGATAAAAAGACCCTTCAAACGACATATGGAACGTTGCTGTTGGTTTGGTAGATCAAATTGCCTCGTCCTTTGCTATTTGCCGGAACGATTTTATACGGTGGATGAAAATTTGCCAGCTTCAAGCAATTTCCTTAAAAATAATGTTTTAGGGCTACGTGGAATTGATAATTTCAAATCTGTGGGGAGAGTACAATGCAGGTGGGTTGAAAACATCACTTATTTTTTCTTCTACTACTTTTTATTTATTGTCCTTTAATTAAAAAGGCTTCAATTTCTTTAAAAAAAATCGCTTGCTTTAAAAACTCACTTTTTTCTTTTTTCAGTGATGCTCTTAAAGTCTAGTTCCTGTGGTATGGGTAGGTAGTGTGTTTGTACAGAAAATATTTTCCAGGTCTATACTTCCCCTTGCCCGTCTAAAAATAAGCTTTCCCACATTGGGGCCCTGTGTGCAACCATGGGACTTCCATGGCTCTTATCACCCAGCGGCGGCTATTGCCGCACAACATAGTGTTCCCTGGCGTTAGCAGTATGTGGAGTGTGAAACCAAATTTCACTCTAAAAAGGCTTCGATAAGGAAACAAAGGACTCCGTCTCTGTCATTGTTTAAAAGAGTAAATTTTGTCGAACAGCTCGGGAGGACGGGGCTTTAGCAAACTTGAGCACGTAATAGCTCAATTATGCAAACGCTTGAGGCGATGCACAGCAATAAGGGAGCTGTACTGGTTGCAACAACCTTGCGACTTGGATCGAATCCTTTAATCAGTGGCTAAGGGAGGAACTCATTGGCATTGAAGCGTGTACACCTTCTGCGGGGATTGCACATGCAACGACTCGTGTCGCGTCCCTCGTTCAAAGTTTCCAACTTTCCCGAAGGATATTACAAACTTTCCCATTCGCAAATGAAGAACTCAAATTTACTATGCTCTTTAACTTTAGAAGGGCTGCATCCGATTGCATTTTACTTCGCTCCCACTTTCATAAAAAATAAGAATTTTGTGTTAAAACTTCTCCATGTTCCCTCGTGAAGTTCGTTTTCAGTTTTAGTGTTTTTCCGTCGCGTCGCCTTGGCGATATTAAATTATATTTTGTTCTCGTTACACATTTTTTTACTCAGAGACGACAACTTTCGGCGGCACCTGTTGTGCGAAACTTATTTCATCACTTATTTAGAACTTGAAAGAATTGAGATGGGTTATAGTGCTTTGAGAGAACTCCTAAGATATAATGAACGTCTTTCATGGAAACTGCTCTAAATAAATAATTTAATATATTAGATCTTCAGAAAGAAGTTAAGAATTTGGGAGTATTCAAAAAATCTTCAAAAAGAAATGGTATGTACCTTTTATACTGTTTCCATTTCAAATTTAGAACTGCAAATAAACATATTATAATAGTTCAAAGTATTACTTTCTGTGAGAGGAAACAGCAAATTGCCGCCTGCAACAAACTTTTGAAGAAAAAAGATACCAGACTTATTAATCTGTGGTCTAGCGCAGTTGGGAGAACATTTTTTGGAATATAATACTTAGGTATGAAGTTGTGTCATTTTATCACTGTCGAAATTTTCTTCATTTTAACTACGCTGTCTTGAGTCATACGCTTCGTCGAACTAAGTCTGTTCGTGATTTACACTCTAAAAACTGAATGTAAATTCACACTTTACATTTTTTTTCTGTAGAAAATTTTATGACGATCGTAAAAGTACAGATTTTTAGTGTAATTAAGCAAAACAGTGTAAAATTACACAATTTTAAAGCTTTGGTTGTGGTATTCACTCAACTTTGTAAATGTTGTGTGATTTTACATCAATTAGGTGTAAACGTGCACATGAATATATAAAATTACGTCAAACTGATCTAAATTCTCTCATTCAAACAAAATGAATGCGCAATCACTTTGAGAAGGTATTCCTTAACGTTAAAACATGTTGTCGAAAATATTTTGTTTGAATGTTGTTTGTAATTTCCATGAAAAGTAAAATAACTAGATTAAAGGACTTTAAAAAATTAAATATGATATGTATTCATTTATACCTTATCCTTTCATGCAAAGGCGAGAAAAACGTTTTTATTACTTTATTTTTATGTACTTTAAGTTAATATGTCTTATTTTTATGAGTTTATTAAATACTTAAAAAACAAAAACCTATTGTGAATTTATTATTAAAATTACATTATTTCTACTATTTCCTTCACTTTATCCCATTCATTAGAGATAACGTCCTTGTCCCCTTAATTGTATTGTAAAAATACTATATTAAAAGGAGTATTTAATTTCAAGAATTTACATCTGCTATGTGTACATTTACTTATTTTAAAGAAGTAAACAATTTATTATACAATCTTCACATCTTTTTTTTAAAGCTAATTTTGTTTTTAGTGATAACCCTCGTAACCTAGGTAATCTAGATCTTCTACAAACCAGTAGTTGTAGGACTAACTATGGTATCTATGAGCCTAATAATCGCATGTTCTTAAGTGTTTACAAACATGCTGACATATTTAATACATACCTTAATATACATGCTCTCAAAAAGTCCTTATTTCGTCATCAACCATAACATCATTAATTTGATTATATGATACGTATGAATTTTTGTTACGTACATATGTTGTATATTGGTTCTAGTTTTACTAACAGAATCAAATGATGTTAACAATCCCATTATGCTCATGCAGCTCTGTTATTTGTAGCTTACAATTAGACTAAGCTAATGGTTAACTCTCGTTTTTGCAAATATTCGAAAATACATACACAATAAAAAAAATTTGGTATATTTTCAATAAATTACGAGGTATTAAAACACGAATCTTAGAAATTATATACAGCGTGTAACAAAAAATGGTGTCAAGTGGAGGTCCAGAGGTAGAGCACTTCCAGGAGTACCCGAATCAACCCATGTGTGTTCACCATTTTTGTAGTTTACGAGTTATGATTTTTTCGTGATTTTTCAACAAAGTACTAGTTCGAAGACACTTTTGCTCATAGTGCCTTGAATATATGGGATAAATGCCTGATTTTTTCCCAATTTATCTGAATGTTAGGCCTATGCAACACAAAAAGATTTGATGCCCATAGAATTGCGCCAAAAGTTTTTAAATTCTATAAAAATTAAACAAATAAAATTTACCAACAACATTTAACTAAAAAGTAGCACTCAATCCTGTTTTAAAAACTTTGTCATTTCAATAACTATTTTTACCTGTAAATTCTATTGAGCTATCTCTATGAAGTGAAAAAGCGAATAAAACTAAATAAAAATTGTTTTTAATATGTTAATTTTACGAACTCACAAGGACGACCGTCATGTTCAACGAATATTCAACACCGATGAAAAAGATTGTCGCGATTTTTTGTAAATGGCCATCATTGCAAATATGTATGTATAATTTAAAGCTTTAACCTCTTAAAAGATGGAAATAACGTTTTCTAAGAATTTTTGTCAATCGAGGTAGAATAGAAAAGAAGAATTTAAAGTAAAACCGAAGGATGAATATCTATACAGCAAGAAGGTCCTTAAAACAGAAAATATTTTAGCTCCAGGATCCAATTGAATGATTTTTGTTTCAAATCGGTTCTCTATGAATTGAAACCTTTTAATCCCTGAAAAGAAAAATCTTTTCGCAGTTCTTCCCTACCCTAAGGCGCAATTCCTAGAAAACTCAATGTGTAGACTTCACGAAGAGTGTTATAATTCAGCATAAGTATCTACGAATGAAAGCTTTTTTTCAAAAAATTCTCAGAGTTCTCCCCTCAGGAGTTATAAAGAATTTCAATTTCCTTCTAAAAGTTAAATTTAAAATCATAACGATTCCGAGCTGTAAAAGATTGAAAATTTATTATCTTGGGAATGAAAATGCTTTTTCCATTCAGAAAAATTTGTTTTGGCATTATAACGTTCTGTATCTATGTCACATTGATTGCGATTTGTGAAAGAAATCACTCGCTTCTGTAAAATTTCCCATATTAAACAAATAAAAAAACAAATAGACACGAAAACGATGTAGCAATGTATTATACATGGAAATGGAAATTTTAATGAATTGATTTTATGATAGTTTATTAAAAGTGGTAAGAAAAAGTTTCAATAGGTCATAGCTTACGAAAATTTTAAATTTACGAAAAAAACTATAGCAATGATTTATTATAGTTGCTTGAATAAAAAAGGAGATATTTACACATTCCAAAAATATTTTTTATTCAATTTTAAATCTTTTAGTTCTTGATATATTAGCAAAAATTATTAATTTTGAGCGTTTCCTCTCCTTATCCGAAGATAACTTTGTGAGCAAACAAATCCCAAAATATTCACACCGAAAAAGAATTTAATAAAGATTAAGAAATAAATATGTATATCAAATATATTAATTATAAAAGTCTATATTTATTTTATAGGGTACATTATTGTTTTGGAAATTATCTAAAAGGATGGAGATTTAGTTTTTTAGTTATACTGCATGGAACTTTCAGCACGCAATTTCCATTTGCACTTAACTGGTATTTAAAATATCGAGCCAATCGATCTCAAAATAAAAATCAGCAGTTTCAAAAATTAGAACCCTTAGATTTTGCTGTTAAAATGACCCTACCTCTGTAACGCAATGGATATGTTAACCTCAAATACGGAAAATAACCTTGTTATTATGGTCGTGAGTGTAAAAAACTAAATTTTCGGGACTGGAGTGGAATGTTGTCATCCAGTAGACATCTTGAAAATAAGGATATAATTAATATTTAATTTATATCAGTAAATTTGAGTCTAACATGTAGAGAATTTCCTGATAAACAATATAATCTATTTTTTTTTTTATTCGTTTTATTTTTGTTGATTTTTTCAGCATTATAAAGGTAAGTCAAATTTAAGTATGTAGATGTAAAGAAATTGTTCGTAATTTTTTTTATTATTCTACTGTGATCAAAAAGTAAAGCCAATTTGTTTATAACTTTGCAAATTTTTATATGTTCTTCCAAATCTATATCATCCCCTTCAAAGTAGTCCCCACCCAATACAACACACCAATGCCAGCGATTTTCCCAATCCTCGAAACAATTCTGAAACTCGATGATTGGAATGGCCTTCAGTTCCTTTTTCGATTTTTCTTTTATCTCATTAGTCGATATAAAACGGTATCTCCGAAGCGGTTTTTTGAGCTTAGAGAATAGCCAGAAGTCACATGGAGCTAAATCGGCTGAATACGGTGGTTGTGGAGCGACGTGTATCGAATTTTTGCTGAAAAAGTCTCGACGAACCAACGCAGTGTGAGATGGCGCATTATCGTGATGCAAAAACCAATTCTTGTCTTTCCATAAATCTGGCCTCTTGAGGCGAATAGCTTCACGCAAACGACGCATAACACTCAAATAATATTCCTTGTTAACAGTTTGACCCGGCGCGGCGGAAGGAATTCATAATGCACCACACCACGATAATCGAAGAAAACTGTTAACATGACTTGGAATTTTGAACGACTTTGGCGTGATCTTTTTGGTCTTGCCTCGCCTTTTGCACGATTTTCGCAGGATTGATAGGATGTTTCCGGGTCGTAAGCATAGACCCAAGTCTCATCTCCAGTTATGATGCGTTTTATCTCGTTCTGATAGTCAGAGAGCATTGTTTGACAGACTTCAACACGACGTTGTTTTTCCAAGAAATTGAAATACAGTATCAGCAAGGTCTCTAATTATCAACCAACGATTTTTGAGCACCAAATCTTTGATTTCATTGACATGTTGTTCATTGATTGATGTTGATGGTCGTTCGGGTAGCTTTTTGTCTTCAACGCTTTCTCTATCTTCTTTGAACTGTATATACCACTTGTAAAGATTTCTTTCAGACAAAACCTGATCGCCGAAGCCCGAAGGCCTTCTGAAACATTCTAAACGTTTCTGTAGCAGAAATTTCATTCCGCAAACAAAATTTAATGCAACTTCTTCGCTCAATAAAATCACACATTGTAATCGAAAAACTCACTTTGGTCAGAAAACACAACAAAACTAACCAAATAAATGATGTACTGGCGTGAAATTTTACACAGGTATGAGTGACAGTGCTGCCAACCTAAAAACAAGAAGATTTGCTCGAATCGATGTACCCGCACAATTTCAAAAGTGGCCTTATTTTTTGATCACAGTAGTAGCCAAAAAGAAAATCACTGCCTTGCTTATCCAAAATGACAAAATTCAATGTTACCTATTTTTTTTACCACAAACTGACTGGATCACTAAAATTATGCTTTAATAATACCTATCTCTTTCATTTGTAAGGTATTCTTATCTTGTCCCAGCAGGGTAGATACAAAGATTAATAGATAGAAATACAGAAAACGGCACTTACCACCTTCCCGGTAGGGATAGACGCAATGATGATCCTGGAGTCTTCTGCACCGCTTATCGCCAATGTATTATTCATGGCGCAGGCAACACATATGACGGCTGCGTTATGCTCCCTGCGGGCCCGGAAGGATACGTCGACATAAGCATTGCGACAGGGAAAAACATTAAAATTTAGTGCCTAGGGAAGAGGGCGACGCGGCGCAGAACCTTACCTAATCTGGTGCCTCATGCTGCGGTCATTTACATCCCAAATTATCATGGTCGAGTCCTCGGAGCCCGTGACTAGGACATTGGAGCCGGGCGGTGCCTCCATCGACCGCACCGGGGCGTTGTGCCCTGGAAACGAAGTCGATTATGCTCCCTGGGGATTGCGTGGATGAATTACTCACCTCTGAAGGTGGCCACCAGGCTGTTGCTCATTATGTGCCATAGTTGGACGTCCCCGCTCTTCGTCGGGATAATCAGGTGCTGCTTGGAGGGCGCCAGGACGATGTCACGTATCGCGCCCGTCCCAGACACGGTCATCGTCCTGATCTGCGACGGCAAGGGCGCCGGCAGCCATCCAGTCAGAGGCACTAGGAGGGGCACGGTGTATCCGTCACACCATGCGGTCGCGGACCGCACTGTGATGCTCAGCAGCGAATTGTCGTTCTCATCATGCTCGTTGATTGGCCGCAACCAAGAAATTAGCTGGAATAATTCGGGCGCTTATAATCCGTACCAAAACTATGGCTCAGTGCCACCAACCTGAGCGCCTAATTGCATGGGGTCGCGGGTCAGGACATCGCTCGATTTTCTGATGGTGTAATAGATGAGCTCGATGTCTCTGTCAAGAATATAGAAACGGACGTGCTCGATTAAGCAGCGCAGGTAACTTATCGACACCGTTTGCACCTGAAAAAGAAAGTTTTCTCATTACGCCACTGCCAAGGCGAGATAACAGCAATGAGGGGCGGAGGGATGTCTGGGATAAGGGCCATTAGGGAGGGAATCTTCACTGTGAATAGTTTCCTTCTATTTTAACAGTTTCAAAATGATTTCATAAAAAGTTTCCCTTATAGAAAGCTATTTCCTCCGTGGAGTAAGATTTTTTTTTTCTTTTTTCAAGGGAAAGGACTTCAATAGTTTTCAACTATTTATTTCAGAAATCATCTTATGTCACTCCCAGAGCTTCTTTTTTACTATTATTGGGAACCTTATCTTCACAATAACCACTTTGTCAGGTCGACAGAAAACTTGTTCCAGTCATGGAGTGGAAAAGGAAAAAATGCTGAGTGGGGGGGGTTACTGGTTAAAGAGCCAGAAATTAGTTTGACTTTTTCGAATACATTTTAAATACAAAGTGGGGCAAAACATTTATTCGTTTTTTTGCTGATTTTACAATATAGTAAGTAATAGAACTAGCATCCGAGATTTCGATGGCGGCAGAACTGTAGATGTTCTCAACAGAGTTTTTCTTGTCGCCTTTAAATCTAGAAAGAAGAAGATGCTCCATCCTGTCATGTTTTCAAGAAAAATCTAAACCATCTTGGAAAAACATTCGTTGTAATGTATGGGGAAAATCAATAAACGTAAATATAAAAATATTGCCAAAATATTAGGCAGGATTTTTGTTGTGCTCCTTTAAAACTTTAATAGTTTCTCTTTATGTTACCTTTTTTTTTTTTTTTTGTAAGCTAAAACTTGTTAACACAAGCTTCGGGATGGGATGCAGCATAGAAAAACCGACCATCACGAGACGGAAGTGATGACATACCACCGCAAGCCCATACATGCAGTCACGTATACCTATACTCTCGTAAGCTGCGTATACACTGAGGAGAAAAACTGACTCAATATTTCAAAATAACGCAGTCTTCGAGATCTTATTCTATAAATTCCAAATTCCTCTTCTTACCTACTGCAGCGTAGTTTTGTTTAAATATTCATAACGTGTTTTATCTACGACTCAGTTTTGCTCTCTGCTTGAAATCGCAACACGGTGACAACTTTTATGCACTTCTAGGATATTTATCTATAGTAATTTTAGTCATTTGATTAGAATTTGTAAAAGTAAGAGATAATTTTTCGTGGTTGTGTTCAAACATTAAAAATTGTTATTGTTTTGCGTGTAACCGAATTGGCGAGTGAAGTACATTCTATTAGAAAAATTGCCGACCCGGTAAAAATCAGTCAGAGTTCTGTTAGCCAAATATTGAAAAATAATATTATAGTTGTGACCGAATTATGAATAAAAGGCAGGAAAAAAAAAATCTCTGATCAAGTTGCACGAGAATTTAGAATTAGTCGAAGATTAAGGTACGGACACACCAAAAGCGAAGCGAGCGAAGCGGCGCGAATAATTTAAAATTTGGGAACATTCTGTCGCAGTAGACGCTTCGCTCATGTCGCGTTCTATTCGGACACTTCAATTGATTTGTACGGCACCCAAATTTTTTAAATTGTTCGCTTCGCTCGCTTCGCTTTTGGTGTGTCCGTACCTTTAATCACAGCTGAATGCGATTCACCAAAGCAAGCGCTATTTGGACCCGACGGAGACCGAATTGTGGATGATAGCACTTTGACCATTAGCGTTGCGTTCACTTGGCTTGAAATCTAAAGAAAAGAAAAAAAGCCAGCTCTTCCCGCAAAAATATTAAACTTCGAAAGGAGTTTATCAAGAAGTATGAATCGTGGGGCAAAAATGATTGGAAACAGGTTTTATATTTCTTCATACCACTATTTCTTGTATGATTATAACATTTAAGGTTATTTGGTCTAACGAGACGAAAATAAACAGGATCCAATCGGATGGTTGCTCATGGTACTGGTGCAAAGATCAGCAAAGCATGCATTCATTGGGAGTGAGACAGACTGTTAAATTCAGTGGTGGGTCTTTGATAGTTTGGGGAAGTATAACCCCTAATGGAGTTTGTCCCCCAGTTAGGATCGAAGGTACTATGAATAACGAATAGTACTTGAAGATTCTGTAAGAAAATTTGCCAACAGCAATGAACCTAATGGGTGAAAATGTTATTGATATTATATTTCAACATGACAATGACCCCAAACATATAACCAAAATCGTATTAAAATGGCTTCAGAGAGAGCGTTTCAGTGTTCTAAATTGGCCACACTGTCTAAATCTGATCGAGAACTATGGTCCAATCTAAAAAATGGCGAAATACGCGACTTATCCACAAGGAATGAATGAATTGTGGAATGCTCATTCAAGGTCGCCTTTAAAAATGCACGGTGGAAAAATGTAAACAATCTCATTCGTATTTATGCTCGGTGTGTACTATCTGCCTCTTTCCCTTCTTCGATTCGCTAGTTCACTATAATTTAACATTGCAACCGGAGGTAGAATTGAGGGACCAATACCAATGCAATCGTTCCATATCGCCTTTAAAACTGCATTATAAAAAACCGCTTCACTTTATAGCTTATGTTGTAAATACTGTGAGAATATCTTGGTTACCATTTCGCTCTTTACATTTCTAATACGAATTTACAGAAGTTGTAGTCTTGACCTGCTTTATCTAATAGAAGAGGACGTACCATAGGTACATCTGATTTCCATTTGTACTACCAATGTAATGTTGGCGCCAGAATCGTAGGGTTTCTGCCCAGATAGCATCAATTATATGGTATAGTACTTCTCTTATGGCGCCATTTAGAAAAAAACCTAGTCTTGCCTATCAATCTTCACTCAGTGATGCAGGAAAAGGCTGATCAGTGAAGACGAAACGACGGAGGACAAAGAAACCGAAATAGAAATAGGTAGGTATAAAGTTTTTAGTCCTATCTTTTTGCACGATCATTTTAGTCGTTTCGAAAAGTTTCAATCGGTCCATGACTTTAAGAAATCACTATAAATGCTTCTAATATTTACTATTTAGATTATTTTTCATTTAACACTTTATTTTATCCGTCATTATGGCACAATAATACTTTTAAAAAAAAAGTTATTAAAATGTTAATTAAATACTTCGAGTTTCATTTATTTTTATTTTTTACCATGAACGAAATATATATTGTCATAAAATTGAGGAAATGCAAAAAAAACTTATCTCCACAGACATAGACCCATTCGTCTGTTTTGAAAGAGGAATTAATTTATTGGAAAAGTGTTCGCAAAAGTGTGTTCAAGGGAATGATATCGAAATATTGATTAATTTAATTTAAGAATTAATTATTCTTTTTGAATAATCCGACCTTATATAAAAGGAAACTAAAATTGTTCCACTAAATTGCCGAAAAATCTCAAATTGATGTGATTTTTATTGATTAGAGTACATAGGAGCAATTGATTTCGAATCTGCTAATAAAATTTTCTCATTAGGAACTTCCAAAGGTAGAATGTGGGTTATTTTGGATTTTAAATTCAAAACAATTTATCTCTTGTATATTGATTTTTGGAAACAATACACTTTTAAGAAATTTCAACCAAGATTAATAAAGAATGAATCCGACATTTTCAGCTTTTAATATTCACAGATTTCTTCCTACATTATCAAAGTTCCGTAAAATTTAATTAAATCTTATTCTAGTAATTAAGATTAAAAGACGTATTCAGGATAAATTTAGTCAATTCAATTCACGTAAATTAATTAGTAGCTCCGTAATGATAAAACTTTTAATTAAATTAGGTTTTCGAAGAATTGGTTATCAATATATTCGGCTCTAATCCTATAAGTGCTGCAGCCCACTCACGGATTGCACCTAATTTGTGTACGACCTTTGATAAATTTTCACCGACAACAAAATTGGCAGGAAAATTATAATAATCCTAAAAGCCGAGCCTCTGACGAATGTATCAAAGGGATCTAGCCACCTCGAGAATGAAAGAGCGCCCAAATCGCATTTCAATGGATGCAGGGAGAACGTTCACCCTTAGCATACACGAAACGAAACTCAAAGGCGCTATGTCCCCCCATATGTGTTTCCAGAAAATACGAGTCAAACGAACGCAAATAAAGGGATCCTTATGAGTTAATAAATGCGAAAAACACCAAATTTTCCCCTGGTGTTTTCCCCCTGCACCCGTCGATATACATGTCAAGGAAGACGACATCCCCGGCATTTCCGTTGGCGAAGTATCTAGATATCTAGATATAGGTATGTATGAATTGTACGTGCTTCTACAGGTAGTATCTCATCCGTCAGTTGTGCTCAGGTGCCACGTCACCCTGTTTAGGATACATGATTTGACTTAAAGGGTCCTAGTGAACCCAAAAATATCTTAAAGTCACTTGGAACAGGACAATCCTTGAAATAAATCAAAACGGAGTAGGAGCGCCCTCAAATTTCTGGGACCACATGGGGCTCGCATAGGGCGCACGAAACCTGAACAAGTCTGTCACGCGGAGAAGGCGGCAAGACGGCGAGGTGCTCATAATTTAATTTCCGTGGAAATTAGTAATTATTTTTGCTGGCTTAAATTGCTGCGATGTGCCCTCTCGATCCCTCGTCCTCAACTCTTTAGGTTAATTGAATTTTTGGGCAAAGTATAACCTCCCACAGTTTTGCTCCTCGAGTTTACCTTTAGTTAGCATTTCGACCCGAGTAATTCAATATTCCCAAGCGCCAAGATACCGGAGAAGCCCGTCCATAGAGCTCCTGAGGGCTGGTAGGGATTGTTTTGTAGGAAAGAGGGGGCACTACAGTTGTTGTTGTTATATTGACTTACCGCTGCCAGCAAAAAGTCGAAATTGCAGACTGCTATCTGTTTAAATTTGTCAGTATCGTCGGAGCGCATTAGATGAAGCCAGGACTCCTCAACGTGCCGGATACTGTACGAGACATCTGATCCAGGAGCACTGAAGAGCGTACTTGAATTATCCAGCTGCTTTGGGGTCTCCTCCTTAACCTTTTGACTATCTGAAAGCGAGAAACGTGAATGATTCGTCAGAAAAAAGGTTTTACACATTATTTTGCTCTTTTCAAAGTTTTCTCCGAACTCCAAAGTAGAAGAAACCCTATCAACCTGTTGGCTTCCTGAAGGTGCGTACCTATTCCTTTTTTTTTTTTTTTGTTACGTGTGTTTGCACAGATTCGCTTCAATAACTTTTCCTTTACACTTCAGGGAGCACGAGTGTGACCAGAATCAGTTCCTTCTCTTTCAGTGGATTAAAAATTTATCGAAGCGATATCCGTGCCAGGTCCTGTTACCCGTCATAAACACCTTCTCTTGCCACTTAGTTGAGGGCTTCTGCTTCGAGCGATCCTTTCAATCTTCTCCCAAGGGATTCTAAACTTAATTTGCACTGCTTCTTGAGTATTCGAGAGATTTACTATACTGCACACACACCGACACCAAAATGATTCAGTGGTTGCTATGGTTTTACTCGAAAAAGAATAAATAAATAATAATAATAATAAATAAATGAATATATTGGAAAGTCTATCCTCAATATTTCGAAAGTTGGGTAAACGGTGTTTGGACAACACATACAAAAGATATCCACCTATGAAACTTCAAATTCAACATGTTCAACTCGGCGTGAACCTTCGGTGGTCCACAGGCATTGCTTTTATCTGGCGGCGTGGCCCACATCTAGTTTTTTTCTGCAAATAGAGTTGTATGTGCAAACAATTCACTTTTTGTGAGGAACTAAGCGCAAGAACAATAAGCAACTTATAATCTCGTGCTCCTGCCCATCTTGTAGACTTCGAAAAAGCGCGTCGCGTTAAACGTGTTAAACTTTGATACGATCTGTCGCAAATGTTTAATGCCAAAGTTCAAAGTTGAGCCCCACATACTGGAAAGAGCATGTACATGATCGGGAAGGGTTAATTTTTGGGGAAGGGGTTATAGAAAAATAACTTTATCAGCAGCTTGTTTCTGTAATTTTTAAATTCATTACAATTCTCTACTTGAAGTCACTTATATTCAATACTACTTTTATTTCAAATTCAAACATTCATTTTCACCTTATATCAACCTAGCTCAGTAAATTTAAAGATAACCAATATGTTTGACGTAATTGAATATATAATTTTCTCAATGGAAATTACTGAAGCGAGCTTCTAAACTCTTCACGGATTCAATTGGCTTGGAACTTCCTACTTTTTTCCGAACCCTCCTTATATATCGATAATTGAAAAAAAAGCAAAAGATTTAACCGGGACGTCTTTCGAAAAATAATAATCTCGTAAAGTTTCGTAAATGCAAACTATATACTACTCTTAATTTTAATTAAATCGTTTTATTTTTACTTCTCTTGATTTTACATAAGTCAGCAGAAAAAGTTATTTCGTTCTAATAATTTTAGTTTTTGTTTAGGTATATGACTAATATTCATATAGATTAATAATACATACATCTAGTTTTTATACGATCATATTAGAAGCAAAATCTTTTATTAAATAATGTGCGCATGTACATTGTAGAGATGAAACTAGAGCTAATTTCAACTATGTTCGATAAATTTAAATTTATGTCAGAATGTCCCTTAAAGTGCATATGTTGCATACCAACTTGGACAATTTAAAGATAACACTGTGCGGCAAAATTTAATATTTAATTCGTTACAGAACAATTCACATATAATTTTTATAGGATTTTTTCCAGGGATTACGAATTTTCAAACAAAAATATCCTATCACGTGACATTTTTGAAAAAAAAAATAGGTTTGAAAAGTACAAAATGCCGTATTATGGCCACATTTAAAAATTCATTAAAAAATAAGGAAACGTGGAAAAAGCTCGTAACATGACTCAAAAGGGAGTATATAAAATATCACTAATCTATAGTCTTCAGGAATAAGATTTTCATGAGCACGTGCAAACAGTAATCTTCATTTATTATCTATTGTATGAAGTAATCGGCTTATGGAAAAAAGCGAATTCCACGGAATATTAACCACAAATAGCCCAACAAATTCTGAAAAAATTCACATGTGTTCTTTGGCCAATTTCAAGCATTTTCTGTTCTATAATTTTTTTGTAAAGTTGATCATTTTCGTATAAATAAATCGCGAAGTGTTTTCTTACATTACTGTACAAAAAACTAAAGAAAAAACAAATTTGAAAACCATGGTTTGAAAAAATTTGGACATTCGGACCGCGATTTCTGGTGGATATATGATCATTCAATGGCAGCAACGTCAAGAAAATCGACTTTGAAAAGAAAAAAGAGGAAAAAAAAAATCAAAATTTTTTTTTTAAACCCAAAAAATAATAGGGTTTTTTCAGTTTTTATGCAAAATGAATGCCAGATTCTGAAAGAGCATCCCCAAAAATCCCCTATATACAACTTTGTAAGAAAATCGCCCCAGTTTTCTATTCGAATCGTACAATTGAACTTACGTGCAAAAAATTCTTGTTTTGCGCATTAATGAGTTATTAATTTGTGTATTTCTCTTATTTCTCTTTATGACATCTCTACAGAAACTGACAACACTCTAGTATATAACTACGGGGGCCCAACCTTCTACGACATATTAGAGGGGAAAAGACATAGGTATACTTTAGGCAACTTTGCATTTGTCAGGCTGTATACAAATATATGAACTAATTTAGATACATATATATAAATTTATATATAAGGCCGATGGTGCGGCCTTGGTAGCTTTTGAATGTCGGAGCCTTACGGCCTTTCGTGTACTAGCCCCATTTTTTAATATTTTACAGTGCGGCATTGGTGCGGCCGTCGTATGGCCTTGGTACGGCCCTCGGGTTGCCAAATAAAACATTCAAAGTACAGACATCGAGCGGCCGTGTTGCGGCCTTCTTAAGAATTTTAAATATTTTTACTCGGATACATACAATAGAAATGAAAAATGGGAAAATTTCTTAAAATCTATAATTTCATTCTGATACCTACAAAGTCAAAATTTTTCGGTTAAAAATAGTGGAAGTAAGAAAATGCCATACGAACGCAGAAATCTCTAGGTTTTTGGACTGCAAATTTGTTTGTCACCTAATTGTATTTAACATTTCCTCGAAAACCATGATAATTCCGGAAGAACGTGACATTGAAAAATTAAAGTAACAATGGAAAGTGTAAGAAGACAAATTTTACAAGAAGCTTTAAACATTTGCATAATTAAGATTAATTAATTTAAGAATTATTAGTTTAGGAATATAATTTATAGGTAATAGGGGAAATGTTATAATATTTATTAAATGACTAAAACAAATTAAGATTCAGAAAACAATAATAACACTTTTTCCTAATTTTTTTCGCCCAATAAAGCATCATTAAGAGATTCTCCAAACGGTTGAATAGCGAAATATTGAACATTATTGAATATGCTGACTCTCGAGGAAGGCAAAAGGGAAAATTAAGTATTCATAAATATTTCTGGAATACAACTCCCATCGATTTTATAAAAAGCTTATATAATTCAAAATTGAAATTATTGAAGTAATAGAACATTATTAATTTTTAAAGAATGTTATTTTATTCAAAGATAATAGCAATTCGTATTCAGATTTATAATCAATATAATCCATTTAACAAAGGTTCAAGATTCCTTTTAAAAATTGTACAATAATATCAAATACAAAATCTCTAACAGATACCTTCTGTCTACTTACATGAGCCCGGGCTTGAAAAAAAAATGTCTTTTAAGGGTATTATCATTGCAAATTCAATCAAAAGCCCTCAACAATTAATGAATATATTCGTCTGAAGAGGCTTTGTTGGAGCCACTTAAGTGTTGAGGCAACAGCATATATCGATTACTGCCCCACTTAATGTTATGCTCGAGAAGGTTCCGTTCATCCACCTTGACCCAGGCGATTATTTGACTTCCTGCGGTCAAATTGGCCGAAATAATCACGACAACGCTACAAACCAACCTGTTGGTCTTTGATCCGTAGTGTGAAGTGGCGTGACCAACTGAAATGTAGATACGCAGGTGATAATGGCTACCGTGTTATGTCCTTAATGAGTTCTTTAGCGAAATGACCGAGTGAACGAACACTTTTTTGTACGTCTCCTGCAGGAGTAGCTTACCTTTTTGCTGTTTCAAAAAATATGTATATGTATAGTGAAGCCTTCTAAAAGGTGCTTGTTTCCACAGGTGGCGGCCAAAGAGGTCGTGTGAGTGAATAACAATTATAAATCCACCAGAGGTCAGTGATGGGTGCGGTTTTCGAGGTAGAAGAACACAACAACAAAAATTTTTATTTGCATGACTTGTTTTGGAAACCAAATTATTCGTGCTATGTGGAAACACGTGAGCTATGGCTATAATACGACTAAAATTGAATTTGAGGTTTCCTCGCGAATTTTGATGAACCCTTGTAGGAACATTAATTTGGGGTTAAATGAATATGAATTTTTTTTTATCGGTAGCTTGTAAGGAGTGTTTTTTAAGCGTATACGGATTTTATATTTACATAAAACACATACAAATTGAGAAAGATACCATAAATGGATAGCTTGAAGCACAATGATCCAAACGACATTTTATTGATTCTGAAAAAATGAGTCAAAAGTGTTTGATGTAACTATGAATATGTTTTAATAAACTAAAGTTTTTTTAAATTAAAGTGATCTATGGTTGCTTGAATCACTGCGACAAAATAAATTGGACTTAAGCAAGAAACACAATGATACGATCGACGACCGGCGAGCGACGCACAGTGGGGAAAAAGTGAGGTTTTTCATTCAAACGCACTTTCTGAAGTCAATTTATATCGAATCAAGCCTTTTTTTTTTTAAATATTCGTCAGAAAATTTCCTATCGATTCCTCTGGCTCGATTTTCAAGTTAAAAGCTTATTTTTTAGTTATATCGCATATAACCTCAAAAAAATTTAATTTTTCACAACTTATTTACCATATTGATTCAATCACTATGAAAAACGCATTAATTTTTGTTTGCAAGACTCGTCAAGGTCACTGGTTAAATATTCTTCGTGAAACGTAATTTTCAAGATGGCGGAATCAAAATGGCGGCCGAAAAAAAAAATTGTTCACTCAATAATCACCAAAACCTATACAAAATGATAAGTAGGAGTTTTTTAGGATGTTGATCGATGATTTCTCACCAAATCCATTAAATTCAATATGGCTGATCAAATATGGTGGATGAACTTTTTGTAATATATGAAAAAATTCTTATAAAAGCCGACATTTTGTACACTTTGATGATACTAACAACGTATTAAGTGCCTAAAAAGATATAACTAATAGTAATGCAGTCAGGTTTCTGTCTTATTTACAACCTGAGTTCTTAGTCATCTTCTGTATAACCTCAAAATAATTATCTTCTGTCGTATTTGTTCATTAAATTATCGTATCTACGATGAAAATTATGTAAATTTTTTTATTAAGAGTTTTTCGGACACAGTTATTAAGAGTTTCGGACTCGCTTCTTAACTAACAAATTAAAAACCATTAACCTAAATAATTTAAACCAATTTACCCAACGCGCTCTTAATGAACAAATTAAAAACCATTAACCTAAATGCTTTAAACCCATTTACCCAGCGCGATCTTAATTAACAAATTCAAAACCATTAACCCAAGCTATTGAACCCCATTTACCTAACGCGCTTCTTAATTGACAAATCAAAAATCATAAGCCCAAGTGCTTTGTTCATTAAATTACCGTAACTACGATGAAAGTTATGTAAATTTTTTTATTTAGAAGAAATCTATAAGGTGTCCAAAATATTTCATGTCGAGAAATTATTACTTTTAAAAAATAATACGGTAGTATTTTGAGCGTTACTTACTGTTTTCGAATACATTTAGTTCAAAGTAGCTTATTTAATTGGGCTGAAACATTTTTTGTAATAGTTAAAAAAATTTCTTAAAATTGGTATTGTAGGTGTTATCATTAGCAGACTAAAATATAAGGTAATGGTTGCATTTCATGCATGCAGGTTAGCAATCATTTTTAAATTGTTAGAGTTTCTATATTGTTGACACAAAACCGCAATCGTCAACGGTTCAACGGAATAAATATTTTTATTTCAATGATACTGTTTTTTATATTACTACTTACCAATAATTCAGGTTCTACAACTGGGAAGTACATTTAATTTGAAAATATTACTACGTAATCTCTTTCTCACTCTATATATATATTAATAAATGTACATTTTTACATTTTTTGTAACTTTTCTACAAAACAAAATTTATGAATCTGAAAACATTAACAACGTCTTAGCTTCATTTAATAGTTCAGTATCCTTGTTCTTCGGTTGCTTCCTTAAACTAGCAATGTAAGGATCTGAAGAAATCATCAAGTAATGTATTAGATCTTCGTTTGTTTTTTCTGGATCACATTTTCTTGTATTATTTTCTCGGCATTTTCGGAAGTCTTTGTTCATTGCTTCTTGAGCTTCCTCCGATAAGAGTCCAATTGGAAGAATGAATGATTGTATAACATCAGCCCCATGTATAAGTATCATATGGCAGGAAGAAGGCATTGGATACCATTTGTACAGTTTTACATAAAGTCTGGCCAGATCAATACAAAAACTAAACTAAACTTCGCGGTATCAATATTTTCTTTTGAAGCTAAAACTTGTAACATAATATACAGTTTTTTCAAAATTCTAACATCTACTTTAATAATTTTAGCAATAATTTCGTAATATTGGAAAAACTTCCTGGCTGTGTTGCCGTTGTTGGTGTTTCCACTTCCTTGTTTCACGCAATCAACTAATATACCAACCTTATCTCTTATTTCGTTTTGAATTCTGACCTTGTTTGCAGCTACTAATTGATTCTCTTTATCAGTCAAGACTTGATTAAATTTTTTAACAGGTAGTTTGTATCCTACATGACACATCCATTCCATATTCCGTATCCATGCGTGTAATGTCGAAAGCCCGTACTGGTAGTCAGATACATTAATTTTTTTTTTCAAAATATTATTGAGATCGTTCATTTCTCGAGGCGAAGCCTTACACAACGAGCATCTACTAGCTGCAGCCGTTTCAGTCCTGATTTGTCTTATTTTTCCATCCACCATTGTACATAGCAAAATATGTGCTGAGTTGATGATGGTTTTTTGTTTTCCCACACTTTTACTGTATTACCGTCTGCATAGGCTTCAAGACAAATGGGCACCAAGCAAGACAAAAAAATACTGTTACAATGCAATACTGATGCATCAGTAAATGATTGCCTGTATTGATCGACACCAGAGCTTCCGTCACAACCATATTTAGACACTAATTTCAAACATGTTATGTTATTACTCATAATACTTGTTTCAACAGCTTTTATCTGGACAATTCTTTCAGTAGTATGATTAAGAAGGTTTTGTAATTCAATGACAGCCTTTGTTTCTGAAACTTCAATCTTTGGATAACATTTTCGTTTTGCTGCAGTTACATGTTTGTACTCTGGTAGTACATGTATATTTTTTTCTGATAACCTGTCTCTTATCAAAACGTACTGTGCTTTTGTTAGTTTTGCATCAATGAACAGAGCCAATGCTTCATCATCAGTAAAAAGAACATTTGCACTAGATGAGACGTGATCATTTGAATTATCAAGTTTCTTTTCATATGGATAATCATGCTTAAGCCGCTTCAAACAAGCATCCAGTAAAATAGTAGGATCAATTTCTCGCATAATAACATCAAGTTTTCTTTTTAAAGTTGATGGACTAACGTGTTCCATAAGTTTATTTTTACCAGCTGATGGTTGAGGTGCAGTGATCATAAAATTACTATTTAACCACTCTTTATTGTTTTGAAGAAATCTCTCCTTATTATAAAAAGAGTTCTTCCATTTTTTATTAAAACATGGTAAAAAATAGTTATTTATCTTATTTTCTACATGCTGAGAGACAAAATCGTTTAATGAAAACTTAGTTTTTATATAATTTACTAGAAATTGAATGCTTTTATCATTAGAATCCAAAAACTGAGTTACAAGCTCACTGTTCAAAATGGCAACATCCATTGTACTGGACGTCTATACTCACAAAGATCAGTATATTTCTATTAACAAAACATTACTTATTGTTAGTAAAAGTCAAGTAAAATAAACTTTTCAAAATATGTTTCATATACGTACCTTAATTTATACATATAATTATATATATATTTTATGGATATCTACGTGTATCTCCACGTGGATTTCCATCTACATACTAGCAAGTGGGTTGTTAAGTAACTGTGTCCGAAAAACTCTTAATAAAAAATTTACATAATTTTCATCGTAGATACGGTAATTTAATGAACAAATACGACAGAAGATAATTATTTTGAGGTTATACAGAAGATGACTAAGAACTCAGGTTGTAAATAAGACAGAAACCTGACTGCATTACTATTAGTTATATCTTTTTAGGCACTTAATACGTTGTTAGTATCATCAAAGTGTACAAAATGTCGGCTTTTATAAGAATTTTTTCATATATTACAAAAAGTTCATCCACCATATTTGATCAGCCATATTGAATTTAATGGATTTGGTGAGAAATCATCGATCAACATCCTAAAAAACTCCTACTTATCATTTTGTATAGGTTTTGGTGATTATTGAGTGAACAATTTTTTTTTTCGGCCGCCATTTTGATTCCGCCATCTTGAAAATTACGTTTCACGAAGAATATTTAACCAGTGACCTTGACGAGTCTTGCAAGCAAAAATTAATGCGTTTTTCATAGTGATTGAATCAATATGGTAAATAAGTTGTGAAAAATTAAATTTTTTTGAGGTTATATGCGATATAACTAAAAAATAAGCTTTTAACTTGAAAATCGAGCCAGAGGAATCGATAGGAAATTTTCTGACGAATATTTTTTAAAAAAAAAGGCTTGATTCGATATAAATTGACTTCAGAAAGTGCGTTTGAATGAAAAACCTCACTTTTTCCCCACTGTGCGACGGGTGCGTACGACGACACAACGACAAAGCTTATCGAGCATAGGGTACTATGTGCATCTAAACACATTGACGCGACACGAGCTACGCGCCGTGCAAAATAGATCCGATTCTATTTTGCACATCGTACGTCAGTGCCAATTGTAAAAAATTGCAATAGACACAATTTTTAATGTATGCGGTTTAGTTCTATGGTTTTGACAAATATCACCTGTTTTTCACGGACTTTCAGCCCTTCACACATTCTCATCGTAACCCCTTAGACCTCCTACTCCTTAAACTGGCAACGATCGTCGCTCGTATCATTGTGTCATGGCCAACGTAAATGGCGTACGCACCCGTCGCTCGTCGGTCGTCGGTCGTCGGTCGTATCATTGTGTTCCGGGCCTTAATTAACTGCAGAAATGACGTTATTTGGCATGAATGTTACTTGGATTACTTCTGTTCCAAGCTATCCAAATTTGGTTATATTCATATTCGGGCATATGAGCACCGCGACTGCCAATTACATAGCACATCCCATCAGTCCAATTTGTGAACACTTTTTTTAGCATTGGAGCCGTATATCCGCAATGCCACGCCTTATGTTGACTTTCAATTGGATCATGTAAGCCATAAGGCTAAGATCTTTTCGTAACATTTCCCAAATTTTGGACAGAAAATGTCTAAATTCTTGCATACGCTTGTGAATTGAAAAATGCCGGTCTTCGGCAACGCTGGCTTCAACAGCTGCCATATTTTCTTCGTTATTTGAGAATTTAAATGAAAACAACTGACAGATTCGATGTCCATCCTAAAATTAAAAAGTCTCCAAAAAAAGTGAACAACTTTTCAAACGCCACGCCAGCTTCTCAAAAAATTCCAAAAAACGCAACGCCCACCCTAGCCCACAATACGATACGAATAGCACGTTAGAACGAAAAATTCTCTTTTACAAATTTTAAACTTAAATAGTCCAGAAAGTTTAAGTAACAAACCATTATTTTTGCACATTCCTTACTCGTGACCAATCAACGAAGAGACCTCAAATTCAATTTCTTGTTTAATTTTTCCTTATATAAAATAAACTCCTCGATTCTGGACAGCTCTTTATCCTTTAATGTTATCAAAAATCACTTTAAAGTACTTAATATTCTATCTCAGCATACTGGAAATACCGGAAATACGGTGACCTTTCATTCGATACTTCTGTAAATAGACTTATTTGTTCTGAATAAAGACAAAGTGATTTTTTAAAAAAAATATTTATATGCAGAATAGGGTGGTAAATTTACTTTATTTAACCTTCCCTTGAAATCTTTACTTTTATTTAAATCGTACCTAAATATCTGTTTTTCTTATTGTTACTTTACATTTATTTATATATTTATTAAAACCGACCGATACAATAATCTTGCAGACTAGGCAATAAGTGAGATTATATATACATGAACATTCAGATTATATATGCATGAACATGAAGATCGACATGAAGTAAAACTAAGTTTCCATAATTAAAGCAACTATATAATCTTTAAACTCGTTTCTCGGCAAATCAAAATCAAAAAATGTACAACATTTATTAAAGCCTTGAATGGACGCAGTAACAACTTCAGAAAACCAATAGTTCTTTCTATGTTCAGGATTATACAACAAATTTCTCAAACGCAATTTTCGTTCAGGGGCATAAATATTGATTAAGGCTAATAGTCCAGAACAGTCAAAATGGATAGTTAAAATATTTCTTATGAATAAGACACGCAAATAAGTTCATCTATTATACAGCATTTATAATCCTAACAGTTGACATCGAGTTTAATAAAATGGAACTGTATTACCTAATATCTTAAATTTATTGAATAAAAAAAATTTCTTTGTATCCATTCTATGCGTGTTATTCAGAGATCGTAGTAGGGGTAGTATACCTAACAGCCGCATATTTCAGAACAGAACAAAGAAATAAAAATAATCCTAATTTAACAGGATTATGAAATTATTTTGTATTCCTTTTAACAAAATCCAAAAACTTATGTGTTTTATTGATGGTGTAATCAATGTGGGATGAAAATGTGAGTTTGGAGTCGTAGATAACACCTAAGTTTAAGAAAAGTTATTAATTTTATAATCCCACATTACAAGGTTTCCGCACTTGTGGAATGTCATAATTCTGAGACGTTCAGAGAAAGGTCATTAATACTATGTACACTAGTTAGTTAACATATCCAAATCATTTTGAAGCTTAGCACAGTCTTCTGAGGAACCAACTGAGACGAACAATTTGAAATCGTTAGCGTAAATTAAACACTTAGCAAAAGTAAATATTTCAACAATATCACTGATAAAACTTATAAATAATAGGGGTCCAAGATCCCTTGTGCTGCTCCGGATGAACCAATAATATTCTTAGAGTATTGGTCTCCTATCCTTACCCGTTGTTTACGGTTGGTAAGATTGAACCCA
This sequence comes from Dysmachus trigonus, assembly GCA_949715965.1. Taxonomy (NCBI): domain Eukaryota; kingdom Metazoa; phylum Arthropoda; class Insecta; order Diptera; family Asilidae; genus Dysmachus; species Dysmachus trigonus. The sequence continues at coordinate 49,183,237 of OX454319.1, read as the reverse complement.
CTTCAAAATTAATCTATTGAATCCAAAATATTCTATTTTGTCCAATAAAAGTGGAATTGATACTTTATCAAACGCCTTGGAAAAGCCATTATACAGTACATCTACTTGAATACCATTGTCTATATTCAGAACACAGAAGTTCGTAAGTATCGCTAGATTCGAAATAGAAGATCTACCAGCGCAAAATCCATGCTGTTCATTCACAATAATATGCTTAAGCAGTTGTGTGTATTTACATTTCACAATAACCTAAATGATTCAGAAAATCGGAATTTGTACCACTTTCGATGTTGTAAATAGTTTGACAAATGTACTAGCAACAAATTGAAAGGAATTTAAAAAAAAAATCCTCTTGAAACAATTATTAGAAGTACGATTTAATTAAAACAATTACATGTATAAAATTAGCAACTTCAAAGAAGATACATAATTTTTAAATTTACTTTCCGTACTCTTTGCTTTGTATGTTGTGTACATAGCAAGAACATTTTGTTAGCATAGGATCCTTAATCCTTTGTACACCAGGAAAAAGTTCTTTTATTAAATGAATGTGATTAATATTTGCCTAAAAAAAAAATTGTTTGTACGATATTATGAGAAAATGCTTTGTAAAAATACGATAAACGTTAATGAAAGCTCAATTAGATTTGACCTTGGATGGTATATGTACTTTTAAAATAATTATATATCTATGTGCGTATGGAAAATGGGATCCCTGATTTTAATTGTAATAAAAATGCATTGTTTTTGTATTTTGGAAACTTTCTGAAAGTGATAAATTAACCTGCTTGAGCTTTGAAAAGATTAATTTCTGAACATTTTGTAAAAGTGATGTAGTTTCCAGTTGTTCTCATGCTACTCAATAATTTCTGATTAATTACATAGATTTGTATTGAAATTTATGTATTTTATATGTGATGAAAAATATTTATAAGCATTTAGTTGGTGGTGGTATGAAATCTACAATATACAGCGCTGTGTAAAATAATAGGTGCACACACTAGCCCCACACAAAATTATTATTTCCTTAACAATAATAACATCAGTTGTATCGCTTTTGTTATGAAACGAATTATCATTAACACTTAGTCATTTAAAAGAGAATATGTACTTGTAATCCTCTCTGTGGATTTTGCAATAGCATTTATTAGCTTCTTCTGAACAAGATCAGAAATAGGTGTGGTAAGTCAAAAGTGATTGACATGCAACTAAATATTAAGTATTAGGAGAAAAAGTTGTATGAATAGCGGTATTACAAATTTGTTGCAAATGCACAGCCCATGAAACTAAAATAATATATTAAAAATTTTGGAATAAAATTTGTATGTCCCTCTTTATATATTTACATAAAGTAAATAGAAAAACGAGTTTCTTCAACTTTAAATACAAAAATATAACTGTGGTACATAAAATTAAGATTCTTTAAGTTCACACCTATTTTTTTTACACAGCACTGTAAATCATATTGTATATGTATTGTCCAAGTGCTCTTACTTCTAAACAAGTTCAAATATTTATTTGGTAACTATTCTAAACATAAATCTTATTATCCCTTCAACAACCTTTTTCGTCCATTAGATTTTTTTGCTTAGTTTATAAATACTGATAAATGAAATTTAAATTTCTTGTGTTTAATTATGGTTTTTTACCAAAACTTATTGCGTCCTAGTTATTCCTCTTTTCAGCTTTTAAACGGCACTAGAAGACTGGAAATTAAAATCAAGCAAAACCACATTACATTTATTTCATGTGCATGAAAAGTTAGCAAGTTTTACTCAACTTGTAGAGTGGAATTTCATTTCCAACAATCTCCCTAACTAAATAAAGTTGGAGTACTTTCAAATGCTCAAAAGGCATATAAGTATTTTTGCAGGACCTACATGCAGAGCCCACTCCACGGGTCATTTGAAATCCTGTAAAACCCGGGTTGCAAACAATTTTAAGCAGCGGTTTCGGCTAGCGCGGTCTTCGTTGAATTTTTCAATTTCAACTTTTGGCCACAGACCGAATTTTCCCATTGAGATATTTCCGTCTGCAGATGCAGAATAACACAAAAATTGTAAGGCCGGAAGCTGTGGTCAAAACTCATACACTGGAATTGAAACAAATTCCTCGAAATCCCCACCTGGGCCCCATTTACCTGTGTTTTCCGTTCGCTCGGTGGTCGTCTCGTCGCTCTCTTCCGAGTATTGGTTGAAGAAGATATTCGCAATTTCCGTGTGCATCGCTCTGGTGCTATTTAGGTTCATGTAACGAGATTTTGCAATTTCCGCACATAGAGGATGCCTCCACTGGATAAGGACCTTCCCAGACATCATTTTTTCTCGGATCAATAACTCTGTGAAAGATAGCAGAGGAGGGGTTTGTAATATAAAATACCACACTCTTTATAATTGGAACAATTACGGGTTCTTTGAGGCTAGCACCTCATCTAAACAAATTGGTTATAATTGATCAGTTAGATCGATTCATTGGTCAACGATAGGTATATATTTTTTAAATAACTTCTCTTTTAAGTTAAAATTACTCGAAAAAATCGCGCCGGACACGAGCAAGCTTCGATGCTCTTACCAACTGAGGTGCGGTGGTCGGTTGCTGATGCCTTCAAGTAAAAACGTTCTGATGAGAAATGCAACCAATCCCACATTTATGTTCAATGTCATTTATACATTTTGGTACATCATTGGATGTAAAAAAAAATTAGATGAAATTAGATCGAACGATAGGCTTTTACTATGAATTGAATGCTGATATTATATTATATAATTAATCAGCTAATATTTATAATTGGTCAAGCATATAACATTTTAGAAAGATTAAAAACAATATCATAGCGAATGCACGAGATCTCTGTTTGTATATCAGGTTATTACGCAAGCTAGTTAATTCTTTGATAATAATAAATGATGCTTACGTACATACATACAATATAATACATACATACAATATAATAAATACATAAATACGTCCATACATATTTGGTACGAAAAAAGAGTAAAATAGATCGGATGCGAAGTGCTAAAAATTGGTTAAATAAAGTCATTGTGCAAGTTCTAATGCAAGACTGACAGTCGTCCATTCTAGAAGTGGTTAAACTAACAAATTTATGTGTGCTTGTGTACACATTGCAGTTATAAGAAGTAGAACGAGGGCTTCGGGATGTCTGCTAGTACTGAAATTGATATACGAGTATAAGTAGCTAAATCGACATGCAAAAAAGTAAAAGATATTGTTTAAATTGCGTATATACGTTAGTTTTTAAGCTTTTCTTTTAGTTGTAAACCTAGCCGTTTTGGAAATACCAAAAAATTGTCCAAGTTAAAATATGGGAAAAAAAAATGCATACACTAACCTACTAAAAGATTTTAGATTATTTAAGGATATGACAAATTATTCCAAACTACCCCGATTAATTTTTTTTTAAACTAAGAATGTCAGTATTGTTTTATAAGTTTTTATTTATCATTTATTTTGACTAGAGAAGACAAATACATTGAGGATAATAAATTACTTTTAAATTAATAAAAATTACAAAAGAAAGATATTTTTATTATCATGTAGAATTTCATTAGATTTAGTTGTTTTTTGCGAATTTTTTGAACAATCGAAATTACGAATTTACATGATTATCTCATTTGGCGTATTCAGGTGAAAATATCTTCATTTTTTAATAGTATTTTATTATTAAAAATAGTAGACAACATGATACATCTGGTAAATCGAGATCTTGCGCATTCGCAATGTAATAGAAAAATGCTTTTCTAATTTTTTAAAAATTTGTATGCCAAACTAATCGCACTAGTTAACAAATTTTTTTTTTTTGCAATCGAAGAAAAAATTTTTTTTTAGAGACAACGAATTCAGGAGCAAAAATTTCCTTTCAAGTCACCTTTCTGAGAAAAATAGGCTTAAATATTAAAAAAAAAAAAGCATTTCTTAATTTTTGAAATTCGGAAAACTTAACAAAAAACACATGAAATTAAACTTTTCTATAGAATTTACCAAACATCTTGAGTTGTTTATTTTTGAAGACTGTGCGCCAGTTATGGTATTTATTTACGATCTACAGTAGGGCCTCGTTAATCCGGACTCCCGCTTGTTCGGTGATCGCTGTAATCCGGCCGGGCAATAAGATTCGCGGGGGGCGTGGTCGGCGTGTGTAGGTGCGGGTTGCGGGCTAATCCGTCGTCACTTTTCAAGACTTTTTCAAGAAGAATTAACTAATGTTAACTTACTTTTTTTCTTACATGGTTGTAATTTTGAACATGTTCATTTTTGTCTTTATACTTTAATTAAAAAATTGATTAAAGAAACTAAGGTTAAACATGTGTTTTATTACCATTAAATATGACAATCCGGACGCCTCGATAATCCGCAAGGGGTCTTGTTTTTGCCTCTCCGGATTAACGAGGTCCTACTGTATTATGAAAAATAATCTTAAATCATAGGCAAAAAGGACAAACATACCATGTAAAATCCTTATACGTAAGTGAAGCATTTTCCCCTAAAAAATAAGACCTAGTGGGAAACATGATTGGAGTAGGCTAGCGATATAAAAAAATGAAAAATTTCACGTTTAGAGGCTACGCTTATTTGCGTTGCATTTAGTGCCTCTTTGCTATTTTAACTATCTTGTGCACGCAAGTTTAATTGTACGATAGAACAGAAAATGCTTAAAATTAGCCAAAGAAGACGTGTGACTTTTTTCAGAATTTGTTGGACTATTTTTGGTTTTTTGGATTTGGCCAATTTTTGGAAAATCCATAAATCTCCCGAAAAATTCTGAAAAAATTAACACGTGTTCTTTGGCTAATTATAAACAGTTTTTATTCCATAAAATTTATTCGTAAAACTGATATTTTTTTAGTAAAAATATCACTCAATTTTATAATAAAAATTTGTTCACACGTTTTCTTTGTCTAATTTCAAGCATTTTCTTTTCTATAAAATTTTGTTGTAAAGCTGATCCTTTTCGTGTAAAAACATCGCGAAGTTTTTTATTACATTGTTGTACAAAATGGCCATTTTGCAAAAACTAAAGCAACAAAAAACTTTCAAAACCATGGTTTGAGAAAGTTCAGACATTCGGATCGCGATTTCATGTGGTTATATGATCATTCAATAGCAACAACGTCACGATAATGGACTTTGAAAAGAAAAAAAGATAAATATAAAATCAACACTTTTTTTAAAAACCCCAAAATATAATAGGGTTTTTGAAGATTCTGAAAGAGCATCCCCAAAAACCCCTTATATACGATTTTGGAAGAAAATCGCCCCATTTTTTTATTCGATACGTACAATTGAACTTGCGTACACAAAATTCTCATTTTGCGCATTAATGGGTTAATGGAAATATCCGCCTGTACTGGATGCACAATTACAAAAGAAAAGGCTACCACTGCTTAACGATATTGCTTCAACAAAACCGACTTATGTCCAATCCTATTCTCTATGATCTAAGGAAGTTGATTTATGGAACCAAATTAATTTCGCGAAACAATTGTATTTCGGAGTGTTGCAGTTTTTCATGTCTTGATAGAATAGCTAAAGGCTTAAAGCAGGGCTGCAAAAAGTAACTAAACGAAACTGAAAGAACAAAAATGTACCTACGTTTCAGTGCACATAAACTAAACAAGTACCAAACGGAGGGTTTCAGTGCACATAAACTTATCAAACGTAAACCAGTGTGTGTTTCAGTGCACATGAACTAAACAAAAATGAAGCGGAGTGTGTTTCAGTGCAACGCAACGTTTGGTTTACATAATTTTTTATTTGCTTTTTGGGTATGTGTGCACATGCTAAGGAATAGTTTCGTTTCGTTTCGAATTTCTTTGCAAGGAGTTTATTAAACGAAATTAGGAACATATTAAAATTTCTCAGAAGAATAAGTTTGTAGAATTGCAAAATTGAGTAAAAATATATTTAAGACGAAGGCAAGGGAGACAAACAATCGTTTTGATGAATTTTTTTTTTACTTCCCGAGGTGTTTTTGTGTTTCTCCTTGGGGGATTTTTGGTGGCAATTTTATGTATAAGGGCATTTCTCCACTAATTGGAAAATCGCTGTCCCAGGCATATATTTTAAAATAGATCTTATTATTGCTGAGTTCAGTGTATTAATAATGACAATATATTAGCTATTCTTGACACGCCATAGCACAAAATAGTAATATAATATTAGAATATTCAATGAAATACACTTCAAACACCTCAAGTAACAGTCCCCTGTCGTGTCCCATTTCCAAAATTACAAGTCTTATAACAAATATTTATTTTCAGTATGATTATTTCCAGAATAAAAAATAAATAAATAATACTAGAATACAGTAAGCATCTATAAAAAACACAATCGTATTTTTAAAATAACAATTTAATTTAAAAAACAGTAATCAAATACTGTCCTCACTTTTCTGGAACAGTCCCCTGTTACAATTTGAAAATTGCGCTAAAATCACACTATGCATTGGCGCTATCATTTATATCGTGAAACGGAACGCAGTCGGTGTGAAGTTAGTTCGGTTGTAGAAATAAGCGGGCTGACGCCATTTTGTACACTGCCACCACTGCGTTTATAAATGAAACACTTGTCTGGGCCGCTAGTTGAAACAGTCCTCTGGTAAGCATTTTTTTTATAGTTTAACTGATAAAATTATAATATATTTTCTTAAATAATTACTAAGCGAGTATGTTATCATGTCTGCCTCTTCAATTTGACTAGATTGAAAATGATTTTATGTTAGGGAACTTTCTATGTAAAAATAACAGTCCCCTGGGCACAGTCCTCTGCCATTTTAATTAATCAAATAAATAATGAGTAAGATGAACTAACAGTAACTTATATGAAAATTTGTGATGATAACGGTCACACTTTAAGAGTTGACGAAAATGATGTTTCTGATGTTTCTTTCGATCAAATATTGGAAAAGTTTACAAATCCAGATCTAAGCCTAAAAGGGGAAAGATATTATTATTACTTTCCATTAGTTGTACCGGTCTTTGAGAAATAAGTTAAATTTACTAATTTCCTGAAGTGCAATGGTCTGACTGATTTTGTTGTAAGCTGCTAATAATATTTATAACTAGTTATTATAAAAAGTTAAATATTTTCCCCTGGATTATATAACAGTCCCCTGTCGTGATTTTTCAAAATTTGGCCATAACTCACTAATTAAGAGGATAATGTGTGAGCTTTTTGTAAACACATATTTCATTTATTAATGCCTTTCATTGTATTTATATATTTTCTTAATATTTAACAAAAATATGCTTGGACAGTTTTATATGGGCCAGTTTCCAATTAGTAGAGAAACACCCATAAGCATCGTAAAAGCAAAACCCCCACGAACAATATTATAAATAAAAGCCGTCTAGGTCCGATGGTTGCTTCTTACGGCGGTATAGCCCATTTATTCGTCTCCACAGGGCGAATCTGCTAAATTATCGTTTTTACGAAAAAGTGATGTTCTACCGATTGTAACTGGGGAGGAATACCGTTCTTATGGTACCAAAATCATTATAGGGCGAGAACAAAATGTTAAATATATTTGCGTTAAAATTTCCGCCATAAGAAGCAATGCAATTTCGCGCCGATTCACGGACTACATCATTACATGTGCATTTTCTACTTCACGGCTTGTATTTATATGTATTCCATTCCAGGAGGTGTCGGTAAAAGCCGTTTTCCATTTTTGTGTATTTTCGAATTAATTTTTTCTTAGAAATTCGCGATGGGGGCTTTAGACATATTGTATATATTTGTAACCACAACGAAACTATTGCACGTTTAATTTAATTTTGCAGCCCTGGTTTCTATGCACATAAACCTCGTATTAGGAAATTCGCTTTGTTTCGTTTAATAAACTCCCTGTAAAGAAATTCGAAACGGAACGAAACTATTCCTTAGCGTGTGTACACATACCCAAAAAGCAAATAAACGAAATTATGTAAATCAAACGTTTCGTTGCAACCGCAACGAAACTATTGCACGTTTAATTTAATTTTGCAGCCCTGGTTTAAAGCTTTTGTTTAAGCCATGTTACCATCATCTCCTATCCTATTTTTAAAATCATTTAGTATCTCTTTTTCGATCGCAAAGTTAGTACTGACTAGTGATGAGCAGAATCGGTCTCGGTCTTGCAGGTGGTCCAAGTCTAATACCAAGACTCAGCTTTCAAGACCGAGAGCAAGTGTTGCAAGACTTGCGCAAGAACAAGACTGAATTGCGAGATTTTGGCTGACTGCAAAATATTTTTTTTTATTTTTAGTACCTTTAACCAGCAATGCTAGTTTTGAAAAATTATCCTATCTTTAACACGGGGTTTAGTGAAAACGAGAGAACTTTATGAAATTTTAATAAGATATTTATTGGCTTGGTATTAACTGAACGTATTATATATTCTAGATTTGAAAGTATTTTGTTCTTCAGTTTTTGAGACATTGTGATTAAAAATTTGATTCTTTTACACGGTTTCTTATTGCAATCATTAATACAATATAACGGCAACTTTGGTTTAATATAATTAAGTACTATTAAAAATAGTAGAATGAAAATCATTGATATTTAGAGTATAAGTGTAATTAATACACTGAGAAGATTATGTAGCACTTTCTACTAGTAAAATTATTATTATAAAATAAACTCCAAAAACTTTGATACAAATCAAAAAAGATTATTTTATGGGGTTTTTTCTTTTATAAATAATTTTATCAAAATAGCGTGGTAATAACTCCGGATCTGAAGGTGCCAGGAGGTGCAATTAATAAAGAGTTTCGACAAAGTGAATTTCACATCAAAATAATGAGATTACTTCAATCCAACCCTTCTCCTTTCACGAGATAATCCGCGCAACTTAAATACTAGTTCAATTTTGTTGAAGAAAAATGTTACAAAATCACGTCAGAAGCCTGGAAACATTAATTAAATATAATCAATATACATATGTAATCATTCCTTTATCAGCTAAGTAGTTGCGCGATTTGCCCTAAACTGCCCTATGGTATGCAATTTCAAAACATTTTTAAGTTTGGAGGCATCGCCTGGAAATGAGCTTTCAAAAATGCATAATACCTACTTCCGTTGTTTTAGATGAAACTTTTTGTCTTTATTTTTTATGATATTAACCCATTAAGTCCCAAATGTCAGCTTTTTCGCCGCTGCGTTCGGCCGCTATATTTTTAGTGAAAATAGTGTCTGAAAAATATGTGACACACTAATTCCGACGCAAAATTTAATGATCTTTCAGAATCTGACCTCAAAATTTGCAACAAATGTGTGGTTCAAAAGTTGTAAACTAATTTATGCAAAAAAACGTGATTTTGAAAAAAAAAAATTCTGGTTTTTCCAATTTTCCACAAGGAAATCATTTGAAATTTCATTGTTTTCGTGCAAATATCGTGGTCTCGACTCCCAAAGTGTAAGCTCCCGTTGTTTAAATGAAGGATTTTAATGTTTAAGCACACAAAATGGCGGTCGGGACACGAAAAGATGAGAAAAAGCTTTCGGAATTTTTTCCTCGAAAACAAAGGGTTTTAGAGAAAAATTTTATTGAACAAAAAGTGCTTAGAATTGATTAAGAAACCCGTGTGAATTTTTTCAGAATTTTTCAAGCAATTTTTGGATTTTTGGATTTGATCATTTTTTGAAAAATCCAAAAATCTCATCAAAAATTCTGAAAAAATTCACACGTGTTCCACAATCAATTCTAAGCACTTTTTGTTCTATAATATTTTTCTCTAAAACCCTTCGTTTTCGAGTGAAAAATTCCGAAAGTCAAATTTTCTAACTTAGTTTATAATTCAAGAGCTTTTTCTCATCTTTTCGTGTCCCGACCGCCATTTTGTGTGCTTAAACATTAAAATCCTTCATTTAAACAACGGGAGCTTATACTTTGCGAGTCGAGACCACGATATTTGCACGAAAACAATGAAATTTCAAATGATTTCCTTGTGGAAAATTGGAAAAACCAGAAATTTTTTTTTTCAAAATCACGTTTTTTTGCATAAATTAGTTTACAACTTTTGAACCACACATTTGTTGCAAATTTTGAGGTCAGATTCTGAATGATCATTAAATTTTGCGTCGGAATTAGTGTGTCACATATTTTTCAGACACTATTTTCACTAAAAATATAGCGGCCGAACGCAGCGGCGAAAAAGCTGACATTTGGGACTTAATGGGTTAAGTATATTGTATAGTATAAAAGTATACACTAATATTATATGCAACATTCAATAGGGGACTGATCGCTGGTATGCATTTTTCTTTTTATCATAATTGACTAATCTTTGAACTTAAATTTCAATATCTTCAAAAAAAATGTAAAAAAACACTATTGGTGAAACGACCGTAGAGTTGGCTGCTAAAGTTGCTAAATTCACGTCTTCGCAGTAATTCACCATAAAAAGACATGGAATTACCATATTTAGTAGCCGACTCTTTTGTTGTTTCAATCATATTCACACAAGTCAACTCCTCGCTGTAGAGTACAAGCTGAACTAGTATTTAAGTTGCGCGGTAAAGTGTTTTGATTATCTCGTAAACAAAGAAGGGCCTAAAATCCCTTTACCCTAAAACATGGAAAATTCACCCCTACAACATATTTAAAAATTATTCAAATCCATTATTATCTAATTGTGCCCTCCCCTTGTGAATCTCGTCTTGTTTTGCTCATCAGTATTTAATTTAGTTAATTTTTTTCTAAATTCCCTATCGTTGACCAATTAACGGGAGACACAAACTGAAAAATTATGTCCAATTCTTGATCTATTAGATTACATTTTTATGAAAATTAATGGAGGTGCTTGCTTATGAGACTACTTACTGCGGGTCATCTCGTTCCGGATTTTCCGAAATGTTGAGAAATTAAAATTGCCCTCCTCGGTCTCAATCATGGCCTCGGAGCTTTCGGTGGGCATCAGGAGTTCGAGGAGCTCAGTCTCCGTCAGGCCATACTCTGAGCAGGTGATGTATGAGGCCAACCGACCAAAACCCTTGACGCCGTACCTTGTTTCCAGGTGATCGAAATTTGCCTTAATATGCTCCTCGAGAGTAGCTCCGCTGCTGGCTGTAATGCGGATTTCGGTCCTGTTTACGTCCAAGGACATGTCGAACAGGCTTTCGGAACTCCTGAATCGATCTTTTTGGATGGGTGTGAATCGGAGCTGGTCAATGGGAATTGTCGTGGAGCATATTAGAAATACGTTATATGGAAGACTAATGGGTAGCCAGGATAGTGCTGCAACGATGTCACAGTCCAGAGGATTCAATTTGTGCAGGTCGTCGATAAAGAGAAAAAGGATTTCATTATTCAGATCCTCGCAGCGCCGAAGGAGGTTCTGGAACCAGTTGTTGATGTAGAGTGGATCGAAGGAGGCATCCTTGGGCAGGTAGCCCTCTGGAATGTTGATGATAATCGATATCTGTTGACATATAACCCTTAGGAGCTCCAGATTGTATGCAGAACGCGGGGTTGCAGATGCAAACCTGATGATGCGATGCACTTTCGAATACTCAAACCATTCGTTCACCTGCGAGTAGACCTCCGATAGGACGGTGCTCTTCCCGGTCCCGTGGCCCCCGTATATGAAATATGGAGCATGACGACTACCCGTTCTGTAATTTTGCTGGATACTCGTACGCAATCGATCCGGAATCGGCGATGAGACCAGGCAGTTCGCCCCAAGGTGCTCATTCAGAAACCTTAAGTGGGTCGAATGTTCGTGGAAAATTTCCTAGAGGCAAAGAGAAAAAAGAGCCGATAAGAAAAGAAAAATTGTAATTGACTTAGTTAAAATTTAATGAGCTTTTGATTGCTGGTTTTCAGGGAAAGCTGGACAGAATAATAAATCATTCCTAAATACCAGCCGAATATTTTTTGTTTTGTGTTAGGGATACCCAAGGCTACATAAACCACAGGGGCTCGCTGCTCCCCTTAGGCTATCTTTCTTTTTTGCTGATATTTTCTTTTCCATCATTATAGTACACAACCGTTGCCGCGGGGGTGTCTCATTTTTAAAGAAAGCGGCGGAGCAGCAAAATTGATTTTCAAATTAAATCTCCCATGCCTTTGTGGTTCGTGGACTCATGAATTGGACGTTATTAGGCTAATTCAGGACAATTACCAAAAACGAAAAAGAAAAAATTCTACAATCGCTTCAAGATATACGCCAACCAGCAGCGTTGCCTTTTTTATCTGCTTAAATTTGGGAGTTGGAGGACCATTTCACGGATAAATCACCATGCCACTGAAAAATTGTTTCTCAAAGATTGATTGCGTTAGTTAGAACTCATCTTTTTACATTTTCGTTTTTACATTTTCCTACCATCAATCTTCTACCTGCTTAAACCCCTCCACTTATTCCGCTTACCTTAAATTTAAATATCAAGGAAATTGGGACTGAAAGAGGAATGGTCATTTTGAACTTATAATAGTAATGATTTCATTAACAAAATCCGGCATTAGATTAAAAAACATTCATGACATTTAACAAAGTCATCCGAAAAAAGAATATTAATCTATATGGGACCACAATGGGTTGTATAAAAAAGACTATGCCATCGCTATAAGGCTAGCACATCCAGAAAAATTTCTAATCAAAAATTACTATTTTGCAACTATTTTTGTGGTCCATTCTGGTATAACTAGAAAAAATAGTTACATTTAGTAAATTGTAACTATAAAGTATAGTTAATTCTGGTAACTGTCTAATTGACTATACATACATAGTCCTGCCATAAGTTCTGTCTCTCGTATAAAATTATGTATTTTAAAGAAAAACAAGCTAAATCAAAATATTGTAAATTATATTTATTCTGTATTTATAAAAGGATTTAATACTATAGAAACTGTCCCAAATGTCCAGAACCTTCTATCCGGCCATTCGTCTATCGCCACACGCACTACTTCCAGGGGTACAAAAGCTGCTACGTTAACAAAATCAGCATTTAGGGCCTCGATAATCCGATGAGGATTAGAGTAGGCCTTCTCCTTGGTAGTCCAGCGGATTAAGGTCCGGACTCCTTGTGGGCCAATTCCGGCTCAGTTAAATTGACCTCTAGCCAACGCTGTGTGGATTCCGTCTTATCCCGCAAACATGTTGTTGTTTAGTGGTTTGACACCTTGCTCACAAAAATGCAGATTGACCCCGTCATATGGCACTCGCCACCAAACCATCATCGAAGCTGAGTGATGATCCCTTTCCACCTTCCCAATTTTGTTTACAGCTTCCCGAGAACTATGAGCATAAACTCTAAGGGCTTGTCCATAAACTACTTTAACAATTTTTAGAGTCTTTAAAGTCTCTCTCCCCTATGGGATTTTGCTAAACCCCTCTTCCTCTCGTATAGTAACCTGCCTGAAAAAATAATTAATGAACAAACATAAAAATATATAATATATGTATAATTTTTATTTAAATTTAATAAGATTTAATCAGGTCTACATATAACATTTATCTATGTATTACATCTCTATTTCTATAAGAAAGATTGCCTGACGACGAGAAAATTTACTTACGCGCATCTCTAATTTGGCAAAGTTTCTTAGTATATAAACTCCCTCTCCCCCCTTACGTTACTTATCGTAGTGGTTTGCTTGAGCCCCTTCCACCCTTAAACTGGTAGCGAGCCCTAAAAGCTGTTTTAACAACTGCTGAAGTCCTGGTTTCGCGAGGACGGCAACTTCTTGGTCTCTTCCCGATAGATAAGATGTCGTTGTAATGTTTCACTGCGCGATAAATGAATTTTGTCGATTATTTTAGCGGTTTAAGCAAGTTAAAAATCTCTGTTGCAGATTTATTACACTTATGTAACGCAATAACAGCGATACGGTTCTCTGTGTGACCCTACTCCATGTTTACTATTCAACGTATAGTTGATAAATGCGTAACTATTATTCTGGTTATTTTAACCACATTTGTAGTTACTTCATAGTTATCCCAGCACTGACTAAAAATATAATATGGTCATTTTTAACAAAACTCTAGTCATGCTCGATCACAATATAGTTAATAAATAAGGCCATCTGGTGAACAAAAATTAAATTATTTGATAAAATTTCGATATATTAGTATGTGACTTGGAAGTTACACGGGCACATAGAGGGTTAACATATCATCGATGGCTTGTTGTTTCAAATCTTACAATTTTATAAAATGAATGTAGTTCACCAAGCTAACTGTAATGTGTGGCAAACCGAAGATAAAAATGTTAAACTAAATAAAAAAAAAATTCTGTTCGAAATCCATATTTTTTTCTTATTAATTTTACATTTTAACAATTCTCTCCAATTTTATACGAAAAACATAAAAATGATATGTATCAGAATATATTCAGTCATTTTCTTATGATTTCTTAAAATTGCCAATAATTTTCATATTGTTTTGATACGCTTCCAATATAAAAATATATGCCAAGCGTAACAATGTTGGAAGTTAATACGGACAATATAGTATTTTTACGAAATATTGTTAATTTTATAAATTATAATATTCATTGCCAAACTTATTAATTTGATACGAATAAATTCATCAACTTCGTACGGAAGCGTACGCCTAAACGTTTTGGTATAATTTTAAGCAGTATTCGTATGTTAATTGTGAAACGTGATTATTCAAATGAATGCCAGTTGTGAAGTAAGAGTACTTGTGAATGTGTAACTCAATCGGTGAATTCATTTTCTGAGCATTTTCAAGGTGACCTCCACAAAAATTTGAATTTAATAATCACCCTGTAACGCGAAAACGATGGACATTGGACTTCGCCCCCTGACATGCAATTTTGTGTTTGGCTAGGTGAGTTCTATCACCCCCATTCTTTTGGACAACTGCAAAGGAATTATAAGTAATAAGAAATAAGATTTATTAATGAACTAAATATGTATTTTTATATTTATTTGAAATATTAAAGAAGAATTAAGAAAAATAACACTGTATTTTTAATATGTTTTCGTAATTTTAAAGGAAATATTTTAAGCAAGCTCGTACGTAAATCGTATGATATCAAAGTGGCTCCTTTTCAACAAAATGTAAATTTAATAAGAGTCGTATGATTCTGATATACCTCTTTATTAAGAGTCGTTTACTTACAATACGGTTTCTTATAAAAATAAAACACTATTTGAAAGTAATAAGTTTTCATATAAAAATAATACTCCATTCATATTGGATAGATTTTGTATCGGATTCTTATCAATTTTACAGCGAAAATTTCATGTTTTTTCTTTCGGTGTATTGGTTTTGATTATATTTTAAGAAGAAACATATTGAAGCCTCGCTATATACTCTGCAGAAGTCGAAAAATGTTATGATAATAATTGTTACTTTCCCACCTTAATATTAGAAAATGTCAAAATGTAATTATATTTAGCCTTTCAAGTATTTTAAGTTTTAAAATAGCAGTTTACGAATATATTTAGAAACAAGTTAAGAATAGGGTTACCTCTCGGATTTTAATGAAACTCTGTAGGAACGTTTGCCTAGGTCCTATATAGGACCTAGGCTTGGAACGAACAAATATTTTTTTGTCGGTAAGCTCTACTTTCCGAGAAATTCAACTTTGAATTTCTAAAAAAGTAGATTTCACGACTAAAAATTCTCACGTAACTCCTGTCGAAGACACGAGCGGTGATCGCACTACACTGCACTACACAATATTTTCGTCCTTGTAATCCTTCGTTACATATGCAAAAAACAACTGGAAATAGAAAAATTTGCATTATTTTAGTTGCTCTTACCTCTAGTCCTGATGACATCTTCCTGGAACTGTCATCTTTGTGGAACGTCATCTTTGTGGAACCCACATCTCATCCTACCTCTAATCTTCATGGGAATGTTCCTACCGAGTTTCATTAAAATCCGAGAGGTAACCGTATTCTTAACTTAAGCCTATATTTATTTTATTTATCTTTGTTTTCGAAGATGAGTAAACAAAATTATTTTTCAGGAACTAAATATCATCATTTCATTTGTGTTTTTTACTGATGAACGTTTCAAACGAATTTGTTGATACAATAAGCTTTTATGAAAAGTGCCTATACATAGTATTCCATTCTTTATAGTCTCTGCTTTTTAATTCCTAGAACAAGTATCGCTGCAAATTTTAAGGTGGGAAGGGTCAAAAGTCAACAACATAGAAACTTCGCCATCGACATGTTGACCTATACGCCCTTCAACATGAATGTGCTGCTCTGGCAGCTGACAACAAGGCTTTCATTTATTTGACAAGCCTGCGAGTCAGCAGCTGATGCGCTGCCATTTAACCAGCTTCTGCGGCTATCGTCTGCCGCCTGGCATCCCCTGCAATTGCGAATGCACCTAATTGAATTGCCTTTGTTTGATCCCAAACTGTGGTCCTCGACACATTCAATTTTCAATTAGGGACGACCTGCAATGCTGCCGGGCTAAAGTGCTTTTGCTAACTAATTCCGGCGTTCTACGTCGAGTAGGCCCCGTCCTACGCGACTCACTTGTTTGCAGGAGAAGAGTGGGGGCTTATGGCGTCCGGCGGCGGAGGGAAGTAAGCCAACTCGAACCTGAGTGAAGGGCGGTAAATGCATCTAGGGAACGTTCGTGCTTAATGGGAAAACTGTGTAACGCAACGTCATGGAAAATGAGATTTACTCTATTTTTGTTGAATGAGAGGTTTTTATTTAAAAAAAATTGAAGATGGAATTCTACAGAGTATAATTTAATCTTTTAAACTTTTAATAAAGGATGTTTTTTTTAAGAGGCGCCGGATTTCCAATAGGGATAACTGTCAAATGAGCAAAATCATGGAAATTTATTTCCGAAATCAGGGTACAGTTATAAGAACATGACATGTTATAGATGTCACTTAGACGCAAAAAAGCCGTGTGTGCCCAATTCTCAGAGTTACCCCCCCCCCCCCCCCCCCCCCCCCCCCTCCCCACGAAAAAATATAAACTACGTCAAAAAGTCATAAACAATTTTTGGCAATTTTGCCGTACAGTCATAACCTACAAGAGATATATAAAAATCGACATTTTATTAATTTTTTTAGGTGTCACGTCGTCGGTGGAAAAAAAATCTGGAAGAATATATGTTATGAAAAACTACGTTAGGAAGCTATAACAAAATTTTGGTGATTGTACTAACATTTAAAATGGCTGAAAGAAACAGAATATTTTTTTAGGTTATATCCAGTTTTCAGTTCCTCTAATTTTTTTTTCTGTGATGCGCTTCATTGACATCTATAATTGACTGATTTGGCCCTGTCTGACTATTTTCTGTTCTCAAAACTAAAGGCAGATTTAAGAAGTAGAAATTTTAACAGCGATGATGAAATTAAACAGGCAATGCACGACCATTTTCACTCCAAGGATGCATTATATTTTTACAGTGGTTTAGAAGTTTTAATCAGACGTTCTGAAAAGTGTGTTGAAATAAGAGGAGAATATATTGAAAAATAAAAACATTTTTTCTATTTAGGATCTTCTAAGCTATGCTAAGAACTCGTGGACTGCATATGCCCAAAATTTAATCGAAATATTAAATTAAAAAAAAATTATCTTTCAAATAAAACGAAATTTATGGTCAATTTGTATGTGTTTTATTTAAATCCAAAACTCCGAACGCATTTGACGAAATAGCTTTTAATATCAAGCTGGCCCGAGCCCTGAACCCCGAGCTCCTGCCATTATTAGCTGCGTTTTTTTGTGAACTTGTTCCAGAACAGCCCATACATTTTTTATTCTACTAGAACCCGAGCAAGGTGAACGGGACAAATTTCTTGTTCTGTTCATTTACAAGGAGAAGGCACATACTCGTCATCTTAATTGCGACCTGAATATTATAAAAATTGGGAAAGATCCAAAAGAAAAAAAGGTCCCACAGGAACGGAGTCGAACCTGTGACTCCTGCATCACAAGCCCGAGCGCTTCCCATTACACCATCCGCCGCTTTGGAAAAGTACTAACATAAATGATATTTATGTTGCGATAGCCACGTCTAAATTTGTTTATACTATTATTTTCTAAACGCTTGGCCATCTGGAGTTCTCACTTCGGATACTTTCATTTCTAGCCCCTACATGTGCTATACATTTGAGCGAAATCGGTGATGACGAGTAGGTGCCTTCTCCTTGTTAGTTGTTCTACTGAAAACTAGGGGCGCTATGTGTAAAATGTTGGGGTGGTTAACACATTCGCGGACGTGAATGCTATAGCATTCATTTTCGTAATCACATTTAAACTCATAAGCCGGATTATCGGCATTCAATTCTTTATTTTTAATTTTTAACTAGTTATTTGAAACTCTGGCAAAATGTGACTAATAACAATTTGAATATCACAATTAGTTTAAAAATAAATCACACACTTTTTTTCTGCAGTTCGATTTTTACTGTCCGCGAACGTGTTAATGTCTCGCATGTTGGTAAAAGTCAGTTGATAGCTGTCGTACAGCAAAATAAAAACAGTTTGACATAATAAATTGTGTTTTAAAGTAAATACTTGCTTGCCATTTCAACTTTTTTATTTTTATTTATCACCTCAATTCACGTATTTACTTTAAAATACAAGCGTGCATACACACCTTTGAGCTTTCACAGGAATTGTGTTCTGAACCGTTCTTTTGGTCTATTCTTGTTCTACTCCGGATAGTGAGCACAAAAGAACACACATCTTTGAACTCGTATAAAAAACATTAATTATTAAAAGAAGTGCCATTATAAATAAGAATAAAAGATTCTATTGTTGATTTTTTAATTAATTTTTAATACTACGATTGTTAATGTTTCAATGTAAGGTTTAATAAAGAAAAAGTGTAAAATTGAAATTTAATTTTTGTGTTATTTTAAATCAAAAATAGGCGGGTCCCGTGGACCGACAACTATAGAAGTGTGACTTTTTTTCACTACTATAGTTAAGAATTAATGGGGTATTCCGCAGTGAGGGTTTGAAAAAATCAACTTTTATTCTAATACATATGCATACAAATGGGTTTTTGAAAATTCGTTAAATTAAGGAAGTTATAGGGCTTATAAGTTCGATGCGCATAGCTCAGTGTGATTGTAATCTAAAACTTTAAACCCCGTTTTTCTCGAAACCATGTTTTTCAAATCGGTGCCCACGATATCTCAAATCGTATTGAATCCATTCACTTGAAACTACAGCACCATCAGTACACTTGCCGCTATCGTCGGAACCGCAATTATCTTGATATGGTTTTTAGTTATTTTTTAAGCAAACATTTACTCCGAAAAAAAAGCACCCAGAAATCTCATGTTTCTCTTTGTATTGACATAATTTTCGTAGCATTTAATATTTTTACTTCTCAGCGGTTCAGACAATAGCCAACAGGTTGACAATTAATAACAATTTGTAAATTTGTGTTTCAGATTCCTCAGAGTGAGGACTACGGACTACGCCGGGAATGCCTCAAATGTCAGGATCAGCAGTTTCTTTGCTTTTAAAATAAATTACATATATTTTGGTGCAAAAAGGTTGTATAAATATTTGCATAAAACTACTTCAAAATCTTTTACTGATCCGAAGAAAAAAATTCCTCAAATTAAGATCTGATAGCGCCCGTCACTGCGGTATACGCCCTTAACGCTTATACATAGGTTTACGCAACGGGCCAATTTGAGGCATTTCAGATTTCGTGGAGAAATTTACAGAAGTCATATTTATAAATTTTTATTGAAATATGTTTGTTATGTTTGTCTAATTGATGTCTAATCGATGTCTAATGATTAACAATATACATATTTTTGTAAATTCCTTATCTCTCAAGCCGTTTATTCCGAACGGAAATATATTTTAAACTTATTTTTTCGGAATCTCTACAAATCATGCAATAAATGCCCGTAAACCTAGTGTTAATTGATATGTACTATAAATCGGCTCGAACAAGATGCATTTCATCAGGACTGCCGTTGTGAAGCGTACATCAAGATATATAAAAATGAAACCTTTCCCCACGAGGATGGTTCTAACTAGGTCTTAAAAAAAATTCAAAACAGAAGTAAAAGTTTCAGCAACAGAAAGACTTCTTTACGATCTCCGTAGTTTAGAGAACATAATGAGCACCACAGCACATTTATACTGGTGTTCAAAATTAAAGGATCACCTAAAAAATCGGCAAATTTTGCTACTTTTAAAACAGCTGTCTCTTTGCGGGAAATGAACGGATTTGGATGATATCGAAATTCTTTCATCTGTGCAGTTAGAAAAAACCAAAAAACAGAGAAAAGAAATGATCCCTTAATTTTTGGTAAAGTTGTTGTCTTTATATATAATTTCAGAACGACTAAATTAAGGGGATAGAAAAAGTGACACTAAAAGATTTTGGCTCGGAAATTCGTCTAAAATTCAAGTTTTATTTGATGACTGACTATAAAATTGTAAAGCTAATCAACATTAATATTTGGAGTTTTTGAAGTTGATTTTAAGTACTCGAATATTGTTGTAAGTTATGACTACAGGATGTGAAAATCTACGGTTAATAGTTCATCACGGCTGCTTTTATATTCAGTAAGAGACTGCCGAAACGCGGTTATAAATATGCTATCATAATCATAATCATTTATAAAATCAAGATAGTTAATGCCAAATTCTAAATTTTTCTTTTTCCCTATCATAATTTTTAAAAAGTACCTAAAATAGGCAACACCGAATGGTAGTCAATTAATTAAATTCTATTTTGAAATGGGATATAGTCCTAACTAAAGAAGCTGAGGAAGATTTGTTGTTGATTTGTCCTACATTTTTTCAGAAATACGGAAAACTACTTTGCTTTTAGCATGTACCCAAGTACATATCGTTCTTAAAATATCATGTTTAGAATTTAGTAATTGGATTGCGAAAATGCACAGATTTAAACTTTGAGTTAGGCGATAGTCTTCCCATTAGAATACTTTGAAAATGATAGAGAAATGAGGTTTCTTAGAAAGCGGTTTTCATTCTACGACACGAAAATGAATCGATTTTTTCATCATATTTACATATATTGCTTTTTGTGCTGAAATAGTTGTTTTAATTAAAATTCATCCAATTCAAATTGGAAAAAAAAAAATCATGAGATTCAACTAGTAAACTTTCTTTAAGAAAAAATATCATTTATCTCAGAAGCTTACCTGAACAGTCTTTTTCCTGCCCTTAATAACATCGGGATCATTAGTCAAACTTCTATCGCATAAAATCCTCATTTTATCCGTGAGCTTATTTTTGAATTTATTTAAATAGATTTCATGGTCTTCAAGGTCTGCATCTATGTGATGATCTGTAGATTTACCTGGAATACTGCAAAAATAAGAAAATAATACCTGTTATAATCAATCAGTGTCAAATATCTATTCAGCTTACATTAGCGTAGTGTAGTTATCCGACGGTAGGCTTAAAGTTAATCGGTCTTTAATTTGACGCAGTCTTTCTTTCGAGTCAGTGCTTTCGCAGGGACTTAATTGACTAGACCATTCCCGAAAAACGGCAATTATCCTGTCCGGAGAAAGTTCTAAGAAGGAATAAAGTCAGCAAGTTACATTATATAAGAAATGGGGAACGGTCGAGACGGACACCTACCGAGCGCTCTGTCAATTTCTTTTTCTAGCTGGGTCATTTTAATAACCTTCAGGTGATCGATGTACTCCCCATGACTCGACGATTTCATTAATTCGCTACAAGTCCTGTCGATTATTCCGAGTATATTGTCATGCGTCTTGTACCACTCGCCAGGTGGTAAGTCCCTTTAAATTTGTAACACATAAATCCCCTCTTAATTCTGCCTTGCTTCAGTTCTAAAGTATTCTAAAAAGTATTTGGCGATTTTCCACTCGAATCAGATTTTGCCCGAGTGAAATTCATTTATTTCCTACTTTGTAGGTTTAAAGGTTAACGTGGTTATCTCCTGTCTGCACTTTGAAATTGCAATTAAATTCAGTCGTTCCAAGCTTTGGAAAACTTTCATGATTTTCCCGTACAAAGGAATTCTTCGCCTTTCAATGGAAAACCTGAATATTCTAGCTTCAACAGAAGATATAGCCTACAGTGTTCCCGTGAATTTCTTGAGAATTGCCTCAATTTGTTGGAGCTTTACCGGTGAAGTTTTCCGAAAGATTTTATAAATTTTCGTAATTAAGCTATTAAATTGCGATTTGTCTATAAGGTAAGTTTAATTAAAAGTAAGGAAAGATTTATGAGAAAAGTCCTAATTAACTTTGTCAACGTGATTTATCAATTTTTGAAGTATATGCCTCTTTCACTTGGATTCAAACACGAAAATATATCTCGAAAAAACTAGAATTCCATTCAGTTTGAGAAAAATGTAGTTACATAAGTATGAATGCATCGGCGAGTTCAGCTAAATGTTTCATTTTTAGCGTAATTAATAAATTTAAGAATAAAACAAAATAATTACAAATTATGGCAGACATCGAAAATAGGTTAATTTAAGGGGGTATTCTAGTGTAGAGGCACGAATTTCGGCCGTTTTTTCAAGTTTCGTAAAAAAAGAACAAAAAATATTTTTAGTATCCATTTTTTTTCTTATTTGCTTATTGATATTTTAAGAATACATAAAAATTAAATGAAAAAAAAAACCAAAAATTCCAGAAGTTATCGGCTGGCAGAGTGGGGGATCCAAAAAAAAGGGGGTGTGACGGCGGTAAAAATTACAATCGTTCTAGTTAACTGAATCAAAAAAATCCAACGGATTCTTAATTAGTAATGTTGTCGCTATCGCAACAACCTCAAAAAAGTAAAAAAAAATAGTTTTTTTTTCACAAAATGGCGGCCGGTTGAAAAAAAATTTTTTTTTTCGATTTTTTCAACAGTTTTAAATTTTTTAAAAATATTAAAAATCAAAATTTTTTTTTGAGGTTGTTACGATAGAGGGATATATAAAGAACGTTCACACCAAATTTCAAGTAAATCGGTTTAGTAGATCTCGAGATATCCTTACCGCCAACTTGAAAAAAGTAGTTTCGAGAAAAACGCGTTTAAAGTTTAGAGTAAAGTTTCAAGCAGTTGCGCTCATACAATTGTACGGTATACTTAAATATTTTTAATCGGCGATCCCTGCTCCATACAAGGGACCTTCCTCCCGTTCAAAATCTTCAATATATAAGTATAAAATACAAAAGAAGTTTCATGGGGGAATTTATCCGCAGGTACTCGGGCCGCGCCTACCGTGTATTGTTCAATTCATTCCGGTCGGACCAGTTTAGTTGTCGCTTCACCAAAATCGCTATAACTCGGTAAATAATTGAAATTTTTAAAAATCCCTTTGCAGGCATATTCTTGAATGTTTAAACTTTATAAATGTGGAAAAAAAAAGTTTTCGATTTTTTCGAATTTCTACACTAGAATACCCCCTTAAGCTACCTCCCTATTCTGGATAAAAGTTAGAGCTCTTAACGTGTGCATTGTCACCTTCCAACACCTAGCGAATGCCAACAGAGTTACTCTCTGTTGGGTACCGGGTTGAAAGAAATAAGGTTGCTGATGAATTAGCTCGAGAAGTTTAATCATCTCGGTTCCAAAGTCCTGAACCCTTCTACAGCATTGGCTGGTCTTCAACCAAGGCTGTGATAAAAGAATGGACCAGGAATCAACAGTCTATACACTGTAAATCTAAGTGTTTTAATTCAAAACATGTTAGCACTTTATTTTAAAACAATCAAGTGATTTTCATTTGATGCACTGTTTAAAATAAAAACAGCATAAGGTTTTTTTTAATTTATTTTTTAAATGTTTCATTTTAAAAAAATGTACTTCGTTTATAAATATTCGCACTTAGTATTTGAATCAGGCAGATATAGGGATGTGCTTTCGATCTGTTGCAAGTGTCTATGGCAGAGATGCCAAACACTTGTCGATCTTTTTGAGCTCGTCTACTTCGGTGGAAGAGATATTTCTCAAGGATTTCGTCAAAGTGTAGCAAAGGCGGGTTTTCTAGCTTTGCCGGCTAGCCGCTCGGCTACAGTATTATATAAAATCTTATATATTAAAAGGCAAAGCCACAAATTGTTATCCTTTTTTAACCTATTTCCCGTGCAGGTATATTAATGAAACATATGTCCAGAGAAAGGTATTTTTTCATAGATGTGCAGAATATTTTATTCAAGTACGTGCATAGGAAAAGGTGTGAAAGTCAGGTAAAGTTTTACCTATACTGACTATTTTTTTTTATTTACATCCGCACTAATAGACTGTGCATGCGCTATCCTTCAAAAGAAACGGGAGGAGAATACATTTTGTTTCGATTCGTTTCGCTTCATATTCTCTTTGCACTCACTGTTCATATACTCAACTGCTTAATAGAGTGAATATAAAACGATTGCACTTGAAACCTTAAAAAGGAGAAGAAAGATAGGATATGAGGAAATATGAGTGCACAGAGAATATGTATATGAGCTCTGCACTCACATTTCCCCATACTCTATTAAACAGTTCTTACCTTCTTCTTTCTTCTGCTTTTGTTATTTGAGCAGTTAAGTGCAAATTTAATAAGTGCTGATTTTTTTCTAATTAAGAAAAATCTACTTTAACTTAAATACAGTAGACGCTGATTATAATTGCGCCAACCGAAAGTGTGCTTTCCAATTTTTCTTTTTATGTGTTTGGTTTGGCGCTTATTATAATTGCGGCAAGTACTTTCCTTTTGGATTTTCTTTTATAAGCCTGTTGTGTTTTTGATTTGATGCGAGAATTTTTTTATTTTAAATAATGTGTTCTATTTTGTTATAAATATGCCTCGATGGCCTACTTTTACCAGTCGAATTGAACGCCGAAGAGAGAAACGAAATCAGATCATTTCGAAATAGAAACAGAAACCTACATATTTGGCTACCACCAAGGGCTAAGGTACCACCTACATAAGATAGGTCTATCAAATAAGACGGAATGTCGTCTGTGTCTTGAAAACGATGAAATTACCATACATATTGTGTGAATGTCATGCTTTAGCATGGATCTTTAGTCGGGAGTTTTTGAACTCGGCTGACCTTCTTGCATTCCTTAAGAGGTGCTTCGGCACAGAAGACCTTTCGATCGCAGTGCCCAACATAAGGGTCAATCAATCGAACAATTAATTATTAACCTCTTGAATGCTATTAAAAATTATCTTAAAATAATTAATATTCCACCGCATCATTCAAAAAAAGGTTAGAAATACGTTGATTTCTTATAATTTATGAATTCTTCTGTAAATGGAGTTCCTTCTTTTGAATTAAAGTGATTTTTTAAAAAATTAAGAGGTTAAGAGTTCTTAATTTTTATGTAGAATTTAAGGATTTTTTAATTTAATTTTTTAATATTTAAGAATATTAGAATATAAAAATTTAAAACGAAATTTTCGAATTTTTTGACGAAACAAATAACTAGAATATAAGCCATTGTTTAATACTATTCTAGTATCGGATATCTATTTAACTCGTATTTCGTTCTCTTAAATTCCAAATTAATATAAATAAATATTTTGTGTAGACACAATTTAATTTTTTTTAAAAAATTGGAAAATAAATCAAAAGATTTCATTCAACAAAATAAAACAAATTATCTCATGTTGAAATTTTGTTAAATGTTTCTTTGCCTATATCTAAGAAGGTTCTAAAAAATGCGCACGTTACAATCAAATAAACGCAATATTGATCCTTATTAAATAAACCCTGCTGCTTTATCTGCAATGCAAACAAATCGAATACATCTTTCGAATATAAAATTCGATATTTATTTTCTCGCATTTTGTTTTTGGTACATACATATATCGGCCGCATAAATTGTCAGTCGGCGAAATACTGTGTAGAAAGATATGTTTAAATAGCAAAAATTTATAGCTCTGACTGAAAACCATATAGTACGTTTTTATCAACATGGAGGTAGCGAAATTCCGAAGAGTGTGAGACGAAATGTAGACGATGTGTGCCCAGGGAAAAATGAATTATTTAAAAAAAAAACATTGAGAGGCAATCAATTTTCCTGATTTTTCTATTCAGTGTCTATAGGATGGCGCTGCTGGCAATTGCGTTCAATTGCTACTTCAAAATCGTTATACGAGGGGAAAATCGCCACTATCACTCCTCTGAATCGGTGCGATTTTTCTCCCCTACCGGTAATCCTCTTTGAGCACATATTCCCCGTCATTTGATGCATCGTACCAGTTGGCGAGCAGCTCCTTCCCGTTATCGTCATCACAATTTTCTAAAATAGCTAAAAACACCTCCCGCTGGATATGCGAGGGAAGACTCATCCGGCCGATGTTCTCCCCCAGGAGCGCCTGAAACGAGCATCAGAGGCTATAAAAAGCTGGTTACCCCACCCCGGTGGGGACTTACAATGAAGAAGGCGCTCTTCGAGACCTGGTGGCACGTCTCAATCTCGAAGAGGTAATCCTTCATGAGATGCGGGTCCGCCCGGAGCATGTCGAAGTCATCTGGTCCGGTGCCGAAGTGCATGTCGACTATTTCGATCTAAATAGAGATAATTTATTACTCGCCCCCAGAGCACCATTTTCGCTCTAAAGAATCAATTACAGGTCATTACACGAAAAATTGCCAAAATTTGGGGCAAATTGTGAAACGACCCACCGATTTTGTTGCAATTTTACATACTAGCATGAGGAAATAATGCGATTTTGTATTATGAGCCTTACAGTTACAAAAATATTTCAAATTAAATTATATATTTCATACCAAGTCAACATGCTTTTGACCCGACCACTTTTAATTTTCAAGTTATGAAGTTTTGAACTTTTTGAACTGAAAAGTTATAGGCATTGGAACTATAACTTTTAAGCGAAAGATGATATCGATTAAAATTCAGTAACCTTTGTTTTGCCTTAAACTTATCATTCCCGCAGTCCATGGTATTAAGAATTAAAATAATGAACCTTAAAATGTGTGACAGAAAAAAAAATTATTCTAAAAAAATTAAATTTAATTATATTTAAAAAAATATTAAAAACTAGTTTTCCATTATCAATTTGCGTCTTTTTGAAAAATTCAAATACAAAAAAATTAACGTGGACAGACATACATATACCTAATAAAAAAAATTTGTTTAAAATATTAATTTCAATCGTACTTAAAAAATAGTGAAAATTGGACCCTGCCCTTGATTTGGGATTAAAAATTTTGTTTTATGTCAAAGAATTTTTAAAAAACAAATCAAAGTTTTCAGTCTTAAAAGGCAAGAATTATCAAACATCTATTGATTAATTTTTTCGAACAATTTGCTTCACAGGCAGAAAAAAACAAACAATTTCTTGATTTTAATTTAGGGTTTGAACAATAAAAATGCAAAAATTCATGACTTTATTTGGTATGGAATACTCCATACGGATAACATTTTCAAGTTTGTCAATTTAAACAAAATAAGTTGTTAAAAGACCACGCGATACATATTGCTGAAGCTCTATACATTTTAAAACATTTTCGTTGTACAATATTAACTGCCCAAAATAGTTAATTCCAAATTTTATTTTTATGCAGACCACAATAGCATTATTCAGGTTAGAACGCAGCAACCGACGAACTTAAACAGGTTTAAACATTTATAAGCTATTTTAATCGAATTTAGTAAAACGTATTGAAAACTTACTATTTCATCCGCTCGACCCGTTTTTAAGAAACAGTATATTAATATTTGCTATTTAAATGTTTACAAAATTACTCAAAAAAATATTGAGCAAAACAATACACATGCGAAAATGTTAATTTATATTTAAATTGTCAAAAAGGAGAAATTTTGTTATATGTTGCACATGTAGATTCTAAGCCAATCAAGAAATGTTTAGTAAACAATTTCCATAATCAAAATAATAAAAATCAAATAAACTACTTTTCGTTGTTCAACAAGCTTTATTATATGACGTACTAACAAATGGAGTTATATTAAGGATAGTATGAAAAATATTAATAAATAAAAGGGTAAGTTTTCCTGTAGAATAACGATAATATCCTTTATTTCTGAATACCTTTAAAGTATTTTGAGTTGTTGCTAAAGAAATATCATTTTTGTAAAAAATTCGCATAAGTGCAAAGGATTTTAAACCGGAACTCTAAAGAATAAGGTTAGAAAAAACATGATATAATAAATAAAGTCGAATTTTTTCCACATATAAGCACAAACAAATTTGGTGATTTAGACTTTAAACTGTAAAGAATTATCAATGAGCAAATATCTTCTAATAATATCATATAAAAATGTTCCACTTTCCCTTTTCTTTACTTGTGCAAGTATTCTCGAAAAGATTAGTTCAACACGGTAGACAACAATATTGAAACTATACTTAAACCAAGCGTCAATTTGCTTTTGAGTGTTAAGCATTGATCAATCTTGAACAACAATTTTTTCTTGACGTTATTTCATTCACTTGTTTCGATTTTAATTTGCTTAACGTCAACTCAGATTTTCCGGGTTTCGTATCTCCAAAGGAAAAACCCTTATAACATCATTCACGTCTCTGCCCATCTGTCTATCTGTCACAGCCGATTTGAAACGATGCGATCTGGAAATATGGCATAGCAATACATCTAAGTAACCCACATATTTTGCACTAGTTAACACTTCAAAATATTTTTGTAGGTTCAATTAGGTTCACGATTTTTTTATTTTTTTTTATTTTGTATATCATGTATACATAGTCGTGCCATAAGTTCTGTCTCCCTCCCCTCCACTAAAAGGGTCACGACGCATCTCGATTACCTGTCGCGAATTAGCTTAAATACTTCCCGCTTTGTTAAAAAAATATCATTTTGTCATTGGATTTCGAACGAGCAACATGGAGTGGGGCATTAAAGAGAACAGGATCGCCGTTATTGCACTATTTAAGTGCAACAAGTCAGCAAAGGAGATATTTGAGTTTCTTCAGCCACTACAAATTACAATAAAATTTGTGCATCGTACTATCAAACGATACCGTGAGACTTCCTCTGTCGATGACAGGTCCAGGAGCGGGAGGCCTCGTACGTCTCGTACACCAGCAGCAGTAGAAGCGGTGCGTCACCGCATACTGAGAAATCCGCTCCGAAAACAAAAGGTGATAGCACGGGAGATGAAAATACCCAAAAGGACGATGTCTCGTATTATCAAGGAAGACCTTAAGCTTAGTGCTTATCGACGGTCAACAGGGCAGCGGCTTACGGACAAGCTTCGTGCGATACGAGAGATGCGATCTAAAAGTCTCTTGAAGAAGTACGCGGGAAAAAATACCAACAAATACTTTTTTCAGACGAAAAACTTTTTACTATTGAAGAGAAGTTTAACCGACAGAATGACAGAGTGTACGCGCATAGCTCTAAGGAAGCGGCTGAGAAGATACCCAAGGTAGAGCGTGGCCATCATCCCGCCCCAGTCATGGTTTGGTGGGGAGTTGGCTATTACGGTGCTACGGAGCTGCATTTTTGTGAGCAAGGCGTGAAAACGAAGGCAAAGAACTATCAAAGTGACATCCTGGAGAAGATGGTGAAGCCGCTCAACACAACGATATACCATGGTCAGCATTGGGTGTTTCAGTAAGACTCAGCACCAGCTCATAAAGCCAAGACAACGCAAATCTGGTTAAAATTGAATGTTCCTGACTTCATTTCTGCTGAAGATTGGCCTTCTGGTAGTCCAGACCTAAATCCTTTGGACTACCGCTTATGGAATATTTTAGAGGAGAAGGCCTGCTCTATTCAACATCGAAACATTGAGTCATTAAAAGCAAGTTTGATGAAAGCAGCGAAGGAAATATCACTAGATGTCTTGCGTACTGCGATTGATGAATGGCCGAAACGTTTAAAAAAATGTGTAGCTGCAAAGGGTGGGCATTTCGAATAATCGTCTGCATTACTGTAAATTAGAATAAGTATATTACTAAACATAATAAATAAAATTTAATTATTTTTTTCTTATATGAGCTTTTTTTGATTTTTCCTTTGGGACAGAACTTATGGCACGACTATGTATATATTTTGTATATCATTTTAAAGGGCTTGTTATGTTGAGTACATTCTTATACAAATTCTGAAAAATATGCGAAAATATTAACTAAAAGTTTAATTACTTAAGGGAACGTTCAAGTATTACGTAACGCAGTTTGGGGGGGGGGGGGGGGGGGGAGATTTGCATCATAACCTGTTCTTGCCCTATAAAAGCTCTCATGCTAACTTGTCAGCACAACAGTGCCAAAAAAATGCCAACGAAATTTGCAAAACTGCTAAAGAAAAACTAACAAATGAAGAAAAGTTTGTAGAACATATAAGTGATGTTATACAAGAGTTTAAGGTTAAGGCCACGAAGCTTAGTTATTTTACACAGGTAAGTTTACTGCTAACTGAGTGGCTGGCAAACCCATGGACAGAGGAGCAGTAATCGCAATTAAATTGTTTTTTTAAATACCTTATTATTTCATTTATATGGCTAAATAAATAACATATAACTTTAAAATCTCTTTTTTTATTTATTATTATCACAAACGCGATCAAAACAATAACAAAGGTATTTTAGCGCGTTTCCGGTACTTTGCGCAACATAATATATAATTGTGACTTTTAGGTAAAAATGGTCATTTAGATGTTACGTAACATTTAGGGAGGGGGAGGGGGGGTACAGAAAAACGTTACGATGCGTTTCATGGGGGGGAGGGAGGGTCTAAAATCTACAAAAAATGCGTTACGTAATACTTGAACGCTCCCTAAGCTGCGATTTTCAATTTCACGATTTTGTTTAATGGGTAGTATAATGACTTACTGGAATTGCAACTTGTGGCTAAAACTGCAGATTCAAAGTCAATAATTCCAAAAAGCCCTATGTACTCAATTCCATGAATTATTTGAAAGCTTAAAAATTTCTTTTGCCATATTAGACCCGCTAATCTTTACTTTCGAACGAGTGACCGTAAAATTCGGCTGTTGTCTAGACCTCGATTTTGAAGCCAAAATGTGTGCTAAATGAAAGTTTACGACGAAATACTACTCATGGAGAAGATTCAAGTTGAGTTCATGCCTCAGTTGATAAGAGAGGTCAAAGTAGCGATATTAGAACAGTTTAACACTTTACCACCAGGCGACCGTTTCAAAGCCGCTTAGATTTTACGAAAGGTTTAACGATGTGCGATGTGATAACCTAGAAAAAGTATAGAGAAATTCGAGTAAAAATTATTGTTTTGTACTGTAATCCTGCAGCATTTTTCCATCACGAGAAAAAATAATTTTTGTACATAGTCGTGCCATAAGTTCTGTCTCCCTCCCCTCCACTAAAAGGCTCACGACGCATCCCGATTACCTGTCGCGAATTAGCTTAAATACTTCCCGCTTTGTTAAAAAAATATCATTTTGTCATTGGATTTCGAAGGAGCAACATGGAGTGGGGCATTAAAGAGAACAGGATCGCCGTTATTGCACTATTTAAGTGCAACAAGCCAGCAAAGGAGATATTTGAGCTTCTTCAGCCACTACAAATTACAATAAAATTTGTGCATCGTACTATCAAACGATACCGTGAGACTTCCTCTGTCGATGACAGGTCCAGGAGCGGGAGGCCTCGTACGTCTCGTACACCAGCAGCAGTAGAAGCGATGCGTCACCGCATACTGAGAAATCCGCTCCGGAAACAAAAGGTGATGGCACGGGAGATGAAAATACCCAAAAGGACGATGTCTCGTATTATCAAGGAAGAGCTTAAGCTTAGTGCTTATCGACGGTCAACAGGGCAGCGGCTTACGGACAAGCTTCGTGCGATACGAGAGATGCGATCTAAAAGTCTCTTGAAGAAGTACGCGGGAAAAAAATACCAACAAATACTTTTTTCAGACGAAAAACTTTTTACTATTGAAGAGAAGTTTAACCGACAGAATGACAGAGTGTACGCGCATAGCTCTAAGGAAGCGGCTGAGAAGATACCCAAGGTAGAGCGTAGCCATCATCCCGCCTCAGTCATGGTTTGGTGGGGAGTTGGCTATTACGGTGCTACGGAGCTGCATTTTTGTGAGCAAGGCGTGAAAACGAAGGCAAAGAACTATCAAAGTGACATCCTGGAGAAGATGGTGAAGCCGCTCAACACAACGATGTACCATGGTCAGCATTGGGTGTTTCAGCAAGACTCAGCACCAGCTCATAAAGACAAGAAAACGCAAATCTGGTTAAAATCGAATGTTCCTGACTTCATTTCTGATGAAGATTGGCCTTCCGGTAGCCCAGACCTAAATCCTTTGGACTACCGCTTATGGAATATTTTAGAGGAGAAAGCCTGCTCTATTCAACATCGAAACATTGAGTCATTAAAAGCAAGTTTGATGAAAGCAGCGAAGGAAATATCACTAGATGTGTTGCGTACTGCGATTGATGAATGGCCGAAACGTTTAAAAAAATGTGTAGCTGCAAAGGGTGGGCATTTCGAATAATTGTCTGCATTACTGTAAATTAGAATAAGTATATTACTAAACATAATAAATAAAATTTAATTATTTTTTTCTTATATGAGCTTTTTTTCATTTTTCCTTTGGGACAGAACTTATGGCACGACTATGTATATATAAAATTTCAGAAATGTTCGTTACTTTTTGATGAAAATTCAAAGCAAAAGTTATTCTTCTATTCTAATAAAAATTAATTTAGAAATAGTAAAATTTATAATAATAAGGCCCGATTCAGAAAGTTTCGTTCACTTTATAAAATTAAATCCTCGGTTTATATGTCTTCAGAATACAAATCGGTTTAATTCATTATATTAACATACATGTTAAAATTTAAAAAAATACAAAAATATTAAACACTTATCCTTTTCCTGGAAAATAGTCATGTTTTTTTCTTAATGGGTGCCATTATTTTTTGCACAGTCTCTGATGTCACTTTTTTCTAGCTGCGGTCCACAACCTTTTAAATTCTTGTAGGTTTTTGACTACTTTTCCTTCTTTCCTCAATATTGCATATACTAAAGCCCAATATCTTTCAAGTGGGCGAAGTTCAGGGACATTTGGAGGATTGATGTCCGATGATATTTAAATTACGATTCGTCATCCATCACCAAACAAAAATTTTGTTTCGCAGTAAACAGTTTATAAAGTTCTTTGGCTCGAGTTATAGCTGTATTTTGCTGCTTTACCGTTCTTTTTGGAGTCTTTTGTTTTTTAAATGTCTTTATTTGATTCCGAACCTTAATTCGATGAACAGCTGTTTGGCTAGTTTTACATTTTTTGGCAACATCTCGTTCAGATATGGACTTGTTTATCGATGGCGACTAACACTTTTCTTTCTAAATTCTTGTTTGCAGTTCCTTTCGGCCTTCCACTTTTTGGTTTTTCCTTAATTGTTTACTCTTCACTGAATCTAATAATAATAATAGTTCTTTTTACTGTCGGACGACTTGTTTTGGCCTTCTTAGCGATCCTTGAAATACTCTCTTCAGGAATTTCCATATAAATGCGCAAAACCGATTGACACACTTGTTCGCGTTGAGAGCTCGTGCTGAAAACTGACTCAGCCAAATTAAGAATTTACAATTAATTTTAATACTACAGGAGTATATTCTCTAATGCATGTGCTTGGTGGGGTTATTTGTTCCGTATTGTTCTAATAGCAGCATCGGGAAAAGTGAACAAAACTTTCTGAATCGGGCCTTACAATCTAAATTTTAACAGTGAAATAGTAAAAATTGATGTGAGCACTACGAAAGTTACAGTGCTAGAACTGTAAAAATTATAGTACCAGAACTGTAAAAATTACAGGGCTAGAACTGTAAAAATTACAATGTCAGATCTGTAAAAATCACGCTGCCAGAAATATACGAATGATATCATGCAAAATCAATTCTTATAATAGTAAAAAAACACAAATTAATGGAAAAACTACATACTTCTATTATATTATAAATAAAAATTAAGAAATAAATATAAAAACTTACTAAGAAAAATACGTCTGTTTTCAAGTTATCTGTTGCACTACTGCGTCTCTAAAAACACGTTTGAACATGAATCATGTACGACCTAACGATACAATATACGTATACCAACGTTTAATATACGTATTCATGCATTGTATATATACACATGCAAATGTAATCAAAATATACGCTACGTCTTCCGAAATCTTCCGAGTTTGCCCGAATGAACTTTTCGGCATAGGGAAAATTAATGAGCCAGAACTGTAAAAATTTCAGTGTCGTATTGTAGAAATTATAGAGTATATGGAGTGATCCGTGTCAACCGTGCCACCCGCTAATACAAAAATTTAGTGGATAAAAAAAATCATGTGATGGCTTAAAAAATTCGTTGAGATGAGCTCTTTCGAAATGCGTGTGGCGCTTTTTAATTTTCAAAATGGCGGCTGCAATATGGCGGCTATTATCCACGAATTTTCACGACCTTCTGAAAGAAGTGTTACTGAAAAAGGATCGATAATGGCGAAAATTCAGGTATGCGACAAAAAATGTTTGTCTGGTAGAGAGTTATCAAATTCCATAAGATCCTGCTGAATTTTCAAAATGGCGACTTCAAAATGGCGTCGTTATCGGCGAAATAGCAAAATGTTTGGCTTAAACCTGCTGTAAACCTCATTTGATGGTATTTAAGCTAGTGCTATTCAACTAAAAACGTTGGTACGGAAGTTCTCTACCAAATACTATGTGCTCAATACACACATTTTAAAATAGTGACTTAAAAACGGCGCCTATATCAGCGAAATAGCTCGCAATTTTTATATTTCACTTCATCGGGCGGCAATAAAAATCGTTTTTTTTTGCTTTATCTGGCGGCGGGCCACCAGTGGTGAACGTGTTAATCTATGGAATTAAAATAAAAATCTCTTCAAACTGACTATAAATTTTTTGTCAAAATAATAATATTTGGCTTAATCTTTGGAATTAAAACAAATTTTTTCCAAATTAACCATTATAATTATAGGTAAAAACATTTTAAAAAATACTCAAATTATTAGAATTGAAATAAAAATCACATAATTATACATACAAATAAAAGATAGTTTTGAATAAAAATAGTAATTATTAAATAAATTATCATGCTGACCACTCGGCGTAAATATTTAAAAAAAAAACTACCACCATGATAGATGCGCTAATCCTTATAAAATCAAAAGTCACTTGGGGAAAAAATTTAAAATGTTTGTCTAACAAAACTTGGAAAAATTTCCAGATTGTTCCAAATCAATGAAAATATTATTTAATTGTAGGAATTTGTTTTATAATAATGACAAAATGAAAGAGCGCAATAGTATGGACAATATTAGTTCTGATAATGAAGATGTTCAGTCTGAAATTAATTCAGATATATTTCGAAATAAAAAAAAAAAAAACAATTCGCGAGAGGACAAGTTAGAGAATTTATTGGATGAGATAAAAGGAAAATTTAAAAGCTTACCACCAAATGATCCTTTGCGTGTGACGATTTTTACAATAGCACCCGATTGTTGGTCTGTTCGTAAAATTTCTGAGGAATTTGGAGCTTCAAAAAGACAGGCTAATAAGGCAAAGAAATTAAAAAATACTAAAATTGATGCCAATTTCAAAATCTGGTAAAACATTACCCTCAGAAACGATTGAGAAAGTAATCCAGTTTTATGAATTGGATGAAAATAGTAGAATTATGGCAAGTACGAGTGATACTATTACTGTAAAAACAGATGGTATAAAGCAGAAAGTAGTAATTGTGACACAAAATACAATTTTTAAAGCTGTTGATATACTGTTTGATGCCATCAAGTGGCGTTGGCAGTGGATTTAAGCCTGAAATCGTGTTATTTCACCGATATCGGCGCCATTTTTAAGTTGCCATTTTGAAAATTTAAAAAGAGCACATCGCATTTGTAGATGTATTATTACACAACGAACATTTTTAGTGATGCGACACAAGCGATCAAATAGCGTTTTCAACAGATTTTGGCCTAAAACGTATTAATCCGCTGGTACAGGCGCCATTTTTAAAACTTGTAAGGCGCACATAATATTGCGTAGTGCACTTATTTACGAACATTTTTAGTTGAATAGCACGAACTTAGCCGCCATTAAATGGCGTTGCCAGCAGATCTTTACCTAAAATCGAGTTATTTCGCTGATATAGGCGCCATTTTGAAGTCACCATTTTAAAATGTGTGTAGTGAGCACATAGTATTTGGTCGAGTACTTCCGTACTAACGTTTTCAGTTGAATAGCACCAAAGAACATATAACATAAAGAACTCTTATCGGGCTCACAACTTAGTCGAAATATCCTCAGCTCGTCTGGATGCGAAGGGAAAACATGAGGGGCAAGCGAGCGAAACATCAGCACAGAATCGAAGAAAATTTTGTAGACCACCGTTCGTGTGGGCATGTAGGTAGCGCAAATGAATTGCTTCTCGAGCCGCCGCACTCTGTTGTGCTGCAATTCTCTGCCTGATGGTATGATTGAATTTTTGGAAAAGAAATTAGGGGCTGAGTACAGCTTAGAAAGAATTATTGATTGTGATGGGAAATTCAACTTTATATAAAATAATTAAACTAGTATGTGTTAGGGTACTTAGAAAACATTAGGAGTAGCGGCTAAAGGTGGTGTGGAATATTATTTTTAAATTTGCTCTGTAAATCTGTAAACAGCAAATTTTAAATATTCCTAAAAAGAACTCAAACCTAGTCAATAATACTTCTTAAAACAATTGATTTTTATTAAATATTTAATGTTCCTTAGAAAACCCTTCAAAGTTAGAAATTTGGAAGTAAATAAAAATATATAAATTGATATTAAAAATTAACAAAAAGCGAGCAATGCGGAATGTTTTCTAAATATTTTTGTTTACGCTGGTCTTTTGGA
The DNA here is from genome assembly GCA_949715965.1 of Dysmachus trigonus. NCBI lineage: Eukaryota > Metazoa > Arthropoda > Insecta > Diptera > Asilidae > Dysmachus > Dysmachus trigonus. The sequence goes on along the minus strand of OX454319.1, from coordinate 49,146,498 downwards.
ATCAACACTTTGCGGACTTCCTGTAACAATTTAAGTAAAATTCAAAGGGGATTATATTCTATAGGCTTAATACTAGACTATAGACCTAAAGAAGTTGGTTATGTTTTTTTATACAGAGGTAGATGGACCCAAAAATGTGGCTTTTTTTTGCAGAAATATGCAAATGCAAATACAAAGAATTAAATTTTTTTCAGGACTATCGTCTAGTTTTAAGCTTTATAAATAGAATCCCGTTTAAATTTTTACTTAGACCGTTACATGAAGTCCGAAAAGTGTCCCACCGATTAAAAGGTGTTTTTTGGAAGACAGCTACAGCTGTCAAGAACCACTAAAAGTGATAAATTTTTTTTAATATAATCTTGATAATGTCCAGAAGAAATTATTTGAATAAATATAATAGTCTTTTCACAAGAAAATTTTGAACAAGTGTGTTTTTTTTTTAATTCTCAAAGAGAGGGTCCCCTTAATCAAAGCATATCTCTTGCTGCGATATTTTCAACTTGTCAAAATATTTAGTTTTCTGTTTGCCTTCTTTTCAGCTTTTTTTACGGCCCATGAACAATGCTTTATCAATAAAACATCAATGAAACAAGTATCATAAATTCAAGAAGTTGGATTCTATGTTCATAACAGGAATTAAGCGTATTAAACCAATCTTGTGTCAAAGTCTTGCTATTTCTGACGTAGGGGAAGCCCGGGCAAGACGAATATGTTAAAGGAAAGACTAAAAAAAACACACAAATTTCTAATCAACAACAGTCTTTTTATTATTAATTTGTACTTAAGTTAATCGTCTTTGGAAAACGCAAGTAAAAACTTTGAAACTTAAACAACTTCTACATAAATTTTTGATTGCAAAAAAAAGTGCCTATTATCCGTTTTGCCCGACCCCCCCGGGTAAAACGGATACACCCCCAGGGCAAAAAGGATAAGTAAGCAATTGGTGTTTTAATCATCGCACTCATCACAGTAGTAGCTGCCTGCCCCTAAATAAGAAGTACAGTTCTCGTGTGCCCACTTCTTGCATTGGTTGCACTTTATCCAATCTTCCATAGGCGGATAAATATATTCTTCTGAGCACACTAAACAAAAATATCTTGTTTCATCCTTCCGATTTTTATTGTTTGACTTCCTTGTTGTTTAATGTTTACTAGAACCGGCCAAGTTGGATTTATTAGTCTCTTTGCATGTAGATTTGTCAGGACCTGCCAACTTAGATAATTTTGTTTTCTTATGTGCAGTTTATAGCTATCCGTTTTGCCCATATCCGTCTTGCCCAAAGCACTAATATTCAAAAGTTGTATTAGCCTGCTGTAAAATTTCAACCGACGAATGAAAAGTTACAAACACAGATTAAAGTTCAAAAAACACGCAATCGATTAAACAGAGTCTGTTCCTTAACACTTAATACATAATACAAAAAATCAATGCACATACCTTGCCAAAAATCGTAAGAAGACAGCAAAAAACTTTTATTTGTATTTTTACAACAAGTGCACGCATCTATTGTTTTGGTTGAATTGTCATGGCGCGGCTGAGTTGCTGTTTTACCGACCCGAGCTCGTCCAGTAGCGCCATCTATTGTAGGTTTTTAATAATAGCGAGTATCCGTCTTACCCACACTATGCATCTTGCCCGGGCTTCCCCTATATTAAAAAATTTCCTCAAAGACAGTTATGTGTATTTTGCACACATTAAAAAATTCATTTGATGGAGCATAAAGATTACCAAAATCTGAAATTGATGGATTATAATTTTTTGCAAATATGAATACCTTCCTCTGAAGGACAAGTTAAAACTTCGTCTTTTTTCCGTACTATTTCTTCACAACTTTCACTTTTTATTTTTAAAAGCACTTTAAAATCTAAATACTATGTAACCTAAAAAATATCTCATAGAAAGAAGCTCAATTCCAAACTTTTCAGACCCAAAAATGTCTTCTATCATACGGTCAGCATATTCAGTCTCCAATAATCTACATTTCAAACCCGATTTTTGACTCATTTTAGCATATAAGATAGCAAAAAATAAACAAAAATAATCAATCTTTCACAGAATAATTTCAGTATTTAATTAAAAAATAAACAGAAACTTCTTAAGCAAGAATGTTATTCAATATTTTAGAGTAATTATATATAAATTCAGTATGTATCTTAACGTAATAAGTAACATATTTAAATGTTTATATAAATCAAATTAGCATCCAACATTCCACGAACAGTTTTTTATCGAAATCTAAAAGAGAAATAATTCCGACAAACAGCCACGCACGCACCGGTAACAGCCAAAGGCAAGGCACATGGGCAAAAGCTCTTGCCAAACGAAACGATGTTCTGAGCTGCCGCGAGAAATGAAATGTAGGCGACTGTAGGGTTCTGCTGGCAGAACCCTAGAACAAAATTTTCAGCTCAGCTTGTTTGTTCCTAGTGCGAGTTCTTTATGTTATACGTTCTTTGATAGCACGAGCTTAAATCAAATGAGGTTTGCAGCAGGTTTAAGTCAAACATTTTGCTATTTCGCCGATAACGACGCCATTTTGAAAATTCAGAAGAATCCTATGGAACTTGATAACTCTCTACCAGACAAACATTTTTTGTCGCATACCTGAATTTTCGCCATCATCAATCCTTTTTCAGTAACACTTCTTTCAGAAGGTCGTGAAAATTCGTGGATAATAGCCGCCATATTGCAGCCGCCATTTTGAAAATTAAAAAGCACCACACGCCTTTCGAAAGAGCTCATCTCAACGAATTTTTTAGCCATCACATGATTTTTTTTACCCACTCAATTTTTGTACTAGCGGGTGGCACGGTTGACACGGATCACTCCATATATTTTTTTTCGTAATTTTTCTCAAATATCTCGATAAAAATTCCTAGCACCTAAAAATTCACAGTTCTAACTGTAAAAATTCCTAGATAGATTGTAAAAATTCTTAGACCGACTGTTAAATAACAAATTTTAACCATTACTTTTTAATATTCTTTCGCATACAAATCTCTAAAAAGAGATAATGCTGCACGGTTACTGTGGTAGAACAGTAATTTTTCCTCTATATTTTTCTCCGTGTACTATCGATTGTTATGCAAAATAGTCAGATCTTTCAGAATCTGAACTCAGTTTTGTAATATTTTCAGACCCAAATTAAATATGGATGCGTAAAAAAGGCCATTTTTGATGTACTATCGTATATCGGAACAACTCATTATTTCTTTATGTTTAATTGAAAAATGAGAATTATAAAGAAAATATCTTACCAAAAATGAGTAACAAATCAATAATGAGTATTATATGATAAATTATATTGATCTGGCGGAAGTTTTCTGAATTTGGCCATTTTTTGAAAAATCTAAAAATGTCCTGAAAAATTCTCAAATATTCTCTGGCTAATTATAAGTATTTTTTTTGTTCCATAAATTTTTTTTTTGTTGATCCTTTTCGAATAAAAAATTGTGAAGTTTTTTATTAGATTGCTTTACAAAAATGGCTATTTTGCAAAAACTAAAACCAAATCATGATTTGAGCAAGTTTAGACATTTAGAACACGATTTCTGGTAGTTATATGATCATTCAATATAGCAGTAACAACAAAATAATCGACTTTGAAAAAAAAGACCAAAACAATCAGATTTTTTTTTTTTTTTTTTTTTTTAAGACCCAACAACAATAGAGCTTTTGAAATTTTATGCAAAATAAATGCCGGATTCTGCAAGATCATCACAAAAAACTCAATATATACGAATTTGGAAGAAAGTCGCCCCAATTCGAATTGAACTTGCGTGCACAATTTCTTCGATTTGCGCATTAATGGGTTAAGTTTTTTGTAAAATGTTCATCAATCCATCCGGAAAAATGGTTTGATATATCGATTCGAAAATTAACAGGGTTATTTAGGGTACATTAAGCTGGAAAACCTGAAAACATTAGTCTTTCCATCAATATTTGTAAATAAGCGGCAGGTTTTCTTAAAAAAACCGCAAAAAGTCATTTTTTTTTCAGTTTGTTCTAATTACAATGTGAAGAAAAAATTTGTTTTCTACTTAAAAACCGTAGTAAATTCTTGTAGAGAATTAATTTCGAACCCATTTTTAAATTTACTGTGTGGTCAGTAGCTGCGGAGATATCGACGATCAAAGACAAAACGATGCTTTTTCATAAAAAGTCGGATATCTCAGCGAAAAATTGACGTAGAGAGAATTTAAAAAAAAAAAAAAATTAAAGCTGATTAAATAAGCTAACTAACCTTTGCAAGTTTAACTGGAAATAGTTCTTCCAACCCTATGGAATGGACCAAAAATAAAATTTGAAAGTGCTTGCGTTATTTCTTATTATCGCGCGAAAACCGTAGCTCAAAAAAATAGTTGTCCAAAAGGTTTTAGGACTAGAGACTTCAAGCTTCAAAGTGCATTTGATTTCATCTCGAGACGACAATTTTCCACTAAGATACAGCTGTTCAAAAATGGCAAAATTTTCAAAACAATTTTTGCTCCTCTAATTTTTCGGAGTAGTGTTAGAACTCTGAGATTTAAATAACATAGGTACTCCATACCAACAATATATAGGTATCGTACAATATATTTTTGGTCAGCGCCATCATCTTGCTTCTACCACTTTTAATTGCTTGTTGCATAGAGTGAAGTATAAATCGTATTTTTTAACTCAAATATTAAAAAGTTGTTAGTGCAGATACATCCCCTTGCGCTCTTGCGAAATATGAATTTCCGGAAACATTCGCTATCTTGGCGCCGCAATATCAATATAATTTATAATACTCATTATTGATCTGTTACTCATTTTTGTAAGATATTTTAGTTACAATTCTCATTTTTTAATGAAAAATAAAAAAAATAGTACATGAAAAACGGCGATTTTTAGGCGTCCATATTTAATTTGGGTCTGAAAATATTAAAAAATTGAGTTGAGATTCTGAAAGATCTGACCATTTCACATTAAAACCGATAGTAGTAATAGACACATCGTTAGACTTTTCTTAAAATCCAAGCGACTTTGAAGCGGTCGCATAAAGTGTTAAACTGTTCTATTATCCCTACTTTGACTCCTCATATCTCAGAACTGAGACATGAACTCAACTTGAATCTTCTCCATGAGTAGTATTTCGTCGTAAACTTTCATTTAGCACACATTTTGGCTTCACAATCGAGGTCCAGACAACAGCCGAATTTTGACTCGTTTTTGCGGCCTTTCTTTCAATAGTAACTGCTTTAGATTCTAAGTATTATTTAGATTTAATTTTAACATTAATATTCAATTATTTCGAAATAATACTAATTTTGATAATTCTTATATATTGTATTCAGTTTATCAAAAATATTTGCATTCAATATTTTTGGAATTTTTTGGTTTTTCAAAAGCTTAAACTTTCTATTTGAAAACAGATGACTAATAATTGCTCTAGAGAAATTTGTTCAAATCGTTCACTTGTGTATTGAAACCCGTTGACCAATCATTTTCATTTTAGAATGTGCGATATTACTCGTACGTAAGTAGTAATTGAATAACCGATTTGTTGGTGTAGCATAAGTAAAACGCAAGTTAGGAATTTTTAAAGACCCCTACAGATATAAATATTTCATACTTTTTTAGAACTTTAATTGGAAATGAGAAAATATTCGCATTAAAACAATTCTCATATTTCTTTTCTCGTGCTCATTTGAGTTACAACAAAATCGATGAGGCTTGATTCACAACCTGGGGCGAATTTTCGTTAAATAACTCTCACCTCAACCTGCCGGTCGTCGTAGAGGGCCTGAAGTTCGGGTCCCACCAGCTCCAGCAGCATCCGGCGCTCCTCTTTGAACTCTGAGGATATTTGTAAATATATATTTAAGCAGGAGGGACCGCTGGGCTGTGGCCGGAAGGATTAATTAGCGATTGATTAACTACTTACCATCTTTGTGAGCCGACACGTAAACTTTGATGATTAATGGCTTCGGCAGCCGGGTCGCTTCGCTGATGACACCCCGGAGCGCGCCCAGCACACCCTCCTCTACGGGGACAGCCATCTGGTGGTTCGGTCGTCGGGGGAGGAGCCACCTCTATTTGGACATCTTGAAAGCCTCCTTGGATACGAGTCAATTGCCTGCAACTAGTACAGAAAGAACATAAATTACTTAATTGAATATAAATAAACCAGTGTGTCCAATTTAGGGTAGTTACGGAGATTTTCAAAAACTATTGGGTTGGAACGAAAGTAATGAGACAATCTAGAAAACTCTACTCATGTTGTTTTTCTAATCAATTGTTTTCGACCATATTCTAGTATGTTATAGAACATTCTAGGTGATTCAGTCCTAGGGGTATATAAAAGCGGACGCTCGATTAATTCAGCCAGTTTGAAGAAAAATGGATGAGCGACAAGTTCGAACTCTATACCTTTACGAGTATTTGTTATGCCATAGTGCGCGAGCTGCGGCAGACAACATCAACACTGTATTTGGCTCAGATACTACAAGTCACGCAACAGTGTCTCGTTGGTTCAAACGCTTCAGTACAGGAGACCGAAGCCTCGAAAGTCAGCCTCGCTCGGGACGACCACCAGCTTTCGACAATGATGATTTGCGCCGTGAACTGCAACAGAAGCCGGATGCAAGCACTCGTGAATTAGCGACAAAACTCTACTGCAGCCATCACGCTATAGAACATCACCTGCACGAGCTCGGATATAGGAGAGTTTTATCCCGATGGACACCTCATGCCCTCACAGACGCCATTCGTGCTGCTCGGGTCGCCGTCTGCCAATCGCTACTACTTCGACCGCGCCGGAAGGAGTTTTTGGAGGATTTGGTCACAGGGGACGAGTCGTGAGTTCTCTACGAAAACAATAAGCGCCGTGCCTTCTGGCTGCCCCGAAAGGAAGACCCACCAACTCAACCAAAGCAATATCAAAACCGCGGCGAAAAAGTTCTATTGTGCTGCTTTTGGGATTCTCAGGGCATGCTGTTTTATGAATTATTACATAATGAAACAGTTTATGCTAACACATATGCGGCGCAGCTCGATAAACTAGCCACAGCTGTCAAAGAAAAAAGACGAAGAAGAGCCAATGTCATTTTACTTCATGACAACGCTGGCCCGCACACTGCATCCACCACCCGCCAACAACTGCAGGGCTTAGGCTGGGAGACGGTACCTCATACACCATATTCCCCAGACATTGCCCCTTCAGACTATCATTTATTCAGAGCCATGAAAAATGATTTGCGTGATAAACGCTTTAACACTTTTAATGAAGTTCAAACCTACGTAGCCACCTTCTTCAACTCACGGCCCGCTAGTTCTGGGCAACAGGCATCCAGTCCTTGCCTATACGTTGGCAAGAAGTCATAGATGCTCACGGCGAGTATTTGATTGACTAAATGTATAGTAAAATAAAAATGTTAGAATTTAAAATGTAAAAACAAACTGTCTCATTTCTTTCGTGCCAACCCGATACTAGTTAATACATATTAAATTGTTAGAAGGTCCCTTTTATAAATGTACGTTGAGTGACGTACGCCCTATTGAATTTATAACGACGTTACATAGATCATGTCACGGAGGATCCTGTTTGTAGCATAAAGGTTCAATTCTCACCAGAAACCCTGATCACAAAAAGTGGTATCACAATCTACAGGGTGACAAATGGGAAGTCGCCTAAAGTATACCTATGACTTTGTCCCCATTGTTATATACTTGAAAAAAAATACGCGTACTTTAAAATGAGTAACCTTACAAACGAAGAAAAATCGAATACTTTTATTCTAGAGGTAAAAACTATACTGGCCTTCATACCAAGTTTGGAAGTAAAAATGTATCCAGCCAAAGCACTCTCAGAAGGTGAGAATTAAAAAAAATTATCTGATTTCATCCTTTAACCGCATTTATTAATAATATTTTTAAGTATTTATTTAAATAGTTATCCCCTGGCCACATTTTGTCAATTTTTTTAAAATCTCAGTAAGTATCTGTCAAAAAAGCTGATTCAACTGGAACTAATTTCAAATTAAAAAGATATCATTACTGAATTTATATGTATTTGTTTTTTCCTGAACTCATTTTAAAATTATGAATGATTAGTTTAGGCAGCTTTCCATTTGTCACCCTGTATAATGGCCTTAGTGTGCCTTCCGATAGTCACATCAATCTAACATATAGTCTACCATCTAGCTCATATGGCATTATGTCCCTTGACTTAAATACATATGAACAAATTTTAAAATCTTGAAGAAAATGGATTAATAAAAGCGTTGTAAAAATCATGTCTTTTTTTCCTTGAATATCTGAAGAAATAGATATGTGTATAATTTATTCCAATTACGAGGGGCTTTTGATATGTACATATGTCGGTTATGGCTGACTGATATGAAATGGTGCTTAAATCGGAAATGTAATTTTGTGCCTTTGATGTTACATATCATAGATCTGTGAAAAACAGAATTGGTAAAATTATTGGAATGAATGTTTCTTTGCAATAATTTAGAAAAGTAAATCGTATGATTTCGATATGGCTCCTTATCAAAAACATATAAATTTAATAAGAGTCGTTTGATTTTTATATACCTCCTTATCAAGAGCCGTTTACTTCAAAATACGCTGTCAAAAAGTAATTTTCGCTTTCATATATAAATAATATTGGATAGATTTTGTATCGGAATCTTATCAATTTTACAGCGGAAATTTTGTTTTATGCGGTAACCGAACGTGTGATGGAAATGATCTTACAGGCCTTCATCCTAATGGCTGAAAACCCAGATATTTTCTATGTTGACGTAATCAGCACAAAGCCCAGATATAACCCCTTGGACGGGTACATCTATTCAAGCAGCATTGTCACTCATATCAATGTACAACTTCACGTCAGTACGTCATTTGTTTGGTTAGTTTCGTTGTGTTTTCTGAGATATTAAAAGTGAATTTTTCGACTTTTATAATGTGTGATTTTATTGAGCAAAGAAGTTGCATTAAATTTTGTTTGCGGATTGAAATTTCTGTTGCAGAAACGTTTCGGCTACCAGGTTTTGTCTGAAAGAAATGTTTACAAGTGGTATAAACAGTTCAAAGAAGGTAGACAAAGCGTTGAAAACAAAGAGCATCCCGGACGACCATCAACATCAATTAATGAACAACATGTGAATGAAATCAAAGATTTGGTGCTCAAAAATCGTCGGTTGACAATGAGAGACCTTGCTGATACTGAAAACATTTCATTTGGATCGGTCCAAACAATTTTGAAAAAACATTTGTGCTTGAGAAGAGTCACATCTCGATTGCTTCCAAAAATACTCAATTTCTTGCCCTGCACTGCATTGATTCTTCGAGGCTTTTTCCGCAACCACCGTATTCTCCCGATTTAGTTCCATGTGACTTCTGGGCCAGAGATCGGCAAAAAAATAATATTTCTCTTTCGATTTTTCAATTTGTAAACAATTTCTAATTGCAACATTGAAATTACCAATTATTCAAAAATTAATAATCATCGTTCTAGAATTTTCCATTGCACAAATAATCAGTAATTGCTCAGGCAAACATTTATGAATACCCAAATACCGATAATTTGCCCTCCAAACAGTGTGATTATTCAAGCAATCGGTAATCCATGGGCCAGAAATTCGAGAATACTCAACTACTCAGCAATGTTCTGTGAGAAATTTCTGATTACTCCAGCAGTCGGTAATCCATGGCTCAGAAAGTCGAGAATACTCAACTAGTCGGTAATTTGCTGTGAGAAATTTCTGAGTACTCTAGCAATCGGTAATTCATGGGCCAGAAATTTTAGAATACTCAACTAGTCAGCAATTTATCGTAAGAAATTTCTGATTACTCTAGCAATCGGTATTCATGGGCCAGAAATTTTAGAATACTCAACTAGTCAGCAATTTATCGTAAGAAATTTCTGATTACTCTAGCAATCGGTATTCATGGGCCAGAAATTTTAGAATACTCAACTAGTCAGCAATCTTCTGTAAGAAATTTCTGATTACTGTAGCAATCGGGAATCCATTGGCCAGAAATTGAAGAATACTCAATTAGTCGGTAATTTTCTGAACCACATTTTTGATTACTCTAGTTTTCGGTAATTTGTTGACTAGAAATTTGAAAATACCCATTTTCGTGTGATGTATGATATGTTAGGAATCCTGTATCGCATTAGTCATGTGATATGTGACATAACTGTATGTTACGTTTGACAAAGCACATATAACAAATCACATATGAGCTGTTGTTTTTGAGAGTGGTATAAGTCCATTTTTTCATGAAGTGAAATATTTAAGGGTTTGCATTTGAATCAACTAAAAAATAATGGTAAAAGTTAATCAGTCGGGTAATGTTTTTAAGACTTTAAACGTGCTAAATTTTATTGTGCAAAAATAGTTAATAAAATTGTTTAAGAAAACAAACGATTTTTCTAGCTACTAATGGACTTATACCACTTTCAATAACAACGAATTATGCAAATTTTTGAGTCGTTGTTTTTCAAAGTGGTATAAGTCCATTTATTTCTATATTGAGATATTTAAGAGTTTCCGTTTGAATCAACTTAAAAATAACGACAAAAGTTATACAATTTGGATAACATATTTAAAACTATAGATTTGTAAAATTTTACTATTCAGTGCAACTTCTTTTGATTACTGTGTGAAGATATTTTACACCACTGACTTTGTGACTATAAATATAAAAAGAGGATAACTACATCTGACTAAAACTATCATTAACTCATTTTTTCCAAAAATGGACTTATACCACTTTCAAAAACAACAGCTCATATAACATGTTTGCACATACAGTTATGTTATTTGTAATATGTGATGAGACGCATAACATATGTTACATATAATGAATATGCAGGGAACGCACTTAACATTTCCCATATGACATGTCATGTCACATACAATGAATATCAGATTTGTAACTAAACGAAGCACATATTTATATGTCACATATGTTTTGTGACAAATCACACATTACGTTGAAGCAAGTACCACATGTTCTCTATGGCTATGACATATGACGAAGAGTGTAAGTTGTATGTTGTATACAATATATATGTATATATATATTTTTTTTAAATATAAGTCAACCCCTTTTTTTATTTTACAAATAAAAATCATTTTTTTATTTTTATTTTTGATTTTAAAAATAAAAATCAATTTCTGACTTTAAAAATAAAATTCATATTCTGATTTTTAGTTTTGATTTTAAAAATAAAAATCACTTTCTGATTTTTCTTATTGATTTTAAAAATAAAAATCACTTTCCGATTTTTATTTCTGATTTTAAAAATAAAAATCATTTTCTGATTTTTATTTTTGATGATAAAAATAAAAACATTTTTTTTATTTAAAAGAAAAATCATTTTCTGATTTTTGTTTCCGATCTTAAAAATAAAAATCAGAGTATGATTTTTATTTCTGATTTTAAAAATCAAAATGAGAACACACTTTTTATTTTTGTCTAGAAAAATAACAGTCAGGAAATAATTTTTTAGATTTGATTTTTATCGAAAATATCATAAACGTCACGGTCCCTGGTGTAATGTCATACGTCATGTCATACGTCATGTCATACGTCATGTCATATGTCATGTCATATGTCATGTCATATGTCATGTCATATGTCATGTCATATGTCATGTCATATGTCATGTCATATGTCGTGTCATATGTCATGTCATATGTCATGTCATATGTCATGTCATATGTCATGTCATATGACATGACATATGACACGACATATGACATGACATATGACATGACATATGACATGACGTGTGACATGACGTATGACATGACATATGACATGACATATGACATGACGTATGACATGACATATGACATGACATATGACATGACATATGACATGACATATGACATGACATATGACATGACATATGACATGGCATATGACATGACATATGACATGACGTATGACATGACGTATGACATGACATATGACATTACACCAGGGACCGTGACGTTTATGATATTTTCGATAAAAATCAAATCTAAAAAATTATTTCCTGACTTATTTTTCTAGAGAAAAATAAAAAGTGTGTTCTCATTTTGATTTTTAAAATCAGAAATAAAAATCATACTCTGATTTTTATTTTTAAGATCGGAAACAAAAATCAGAAAATGATTTTTCTTTTAAATAAAAAAAATGTTTTTATTTTTATCATCAAAAATAAAAATCAGAAAATGATTTTTATTTTTAAAATCAGAAATAAAAATCGGAAATTGATTTTTATTTTTAAAATCAATAAGAAAAATCAGAAAGTGATTTTTATTTTTAAAATCAAAACTAAAAATCAGAATATGAATTTTATTTTTAAAGTCAGAAATTGATTTTTATTTTTAAAATCAAAAATAAAAATAAAAAAATGATTTTTATTTGTAAAATAAAAAAAGGGGTTGACTTATATTTAAAAAAAATATATATATACATATATATTGTATACAACATACAACTTACACTCTTCGTCATATGTCATAGCCATAGAGAACATGTGGTACTTGCTTCAACGTAATGTGTGATTTGTCACAAAACATATGTGACATATAAATATGTGCTTCGTTTAGTTACAAATCTGATATTCATTGTATGTGACATTACATGTCATATGGGAAATGTTAAGTGCGTTCCCCGCATATTCATTATATGTAACATATGTTATGCGTCTCATTACATATTACAAATAACATAACTGTATGTGCAAACATGTTATATGTGATTTGTTATATGTGCTTTGTCAAACATAACATACAGTTATGTCACATATCACATGACTAATGCGATACAGGATTCCTAACATATCATACATCACACGAAAATGGGTATTTTCAAATTTCTAGTCAACAAATTACCGAAAACTAGAGTAATCAAAAATGTGGTTCAGAAAATTACCGACTAATTGAGTATTCTTCAATTTCTGGCCAATGGATTCCCGATTGCTACAGTAATCAGAAATTTCTTACAGAAGATTGCTGACTAGTTGAGTATTCTAAAATTTCTGGCCCATGAATACCGATTGCTAGAGTAATCAGAAATTTCTTACGATAAATTGCTGACTAGTTGAGTATTCTAAAATTTCTGGCCCACGAATACCGATTGCTAGAGTAATCAGAAATTTCTTACGATAAATTGCTGACTAGTTGAGTATTCTAAAATTTCTGGCCCATGAATTACCGATTGCTAGAGTACTCAGAAATTTCTCACAGCAAATTACCGACTAGTTGAGTATTCTCGACTTTCTGAGCCATCGATTATCGACTGCTGGAGTAATCAGAAATTTCTCACAGAACATTGCTGAGTAGTTGAGTATTCTCGAATTTCTGGCCCATGAATTACCGATTGCTAGAGTACTCAGAAATTTCACACAAAAAATTGCCGACTAGTTAAGAATCTCTAATTTCTCACCGATGAATTACCGATTGCTTAGATAATGGAAAATATGTTTTGGCTTATTACCAAATGAATTAACAATTGGAAATTTATTTAATAAAATTGTAATTTTTATGGTATTGGTTATTATCATCGAAAATATTGACGAAAAAAATATTTTTGCCGATCTCTGCTTCTGGCTATTCTCTAAGCTCAAAAGACCGCTTCGGGGACACCGTTTTTAATCGACTGATGAGATAAAAGAAAAATCCAAGAAGAAACTGAAGGCCATTCCAATCATCGAGTTTCAGAAGTGTTTCGAGGATTGGAAAAATCGCTGGCATAGGTGTATTGTATCGGGTGGGAACAACTTTGAAGGAGATGATATAGATTTAGAAGAATAAATAAAAATTTTCAAATTATAAGCAAATTGGCTTTACTTTTTGATCACAGTATATCTATGCAGAAACTATTTAGTTATCAATATTGTTATTATTTGTTTTTTAACTACAGGATATGGTAAATTATATTTAAGAATTTTGTAGGACACATACTTTCCTCTACCTTTTAAAATTTTACGTCATAAATTGTGACTTTCCTTGTTGTTTACATTTTAAATGGTAAATTTCGTCTAAGAACGTGGACCAATAGGCTTAAAGTTAAAAAGTATTATGAGAATATTTATAAAATTATAAAAAAATAAAAGCGTTAAAAAAATATAACATTTTTGACACTTAAAGTTATTCGTCGTTGCGCGTGCAATACCGCGTATCTGCGTTTTCACGATTTTACAGGAGAAAGAAAAAACTTGCCGCCAACTCCAAGCAAGCAAGTGTAACGCGGTATTGTTTCTATGTCAAAAATGAGGTTTCTTATAGGCTAATTTAAATTCTGTGAGATCTATAAGGAGCGAAACCATGTTAAGAATCCGTAGGCGCGATATTTCAATTTTGCGCTTTTTGCTGTTACGCGGTATTGCACGCGCAACGACGTATTGCAACTTTTCTTAACTAGCACTTGGCACCAAATAATTTTTAAAGAGCATATTGATATCGTTGGAAAAATAAATAAATAAAGAAATCAAACTAAAACAAAAAGGAAAAAAGAGTGTTGAGAGTGAACAAGGGTTGGGCAGGTAGAGTACGCATGAGGGAAGTTTTATCGACGTGAAAGTCAAAGGCTGAGTTGTTGACTTTCCGTAACATTCTGATGGGGTTCGAAAAGACCACAGTTAGTGCGGTGACTATCTAGGCGAAAAAGTGGGACAGATTTAACGTTACGGGGGTTAGTATTGAAGGATATATTATGCAGAATTTCGGAAAAATCGATGGAGCCAGTTAAGATTTGATGGGCGAAGATTATTTCGGCGACATCGCTTCACAAAGCGGGAGTTTTTTAAACGATTTTAGTATACTGGAAAAAAATTTGGTGTTACTGATAAAGATTCTTTATTAAATTCTATATATTGTGAAATTTATATAAAAATAATAAGGTAGAGATTTATCAAAACAATTTATATAAGAATATTCAGAATTTAGCTTAAAATCTTATAAGAGTTTGCTTTTCATATGAAAATGAATAAAATCAACCTAACAAATATTATCAAATAAAGACAAGAAATTTATACTAAATTAGTAAAATTCGACTAATTCTTCGTATAATTTTATAAAAGACTTTGTGAAATGTATTTGCATGAGCGATGAAACTGTGTGAAGAGAACATTTGATTTGAATATTTTCCTTGAGAAGTTGTAAAAAAACCATTTGATGGTTCAGTGATGATTTTTAAATAGAATAAACAAGGGTGAAATGTAAAAAAAATTTTAATTTCTGGAATACGTTCTTTTGATGAATATAATTATCTGTAAGCTAAATATACTCGTACATTTGATTAACAATACAACATTTACTAGATATTTTATTAAATATATTCAGTCTTTCAGTAGATGAGTATCTTTTGAATTTATATATTCATATAAATAAATAAATAAATAGAGATATAATTACTCCAATAAATTTCTCAGTTTGCCACTTTTAACATTAAGGGTATTCATGCAAGCGCGTATTGACCTCGTATTCGCGTAAACCGCATAAGTTTCCCAGTCTCATAAATGAACTGTCAACATTTGTATAGAAAATTTAATACACAAACCTAATAAATTTATGCGGCAATTTCGGTGTGTAAACGATCTGATAAACTTACACAAATGTCAGTGGGTCAGAAGAACAAATTTCTTTGCGCGATTTTTTGCTGAAAAATGTCCAAGGTAAGTCGAAGCTTTAATTAAATTCAACAATTTAATTGACAAAATTATTATTAAATATGAATTACAGCAGACCGAAGGAAAAACGAAACCCAGCTAACTTGTACAATTTGAGTAAATCGTTTTTCATCCAAATACGGCAAAACATCCGAAAGAAAGTTTTGTGATTTTGGGACACTGTAATGGACGAATGGAACACCATACCTACAGTTTTCTGCAACCAACATTGCGAGCGTTAACTCGTCAAGAATTTTTTCCTCCTTACGTTGATTATTTAAAACATTGAAAAGTTTAATTTGGCAAACGAATTTTTACAACCAGCGAACACTACCATCATTGTTTCCGAATAATTCTAGCATTAACAAATCACTAAAGACCAATTGTTCCCACTGTTTTATTAATTTTAATTTTTCGCTTACTCTTGGCATCTTGAATGTCACTACTTATTGATATTAGTCGACAGCCGAACAGGTGATCGATTTACACTCATATTCACAATTTAAAAAGTGGTACGTTCATGAAATGCTGCGCGTAAATATAAGCAAATACGCGATACATAAACTTATCTAGTTTCATGAATACCCTTATTATAAAAATTTTGCTTACTTCCTGGCTATCCATGAGTAAATTTTTCGTAAAATAACTAAAATTAAAAATTTTAAAATATTTTCTCGATGTCCTTTACATGGTGCATTATCGGAAAACCAATCAGAAAACAGTTCATTCGTTTTTAAAATGCATGAATTGATTATTTTCTCTTTGATATTTTATGTAGGAAGTTCATTATCAAAATAATATTTATAAATTTCAAAATGCAGATTACATACCCGATAAAAATAATCTAACGGCCACTGTAAATAGAGAGCTTTCAGTTCGCTATTAGAATAATTTTTGTGACAAAAAAATATTTCAGAGGAAAGTCATAAGCATTGAGCTTTAGATATTATCATTAGTAACTCCAACTCTTTGCATTTAATTTTCTTTTTAATATTGTTTGAAATATTCTGTAACCAATATAATAAAGTTTTGCATTTTCTTCAATGTAGATATCATTTATATTTTTCTCTAACTTAACGTTTCTATGATTGCATTGTTTTGTATATCTTTATTTTGACTTCAATTTATCTTGATCATGTTCATAATTTTGACTTGGTGATTCTAGCATTACAAAGTTCGTCGAGATACCTCTCGCAATAATAAAATTGAATTCATATACACATGGATTTCTGTCAGGGCCGTAGCCAGCGGGGTGGTCAGGGGGTTAGAACCCCCTCCGAAATTTAGAAACTTAACTAAAAATGAACACGATTTCTTAAGAACAGAAAAGAATGCATGGAGCATGAAAGGGTTGAACAGTCAGATGGTTAAAACTTCCGCTCTTGTTTTTTCTTTAACAATGATGAAATATGTTAAACACATGTTTGTATCTTAGTCAAATCATTTCTTATTCCAATTAACTGATTTATTTACATTGTTCATTTTGTAATATTTAATTCTATAAAAGTATATTCTTATATATAATAAAGGTACTAATTGTAAATTTTTTCTTTTTTTTACATACAATATAAAAATTAGTATAATTTCTATATTTAAAAATAATCAGTGAAGTTTTTCTCATATGACAAAGGTAGGGAGCATTTACTTTTTCAAGGGTCTTTTAATAAAAGCCTATGTCCTACAAATAAATTGATGTATGAAAAAAATGCCCTCGAAATGAAAAAATAGTAGGTATACTTCAGATACCTCATCGCAAAATTCATTAACAAAGGTAATAAATAATTATACGTTTAATGAGTTGTTGTCGCAAGCCTTTGTCGAACATTTCATCTCGCTTCAAAATTTGATATTTCATCTTGACATCGACCTACCAACAGAAATAATTATTGATATGTTTACTGCGAAAAGTCGAAAACTATATTTTATTTCATGAAATTGTTTTTTTTAAGTGTTTTAAAAAATTAGAGCTCTTATTTCGTATTATTTTAATAAGATTTAGTTGTATAAATATTTTCAAAAATATTTAATTAAATATATATTGAAGATGTAAAAACTAAACTTTATTTTAAATAAATATTTTAACGCTATTTAAAAAAATTGTCAATTTAGTTCAAAAATGTAAATTCATCTACCATTGAGAAAGTCGTTAAAGAATGGAACGCCATAGAGTCATAGATTAGGCTTTCGCAAAGTGTGAGAATAGTCGAGGATGGTTTAGATTTAGGACGGTAATTAGATACGTCACTTTTGCATCCCTTTTTACGGATAGGTATAATATATAAGTCTTTGCAAGAATGCTCCCTTCAAAAGAGAATGCTGGAAGGTGGCGAAGGTAGGATTAAGTAGACAGACAATTTTTGTAAAAACAGTAGCGGGAATTCCATCGGGGCCGGGAGTACTGATTTTAGCGGCAGCAAGAGAATGTAATTTGAAGCAAAATATTTTTAATAATACATGAGCAACGGAAACATTTTCAATGCATGACCTAACCTTAGAGATGTTGCTTTCTTTCAAATGCGTTGAATAAAACAGAGAGATTTAAAAACGTTGAGAACATATTCCAGGAAGCTTTCCCAGGATAATTTCCTTAGGAAATGTGACACGATGATATAAAACCAGATACCGTGAATATCACAGGGTACCTGATGCTGACGTAATGGCAGGTGGTATAAATCTTTAATGCATACGGCTACAAAACCAAAGCAAAATGACTTTTTACAACGCCAGAAAAACAATACTTTGTAAAATAAAATCAACGCAGATAAATTAGAGCTCTTCTTAAATTAAAGCACTAAACCGTTCCCGACAGTTTATTGATTTTTCAATGGCGTGAAGCAGTTCTCAGGCACTTAAATAAATACTTAAGCGCGAAATCCAAGGCGACGAACATTTGCAGGACCCACCCCTTCGTCAACATCTTATGAAATATTCGTCAGTCCGTAATTTTTCTTGTTCGACTGCTCAAACAGAGCAACAATCCATCTTTCTCAACCCTTCCGTCCACCGCCAAGGGCAAAAGTTCTTAGCGATGAATTACTCCCGATATGGGTCAAGTGGCTTAACTGATTACTTTTACAGATTGGCTGAATGGTTTTTGTGTATTAGTTAAGATTTTAATCTGCTCGCTGTTGTAAGACAAAATTGCTTTTTGATGTCAAACTAATTAATTTCCTTCACGGTTAAAACACTCGGATGATATTTCGACATGAAATATCCCATACGAATTTTTGTTTATCTTTTTTTGCAAATATAGAAATTGGAACACAAACACTACAAGTCCAAAAAGTGTATAAATAAATTATAAAAGTGTAAATATTCTGTAATTTTTGGGAGGGGGGCCTCTCAAAGTAAAAAGTGGAAGAGGGGAGGGTGGCGCGGAAGGGGGGGCGGGTGGGGGGGGGGGGGGGGGGGTTATTCACATTTTTGAACTAAATTGAAAATTTTTTAAATAGCGTTAAAATATTTATTTAAAATAAAGTTTTCTTCTTACATCTTATATATATATTTAATAAAAAATATTATAAAAAATATCTATACTACTACAAGAAAATACGAAATAACAGCTCTAATTATTTAATACACTTCCCTATATATATATAAAAATGAAAGTTCGTTTGTTTGTTTGTTTGTTTGTTTGTTTGTTTGTTTGTTTGTTTGTTTGTTGCTCAATCACGCCTAAACGCTTGCATCGATAGTTTTCATTTTTTGTCCGAAGGTAGTACATATTCCGACTTAACATATAGGCTAATTTTTTTTCGGATAATTCGTAGGGTTTCAAGATGGCGGATCCAAGATGGCGGCTGAAAATTTTAAATTTGAAGCGATTTTCATGAAAATTGGTACAAAGGGGTTTTGCGGGATGGGGATTTCAAATCCGCTGTCCAAATTTAGAAATTCAAGATGGCGGATCCAATATGGCGACCAAGATTTCTCGATTTCAACGGATTTTAATGAAAATTAGTACAATGATTATCTTGAGGTCACTGATTTTGAATGTTATCAAAATTTACAAATCCAAGATGGCGGACCTAATATGGCGACCAATATTTCTCGATTTCAACGGATTTTAATGAAAATTAGTACAATGAATATCTTGAGGTCACTGATTTTGAAAGTTATCAAAATTTACAAATCCAAGATGGCGGAACCAATATGGCGACCAATATTTCTTGATTTCAGCAGATTTTAATGAAAATTAGTACAATGGTTATATTAAGGTCACTGATTTTGAATGTTATCAAAATTTACAAATCCAAGATGGACGGACCCAAAATGGTGACCAAGATTTCTCGATTTCAACGGATTTTAATGAAAATTGGTACAATGATTATTCAGAGGCCACTAATTTTGAATATTAGCAAAATTTCCAAATCCAACATGGCGGATCCAACATGGCGACCAGAATGTCTCTATTTCAACGGATTTTAATGAAAATTGGTACAATGATTATTCTGAGGATACAAGTTCCGAATATTATCAAAATTTCTAAATGCAAGATGGCGGACCCAACATGGCGTCCAGAATGTCTCGATTTGGACGGATTTTAATGAAAATTGGTACAATGATTATTCTGAAGCTACAAATTTCGAATATTATCAAAATTTGTAAATCCAAGATGGCGGGTCCAATATGAGACCAAATTTCTTGATTTCAACGAAATTTACTCAAGCTCAAGATCCAATATGGCGACCAAAATTTCTCGATTTCAACGGATTTGAATGAAAATTGGTACAATGATTATTTTAAGGCCACTAATTTTGAATATTATTAAGATTTTGAATTTCAAGATAGTGGATTCATAAATGGGTTTTCGGGTTGAAACAATTTCTAGGATATACAGTGCTGTGCAAAACATTTGCAACTAAAATCATAGTTTCTTACAGATCATTATAAAATTTCCTAAACCACTGATACCCAAAAAAGTTTTACAGTGTATTATTCTTTATTATGTCTAGTTTCCAGATATAACAATAGCAGAATGTAATATCCCATAATAAGGGAGCAATATTCATTTTTTTATTCAACGTAACAATTTTGCCTGTGCAAAACATTTGCAACTTTATATATCAACAAATACTTTTCTCGGAATAAATGAGAATTGGCAGTACTTTGTTAGTTAACTGTTATTTTCTATTCCATACATAGTTAAAAAAAAAAAAATAATAATAATAATAATATATTTATATATATAAATAATAATAATTTTTTTCCTTTAAACGCAATTAAACTAAAAGTTCTTAAAATGGGGGTAATAAATTTTACAACGAAATAAAAAACCGAATAATATTTGTTTACACAGTTGGTATAACCTAAAAAGACATTAGTGAAAAATATAAAATAGCTAAATCCACCATATCCAGAATTATAAACAGTTTTAAAAAGACTGGGAGTATTGAAAATATTCATAAAGGGTGGTAGACCAAGGAAAACGACAAAGGCTGAGGATCGTAGAATTTAAATTTTAATTAAATCTCGGCCTTTCCTCAGTTCAAGGTACTTAGGTAAAAAACGAATAAAACCTGGATGTGGATCCTTCGACAGTAAGAAGACGAGCTATAGAAACCGATCTTAAGAGCTACAGGCCAGCGAAAAAGCCACTACTTTCCGAAAAAAAATGGCTGAGCTCGACTTGTCTTTACTCGAACTCATTTAGAATGGCCCCTAGAAAAATGGAGAACTGTCCTTTTTTCGGATGAGTGTTTAACTTTAAGTTTAACTTAGTGGGGCTAGATGGAGGGCAAAAAGTAGGACGACTGACGAACCAACAACTAAATTCGCGATAAACTGTGGTAACTGTGAAGCATGGAAGTGGTAATACAATGGTCTGGGGGTGTTTATCAGCTCAGGGCGTGGGACCTCTTTATGAAATACCACGGATAATGAAAGCGGAGGACTATAAAAACATTATGGAAAATGTTATGCTCCCTTACGCAGAGGAAAAAATGCCCATGCGCTGGCGCTTCGAACAGGACAATGATCCCAAGCACACCTCTAGACTTCTTCAGGCTTGGTTTTCGCAGCAAAACATTGAAGTTTTGAAATGGCTCGCACAGTCCCCAGATCTCAACCCCATAGAAAAGCTATGGCAACTGGCTAAGAAGAATATGAGGGGTAAATTTTACAACAACTGTGACGAACTCTTTAATGGTATTAAAAAGGCTTGGAATGATATAATTTCTTTACATATTGAGTCACTATTTAATTCTATGCCAAGAAGATGTGCACCAGTTATTGTAAATAAAGGATATTCAACCAAATATTAATGATAATATATATTTATAGTCGCCAACATTGTTAATGTCAAAGAGTTGCAAATGTTTTGCACAGTCAGTTTTGTATCTTAGTATGAAAAAACGGATATTTCTCCTTTTTTATTGAATAGTTACCTTTAGTTTTTTAATATTCTTAAATTAGATATAATAAAGAATAAAATACTGTATTAGCTTTTTTGTTTTTAAGAATTTAAGGTTTGTTGTAGTAAGACATAGAAAATTGGGGTTTTAGTTGCAAATGTTTTGCACAGCACTGTAACAAACTGGAATATTTGAGAAGTGTTTAATTAGTAAGTATTTATCCAACGCCGGGTGAAACCGGGTAACCCAGCTAGTAATTTTATAAAAAAATGTCTAACAAACTTAAAAAAAAATTCAATTTCACGAAACAAAATCCAGTTTTTGACTTTTCGCAGCGAAAGATAAAGAAATATTTTAAAAAATATATTTGAACTCCTTCAGTTATCAGTTACAATCTGAGTAAATCAATAAGTGCTAAAGGTGTTTGTTGATCGCATCTAAAATGTACTATTTATAATATTCCACTTCTTTCAAATTGTGTAAAGGCGCCAATATTTATTGCCTAAAATTGCCAAAATTAAAAATTTAAATAAAACTCAACTCAAAGGAATGAAACTGAATATGTCGAACAGTTGCACACATTTTCATAAAAATTAATTAAAAAATTAAAAACTGGAATAAAAAATGATTTGCCTAAGATACAAACATGTCTTTAACATATTTCATCATTGTTAAAGCAAAATCAAGAGCGGAAGTTTTACCCATCTGAATGTTCAACCCTTTCATGCTCCATGCATCCTCTCTGTTTTTACAAAATCATGTTAATTTTTAGTTAAAATTCAAAATTTCAGAGGTCGTTCAGATTTTTTGCCATATTAACAGGTAAACATTTGAGGAACTTAAGGAGTTATCCTACTGTGGTGGAGCTAGAAAAAGAGATAATTTCAAAAATTAATTACACTAAAACTGTGGCTTTGATTTGATTTATTGTTGTACTATTACTAGTAGATATCTTTATAAATATCCAGTTTAATAATATATTTCGCTTTTTTGTTTCATACTAACGGGATGAATATGAGACTTAAACTTTATCTGGATACTTATACACATATCTACTAATAATATTATAAGAATGTTAAAATAAATGAAATCAAAGTTGTAGTATTTGTATCGTGACCCCAGGGTCACGATGAACGGGGGCTACTTGTTTTGAAAGTTCCGAACAAACCAAAACGAACTGATACTTTTGTCCCACCCTGTTTTTCAAAGAATTTGTATTCCTTCATAACAAGTACGACTGCTAATATCCTGACTTTAATTTCTTATTACTCAAAGGCTCTCTCTTATTCCAATGTTATCGTTTTGCTGAAATTTAAAGAAATTCCCTGATTTCAAGCAAGCATATATGTATTTACTTATTTAAATGACTTTACCTTTGATTTAAAGCTTTTTGTATATATTATCATAAGTAGCATATCTACTCATTAGAAAAGTACATTTTTATTTACTTTGATAATACTTTGCTTACAATTAGTTTTAGAGTTTAGGAAATTAAGTAGGTAAATATTTTTCTTCAATTTAAAGCTATCATGGATTTCATTATCAATTTTCCCTAATTTTGTAGCAATTTTCATCGAATTTAAGTAAAGAAAAAGGTTTTTACACTACTACTGAAACCAATGAAACAAAAAATGTAATAAAGAAAGTTGTAGTTATCATCTGAACTAGAATATTTTAAAATATAACGAAAATAATGTTTTTTTTTTTTTGCAGGGAAAATAAACGTAGAAAAATTTAAAAAATAAACACCTCTTAACTTAAGCTCTAAACACAAACTTCTTCCATAAAATTCCGAAAATTGTAGCGACTTATTAATAATAATAATAATAATATTTATTTGTATTCCATGTACATAAGATTACAAATCTTTTAACTGTACATATAAACAATTGGGAAACCATTATTAAAATTTAACAATTCACCAGTATTAACACTAATAATTCTAGAACTAATAAAAAAAATAAAAATAAAAAAATAATAATAATAAAAAATTTATTAAATAAAAGGAAAAAGAAGAAAAGAAAAGAAAGAAAACTAAAGAAAATAATGAAGACTAATAAAAAAGAAAAAGAATCGCAATGAATATTAATGTGAAGGAGAATGTAATGCGCGCCACTCAATATTGGCAGTAAAACTCTTTGATCAATTTCTTGAACACACTGCTGGATTCTATCCGCTGCAGCCGAACTGGTAAGCCATTCCACTTACGGAGTGTTTGGACAAAGTAAGAACGCTCACCATATTGTGAGAGGAAGCGTGGAGCAAGGAGTTTATTGTGCCTGGATGAATGTAAGAATTGAAGCTTCTCATAAAGGTAGGTTGGTTGCTTCAGGGTGATTAGTTTATGCAGAAATATGAGCTCACGCGAGGAAAGATAATTTTCAAAGGATATACCGAAAATTGATGTGGAGAAGCGAGAGATGTGCGATCCTCGGGGCAGTCTGTATATGTAACGTACGGTATCATTAAACGCAACAGTTAATTTTTTCTTACATTTCGAATCCATCTTCGTAAAAATCAGACTACCGTATGTTAGATGAGGAATGATCAGCGACTTCGCTAGTTTTTGACGGAGATTAATAGATAGACCGTTTGAGCTTATCCATAGTTTTCTTAGTCCGCTGTAGACTTTTGATATAATATTAAGGAAGTATTTTTAACCTAAGAAGTGACAATATTCACCTACGGGAAATACGTGTAGGACGGCGTATTTTTAGTGATTTTCATGAATTTTTTTAACACGTAAGGAATATATGTATTTTATTTATACCTTGGGATCATTTTATACATATATTCAAGAGTATATTCTGAAATGTTCAAACATTTTCCTCGAAAAATAACGGAGATATCAGCTGCCGCCATCCGGCTGGGCGATTTGTACCTCCAGGATGTAGGTCACAATTTTCATCGGAAATCAATTTTTCAAAAGAATTTACTTTTTTTTATAAGTGTCTCTTCTATTTGAACCTCAATCCCCGCAAATAAATCGAAAATTAATATTTTTTTAAGGAATGTGAAAATTTAGTATCATTTTTTACCATTTTTTCGTACTTTTTTTGCAAAAATAAAAAAAAAAAAATTTTTTTAAATAAAGATATTGTTTAGGATTGAGGTTCAAATAGAGCGTATTTATATAAAGAAACTATGTGCTAAGTTTGATAATGATTGATCAAAAACTGTAGGAGCTAGAGTGTACACAAATTTGAAAAAAATAGTTTCGAGAAAAACGCGTTTAAAAATAAGAGTGGCAGTAAAGGTTCGACTGAGGGACACTCACTGAAACGCCTATAACTTTTAAACGGTGTGGAATTTTGTTTTGAAATTTTCAGAATATATTTTTGAATAGTTCTACTATCGATTTATGATTTGAATTGAATTTTTTGAAGTCTCTACACGTATTTGCCCCCTTAAGGGGTTAGGACTAGTCAGGATTTTCAATTATTTTCTAATATTTCTGCCTTTTCTTAAAGTATGATGTTTCGAAAATATTGTGTGAGATATCCTACAATTACTGCAGGACTCTCCGACGATGGGCGAGTGTAAAACTTTAAATGAGTTTTTCTCGAAACTATGTCTTCACAGTCGGTGACCACTGTAATTCAAAAACCACTTAACGGATTTGAATGAAATTTATACAGCTTATAGAAAACATAAAAAACTAGTGCCTAATCGAAGGATTTTTCTGTTGTATTAATACTAATATTTTTTATAAACAAAAAACTACTGAAAACGCACAAATAAATTATCAGAAGCCGCCATTTTGTTAATTTTCAGAACAAAAACAAAAAAGTTTCGATTAGGCCCGAGATTAACTATTAAACTAATGATTTTTGTTTATTTGATTGATTTGCAATGAACCCGTATAGTGGTACAATGGTCACCGCAAAGCATTACTTGTGGTAAGGGGTTCAACAAATACAGCGATAACTTAGTCTACAATAAATATTTTGTTTTTAAATTTTCGTAAAATAAAGTAAAAAAATAACTTTGTATTATTTGTTTTATAAAATAAATTAAACTAATGTAAAAAAAAAATTATTGAAAATACTAATTTTTTCACGCCGCTGACTAGGCCTACCCCCTACATAAAGAAAAATTTTAAATTTTTTCTCTCTTTGTTTAAAACCAAAGAAATTAATGGTGAACATTAAACTAAGAATATATCGAAAGTTATCATATCGAATTAACTACATTTTGCTTGTTATCAACACAGTTGTATTGATCGAAAAAGATTTTCCACTGATCTGATAACTGATAACGAAATCGTGTAAAGTTTAGCTTCATATCCAAAACTCAAGTTTAGAAACCTTTATGATTTCTTCACCTTATCCCATGTATAATAAAAAGCTAATTAGCTAAAACATGTTCAACTGTCTTTTACATATGATGCAGCAGTACTCAAAATGTTAAAATTTTTTGAAAAAGTAGATCTTTGTAACATGTAGGTATATAGTTTAATTTTGAAGCATTATGAGCATAAATAGTCGTTTGTAGTATGGTGTCCCTCTAACTTCACAACCATTTGTTCAAAAAATCTTAAAAGATTAATAATTCTAGTGCTTTGTAAGTAAATATTTAAAAAATTAAAATTATAACTAATCTAAAAACTATAAAATATAAAATTATATTTTAAAAAGTTCGCTTTACGACAGAGATAAAAACTTATTCAATGTGGAATAGAAAATCGAAGGGAATTTATATGTTTTTATGCATCGTAAAACTGCAATAGCTAAAACTTACATTACATAGAGTTAGCTTAATTGAGATATAATATCCGTATCTTATTCCGTTTTCTATTTTTAACCAAAAAATAATCACACTCCAGACAAATCCGCTGAAGAAATAAATTGGTTTTCTAAAGTGTAAAGATGAGCGTGAAAAAGCATCTTCTCTAAATTTTTATTATTTATTTTGAAATTTACTACACCTTTCCTGTTACTGATATCCGAATATTTTTGGCCTTATTAGAAAGCAAAATAATTCAGTTTCTCGGGAAAATCTGAAGATTTCTTTACTTTTTTTCAAACATTTTTAGATAGCTCTAGCAACTTGCTCATTTAAAATAATCAACTTAATTTTGTGGATATCATGTTTTTATATGAAACACAATTAATTAAATTATTAATTACGTTTAAGGATTTATTTCTATAATAATTCATAAGTTTGATCATTTATACCAACATGTCAGAAATCAGAAAACTTTAAATTAATACATATAGTATGTTGTAGACAAAATAGTATTTTTGCATATCAAAAATAGTCTTTATATTCAATCAAACTAACTTAGATTTTTTTCTACGTTTTTTTACAAAAATTAAATCTTCATTCAATGTATTAAATTTCATTGCATATCATTGCCAATTAAAAACTACACAAATTTATAATTTTTTAGTTTTAATGATATATACTTTGGTTAACCGTCCGGTCAATGACCAAATTTTCACCTTTCGTTCAATAACCGGGTACCCGGGTACCCACGTATAGTGTGTCAGGTAGAAAAGTTATTAGTAGACTGTGTGCATGTGAAATAACTATGGTAATAGGGAGACCCTATTGTTCCTCTAATATTCTAGTATTTGGGATGCCCTGCCCCTTCACCCCGAACAATAGAAGAATAGGACTCAATTGTTACACGATGAGGTAAAGTAATAATATTTCATTATTTTAAGAATTTAGCGAGTCCGAGAACAGGCGAAACGATCAAACAAGGAGCCTATTTTAGCTTAGTGTGTTGCGCTTTGGGATGAGACAAAGGGTAGTAAAGCATGTGCGCCAATATCCTATCTCTCGGGTTCCTTTGAGGCACGGAAGGGTTGCACTGCAATAAAAGTAGGTAGTCGCGCAGGTACTGTGTCAGGACAGAAATATCTCACTCTTGAGTTAGGCAGGACAGAGTGAAGGTTCAAATTGAAATAAGTGCAAGGAAAAATAAAATAAATTTACAGTGAAAGTGTAAAATTTATATTATTAATAAATAATAGTATTGAAAATAAATACGATGGATGATTCATCGAGTTTTCAACGGTAAGGAGAGATTTACTTGTTTTATTTTCGAGTAAATGATTTTATATTATGAGAAAGTAACCATGTGCAGTTATGTGCCAAAAAAAGGCAGTAATTATGCTATCATCAATGCATCATGAAGCAAAAGTTAGTGATAGTGCAAAGAAAAAACCCAAAATTATTGAGTTTTATAACTGGTCAAAAGCTGGAGTGGACACAATGGATAAAATGCTTGGTAGATATACTACAAAAAGATCTACTCAAAGATGGCCTCTAGCATTTGTCTATAATATCCTCGATGTCGACTGCTTTGCAGCATATACATATTCTGTATTATGAGAATAATAAAATGCTTGCTAAAAAGTCGTATGAACGGCGATTATTTTATCGGCAATTGGGCAGAGAACTGTGTACTACATTCATTGAAAGTCGTTCGCAGAATGCACAAATCATGAGGCATTTCACAACAAAAGTGGCGGTTGAATCTTTTCTTGGTCGAGCTATCAATCCATATGCGCAGCCAACAACATCTGGATCATCAACACCCCAGACACAGCTCGATTCAACCGGAAGGAAAAGGATTACTGGTGTATGCTATACTTGTCTTCAAAGTGAATTTAAAAAACGTCGTAAAACTAGGAAAATATGTTCGGTGTGTAAAAATCCTATTTGTGATGAACATTGTATTACAACCACGACATGTAAGGACTGTGCGAAATAATTAAGTGTACTTTTATTCTTGTGTGGCATTGCATTATTATAAAAATTAAACAATATAAATATAAAAATAATTGGGAACAAAAAATTCTTACTAAAATAAATATAAACAGAATTACGTTTTTCTTACCTACTATCTTTGCTATTGTTTGTAATAAGAATTGTTTAAATAAAAGAAATTACAAACGACATTGTTTATTATTTATTTAAAAGTCAAATTACCTCAATACTTTAATAAACAGTCTCTTTAGTGTGCATAAACCCGCTATTTATACATAATAACTGTAGTGGGTACCCGGGTGCCCGGTTATTGAACGAAGGGGGTATAAAGTTTGATAGTTAATAACTATTATTAAATAATTAATTATAAAAAACTTTTACGAAAATTGGGTATCAAACTACTTAAATGTTGGGGATCCGGACGGTCTTAAAATTATTTTGAGAAAAAGTTAATAAATTCTACCTGCGAAACTGAAATGGATACCCGGGTACCCGGTCATTGACCGGACGGTTAAATAAAAAGTAGAACTTTTCAAAGACCTTCCAAAAAATATTGAATCATCTAATTGTGTGAGGATATTCATATACATATATGCCTACGTATTTTATTAATTATTCAATGTGGTACATATTTTATTTATAAACATTGCATTTATTGGCGCCCATTCATGAAACTTCCATTTAGTTATCCCAAAGACTTGGATGATTACGTTCAAAAATCTCGCCGACACAAGCGGGATATTTATAGATTCAATTCCTAGAGAAGCTCAAATTCCTTTTAGGTATTTTTGACTCATAGAGTGAGTAATTGGACACCTAATTCGTGGGATTTCTTTCCAGACTTAATAAATTGACTCGTCGCAAATAATTTTCTGGCAAACCACTGAAACGAATAATAAATCAAGAAAAAGTTTTAACTCCAGCAGGTCGAAGCATTTTTCCAAATTAATTTAGTTAATTAATTTGATTCTTTGAACTTATTTGCATAACTGTTTAAGAGCTTAGGGGTAGTCAGAGGTGTGAAAAAATGAGTATTTTAAATTTTTTGTTCAATTGTTTAATTTTTGTTAACCAAATAAATAATACAAAGTTATTATGTTATGTTTTACTTTATTTTAAAAAAAATTCAAAACTAAATATTTATTGTAGACTAAGTTATTGCATATTTGTTGGACTCGTCCCACAAGTTGGTGACAATCACACCATTCTACTGGTTCATCTAAAATTCATCAAATAAAAACAAATCATTAGTTTAAAGCTCTTTTTTTATTGATAATATATATAATATGTATAATATAAAATATTAAACTAGTGCTTTTTTCCTTGAAAATTCGCTAGTAAATTATCACAGGCCGCCATTTTGTTTATTTTCAGAAGCCCACGCAAACCACGACTTGTGTCCAAAAAATATTACTTAGTCTACAATATTTTGTTTTAGATTTTTTGTAAAATAAAGTTTTATAAAATAAATTAAACTACTGTAACAATTTTTGTGTACTACTGTAACAATTTTTGTGTGTGTAAAACTCACTATTTCAAGCCGCTGACTACCCCTAACCACTTCATATAAAATTATGTATTTCAATAAAGCGGAAAATTTCAGTAATGTTTCTTTTTAGTACATATATCGTTGCTAGGACTTAAATTCCGAAATTATATTATGTATATTGTACTTCCGAAATTTCCTAAAACTAAACTTCGTAAATGCAGAACATTTGGTTGTAAGTATGCCTTTCAAAAGTTATCTTTTTCTTTAAATATATAACCATAATTTACGAAAATCTATTATAATAGGTAAATACATATTTCTATTATTTATCATTTTTCTAATAATATTATACAAAATTAAAGAGAACGTTCTCCGTTTTATTGTTATACATATAATAAATATATATTATTTTTACAAATTTTTAATTAATTTACCATATCTATCACAAACATGATAGAGTGGAATTCTACGGAAAACATTATTTCAAAATTAATTATGGTTTTTTAATTTTTAAAATTCAAAAAACAATTAGTAACCAACCATACCTCAAACTCTTTAATTCGATTTGTCTTGAGATACTTTATGACTTACTACTTTTTTGGTATTTGAGGCTAGTTTAACCCTCTTTGTGGGGATGGATTTTCATCAAATCTAAGGGTAATAAGTGTTTCATATTACATAAAAATGAGTTTTTTTAATTTATAGAAATATTTTTTGAATTCTCTACTTTTTAACCCCTTTAAAGGGGTTGATTACACCCCTTCTATATGAGTAGTTGTGTCTACGACTTTACAATTACTTAACTAATAAAATAATAAACAATTAAATTTTTTCTCGCACGTGCGTTATGCAAAAATAAGGGGGGTAGTTAACTCATTGTTTAAGGGGATGTTTAGTTTCTAGAACAATAAATCTTACATGCAAAACTTCATGATCAGACAAAAATATTGAGAATTTATACATTACATTTTATTAATTTCAATCAAAGTTACAGGTTTTTGACAACAGCCTAAAAAAACTCTTTTTCTGTGGTCAGTCTTGCAGTTCAGAGTAAGTGATTACATCATAAGAAAATTTCCTTTAGTAGAAACAAATCTTTGTAGGTCTCACTAGTTTAAGTTTGAACCTATTAATGCATGCGCTTATCCATTAATAGTAATGCTGATCAATTTGATGTTGCTCTTAATAAAAATCTATGTTTCCCTCGCTCACTACACTCTAAAAAATGTTGGTGTAATTTTACTCACTTTTTGGAAGGAAACTGAATACCTTCCATAATGGTAGTAAAATTACACCTATGTAAAAAAATGACGCAAATGCCTGTGTAAAAATATGCAGTTCTTGTGTAAAATATTACACACTTATGCGGAAAATTACATATAAAAGATGTGAGGTTTGCATAATAAATGTGTATTGTTTACTTCTTTAAAATATGTACAGGGTGGGCCATCTAACGTTTGGAATTGGAACTGTCGCTTTTCGCTTGAACAAAGTTGGGAAATATTAAAAACTTATTTCCAAAGTGGTGAGTCTTCTACTCAAACTGTAAGTTTACGGAAAAAATTTGACAAAAAGGACGTGCCAAAAACGCAGTTTGTGGATCAATTTGTGAAGCGAGCTTGTGAAACTGGATCGTTGTTGGATAAAACAACCCGTGTACGTACTCGTCCAGTGCGCTCAACCGAAAACATCGCTGCTGTTGCTCAGAGTGTGTGTGAACAACTATCAACATCAACTCGTTATCGTTCTCAAGAATTGAACATTTCACGCACTTCTTTGAGAAGAATTTTGCATAAAGATCTCGGTATGAATGCGTACAAAGTTCAATTAGTGCAAGAGCTGAAGCCGCATGACCATCCGATGCGTTTTCGGTTTGCTCAATGGGCCGAAGACCGCTTGACCGAAGATGGGCATTTTTACCGAAAAATCATCTTTTCAGATGAAGCTCATTTCCACCTCGAAGGATACGTCAATAAACAAAATTGTCGTATCTGGGGCTCAGAAAATCCACACGTCCTCGTGGAGAAACCAATGCATCCATAACGGGTGACTGTCTGGTGCGGATTTTGGTCTGGCGGCATTATTGGGCCATTTTTCTTCGAAAATGAGCAAGAAAACGCCGTTACAGTGAATGGCGATCGCTACCGCGCCATGCTAAGCGATTTTTTGTTTCCCAAAATTGAAGAGTATGACATAGACGACATTTGGTTTCAACAGGACGGCGCAACGTGCCACACAGCCAACGTAACAATCGATCTTTTGCGCACTGTTTTCGGAAATCGCATAATCAGCCGAAATGCTGATGTCAATTGGCCACCTCAAAGCTGCGATTTGACTCCGTTAGACTTTTTTTGTGGGGAGCCGTTAAGGACAAGTGTTACGCTAACCATCCAGAGACGATTGACGACTTGAAACGTGAAATCGAAGTTGCCATTGTCGAAATAGAGGCCCAAACAATCGAAAATGTACTGAAAAAGTGGACTGATCGAATGGGCTATTGTAAGGCTAGCCGTGGCAGTCATTTGAATGATGTTGTCTTCCATTCCTAAATGGAAAGGTTCAATCTTTCTAATAAACTCATAACTTTGAAAAAATATTCATTTGTATTTTTTTTTATAGCCGATTCAAATTCTAAATCTTAAATGGCCCACACTGTAAATATACATATAGCAGATGTAAATTTTTGGAATTAAATACTTCTTTGGATATAGTTTTTTTACATTACAGGTCCAGGAACAAAGAAGTTATCTCTAATGAATGGGATCAAATGGAGGAAAAATTGGAAATAAGGTTATTTTAATAATAAATTCGCAATAGGTTATTGTTTGTTAAGTATTTAATAAACTCATAAAAATAATACATATGAACAGTACGTCTTAACTTTAAGGAATACCTTCTCAAAGTGGTTGCCCATACACTTTGTTTGAATGAATGAATTTAGGTCGTAGATTTACGTCAGATTGACGTAATTTTACATATTAATGTGCACGTTCACAAGTTTTTGCACCGAAATAACATTGCTTCTTATGGCGGTATAACCCATTCATTCCGCTCCACAGGGCGAATCAGCTAAACTATCGCTTTTACGAAAAAGTGATGTTCTACTGACGGTAACTGGGGAGGAATACCGTTCTTATGGTACCAAAATCATTATAGGGGTAAGAACAAAATATTAAAGATATTGGAGCTCAAAAGTTACTCTTACTGCCCATCGAACAAATTACCACGGAAAGTCGTGCTGTCAAGTCAACCTGCCGCTGCTGTTTTGTTCGAGGAAATGGTTAGAGTTGTGTTTAAGTGCAAAAAACTCTAATATTTTGTTCTTGCCACTATAACGTTTTTCAGATCACTAGAAAGGTATTGCTCCATAGTTATAGTTAGTAGAACATCATTTTCGCGTAAAAGTTATAGTTTAGCATTTCAGGCGAGTTGAGTGGCATACTTTGGATCATCCGCCATAAGAAGCAATGTTATTTCACGGCGATTCTCGGACTACATCACTACGTATGCATTTTCTACTTCACGGCTTGTGTTTATATGTATTCCCGGGGGTTTTGACTAAGCCAAAACCCCCGGGAATACATATAAACACAAGCCGTGAAGTAGAAAATGCATACGTAGTGATGTAGTCCGAGAATCGCCGTGAAATAACATTGCTTCTTATGGCGGATGATCCAAAGTATTCCACTCCACTCGCCTGAACTGCTAAACTATAACTTTTACGCGAAAATGATGTTCTACTAACTATAACTATGGAGGAATACCTTTCTAGTGATCTAAAAAACTTTATAGTGACAAGAACAAAATATTAGAGTTTTTTGCACTTAAACACAACTCTACCCATTTCCTCGAACAAAGCAGCAGCGGCAGGTCGACTTGACAGCACGACTTTCCGTGGTAATTTGTTCGATGGGCAGTAAGAGTAACTTTTGAGCTCAAATATCTTTAATATTTTGTTCTTACCCCTATAATGATTTTGGTACCATAAGAACGGTATTCCTCCCCAGTTACAGTCAGTAGAACATCACTTTTTCGTAAAAGCGATAGTTTAGCAGATTCGCCCTCTGGAGAGAAATGAATGGGCTCTACCGCCATAAGAAGCATTGTTATTTCGGTGCAATCATCGGACTACATCAGTGTTTCCCAAAGTGTGGTACGTGTACCCCTTGGGGTACGGGAAGAGTTTGGTGGGGGTACACGCCGCACCGGGATTTGGTTTCGTAGCTTAGTTTTTTTTTTGATTGCAAACATAGAAAAATAACAAAAATCTTCCTTATTTGCTAATTGTGTATGCGTGGTTTTGTATGTATGTGTAAGCGTGGTGTCGCTAAGATTTCGTGCATTCCTCCACGGCCTACTCCATAGCCCAGACAAAAGTGTCAGAGAAAAACCGTCAGTATCTACATATTGAACTGTTACAGAGCGAATTTTTAGTTTTCGCGCGATTTTTCTAAAAGGAAAGGTTTGTTATGTTCTTTAGTAAGCCCCATTGGTTTTAATACTTCATAGTTAACATAATTTTTATCCCTAACATTCAAAATAATGGATCGCTGGTTGAAATCTGGAACTATTAAACCAAAAGAAAGTGGTGAATGTAGTAATACGCAACAAATAGAAAATAATGAAATCAACGAGGGTGAACCATCTTCAATCGTGACAGAACCTGTTAAGAAAAAAGCAAGGAAAACTCGCAAGTACGACAAAGAATATCTTAAATTCGGATTCTCATGGACTGGAGATGAAAAAGAGCCCAGTCCTCTTTGCGTCATTTGTTCTGAAAATCTAACAAATGAAAGCATGAAACCGTCCAACTTAAAGCGCCATTTTGAGGCAAACCACAATCAATATAAAAATAAACCAATCGATTTTTTTGAAAACAAACTTAAGGATTTAAATCAGTCTCGAAAAGTAATGAGGAGTTTGACAGGAAGTGACAATAAAAAAATCCTAGAAGCTTCGTATCGTGTTTCATTTTTGATTGCAAAATGTAGTGCAGCGGAGACGATTGGCGAAACTTTAATCAAACCTGCAGCAAAGATAATGGCAGAAGTAATGATAGGAGATAAGGCAAAACAAACTTTTGATCGCGTTTCTCTCTCAAATAATACAGTTCATCGAGGAATCATTGAAATGTCTAATAATGTAAAACAGATGTTATTGTCTGATATTTCTCAAAGTCGTTATTATGCATTACAAGT
Organism: Dysmachus trigonus; assembly: GCA_949715965.1. Lineage (NCBI taxonomy): Eukaryota > Metazoa > Arthropoda > Insecta > Diptera > Asilidae > Dysmachus > Dysmachus trigonus. Next base: position 49,111,098 of record OX454319.1, on the reverse strand, counting down.
CGATGAGTCCACTGATATCGCGAATTTTGCTAATCTTATGGCGTTTGTTAGATACGAAAAAGATCAAGAAATCCATGACGAATTTTTATTTTGCCAGCCTTTATCAGGTCATACAACAGGAGAAGATATATTTAATGTTATGAATAAATTTATGCAAGAGAATAAAATTGATTGGAATAGATGTGCTGGAATAAGCACAGATGGAGCAAAAAGTATGGTCGGAATTAATAAAGGACTCGTTGCAAGAATTCAGAATGTTGCCCCAAATGTCATATCCACACATTGTTGCATACACAGAGAGGCTTTGGCAACTCGTAAGATGCCCGCGGATCTCCAAAAAGTTCTGGATGAAAGCGTGAAAATCATTAACTTTATTAAAGGGCGTCCTTTGAATGCACGACTTTTTTCGCAAATGTGTGAAGAAATGGGGAGTAGTCATACTCAGCTTCTTTTTCATACCGATGTTCGTTGGCTGTCTCGAGGGAAAATTCTAAACCGATTATTTGAACTTAGACATGAACTTCAAGTTTTTCTTAATGACAGATTTGAGTTAAAAAAATGTTTAGATGACTGGAAATGGCTCTGTAAATTGGCATACTTAGCAGATATATTTTCTGTTTTAAATTGTCTAAACTTATCGTTGCAAGGCAAAGAAATTTCATTGTTTCACGTTCAAGATAAAGTGAACGCTACCATAGCAAAATTAAGTTTGTGGCAAAAGAGAGTTGGTAATGGAGAAGTGGACTCGTTTCCCTCTCTTCATGAATTTATAACTAGTTCGGCTGGTAAAATAGATACTGATACTCTGAAATCTATAACAGAGCATTTAGAGAATTTACAAGTGGGTTTAACAAATTATTTTCCTGATTTAAACAAAAATATTGAATGGATAAGATATCCCTTCAACATTAATACAACATCCATTCCAGAAGGTTTAACACATGCGGAAGAAGAGCAATTATTAGAATTAGCTTCGGAAGGATTCTTAAAAAATAAACATAAGGAGTGTACTTTAACATCATTTTGGTTGCAAATGCAACATGTATATCCAGTTTTAACAGAGAAAGTCCTGAAATACATCTTGCCCTTTCCAACTTCATACCTATGTGAAGTTGCTTTTTCAGCATTTCTAGACATTAAGTCCAAAAAAAGGAACAGGCTTTTGGATGTGGAACCGCATCTCAGATTAAAATTAACAAGCAGGGAAATAAATTATAATAATTTGGCATCTCAACATAAACAATTTCATCCTTCTCATTGAATGTTATTCATATAAATAACATATTATGGTAAAAGAAAAATTGAAACTCTTTGTGTTATATTATAATTGTTATTTTACGTTATTTATATATTTGTTTTTAATGAATGAATTTTATTTTTCGTTTGTTACTATTTTGTTTACGTACTATAAATAGGAAAAATAAATATATATTTGTAGTTATTAAATCATGTGCATTTTGTTTTAGACAAGGGTACTCAGTTTTACGAAAGTTATAGAAGGGGTACATAAATCTCGAAAGTTTGGGAAACACTGGACTACATGACCCTATAGGTGTGGTAGTGAGCAGGTCTACTTCACGGCTTGTATTTATTATTCCCGGGGGTTTTGACTAAGCTGATGGTTCTTTTATTAGTACGAGTAAATATCACCTGATCATGGATAGTAGGTTTAGTGCTTGAGTCGATTTCAGAAATCTAGTAAGAATGTGTAGATACAAAAAACTTACTTCATACTATTTAGGTCGGATTAATTCAAGTTATTGAACTTTTATTTTTTTTAATTTTATGGGCTAGATGAATATGCCTTTTATTTCAAGAAATATACGACCGTATCTCTTTCGTTCGGTTTGAACTTGCGTGAGTTAAATCTAACTAAATCTTATAATTGGTTTTTAAATGTTGTTCACTTTTAAATTATTAATTTCTTAGAAATTATATACACGGGGAAAATGTTAATGGAAAAATTACCATGGAATGTTCTTACGAGAACTTAATTTGACAGTATATAAGAAAAATTACAAGTTTTTGATGAAAATTTTAACGAAAAAAGTAAAAAGTCTCACAGAATTAAAAATTAATGTATGTTGACTTTTATTATGTACATTATACTTTCTTCCCAGAAATTAATAAATTACAAAGACTCTTCTAATTATTTCTATGCTTTCGCATTGTCTTCTCGTTAACATAAAGTATGAGCATTTTTAACCAAATTTTTGTAGCAAAAAATCCTCTAAAATTTTCCCCGTGTGACTAAGCATAGTAGCATGCAATTCATATACAATACAAAAAAATAATAATAATAATAAGCGACTCACAAAATTCTGCACTATGTGCGATAATTAGGCTAAACTAGTCGATCTGTGGGAAGAAATTCATAAATTACGTTAACATATACAATATTTGCATACATTCTGAAATCGTAACGATTGGCTTAAGTTATAACTAAATGTCTAAACTGTTCCATAAAGCTTGAAAATTAAGAATTTAGATATAATCATATTATGCTAATAGATGTGTCCCATTTTCATATCTTTCAGATGTACCAAACATAATCCGTCCCCATCATCCAAAAAGTGCCTTTGTCCTACCTTAGCTAAAAAGGCTTTTCGACCCAGCGACATGTGTCCCTAAAGTTCCTGAAGTAATCCCTCCCTTACACATAACCCTTAAAAATTTTTTTTTATTATTTATTGAAAATCTTCTTATTCTATCTTGACTTTGCCGTCCATAGCACGGTTCCTGTAGATAAGGATTTATTTGCCCCCCTCCAGCCGCTCATCCTGCCCGCCCCAAGCCCGGAAGGCAGGAAAAAAAGTAATCCACTCGTTGATCTTTGAAAGAATAAATCTCAGGCGGCTGTAAGGACCTGTAAGAATTTTCAGTGTTCAATTTACCTTTGGTAATCTTTCTCGCAGGCAAAGGGAATCCCGAAATCCAGGCCCATCCCACAGGCAGCAATGTGTCGGTGGATAGACGCGCTCCCCACCCACTAACCAGCCCACACATACAACATAGTATGAAGTGGTTTTGGGTATGGTTTTTCTTAACTCAACTTTCGAGAGTTTCCTTGCGGAAAGAACAATTGCTCTAAGTTTTTACGAGCCTTTTACGAGTGTCAAGGAGCGCGGTCGGATAGCTTATGCTTTTCTTAAGCTTAAACTCTTAGTGCTGCTCAGTTCTCAGTACTTCTTGATCTGAGAAACTTTTTAAAGGAATTGTAGATGAGTAGGATGAAAGCAACAAACCTTCCTCACTTCTTAAATCACATAAGCGGAGTAGATGAAATTTTATTCATTCCTCACAACAGCTCACAAAGTGTTACTTTCTTAAGGAATTATTCTTTTTAAATTTAACTTGGTCTTTAGGATAAAAAAAATATTCACAGTAAAAAAGTTTTGAAAACCTCTATTCTAGAAAAAGGAAAATTTTACTATAAACAAAATATATCTGCACAAATTCGTAAAAATAGGAGCAGAGAATGATGTGTATGTAAGTTAAAAAATGTTTGTATATCTCAAAAGTTCATATTAGTAAATAGCACACTGACAAGAGGAGGGCACAACTTGATAAAAGTAGATTTGAATAATTTTCAAATATGTTGTTAGGGGTTAGTTCTCTATGTATTATGGTAAAGGGTTTTTAGGTAACCTTTCCTTGTTTACGAGCTAATCAAGCCCAAACTACGCTACTAATTTTGTGCACGCAAGTTCAATTGTACGCTTCGAATAGACAACTGGAGTGATTTTCTTCCAAAATCGCACATAGGGGGTTTTTGGAGAAGCTCTTTCAGAATCTGGCATTTGTTTTGCATAAAAGTTTCAAAAACCCTATTATTTTTTGGGTTTTTAAAAAAAGTGCTGATTTCTGAACTCTCTCAAAACATGGTTTTTCTTACTTTGGTTTATGCAAAATGGCCATTTTGTACAGCAATGTAATAAAAAACTTCGGATTTTTTTACACGAAAAGGATCAACTTTATAAAAAAATTATGAAACAGAAAATGCTTGAAATTAGCGAAAGAATACGTGCAAATTTGTTTTCAGAATTTTTTCGACTATTTTTAGATTTGGCCAATTTTTGAAAAATCCACAAATGACCCGACAAGTTTTGAAAAAACTCACACGTATTCTTTGGCTAATTAGAAGCACTTTTTGTCCTATAAAATTTATCATTTTTGAGTAATAATATCACCGAGTTTCTTATGATGACAACGGCAAGACTTGATAATCGACTTTCAAAAGAAAAAACGTCAAAAAAAAAAAAAAACAGCATTTTTCTTAAAAAATCCAAAAAATAATAGGTATTTTGAAGCTTTTATGCAAAACAAATGCCAGATTCTGAAAGAGCTTCTCCAAAAACCCCCTATGTGCGATTTTGGAAGAAAATCGCCCCAATTTTCAAATCGAATCGTACAATTGAACTTGCGTGCACAAAATTCTCGTTTTGCACATTAATGGGTTAAATATTAGTTCTGCTTGTACTCTACAACAAGAAGTAAGGCGTGGCTTAGTGTAAATATAGTTGAAACCATCATAGAGCAGCAGGTGTAACCAATAAATATATAGAAGTAAAAACTGGTAAAAAATACCAGAACTAATTTTTCACCGGTTTAATAGGTTATTACTGTTTAAGGTGTTGAGAAATAGTTTAATCTCGGTAAACATTGTTTTAAAATTATCTACATAACAATAAAAATTGTTTACCTACAAGAAAACTTTAAACATTCTATGTTTATAAACTGAGCCGAAAAGTAAGGAAAATATAATCTGGACCAATATTCATATCTCTTTTTAAATTATAAAAGTTAAGAAGTAAAGACAAATAATTTTATTCGTAGAATTTGGCATTATAGTTAAAAATATCGTGTTATGGAAATGATGATTATTAATAAGAAACAGTTCAATGTTAATAATGTCGAACAGATTACTCAGAGTTTTAAATCTTAACTTTGGTTTAAAACTTTGCACATCTTCAAATTTACTAAAAAGTAATCGCATTCACATTGAGAATCATAACATACGAGAGTATTAAACCAAAGTCACAGAGTACACGATTACTTGAGCGAAAAGCAACTTATTTTAACAAAGTATTAAAATATTTGAAAATATATCAGTTGTGTATGTTGTAAAATTCGTAATTGTTATTCTGTTAATAGGCACACAGTAGTACATTTTTTATAGTAGAACGAAAGTCGCTTAAAGAGTTTTATAAATAACAGTATAATTTTCTAACAAATACTTGCACTTTAAATATTTAAAAAAAACATTTTTAATTTTTGTTTCAATAATATATCAAATCAATCTCAAAAATACAATGTGAAGTGTTTTCAACAAAGAAGGGTTCAAAATCGACCTTAGGCGCTAAAAAAAGGGTACAATCATCCCCCAAATATTGGAATAATCTGGAATATTTTTCAAAATTCTAAATGGAACATACTTTTTTGCTTCGAGTCATGAAAAACACGTGATTGGCAATTCTTGCTAGTTTTGAGGGAATATTAACCTCAGCCTAGTACAGCTACTCTCTAAGGGGGTGAAATCACCCCCTAAACATAAAAATACTGTAAAATATTTTTGAAAATCCTGAATATGAAATACTTTTGTTTTTTTAGTGATGAAAAATATGGTATAAACAGTTCTTATGCATTTAAAAAAAAAAGAAACCTCAGCAGGGTACAAATGTTCTCTAAAAAGGTGAAATGATCGCCTAAACATTGACATACGCTAAAATACTTTTAAAATTCTGAATATGAAAACTTCTGCGTGGTACCAGTTCCTGCGGTCTTCCTGGAGAAGATAAAGACAAAATTCAAAATGGGTTTTATTCTTTAGACTTTTTTCTAGGACATAGACCTTTAAAAATGGTACTTCTAATTTTTTTAATTATTTTTGGGATTATTTTTCTAAAAATTTTAAAAATTTTCCATTTTTTGGGGGGAAAGTATGTGTATAAAAAAGAGAGTGGGGTACTTTTATGCATTTTTAAAGGTCTATGTCCTAGTATTTATGTTAATGAGTCGAATGCTTTTTGAGTTTTTTAAATCTATCGAGCACAATTTGAGATATCACTGGTACCAGGTGAAAAAAAGTAGTTTCGAGAAAAACGCGTTTAAAGTTTTTGTGCGACGCTCCAAATCTATAGAAACCGGTATATATCGTTACGTATATATAACTATAACTTTCGTTTTGTTTCGAATTTCTCACAACGGTTTGAGGACAGCACTACCATGATGTTAAGGAATACTTTTATGTAAAAAAAAAAAAAAAAATCAATTTTTTTTTCATTTCGAATGAGAATGTCCCCTTAATGTAAAAAACTATAATTAGCGACACCAGAAATATTGTTTTGCTTGCAAAATAAATATATGATATGATTATTCAGTTACCATTAATTTAATTTAAAAACGTCAAAGTAATTATGTTGTATTTTTTTTACTAGACTAGTTTTAAAAACCTTAACGGAAAATATAATTCAAATCAAAGACGGTGACATAAATTTTTATACAATTTCACCCACAATTGCTTAATGAAATTACATCGGTTCTTTTTCCTCAATCTTAGCTATTTTCCGTAGGATTAATGGATCTTTTTTAATTTGGTACAAAATTGAATAGAGACGTAGACAGGTAGATCTTAAGCTGAAAACAAAAATATATATGTAACATTTTTAGGAAAATGTATTATATTATAATTAATTAAGTTGAATAGATATAGTTAATTTAGAACAAATAAAAAGTACTAAATGTCACGGTTGCGACTTATGGGCTTAAGTCCACGAGTCCTCGTCATCAATAGGTACTTAGGTTAAGCCCTTTGTGCCTGTTACTTAAATGAGTAAATAAATCGCTTCTTTAAATTTACATCAGTAAAAGTAAATTTCTAGTTGTGTTTATTGTAGCTATTTTTTAAGCTAGTAAAATTACTATCCTTAATCTAGGCAGCCTACTTCCATACTTTCATACTGTTTTTCGTATGCATGTGGAAAAATAATTTGCCACGGGTATGCTAATTCAAAATTAATTTATTGCCATGTCACTGACCGGTGCAGCTCACGTGTTCGATGGTATCGAGCTTCAGGTTAAGGTTTTTTTGATTAACGTTCTTTAACGCCCAGAATGCCATAAAAAGGATATTTCTTGCTCAGGTGACGGATTAGCGCAACGTTTATGCAGATGAGCTGTACTGAAACCGAACCCTGGAGGGTTTGAACAGCTGCAGGAACAATAAAAGTAATCCTGCTGGGAAACGAGGAGCTTAAATGTCGCAGGACGATTAAGTGCTCGTAAACAGAACAGATGGGCACTTATTCGAAAATCTTTGTTTATTGCAATCTATTTGAGCTGGGTGCAAGGCGCATTTGTCCGGGATCCGGTCGCCTTTGAGCCCTCTTCCAGACATCTCGCTGCTCTGAGCAAACCTCTAAATATTAATTCCCCTCGCGACACGGGAAAAGGGAGGCTCATTAAATTAAACTGCCTAAAATGGGATTCAGCAGATACTATTTCTGGAGTATTCCTAATCCAGCAATTAATGCCCCATTAGTGGAGGTTTCCCTCTTTGGACATTTGTGGATGGGTGGGATTAAGTTCGTTTGAATTGGTTAAGTCGACTTTAGTCCAGGGAGGTTCAAGGTAATCTCTTCAATAATTGGAAAAACAGCAATACACATTTTTAGTTGCCAGTTTCTGCATAAGTACAATATAGTAATTCAGTTAGAAGATTTGGTGATAAATGTGGTCTTTTTTGTCAAAGTGATGAGTATGTAAAAGAAAATCTTGTAAGTAACTTATATTTCTTAAGGTATTTAACTTTGGAGTTTGGAAAAAATGAAAGTTTTTCCATCCCAAATTGTTTCACATTCCCTAAATATGTCGTTGTAAATTGTGTAAATAAAATTGTAAAAGAGAATCCTTGAAATTAATGAATCAAAAGAAAATATGTTTTTCGGTGGTGACTAGCAAACATTTGTCTGGTGAAATGACAGATCAAATAAATCAAAAGAATTTTCTTATTTTCAGGAATTTTGCGAAATTATTTATATAGTAGAAGAAAGGTTGAAACAGCTTTAATTTTGGGATTTCCACAATTTTAAAGAAAATGTTTACGGGAATATGCAGAGAATCGTGACGGAAAAATGTCATTTTTATAAATTTTTAAATTTAATATCTCGGGAAATGCAACCGACCTCAAACACACTTAAGCCAACGATTTATATAACTGTTTGAAAATGTGTTCCTTATAGAGATTCTTACACTACACACAGAAAATTTAATTATCATACAATACCTTAATCTCAAGAAAACTTCCCTTGAATTAAAAGTTCTTTTTGAGAACTGCAATCCAGCTTTTGGAGATTGTTCAGCATGCAATCCAGCTTTTGGAGATTGTTAAGCAATTTGCAATCCAGCTTTTGGAGATTGTTAAGCATGTTTTGACTTTATTTTCACAATCAGGGCTTTTTCTGTTTCCCAAAGAATGTTATACGACCTTCTTAAATGATTTACAAACTAGCTTTTCGGTCTTATTCCTAGTTTTTTCAAAGTCAGCTTTTTGCATTAACTTCCGAACAAACAAACCAACAATAAAACGCCTTCTATTATTTTTGCATCTTATAAATGTTTAAATTCATCACATAAATATTTGAAACAGGGACCATCTTTAGGTAATGCATTCACAAGTTGATTCATAATACCTAATTTGAATTGATATGGAGGTAGAAGAATTCGGGAATAGTCGATTAGAATCGTACAACATTTTTACTTTCAGGGCTTAATGGCCAATATTTTTTGATCCAGTGTTGTGTTCTATTTCTACTATCCCATTCACATAGGATGGAGGGGTATTTTTTGTATCTTCTTTACTGGCCAAGAAGCATAGTCAATCTCTTTAGATCACCGCTTATAAGCAAGCCATCATTGGAGTAGAATATCTTTTTCAAGACTAAATCTAAATGTTCATAACATTCTTTTAAATGAATGGAATGTCCAACAGGCAAAGAATCCAATGTATACGTATTTCCATTATGTAATAACACTGCTTTCGGTTTTAAAAATAAAAAATAAACACTATTTTGTGGAATTTTTTTTACAATATAAATAAATAAATGTGGTTTATTCTAAGATTTGGCATATAAAACTAAATCATTTGAACATATAAAAAAAATTTCACGAGAAAAAAATGAAAATAAACCATTCACAGCTGGTTTACGGAAACCGATGATTTTTCACTATATGTAGAATAACTCGCGATATGCTTATGTGAAATCAAAAAACAATCTGTTAGTAGATGCATATGGCTTGTACTTGAACGAAGGGTTTGAGAAAAAAATTATATTTCAATTTTTGACATCGTTTTTAACAACAAATTTTGATTTTCGGTGAATTTTTTTTTATATATTGGTAATTTTATACTTGTAAAATTAGATGTAGTGAACGAAAACAAAAATCCTTCGTTCACGTCCAAGTCAATACTATGTAGAAAATATGTGAAAAATTCCAGTAAGATTGGAATGGTATTTTTTGAGAAATCGTGCCTACGGAAAAAAAATATCGGTTTCCGTAAGTCAGCTGTGAATGGCTTAATTCCACTTTTTTTTTATAATATGTTCAAATGATTTACTTTTATATGCCAAATCTTATAATAAACTACATTTATTTATTTTGTGAAAAAAATCCAAGAAATTGTGTTTTAATTTTTAAAACTCATGCAACCCCCTAAGACTTCGTTTCGAAGAATCTATAAAAAGTCTCCTATCTTAATTATGCAATGCACATCACAACAATACAATAAATTTTCTTCTTGTGCAAAATACGACAGGAAATCCCTTTCACTATTTCTATACCAATAAAAGCTCTATTTAGGGCCCAGCAAGCGAATAATTCTGCGCCATCTTTCGTAACATCTCTTTTCAAATCATTTAATTTAATTGGAGAAAATAGTTGAGGTTTTTCTTGCACTTGACATACTCATTGTCAGAATCTGAAATATCTACTACAGCCTCTTGAGAGACACTTTGATTAGATAATGACGATTTGGCATGATTCTTGAACATTAAGATCTTGATGTGTAGGTGGAATCAGAGAACGAAAGCTAGGATACGTTATCTCTACTTTATTTTTAGCACTAAATCCTTTTACGTTGGAACAACAAAAGTAACAATCGTCGACGTGATTTTGTGGTGCCATCCAAATCGTCGAAGTCTGCAAACTCAAAGAATATTTTTCTCCTTTTAACCTTTTGCGAAGTCCACCTACACACGACGAACACACTCACTTTATGAAGAACCCATTTTTTATCTCGGATTCGATATTTGTTTTAAAATAACATAACGAACATAACGAATTGATTTATAAATAGCTTGTTGTTTTTTTTTTTATTACATAACTTCCATATATGTAACAAAAGTTATCTGGAAAATTAACACATTTCCTAGAAGCTATTAGTAAGAGTTTTCTCTTTTTACCACGGAAAAATCACAAAAGTCACTTGTCACTGGCGACACACATATGCTTATAAATGCTAAAAACAACAACTAGTGAGAGTAGAAGAATATTTAAATTTCAAAATTATCGTTAACGTATATTTCTTAAAATTGGAAGCTAACTCTAGTAGTATGTACTAAAAAGACTTTTTTTCTCTTACGTGTTAGAATTTTTTTTACATTTTTCTCATAAATTAGTACTTAATACCTATCTAAAATACTTTTTTGTTTTCTAAGGATAAAACCATCGCAGGCCTGTGTAATTCATCATTTACAGCAAAATTCATTACAAACTGAAAATATTCTTTTATAAATACTTATAAATACTCGGGGTAGTATTTCTTTGAATGAATAAGTCACCTTTTGCATCAAGAAACAAAAATTAATTTTTGATTTATTTAAATAGTAACTTATTTTTACAACTAAACAAACTTTAAGTAAACGTATTTTTTGCTTTCGATATGAGAGAAAATGTCCTTCTAAAAAAAAAAATGCATATTCTCAAAAATCCTAGAAGTAAGGAAATATTTTCTTAAAATTCCTAGATACAAACAAATGAATTCATTAAATGTAAGGCAAAAAGGAAAAGCTAATGTATGTAGGATCGAACAAGTTTAAAAATCATTCCCATTTGTGCATTATTTATTTATTTCGTCATCTGTTAAAACGAATTAATTATTATTACGGAAAACGAAACCGAAAATATTTAGTACGAGAATCATGCTGAATTGGTTTTTTACCACTGAGATTGAAACATCGCTGTGTTTGCTATTTTTTATGCCATAATGCAACTTGAATGACCCGATCCACTCTATTTGCTCGACTCACATTCTTCACGCTACGTATTATAAACTAATAAATATGAATAAGAAATATTGCATAACAAACAAAAAATAAAAATACACTGAGAAAAAAAACATTGTAAAAACAATGAAAACGCATTAAATCAATCAACTTTCAAATACGATTTGGTGCCAATACCGAAAATTATTAATTTAACTAGGTTTCACATTAAACTTTTGAGGAGGAATTTCCATCGTTAATTTGACAAAAACCACTTTTGAAACAAATGGGTTCCAAGGCTTTGGAATAAATTATTATTAAATGTACAACGATCCCCAATCAATTTAAAAAACGTGATAATCAAAAACGCGTATGATTTGACAATGCGATATTTTTCTCAGTGTATGTACATTAGGGTGCTTTTTTTTTCGCGACTATTTTTTTTTTTCAGTCCCACCTCGAAATTTTGTGGCTAATACCTAAACATACATTCCCTGAAAATTGGAGCCCAAAAAAATAATATTTAGTACTAGACCAAGACGCATAAAGATTTCCCATATAAAATACACGTGAACTTTGATTATTTTTCTTCAAATCTCTACAACTCAGAGGCATTTTATGGCACAATCTTGGGCAATGGTAGGGTTTCTTCAGAATTGAATGCTCTACAAAAGTGTCCATTGCGATGTAACCCTAACTCCCACCAGCGAGGTAGTACGGGTCATTGACCCCAATTTTTCCACGAAATTCTCGCTTTTTGCCCCTATCTCGTAAACAACAACAGGTACAGAAAAAGTGAATATGACAAACTTGTAGCAAATTCAATTTCCTACAAAAAAGTTGTGAACACCAAATTGCTAACATCAATATTTCTTGAGATATTGGACTTTGAAGTTGAGGTAGTGTTTCTACAATTTAGCTCAATAATCCATGAAACTTCCACACTGCTCAACTATCACCGACTCACACTGCGCCTCCTTCTGCACCAGCTATTCAATTACCACCTTCCATCTCTAAATTTGGGACTCTATGGACGGAAGATGACTGCAACAAACGCATAAAGAAATTACACGACGCCAATAGCGCTGCCTGCTCCGATTCCACTCCGTTATTCGTAACTGGCGCCCCACATCTTGCTGACGAATCCTGGATCCGGAAGTTTTTCATCAGCCGTTTTTCCATCATCCCTATTAATTGTGTGAAACTTCCATCTACTAAATACGGGAGTTCGTCTAAATTTAGAGTCATCATCCCATCGAAATATGCATGGCTCATCACATACTCTAACGGCAGTTCCTTCTCATCTGGGAATATCAGTATCTCTAAATGGATCACTGTCAAGTCGTTATCGTCCCCCAATAACTTTAGGCCCAAACAAACATCTAATATCGCGTCTAAAAATAGCTCTGTAGGTAATAGTCTTAAGCCTAACCCTAAAATTAAGATTACGCGTAACAAAAGGTCTTTACGTAAATCCATTCGCCCTGCTTCTTCTGTCTCCCACACCTCTAAGTCCATGAATGAGAATTCCGCTGCCTACCCTCCTTCCTCTAGACCTTCCAAATGTGTTTCACATAATTCCACTAATGTGAAAAGCAAAAACCAACCAAATGATGTTTCCCACCGTTCGCCCAACTCCCGTCCCTCAATTCCACATGCTGATTCTAATTGGCAGCTCAAAGCTGGTCTATTCCCCAATTTTAGTACCGCGGTTAAATACCCTAATTTTGTTATGTCTCACGTTCTTAATCCTTCCATTCCAGTCCCTCCTCCAACGAATGCTACCTGTCCCTCCATCTCCGACCCTCACCCTAGTTCCAACAATATTTCCCGATCCATCCCATCTTCACTCGGAAAAGCTAAAACCCCTACTCCCACTTCTCTCGCTTTGCCTGTGGCGGCTAAGAATTCCGATAAAATCCCTTCAACTCAATGTTCTTCAGCTCCTTCGGTATCCTCCTCAACCGCCACCAACTCCACGAATACGCCCCCAGTCCCCGAGATCTCCAAACCATCATTTATTGACCCACTTCTTCCTCCGATTGTTAAGCTTACTATGCGGTCTGCCGACTCTAGAGACGGACGTTATCTTCTTTCCCGCTTACGCGATCACCGAATCTATGAAAATGTGCGTTTACTCCTAGCCTATCTTCACGATAAACCTGACTCTGTCTGCATTGATGGTAAGACTAAAACCAGTGTTCTTGTCTCAATTCACCAAGAAGGTCTCCCCACTGACCTATCTTCTCTGCGGCAGCTTTTCTTTAAATACCACGAGGCATTTAACATCCCACACAAAAAGGTATCCGATGATCTCTCTGCTCTAGCGTCCTTTGTTAACTCCCGTCGTATCTCTCACCTTCAAAAAAGTCGTAATGACTATAAAAACTATTTTCGTTCCTAACACAGGCAATTCTCCACTTTGTCCCCCCTCACCTGCCTCTCATAGTTCTGTCCTTTCCCCTCATAGCTCCCCCCGCACGCCTAACTGTCTCTCCGTCTACTATCAAAATGTGAGAGGCCTACGCACAAAAACACGGGAAGTCTTTCAAAATTCCCATACCTTTCCTTTTGACATCTTTGCCCTTACAGAGACCAACCTAACCCCCTTCATCAACGATAATGAATTATTTCCTCCTGACTTCGTCATTTTTAGAATCGACGGCTGCACAGATGATTCCCTCCCCTCCGGTCGCGGTGTTCTTATCGCTTTACGTAATTGCTTCAGTGCTACCCTTTTCAAATCCTCTAATTCCTCAGTCTGTGAATTTGTTTGCATTAAAATAACTTTAAACCAGCGTTCCCTGTACATCCTCTGTTTTTACATTCGTCCCTCCCAACCGCTAGAAGTCTACGAACTCGCCATTGGCATAGTCGATTCCATCTTTAATGTCCTCGAACCCAATGATGAAGTTATTGTTCTTGGGGACTTCAACCTACCTCGTCTTCAATGGACTCTATCTGAGGACTCTACCTATTATATTCCCTCGAACGCCATCTCTGGCAAAGAAGCAGTATTTGCTGACCACCTCTCTGATTCGGGTCTCTGCCAGGTTAGTGGCATAAGCAACTACCTCGGCAGGCAACTCGATCTCATCTTTTCTACTGATCCTGGGAACTCAGTCGTCTCTGAAAGCAAGCATCTCCTTTCCTCTCTCGACCGGTTTCACCCACCCCTTTTTCTTGCATTTTTCTTTGAACTTTCCCTTCCTCCCACAGTCTCAGTGCGCAAATACTGTTTCAATTTTCGTAAAGGCGACTTCGAAAAATTTAATTATCTACTCGGTAACGTGTCTTTTGATTCCATCTGCTGCGACTCCCAGCTCTCTGTGACTGACGCCCTTGATGTCTTCTATTTTGAATTATTTAGTTGCCTCGCCGAGTCTGTTCCTTTACAACTTCGAAAAAACTGCGCCTCTTCTCCCCCTTGGTACGACAAAGAACTTCGGTCTCTCCGCAACAAAAGGAATAAATTATGGCAAGCTTATATCCTGACCCACTCTGAGGCAGATTACTCTTCGTATCTTTCGGCCTTTACCTTGTTTTCCGAACGCAGCAAATCGCTTTACCACAATTACCTTCATCGTATGCAATTTGATCTCATCTCTGACCCCAAATGCTTTTACAAATTCATTAATATTAAAAAAAAATCTAGTGGCTACCCTTCAACCCTTAAACTCGGAGACGTATCTTCAGCTGATCCCAGGACAATCGCGAACCTCTTTGCCAATCATTTCAGCCAATCCTTTTGCGAACAGTCCTCAGAACCCGATTTTAACTACTTTCACTTTATGCAATCTCGCCCTCAAACTTCCTTTGTCTCCGTTAACATCGACTCCACATTGGTTGCTTCATACATTAGCGCACTTGAGGACAATTTCAGCCCTGGCCCCGACGGCATTCCCGCCATCGTGCTGAAAAAATGCGCACAGCACTTAACACAACCTCTTACCTCTCTCTTTGAACTATCAATCTCCCAAGGCGTTTTTCCTTCTCGGTGGAAAGACTCATTCATCATCCCTATTCACAAAAAGGGCTGTAAAAGTGATGTATCCAACTACCGGCCCATCGCCAAACTGTCTTGCATACCTAAACTTTTCGAACAAATTGTTTATGACTCCATGTTCTTTCACTGCAAGTCCATTTTCTCCTCTTTCCAACACGGCTTCCTTAAGGGCAGATCAACTACAACTAATCTCACCGACTTCGTCTCCAGAACATTACGTGTACTTGAAAACGGCTACGAGGTCGACGTCGTTGCCACCGATTTCAGTAAAGCCTTTGACAAAATCTCGCACCAAATAATTCTTTTTAAACTCAGTTCTCTCGGCTTCCAATCGCGTTTTCTCTCTTGGTTGAGTTCCTACCTATCCCAACGTCAATATAGCGTCCTCTTCGGTTCAGCAAACTCTAGCCCTTTCATAGCTCAGTCTGGGGTCCCTCAAGGCAGTCATTTGGGTCCCCTGATCTTTGTTCTGGCTGTAAATGACGTCGAGTGCATCATCAAACACTCGGACCTTTCAATTTACGCCGACGACATGAAGATCTCTAAACAAATTTCCTCCCCAGTTGACCCCCCCCTTCTACAAGAAGATCTGGATTCTTTTTGCACATGGTGCTGTAAAAACTTCTTGGATTTAAACGTCTCAAAATGCCAATCCATCACCTATTCACGTAAACGGCTCCCTTCCTCCCCTAGAATCTATCTTTTATCTGGCGAGCATATCCCTTCGGTTGACTCTCTTCGCGATCTCGGTGTCACCTGCGATAGGGAACTCAACTTTCGTTCTCATATCGACAACACATTAGCTAGAGCAAACTCAGCTCTTGGCTTCGTGAAACGGTGGTCCACAGAATTTAATAACCCTTACGTCGCGAAATCCCTATACATCTCTTTTTTCCGTCCTCTCCTTGAATATGCCAGTCAGGTATGGTCTCCCACTCAGTCAACTCATATCAACAGGATTGAATCTGTCCAGCGTAGGTTCCTTCGTTTTGCCTTACGCGATCTTCCTTGGTCAGACCACCAAAACTTGCCGCCGTACGAAGATCGCCTGAAACTTATCGATCTGGAACCCTTAAGTAAGCGACGCGACTATGCCGACATTCTCTTTATTCACCAGCTGCTTAATGGTGTCATCGATTGCCCCTCCCTGTTACAGCTGATATCGCTTCACACCAACCCCCGTAGCCTCAGATCAGTACCTCTCTTCCGCCCCTCGCATCACCGCACCAATTATGGCTTTTCCGAACCAATTTCCCGCATGATACGTAAAGCCAACTCCTCACCATCATTCGACTTCCACCTTTCCAAGTCATCCCTTCGGAATGCCCTGAAACGCCCCCCCTAGTTCTTAATTTATTCATATGTATATTCTAGCGTTTAAGTATGTATGCTTGTGCTTGTATGTTTGGATAGCTTGTATTAAGCGTAATAAATAAAAAAAAAATAAAAACCGAGTAATGATTTATTGAAGGTTGAATACATTATTTGAACGAAAATTTTTTTAAATTTAACGTCAAATAACGGAAAAATGGTCAATTTTTCGAGAAATTTGCATAGAACCTCTTTCAAAGTATTTTTAAAAAGCTTTAAACTGAGGGTTACTAGAACTCTCTAGCATGAAAACTAAGAGAGTTATGGCCGAAATAAAATTGATTTATATTTTTTTTGTAGAAAAAAAACTCAATGTCACCCTTGGCAATAGTACCCAAATTGCAATAAAAAGATAATTCATGGTCAATTTACTTCATTTATGTACTCACAATGATTTGAGAGAGTTTGAACGATTTAGAATGCATAATTTCGAAAAAAATTATGATTAAAGTCGAAAAATTATTTTCGAAATTTTCAAAATTTTTTCTTTTTTTCAAAATTTCGGAAAAACTATAGGATATACGTAAAAATTAATGAGGAACAAAAAGTTAGTTTTTTTTTAACAAACATTTTGCTTTTTTTAAATTTTTTTTAGCATGTAAAATAACTGAGATATGACCTTCCAAAGCTTGCCCTAACGTATGACTTTTGCCATTTTAGAACCCTTTAAACGTTGCCCTTTTAAAAATAAAGGGCTCAAAAAATGTAAAACTTTTATATGCTTATAGCTTATGAAATTCCCTTTAAAACTACGTTTTGAGCGACTAAATAGCTTGAAAATTAACCGAGATATGGCCAAAAAACAAAAAACAAATTTCTACAAAAAAAATATAAATCAATTTTATTTCGGCCATAACTCTCTTAGTTTTCATGCTAGAGAGTTCTAGTAACCCTCAGTTTAAAGCTTTTTAAAAATATTTTGAAAAAGGTTCTATGCAATTTTCTCGAAAAATTGACCATTTTTCCGTTATTTGACGTTGAATTTTAAAAAATTTTCGTTCAAATAATGTATTCAACCTTCAATAAATCATTACTCGGTTTGTATTAGGCCTACAATCAATTAAAAGGCACCAATCTCTTTTTTTTTTATAAGCTTCATTTTTGGTTCTTACACTTTTGTTGATAAAATGAATAGCTTTTGAGTTATTCATAAAAAATCGATTAAAAACGTGGTTTTTTTCACGAAAAATGCCAATTTTCAATCGCGTATAACTCGAAAACTATTGAGTTTTCATTAAAAATGCTGAGAACAATTTTTGCTTAAAATTTGTTCCTCTATCGATTTCCGTGGTTATTTTCCACAAAAAAATTTTCACCCCCTAGTTGGGGTGTAACTCACCCCCAGGGAAAAAGCACACATCGGGATAGGGTAGATTTTGCTTTTTGAGGTATTCCCTACATGCTGTCAAAATTTCATTAAAATCGATGCATGCTCAAAAAATTCGGAGGTAATACCTCTTTTTTACCTTGGTAGCCTGGACTATATAGCCTTCATTACATTCAGTAACTCTTTAGTTGTCATTGTGTGAAGTTTCACATTAATGTTACTTTTGGTTAAGAGTTTACAGTGTTTTATTGAACGTTAAGTGAAGCGATTTTTAAAAATGGAGAAAATCGAACATCGACAACGCACGGCCTCACACGTCCTGCGAAACGAGGACTGAAATCCATAATTGTGGATTCGAATTACTTCCACACCCCGCTTATTCGACTGATCGGGCACCATCTGACTTCCACCTCTTCCCCAATCTAAAAAAACATTGAGCAGGACAGAAATTTTGATCAAACGAAGAGATATTATTGGAAAGCAGAAAAAGTCAACTTTCTGAAGGGTTCTTCTCACAAATGTTCATCAGGACACTTCACAGAATTGATCGGTATATCTTGAAACATTACGAATCAACCTGTAAAATAAAAAGCCGTTTGAATTTTTTGATTAAATCATCCGATCGAAGGACGTCTCTTTGAAAGCTTTTTGTGCGGGGACCTAACATAAGCACATATAAGAGTGATGGCCAACCTATTACCCGCGGGTCAGACACTGACCCACGCAGGCTTTTGAAATGACCCACGCATTGATTTTTATAAACTCACTAATTGAGTTACCCTGTTTCACCCAGCGTTGGGTAATCACTTACTAATTAAACACTTCTCAAATGTTCTAGTTTGTTATATTCTAGAAATTGTTTCAACCTGAAAACCCCTTTATGGATCCCCCATCTTAAATCTCGAAATCTTAATAATATTCAAAATTAGTGGCCGCAAAATTTACGTACTAATTTTCATTAAAATCCGTTGAAGTCAACAAATTTTGGTGACCATATTGGATCCGGTATCTTGATCGCTTCAAATTTAAAATTTTCAGCCGCCATCTTGGATCCTCGTTTTCAAAACGAAAATTAGCCTATATGTTATGTACTACCTTCGGAGCAAACAAACAAAGAAACTTTGATTTTTATATATAAATAGGGATTTTTTATATCATAAAAGAGCAAATAAAGTATATATATCTAATATCGAATGTTTTATAAAAAAATATTGCCAAATGGACATTGTCTAGCTGATTATCTATCGTATCACTGAACCTACGTATAAAGGGTAGCAACCAGCATGTCAAATAAAAGTATAGACATTAGCCTTTCTAATAGTACTGTATAAAGGTAAAATTAATTTACAGAGTGACGCTTACAGGGTGTCCAATTAATTAATGTTTGAATTGAGCTACAAAGAAATGCTATTAAACGTTATGGGCCTCATGCATACCATATTCATCTTATTACTAGGTATAGTTTAGAAAAGACTACCCCTTTAACTCCAATATAAAAAATAACTTCAGAAATGAGCGTTGCGTTCTCGAAAACGTATGAAATAGTATGTATTTTGTTATTTTCGATAATTTGTAAAAATTACCCTCTCTATCTTCACCGCTTCCACCCATTAGTAAAATATAACCCTACAAATAGATGCGGCATCCTTAAAAATTTTTTTTTTTTATAACTGTGAGCGCTAATGGAGAGCGGTAATTATTTAATCCCTTATTTTCGTGATATCAGACCACAGTACGGCGGCAAGTGCAAAGCATTTTGTGGAAAATGCGGCCGTCAAAGTGTTAAGATTTAAAAAATTTTCGATTTTGCAGAAAAAAAGATAATCCTCTCTTAATTGAAAACCATTCACCGCGCGCGTAGCGCAAATCATTTCAGATTTTTGTTGCAGGGAGAATAAATCCGCCTATAATGGCATTTTTTATCTAGAGATTTCCACCAATTCTCAGTTCTGAAAAGGTATTCCAGTTTTAAATTTGCACAGTGTTGATTAGAAAGAAGGCTAAAATGTTATAATATTTAATATTATTATATATAATTGCTGCTAAATAAAGTTACCCTTTTCGATATTGGTGACTGCCTCTCCCTGCTCAGCTTTAAAAACTTGCAAAATCAATAGGTACATGACACCTTCAGCTTTCCCCTAGGCGCATAAAAAATATAATAAAAAATATGTAAATCCGCTATATTTCCATGGACGCTGTAAGCAATTTCCCTAAAAGCGAATCAAATCAGAATCCAATCAAATTCGAATCGAATATCTAGCGCGCCACTAAAGACAAAGCGATCAAGCGATAGGCATCGATTCCATCCTCAATAAAAATAATCCGTTCTGGACAATCCCCTGGAATTGTAAATAAAAGCCAACGCTGCTGCTGCCCCGCCCGAATAATCATCTGGAGCAAAATTCAGGAACCGCACAGGTGGTCGCGTTCGGGAATTTGCGCAGATTAGGGCCGCAAGCCGTGCGGCAATGCAAATCGTGAATAATTTTAATCGCGGGGACAATTAGTAGCCTCGAGCCTGATACGCTCCCGAAAATCCCGAAAAAATACTGAGATAATTGCAATTCAACGAGCCTTCCACGCTCCTTCTCCCTAGCCCACGAACCCCGCGAGCCCTGTCGAAATTTGATTAGAGCGTTCACGCGGAATTTTTAATTTTCCGACCATTAGAGCGGAGCGGAGACGCGGGTGGGTTGTGGGAGGTGGAAGGTGAGAGGTAGGCATCTTCACGCGATGTCCTGGAACAGCTCAATTTCCATCATCGGCGGTGAAAGAGATGAGGGCGCGTCGGAGCGGGGAAATGTAGGCAGCTCGCGCTTTTTCAAAGGAACACCAGAATCGATCGGGAGCACGTGAAGGCATCCTGCTTCAGCGGGTTGCTGCTTCTGCGAAAAATACCTGGCCAACAGCGCTCAGAAGAGGCTCGTGTGAGTTTCCATCTGCGTGGGATCATAATGAAAAAAAAATGCTTTTATTGGACATGGAGCGTGACCTGGTCCCATCCCCGCGCCACAATTATTCGCCGGAACCAAATAAATCAAGCGCGGAGCGCGTGGTATGTTTTCTTTGGTAGCCTTATGAGCTCATTACGAATGGAAACTGTTTACTCTGGCAATGCCGATGATTGATCTGCCGGGGAGGCTGCTTCTACATCCACTGGGATCGGATCCAGCTCGCAAAGGATTGGTAAACAATCGTACATCCCTTGTTCAATATTAGCCGATTACTTATTTGTTTCTTCCGCGGAACGTGAACTTTCTAGTGCTGAGCAAAATTATTACCTTAATATTGGTCTTCGTCTTGTACACTCGGTCTTGGGCTTCATCTTGGACTTGGTCTTGGTCTTAATCTTGGACTTGGTCTTGGTCTTCATCTTGGACTTGGTTTTGGTCTTGCATCAATGGACTTAGTCTTTTTGTCTCGTTTTGAAGACTCTTACAGTTTTGCATTTCGACACTCAAATATTTTGGATAACATATTTACTTGTATTTAGTAGATCTTATAAATAAAGCGAGTAAATGAGTTTCAGCTTCTTACACCGCTTAAGTCCTAAAGTAGAAAAAGCGCGAACTATAACTCTTGTTGCTAGAACTTTCTTACAAACAATGAATTTGGTTATGAAATGAGTGTGTGTTACACAACCATTTGCAGGTGTTAAAAAGTTGTAAGAACTATTTTACCGAACCATTTAGTTATAACAACTATCTAGCTTGCGTAAGTTCGCACCACACGCTATGATTGTGAATGGTTCCTAATTTGCGAAATACCTCTCGTTAAAATTGTGACAACTGCTGGAATGATTTCTTCTTATGTTAATATTAATTGTAAAGCCAAAAGAAACAAAGTTGTAAAAATAGTTTAAATAATTCTTATTTTCTTAAAGAGTTATTTTGATTTAAAATATGGACATGTAACTTTTTGTTCGAATAGGTCAGAATATGTATCTTTTTGCTTGAACACAATAGCACATGCACCTCTTTACTTGAACGTAACATGGTATGATTAAATAGATCAGTTTCGAAGAATAGTTTTATTAGTAAATTTCAAGCTCAATAGTACAAACCAATGTATTTTATACTGAAGATATTAATTATACTTTACAAAAATCAATTTTTAATTGAACTTATTATATATGGACATGTATATCTCCTCTAAACCACGATTTTTGTTCCACTAAAATTATAGAAAAGATATTTTCTTTACGTCAAACCGTGTTTGTTATTCGATGCAGATGAGAACAAAGAATGATATCCAACTGAAATCTCGATTTTTTATTTGTGTGGACTTGTATTCTTTTGCATGGTACCTCCTCAACTTTGCCACAACCTTCAGGGAGAACTGTCATATTAATGAACACATTTTAAAGATACAAAAATAGTGGAAGCTAATACAGAAACCGGCGGCAATTACATTCAAAACTGTCAGTGAGCCAAATGCAAATTCTACTGCCCAAATACCAAAAAGCTTAAATATCGCATTAAAATGTAAACAAGAATTTATTTTGACGACCGGTCTGATTTCTCGATTTCATTCTAATAAATCCTATCCTTCCAATGCAACAAAAATAGACAGTATATAGCGCTTATCATCTACCGTAATAGACATATTGACGTTTTCTTACGAATCCATTTAAATAAAAGTAATGCAAAGAAAGATTTTTTATAAATTTAGGAGTGTTAACCCGTAGGGTTTGGAGGGAAATATGACTTTAACCTCTTCAGGGACAAATTTCCAGAATTCTTAAGGGAAGTTATTGGTTTCTTTAATGTACGAAAATAACTACATTGAAGAAACCAATGATTTTCTCTCGAATTTTGGAAGTTCGTCTCCTGAAGAAGTTAATACATAAGAAATATTTGAACAAATAGTATTTAGTTTATGACTAACTGACTGACTAACAAAAACAAAAAAAAAAAAAAAACAAACGTACACATATGTGGCCAAGAGGCTAAGAGATAATATAATCTTATAAGGAGAACATATTATTTTAATAAGGTTAAATTTAAAAATTTATCCCATGAATTATAAGATATAATAGGATATAATTTCGAAACAATATTCCAACCTGTCACTTAGTTAAATGTTATATATTATTTTAACCAACAAAAGTTCATATTAAAAACTAGTAAGATGAAATATTATATTAATGTATAATTTTCATAATTTTATTTGATAACCAACTAATTGAAATAAATATAGTAGTGTCACAAAAATAAGTTCCCATTGCACATGCAATTTCAAAATGCGTTTTAATATTATGAACTCTTGAGCAAATCAAATTGTCACACCACTCATTAAAAGAATAGTTATTTAAAAAAGTTTGGCAACAGACGTCGCCTGAATCACACACTTTTTTCTATAAAATTTTTGCATTTATTGATATCAGTTCAGTTTTTGATGTTACAAAAGTAAGTTTCCACCATATTTTACTATAATTAACTGTTTGAATAATTACACGCAATAACTTCTATGAAAAGAGATTAATTTAAAACAAAAATTGATTTCAAAGATTTGGTAAGACTTAATTCCGATTTTTAAATATTTAGTCATGAAGTAATCAATTCAGTTTGTTTAGTTATTTTAACGACTAAAATGGGAAATTTTAAGCAACTAACACTAGAAGAACGTAAAGCCATAATCGAAATGCAAACAAACGGCGATTCCAACATGAAAATTAGCTCAAATTTTCAAAAAATCTCACACGGCAATAGGAAAAGTAATTCGAGTGTTCAACATTCGTATATAAACCCAGTAAAACGAGAGGACAGGCCAAGGACGCGAATTCATTACTCTCAGCTCCAAAAATTCATATACAACTTCAAAATGAAGTCCATGAAGTTCCATCAACACAAATCGTACGGAGAAGTCTGCATGAAGATGGTAAACATGATCACGTTGCGAGAATAATTTCATACGTGTGCAAGCTGAATATGAAAAAAAAAATAGAATTTTATCATCAAAAAATTATGCCCTAAAGCCCGAAGCATTTTGGATTCAGTACTTTGGACTGATAAATTCACGATTCGGTTGACATATAGTATTCTCACGGCAAAGTGTACGTATGGAGGAAAAGTGGTGAGACTTACAAGTGCACTAAACCAACATTTAAGGCACTTGAAGAAGGTTTAGTGATATGGGAAGGTCTACGCGTAAATGGAGTAGAGAAATTAGTATTCCTAAACGGTAGAGTCTACCTGAACAACTTGAAATAAGTGGCAATACCTGAAGGAAGGGGACTAATTGGAAATTAACTTGTACTGCAAAAGGATCTAGCTCCTCTCCATACCACCAAAAAAGTTTTAAAATTCTTGGAGGATGGAAATATCAACGTTCTAAATGGTCTCCACAAAGCCCAACTCTATCGTCGATTGAAAATGCTTAGGCTATTTTGGCTATCACATCGCATATCACAGCAAGCGCCCCAAATATCAATGACCACAAAACAAAGTTGGGAACAAATTACGTGGAAGAACGCAAAATATTGTAGGAACCATGAATGACTGTTTGGCAAAAATGTCGCAAAGAAATGGTGGTCATTATGGGTACTAACAATTGGGGAAACTTATTTATGTAACCTTTGAAAAGTGACCTTTGGTTTCATTCTTTAAAAAAATGAATTTATTGAAGGTATTTTTAAGTTTTCTTTTAATCTGTCCTGTTATGAAATAAAATTGAAATATTTTTGTTTTTAAAACCTTATCATATGTATTTTGAATTTAATTTCGCAGTGTGGACACTTATTTTTGTGACAAACTGTATATGAACCATACTTATTAAAAATATATATCCTATTAAACAAAATTAATTGGAAATATACGTAAAATCCTCATTTTAAGTAATTTTTCTCTTAGTGGGTTGTTTGTTTTCTTGGAGAAGTTTCATTCCTATATGGTATAAGGAAAACAAAATCATGTAAAAATGTGAAAAAGTTGCCGCGGAATCCAAAATATCCCTGATTTACAATATTGCAACCAGACTTGCTACAGTGGAGGAAATTTATTTAAACGGAACTTAGTTTTTAAGAGTTAAATAGAAAACCACTCAATAAAGACTTCATACCACCATCGCCTAACTGCTCTGTGTGATATTATCGCTCTTATAGAGTCCGTAAATGTTTGACATGATCTTTTTTAAAGTGAAATTCATTTAAACGCAAGTAGTCACATTGCTTTTTAGAATAAAATTTCGGGAGAGATTAGTGCTTTCTGGTGTTTTATGCATTAAAATAATTCGTTTGGTAAGAAATACGCTTATTTTGTTTGTAGAACTGAATTTTCATCTTTTAAGGATACAAATATCATAATGGCCAAAGGAAAGTACCTTTCGGATGAAGAAAAGATAGAAATTCGAATTTTGAAGGAGAGAGGTGAAATGAATAGTACTGCAAGGGATATCAATAGGTCAGAATGTGTAATCAGAAGTTTTTTGAAATTGGATGATAATTATGAGAAAAATGCAAATACAAAGGGAAACACAAAACTGACTCGGAGGCAAATGAATAGAATTGCTATTGAAGCGAAAAAAAATCGGCTAACGGCGTCTCAAATTACGGAAAAACTGGGCAAACCAGTGGCTTAATGTCGCGTTTTATCTTTCAGCAGGACAACACGTCAGAGAATGTCACCAAAGAAACTCTGGGTTGGTTTCAGACTCGAGACATTCCTGTTATGAAGTGGCCCGCCTGTAGCCCCGGCCTTAACCCCATAGAAAATCTAGTATTAGGATCATCTAACTTAAGCCCAAACCAAATATTAGGATCATCTAACTTAATGTTTTTTTTTTTTCAATTAACTTTGTGAATTATGGTTCTTTTAGTTGTGCGTTTAAATGAATTTCCGCTTTATAACGCCTTCTTTTTTTATGTTGGTAATATACTCATATTTCTACGTCTCTATTTTTTGTTAATATGTTATCTGATATCCTGATTAGTCTTATTAGAGTCTTATCTTATTTCAACACCCTGTCAATCTCATCTTATCTTAATATATTATGTGTTCTTTCGACGAGTTGTTAATTTAGGTGCGCTTACATGAATTTCCTGTACTATACACTGACCACATTTTAAGAATAATTTAACGTGTTATACAAATGTTGGATGACGATCTCAACTAGAATTGGAATTTGTTTTAGTTCGGTTATGCCGCCCGTGCCTCGACTAAAAGTGGCAATAAACTCCCTCTAAAGATGTAATGATTGAATTTTAGTGAGCCTTTAAGTTTAGGGTTAGTACTTCCTTTGAACAGCCCCAAGGAATTAATTCCGCTCAATTAATTCAAAAGATCAATACATTCGTTCACGCAGATAGGGCATGTCGGGCATACAAAGTGGCAGTAGACCAATCCATCCCGGCCATGCCAGATCTAATCCTTAATTAAGCAGAACACCCGAACTAGTAATACCCGGGCCATTTTCCCGAAAACGTACAACTAATACGTCCTGTCCTGCCCATCCCGACAATCAAGCCATCCCGTCCCGAGCCGACAATGTATCGCATCGCATCGCACGTGAGCACACACTGTCATCCGCAAATTATTCAAGGCTGGTCGGGGCGAGGCCGGGGGTCTCTGTCACCTGTCCACTTACCTTTCCCGAGAGAGGAGGAGGACGAAATGTATGGGTTTAGCCGGACGAGGCGGTCTCTAAAGGCGCTGAATGGCCCCATTTGTCCCTTTGTTTGCAACGTCCTGCGCCTGATTGATTGCCGGGTCTTAAGGTCGAATTGGGCACACACAAAAAACTTTATTTCATTTCGGGCATGTCTGCGGGATAAGGTTTCCGGGTAGTCCGAGAATTCGGTCTCCTTGCCCCGAACAGTGGACACAAAATGACAAAGGCTCTAGAGAAAACAACGAATACCCGCCTTAATTATCGCAAGGACAGATGATGAAAAGCGATTTTTCCGAAGGCTTCGTTCGGAACGACCAACAATGCGTCGTCGTCAGTCGTCGCCTGCCTCTTTCTAGATTTGATTTTCTGGAAACAACAAAGGCAATCTCCAAAATTGCTGTAATTCACTGGAATTGCTCATTAAACAGCCTCCTAATTTGGGACACTGGCGTACCTTCGTCAAAGGTGTGGGAGCCCTTGATGTGCACGGATTATAAAAGTGTCATTCCTTTGCAACAAAACCCTTTTCAGCATGGATTTTTATCATTTGAAAGGTTCAAAGTCTTCGTCCCCAATTCCTATCCAAAAAATTCTTAGAACCCATAACGCCAGAGACGGTGATTGGTTTGTTAATTGGGTAACCTTTTCAGCTTCAAAGTAAGACAGAATTTTAAAATCGTATATGTATTGAGTTTCATCGGATTCCTTATCTAATAGTAGGAGAGCCAGTGACATTTTTCAGTGATGATTTAGTTAAGGTCTATTTTTTGAGAGGATGTTGAGGAGGGCCTAACTAAGTGCCATCCGCGAGGATTAACCCTGATTCCAGTCATAAGAGGGTGGCAGAACGCCCCCAACGTGTAAAAAAAACGGCATCTTTTTATCATTTAGTTAAGGCTGAAATTTTCTCCAGCAGTCCTTTGATAGCCCACAATCATCGATATTATATTTGCAGAACGATTGGCCAGTCATAACGGGGTGGCAGATCGCCCCAAACATGTCGTGTGAGTGATGAACTTTTTATTATTTAGTTAAGCTTCATCTTTTAATATGTTGTTGTGACAACTATTCCAAGTGTGAATGTCAATTTGCAGAACAAAATGACGGCATCAACACCCTGGCAGAATGATTTGAAGTTTTTACTTCAATTAGAAATTCAATTCTCTACAAAAAAGGTCTCTTGACTTTTTTTCGTATTTTGATTAGTTTCTGACAAGGAAGGTACCCGAGGTGTACCTCACCGATTTTCTTGATTTTGTGGTATGTGGTAGAGCATCGAAAAATATTGAACACGTATTTTTTTTACGTGCTAACTCCTCCATTGAAGGGGTAAAAACCACCCTTAAAGTTAGCCCCCAAAAACCATTTTTTTTAAATATCTTGAAAACAAATTAAAATTTTGCAACAATACCAAGTGCGCTTTTTAGGTTGTATTATAACAATATTGTGAATAGTACTTTGGACCCAAAGGGCCGCAACCCCTAAGTAATTTTGAGGGTAAATACGATTTTTCAGAGTATTTTTTATTTGTAAAAATTCCTAAATTATTAGAATTTGAGCCAAAATAATTGGATAAAGTAGATAATTGAAAAATATAGTTGACGTGTTTTAGGAGATTTGAAAATAATCAATTTTAAGAGGGTGAGCGGGGGTAAGTCGACCCCGACTTGCACCAGAGCTAGATTTTGTCAATTTTCCTGATTCCGTGGTATGGTGTAGAGCGTGTAGAGCATCAAAAAATATTAGACATGTATTATATATATATATATAGCATCTTCTCCTTTTAAGGGATGAAAACTACCCTTAAAGTTTACCCCGAAACAAAATTTTTTTTTAATATTTAGAAAACTAATTAATGTTTTGCAAAAATATCAATTGCACTTATTATGTTATATTAAAGCAATATTGTGAACTGTACTTTGGAGCCAAATGGCTGCAACCCTTAAGTAATTTTGTGGGTAAATGCATCTCTCAACGTATTTTTATTTTTAAAAATTCTTTAATTATAAGAATTTATTGAAAGGTTGAATTCTACCTTATAGTTCACTTGCAACAAATATCTTTTTACTTTTTTGGTATTTAATAAATTATTAAATTTCGCGACAAAACCAACTGCATCTATTTTATTATGTTTTCGGAGGTTAATTCAACTCCACTTTCTAGTTGATTCTATAAAAGTGAAGAGTAAAGTAGTCGAATCAAATATCTTTATTTATTTGGATTTAGACTACACAGAAAAAAAATTCTAATCCTGGTTATGCGAATTTATTTCATACAAATATTGCTCGATATAATAAATGCCACGAGCACGATTTTTGTATACAAAGTATTCAACGAGATTTGTATAAATTTTATCCGACCATCCGACCTTAATCTATCGGCAAAATTTTTAATTATCTTCAACAAGCAATTAACAATTTTAATAAAAAATAAACAATAACAATTTATAATTTTATATTGTAATAATATACATTAGTTTAAATTATATGTATATGTATATCGGATGAGTAACAATTAGATGTTTTCGGATTTGGAAAAATTACGTAAGACATTTTTCGGATAGCGTAATGCTAATGGATGAAGATTTAAATCTACATTTGCGGAATAATATAATAAAACTACAATAGTTCATAATCAACTTTCTTCCCCAAGATACATGAATTTATTCAAATATTCATGGTACAAGAGTGGCTATACGGATGCAAAACCTGCAAAGTTCGAAAATCCAGTTGAATTCGCCTTTACAATCTAGTATTCGCTGCGAAATACCAGGGTGTAAAAATGTAGCACTTTTAAAATGTGCATGGTGTAAAAAGTCACTGTGTCTTAAACATTTTTTTGAAGATTACCACTTTTGCTCCAATTATATGGCGTAATCTGATACTTTGTAAAAATTAGTCACATAAATGTAATTATACATAAGTTTAATAATGACAAATAATAATTATGACAATAATAAAAATATAATAATTTAACTAAATTTAATATCTTTACAAATCCAACTTAAAGAATGTATATAAATACTATAGATACAAAAATATATAATTTATAATTTTAATAAAATAAGTGCATTTACTTTTATCGCAAAAAATTAGTTTTCAAAATATTAAAAAAAATTCTTTGTGGGGGGGTAAATTTTAAGGGTAGTTTTCATCCCTTAAAAGGAGAAGATGCTATATATATATGTATATAATACATGTCCAATATTTTTTGATGCTCTACACCATACCACGGAATCAGGAAAATTGACAAAATCTAGCTCTGGTGCAAATCGGGGGTGACTTACCCCCGCTCACCCTCTTAAAATTGATTATTTTCAAATCTCCTAAAACACGTCAACTATATTTTTCAATTATCTACTTTATCCAATTATTTTGGCTCAAATTCTAATAATTTAAGAATTTTTACAGATAAAAAATGCTCTGAAAAATCGTATTTACCCTCAAAATTACTTAGGGGTTGCGGCCCTTTGGGTCCAAAGTACTATTCACAATATTGTTATAATACAACCTAAAAAGCGCACTTGGTATTGTTGCAAAATTTTAATTAGTTTTCAAGATATTTAAAAAAAATTGTTTTTGGGGGTTAACTTTAAGGGTGGTTTTCATCCCTTCAATGGAGGAGTTAGCACGTAAAAAAAATACGTATTCAATATTTTCCGATGCTCTACCACATACCACAAAATCAAGAAAATCGGTGAGGTACACCTCGGGTACCTTCCTTGTCAGAAACTAATCAAAATACGAAAAAAAGTCAAGAGACCTTTTTTGTAGAGAATTGAATTTCTAATTTGTAAAAACTTCAAATCATTCTGCCAGGGTGTTGATGCCGTCATTTTGTTCTGCAAATTGACATTCACACTTGGAATAGTTGTCACAACAACATATTAAAAGATGAAGCTTAACTAAATAATAAAAAGTTCATCACTCACACGACATGTTTGGGGCGATCTGCCACCCCCTTATGACTGGCCAATCGTTCTGCAAATATAATATCGATGATTGTGGGCTATCAAAGGACTGCTGGAGAAAATTTCAGCCTTAACTAAAAGATAAAAAGATGCCGTTTTTTTTACACGTTGGGGGCGTTCTGCCACCCTCTTATGACTGGAATCAGGGTTAATCCTTGCGGATGGCACTTAGTTAGGCCCTCCTCAACATCCTCTCAAAAAATAGACCTTAACTAAATCATCACTGAAAAATGTCACTGGCTCTTAGACTATAAGGCTGAGTCAAAATTGAATTATTTAGCCCTCGATTTTTTAATTGTAAACCAGGTTTCAGCCTTAAGTCAAAAACATAAATACAAACGCAAAAAAGGATTAAAATACAAGTGAAAACCGACACGCGCAATGATACTGTATGATGTATGGTATGTAGCTGCTTTTTACATTGTTTTTTGTTAACTCACTTTCTCTATCCGTGACAAATCTTGCAATCAAAATGTCGACTAGTTCCAATTAAACTAGAGCTTTAAAATTGTGCAAGCGTATATAAGTCCGGTGACAATGCAATATAGTATATTTAATATCGTTCTAAATCCAATATGGCGGACGCCTCAAGATGGCGAATGATCGTTTTCTTCACAACCCCTTTGATATTAATATCAAATGAAAGAGTTTTTTTTTTCTTTTTAATACTTTTTAAATCAAGTTTTTATAATTTTTTTTTAATATGTTGCTCCATTGAAGTCATTTTACAGAATCAAATTTTTATCCGTTGTTTGTTTTTCAGTACTAGTTAAGTTACAGATGGGAAGTTTAGGATATAGTTATATTACCGAAAGTACATAGTTTAACCCAAGGTGACCCACCCTCATGACCTCAAATGAACTGTTTTACAACGCTTCATCGAAATCCTTGAGGAAAACTCAGTCTCAATCTGTTCCAGTCTTTTTCTTCGATACTCATTTCAACAAGACAAAATCAAGCTATTTAGAATATAAAAAAGATTTGGAATGAGGATATAAAGTTCGAAGTGTATGACAAACGAAAACATTATATTATATTATATTGTATTATATTTGAGCACTAATAACTCTTGATCAAATAAACGTACCATATATTAACTTTTAGAGTTGTTTTGCAAAGTTTTTATTTCATTAATAGAATGATTAAGATTATTAACCTGTCTACAGGGTGTCCCATAGGAATGTTTGAAAACTTATGAGCCACTATTTTTTAACAAATGGAGAGATCGGTAAAATGTAAATACTTTTTAATAAAGGACAGTCGTCATTTTTATTTCAGGTCCATTTTATTATAAAAAAATTAAATCTATTTAATACAAAACAATTAATTTAAAAAAGTAGTGAAGAACGTTAGTTACTAATGATATATATTTTGGATATTTTAACCATCTAATTGCCAAAAATATCCATATGCTTTCTAAAACTATTAAAAACATTTTCTAACGTTTCATTTGAAATGCCATTGACGATCTTCCCAATGTCTTTAATAAAATCCTGAACTGTTTTTTGATTATTTTCATAGCACAGATCTTTAATGTAGCCCCATAAAAAGAAATCAAATCGAATGAGATTTGACGAGTAATGTGGCTATTCTATTCCTTTTCCCCTAGCAAAGCGTGGGTACCTTAGGCCAATAACTCGATCGCCATAAAATTTATTGATGATACTTCTTGTGTGCGATGAGGTGCTGCTCCGTCTTGAATAAAAAAAAAAAAAAAGATTTAACGCGGCTCCTCTTTTTCGCATGAGAAAGGATTTGGTCTCTAACATCCCTTTGTACTTCTCTCCGGCGACAGAAGATCCAAAGAAATGCAGGTAGATACCTTTTATGTAGATGGTTCACATTTCAAAAATATATATTATTAATAATTCACGTTTTTCACTATATTTTTAAATTAATGGTTTGTATTAAATAGATTTAATTTTTTTATAATAAAATGGACATGAAATAAAAATGACGACTGTCCTTTATTAAAAAGTATTTACATTTTACCGATCTCTCCAATTGTTAAAAAATAGTGTCTCATAAGTTTTCACACATTCCTATGGGACACCCTGTATATGCCTCAATTTTTTGTTGCGAGCTTCGACTTTTAATTTTGATTATCATCAGGTTTCTTGAATCAGGTACATTTATCTAAAATAATCTTAAATAATTAACTATGTTTCATGCATCGACATGTATTGCTGTAGTGCCAAAATCTTCTATAAACTGGCCTTTTGCATGAGTGCATGAGCGGTCTGGCATTTGGAGAAATTTACATTGGCACTTATGACGGGTGCATGAAGCTCCCACGGACATATCGTATATATTAGAGCTAGGAAATGCAATGTTCTAGATAGTTCCACCTCAGGATATTTTGCTTTAAGCAAGATAAAAATTTAATTCCTGTCGAAAATGCAATTTCATTTCATGCATTCTTAGATGCTATCTTTAGGTTGGAAACTATCGAAAAGTTGTTCCATGTGTACGTCACTCACCATTAATTTATTTATTTATTTATTTATTTATTTGTTCAATATTCATCAAATTCTGATTATTGTACAATAAGTGTAATTAATTTAAGGAAGATCAGTTTGAAGCCGACAAATTAAACTCAAAACTGTCTACATGCACGTAAAAGAGACGAGACATTGAGGTTATGGGCTCGTGCATACCATACTTGGTTCGAACGGAACGTCTAAAAAATCGTGAGTTCTCAAGTAGCGAGACGGTACCGAAACAATGATTGAATTCAGCACCTCGGGAGAGTTAATTGCTCCTTGGAGGATGTCAGAAATGACGAGGAACCTCGAAATATCACGTCTTTTTTGGAGCGAATCTAAAGAAATTAATCTTAGTCTGTCCTGTTAAGGAGGTAGATCCATAATATCCAGCCAAGGAAGCCCGCGGAGAGCGAATCTGAGAAATCTACGCTGAACCGCCTCGACTCGGTCAATATGCACTGTATAGAAAGAAGCCCAAACGGGACTATCATATTCCAGAATGGGTCTGACAAAGGTACAGTAGAGAAGCCTGGTAATGAAGGGATCGTCAAATTCTCTAGACCATCTCTTGATGAAGCCTAAAACAGAGTTTGCCTTGCCAACGATTGAGTTAACGTGGTCCTCAAAGGAAAGTCTAGAGTTAAAAGTTACGCCCAAGTCCTTGGTCTTGTCAAGTCTAGTTAATAAGCTACCACCCAGCGAGTAATTATAATGAATGGAAGACCTTTTTCTACAGAACAACATAACTGTACATTTGTTAACATTTAACTGTAAAAGATGGCAGTCAGTCTCTCGAGAAATAACACGGTATATTTGTGGGTCATTTGCGTAAGAAAGAATTTTGGAAGAGGAAAGAAGCAGAGAGACGTCGGTCGTTAATGTACAGAATGAAAAGGAGCGGGCCAAGTATGCTACCCTGAGGCACACCTGACGAGTTGACGAAAGAACTCCCCGGAAAAGAACCTGCTGTGTACGGTTAGACAGGTACGAATTCAACCATTCGACGAAAGTAGAAGGAAAACCGAGGTTAGATAATTTAAATAGGAAAATGCTGTGATTAATTTTATCGAAGGCCTTGCTAAAATCAGTGTAAATACAATCAACCTGACAGCCTGACTCCACTGCAGGGACACAATCATGCATTAACTCCAGCAAATTTGTGGTTGTAGATTTACCTTTGGTGAACCCATGTTGAAAGGAGCCAAGAATAGACCTGCAGTGGAAGCGCAACACATCATTGATCAATGCCTCAAAAACCTCAGCAAAATGACACGGGTCTTTAATTTGATATATCACCCTTCTTACCTTTTTTATGTAGAGGAATAATGAGAGAATGTCTCCACAACTTAGGGAAACAGCTGCTTGACAAGGACAAGTTAAATAAATAACAAAGGACATTGACCAATGACGATCCGCACCTTTTTAGGAAAGAAGTAGGAATGCCGTCTGGACCCCCGGAGTAGCTATCTGGGAGGTTGGCCAGATGTTTCAAAATGGACAATTAGTCGAACACGAGGTCTTTCATTTCAAGAGAAGTGGGTGGTAGCCTCGTCAAGTGGGTAAAATCACTAAAACTAATATCACAGTTCGAATCACAGAATGCCATGCCAAAGAAGTTGGCAAATAATTCTGCAATTTGTAGGGGATCACCACTTTCATCGAATATTAAAGTTTCTTTCTAAATAGATATGTCGGTTAGATATATGAATAAAAATTATTCGTTTAGATAAATTTAAAACATGAGATTATCTTGCATCTCATCAAAAATTTTATTTAATATACATATTTACTTTGGAAATAATCGTATATGTTTCATATATTTGTACTCAAAAATTGGATAAAATTTACATCCTTACAAGGAGGATTAAATTCCTTTGCTACTAATATCTTCATTACCGATGCATGTACAGTACCTGGCCAAAAAATTAGAACCACCATTCAAATTTTCGAAGAATTTCTTTTTTTCAATTTTAACCCTTTCTTAAAAAGTTTTCTACCTACTTGAAGGTAATAAAAAATGTACTGATACCTGTGTAATTATGTGGCGACGTTATATTTTGGGGAAACCCTAGTTTTAAGTAAAATCGGCAATTTTGCGT
Source organism: Dysmachus trigonus (assembly GCA_949715965.1). Lineage (NCBI taxonomy): Eukaryota > Metazoa > Arthropoda > Insecta > Diptera > Asilidae > Dysmachus > Dysmachus trigonus. The sequence goes on along the minus strand of OX454319.1, from coordinate 49,075,968 downwards.
CAACGGTGTCATTTGCGATAGTGATTTCTTTGAGTGAACTACAACCGCGCTTCACGTTATTAAAGAGAAAATTAAATAAGGACGTTGTATTTTGAGTGTTGTGAGATTGTAGGTGAATTTTGGAACGTAAGTAACATAATAACTAACCTTTTAATAACTTCATATTTGAATTATGAAGATCACGGTTAAAATATTAATATTTTTATCAGAAATCATTATGGGAAGAAACGGAGACATTTCAGCCGATAAAAAAAGTGCGCTATCTGCTCTTCTAAAGACTGGCAATCATTCCATACGGGAAATTGGACGACTTCAGCAGGTTTCCCATTGTATGGTGTCCAGAATTTCTAGGCAGTTGAGTGAAAATTCTGCAATTACCCCTTCAAAGAGACAAAACTGTGGGCGAAAAAGGAAAACCACGCCTACAGACGAGCGGAAAATTGTTGCTACAGTTAGTGCACATCGTAATTTACCATTGCGAGAACTAATAAGAGTTGTAGCTGAAGCAGGAGTGGATGTATCCCAACGAACGTTAAGAAGACGATTGAAGGAATCTGACTTTCACTGCAGACGACCGGCAAAGCGACCTCGGCTTACGGAAAGGATGAAGAAAATGAGATTGAACTTCGCTAAGGAACATTCAAAATATACCGTTGAAGACTGAAAAAAGGTAATTAGTAATATCGTTTTAAGATTTCATAAGTAAGGATTTCTTTGAATGAAAATTCGTCAATTTATAATTTTTTTTAGGTCATATTTTCGGATGAGTTAACGTTACAAGCGATGACGGAAGCTAGCACCTTTGTTCGAAAACGTCCAAATGAAAGGTTTCACCAATCCTGCGTACAACAGACAGTAAAGCATCCCCCTTCGGTTATGGTTTGGAGTGCAATTACAGCAGGAGGACCTGGACCCCTTTATTTAGTAGAAGGTACTATGAGAAAAGATCAGTACATTAGACTTTTAGAAGCAGTTTTATTGCCATATTTGGACGAAATAGGATTCCGCAGTTCATCTTATAAGTTTATGCAAGATGGAGCTCCATGCCATACTGCAAAAGCAGTAAAAGATTTTGTTTTAAGCATCTTCCTCTTTTGCCTTGGGCAGGTAATTCACCTGACCTAAACCCGATTGAAAATGTATGGAATGTTTTAAAAAAATTAGTTTACAAAAGACGTAACCCCACTCGTGATGTATTAATTAGAAATATTAAGGAAGTATGGCAGGATGCTCCTGAAATTAAAGATTGTATTAGAGCTTGCATAGAGAGTATGCCTAGACGAATTCAGGCAGTTTTGAAAGCGAAAGGTGGTAATACTAAGTATTAGCAAATAAATATTCATTTTGTAAAGTATGCTTTGCACAATAAAGAGATCTTCCAAATAACAACTATGTTTCTAATATCTTTCCATTTCCTATGACTTAGCCCATATCGGAACTGAGAATTTATGAAATTTCTATAGTGGTTCTAATTTTTTGGCCAGGTACTGTATATTAAGAATCCATTTATGCCCTCCAACATAAATTTTTACCTAAATATACCTTCAACCTTGCCTTTTTCAATCACCTCAGTGTCTACCGCAGCAAGACAATCTTCTACTATTTACGTTATATAACATTTCCAGTCTGGCAAAGCTAGACAAAACATGCGAAAATTATGGCAAACCAGTCTACATAACAGGCCTTCGAGCAAGAAAACAATGTGCTAGGGCCTTAATTTCGCAGGGAACTTTCCCGTCACGGCGAACTTACGTCGCTGCTGCGAGTTCACCTAAAATCGATAAAGACAAACAAAATAGGCGAGGCCATGAAATTTCCTCATTAATTTTTCATATGAGGCCCCAACGCCTCCACCTGGAAAGAGGCGCACGAGCGTCCCTTGCAAATACCAAAAAAAACCGCACGAATTACATAACCCCGGGCATCGCGGAAATTATCATGAGGCACACTTTTTGCACCTCCCCCCCCCCCCCCCCCGGCCTCATATATGATCAATTAACGCGGGACGTGATTACCCTCCACTCAAGGATAAGCGCTTTTTTTCCAACTCCCGACGAGGGAGACAATTAAGATAATTCCGGGCCAATCTGACTTAATTGTCGATTGCTCACTTCTTCTGCTCGCCCGCAATGCGCCTACGAATTCCCTGCAAAAAGTTCTTACACCACTTAATGACTTTGGAACAACTTGGGCCGGGCGAGGAGCAAACGGGAGAGTGGGGTGCTTGTGGGTGGGAAAATGAGGCGGGCGCCAGCATCACTTGCTCTTTGTCATCGGCCGCTCCTTTCCGCACGCATGAGATGAATTTTATCTCCCGGCCGTTATACCTTCGATGCTTCAAGCGCGAGGGCTCGTGTAAGCGGAGGTAGCTAGCCCTAGCTTTTCGAGCATTCAGTTGTCATGGCCAGGACAGGGAAGCTGGTTTTATGTATTCTTTTTCAATTTATTGGAAAATAGATTTACGTCTCTTCCCCGTTCCGCAGCCAGAGCTGATTATGTCCATTCTCCCTTAAGAGTTCTAAGCGGTTTTCTTTTCGAATCGCATTAGGAATCAATCAGCTTGGTACAGTGCGAATAAAAGGTACTTTGATTCCTCTGCTCTCCGCTGCCCTAATTGAAGGAAATTGAACTCTGCAGCCTTAAGGGCACTTGTCTCTGGATGTGTGAAGCTCTTCACCTGAATAAAGTTAGCACGGAATATTATTAAATCATAAAATCGAGGATCTTATGATACGTACCTGGCCTTGACCAAAAAAATAGTTTTTTAAGCAAAGTTTATTTTATTTTTCAACATAGTTTTCTTTTTGCTCGATACACTTACAAACTGAATTAGTATTGAATTTGGGCTTGATTATCTCATATTGCATAAAATTGTTTTACCATAATATATAGAGACTAATCATTAACCCCTACAACATATTTTAAAATTATTCAATTGTATTCTTATCAAGTTGTGCTCTCCCTTTGTTAGGCCAACATTTTTCCTCAATTTTTCGATCCCTTCTGAATACTATGATTTTTTCAACACTTCAAAATAGACGTCATTGACGAGATATCCACTGTTTCGACTGTTCCCTATTCTCTGTTGTACTTGTGATCCATGTTGCGTTCACAGTTATGCACTGTATTACACTTTAACATCGCCAAATATTCCTTTGAAGTTGTCACAAGTGTATGTTTTGTGGTAAATTGTGAGCAATCGCGGCCTCCATCTTCTGCGAAAAGCTTTCTCAGTTCCAATTGATCTTTCAAAATTCTCTGCAGCCGTTCGATTGAGATTCATCAATCGCACGAACTTTCAATCTCCGATCATTTATTATCATATCATATTTGACGCTAAAACCAGCTTATTGGAGTTTTCGCCTGTACCGAATTAAAACTTTTACAGGCGCCGAAATTCTCGTTTTGCTTCGCGCACTTCTCCCGTTGCGTGTTGCGCATGCGAATCAGTGACTTCAATTTTATCAGAAACGGAACTATATTCCGATTAAAGTGATACGAAAATCAATGCAGTGGGACTTATAGTTTCAGAGTTACTCAATGTTTTTGTATCCCTATGAAAACTGAAAACGTAACATCAGAATTCCAATCATGACCGGTTTTATGTATTATATTTTTCAATTTACTTGAAAATATGTAGTTTCACCCCGCTGAGTTCTTCGGCTTCCGGAGTGCTAGTTTGCGCCCTTGCACTGCGGGAGAAGGGGGGAGGGGAAGTGAATGCTTCATTAGCGCAGCTATCTTCATTAACGTCGAAATTAATTCAGTAGCCGGCGAAACGACATAAAAGTTAAATTTATATCTCGTTACCGTCGTCGGTTCGGAATTCCAGGCATAAATCGGCCCAGGGGCATCGTCTCAGTAGGCCCAATTGCTACAATGGGGCCTGATTGAAGCAGCTGAGGCTGCACGTACACGGAGCACCCCCGGCCAAATAAGGTGGTCCTCTGCAACTGTAAGCAGGCCGAACAGCGCTTAGAGGGTTACTTATGGAGAAAAAAAACAGAGAATTTCGCCTTCAAAGAAAGCTTTTGATGTAGGGCCGCTCTCGTTTCGATTTATGTGGCGCAATGAATTTTTTATACGCGTGTTTCGCGTTCCTTTTAAATTTTCAGGAATCCCCCGAGGGAGATAAGATTAAAAGGGAGTTGCTGGGAGCCTTTCTGCTGCTGCTGCTGCTGCTGCTGCTCACTACGGAGCAGATACAGCTCAAGTGTACTCGAGTTGTACGCTTCTTGAAGTATGTCATTCAAGTAAAATTCGTGAGCCCCAACCCCCGTGCACGGTGCGTCAAAATATTACGGTTGGGTTCGTTTTAACTAACAATTGTGGGCGACGAAATGTAGTGCCCCGTGCGGAAATTTAAGGTAAAACGATGCTTTTATAGGTCATTCGGATGTGGCCCAACTAGGCAAAAGTATCTCGTTCTCCCTTTTATGACAGCAAAGATTTTCATCCAAAAATTATAGTATGGGGTATAACTTTGAAATTGATGATGATGAGGGTTCTGGATTTACTTTTACAGCAAAACAATGTCCACATTTTCACTCTGTTAATGTAGTAACATTTTATACGGCAACATAAAAAATTGCACAATACTAATAACAAAAATAAGAAATTTGAGGGTAATACCCTGCACAGAGTTTTGTATGAGATTCAGTATTTTATAGGTATTTAATTTTAAAAATATTGCCTGAAGTTGCGAAACCCAGAACCTTCCGATTGATCTTAAAACTTTGCAAGAACATTTTACTTTGCTCAAAAACAAAGTACTTAAAAGGAATTTTAGAAGACTCAAACAGGAGAGGGTTGAACAATTTTGTATTTTTTTTATTTTCGGGCACGTCTATCATTTCCGTGATTCTTCGATTTGAGAACAGTTTCTAAAGAATTTTGTAGCAGGAAAGAATGGGACAATAATGAAAAATCCATCACGAATCGTTTTCGAGATATTAAAAAAAAGGCAATTTTGACATCCTGTATACAAAATGCTTTTCAAAAGCTTTAAAGCCGCTATTTTAAAAATGAAGAATTCGCGTAAATGAATTTAAATTACTTTTTATTATATACTAACTGCATAATTATGATTCGCTCACGCATTAAGTATGATTTAATTCGCTAAAATAGTGAAAACTGCATAACGTATAAACCTAAACAGCCCGCAACACCAAAATTTGGTCGTTTCGTTTTTTTCTTTTTTTGTGTTGAAACTCCACTGAACTTCAGTTTAACCGGTGGCACCGCAGGGCGTCCTGAGAATTGTCAAACGTGGGGCGCCTCAGTGTTTGTCAGTTCAACGAACCAACGAAAAGCTTATTAAAAAGGAGAACTGTCATCTGGCCTTTTGCACAAAAATTCTAAAATAAAACCACTACTTTTTGATAATCCACCTCGAAATGCTAAAATTAACTTCTTATATTCACTTTAAATACCGCGTATGTTAACAATTAAACTGATTTTCGTTATTAGCCCTGAGTTTACCCCGGATTTTAGCTGGGGTAAAACCGAGGCGTCCTAGGGTGTTACAGGTTTCTAAAAAACACCCAACTGGCATTTGACGTTTAAAAACCAGTGCGGCTAGGGCGCACTGTGACACCACAGGATTGTAAACGAACAGAATTAATAATAATATGCAGCAATGTACTTCATTATCTAGCTTTATTTTTTCCTTTACCAGCTTCCTTGAAATTTTACATTTTGTTCTCAACATATTTTCTGAAAAAATGTGTCTCTGATATTATTTTATGGTTTTTCAGTTCATATGCTTTTTAAAGTTCAAAAGCGGATAATGAAGGGTGTGCAATATTTTTCATTAAGAAAATTAAGTGCAGTCTTTGACTTAACTCACATAAAGGTGTATATACTGTCAAAGGAATGTCAGATATTATATAACTGCCAATCTAATTCTAATCGTTATAGTAGATTTAAGGAAGAAACATAAACGGGCAACTTGGATTGTCCCGCATTTTTTGTACCAAAAAACCAAATGTTTGGACGTTTACATTAAAAGAATTTCCTTAACGTTTACAGCAAAAAAAATAAATTGGGGAAAAAAAAGAGCAAAAAGGAAAGAGTACATGTTCTAATTTTAGAGTACGCTTGATCACCCCGCGTTTGAGTCGCCAAAAATCCTTTTAGGTACTTTTCTTTTTAGCACAATGTTCCTGCAAATTTTCAAGACAATTGAAGGGTTCCGGTTTTCGGAACTCCAGCCTTATCATCTTTAAAATTCTTATGAAATGAAATATGGAAATTACATTCAATAGCGAAAATTGTTAACTTACAAAGTAGTTTTTTAAGGGAACGCAATGCATTTCTTTTGAAATTTACTCACTAACCAAAAAAAAAAATTTACCACTGACTCACGAAAAATTACATAAGATTGTAATATTCCGTGGAAATGCATGTGAATCATAATTTCTTAAGTATTCAAAAGTATACATTGGGAGGTACATTGCAGCACTAAATATCCACAAATGTATTATACCTAACTGTGTCGTGACCCAAGACGATGGAAGATAAGACTTCAGCGAGGTCGATATTTGCGTGTACGTATGCTTTAAAAAATTTATAGTTTTACCTCCTTTTTGGTAGGAAACTGAATCCTTTCCACAATGGTATGTAGTAAAATTGCACTTAAAAAAATTACGTAAATTGTTGTGTCAAAATCAGTTTTTGATGTGTAAAAGTATTACACTACAAAAGAAAATTAAATTTGAAAAAACCAAAATGCATTCGATTCGTTATACAAAATATTAGGGGTTATACCTCTAAAATTGTATGTATATATAAAAATCCACCCTTTGTACGGGGTTAGTTCACACCAAAAAAATTTAATTTTTTCTGTATTTTCAGAAAATTTAAAATAAAGTGATAAAAAAAATGTTTAAAAATCAGTTTTTAGCTACATATAACCCTTAGCGGAATCTCTTGAGAACAGAATCCATTTTGAATTGTGATTTTTTTTTTTTTTTTTTTTTTTGTTCCAATTTCGAATGAGAATGTCCCCTTAAATCGCAATTCAATCCCGGTACTTTTTCACGCAAAGGGAGGGCTATCATGAGCCGATAGGCTTATCACTGCGGCTGATAAGTCTCTCTGGTTACCCCCTAAACTCTGCTACACCACTTAAGAAACAAAACATCAGAAAACTTTCATATTAATAGAGCTTATGAATTTTGTATTATAGTAATAATTTAATTTCAAGAGTGGTCCTAGTCTACAGTAGCTTAGACTTACAAGAACATCCGCTATTTCGACTAATCAATACCTGATGTAATAATGCATATTATTATTATTGCGCACTGAAGCCCTGTAATTCTTATTAGTATTTCCTATAAGTATATTGTTCGCCCTCTTAAATTTTTGTAAACACGCTTTCCATTCTTTATATTCATTTTATTTTCGTCCCTTTAAACTTCTGATTGACTGCAACAGTTACTGCGTCGCCTTATCGGCCCATATTATTGGCCAATATGTCATGTTAATCCTTCTGTAACCCTAATGTGTAGAGAAGAATATATAAAGATACTCATCAATAACCTGCAAGTTTTCGAAGCTCAGAATTGATTATTTTGTTTGTTGACAAAACCACTTATATGTAGGTCTAATGTGCTTCCACGCTAATTTTGATGCTTTCGAAAAGTTTGTGGTGCGCAGTATTACAAGAAATCGATGATTGATTCTGATGAAATATTTTCATGTTTTGAAAGTCTTGTTTGAATAATAAAATAAATAAGTTGGCGTCAAACTAGCTTTAGTTGGAAGGTTGGAACTGATTGCCGTTCAAATAAAAAATGCGACATAAATAAAATTTAACATTTCTAAATATTCAACTGATTTGAGAAGTAGACTATAGGCTCCTCATTAATCTACATCTACACTAATATTATAAAGAGGAAAGATTTGTTTTTTTGTGTGTATGTTTGAAATGAATAAACTCAAAAACTACTGTGCCGATTTCAAAAATTCTTTCACCATTAGAAAGCTACATTCACCCTGAGTAACATAGGCTATATCCAATGTAGAAATTCAAGATGGCGGATCCAATATGGCGACCAAGATTTCTCGATTTCAACGGATCTTAATGAAAATTAGTACAATGATTGTTTTGAAGTCACTGATATTGAATATTACCAAAGTTTACAAACCCAATATGCCGACCAATATCTCTCGCTTTCAATGGATTTTAATGAAAATTAGTACAATGATTATCTTGAGGTCACTGATTTTGAATGTTATCAACATTTACAAATCCAAGATGGCGGATTCAATATGTCGACCAAGATTTCCCGATTTCATCGGATTTTAATGAAAATTAGTACAATGGTTATTCTGAGACCACTTATTCCAAATATTATCAAAATTTGTAATACCAAGATGGCGACCAAAATTTCTCGAATTCAACGGATTTTAATGAAAATTAGTACAATGATTATTCTGAGAACACTTATTTTGAATGTTATCAAAATTTCCAAATCCAAGATGGCGGGTCCAACATGGCCACCAGAATGTTGCGATTTCGACGGATTTTAATGAAAATTGATACAATGATTGTTCTGAGGCCACTAATTTCGAATATTATCAAAATTTGCAAATCCAAGATGGCGGATAAAATATGGAGACCAAATGTCTCGATTTCAACCGATTTTAATGAAAAGTAGTACAATGATTATTCTGAAGCCACTAATTTCGAATATTAGCAAAACTTCCAAATTCAAGATGGCGGATCCAATATGGAGACTAAAATTTCTCGATTTCAACAAATTTTAATGAAAATTAGTACAATGATTATATTAAGGTCACTAATTTCGAATATTATTTAAATTTGGAAATCTAAGATGGCGGATCCATAAAGGGGTTTTCGGGTAAAAACAATTTCTAGGATATAACAAATTAAAACATTTGAGAAGTGTTTAATCTACATCTGCACTAATATTATAAAGAGGAAAGATTTGTGTGAATGTATATAAATAAAAGGTAAAAATATAAAAAAAATCATGTCCACCCGTGCGAAGCCGGGACGGGCCGCTAGTAATACATAAATTTATATTTTTCAGCAATTTTCTTTCTAACTTTCAGTTATAATGTTTTTTTTTTTTTTTGCTTTTATATACAGCGTAAAGCCAAAACACATTTATTTTATGTTATTTCTTTTAACGCAACTGTGGGGTTTATTTTTTCCTACAAACCAATATGAATGTTTGTGTGTGGGAGCCAAATGGTTGGAACTTAATTTCACGCGCTTTTTTTAAAGCCAACACCGGAGCTTAAATGCTGTTGTAAAAACAAAAACTAGATGAAATTTTGAAAAAACGCTTCCATAAAGACTAGATCGTTTTGTTTTCTGTCAGTCACTAAAATTTGAACTTAATCGGTTCAGTTGTTTGTGAGCAATTTTGACTACCTCTCGTCTTTAAAAAAAAATGACTTTTATCAATATGGTACTGCATAGATGTCTCTGTTGCATCAAAAAACACGCAAATATAATATATAAGTACTGCTGTAAAATATATATGATTTTCGAAAACGTGCTAATTTTCAAGCCTTTTAGGTATGTGCAGCCCCTTAAGTACAACAAATAACTACAATGTTTGACTCAAGAGCATTTAGAGATCTTATTTTGTGTGCTTTATTAAAAACTCAAATATTTAATATTTTCAAATGAAATCGTCCACATCTGTGCAAAGCGTAAAAATAACCGCCTGTTGGGCTTCCGAGTACTAAATGATTCAACGACGCTACTTTCCTTTTCAATAGACAAACAGTGGTATATTTTTTATTATTATGCCAGCACGTCCCAGTTTTGCTCTTATTGTATGCATGCAAAAATATGCAGTCCCACTGACAAATAGAATCCTTTCAGCAGTAATATCTCAGGGATATTCCAGTCACGACTCAGCCAACAGCAGTTGTTCCCCGACAGAAAGATAGAAGTCCTTTTCATCGTCAACAGCACTTTCATTGAGTGCAGATAAATTTCTTCTGCCATCCTGACTGGCAGCATTCGAGCCCAGATCCACTACAAATATGAAATACCTCTGAGCTCATGAGTCGAACACGTGGCGCGGGGGTCTTCTGCTTCTTCCGAGTTTTATGAAATCCTGAAGCGCACTTGTCCTCCCTCGACCAATCAAATTACATTTCGAAGTCCGTTCAAAACATCGAACTACATAAGCTCTGCCGTGTATGCTGGGGATGGGAAGCGTTAAAAATATCAAAAATATTGGGGAGTAATTGAAAAAGGAAACATTTTGATAGTCCTCATCTCAAACCATACTTTCTACTTTTCACGAACCCTCGTCTCAAAAACTCCTGGAGGATTAACTTAAGGGCGATTACTCCTTGTACCACTCGTGCGACGCCCCGCCAATGGAATCAGAATGAGCGATATGTCTTCGTCCATCCGAATTGGTGGATAAGCGTGCTCAAAAATGGGGCTTTTTGGTCCCATGTTGGGGATTATGTTTCATTTTTCGGTGAATGATATAAATGGGATTTAACAACGGCAAACTTTTTCGTGTATTTTATGCTGCCAAATTAAACTAATGAAAGGAGGGAGCCCACACGGATTTGAAGCATGCCAATACGTTGTATCAGTTATTTGATTCTAATGAAATAGCTTTTGATCATCAACCATTATTTTATTTTTAGAAAAGTAAAATAATAGATTGCAGAGCTAAGTCTAGCTAGTCTCGAGGCTCCCATATATTGGGAACATCCACAATATTTTTCCGAATTGTTCCTACGAAAAAAAATAAGCCTTTTCACAAAGAAACCAGAAAAAACTGTTGAAGTTAACAATTTAAGCGCATATTTTGACACCAAAGGACAAGGGTCGTTAAGGCTTTTTACCTCCCCAAAATAAAGGAAATGTATCCTATAAAAATATGGATATATATTCTGTAAGCAGACTATTTAGCTAAAAACTCAAATAACATGATAGGAAAAAAATTAATAAATGAATGAGAATTTTTTATGCGAAAATTATTCCAAACATGATTTTCTTCAAAATTATTCATTTTTGACAAATATTTTATCATGTTTCGTTTGGAGCACATGCAAACAACATTTTATTTGTTTTTTAAATAAAATTGTTGTTGTCAAAACATAAAGTATTTAAAAATTAGGTTACTTCTAGCTTGTGATCATCTCCATATATATTTAGTATATAAAACGCAACGTCTCTCTGTGGTTCTGTCTGTCCGTTAATGCGTTTATAATCCGAGAACCACTGATCTGATTTACATGTTCTTTTTTTAGTTTACAGATATGTTCTCTGGCCAGGTTTTAGTATATATTTTGTTACACTTGTTGATGTAACATGACACGTTACATAATGTTTACCTTATAAATATGTTCTCTGACCAGGTTTTAGTGCATATTTTGTTACTACGTTAGATGACGTGATGTGATACGTTATATGGTACGTGATTTGATGTGATATGACACATGTCACAATAAGTGACTTAACACATGTGACGGATCACATCGTGCTATGTAACGTGGCAAAATGTTTAATAAAAAGTTGATTGGTTTAAGGTTAGGATTTAACATTTACCCATACAAATAATAGCTAAGGGATAAAAGATTATTGTTATCGTGTTACTTGTTTGCATATAAACCTAGTGCACTAACAAAATTTAAAATCTAGAAGGGTTTGAAATTGGGACTTATTGGATCTCGTCCTTTATTTTCTACCTGTCATGATATTTTTTCTTAATACACCTAATTCTCTTTTTACACTATAGATACGTTCCCAAAAAATACGTGTAAAAAAAAATTCGTGTAAAAAGAGAATTAGGTGTAAAAAATATTAAAAAGTTTTTGTTAGAGTTCACTTAATTTATTTCGTGCTTACACATGTTAATTCATTAAATATTTTATAAAAAATAACTTCTACTTTGGAAAAAGGGAATTACATCTGAAATTCATTAATATAAAAGAAGTTAAAATAATAAAGACATAAAAAAATTTTATGCATTGTCACTTTCTGACAATAAACGCATACGTTTACGTAAGACTAAAATATTCCTGGAATATTAAAAATCGTGTTAAAACAAAACAATTCGTGTAAAATGAGAAATTTTTTTTTCTTTTGAACTCGTGTTAAATCAAATTCGTGTAAAAAAAAATCGTGTAAAAAGATAATTAGGTGTATTAAATTGTGGTCACGTGAATTTGTAATACCAAAGATAATATAAACTACAAGATGCACAATCACGTGTAAAGAGATGGCATCAAGAAATTTTCGTAGACTCAAAGTCCAGCGATATCAAAAATGTTGCGTGAAATTACTCTCCTCCCTTGTTCTGCTTTTTCTTTGCATTTCACATCAGGACCCAGAACATGTTCTAGTAAAATTTCTTGCTGGCATCACAAAACGTTGAAAACGAGCGAAGCAACTTTTGTCACTTTGTTCTTTCTCTCAGTTTTATTTGTGTATGCGCACAGGGTTCGAAATTGCGTGGGCTGCTGATGTACGCCTGCTTGAGCTACACAAGGCATTTAATGGTATATGAGACACACAAGATAGAATAAGAGGGTGAGGCATTCGGGCACAGCTGAGTACTGTGTGGGAATTAGGTCACTATGAAAATCTTCTTAGCATCGGCGCTTTGAGTTTAATTTGCCTGAGGAGTGGATGAATTACCTTTTTTTGTTTTTTTGGGAAGCGCGAGGAATTTGTGTAAAATATTTATAGTTGATTTTTTAATAACTACGGTAACGTACGAAATTTTAGACTAGTACATTTGCAGCAGGTCAAGATATTCTGCTTAAGGGGAACACCACTGTGAAGGGTTGAAGAAATTCAATTTTTTTATTGCATTTTGCGAAAGTGTATACTTTCAAAAATATGTAAAAAAATGTCCAGTCTAAATTCATAAAAATAACGAAGTTAGTTTATCCAACGCATATAGCTCGTGCGCTTGAACTTTTAATTGCATTTTTCTCGAAACCATATTCTTTGAGCTGGCGGTTAATCTATCTCAAAACCTGAGTATTGTAGGAAGAATATGTTAGTCGTCAAAGATGTTTCTTATTAGATTATTTATATTAAATCAATCTCAAATATGCAGTGTGATGTGTTTTCAATAAAGAAGGGTTAAAAATCCACCTATAGCCACTGACAAGGGGTATAATCATCCCCCAAATATTGGAATAATCTGTAATATTATTTAAAATTCTAAAAGTAACATACTTTTGTACTTCGAGTCATGAAAAATAAGTGATTGGCAATTCTTGCCAGTTTTGAAGGAAAAATGAACCCCGGACTAGCACAGCTACTCTCTAAGGGGGTGAATACATACCCTAAACAAAAAATACTGTAAAATATTTTTGGAAATTCTGAATATGAAATACTTTTGCTTTTTTATTGAGGAAAAATATGGTACAAACAGTTTTTGCCCGTTTTGAAAAAAAGAGAACGCTCAGCAAGGTACAAATGCTCTCTAAGGGAGTGAAATAATCCCCTAAATATGGAAATAATATAAAGTATTTTTCTAGGACACAAGATGATTAAATTTAATTTGTTATGTTTTGTAAAATATATCAAATGTTTTATCTATTTTTGATTCTATGAAAAAAGATTCTGAATAGAAGAAATACGACTACATAAATAATTTTGAAAGGGCTGTTTTAGTTTACTAATTTTTAAATTTAAAATTCAAAATATGTGACATCACACCAGGGTAGGGGGGTCATACAAATGTGACCACCTGTGACAAGGACGAGGGGGAGCTCCAAAAGTCATGAAATTCCTGTGACGTAATTTATGGATGGCCCCTTTTGTTTCAAGTGAAAGTATGTTGAATGTATATAATTTCCCCAATCTTCCTACCCTCCATTAACTTACGAAAAAAAATTCCCAAAAAATGCCAATTTTTCATAACTGGTGGTCCTCCTTAAGGAATGTTCAAAAACTGGTGTTTTTTTTTTTATTATTGATTAGTATTTATAGCGTATGCGCTATATTTATAGCGTATGCGCTATATTTTGATTATTGATGCGCTGTTGCTGTTGATGGTTGATTGTTTGAGCCTTTAATTTTTCTTTTTACAATATCCTTCTTTTTTTTAAATGATAACAAAAAATTATAAGTAAATTTATTCATAAAAAAATGAGAATTAAAGTTTTTACTTGTTAAACAAAAAATCTAAAATTTGTTATAGAAGCTCTTCTCAGTAGATACTAAAATATATTTAAAAATCGGTCGATTCTAAACGGTGATTTGAAATGGAATGTCCCATATATTTTTAAGAAATATTTAAAATGCTGTTTCTTAACCCATTAACGCCGAAGAATCGTGTTTTTTTTTCTCATTTTCAAGCTAGATTCTTATCATCGAAAAAAAATCATTTGCAAATAAAAAATATGTTCCCTTGTACTTTCGAGTGTCCCCTTTCCGAATCCGGAGTCAAAATTGGGTTTTGTCCATTAGGGAAAAAAATATGGCCGTTTTTAAACAAAAAAAACCGAAAAAATCGAAGACATTTTTTTTTCAATATTTTTTTTCTCATTGAAGACGCGCGAGGACCCCCCTTTTTCTTCAACCATGAGTGCACAAAATAGTTGTAGTTTAAGAATATATTTTTTTAATTTGTCGACATTGACATTTTCACCCTCAAAATGGCGTTTTTCATCCCTTCAGCAGGAAGACAATTTTCACTCTCGGTGCCCGACAAAAAAAATATTCAAATCTTAACGAAAATTGGTATCCCGGGGTTTTCAAAGTCGCTGATTACGATTCCGCCCTCAAAATTCGAAAATTCAAAATGGCGGATCCAATATGGCGGACCCAAATTCAAAAACTTACTTGAATCGGATGAAATGTGGCACTCGGGGGTTTTCGAGGTCCTTGATAACGAATCTGGCATCATCATTTCAAAATTCAAAATGGCGGATGCAATATGGCGGACACCTTCCCATTAACGCCCAGTTATTATCTAATGTTTATTGAAGAATTGACAACTTTATATATTGACAAATTGACAAATTGTCTTCCTGCTGAAGGGATGAAAAGCGCCATTTTGGGGGTGAAAATGTCAATGTCGACAAATTAAAAAAATATATTCTTAAACTACAACTATTTTGTGCACTCATGGTTGAAGAAAAAGGGGGGTCCTCGCGCGTCTTCAATGAGAAAAAAAATATTGAAAAAAAAATGTCTTTGATTTTTTCGGTTTTTTTTGTTTAAAAACGGCCATATTTTTTTTCCTAATGGACAAAACCCAATTTTGACTCCGGATTCGGAAAGGGGACACTCGAAAGTACAAGGGAACATATTTTTTATTTGCAAATGATTTTTTTTCGATGATAAGAATCTAGCTTGAAAATGAGAAAAAAAACACGATTCTTCGGCGTTAATGGGTTAATAGCAAAATTACTTTTGAAAAAAACTAAGTAAATATATTAAGTTCATAAACGGAAGGATTTTTATTATTTCCACCTTTTGCTCTCAGTACTCCAAAAAGATTTTCAACAATATCTTGATTAAGTCTTTTAGTGAGCAAAAAATCTGCACTTAGATCGTGATTATTTGCTATATCTTCGATTAAAAGCAAGCTACAGTTCTATGCAAAACATTTGCAACTAAAATCATAGTGTATTACAGATCATTATAAAATTTCCTAAACCACTGATACCAAAAAAAGTTTTACAGTGCATTATTCTTTATTATGTCTAGTTTCCAGATATAACAATAGCAGAATGTAATATCCCATAATAAGGGATCAATATCCAGTTTTTTATTCAACGTAATAATTTTGCCTGTGCTGGGGTTTTAGTTGCAAATGTTTTGCACAGCACTGTAGCTGTGAGAGTTTGTGTAATACCGTTAATACAATAAACTCTGTGTTTTTGAGGAATCGGATTAACATTGGCTATATAAATTTTAAATTGCCCAATGTAATTGTGGACAGTATTATTTTTCTTCAAGGCCGATCTATACAAGTTACTATCGTTTAGCAATCCACTATTTAAGCAATCGAACGCTTTATCCACTCTTCTTATAAAGGCAGCAGTTGCGATTGCAGTATCATTCGAATTTCTACTAAATTTATTACTTTGCACAGCTGTTTCAATTGCTGCAGCAACTGTTCTGCTAAATACTTGTGCTGCGAAACAAACTCTAATCTTTTCAAATGTATTTGGTGCAACGTGTTTTTCTGTCAGCTTAGGGCACATTTTAGTAACTTTTCTTTTTTCCATTTCAAATATTTCCCGCACAACATCAAATGAAACAACTCCATCAGGAGTATTCAAATTGTGCGTAAGCCAAACATTTCTCAGCGATTTTAACAAGTGTGGAAAATCGTAAATAGCTTTAATTTTTTGATCATTCCATACAAAAAATGGATTTTCAGAAGTAACACCTAGAGCCTTGAAGCAGTTGCGATTATTTGAACCTTGGTCGCAAACAATAGCTTTTATTGTAAATCCCATTTCTGAAAGCATTTGTAAATTTTTCATTATAATCTCCTTCAAAATAGGACCTTTGATGCTATTGGCCGATACAAAATGGTAGCAGTATTGTTAAAACCAGGTTGTAAGTATTTTACAGGTGCCCAATTGTGCAAAGAATTAACGTGGGGTAAGTTTAAGCCTAATCTATTTCGCAGAAACTTGTAAGAACTTTGTGATCGGTAGTACACATTCTGAGCTAAAACTTTCTCATCTTCATTCCATTTAGCAGTTTTCTTCTCCCGAATCAACATAGTACAAAATGTTTTGGCATTTTCTGAAATATCCAATCGTTTGATATAAGATCTCACACTTGTTTTATTAATTTTATTCTGTTCCAAATTTCTGTTCTTTAATTTGGCGTAACTAATAGAAACATTTCTTTTATTACTTGTCAATTCTTTTAATTTTTGTTTGGTTTGGTTTAATTCTGTTTTCAACTTAAAATACTTTTTCATATAAAAATCAGAATTTCTTACATTATGCTCACAAAACCCACATAAACCAACTAGAGATTCTTCCGATGAATCCCTTTTTCTTTTTTTTGAAGGTGATTTCAAATCAGTATGATTTAAATATTCTTCGGAGACGTCCAAATTAATAGATGGGATAGCATCTTTTTTTAATTTTTTTTTCTCTATATATTCTGGTACGAAGTGCCCTTCGCACAAAAAAATATCCTCCAAATTACTTACGAAACTGCAAGATTCTCTCCAAATATTACCCAAAATTGAACCTGTGCGAGGAAATTTAAAAATTCGTAGGCCCTGATGAGTTCTCCGAGATTTCCCACAATCTTTAAGGCTACATCTTAATCCATTTTTACAATTATCCATCGTAAAAACAAAGAAAAACAAAACCAAATCCCTAAATACACAATACAAAAATTCAGTCTTAATTAAATCTCGAAAATCCTTAATAACTCGAAAGACACAATCAGGGTAGTTCTGTGCTGCTGCCATACAAAATTCAGCGAAACTCGCAAAAACCCACCCACCCCAAACCAGGCTAATAGATGTGACGGCGTAGGGTGTTCACCTCATTCCACGGTACCGAACTCTTCCAAACACTCAGCTGTGCTCACATTCCGCTCATCCCGCCCCGCCGCCCTCTTATTTTGCTTCTAGCTAGCCATATCGAGTTTTGAGCGCTCGTAAGAGCGACGGATCCAGGCTGCACGCAATCGTAAGCCACAAGTAAAAGGTTCCGGCGCACACCACTTTACAACGACGGCAAAACAGAGAGAAAAGTTGTTTCGCTCATCTTCAACATGTTCTCAGAAACAAATTTCATAGCAACATGTTGTGGGTCCCAATATCACGACCCAGGAGCTCTTGAAGTGCGAGGGCTCATTGTGCATCTTGTAGTTTATATGATCTTTGGTAATACACACTGAACGAAATTTGGTATTTTGAGTGAACTCGAAATTAAAGTACAGTTGTGCGTAAAAGTATAAGACCATCATGAAATTTTTGGTATATCCAGTTTTCCTCAATCTCTAACAAAAAGAAATTCGATTCGAATTCTTAAAATTTATTTTCCACAAAACAAAGAAACCTTCATGTTTAAAATATAAAATAATTCATTAAAAGAATACAATAACAAAAGAAATAACAAGTTTTTTATCCATCAAGTGCTGTGTTGTGTATAATGATAAGACCATCATGCATTTTAAAATTTAACCTTTGAAATAATAACCTTTTGTTCGAATACAATTGGTAATTCTTCGAGGCAAAGATTCAAATAAGATCTTGAGCATTTCCTTTGGTAAGCTTAGCCATTCTTCCGCCAAGATATTCTTCAATTCCTCTACTCTTGTTGGCCTTCTTTTTGCAGTTCTTTCCCCTAAGATCTTCCAAATATTCTCAATAATATTAAGGTCTGGACTACAGGCAGGCCACGGCAAAACAGTAATGTTATTTTTATGAAATCAATTCATTGTCTTCTGAACTACGTGAGGTCGGGCATTGTCCTATTGGAAAACGGCTCCTTTCAATGGCATATTCCATTCCATAAATTGAAGTAGTTTTCGATTGAGAATATCCATATAAGAGTTTTGATTTACGGAACCTATAATTAACTCTAGATCTGTATAACCGTTCCAAGATATTCCGCCCCAAACTATTACTTTTCCGGCGCCATATTGCCATCGAGGATTGATGCAGGACCGATCGAATTGTTCTTTTGGAAGGCGGCGAACTTTTACTTTATGATTGGAAATGTTGAAAACTACTTTCATCAGAAAATAGGACTTTTTTCCAATCATCAACTGTCCAATTTCGTCTGGTAACACACCTCTCCAGCCTTGCCTTTGCTTTCCTTCTTGTAAAATTAACCTTTTTAGTAGCCGTTCTTTTCTTCAAATTTTCTTTACAAAGGACCCGTCGTACATGGCTAGCAGAAATCTCTACGCCACTGGCATCTACTAGTTGAAATATCCGTACTGCTTGCTGTTCAGTTATTCGTTGTTATTTTTATAAGTTTCCTACTATACGGGATATCAAAAACACGTTTGGAGTTTTATTTGTATATCTTTCTTTCATCAAAGAATGTTATACAACTTCAAGGGCATAAACATCTTTAAATTCTTCGCTCAAGAAAAGAATTAAGAAAAGTTGAACAACGTTCACAGCAAATAAAAATATCCAGAACTTTGCAAGCTCCGCAAAGTACAGAAGATCCCTATTAAGATACATTTGTTTCTAGTTTTTGCTGACGTAAAAAACTTGACTTGGCCTTATTACAAACTAAGATTGTGGCTAAGAGCATTAGACATGTTGAGATAAATAAGTTTTTATAGAATAAAAAGGAGACAGGATAAATATATCTCAAGTTCTCTAGTAGTAATTGCAGTTTTCAGAACTTTGTTTTTAAACATTAAGTTAGGAAGGAATTTTTATTATCTAAAATCTATAGCAACGCTCTTAATATTAATACTTTGTTTATAAGTTAAAAGTTAATCTAGTTTCTCAAGCTAAAAATATGCTGTGATGGTTTTTAATAATTTTTTAGATACGAAATGACATTTTTCTAATTTTGTATAATTTTTAAGTTAATATTTAAAACTCTGTGCCTAAATATGTATACGAGTACCTTAAAAACTATATATTGCTTTTATGATAAAATAATTATCACCTTGCCATCACACTATTTTTGGCTTTAATAACCTTATGTCATGCATGACGAAGGTGTTTAATACTAATTCACAATTCATACACTTTAATTTATCCAATAAATGTGCTAAAAGAGATAGACTAAACATAAACTAAACTAAACTAAACTAACAATTTAATCCTTCAATGATGCGAATTTCGTGACAATTCCAGGCGAAATGATTTGGGGAATTGAGATATTTTTTTCATAATGGGATGACTTTTAAGCTTACTTATAATATTATATTATATTATCGCCAATTTTCTAGAAAAAAAAATTTGAGATCTTAACATTAAAAATTATTTATTTAAAATATAAAAGTCTTAAGAAACATCGAAGAATTAAACATAAATTTAATTTAATGAAATTTTTAAGAAAAAGATCCAAAAATACCTTTGAAATTTATAGGTGTCGTTTTAGTTTTCCAATTTTTATTCCTATGTGTATTACATATAATGACACAATTTTTTTTTTTTTCCTGCTAATCGCACCGACTTCGTTTGGCTACTTAGCACAAGTTGAAGAAAATATACTATATTTTACACTGATTTGAAGTTAAATTACAAAACAATAGCACAAGCTACCCTTTTGGAGGAAGAGAGAAATATTGTATTAAACTACTTGCATCTCTAGAAGTCAGTAAGATAAAATGATTGCAGGTAAAATGATGAAGAAAAATTCCTAAAAAATGGATTACATGGTTTCTAAATCATATACGGAGTTTAAGGGTCAATTGTCTGAGTCAATTCCGGAAGTGCCCTATTTGTTTTGATTATTTTATGCTGCCCTGTAGGAATCGTATAAAAGTTTTCAGGACAGCTCCATAAAATAAATAATCATCAAAAGCATTGTCGGTTGTTGTGGGCATATTAAAATGGCTTTATGCATTTTGTGTCGTAATTTTTGCGACAACATCGTAATATAATCGTATTTGTACAAAATTAAGAGTAAAACTTTAAATTTGCAATTTAATAAACTAATAAAACCATCTACTATCTATTAAAAGTTCTATGGGCCATTACAGAAACTTTAATCCTTGAGCAATATGAGGTAGATTCCACCAAAGTTGATTTTATCACCATTTAATCCATTTTTATTTTCAATGTTTTCCTTTTATGCGTTTTTTACGATTTGAATCAATTGAAAAGAAAAACCAATGGTAGGACTTTAAGTTTACTGGTTGACCTACCATAAACAGATCTATAAAATAGTTATTTATGAATCAGTAAGAAGCCAAGGTTTTGTCTGGCAGGAAATATTAATATTCTGAAATATTTGACTTTTACCAAAATGGTATGCAATATTCAACCACAAAAAAAAAATTATTTAACTAACGTAATGGCACCGAATCCGGCCGTTTAAGGATTGACTACATTTATTTATTGTTATTGAATTAATAGGAACATTTATTACAATTGTGTTAGTGGTTTCAATATGAGAAAACGATTCTGAACGATAATAAATTATTCCCGTTCGTTTATTTTGTCGTTGGTATATTTAAAATTAATTTTTAATAAAAAGCTTGCCATTGTTGGACTAGGACCCTACCTCCGGCCACTATCTCGTACTGATCCTAATACCGAGATTATTAATTAACTAAAGAATATATGAGTCTAGAATAATTATCAACATCATAATTAATTATTGAGACGATACAAAAACATTTCTCATTTTTCAAGTATCGATTTTTAGCATTTCATTGATCTATTGAAGCAAAATCTAACCTTCGACCACATTAATAATTTTTTTTCGCTTACCAATAAATAATTTTATTATTTTTTTTTTAACTAATTACAAGTACAGTAATTAATTTATATATTTTACTAGTAAAAATGAATTTATATTTAGTTTTCGCATAGATATTTATTAAATAACCAAGTGGCCGGATTTAGGTAGCCGGCCGGTATTCGGTGCCATTACGTTACACGAAATAGGTGGTCAGCTATGGTAACCACTATAACAAAAAGAGTTAAAATGTCTTATCAAATATGGAAACCTTCGCTTCGCCCCTTAGATTTTTTCTTCCGTTTAAAAGATATCATCAAAAACGCACAAGAAAAATTATGATAGGTATGGTGGGTAAAGATTACAGAAAAAATTAAACGAAGTTCATGACTGTCATAGTTCTTGAAAAATAAGCGCCTCTGTACGGAACCTTCGATTCGTGAATGAAACTCGCTCATGACCAGTTTTTCTTATTTAGGAGGTTTACTATCCCTTGGTAATTGGTACTGGTTTAGACCCTTATTTTGGCAGGTGAGGCGAATTCTCTGGTAAATTAACATAGTCATAGTATTTAACTTAAAAAATCAAAGCTGCAAAAAAACTATTCACCTTCATTATCACTGAGAATTTTTATTCACTCAGATTTAACATAAAGAACGAGATTTCAACGAATCTTCGCCAATCGTATTAATATTTTAATATATTTAATAATATTCGAATCGTCTAAGTTTGACATTTCAGATGAATGAAATTTGCTGTTAACATGATACCGGAAAATTGCGGATTTAAATTGTTATATTAATAATAATATATTAGTTCAAGAAATTTTTACAAAGTGCTATATACTTCAATATACAGTACATAAGCAAAGTATTTTTAGTAACTAGACTACACTGCGCTTTTTTAAATACTTTCAATTTATGGTTGAATGTTTTCAAGGCCTTTTCATCATGGTAGTCCTCAGTTCAGAAGTTAAAAATTGTGATTCATAAGAGAGTTAGGAGTACAGCAATCTTCCCAACCTAACTTTTGCATTATTCTCAGGTTGAACGGTTAAATATCTCTGACGTAGTTATTAATAAATAAATATTTTCTTGTTGTTAGTACTTCAGATTGTTGCTGAATTTTCATTATGAAAATAAAATTCATTATATTATAGGCCAGCCTCTGGTTTACATTCATTTATTCCAAAGTTTGCAGTTTGCAATGGTTTGAGCTTTTCCTTTATTTCATACGAATAGCCTTTTCTTTGTTTTATTTGAATACTTTATAATGCAATAGGGCGTTGTGTAAATCAATTAAACTTTAAAACCAACAAATTACTGCCAAATATTTCATGTTTTCTACACTACTACTTCTGCTGCTACTCTATATTCGATATAACTATCTAATATTAATTAAATATCATACCTTTACTTTTTGCAACTATATCTATTAACAAATCATTCAACCAACAAGACCATATTAATAGCAGATAAGATTCTTATCGGAAGATTCAATATGATAATATACAATTAGATTTTCATTAAGTTTATTTGTGCTTTAATTACACTACCCAACGTACATTTTACGATTAATCAATCAAAAAATACACATTATGAATGGAGTTAAGAGCGATATCACTGTGAGGGGTTGAAAAAAGGGCCTTTTTGGAATTTTTCTTTTTGTTTTTGATAATTAGATTACTTATTTAGGATTTGAGAAAGCAGTATGTTATTAGAATACATTATAAAATTTTCAATTAACAAAGTTAATAAATAAATATTAATAAAATATTAAATTATAATTAAATCTTTCCAGAATAATAATGGTCCAACGGCCGGATCGCTTCTTCGAGAATAGTTAGTCAGAAAAAAACCAACAATGTTTTTCTTCATTCATTCATTTTGACAAAATTTTTACTTCTTTTTAGGGGGCTTAAAAATACTAATTTTCTGAACAAAGAAAACAGATACAACAACCTTAGCAAATGCGATTGTATACATTTTCGTTATTTAAAATCGCACAATTGTAGCTAGAGTTATGAATCAGACCAGGTTGGAAAATTTCGTTTCGAGAAAAACAAAATCATACTCAAAAAATCACAACTTTGTTATCTTTGCTAATTTAGACTTAAAATTGGGTACACATTCTTTTGAAAGTACAGTACCGCCACAGTGGTTTTTCCTTTAAACTTCAAGATGTTTCATGTTTACAGAAATGTTATCAATTTAACATCATATCAATCCAAGCAGTGAGAATATACTACAGTAAATCTCAAGTGAAGTCACATATCAACTTCTAGAATGACATGGTCCTCCTACGACAGGAGGAAAACGCAAGAGCTTCTAAATCTGACCCGTGAGAACATGGCCAGAGTTGTGGCGGTGTACACTGGTCATTGGCCCATAGGTGAGCACGCAGCTAAGCTAGGGATCCCCTTCAACCCTTACTGCCGCAGTTGCGAAGACCCAAATGACAGGCGTCTCCTGTCCATTTTCTGTGCCAATGTCCGGCCCTTGCTGTGGCTAGACATCGCGCAATGGGTGATTATTTTATTGATGATCTCAGGGAGATGTCCAAAAAGCGGGTTAGTGACATTGTTCACTATCTCAATGCCACAGAATGGCTTTAGCCCAAGGCGAAGTTTCCCTGTCCACTAAACCACCCCAAACACATTAATAACCTGATCATAGTTAGATTGTTGTGGTATCAAAATGGCGCCTTTGTAGCGCTAATTGGATTCCGACGAGAATCGACGTTAGAATCGCCACCTAACCCAACCAACCAACCAACCACATATCAACAGTTCACCTTTTTTGGTAAATTCGGTAAACTAGTACCTTTACTTAAGGTGGAGTGACAACACATAGAGCTGTCGGAATCATGATACATATAGTATGTTATTTTTCTTTAATTTAAAATTAATGGGAATTTGTCCAAAAGAATTATTAAACCTAATACATGTACTATTCAGGGTGATTTCTTTTCTTTTCAAAGATAAATTTTGAACTCCAAATCTCTTATACTAAACAATTTTTTTTTAATTTCGACAACTTTAAACACAGGGGTAGAAATTTGAAAACTCGTTGGAGCGGATGAAAGTTTATCAAATGAGACCTTAATGAGAGTTATGGGGGGTAAATTAGGAAAATCTCAGAGTGCTAATTAAAAAAAGACGAAATGCAAGTAGGACTCGCACCCTAAGGGTTCCGTACCAACTCCGACTGTTTTTAACTCTAAGAAATTTGAGAGATTACTCGGTATCAGAACTACGTAGAACTTTTGGAAATTTTCGAAAAAAAATCACAGAAAAAGTAATTATTCCACATAGAATTCAAATTTGATGATTTTCGGACGTTTTCCTTTACTTGTGCTATGAGACCTTCCATCGTGCCAAATTTTAAGATTCTAGGTCAACGGGAAGTACCCTATAGGTTTTAGTGTATCAGTCAGTGGGTTAGTCCATCAGTATGAAAATACGCCTTGAAAGGCCTTATCTTTTTAACGTATTGCGTTAGAAACTTGAATTTACAGAACTATGAGGTTGTAGACGTTAGTTTTTGGTATTAATTCCAACTCGATACCTCTAGTCCATTCCTGATAGACAGACGGATAACAAACTGATCCTATAAGGATTCCATTTTTTTCATTTTGAGATATTGAACCCTAAATATACCCAAATATATACTTTGTACATACATAATACTGCAAATATTTGTTAAACTGTTTATTATTGAAGGGTTTGGGGAGATATATTCTTGTTTGGAACACTTAAATAATTACAATTCATCCAATAGAATAACGAGCCAACCATAATAATGGGGTCTACCCGAAGCTTCAATTTATTATACTCTTTTTACAATTAGAAGCGAGTTGAAGTAATCTACTGTAATGAGGCAAACGGACTCAAGTTTTTCTTTCAATTTGCCAATCTGGAGTCATTAGATACAAACGTTTTTACTACCAGACCAGACTAGACATCATAATTGGTGCTGAGCGGTAATAAGATAAATATGCTCTTTTAGGTCTACCCTCAAGAAAAGGTACAAACGTACTTGCAGCAAACATTTAAGTCCCGAACCCAGGTTCCCGGAAAATCCAAATGTAATCAGGAGCATGCCCTCAGGCAGTAAATCAAAGGAACACCCGAAATATCTCAGGGCGAATCAAATTATGTGGGATGCAAATACAACTGTCGTTTCATAATAAGCTTTCATCTGCTCGGCAATGAATTAACTAATTAAGTCTCTCCACCGCAAATACCTTTATCAATTAATATGCGCCGCCCCCAGGTGGATAACCCAAAAAAAGTCCCCCGTTGATAATGTGAGCGCTGCTGCCTTCACCTGTTCAGGTGCACTGCACACAGAATTCTTTTCTTAATTTTTAATTATTCACTGAGCACTCTCACTAGGTACTCACTGGCATCACTTATTCACTGAGCCCTACATTTAATAAAATAGGGGCAGTCGCGCGAAAATATTGTCTCGATATTCCGGAGAGACTGGCAACAAGCTGAGCCACCTTTACCCAAGTATTTTTCTGTGGACGACAGTAACCCAGCGTACACCTGAAAAATTCGCACAGTAGCACTTCAGTGCAAAACTCAGCACTGCAACTCAGGTGAGGAGCACCTGCACAAGATGGGTTTTGAATGCCTCCAGGGAAGTTGGGCTGCACTGCACCGAGGGTCCTTCCAGAGGACCTTTCCGAATATAAAGCTCGCCAAAGACTGACTTCACGTAGACGACACGGTGAGCCATCCAGCTCGGTTACCGGGGCACGGGATTAAAGCTCCTGGAAGCTTTCCTACACACGTCGGTGCAGAGAGCCGCCCTACATCGGGATCATCGGGAAAACCGGAGCTCTTTAATGTTTCACATCTTGGGGCAGTAGGTGGATTTGGATTTCCCTCCTGCACGCACCTTGCCGCACACAATAGATAGAAAGACAATCGCTCCGCTGTGTCGTGAACTGGAGCTGGAAAATACGCGCTTGCTAGCATGCCGGCGGCCGTTATATTTACATCTGTGGCGTCATCAAAATGTTTATGTGGAACGGAGCGATGTTGCCAAAGCATAACATTGGCAAATTTATTGGGAACATTTTCTTGATGTTATTGGCAAAGAAGACAACTACCATTATTAGGATGTTTGTGGAATGATGTCAGGAACTCCGCAATGGTGTCTAGCTCCAGGGATTTAAGCCATTTCCGTAGAAGAAAATTATATTGATCTCTTTGTATGCAGATTTATTAGAAACATATACATATCTTTTAGGCAAAAAAACATTCAATAGAACGATAACAATTTTGGACGGTTCAATTATTTTAATCTATGCATACACTCAGCGAAAAATATCCTTCGATAAATGAACCACATTCAAATCAATGAAATAACGTTTGTAAATTAATGAAATTGTTTTTATGAGGAGTACACACTATAACGAACAATAAAGAAGACTTTTACTGGGATTTTTTCTAAAGTATGTTTATAAATTAGAAGAGGAACGTGTGTTTGGGCGTATTATCAGAAATACGTTTAAACAGAGAACAGTAGAACCACCGGCACGGCACGTAAGCTTGTATTTTTAATAATTTTCTGAACCTTTAATTTAATATTCTTTCAAATTTGAATTAGTAATTATTAATGGAAAAAGGTTTTTAAATATTTCGTAATTTTGAACCTTAATCAATTTTGGCATAAATCTTAAGAGATATGTAACTGTAGACAATATACTTAATTCAAGGAAGAAATTGAGTACCAGTCAATTTGACTAATATTGGTAGTTCTAATGTCAAAGGGGATCACCAGGGTGGTTAAAAATGTTTATTTTTCCCCAAAGCGTGTTTATTTAGGAAATCATCGAATTAAACGCACTTGAAGATTTTTCAAAAAGATATCTTATTTTGTCTTGTTTGTTGGTAATTTTGATTCATTTGGAAATATAAATAGCGGGAAAATTCAATATAAATCCGGAAGAAGTGAGTATTTATCGAACAGATCCCATTTCTGCCCCATTTGGTTCACAATTGGCAAAGCGTAGGGTTCCTTTAAAGTGATGTTATAGTGTCTAATTAGTTGTTTCAAAATCATAAAGATATTTTAATTGTTATATTGTAAAAAAGTTTTGAATTTATCAATTTTGGCGAAAATGGGACGGTTAAAAGACATAAGTAATGAAAAAAAGAATGCAATAATTCCTCTACTGAACCCTAAAATGTATTCCCACCAAAAAATCGCTAAAAAAGAAAGTGTTTCTGCGTCTACTGTTGATAGACAAACAAGAGTTCTTGCAATCCGGTCCGCAAAATTTTGCGAACTGAATTAGAACAACGTAGAGCATATACTCGGTATGTTTTAAGGGAATTAAACGAACAAAAAGCAATGAAATCAAAGATAATATTGCGACGAAGGCTGTTCGAGGCTAATCTAAAATGTAGAAGATTTATAAAAAAAAATAAAATTATTGTATTAATAATATTTTTTCTTCTAAAGTTTGTTAGTATCAGTAAATATGACAATTTTCACAAATCACAGGTGAAGAACCGACAGTACACAATTTATGAGGAGAAAATTGGGAGAACGTTAAAAGAACTGCGTAGTACAAACAGTGAAATACCCACAATCTGTAATAATATGAATTTGTATTAGTGATGATGGACCCAATATATTTCGTCGATAAAACTTTGCGGCAGGAAAAATAAAAATTTATCTTATCTAATGTCCTTCTTCCCTACATAATTCCCCTACCTGTTGCCCGTTCCCATTACACACTTCCCAATTAATTAAAAACTTTTTATCTGGCGAAGATATCAATATTCTCGCTTGGCCCGGTAATTCCCCAGATCTAAACGCCATTGAAAATTACTAGGCTTACTTAAAATCCAGTCTATAACCTCCCTAACCCTACTGTAATATAAATTCGAAAAAATATTGAAAATATTTGGTATAATGACGATGGATTTAAAGAGATGATAAATTCATGCATTTGCAGTAGGCCGCAACTAATCAAAAAGTAATTGTAGCGAGAGCGAGAGATTAAAAAAAATTTTAATTTTGGTTTTCGTATTATTTAAAAGAAATAAAGTATAAATATTAACTATTATCTCTTGAAAAACTGTTTTTAATTAAATATTTTTTATCAATATATCAAATTTATCAAAATTCAAGAAAGTCTTATACTTAAATCTTCAAATCAATGCACAAATTTAAGTTCAATTTAGCTACCTTACATTTAATGGTATAATAAATGTGATTTAAAATAATAGAATGATTTTATAATATTAAAATTTATATATATATATATTTAATTTTACTATCACACTTCTCAGTTGCTTGCTAGAAATATTTACCCAACTCTGCACTATTGAATTGCAAGATTTTGGGCTCTGTGGGTACTGTCTGTTACGTCAATTCTCTACAACATAACTATACTAAAATAATAAAGAAATATTTGAACTAACTTTAAATAATTAAAGTCAAATAAATAAATAACAATCACACTCAAATAAAGATATCTTCTAATACAACTGGGGAAATACTAAACAAACTTGTTCAAACAACGATTTTATATAAGCAGAAGATCAATCACAACGACTCACTAAACGTAGTCAGCTTCTTTACACTCATTATATTATATAATATATTTACTGTAAACAAATGTTGCACTTGTGCTAGATTGCAACTCTTTTCACAATATGAAGCTTTCGCTTTCATTGGACATCCATAAGATTTGATCAAAATGGTGTATAAAAATCCAAAAATCCTCACTGCAACGCTAGATACGCTAGTCATCGCGAACTATTTATTTTTACCACCGTGAACTTTTTAATCGCCTAAATTTTGTTAAAATTGGAGAAAGGACGGTACTTGAATGTAAATGATGATTTGTTGGGGTCACTGTTGTGCAAATGTAAATTCACTTAGTATACATATTAGGGTGCTTTTTTTTCGCCACTATTTTTTTTTTTTTTTTTTTTTTTTTTTGTTCCACCTCGAAATTTTGTGGGAAATACCTAAACAAAAATTCGCTGAAAATTGGAGCCCTTAATATTAATATTAAGTGCTCGACCAAGGCGTATAAAGATTTCCCGTATAAAATACAAGTAAACTTTGATTTTTTTTCTTCAAAACTCTACAGCTCAGAGGCATTTTATGGTATAACCTTGGTCAATGGTAGGATTTCTTCAGAATTGAATGCTCTACAAAAGTGTCCATTGAGGTGTAACCCTAACTCCCACCAGTGAGGTAGTACGGGTCACTAAACCCAATTTTTCATGAAATTCTCGTTTTTTTGCCCCTATCTCGTAAATAACAAGAGCTACAGAAAAAATGTAAATGACAAACTTGTAGGAAATTCAATTTGCTACAAAAAATTCCTTGAACACCAAATCGCTAACATCGATATTTCTTCAGATATTGGGCAATAAAATAATTTATAAATAAAAACTATCAAATAAAAAGTATTTAGTAAAATTAAAATATATATTTAAATCAATCAATCATCCGGCCATTTTTTTAAACTTATTCTCCAATTGACCAGTTTTGTCCCATTCAATATCACTAAATCAGAAAAGAAAAAGCAATTCCTCATGTGTCTATAAATCAAAATTAAAAATCGAAAAATTAAAAGTATTAAGAACATAATTTATTCACATTGAAAGTCTTTCTAAAATTGGCGCTGCAAGTCATAAGATGTCTTTTCCTTACACATTCTCCCTTACCATACACCTTTTATAAACGAATATTTTAAAAATTTTATAGACTGTTACATTTGTAAAAGACACACGGAAAAAAAATTACTAAAATTAATGAAATATTTTTTTGAATATTTGCAGAAAAATGTTATCTTGTTTTAAACTCACTCAAAAAAATTATCTGAATATTTTTATCAAATTCTATAATATTCATGTAAATGTTGAAACGGTCAATGCAAAATAATGAATAATAAGAACAGAAAAATATAAAAACAATTTTTCAGAGTCCTTTTATCAAGGTGGTAATCTAAGAAGTTGAAATATTAATTGTAATTTCGTGACTTGGCCGAAACTGGTTCACAATAGCTGTAATTAGTTCTATGATGAGAAACGTAAATGAAGTGCCGACCTCTAGTCGATCGGGGACGCGAGTTAAAATTCACAAGATTTAAAAAATTCTGGGAGTCTATGACGCCATTAACAGTGGCGTACTCAGAATTTTCTTATTATGGGTGCCAGCAATAAAAATTTCGCCTTTTGCACTTACATATGTATATGTGGCAGATAGAAGGGAGGGATGCCGCGGGTGAAGAGTCCCCCCTGTAGAAAGGCCGTAAATCCTAAATTCTCGGGGAAAAGCAAGTTCCACTCGTTTTACGGATGAGAGAGGAGACAGTTAACCTTAAATGATCGGGGAAAATTAAGTTTTACGCGTGGTATACCGGAGACAAGAGGTAGTAAACCCTATATGCTCTATTTTTCCTTAAACTATGACAGAGAGCTGTAATTTTCCTACAGTTGATGGTTACAAAAATATCACTTTCTAATAAAAATTTGGAAAAATAATGTATTATGGTTGTATAGATATTTTTAATAATTATAAGTATTTTCATAACAATAAATGCTTAAATGACAGCGGTTTTTTTATAATTTCGTCGGGAAGTTGCATTTTTAAATACGAGCGAGAAGGGAAATTCTACTTTCTGCCGGGGTATGAGAATAAAATTATAATTACTTTTCGGTACTACGATCATGTATATTTGTTTAATACTTCAAAATTAATTAATTAATTAACTATTTACTTTTTACCTGATAAAAAAAGAGTATATAGCAGTTTGAATAACGGGAAAGAAAATTAGATTAAAATTAATTAAAGAAGGAAATTTTTGGCACTTTATTAGAATACGAAATTCTTAAACCTATCGACATTGAAATTTATTTAATCCATTTATATTATAATATATTATCATTACATTACAATTAGGTATTATTCCTTTCGTTTCTCAGGCTCCTTAAGTGCCACCATAATTGCTACTACAGTCGTCAAATGATCCAAAAGCTCCTGCTCAACAGCACACTTAATATTCGTCGCAGACAGGAAAATAAATTATTTGCAATAGCATTATTCATAATTCAATGTTTTCAAGCATTAAATTATAAGCAATTCATTTCAAGTTTTATGCGACCTTAAATTTAAATTTCCACAAGGTTTGGTCATACACATATATAATACGAATAACATTTCATTCAAAGAAAGTAATTTATCCAATATTTATGAATAATATTCATTGAAATAGTGAAATGTTCCTTAATTAAAAATAAGGTTTTCGTAGAAGTGATGAAATGCATATTATTATTATTAATCTTTTTTACAACTTTAAAATGGTATAATTCACAAAATATACAATCTTACTTAGAATATTGTTGGATTCATCATGTGGAAAAAAGTAAACAATATAAGGAAAAGAAAAACTAAAAACTCAAAGTAATGGATTAAGATAAAAGATATAATAAAAAAAATTAGTAGGAAATTGTATATCCTAAGGGCACTAATTTCAATTGTCGTAAGAAAATGGAATGTGATTAAATGGTATTGCGATTAATTAAATTAATGATGACCTCACATTATAGCTGAAATATTTATTAAAATAATGTAAATTTTCATTAATTCAGTAAAAATTTAGGTTTGTCAAATTTTCATATAGTTTTGAACATTTGATGACTGAATTTTTTTTTAATTTTAACGAAACATTTTTTGAAAACTTTATTTAGAAGGGATTTTAAAAGGAAGGAAAACTAGTAAGTTCTTTATTTTTACATTTATAATTAACTCTTTGCCTTACGATTTAATTCCGAAGAATCGTGCGCTTGCACACAATTAAATTTAACGCAAATCTATGTGTGGAGTTATAAAGCAATGATTATAATAAATATCATAATAATGTTTTATTACAAGTTAGAAGAAATTTATATGGTTTGTAAAACTTTAAATATTCATATGGTGTAACCCGTCAAATTCGAATTTGGCATAGGAAATCTTTGCAGCCGAGACTCGTCATTTTCACTTAAAGGGTTAATAAATATCGCTTGAAATTACAACAAACTAAAACATTGTAAATTTAGAGCTTTGAAATAATATTTTAGGTCCATGGAACTCATTTTATTAGTTTTATTTGGTTTTTTTTTTTCTTGCTTATTTTAAAAGTAAATACTATCAAAAATATGTTTTCATTAATTTTAGAGCGATATTTAAGTTTAAAATTGATTAGTGTAAGTATAAAGTAAGGCGCCTCGAAACAGCATTTTCAACGCTTCGCCACCGTCCCATGCCCCCAAATCTGTCTCGTGTTTATATGTCGTGTTAGTCTCTTTTCGACATTTATAAAGCAAATATCTTTGAAATATGGATATAAAATCATATAGAAATTCTAATAAAAAATATCCTTTCAAAAAATTGTAAACTTAATTTTCTCGTAACCAAAAACCATGGTTAACACGATTTAAGCAAAACTACTTAACCGATTGCTTTAATTTTTTTTTTATATGTGACTGTACACATTTACAGCTATAGCCCGGACCTAAATCAAAAAGATAGATAACGAATTTTCCAATTTACAGTCGATTTTCCAACCTAAAAATGTTTGTTTTTTAAACGGCCGCCATTTTGTTATTTTTTTATCAACAAAAAAATTTCCTTTAGGTCCAGCCTATAGCGACTTTACCACTTAATAATTTGCCACTTTTTTTTTCAAATGTTCCAGACGGCCGACATCATGTCAACCGTAATTTTTTGATGTTTTTTTGAAAAAATTCATGTGAACAAAAAAACAAATGTAAAAATCCAAATATTTGTGTACTCTTAAAGTGCGAATAAATATACCTTCACTTCAAGACGATATCTTGATACCTTCTGTAAAAAAAAAATCGTTTAAGGGGGTAGTCCAGTAAAAAAAATTTTTTTTTTCGTTTTTTGTTTTTTTGCTTAAATCTACTCTACTACACCTAGAAAATACTCCCTTAAAATATCTAAGCAAAATATTGAATAGTTTTAAAGATACAGAGAGTTTTCGAGAGACGTGTAATCCGAGCGCTCGAAGGTTCCCTGGCGTGTTTCGGAGCAAGGAGGACTCTTGTATTTCTGTTTGCTCCGCCCATTTTTTTTCGGTTTATAACGGTCTAGGTCCTTCTGCTTTGTATTTAAGGTTAGTTATGTATGGAGGAGGCATCGCGTTATGTATGGAGCAGGCATCGCTGACTAAGGTAAAATTAATTTTTTTAGCTTTTTTCCGCATAAAAAACTTTAAACGCGTTTTTCTGAAAACAGCATGTTTTGACTCGGCGGACGTCAGATCTCAGAGTCTTTTGATCCGATTGATCTAAAAATTTAGCTGTATATTTCTTGATTGTGTATCTATCGTCGGAACTAGAATTATTAAAATCCATTGTTTATTTACAAAGTTATAAACAAATTAAGCACCCGAAAAACACCCGAAAAATTCGAAATGCCACCATTTTGTTATTTTTTATTGAAAATTAATAATTCTAGTTCCGACGATAGCCAATGTTCTACAGATTAAATCCTCGTTTGAATTTTTTGTTTCAAATGAACCGTTGCAGAGATTCGACGTCCGCCAACAAAAAAATTTTTTTTTTAGAGCGGCCATTTTGTCGGGATGACTCATCGAAAACAAAAAAAAAAATTTTTTTTTTGTATTTTAATAGTTGTACTATCATATGTCAAAAAGTTTTTTAATAAAAATTTACTTCTAATATGAAGAAAAAATCGTTGAAAAAACAGTCGTTTTCACTGGACTACCCCCTTAAGGGGGTATTCTCATGTGACCACTTCGAAAAATCGATTTTTTTTTCATATTTCGATAGTAACACCTATCGAAAATATGCTGTGAACCGAAATTCCTAGTATTACATAAGACCGAAATTCCTAGTATTACATAAGTTACATAGTCGCCGACGCGCCGTAAGCGACTTATTCTGCTCTTGAAACTTTAAACGCATTTTTCTCGAAACATCATTTTCTAAAACTCTCAGGTCCAAAAAAAAAAACAACTATTCAACCGATTGCTTTGAAATTTATATACATATATTCTTCTACTCATTAATAGTTATCGTCCGTACTAAAATTGCTTATTTTCGAAAATATTTTCTTATTTTTTTTTAAACGATTTTTAACAAAAAAGAAACAAGATTTTCGTAACTTTTTTTCTACAGTCCGCCATTTTATTTTTTTTTTTTCAATGAAATTGATTAATTTTGGTAGGGACGATAGCGACAGACCTACTGAACAATAATCCATTAGATTTTTTTATTTCAGACAACGTGAACAGCCGCTATTACCATGACCAGTGCCCTGCTTTTTTATTTTGTGTCTAATTTAATTAAAAAAATATATATATAAAAAATGTAAAATAAGAAAAATAAAAATTGTTTTTATACATATACAAATAAAAACATAAAAAATTAAAGAGATTGAATTTTATTGTCTTATAAAAAAAATTCTCTAAAAAGAGGTAAAATTTATGCGTTTACATGGGAATACCTCCTTAAACAAAAAGTTTTTTTTTTATTTTCAAGGTAGAAAGACCCCTTAATACGATTAAGCCAAGATAACAATTAAAGAATCAAATAATTATTCCAATGAACGCCAAGGTGGCTTAAATAGCTCTTGATTAAGCACCTCTAAATAAAATTTCATAAGTTCTTTCAGATAAAATAGATTTAATCCAAGCAATGAAAATCAAGTTAAAGATCGCCGAAAATCTCACTAAAGATGGCATATACATATGTAATACATGCAGTCGTTTTGCAAATTCTCAATAACAAAAGACAAACTATGTTTATTCAGTCGAGGAAAGAAACTCATGCTGATGTGAATATCCTATTGAGTATAAATAACTGTTGGTCAATAATCAGATACATTTATAACCTATTGTTATTGTATTGGAATTGTAAAATAATTCTTTCACACAAAACAATAAATTATTAAGGATGATCAGAAGTGCTCTATACTACAATTTGATTTGAACAGGCACCTAGGACAAAATGCGGTTGACTGTAATTTCATCGTTGCATTAGTATCCAAATTCTTTATATTTTGAGAAGTATTTGTAATGATGTTTGCCTTTTATCCCTATTTAAGTAATCGGGATTCACTTTTTCCGATATATACAGGGTTTTCAGAGGTGGGAGGGAAATATTGCAAGGGGGTGAAAGGTCAGACCGAGACAAGCAAAAAATCGTATGGGTGGGGGGGGGGGCATCTCGAACCGTTTGGCAGTTACAGGGTGATTCGTAAATTAGGATTTTGCCGTATATGGGAACCGCCGTTGTATTTTTATCTTTTTTTCTACGCATCGCGGCGGCCCCAAACAGATCTCAAAAAATCACTATTTCGAAGCCCTTTCCAAAACGGTCAACACCACCCCCCTATTCCCAACCCTTTGGCCGCAATCCCCCCTGGAAGTTGAAAAAATTAACTTTTATTTCACGATTTTTCACCTTTCGCCCCAATTTTCTCCAAAATTCATGTTATTAACATACCTACTTTTTATTTTTTTTTAAGTTGCCCATCTAATTATCTTTCCAAAAAGGTGCAACATGCCCACATAGGAAAAGGATACGAAAATTTATTTAAAAAAATCCTTTTACAGAATATCATGACAATTCGAATTTTTAAGAAATTATACTTAAGTTAATTAAAAAATACATTTTTTTCGCTTAAAAACTAATTACAATTAAAGCTTATGTCCTACAAAAACTGTTCAAAATGTTCTCCGCCAGTTTCGATGCATGCAAGTAGCCTTCGTCTTATTTCGCGTTTGAGGTCTATGGTAGCCAGTATCTCCGTATTTTCGTGTCGCAGTCCCAATCTGGTAACTAATTCTTCTCTTGTGTTGATTGGTCTTGAGTAAACTTCATCTTTAATCATTCCCCATAAGACAAAGTCCAGTGGAGTAAGGTCCGGTGACCTAGCAGGCCAAGGAATCGGTCCACCTCGTCCAATCCAGAGCTCTGAGTAATGTTCATTCAACCTTGCCCTAACAATGTTCCCAGTATGCGCAGGTGCTTCGTCGTGCTGGACATACATTGCGCTTCTGGTGGCCAGGGGGATGTCCTCCAACAGATCCGGAAGGGTATTCTCCAAAAAGTCCGAGTATAGCTGACTATTCAGCACTTGGGGCAAGATGAAGGGTCCTATCAACTGGTTGCCGATGATGCCAGCCCAGACATTGACACTAAATCTTTGCTGGAAGGACCGACACCTTGTCCTATGTGGGTTCACATCTGACCAGGTGTGGAGGTTGTGGAAGTTTGCGATGCCATCCCGGGTGAATTGCGATTCATCCGTCCACAGAATTCGGTCTAGAAACCTTCTGTTTTCGATGTCAATATAGTGTTTTATTTTTCAGAATAGAGTCCGGCTTTAGCATAACCCTTAATGATAAAAATAGCAATTTCTAAGTTTTTGTAAAATAATTCCCCAAGTATTATACCATTTCTGAATCTGCATTAAATTTAGTAGTTTTTAAGATAATTTGCCAGTTTCTTTTAGTACATTTTTTTCCACGACTGATTGGCAAAGTTAAAGTTACAATTTTGACAGAGTTAAAAGGTAACACAAATGAGTTATTTTTCTTGGAAGGTACACTAAATTTCGGCAAAATTTTACTTTTAACGCCTGAAACAACTATTCAAGATACCTGACAAATAAAAAAGTAAACAACTTGAAGTTATTTTTAGCAAGTGTGGTTGAAATTCTAACTAAAAGTAGAGATTTTAAACAAAATTAAAAAAGTGACAATATCTCGAAAACTAAGAATCTTTTACTGAGGTCATGTTTATTTTATTCGACACATCTAAGGCTAACCTATCTTCCATGTCACTCTGACCTGGTATTTTTGGGACACCCTGTATAATAATCAATTATCTGCACTCATATATCTCCTGCTCGGCTCGTCATTTTCGTCCCTACACCTGCTAAGGCCCGTGATAGGGTCCCTACAAATCGGGCCCTGCAGATTGGGTCGTCTGTGGCTGCCTTTATCAGTTTTCTACGTCAATATTTTTGTCCGACAATAGCAAGTTCATTACTATCAGCCTGTTTGAACTTGTATAAATATTGGAATTTAAAATTTTCAGAGTTAATAAAAAGGGGAAGATATTTGTCGAGGGGTGTTATAATGATGCTCACTCAATACATTTTTCTATAATGTGATCAAAATGCAAAAATTAGCTACCTATTAGCTAAAGAGGAGCTAATGAATGAAGATTTAGTAAATAAAAAAATAATCAAATAATGAATGAAGATTTACTAAACAAAAAAATAACCAATGAAAATGCCACTAAGCGGAAGTAGTTTCTGTGATGGTGAGCAATGGGAATATTCTACGAGGTTTAAATCACATTCATTTTAATTCTGGATAATAAAACTAATTTAATCTTTTCATGCCACAATTAATGGGTCTTTTCCAGAGCTCTCCGAATATGATAACGAACGCATAACGATTTCATGAGCCATTTCCTGAAAGTAAATGAAAATTACCTTCAACCTCAACAGAAGACAAAAGGTGCATAAACTTTGCTGATAACCTCTAAGTTGGGTACGGCAATGCAAAATCAGAAGTGAATGAATGTATCCGTTATCATCAGACTGGTTCCTTCGCTTGAATGGTTTACGGGAAGGAGTCCCACAAAATTTTACAAAAAAATTACATTGAACTACGACATATGTTACTTAAAAACTGCCCTAAGTGCCATAATATTTTAAGAGCTTGACACTGCATCAGTATTATGTATACATTTTTTTGCCGAGCCTGAACTCTCAATAAAATTCCTTTTTTTATTGCCAACTTTTTACGGGCATTAGTTTGTAATCAGCCAAAGAATTTCCGCCTTATGCTAGAAATACCCATCAAAATTTTAGTGGATTTCGGGTAGGAGGAAATTCGTTTGCGCTGACTATGGTGGAAAAAGGGAAGGTGCCAATACCGGCCCGTAATAAATATTGAAAAGGAGTTTTATTGAACAAAGATAAAAATGTAATCGAAAAAATCAAAGCACCATTACGTGATCTCTTCACACGGGAGTCCAGTCGTAGACTATCGGAATAATGAAATTTTGCGGAGGTCAGGAAGACGTCAAGCGT
This sequence comes from Dysmachus trigonus, assembly GCA_949715965.1. Lineage (NCBI taxonomy): Eukaryota > Metazoa > Arthropoda > Insecta > Diptera > Asilidae > Dysmachus > Dysmachus trigonus. Next base: position 49,037,506 of record OX454319.1, on the reverse strand, counting down.
TTTATGTGCAACCCCGTTGAGCTAATGTTTCGGGTTTCGACGTTTTGATGTGTTTTGAGAAACTCTAGGGGAAGTTTGCTGTATGTAAAGGGATTTCTATACACTTTTTAAACAGAATTTTATTTTTTATTACAAGCACTGATTTTGAGGACTTCTGAGGATGGAAATCGTCTTTAAGGTTTTACATAATTTCACTTTCCGAAATTTTAAAGTTGAATATCTCGAGAAGTACAGGTAACCGACAAAATTGGTTTGCATATTGACATTTGTCGATAAAATAAACTTTATTTTCCTTGAATAAATACCAAAATTTATCCAATATGCTCTCTCCGTTTTAATAATTTTTCCAGCTAAAGTCTGTATATGCTATTAGCATAAGAAAAGTATTCTATTTAATTTCTTTTGAGAAATATATCCAGTCATCTTATAAGTCAGCGTTTTCATATCCAAAATATGCTGAAGCTAACAACCTGGATAAATGTAAACTCAGTCTTTGTACAGCCTACAAGGCCTTCAATTTCACTTCAAAAGCTTGCAGTCAAGAGGTAAGCATATTTCGTGAAGAGAGAGGATTACTTTCGAAGTACTTTTTGAGATATTAATATAGTACTTTGCGTTGTTTTGATTGAAATTAAATGTCTATAATCATGATACCAGAAAAACTTTGTCTCTCAAAATTTTTCCAATAAAATATGGCTTCAGCAGGGCGTCTTGAAAATTCAGAAGCCGTCTTGTAACTTTAATGAAAAGCATACTTTTGCTATTACAGCGCGAAATTCTTTTTAATACAAAAATCGGCTCGTTATCCCGGATGGTTCCATTTTCATTACGGGCCAACATTTTATCTGCCGCTAAACTTTTTGGGCTCGATTTAATCAAGCGCGAACGAATTTTCTTGAGGAGTTTTTCATCCCTAAAAAATTTATTTTTCACATCAAAGGAGCTACTTGGGCCCGCGTTTGGGCCGATGACATTATCAATCTAAAAGCCGAAAGAACAATGATTAAAAACTCCTCAGTGCGGCAAGGCAGGCAACTTTTCAATCGCAGCGTCTCAGACTTCGGTTTTTTGGGTGGGGTAGAAACATATAGCCCCATGAGGCACAGCGGCGGCCTAGATGGGGGGAGCGGGTAAAGTGAAGTCTTGGGAACTTGTTAAAAAGTTGTTATCATTTTCAAATTGTCCCGGGAAGTTTGGGTGAAAATTTCTTGCGGAAAATTTTATGACAGCTGGCTGAAAGATGGCTCTGAATAACTTGACGAAATTTATACTGAGCGCCAAGTGCGCACTCCACCTCTCTAACGCTTCAGTTGCCAGGAAACGCACGAGTTTCAGACGCTTCACTTCGAAATTTCCTCACAATTACACCAACTTAAAGTCAATATTTTGCTCATATAACAAATAGACAAGTATATTAGCGTTCCGACACACATCCACGAGGGGTGAAGGGTAATATTTCAGAAATTCCGACATTTTTAAATGGCAATGAACGGCGCGAATAACAAGTGGGATTCTCAGGACCTTTTTACTTAAAACTTTGTAATTTCCAAATTTATATTGTTACAGGTTATTAAATCTGTAGGTAAATTAGTTTATTAATATTTCTAGAAAATTTTTGTCATGGTAATACGCTTAGTAGGGGATTAGGAAGAAGAACTACTAATACTGAGAAAGCTTAATTTAATCTAAAATGGAAAAAATTATTGCATTATGCATAGTTACTATAGCTGACTTTTTAGTCTGAATTGATATTTTTGAATAGTTAATCATAACAAAACTTTTTAATTTTACTAAAAGGAATTTTTAAAGTTAAAAATTTGAAGTTTGGATGGATAAACATCAGGTAATGCACACTCATGTGCTCTCAAAAACGACACAGGACTCATTTTTGACTCAAGTGCGCGTTCAGTTCTTAAAAAGTCGTGTGCGCGTGCCTGAGTTGCTGCTTTTGGGATTGCCACACACGCACGTGAGATTTTAACTTGGAATTATTCATTCGTGTGCGCATACGCAATTTTTCATTGCTCGTTACTTATTATGCGTTAGATGAATGTTGGGCCGGATTCAGCCATCGAATTTATGTTTTTCGCTACGACAACGCGGTCCCTTTTTTGCATAAAATTCAGTTCTTTCGGCACCAGCTTTGCAGCGACACATCTGAAGCCCAAATCATTAGCCAAAAAGCTTTGAACAGATTCATAAGCCATGTTCAAATCCTATGCTAGTTCTTTAATGCTCAATGTGTGATTTTCGGCAATAATTTATTTGATTTTATTAATGTTCTCGCCGGTTTTCCATGTCGAAGGACTGCCACTGCGTTTGTCATCCTCGACGAGCTCACACCCACCTCTAAAGCTGTCGTGACACACATAAACGTTTGTTTTCGATAGAGTATCGTTTCGAGTTTCGAGTATGTCGAAACACTTCTCCAACATTTCCAAAGTCTTCGCATCGTTGAATCCATTTTTAACACAAAATTTAATACAACTCTAATATAGTCTAATATAGGCTTTTAGGCAGATGTATTCAAGACGACGTCACTTTCACAAATATGAAGCTATAACGGTGCAATTTGGCAGAAATGTCAATGACAGATGTGACAACTCTACAAATAAATAAAAACTCAAATCGGGTGACTGACAGCACCACACGGTGGTATTCCTGAAACTTGTTGATCCAGGTGGTATATTCTCATGCGAGCAATTTTGCCACTATCTATCAGAATAAGTTTTAGGTTCAACTGTTACACACAAATTATTCAGTTTGCCGAAATCAAAAAAAGTGTAAGCTTATATTTAGTAAGTAGTCATTATTAAAAATCAGCCCAAGAGCGTGTAGCGCATTTGCATGAGGATTCCGTATTCGCATCAGAATAAATACCTACCTGATTATTATTAATATACAATTATTATTATTTTAATTTAAATTAACGTTCGACGCAGTAATATTCGGTACAAACACATATAATATATTCGATTTCACCATGAGCGATGGTGGATGGAAGATAAAAATTAAGTTGAATAAAACTCAAGCACTGTTCTTCACACGTAGACGACACCTGCGTTGCGTTATCTATCTAGCAGTAATATAAATATAAACGGCTATGCTATTCCATAGCGCTTCTCCACCTCAGAATTACACGATTATAACCACAAAAATTAACAAATGTATAATCCTTTATTTAGTATTAAAACTGCGTTAAGATGATGGATTTCAGTAGTAGTAGTAGTAGTAGTTATGAAACTGCGTCAAAATGAATTGAAGCAGTAGTAGTAACAAGTAGATTAAGTTTTAATTCCTAAACTGTTTTGATAATTACTCATTGGACTTTCTTTAGATATTAATTTCTCCAAATTTTCAATATTAAAAAACTAAAATTATTTCTGCCAGACTATAAAATCCAATATAGAAAAATGAACTTATAAGTTTCATGTTGTATATAATGTTTTTTTAATATCATCTTCTTATATATTCCATTGTTACTTGGTCTATTACGTTTCTTATTACCGGGGTCCACCCAACCAACACTTTGCTGTGCAGGTTGCAGAAAAATTAAAGAAATTATAAATTTGCTTCGAAAGTAAATCATTTCCTACGCACGCGGAAATGAGTGCGATTGTGAGTGGTGTTTTTCAGTATAGCAGCGGGTTTTAGAAACACTTTGCTGTGGAAATGTAAATGAATGTAACAATAATTTTTGAAAACCAAAAATTTATCACAATAACTAACGGAAAATTCAAAACCAAAAATATCTCAAATTACTTTCTATTTTATTATTCTTATTAAAAATTATTTGCCAAAGGGTATAATATGTAGTACACTACAATAATAGAAACTTGTCTTGGCTTGTCTCTCACTAAAGAAACTATGTTTTAATTAAAAATTATAATGTACCTTCTTGATGAACGGGACATCCTTTAATAATTAATTCTAATTCAATTTTTAGGAGCTAATAATTGCAGGCTTGTTTTAAAAGACAAAATCTTAAATTTGTGTTATGAATAACTAAGAGGTTGATATTCAAAGCTGAATATCCTAATAATGAAAGCCATCAGTTCCGTTTAGTCCTTGGAGGGAGTAGAAGCGATTGATTCTATGAATACTAAGGAGACTTATAAAAGCCGAAAACTCAGCGCCGATTGCCAAAAGAATGGCTCTCCAAGGGGAAAATAAAGCAATACGCCGTCATAAAAGCCGAAATCAGATCATAAATGATCCAAGATCCGATAATATGACGCAATCAGATTGGAAGGCATAAAGCTCACAATAGGTAGGGCCTTCGAGTAGAGGAAATAAAGTTTTCCTGGGCTATCCCTGCAAATTACCCTTGGGGGGGTGGCACAAAGCGTCGCTGTAAGCCCGAGCCCCTCTCGAGATGGCTGTGGGTAAGATTGCCAATTGAATTTCATGAAATCACTCGGATGCCTCGTTTAATCGTAAACGTCTGAAATTCTGAACTGAACTATAGTGCCACCCTGTGCCGGGTTCCCAGATATCAGCAAAAATCGTCGTCAAATGTTGTTTTGGTTTCGCACAATGTCAACAAATCCCGAGGAAGGTGAAATGATGAAAGAGAAAGTGAAATCCTTGAGGCTCCTCGAGGATCCCGTAAAACTTTTCATGTTTGCAAAGACTATTGGAACTCTGCTCAAAGGGTTAAAATTTACGTAAAGGCAGCACGTACAAAGGTCAACCCCCTCCCCTTCCCTCCTTCGCCCGTTTTCGTGTGCACTGCAGCTCTTTTCGAACTCCTCCCTTATCCCTTTGGGAAACTTTTGTACAAAAAAGTACAGATTGCCATTGTTGGGCCGAATTCGCTCCGATTCAGACAGACAACCGGCAGCTGCTTGCTCCAGTGCTCACAAAGCTAAATGGGCCATTGCTCGATGGGTCTTTTCTTAAATCTTAAGCTAAAAACGTAAAAAATAAATAATAAAATAAATTGTGTTACAAGTTACAAAATAAAAGAGAATTCTGAACTTTGAAACTGTTTGCTTACCTTGTTCGAAAAAGAAATTTGGCATACTTCGAAATATGGGCTTCTGAATGCGAAAATAATTAAATGCGGGATTTGAAAACAGCAACAAGCAATAGTGATATTAAGGCTATGTAATATGGTTTATGTTCAACCACTCAGTTTTGATCCTTCAGCGAGTGACATACTTGCCAAAACTTATGCTGAGAATAAATTGCAGACAATTTAATGAAAATTATCAATTCATGACAAATACAAAACATTTCGTTCAAAGATATATTTTTTAAGATAAATTGCTTTTAAAGCTTAAAACATAATTTTTCTTTTAAGGGGGCAGTACACTTCTATTCTTTGAAAAAATCGATGTTTTCAAAAACATCAAATTTGTATACTATATACCTCCAAAAGTAGTTTACAATATGTTAATTCGATTGAAAAGGCATTGCCGAATAAGCGTAAGATACTTTTTTTCAGAATTATCTGCGAATTGAATAAAAAGAACTTTAAACCCGTTTTTCTCGAAAATACGTTTTTTGACCTGGTTGACAGTTTTTTGAAAAAACTACTGGTCCGATTGGGCTCAAATTTTGCGGACTTATTCCATATATGTTTGCTTATGGTGTGAACCATTATTATTAATATAGGCCGTTTTTTATAAATATTTTAATAAAAAAAAAATAAAAATTAACGTTAAAAAATTAAAAATTCCGCCATTTTGTTGTTTTCTTGCCAAAATACTTCATCGTGGTTCACACGATAGCAGCTGACTTATATTTTAATACATATATATGGAGTGATCCGTGTCAACCGTGCCACCCGCTAATACAAAAATTGAGTGGGTAGAAAAAATCGTGTGATGGCTTAAAAAATTCGTTGAGATGAGCTCTTTCGAAAGGCGTGTGGCGCCTTTTAATTTTCAAAATGGCGGCTGCAATATGGCGGCTATTATCCACGAATTTTCACGACCTTCTGAAAGAAGTGTTACTGAAAAAGGAGCGATGATGGCGAAAATTCAGGTATGCGACAAAAAATGTTTGTCTGGTAGAGAGTTATCAAATTCCATAGGATTCTTCTGAATTTTCAAAATGGCGACTTGAAAATAGCGCCGTTATCGGCGAAATAGCAAAATGTTTGGCTTAAATCACCTGCAAACCTCATTTGATGGTACTTAAGCTCGTGTTATTCAACTAAAAACGTTGGTACGGAAGTACTCTACCAAATACTATGTGCTCACTATACACATTTTAAAATAGTGACTTCAAAATGGCGCCTATATCAGCGAAATAACTCGATTTTAGGTAAAGATCTTCTGACAACGCCATTTAATGGCGGTTAAGTTCGTGCTATTCAACTAAAAATGTTCCTAAGCAAGTGCACTACGCAATATTATGTGCGCTTTACAAGTTTTCAAAATGGCGCCTGTACCAGCTGATTAATACGTTTGAGGTCAAAATCTGCTGAAAACGCTATTTGATCGCTTGCGTCGCATCAAAAAAAATGTTTGTTGTGTAATAATACATCAACAAATACGATGTGCTCTTTTTAAATTTTCAAAATGGCAACTTAAAAATGGCGCCGATATCGGTGAAATAACACGATTTCAGACTTAAATCCACTGTCAACGTCACTTGATGGCATCAAATAGTATATCAACAGCCTTAAAAATTGTATTTTGTGTCACAACTACTACTTTCTGCTTTATACCATCTTTTTTTACAGTACTATTATCACTCATACTTGGCATAATTCTACTATTTTCATCCAATTCATAAAACTGGATTACCTTCTCAATCGTTTCTGAGGGTAATGTTTTACCAGACTTTGAAGTTGGCATCGCTAAAATCCCTTCTGTATTTTTTTTAATTTCTTTGCCTTATTAGCCTGTCTTTTTGAAGCTCCAAATTCCTCAGACATTTTACGAACAGGCCAACAATCTGGTGCTATTGTAAAAATCGTCACACGCAAAGGATCATTTGGTGGTAAGCTTTTAAATTTTCCTTTTAGCTCATCCAATAAATTCTCTAACTCATCCTCTCGCGAATGGTTTTTTTTTTTTATTTAGAGATATATCTGAATTAATTTCAGATTGAACATCTTCATTATCAGAACTAATATTGTCCATACCATTGCGCTCTTTCATTTTGTCCTTATTATAAAACAAATTCCTACAATTAAAACAAATTTTCATTGATTTGGAACAATCTAGAAAATTTTCCAAGATTTTCTTGGACAAACATTTTAAATTTTTTCCCCAAGTGACTTTTGATTTTATAAGGATTAGCGCATCTATCATGGTGGTAGTTTTTTTTAAAAGATTTGCGCCGAGTGGTCGGCATGATAATTTATTTAATAATTACTATTTTTATTCAAAATTATCTTTTATTTGTATGTATAAATATGTGATTTTTATTTCAATTCTAATAATTTGAGTATTTTTTAAAATCTTTTTACCTATAATTATAAAGGTTAATTTGAAAAAAATTTGTTTTAATTCCAAAGATTAAGCCAAATATTATTATTTAAAAAAAAGTTTATAGTCAGTTTGAAGAGATTTTTATTTGAATTCCATAGATTAACACGCTCACCACTCGCACAAGATTCCCTCATCGGTTGGCGGCACCGGTGGCTCACATAAGCATTTCGGAACGCATAATAAATAAAACTATTATGTAAACGTAAAAGGAAACTGCAATTTTTAAGTTTTGCTAAGCAACATTTTGCGCAGATAAAGCAAAATATGATTTTTATTCCCGCGATGAAGTGAAATATAAAAATTGCGACCTATTTCGCTGATATAGGAGCCGTTTTGAAGTCACTATTCTAAAATGTGTGTAGTGAGCAGATAGTATTTGGTAGAGTACTTCCGTACCAATGTTTTTAGTTGAATAGCACGAGCTTAAATATCATCAAATGAGGTTTGCAGAAGGTTTAAGCCAAACATTTTGCTATTTCGCCGATAACGGCGCCATTTTCAAGTCGCCATTTTGAAAATTCAGAAGAATCCTATGGAATTTGATAACTCTCTACCAGACAAACATTTTTTGTCGCATACCTGAATTTTCGCCATCATCGCTCATTTTTCAGTAACACTTTTTTCAGAAGGTCGTGAAAATTCGTGGATAATAGCCGCCATATTGCAGCCGCCATCTTGAAAATTAAAAGGCGCCACACGCCTTTCGAAAGAGCTCATCTCAATGAATTTTTTAAGCCATCACACGATTTTTTCTACCCACTCAATTTTTGTATTAGCGGGTGGCACGGTTGACACGGATCACTCCATATATATTTGTTTTTGTTTCAGACGTTCCAGAGCTGAGATTTCTTACCAACCAGTTTGAAAAAGGTTTTTTTTAGGTAGCCATATTACTGCCGTACAAACGCCAGAAATTTCGAAAAAATTATTTTTGTTTTCTTTGATACATATATTTTAATGTGTAACATTTTCAAATGATTCAATAAATTTTTCTATTAAAAAACACTTTTAAAAAATGCAAAAAAGAAGTGTACTGCCCCCTAATAGTGTACGCCGAAAATTCAGTCATATTTTACAAATGTTTTAGAATGTGATAAAATAATTTATTGTTTTAAATTTTTAACACAACTTTATTTAACTTTCCTAAAGTATAAAAAAAAAGTTTTCTTTTTCTTCCAAAATTGCGGCTTAGGGTAATTTTTTGTCTGTCGTCTCGGACGCGAGATCCAAAAGTGCTCCATTTATCATACATTAACCATTGATTTGAAACAGACAAATTAAATTGTTTTCTTTTCATAACATATTAACGGGAAGGATAAACCTATAACACTAAAAAAAAGCATAAAATTCAATATAAAATAAGCCTTTGAAAAATTGGAGGTTGTACGAGTAGCTTTTGTTTCAGAAAGGCTCTTACGATCCTGTCGGGTTATTCGCACCTCGTCTGTATTTTCGGCAAAAACTTCGGCATAGGTGCATAGGTACAGTTAAATTTAGAAGGTTCATTATCCTTAATACTGAATTGTAACCTTCATTAAAAATTTTCTCAGCAATGTATGCTGAGATTTCAACAACTTTCAGTCCAAAATGCAGTTGTTTTGGTGATAATCGCCAAACTGTGCCGTTAAAACTCTCATTCGCATTCTGAGTATGACCAACCCAGGCATCGCTCAAGCAAATCATCTTTCGATAAATCTTCGTAAATTGGTAGAAGATGCTCTTTCATTTCTTCACCAAGTAATGGAGCTAAATCTTTGTTTCGAGGATCCTGATTTAGAGCAATAGATTTCTGCCACTTGCACCAACTATCAACTCCTGCTGGGCAGTTTTCATGCTGCGGATTTTCTTTAGCAGAAAAAATATGATAATAAGTAGCTATAATGGTTTTTTTCATCTCGCTAACATTGTCAATATTCCTCTGAATACTTAAACCATTTGTTTAAAAAATAGTAACAAGAGTGAAACGTGTAAGCAAATCTCAAAAATTAATTCATAGATTACGATCTACACATTAAAATATGTCGTGGACAAAATAATGTGTTTAAAATCTCCTGCAATAAAATAAAAATTGTTAATATTACGCCAACACTAAAGACTAAAGTATGGGAATAAATCTTGGTAACCTATGTACAGCAAACAGCCACCATTATTTTTCATGTGCCTCAATCCTTCTAGGCATTGAAGAAGTAACTTTTCTATAGTCTTTTTAAGGTATTCCGTATGTTTCGCCATAAATTCTAAGTTATAAGTCTTAAAAACCCTCTCTTCAGTTCACGCAATAAATTCCCAATTGGTCTGAGATCGGAGTCTTGATGTTTTGATCCTTCACCAGTCCTCACAAGTTTTGATCGGTGCTTTGGCTCAATTTCCTGTCGACATTGTCATATTAAGGGCATATTATCTTCTAAATATAGTACCATAGTATCTTCCAATATATTTTTACATTCAAATTCGAAAATGCATAGTAAGGGTGGATTGATAAGTTTCCGGCCTGACCAAGAAAAACAACGTTTTTAAGAATTTTTTTTTTTTATTTCTCAACATAATCTCCTCCGAGGCTGATACATTTCTCATAGCGGTGTTCTAGTCTAGTAATGCCATCTCTATGGACTGATTCGTCAAGCTCCTCAAAATACTCATTTACAGCTTCGATTACTTCTTCATTGTCCGCAAATCTCTTACCGCCAAGCCATTTTTTGAGGTTAGGAAACAGATAATAGTCACTCGGGGCTAGGTCTGGAGAGTAGGGAGGGTGCGGCATCAATTCAAACTTCAGATCGTTGATTTTAGCCATCGCAAAATTGGCGGTAGAAATGTTCTTTCGAATCAATTTTTGGTCGACTGTTAGCAAACGCGGCACCCATCTTGCACAGAGCTTTTCCATATACAAATGTTGGTGCAAAATATTTTGTACACGTTCATATGACATCTTACAGGTCTCAGCTATCTCACGCACTTTTAATCTGCGGTCTTTCAGCACTATTTGATGGATTTTTTCGATCGTATCTGGAGTTGTGACCTCAATGGGGCGTCCTGAGCGAGGCTCATCAGAGGTGCTCACACGACCCTTTTTAAACTCGGAAACCCACTGCTTAACGGTTGAATATGATGGGGAGGATGTCCCCAGTGTTGAGACCATCTCTTCTTTAATTTCCTTCGGCGTTAACCCCTTCAAATAAAAGTATTTGATGACAGCACGATTTTCCAGCTTTTCCATTTTTACGAAAAACACAGAGGCGTCTTGTTCAGCGTGCTCTCAAACCTAAACTAACATGGCGATTGGACTGAAACTATAGCTACAAGCTATCTAAGGATGGTACTATAGAACGCCACCTCAAGGTAGGCCTAGTGGCGCCATCTCTTGGTCAGGCCGGAAACTTATCAATCCACCCTCGTATATATTGTATAATATGTTTGTACAGAATGCTAGAAAATGACAGTCGATTAGTTTCAGCATCTTCTTTTGGGAGACCATGTATACATACATATTTCAACCCTTATTTTGCTAACCGTCGCCTTCCAAATTGCACACTCACATGCAGCCAACGTCTTAAAGGGAATTTCCGAAAAAACAAAAAAATTTCTTTTAATAAAGTGTTTGTATAACATCCCAAGAATATACCACCAACGTTTCAAAACTAAATTTAAAGAACTTCTGTTATTATAGCCTATGAACGTAACTCATCTACTTTTGGCAACCGTAGATAAATCCAAACTTTAATAGAATTTTTCTCAAAACTGATTTTCAAATTGGCGCAAGCGGTAATTCAAAAGTTTATTGATTGATCCCGCAGACATTATACGGATATTTTAATAACAATATTACTTCCTATTTAAACATATAAGTTTTAAAAAATCATTTAAAAACATTACTTTTTTATTGCAAAAATAACTAAAAAATGTTATTTAAAATTGGAATTATATTTTAACAGTGTCCCATTTTTTGATTTTTTTTAGTTCACAAACATCATGTGAATGTTAATAATACTACAACATTTCCATGTTTATTTCTGATCAATATAGCGGAGGCTAGAGCTTACGCCGTTTTACAACTCGCGCCCCAGCCTTCCCGAAAACAGTGCTATAACACTATCATTTTTACTCAACTACGAGACAGCAAAGGGTTATGTTTTTCATGGGTATGTAGGATCCCAACGCAACGTCTAGATGAATTTAAATCAATGAAGTGTCTATCTATTCATCTAAACTGTTCGATGGTTATAGGCTAGGTTTTGATTTTATAAAACCAAAATGGCGGCCATAAAATACAAAATGGTGGTAGAGGCGAAAAAAAATTGCATACCATATTGAGTGACATATCACTGAATAGGTCTTTCAAAATCAAGATGATGTTTCTTAGATGATTTTACAGCCATAAGTTCCATTTAAGAATTACACAACCTGAAAGTTGTGTAGGTAGGGTCTCTACATATTTCTTGTTGCACGTAATGAATGAATCTGTTGTAGAGTAACTCACAAGAACTGATCACGCTTATTCTAAAGAACACAAAATTGGTAAATTATCTTATAAGAATTGCATGAGGATTAAATTTTCTGTCCTCTTTTATACATATGTTACACAGACACACAATATTTCGAACCAAAAATCGTTTATTCATCATTCGTTTTTACAAAATAATACTACAAATTGCAATGCTAATAAACGTGGTCACTTTTGTGAGTGAGTCAGACTTTATTCTCAATATTTTGTGCAACCACGTTTTGCTTCAAGGACCGCTTGTATATGTCTTGGCATACTTTCTACAAAAGTTTTACAAATTTTAGGGGAAATTTTATTCCAAATTAATTATGTATATCTTTTGAAACAAATCAATTACACCCTCTGAAACCCCAGTAACTGATCTCTTTAAGACACCCCATAAGTGTTCTACGGGTTTAAGACCATGCGATTGTGGTGACCATATAAGGGTTACGAAATTTTTCTTTTCTAGCCAATTTTTTGTAATCCTCACATTGTGCTTTGGATCATTGTCTTGTTGAAAGACGATGTCCGAAGTGCGAACTACAAATATGGACATTGAAGCAAAACATTTAACATCCAAAATATCAGTAGGTATCAAGTGCAAAGTCCCAACACTTTGAGCCATCATATAGCCCCATACCATGATGGATCCTCCACCAAAATTCAATGTCAGTTGTACATGTTGTGGCTGATATTTTCCCTTGCTGTTCTCCATACCCATTGCCTTCCATCCAATCCGAGCCTCTTTATTTTTATCTCATCAGACCACATCACTTTCGCCCAGTCTTCTGAAGTCCAATGGGCATAGGTTTTAGCAAAATTTAGTCGCAATTTTTGATGTCTTTTCGTGAGCGGCTTCTTAACTTTTATTCTATCTCTCAACCTAGTGTGGCGTAAGGTTCTGAAAACTGTCTCAGTCGAAATATTGATATAGTCATCTCTGGTCAGCAAATATTGAATTTCAGAGGCGTTTTGATATTTCTTGCGCCGTACATCTATTAAAATGTGTCGTTCTTGTGTCGGACATAACATTTTTATTCGATCTCCCATGTTTTGTCTAGTGAATTTTTCATATTCTACCGAATTTTGCTAATTGCACCTATCGACACACCAATTAACCGTGAAATTTCGTGGTGCGAAACAGCTCTATTAAGGAGGTCTTCTATTTGGTGTACGTGTTGCTGGTTTATGAGCTTATTATTAAACCCCATATTATGCTTCAGTAAAAATAATCAATTAATATTACAATGTAACCGACAGTTTATATATGAATTTTCAAAGCTACAGCAAGTAGTTGTAATTACAATTACAAATTTATTCAGATTGACGTTTTTTACTCTAAAATTTACAACATTTGAAGTATAGTAACTCGTCAAAACAAAGTAAAAAGGTTCACTTGTAGCTCGCAGGTACTCGTAAGAGGTTGTTGTTTGTAGGTATTATAATGGAAGAGTTTAATGGGACGACGTTTTAGACGGATGAAGCTTTTATTGATAGTGTAGAGTTCAATATAGTTAGCAATTTTAGTTTATCGAAATCAGTGGTGCCTTTTTTATCTGGTAATTGTATTAAATTTCGAAGCTTGTTATTGCAGGCTTTGGGATGGGAAGTCGGCATGAAAAACCGACCGTCACGAGAATAGAGGAAAGACTGCACTCGTTAATTTTTAAATCCAAGATGACGGATCCAATATGACGACCAAAATTTCCAGCTTTCAACGGATTTTAATGAAAATTGGTACCATGATTATTTTGAGGCCACTTATTGTGAATATCATCCTAATGGAAAGCATATGTTTCGAAATAAAACCTAGGTGTTGTAGTAATTTAAGATCTTGTTTTTTAAATTAAATTAAATTACGACATTAAACCTTAAATTAATATAAACTGATTGTAGATTCTACAGGGTTACATTATAAAAACTATAATTTTTTATGTCAGTACAACAAATTGGCTATGTGGTTTCAACAATTTTTCAGTATAAATGAATTATGATGCTGTAAAGGACCCCGCAGGAAATACATGGAAAAAAGTCTTTCTGTAAATCTTTCTGAAATTTTGCAAAAAGATAGGTTTTAACATGCCGGTCAAAAGTTCCAATAGGCCGAAAGTCCTAAATGCCCCCGTGGCCGCTAAAGGTCGCCAAAATGTCAGATACTACTATGGCATACTACACGGTGAGTCGTTTGAATCTATCAACTCAAATAACTCATAACCCAACAACCTTAACAAAATGTTCAGGGTTTCCAGGGGGCCACCCGATGGTGCAGTTTGCAACTTCCGGTTTGGACCGGAAGTGGGTTTTTTGACTGGAAGTAGATTTGTTTAAATGGAAACCCCTATTTTTTATTCCGAATTATTGTTGCAGACCAAGAAATAAGTCCGGTGTGGTATTTTGCGACTTCCAGTTTGCACCGGAAGTGGACTTTCAATCATAAACAATAAAAGAAAAAAAATTTAATTAGTCAATATTATATTATAGTTTAAATATGTATTATTTACATAAAACTCTTTAAAATAAATATCATACTGCTGTAAATATTGCGAATTGTAATTATAAAGCAAAATAAAATGATAAGATAAATAATAAAAAACCATCTAGTCTTTTGATATCTTCATTCCACTTAAAAATTCTTTTGATTTTTATTCGTAATTGAGCTTTATTATATTTATTAAACCAAAGAGCCCCAACGAAAGATTTTGATCTGAATCACATTATTAAAAAATTATTAAGTTTCTCATTTCTTCTCCATTTTCAGTACCAAGTGATTGAAATCAATTTAAATTACTCAAATTGATGTCACTGAAAGTTTGTTAAACTCTAAAAATAAACCCAAAAAATTGTAAAATCTTCATGGAGGCGAAAAACCATGTCTGCATTAATTAAATCACATTTTGCCTTAATCAAGAGGCTTCTCATAATTTTCAACCCACGCTCCACCAATTTTCCATAGCAGGAGCATCCATTCAGAATCATCGAGGATGAAGGGATAAAATGAGTCCTGCTGGACGAATATAGGCCTAAATTCAGCGGATTTCATTCGATTGATCCTGGTCCAATATCAAAACACAGACGAAACCAAAGAAATAGAAAATCAAAACATTTTCTCCTGATTTAAGTCAAACGCTTACGGTTGTTTGCGTCTCGGTAAATCAATTTATTTGTGCGCAAATATGCCAATCAGCGGGAAGAAGTTTCGTCCCGGGAATCGGGTTCACTACACCTTTAACAGGCGGCAGGAACGCTATCGGTTTTCGCACGAACTCCTCTTTAATTTTCCTTCTTCAAAAAGGAACCAGGCAAGGAAATTGAATTCTGGATACGGTTCGGTCTGTCTGAGCATTTGGCATGCCGCGTCGTATCGGATGCCTTTAGTTAATTAAAATGGCGTTCATGCTTCCGAGGAGGATTGCGACTTAATAGAAGTATTTTATTCAAATATTATTTTTACTACGTCGAAGCGCAATAGAAGTAGGGAAGGACACTTTTGGCCGGTTCCTATACTATTAAAGAATAACATAGTTTTATCATTGATTCTTAACACTAGATTTACGATTTACGAGTTTTTATTGTATACTTTATAGGAATTCCGAAAAAGTAAGTTAGTTCTGTTCGAAAAATGGGCCTCAATTAATTGTTAACATACTTATAGATACATATTTCATATAATAATTTTTAAATTACGAAAATCTGAAATCACTTAAATTAACGGTTTCCGCTAGTGTTAATGTCAGTACATACTACAAAAGATACAAATGATATTTAAGTATTATGCTATTTTTATCTTTTGAAAAATTTTCGCGCTGTACTTAAGACGTGTTGCGTTAGTTTAGGGTAGATAATAAAAAATGTTGCTCTATTGTAATGGCTTACGTTATCAAAAAAATTGTCAAAATATCTGTGCAGCATATTTTTTATACGCTAGTTAATTTATAGCCTTCTAAAACCATGATGAAGACAAGAATCCGTCTCAAATTAATATAATTAGCACCAAGTTTATGTAGCCGTAAGCAACAATTATTATTATTGTGTTTTATTTTTATTATTATTATGTTTTTTATCACCCTCACCGACGACAGCGATGACGATAGCATCCCTTCAACTTCAGGGATTCTGGGGGATCTTTTCCTACATCAGGACGATGAGGAATCTCGTGATGTAGACCTGGAAGATTACCTTCTCCTTCTCCACTCCGATACAGAGGATGCGGAGATGACGGTCATCGAGGTGACCCCCCCCCTAGCAGCAGCCATGGTGGGAGTGGTGCAGATTAATCTACACCACTCCAGGGCAGCCTCAGCTGCGCTTCTTTTGCGTCTCTCCCAGAAAGGGGAGAACGTTGTCTTAGTCCAGGAGCCCTGGGTTTTTCGGGACTGGATCTGTGGACTCAACATAGCCGGTTATAAGGCGTTCTATATACTAGGCGCAGGTAAACCCAGGTCCTGTATTCTCGTTAGAAGTAATCTCAACGCCTTTCTCCTTAGTAATTTTAGTGACAAGGACAATGTAGTGGTCATGCTGGATCTTTTATCCCAGCCCATATGGCTGGTCTGCAGCTATATGGCGCATGACCACGATGAACTTCCTCCGCACCATCTTGTACGCACGACCCTCGAGGAGGCGAACAAATGGAGGATCACGACGATCATCGGCGCGGACGCCAATGCGCACCATACGATCTGGGGAAGTTCGGATATCAACGAAAGAGGTGAGTCTCTTTTAGAATTTATTATGGGCTTTGGCCTTTGGATTTGTAATGTAGGTGATGAACCTACATTTATCAATTCAGTGAGACGGGAAGTTCTTGACATTACTATTGTCACTGAACATGCCGCCCATCTGGTTAAAAATTGGAGAGTATCCAATGACCCTTCATTATCTGATCACCGGTATATCGAGTTTACACTTGATATGCGAAAACCGGTCTGTTCTCCTTTTATGAACAGAAAGAGCACTAACTGGGAAATATATAATAAGGTCCTAGGTCATACACTGCCTGAAGGAGGGCCACCCGCAATCCAATCCGTACAGGATTTGGATAACATGGTGGAGACACTTACTAGGGCTTGTAACAAGGCAACTCGGACCTCGTGTCCCTCCAGGAGACCTAAAGGGAAACCTAGACCTCCATGGTGGTCAAAGGAGATTGTAGCCGCGAGGAAGGAATGCCGCAGAAAATTCAATGAGGCTAAGCGGACCAATGATTGGTTTCTATATAGGGCTAGCCTCAAGGATTTCAAAAAATTAGTTAGGACAGCCAAACGATCCTCCTGGGAGAGTTTCTGTAATAGAATAGAGGATGCCTCTGAGGCTACAGGATTACGTAAGATCCTCTCGACTTGTCCGGTTACCCCTAGTCTTCTGATGAAAGATAATGGGGAATGGACCTCTTCTTGCCTGGAAACTCTGGAGCTGCTGACCGAAACTCACTTTCCGGGCTGCTCTGTGGAGCAGACGAGTGAATCGACGCCAAAGGAGATCTCTTTAAGCAGGACCTCAACATTTTAAATAGAATCCCAGACAATTTCGTAGTGGCCGGAGATCTAAATTGTAGACATCCTGACTGGAACTGCGCGAGAGCTAACGTTTGGGGCAAAATTCTGCACGGTAAACTAGCTACAGATAAATATAGTATCCTATTCCCGCCAACACCGACATACTACCCCAAATCTACAAGAGGTCTCCCATCCACGCTGGATGTAATCCACTTCACATCACCGGTCCAGCAACTAAGACACTCCTAAATTCAGATCACATGCCAGCAATTTTTTAACTACGCGATTTTAAAATCACTAGCCCCTAAATCTCAACAAGACAAACTGGATAAAATACAAAGCCTTAGTATCACAAAATATTAACGCCGCCACTGACCTGTTACCTCATACATTTCACAAAAAAGATCAATTGGACTCTCACATCATCAGATTTACCTCTATTATCACTAAAGCGGCACAGCAATCCACGCCAACAGCTAAAAGATTATACGTACCAAGAAATCCTAATCTACCCAGTTATATCAAAGACGTCATTAAACTCAGAAATTTATTGAGAAAACAATGGCACAGGACTCGTAACATCCGCCTGAAAACCCGCATAAACAGGCTGCAATTTAGTATCCAGAAAGCTATCCTATTCTAACCTACGCTGGGCTCAAAAATTATCCGCGCTCGGCAAATGCTCTAAACCATTCTGGAAACTAAACAAAATTTAAAAAAACAAAAATAGACCAATACCACCTTTAAAAACGCAAACAAATATCCTAGTCACTGATCAGGAAAAAGCCGAGGCTCTCGCAAACACATTTGCAAGTAACCACGAACTCACATCAAACTGGACAAATCTCCAAGCCGAACATGCAGTGAAAACCAGTCTTCATACTATAAACAACTCTATCAATTCCTGCACTCCTTTAATCAAACCCAACCACCTCGCCAACATTCTTAGATCCGTAAAAGCTAACAAAGCACCAGGACATGACGGTATTACAAATGCGCTACTTAAAAATCTCCCGAAGAAAGGACTTATTTACTTGAGTAAAATCTTCACGAACTGCCTAAAAATCGGTTATTTCCCTGTCGATTGGAAGGTTGCCTTAGTGATCCCCATACCTAAACCTAATAAAAGCAGCTCGGATCCCAAAAGCTACCGACCGATAAGTCTACTCAGTTGCATTAGTAAGCTCTTCGAAAAAGTCATAAAGCAGCACTTAATCAAAACAATGCAAGAAAAAAATATTCTACCAGACGAACAATATTGATTCAGAGCCTCACATTCCACAAACCACCAATTGCTGAGAATCAACAATATAGTGAATATGAGCTTGCACGACAAAAAATCCTGTGGTATGATAGCGCTAGACGTCGAAAAAGCCTTCGACACGGTATGGCATGATGGCCTTATCCACAAGCTGTTTGCATTCGGTTTCCCTATATATCTTATCAAAATCGTTCAGAGCTTCCTTCTAAACAGATCCCTCTATGTTCGTATCAACGGTACAACTTCGAAGAACTATCCTATCAAGGCTGGAGTACCTCAAGGATCCTCTATCAGCCCCATACTATACAACATTTACACTAGCGACGTACCCAAACCCACAAATTGCAAAATTGGCCTATTCGCTGACGACACAGCAGTTCTAACAACCTCAGCGGACCCGACTATAATATAAAGTAATCTTGAAACAGCCTCCTCAACATTAAACCACTTCTTCTCCAGTTGGAAAATCAAGGTGAACTCCGAGAAAACCCAAGCCGTATTCTTCACAAGAAAACGCAAAGAGACATCACTACCTCGCAGAAACCTAATACTAGACGGACACCATATAACATGGACGGATAGCATCAAATACCTAGGGCTACACCTGGACACAAAACTAACCTATAAAATAAACACAGCCATGGTACTGAAAAAGGCAGACACTCTAATTAAGTCGCTGTATCCGTTAATTCACAGGAAGTCTCTACTCTCCGTGGGTAACAAAATTATAATCTACAAAGCTGTCTTCCTAAGCAGTTTTTATATGGCTGCCCATGTTGGGGAGATTGCGCAAAATCACACATAAAAAACATTCAAATAAAATAGAATAAAATTTTAAAACTAATGTTAAATCGCCCCTACTACTTCTCTACGGAAAGACTCCACAGCCTCTCAAACACCCAACTGATCATAGATAAAATCAAAACTATAAGAGAGACATTTTTTCACTCCTGCAGATGGTCAGATAATTCTACTATCAGGCAATTAGCTTACGATTATTAAGTTCTAGCAAATCCGCTATCTAGATTTAAGTGTACGTATAGTTTAGGTTAGGTTTTAGATAGTTAAAAAAAAAAAAAAAGACACATAAGGTTTTTACATGTTTCTGTTTTCCTTCAATTAAGCATATTATACACTAGTTTCATAGGTCTCTCCCCAAACTAATTTTATATTAAAGATGAAAAGCTCATTCCAATAACCTGAACACTTACTTAGCACTTAAGTCAACAATGTTATATAGTATACGAAATTTATGAAACAATAAAGAGCAATTGAATTGAATTGAATATATCGTTACAGAATTTGCGAAACAGATTTACTTCAAGAAAAAAGAAAAGAAAGTCATAGTGATCGTGTGCAAGGAAATATTGAAGCTGTTAGTGATAGTGTTGGTGAAGACCCAAACACATCAATCCGTCATCGTCCATAGAAATTAATGATTAAAAGAACCACATTATTCAAAATTTCGCATAAGAAAATTAATCTTATTTGATGATTGGTCCTTACTATTTTTAAAATGCAGCTGGCAAAGTTTTTATTATTAATGGAGATCAATATCGAACACTGGTTAATAAATTTCTATTGGAGGAATTGGAGGCTATTAATGTGAAGAATATGTGGTTTCAACAGGACGGTGCTACATGTTATACAGCCACTGCGACACTCGTGGCAAAGGTAATTGAATAATTTCACGAGGAACTAAATCTAAATGTAATTGGGGCAATGCGTATCTCACTTCTAACTTAACTGTTGTTCCTATTAATGTATGTCTAAGCAAACATAATACTATTGTTACAAAGCTGAAAGATTCGATTTTTTTGATTTGCATTAATGTGGTTTTATTTTACTTGAGTAAGTAAAAACTATACTCTAAAGTCTTGAAACTCGTTTCTAGTAGCGAAGATCCGTAATTTGTTAAGGTTCGAAATGACCAAGAAAGCTGGTTTAAAATGATGATTACTGTATCTAATTTCAAGTAAATGTGATAGGATATTATCCTAAAAGCAGAAAACTACGTTAAATGTACGTTTTATACAATAATATAAATGGTGGTCCAAAGTTATCCAAAATGACTGTTTTGAAAAACACTTTATTCTTCAAGAGTATTAGAACTTCAGCTCAAGATTTTCTATTGTGTTTAATTTACATTACCATGCACAGCCGGAAAATCTATTGAAAGAGCTCACAGTGTGAAACTACAAGACAATACCGACTTCCTTTATCAGTACTTATTTTCTTAGTTTTCAAACTAGGAAAATGGTCGCCCCATTTTACGGGAAGCCATTATCTGGCTGGGCAGTGCTTTCGATTTTCCGCTAATAAAATCGATTTATGCGATTGGGGCAGGCTGCGGCTCTACCCTTTGACTATGAAATACTTTTAATTAGATTTTTCTTGGCGCACGTCCTTTCCCTTGCTGAAAGAAAAGCAATTAGGAGTGGATGGGGATTTTCTACAATTCCTGGGACCGGTTGGTTTTAATTCAATTATTTTCCAGCAGTCGAAGCATCCTCGAGTCGACCGGCAACAGAGGCTCTTTGCCAAGATTTCAAAGTTACCAGCAACTCGAGCAGAACTGTTTCTTCAGTTCGATCCGATTTGAATTTTTTTGTGAACGCTGGCATTTAATAAAAAAGCAGAATGTCGTTGATAACATTTGTTTGCTTTCCAGCGCAATGTGGAATGCTTGTCTCCAAATTAATTGCATAAATCAGTGATACTCCCCGATGGTATATTTTGTGTACGAAACTGCTCTTCCGGAAAAATACCCGCCCTCACCCATTAATTTTACAGCAAATTCCACGCCTGATTTCTCCCGATAATAAATTTTACGGTTGCGTAATCCTAATTTATGCGATTTAGCCCTTAATTAATACAACCCACGATATTACTTGACAATAAAACCCATTCGAAAACGGCGAAATATGTCCGTATGTCCGTTCGTTTCAATTCAAAACAACCAATCGACGAATTTATTAGGTTTTACGATGGCGCACGAATGTGCGTACATCGTACCTGGCAATACGTTCATCATATTTGCGATAAATAAATAAGCAAATAAATAAATTATGGAGCCACCATTAGTTCTGAGGACCTCACCTTGGCGGTATTGGATGTATACTGGCAGGAATTCGACCATAATTTGTCACTTTTTATTGCAACCATTACTGGCCTTTGGTTGAGTGCTATTGATCGCCTGGAAAATGAATATTTTATGGCATCATCAATATTTTTTATGGTCAAATAAATTAATCTTGTTTCGGGTCAAGCGACCGTCAAATTTCGGGTTAAACGTTCATTTTATGTCTGAAGGAATGAACAAATTGTAGGGAAACAAAATTAATTCTTTAAGTTATCTATAAGTAAAACGTTAGCATAACATACAGGGGCAAATAAAACATTTGCAACTGGTATCAGTAATTGTTTAATGTATGATTAGTTTTGGTAATAATTCAAAAATCGTGATTATTATTAACTTTCATATCTAAGTTGTATTTAGGCAAAAATAAAACAAAAGCTGTATTTCTTTAAATAAAAACAAAATCCTGAAACAAACTCAAATACCAGTTGGAAATGTTTTATTTGCCACTGTATATAGATTAACATATTTTAATTTTAATCCTTATAAGTTGAACAATGTTCTTCTTTGAAAAATTTATATGTTTTTGACGAACTGTTGTCGAGAATTATTGGAACGATTTGCATTTAGTTTGGTAATATCTAGGTTAAACAACGAAACAAAACTATTCAAAAACGATTTAGTAGTTCCTCAAAATAACATTTCAAAAAATAACTTTGCATAAAAGATAAAACTATGAAGTTCACAACAAAAAAAAAAACAATTATTTGGCATTTTCATTGACGTCCGATTGACAATTCGAATATCTCAAAAATGAAGTTGTGATAAGAATGACATCAAATTTGGCATATCTACCTATTCACTGCCAGCTACTAAAACACTGGCAATTATTTTCTTGATTTTCAATCTGGGTTTTCAAACTGAGTTAAAAACAAAAAGAAGTTCGTTTCATAACTATCGGGTTGGCTAATAAATAATGAGCGACATACATGACTTTATGTTTGTATTTATTTATTTAATAATTTATTATTAATCGTTAACAATATAATCACCGTCGTTATCTACCACCATCCGCCAACGATTCGGCAAAGAGTGGATGGCATCCCTGTAAAACTTCGCCGGTTTTGCTTTGAAGAATTCATCTATGTATTGTTGCAACTGATGTTCATCATCGAAGCTTTTTCCTTGTAAATGATTACTGAGAGACCGGAATAAACTGAAATCCGTTGGGGCTAAGTCCGGTGAATATGGAGGGTGTGGCACTATTTCCCAGTTGAGCTCCAGTAGCTTTAGTCGGGTACTCTTAGCGATGTGCGGCCGGGCATTGTCGTGAAGGAAAAATATTTTGTCATGTTGTGGACGTTTACGACGGAGTTCAAGCTTTAGATTTTCAAGTTGATTACAGTATACTATTGTCGTCATCATGATATTAGTAGGAAGAATTTCCCAATATATTACTCCATGTATGTCCCACCAGACCGAGAGCGTCACTTTCCGAGTATGAGGATCTTTTTTTGGCGTAGGTTTACCTGGTTCGTTGCGGCCCAGCCACTGGCGCTTGCGTGTGTGGTTGATATAGATAACCCACTTTTCGTCTCCAGTAACGAGATGGTCTAGCCAGCTAAATGTGCGACGGAACAATAAAAGGTATGCACAGATATCTGCAAGGTAAGTCAGTTGATCTTTGTTCAACTGGTGGGGTACCCGAACACCATATTTGTACGTCTTCCCCAAACCGTGCAGATACTTTTCCACCGTGCCACGAGAGCATCCGAGCTTAAGAGCCAAATTGCGCGTAGTGCTTCGAGGATCTTCTTCAGTTTATTTATATCTATTTCTACCGGACGCCCAGACCTTGGTTGATCGATCAAGGAATAGTTACCCTTGCGGAATTTTTGGAACCACCGCTTTGCTGTAGCCTCGGAGACTGCATCATCAGCTATCCTCTGGCATATATTACGTGCAGCTTCTGCAGCCGAATGCCCAGATTGGTACTCGCATAATAAATAGTGCCGAATATGCGTTTTAATATCACTAATTTTTTTCGTGGTTCTTTACGCAATGACAACCGAAACATTACTGACGGCATGCTCACGACTCGCTCTTTATATACCCGCTGCAACAGAACGTTCTCGGCCTTACCCGAAATTTCCAGAAAAAAAAAAGTGAAACGCTCATTACTTATTAGCCAACCCGATATATAATTATCTTCTACAGTCAAAGTTTAACTATGAAGCTAAAAGTGACATCTATTTAAAAAATAAGTATTATCAAATGTTTTTTCTGCACGTCTGATTAATATTCACTTCGAGATAGAATTTTGTTTCAGCATTGTAATCTTCTACCTATACACAAAAATTTTACTCTAAACAATATCACAATGCTAATGGAATTTGTGGTGTTGTACGCAAACGCTTACTAATTCAATTTGGGATTTGTTTAATTTATCCATCTCTAGATGTACTTATCGCCTGAAGGATTATTTTGTTACCCCTATATATAAATCAGGAGATCCAATACTTGTTACTGATTATCATCCAATATCGGTTTCTAATCACATTTCCTTATTTTTGAAAGAATTGTTTATAACCAGCTACTTCCTCAAGTCAGTGTTTATAATACGTCGTTCGGATCAACTCGCCCGGTTTTGAAAATTCATTGTGCTATATTTAATTGTTATTGCGTAATCTTATTTTGTCACTAATTGTAAGTAGAGCACTTAGTTGTTTTTCGTCCTTCACTTTGATCACTACATACAAATTTACAAGGCCGTAACTCTACCGATCTATTTTCGCAGCGTCAAATAATCAAGTTTATGTGTATTGAAGGCCAAAGTCCACAGAAGGCTAGTGACCGCGATGACTTCCAATGCACTCTCCCAAACGACGGTGATATAGGCGTTTCAATAATGTAGACTTCGATGTCGGAGAACATCGTGGAGGCGATCACAAATCTGGACCCGAAACTGAAGCGTTTCGTAAATTAAGATTGTAGTCATTAATCTCGCTGTCGGTTAAGACTGGTATACCTAAAACCACCATTTATGAATTAATTTAAAAAAACTCAACATGACAAAAATCAATCCCAGTGGGCTCCGGGTGAATTAACTGAAGATCAAAAAAATTTGCGAATGGAATATGATCAGTAAATCTACGTGCATATAATCAGCAACCGAGCCATCTAAAATATGCAGTGACCATCGACGAATTTTGTGTGGGCGGGTTTGATCCGAACGACGTATTATTTCGGGCCACAGCTTCTTTCCTGTACGTCCTTCTACTACTAACCTAGTCCTTTTAACTGACACTGTAGCCTCTGTTCTTGATAACTGTGCTCAGGTTGATGCTGTCTACAATGACTTCTCCAAGGCTTTCGATAACATAAATCATGAAAGGGCATTAATTAAAATGTCTCAACTTGTATTTCATAATAGATCAATTTCTTGGTTTTCTTGGTTTTCTTATACACAACCTTCTGGTGTTCCTCAAGGAACAATACTTGGCGCTGTCTCTCCAATTTGCATTAATGATCTTCCCAATTATCTCGAAAGCGAATGCCTTTTTTATGCTGATGATGCACAAATATTCAAAACTATTCAAAGTACTGATGATTGTCTGAGTCTTCAAAACAATATCGATATTGCTGGTGTTCAGGAAATTTATTACAAATCAATATGAAAAAAATCAAACTTATATATTATTTTTCAGAAAGCTCAATACCATTAATTTTAATTAAATGATATATAATATATCTACCTCAAACTCAATTTAAGTTTTTTTTAATGAGTTTTTACATTTAAATAACTACAAAATACCATTTGTGGTGAGTTGTCTGATTGCAACAGCTACTGGTGCCTCTC
This sequence comes from Dysmachus trigonus, assembly GCA_949715965.1. Classification (NCBI taxonomy): domain Eukaryota; kingdom Metazoa; phylum Arthropoda; class Insecta; order Diptera; family Asilidae; genus Dysmachus; species Dysmachus trigonus. Next base: position 49,011,881 of record OX454319.1, on the reverse strand, counting down.
ATATATAATCTTCCAGCATGATCCGCCGGCGTTTGAATTGAAAAAAATTTTAAAATAGAATTTAACAAAGTTGTGACGCAGGACAATTACGTTCTTCAACCATAAAACTTTCTTAGCAATGTGAAATACGTATAAGATGCCTTCATCAGGGATTGAAATACCTCCAAATTCATCGATGCAAAATCTCCAACTCTTAGCTAAAAAATCAGTCAAACAAATTCGGGGAAAAAGTAATATTAAAGTACTTCACTTACAGAAAGCGGCCTCTGAGCCCTGACAATGATCAGCATCAAACTCTTCTGCGTTTCGCAACTAAATTCAAACCAAGGCGTATCGTACGCGGCCTCTGCTATATTTAAACTCTGGGAATTAAAAATGACTCGTTATTAATTTCCATGAATTTGAAAAGGTACATATTACCTCCTCGTACAGCTCGTTCGCATTCCAGTAAGTTGCGTAAATTTGCGTGAAGATCATTAGAATGTAGGCGACAACAATGCCTGCCTGCATAAATGAGTTGATTACCTGTGTCGGAAAAAAGTAGCGATGTCGGTTATTCATTATATTTTCATATCAGTACGTATACATATTTTGCTAATGGATTTAATTAAAAGTTGAAAATGTGCGTCTGCTGTTCAAAGGTATAATTAGGTGCTAGGGAATGAAGTGAATACCATATTCCATTTGGAGGATTTTCAAATACGTAAAACCGAACCTAATTACCTAATTATTTTTTATGGGACTTTAGGATGATTGTTTTTTTTTAATCAAGCAATTAGGTGTATGTAAAGAATAACAGCTCTTTGTTTGTGCACTCAAAGTTATATTTCTCAAGGGCTTGTCATTGAGTGAAAAAATAATTCTGCATTACTTTAAAATGCATAATTTAAACGCGAACCAGTCAACTGGCTCAGTTAACCCATTAATGCGCACAACGAGGATTTTGTGCACGCAAGTTCAATTGTACGATTCGAATAGAAAATTGGGGCGATTTTCTTCCAAATTCGTATATAAGGAGTTTTTGGGGATGCTCTTTCAGAATATGGTATTTGTTTTGCATAAAAGCTTCAAAAACCATGTTATTTTTTGGGTTTTTTTTCAAAAAAGTGCTGATTTTTGAAGCTTTGCTTCCTTTGGGACGTTGTGCGGGAGATTCGTTCACAATTTCCGACGGTAACGAAAAAAAGTAACGAAAATAATAACAATAATACAGTCATTCGAGTTTATACACATTATCGTTCTCTCTTTCTCTCTATATTCGTATATATATACGTACATGACAATCTCGACAATCAAACTGATTTAATAATATCATATGCACTTATTGACTTTGAAAAAATATTTCTATAAATATTTATAAATTTGACAGAAAAACACACTTCATTTATTTTCACAATATTTTAATAATATCATATGCACTTATTGACTTTGAAAAAATATTTCTATAAATATTAGTAGGAAGCAAAGCTTCCATCGGCCAGTCCCGCGACTGCCATGTTTTTTTTTTGGTTATTTTTCTTTTCAAAGTCGATTATCTTGTTGTTGCTGCTATTGATGTTAAAATTAGCCAAAGAATACGTGTGGATTTTTTCAGAATTTTCTGGACTATTTTTGCCTTTTTGAATTTGGCCAGTTATTGAAAAATCCAATAAATTCTGAAAAAATGTACACTTATTCTTTGGCTAATCACTTTTTCTCATATAAAATTTATTCGTTTTATTGATCCTTGTTGAGTAAAAATATCACCAAGTTTTTTTATGATGAAATTTAGTGATATTTTTACTCAAAAAGGATCAATTCTTCGAATAAATTTTATATGACAAAAAGTGCTTATAATTAGCCAAGGAATACGTGCGCATTTTTTTCATAATTTTTCGGGACATTTTTGGATTTTCCCAAAAATTGGCCTAATTCAAAAAACCAAAGTCCAAAAAATTCTGAAAAAATTCACACGTATTCTTTACCTAAATCTAAGCATTTTCTGTTCTAAGAATTTTTTGTAAAGTTGATCCTTTTCGTGTAAAAAAATCGCGAATTTCTTATTACATTGCTGTACAAAATGGCCATTTTGCAAAAACCAAACCAAAAAAAAAAACTTTCAAAACCATGGTTAGAGAAAGTTTAGACATTTGGACCGCGATTTCTGGTGATTATATAATCATTCAATAGCAGCGACAACAAGATAATCGCTTTTGAAACGAAAAATGACCAAAAAAAAACAACCCTTTTTTTAAAAAACCCCAAAAAATAATAGGGTTTTTGAAGCTTGCAAAACAAGTGCCAGATTCTAAAAGAGCATCCCCAAAATCCTTATATACGAATTCGGAAGAAAATCGCCTCAATTTGCTATTCGATTCGTACAATTGAACTTATGTGCACAAAATTCTCGTTTTGCGCATTAATGGGTTAATATATCAAAACTGGCATTGCATTGAAATGTCCTATAACAACCAAAACGACTGTGGCTAAAAATGGCTCATTATCAAACGTCTGGGGGCAGTGCTCATTAAAAATTCTAGAGTGCATACGAACTCATATATACATATGTATGTATGTATGAATTCGTATACTCATTCCTCGGTTCACATGTTAGCTGTGGAATTAGCGACAAATCCCCATTCAGGATTCACTTCGTAGTCCCCCGATTCAAGCTCATTTTTAAATTAAATACTGTAAAGTAAGCTGCAAATTCTAAATGGGGCTGATTTTAGCTTCTCATATCTTTCATTATGGATCTTTACGGCTTTGCAAAGAACTTAAGTATCCTTTAGGCAATTTTTTAAAACGGCTTAGCTGGATCACAGAGGATATCTTATAAATTGAGGATTTTAGAGAGAATCTACTTTACTTACCATATTAAGCAGAAATAGAAGTGCACACAATGTGGCTCCAAATGTTAGAAATTCCAAAAGCGATAAATATGATGTCAACCCATTCAATTCTCGAACATACCTTAAAGATATGAAATTTTAATGAGATGTTTCACTTTATGCAGTTTAATTTATTCCAAACTCTATAATTTTCTCGTGGTATTCGATACACCAAACAATTCGAGCGTTTAACTTTTCCTCAGAGTTGCTAAGCTCCTTTAGGTTGCGCAACCTTTTCTGGAGAACTTTCTCCATGACAACGCCAAACATTATGAAAGTAACTATGAGACTTGTAAAGGGAATGTACATGCAGCATCCGATTGGAGTTATCAAAAATTGGTACGTGTAGAATATTTCGTAGTAGGGTGACTCGTATTTATTGACTCCGGGTACTGTAGAGCCAAATGGTAGTACTGTGGCAATTTATAAAGAGTTTTTTTTTTTAAATTTAGGCTTTATCATATAATTTTTATTACATACTTCTGGACCCTGAGAACTGTGGATACAGACTGAAACCAACGCTAACTAGTATTCCGAGAAATAAGTTAAATTTTGATAGTTTTCGGCTGTTCTTCGTAGTTGTGTCTAATAGATCGTTAATTTCTTTATCTCCAAAGCTCTAGATTAAAAACAAAATACAGAATAATTAATACTTTACTTGCTTTTTTATCCCAATTATTTAATTCAAGTCGGGATAGTGTTTTCTTATTTTAGATATATTTTAAACTTTTATTTTATTTTCAATTGGAATGAATAAAATAGAATCCACAATATTCCAGAAATATTTATATTATGCTTAATTGTAATATCATGACAACTGATATTGTTTTCTATCATATAGCTTGTCTAATTTTATCAATTCCAAGTATTTTTGCAAAAATTTAGTTGTTGGTTGTAATACGATGTTTTAGAAGTAAATTACAGTTCATTTTTGCCCAATAGGTGCCGATAGGGACTGCGAAACAAAATAACAAAGTGACCTCCAAGAGGCTTTAAAGTTGAATTTGAGAACTAAATATCCCAAGGATTTCAAAGTTTTATCTCATCCGACACATATTAGTTTTATTTTATGATCACAGAAGGAAATTCTCAAACAAGTTAAAAATAGACTTTATATTTACGTGATGGAAATACACAATGTCTACAAAAATTGAACTTAGTAACGAAAAAATGCAAGAGCTATATAAAAATGAATTCATCGAAAATATCAGTCATACATTTCAACGAACTGACATTTGGAATCTTCAATTTTCAATTTTGTCAAGATATTTTAAGAGAAATATTTCGGTAAGTAAGTTACAGCTAAACTAACTAAATCTCAATGTTTTGGTGGCTTCTACCTGAAACCGATGATATATTTTTGTTTATTAATAAAAGTCTTTCACAGATTTTTGTCTTGGCAGTTTATCATAAAAGTTCTTTGAAGTCTTTTATTTTTAAAAATTAAAAATATAAAAATCTTTTGCAGTTAAGTAAGTAGAATAAATCATTAAGGAAGGACGTCATACAAATAATTCTGGATAATGTTATTAATTGTTTTGTAGCTGGGCAATTGGTAGAAATGATTTTTTTTTTTTTTTTTTTTTTTTTAGAAATTATAAAAGCAACTTGATTATTTTTCATGTTTTCTAATAATTTTAGTACTGAGTGTTTCATTTTACAGGCACATCTGAAGTTTAAAAAATATACCGAACGCGGCAACTCAGTAGGTAATAAAATTGTTAAAACACGTGTTAAATAATAAATTTGTTTTTATAATATAAAAATGCTCTATTATGAAAATACAATAAATATTCATTTTTAAACGAATTGCGATAAATCATTTTGCATTACACTACATATTTGAATACTGAAACGACCTTTTATATTTTTATATTTCAAAAGTAAAAATCTTCAAAGGCCTCTTGAAAAAGAGAACTGAAAGAGAAAAATTATTTTTACAGACTCTTATAAATACCGAAAAATAGACGTATTTTTTCAATCGTTAGATTTGATTAAAAATAGTCCTCTCAAAATATGTAATTTTACTAGAGTAAAAAAAATTAAATTCGAAAATTATAGATCTAAATTACCCTAAAATGTTGTCCAAAATTTTTGATTTAAACAATATGTTTTATTTTTATCATAAAAGTCTGAGATTCTAAAATGCCTTCCTCAACGCGTAATGCTCGTCATAGGACGTTAATTGTCTGAATTTTCAATTCAAAAATATGACAACTCATAAACGATTGCTACTTTTAATTTTTATTCAGAATACCTCCATTATAACGAACTTCGGATACTTAGGATAACTTGTTTTAACCTTTAACCTAAAATATATTTCATTAATTCTTGAAAAAGGGCTCTACTTCGGAAATAATTTTTTAAGCTGCCATACCTCCAACGGAACTCTTATAAGATCCCTCGAAACCGTCTGTCTGGAACCCTTATAAGATCACTTGGCTCTTAGTCTGTCACAATCGATTATCTCAGAAACCATTCGACGGCGAAACTTGAAATTTGGCACAGTAATACATCTAACTAACACTTTTAAAATATTCATATGGCCTACAATCTGCATCAAATACAATCTTCATATATTTCAATAAGTGGAAAATTAAAATAAATTCGATAAAAGCACTCGTAGTTTCTTCTAGATATATTTACCCCAACATAATTTGCAAGTAGGTGGGCTCTTCTTATATCACTTGGAGTAATGAACAAAAATATGTGGGCATCATTTTCGACAAAAAATTAATTTTTACAGCCACATTCACGGAACACTTAAAAAAAAAACAATAATTTAATAAAATCTCTGTTCATAAATCAATTCTCTGAATTAAGTGAGAAAAATATATTAAACATATATGTATAAACTTGTTCTTAAGGCTGTTTTGACGTTTGGTGCTCCTGTTTGGAGTGACTGTACAAAAAAATGAATAAATTGCAAAGAATACAAAACAGTTAACAGAGTTAATCTTGTGTCTGTTGAAATCTGTAAATTGCACAACAACTCTATATAAAGTTTTCTCAAATCAATTAATCCTATGATTTCAAATTTGTTCTCCTACATATTAGACATCTTAGTTTTTTACATTTAAGTGCAATATTTAAAACAGTTTTTAAGATTTAGGAAGGGTTTTTATCTGAATTTTCCCTTCAAATTAGAAATCCAAAAAATTAATACCTCTGCATTCAACGTCCAATCTCTGTGATATCTGAGATTGTAAAAAACGCGATTCTAATCACCGAATGTATTTTATGAATTTTTATTGTACTTTTTATATTTGAATAATAAACTAAACTAAACTAAATTAAAAAATTATCATATAAACTTTAAAGAGGAGACAAATTAAGTTCTAGAATTTTTTTTTTTTTTTTTTTTTTTTATAAATCATAATTGAAAAGGAATTGTTATTTGTTATATGGAATAAAAAAATTATTTGTTCATAACTTTAACTAGCTTATTTGGAAAGATTTTCTGAAAAATATGCAAAAATATGCCATTCCCCACTCCCTTCCTTCCTCCTTATTTCCGAAACTACTGGACCTAAAATTAAAAAAAAAAATTAGGGAATATAAAGCCTTAGTCGAAGTTTACAGGAAAATTATAACGAAATTTATAATAATTGATTATAACTATACATTAGGAAAGTGTGAGAAACGGTCGCTCCCTAAAATAGCATCCTTCAGATTTTACGAGTAGGAATTGGAAGATAGCTTGAAAATATATTTTTTAAATAAAATAGAAATTTTAATAGAACTAAAGCAACGTTTATGAATTTTACAAGAAATGGGTTACTAGAACTTCTATCATACTTTTTTAGTATATACACTTCTATAAGAGTGGATAAAAGTTAACATAAAAGTAGTGCAAGGTCATCAAATAAATATTATTATAAAATGCACGAACACCTTCTTGTTACCAGACAGATCCTCTCTCCTTGGGGATGATTTGGCTATGCGAAAAGAATTAAAAATTCACAAAAGTGACAAAGTAATTGTCAAAGTAAAATTATTCACGATGTCGCCGGCTGCCGTCAAGCAAACCCCAAAAATGACTTAATTCTAATTCAGTCCCCTAAATAAGGCATAATTTCTTCAATATTCCACAGAATAAATTAAATGCAAATTAATGCTACTTTTCACTTTACTGCGACTGTTGGCGAGCAGAGCACCAAAAAAAAAGTCTCCCCGCACCATGAATTATGTCCGCCACAGCTGACGCGGTACCAACTTGTTGACTGAAGTCCAATTTAATTTGTACAATTAGAAAATGATTTCAATTAGGAGAGATTAATGTTTCCAATTATTCTTCGGCTTTCGACTGAACAGGTCCATCCAGAGGTGGATGGTTGTGGTGGGATGGCTTCAGTTGGGATGAGCTGGACTCAAGTTTCAACAAAAACTGGCCTCTTCAATTCTGAGGAAGATACCTTCTACCCTTTCGGAAATTATGAATTTAAATGGAATAGTTGAATTCGGAGAAACCCTAATTTAAGATCGATACCTATTTCTCGGGAAAAGTAATAAAATATAAAAGAAAAAAACAGAAGGAGGAGGAAAAAAAGGGAATTTTTCAATTACTCTGATCTCGGTCACGAGCTTTTCCATGTTTTCCATAAATCTTTCAAACCGGCGGTGATTAAAGGTGAGATAAAGTGCCCGCGTGATGGTGTTGAACCACAGAACCAAAAAGTAGGTATTCCTAATGATGACGTCAATGGGGTCCGTGATGTAGTACATGTCGAGGAATTGTGTGAAATTCAAAAATATTGCACCCGTAAAGCAAAAGTACCGCCGCCAATTGTGAACTAAAATATACGACCAAAACTTGAGAATTTTAACATTGATTGAAATTAACGAGAGGTCTTCTATCATGGCAGCACTGAACGTATATCCTTTCACGTCTTGTATCTTAATATCTTTATGGCGAACCATCCAATGAACTAAACGCGAGGACGTATCCTCATTGCTTTTTATAGTAACCACTTTCGGAAAATACAACTTGATTTATATTGCGTTTCAACATTTCTTATTTGCAATCCGATCATCGTCATTAAAAGTCAATTTAAACTTTAACTACTATGGCAAAGAGATTGATTTCGTTTTATTCAAACAAAAAAGGTTCAGTAAAAGTTATTGGTCTAATTGGAGTTAATTCTTATCGATAACTATACAATACAACTGGAGTAAATATTATTATCCTAATTTTTCACATTGACTATCTATAATAAATATAGCTGTCGCTGAAGGTTAAGGAACAAGACTGCCAGTAGCCAGTGTAACTTTTTCAATTAATCTGTTGAACCTCCGAATTAAATTGCCAGTGAAGTTTTCCCTTGGAAAATTATTGAGCAAAGTAAACAAACATGTCTATGAATTTTAATCTGTTGATGCCCAAGGATTGACTGAACACACGAAAGTTTTGAGTTTTGAGTAAGCTTCAGAAGTTCTAAACGTTTAATATGTTCTTGATAACCGAGTAGTTACTTCTGAAAGCGAATGCGGAATGGGTAAAACACATCATATTCATTTGAACTTGCAAACAAGTATTTCTTCGGGCCCACAGGGTTGTATGATTTTTACCTAACTCTCCAGAAGTTTTATTGCATTTTTACTTGAGAAATTAAAAGGATAAACAATTTGTTTGGCGTTCTCCTTGTAATTGGAAATTTGAACAAAAACTTTAAGTGCTTTAAATGTAATTTTCTTCTGTTGTCTTTTCCACTTGTAAAAACATGATATTAAAGGTTAAAATGAAATGGCTTTAAATCAGTTCAAAAGAAGTCATTTATATAATATTTTATTATACAATATTATATATAAAATGGATTTTATAAATTCAAAATTTTAAACCACTTACTTATTTTCAACTTTGTATTTATATGGGTATGTTGAAAATATTACAAAATATTCTCATTTTTAATAGTTTAAGGTAATGACTTCTTTGCGTTATCCTTATGGTATGTGTAATAGTAGTTACAATTAAAATAAAAGGCTGTAAGTAGCTTCTAATAATTAAATAAATTATAAATATGACATTTTCTAGGCGTATAATGGCAACAATCACACTCAGAATACTTACAAAATACAAAAAAAGGTTAATAACTAACGCACAATCCTTAAATTTTCTTAATGAAAAGAAGTCAAAATAGAAGCAGACGCGTCCAAGAATGGACTGGGAGCACCTATGTTGCAAAATGGGAAACCGGTTTATTTCATTTCAAGGATCTTTGAGGATACAGAGTAGAATTATTAACAAATCGAGAAAGAGGTGTTGGCAGTAGTTTTTGCATTATTTTTAATTGTTGTCCAAACTCAGCAGTGGCGGAAATATCCGATGTAAGTAAAATGGTAAACATAATCAATGTAGGAAAAGATAGGGAAATGCTATTTGTAAAAGAAATCGAAAAAGACCCAAATTTAAAAGTATTAAAAATAGTACTGGAAATGGGATGATCTAATAACAAAACCAAACTAAAAGAAAATGTCAGGTAGTATTGGAAATTTACAAATGATATCGTTTTAAGCGAAGAAATATTGTTTTTAAATGACAGGATCATTGTGCCTACCTCGCTTAGAAAAGTAATGTTGGAATTACTGTATCAGTCTCATCAAGGGATTGATGAAAAAAGATAAGGGCAAGATACTTATTGTTTTGGCCAGCAATAAGCAAATTGAAGAGGCTATAGCTAAATGTTCGATTTGTCAAAAAAAAGAAACACGAATACCAAAGAATCTTATATTGCACACAAAATTGATAAAATATCTATGGATATTTTTTAAACATGTAGTTAGTTTTTACGGATTATTTTTAGAAATATATAAATAGAAGTAGAACAGTTGAAAAACAAACCCGCTGAAGAGGTAGTAAATAAATTGAAGTCGATTATTGCTATGTATGGGGTATTGTCAATAATAATGCCCTTGGCTTTACAATTTTACGCGAAGTCTTGATATTGAATTAATTATTGGGTGTGTGAATATGACTCCGCCCTTTTTTGTTAAAGTAAAAATCACATTTGCTTTTTTGTAAAATTAAAGAAAAGTTTATTCAAAGTATGCTCCATCGGCAGCTACAACCTTCGCCCATCTTTCAGGTAATTAACGTATTCCTTGCATGAAGAAATCCTGGTCTTTTGAACTGATCCAATTATCAATCCAAATTTTGATACTTTCGTATGAAGTGAACCGTTCTCCTGTAAGATCTGACTGCATTTTTCGGAATAAGTGATAATCCGAAGGATCTATATCTGGCGAATATGGCGGGTGGAGTTGCACTTCACACTTCTGTCCATCTGAATATCTTTTCACGACTTGTGCGGTATGCAGTTGGCATTATTCTGTTGAAGAGTTAATTAACTGTACCTATTCACCCATTCTGGTCGTTTTTCTTCTATGGCTCCCTTCAAACGCATTAGTTGTCGTCAGAAAACTTCTCCATTAATAGTTTGAGAGGGTTCGAGCAACTCATAATAAACAACACCTCTCTAATCCCATCAAATGCAGAGCATAACCTTGTCACAGTGAATATTTCTTTTTGGCTGTGGTGGGCCAGGTTCACCTGGCTTCACCCAAGCTTTTTTACGTTTAGGATTCTCATAATATATCCATGTTCTCCTGTTATTATTCGATGCAAAAATCTTTTTCTGCTTTTGAAGTAGCATTTCACTAATTGTTTTTCGACGTTCGATGTTTCTTTCTTTCAATTCATATGGAACCCAATTATCAACTTTTTGAACCATTCCCATTGCTTTTAAACGCTTTGCAACAGTTGATCGTTCAACATTTAATGCTGCAGCCAATTCTGATTAAGTTTGGCAAGAATCTTCTGCCAATAATGCTTCCAATTCAGCATCTTTAAATTTTTTTGGTGGTTTTCCATGTTCTTTGTCCTCAGTGTCAAAATCATTATTTTGAAATCGTCGAAACCATTCCTTACAAGTTTTATTAGATGGAGCATGCTCACTGTAAATCTGCACAGGCAAACGATGAGTTTCCGCTGCACTTTTCTTTGCAATAAAATAGTGTAATAGCACTTCCCGCACATGATGTTTACTTGGGACAAAATTTTCAAGGAGGTTAAAGCACTTGTTGCTAATATTTCAACCAAATGACACGTAGTGCGTTTGACAGCTGACATAAAGTACTATCGAACACAAGTGTTGCCATTTATTAGTACACGTAAGCAATACTAAAGACGACATACATATGTTGGGAAAGGGCGGAGTCAAAACCCCCGGGAATAATAAATACAAGCCGTAAAGTAGACTTGTTCACTACCACATGTATAGGGTCATGTAGTCCGATGATTGCACCGAAATAACATTGCTTCTTATGGCGGTGTGGTGGCACTCATTCCTGCAGTGGTCATGTTCACCTCGTTACAATTCACTCTTTGTGTTTTCAGTGTGTCAAAGGAAAATACACTTTAGGAATTTACTACTTGACTTTATGATATTGTGTAAATAAAGTGTAACGATATTATGAATCGAGTAGTACAGTTTGTATTAGAGTAGCCAGATCAGTAATTTTTGTCACAGAGAATACAAATTTTGTTTAAGAGAGAAAACAAAAAAAATACAATTAGAAAATATTCATTAAAAAAAAAATATATAAAATATTTAATTATTAAAAATATTAATCTTTCTTTTGGGAACAACATCTCATCTCCTAATTTAAATTATATTTTACATTCTAAAATATAAAATACCTCAAAACTCATCTTCAAATATCACGGATTCAATCCTTTCAAAACTTTTATTGCCGAAAGCTTGTCTTCTTCGAACGTTTTCAATTCATCATAGATTGTGAATCTATTAGAACTTTCATAATCAAGATATCTCTGTATTAGAAGTCAAAAAGAAGAGAAATATGTATATTAACAAGAAGACGTATATTTATTTACTGAAAGAAAAATCAAGAAGGAATAAAAGGAAGAAATAAAAAATAAAAATAAGAATTACTAAGGTGAGTTTTTGAAGAAAAAGAATTAAAAGAAGATTTTGATTGAAATAACGATCAAACTAAATAAATGTAAAGAGTGTACAAGTAAGCAAAAACTTCTACACACCTACAGCGGTATAGCCCATTCATTCCGCTCCACAGGGCGAATCAGCTAAACTATCGCTTTTACGAAAAAGTGATGTTCTACTGACTGTAACTGGGGAGGAATACCGTTCTTATGGTACCAAAATCATTATAGGGGTAAGAACAAAATATTAAAGATATTGGAGCTCAAAAGTTACTCTTACTGCCCATCGAACAAATTACCACGGAAAGTCGTGCTGTCAAGTCGACCTGCCGCTGCTGTTTTGTTCGAGGTTATGGTTAGAGTTGTGTTTAAGTGCAAAAAACTCTAATATTTTGTTCTTGCCACTATAACGTTTTTCAGATCTCTAGAAAGGTATTCCTCCATAGTTATAGTTAGTAGAACATCATTTTCGCGTAAAAGTTATAGTTTAGCAGTTCAGGCGAGTTGAGTGGCTTACTTTGGATCATCCGCCATAAGAAGCAATGTTATTTCACGGCGATTCTCGGACTACATCACTACGTATGCATTTTCTACTTCACGGCTTGTGTTTATATGTATTCCCGGGGGTTTTGGCGGAGTCATATTCACACACCCAATACAAGTCCTAATTTTCTACAGTCAAACAGCTTAGGCGAAAATTCGGTTCAAATTTTTAAAACACTCATATAAAAAGCAAAAGAATCTCATAAAGAATTATTTTTAAGTTTATTAGAGTGCACGAATATGCCAAACAAAGGGTATGATATAAGACCCGTGGGGACATTGGTGGGCCGGAAATTACATACGCTCATTCCTCCTAAGCTAATAGTCCTTATGCGAAGCATGCAAAACAAATTGCAAATTCCATACCATATCAAAGAAATGAAAAATATTACAATAGTAACGCGGTAACCCGGGACTCCCTGTGTAGAAAATGTTCGTTATTTAATTGAAACGCCGGTTCGATATTGTAATAATTCTGGGTTTATTAACAATTCAAGATCGATGTGTACAGGTCGAGATCTCACTAGGAACAGAAAGAAAACTAGCTACTACAATTTGCATGGGAACTGATATGTACCTATGGCTGTGAGAATTAACCGTTCTGTGATATTGCTGTGATAGTTATTATATTTAGTTGTATTAGTCTTCATACATTTTTACCATCCTCCGGGCGGGCGATTTAATTGATTTCCAGGGGGTAGAGCAACTGAATAGCTCGTTTGAATCTCGATCCATTAGGAAGTCGAATTTGGCATGAACGAACTTTACCATTTCTGCCTGGATACGTTTCCTCAACCAGGGCCAACTTCCAAAGGAGGCGAGGCGTCGCCGGATCTTTCAGGAGCACAATATCACCTACTTTCCTGTCTGCTGCATTGTTGCCATTACTATGATGAACTTGTCCAATTTTGTCTGATTTGGTCTGCGTTGACATCGCTATCCTTGCTGGCCGGGATGGCCAGGAAGGAGGGCTGTGTTCCTTGAAGAAAATTCGCTGGAGTAAGCGGAGTCAAATCCTTAGGATCGTCCCCAACATAGGTCAATGGACGAGAGTTAATGACGTTTTCCACCTCGGCGATCACGGTCTGAAGTTGATCATAATCAAGAGTAGATCGACCGATAACCGCCTTCAATGATCCCTTTACGGAGCGCACCATGCGCTCCCAAAATCCGCCCCACCAGGACGCTCGTTCAACTATAAACTTCCATGTGATACCATGACGACTGAGGAATCCTTGTAGCTCTTCCGTATTGATAAACTTTTCGAGCTTTCGGAGTTCTAAGGCAGCTCTCTGGCGTTGTCGGAATAAATGACGGATGGTACTCCTCTGCGCGCGATGAATCGACGAAGCCCAAGAAGACAGCTTTCTGTCGTCAAGTCCGGAGTTAGCTCCAAATAAACTGATCTAATAGTAGTGCATGTAAAAAGCATTATGTAACATTTACACCTATCGTCTGAATTTTTTGGACTTCCTTTCGTAAACAGTGGCCCTGCAAAGTCAATACCAGTTACATCAAAGGCTCTGGACAGAGATAGACGATCCCTTGGGAGAGGTGCGAAAGGCTGAGAGGCAGGTTTCGCCTTTAGCCTTTTGCAGACTGTGCAAGCGTTGCAAATTTTGCGAACAAGCTGACGTCCTTGAGGAACCCAATACTTTTCCCTTAGACGAGATAAGACTTGCGAAACACCACCATGAAGGGTTCTCTCGTGAATATCCTTTACTATGAGACTTGTGATAGGCGCCGACTTTGGAAGAATAACTGGATGTGGCTCCAAGTCACCGTTTGTTAAAAATTGTAGCCTACCTCCAACCCGTAGAACTCCATGGTCTAAAATTGGATTAAGCGTTAATATGTTTGAATTTGAAGATAAGGCCTTTTTTCTTTGAAGAGCTTCGATCTCTGGCTTGTAATTTGATCGTTGTGTATAATGAATCCAATAATTTTCAGCACGCTCAAGCTCTTTTGCTTGTAAAAAGGGACCTCTACGAATCTTTAATCGGAAATCGATGCTGCGCATAAGATACGCCGTTAATCTCAATAGTCGAATCCAACTGCTAAAGTCTTGCGGACGAATAGGGGGTTCTACTATGTCATCAGGTTGTTCGATCGTCAAATCAGGTTGAAGTAAATCTCTCGCCGTCGATACTAGAGAAGCCGATAAGATGTTGTGCCTTTCACTGTCCTCCAACGCTGGCCAAAATTGTTCTTCTTTTATTAACCATTCCGGTCCAGAAAGCCAGAGAGTGGATGAGGACAAAGTCTTCGCGTTAACTCCTCTAGTTACCATATCCGCTGGATTCTCGGCACCAGGGCAATGCCTCCAGTCCGCTTTATTGACATGGTTTCGAATTTCGTTAACTCTGTTTGCTACATAAGGCATCCACCTTTTCTTTTCATCTCCCAAGATCCAATATAAAGTTATCTTGGAATCGGTCCATAGCCACACCTTATTTGGGAATGCCTTCAAGTTACGTTTCAGATATGCCAGCAGCCTAGCAGCAAGAAGAGCCGCTGTAAGCTCTAACTTAGGTAAGGATAATTCCGGACGTTTATCTTCCTTTAGGGGAGCTACTCTATTTTTTTTATATGTATTCCCGGGGGTTTTGGCGGAGTCATATTCACACACCCAATACAAGTCCTAATTTTCTACAGTCAAACAGCTTAGGCGAAAATTCGGTTCAAATTTTTAAAACACTCATATAAAAAGCAAAAGAATTTCATAAAGAATTATTTTTAAGTTTATTAGAGTGCACGAATATGCCAAACAAAGGGTATGATATAAGACCCGTGGGGACATTGGTGGGCCGGAAATTACATACGCTCATTCCTCCTAAGCTAATAGTCCTTATGCGAAGCATGCAATGAAAAATATTACAATAGTAACAATAGTAACGCGGTAACGCGGGACTCCCTGTATTATATTATGGCGAACCCATACGGATTAAAAACAATAAAACGTGGAAAAAAGGTAAAATTATATCAAAACATCTAACTCTACGCTCGTACTGGGTGGAAAGAGAAGATTGACAAATGTTCAGACGAAATTCACGTTTTCTACGTTCAGCTTAGGAGGAAAAGAAAAATGTAGAGGGAAAAGAAGTACATATAGTCAAAGTAACCTAAATAATAAAAATGAAAGTTATTAGTTAGAAACGTAAGTAATACATACAATTTCATAAAATAACGAATCATTTCTCATTACGAAAGTAAATCTAACATGCATGACAATACATATTTATAATTTATGTCCTTATACCTTATAATTATAACTAACTTAGATCATAGATGAGGGAAGTATATATAATTGTTGTTGAACTAGTACTCATTAGGTAGTCTCTAGAATGTATAGTTGAAGGGTATCCGGAGTCACCAGTCGCAGAATAATAAAAGAAAAATTGTACTCACCAGTTCCGCGTTTCACTAAAAGATAGCACAGTGTACTTATTTTTTTATTTTCACTTTCTAACTAACTACAAAAGAGTAGTATAGTATATTCTTTTCCTAGAGTCTAAACGGGTGAATTCATTTTGATAAATGAGGATTTTCTAAATTCATCTTATTTATCATGCGAGTAGCTTGGACTATGTGAAATTTTTTCGGCTCTTGATGTATTTTCAATTGTATGATTGTACCGAGTATAAAATTTTATATTTTCATTGCTGTTTGTTTGGCATTTACATTACATACATTAGACCTTTTACAATGATACAGTAGCAAATATTTGAATCGTATCAAATACACTCCTGGCAAAAAAAAAAAAAAAGCCGATTTGAAATATTTACCTGTTTTCTCATAAATGAGAGCACTCATAAAAAGATAATGATGAAGCATTGTAAATCATTTAAAATAATTATAAAACTGTCTATCTACGTGAATATAAAAGGGTGTCAAATTTTCAAGTAATGTTTTGTTGCGCTGTGGCAATTTAAAGGGTTGAATCTCATAAACGAAGTACAAATTTTGAAACAAAAATGGTTTCAAGTGAGCAGGAAAAGATTAAAAACTAGCGTTTTTCGGACGCAGGATTATCAAATGTGGATATTTCTAAACGGATAAAATGTAACGAATCATCCGTGATGTGTTTTTTGAAAAAAATTCGGGAAATTGAGGAATTATCCTGGAAAAAAGAAAGTGGAAGAAAACGAAAAACTACCCCAAGGGAAGATCGGCTATTGGAGCGGTTACGAAGTCGTTTCTCAAACTCAGGCCAACTGAGAAGGATGTTTGTGGAGGAAACGGTGTAGGCCGTATTATTATTCTTGAGAGGTCATCCAATGCCGCAAAACAAAATTCAAAGAAATAATCAACGATGGCGATCTACCGACAATACTTGTTTTTCAAGACGATTCAACACCTTGCCATCGAGCAAATACGGCACGTTTATATGAACATCATGATTATAATAGCGACTAAATTTAATATTCATTCAATACAGATTACCGATTTGAAAGACACTTTGGACATAAAGTCTTTCCAGGAACATACTAGGGAAATGCGTATTGTAAGAATGGTTGGGAAAAACGTCACCAGTTTGCCAATAAAAGAAGTTACCGTTGAAAAAATTGGGAATTTATTTCCTCAGCTTTTTTTTTGCCAGGAGTGTAGAAATCTGGCTAAAAAGACTGTTTAGGAATATCGAACTAGCGACATGTATAAGTAAGTCATAGCATTTATTAATTGCATCCAACATTTGTTCATGGGGTAAATGGGCTTTTCCCTTGTTTGCCCAATTTATTGTGACTATGATATTAAATATTAAATATGGTAATAAGGATAAACAGTAAAAATAACCAGACGACTTTATATAGACGTTGGAAAAAAACCACTAGTAAAAGTTGGTAAGAGAAGACGCGTTAAATTTTTACCTCCTGAAAGCAGATCCTTTCAAATAAAAAAGAACCAAAGATAAAAAATTTAACTATTTACCATAATAAAAAAAAGTGTTAAGTAACACAATTTTATTTCAATGAGTGGTTTTTTCTTCCAAACAATATAAATTTGTAAAGTTTGAGCTCAATCGCGAAAGGAAAAGTACGTGACAAGATTTGATTCTTATTTAGGCCGGTGTGAAACTAAATAAAATTGTTTAACGACACCAAAAAATAAACCAAAAGCATCAACATGGGAGTGAAAACAATAGCTCATGCAGATTTTTAAAGCATTAAAAAAGTGAAGAATGAGTAAAATGCACTAATTGCTCATAATCTAATATGTATTTAATCAAAAGAAGTATAGGTTAAAAAATGGAATACTCTCCGATTTGAAATTGCGATCATCCTATAATACGACTAATAAAAAAGTTGTATCAATAAATATTTGGAGACTCCGCTTTTGCCTTTAGATGTCCTAATTTTATTATTTCTGGGAATAAGAAAAGAACCACTCTGTTTTAACTTGGAGGTTTCCATTATTATTCGCCAATTATTATATCTGAAAGATGAAATAGTAGCACTAAATGTTATTTCATTTTTTAATGCTGTTCATTATACAAAACAATTTTTACAAGAAAATAAAAACCGACTTCAACATTTTGTCTGTATATACAAACTTATACTAAAAACTTAAAAATAATATTTGTTATTACTTTAGAGAAAAGAGCATTCAACGAAAATATACAAAATTATTGATACTTAAATTTTTAAAATATCTAATCAGCCATTTTTTTAAATCGGTGGAGCCAAGCCAAGTTTATAAACCTACAGTAATTTGAGTTTATAAACTTGCCTTGGCTGGCACCAATCAACAGTCGACTTTAATTTTTTTGTTAAGTTTTTTTTATTTTTCAATTTTTAGTTAACAGAAAGTGACTGAAATTTAATAAACGGGATTCATCCCCTAATTTTCCACCTTTAGAAGTGGGGTATTTTCTTTAAATTGTAAATGGAATCGCCATAGAGATATAGCCCATTCAATAAAAAAAGAATCATTAAAATCGGTTCACAATCGGCGAAGATATTACGTAACATACACACAAGAGGTGGAATATTTTCTTCAAATTTAGATAAGGTACAGTCGCCAAATTTCGTCCCCAACCCTAATTTCGTCCCCTTCAATATCTACTCTTTTAAAAACCGCAATCTATTATCAATCACCCGAACCGACAGCTAGTTGCATCAGTCGGCCATTGTGTAGAAGTGAGTGCGTCACGACGTTCATACCGACAGAAATTCGAGAATCAAAAAAAGTGTTCAAGGTGAGTTTTTCATTGAAATATTCTCGGATTCCATAAAATATTGAGATACCTGACTTATTGATACAATTTTTTTGTCAAACTAACTATTAATATCTCGGATGTTAATCGATTAAGTAAAATTTTCAGGTTATAACAGGTTTTTTGCTTAAATGGATGCGACAAAATAAATAGAAATTTCCTAATATCGTCCCCGGGACGGTATTAGGATCTCGTATGGTGAACACAACGATCATGTCACTTAATACCTTAATACCTTACCAATGATTAAAATAATTAAGAAAGGGCTGATTAGATATTAATATGATAGTTAGGTTCAATTTTATATAATAGAAAAGGAGTAAGTACAACTCCATTTCACGTACTGATTATTGTGATCTCAATATCGTCCCCGGGACGAAATTAGGAGCCCAAAAATATATCTTCATAATTTGAGTATTTTTGTTAAAGCTATTTTATAACTTTTTCTAACAATGTTAACGCGCTTTTGATTATTTGTAAGAATAAAGGAATATTGAACCTAATGTTTGACGTTTCATTATTACTGTCGTATTTTTTTTTATTTTTTTAGATTTGTTTTACAAAAAGGGGACGATATTTGGCGACTCTACCTTATAGACTATTCAATAATAAAAGAATCATTAAAATCGTTTCAAAATCGGTAAAGATATCGCGTAACATACATATAAGAGGTGGGATATTTTCTTCAAATTTAAATGGGCCTACCCTCGAGATTTAGCATATTCAATAAAAAAAAACAATCATTAAAATCGGTTTACAATCGGCGAATATATCGAGTAACATACCCACACAAAACAAAAAATACAGTCGAATTGAATTATTTTGATTTCGGTTAAAAAACGAAAAGTGTTTTCAATGCTATCTTATTTTACTGATACAATTATACTAACAATAAGTCGGAAATCTTTCCAAAAATGGCGCATACTTACCTATGCAGGTAAGACCATTCTACTATATGCTGCAAACTGGCGGAAAGGCAGGCACAAAAAAATTGATTCACTTTTAGATTATTCGCTTCGGCGGAAATCTACACAAAAGAGAAGGAAATACTAACTTTCTTAAATTAATTGGGCTTACGCTAGTGTGGTTTTATGATAAAACCTATATGTACATATTTCTTCCGGTTTGTGGGTCATTTAATCAATTATCCTGGTATCTTTTTATTTGCTTAATCGAATTACTGAAACTCACGGAAGGATATTTTTTAATGACATATAATGAATACATAAAAATATTGCATATAAGATACAATTGGCTTGGTCCCATGTGTATTTAAAGAGCGGAAATATACTCATGCTGACGGGAATTGAGTACACGCAGCCTATGCATAATTTAATCAGCTAAAATCCATTTCATTTAGTCAATTAAGGGTAGAGATAAATATTTGCTCTGCGTTGCGTTGCTACTCGTTTTATTAATATAATTGAACGGAGCCGAATATTGAATTATTGGAGCCCTATATGTACTTTAATTAACATGTTCCAGGTGCAGTAGAATGGAAAGTCGAATCTGGGTGTTGAAAAGCTATTGATTACGCGACCTTGCGCCTGCAGCTAATATCGAGAATCGAAGTTATATTGAGTCAAAAAAAACAAACCAAATGTTTATATGTACGATTACATATATGCAAATGTGTGAGAAATTGCACTTTGATTTTCAGTAAATGAGGGTTTCCCAGTACTTGTCAATGAGTATACTGATCGAGAAGAAAACCCACGCCGCAAATGGGAACCAATCATTAAAACCAAGGATTCCGACTAGCGAGACCACACAATTTACAAATTGTTTGCAGGTGAATCCTTTTGCTCAGTGCCTGTGTCCTTGCCGCTGCTCCGTTTTAAGTATGCAGGACGTTGTTTCACCGAAAATCCCAAAGCATGCTACCAAAAGATGTTTGCACGCTCGCCGTAAACATAATTCGTGCGAAATTATTCACTCCCGCCTGCGATGATGTAGCATAGCATGGCAGCGCTCCTTTGGCCTGCTGTGCGGCTAATCCATACATGTGGTACGTGGATGTTTCTCATAGCCTAGCGGGTTTAATTTCTATGTGGAATCCGAGATTCTAGTCTCTTCACGGGAATAAATTTATTACAGCACTCCCCATGACGAGGTAGACTTCATGCACATGTATAATAACGAGGTTTAGATACGGACCACGAGCAGATTTCTCTGCTGTAATTGTGTTGCGCTACATTAATATTAATTGAACCCAAATTTAAAGAACTTGTCACCGCGAGGAGAATTAACGCGAAAGGTGCTCACCAGAGGATCGCTTCAGGTGTACGACGCCATATTAATGTGGCCGTTAATCCTCGTCAAAGTAGAACAACAAGGGGTTCCAGGGTCTTAAACATTTTTATGTCCCCTGAAAGAAAGTTTAAAAGAAATCATCGGATAAACTCAAGAATTTTTGCGGTTTACTTTAAAAAGCTTAAATGTTAAGTACGCCAACTTTGCACAACGAAAAATTCTTCAATGATAATATTTACAAAAACACATATTACAAAGAAAACAAAATATATAATAACAAACGAATTGGCTGCAGTTACCCAAAATCAAATAGTGAATAACGATTTAAATACATCTGATCGTTCGGTATAAATACCTATATTAAGTGGTCCTTCATCACCTTCCATCGTTGTTCCACAGCGATTGAAATAACACTGATCAAAAAATTCAATATTTTTTTTTCATTTTTCATTTCTATAGGGGTTTTGCGGCATATAAAGATTTCGTAAATTAAAATTCTCAATCAGGTCCCATTTTCGAGAAAATTAGAATGGAACGTTCAAAATAATCATCAAAAAATGACAGATGGTCGTTGGAGCTTGTAACAGGGCTCAAATCAAAGCCTGTATCTTATTCTAGAAAATATCAAATAACACTAATTTCTGTAGCTTTTTCTAAACATCCTCGCGAAAAAAGTTTTTCATGAACGTGTGTCTTTTATGGCATCCATTGTATGAAATAATCGGTTTGGTGAAAAATTTGAATTCTAAGGCATATTTGAAACATTTTTAAGACCTTTCGTATTTTGAGATAGAAGCTCAAGGTTCTAACTTTGATTTTAGCCACGTTACAAGCTTCTATACACCCAGAGAAAAGTTTTTTGTATATTCGACAATCAGTGTTTGTACATTTAACGTAACTATAAAAACATTATATACTGTCAATTATCAAATTCTATGTTAATTGCATTGTTAATTCGTCATTTTTACGTAAATACTAGTAATTTTTACGTTACAAATAGAAATTTTTGTTGTCATTTTTATTGCGATATTGTAAAATTTAATTGTTAATATTACACAAAGCAACAGAATCAACAAAAAGAATCAATATCCGATTAACACTGAGTTTTCAAAGCTACAGCAAGTAGTTGTAATTACAATTACAAATTTATTCAAATTGAAGTGTTTTACTATAAAATTTACAACATTTGAAGTAAAATTGACATATTACGAAATTGGTTTCACTATAAGTTGTCAAAGGAAAGCAAAAAGATTCACTTTTAATTCGCAGGTATTCATAAGAGGTTGTTGTTTTTACGCATTAGAATGGAAGAGTTTAATAGGACGACGTTTGAGACGGACGAAGTTCTTATTGATAGTGAAGTGTTCAATATAGTTAGCAATTTCAGTTTATCAAAATCAGTGGTGCCTTTTTTACCAAGTAATTGTATAAATTATTGCAGGCTTTGGTATGGGGAGTCAGCATAGAAAAACCGACCGCCACGAGAATAGAGAATAGACTGCACTCGTAAATTTGTAAATCCAAGATGTTGAATCCAATATGACGACCAAAATTTCCCGATTTCAACAGATTTTAATGAAAATTGGTACCATGATAATTTTGAGGCCACTAATTTGAATATTATCCTAATGAAAAAAATATGTCTCGAAATATGTAAAACTTTGTAATTATACTAATTTAAGATCTTAATTTATTTTCATTGAATAAATAAATAAATAAATTTAACAAAAAATATTTATTATTTTAATTAAAAATGCAGTCAGCAAATAATTGTAGAGGTAATTTAGCGTTCTACAATTTTAATTGAATACTAATTTTTTAAATACAGTCACTGAAGCTAGTATTTACAAACAAGTAGCAAATCACATACGGTAGCATATATCACCGCTTGAACAGCGATATTGAGTGTATGTTGAACCGTTGCAACTTGCTACTGGTTGGATAATCTCATTGAATGTAAAATTAAAAAAAAATATTACGACTTTGCAACGTTAAATTAATATAAACTGATTCTAGATTCTATAGGGTTACGTTAAAGTAACAAAAAAAAGTAAAAGCTATTTTTGTTTTTGTCAGTACAACAAATAAGCTCTGTGTTCTTTCAGTAGAAATGAAATACGATGCTATAAATTTTGCAGCAAAATTTGTCAACAGGATGTAGCTCCTACAGCGCTGTGTTGCAAAAATAATAATTTTCCTTGTAAAGATAACAAATTGGTTTTGTGATTACAACAACTTTTGCATGGAAAAATCAAAATATAGAACTCTAAATGTCATATTTAATCTATCAAATTGATATCTAATGTAGTCGAACTTACACAGTTGTTATTTTTATAGCCAAAAGACTTTCATATTGACAACAGTGGAAGTAAGGTCGATTTTGACGGCGAATATAGATTAAATTAACAGTACAATTGACATTTTTACATGATTTTTTCTCTGGGTGCAATAATCCATTATATTTTATGATTTTTCAAATACGGTCAAAATAAGGTCTTTTGACTTTTTCACTAGACTATTCCTTGAAAACAGGAGCTGATTGAGCATTTTCATTTACGAATTCATAATCTGCCGAAAAAATCGTATGTAAATTATTTGCCCCTTGTTCAGGAAAAATTTGGTGTAATCAGAAAAATTAATATCGAAAAACAGAACAGAGCTAATGATATAGTCAAAACCAAACAAGAAATTGAACCGGGAGTATTCATCGCAGGCACAGTAACTTCAGAAAAGAATCCACTAGTAAAAATTCTAAACACTGCAGGCAAAAACTATCATACTACAAAAAATAGGTTTCAACATTATAAACACAAATTCACATAAACTAAATAGAGCAAGACATGGTATTTCAAAATTAGCTACATCAATATGATATTATTATCCTTGGAAAAAACTTCTGACAGGATCAGATGTTGAAGTTTGCAAGTCATAATTTGATTTTGTTTTATGTTAATTCGTTGTGTTATATTTAATGTGAAAATATATAATGATTTGTAATGTTTTTGAGTGAATTTATTCTCTGTGAAAAGGATTATATGAAATATTAGTGTGTGTCATTAAAAAGTTTAGTTATATTTTACAATTCACTATATTTTACAATCTTCTTTTTAAGGTGAACCTCAACCTATATCTAGTTTTCTTTCAGACAAAAATTATTTCAAAAGGCATCAACAATATATTGAGAATTTGGAGTAGTTTTATTTTTAACAACTACATGATAAAAAATGTTTACTGGAAAAGCTGTGTAGCTTAGCACATATACGGAAAAGCATTAGATTATTTTAAATTTACATTGATATACTTAATTACATTCATACTACTAAATATTCAAATTAACAAAGTAATTAAACTTACTTTTAATAATAATGTAAATTTACAAAATCGTATTCACTATGAAATTAAATCATTTAGTACATTCTCCTTTTAAAATAAGTACAAAAATTGATTCAATGCAGCATCGTTAAAAGAACGCATTCTCTTATCGAAAATTAGGAAAAAATGTGGTTTCGAAGTACATTTTTTATAATTAATGCAATCCGCTGCTACTCATTTAATTTGAAATCTTGAATCCAAGATGACCGACGCTTAGACCTAGCGAATCGTTAGGAGTTAAATATTAAATATTAGTTTAAAAGCAACACGAATTTAATATTCGTTTAAATTTTTTTCGATTCTCGTTTGAATGGCATTTGAGCTCTCGTATTCAATTAGTCTTGCCTTATTATTTCAGCTTTTAAAGCATTTTTGCTTTTGTTTGTTTTTAAAGTATTAGGGTATTCAAAATCTTTTTAATGGCTTAGGCGAGAAAAGAATGAAATCTTATATCCCATTCAACACACATTTGTACCCTGCCTTCGGCTATCGAAAAGTATCTATAAACCTTTTATTGGAAGTTTAAAAACAAAGCAAAGTATATGACTTCCCTTTACTTACCTTGTTCAGGTGGATCCATTGAGCAGGATTGATTTATTCCTCCTTAATTTCACTGCTGCATAGATATTTTATATTTATTTTTGGGTATATTACGTTTTCCGTACCTGTTTATTAACCAAAAAGAACGTATTTTATTTTTACACACGAATTTGACGGTTTTTCGTGTGTTTCACAAAGGAGTTCGTGTGCGATTTGCTTCTTTGTTATGACAATGATTTAATTCATTAGGATTGATTTTATTCATGAATACGAAATCAATGTCGAATGGAATATGAAAATTGTTTCGTATTTATAACCGAATCGTGTTCATAAATAAGGCTTCATTAATTCTAAATCCTCTATGACTTAAACGGCATAAAAAGTTTTTGTTGACAAGACAAGTCTGTATATTATTTAGTTTTATATTATTTTACGGAGTAATTTTTATGAAAATCAGTTCAAAGCCAATCATGAGTGGTAAATTATGTTCTTTAATTATATAAAAGTGCTAAATAGCACTCAATTGAACATCTAAAATACATAACTTCTGCTGGATAACTTTTAAAAAATAGTACTGCCTTTAAAAATTCAGAAGTCCTAAACTATCACTCAATTCATGGAATTCTCAGTTGTTCTTATTTTACATCCTAAGATTTTACAAAATATTTGAAAAAACATACTATTTTCGATGATTTTACATGGAATTTACGTCAGTCAAGTTTTAGTACTTTCTTTAAAGGGCAACACAACTGAAAAGTGTTCTACAGGACTTTATAAGAACCCAGTCATAAACATTCAGAAGTGGCCATACATGATCCCTTTTCTTCCATTTGTTGAACTGGGAACACACGGATCTTAAATCTATTGTTTAGTGTGCTACCCACTATCTAAAAACAAAATAAATTTTACTTACATTCATATTTATACTATGAGAGCCTTTACGGTTAAAAAATATATAGTAATCTGCTGATGGGGCAATTATTTATACATTTAAGTATATATTCATTAATATTTTACTTTTTTGAAAGAAATCCCTTTTTATTGAAGTTTTGTCATTTTGTGAACACGGTAATTCTATCCATTTCAGGGATTTGTGGTTTTCGAATATATTTAGCAATTCTTCTAATACTGTGGAGACACTTTGTTGCGAAAGTCCAGTCGTCATCGACACTTTTACGATAGCGATAGCGAAGGAATCTTAAAACGGTAGCAATTTTAATATGGTTTGGTATCGTAGATGACCGACTTAAAAAAGCTGAAGGATTCCTGGTTTTCCCTAAACATTCTTATAAACTTGTAAAATGTCTAAAACAATTGCAAGGGCGGCAAAACAGTGAACAGTAAGAATTTCTGTTCACTGTTTTGCCCTTGCAATTGTTTTAGACCTTTTACAAGTTTATAAGAATGTTTAGGGAAAACCAGAAATCCTTCAGCTTTTTTAAGTCGCTCATCTACGATACCAAACCATATTAAAATTACTACAGTTTTAAGATTCCTTGCGGAGGGTGGCTATCGTAAAAGTGTCGATGACGACTGAACTTTCGCAACAAAGTTTCTCCACAGTGTTAGAAGAATTGCTAAATGTATTCGAAAACCACAAAAACCTCCCTTCTTACACTCCATGGGCTTTTTTATTCCTGAAAATTAATTCTTCATCTTCTCTCTGTCTGCACTAATGACAAGTCACATAATCAACATATTTATTAAGTAAACCACTTAACAACAACAAACTCAACTGTTGAAGAAATTTTTTTCAAAAGTCGTTAAATAATTGAATGTTTTTGCTGTCAATGGTGGTTGGTCTGTCGATATGTATGAATTCGTATAGCCATCTGATAATGGTTTTCAAGTGTCGGGCATTTCCTGGTATACACCGTCCCCAAGTGACAATTATAGTCGAGAGCGAATCTGTAGTGAGAGTGAAGTGATGGAGAACGAGAAAACATAAGTAGGGTGGTTTTTTACTGGAAAAAAACACAGTTTCTTATTATTTTTAATTATAGAGTTCAAATAACGAATAAAAAACAATTTGAGCGTTTAGTCGGTATTATGGACAAAAATGTAAACGTTGCCACAGGTCTAAAATTGTCTGGCGAGTTTAACACATTGCAGGCGGGAGACTGTGATCACTAGAGACCGGATTATATGCAAATGCATATTTGCATATGCAGTTGCATATTTCGACAGTTTTGGGCTGGGTTGCATATTTTAATCATATTAGAAGTTTTTTTGCATATTTCTTCAGATTTCACTGTTAGAAAATGTACAAAATAAAAACTTTGGCTGGAATCTGTACTATTTTACAGTGAACACTTCGAGGCAATTAAAGATGTTGTTAATGAATTCGATAGCTCTGATGCGATATCGATGTAAGGAAACATTTGAAGATTCTTCAATTAAAAAAAATACTGCTCTGATTAAAACACACTTTTCACATATACCAGAGTGCATTAAAAAACTTGCAACTAAAGGTTTGTCCCTGGAGGAATCGCTTCAAGTGATGAATAGAATTCTAACAATGAATTCTCAATTGCCAGATACATTCCCAGATAAGATTAAAACAAAGCTTCACAAAGTGTTAAAGAACAATCCGGGTTATGAAACATTATTTTTTTTTTTAACTTTAAGTACTGCCCTGTAACGTCGGTGGATGTAGAACGCTCGTTTTCTACATACAAATATATTTTGGACGATAGACGTCACAATTTCACTATGGAAAACTTGGAGCAACATTGTAGTACACCTTTAAAAACAATGCAAATTGTTAATTATTTTTCTATTTTATGTAAATAATAGAAGACACTTTGAATTATTATTGCTTTTTTTAATATTTTCAAGTCTATATTTCAGGCAAACTAATTGCATATTTTGGCATATTATTGCCATATTCCTGCATATTTTCGGCTTTTTGTTTGCATATTTGCATGCATATTTTAGCGTTTTTATATTGCATATAATCCGGTCTCTAGTGATCACAGTCCGGAAAAGAACAAACGTTGAAATAATTTTTCAAATCGATGTCATATTTTATTTTTGCATTTTAGCAAAAGATCCACAAAGCGTAAATTCTAACGCCGGAGAGGTATAGAAGAGGCGAATGTTTCCAGCAATATGCTGAGAAATGCGTCATAAAATCTATTACTTAAAAAAAAATTGCTTATTTTTCTATAGCACAAAAATGATAAAAAAAATAATATGTAATTAGTTAATCTCTTATTTAAAAAGTTAAGTTCTTTCACATCAATAACATTCGTAAATTATCGAGTTGACTTGCACGCGAAAAAACTAAATTTGCCCGCTACACGTTAAAAAACGTGAAAAAACGCACTCGCATGATAGGGGCAAATATAACGATGTGTGGAGAGAAATAACATCTTTGAATAGCTTGAGTCCTCCTATTCGTACAATAGCTTGGCAATAGGTACAATTAACATAATAAAATATGTGGGAATTTTATACAACCTTAATGCTAAATACGTTTAAGTATGGAGCGACTATAAACTCAAAATTAAAAGAAAACTGGCCTACAATAAAAATCCCTTCGAAGGAATCTATTGTAAATTTATTGCAGTTTAATAAAGCTGTTCATCAAGACTTTTGGGGATTTCGCAGGCGACAGTTTCGAGGAGTCCACAAGAAGTCGATCGAGGTGTTAAAGGCGTGGAGTGTTCATCAATTCCCCAAGAACAACTTGATCCTTCGCCTCAAGAACAACCTGAGCCTCTTCAACAGAACTCATCTTTAAATTTTAGTTTTTGTTGTCCACAAATTCTTCAATCACAAGAAACAATGAAACGTCAAAGCAAACGATACTCGATTCAGGACTCACTTAATATGCTCCTCACGTCACTCGACAACGAGAATATCAAATGCGAGGTGAGGTAACAACGACAGTGAGATTTGTCACTGAAGTGAGGTGACAACCGGAATAAGGCCCATTGTTTTGTCGGAGTATTTCGACTTGTTTCGACTCGTCTCGTTTTCAGAAGTCACGCCCTTTAGAATTAGCATATAATGATAATTATTATATCCTTGTAAAAAATTAATTTCTTCCAGAGGAATTTTGTATAGCAATATCATTATGCCTAGAAATGCAGTATTTCGAACTTATGACATTTTTTTAAAACAACTTTATTTTAATATGGACCTTTAACAGTTACACGAATCTCAGCAATAAACAAGACGTTCAATAATAATAAAAAAATATACCCCGTGTTGGATAATTCAATTAAGAAAAGCAATCGCTGAATTGTGCAATCGATTGCGAAAACTGTAGTTTCGAGCACAAGCATACTAGCAAAAAGGTTTAAATTTCCTTACCTTAATACTCCTTGCTATGAGCGGTCTGGCTAACGCCAGATTATATTAACGAAAAGGCAGTTTATCGGATAACAGAAGAGCACCATTATCCAAAATGGCAAACAAATTATTAATACACTCGCTTTTTATAGCCATTATAGCTATTCCCCAGTGCCTGGTTTATCTAGAAGCTCGTTTTTATTATTACCAGAGAGTGGTATGATACTTTAAAAGCATAACCTCGCCATGGGCAATTGCCTTCTACATGGTTCGCAGGAATAATATGTAACGTTTATGTGTCAAGCAGCTCTTTATATTAAAGTATATTTAAATATCAAAATTTTAATACAATATCGATTTACTCCTTAAAATATACCAAACAAAACAACCTGCGGTAAATAGCAGGCTAGTAGAGGAGAAGGATTCCTGAAAAAGATTAAAAATAAGGTGTAAGAAATGAAACGCATTATTTTTCGGAATCCATTCCATTTTATTTAATTTTCTGTGGTTAACAAAATGACTTGATTAAGAAAAACCCACCGTCTGATAAATCTCGATTACAATGAATTCGTGTCCAAAGATGTATTACATATAAATGGTTAGAGTTTATTATGTTTGTCTTCGTATTCTTCAAAAATTGTTAATCTACAAATTTACTTCTTCCGTCTGCAAACGTCTCAATACTTGAATCCATCTAACTGAACAAGCGCTGTACGATTTTTTAATACCTCTATTGTTTTTCAAACAGTGTTACAAAAATGTTACTTGTATTGGATGTACCTCTTAATTTTATGTCTCTAATAATACAAATAGTGCTAAAGTATACAGTTAATAATCCGAGAATAATATCCTTAAAATGTTTCTTTGTTTTGTTTTTTTATGAACGGCTACTAAAACACGAACTTGCTTAGAAAAGGAGACGCCTGTGACGACGTCGGTTTTATCATTTCACTCTTATTTAAATTTAAAGTAAATCTACTCTCGAGTATGTGTATGTGTGTTTGCATTTGGCTAAGTGTTTGAAATGCATACTCGTAATGCTATCGATGATGTTCAACTTTTTTTTATAATTTTTTGAGGTTACAACTTTAAGGTTCGCTTATTGTTTTCGGTTTTTAAATCTTGTACAAAATTATCTCTTTACTTTGTAGAAAATGTGATTTATACTTAAGCAAACTTCCATTGAATCTAAGTTTTATTATTTCTTTTACAAATTCTTTTTTTTTTTCGTACATTTCAAATTACTGAAAGCCAAATTTAATTCAAATTTGGAAAAATTACAAGGCAAATGAGGCATTTTTATGGTAAATATTGAGTGTTTTTACATTATTTTTAAATGATATTATAAAAACTATAACTTAGCTTGTTACAAAACATTTAAGTGTGCAGAAATGCATGAGTTTGGATAACCATACTCTGTTCTTTGTTGCAACTACATACAGCTAAGAAATAACGCACGAACATATCTGGCGTTTCATGAATTAATACGCAAGAAAAGGATGTAAAGGATAATAACGATTAGCGTCTTACACGAGAATATAACAACAGTGTTGAGTAAATACTCCACAAGTACATAATAAAAACTAGTTACATTTCCTTTAGATACAATAATAATATTAATAAACGTCTTCTTTACAAACCTTTGTTCCCTTAAGGCAACCATATAACAGACTTAAAAATTCCACCAAAAAATGAATACATCAAAATCAACCGACCCAATTTAGGGCAGAATCGAGCTAAGGAAAGCAAAATATTTTAGCACACTGTGTCCAAGGTGTTTTATGTGATTTTGCTAAAGATGACACACTTTTTTAACAATATTATGTGTCATTTACAATAGTGCTCAAAACTGCATGAAAACAAAATCGCTGAACTTACACATATAAGAATGTAACAAAAGAACGTAACGCTGGACTTACAAACATGGAACAGAACATAAAAATTCTTTAACGCGAACCGACCTCGAACAGAAGAACAATGAAATTATCACAGATCTTGTCTTGTTTTTATTATAATCTCCTTAAGAAATTAGTTCATCTTAAAAGATATTTTTTTTGTGTTTTTTTTATTTTTTGTTTTCTTTTTTCTTTGTACTCGTCCAACTTGTACAAAAACGCTTATGAACTTACTACGAAACTGATTTTGAAAAATATTTGAAAGTCTCATAGGATTCTCCAAAAAAATTGAATGTTGAAAATTGTTTAGTTAGAAATCGCGTTATTATTGTGCGTTTTTAGTTTTAGTTTCTGTTCTTTTAACAAGAAATGGTTTCTTCCCAAAAAAAAATTATAAGTAATTATATGTATATCTTGAGCAGTCTTTTGTAGAGTCTGGAAACATTTTATACAGTAACAGTTAGAAGTAATGCATCTATCAGTCCCTATTTTCTTTACATTTAAATAAAATTTATTAAACAATCATAATTTATAAATGTATTTCTTCCGAAAATACAAGACAAAAAGACTTGAACTTGTAATAACTGAACGCGGCATGTTGTTTAAACTTTCAAAATATCAGAATATCATTTAGAAATACAGTAAAACTTCGCTTTCCACTAACACGAATAAAGTTTGCCATTGGGGAAATAAAAACAAGTAACACTTAAACTATATCGTCTAAAAAAGACAAAAAAACAATGGGTAGCTGAGCAGTACAAGACTGATTCTCTATGAAAATTCTAACAAATTTCTCTGCCTTTCAAATGCAGTATCATCATCTGTGGATGTATAATCCTTAATAATACCCGTTAATCTCATTTTTTAAACAAACATACATATATAAGAAACCAGTCAATCTCAATGGAAATAAGAACACACCAGGCAAACAATATTAAATATGGGATAAACGCCTTATTTTAGATTGCACATATCAAATCAAAAGTTAGGTTTATTAATAAAGCGGATTTGAAAGCTGTTACTTTTATAGCTTCTTCATAAACGACATCTTACTGTATTTAAAATAATGCTAGAGGTCTTAATCTTTATGAATACCCGACATAGTACAAGAAATGGTTTTGTAAAATAAACCAAGGAAAATTAATAAAAATCGATTCATTTAAATCAATTAGTCATATGGATGAGCGTCCAAGATATTCTCATTGCAATCCAAATGTAATTTCATTAATTTTTTTTAAGTTTTTAAAATGTTTAATACAATTGTTTTCTCTGAAGTAGAAGTGTTAACCAAACATGTGATACATGAACTATCTATACATTCATCTCTCATAACGTTATCGTCAACCAAATATATCTAACGTTCATTCATTCATTCATTTTACCAACTCTTTGGTTGCAAATTGCAGCTATCGTGGTCAACAAAACGCAAATTCCAATTATTTAGTGAATTTGTTGAGATGAGATGTATAGTAGAACCAAGCACACCTATGAGGCTACTTTTTTATAACTCAAATCGCAGAACATATTTAGCGATATACTGAGTTTAAGTGGAATTGAATAGAGATATAACGTTTAATACAATTTTTTAGCTTGGCAATTTTGGTCACTTTACTTGACACACTCGTTATTCAACTATAGAAAAACGAGCCAGTGAAGCGGATTATTTTCCTCGAAAGCATCTAATTTTATTCTGAAATGAAATCTAAAACAGTTTAAGGAAAGTAATTCGCTGAATAATGTAGCAGACTCTGTGTTCAAGAACTATTTCTGCGACCGACTGCTTAATTCAGCTTAAAAAACAATCGCTGAATAATTCAGCCGACTAAAGAAACTGATATCTTAAATGAAGGTGTTGTATTCTTGAACACAAATTATTAAAAATCTCTTCTGAATGATAGAGAAAGCTTTCAATATTTGTAAAATGATATTTTTAAAATTCTTCAATATTTGCATAACAGAAACCTCTATTGGAATAATATTTAAACAAAATTTGCTCACTTTATGTTACTTCTTTAAGTTCTAACAACTAGAAAATTAAGCAATCCAATTCCGATTTCTATATGGATAATGGGTGTTATTTCTTTCAATCGTATACGAATTTGAGTTTTGAAATAAAGGAATAGTAACTAAGGATTAAATTTTGTTGATAAGCAATGTCCACTTTTAGAACATGAATAAAATCATCAATCAAGCGCAGAAAGCACCATAATAGAAGGTAAAAATTCAATATGAATATGAGATTCTTAAGAAAACAATTGCTTTTTATTTAGAATTTCTAAAAAAGATCAATCTTAAAAAGATTACAAAAGGAAAACAATACGAAATCACTTAGGATTTCTATTTATAAATATAAAAACAATTAAAAAAAAAAAAACAATAAATCAATAACACGAGCTCTCAGAGCCCTTCTACAATTAATAAACAAATATTTGGTAAGTTTGCTTAAAAAAGAAAATAGGGCAACATTCGCATTTACTCTTGCCTGGTACTGTACAACTCCAGTTTGATCAACAATAAAACTTTTTCTAACTAAATATTCTCTCCGAAAAAGAAGTCTTTGCACTTCAGGAGTCATTTGTAGTCCTCAGGAAAGTCATTTGTAGTCCTCAAAAGATTACAAGCAGAACCCTTGCAAAAAGAGTAAGGGATACCACTGTTATTTGGCCAATTTTTTATATATTTTTCTTTGAGAAAAGTTGTCTGCACATGTTCAGTCTTAACACGCTGCTGCTGGCCTCCTTGAATCTTCAGTGCGTTACACTCACGAGACACATAGGAGCAAGAAGACTTGCATATAATTTGTAAATTCTTTAATCCTTTCTTACAATTGCTCTAGGTAATGTTATTAGTAGCCCTATAGAAAACTACTCCATGTTCTAGATTTCAGTTTCTGTAGTTGAATGCACAATTCATCTAAAGAAAATCAATGGCTGAAATGAGTAGTCGACCGCAAAAACTTTACTATTCAAGGGTCTTATTTTTGCAACAATTTATTGTAAGCAAAAATTACAATAACTCAATTCTTGAATACCGCCAAATTTCTTCCTAAAACGTCTTATTCCAAAACTTGCAAAAGTCTCTTAGCTGAATTACATCAAAGATATTACAATTGATATTGCACTACTCGGCTTGATTCTTACAATAGGACCGCCAGATGGACACATATATTTTCATTGATTTGCATGAGTTGCAGAAAACAGTGGAATGAGTTGTATGCAACAATCAATTGCTCCGGTGTATACCGCTGCTTAACGCACCGTCGATAAAACAGTTGCGCTTTATTAGCACGCTAGCAACTTCAAGGATGTATAAATCGAAGCAAATCGACAATCAGCACCAAGGCCAGCGTCTAAGTGGTCTTGGAAAATCCAACAACTCAAGGGACATACAGGGAACATAACAAAACGCTTAGCCCTAAGGTGAACGTCTTATTCACATGGCTCGCTAGCAGCTAGCTCAGTTCGAGATATGTTTCTTGATAAGAGCCTGCAGCAAACGGACGGTCGCCTTTTTCTCCTTGTACTGGCCATAGGTGTCCTCGATGGCCTTACGGTCGCTTTTGAGCATCTTGCGGCCACTTTTCTCCTCGAACAGCGTCTCAAATTCCTGGATAG
Organism: Dysmachus trigonus; assembly: GCA_949715965.1. Taxonomy (NCBI): domain Eukaryota; kingdom Metazoa; phylum Arthropoda; class Insecta; order Diptera; family Asilidae; genus Dysmachus; species Dysmachus trigonus. Next base: position 48,977,325 of record OX454319.1, on the reverse strand, counting down.
TTCGTTTCAGCTGGCGCTTTTCCTCCCGAGCTTTTTCCAGGTGCTGCCAAAGTTCATCGATAGAGAGCGTGTGAACGTTTTCGCCGAGGTTGGAGGTTTCGGTGGAATCGGTCGAATGAGCTGAACCAGAATTATCGCTCGGCGATTCGATATTAGACGGCGGCCCCATGTCCGGGGAATCGGTTGTTTCTGTACTCGCTGACTGTTGGACCGATTCGCCCGTAAAAGCGAGCGCCTCATGTTCCAAAATCGTCGGAAGCTCTGAAGCTCCGGTACTGGATCCAGAAATTGTGATGCTGCGCGTTATCATTCGCTTTATGATACGATATCTGTCGTATAGAGGTCGAGCGGCGTCCCGTTCTTCCCGCGTTGTAGGGCGCCCATAAAGTGATTCGAGGTAGAGCAGGCCATGCTGGACAGCGGTCTTCTCCTGCACCAGTTGGTCCGAGGTCAGCTGGTCTAAGTTCTCGGGGCGGTTGGACTCTTTGCGCTTCTCGTCGAGCTTCTAAAAATGGAAAAATAAAAACAGAAATCAGTAAAGGCAAGCAATTTGCAGGTCACATTGAAGCTTATAAATAATTGGTGCGCGAATTAACTTTTAGCTACAATTTTTTGCTGTTCAAACTTTGCTGCGTAAAAGAAATACCCGAAGGCGGCAGCTGCGCCTTTGAAGAAAAATTGATAGAACAACGATTGAATGATATGAACCCCTGGCACGAGATATTTAGATGTTTGATAGTACGACACCATCCAACAAAATAGCTTTGTCAGTTCCTTTTTTTAGAACGTCATTGGACCTATTGTTATACTTTGTTATGCTCTGTTACGCTTCATTGCGCCTTTATCTTTGAGAACATAACGGCGCACTATCTTTGCGTATCATCTTAAATAGAATTTGAATAGGTTTGTTGTTCGCTATTAAAGGTTGAATGAGCCAAGTTTAAAATCAACTGTATATGTATATATAAAAGTTTTTTGTTCAATTAGTCTGTCTTATTAACGATACTAAAATAAATTGTTCTCTCCGATATAAAGGGAATTTTGTTAACTTAGGTAGAACTTCCTATAAGGATAACTTTCAATCCAATGTGATATTTATATTCAGTATAATCTGGCAAGTAATCATGAATACTCGTATTTGAACGTTTAAGAATTATCCAAATTTACTCGTCGTCGGTTCACGTGATTTATGAACGACTTCGTGATTTTTATGGTACACATAATCATCACTAATTTTTTAATTAAAGGGTTTGTTAATAAGCATATTTGTCGCTTCTGGAGTGAGACCAAACCAAAAGAGACTCTAGAGACTCCACTACATCCAGAAAAAAGACCACTACATCTTTAAAAATTAGACAGGTTATGGTTTTTAACGGACCATGATCAATGAATATTTCGTTAAAAATATGGATGACATTGCGAGATATAGTTTCAACAGGATGAGACTACATACGTGCCAAACAGCGAAACAAGCCATTGACTTACTGAAATCACGATTTTGTGATAAAGTGATTTCGAAAAATTACCCCATAAAAGCCCTATGAGTTTACGCAAAGTCACTGGTTTATGCTGATAAACCAGCAACAACTGATAACTTGAAAGCCAACATTGTTCGTATTCGTGACATACTTCTGACATTGCTTGATAAAGTGACCCAAAATTGGACTAAGAGAATCCGCTTCGTCAATAACAGTTGCGGGCCCATATGGACATATGCCCGAAGTCATTTTTAAATATCAATTTCCTTCGTTTTTCTTTCGAACAAAAAACCAAATGTCATCAAAAGTTAATTTTTTTTGTTATATACCTTATACTTTTTAAAGTTCTAGAATTTCAATTGTTGCGCATGTTGGACTTTTTATAACGAATAAAATAACTTTTTAGAACGAATAAAATAACATATCACGCAACTAGTGAAACCATTTTCGACGTTAAATAAAACTTTATAACATGTGGCAAGCGTCGTTAAAAAAGTCATGTCAGTGGTATTGAATTTCACAATCAATTGTGAAGTATCATATCTACATTTGCAAATACACCTATTCCTCGATTTCCACGGTACTTAATTACCCGGTGTTTAAATTACAAAAAAAGGAAATTCCTATATGTTATTTCAATTATTTCACATACATATATCCTACATATTGAATGAACGTTGTCTCACTTTAAACGTTTATTATGAGCGTATCTATGACTTTTCTTTATATTTGCTGATTAGGTCTGCACGGTCAAAAGCTTATTTGGACATATTCTTTTCTATATGTACGGTGTCTCATTTTACACGGTTTCGATTAACATATCTACCGTGTAAGAGCAATATTTAATGTTTTATTGATAAAAATAGATCGCGTATATATAGAAAGAAGCAATATTTCCCAAGAAAGAGCAATATTACAATTAACAAAACAGGTAAATGCTTTATTAAAAATAACACTTCACGAAAAGTGTTATAGCTCCATATTAAGTGAAAATATGATTCATTTTATTTTAATTAAGCGTTGACATTCACCCAAGAGAAATGCAGTATCATTCTGCTCTAAAAAAGGAATGAAATTCCGATTTCTTGAATATATTACATATTTCTCATATTAACAATTTGTTGCGACTTGCGACCTCCCAGAACGTCTAGGAAGGTAAACGAGTGCGATTTTTTGATACCATCTTTGTGAATCAGGCCTGAGGTAACTAACCCGTCGATGAGTTAGCAACAGTTGGAAAGAAAAACCCCCGGCCTAGCTACCGATTTAGTAATTAAATGAATACTTGAAATCTCGTTACAGCATAACCCGTTGATACCCTTAATAAGAAACAATTCAATTAAAGTGGCTGCAGTCTCTCGAGGAATATTGCCAGCTTCTGGACAAGATCTTTCGAGCGATACATGTGACATGCTGTACCATGTGACACAGCCAAGATAAAAAAAACATCAGATGGGAATTTCTTATTGTTTTTATGGTTTCTTGTTTTTTATTCTTCTAAGTGCAAAAGTCATGATTCATTGGTTACTTCGTGGATTGACGTATGCACATTGAACTCTGATCGACAATTAAGCCAATTTCATGGCTTCGTGATCAAACTGTCAGAGAAATGATCATTATGCGATATCTTCCAATTGACTTGAAATTCAATCTAGATATATATTTTTAGTCAAGACAAAAACACTTGAGTAACGGAACCGGTCTAATATTCTGCAGACATAAAAAAAAAATACATAAAAACCTTAATTTAATTTTTTAGATGTTTACTACTTGCCCCAGTAAAACAACTTTAGACTGAGCTGATAATCTCCTAACAATTTATCTGACTAAATAAACAAAGTATGTATTTTGAATTTTAGATAAGTTTGCTGTGCAAATTTTTAATTGTTTTCTGTTTTGGTGTCGTTTTAGGCTTAGCTTTTAGTTTAGACTATACTCACAGTATTCATTCGTGATCTGTTTACTATTCAAGGTTCGGTATATGTTGCTCGTCCAGAATTTCTAATTTTAGTTTCTCTTCTACCGCAATTGCCTTTTCATCGTGTTTATATATCAAATAGAATAAGATTTGTTTTGAAAGTATATTTGACTTTTTAATTTACAGGTAAATTGAATTATGTAAGCAAGGTACGATTCACTGCACCTGTATTCAGCACCCTTAATTTTGGGTCTGTTAATTAATGGACTATTTAAATATGATTCCCTTTTTTATTTTTATTTTTATTTTATTCCTGCATTAATAACGAAAAAAGGCAGTAAGCTCATTTCAACTTCTTTTGATTATGATACAATCAAAAGAATAGTTGTGATCATTAGAAATCGTAGAATCGTAGAAAAGGAATGATATTGGAAATAACTTTTTTTTTTTGTAGTGGACACAATTTACTAGTTAAATAATAATAATAAAATTAGTAAGTCCTTTACCTTTATCACCAATTTTTTTTATGATGAAATTTGGTGATATTTTTACTCAAAAAGGATCTATTATACGAATACATTTTCTTTGACAAAAAGTGCTTATAATTATCCAAAGAATACGTGTGAATTTTGTTAGAATTTTTCGGGACATTTTTGGATTTTTCATAAATTGACCAAATCCAAAAAACCAAAAATAATCCAAAAAATCTTGAAAAATGTACATGTATTCTTTGGCTAATTTGAAGCATTTTCTGTTCTATAATTTTTTTTATAAAATTGATCCTTCTCGTGTAAAAAAATCGCGAAGTGTATTATTACATTGCTGTACAAAATGGCCATTTTGCAAAAACCAAAGCAAAAAAAAAAAAAAAAAAATTCAAAAAACTTTCAAAACTATGGTTCGAGAAAGTTTAGATATTCGGACCCCGATTTCTGGTGGTTACATGATCATTCAATAGTAGCAACAACAAGATAATCGACTTTGAAAAAAAATGACAAAAAAAAATCAGCACTTTTTTGAAAAAACCCGAAAAATAATAGGGTTTTGGGAGCTTTTATGCAAAACAAATGCCAGATTCTGAAAGAGAATTTGGAAGAAAATAGCCCCAATTCGCTATTCGAATCGTACAATTTAACTTGCGTGCACAAAATCCTCGTTGTGCGCATTAATGGGTTAAAAAGAAAGATACTGTCAAGATAAATTCTACGATTGGCTAAGGAAAGTATATAGGTTAAAATGAGTCGTTGCTGAATCTAAACAATAAAACTCGTGTAACTTTCCGATGACCAATTGAATTTCGAAAAGGATTCCGTACTTGAAAAGCCTATTCTAAAGAATCTCTAATTAATGAATTATAAAGCAAAATATAAAATTAGGATTTTTAATCAGTTTCCAAATGGGAAAAATGAACCCGATTAACCTAAAAGTATTAGATACAATGAATGCGACGGATGCTGCAAAGGGTTTCGAGCAAAAGAAACGCCAAGATCTTTTACTTCACAAATATGAGATATAAATATATTATTTATCGTATAATTAAAATTAATGGTATTCAGCTTTCTGAAAATGATATTACTTTACATTTGTTAATACTGATTTCTATAAACTTTCTGACTAAAGCTTTACGATATTGTTTTGAAGACAAAAGCAATCATCAGCACTCCGAATAGTTTTGAATATTTTTACATCAGCATAAAGAAGGCATTCGCTTTCGAGATAATTGGGACGATCATTGATGCAAATTGAAAAGACAGGGTTGTGTATAAGATTAAGAATGAAAGCCATTAAATACCACGGTACCACGTCTGTTAGCTAGAAGGGAAGATAACCAAGAAATTGACCTATTATGAAATTCAAGTAGAGACATTTTAATTAATGCCCTTTCAGGATTTATTTTATCGAAAGCCTTGGAAAACTCATTGTAGACAGTATCAATCTGAGCAAGAGCAGAAGATATAATATCAGTGTAAATGATTAGGTTGGTTGTTAGTTAAATGCTATTAGAAATCAATATTGGACAATAATTAATAACAAGTGTTGTATCACCTGGTTTATATATAGGGGTAGCGAAACAATTCCTTAGAGTAATCGCAAATTGCATGAGAGTTTATGCACAATTTCTGAGTAACAATATTTGGTGAAAATTTTTACTACTATTCTCGACTTACAGCAATTGAAGGGTAATTCTTTCAGTTGATTTGTGTTACCACTTTTGGTCATATCACAGCTCGTGCCATTTTGGCAGTAACATTAATTGGGCAGAAAAATAATGTTTTATATTTTTAATTATGTATTTTCTACGATCAGTTGGCATCTTATTAAAATTGGGACTAGAGCAAAAGTCACGGCTCCATTTATTGAACTTACACAGAGGTTGTAAACTCGCTCTAAAGATTTTAAAATAGATGCACCTAAGCTTACCTTTTGGCGCATAAGTTCCCCATGCAAACAAAGTCGAGCTAATCACAAGCAAAAATACAACGCTCACCGGGCACTTGTGGGGCGATATTTATATGCAAGCATGCGACTAGGAATGTAGCAATCTCAACTGAGCCCAGGGTTACATAACGAATGCGTAGCAGCCTAGCGTGCTTGCCGCTGCAACTGCTTATCAGTTCATTCAACGCTAAAAATAAACACCCCGAATTGGGTTAATTTCGACACATGGGTGGCCGGAAAGTGTCTTTGAGATAGCCCGACCGAATCCAGCACCCACCGCCTGGCAGGCTCCGCTCGCTGGTGCGCAATTTGCATAGAAATTTCAGTGTTGGCGAAAAATATTGCGTCGTAGCGCACTGCCTGCTCGCCCGGCCCGCCCCGCCCCGCCCGCCTTCCCTAGAGGCAAAGAAGCGCTCTCCACCGAGTGGTGGTAGTGTGGTGATGAGGCGATGGGCCACCAAACCCGAGCAATGGCCAGGCCAGGCAAGACCTATGCCAACAAAACTTTCGATGGTTTTTCTTGTCGGTCGCTTGTTTTTCTACGACCCCACCTCAGCTCGCGCCTTCCTTCACCTCACCACGCCGAGCTTAGAAATCCCAATCGGGGTCTCACGCCCCTGCACGACGCACCAGCGACAATCCACCTTGCGGAGCGCAATGGTGCACCTGCATGAAATGGCTCGTGAAGGTCGCTCCGGTGTTACTTCAGGTCGACGCTAAGTGGTCGGGGCTCCATGTGGTGGAAGCGGCGTGGTGAGGTGTGGTGTGGTGGCGTTACGCTGGCTGGTTGACTCGAGTGCATTGTTCCGGTTTCGCTGCGGATGTGATGCATTTCCCTTTCTTTAGCCCGCTGCTGATTTTCACTTCGAGAGGGCGCTGCCAGTCATCGTCATCGTCGTGGTGGAATCGCTGGTGGAGGCAGCTTTTCACTCGATGGGGCTGATGAGGAGCTTCTCGCTTTTTCTGGGTTACGTGAGCACAATTTAATGGGATCTTTGCTCTAAAATGGGTTTCTCTTTCGACTTCAGATACTCTTTTAGTGGGGAAAATCTCATTTCAATCACACAATCGGGCACGCAATTGTGTGCATTGTCCAACTCTAAATTAAAGGGAAGATCTGATATAATTTCCCTGGGGGAGGTCTGTGCTATCGCCCAGAATAAGAGGATTTACGTCCTTGCGTCAACATTGACCGCAGTTTTTCTAATGCATAAACAAAATCCGTTTTCTGTTTGAAAAAATAATGACTGGAAGTGTGGTTTTGTGGCAGAATAGTCTTCAAGGACGAACCTTGAACAATAAAGCTTCCTAATACACTTATGTATATTATATTATTTATAAGACACAAATAAATATATATTTCTTATTTTCTGACAAAGAAGCAAGATGACAATTGGGACACTATAGACAGGTTCACATTGGGATAAGCTCTAGAAAAATCAAAAGTACGAAATTAAGCACATGATAATAACTCAGTATTGGGAGAAATGGACATACTTGTGATAGTTATTTCTTATTTGATAATCAAACAACGATTATATGACAAAATAGGAATTCAGATAAGCATAAGCAATTTTAGAGATACGTTAATCTTAAATCATAACCTACATTCATTTTTTTTAAAACACAATTCTATGAGAAAGAGTTGATTACTTTTGATTCTTTGACTTTATAAAATACTTTGTTCCTGTTTAATTTAGTTTCGCTTTCTGTCTTTTTCATGTAATAAGTAAATGCTCTTAAGGGGTATAGCAAGTTAACTTTAACTTCTAGATTAATTCTTCATAATCTAGTTAATTACATTTGCAGAGTATGTAATTTTTAATGCAAAGGTATTACTTTAGTGCAAAATTTTATTTTTAATTTAGTGAGCCTTCTTTATGTATTGAAATAAGCATTAGTGTTTTGAGCATTTAAATTACACCTTTGTCCTAATTTTTTGTTTTGGACAGGAGATTTGGAATTTATGGAATTGAGATCGAGGAATAAAATAAGTCGACTATAAAAAATTAGAGAGGTCTAAAAGAAAAGAAAATAGAGAATAATTATTACTTAAATTGTGTTATAATAACGAAATTTTAATCGCTTATTTTCGTTTAACGAAATGTTTAGATTTTCTGCATTATCTGTGTGAAGCTTTATAGACAGATTATTATTCAATTCTATGCGGTTAAAAAATTTCATTTAACTAGACTCTCCCCCGCCCCAACATGTCGCTTTACGGACATGTTGAAAAGTAATAAAAAAAATAAAAAGATATTTCTAATCCCAGTCTGAATTTAACTACTTTCAAATATATTTGTAAGAGTTCTGTTCCCGCGTCAACCTTAATTTAATTCCAGAAAAACAAGCACAAAACCTCCATACCATATCGTACCTTACCGAAATCGTATTTCCGTATGGCGCGCGAGCCCTAGGCAATTTCGTAGGGATCACTCAGGTGAGTGATTATGCAAACGGAAATTGTTTTTACATGCCCCCACTTCAAAGGGAGGAGCTTCTACCTGGAAATATGCCAAACGAGAAACGTTTCTCGTAGAAAACTTGGGACTTAAATGGCTTCGAGCACGGTCGGAATCCCGCAATTCCGCGGCAATTTACAAATTCGGACTTATAGATGACTCGAAGGGTTATACCTAAATGTCAAGGATTTTTGGATTTTTTTTTTTTTATTGTATGTACATGATAATCTCAAAATTTACTGTCCAATTATCATCAGATTTTTATATACATATATACCTTTCGATTAGGCGAGGTATATAGAATTGGTTTCATTACAATATTACCTAAAGAGCTTAAACATTTAATTTTGCACTCATTAAAAAAATTTAAATTTCCAAAAATTTCGATATGAAAATGTATTCAATACTACGACCGAATATTCGGAACTTCAAGGGATTTACATGAAAATTAGTGCTTAGAGGTTTTACTAGTTATTGGTTATTGATTTCTTCTCAAAACTTAAAAATTGAAGAATAAAAAGTTTTTCAGGATCGCTCTTTTTGAATTTCCTATTGATGTTTGGAATTTTAAAATAGCTGATCCGATCTGACCGACAAAACATAATCTGGATGTTTTAGGATCGCTGATTTGAAACAAGATATATCACAAACAGGTTGGACCTTCTTATGAGACTTACACATACACAGTGGCTCTCAACGGATATAGAGAGTTCTTTCTTTAATTAGTAATTAATAAATGAACATAAAGTAATTAATTAATAAATGAACATAAAGTACTATCCCTTCGAAAACAATATAAAATTTATTTTTAAAAAACTGTTGTATCTCAACAAATTAATAGATTTAATTTATGACTCATTATTTTTTAAGCCTTTATGATTCGCAGAAAATAATCGTTAAGAAGAAATTTTCGGAGTTCGTTAATTAGAAAAAAAAAAAACAATTACATAGTGAATTTATTAGATCGATTAAGGTGAGTTCATAAAAGCATAAAGTAACACGAGTAGTTTTAATGCATTATGTATCTTATGTACCATTTTTAAAATACCAAAAATAAATTTTAATGCAAAATTTCAAAGAAATTTTGCTGCAGCACTTCACCAAAGTATTTCTTTCGCTTGCCAATTTTAAAATATCGTTCTAATAAAAATACATTTCAAGTACAATACGCATAACTTTGTCAATATTAATCGAATTAACTTGACATTTTCATGAATCTTATGAACAATAGTCTCATATACTTGAGCCTAAGCAGAAAACATCGACTATTTTTAAAAACAGGTTGATCTTAAACGTAGTTAGGATTAAAAAATCACTCACCTTTTCAATTTCAACCAACGTATCTTTCATGTTGCCCAATTTTTTCTGAGAGTCCATGCCTCCGTTAACCTTGAGCCCTAGAGCGGCCATAGGATCGTTTTTGAGCTCATGTTTCTCCTTTCGGAGTTTGACAATCTCGGCCAAGGCGTTTTTGATCTGCTTGTCGTTGAATCGCTCCGCTTGCGATGGCCGGTATCCGTAATTCCGCTCAAAATTCTCCTCAAGCTGGGCGACGCGTTTCTTAAGCGCTGTTAACTTCTTGTTGATGTGTTTGAGACGTTCCTCGGGCGTAAGAAAGAGCCCCAAAGGTGGAAGACTCTGCATGAGTTCGCGGGTCTTCAAGTTCTCCGAGTTGGTGAAAGTCCGGAACGATTTGATCGGTTCGTTGTCGTCAACGGATGGAATAGGACTGGGCAACTTCGACCCGGCGTCCTTGGGACAGTCTTCGAAAGCGGCAAACCGACGACATAGGACTGGCGTCTGGTCCTCCGGGATCGAACAGTCCCATGGCAGTGCTTCGGCTGATGATTCATTGTTCCTGCAGGAGGAATTGGTGGTTGGATTACCTGCCGGCTGGGGCATTGGTTTCGGAGTAGGTGTCGTCATTGGGAAGTGCTTATAGTCCCCACGGATATGGAAGTCGATCAAGTTATTGTCGTTGTAATCGCTGGTCTGAATTTGTTCGCCGTCGGCGGCCTCCTCTTTCCGATTGCGTTCCTCCAGCTTCACCTTGCTTACAAAGCCGCGCCGCTCGTACTTCATGTTGGTGATGTCATACTTGTAGACGTTCTCGTCACGATCGCGCAGTCTCGACACGAAATGCTTATTCGTCTTCTTTACGACGCCCGCCTTTCGGCCTGGCGGCGCGCGGGTTTTGCAGAACCGTTCGCTTGACCTCCGGCGCTCGTGCTCCCATTCGCTGTCGTCACAATCTCTGTACTTTCCGATGCGGTACTCGCGACTCGGCGACAGCCTGTGGGAGCGGGCTGGACTCGCTTCAATGCGTGACCTGGCCACGTCCCGGATCCCGGGAGAGGTCTTCCTGATCTCCTGGATCGTGTTTAGGATGTTCGCATTGTTGACCTCCTGCAGCGGCTTCTTGAAGTCCTCGTGCGAGGACACCCGCCGGATGACCTCGCAGTCGGCATTCGAGATCAGCTCCTCGCTGTTCGATCTAACCAACTTTCTGTCGTGTGTTATCGAAGACGTGCTGTCTTGGCGCTCCTTTCTTTTGCGCGATGTCTGCCATTCGATCGGGTCGATGATCTCGGGAAGGTAAGAGGTGTTGAAATTTTGTGAGTTTTTCAAATTGTTGATGGATTCATTGTCGTTGAGGATTGGAATAATTGCACAGCCATTGCTGCTGTTGCTATCTCGTGATGGGGTCGAGGCTGTGGTCGATGATCCTGTTAGACGACTTAAGTCGTCCTCACTCAGGCCAGAGGTGGGGTGGCGCATGCCGCACTGTAATTATAAAATGACGACATTATTAATTTATCTCTGTATTATACTTTATGTTGTGGGGTTTATCGTTTATGCTATTTATGCTTATTTATATTGTGAGGTTTATATTATATTATATTAATATTATATTATATTATATTGTAGGATTTGCGTTACAGGGTTTATACTGTTACATAATTTCCAGCTGAACTACATTTATATGAATAAGCCTCTCAGATTTAGTGACTGATATCTGATATCTTTGTATTATTTATATTTTACGTTCTGCCTTGTTTTATTAACCTGTTAACTGATTAGTTTTTCTTAGAAAGCTCGATTTAATGTGCTGAATTAATTTCAAGCAAAGACGCGTATTTACGACATAAGCAAAGTAAGTTATAAAAGTTGAAAAAGTGTAACATTTTTAAATTGGATTTGACTCAACATTAAAAGTTTTATATTACAAACTGATTTATGCAAAAATATGAAAAATAAAAAATTAACTTTTGAAATTGACGAATTTTTTAAACGACATAATCAGTTAACAGGTTAAGTTTGCTTTATTGTTGTTACTGTGAAACAATCTTGTTATACTATATAGTAATTTAATGTATTAGGTGGATTAGAATAAATAATAATATAAATTGACAGTTAATTTATCTGCCTTCTAATATCTATATCATTTATCCTCTATTCTGTTAGTAGTTTTCATACGATGTGACCACCCAATACACTATTTTGCACAGAAATTCAGCATTAAAAATGTGTCTCGGCTAGTCGTAGCATAAGAAAACGACTAGGTCCTAGGAGTGTATATTTATACATGCATGTTTTTGCATTTATCTACATTGGCTCAAACGAATAATCAAACAAAAGTAGTAATAAAGTAAGAAAGACGGACAAGTGTGAGTAAGACTGATGAATGACGAATTATCAACGAAGTTCAAGAAATCCCTTTTAAAACACCGAGAGATCTAAAAAATGTTTTACAAGAGAATACTACCATGATCAAAAAGAAAGGAAACTGCCAACCGTACAGTGCCATCTCTTGTCCGATTGTAATACTTTTTTTTTGTAGTACTTTCATGGACATTCTCTATAATTTGTGGTGTTATCATCATCTTTTTGCCTCTCTTCGATTTGTTGCTATTTGTTTAATTGAATTGATGGATGTGACGTGAACAAGGTTGAAAAGTACAAAATACCATTTTTGAAAATTCATTAAGAAAATATACGGAACGTGAAAAGAACGCGTAACACGTCTCAAAAGAGAGCCGGAATCCTTATCTATGTTTATTTATTATTGTTATTATTATTATTAGGGGTGACCCTATTTGATTCTATTTTTTTTAATTTGCAAAAATACGGTATTTCGTAAAATACTTTTCTTTCCGAAATCTTTCCGAAAACGTGACGTGAGAGACCATCGTGGTCTATAGAAATAAAAATCTATAGAAATGATGTAAGACTTGTTCTGTACAATATTGGTATCAACCAGTGTTATTTGTTTGATTTGAATAATGGAGTTATTTGTTTGTTTTGTATAGTTTTTTCTTCTATGTACTGGAATTATGTAATTTTTTAAATGTGCTTTCAAAACGCAGAAAATTACAAAGAAATAAGCTACACATCACTAAAATTGTGAAATTATTTCACTATATCTGCTTGTTTTTTAGTTATTACCACCTTCATCTGATTATTAGTTTGAGCCACTGTATATATCTGCATGCCAACTTACCCAATACACACTCGTCAATAATAAAATCACTTTAGTATTATTAAAAAAACTATGGCCTCAACCTTTTGCGGTCGTTATGCCTACTCTCAGTCACCAAAGCAAGATTATAAAAAAATAAATAAGAAAGAAAGCTTGAACAGTAATCAAACAAAGAAGAATCGATAAGACCGATTTTTGATCTAAAATGCAATGAACAATTTGTATTTGCTTTTTTTTGCATTTCTTACAAAGGTCATTTGGACTTACAAAAAATATTTTTGGATTATGTACTGAAACCTTTACATATCATAACTCATATAAAAGGTCTTAATGAGAAGTGTATTAATTTCTATAATACCAATTTTAAAAATGTAAGAGAAGAAAATAAAGCAGTTTTATGTATTTCGATACTTTACACCCTGTAATTTATTTAAAGGTTTGACCTAATACCTTTTTGGTTGGAAATACGTTTAACTAAATAAGTGAAGAAAAGTAGTAAAAATCTTGCACACACAATGTTCGAAAAAAACCCGAAAACTACTTTGAAAAAAAAAATTAATTACAAAATGCGGCGTAATCAAAAATAGCAACTAAAGCTTAACGTTTTATTACGTGCTTTATACGAACTCCTATCATAATATTTTATAAAATCAAAGAAAGTGAAATTTACTGATAAAGAGATAAAGCACACTTATGCATTAAAATTATCTCAGAAAATCAATCAACAAGAGACAATTTGGGGAATTTCCGATTGGAAAAAATGTCAATAGCCGGAAAGACTTTTATGAAAATCTGGAACGCATTAAACATAGTATAAAAAAAATGTAAGTAGATATCTTAATCGTTTCGTCTAACATTTTTCCTGCTGTTTAATTGAAGTACCGCATCTTGAACTTGAAGATGATAATGCCACTTAACTATAAATAATGTGCGGGTTGGCACGTTTAGTAGACAAATATTGTTCAACTATTTTTAGTCCTAATTACCATTTAGTATATAACACGAAAATACAAATTTGAACTTACATATTTGGCAAATCAGTTTGTACATTAATAAGTATACAATGTTAGTCCATTATAAATTCTAATTCAAGAAAACTCGTCAATGTGACGTACTTTGTGGATATTTGGTAAGGAGCCAAACTAAACATGAGTTTTTTTTTTTTTTAACGAATGACAACAAATTTTCGAAATTGATCAATTATATCTGGTTAGACATATTTTTCTTATATAAAGTTAACATGAAACCGAGACTAAATTCCTCTTAATGCCTCAAGATTTACAAGCTTTGACATCGAATTAGCAGTCGTAATACTGAGTTGCAATTTCCTCGTTGATATTGCATAATTGCGATTATCTAAGTTTTGCAATAACAAGTTAGTTCTTGATGTATGTAATAATGTATTTCTGTGCCGAACAGTATTTGGCATGCCCTAAAAAAAAAAAAGTTGATTTTACTAAACAAACATATCTGAACTTTCTTATATAAGACAACCTTAACGTATTACGACATTTCTTTGTTAAGAGTTCTTAAAAAATTACGAGGTTTTATAAAAGCTAGACAAAAATAACTTTTAATTCCCTTTTATATTACTTTTTAATATATAAAGCTTTCCATAACCTTAAAGAATATTTAAGTAAAAAAGAGAAATTAAACATTTTCTTTTGTCGTGTTTTTTTCAGATTTTTTAGCTTTCTTGAGTAACGTATGAGAGAACATTTCATGAGAACTGTTAGCACAAGTGTGGAGAAAAATACATAATAGAAAAAATGCTATCGATGTTATTTTCTAAATGTGTATTATGACGGGACTGCTCAAAAATTTCAACAATTGTTGATACTCTCTGTACACTTTCCAAAATCTTTAATATTAACGGCCATAAACGACTATCGAATTTTGGTTCGAACTGCTTCCTCATTGCAATTGCAGCACACGACATTCAATTGCAGCAAAAAATACACAAACCTTATCCACTTTTGAACGCTATCAATACTTTCCTATTTCACATATCTACTTGAAATTTTGTGTTTCGAGTTAAAATTTGATTATGTCGAGAAGTACAAGTAATAGTGATAAATCAGTAAAGTAATGCTTCTTGTCATATATCCACACTGAAAATTGGTTGAGTAGCTAAACACGAATGGAAATTTTTACGTTTGGCAGTTTATTTTTCAAATTTAAATCGAATTAAGAGCTGTTGTGGTGTGATTACACAAAAACGACCAAAGATTGAAGGATATAATTACAAACTGCGTAATGAATTTTCCAAATAGAAAGAAGCAATAATTCAAGACAGAAGAGAGCTATACATAAGTACATATTAAACGTTTTGAATATACCAATTTAGAAAATCTTCAAATTTTCGATTATAATTTGTTGGCGGATTGTAATTTGATGGCGCAGTACTGATATGCAGTAATAAAAGCAAAATCTAATTAGAGAATATTCGGTGAAAATATTTATATATTATTCGAAAGGTATAGAAATCTCAAGTGGCAATTAGATAGCTTAGAGTAGAAGTGATCCAAGAATCATTTTATTAATTTTGAGAAAATGAGCCAAACGCACTGCAACAAAATAAATTTGACATAATAACTGCAGAAATGAAGTTATCTTCATTTTGGCATGAATTTAACTTGGATAACTTCTGCTTCAAGTTATCCAATTTATTTTTGAAATTCGGGTTCATATATTTTGATAGTTTAGCAGAAGTGTTATTTTGACATTTTATAAACAAATATACAATTCGTAGGTTTGGCAAGAATATAAAAGCTTCTCACAGTTACACAATAGGTACTATTTTTAGATATTTTACATGAACAAATCAGACTAGAAAAAATATGAAAATTTGACGCACGTAATTTAACCGTCAATTTAAATTAATCCAAATGTCTACTCACAAAATAACAACAAACAATTTCGAAACTGTATAAGTTTGGTGTATTTTTAAAGACTTATTTACATAATCAATTGTTCCGTATTTTTGTAAGTTTTACAATTCGAAATTTTAGCATTCAGTTAATTAAACAAAACGATTGGGTTTTTTCTAATTAGCACATTTCGAAAAGAACTCGTTCTAAAATCAATGCAAAACGCCTGTTCGACCGTGGAACCCATCTCCGTCCCGGTCCCATTAAGTTATCAAGAATTTCCTTTTACAGAGCTCAGTTCTGCCGGAAGGTCTCATTGAGCAACATTGGAGAGCATAACTGGTGTAATCATAATAAATTCGATAGAAGCGAATACTCACGACTCTGTCCAAGAGCAAGCCAACGTTCCACACCATTGTTGCCCGCCGGGTATGATAATTCGCAATTAAGTAGATGACGCGCGCTGGATACAAGTTGACCTCTACAAAGAGACCGGGTGTGGCACACGCCGTAAAACAATTCCGTCGTCTGCCACTCGACACTTTCCAGAATCAAAACAAATATTAGCACTTTTATTATCAGGGTTCAATTTCTTAATCGGGTTTTATAGATAGTTCGAATAAATCTGATCGAGAAAAAAAAATGTTTTGTGGGTTGAGGCAAAACCAAGCCCGATAGATAGTGGTTCACTTCCTGATAAGAACAGTCGAGACTGGCGGTAGTCACGGCGATTTTATCGTTGCGCTCGTTTACCACCTTTAAGAACTCGCTTAGACCAGATGTAGCCGGGTAGAGTAGCGTAAACACCCCGCAAATTGTACTTAGCCAAGAAATCTCAGATAAGAATACACGATAAGATTCGCTACAGAGAAGCTTTTCTTTGGTGTGTCCGGTGCTCCCCAAATAAGCTTCAGAACTGAAGACAGCAGCCCGGCTCGGGAACTGTTCGACATAAAACGACAACCCCAAATTGCGCGCTAACTAAATTGGCATCATATCCCTCTCTTGGTGTTCACAAAAATGAGTAACAAATTTCATAAATATAATCAGTTCGGGCTGTATTCCGGAGGAGTTGCAAACGGGGTGGCACCAGGTATGACGGCCATCTGTAGCATTCTGAAGATGTAAACAAGCTAATAAGCCACGTGGAAACGTATCTTTTTTGCGACTACAGCAACTGGTTGTCACCCCATCCCGTCTTGACCTTGAACACAAATTATTTCGTATGATACGTAAGCAGAACTATATTAAATTAAATTTATTTCAACTTGCAAATTAGTCTTATTAGCGAATGTATTTCTGGCCAGACTAAAAATTATTGCTTAATAGCTAAAACCACATTCCCAGTAGGGGTCTGGCTATTTCAGAAATTTAAAGATTGCCAAACAATTTTAAGATTTTAGCATCTTCTGCTGCAAAACATCTTGGGTAATGTTGTGACGCAGTTCACCAGATTCATCTAATAACATCCAAAACATTCCGCCGAAAACCACATATAAATGACTCAGAGAAAGAGCGAAAGGTGCTTTCATTTGCATAGCAATTATCGGTACAACTTAATTACCATGGATACAAATCATCGTTTAGACAAGTGCAAATTTCATTAGAGTAAGTGGCAACACGGCTTATCTGATTTGATTGCCAGTTTGCTGAGATTTTCGAGATTATGAGAGCGTACAAAGAAATTTGTCATCTATATAGAATAATTTAAAACAAATTGTGTTTCTAGTGTTATTCATATATTTACATTGATCCAAGGTTGAAAACTTCCTTACAGACACGAAGTTTTGTTAGACAGCTATAGTTTATTTAGCCTGACAAGTTACAATGTGTTATCATCTAATCTAAGGTCATAGACCTAAGCTCTTGTTCACATATTGGAGTTTCTAGTTTGAATTCTGTTTCGAAATGATGATTTTTACGTTAAAATTAATCTAAACATAGAGAAAACATTTGTGACCCCCAAGCGTTCAAACAAACATAAAATGTTAGATCAGTTTCGAAATAAAAGGCATATTCGACTTCACCTTAGAAAAGTTCAAGTAGTATTTTGAATTTTGATGAATAAAGTATTAGAATATCGTTCTCTTAATTTGATTACTTAATTTTTTCCTATGATGAATATACAACTCTGGTCAACAAATTCAATGTTTTTTTTCCGTAGTACCAGATAATTTCTATAGGATTTTTGCCGTATATTATGTATTTCTTAATGATAATGCACAATCAGCTGCTTTTGTTGAGAAAAATAGTCATCGGAGTTGTAACCTGGCTCAGATCAAAGCCTGAATCTTATACTAGAAATATGAAATACCAATAATCTCCAAGCTTTTTCCAAACATCTTCGCGAACAAGTTTTTCATGAGCGTGCATCTAAAAAGTGTTTTTTTAAGAGACGCCAGATTTCCGATCGAGATAACTATCAAATGAGATGTCGTTTGTTGTGAGTGTCAATGTAATTATTATTCGATAAGATCTAATATCATCATGGAAAGATATAGAAAGCAGTAACGATTCCAAATCGTGGAAATTTATTTCCAAAATTAGGGCTCAGCTGTAAAAACTAATAGAGTACTTGATGAATTTTATGAACCGAATAATTGCCCATCAGAACGGTATAGAGCGCAACTTTTTGTTTCCACACTTCGGTACATTGATGTTGACAATTTGTAGTTTCAACAGGACGGCGCTACGTGCTATACAGCGACCGAAACAATCAATTTATTGAAAGTCCAATTTGACAAAAGTGTTATTTCAAGACCACCACCAAGATAATGTAATTTGCCACAGCTGGACTAGTTTTTGTGAGGATAAGTGAAGTTTCTAGTCTATGCAATCTATAAACCAGCTTCGCATTTGAAATCGACATAAGATGTGTCATTGTGGATATACGGTTCTAAATACTTGAAAAAGTGGTCAACACTGATAGGATGCGCTTTGTAACTGGAAGCCGCGATGCTCATATTCCCCAAATTAAATTTAACCCTTAACTGGTATGGTGGGGGCCGCGCGGCCCCCACGCATGATGTTTTCTTTGTTTCCAAAAATTTGCTACTATTTTGTGATCTCTTGTAATATTTAAGTAAGAAGATTTATATAAATAAAAACTAATTGATTACATAAAACGAGCCTATTATTTATGATTTATGAGCATTTACTCAAGTACATATTTAAAATTTGCTTGCTAGAAGCAAACGTAGTATGGGGGCCGCGCGGCCCCCACGATACCAGTTACGTATGACAAATTTATGATACCAGTTAAGGGTTAATTATTAGATGTTCAAAAATTGTCTTTCGAATAAAATAAAATTTATGCTCAATTTTTATGTGTTTTAAATACAAAATACGAACGTGCTGAAAAAATACCATTTATTATTATCTTCATTCATCATCTATTGCATGAAATAATCGGTTTACTCAAAAACTTGAATTTCAATGCATATTTCGAAAATCCGTAAGACCTTCCGTATTTTGAAACACTAGCACAAGGTTCCCACATTGATTTGAGCCACGTTACAACCTTTTATAATAATCTGTTATATTTTCAATGACTTATAGACCGCGAGTCTTACTCACACTTATCCGGTTTTTCTTCTTCAATTTATTAATGATTGATTATTTCTTGCATGCAAATGGAACAAATATAAATTTTATTTAAAAACCTGTCAAATGTCGATTGTATTAGTTTTTATTAGATATTAAAACTGGTTGTATTCTATATCTAATCAATGCATGATCGTGTTTGTTATATCAGGAAAAATATTAAAAAACATCAATTTCCAGCAATATCATTAACATTTACAGTTGTTCGTCCAACTACGACTATTTTAACATATTTTATCGCAGATTTTGTTCAAAATATGTGCATAAATGTTAAAGTGTTAAGCGAACAAAAATGGAGAAAATTGTCAGATATTAAATTTCTGCATATATTTTTTAGACTACACATATCTCTCTAGTTTGCACATGTTTATCTTGAACCTTATTATTTTTAGAAGGTAATTTTTGACGATTTTTATCCGATTTCGAAATGAATAAAAATAGTGACTTTCACTTATATACATATATATTAAATGCGTAATTATTTTTCTTTTCATTAATTGATGGAATTTACATTACTTTGTAGACTGAATGTTGTTTTTAAAATATTGTTTTCATAATCATCGCTTTATATATATTTCCCTTAAAACTTATCACTTTCGAAATGCAATACAAAAAATATTTCCTTGCAAAAGGTAAACCATATAGATTTTAAATCAACTAATCTCCGGTTGCTCACACACACTGTCATAAATATCAAAAATCAATTTTTATCTATGTTTGTTGTTTACAAGAATGATGATAATTAGTGAAATTGTTTTTATATATATCTGTACCTTTTTATCTTGAAGCAGTGTATGCTGAATAATTATTATATGTATAAACTAAGTATAAAAAATTCCATTTAATTCTATTTTTTAGCTGATTCACTTCACTTTGTTAATAATTTTTTTTAATTCTATCCTTATATTCAGGTTTTAGAACTTGCTAAATCCAAAAGGTTTTGTTACTTTCGTGTTCAATGCCATAAGCAATTTTAATTTGTTTATCTAATAAAATAAAATTGTTCGAAAGGTATCCTTTGAGCCCTTGCTTTCACAAAGGAAGGAACCGCACTTATCGCACTAATCGAAAAGTTTATGTAAACCAAGTGCTTATGATCCTTAAAAGTTGCGTGTTAGAATAAAAATTCATTTTCACACAGTCACCTTATTACGCAAACACAAGCTTCATCTTTATTAAAAGAATGGGTTCCTGGTAACAAAAATCGAATCAATGACATTGAACTTGACCTTGCGCATTCTCAAATAAATATCGGTCCCATTTGTCTTAGCGGCGGAATTTGTCATATTATATAAAAGTCTATTTATATAATAATTCATCAATTTATTCAAAAATAAATTCGTGCTTGTCGGATTAACCCAGTTGCCCCGACTACGATATTAAGAAGGTACATAAAGCAGTCAAAGGAGTTTTTTTTTCGTTCTTCAGGTCTCGTGCCAGGCACAAGATGCTCGGCTGGCGGTGGCGCTATGAATATTTATCCGAAAGAACATTTCATTTGGCTCGCTTGGGTTTTTAAGAGTATCAACATAGTTAGGGTCTCAGGTGAATGCGTGCCAAATTTCACGACCTGGACTTGGTGGTGGTTAAGGAAGTTCTTCAAACTTTTAATGAATGGCTAAAAGTGGGATTCCAGCCGAATGTCGACTTTTATCCGTGAATGATTGACGCTACCTTGTTATGCAGCATTAACAAGATTATGTCTTCCAGTAACAACAACCTGCTACTTTAGAAAATTCCATCAGGTATGGACGAAAGCCGTGGCTTGTAATGCTGCAATTAAATCAAGTTGGCTCTGGACAGCAGGTAATCCATAAATCTTCACGAACATAGCCGCAACGGTGCCGATACAATGCAGCGCCAAACGTCCAACGAACCGAGCTACTGTTTATGCATGAACATTTTATGCTCGCAGAAAATGCCTTAAATTTTTTAGAAAAAAACCCACGGATGGTTTGTGGCCAGTGATTTCCTCCGAAATGTATGCTGTAACTCAACAGACCTCTCCACCATATTGAATAAAACTATCGCAAAACTGGTCAATGAAATTTTTATCGATGTCGGAAATTATGGTAATAAAACTTTGTCGACCTTTCAGTATCTTTCCACTAGTAAAAGACGAAAACCAGTTAAAAGACTGATCACAAAATTTTCCATTAATAAACATGTTTTATTTTAAGCTCTTTTTTCCACCTTATAAGCTTCTGACGTTCTGAGGTGATATTACCAACAATTCCATGAGTCGTACGATAAATGTAATTATCACCTCGAATTGAAAAACAAAACAGACTCCCCTATTTTTAGATAGTCCAAAAATACACTGGTCAGAAGCACTAATGTCCGACAACCACACAAAATCCCATCGGTTATTTTTGGTCGGCTACTTGATTTATTTAATTTATTTCGCTTCTCCAATATGCTACACGTTTTGGGCGGTGTTTGATGAAAAAATTATATGAATATAGTAGAACTGGTTTATTACTGTCGAAACATATAGGGTGACACAATTTGTTGATAAAGAAGGGGCGTCGGTGTCGGTGTTTTCGTCATGCAAATATCAAGGAAGTCAATTACACTCTGCTTGACCACTGTCCAAGTGCCGAGAATATCTGAGGAATCTCAAACACTCCGGAGGTGTGATTCGGCAAATTGCCAAATGAAAATGAAGCAGAAAGTAAACAGAATTTTTCAAGTAGGAGTTATGATTAAACAATGTTAGCAGAAAGCAAGTACATAATTCGCATTAGCAGTATAAAATGTTTTTTTCTACGTATATAGCGCCATGAGAAATTACTCTTTTATTACGTTATAAAAGACGAATTTATTTATTTTCTATTTATAAAACATGAGAATATTTCCTCGAATATAGAAAGAAGAGCCTTTAGGCCTAAGTATCTTAGCGATTTATCACATTTTCTGTTACATCTTACATCAAACAGGGAATTGAAAAAATCTCAAATTTTGATTAACAGAAAGCAATCATGGAAATATATTAAGTATTCAACAAGAAAATCTAATACATTTGCATTATTTATAGTACATATATATGCTTGCATGTATGTATGTATCTTCTTGATGTTAAAAATGCGTTTTAATTACACTTTAGAGATTTTAATCTTTCAACTCGAAAAAATATTTCTTTCATCAAATTTCCCAAATTAAAAACACACAATTGAAAATGTTTCCCTAGAGATACTGGAAGTAAAGAAAACATCTCTTTTAATAACTGAAAATCTTTTCTTTAATATAAATTAAATGTATTTACCCAAATTTAATTTAAGAACTAGGTATGTCAAAAATTGTATATTATTCGTATTGACTTTTTTTTAAATAAAGGATGGGCTATTGGATGGTTTCTTTTTACAAATGATATAAAATGAAGATTGTTCAATATTTTTTAAAGTTTGTTGATTTATTGAAAATAGTAAATTTTCCGATTAGTTATGGCTCGATAATAGCTCGAAATTTCTTCACCAATTAGCGTATAGCAGGCGCGGTAGGTGCATTATTTCAACCGAAATTTATTTTCAAAATTTACACATTTCTCTTTGGAAATAAGTTTTCAATACGAGCAATTTATTTTGAAAGTGGCTTAAATCCGAATGATCATAAAGACTATTTTTCTTTATTCTTGTAAAGTAAAATAGTCTTTATGATCATTTGGACTTAAATCAGTTTCAAAATAAACGGCTCATGTATCCCAAGGTTGTTCAAGCGTAAGTCTATTTGTTTCAAACCCCGAAGATATGATACTGTGTTTCTCTTAACTTTTTGAATACAAAGGAGCTATCAGTGTCAAAATAAAATTTAATTTAAAAAGAATCCAACAAATGAACCACCCTTTATATAATATTAACTATTTTTAAAATATAGTAATAAATGTTTCAATTGTTTTTGTAGAGTATTTAATATAAAATAATTAAACTCGCTATTGGTACGCATATTTACTACAAAAACATTATAAACAACTTTTTTACGTTTACAGAAATTGGGTAAGGATAATGGTCCTGCGGAAATTATCTAATATATACTTATAGTGCCTACGAAAACTTATAATCAATAAATAACAGTGGGTAATGCATTGTATAAAAAAATAAAGGAATCAAATATATTGATTGTTGCACTACGGAAACACAATTTAAAAAATCGATTTTCAATATTTTTGTTTACTTTGTAAGATAAAGCTGAGATTTTTGCACGTCTTATGACTAGCAAATTCAAAATAGCTCAATTTACAGCACTTTCAGAAACATTAAAATATCTGTTTTGAAAAAAAACACGTTTGAACTTATTTATCAGATGTATGCACGTATATTGGAATTTTTTTAGCTCTGATTTTAATTTGACTGAGTATCTGTGATTATGATCATTAATCAGTATGTTTTTATATTCTTGAGTTATAAAAGAACGATAGTATGTATAATTTTTTGTAAACATTTTATAATTTTCTCGTTGATTATCATCTGTACTGTAGGCATGAGAAATCAACAAAATTTCAGATCGTCGTATTTAGCTTACTTGTATTTAAAAAAAAAAAAAAACCATTCCACGTGACGACAATATGATTGCCACTATAAAGCAATATCTTTACGACTTTAGAATTGACTAGTCCAGTTTATGTGTTTATAATCTTAAGTTTATATTTATAATAAAATAGGCACCAATTAATGCAAAACGACATCCGCTTTAATAAATCCATCGAACAAAGTCAGCCGTCATCGATTATCGGGGGGAATGCGGTCACCGAAATGCATCTCGCGCCTTAATTACTTCCTTTATGGCTCGTTTAATCGTTATTAAGCTCTTAATCTTTTGTATCATAGCGAACTGTTAAGAAAATAAAAATTTTCCCCATAAAATCTGACCATGTACTACAATTCGCTACAATTAATAAAGGAGAATTTTCAAAAAACATCAGTGGCGTTTAATTTGTTTTTTTGGGTCATTTCCAAAAAAAAAAAGATTTCCACCTTGCGCGCGTTCAAGCGATTTAAAGTCGCGCGGCCGACGCGGCGGACTGTGCCACTTCTTCCCGAAAAAAAAAATGATTAATTAAACATGGTCTGAGTCACGTAGGCAACTCTATTGGCGGCATAAGAAGCATTTTTCGCTTTCGCCTTGTAAAATAGAACCTTTTTCGTTCGGTAGCAGCTGTCCAGAACTGGGATGTGAATTTCTTGCAGCGCGAAAAAGTATCGCATATCCTCAAGGCTGCGGCGAAGCTAGGTAGAGGCGAGTTACAGTCGACCTGGGGCCTTCGCGACACATTACTTTTAATCGCATTAAGACTTATCCCCGCAGCACCAGAAAATGCACGGAACCAATAGCGGAAGAGGATGAGAAGTGGGAAAAAAGTGTCCTCGCTTGACCGAAACATTTTCTTCGCCGCCGATTCGCTTGTCGTGGCAATTCGTCAACAAAAACTAGTCACGGCCTTGAGCCGGTATCGAAGTATTTAAAGTGTAAGAAAAGCTTATTTTGTGGTATTACCGCGTTTATTCAATTCGAGGCGAAAAAACAAAGCTTTCTGCCTCACTATGCGGTTCGCGCGGTTCTGTTTGTTTGGGGCCGATATATCGGAAGTTACTTTTTGGGGGTCTCAGCGGTGGGAGCCATTCACATTTCGCCCGGCTGAATGCCGGTAAGAACTATTTACAGACGGAACACTTTTGGAGGCTGCGTGGAATGAGGAAAACTCACCTTTTTGGCTGAAAAGTATGGTAAACATCAGAATCGCGCGATCGCTTCGGATGGTGATCTTCACAGGAAATTTTATTTTCTGTTTATTTAGTTTTCGAACCATTTTCTCGTAAACGCCACACTGAAATGATCTAATTTTTTTCTTTGCATTAAACAGGTGTTCGCCTCGTTTTCGCCTACATACCAGACTATGCATACATTTCGTTAAAATTATGTCAGCTTTATAAAAAGACTGGTGCACGAATACGATGTTTTTGTTTTTATAATTTACTTAAATTTTCCGACTACAAAATGACCCAAGTCGCGATAAAGGTTTTTGAAATATTTGCATCAATAACACATATTACGTGTTGAGCAATAATATCAACCTTTTTCGCCATTCATTGGATATAATGAATAATTTGCTTCATTCAAAATTTCATTTAATTGCAGAGCACGCGACTTTCTTTCTTTTGAAATTGCTCTTTGTCTGGCAAAAATAGATACAGACAAAAAAATCAGTCATGCATAAACTGATCTAAATTTGTTTTTAGATTAAATCACTTGTGATCCTGACCTTCGACAAATCAAATGATATTGAGATACAGATAGCATCAAAAAACGAGATGTCACGAAAAAACATAATTAATGCAATATCATTATATTAAATTTTAGCTTTACAGTATATCTCAAAGAATAATAACAATTTTTCTAAAGGCCGTTTCATCTCAAATAGTTATTCTTGTATATTTCAACCAATCTCGTTACTTTATATTCATTTTTGGCTAAAAATTACCAAACAAATCAGCAAAATCTATTGTAAAGATCAGTTAATCTTTCTTTAAGGAAGCTCTCAATTATTTATTCCTTAAATTAAGTTCAAATTATTTATATCTTCTTTTTCATATTCACTGAACTGACAAGGAAACGTTCTCAAGTGTGTGTCACCAATTTTGATGAAATTGAAATATGTTATAGAGTATCGAAAAATAAGAGACACGTAATTTTTTTTTATCTGCGGATACGCACATTTAGGGGGTACTTTTATTTATCGTTTTTCTTCTATAAAAATTGGTGTATTTTCCAAAAGTTTGTCCGCCATGTTGGATCCGCCATTTTGAATTTATTAAATTTAACATCAAATTCGTAATCAGCGACTCCAAAATCCCCTTAATACTGGTTTTCACGAAAAAACTGATGTCTGAAAGAATATACATCATTTATGTATTAGTGCTAGGGGTTGTTTACCCCCTTGAGGAGCTCTTTTTACGAAAACGGAAAACAGGTCAATTTTATTTTTCAAAATCGTATGTAAAAAAATATATATTTTTCAATGATTTTTAACTAAAGCCGTTATTTTTGCGACGCAAAAATATAAAAAAAAATCGTTTTTCTGCAATAAAAAATAAGGGTTGCCACCCCCGGGAACCGGATTACCTACAAAAGATTAGTATATTTATGAGACATAATTTCCATTTTGTTTCATTCGAAAAAATTCATTAGCACTTGAAATATTTAGGAAAAACTGTTTTTGGGAGTAAACTTTAGGGGTGGTTTTCACACCCTAAATGTGCGTCTCCACAGATAAAAAAAAAATACGTGTCTCTTATTTTTCGGTACTCTATAACATATTTCAATTTCATCAAAATCGGAGAGACACACCTGAGAACGTTTCCTTGTGAGTGAAGAAGTAGCAAACTTACAAGTTTTCATAAAAATCTACTTTATAGGCTACGCAAATAGCTACATAGTGGGTATCATTAAAAATTATGAACATTATTTGAAGCTCAAATAGATTACAATTATTCAAAAAGTTCGCTTTGGACGAATTCGTCTAAGTTAGGTCACAATCAACTAACAAGACGAGTGTTTTATCCAAGTTTAACCAAAAATCGTTATAACCATTTTTAAAATCCAAATATTGGCTTATGACTCGGAAATTAACGTCTGACTTCTTTGACAGACAATTTTTGGAAAATAAAATATAGAGCAATGTTATAAGGTAAAAATCTCTTACAGCTAACCATGGGTACAATTTCGTCAAAATCATTGGTGGATCTAAAACCTTATTTTTAATTTTTTTAAACTTATAAATGTGTTGCCGCATTAGAATTTCCATTTATTGGGATAAATCTGATTTAAAACAACATTTATAGATATAAAGCTGGATTACGCTTAGGAAACAATTATTTCTTCAAAAATCACTGAAGAAGCTCTAGCGCAATAAATCAATCCGAATTATTGTTTTTTCATGACTTTAAAAAGTATCATGAAAACTTTCGTTAATTACTATTTCATTTCTAGTTTTTCTCCTTTTTGGATTTATGCGAAAGTGAAAACAAATCATGTTAGTCTATATTGTTATTAGAATTCTATCAGAAGTCTGTGTTATTTCAAAGACTGACTAATATAACAATTTATGTGTAATGAGGAGGATCATTGCATCTTTTCTGAATCTCTATAAATATCTCTATTTGATAAAATTGTTTGTTTTGGGGTATTTCATGAAAATGGTAAATTTGTAATACTTTCATACAATGAAGAATGAGCAGCCTATAGTAGATTGTAAATACGCTCTTTAAAAATTCCGTCAGCTAATTGAATTTCAAATTCCGCTTTTTTATGAATTTGATTTATTTTAATTTGGTTAGAGTGTGTTTCAATGCTACACTGCTATATACATATCTTCCCTATTGTTAACTTTTACCATTCTAATACAAGCCTGACAGGTTCATTTTGTTGTTCCACGTTTTATTTTAGTACAGTGTAGTACGTTCTTGCTATGAAACAAGACCAAATGCATCAAAGAGTTAATAATTCCAATTGCAATATTATACTATAAAAATCTTCAAGTGAAGCGAATTTATTAATAAGTATTTAATTAAAGATTAAACAAATTATTTTCTTATATAACTAATAGAGCTGAGTTTTTTGCGTTAAGTATTAGCGTGTTTTAGGGTAATTAAATATTAAGATGTCCAATTTCTATTCTTCACTGAAAGAAATATTTGCAGTTGATTCAAAAATGAGGTCTTGTTAATTCATCTGGTACGAAATCTCTGTTTCAATCAACTATATCCCAGTTCATCTAACTATTTTAATGTACTATTTACTAGAGAAAAGTTAAAATAATGAATATTCATATCAATTTTATTACAATAAATTTGTTAATTTATAAGAAGCCATTTCAATTTAACTTTTAGCCTATGTTAAATTCGATAAGGTATTCTTCGTAACTTAACATGATCAATGTTTGTTTCAACAAGCATGTAGGTATATAAGTTGCTGCTAGATGGCTGCTCGAAAGCGTTGAACCTTAGATTAATTTTTAGAAAATACCTTAATCATTTTCTTTATGTTTTCCTCTCATTTCTGAATATGAGAATCAATATAATGTCACAAAAGTAGAAAAAATCTTATACTATATAAATTAGGCTAAATTATTTAATAAGTGTGAGACCCACCAATTTGACGTGTTGGTCATACTGAACCTCGTTGCCTGAACTGATTTCGTCATATCGTTTCAACTAGATATTTTGTTGAAATAACAATTAAGTTTTAGAGTTATTAAATAGGTGTCTTTAGTCGTGATTACTAGCAATCTTGTTAGGTGAAAATTATAGGCAAAATTAGTTAAATGAACCCCGAAATTAGTTTTTGGAACGAAATATTTTTCTGGGTGTTGAGACTACTACGTTTCGAGTAATAATATATAATCATAATAGTAATAATTTGAAATGGTACTTACAAAACAAGCCTTAACGGACTTCCAAAAGTTCCTTGCGAAGACTTCA
Organism: Dysmachus trigonus; assembly: GCA_949715965.1. Lineage (NCBI taxonomy): Eukaryota > Metazoa > Arthropoda > Insecta > Diptera > Asilidae > Dysmachus > Dysmachus trigonus. The sequence continues at coordinate 48,948,602 of OX454319.1, read as the reverse complement.
ATTTTGGTTGATTTTTCCTTTCCACTCGTCCCGAACAAAAATATTCTCCTTGTTTTTTTTTTTTTCGTTTTAAGAGTTAATTTCTTTTTCTCAAGTATAAATTTAACCAAGATGTATTAAACGGCTTTTCTCAGCCTGTTAATGAGCTTTCGCAACGGTGTTGCAAAATCTTTCAGTGCCAATTTTTTTTTTTTTTTTTTTGTTTTTTTTTTAAATCTTTTTTTTCCTCCTCTTCCTAGTTGTTGTGTTCGCCAGAAGTTCAACCGGTCTCTTATCCTTCTTCCATTGAAGGACTCCACCAAATCGATCCTAGTCGATTTCTTCCAGAAATCTCTCCTCAGGTGCCACTCCCTGGTGGATTGAGACCATGAAAAGTGCGTTGTGCCCGAGTCCGCTCTTCGACTTGCCGCTAGCGTTCATAGGCTCCTAACGCCTTACCTGGCGGGCCTAAGGTCCGTCCGGTTCGCCGCAGTGGTCCAAAGAAAGTCGCGATCAAAGTAAGTTGTGATGGAGAAAACGAAGTGAAGTGAGTAGAGTTTGAGAGTACTATGGTGTGGCTGCGGTAGTTGCTATTGCTGGTGGCTTATATTATGAGTGATTGGCCGATCGCCGCTTACGCAATTCTTAAATGCGGTGTTGGGTGCAGTTAACCGTGGAAAAAGAAACCTTAACAAAATTTTCTTTTTTTAATGGAACAAACAACCGGAAACGTGTTAACGCCGCTGGTTTCGGTATCTAAGAAAATTTTTTCTTCACTTTGAACTGTCGTCGGTTGAGCGAGTCTAAGGTGACAACATATCGCGATCTCTGCACATTTTTACAAACTCTCCGAATGGCGGTATCACCTGGTACTTCGGCTACGTAATTAGGGGGCGTAATTTTCGATTCTTTTTATTAATAAGTAGTAACAAGAGCACAAAACTCAGTCCGTATCTTATCCGTTGCTTGTAACCGGTCACGTCTTTCGGCGTTACCGTCGCAATCTATGGCTGTTTCAGAAAGTGTGTTGACACGAGACGGTAATTTAGCATGTGAACTGAATCACTCCTGTCTCGGTTAGCTTTTTAAAAAATCAGGATTATGACCTGACTTTACTCCTCTTCAATGTCTTTTCGTTTATTGCGGACCGCGTATAAAAAAAATAATCGAATTTAACTCAACGGTAGCAGCGACTATCACGAATGGCGTAAGAATCTTTACAGAATCTTCCTGTGCCAAGTGACCGCGTTTTATTTCTGTCTTGGATCGCTTCTTACTCAAGGCGTCTTACCTCAACGAATACAATTCTATCTCTGACTTTAGGCCGAACTGCGCCGCAATTTCTTCACTGTACGCCCGGAGCTCTATATGACATTCGCTAAAAAAGATACACAACACCGCACTCGCGCGCTTCGCGAGCTTTTTCTCAAAATCAATTAATTGAGCCGGCTTCGGAGCACTCAAGAAAACTTTCCAACAGTGCACTCACGATGGTTCGCGCTATGGAATACTACCGGCTGCCGAGTAGACACTGTCCTAGGAGACCGCAAACTTCAAATTCTACTTGAGTTTTAGCCCTACCGGTTTCTTCGCCCAAGAAAGCTCTCTAGGAGCCGTAGATCGTCTTTAATCTGTCTGAAGATGATGGTGTGGCTTGCTTGTTTTTCGTCTACTCAAGAATGACTTTGACGGAGGCTTCCGGCTCCAACTTGTGTGTTGGGTGCTCTGCAACTTGATATCGCACTCCCTTCCTCTGGATAAAAGCAAAAGTTTTACTTCTCGCGAATGGATTACAGGCCTTCTTTATAGGAAACAAGTCTTCACGTTGGCACATGCAAATTTTTAGCAAAACGACGATTTATCCAGCGCGAAGCGATTACACCTCTTTCCAGGTTGATTAATGCGAGACAGAATGATCCTATTGGCACCTGGAAGGGAAAGAATAAAATGCTAATGAGACAGTTTCATTGTATGTACCTGTGCGGACTATAAGTATCTACAATCTACAGTATCAAGTTAATGGTGAAATAATGGCCACATTCATAGCACTGATTGTCTGGTTTATGTATCACCACCGATTGATTATATATATTATCAGATTAAATTTCATTCCAATACTAATTATTGTTCCCAGAAAATTATAATTTTTTCCGAGACGAATTAATGGTGGTTTAATTCTGGGGACTTATTTGTGGAATGTAAACACATTCGTTCAAGCTATTATCGACGACATCTCAAATTTTGTTCATTAGTATTTTTAAGAAAGTAGAAGATAATATTCATAAAATTTTCCGGGGAAGTTCTGTCGGGTTGTAGGTTACACTCGGCATTAGTTTGTCGTCCGTGTGTTTTATGACCTTTGTAGATTTCTCAATTTTTACTTTTTCCAGGATTAATTGTTGGGAATTTTCAGTCAACATAATCATTTACTAAATTTATAATATGTATTCTTGAAGATTGAAGTATTTTGCAGCTTTATAAAGTACAATAATAAATTATATTTATTGTTTATAAAGGGTGCGCCACCTGTTGGTTTCTTTTTAAATTACATGTTATTTTGACACAGACAGCTCTTTCGTGCTCAAAAAATTTACAGAAACACAGTATCATATCTCCGGGATACGAAATTAATAAATTTACGCTTGAAGAATCAGGGAAATACTGAAATATTATTGTGTTGCGAAAACAGTGAAATAAATGTCGGTTGAAATAGTGCACCTACTGTATGTAAGTTTGTACGCAGTTGTTTGACTTTTTTATGGGGTACCGTTACAGTTCGATGTTACACTGACAATCCAGAAAAACGATTCAAGTGCTCAAGCACATTATTGATCGAACTATTTGTGAAATAGGACCCAAAGTTGATATAATTGTTGCCCGATTTGAAGCTCAAACGTAAGTATCTGCAAGCAGGGTACGGAGAATCAAAAAATTTGATTCGTTCGTTTGCGAATGGATCCCAAGCGAATTAAATTTTTTGATTCGCTCACGAATTTTATTATTCGATTCTTTTTCTAATAAAATTCGACTCGCGAATTGAATCGAAAATTTCAAGAACTGAAAATTTAATTCGTTCGCGAATTTATCGCAAATGAATGATTTGGGAATCAAATTAAATACAACCGATTGCAGATACCCAACAACGTAATACGCATATACTTTTATTCATAAATTTTAAATTTATTATTAAATTTAAAAAAATCACGTATTCTACCGCAGTAAATTGAACTCTTTCACTATGGTCAAAATAATTGCAAAAAATAAAATTTCTATTATCATAACAATTAATGCTTGTAAATATATTTTGAACTTAGCTTAGATCGGTTCCAAATCGTCGACGAGTATTCTGCATGCCGTAAAATGCGACTAAACAGCTAATGACACATGATGTGACATGCAACATGACATGTGACATGAAAATTTTTTTTGCACCATGTTGTAGAGCGGGTCCGATAACCCCCCTTAGAAACCCCGAAGGGGTCGAAAAAGCCCTAGGAGGCCAAAAAATAGGCCAAAACATCATTTTTGTTTTGTTTACGAATGCCAAATTAACGACGAGTCTATTGCAAGCCGTAAAATGTGGATTAACGGCTTATGACACATGATGTGACATGTAACATGACATGTGACATGAAATTTTTTTTTTGTACCATGTTGTAGAGCGGATCCGATAACCCCCCTTAGAAACCCCGAAGGGGTCGAAAAAGCCCTAGGAGGCCAAAAAATAGGCCAAAACATCATTTTTGTTTTGCTGGAATTTTTCAGAAAATTAGAATTTGAAAGTTTTTGAAATTGAAGATAGTAGTCAAATCATAAAACTTCAAATATTTTATTAAAAATTGCTGCGAGAGGGTTTTCAGGGTTGCTCATTCCGATTTTTCTTTTGAGAGTTTGGAACTCTAGATGGCGATTGAAATACAAAATTCTATGGATTTGAAAATTAGTATCTAGGGTTTTCTGTAGAAGGCGAGGAGGGACATTTTTGAATCAAAGTCGGATGATCAAAAGTGGTGAGAAAAATAAGTAGGCCAAAAGATTTAAATGAAAGTTAATTCTAAAATAATAACAATAGTATTTTTTGTTGTTTAATATTGCCAGTTACTAGTCTTACAGTCTTACTATCCTTATCATAGCAGACGTATTTAGAAAATGCAAAAACTTTAAGTCGACCCATTCTTAAAATTACAATTGGTTGCACCCTGAAGATGTATATATCAGTGGCTAAACAGCTCACAAGAGTGACTGGCCTACCTACTACACAGTCACAGCTGACGCATCGCCAACAAAGAACAGCAAAAAGCACGAGAAGAGAGCGAACCGAAAAGAATGATTCTTTTCCATTCATATTCGCTCGTGAACGAAATCTGCAAAAGTTCATTTGAATCATTCTCAGGGATGAATTGAAAGCTTTAAGTTCTTCTCAAAAAATTCGCTCACGAATTTTATAAATTTGATTCGATTCGCGAACGAATGGAAAGAGAGGAATTAAATTTTTTCGATTCGCGAACGGAATTTTTCCGTACCCTGTAAGTCTTCTCAAGTTCGGACACAATTTTTACAGGTTAACATTAACGTAACTGAATAATTTTTTAAATAATTCTTTGAAATCTTTAATAACTCTTATTCAGTGAATGAAACAGATTATTTATCTTCAGTAATATTTTAATTTTTTCCAAACATTCCCTTTAAATTGAGCTCCAAAAAAGGCGCTCTCGTACCCATTTCTTTGAAGCAATTCGACGGTTTTCGAACCCTCGTAAATCTGGTCTGGATACTACTTCAGATCCCAAATTTCCAGGACAGAATGTAGTCACAAATGGAATAAACCAAATTTTATTTTTATAGCTCTGCTACTCTAGATTTTATTAATATGTAAAATTCATTGATTTCGTCATTCACTGATCATTAAATTGAGAGCCATCAATATTACAGTGTTTGCACAACTGAGACTGAGGATATGAGAGAGCATAAATATACGCTTTTTGTATAATATTGATGACTATGACAGAACGTATATATTGGTATTCGATATATTACCTTCAAAATAGACAATTCAAGCTTCACAATGAGCTTTCATTCATCTAAATCCGTTCATTTTTCGCGAAGATGCAGTGGTTTTAAAAGTAGCAAAATATGCCGATTCTTTTGAGTGATTCCTTAATTTTGATCGCCAGTGTATTTACCAGGAAAATTGTTAAATGTTTACCTTTCGTACGTGCACTGATCTCTTTAACAGCCAATCGATAGCAACTGTTGACCAATTCAGCAAATTACGTAGTACTTGAGTAAACGTTTCACCTTCTGTTCACATTCGTAAATATACTCTTGCATAAAATTTATTAATGCTATTTTTAAGAATAGGGAACATATGGTCAAATCTGAATCATGAAACGAATTCAGCATATATCTCTTCCGACATTTATAAAAGAAATTTCAAAAAGAAATAAGCAGAAGTCTATTTTCGCAATCACATGACTAGCAAATTGCCTCAAGTCACTGATCCCCCCCAGTGAAATTCCGAACATATCAGCAAATGGTCTGCAGTAGTCGAAGAGAAAAAATTCCTCCTCATAAATCTTTCAGCATGCACTTGGACTGGAGCAATTTGGCTATTGTCGCATACAAAATGAATTGTTACCCCATTATATTCCTCCTTGTACATATGAGTCCGAATTCTGTTCGCCTTGACAAACACCATTGACCCCAATAACTACCCACCAGAGTCATATGATTAATTCATTGGCACCTTCCGTCCCGTAGGAATCTTCCAGACGTCACTAAGTTTTCAATGACACTTTAACTGGGGTAAACTGCCCCTATTCACCAGCGCTCCAATCCAAAAATAACTCTCAGTGACCATCCTGAGCTTCGGACTTCGATTTTGGTGGTGCACAGTGCTCCAAACTGACATTTTGGCAGTCTAAAATCAAAATTTCTTCACCATTAGTGATAATAATTTAATAATAAATAGTTAATATTTTTGATTCGAGAAACAACAAAGTTATCCGTTTCTTTATTGCAAGTTATTGCATATGAATTTTATGGAATCATCAGATAAATTTATCGCAGTTTTTGACAGCATAAGCGGCTTTATTTTCCGGTCGAAATTCACCTTCTTAAAGTTATTTAGGATAATATTAATTTAAAAGACCTGTATTCTCAAAAACCTTATAAAAATTATATATTTTTAAATCACTTTCATATTGGCATTCATGTGGTAAAAAAAAATTCAGTTGCTAGTAGTTTTTATTTTCGAATTAAGATTTTTTAGAAGTTGTTCGTAAAACATCCCCATTAGTCGTTTATTTAAAAAATAATTCATTATCCTTTTTGTGTGTGCGACGGCGGCTTGTTGCATCTTCTAATCGAGCTCATGTTAAAATGCGTCATTTCGAAGAGTCTAGATATACGCCCAGAAACAAATCAATCGGCTGTTTCAGCACAAATTACTCTGGATAAGCATCGTTCGGTCCCGACGGGCCGGTGAATGCATCTTGCATGACGATGGACGCCCCCAGATGGCGAATTAATCTTTCAGCCTTAGATTTCGCAATTTCCATTTTTATTACACAACTGATCAGAATCTTCCGGTCGGTAGAAGTTCCTTATTTCTTCAAAACAGCATGAAATCAATAGACGGAAATAAAACATTTTTACTGTGCCTCCTATGGACTAGGAGAAAAATTAGATAATATGCCTCGAAGAATTCCGGAATTTTATACAATATTTAACCGGAACATGTTTTTCTTTCGCTTCGTATGGCACGCGCTCGTGTTTTATGGGGCTTCTTAAGATATTCTTAGTACCTACATCATCGATGTCGCAGCAGTTTTCTGCCGCCAGATTATCCACCTTTAATGGAATTACTCACAGCCATCAGCTAGGGATATTTTAAAATGCTTCCCAGCAAAGAGCGGAAGGTTAAAAATCTATAAAATGGGAAGCACCCTCAAGTCCAAGTGACGTTATATGTGACATTTCGTAAATTTGCGGGTACAGTAAAACCCGCTTAAATGCAACCCGCTTTACTGCACAAACCCTTTTATTGCACACGATGCGAATGCACCGAATTTTTTGCCTTATTAATGTGTAGAAACAAAGACCGCATTATTGCACACCTCTTAAATACACAAACCTCTTATTTGCACATTAATTTCAGGCATGAATTTTCTATTTGAATTAAAAAATAACCGGATAAGTGCAATGTATATTACATATTTTAAATGAACAGATATGTAGTTAATGTCAAAAATTCATATCAGACTTTTTTAAACCAAAAATTTGAACTTGTTCCTATATGTGTGCATACATACATACTTTATTTAATACGTACATAAAGATTGGATTTATTTTTATTTTACTACTTAAAGAAAGAATTTTATTTTTTTGTTGATTTAAATTTCTTATTTCGGTTGAATAAATGTGAATAATATACGCACATTTTTAGTTTTCTTTATTTTTGGACATTTGAATAATTTGTACATGTAATCCAAAAAAAGTAATCCGAGCTCTCTTAAATGCACAACATGTGCATTTATCTTAAAAACGTTTAAATGCACAAACCGTTTAAATGCACGACATTTTCTGACAAATTGGATGTGCATTTAAGCGGGTTTTACTGTATTAGCAGCCTTTTCCTGGGCTTATGGAAATATTTTGTTGCGAATTAAATAGCAATATAGATAAATCCTGATCGTTGTATGGAAAATAAAAGTAAATATAATGCTATTGCATTGGAATTTACTGATTTTTGGAAATTCCGAAGACTGTACTTAATCTATTGAGCATATTACAAAGGATTGGAAATATCAATATCTCTTATCAATATAACATGGTATAGGAAAAGTTTAATCAATTTAAATTTTTCGTGCCCTACTATAAAATTTCTCAAGTGTGTGTTCACTCACGGATCTATTAAATCTCCTAAAAGTCCATGGAGGTATAAGAAAATTTTCAAATTAACATCAGTTTTTGTTGCATTTCTGCAAAACCTTTCATTAAATGTACAGCTATATATGGTTTAAAACTGTGGCAGGCGTTGGAAAAAAAAAATTTTAAAAATTTAACTTGCAGTGGATTTTTAAAAAATGGAAGGAGTCGGCTTTGAACTTTAATTTTATTGAACAATTCTATGAGAAAATAAAATATTGTTTAAATTACTTTGACTTTAATTAATTAATTTAAAAAAAATTTAACTTGTCAGAAGGTGCAATTTTTTGAAAAAACTGAGGAGTCGGTTTTGAACTTGAATTTTGTTTTATGTAAGCTGCGTTTTTTTAATGATTTATATAGATCTCCCCATACAAAGTTGAAAATCCAGCTTTTTATCTGGATCTCTATCCAGATCTTGGGAAATTTAGAAATTTCCCACTTTTCAGAATGTGCCAAACTTCACGACTTCACTTCGCAAATGCCAGAAATGTCACTGGTTTGCAAAAAAGACATGGCTGAAGAAACTTTGTAAGGAAATATTCATTAAATAAATATAAATTTAAATTTATTATTTTTCAGAAGTCGTTTCACACTATTTATTCGTTTCTAACAATAGCTTGAAATTTAAATTTCTCAATTTTCTTTAAAGTTTTTTTAATGATCCGGATCTAGATCCGGATCCAGATCATTAAAAAAACGCAGCTGTAATTTGGAAGGAATTTGGGAAATAAAATATTGTTTAAATCATTTTGGCTTTCAAACCAGTCATTTAAAAAAAAGCAAAAAAACAATTCGAAAGATAGCAACCTCAGCTATAAAACAATGTAGCATACACTGAAAGCCTTACTTATAAACAATGATTAAATTTGAGGAAGAAACATTCTTACTTATAAACATTGTTTAGCCTTAAACAATGGCAAACTGATGCACATAATCGGCTGTTAAATTAAATAAGCTTCCGATATTGTTTCAGCATTAATTAACGCTTTTACTAACAAAATAACGAAGTGTAATCAGCTTCAGCATCAGATAAGTGTCATCTTCGCTTTTTTACGGGAGCATAAAAATTGATTATTTCAGATCAGGAATTTTATTCTGCTGCGCTGCCTGACTGTTACATCAATAGATTATAATAATTACATAGACTACTGAGTTACGTATATTGGCATTATTTGATCGCGGAATCTCGGAGTAATCGGTATACATGAGATAACAATAAAAATACATGCAACCAAAATTGAGAACCTCGTCTTTTTTTAATTGTCCTCATGCAGCAGCAAGCAAATGTGTTGCAAATATTGCCCCTATCGCAGCATTACCTATGAATAAACGACATTTGGTAGTGTGTGGTGGGAAAAAATCATATCCCTCCCAAATTTATGAAAACTTTACCTACTATAATTGTCAATGGACGAACGATTATATCTTTGGGCAAACTGAACAACAGAAACCAAGCCTATGATGATGTATGGGTGTATAACAGAGATAGCCCAAGTTTTAATGAATATAATAGGTGCCGTACCTAATGGAGTATATATATGACCTTATCTTAATGTACAGAGAAGGCATTTCAAGCTTAAACTTAACCTCTTTCTACCGCAAAAAGTAACTATGGAAAAATTTGATTTACATTGCCGATATTCTAAAGGTTTCGAAAAGGGCAAACGTTGCAGCTATTAATAATGTACGAATCCTTCTTCACCTGAGAATTTTAGGCATATATGCGTATTGTTTGTTTTGTTCACTCTGGTTTCAGAAAGGGACATAGCACGGTGATAACTCTAGGAGATGAAATCAGTAAGCAAGTTAATATACTTGTCTGAAAACTAACTAAATACTTTAATTTACCTCTTCGATAGGTATCAATATGTTGATTATGTGGTATCATATGATGGTAGATTGTATTCGGGTGTCTCTCATGGGTCAATGCTAGAACCTTTGCTCTATTGTTCATACAATAATGATTTTCCCAAAATGTTTAGACATTGCTCTGCACACATGTATGCTGATGATACAATGTTATTTATTTCATCTGCTAATGTTGGTGACATCATACATAAACTTAATGAAGATCTTAGGCTTACTGGTTTAAGGATTAAAAATTTCAACTTAATCCTAATAAAACTAAAGTCTTGGTTATTCGTAATCGACGATACTACATATATGGGCGATGATGATTGCGTAATATTTCCTGGCCTGGATTTAAAAACTATGAGAGGATTAAGGGTGGCCTTGAACTCCTGTGCCAGATATATGTTTATGAAGCGCCGGTATGCTATATATCTCATCTGACTTACAAACTATCAGACTGAAACTTTGAAAGCTGGCTTAACTACCAGCTCTGTACTTTTATACATAAATGCAAATTAAATCTGCTCCAGGAATACATTTGCGATAAGATAACGCCGTCTAGTAGTAACCGTATCAATAATATTTTCCGCGATATTTGTAAAACTACTTTTCCCGTCAGACAGACTATACCGCTTGTTAAGACTTAATACTCTCCATCCTAATAGTATCGAAAATATGTCCTGGTGAAGCCTTTAACACTAGGTTTACCGAATGGTCATTTTGACCCATTGTATTTAATTTGAATTTATTTTCTCCAGTAGAGTGCATGCTGTATTTTCTGAAAATATCTTGATTAATCTTTGTAAGACTTGAATGACTATAATGATTAATCAAGAAATTTATAAAAAGTACGGTATAATTTTTCCTTGAAAGAATAACTTAATTTAATTAAAACTGACATCCAAATTAGAGTAAATTACGTAAATTGACTGCTCAATACACTTCAACTACTCAATGAGATAATGATTTGAATATAGAATAGCGGATTTAATCATATATTATAATTCTTAGTGATTAACTCAACTACTTTTTATACTCTTATATATTGAATTAAATTAATCTGTATGTATATATTATGGGACGTTTCACGCAGAACGGATCACCTGCATACCCAAAATTGGTGTTAATTTACCTTGACGTTCGAGATATCAAAATGACAAGAGACGAACATTTTGATATCTCGAACGTCAAGGTCCATTAACACCAATTTTGGGTATGCAGGTGATCCGTTCTGCGTGAAACGTCCCATATATAAAAAAAAAAGACGTGTGTGTCTGTATATTAAAACTACCCAGCGCAAATGACTGGTGTTTGGGTGGGGTAGTAACCTCGAGTCTCCCCTCCATAATAGTGGTAGGGTGGGAAATATGGTGGTTGAAATTGGTTGACCTCGGGCATTTTCATGAATTTCGACCAAATTGTTCTGTAAAATGTTCGGGGTCTCCTATAATGCTCGGAATATTTCCAGTTTGGTTTGTGTGTTTGGGTCTGTGAGTCTACCACTGGTCACTCGACACCTACCATCGACCACCTACCACCAAAAAGACGTCATTTTACTGGAATGAGTGGGAATGTACTAGGATGATTTTGAATGTACTAGAATGTTCTCGAATGTACTGGAATGTTCTCGAATGTGCCAGGACCTTCTCAAATGTTCTCGAATGTGCTAGAATTGTCTCAAATGTCCTCGAATATTTTCAAATGTACTTGCATTCACTAGAATGTTTTCGAGTGCACTAGAATGTTCTCTTGCGTACTAGAGCGTCCTCGCATGTACTAGAATGTTCTCGAATACACTAGAATGTTCTCGAATATACCAGAATGTTCTCAAATGTTTTCGAATGCTCTCGAATGTTCTAGAATGTTCCCGAATTTGCTAGGATATTCTCAAATGCACTAGAATGCTCTTGAACGAACTCAAATGTTCTCGCATGTACTAGAATATTCTCGAATGTACTCGAATATTCTCGAGTGTACTAGAGTGTGCTTGCATGTACTAGAATATTCTCGAATGTACTAGAATGGTCTCGAATGTACTAGAATGTTTTCGAATGTGGTGGAGTGTTTTCGAATTTACTAGAATGCTCTTGAATGTACTATAATGTTCTCGAAGGTACTGGAATGAACTAGACCACAAGGACCGAGAATGTTATGGAATGTTCGAGAACCATTATGTGGGGAATGTTTCTGACATCACATATATAAGGCGAGGCGTGATGCGCATGCATCAGTCGATTTTTTGTACATAAAGGGTATGTATAAAAGTAGAAAGTGAGAAAGTGATACTTAGAAAGTGAATAGTGAAGTGTAGACAACCAGTGCCGCGGAGAAATTAGATGTTCTTGAATGTACTGAATGTGAATTTTAGTAAGTAAAATGGGAGAACTTTTTTATTTACGTAATAATAAATAAAATGCTACTAAAAAATCACTTAATTAGCTGTTACATTAAAACGAATCAAATGCGGAGACCCTATTCTATTATCCCTGCACTGCCAACGTGGTTCACTACTCTATTCTTGCCAACCACACGTCCGGGAGACGTACACTCGAAAAAAATGGCTAAAAATGGCTGATTTTTCCTACTGAGGGAGGGAAATGTCTCTTTTCAATTAACTTATTATCCAAAGAATATATTTCAGTAATAATCTGCTAAGAAAAGTAGCTTTAAGTATTTTTATATAAATAGATTAATATATCTTTTCGGGCGGAAATATCCGAAAAATCCCCACACTATACGCCTCTGAGGCACCTAATTGGCAAGGCAGGGTTAATGAATATGAAAATAACATTTACGACTAAAGAGAAGAAGCTAAATAAATTCAGCAAGCTCTTATTCACCCACTCGTCATAAAAATTAAAATTAAGATTTGCTATTCAGTTTAATTTATAGAAAATTGTACAGAACTCAAGAACAAATACAAGTCATAATGTAGTTTTATTATTAACGCAAGTTCATTGGAGTTCGTTTCCTACCTGAATTCGTCTTAATTTCGCCAAGTCAGGTAGGTATTGCGTCATTTGCACCCAACGTCGAACGAGTTTTATTACGGAAAAGCAATTATAGAAATGAACCACCATTAACCCGTTCATTACATCTGGTATTCTAGTATTTCGTGCAGGTACGACTGACCTCCAAAAATATCCTTAATGTAATCCGACAAAATTACTGTCTATTTGTGAAATTCATCAATTGTGAAATGTAGTCGATTGAAAATTACTAAGAAAATTGAAAATTGAATTGAATTGAAGCCACGACAATGCGAGAGATAACCGCAGAGGAGAGCCCGCAGCTAGCCAACTCAAGAATTATGAAATCATTCCTGGTCTGAGTCAAGTTGATTTAAAAACAATGCAAATGGATCCAGACCTATTTTTCTCCTTGAGGAACCTTGAACTTGACATCATGATGATTTCGAGTCAATTCGGTGTGCGCCCGCACGTCGCTTCGTTTATGAGCTCAAATGAGGCTGCCGGCAAATAAATGAGCGTGACGACTTCATTTCATTCACGTTAAATAAGGCGCACAAAGGCATAGGTGACTCCTCGTGAGTCGATCCGCTCAACATTACGCAACATGCGCCGCATAAGCTTCGGCATTTCGGCGCATTGAATGCAATTGAGTTCATTTAAATAATTTCAAAATCATCTGGAAAGGAATCTAACTGTCAAACTCATGTCGATTTTATCTGCTTCCTGAAAAGGCGGAATAAATTGAGCAAATTTCACGCCTTGTTCACACAAAATGTGAGAACAATGGAAAATCGCGAAATATTTTCACTTTAGCACGATCTTTTCAAGTAGTAAATAAATTTCCCAATTCTGTATAATCAATTGAATTTAAGCGTGTCGATTGTTTCTTCTCGCAATCAACAGCCACTGTTTATCCAGTTTTGGGACCCCAGCAAAAGTAGTACAATGAACGTTTTCAATAAAATATGTTTCATGCTTTTGCAATGATTACTTGCAAATTGGTAGCGTATTTAAATCAATATAAGTGTTCAAAAAGCTTTTATCATGTTTTGATATTAAAACACGATAAATAACAAAAGTGTATTATCATTGTAATAAATTGATTTCTCTGTATTAATATTTCTTACAAAAGTTCTTATTGATAAATTAAATAATTTAAGTTTTTAATGGAGCAATACCATTGGCCGCGGAAAACAATGGGATAAATAAAGATATTATTAAAGAATCCGGTTAAATAAGAGTTTCGCCATCTTAGATTTGCCAAATTTTGAAGTAATTTAAATTTGAAATCGATTCTTTCCGAAGAGCTTGACCAGGAAGCACTGACACCCAACCAGCCTATCGTTACATGGCAAAATAAAATTTTAATTCGAAATAAAATTTTCAATTTTGAATAAAAAGTTTTCAAGACATCGTATAAATGTATGTACCTACTTTAGATTATACTTAAACTTAACATCTTTCAAAAAATATATATATATATATGAGGCATTCTTTGTGAACGGACCACCCCCTGCTGTCCAAAAATTGTGAGCTCCATTTAAGGTCTACCAAGGCTCAAAAGAAAGGTTTTGATTTCTACTTTCGAATGCACACTGGCTTTCGAAGAAACCACCCATACAGAGCCCAATATGGCGGCTAAAACCACGTGACCTCCATTACTTTTACTACTTATGAGGCTATAAAATCAGTCGCATCATTCCGACTGAAGTCTACAAAGGCCCAAATGAAAGCTTTTGACTTCTGCTTTCAGAAGTTGTATTGCAAAAATCGCTTTCATTTAAACCATTGTAGACCTCAATCG